>OX243832.2:15851327-18536327 GCA_945859575.2 Herminia tarsipennalis | reverse complement strand
AACTATCTCGACCGCTTATCTCAAATGACATGGCCCCGTGCACGCACTGAAAGCCTTCATCAAGATAAGTGTATTTTCTCTGAACCATAAATCACATTTTTCATTACGGCAAAGTTTCGATGACCGAACGAAAGTTGACTTTTATCCTCGTCTTAAAACTGGAATCGTAACCCACGTTATTTACACAAAACTAATAAAAGTCTAGGTTCAGAATAACATTGGAATATTTTTCGGAATTTCGTGTGTTAGTGTGTGGGTTCGCTTGTATTAGTGGTGGTACGATGGAGGAATACTAATTTAGTTGCGGAGCGGCTGCGAGGTAACGAACCCGACAAGGGATTAATCTGATTTATACTTTATTCACATTCGCGTTTATCACGGCATTCACGTATCACCACTGCAGAATAACACTATTATTCAGATATAAAATAAATTCTTTCTCGCTGACGTTTAGTTCATTATGGTTATTATCATGAGTAATATTTTTAAGAAAGGGTTTGAAACCTTTTTACAATGATTGTAGCATGACGCAAATTATTTTATTATCTATTTTGAGTATTATTACCAGTAACAGGTTTAATAAACAGCGAATGACATTCCTGAATCTCTTTCTACTTAAGTCAGACATTTAACTTTACTTTCTTTAGATTAAATTATTTAAAACGGTAGGTATAAAAGAGATCAGTTTGTTTAACACAAATTATTTTATGTTCCATATTCACGAAAGGACTGTGTTTTTAGGGTTCCGTAGTAAACAAGGAGCTTTTATACATCGCTAAGCCCATTTGTACGTCTGTGTCGAGGTTAGCTCAGAGACTATTAATATACATATTAGTTCAGAGATGTACATATTAGTTACGCTGACAAAGTGGTAAAATAAAATCTTGAAAATACTTTTTTAGGGTATCTCTCCTACACAGATGAAATGGGGAGTTGATTTCTTTTTCTCGTCTACCCATTGGTTATAATTGGTTATGTCTTTTAAAAATACATAAGGGATCTTAAAACCATTTTTCAATTTAGGAATCCGTTAACGAAACATTAAGCTTTAAAGTGTTAATTTTTGTTTATAGTCAAGTGTCCCACCCTCAAGTGTGCCAGCTAAATGGTTGTTTTTGGAAATGTGAAGAAAATTTGGTTAGTAGTTATATATAACGAAATTAAAAAGAAAACTATCACAGCTATTTGTGCTTTAAAAGTTTATGGGAAATAGCCGACCAAGTGAAAAGTAACAACAATTTTCGTACAAATTCCATTGAAAATTGCTTATATCATAATGTTATTAATAAGTATGAAACAAAACAAGAGAAAACATGCTGCGTTATTGTAATGGACACGGAACCCTACATTGTGCATGGACCGACATGCACTTGCCCGGTTTTTTAAAAGCATCAAAATAGCTTTGTTTGTGTGTAAATTGGGCGCTGTTTTGAAGGTTAATATTTTTTCTAGTTTGTGCCAAACTTATGTCGCATTATAATGTTATGTAGACGATTGCGAAGAAGCACCTTTGTGAATTGGGTCACTCTTTGTAACACTTGGAAGTAGGGCAAATCGCTGCTAAATTCGGTCATGAAATCCTCTATAAACCATTTATTATAAAAACTTGTCTAAGTGTGTAGAAGGTTTTTGATTTTATACCTTTAGTATCGTTTATATTTTAGTATCAACACAGAGTAATAAAAATGATTGATTTTTTATTCGTTTATAAAATATTCGGGCCCGATCTGGCTTCGGCGTGAACCTAGAATATTTTATATCTTGTTCATAGATTAAATTTCATCCAAACATACTTTTTGCAGTTTGAAATTCAGATTGAAACATATTAAAATTCATAGTGAAATAGTAGTATTTCGATTTTATTTACTTACTCAAAGTAATTGACTGCACTTAACGTTCTATAGCTAGATTAATATTGACGTTTTATATAACACGTCAGTTTTGAGTACAATACACCTTCTATTTCAATGTTCCCAAGTTTCATTTTTAAATTTAATTTCACAATATGAATCTGAAACTTGGTACTAAATATCAAAACGAATATTAAATCGTCTTGACATGAAAAGTCATTAAGAAGTTGAGATTTTATCATCATAAAGCGCAAAGGTCGCTCGATGTTAAATATTTATCACTTTGGGTATACTTTATTGGAGAATCGTGATTTATTTACGAGTTTGTTCGTTCTAAGTGTCAAACAGACCTTCGTGGAGGTGTTAGCACGCCTTGAAACATTTGGTGGTCGACCCAAGTACGTGTCCTTTGTGACCGTGTCACAGATTGTTATAGTTGACATGTTATATAACTTCTCGATTAAGAAATGTTTGCTGAAACTTAGTACAAGCTAATTGGTTTTAAAATAAAGGTTTAATTCGACCTCGAGTCACGTTAGACTCTCACCTTGTGATATGAATTTAATTGGATATGTGTATGTACATTATTCATTTATACAATTTGTATTTATTGAAACATTTAAGCTGAATTTTGATAACCAGGCCTCAGGGGTAAGATAATTTACATAGGCACTTATTTCGAAAGGTATTAAATTGTCATTAGAATGTTGAGTGCCTATTTATTAGAGGTAAGGTACTTAAAATAATTGATATAAATAATAATTAAAATTAAGGTCAAATATTATGAAGTACTTACTATTGATTCCCTACGATCATATGAGGGCGTTGGGCACATGTCCTACCAACAACAATGAGCCAGAAGCGAGTAGCGATTTATCGCTCACGAAACGTACAATATATGTATTTTGTAGATCCCGTGCGTGTTAACAAAAGAGATGCAGTATAAAGCGTGTACTCGCCGGCAATGTGAACGGTCAGCGAACAACTTTATATCTGTATCTCTTTTACTTCTTCTTTTTACACGGGGTCTATATAAGTATGTGCGTTTTTTGAGCGATAAAATCGCTATATGTACAACAACTATATATTACAACTATGAAATGCCAATATAGAAGATGTTATAAACGCGTTAGTTAACCAAAGGTTAGGTTTTAGGAATTGCAGGTACCATAAGAGCGTTTACATAAGTATAATGTTTCATGCGTAGGTAGCTTGTCAGTAGGTAGGTGACGCGATGAAGATGCATGGTTACGCCCCTTTGTAATAATGATATGCCACGAGCACATTTTATGACGTACTTATGCTATTATATACATTGATAAAGTGTAAATAAATTAGTACCTTCTGTTTGAGTTATGTCACAATGTAAATTCAAGTTCGCGACTATAAATTACTCGTTGATAAACACGAAAGTGTGTCTGTCATTTTGTTTGTTACCTACTAAACGTCTGAGAAGATCTTAATGAAATTTGGTAAGGAGATAGATAGTATCCTGAGAAAATTGGGGTACCTACTTTTATCGCGATAACTGATAGCTGCGGGCGAAAAGTAATATAAAAACAGCGGGCGAAAGAAAATAATAAAACAAAGGAATAAAAGTTTACCTGCAATTACTCAGAAAATTATAATTTATGATAGCAAATAATATGCTGCGACCATAAATAATCACAATTTTGCAAAGCCTTCGTAAAATTTCATATAATTTGTGTTAAAGTTACCATTAAAATTGACCACATATTTATTGTGTTGACCTTCTTAGCAATGTGTGTTTTGGTACATGTGGTTAAAATGCACATTCTTGGTTACTTTTGCTATTAGTAGCAAGTATGACCCGAATGCGTACGGACTCCACACACGAACTTACAATACGTCGACCGTGAGAGTGTTGTAAGTGTTGTAACCAACACAATAGGGGTAATTTAGGTGTGCCTCAGACACGCTTGGTATCCCTATTTGCATACGAGAACACTTTACAACTACGCCCATGAAATTAACTCGCGTATTACTGCGTCCACGTCCCGATATTCTACCTAATAACATTCCGTATGAATAAAATTTCACCTGCCTCGCACACTTGTGAAATTTGCCGTATAGCCTTTCTGTGACCATTTAAAGGTCACCAGGTAATCTGTTATTTTCTTTTTACTTTTTAAGGCAGCCAATTATTGGTAAGCTTTTACAAACCAGTTTTATACATTGATTAATAAACCTTTCTTTCATGAGTACGCCCTCAAAGATATACGTTGACGTAAAGGTAATACAAATAATATAATACCCTGTTATTTCTGAAGGCTTCATGTAAAACAGAACATAATATAAACTGTCTATAAAGCTACAGTCTTTTCTCTTACAGGGCGTGGGCCGCAGTGTGGGTTGGTGAATAACTATCAAACACAAAATAATTGCAATCTGAATTATTTTAGGCACACCATTTAATAAAAGTCTAAAATTGTAAACCTATTTGAATACTTAATTATTGAAATACAGTTTTTAAGTCCATCCGTCTATAGTCGTAATGATTTCTACAACAAAGGCATTATTCAGATATGCAAATTTGAGCGACCAAACAAAGAATTTAAATTCTATTGACCTTGATAGATGTACTGATGGCTCATCAAAGTAGACAGATCCGCTTTATTAATTGCGAATTGCTAAACACAGCTCCCACGGAGTTCAGAGAGGATGATGTCAAACAGTACAGTTGATTAAATGACGTCAGATGAAAATTCTGTCGCCGTAGGTCACCGTGAATTGTCCCAGGGCCATATCCTTGCGTAAAATGTCCCTGATTAAGGCCAGTGTGAGTCTAGACATCGTTTTGACGTAGATCAAGATAGGTACAATTTGTTCAGCTGTCAGTTGCGAACTTTTTTCTTCCCTTTCTTTTTTTCACTTTAGGAATATATGGTCATAATTACACAGTAAGTTCTTGTTCGTCATCATAATCATTGCTACCAAATGGAGGATGTTAGGCACAACCTCAATTAGATCTATAATTTTGCTCAAATATGGTGGATGTTACGGCATATTATGACCACATATGACTTGCAAATACATTATGAAATTTGTATTTTTTTATATATTTTGTATACAGTTTTGTATACAAATTAATTCGTCATTTTGCGTCAACAGCCTTACAAATATTTATAGGTACAATACAGAATGTTTTTCCCCTTATCATTGAATTTTCAACTTAAAGTTGAACAGTTCACGTCTAAAGCTTTACAATTAAATTTTCTATTTCATTTTAAAGCTTTAGATGTGAAGAATTGTTATCGTAATCAAGGTCCGGTGACAGTTTCAAAACTGCAATCTGATATTATTTGTTACTTTCCTTGTTACTCTTTAGCGTTTCACGACTCTTTAGGGAATAAACGGTATTCTATTTCACCTATTTTGTTAACTTTACAAACTTGTTACAAGACAAAGGATAACAAGCTTGTTCTGATTATTAAATGATTTAATTTTACTGTAGGTACAATGCTTGTAATATTAACAAAGCTCATTTGTTTTTATTATATTAATGTTAAGCCTGATATGGCTCTTTTTGGCATCTTTTTACTTTAAAAACCATTTGAGAAATTTGATGACAAGAATTTAGATTAAATAGTATTGTTTCTGGTGCCTACACATTCGATAACTCTATGTACCATCTATGTCAGACGCAGTGATTCACCACCAGTGAATACCAATGTGCCATTCGTAAGTTGATTTGAAACATACGGTGATTTGTCAGTATAATTATGAACTATAAAATGTATGTATGTATTTAGAAATATTTAAGTATGTTTATCAATTGTCTGGTTGCTATAGTAAAAGCTTTGCTTAGTTTTGGATCAGGCTTTGTGTGAGTTGACCAAAGAACATATTATTTCCAGTCCAATATATTATTTTCCTACTTAGGTGTTCAAATAAAAACGCATAAATAAAATTGAATGCTTTAAATTTATATATTGGTGGTTCAATGTAAGAAGATTGCTAGTTTGACATAGTTTGAAAAGTAATCTATCTCTTATAATGTTTTATTGAGTTATCAAGACGTTTAAAGTTTCTAATAACGTTGCTATACCGCATAGAACTTAAGAATCTTGTTTCTAATTTCAAAATCAGTCAAGAATTCGATCTGTAATCGTAACTTTCCAATTAATATGAATTGATAGACAGCTCGCTTGTTATCGGATAGATAGAGTAAGATCAGTTTCGTAGCCCGAGGCTTGTCGAACCAACATTCCCTTGTTATTGATATTACCATAACAGATCGACTTTGTTGAAAATTCATAAAACGCTGAAATATTCATAGATTTTTAATTGGATAATTCGTCGGTCTAGCTATAAAATGAACTGTTAATATCTTTGAAGTTTTGGACTCAATTCAATTGTAGTTTCTGCTATAAGTTTGAGATCTTAAAAAAGTTATTTGATAGAGTGAGTCTTATAGGAAAAGTTATCGAGACTTTAATTTATCATGAGTCGCAGTATAGTGTGTGCGCCACGCTTTTTCTAGCGTGGGACATTCATAGAGAAAGAAAATGTGTAGATCTTTGTTTCCCAGTGTTATAAATAGTGACATAATAAATATCTAAACACACTCACTTTCGTTAGTACTACTTAGTAGATCTATCTATAAATACAAGTCAACTAAAAAGCAAAAAATAATATACCTAGAATAACAAAAACAAATTAAACATTTTGAAGTTGGTGCCATGAAGTAGTCTTTATGTTTTATTCGGCACCAACTTCAAAATGTTTAATTTGTTTTTGTTATTCTAGGTATATTATTTTTTGCTTTTTAGTTGCCTTGTATTTATTTTTGAAGTCGGTAATATTTTTTGTTAAAAAGTTTTTATTTCTCACTCTTTAGTGGGTTGGTTTATAATTCACTTAAGTTACAATAGGCTTATGTCATCTGCTCAAATCCTTTTACGAAATATTGCTTGCCCCGATGCAGGGTCGTTAATTGTTGAGGAGTTCACTATCAGCTTTATTACATTGTATAATAGTAGTATATCGAGATTAAAGTGCTACTCAATACCATATTAAAGTACTTAATTGAATCGCAAACTGTGAAATATTGAATAGGTCTGCTCGTAATTTTTGGTCTTCATCATCAGTTCCACTTCACCAACTGGTGTTTTTTAAGAGTAAATGCACGAATCACTATGAAATATACCTAAATCACTGTAGGTGTGCTTTTAATATTTTAAGAGTTCCCTCGATTTCTCCAGGATCCCATCATCAGATCGTGATCTGATGATGGGATCCTGGAGATGGCAATGGGACCAACTTGGAAGTATACCCTTTCAAACACAAAAACAATTTTTCAAATCGGTCCAGCCGTCTTTGCGTAATCGGTGAACAAACATACAAAAAAAAAAAAAAAAAAACGTTCAGACGAATTGAGAACCTCCTCCTTTTTGAAGTCAGTTGAAAAGGTACATAATATCTTTTGCACTACTATATTGAATGAAATGTAACGAATTAAACAAATATTAAGCAACGTAAATTCCTTATGCAAACACTGTTATATCAAGATATTTAAGTATATGGTAATACAGTTAGAGTTATAGTAACCCTGACACAGATCACTTTACACTGGCAATGAGTTGATGAAGTATGTCTCTAATTTGACAATCATTATCATGCAACTACTAAAATATAAGGACAACACGCAAATCTGTTTAAAGACCTCGCAGTTATTTCAAATAAAAATAAATTGATTGTTTTTTAATAGCTAGCCATTCTATCATCGATTGATGATCATAATAACTATTAAAATATTAAAAACAGTTCAATTTTAATCCGTTAAAAGGCAATTCAATTGGAATTGCGGTAGCTTAGTGCAATTAAAAGGTCGCGGGTTAAAATCCTACCTATTATACTTCCGATGTAAACCTACACATATCACAATACTATATTACTACTATTTAGCTTAGTTGGAGGGGTTAACAAGATTGCTAGTAATATGCGACCCATATTGCAAGTAATTACTTTTTTTAAATTATTTAAAAAATAAGAACATATTTACTTTGCTGCCTCTGTGGCGCGGTGAGAGTGTATTATAGCTAGAGGGGTTAACAAGATTGCTGGTAATATGCGACCCATATTGCTAGTAATTCTTTTTTTAAATTTATTAAAAAAATAACAACATATTTAGTTTACTGCCTCTGTGGCGCTGTGAGAGTGTATTCCCCCGCGACACAAGATTTGTACACAACTGCGGTAGTCGTCTTAAAAAAAATCATGCGACCCGTCTTTACGGACCTTTAGGTTACTCAGCGATCGTAATAATAAATCTGGAACTTTGCACCTGTGTCGCAATTATTTGACATGAACCATCGCGCGCAGAACAAAATTCGATTGAACTCTGTTCCTAGTTAAAATGAACACACATACACCACAATATAGTGAATGGAAATATCACAATAGTAATAAATAGTATTAAATGTTGCCTGAACCGAGAAAATTCTACAGATCCATTAATAGATTTAATACCGAGCTTTTGAAACTTCCTCTAGGCTACATCAAACTGTCAACATTTCATAATGTTCCGCCTCAGAAATTTCCATTTTAACATAAAATAATTCGCCACGAATTAATTTAACAGTACCCAAATGAAATAATAACCCTCCGTTCGTACTTATCGTAAAGTAAAAAGATCATTTATGATTTTTATATTACTTTTCTTACAAAGGCTTTAATTTTCTTTCAAGAAAACAATTTCGCACCTGTCTAGTAGAATCTCGTTATGATATAATGACCTAAGATGTGCTTATTCAGTTTATTGTTGAAGATAATTTTTGAGTTTTCTTATTACGGACAATAATTTTGTTACTTTCTATCGTTATATTGTTTTGTTAGGGGTGTTACGTGAATTATTAGAAAAAAAATGAACGCATGAGTGTGTATTGGTGTGGCGATGTGTTGTAGAAACGGTCCGTCGAGCCGGAACGAGGCGCTTTCACGAGGCTAGCGAAGCGACCGCGCCGCGACGTGGATACGTGACGCGATGTGACGTCACTGCACGTTTCACTACCTCCGATAATAGGCACGTAGATATATTGTATCGTGTACTAGAAGAGCACACGATACAACATTTGTTCAATATAAAACGCTAAATTATATAGTATCAACCCTATTGAAACCGTCAGATAAATTTATTTTGAACTTAATTGGATAACAATTCAACGCGAGACGTAGAACGCCTGTCCGTCAGAATTAAAGTTAGCATCAATTAATGTCTAGTCGTAGATGTTAACGGACAGGTACGCTACATTGGGATTAAGCTTGACAATTGCCAATTTGAGGCCCAGTTAATGTGCACCTGGCAAACCTGAACTCTGTGACTAGTAAACATCTACCCAAATTGTACTGTCCGTTTAGTAACTAGTCCTCAACAAACAACATAATTAAAAAATAGGCTGACCATGTAACACAAAGCGCCTACATACTAGGTATACATATAATTAACCGTTTTAATGTGGCCTCTATTTTGATACTTAATTTGCCCCGATCAGAAGAAAAAATAAATCAAGAACGACTTTAAGCATGTCTGACGGCAGCCGTATTGGTATTATTTAAATATCAAGTCTAGCCAATGTTATAATTTTTATTACTCATTAAAGGTTCTTATAACAACTTTTAGACGTTTATTCACGTTCTTTTTATCCGCTTTTGTGGCGAGCCCGTGCGAACTGTCAAAATCTTGTCATAATGGTTAATAGAGAGCTGCGTTAATGCATAAAAGCGCGTGCGCGGCGTAAATCCTTGAGCGCACCACGCATGCGCCAGTTCGCACGGACTTGCCGCGAAAACGGAAAAAAAGAAGGTAAATAAGGACCCAGAAGTAATGCAATAAAGAAATTCACAAACATACGTACATGAACCCTGAAAACAATACACCCCTGCTTTAACAACAACTAATAAAGTTGTCACTCACAAACAAACCATAAATACAGGACTCACAAAATAAGACAAAATAACAACAACCCCGTTACATAAGCATAAAGTGGCTCTTAAATACATTTTAACAAAGACAAGTCATGAACGCAGGTAGTAGATAAATATAATTTATTAAACAATATTTACAATGTCACTTGCAACTCTCCTCAAAGACGGAAATAGGTATTTTCCGGTTCTTAATGTTGGTATCAGGTCGTTAAAGCGAGTGCTCCGATGGAATGTTTTCCGTCCTGTCGCTCCTTGTTCGTTCTGTCACCTCCACCGATATTTACTTCTCTTGAAGGTAACAGTTACAAAAATAACTGGTTAATGAACGGAATACTCACAAAAGATCTACTTTTCATTGATTATTTTGTTCCGTATATTTGCTTCCAGTAATGGGTTTAGAAATACAATACGACGATGAATGCCGAATGACAGCGTAAACTAAATAGGCAAATTGAAATGTTCGGAAAGGGTATCCAATTGGAGAAATCTGGCTCACCTACCTTTTAGGGTTCCGTAGCCAAAATGGCAAAAACCGAACCCTTATAGTTCGTCTTTTTGCCTGTCTGTCCTTTTGTATGTCACAAGCATTGTACTTAAAGACTACCTATGCAATAAATATTAATTAAATTTGGTGAAAAAGTGTCTTGTATTAGCCGCTACTTTGTTTTATAGCTAAAAGATAAAAAATAAATATGAAACTGAATGAGAAAATAATTTTTATTAAACTTTTTCGCCATAATCGCCCCAAATGTTGCGCCAAAACCCTACATTGCCCTAAACTTACCCCTAAATTGTGCTCCAGCTTATCTTTTCAACCCTGTGACCAAAAAAAATTTAAAAAATCATAAAACGTTAATATGAACTTAGCTACTTAGCCCAAAACTGTAACTAAGTTTGAACATATCAGTGGTACCATGGTAAACAAAGCGTTCACATAAATTTTAATCAAACCTTTAATTTTGCATGTACGTGTATGTAGAGCTTAGCCAATAGAGCAAATACTAAAGTGAAAATCTCTAATGTTTTCGTTAAACAGCTTAACAAACCCAGAGTACCAAAACCATATCAAACATCAAAGCAAATTAAACGACAGCTGATATCGACCATCTTTGTGGTCACGTTCGGCCGCACTCAAGTTTCGAAGGCTGTCACATAAACTTTGTTGTAACATGTCAGAGACCGCCTTCGGACAATGTTCTAATAATCTGTAACAGTATCTGTTTTCAATAGCGTTCGATAAACCTATCCGTAAACTTGAAAGTTTAACCGCTACCTGACATTTCGTCTTGGGGGTTGCTTCTTGATTGGATACCACTCAATTTCGGGGCTTATTGATTGAGCACAGGCTGTTGTTCGGTAGATAGCCTATCACGGTTATTTACGCTAACTAATTTTATGGTTGAATAACCTTAACTCCTCAATTTTATCGAGCAACTAAATTGCCGTACTTTATAAATTATTTAGTGTTAGTTTACTTAGCGAGTTATTTACTAATTTGATTAATATCTGGGTACTTTATAAAATTACATATACTATGGGTCTTAATCGCGTAAATAATTTAAGGTAAAATGACTTGTTTATTGCCTGATGTTTGGACCGTATATTGCAACGTCTACCCGTGACCACGGCCGTTGCAATATTGGGTAGTCGACTACAATAAAAGTTATTTATTTTACACTAATCAGGTAATAGTAGATCTTAAAATGCTCTGATAATAAGTGTTATTTTAAAATTTAACATGTGTTTGAATTTAAAAGCATGAAAAAAATTAAAAACGTCACAGGTTGTTATTTCATGCATATTTCTATAGAGCTTGTCGTTTTGACATTTCATAAAAAGAGACTGCTTTGACTTGACAATCAACATCCCTATTGTATAATGTGTACAAATCGCCAAAGTTTATCAACATCTAGGTACTTAAGAAAAGGGCGAATGGACTGACTTATCCATCCTTTTTCTAGATTCCCTTTTTCTAAATGAAGAGTCTCTTTCAAAATAACAGTCTTTTTATTTTATTAACAATATCGTATCATATTTAATTATACATTTTTGCAATGACACATCCAGTCACTTTATTAATCATAAAAATATTTACGCGATAACGATGTTTTTATGAATCTGTTAACCTACTTTCCGCGAGACGTGTTAAGAGTTGAGATAACAAATCAAAGAAAGCGACTTTTCTGTTGGATATTATTATATGGATATCGGCCCGTAGATATACAAAAAACAGAGAAAGAAAATAATGACGTCACGCTTGATTTATTTCTATCTTTGTTTCAGATGTGACAGAACTCAACGGCATGGCGTAGCTGCCGCTATTCCTATTTCTACAGCCAAATATGGCGTTTTCCAACACAGAGAAAACTTTTGATGAACTGTAAACATTTAGTGACGTGTGATATACTATCAATGACACGGTGAAAATTAATAACAACAATGGGGAGGCGACGTTGGAGATTTGTTACAATCACGGCGTTCTTGCTGTTCGTTACAAAAGACACGCAGTGTCAAGGTAAGCACCGCAACCAACAAATTGTTCACATTTAATCTTATTGGCCTATGTAACCTGGAAACTCTGTATCATAATTAAGTAGCTGCTAGAAGCAGCTAACATTTTATCGTTTATCTTTTTGAAATCTGAATGCTGAGACTTTGAACTGTGGTTTTGAAATAAAACAATCGATAAAATCATCATCAGCCTGTCGCAGTTCACTGCTGGACATAGGCCTCTCCAATTCCACGCGACTTTGTTCATCTTCAGCTTCTCGCATCCAGCTCCTGCTAATCGATAAAATGCGATATTTCAATACATCGCTCGTCAGGGAATTGTTTTCCTAAAAGTACCATGTATGCTACGACTCAAGTATAAGTAAACATTCATAATAGTGTGAGGCACGATTAAAGTTAGTTCATTGAATATTCATTGTCAATAATATTTTATGTAGACTAATCCCTACGCGATGTCGGTAGGCGCTCTAATTATAAATTTACACCCACCCGGAGGAGTTACTTTTGAACATGTTTGCCTTCTGATTAATTTATCGAACAAATTAATTTATAAATCCAGTCCAATGTTTGTTATACCATACACACTGGTAACGTAATTGCTCTAGATATTATGCAAACTGTTTAATAATGAACGCTTTTTGCGAGTCGAGCGCGGGTTTACTTTTACTAAGTAAGTATAGCAATTTCGAACTCACATCTGAACTTTTGGAAAGAAAATTTTACGGAGAAAACTAATAATGTTTCCTCGAACAAAATAAGGTCATTTGAAAAACATGGTGCGGACAAAAGGCGCGGAGTCAATACTGTAACCTAGATAAACATGGAGGCAATAAAGTTAGAGGCGTAAAATAGTATAAAAATTGTTGTGCACTTTATGTGGGAGGACATTGTGCACAATGCAGGTCTTGTCACCCACGCGCGCCCACTAACTGCCGCTCCATATATTTATTATTCAAGACCACTGCCGTGAATAGCAACAGCGTCCGATCGTCAAGTTTCACGTTTTAGTGCATTTTGAAATAGAATCGGGGGAGCTGTTTACAAAATAGGTACTTACCCAAGAGTAAAGTAAAACAAAGATAAAATGGTTTTGTTTTGTCATTAATAGGTAGTTTGCAATTTGTATACTTAAATTATACACATTTTGTAGATTACGGGTCCTAATCACGTGTATATTTTACGGTTAATTAGCTTTGACTTATTCCCCGACGTTTCAACCGTATTATAACGCATGCGAGAAACTAGAAAAAGAAGAAATTCTACCCGTTGGGGGGGAGGGGGGTAATGGGTGGAACTTCTTCTTTTTATCATTTCTGAGGGTCGTGTTCATCCTGGAGGCCAATTCACGTATTCAAAGAAGTGCAGCTGTAGCAAAGTCTCGATTAAAATTAAATATAAAGTTTCAAAATTATTTTTATACGTGAGATTAAAAGTGAAGAGTTTTATTTTTACTTTTTATAACTTTTACTAACTATATGTACAAATGTAGGCGTTGCCAATTTTATTTTTAACAGACGTATTTTGTAAATTTGCAATAAGGAAATGGCTTTGTGTATAACCTCCATTATAAATGTGTAAGTCGCAATCGCAATATACCTAATTTGTAATAAAAAAACTAAAGTAACCAATGTGATTACAAAATAAAAGTTATGAGTACAAAATAAACAAGTAAGTGGAGCAGAAAGCTACAGACATTTTGTCCAAAGTGTAAAGTAATTACTTCTTGGCTTCTGTTGACATTACTATGATTGAGTACCTACGACTTGTTTTTGTGATGCTTTAATATGAATTTGCGTTCTATTTTTAGAGCCATACGATTAAGTTTTTACCATTTTTATACCATTTATTAAAGTATTTTGATTTTGAAACTTGTGGCTGTGTAGCAGTTTTTAAGTTAATAAGTTAAATCTTAAAATCTTCGACAAAATAAATCAAAATCATCAACCCTGTACAAAGAAACAAAAATATATGAAAAGGCTTACCAAGTATTTTATTTAAACATCTGCGATGTACAGACACTTATGCTACTCTCAGCCGTGAATCCAAGGACTAAAAATCCCTAGACTCGACTGAAAGACCTTTTTTGGAGAATTTTGACACTACCAGTGTGTTTTAAAAGGTGATCCCCCCCCCCTCATCGGCAGTAGTGTGTGGTGTATCGGTATAAAGTTAAAGATCCGAAAAAATCGTCGTGTGTAGAAGCCCTAAAACCGCGTCCATTACCTTACGTTATTTCTATTACCACGCAAATTATATTTTAACACGATATTATGCCCCGTTCCCACAACATTTAAAGCAATATTGATTACCAATATAGCGGGAACTGAAACTGATTGTTTTTGTTTGTCAATTGAATTTTCATACACAGTAATTGACGTCGTTTCGTTGATTTAGGGTTATAATCGAGTTATTTTATATTAGATTTTATCGGAATTCGTTCAAAATGTAGGTCAAACAATATTTTCATTTGATACCCACGGCGCGGTATGCACTAAACTTGCTGATCCTTTACAGTGAAAAATCTCCTTTGTAATATAGATGATTCTTATTCAGACTCTTTATTTTATTACGAAACACAGTGAAGTGGAACAATTGTAAACGCAAGAGGTCTCGGCACAGTGGCACTTGAGTTCAAAACCACTTAAAATTGCTGTTTAAGCCGGAGATTTGTGGCGATAAGACCGAAAACGTGGCTGAAACTTGGACACCGAATAACGCCAGAAAATTGGATCACAAACAATATATTTCTTTATTGAATATCAGGTTGTTTTTTTTGAGTTACCGATAAGAAACGAGAGTTCCATTATACTCAAGATGAGAGGAACAATTTAAAGCAATAAGGAATATGCATAATATAGACGCAAACGAGAGTTATTTTTTTTTATAAATACTTTATTAGTTTAGAAGTGTCTACATTATAAAAATAATTATTAAAAAGGCTAAAATCGGGCGAGGAATTAAGGTAGTTGAATCAAATGCTCTCGGATGCGATCAGATCAAATTATGACGTAACAGTCCATATTACTACTGCCACAATTGCCGTGACGTCACAATCCATGACTTTTTACGCGTCAAGATAAGCTTTTGAAAATGCTTTTAACAGTTTGTAATTTTAAATGTTTTGTTTCCTAATGGGAGTAGTATTTTGGCGCTGCATTTTTTTAAATGATGTAAGCTATTTCATAAGGACTAAAACTAAATACTTGCACATTTCCTTTTGTAGGTACCTAGTTTGTCAATATTTAGTATATATATATAATCTACGTAAGGCAGAACTCTTAGCGCTCTGCTATATCTGTACTACTAGGTACTTGTATTGTTAATGTGATAGTACTGGACACTTCTGGGCCGATGTGATGAAATTTGGTGTAAAGTGGGGAGTGACATAGCTGCAGAAAATTATAGTTATAACATAAATTGTGGCAGTCGTCTGCAAACAAATAGGCTTTGCCTGTAAACATGAAAAAAATAAGAAGTAAAAGAATGTCGCTTGTGTTTGTGTACAGGAAAATCCGGGCAAGGGCATGGCGGGCCACGCATAATGTAGAGTTCCGTAGTAACCCCCCCCCCCTCCATCCGAATAATGCGGCTTATGAAGTGGGTTTTTTTGTTGTTTTTGTTTCGTACTTACAATATTATACCTTCTTAATAATAATTTTCAATGGAATTTGTATGAAAATTTTGTAACTTCTCAATTGATTCTCATTGATCAACTCGTAAACTTGTAAGGCCTACTTAGCTGTTATAGTTTTCCTTTTAATTTCAGTATTATATACTATTACCGTGAATTTTCTCAAATACTCTACATTAACCATTTAACTGACAGGGCTGACTGACTTGACTCTAACAAAAATTTGCACTTTATATCATAACATTTCACAAACGGATCCCTAAATCTAAAAATGATCTTTCTAACCCCTAAACCTTTTTAAATGACCTATTAAAATATACTCCACACGATGGGGTAAGTGAGAAAAATAAATCACATCTCCACCTTACATATAGGGGAGGTACTCTAAAAAATATATTTTCAAGATTTTATTCTTTCACTTTGTCGGCGTACGGACTGACGAAAGAACGGACGGACGGACGGACATGGCAAAACTATAAAGGTTCCATTTTGCCATTTTGGCCACGGAATCCCTAAAAATATCTTTACTTAGTAAAAAACAAAGTCACTCCCGCTGTCTGTGCGCCTAGATCTCTTGAACTACGCCACCGATTTTAATGCAGTTTTCAGCGATAGGTAGATGAAGGTTTAAATATATAATACATTATACCGCGGGAACAAGAAGTCGCGGGTATTCACTAATTGCATAATGCAACAGGAAGACGTAATGCTTAGGTAGTACATAAAGCGCAATTTATTCATTCTATTTGTCAAGTGAATTGTGTTTGTAAAATACTCCTTTAATTTTTAACTGAGAATAAAATACACTTATAAGATAGGTACATGAAGTAGGTAAAGTTATTTATTAGGTGCATTAATCTCTGAGCTTGCTGCAATCCACTTCACTAATGACCACACTACAGACTAAACATTAGTCTAAATACAAAAACAATGTAATGCACAAAAACATCATAATTCTTCCACGTCCAATAGTAGTTAAAAGCAAAACATGAGGAAGCCACACGATACAAAAATACGGAGAGACAATGAAACGGAATTTCCTAGTTCATTTAATTTTGCCGCAATAACGTAAAATTAAATACCTACCATGAGAGAAAAACGTACCTACTTTTGTTTAAAATGTACCATAAAGAATAAATTGCTTTTATATACCTAGTTTACTTTACCTTATATAACAAAGAAATGGAAGAAGACTAGGAATTGAGACGAAAATACTGTAAGACTTATCAGTCTTACATTATTTTCGTCTCAATTCAGTCTACATTGTCATCGCATTGTACCACGTTTCATGCAAATAAAAATCCTTTTTAACAACACAACTAGAAGTAGAATGAAATTGATGTATTGTGACTATTATTTTTGAAACATATTCCATTTAAAATGTTCGATTTCTGCTATTAAAGTACCTGCCTAGTACTTACCAAGTTTTGTTTTATTTTTATATTATAAAATTTAAAAATAAACGATTAATTATATATACTGTTGCTGTATTTTTCTGTATTTGATTTTTTCACGATACTTTAAATGATGACGACACTGTGATTCGCTTTGCAGTAGGCATACAAGTGTTCAAGTCACAGACCTTTATGAACTTGTGGTAGACATAATCTTGTTATCTGTAATTCCACCCCACGGACCACGGTTAATTTACTAGGCGTTAGGAGAAATTGGATGTAATTTATGTTATTGATTAAATTAAGAGTAAAAGAATACAAGTCTTCAAAGTCAGTATTACATAGTTCATATGTGAGCATAGACTTAATTGAATATCGGACCACCTCAGACCACTTTTTCCTGAAGGTGTTCTGAATACTATTTCTCTATGTTTTTTTAATACTACGAAATGGATAGATGAGCCTGTCGTGCGCTTGATGGTAAATGTCACGCTAGCCCACAATGGTACCTGCCATCCAAATTCTTGTTGGGCAAAGATCTGAATGTCACAGCACCACGCTCCTCATTCGAGACATTAGTTCATAAGTCTCGTTTGCCTATTAGTTACGAGTACACTTGATACAGTGCACTTCAACCGAAACACAGTGATGTGTTAGTAATAACGTCACTATTTCACGGAAGAATATCTAACTTTGTTGTGGTACCCACAAATATGGTTAAAGGCTAAGACCAAGTAGAAATACCGATTTTGTGAATGATGTATATATGTACGTTGCTCGAGTGGTACTAGGCTTTCCTTCAATACCTACATTCGGTGTTTCGTGTTATAACATTTAAAACGGTTGCCGTAGCAGAATTTTAGATTGATTTATACAAATAATTAATGATCTTTCAACAGCGTTACATGACTAGAGGTACTTTCATATTATAAATAGAGTATGAAGATGGTTATCTCTTTGCAACCACTAATGGACCTAGCAGCCGTGTGGTATCAGTGCTTCACTGAGCTGTGCGTTCGTGATGTGGTTCGAAAAGAAAGTCAATGACCTATCGTGATCGCTTACGTCTGTTAATGATATAACAGATGCTTGTGGTTACAAAATATGAAATTTATCATGTATCAATTTTGTTTCTGGCGATACAAAGATAAAGAGATACCTACGCTAGGTATCTAGAATTTGTCAGTTTTGTCATTAATATTTTTTTGACATAGAAAGCTACCGCGCTCATTGGATTTTGCTCGGTGCCTCCTCAACGGCCGTGCATAAGTTTGACAAACATTCGACTTTGTCCGATATGAATTGGGCTATATTTTTCGGGATAGTGCCAAATTAAAGCTTATATACGTGTCTTGAGAGTCACATGTAATGCGGTTTTATATAATCCGACGAAACTCTTGTAAGTTGTCATTTAAGAATTTCAACAACCAAAGAAATTCTCAAGCGAAGACACCATATAAATGAATAATCGTAGTTATTTTCTCTCATAATAATTCCCAGCGATTCGGCATTTTGATTCATCAATTTTGTTTTCTTCGAGTCGAAGTAGAAAGTTTAATTCATGTGTGCTTCTAATTAATCAATGCCACAGACTAATTGACATTTGAAAGGCAATGCATGTGACGTTCGCGTAGTTAACTTTACATTAGTAACATCTTGAAGATTGAAGGCATATCAACAACATTACAGAATAACTAATGATTTAAAATCTAACCCCCTTATTCATAATAATATAGAAGACGTTTTAACTAACGAATGTAATCTCTTCTTCTATTCGATTTTGAAAATAGAATGATAAACAAAGACAAAACGTTCGCTAGTTAAAGCGTCGTTTAATTTATTATGGATAAGTGGGCTAGACTGCTGTTACTGTGAGTAATTAAATTTATTTTTCCGGTCAACTTTGTTTTGGGAACTTGGCATACATGTTATAATATGTAGAATCACGCAACAACGTACTAGCAACGTCTTATCACTTATCATACGTTGAGCTTCTTTTTCCAGTTTCGGTTATCTTCGACCGATTTTGATACAATTTGATACAGAGCAACTTAGGAAGAAGATAAGATTTTTCTCGCGATCACCAATATTATTATTTATTAAATTCCTTATAATTACGCGGGTGGAGCCGAAAGGAAAAGGTACTCATGAATCTTGATAATGGACTTTGCCAAAAGCTATTGACATAACTTGTCACAAATCATAGCAGAATGCCATAAGTCTCACAAGGGTATTAAACTCAAAATGTATGACCATGTGGGCTGAAGTATCTCCTGTTCAAACGTTAGGAGAGGTGCGTACGTGAGGGCTCTCCTTAATTAGGGATCAAGTGGCTTAATGCCGAGGACCTCTATACATGCTGTGTGGATCAAAATATTTTGCGTATGTTTCTCATATAAATACCTAAAAGCTCGCGTGTTAGGAATATTAATTATAATGTATTTACATTTATTCGCTTCGTACGGTTAACTTATGTCACTGTGTGCATATTTATTTGTACTTACGTAACTGTTAGTTTATGAGACACGTGACGCAGAAGTGATAGCCAAAATTTAGCGTGTTAAGCAATGTTGGCGAGGTTAAAGTTACGGAAAAGTGACCTTTATTTGTTTTCTCTTACGTGCCATTGACTGTCATACGAGCAGGTACTTAATACTGTACTTGGTCTACAACTTATATAGGGTATCCCAGTAAGAGTGCCCTTTTCAAATTCTATTTTTGTAATTGTAGTTTTCACAACGACAACACGTTTTTCTTTTGTGTAACAGATTTTTATTTATGCAAAACAACAATGGTCATAGGTAACTGCTGGCAAATTTTAGAGCTGCCACTTGAAGAAAAAAAAATTACACCAAATTTAAAAGGTAGCCTAATGACTAAGGAATCGGTCTCGCAATCAACACAAGCCTTAGAGCTTAGCTGGAGGGGTTAACAAGATTGCTAGTAATGTGGGACTCAATCCAAAATTGCTAGTTATCATTTTAAAAAAAAACCTGCACTCTTACTAGTACAGTTTTCTTGAAGAACCCTGATCGAGTCGCCCTGTTATTCATTATTTGTCATCCAATAACAAATGAAGTTAAAACTAGGAAGGGACACACATATAAGAATAAAGATCAAGAATTAGAAAAAAAAACATATTTTCTCAAGATACACTGAATTCCAAAATATATTGGGCAGGTACACGTCATTGTGCCAGTCTGAGCTAACACTGAAACGATTGAACCTACATCAATTTTTGACAGCCTTATTAGTTATCCTTTGCACTTTATTCGATATCTGTCAATAAACAAAATGAATTTGAATTATGACATGATATTTATGGTGTATTATCGTTTCGTGAAAATAAAAAACGCCATTAAAATAATAGGATATTTAACTGTTGATTCAAATGGGTCTCTTTTTATGAAATGTCAAAACGAAACGACCTGTACAAGTTTGTAAGAATTATGCGTTTGTGATGTCCTATATTTATGTTTTGTCTTTTCGTATTGGTTTTAATAATTGAAAGATATTTAACTGCAGTCAAGTCTCATTTTAAGTAATCTCAAATACACACGCTGCCCACAATTTTGTACGAAATGCAAACTTGCAACGTCATATTTTCTATGGCCAAAAATTTTACTTTTAGTATTTCTTTTGATGATTTTGATTTCATGAACATGTTAAATTGTTGACGAACATATTTTCATGATTGGAACATTTTTTTTATAATTTAAGATGCAGTATGGTTTGGTTAAATAATATAAAATATTATTAATTTATTGTTATAGTAAGCATACCTACCTACCTACCCAATTATGGTACGACAAACAAACGAACTTCATTATATTTTCTTTCAATAAAACTTTATATATAATGTTAAAATATGTGAGTTCTGAATTGTTTTTGTCTAGACATATCGTTTATGAAATTTCTAATTAAAGTTTAGTAAGAAATTTATATGAACATAAGAAATTAATGAATATACGTGAAAATACTTAATGTATAACAGGCGTAGGTTTCGTAACAAAAGAGCATTTCGGTAACGAAGTTGAAGTTTATTACATTTCAGTTTAATCTAACGTGTTATATTTGGAGCGTAGGTTTGAGTTAATAGAATACAATTTCTACAATCTTATATTAACAAGGGTAGAATAATATCAAGAACTTGAAGTAATTAGTAGATATACTGCTCTCTACTGAATAATAAACGTGTCAGTAGATCGAGATAACCGAAACTAAGCAACGTTACTGCTGTCGAGTCCAGTGGTCTTTGGACAGCTGGACTCGATAGCAGTCAGAAAGATTATGTTATCCATCTATGGATGGATAACTGTTTTCTAGAAAATTCTCACCCTTTCATGCTTCGGAGAACACGTTAAACCGTCGGGTACAACGCTCGTATTACACAGTATATTTTCATTCCAAGCGTCTTAAATCTAAAAGGAAAAACAGAGAACTAACTTTAATATCCATCTAATAAAATCAAGCAATTCCCTTTTTCCGGAACCAGCAAAAAACTTTAAGAAATTAAAATCCTCCTAAACATCAAAAGAAAGCAAAGGAAATAAAAAAAACGGTCGGTTCGACTTAAATGTCGCTAATTATTATACGGAACCCTCCCACTGGGAGCATCTGCTAATGATAGTTACTTTTCCTTTTTGAAGATGCCACAGATGAACGCTCTAGCTATTAAGCCTTTCCGTATACGATACTCCTTTTGCTCGGCGTCGTTAAGCGGACGCTAATTTGTTCACCTAAGTAGCAAATTGTTTAGAATTACACAGAACAGCTGGATCGCAGGTGTAAGTTGATAAAATAGGAGCAACTTTTCACTGCAAATCTTTCCCTTGTTATATTTTTAAATTTCAAAATAATTTATTTTAAAGATAAAAATATTAAGCATCTACTCCGTAAATGCTTGTACTTTTTAGAATGAAATTATTATACCTTTAAACGAGAAATTCTTGAATATATATAATCATAATCTCGACAACGGCTCTAACGATCTTCATGAAAATTTGTATGGAGGGTTTCGGAGTCGATAAATCGATCTAGCTAGGTTTCATTTTCAGAGAATGTCGTTTAAGAAAAATCGAGCGAAGCTCGGTCGTACAGGTACTTGTTGTTAAGGGTTACATTTAAAAATAGAATGTAATTATAATATTACCATTAAATGACCTAACTGAATTGAACATATAATCGCCGATAATAACGATAAGATATTGATGCTTACTAAAAATCAATAATGTCATTAAGCATTTGGTCAGCTTGCAGATATTTTGAAAAATTCTTTCAAAATATCTGCTAGATTGAAGTAGGCAAACCGCTAGGTTTTGACAAAAACGCGAGATGCATACGATCTATTTCTGAGAAATAAAAACTGATCATAGACTAAGAATGAGTTTGCATACTAATATCCCATGAGTCCAAGTACCGAATATAAATTTGTTCAGTTCAAAAAAGATTATAATGATTGTATCTTATCAAAGACCCGGTTAGAATTATAATTGATAATATACCCCTCTATAGAAAGAGATAAAGCCATTAGGCGGAAAGCCTGTTTCTCAATTTTATCTTTTGCAAGTTTGCATATATAGACAATATATAGATAGATGTCTTCGTCTTTCATTTACTTTTTTATTTATAAAAGACATTGCAAGAACTTTTAAATTTCCCGACATTCAATTTCGGTTTTGGAAATGTCCGATGTCGGTGAAATTATTCGCCACTGTACTTTCAATTTTTACCAAAACTTTCCCTCTACCACTATAACAGTTGATAATTGTTAAATGTATCTATTAGATATAAAATATTATAGGCTCATTCAGTTCCTCTAGTTTGTCCAGCCTTGAACAAATGCATGTCGGTCGAAGTTTCGAAAAACGAGGTCAATTTCGTCATCATACTGTATTACAGAAACTGTTTATTACATGGCCATGCTAAACCTACACTAATATTATATTTAGTCAATGCTATAGTGGCCCGTGACTAATATTTTAGACTGAATTAGCTGCTGTGCCTAATACAAATCATATGTGGTAAATCTACGTTCTAAATCTCTGTGGTTTATATGTATGACAAACGTGTAAAACTTTTACATTTCTAATATTAATATAAATAAATATATTACACTAGCTGATACTCGCAGCAGTTTTCGCAACATTTTTTTTGCTCCGTTCTATTAATCGTAGCGTGATGTTATATAGCCTATAGCCTTCCTTGATAAATGGGCTATCCAATAATAAAATCATTTTTCAATTCGGACCAGTATTTCCTTAGATTATCTCATTCAAACAAACAAACTCTTCAGCTTTATAATGTAAGTATAGAATAATAAAAGTACACATACATGTTACAAAAATAAAAGTCATATTATTTGGTACCGGCTTAAGAATAGTACCCACCCATCTCTTCCCGTGGATGTCGTCAAGGCGACTAAGGCATTTTCCACCGGAGGATGGGCAGCAGTATCTGCGTATTTTAAAGACTTACCGCGATCGCCAAGCGTGGCGATTATGGCAATCACCCACAGAACCTCTAACAAGCAGGTTCTACTAGGGAGACCCGTGCCCAGCAGTGGGACATCAGATGGGTTGATATGAGGATGAAGTTTGCAATAAAGGTGCTTGGAAGGTTGGAAATGATTGACCAATCACACAAATAATTGGAGGAATCTATCAATAGTCGTAATTGTAGACTGTGCGCTCTAGGGATTACACTTTGTCTAACAATGATCCACTTTCAAAGCCGCCGGGTTCCAACGTTGTACGTAGGTATTCGTACTAGGAAGAACTAATCCAGTTTCCAGCTCATGGCTTTACAGTAAGCGCAATTTTTCAAACAATTTCTATGAATCATTGTTATGAGAGATGTTGACTGATGTTACAAATGCGTTAATTTATTGTCGGCTTTATGAATTGTCTTTATTTCTAGAAGTAGGTATTAAAGTGATTTTCTGCTTATAATAAAATTGTGAGGAATGACAAGACAATAGACATGAAACGGCATACTCGTATGTTACACTAGTAGCTACAGAACTATAGTGTGCTCTCTGAGGAATGTGAATTTAGAAAGAACGCAAAATTAAAAAAAAAAAACCCACGATGGGTGTAAAAATGGATGGGTACAAATAAAATGTTACATCGGTCGGGCGTGGGTTTTTTCAAAATTTTTAATTTGGTTTTTTATTTCAAACTTTTTAGGTTTTTTACAAAATGTAGCCAGATGGGTAAGACGATTTGGAGATCCGAGAAAAAAATAATAACGCTTTTGGAGAAACATGAGCACTGTAGTGCCCTGGCGGTCATGCACATTAAAACTTAACTAAGAATATGCTCGGTTACGAGACTTCCACTTCAAAATCGGCCCAGCCGTTTCCTAGGAAAATGGTAACATACACACACACAAACACCTCTTACCCCAAACGCATAATTATACCGTCTCCGTGGCCGTCGTGGGTAAAAACGGTTACCTGGAAGTGTCACCATTCCTTAATCTTTCCATCTGCTCCGTTACTACTTCGTTACGGTACTCTAACATTAAGGATAGGTACTGCACCTTATGTTTTATAACGTCTAAAAATCGTCGCTTCATTTCTCCTCCATTGACATATTTATATTTCCACTCTTCAGTTCCTATGATAAGATTTTACACAAAGAAAATAATATCAAACAAACAGTAGTATACTTTTTATTATTTATCGTAAAAATTTTGTACAAACTTTTACGCTGCAAATAAAAAGCGGAATGTTTACCTTAAGCGGGGTACATATCAGGGTTGTATATTACAAAGAGCTTTTAAGCCCTTTCCGCGCACGTCACGTGCAGACCGGGCCTTACGCGTGTGCTTGGCTAATTACCTGCGATTTACGACATGTGCCCCACCCCTTATATTAATTACAACTTATTGTTCTAATGAATGTTGTTTTTTGAACCTTAAAGTCCCTTTATTGAAAGTTTACAATGTTAGCAAAAAGGTGTACCTTTTTGCTTATGCGTTTTGCCTATTTGGAATCATTCTTCAACCCATAATTTATGTCCTAATGCTTAAAACACGCTAATTCGTTGCTACAAATTAGTGAAAGAAGGACACTAATAAAATACACCTTTTCGCATTTTAATCTTTACTAATCTATACTAATATTATAAAGCTGAAGAGTTTGTTTGTTTGAATGCGATAATCTCAGGAAATACTAGTTCGAATTGAAAAAATCTTTTGATGCTGAATAGCCTATTTATCGAAGAAAGCTTATAGACTATAGGTATACGCAGACGTAGTTGCGCGGATCAGCTAATCTATGTATACTAATATGTAATATCTAACTAATATAAAGCTAAAGAGTTTGTTTGTTTATCTGAACGCGATAATCTCAGGAACTGTTGGTCCGAAGTGAAAAAATATTTTGCTGTTGGATAGCTCATTTATCGAGGAAGGCTATAGGCTATATAACATCAGGCTATGACTAATAGGAGCGGAGCAGCAAATGTTGCAAAAACGGGGAAAATTTACGCAGACGAAGTTGCGGGGGTCATCTAGTACTTATAAAAAAAAGTTATAAATTCTAAGTGTCAATTCTAACCCAGATAGCAGTACCTACAAAGGTACCTACTCTATCTAAGAATGGATCAATTATTAAAACCTCATTACGGATTGGATTTTCGCCAGGTAGCAAAAGAGATTATAATTTAATCAAAATGTAATTGATTGCCCGATCTCTCCGATTTAATTAGATTTTTTCATTTGATCAGTACTATGTAGTGATATTCACGAGAATGAAGCCTTTTGAACGAAGTCTAATTAAATAGAGAGTTGTAATCAACCAGGGAACGTGAGTTTTCCATAAATTCACGTTCTGTTACATTTATTCTTTACCCCCCGCCTCGCCTACGCGGATTCCACTCATTGTTTATCTCAACACAATCTATCTGTAAGCCAAGTTTCATCGAAATCTCTTCATCTACTCAAAGTTAAAATAACGATTGACTACATAAACCATCATAAATGTCAATAAATTTGTCCTTTTTAACCCCCGACGCACACAGAAGGTATAAATTCTCGAAATACACACCAGATATGATCTAACAAAAAACAGCACTGTATTTAATACTAGCGGACGCCTCGCGGTTTCTCCCGTGTAGTTCCCGTTTCCGTGGGAATACAGGAATAAAAAATATCTTCACAACGATGAAAGATTTTTTCAAATCCGTCCAGTAGTTTCGGAGCCTATTCAATACAAACAAACAATCAAATCTTTCCTCTTTATAATTTATGTATAAGTAGGTATAGATATAGATAAATAACAGATGCAACTCAGACTCCGCGCCATCCAAAACAGTTATGCCAATCTAACAAAAACAATTGAATTTCATACCGTAAACTAATCATCCATTTCGATACTTTTTTGACTGAATGTATTTTCATTTCATTTCGTGACCACGGCCGTTGCAATATGTTCAAAACGTCCGGCAATAAAAAAGGTATTTTACCATAAATTATTCACACGATTAAGATATAATAAATATACATTTTCATAAACTGAACTGTCTATATCTATACTGTATAAAAAAGTCTGTACTGTCTCTGTGGCGCAGCGGGAGTGTGTCCGACTGCTACGCAAGAGGTCGTGGGTTCAATTCCCACACGGGACACCACTTTGTGTGATCCACTAATTGTTATTCCGAGTCCGAGTGTGCTTTGTGTCCGTGACTTGTATATTTGTAAAGTCCCCCGCGACGCAGGGCTTGTACCCAACTGCGAGAGTCGTCTTTTAAAAAAAAAGTATGTTAATCAAAGTGGCATAGCTGTGTAACTAAATACACAATTAAATAAACTTTCATTACAACTAAAGCCTAACTTATTCACACATCATCTAATCCTAGTTTACGCGTACAGTTTTGATGATCATACAACTTCGCAGCTCTTCTAAGTAAGACCTATGTTGATAAAGCTAGTATATTCCAAACTTAGCTGAAGTTTCACACGAAACTGGAGCACCAAAACACCAATAAACACTTCTTGTCATCCCACATTCATAAAGAAAGTTTGAAGGGACTAACAGAGACCCACTATTGCCATTCCGAGCTCATAATAATCATCCGTGGTGTATAAACATTGACATGAGCGATAAAGCCACGAAACTTGGCCAGTCTCAGGGGAAATTCTAGTTTCTTGTGACCTCCAAGTTAATCAGAAAATATATTGAAGGCACTGGGAAAGTAATAGTATTTCTTTCATCAGGTGAACGTTGCTTACTGATTCTATACACATTTTGCGAAAGGGTTGATGTTTGAAAAGGATAAACTTAAAATTGAAGGATGAGGATTTCTCGTGGCAGTGATAAGGTTACATAGATTTATTTGATAAGACACGTTTATTAGAAATACAAATGTTTGCAATCAATATTATGAACATATTTGTAATAGACCTGGGTCCTTATTCACGTTCTCTTATTCCGTTTCCGCGGCAAGAAAGTGCGAAGTGGCGTATGCGCGGTGCGCTCAAAGATGTCTGCCGCGCATGTGCGTTGATACATTTCTGAGCGCAGTTCTCTATTTACTATTTTGACAAGATTTTGACAGTACGCACTAACAACTAAAATTATTGGTAGCTGATTATCTGACACCTCCTTGTTTGTCATGGTTTTATCATGGTAAACCAGATACCTGATCAACAAAGTCTTAAGAAAAAGTACTAAGCGAGGATAATATAGATAGAACTAAACTTTATATCGGTCATAATATTCGTTCTCCTTTTTTACAAGCTTATTATTTATTATATTTATTATGTAAAAAAGAAGCAAAAATATAACAAAATGTATTTGAATTCATCGGTTCGCCTTGAAGGGTATTTGGGGTTGGTTTTACTGATAAAAATACAGGAAAAATGCCGGAATATCACGAGGTCAGGCAGCAATCAGTTATTATAATCCGCCCCATTGCCAAATCTTCGCATAAAAGAAATGCAGTAATAACACTCCGTTAGCTTCAAAGCAAAATATATTTTATCCTCAATGGAATTTCCTTTTTTGCAATTTACGCAAATTTCATTAATCTTCCGTTCTATATAGAATCCTACTAATGTTTGGATGCTGCTCCGTCAATTACGTTTGAGCATATTAATCAAACCAGCTGTGCCCGCGACTTCATCCGGGTGAAGTTGCAGTGCTGCTCTCTCCCGGTAGACGTTAGCGTGTTGATAATAAGTAGTCTAAATTACTCCCTACACCCTCAGCTGTCTGACAGTGAAAGTCTCATGAAAATGCGTCCAGCCGTTTTGGAGATTAGCATGAACAAACAGACAGATAGAAAGACAGATAGACCGACTGTCTGTCGGTCTATCTGTCTTTGACAGACAAAAAGTTAAAATTTTTTTTTTGTTATATATACATCTAATAAAAATACTGTTATTTTGACAACTTTCTATTACAAAACAGACACTTCAATTTGACATAAACATACTGTCTATGTTTAACATTTCTAAACATATAGTTTACGATGATTACAAGAACTAAGTCAGCCATGAATAAATCCAAGATCCAAGATACTAGGACAAACTAAAACGAATCACCTCTATATTCTATACACATGACACGGTCAATTTTCAGGCGGATTCAATTTTTATACAAAGAGTAATTCCATTAAAACTATGTGCAGTAGAAGTTCAAATATAAAACGACTCGCCATTTTTACGTGGAACATAAAAATGCTCTTTTATCCATATTTATCTTACTTCTCAATGGTACTCTGGACTCCCATAATATTAAATTTAAAAACGCTGAGTTTGGAGGCGTTCCTCAAATGTAATCGAAACATAAATCTCTATAATTTGCTTTAAATTCTTCTCTGGCTTGATAAATGTTTAAAATTTTTGCAATAACTGTTGGTGACAGAAGTTGATATTATTTAGACGAAAATTCCTTTAAAAATTTAGATTATACATTTTTTTGCATAGGAACTATCTTTTTGCACTGATTTTACTCACTTGTACGTCACACATTACAAATATTGGCTCATTTTTTACTCCAGTATACGTCTTTTTCAAAAATGATTTATGTAGGTAATAAAAACGGCGGTAGCCTAATGGCTAAGGTATCGGTCTTCCAGAATCCTAACCATTGTACTATCGACCTGAACCCGGAGTGGGTTCAGGTCACACAAGCCATTGAGCTTAGCTGGAGGGGTTAAAAGGATTTCTGGTAATGTGGGACCACAATCCCACATAGCTAGTTATCTTTTTTAAAAAAAAAACTTTATTTAGGTTATATTATACTTACATAGTACCTAACTACAAGTAACTATGGATAAGAAGTGACTTCACACATAGTTCATGATAACAATGTGTACAGAATTATATAATAATAATTATAATAATAATTCTTTATTTATCATAATAAACATTGTAGTAGGTACAAATTAATTACAATCATATTAGAATTATAACATTAAAGAATAATTATAGAATTTAAACATTAGTAAAATATTTGTGCGGAGGAATTGACAACCTTCATAAAATTTGGATTTTTTATAGTTCAATACAAATAATAATGGTTTTAAATCACCATTTAGAAAATTACCGGGGTCCTTAATCACTATGTTTTTTTTTCGAGTTCGCGGCAAGCTCGCGCGAATTGGCGCATGCGCGGTATGCTCAAAATGTCCGCGCGCATGCGCGATGCATTTCTAAGCGCAGCTTTCTATATACCATTATGTCAAGATTTTGGCAGTTAAACGCGGGGGCTTGACGCGAATACGAAAAAAAGCAATCCGAATAAGGACCCAGTTAGTACCTACCTACGATATATCGAAAAAACTATATCCATATTTTAATGACATTGATTAATCTCTGCTCCATTTCAATATCCTTATCGTTGTAGGTACTTCAAAAACTTTATTCACATAACAAACTGAATGATAAGTTACAATAAAGGCAAATTAATTCTGCTGGCCATTTAATTAGGTAACAAATACTTACTAACGACAAGAATTTACCTTGAAATACTTTATACAGGAAACTTCACCCATTTGCTCACGTTTCCATTTTTTATTAATTATTATTATTCGTGTCAATTTAATGAATTCTAAAATACAAAATATCACATACTTTAATAAAGTATAAAGACCCAGGCTTAAAATAATAATAATATCTTGTGACATCTCACACAACGCCATCTCATCTCAAAATAGGCAGAGCTTGTACTTATGGCAACCAGAAAACTGATAAACATACTTACAAATTTCTAAATGCATACAAAACATATTATAGCTAAATGACATCCAGATACAAAATAAACTATTGTGCTCATCATTCAAAGTTTTATCCCAGGTGAGGATCGAACCCACGACCACTGGCTTAGCAGTCAGAGTCACTAATCACTAAACATATAGTACAAACTATCGGGATATCCTTCAGATTAAATGGAAGACCTAAGAAGGGTAGCTAACTTCAAAGAACTAGCCTTTATTCGTATCTCCGCAGACTTGAAATTCAATTCCCAAAATACGTGCCTAATCTTTACATAGTCTAGATGTTTTCCAAAATTATATCTCCAAACTTTTACATTTTATCGCATAAATAAGTAAAAAGGTAACTCATGCTTTGGAAGAATAGTTTGAAATATATTTATTTAGCTTTCTAAATACTATCTCCTCTGTTACGTAGAAACTTCTGAACCGATTTTAGTGAAATCTTACAGTACTGTAGTTTATACATCGAAAATCACATAGGCTTAATAAATAAATATAACGCGAAAAAAAAGTAATACAATGTGAATTTTAATATACTATTATCTTAGCTTCTTTACATTACACCACATAACTTCGTAATACAAATAAACCGTTTACCACCACATTGTCACACAACCATTTACCATACATCTGAGAGACCCCGGGGTAGAATCGATGTTTCTTTGTCAGGTTTAGAGCCTAAAACTCACAATAAACAATGATTTTACTCGAGTAAAATATTCTTCAGCTAGTTAAGGTTATAACTCCAAAAACGATTGGTAGGTCAGTATGAGCTTTGAAACTGATATTACAAAGATATGATGTGTTTATGTAAAGAAACCACGAACGGAAGGTTATTAGTATATAACTAATCATTCTGTATATATTTCACTAGGTTTTACTAATACATACATTTAAATGCTAACTAACTTATCAATGCAGACATTACACGATACAGAAATACTGAGTGAGAATAAACAACGCTTAAGTTATTCCGTGGTTGAAGAGCCCTTGTAATTTATGAGATATTCGGCTGATTGATTTTCTATTAAGACCAACGATACTCGGCCGGGTTTTGATGAACGCCGACGCCATTCTTAATTATGGACATGATCCACAAAAAAAGTAATTACCTCAAGATTATCTCACCAACGAAATACAGGTCACAACAAAGATTATAAATATGCTAGAAGAGCCACAAAATCAAGAAGGCACATAGACTGCTTAGTCATTGGTTTTATGAGTTTTATGTTACCTAATATTCTCTATATTAACAATAATCTTAGAATAATGTAGGCCATCAGTGTTTAAGTATATATTTAACAACAAACAACTGCTGAAAAAGATACTACTGAACAATTACTTCCAAAATAACAATTTGAAAATCCAGTACTAACATTTAGGTCTATAAATCTAAATTACATCAAGAGAATTAGCCTTTAATTTTAAATAAACCACAAACAAGATACGAACATAGCAGACAAAATACACCAAAATAAAAGTACCTTAACCTTTGAACGAGGAAACGTTTAAACTGAAGCGACGCGACGTAACATGATGTATGGAGTAAACCAGCATACATTAGCTGATACAAAAATATCCCTCACAAATTGTATTAAAGCCGAATAAAACAAAAATTCTCACAACTCAAACTTACGAAGCCATTACGATATTGTTTTTCGCCACAAGTGAGGAGTTGTTTAGTACACTAACTTATAATAGGATTACTTTTCACTTATGTACGTGTAGTATAAGTGGTGTTTATCAAATTTATTTTGTTACATGCTCAAACTATTGACATGGAACTTAGATGAAGAAAAAAATTCGAATCTATGGATTTCACAAGAAGGTACTAATTCTACCAAGCGATGAACAGCATCTTCCGTGTAATGTAACATCACGTCTGCTAAACGTGGCAATTAGGGGTACATCCCCCGTAATCACGGTGGAAAAGAGGCAATTTATGTCGTAGGTATAGGTGTATAACGCTGCAAAAAATATGCTGCGTATGAAATTATCTTGACTTTCATCATAACAGTAGTAACGTTAAAAATCTCTCGATAATCATCGCAATTTCAAAAAGATACAATTACCTTCTCTATTTCATCACGCACAAAAACTATAATAGGCTAAAATGTAAATTTACATAAAATTGTGAGGTTAAATGCAGTTAAAAAATCACGCAGGTACACATGTAACGTACGAGTGACGTAACGTGTGAAATATTCGCAAATATATTTTACGCCACAACTAACACGTGACCCGAATTAATTAGGCCCAGCGTTTTAATGCTAAATGTTACATTAATTACTTTTTAGTAGATATGTAGGTGCCTAATGTGAATAATTTGACTTTGATAGATATTCCATTGAGAATCCACTTAGGAACCTTATCATAATTTAATTTAGAAATGTCCGTGTATACCTTATTTAAAATTGTTCAATAGAGATATTTCTCACATTTTTTAGGTATACGTACATAACTTTAATAATTACTTAGTTTAAACCACTTTTTTGTTTCAAACTATTTTAAATCCACGGATTTATTTCATCTCCACTGAACATATTTTTAACACAACCCTTATTTTTGACTTTTCCTTGTTTCAGATGATAGCCACTACTACTATACTCCAGTAGAAAAAAATTTTGCTCAAGTTCAACCACCTTTATTTCCGAATAGTCGCCCATCATCGTTCTACGAACATGGGGATAACTACAGAGCTACGCAAACCGCGCAGCAACTAATCTATAATGAGGGTCAGACTAGATTTCCAAGCCCTAACTATAATCAAAATCCATCGCCATTTCAATTACCTACTGGAAGGAGTCAATCTGGATCTCAATATTATGTAAACCAACCCGAATTTACGGCACAGAGGCAACGGTACAGGCCAGCGCTGCCCTTCAACTTTCAATTGGTACATCCAGCCTCAACTAAAAGGCCAGATGTTCCTCAAATACACTCCGTTGCGTATCAAAATGATCCATCGAAACCTGAAACGTTTCTGGGCCAAATCACTTTGAATAATCCTGATATAGATTACTTACAAAACAGTCGATTTAAAAACATGCCCTTCGATGGTAATAGCTTAAAAAGCAATGGACAAAGTGGGCATATATCACATGACGAGGATATTGAGAATGATAATCAAGACTTATATGATCAACACAGGGTCACCACATATAATCCTCACAGACTTGTAAGTAAACAAAGACTGAATAATAAGCCTAATGCACCTCAGTTTTCATCTTCTCTAAATGAAAACACAAATACACGAAATACACAAGGTTCAGCAACAAATGCATTTAATAAAAACAATAACTTTAACATACCCAAATCGAACGATAATTCATATCAAAGTTCTTCTACTGAGTACAAAGGATTACTAGATATAGAACCTTTATTAGAAGATGACATAAGTGACATCAGCTCATTTAGAGAGCTTATGAAAAATACGCAGGGGTCGTTCGATGTGGAAGTTATCAAGTCGAACAATACAGAATCTGAATTACCTTATGACAGCAAACCTGATGCAAGTTCTATGAACACGGATAATTATCCAAAACAAGAACCAGTTGCAGTCACTTCAACAACAACTACTACTTCTACTACCTCAACTACGACTACTACAGAAAGTAGCCAACATTTAGATGACGAACCAGAATCTGAAGAAGTAGAAGATGAGGGAGAATATGTAGAATACTATGACGACACCGAAAGTTCAGAAATAAAACATACGACTGCAGAACCACACTCAACAGAACACGTAACCGATATTTACGACGACTATGATACTACAGAAGAACCCGAAAAATCAACAGAACAAACGAAAACGAATACTACAGAATTTGATGTTCTTGTAATGAAACCGGAAAAAACTACTGTGCAGGATGACAACTTTAAACATTTTGTGGATACTTCAGTAATTGATCAAACTGAACACAAATACAAGGAAGATCAGTTGAAACAAATATCTGATATTAGCCCTCCTGCTTTGGAAGATGATGTAACATCTATCGAAACACCATCAATTCTAGGACAAGAAGTTGTTTCGGTTGTTACCACAAAAAGTGTTGTTAATGGCACTATATCTATTCCTGATGTTACTTATGCACCCAGTACAACAAAGCTAAGCTCAGATTCTGAAAATACTCCGTCTACTGCTAGTAATCAAGCTAACGATGCGTCAATACCAGTAACAACCGAGAACTGGATTGTAGTTGCTTCAGTTCAAACGAGTAGAAGTGTATCGGGAGCTCGATTTTTACCTTTCCCCACAGTCGAGCAGGAGGAAAAGAAACAAGTATTAACTGACGAAAAGGAAGAAGAAGATGAAGAAGAGTCAGTTACTAAAGACCCAAGGTCTGAGCAAGACAGTGTAGGCCTTGTAGGAAATCCATCATCTACAGAAAATATTAATGATAAGCTAGATAGCATTCAATCTGAACTATCAAGTGCTGTTTTATCTGGATCTTTGAATAATGAAAACAAAAATATTGAGTTAATTACTGAGTCAACAACTGAGCAGAGTACAAATACCACTACGACTTCAACTACAACAACCACCACAACAACAACTACTCCTTCACCACCAAAGCTCTTTACATTAAAGAGTACCACCCCTACGACAATAACAGAAAGATCCTCGCCTGATCCATTGCCAGTTCAAATCAAGAAATTTGCTCATAGAGTAACAACTTCTACTACACCAAAACCAAAGAAAAAATTAGTAACTGTGATGGACGATCTAGCTGGGCTATTACCCTCAGGATATAAATCAAGATTATCGTACAAAGAAAAACGAACTAGTACGACGACGACTACCACGACAACCACAACAACTACCAGTGCGCCAGTGATCCCCAGTGAAATTCCCACAATCAATGGTACTCAAGGACGTTCTTCAGGAATTAGCACAAAAAACAAAGTTATTGTATTAGATTACAAGTCTCTTCTTCCTAAGGAATACAAACCAAAAGAAAATAAACCTCAAGAAGACCTTGGCAAGAAATTACAAAAGGATGATCTTAGCAAATTTCTACCATCAGATTACAAACTACCAAGTACAGAAACATCTTCAGTTAAACAAAGCCCAAAATCAGATATATTAGATAAAGTTGAACAAGTGGATATATCAGCATTTTTACCAAAAGATTTCAAATTAAACGTGACGACAGAAAAACCAAAGTCTGATTTTAAAATACCTGCCAATGCAGTACCAGTGGACATATCGGCTTTACTGCCTCCAGATTTCAAATTAAATGATACAGATGAAGAAACTGCGGACTCCCCATTAGACAAAATTAAAGTTGCTGACGTTTCTAGCTTATTGCCTCCAGGATTCAAATTAAACGAAACAGAGGACAATTTAGACCCCGTAAGCTCCACAACTAAAGCCACAGGGGGTATCAAACTAGTATTTCCCTCACGACCAGGCGGTAAAGTAAATAGAAAAACAACAACTCATAAACCAATGGGCCCTCCTCCAGTTACGCCAAAGATTCAAAAGGGTTGGCCCACAAGGTAAATATATCTTCAGTTTGACATTACTTGTAAAACAATACTGTTATGCAATTTTAAAATATGCATAAATATAAAAATGTTATTTCAGGGCTTCGACTGAATTCACTGGGTGGCCTTCACCCTCTACAACGCCGTTCTCAATTGAAAAACTGCTAGAAGCTCAAAGAAACGCTACAGCAACTAGTCCTATTATAGAATTTAGTACCGAAGCAACGACACGACGTGTTACGACTACGACCACGACTACATCAGCACCACCTCCATCGACCACTCCTGGTGTATGCCGAGCGGAGTGCGATATTGCTGCTACTATCAAAATTGTTTCCGGTTAGTAAAACAACGATATATTATATTACAACTGTAAATTATATTGTGTATTAAAGTTTGTAATCAATATTTATGTCTTGATTCAGGCGTCAAATGGGTACCTGAATTATTGGATCATCACACTGATGAATGGCAACGGCTTGCACAAGATTTGAAAGAAGAGGTTAGCGTCTAGTAGCTGAATTTGTCATGGTATAAGTGTCTGTATCTGCATTAAACAAAATTTATTTTATTTTGCAGCTGAATTCTGTCTATTCTAAATCTGACTATCTTCGTAAATGGTACAAAGGTATTCGTATTGATGGATTTACTAAAGGTTCCGTTCTTGTCGACTACTTTATCGAACTCAAAGAAGTCGAAGAGAGAGTGGATACGCTAGACTTGAAAAAAATGTTCCACAAATCTCTGCACGATGCAAAACCTGGTTCTGTAATTGAGAGAGTTACGGAAAAACCAAAAGATGAGTTCGATCCTGATGTTATGCTTGGTGACCAACCCGATGAAGAAAGAATGAAGAAGAGTAATGAAAAAATGACTAAAACTATTGACAAATCTGCAGGCAAATTGGAAATCGGAAAGTTTGTAATGGATCCTGCGTATACTGAATTTATAGGTGATAAAATTTATATTAAACAGCTCCTTTAACTGGCAGTCTTAAGGATGTTGCAATGCTAATCTATTTTTTTTTTTCTAGTTTTGCCAAAACGCGAGGAACCAACGCCTATAGCACCTGAAGAAGAATCTTTCCTACCTCAATGGGGCATTGCAGTGATTGTTATTGCGATGGCTTCACTTCTTTTCGTAGTTATATTTGGTGTTACAGTGGTAAATAGAAAAAGCAAATTAGACATGGACGGGTATCATAAACTGATAATTAGAATTTATAATATTTAAAATTTTTTTGCAGTTGGTTAACCGTCAGAAGAGTGCCAAAGCAAAGCAGCCAATCCCGCTTAGTGAGGATATGCTCAGGGAACTGGATAAGAGTCATATGGGAGGGTTTGATGATGTGCATCAGTTAAAAGAACGCGAACTCCCATATCTTCCATCAGGGAAGGTGATTATAAATCATACATCCTTTTTATAACAATAGTATTGGCGATTTTCACATATTTGGACATGGAAATGACTTAGCAATTTATTTTCTTTTCGCAGCGTATGTCGACTGCGTTTATCGAACAGTTAGCTTACCCGAACCCGGGTGACTCTTGGCGGTCGGAGTGGACTCCGCAGCTCCAAAAGTATATGCAGCATTACACGCCCGACTCCGGTCGAGGTTCTCAGGTCTACGGGCCTGCTGGAAATGCTTATGGGTATGTTATGCTCTTTTATTTCTACACCAAACTTAGGGTATATTTTTGAGTTCCATAAACTAGAAAGCTCAAAGCTCGCTCTAAAGACCCAGAAACTTACAAGAGTTATAATTTCAAACAAATGTATGGGAATGACGATTTTGACAGTGATTCGTAATTCTGTTATGTGTCGGTCCCACAGAACATTGAGACCTAGTCGGTCCTAAAGACCCATTTCATTAGCGATAGACTTAGACTTAGAGTTTTCTTTTCAGAACAAAACTTGAATACGTGTGTAACTTTCTTTTAGTTCGTAAGCTAGGTCAAAAAAATATATACATACTAGGTAATTTCTAATTGTAACATTCACACAAACATGATGCACATAATGTACTAATTTAAAATATATGTTCTTTCAACAGATATGGCGGCTCGCAGTTGTACGGGCAGACAGGAGGCGGGTCCCAAGTGTACGGTTACACGGGCGAGTATCCAGCCCCGCGCTCGCACTACTCGCGGCGCCGCTCCGACTACGACAGCAACTTCTAGACCCTTCTAGAAACATATTCGCCTACTGAGACTTGACACACTCTTGACAATATCTTCTTTTTAATCTCAAAAAAACCTAATTTATAATACTCGATAGACGTTTCATCCACTCTGTATAGATTAGTCACTAACTTCCGAACATACTGTAACAGGTTGTGAAATAATTTTATCATTATTGAACCTAACGTTCTTAGACGAAAATTAGATTCATATTTCGGAATTTATACGATACGACTTTACATTTTGCATAATATTTTTAGCAGCTTTTAGTCCGGCCTATTTAGGACTTAACAGTGCCAACCCAGATGGTTACGTCGCGTCTGATATTTATTTTGTATCAACAATGTTTCTGTAATTAAAAATAGTTATTAAATGGAAATTATCTGCCAAAATATTAACTATTTACGACTGATTGTGAGATGTATATAAGTAGAATAAGAACTCACCAATATTATAAGTGGAGACTTGTAGGTGAGGCTACGAAGTACTTGTGTAGATAACTCTTTGCATACCTATATTTGCTCAGAACCTGTAGTAGATCGTGCAGCGGCCCGTGCATGTGCGTGAAACGCCTCTTTGTGCCAAATGTTCGTCTGTGTGTACGTGTAAATATAAACATAATATTCCTTTCATATAGAGACATTAACATATAGTGGGCTTAGATGTGGGACCGCCATTGCTTAGACGTCCTCTTCCCACATACTAGAGAGTGCGTGGTCGAGATGAATTCATGAAATGTCGTGCGTCCCCATTTTTCGAGAATAAATCGTCATTTTTTATTCTTTATCATTGAATTCCATTAGGTTTACGATCTTCATGTATGAATTTCATATTCTTAAGAATGTAATTGATGATCGTCAATTTGAATTACAGCAAAGTACGTCAAGCAGGTTCACAAAGACATTTAAATGTAATTTTAATATAATTAGCGACTAGCTACTTTAAATGAATAACATCGTTAATTAGTGTGAAAGTTTTAAAAACTTGGATGTGTCAAAATGATGGATTTCGTCATAAAGTATATAACATATTGATTGTATTTGTAAATTCCTCGCGTAAAGTGCGACACGGTCATTATGTACCTACCAATTAGATTAAGTACTTATAGTTATTGCATGAATTCGTGTATATAAAACAATTTTTGTACATGTAGATTTTAATTTAATTATTGATTAGTTAGTGACAAAGTAAACCATTAAGATCCTGAATATAGATAATTATATATAATGTAAAAGGTTGTTTTCATTTCCTTTTATCTTCACATCAGAGTTGTCACACCCTTATAATGAAAAGTGATAGGAGAATAGGGGAGTCCTTTGCGATGCATGTAGTGGGACGACAAAGGTTGAAAATAAATAATTCTATACTTCCTACATGTCTCGAGGTAACATAAAAGTATGTTTTATGTTCTTGTTATTTGTTGAAGATTATAAACTATATACCTATTATAACAAGTCATTCGACTTTTTACAGATCCCAATAGAACCCGGATGTTTACCCCCGTGGGATAGTTGCCCCAGTTTTGAATACACTATGTTAGGGCTATTGGTGGTGAAAGAGCTTTACTATAATTAGACGTATCCCTCTTGCAGACCTTATTTCCAAGTGTTTTGTCGGTGTGAGCAAAAATCTTCTGCGGCGATACTATTACGGCCGTCGAAATTAAATTAATGAGCAATTCATATTGAATATTTTAATTACTGACTGTGGATTCGTTTAAATTACACTGTTTATTACGTTTTATTTTTAAAAAGTTTTTGCGAATATCCGTATCAAAAAAGATAATCGCCCTATTCACTTAGGCGGATAGTTACCCTAAGGTTTTATGCTCTTTGCTCAAGAGGCAAGCATAATTTTTTGACCAGCAAAGTTAGAATTAATCTTTTGATGTTTTTCCAACCTATTGTGACTATAACTTATTACCCGACGGGCCCAAAAGGATGGGTAATATTTTATGGAAGTATGTATAAATTTAAGATCATCATCATCAGCCTATCGCAGTCCACTGCTGGACATAGGCCTCTCCAATTGCACGCCACTTTGTTCTATCTTTGGCTTCTCGCATCCAGCTCCTGCCAGCCGTTTTGCGTAAATCATCACTCCACCTGGCCTGAGGGCGTCCTAAATTTAAGATAGTATTTTTTTTTGTTTTTTTTTTCTAAACATATTTAACTTAAAATATGAAAGACTTTTTGATTGTGTATTATTGTTTGAATTCTTATAACTTTATACTATTTTAGAAAGTGAATTAAAATTTCGATAACTATATTATTATGTTTCTCTTTAAACAAATTACTGTTAATGAGTTACTTTAATACTAAATTGAGCGGCGTTAAATTATATTTGCGAAACATTTACTTAAATGGTGATTTTCACTACTTATTAAAAATTCATAAAATGAGCTACTAATAGTGTGAAACAGTTAATCTAAGCTAGCAGCTAAAATTCTAAGTGACCGATTTAAATATTTAATTGAGCGAAAAAAATACTGAGTAGGCGAAAATAAAACTATGTTTAGCCACAGACAAGACAAAAATTGTTTCGGTTAGGTTAGGTTAGTAATCTTCGCTTACGCCGCTTCGTTCGCTCGCCTAGCGGACGAAGCGAGCTTGCTGCGGCAACTCCAAGAGTGAGAAATATAAAATTTAAGTTTTCTTTGTTATAATAATAATATCTTGGGACAACTCACACAACGCTATCTGACCCCAAACTAAGCAGAGCTTGTACTATGAAAGCCAGACAACTGATAAACATACTTATATATTTTCTAAACACATACATATTATAGATAAATAACACACAGACACAGAATAAACCATCGTGCTCATCACACAAAGTTTTATCCTGGGTGGGGATCGAACCCACGACCTCTTGCGTAGCAGTCGGATACACTCCCACCGCGCCACAGAGGCAGTAGTTATGTTTAGGGACCGCCTTAACCTTTTAGGAGTTTTTTAAATCTGTTGTTCCAACCTATTTTTGACCAGCTTCATTAAGCAATAGTACTGCTGTTCTTAAAATGTATGTTCACCTTCAGTCTCTCGTCCACTTAAAAAAGTTCAGTACGCCGTAATCAGCAGTTTTGACACCTATAGTTTGAATTTGTATTCGCTTGTCTAAAATACTACCCTTTTTTTAATTGTAGACCTTTTTTTTATTTGGCTTTTACCCTACTGTTGTCAAAAAAGTTTATGTTATATTTATTAGGTACATGTCGCATCACAAAGTATTTGCCATTGATATTTTTATCATTGAAATGTTAAGCAAACAGTGGTAAGCATTTAAACACAATAAAAACCGTAAAATAAAAATAGTCACATGAAATTTTAAAAAGTCCCTGCGAGTGATTGTTAGCATTTTAAATATCAGCCTGTAATTTCACTGCAAATACATACTCGTAAATGTAAAAACATGAAAGCAGAAACGAAAGCATTAACAATGTAAGTACGAATAATTAAAATCAAAATTTGATTGGTCTTCTCGTATGTATACATTTATTATGGATTAAATTTAAAATTCCATGAATATTAAAACTTGATATGAAAGCTGAAGCCACGCACACCTAAGTCTTAACTCGGTATAATCTTCGCCGGCCCTGTGAAGGTTGTTTTAAAGCCCACACACGCATCTTTATGGATATAAGCATGATAATAATATAGGGGTGACGAACATATCAGCCTGTGTAAACATACTGAACTTGGGGAATATGTGTAGGTAGGTATGAATATTCAGGTGAGAATTTTGGGAAACAAAATGGAAAAGTCGCTCACTTTGAGCCTGTAGGGTCAAAGCCAGATAGATGACCCATTTTTCAAAAAAAATAAGTATAACAAAACATTGGTCTCTCATCTTTACTATCAGCTTATTTTTGTAAGCATAATTAATATTAGTTTTAATAAAATCTGTTTTAGACCTCTCAAAAAAAGGACAGGTGCTTACTGTCGCGGATAGTTCATTTCCGTGCATCGGCGACAAGCGTCTGACGCGCGCGGCCGATGCGACAATATTCATAGTGCGCGCGCAGCTTACGACAGTCGTCGGCCGCGCGCGTCTGTCGCTTACCTCGGAAACGACACCATACATTCTTATACTCTGACTATTGTCGCATCGGCCGCGCGCGTCAGCCGTTCGTCGTAAGCCGCGCGCGGCTAGCGATCGGCCGCGATGCACGGAAATGAACCTTAACGATGAAATCGGTTGCGGGGTTACTTGCCTCATGCTGGGATAGACAGATATCACTTCACAGTGATTTTGGAATGAAAACTTCTTTAGCGGCGTTGCGCACTGTCTTGGTATGGGTAAAAAAATTTAAACTCGCGTCAGGATCACGTGACTCTGTTAAAAAAATGTAGATCACGTGACCCAGATCGAAAATTCGTAAGACGATTTTTCCCTTATTTTTTATTTTTGATTTAGGTTTTTTGATTTCTGGTTTATTCTTTCATATTTTTTTACTATTATATCCGTAAGTCCGAAAAATGTTATTCAAATTTTATCAGTTTGTAAAAATACATACTGATGAAATTTGAATAACATTTGACACAACGTTCACCAACGTAACGGTTTCGTAGTCACCCCCCCCCCCCCTTCATCCGAATAATCCGTAATCAATTAAAAACTATAAGGGTTCCGGTTTGCCATTTTGGCTACGAAACTCTAATTAGTGGGTCCAAAGGATACTTAACTTTAAATAATTCTCAAAAGTACATTTGTCGCTCACTATTTTTCAGCGACTTCTCACTATTCTTCATATTGACAGCAACAGTTTTTCACAAATGATGTCTTACAGTTTTGAGTAGGTATTTGGCCGTAAGATTGATTATGTATTATTATATTATGTGACATGAGTATACTCGTATGCGTCGTTCGAGTCGCTTATTTTACAATGAGCACTTTAGTCATTCCTATTTTTAAAAGCATATTAAAAGTCAGAACATTTTGATGGAGTCAAGTAAAACTCCGAAAGTTGACAAATCTCATGTATGGCATGTAAACTCTCCAAATTTATTTGAGCGCTTGAACTTAGCTTCGCTTATAAAAGCTTTATTCTGTTCCCATCCCGCATTAACACGAATTCTATCTTTGCGATCTCTGTGAGTTTTGAACTTCCGACATATACCAACTGCGGAACTAAACATATACATACTACACTGCCATTGAAATAAAAATGCTGGAATGTTTGTTTAGGGAAAATGGACCGGATCTTCTCAATGTCACCTCCATTCTTTATTGAGTGAGGTTTTCAGAGTGAACGAGTATTGTCGCATTCTCGACATTTCTGTTTACAAGTACAGCGCATTAGAGTTAGGTTTTAACAACAAATAAGTGGATAAAATTAACATGCTACAGATAACAGCTCTAGGTACTATCTGTCAATAAGAAAGGAGATGTTGACATGAGACATGAGCTTTGGTTAAGTCGATAAAAACTTTTTATCTATACTTATATTGTTAAACTAAAGAGTTTGTTTGTTTGTTTGTTTGAACGTGATAATCTCAGGTAGTACTGGTTCACATTATAGACTATATAACATCACGCTATGACCAATAGGAGTCAAGCAGCAATGAAAAATGTTGCGAAAACGGGGAAAAATTATGCGGGTCAGTTGGTGAAATATAAACTTAATATTCTTATGTTTGAAAGTAGTAGTTCTGTGTAAGAAAATGAAAGTATAAAAAAAACCGGGCAAGCGCATATCGGACCACCCGTATCCGTAGTCCTTCATTCGAATAATGCGGTTTAAGAAGTGGGTTTTCTATTATTTTTGTGTCATAATTCTAACAAATTTTAGTATTTTTCAATGGAATCTGTATGACAATTTTGTTAGTTTTCGCGTTGTCTGCTGTTACTCGTTAAGTTGTAAAGCCTTTTTAGCTGTGATAGCTTTCCACTTGACACTAACAAAAATTTGCACTTTAAAGCTTAATATTTCACAAACGGATCCCTAGATCGAAAATGATCTTTGAAACTTCTAAGTGTTTTTATAATACGTATCTAATAATGGGGTATCATTAGATTGGACTTATAAAAGCACTTAAAAGTGGGCACACGATGGGGCAGATGAGAAAAAAAATCCTATCCAAAACATATTTTTTCAAAATTTTGTTCTTTCACCTTGTCGGCATACGGCCTTCTAGCACTAACAGCCTCTGGGAGTTAAGCAGCGGACGGATGAAAGGACGGACATGGTAATGCTATAAGGGTTCCGTAGCCAAAATGGTAAAACGGAACCCTAAATAGGAAAAATATTTATTTAAATTATTTGTTAGTTAAGAGGATTCAAAACATAAAACGAAGTCATGGAGAATCCGTTTCCTTTGTCCTAAAACGAAGGTAACATAATGGTTAAGGCATTGGATTCGAAATCGAGAGGTTGCGGGTTTGAATCCTACCCATTATACTACCGACGTGAACCCATTCCTAACATAAGTAATTTAGCTTAGCTGAAGGGGTTAACAAGATATCTAGTAAAGTGGCTAAAAAAATATTTTAGATATAACCGATATAGCAGAATATACCGAGATGTAAATTGTATAAATAAATATATCAATTGACACCTAGTCAACACGTCATGCAAGAAAACTCTCCACTCGGTTTTGCTTCGATACCTTCCAATTCACTCTGTACCTTAGGTAGCCCCCTCATGTAAAGCTCCATACTCTCACACGGTATGACATTCTACTGTCTTTGGTTTTACTCGGTAGTTTAACTGGAAAGAAAGCAAGCAATACTTCTTCGAGCTGTGAAGTTTGCTGTTCACACGTTGATTTTACTCGCTTTGGGGTCATCCAAAAATCACGTGACGCTCGAAGGGGATATAGAGAGGTCGGAAAAAATCACAAAAGATCACCAGGCGGAGGAGGGGTATTGTGAGATATCACATATAGTTTTTCAGATCGTGAATTCTCAGACTTAAGCGATGTTAGACCAATTGCACCCACGGTCGTTGGAGACTCACACTCGTGTGAAAATTGTTGGGCTATTCTTTGTACCAAAAAAATACATGTGATCTCAGGTGGGGTAGACTAAAACCTCATCAAGTATTTCCAAGGGGTAGGGGAAGGTAATAAAAACATCACGTATTTTATGGACGAGCCGTTTTCAGTAAAACTATCTAGTATTACCGTAGGTATGTGTGTACGAAACTTTGGTTACTTACATTTACGAAAACAGTACCTTGTAAATTTCTTACCCATGAAAATCGTACAATTTGTGATACTAATTTACAAACATTTGTTATTAAGAAACTTTCTTTGAACTTTAACAAACAATCAATGACAAACTTTCTGCTCGCGTTTGATTGGTACGTAATGAATTATAAAGTTTGAATAAACGTGAGAAACTTTTCTAACAAAACATGTCATGGTTAAATGACGACACATTCAGAATCTTTACTCTTAACTACAAAGAGAGTACAAATTACATCTACTTGATGATCCATCCATGAAAAATGAAACTAACAAAACCATCCCATCAAACTACATACCAAAAAACACTTATAGCACGGACGTCCCAAAATCACATGAACACTTGCTCAATAGCAAATACTTCATCTGTTTTAAGGCTAATTAATTAAATAGGTTTGTCGTTTATTATGTCATCTTACTAACAAAAACAAAACCTTTAATAATGGTAACAGGAGCAATAAGTGAAGGAGATCGTAAACAAAAAAAACTTGAGAGGTGTCAAGGGACACCCGGATGGAACGAAGTTCTTATCTTAATTTTTTTTTTTATAATCTTCGCAACACCACACTGTTCAATGCGAAATAGAAAGACGAAACGAAAATAACTTACAAAAAAACGATTGTATACCGAAGGCTCGAACCCACAACTAGACAATTGTCACCAATACTGTGTACCGAATTTATGCCTCTAGACCAAATCGACAGGTGACTTCTTCGTCAAATTAGATGTTCATATCTTACGCGCACGCCGCACGGCTTGTGTGTGTCAAAAAATGTCGTTACAACTTTTCGTGAGATTTTTTTGCGCCCCCTTTTAACAACGCGCGATAAGGAACATCGTTCCAAAAAGAATTCTAAAAGTTGAGTGAGTCGTGTATTTCCGTAATATTTACAAAGTACCTATACACATATTAACAGGTAGTAGGTCTAAGCCGTCTTGGTGGGTATCACAACAGTATCAGTAATTCTTCTGTGAAATAGTGATGTTAACAAATAACTGTGTTTCGGTTGAAGGACACTGTAGCAAGTGTAATTACTGGGCAAATGAGACTTATGAACTATGTCTGCAATGAGGAGCGCGGTGTTGTGACATTCAGATGTTTGCCAAACAAGGTTTTGCGTGGCGCTGGTACTGTTATGCATACTCACAGGGGACACGACCGGCTTGCCTGCTGCCTTCACTCCATTTCATAGTATAACAAAAGTACTTCGATTGGCAATCAATGCATCAATTGGCGTTTACGAATCATAGTAAACGCCAATTGTAACTTTCAGTAGTTTTATGCAATCAAAAGCTTATTAATATATGTTCAGTATTTATCATAAACAAATTGTATTGACATATATATATTAATAACTTATTATATGTACTACTAGCTGTCCCGCGCAACATCATCTGCGTAAATTTTCCCCGTTTTTGAAACATTTCTCATTGCTGCTCCGCTTCTATTAGTCGTAGCTATATAGCCTATATCCTTCCTCGATAAATGGGCTATCCAACAAAAAAAGATTTTTTCAAATCCTATCAGTAGTTTCTGAGATTAGCGCGTTTAAACAAACAAACAAACAAACTCTTCCGCTTTATAATATTAGTATAGATAAACTCGATTCAATGCAAACCCAGCGTACTAGTACCTACCCACTATATAGGCCAGTGCCGGAAGGTTTTCTAAAAAGAAAAATAATGTCTATGCTTTCAAAAATTGTTAGTAATCAGCACATTTGCTATTCAGGGGAATTTGAATTCGATCGATTTTTGATTTCAAATTGAAGATTTGGTCTTCAATAAATGCATCTTTGGGCTGGGACAAAATTACCCAACCGAACATAAGTATTCCCTTTTCAATACAACCCTGCTTAATTTTGTCCAATAAACGAAATGGAGCATTTATGACCCAATTAAGACCCTTTTGCTTTAATTGCTACTTTAGTTTCCAGGCACTATACCCATTTCAATAAATCGAAGCAACGGAAAATTACTGATTCTAAATCTCTATCTTGTTTATGCCAATAGTCGCCTAACTGTTTATTTTTTTAAATTAATTAATCATTGTAAAAACCTTTTTTCGATTTTATGAGTCCTGTTCTCCACAGCAATGGTTTATACCTAATTTTATCGACATCTTTCAACCTGTAAAATTAAGCGTATTTAGACCTATATCTGCGTAAAACATTATTGGACTTTATACCAGAGCCCCTAGAAAAGTGGCATAAACGCTAATCGAATAGAATAAATATGTGATTTGCGGTTTTGCACGCGCAACAACGGCATTCCGGGTATTGGGCTTGTTTCCAACTGGTCAAAACAACAACTATTTAAGAAATATCGTACAAATATTGGACTATGACGTCACTATTTTTTCTAATCAAATCATTTCTTTTTTGATATGATTAATGATAAAAAATCCTATTTAATACAAAATTTAATAAGGAATTAATCATCGGTAGTTTATATGTTAGTTTTATTTACTAATTAAATTTTTAGATTTTTTTGTTTACCTAGGAAACAAGCCTATTCTATTCGATTAGCGATTATGTTACTTGTGTTCCGGTACTAATAAGTTACAGAAAATCGAAACGTCTTTAAAATTGCGTCCTGGGGGTCAATTCACGTATTTAAAGCAGTACAGTTGCAGTTCAGTTGCAGTTAAGTTTCGATTAAAACGGCCATTTTTGTTTTCTGTAACTTTTTGTACGGTGCGCAAGCGTTTTTAAGATCGATCCCAAAGTTGCAAGAATACGAAAATGACCGTTTTAATCGAAACTTAACTGCAACTGAACTGCTTTTTAAAGCGGTGCATACGTGAAATGACCTGCTGAACTTATTATGACAGACATATTCGTTACGATAAACGCTGGGCCATTTTGGACAACTTTACTAAAGGCCCTGGATTTTTCTAACCATCTTAAGAACAAACCTAGTAGAATAACCACACGAAAGCAATATAAAACCTCATTTGTTGGAATTAAATGTCAGTACATATTATCACAATAATCTGTTTATACTGATAGGAAAGTACCATTCTATAATAAATAACCCAATACAATTTAATTTGATCATTCATGACCAGCCGATTAATTTTGAAACTAAATTAGCAATTTTGACAGCAACTCGATGTTAACTTGTGGCCAGAGGTCAAAAAGCTATTGATTAGATTATAAAATTTAAACACCTCTGCGCCGTCCGGCTTGAAATACTTGACACGTTTCTAACTTCGAGTCTATACTAATCACTACGTAATTTTAATTGACAAATATTGATCAATACATTAATCAACAATATTCGAATAATATATATGGACCACGGGAGGTATCCACTGTTAATAAAAAAATAATTATAGAAATAAAAAAACCCGCCTGCACAAAAAAGATGGAAACAAGATCCCCTACATAATTGTATAATTTCATGCAGTCCGAGGCATTAATGAAACTCGATGAACTTAGTAAAGTGCCTCCGACTGCATGAAATTATATAATTATGTAGGGGATCTTGTTTCCATCTTTTTTGTGCAGGCGGGTTTTTTTATTTCTATAATTATTTTTTTACTTAATACTTTTTAGTGCATAAAGGATGTAACCGATGTAACAACTAACTTTTATCACAGCTGTAGTCAAGTATTGAAAAATGAAAAAAAAAAAGTTGCTAATTAACTTTTTTTGTATTACAGTCATAATCATGTTATATCTTTTTGAAATCTTAAGATAAGCCCTTTAATTTAATACCCATATTGCAATATTCAAAACAACTTTTTTTTTCACACCTCTTTCTTCTTCTTCTTTGAGTTTATGGCAATCTAGCCGTTTTAACGGCTAATTTCTGCCAGTGTCAAGTATTTATGCGCTTATTACATGCACAAAGTCTCGTTCATATTTAAATATCACGTATTAAAACATTTTTCACAAGTTAAACTCAGAGCTGTAAAAATAATGGTTACTTTGCCGCGATTTTTACAACTCCACACCTCTTTATTTTGACATCTCCCAGCCGCCATGTTTGTTTTTTTCAAACGTCACACATCTAAGAAAACTTTGGCGATCAAGACGAATCTAACGACGTCAATAATTGTGTAAATCCGTTCAGTGGATTGTGAGATATCAGGTAATAAAGCATATTACATACATACATACATACAAGATACGCGCGAAAAACATAACCCTTCTTTACAGTCGGGTAAAAAAAAGTGCTATCATTATCACATAACAATGTTACGAGACTAAGCACAATGGCAGATGAGACGACGTAGGTCCTTGTTCTTTAACGTTGATATCAACGATAATAATAATAATAATATCTTGGGACTACTCACACAACGCTATCTGATCCCAAACTAAGCAGAGCTTGTAAACATACATGCCGATAAACATACTTATATATTTGGAAATACATACGTATTATTGATAAATTAAACCATCGTGTTCATCACACAAAGATTTATCCTAGGTGGGGATTGAACCCACTACCTCCGGATAAGCAGGCAGGGTCACTAACCACTACATCAATAATAGGCCAGTCAACAATATTTTAAACAATATTTTTGTTTTTACTGACACAAAAAGTTTTGCCTGTTGTTATCATGATATTTTCTTGTTCTCCGGTAACAATAGCTCATAAGTCGCTAAAGGTAACCTCTAATTAGATGAAATAAGGTACTACGTTATTATATTCTATATAGATCCATAATACAATATATTTTTTCTTCCTCAAACATAAACAATGTTCCTTACCTCAGAACAACATTACCAAAATTGTTTTGTTTACCCGAAGATATAATAACTTACCTATTATCTCTACATCACCCTAAGGTATATAGGCAGACAATACTTTGGGCATTAAAGACATAGCCGTATATAAATGACTAAAATACGTCTTTCATAACTTTTTATTGGGTAAACCGATTTGAACGATCCTTTTTTGTTAGTTTGCCTTCCGGACATCCCATAAACATGCCATAAGGGGATGGTCAAGAGCTTATCTAGAACTCGAGATCCAGTTAGGAGGTTTAAAATTTGTGTTACGTTCCAGGGTTACGTAAGACTTACGGCCGAGTTTTCCAAAGCAGTTATAGAAGTCGTTAATTCTCATGCTGTCTCGACAGAAATACTTCCTAGCTCCTTTTCAAGTTAAGTATCATTTGAGCATAGGGGTTAGTCTGATAAAAAGAGAGGTAGACATTAGTTGGTAACTATAAATTCAAAGTAAGTATACGAAAATAACTTCTGAAAAAACAAATACATAACAACCTCACGGTTAATGCAATTCCATGAAAGAGTTTAAGATTTCGAGTTGTAAAGTTTACCTAACATTAAATTGCTTTCAAATTAAAGTTTTTATTGAAAACTACGTTTTTGTAGATTTCAGATGAAAACGCTAGTAAAAGAAAACGAATTGTGAATTTTAAAATTAAATTTACTATTAACGATGAACCATCAAAATCCGTTTGGTAGTTTTTGCTGGAAATAGTAACAAATATCAAAATATAAGTTTCTAAACTTTCGCGATTTGTACACATTCTAGAATTTTGCCGTTGCAACACGGTCGAAACATCGGGCAATAAATAACGGTATTTAGCCTTTAAAAAAACTATCAAAATGCTTCCACTACACACCTGTGTGTAGTGCAAGTGACCCACGTTTTGAAACTTTTGCTAGATATAATGAGTGTCAAAGTTTAATAATTTATATTTATAATATAATTACAAGAACCAAAATACATTTAGTTACATCTATAATAATACAATATATACAAGATATTTACAAAAAAAAAAAAATAGTGAAGTGAGGACACAAAACCGTTTAGGCGTCAAAGAATTCCTCCCCATCGATGTCAACTGGTAACGTTCCCAGAAGGCTGACAGCATTGCCACGTTGGATGGCAATGCTAATTCTTTGTGCAAAGAATAGGCCAGCCTTCTGGTCCCGGGAAGCACTAATGAGGCGTCTAGAGATTTCCTTAAAAAGGTACAAAAAAGGTAAGGCACTTGGGCCCCACGACCCCAGCGTCTCAAGTCCAAACGGCTCAAATATATAATCTCCAACCAGATTACTATATTTGCGCCGTTTGAGATTCTCCGCAGATGCAGCAGCAGCGCAAGCGCAGCTCGCCGTGCTTGGAAGGTGGGTAGGTGCTAAGGTATCAACGCAAGTTGCATCCCATACCAAAGGCCTACCCACCCTCCACGGCAACAATGACATACCGTCCGGCCTCTTGCCGTCGCCGCTCGTCAAACCGTTCGGTTCCACAACAGCTGGCACACAAGCGGAGACAAGTGCCCGACGGATGATGTCATTGATGCTTGCATGGCGGGGTATACGACCCGCGCTCCTGCCGCATGACAGGCCATGGTGTCCAAGACTGCACACGGCTTCTCTACAGTGACATCTATTCGGGTTAGGCCGTAATTCAATAAAACAAGTTAGATTTCTAGTTGAAAATGAAAAATTATATTTACGTTATACGTTGACATTAGAGTTCACAGGAAAAAGGTAAGAGCGCCGCCAGTGGCAAAAATACTTAAACTTACAATAGCATTTACATAGCCAGTTCGAAACAAAACGTTTACAGAGATGCCTACAAACACTTTATAAATTTATTTATTCAATACTCCCACTTAAATTTATAAGGTAGACAACTTTAATTTACTTAATACTTACTCTAAAAAAAAAATTAACCTCTTTCCATTTAAACACTGAATCACCCAACTCAAACCTTAACTCAAACATTAACCACATGAAACATTTCTCAAAATATTATCTCTGTTTGAATTAAATCTATTTGCAGGCAAAGCTTTAGTTAGGAAATCAGCTAATTGATTTGCACTCTCTACATATTTAATATCAATAATTTTCTTGGTAACATTCTCTCTAATAAAATTATATCTTATATCTATGTGCTTACTTCTTCTATGAAAAACAGGGTTATTTATTAATTTAATTGCAATCTGGTTATCAACATTTAAAGTTATTATGCCTTGTGGCTCCCCAATATCACAAAGAAATTGCCTAAGCCATAATATTTCTTTAGTAGCTTCACTAGCAGCCATATACTCGGACTCGGTTGTGGACAATGCCACAGTATTTTGTTTACGGCTAGACCTAGTGACAGGACCTCCATTCAATAGAAATATATAGCCTGTATTAGATTTTCTAGTGTCCAAATCACCAGCAAAGTCAGAGTCAGAGTAGCCAACTAATTCAACATTACCCTGATATACAATACACACATCTTTAGAATTAATTAAATAACGCACGATTCTTTTTACAGCTGTAACATGTGAAGAACCTGGGTTATTGACATATCTACTAACAACATTAACAGCATACGATATGTCAGGTCTCGATACAGATGACAAAAATAACAAAGCTCCCACTGCTTCTCTATATGGGAAATTAATAGGCTCATTAGTTGTATTCTTCGATAAATGCACATTTACATCAGCAGGGGTACTACTGCTTTTTGCATCTGACAAATTGAATTTATGTATTATTGTTTCAATATACTGTCTTTGACTTATGCTAATACAACCTTTTTCTATATTTATTTCCATACCAATAAATGAATTATCATTTAAAACCTTAATCTCAAACTTTTGTTTAAGAATATTTAATATTTCAGATAATACAGCTTTACTTTTAGCCAGTAATAACCCATCATCAACATAAAGAATTAATATTACTTTTACATCTTTAAAATATCCTACAAATACACAATTATCAGATGGGCATTGTTTGAAACCACAAATGTCAAGAAAAGAACAAAATTTTTTATTCCAACATCTAGATGACTGTTTGAGACCATATATCGATTTAATTAACTTACATACTTTTGAAGACTGTGCTTCCAATCCCTCTGGCACCTCCATGTATATTTCTTCGGAGAGCTCACCATACAGGAAGGCTGTCTTCACATCAAATAGCTTGATCTGCAGTTCATCTCTCGCAGCAATACTAAGCAATACCCTGATGGAATCATACCTGCTAGTAGGGGAAAAGGTTTCATTATAATACAAGCCCTTGACTTGTGTGAACCCTCGCGCACACAGTCGTGCTTTGAATCTTACTATTTCTCCACCTTTGTTTTTCTTCATGGTGAATACCCATTTACAAGACACAGGTTTCTTCTCTGTTCGATCAGTCAGTATCCAAGTTTGATTCTCTTTATGTGAGGAAAGCTCTTCAATCACAGCTTTCTTCCACTGATGGGAATTTGGACTATTCATCGCATCTTCATAAGTATTAGGTATTTCAAATTCTGTGAAATTTAATTCAAGGTTATTATTTCGACGAGGACGCAACGTGACATTTCTCTGTTCTTCCTGTCCCAAACATATGTGTCTAGGAGGGACATAAGTTTCATCTAGTTCTTCTAAACTCTTCATACTATCATCTGAACTACTTTCTTCAGGTAAATTGTCTTGTCGATCGATAACATGTTGAAACTCAACCTGTGGGGGAGACCTTGTAGAATGATCTTCTTGTTCAGTTGTCACTTCAATAAGGCTTTGTTTTACTTCTTGTGTACCACATTCATCTTGTGTACTACATTCATCAAACTTTACGTCCCGGGATATTATAATCTTCTTGGTCTTTTCATCATACATCCTGTAATTATCATGGTCATATCCAACTAACAACATCTTTACACTTTTCTTGTCAAGTTTTCTTCGCTTTTCTTTTGGCACATGTACATAGCCAATGGATCCAAATATTCTGATATGTTGCAAGTTAGGTTTTACTCCATGCCATAGTTCAAATGATGTAACATCCCCCGTCTGGCTTGATGTACTTCTATTTAACAAATATATGGCACAGTTGACAGCTTCTGCCCACATATTCAAAGGAATGTTCTTTGCATATAACATTGTTCTTGCAGTTTCCATGATGGAACGCATTTCTCTTTCTGCTCTCCCATTCTGCTGAGGGGTATACGGGGCAGTACGTTCATGTGTTATTCCCTTATTCTCCAAAAATGATGTAAATTCATGGTTTACATATTCACAACCATTATCTGTATGCAGTATGCGCAAATCATGGTTAAATTTGTTTTTTACAATTGCATTATACTTCAGAAAACATTGAAATACTTCACTCTTATGTTTCATGAAATAAACATAACGATAACTTGTTGCTCCATCTTTGAACAAAACAAAATATTTCATACCCGACACAGAAGGCTCTTCTATAGGCCCACACACATCACTGTATGCAATTTCGCCAGGCTGTGTTGGATCTCGGGTAGATTTCAAGAAGGGGCGTCTTGCTTGCTTCCAATATGAGCACGCTTCACAAACAAATTCCTGATTTCCACTCAATGCAACAGGAATCACACCATTCTTACTCATATTTTTAAGCTCCTTGACGTTCAAATGTCCTAATCTTTCATGCCTAACTGTTATATCTGTTTGCACAATATTACAAACTTCTTGTTTGATTGTTCTGACATCTAATTCATACAAGTTATTCTCTGTTAGACGTCCACTCATGACAACAACATTATTTTTCAAAATCATTGCTTTTTCATAACTCTTCATTATCATATATCCTCTCCTAGTGGCAGCACCTTCCGAAAACAGATTTCTTCGCAAATCTGGTACATATAAAACATTTTCAAGTTTACATCTCTCCCATGTACCATTAATCTTTTTGTCTATCAGTATAGTTCCTTCACCACATACATTGATACTCTGTTTGTTACCCAATTTAACAGAATTATTGTGCTGAGACTCATTAAACTCACAGAAGTAGTCCCGCTTGAAGGTCATGTGCATTGAGGCTCCACTATCAAGAATCCATGCCTCTTCATCATGTTCATTCAACGCAGCGCTGAATGCTAACATATTGTTAGGTTTTTTATCATACTTTTTCTTTGGCATTCGGCAATCCTTAGCAAAGTGGCCTCTTTTATTGCAATTGTAGCATATAAATCTGTGACTTGTTGGTCTCTGGTCATTTGAAGTGTTCTGTTTTTCCATTACTTGATTTAAAATTACCTTTCGATGTTACTAGTGCTGTCTCACTATTACTTGCATCATTGCTAAGGCTGGCTTCTTCATCTACTAAACGAGAAGTGAGGTTTTGAATCGTTTGACTTTCTTCATCTAGTGACAACCATGCTTGTCTAAGGGAACGGTATGTTGATGGTAATGTACTCAGAATCTTAGTCATTACTGCTGTGTCACTGATTTTCTCACCAGTTTCCCGTAGCTGTTTTGCCAAGCTTTCAACTTAGAACACATGCTGCGCCATCGTATCACTGGCGCTGTATGAATATTGATAAAATTTTTCATGAATTAACATTTTGTTAAATTCAGATTTTTGTTCATAGATAGCTTCTAACTTTGTCATGACTTGTTTAGCAGTCTCGCAGTTTTCTATAAGAGATATTTGGTTCAAATCCATCGATGAGGTTAGGATGAACATGGCCATGCCATCATCTTTATCCCACTGCACTTGCGAACTGGTTTCCACTGGTCTTGCTTTTTCTATGTTCAATCCTTTTGCTCTTAATGCGCATTTCACTTGAAATTTCCATTGTTTGAAATTTTTTCCATCAAATTTCTCAATTTTCATTGCGTTCGTAACCTCCATTTTAGGTTGATTTTATATCGATCGTAATCTTGCTCTTAACTTGAAGATTTTTATTAAAATATATTAGTAATTAGTGCCTGGGCCCATAACCTATTCGGGTTAGGCCGTAATTCAATAAAACAAGTTAGATTTCTAGTTGAAAAATGAAAAATTATATTTACGTTATACGTTGACATTAGAGTTCACAGGAAAAAGGTAAGAGCGCCGCCAGTGGCAAAAATACTTAAACTTACAATAGCATTTACATAGCCAGTTCGAAACAAAACGTTTACAGAGATGCCTACAAACACTTTATAAATTTATTTATTCAATAACATCGATGCGGAGAAACACACCGAGCACCCAAACGAAGGCAGGCAGCGATTCGGAATGTGGTATCGTCCAACATAGTGCCTACATTGGACGATGGAAGAGCCTGCAACCAGATGCCCGATTCCCATTCGCCCACAGCCAGTAGGCGGGCTCGCTCTGCAGCATTTGAAGATGTGTCTATAAGGTGTTGTCTTAACTTGCTGCATAGCGGCCGATCCCACTGCCTCTGGGAGGACAGGTTGGAGGGCATAACAATACTTGGGCAAGTCATTTTCCAAGCGTTCAAGGCCTCAGACTTGCACCTCACTTCGGAATCAACCAGTGTAGGATTTAAAATTTTCCTGGTTATTCTTCAGTGCTGTGAAGTGAAGACAAGAGCGCCGGTAAGCTTACGTCTGAAATTTTGCGAACGCCAAGGCCGCCCATGCGAACAGGTAAGGTCGCCTGTAGCCACGCTCGATCGTCTAAATCAATGTTTAAAATTTTGCACAATGTATTTTGAATAATTTTGTCCATTTTATCTAAAAGTGCCAAATGTTTATAAAGTTGCGTGGATCTTAACGCGTGTGTTAATTTTGGGACGAAAAGGCAATATCGAATTATAGTAAAGGCCGAGTCAATACAATCATTTATATTGACTTTAATTGTTATCGTAATAGTTACTTACGTTTTCCACTGCTAGCTTGTTTTATGACAAGCTTTGACAAGGACTGCTAACAAATAATATCCACTATAATTGAAGTAGCAAGGATGGTATCAGAATTATATCTGAATATTTTAATAGGTACAATTTTCGGATACGCAGGTACATAAATATTTCATTGTCGTCGTTCAGCTTTCATGACATCATAAATAATGAAATGTCCTGTTGGTTTTTAACAATAAATCTGAATTTCAGTGCACCGTAAAAGTTGCAGTGTATCGGAAAATGTTCCATTGTAGATCATTCAAAATTGATTTGTTACTCATTTATTTACGTTTCCACGTACAAAACATCCACCTTAAAACGATGTATATAAATTTATTTATTTATATATATGTTGTTCAAAATTTATAGCGTACAGCTGCAACAAATTTTAATTAATACAATAATTTACCAATCTAGGGAGGTTTATTCAAAAGATTTTTTACATTATATAAATCAAACCATGGAATAGAACATAGGCAAATAAGAAAACAAGGAACCACGCGGCCGAAAATGTGGGACAACTACTAATAGTACTAGTATAGTATTATATTATCTGTGCTAATAGGAAGTAACAACATAATGGGCAATTTCGAATGAGCAACACCGCACCGCACAGTCACCCGTCAACGAGTCGACCAAGTTACCGCCCGCGTTGTTTTTACACGGAAAACTTCATCAAGTGCCATTAATACTTCGTAAAGTGCAGTAAAAGTGAGTAAAGTGCTCATTAGTAATGGCTATATAAGGATTTAGAAGTTGGTAATTCAAGTGCCCATTGAAACTTAAAATGCTTTCACTACACACGCTTTGAAATTAATTATGATAAATGAAATAAACTTTGTAAGAACAATGAAGTGTTAAAGTTTAAGAATTTATATTGACTTGTTATCGTTATAGTAACTTAAGTTTTCCACTGCTCGCTTCTTTTGTGGTGTGTTATAAATACCCACCCTCCCTTTCTCCTGAAATTGCAAAAAGGTATGTACCGTATTTGTGTATTTGGCCAATGTATTTGGCCGGTGTTCAGTCAACTGGCTGGCCTGTTGGTCCAGTGGGTTAGATCCCCACCCAGGATAAAACTTTGTGTGATTAGCACGATGATTTATTCTGTATCTGGGTGTAATTTATCTGTAATATGTATGTATTTAGAAATATATAAGTGTGTTTATCAGTTGTCTGGTAGCCATAGTACAAGCTCTGCTTAGTTTGACGTTGTTTGACTTGTGTCCCAAGATATTATTATATTTATTATTTAATTATATACCACCCAAACTTCCCCCTCCCAATTTTGAAAGCCCATGGCCCGAATGAAATGACTTGCACCCTCCCCCCAGTCGTATACGATGCTCACACTTGACCTATATCAGCCTCAGGTGGACCGTTAACCCTACCCTCACCCCCAAAAAGAGATCCTGGGTACGCAGATGATAACACCTCGTAAATATTAAAATTATATTTTGACTTTAATTTTATAGGCACAAATAAACTTTACGTAAGTGAAGCAGCATAATGGTTAATGTTCACTTAAATCCTGTTCTGTATGCGAATTCCTACACCGCATTCGACTGACTCGTAGTTAGGCGGTTAGATGAATCATCATAGGAAATGAACCTGCGTCTAGCGGTTGCGGTAGCCGTAGGTACCAAACCCGCCAGCCTTTATGGATTAGTACGTTTGTATCCAAGCGTTCAGATATATCTGTTTTTGCCGTTACACACGGTGAACTCGCTCTATCGGTGTTTTCATTTCACTAAACAGCAAAAAGGTTAACTACTATAGCTATTGTGACTTTCATGCTCTTTTGTTCGTTTCCATACGTTGTCAACAGATAAAGCTATATAGAAAATGTTCTTTTTACCCGACTGCAAGGAAGGGTTATGTTTTTCGCTCGTATCTTGTTGTTGTTGTTGTTCATTGAATATTCTATATTACCTAATATCTTTCAAACCACTGGACATGGCGGCTGTGTGATGTCAAAAACAAGAGGTGTGAAAATACCGCTGCGTTTTTTCGAATACCGCAATATGGGTTGGAAATTATTTAGTTTAGTGACTCTTCCAGATATAAATAGATCCAGGCAAAGATTCAGCCTTCTGTCTTATGGAAACAAGTCTTCGAAATTTTTATTCTAGAAAATGCTGATTTCTTCACGATGTCTTTTCTACACCGACTTGATGAGCAGCAGTGATAAAATACATATAAAGACATGCTCACTTACTTTTGGATAGGTATATGATAGATGCCGTTGATTCTGTTCCCACTTATTAACTTGTCTACTTTCTTTCATATATTTCTAATCACGGCTCGTAAGGCGGGGCCACCATTGCTCTTATTTAAAAAATGCAAAGAATATTGAATCAAGGAGTACCTATTTACAAGAATTATTAAACCACTCTGCACTAAGGAGTAGCCCCCACTTAAGATATGCCAGGCAAAATAACAGCACTGCTACGTGTACATAATAGTTCGCTTCAAGCAAAATGAGGAAAGGGAATAATAAAAGACGCCGCCATAACACTTTCCATTACACAAGGTACATTAATAATGGGCTCGTTCTAAGAACGATGGAATAATCTGGCAGCCGCAGTCTACATTCATGGCAACAATAAGGACGGGTGGACAAACTTAGTAGACCTTTCAGAAGATCAAGCGCATTCAAACAAGGCTTAATCATCCCGCAACATTTTAGTCCTGATTGACATCAGAGTAATTTCAGTATACATAAATTAACGGTACAACGTGGGTGTTACAATTGATAAGCCAAATTGTATACTATCCCTTCGATTTTGTAAGGTAAGATGCTTGGTAAATACGTCATGTTCAACCAAAAAATATTCCATGTTATTTTTATTAACCCACAAAAATTAAAAAATGCATTTTCTTCTAAGAAAGCTTCTTAGAAGAAAATGCATTTTTTAATTTTTGTTTGGTTGCCGCTTGATATTTTACACACTCATTTATTAATTTTGCATGTACCTACTACTTATTAAATCTTTAATAAACAGAAAATCATCCGATAGAATCACAGTATACAAATGCAATGGTCGAGAATGCTTTTAGCATTAGGTCCGTCTTTGTACACTGTACTGTAATAGTACATTGAATAAAATAAATAAAATGCAATGACCAGAGGTTCTTTTAAAGCATTACCGACTTCTGTTGCTGATTGTACACCTCAAACATAAGTAAATAATATTAACACCCAAATTCCTACCCAGAGTTTCAGGGTCTGAAATGTACCTACGAGTAGAGCAATACGCAAATGACAGACACGAGCGTATTGTACCACGTTACTGCGACAATAGCCCTGTTTAAGACGTGCGTTCCAGTTTATACCTACCACGGCTGCCTTTATATTTTAATGTTTAGGAAGGGGCACTAATATCAACCTCATATCGTCTAATGTGAAAAGCTCCCTACGGCAAAGGAAAATAGAAGTTTGCGTAGGCCGATAACAAACACATTTAGGTTCGTATCGCTTAATTATGTTTTGTAACTAAACATAGGAATTTCAACGCTGTTTACTGAAATATCATTGTATGTAGTTCGTAACTATTGTGTCTGATTCTAATTAAATTGTACTAATTTAAGCGGCTATGTACTAGTTGGTATCAATATTATAATTAGGTTCCTACGTAATTTAGGAGTATATTTATCTATCATTTACCTACTCATATTAGGCCGTGGATTCCTCCATGTGGATGTTAAATATCGTGATAAAACATGGCCTACAAATACCTACTTCTGAGCATAGATATGCCCAGTTGTCATATAATGGTCATATAATGGTGTTCAATAGTTAGGTAGGCACACCAATGTAGTCACCGTATTATGATAAAGTTTCATCATAATTCCAAATTCGTTTAGTTGTTTTAGCATGTAAAATAAACAGACATTGCACTTCTATCCTTCTTCTTCTTCGCAGAGTGAACACTCTTACACTCTTGGCAGAGTGGTCGTGTGTAATTTATTAAAGGTTTTGTAGTGATAGAAAGCTATAATGAAGTAAATAAAGGCTAAGATAGATAATAGAAAAATAATTTGCAGTACAAGTAGGGAAAAAAACAGGGGAAAGAACTTAAGCCTAATTAAAAAATAAGTACAATGGATCTGAGAATTTACAATAGCTAATAAAGAGAAGAGGCAAGAGTTTTAAAGGTTACTAAGTGAGGATGCAGGAATGCACTTTGGAGTACGGCGCCGAGTCACAGGCATGCACTTCAGAGTGCAGCGCCGAGTTGCCCAGGAATGCACTTCGGTGGGGTAATGTAGTGTTAATTCTTACCTCTTATGTATATATTCCATACATACATACATACATATCAACCCATATGATGGGCCACTGCTGGGCACGGGTCTCCCCAGTAGAACCTACTGGTATGTAGATCCTGGGGGTAATTGCCATAATCGCCACGCTTGGCGAGCGGGTTGGCGATCGCAGTAAGGCTTTAAGTACGCAGAGGACGCTGCTGCCCATCCTCCGGAGTGAAATCCCTTAGTCGCCTTGACGACACCCACGGGAAGAGATGGGGTGGTACTATTCTTAAGCCGGCACCACACGGCACATGTATATTCACATATATATTCCATGTTGTGTTAATTCGTACCTATTATGTATATATTTCATTTGGTATGTATTTCGCTATTTTAACTTCTCTAATATCTCTTTAATATTTATTTAACATTATAAACAATTATTTCAATAGATAAACAAAGAGTATTTGTATTTTTGTAACTATTATTTTATCTATTCGAAACTGGCTGTAAATCCTAAATTTGAATTAGGATACGCTTTAAAATGTTGAATGCTTCTAGAGAGATTTCTTTCTGAGAAAAAATCGGAAGAAAAGGAGCAAAGCGACAGTAAATTCCGGCAACTCGGCACTAAACCCTAAAGTGCATTCCTGCAACTCAGCCCGGCACTCTGAAGGGCATTCCTGTGCAACTCGGCACTGCACTCTGAAGTGCTTTCCTGTGCAACTCGGCCCCGTTTACTGAAGTGCATTCCTGTGCAAGTCGACACTGCACTCTGAAGTGCATGCCTGCGACTCGGCGCCGCACTCCGAAATGCATTCCTGCATCCTCACTTAATAACCTGTAAAACTCTTGCCTCTTTTCTATATTAGCTATTGCAAATTCTCAGGTCCATTGAATTTATTTTTTGATTAGGCTTAAGCTCTTACACCTGTGCTTTCTCCTTCTTGTACTGTAAACTAGTTTTCTATTATCTATCTTTAGCTTTTATTTACTTAACTATAGCTTTACATAACCAATCTTTTATTACATCACACGTGATCGTCTTGTCTGGGTTGTTGACACGCTTATCAAGTTGTCACCATTCCTTAACACTGCTGTCATCCTCATATCTACATTATCCTTACAAATATCAAAAATCGTTTATCACGATATCCACAGGATTATATTACAGATTTGGTTCAAAACACCCTACATAAATAGTAAGTATTCTTACCCAGCCAACTACTGCTTTATTTATTATTGTGTAATTAGGTGCTACTGCAACAAAGTTTCTACATTCAAACTGAAAATATACTAAGTAATTACCTATTTAATAGCAAAGGAAAGGAAACAGCTTCAGCTCGACACTAAGTCATAACAACTTTGACGTTAAGTTTTAATTTCCTAGAGACTTATATCCAGCAGTTGCAGCGCCTGGCACAATTTTTATTTTTTGTTTGGCGTAGTAATTGCATTATTATTGCAACAAAGTCTTACGGAAAGCAGAGGGTACTAGTAGAACTCTGGTCGGTCTATCACTGTCTGGAAAGTACCTAACTGCTTCATAAGCGATGCCCACCTTATTCATTCACAGAAATCCAACATCAACTACAGTGTCTTTCTGTAATATCTGACTTTCAATCCTGACAGATTTCCGTCGAGTGAGAGTGAAGGATTAGAGAATGCCCTTGTTTCTTATCCTAAATTTATGCGCTGTAGTTATATATCCTGCGTAGATGGCTAGCCACTGATGAGGTTGGACGATTTGACCGGAATCGGTTAGGAGACCAGCGTCATCATCACCTGAGTATTGAAAATTTTTTCAAGACATGAAGTAGGTACTTCATGTCTTGAAAAAATTTTCAATTGGAAAGTAAGACCGTCATAACTATATCAAAATACCTTTATAACTAGGTTAGTAGGTTTTTCGTATTTGTACTACATATTAAATAGTACGCAAGTAAATAGGTAGGTACTTATCTAAGTTCCTCTATTCAAGTGACTTCCAAAAAAGAGGAGGTTTCTCGTCACAATACTTGTTTTATCATTAGGTGTGTTACTCGATTACTTGAAAACGACTGGACCGATTTTATCATCTATCTATTTATCAGCTTGACCTGTAGGTAACAGTAAATGTAAAGGATTCTTGCAACGTAATTTCCTGTAGTTCAAAAATCTTAAAATTTTACACACATGTTGTTAAGACTTTAGTGAATTTTTAAGCGCCTTCATCAAAGGTGGTTCTCTGTTTGACCCGTATGTGTGTATGTATGTTCGTGATTTATTTTTTTTAGAAGTAATCCGATTTAGATGGGGTTTTCGCTATTTGAGTGCATATTCTTTTGGAAAGATTTTAGTGTATAAAACTTTGTCCTAGCTTCTAAAACACCAGAGATATAGACTAAAACATAGAAGTGAGTCGGCGAAATTTGCATTTGTTGCTGTACTTGATATTTGATTTTTACTTGAAGGCAGTTCATTTTTTATAACTTTAATCTGATTCGCTTAAAATTTTCTTTTCTACACTTTTTCATAAATATGTGCGTACCTAAATTTCCTGGCTGCTACTAGTTGTCATATTTCATAAACTTTGAAAATGACCTATTCACAGTAAGAAGATAGATTTAGGTAGTGGGATTTCAGTCGGTCATTAAATGCAAAACGACTTGTTTTTGTGCTTCAGTTTCAATTGAAACTTTCCGTTCGTACTTACATTGAGCGCCTGACGATGGTCTCGAGCAAAAAGCAAGATTAACTAGACAGGCGCTTGTTCAAATAGGTAAGGAATAAAAAATGAACACTAAACGGTGTAACTACTAGCTGTGCTACTAGTCAGCTTAGGACCATAGTGTTTTATAGTACTCGAGTAAAATGTTATCTTTTTATGCACATTTAGTTACTAACTTTTACGAAATGTACTATGGTACTTCTTATAGCTAAATAGGTATACTCAACTCACACCAACCTATTGTTATAAACTGTAGATACTTAACAAGTTTCTTTAAATTAGATTTGTTCAAATTCAGACATTAATAAAGTTACAAGTGAACATAATTTTATGTTTTATTTAATAAAGTTATAAGTCACCGGTTTTTATGAAAGTTATTGCAGTTACAAACAAGAATATTAGATACTTTTAAAACTGCAATAAAATAATCGAAAAGTAGGTAAGTATTTGGCAGTTTTGTGTCAATTTTGAACACACAGACATGAAGAAAACAAAATATATTTTCGGATTCAGCACCAAATGCCTTAAGGCAGCGTTTCCAAAACTGGGTTCCACAAAACCTTGGGGTTCAGGAAAAGTTACTAGAAGGCCCCGATTTTTTTTTGAAGTATTGGAATAAAATCGCGATTGTCTGCGTAGAAGGAACAACTAGGACAACAAGAAAACACGTTGGATAATTCCAATATGTCCAATAATGATATTTCGCATTTTATTTGGATTACCAAATTAGTAAATCTACTGAGATCTTTGTCAAACACAAAGACGGATAGAATTCTTTTCCCCATAGTACTAGACTGCTTGGTAAGTACTACGGGAAGAAAATGTTGCTCGTGGTACTGAACTTGGGGTTCCATAAAATAAAAGGTATTTAGTGGGTGTTCCGTAATATTAAAAGTGCTTGTTATATTAAATGCCTTAAAGCATTATATAATAATAATGAAATTTTTATTTGTGTTGTGGTTTTTATGAAGTACAGAATATTCCACCACATGTGGCGTACAAAAATTAGGATACGGTTCGACGAATTTCTTACATGTAATTCTAAAAATAAATTTCAAATTCTCAAAATAAAATTTGAAATTATTACATTTTCTACATTGAATTATAAAATGAAATATGAATTTCTTACATTTTTAACCTATCGGTACTTACTGACTAACTGTCGCTATTAAATTATTGTGTATTTTATATATTTTTTTTTTAAATTGACCTGATTAGGTTTTTTTTTTAAATATCTTTACTGTGAGAACTTACAGTTAAGATATTTTAAAAATAAACCTAATCAGATCATCAGACACAGCTACTTCACAATTTTATAACAGAATTTTATAAAAGAACAAAAATGAGGTCTCAAGCGTATGCCTTATGAGTTCTCCCACTTTATCAAAAGCCACAGATGTACACAAGGATCATTTAATCCTTCCACATAGCTACACTTTGGTATAACATGTATGATGCCTTACCCTTATTATTGAAAACGGCCCCATAAATTTATTTGAGTCACTGGATTTCCTCGTCTCCTTTGTACCTCAAGGTGCCGTCCGATACGTTTCATAATTAAACGAATTTCGACATTTTCAACTCAAAAGGAATACTGACGCGGAACATTTACGAGTGAAGTGATATCGATAATTGAATAATTAACATACTTTTAAAGAAGTGATAGAAAATAGGAATTATACTCTTATAAAATTCAAACATTTTTACTAGGCGATGGATATGGAATGCATCCATATAAAATATTTTCATTATGTGTCTGGATGTTATTTATCTATAATATGTACGTATTTAGAAATATATAAGTATGTTTATCAGTTGTCTGGTTTCCATAGTACAAGCTCTGCTCAGTTTAAGATGTCCCAAGATATTATTGTTATTATTTTTAACCTATGATACTTACTTACCACAAAACAACTTCAGAACTATTTAATTTTTAACTCCCGATGCAAAAGGAGCAGTGTTATATTTTTTGTAGCGCAAGTATGTGTCTGGTTATCTACCAAACTGTCTCCCCAGATGGATGAATGGATATGGATGTATTTTTTTTAGTTTTTCGGGATGATTCTTGGCTTTTTTTTGCAGAAAATTCCTTTAACTGTTTTGAAGACAATCGACTTTAAACTCAAGCACACTAAATATCGTCGGGGCTTCATATTAACCTATATGATGTCCCACTGCTGGCTGCGGGTCTCCCAATAGAACCTATTTATTATAGATCCTGGGGGTATTTGCCATAATCGCAACGCATGGCGAGCGGGTTGGCGATCGCAGTAAGGCTTTAAAGTACGCAGAGGACGCTACTGCCCCCTCAGGTGTGAAATCCCTTAGTCGCCATGACGACACTAACAGGAAGTGATGGGATGGTACTATTCTTAAGCTGGTACCACATGACACACTTCCATCTACTCCGGGGCTTAAAAAAACAAAATAGTTCTTATCTATATGTATAAAAGGAGAATCGGACTGACTAATTGACATATCAACGCAGGGCCTAACTATTAACTAACTAGGGTTAGAAACGTGACATTTTGCACAGGGTTTCCTTTTATAACGTAGGGGAGCACTAAGAAAGGACTTGACTGAAAATTCACCCCCTAGGGGGGTAAAACTGGGGTGCAAAGGTAGTATGAATCTTTGCCGTTAAAATATTTTGGTGATAATCTGGCATACACGCGGGCGAAGCCGCGGTCATAAGCTATTCAACTGATAAATTAACAACATTTGGCCTTTTGCCTACTACATAATACTAGAGTAATTTATAAACTTTAGGGGTTATTGTGACACGACGACTAATTAAACCGTGGCGGTACGAACGCACGGCTATATGAGAAATTCCGCGGAGCACGCGTGTGCTTGTAATTACCGTTAAGGTATCCATACCATTCCCTCGGATCCTATAATGGAATAATAATACTCGTTCTGGAGCGTGACTTGAGTTGTAATGATAGTGGTACGTTCCATAGAAAACAGAAGTAGATAGAAATCTCGCATTTAGAAACCGCGCTTAGTGTTAAACGATGCTGTACCACCGTAACTGAAATTACTTCCACTTTATAAAATTTTAATATTTATAGGTACTACGGGTCTAAATCGTGTGAATAATTGAAGGAAAAATACCTTGTTTTTTGCCCGACGTTTCGATCGTATTGCAACGGCCGCGGTCACGGGTAGACTGGACCGGTGTATCCGTGACCACGGCCAAATCGCGAAAGTTTATCAACATTTACTTCCGGCTTTTGTACAATTTTCTTTATTTTAATAGAAAAGCAGTTTAGCTATTTTTCGTTAAGGTACTCGTATATACTGGTACAGTCACTCACTTATCACCGGCAATCCATCCCGATTTTGGAACTGAGGACGCAATTCCCTAATGACGCTTCTCATGTCTGTCAAGTCATGGGAAGTGATATTGTCTGCCTCTGTGGCGCGGTGGGAATGTATCCGACTGCTACGCAAGAGGTCGTGGGTTCGATCCCCACCCAGGATAACACTTTGTGTGATGAGCATGATGGTTTATTCTGTGTCTGGATGTTATTTATCTATAATATGTACGTATTTAGAAATATATAAGTATGTTTATCAGTTGTCTGGTTTCCATAGTACAAGCTCTGCTCAGTTTAAGATGTCCCAAGATATTATTGTTATTATTTTTAACCTATGATACTTACTTACCACAAAACAACTTCAGAACTATTTAATTTTTAACTCCCGATGCAAAAGGAGCAGTGTTATATTTTTTGTAGCGCAAGTATGTGTCTGGTTATCTACCAAACTGTCTCCCCAGATGGATGAATGGATATGGATGTATTTTTTTTAGTTTTTCGGGATGATTCTTGGCTTTTTTTTGCAGAAAATTCCTTTAACTGTTTTGAAGACAATCGACTTTAAACTCAAGCACACTAAATATCGTCGGGGCTTCATATTAACCTATATGATGTCCCACTGCTGGCTGCGGGTCTCCCAATAGAACCTATTTATTATAGATCCTGGGGGTATTTGCCATAATCGCAACGCATGGCGAGCGGGTTGGCGATCGCAGTAAGGCTTTAAAGTACGCAGAGGACGCTACTGCCCCCTCAGGTGTGAAATCCCTTAGTCGCCATGACGACACTAACAGGAAGTGATGGGATGGTACTATTCTTAAGCTGGTACCACATGACACACTTCCATCTACTCCGGGGCTTAAAAAAACAAAATAGTTCTTATCTATATGTATAAAAGGAGAATCGGACTGACTAATTGACATATCAACGCAGGGCCTAACTATTAACTAACTAGGGTTAGAAACGTGACATTTTGCACAGGGTTTCCTTTTATAACGTAGGGGAGCACTAAGAAAGGACTTGACTGAAAATTCACCCCCTAGGGGGGTAAAACTGGGGTGCAAAGGTAGTATGAATCTTTGCCGTTAAAATATTTTGGTGATAATCTGGCATACACGCGGGCGAAGCCGCGGTCATAAGCTATTCAACTGATAAATTAACAACATTTGGCCTTTTGCCTACTACATAATACTAGAGTAATTTATAAACTTTAGGGGTTATTGTGACACGACGACTAATTAAACCGTGGCGGTACGAACGCACGGCTATATGAGAAATTCCGCGGAGCACGCGTGTGCTTGTAATTACCGTTAAGGTATCCATACCATTCCCTCGGATCCTATAATGGAATAATAATACTCGTTCTGGAGCGTGACTTGAGTTGTAATGATAGTGGTACGTTCCATAGAAAACAGAAGTAGATAGAAATCTCGCATTTAGAAACCGCGCTTAGTGTTAAACGATGCTGTACCACCGTAACTGAAATTACTTCCACTTTATAAAATTTTAATATTTATAGGTACTACGGGTCTAAATCGTGTGAATAATTGAAGGAAAAATACCTTGTTTTTTGCCCGACGTTTCGATCGTATTGCAACGGCCGCGGTCACGGGTAGACTGGACCGGTGTATCCGTGACCACGGCCAAATCGCGAAAGTTTATCAACATTTACTTCCGGCTTTTGTACAATTTTCTTTATTTTAATAGAAAAGCAGTTTAGCTATTTTTCGTTAAGGTACTCGTATATACTGGTACAGTCACTCACTTATCACCGGCAATCCATCCCGATTTTGGAACTGAGGACGCAATTCCCTAATGACGCTTCTCATGTCTGTCAAGTCATGGGAAGTGATATTGTCTGCCTCTGTGGCGCGGTGGGAATGTATCCGACTGCTACGCAAGAGGTCGTGGGTTCGATCCCCACCCAGGATAACACTTTGTGTGATGAGCATGATGGTTTATTCTGTGTCTGGGTGTTATTTATCTATAATATGTATGTATTTAGAAATATATAAGTATGTTTATCAGTTATCGGGTTTCCATAGTACAAGCTCTGCTTAGTTTGGGATCAGATAGCGTTTTGTAAGTTGTCCCAAGATATTATTATATTATTATTATTATTTATTTTCAAATGGTGTATTAGCTGTTTCGAAAAAAATGCGTATTGCGACATGCCTTTTTCCAATTTAAACCAGCGTATCACTCAAGAGTTTTACGCCAAACATTATTGGCTGTGGTGGTTTTCGATTTTATATGTTTTGGAAATAGCGCACCACACGCAAAGTTTTTTCAAAACATCGTTGGTCGCACTATCGTCATTTTGAAAATACATTATCACTCTCCATGTCCTGTCGTAAGTGTAAGTCCTGTCGTACATTATTACTGTACGACAGGACAGAACCTACAATAGTAGGTTGGTGGTACAAGGTTTGATATAAACAAACCTTGTACATAACGAAAAACAATAAAATCAATCTAGCCGTTCCCATGTGAATCATGTGATGATCTTTCATACATGCTGCAATCAGGGCAATGCCCCCGCCAAGGCAAAACAGCGAAGAAAGCACAGGGCCCTACCTATAGTAGGGATAGGAATAATTTAATAGACCACATTTGACAGGTTATCAAAATTTTACAACGTAACCATGTAACGAAACGAAGAAAGAAGAAATGAACAATTGCTTAAAATTAATACCTATTAATTTAAAATACAATATATTTATTGTGACAATAACTAAAGAAGGCATTTTTTCCTAATAAACCATTTTAAAGAAATGTAGGAAAATATTCAGAAAAAGTAAAGTTAATATAAATAAATAGTTATTGCTAATATCTCAAAACTTATCGAGTTACCTATGTAAATAGACATTCTGCGTTTAGTTCGTTTTTCGAATAACACACACGCCCCCGTAAAATAGAAACGTGTGGGACATTTCTATGAATACAGTTTAATTTCGCGGATCGGTGGTGTCGCGCAGAATACGCGCAAATGAAACTTTATCTGTTCGTTAGGCACAATTGTCTTCTAGTTGATTTCTACAGGTTGTGTGACAACCAACTTACGAGGTTGTCTACTCGTCTACAAACTTGTGAAGGATGTTAATCCAAAGCGTTGGAGTGGAAATATTTTGTACAACTACATTAATAAAGTTATGGAACAAGATTCGCATGAAATTAGTTGGCGGTTAATGAACGTTTCTTACTTGAATTGAGTTGAATATCTACTCACTTTGCATAATTTGAAGTATTTTCAACCGATTTCAAAAAGGAGGAGGTTCTCAATTCGACGGCTGGACCGAATTGAAAAATTGTTTTTGTGTTTAAAAGGGTATACTTCCAAGTTGGTCCCATTGTCATCAGATCCTGGATCGGATCCTGGAGAACTCGAGGGAACTCTTCAAATATTAAAGGCACACTTACAGTGATTTAGATATATTAAAAAACACCAATAGGTGAAGTGGAACTGATGATGAAGACCACAAATGACGAGCAGACCTATTCAATATTTCACAGTTTGCGATTCAGTTACTTTAATATGGTATTGAGTAGCACTTTATTCTCGTTATACTACTATTACACAATGTAATAGAGCTAATAGTGAACTCCTCAACAATTAACAGCCCTGCATCGGGGTAAGCAATATTTTGTAAAAGGATTTCAGCAGTTGACTTATGCCTATTGTAACTTAAGTGAATTACAAATCTACCCACTAAAAACATTTTGAAGTTGGTACCGAATAAAACATAAAGACTGCTATTTCATGGCACCAACTTTAAAATGTTTAATTTGTTTTTGTTATTCTAGGTATATTATTTTTTGCTTTTTAGTTGCCTTGTATTTATTTATGAAGTCGGTAATATTTTTGTGTAAAAAATTTTTTTTATAAAATATTACTATAGGTATTTTAGCTGCCGATGATGGTGTTGACGAACGGTATACGAAATGCTCTGTGTCAAACAGTGGATGATCCAGGATTGTGTTTTAAAGGATGTTGTTGATCTCGCTGAGGAACCTAAGATTTTGATGGAGGAGCAGCTTAGCCCTCTGAAGGTAGGTTTTGTCAAGGATTTGACCTGTTGAGACTTTTTTATGCGACTTCAAAAAAGATGGTTCTCTAATTGACCCGTAGGTATCTATGTATGAATATATGTATGTTCGGGGGTGGGGCGGCTGCCCCCCTTAGACAAGCAAACTGAATTAAATTGTCGCTATTCGACTGCATATTTTTCTAAGAAGGTTTTAGTGTATAAAGCTTTGTCCTAGGTCATAAGACACCAGAGCCATAGACTAAAACATAAGAGTAAGGTTCTTTTCACACGTTCCGATTTTAATCCGTTCCGGCGCCGGGTGCCCGGCGCGAATGTATGCGTGGCGGACCGGACGGACGCCGGAACGTGTGAGAGCTATGTTCCAAGATCCTTGACGTTTCAAACATATTTTATTTTGTGACAGATAAAATGTGGAGCTTTGGGTAGTATTTATATTTACACTCGATGCTATCATACCAGCTAAGTTGTATAGACGGCCAATTTCTAGTAACAGGTGAGAAAGATAAGAAAAATACAGTCAAAAAGTTTTCTTATTTCCTGACAATTAATTTAAAAAAATATATTTTTCAGCATTGCCAGACACTTCCCGCCGGCCATAACTTCTTGGCTGAGCAAAAATATATTATGTTCCTTATAATCCCCTTAGTAATATATAAAATAAAAAAACCCGCTTGCACAAAAAAGATGGAAACAAGATCCCCTACATAATTATATAATATCATGCAGTCGGAGGCATTAATGAATCTCTATGAACTTGGTAAAGTGCCTCCGAATTATGTAGGGGATCTTGTTTCCATCTTTTTTGTGCAGGCGGGTTTTTTTATTTTTATAATTTATTTTTTTAATAAATACTTTTTAGTAGTAGTATGTAACCGATATAACAACTAACTTTTATCACAGCTATTGTCAAGTATTGAAGATTGAAAAAAGAATGGTTGCTAATTAACTTTTTTAGTATTACAGTCATAATCAATTTATATCTTTTTGAAATGTTTAAGATAAGCCCTTTAATTTGATACCCATATTGCAGTATTCAAACCACTTTTTTTCACACCTCTTTATTTTGACATCTCACAGTCGCCTTTTTTTTTAACATCACATATCTAAGAACTAACAACGACAAATCTAACGACGTCTTAATTGTATAAATCCGTTCAGTTGATTGTGAGATATCAGGTTATAAAGAATATTACATACATACATAAATACATACAACATACATACAAGATACCCTCTTTACAGTCGGGTAATAATCAGAGGTCAGAAAATAAGTTAAGTATGAATATATTGAATCTATTTGATGTCTGGGAGAATCTTTGGCACATAGAATTTGTCTGGCTTAGCAAATATAAGTTCCATATAATCTCCTAAGTAACATAAATAAAAATCAAGCATCAGAAAATAAGATAAGTTGTCACCTTTTTTTGGCCACTTTAAAGTGTGTGGCGGAAGTTATGGCCAGCGGGAAATGTCTGGCAATGCTAAATAATATTTTTTTATAATATTTTACACCATATATAATACACCATATACTGTCAAAAAAATAAGTTAACTTAGTCCAATTTTTTTCTTACCTATCTCACCTTGTAGCTAAAATTGGCCGTCTATACAGCCTAATTGGTATGCCAGCATTGAGTGTACATATAAACACTACCCGAAGCCCCATGTTTTGTTTGTCAAAAAATAAAATAGGTCTGCCACGCCAGGGATCTTGGAACAGTACCGAACATACACTTCGCGCCGGGTACCCGGTCGCCCGCTATCCGGCTCCGGGTAACCTCTATACCTGTTACATTTGTATAGTTTGAGTGAGTCCAGATCTACCGCATATTACCTAATTTATTTAAAACAAATACCATATAGAATTAAAACTAGGTAAAAATAAAGCAAATTTCTGTTCACATTCATCAAAAAAAAATTAAAGGCGAAATTATTACTACAGCAGCATTTATAAAACGGTATCATTTGTCCTAAACATTTTTCGTTGGCATCTGTCTGAATTATTTACCACGAAGCAGATTTAGGCGAAATTAATTGTACACCAACGGGCGTCCAACCACAACATACATTTTCCATCAAAGGGATTTGCCCGAAGAATGCTCCCCGAGGACCCGTCGGCTCTAAATGAACAATTGAACGGTCTAAACTCTTTATGATACATGATTCCCTACAGCTACAACTATATAAGTGTTGTTGTATGACACAAGCTTTTCCCCATGGCTTTGCCTTCGTTTAGTTTGATTTTATTGATCCCTCGAGCAATGCACATTTTTGGAAATAGAATTGCTCGCTGATGATGTAGCTTGGTCACAATTTATGCAACTTTCGGAGCGATTATTTCCAAAAATAAGGCGTCCAACCACAACATACATTTTCCATCAAAGGGATTTGCCCGAATAATGCTCCCCGAGGACCCGTCGGCTCTAAATGAACAATTGAACGGTCTAAACTCTTTATGATACATGATTCCCTACAGCTACAACTATATAAGTGTTGTTGTATGACACAAGCTTTTCCCCATGGCTTTGCCTTCGTTTAGTTTGATTTTATTGATCCCTCGAGCAATGCACATTTTTGGAAATAAAATTGCTCACTGATAATGTAGCTTGGTCACAATTTATGCAACTTTCGGAGCGATGTGCCATACATTGATGATAAAAAAGCAATTCAGCTTCTGTTGCATGTATGGACAACAAATAGAGGGGGGGTAAAAAATATTTACTATAAAACTAAGTAGCGGATACTACAAGACACCTTTTCACCAAATTTCATCAATATTTATTGCGTAGTCTTTGAGTAAAATGTCTGTGACATACAGACGGACAGATAGACAGACAGACTTTTTTCCATTTTAGCTACAGTAGATACCCTAAAAACGGGTTGCACTCCAAAAATGTCGGCGTAAAAACCTAAACATTATATTACATACTGATGAAATACGAATAATATCTTTTCGATCTTACTGACTTCCCATAGCTATGTTTGTGTGGTTTTGGCATTAAAAAGCTGCTTATTTAGATACCGTTATTTTAAAACTTCAAGCTGCGTCCATAATGGCTTTCTTAAATCAGCTGAGTGGTGAAAAATGCGAAAACCAAGCAGACATACAGAGCTATAATATTAGTAAATACAGATGTATACACCGAGACAGTGACATTCTATTCGGCTTAAATTTATGTACTTTTACGGCATCCAAAAAGGGAATTCTATTTAGACGTTTTAAAAAATGGTGTACCTACCTATTCAAAAAGTTTTTAACTTTCTTATTATTATTATTATTACCCCGTGCCTCACCGCAGAGCTAATCCCTCTCTTCCCCTCTTACAATTTTCCCGATGTATTGCACTCTGAGGCCTTTAGATAAACGTTTAATTAGTCTCGTCATTTTTTATTGGACTTTAGAGATTTTATCTTCCGCTGTTATTTAGCCCAACTTTTTGGACGTATCCGTTTATGTTATTGGTCAGGTCAGGTGTTTAAAATTTCCTGATCGCAAACTACGGTCCATACAATACAACCTCATCAAAACAGAGCATGAATCCCTATACGTTATAAATATTAGTAACTATGCAACGCTAATGTCTTCTAGAAAGATCTTTTTTATCCATTCGGTTTACATGTATGATATTTTTGTACACTGGAAATTATTTGTAGCTGATACAACCCTAATAGCAGTAGTCGGACGTTCATGACATTGTTCCTGCTGACTCGTACGACCAAGCACGAACATTCGTCTATAAGAAAAACAGTTCTTATGAGCTCTAAAATACCGTCTCGGCTTGTTGTTCCTCAACGTAATATTCTGAGACGGGCCTTGTTCAATAATAATAACTTTACGTACGGTACCTTCCTATATTGTTATCGATTATAACATTCCATCTCAGTACCGGGAAACAGTTTGGAACGTTTGCAATTGTGTCGGAATGTGAAAAGAATCCTGTAGCAGTACGGCAAAAATAAATGTAACAAAATAAGAAAAATGGGACCTTGCATCCATTGGTCTATTTTTACAAACAATGAAAATAAACTTCCGATATCAAATGTCACTTGTAGTCTTAAATGTCACTCTTTATTCATTTGCTTAATGTTAATGTAAATAAGTATTGGGCATCCACCCAATCTATATAATGGGCCCACTATTGCCAGATTGGATGGATTCCCTGCAAATTCGGGGTTTTTCGGCTCTGGGGAAATTCAGTGGGTAATTTTGTAGGTGTTTTAGTACCATTGTACGATATTTCCGCTACCAATCCATTCATTGCAATCTTGTTGAATTTGGGGGTATTTTTTATTCAAGATGCTAATTTTCGGAGGGGATTTAAAAAAAAGTTGTATCAATATTCACATCTGGCAAAACTAATTAGAATATATATTACGGGTCTTAATCGCGTGAATAATTTAAGGTAAAATACCTTGTTTATTGCCCGACGTTTTACCTTAAATTATTCACGCGATTAAGACCCGTAATATATATATTTTAATAATGTGTACAAATCGCGAAAGTTTATCAACATTTAAAACTAATTAGGTCTTATAGGCGTTATTAAGAGGTTATAATTTTTTATCAACTAATTATTTACTTACTAAAAAAAATTTTATTAAGTAGGTATAACGTTATAAATATGAAACAAAAACAACAGAAAACCTACTTCTTAAGTCGCATTATTCGGATGGGGAGGGGGGTACTACGGAACCATACGTTGTATGTGCCCGGTTTTTTCGTGTATAGTTTTGGGTTTCTGTTTGTTGTAGTTTTGATTTGACGGCGTTTAGAGCAGGAAATTGGCGTTTAGGAAACCTCACAAAGTAAGGGGTCAGCCCGACCGATTTAAAAACAAGGTTAGAGCTGTTCAACATTCTAACTAAATTCAAAGTTAGGTTATTAATTAATGTTACTAATCAAACAACACGAATCTAGGAATGAGTAGATATTATTACAGTGAAAACTGAAAGCGTTATATTTGCTCTAAAACCACACATTCACTGAACTTGACTCAATTAAGGGCGAGATGACAAGATATTTGACGATAACGCAAACCTCACCGAGACCTAATTAACCGCAATGCTGACAAACTGTTTATCTATTATAATTATCTCTATATCAATTACCTCTAACTCTATAACTAACTACTTGTAAATATTAGAGTAAGTAGGACCTTGTTTTTACCCGGCTGCTACGAGACCCTTATATGTACGAGTATGTATGTATGTTCTATTCTTTATTACCTCATATCTTTCAAACCACTAAAACGGATTCATACAATTAATATCTCGTTACATTTGTCTCGGTGTTCCCAACCAAAGTGTTCTTAGATAAGTGACGTTTTAAAAAAAACAAACATAGCGGCTACGGCTGTGAGGTGTCAAAATAAAGAGGTGTGAAAAAAAGTTGTTTCGAATACTGCAATTAAATGGCTCGTCGTGATTATGAGTGTAATACTAAAAAAATAGTGACTTGCTGAGGGAAGTACTGACTAACTATTAATATATCTATTATAATTATCTATATATCAATTACCTCAATCGTCTTAGCTCACTAACTACCTCTACTGGCCTGTTGGTCTCGTGGTTTGTGACCCTGACTGCTAAGCCAGAGGTCGTGGGTTCAATCCCCACCCTGATTTTTTTTTGTGATGAGCATAATGGTTTATTCTGTGTCTGGGTGTAATTTATCTATAATATGTTTGTATTTAAAATATAAAAGTATGTTTATCAGTTATGTGGTTTCTGTACAAGCTCTGCTTAGTTTGGGATCAGATAGCGTTGTCTGAGTCGTCCCAAGATATTATTATTATTCAATTTATTTAGTTTTTTTTCTTATAAATTTTAGAGAGCCGCGACACACACACCGCGACGACATTTTTAAATATATATATATTTTACATTTAAAAATATAAAAAATAGTGTCCCACCGGCATCGGGTACAGGGACCAAGCTACCGGTGGTTACGGCCCCAGAGAAAGGAACCTCCTCACAATGCGAGCCGTGTCCAGAAGTACTGCCTTCTGCATCAAGCGCTTGATCCAACCGTCTAACGCGAGCCTCTCAAGGTGTTGGTCGAGGCTCTTGGCAATCAAAACAATTAACGGTGACGACTATCGGTACAATGATCCCGAATCAACATCCCACATGTCGACAATCTCGTGCGCCAGATCCAGATATTTTATTTTTTCAAATCAAATCAGTTTATTTTGCTTTCCACAATGTAAACTTAGGTGGTAATATTGAATTGTGATTCATTATGGGCCCATTTAGGCATTGCAAAAAAGTGATAATAATTAAAGACTTATTTTTAAACATGAATACAATTTGAATAATAATTACATTACAAAGAAAGTCACAGTTTATCATTAATATAATCCTTAATCGAATAATATGTCTTACTAACTAAAAACTGTCAATTTACGTTTAAACACATTTAATGGCTCAATGGATTTAATAGAATCTGGCAGTTTGTTATATAATACAATACTCATAGCAAATACACTATTGCGATAATGTGTGGTCCTACATTTCTTAACACAAAGTAAATTTTTGTGCCTTGAGCTTTTAAGGGTATTGTAGTTTTTAATATCGCTCTTTATAAATATCACAGCTTCGTATATGAACATCGCAGGTAGTGTAAATATTTTTAATCGCCTAAATGAATCCCTGCAAGAGTCAATCTGACCGAGACCACATATACTTCGGACGCATCTTTTTTGGGCTTTGAAGATCTTTTCTTTGTTGGTAGAGTTACCCCAAAACAAAATTCCATAACGAAGTATAGAAGCCACATTTGCATGATATGCTGTTACTAGAGTGTCTTCATCTGCAACTTTCCTAAGCATGTATAGGGCATAAGAAATTGAATTCAATTTATTACAAATAGTATCAATATGTGTTTTCCAGTTTAGGTTTGCGTCTATATGAAACCCCAAAAACTTTGTGCACTGGACCTTCTTCACTGTTTTGTTTCTGTAGTTGATGGTTAGATTATCATTATTTGTATTTCTAAGATTAAATGTCATATAATTAGTTTTGTCTATGTTTATTTTTAAATTATTTAAGTCTAGCCAATTAATCATGTCAGCCAATGATTTATTAATACACAATTCAAAATTTCCGTTACAATTATCATTAGTGAAGATCACGGTACTGTCATCTGCAAATAATACAATATCTTGGGGTATGGCTTGTGGAAAATCATTTATGTATATCAGGAATAGTAGAGGTCCAAGTATACTACCCTGTGGTACTCCATATTTGACAATTTTTGTATTAGAGACATATTTAACCTCTAGTTTACTATCCTTCTCTAATCTATTAATTATTGTTTGCTGTGGTCGATTGGATAAATATGATTTATTTATGTCAAAGAATTACCTCGGATACCATATTTTTCTAGTTTGTATAACAAAACACTATGTTTTACATGATCGAAAGCCTTTGTCATATCCATATAAACAGCAGTGACACGCTTTTTGTTATCAAGAGCTAACATAATTTTGTATAGAAAATTATACAGCGCTGTATTTGTGGACTTTTCTTTTCGGAAACCAAACTGTTCCTTAGCAAAAATATTATTCTTTTCAAAGTAAATGTATAAATTATTATAGATGACCTTCTCAAAGATTTTGGCAATAACGGATATTAAAGCTATAGGTCTGTATGAGTTCAGTTCAGCCCTATCGCCTTTCTTATATAATGGATGGATTATAGTGGTCTTTAATTTAGATGGGAAAACACCCTGCTCAACACTCAAATTTATGATATAACTCAGAATAGGTGCGATATAGCGAGACACTTTTTTAATTACTCTCGTACTTATATCATCATAACCCGTACTATTAGAATTATTAAGGTTCATTATAATGTTCATTATCTCTATAGGGTCAGTAGGTTTCATGAAAATAGAATTTAATTTGTTATAATTACATTTTATGTTGTTTGGATTATTCCCGTCAGATTTCGTAATACCAATAAAATAGTCATTAAAAAATTTCACAATAGATTTGGGTTCCGTAATTAATTTCCCATTTATAATAAGTTCATTTATTTCGTCCCTAGGTAACGCAGATTTAGAATTATTGTTTATGATTTTCCATATTGCTTGACTTTTATTTTTTGCTGTATTTACATAATAATTATTTTGCGATTTTTGTGTTTTCTTTATAATGCTTCTTAGTCTTTTTGTGTAGTTGTTATAATTCTGCTTATTCTCTAGGCTAGGTGATAATCTATATTTCCATAAAAGCTGATGTTTCCTTTTTGTACAAAATTTTATACCCTTGCTTATCCACTTTACTTTTTTAGTGATAGGTATTTTGACTTTAATTACAGGGAAGCAGAGGTCATATATTAATTTAAACAAAGCATAAAATGAGTTGTACGATACCTTAGGGTCCTCACAAGTATAAGATTCTATGAAACTTAGACTCTTGATACCATTAACAAACTTGGCAACATTTTCGTTGCAGTAATCCCTTTTCTTTTTAAACCAATGGGAAATAGTATAGGTTTTCTTAATAGGACATGTTAGTAACTGTGCAGTATGATCGGACAATGTTGACTCCAAAACTTTAGAGTCAGATCCTTTAATGTTATGCGCTATATTATCAATGCAGGTCATGCTACTTAGACGGGTGGGCTGATTTATACATAATTCTAAGTTATAGGCAGTAAGTAAATGTTCAAAATCATGTGAAGTATTATTTGGGTTTAATCTGTTTATATTAAAATCCCCACACACAATTATTTTTTTATTAGCATAGCCTACATTATTTAATAATGTGTTAAGTCTATCGAAAAATATATTTATATTGTCCTGAGTATTTCGTGGAGGTCGATATATACATATTATAATAATTTTTTGATCTATCAATTCAACAGCACTACATTCAAAGACACCACACACACTTAAAGTATTTGCTATTTGTATTTTTTTTAATTTTAGTGTTGTTTTTAGTAAAATACAGGAGCCTCCACTTCTATTGTTACGTGACATATAGGAACCTAGTACAAAATTAGGTATTTTTAATAGTTTTACATCGGCCAAAGTCATATTGTGTTCGGTAATGCATAATATATCTAGGTTTATATGGTCGTTGCAAAGAGAATCCAGATATACTGTTAATTCATCACATTTACTGATTAAACCGTTTATATTTTGATGAAGTAAATTTAGATAATTACAAACGAAAAAAAGGTTTCCTAGGTGATGAACTAACTATTTCTTCCTGAATAATACAATCGGTCTGTGTACATTTTTCAACATATTTCTGTACTATAAAGGTAGAGTTTTGATTTTGGGCAGAAAAACATTCAAACTTTTGTTTATAATCCTTACGTAATATTTCTTTTAGCAATGACTGACAAATATATAGTGGCAAGAAATTATACTTAGGTATATAATGAAAATAGTTCATGTTAATATATGAGGCATGATTAAAACCGAGACATATGAACTTTAACAAATAGTTAATTTTCGATTCATTTAGATACTTGTTATAGGGAACCTCGGAGACCGTGACATTAGTATTCCTAGTATTACATAAAAAGTTATATAGACACATTTCAATTTCTTTCGGGCTATCATCGTTAATACCGCCAAGAATTATTACATGATCTTTTTTATTCAATTTTGAAATAGCTAACATTTCTGATTTTAGCACTTCTTGTAGTAGTGCATTTGTTTTCCAGTAACAGGTAACTTCAAATTGTTGACCCACGAGTTTTTGTAGAATTTTCTGGATGTAACGTCCTTGTTGATCGGCAATAATAATAATTTTTTGACGCGGAGTGGCCCAAGACTGACATCCCACGCTATTTGGTATTTCTGCTTCAAGTAGGTCTTGCTTTTCTTTAGAGAGTAAAATAGGAACAGTTTCAATTTCTTGGTCAAGTGGTTTATTTTTTATTTTTGCTTCTACTTGGGGAGTTGTTCTTTTCTTTGGGGTAGACAATTCTGTTAAATCGCAAAATGATGTTCTAGGTGAGGTAATAGAACTCTTGAAGCGTCTTCGAAATTGTGGTGAGTAAAATTTTAATGGCGTAATAGTCTGTGATATTTGTGTTTCAGCTAGTCCTACAGATTTACAAAATTGTATCGTCCGTTGAAGCTCTTCTATTTTCTTCTTTATAGACGTGTTTTCAGTAAGTAAATTTTCTATTTCTGCATGCGCGCTTAGCAATTCGGTTTTCAATTTCACCATTTCCTCCTTAAGCTGTAAGTATTCTTCTTTGTGACAGCTCTCTGAGAGACTTTGATATGAAACATCCATAATTAAATCACTAGCATTAGCATTTTTATTCTGCCTTTTTTGAGAATTTACATAGTCAAAGTCGTCCATCATTTCTTGTTACATTCAGTGCAGACTGACATATTTTAAAATTACCCCGATCAGCATCTATTTTATTTCAATGGCAACACTTTCCGGTGTATCAATGTCAAAATTGACAGAGTCAGTTGAGTTTGACACTTGTCAAAGTGAAATTTGACGCTGTCAATCGTATCTGACGCTCATAAAAGTGATTGAATTGGGGGTAACTGGATATGTAGATAGATGACTCAGTTTGTGGTAAATATGCGGGTATAAAATTCGACTTATCTTTTGCTTATTTCTTGAAGTTGTCGTTGTAGTAAAGCGTAGATAACGATGCCACAGGTTCCTTGTTTAGTACTCTTCACTTAAGATACACTTTTAACTCAATAAACGTAGAATTTATATTAATAAGTGCAAGGAATTGTATAGAAGAAGTTCACTTAGTAACAGTGTTGCCACAAATCCAAATTTGTTTATCCTTTTCGGCTTTGGTGATGTCTTCGATTATCGCACGACGCTCAGATCGGTCTATCAGCACAATATCAGGCTTGTTAGCGACAACAGTCCTGTCTGTGATGATAGAGCGGTTCCAGTACAACGTGATACGACTATTTTCAAGAACTGGCTCAGCAACGTACCTGTAGTACGGGACTTCAACGTCCACAAGGTAGTATTTCAGAGCAAGTTGCTGGTTGATTATCCTGGCCACTTGATTGTGTCTGTGCAAGTACTCGCCGTTAGCAAGACGTGAACAGCCGGAACTGATACGTCTGAGGGACTCACCACTCGGTGACATGCACGACAGATGTCAACAGTGCCATCGCTCAGTATATATTTCCGGTAGTTATTCGTCATGATAACTTCGTCAGCAATTGCACAGACAAAACCCTCGGTTTCCCCGAAGAGGTCACCGAACCGTAGCCAGGCCACGGATGCTAGTAGGTCCTCATCGGGCTCATGAAGAGCCCGAAAGAACCTACCGTGAAGCTCCTTGCTCTGCCATACCTCCCTACGTTCGTTGACTCCAAGTACTACAGGCCTGCGCCAGTTCTCTTTAGCCAAGGAGAGCGGGGTAAGCCCGGTGTCCACCGCGACGACATCCCGATGCACACCCGCATCCATATGGAGAAAATATTCTCTGAGATTGTATATCTTGCGGTTATGAAGGGTCTTGAGGTTCAACAAACCCCGGCCCCCACACTTCCGCGGGATATACAAACTCATCACTGATGAACGCGGGTGATGCATTCGGTATGACGTCATGAGTGTACTTTTCGATCCAGGGTGTCTAATTCTGTCTGAGTCCACTTGAGTATACCGAAGGAGTACATTAGAAGTGGCATGACCCAACTGTTGCAAGCCCGGATCTTATTGCTACCTGACAAAAGGCTATTAATCACTTTTTTCAGGCGACTGAAGAAAAGTTCTTCCAACAGCTGTTTTATGTCAACTTCATTATTGCACAGTGCCTGCGATATACCCAAATACTTATAGGTCTCGGTTGCGAGAAGTGATCTTAAGTAAATGGAATCCGAGATTTGAGTCCCTTCGGATTCCACTATCTGCTCTCGCTTTATATGAACGACTGCACATTTGTCAACACCAAACTCCATTCTAATAAAATTACTAAAGGTTTCAGTTACCTTCAGTAACGCTATTAGCTGTGAGCTGGTGGGTAAGAACTGTATTCCATTGCCTCATACACAACTTCAAGAAGGTGCATAAAGTTGTATTAACTTTATACAACTCCAGCACCCTCAAAAGCCATGTATGTGGCACGGAGTCATACGCCTTCTTATAATCTATCCAACATGCCGATAGATCTTTTCGGTTGCGGTGAACCTGCTGGCTAATAGTCATATCAATGAGGAGAAGCTCTTTAGTACCCCGAGCCCCACTTCTACATCCATTCTGAGAGGTACACATGATGGAGTTTGTGTGTATGTGCTTATTTATTTTAGCTCTCAGAATAGATGTGAGAAGTTTTTAGATTGATGGCAAACAAGTTATCGGTCTATTATTATTACACTGACGGACTTATAAACTGCATCAAAGTAATAGACGACTTTGAAATAAATATTTTAACCAAGTATGCAAACTTTCTATACAGATTTAAATTGAAACCTCTAGATTGGTTCGTGAACTTTAAAACAGCGTAGGATCATATCTTTAAGTTTAAGTTTATGTACTGGAAAGGACCTTAAGACCTTTTTTGAAGAAAAAACAGAAGTTTAAGGAAAAATTGTTTAATTAAAAAATTGGTTTTAACAATAGACACAAACTTTATGCAAGGGTTTATTTGTGTTTTAATAAGGTGTATTACCCCCACGTGCCCTTATTACGGATTCTAATCGGTTCCGCATAGATTTTATAAGGGTTTTTAAAAGATCTTGCGGAATATTGTCCCATTCTTCTGAAAGTGCTGTTCTTAGTGCTGCCACTGTCGTAGGCGAAGGGTTTCTCGCATATACAGCTCTTTTTAAATTGTCCCAAACATGCTCGATGGGATTAAGATCCGGGCTGCGTGCTGGCCAATTCATTGTACGTATCCCAACCACTTCGCAATAATGTTGAACTTGTGCAGCTGCATGCGGCCGGGCATTATCCTGCATTAAAGTAAAATTTTCGCCTATGAATCCCATGTAAGGCACCACGTGATCTTCTAATATCTCTGTTATGTAGCGATGTGCTGTCAAACCCCCTCTATTACCGTTTTGACGGACCATGTCTATGAACACAAGTTCTGTTCGCCCGTTCATCGATATGCCACCCCAGACCATACATAAACCGCCTCCAAAAGGAACACGCTCCTCAATGCAACTTTGAGCATATCGCTCCCCACGTCGACGATAGACTCTTCTGCGACCATCTGCACCATATAAACATGTCCTACACTCGTCCGTGAACAATACAGAGGCCCACTGCTCTTCTGTCCAATTCAGGTGATGACGCGCAAATCTTAAGCGAGCTTGTCTGTGAGCTGCAGACAACTTTGGACCATTTGCTGGTCTAAAAGGGGTGATAGCCGCTTCCTTTAACCTTCTTCTTATTGTTCGTGCACACACGTTTTTTCCACGCACTTCATTAAGCTCGGTTTTGATGTTAACTGACGTGAGGAAACGATTTCGCAGGGAAGTTGTAACAATAAATCGGTCATCACGACCTGTGGTTGCTCGAGTTCTGCCTGTACCACGTCTCCTCCTGTAAGAACCTGTCTCTACAAACCTTCTGTATATTCTACAAACCGTAGACTGGTTTAAATTTAAATTTCTACCAATCGTTCGTTGATCCAAGCCCTCCCGCACCAATGCTACAATTTGTGCCGCTTGTTCGGACGAAGTATCCATATTATGGTTCAAAAACTCTCGATGTGTTAAAAAACTAACCCAACAATTATGCTGGTAACAATAATTCAATTGACCAAACAAAAAAAATCAATGAGAATTAATTTAAAACTTTGCTATAAATAACACGCAAATCTGATACTACGAGTAAATTTTCTTTTCCCGGCTATATTCATTTGTTTTACCGCAGTTCTATTTTTAAATTTAATTTTTTTTAAGATTAAGAGCCAGTCTTTCCATATTTATATAATTTAATCTAAAAAGTTTGCATACTTATTATAAAAAATCCTTTTAGAGTAAACCTGAACTTTGATGCAGTTTATGAGTCCGTCAGTGTATTAATATTGCCTACTTGTAAAGATGAGAGTAGGTAAGCACCTTCGTTTTGATTTAGTTGTCAGAATATACAACCATTTTTTTTAAGACAATGTCCGTATTGTGTTGCAAGTACTGTGTCGCGTGGGGACTTTACAAAACATATATAAAATAATAATGTGGGACAACTCACGCAACGTCATCTGATCCTAAATTAAGCAGAGCTTGTACAATAGCACCCAGACAACTGATAAACATACTTATATATTTCTAAATACACACTTAATATAGATAAATTACACCCAGACACAAAGTTTCATACTGAGTTGGGATCGAACCCATGACCTCCAGCTTAGCAGTCAGAGTCCCTAACTACTAGACCAACAGGTCAGTCTTATTAATACACCCAGACTCGAAACAACAATGTGCGGATCACACAAAGTGATGTTCCGTATGAGAACCAAACCCACGACTTCTGCGCACCAATAGTCAAAATTAAAACAGCATTGGTTACAAAATTTCAGGTTTGGCTTTACGTAGTAGTTCTCTACCAATAATAATATTAAAACTTGTAGTAGATATTATTCCACCTTCAGCATTATTAGCATAATTATGTGGTTGATCTTAATACACACTAGAAAATTTCCCGCCTCTAGCGTTTCTGACATATTGTACCTATCTAATCGATTATCATAATGTAACAATATCGATTTGAACTTTTATTTCGAGTAGTATATTAAATTCGAATTCTTTATTTGAGACGTGGTATCTGAGCAAATAGAGACATTAGCGATGCATTGCTACCACCTCCACAACCACAGACGGCAGACGGACAGGCAAATGTACCTATATGAGTTTACTAATACAAGTGCCCACTCATGTCTCTTACGTAGTTGGCTGGTCTTCGTAGATATTGGCTGACATAATCATATCTGTTAGGAAAACATTATTTAATTGCTAAAAGTATCATAACCACAACCGAAAACACAAAACCAGGCCTCTTTTTGGCTACACAACAGCTGCTAGTAGCAATCAATCCATCATCATCGATAATCAATCAATATCTCATATACTAAGTGTTAGTAATCGATTACATTGGATTCACTACACACAAGCTAGTTAATCGCCACTCATCGGCGAACACATGTGAAACGGTCCGTGAAAAGTTTTACTTTTAGTCGTTTTTGCTCACAATTTATTCGCTCAACTACACCCCAAACACATAGTTACTGTTGAATTGTTATTATTCATAAAAGGTAGTTACACAAAGGGAACAAAAAGGCTGTTTTCCACAAAACAATAAGTAACCGCTTGCGAACGACAACCGAGCGGTAAAATGTTCACGGGAACGATTAAAGCCCTGAAAATTGTTTCACAACAATGGTAGTCTACGACACGTTTGGTGAGGACCATTCAGCATTTTATCTTGTTTGACAACGTATTGTCAATGACTATTTCTAGTTGGTAAGTTACTTACGATAAGCAAGTACGATTTCAATTAATTATTAGATTATCACATTTTTCAATAGTACCTATCTGCCTGATTGCTCTCTATCGTATGTACAGGAATGGTACCTATAGGTATGTGAAGAGCAAATCTATTGACATACCTATAATAATAAATGAAATATATTAAATGAATAGCAAATGACGTAAAACTTTATAATGACCCGAGCAATAAAATGTAAAACACATTTTTTCTTATCCCAACTGTTCCTAACTGTTAATTAAAAAATATCAGTTCGCCTGGTAGACGATTTAGATTAAATCATCAACTATTATTACTTTAACCGCCGAAAAGGCGGTTAAGGCTGAAATTTCCTATGTAATCTAGATATGTGAAACAAGTTATTAAAAAAAAAAATATTTTTTTTATTGGCTTGACTTGGGAAAAGGCGGCGAGGGCGATGCCGCAAGCAAAAGTCAATACATAAATGTATCTAAAGAAAATTAGGTAGGTACTGATAATAAATTATCAAACTGTTTATAAAACTTGTTTTTGTTTGTAAATTATGCTTTCTAATAATACCTATGGAACTTTTCTAAATATTTATGACTGAAATAACAGTGAATTGACATTTTTACTAACCTAATGTTTCACGAAATCGAACGCTTCGTAAAATTTGACCTTGATAAGTATAAAGCTCCTGGTAATTTTGATTCTATAGGCATATTAATTAATTCATCTATAGAACCAAAATGCCGAAGTTTCAATTGACTTTAATGAACTTACCTTAAACTTGTTCTTTAACAAGATATTGAATAATTTTAAATAAATTGAACTTTTAGATTTATTTTTGTCTAACATTTAAACTTTGTTTTTCAAACGTATTTGAAAGGACTAATTAACTAGAGATGTAGAAGTAAGTAAATGAAAAGTTCTCAACGTAACACAATCGTGACGTATTTAATTGGAAACTTTTGTTCATTGGACTGAAAAGTTGGCAGATACGGATAGAGTTTAAAACAGTGCCCGTAACTCTTTAATTAGGACATATTGGGAAAAAGAACAAGAATTCCTAGTGAAAATGTGCTTTTTTTTTAAAGATGACTAACAATAGTGACTAAAATGTGGAACCACAATCCCACTACAGTGGGATTGTGGTTCCACATTACTAGCAATCCTGTTAACCCATCCAGCTAAGCTCTATGGCTTGTGTTAGGAGTGGGTTCACGTCAGTAGTATAAATATATAAGCGGCGGTAGCCTAATGGCTAAGGCATCGGTCTCGCAATCGTGAGATCGCGGGTTCGAATCCTACCCATTATACTACCGACGGGAACCCACTACTAACACAAGTCATTGAGCTTAGCTGGAGGGGTTAACAGGATTGCTAGTAATGTGGGACCAAAAATCCCACATTGCTAGTTATCTTTAAAAAAAAAAATGGCCAGGATTCGAACCCTTTAGGCTACCGCCGCTTCGAAATGTGTGAGAATGTAGTCCACGAGACGTAAACATTATTCTACACAAGCTATTGGCCGCGGCTTCATACGCGTGATATAATTTCTCAACATTTTTTCGGAATAAAAAGTAGCTTATGTGCTATTCCATACCTGTGCCATTATTCAATCTAATCTGTTTAGCTGTTTTAAACACAAATATCCATCTATACATCCAAACTTTCGCATTTATAATATTATATAGTACCTATATCATTTTTGCTTATAGCTCCAGCACCACGCAATGGTGGCCAAAATGATAGATCAGCGAATTTAAGTAATATTGCTTTGCCAAGTGTCTTTGCATCCGAGAGAACGTTAAGCCATGGTCTCCGCTGTCATGAATAGTCAATGATCCACAAGCGGGGAACCACCAACCTCGAATATTCTGTCAATTTTTGACGCTACAATTTTTTAAAGTTGTATTCAAAATGGTGGTGGAAGAAAAGAGAATAATCCGTCTGGCATACTACCCGGCGTCATGGAGCTTAGCGCGGGAGTGCGTGTTCTTACGTTTCTTCTAAGTATCTCACTTTGTATACATAACACGCATAGAACAACACATAGATCACGCGCCTATATGAAGAGAAACACGCGCACTCGCCGTTTTTATTCTGATTGAGAGAGAGAGAGATCTGCACTCCAACATATACGCGCGCGTTTCCGTCGCGTTGCACCCCACAGCGTAGTGCGGAGCAGTGTACCAACCCCCTAATTAAAAACGACAGTGAAAGTAACTGGTCATACACAACGTGAAACGGAAAGAAGTGGTCCAATTTCAACAGCAAGCGACAGTGTATGATCAGTTGATCAGTCTTGCACCTACCATGGTGCCATACCCGATTGTATTATTATTACATGCTCACAGTATTTTCATTTTGTCAAATTTCCAAGTCTCTCAAACTTTACAAGTCATACTTTTTATAATTGATAACTTTTTCATTAAATAAATAAAGGAATTTAAAAATTAGGTATGTGCTCTCAGTATCATAGACATATAACAACCCTTGAATATGACCACACCTTTCTGTTACATAATGTATAAACCACGTACTTATAGTCTTTCAGTATCTTTGCAACCACCAAAATTGACCTCGTTTCACAAATAGGGAAACGTTTCAATGCGATAAAGGGCAAGCCAAACTCCATTTATTGGGCGTCGCTCCAACAGTCAGCTATATCTAAAAACTACGAAATATCCGATCGCTAACGCTCTAGTGAGCTGTAGTTCGATAGAGATCAAAGAGTAATAAAGTAAAATATATAGTAGATATATTTTCCCATTAATATTGAGCATCGGTTCCAAAACGATCACTCTATTTGATTCAATACAACACGATAACATTAAACTACATACTCAAAACTCATATCAAATATATTTTGTGATTGACTGTATAACTGATAGAGGACATACGCTGAAAATGAAAATTATCATTAACTATTCGCATTTTAAGAGGCTTTATGTAGAACTAATATGTAATGTAAGCATGAAAACGTAACAGAGAGACAGAGTTAGGTTGACATTTATAACATTAGTTTGGATCTATTGATATTGCCATATATGGAACTTATTTATATATCTTTAAAACAGATACCGAGAGAAAATAGATTTCGGATATTAACATATTCAGTGTGCTGCTTACCTAGCATGTTTTATTAATTTGCCAGAGTGCACACATATGTATGGACATTGCTGTCCTGCCCATTCCTTTGATACAAATTGATTAGTTTCACTTTATACCATACACATGGAGCCTGCAGCTCTCATAGATGTCGAACATCAAAGGCTGACAGATTTTATTTGAAAAAAAATAACATAGGGGAAGCAAAAAAACCCTGCCATGTACAATATTTATTGAGAAAATGTACAGGTATAAAGTGCAAGAAAACACCAATATAAAATGAACTTTCACCTCAGTTATGAATATTTTTTTCTGTAAGCCATTAACAGGCTACAGTTCCAAAAGAATTTCTTTGTTTTCCTACTTAAGAAACTCAATTTGGATTGAATAAATATGAAAGGGATCAACATTAATTGTACGAAAAGAAAAGTTCCTTGTTGCGACAGATATTGGAGCGATATAAATTCATGTATTTACATACCAATGGGTATGGAACGGAGATACCCAATACGGGATATAAAAAATATCCCGACCGTCCCGAATTCGAAGTTCTTTTTGTTAAAAAATCCATTCTTAGTCTAATATGACTGCAGATATAGAGAACCCGATCAAGTGCAAGCTTAAATCGGCTATAAGGAGGATTCTGTGCCTTTAGTGTGATTGTATTGCTCTTGAATGATTTCTTGTAATTTATTCAATCGACCTCCATAATGATTGTTATTATAATGCTCAGATATATTGTAATAGATATTCGTAGTGACTACCTATCTAAAAGTTATTAACCAACAAAACCAAAACAAAAAATGTGTACCTATGGACTCCTTAGAAATATAATGTTTCACACTTTATCTCATTAATCATAACAGTACAATCAAAAATATATAGTTAGTATTAACACTGAACTAGCATGAATATGTAAATTTTCAGAAACATAGTTAGCTGATGGACGAAGGCGTTAACGTATTCGCAAAACTGGTTGCTGTGATTAATGCCATATTACAGTTTCAAATAAGCATAAGTAATAAACCTGGGTGGCTTACCTTAAGGAGTATTTGAATTAACATTAACACAATGTATTATTAGTTAAGTACTAAGTTAGTATAATCGTGGAACATACTCTCTCAAAATGTTATCCGCACAACATTTTGCGGTTGCGGACAACATTTACAACGAGTACCGAATGAATTTGATACTTTATCCATCAGTATTTATGTGTAGGTATTATTCAAAATAAAATTAAGAGACACTAAATAATAATTTAAATTTTACCCAAACAGTTAACTTTCTTACAAAGATTGCCTCTTCAAATATCAATTTATTAATAACAATCTAATTAGCTTTGGATCGTCTTGAAAACGCAACAGCTGCAAAGTTGCTTAAGATTTTTTTTTGCATTACAACATTTTGAAAATTAAAGAGGTTTTAATGCTTCGAGTTATCTAAATTAAACCGCTTTTTAGGGTTCCGTAGCCAAAATGACAAAACGGAACCCTTATAGTTTCGCAATATCCGTAAAACATTTTTTTTAGAGTACCTCCCCTATGTAAAGTGGGGATGTGATTTTTTATCTCACCTAACCTATCGTGTGGGGTATCATTAGATGGGTCTTTAAAAGACCCGTTTCGGAGAAACGTTTCGGAGTTGATAAAATCATGTTTAGATTTAGAAATCCTTTTGTAAAATATTGATTGACATAGTCAAGTGTCAACCCCTCCCCTCCTGCCAGCTAAATGATTGATGTTGGGTATGAGTTTAAATTGACGGAAGTAGTATTTACAGTGAAATTAAAAGGAAAACCATTAGGCTTTACAAGTTTACCAATAACAGCTGATTAAATGAGAAGTAACAAAATTTTCGTACAAATTCCATTGAAAATTATTATTAAGTAGGAACTTAGATATAGCGTTGTAAGTTTAAACCGACCCGACATGCACTAGCCCGGTTTTTTATTAATCAATTTAAAATAGAAAACAATCTGTAAGCCTATGGGTAGAAATTCTTTTTTTCAAAAAACTTCTGAGAGTTCACTCACGGTTGATTGTTAGCTGATACTCATTGAGGAGTTTCATTGGCTGTGTCCGAAACTCATTATCAGATTTTTACAAAATTTATATGGGACCATTTCGGTATCAATTAAAAAAAAAAGGATTTTGAATATCCGACTATATGAGACGGAGTTATGCCTGAACATACATAAAAAAACATACGAATTGAAAACCTCTTTCTATTTGAAGTCAGTTAAAAACGGACACTGCTAAAAACATAACAAATACTTTAGATATTTGTTTTCGAATCCCTTCCTATCTTTGTGGGTTCTCGTATTTACAAATGTGATGTGTGTTTCAAGATTCAAATGGCCTCCTAGCTGACTGACTCAGCTAGGAAGCCATTTAAATGTTAGTCCTAACTCCGGTTACATGCCGGTACAGGAGTTAACACTAAAATTTAAATGTGTTACTAACTGAGTCTTTAAAAAACATATCACCACTTTTAGTAACAAATTTTCTCCATACCTACCTTCGAATTAAATGCAAACCTCACATTTGCATAATTATTATGAGTAGGTTTTATCAAAATGCAAATATGCTACTACTTTTAACTGTTTCGTGCTCAAATTTTACCGCAGTATGAAATCAAAAATTAGTCCGTTATGTAATAATTAGATAGTAAAAGTCGGTTGGTCATAAGAAATCAATGATTTACAGCTGAAGGCCTACTCGCTTTCTCCGATAAAAACTATTCTTCTCTTAACTTTCAACAATCGCACTATGCCGTGTTAGTGCCTATTAGTATTGGAATAAACATTGAAATTGTACAATGTTAATTCCAATACTTAGCCGCTAATAGTTTCTATCAAAAATTAATTTTTGATAGAAACTAAGCCATTCGATTAATTAGTCTAGGACTCCTAAGTACTACCTATGGGAAAAACCGAATCTTAACGTAAATAGTAGAGCACATTTGTACGACATAGAGCTCTTAGTAAAATCCTCAAATTAGACATCATAAGCCAGCCGATAGCATTGGCTGATTGGTTGGTCGATTTTCAGATGGCTGTGGGGGAGCTGTGTGTTTCGGGAGCTGAATCCGCGCCTGTTCTGTTCTGATTTGTTTCCAAAATGATTCACTCATATATCACTACAGAACACTTAATCAAGTCCCTACTAATTAGCAAGCGATAGTACGAACAAAGGGTCGTGACATCGTATTGATTGTGCTAATACACACTCAAACGTGCTGATCTACACAAGTCTATTATCTCTATTGAAAGTCATCGCCTACTCTAGATAATTGCTTTGTTATACCCTGTATTTTTATTTCCAAGTTTGAGTTTTATATACTGCCAAAATGGGGTCTCATTGATACATACCTACTATTTGATACTGTTGAATACCTACTATTATGAAGTCACATTATTTACCTTGATTATTTACTTTGGATATCTTTTTATATACTTGGTAAATCTTTTTCTTCTACTACGTCTGAACATCTCTCCGAACGAGGCAGATAAATAGATCATTGTTACATATTTGTCCTCATGTAGTAGTAGTAGGTATTCTTTGGATTATATTTAGACATTATTTTCACGATATGAATACTATTTCTATCAATGACCCTATTAAGTATATGTTCTCGATATTAAATCTAAACAATCCAATCAAAAATCAAACTTAAAATCTAAAATAACCTCCTGACAGAATATTTTAAATACAACAGAATATAATGAAAATGAACTGAATGTATACATTATTCATCATGCCAACGTCCCTCAAAATAAATAATATGACCAACGTTCACGTTCATGATTTTTTGGTTTCGATAAATTTTAAGATAAATATTATGTAAATGGACAACGGTTCCTAACTAAACACAAAACTTTAGACACGACTTTATTTTTTTGTTTTATATTATTTTCTATTCGATTTATAGTTCATGAACAATCGTCCTAAAACAACAAAAAACTAGCTGACACGCAAACAGTGTAGCAGTTGTATTGGTTCTATCCATACCATAGATTTAGGTTTTCATGGGTCATTTTCATTTTGCATATTCATTGAAATAACATCAACATGACCAGCTTGAAAAAGACTATAAAGTCACATAGAATATTGTTTACACCTGATGCGGTTATAGGTACCTACCTACTTATAGACCTATGACAATCACTTGACAGACAACATTTCTTGGTCAGGGTTTATTTTACCAAATAAGTTAAAAGCCTAAGCCGCAAGCGTTCTTTCAAACCAAATCTAAGAAAAAATATATTATATATAAAAACCGGACTCGCCCACGGAGGGTCCCGTACAAATTTGTAGATACATATTATAAATAGTTCAAGTGGCAGTAGCAAAGTAGTGATGGCTAAGGCATCTGGCTCGCAATCGTTAGGTCGCGGGGTAGAATCCAACCCATTATACTACCGACGTGAACCCACGCGTAACACAAGCCATTGAACTTAGCTGGACGGGTTAACAGGATTGCTAGTAAACCCCTAATTCCACATTAATAGTTATCCTTTTACTTTTACTTTCTACTTTTTTTACTTAACTTTCAGTAAAATGATGTAGCTTGTTAGTCATCAACGTAATTGCTCACGTATACCGCTACGAGGCTACGGCGGAAAGCTACGAGTATTACTGCTCAAATCAAATCAAATCAAATCAAATCAAATATTTTATTTGCGAACATGGGTACAGTAAGCTCTTATGAAATATATAGTAGGTATCTCCATATTCCACCAATCGGCATGCAAAATTATTATATTAAAATTATACATTGCTATTGAGTAATATTATTTCGTATTTATGTCAAAAAAATTTAAATTTATGTGATAATAATAAAAGATTAAAAATAGTGACATGTCAAACAATTAAATTAATTTTAATAATCATTGGACATCCGAAATAAGAGAATTACATTTTTTTTAATTACAATAATAATATTATTATTTTTTTTTTTTTTTGTGGGTAGTCGAGGTGTCTACACATAATAAAAGAGCTCTGCAGTATTTTAAATTATTTAAATATATTAAAACATATATAAATGTTACCTGAACATTAAGTTTTATCTATCCTCTTTTGCACAACTATTTTTTTTAACATTTCTCCTTCTTCTATCACAAAACTGCACAATCACTACACCATCTGTCATCATGGACCTCTACACAAAATTGTTCAAGCATATGGACGAGCTTTCATCAACATTCACAACAAGAATGACCCAATATGAGGAGGACTTAAAGAATGCCAGCAGTGAACCGGCTGTCCATAAGAGTATAGCAAGTTTATCCCGGGAGTTCACCGACTTTAAATGCCTCATTTGGAAGACTTTGAGTGCGCTGAGGTCTCAAATGGAGTTGCTGGTGGTAGGACTGGATAGGCATGAAATGGCATCCCGTGGCAAGATTCTTCTGCTTCATGGTCTGTCTGAGGAGAGCGGCGGTGACCTTACACCTAAGGTAATTAAGATCTTCGCGGACAAGATGAACATGGACAAGGTTTCGCTGAAGGACATAGCGACCTGTCATCGTTTGGGGAGTAACACCACAAAACCGCGTCCAACATTGGTGAGGTTTGAAAGTCGAGCCCTGCGGACCGAAGTCTGGCGCAGTAAGTCTAAATTAAAAGACACTGGTATCACTATTTCGGAGTTTCTTACAAAGCCGAGGCATGAAGTTTTCATGAGCGCTCGGAAACTCTATGGAGTACGTCGCTGCTGGACATCTGATGGTAAGATCGTGGTACAAGTGTCGGACAACTCCAGACAAAAGATCGAGTCTGCAGGTGAGCTTAAACAACTTCTGCTCAAATTCCCAGCAACAGAATCGACGCAAGATCGGGCATCGAGTACAATCTCGCGTCCTCGCAGGCCGGCGAAATGATTTACTTTTATTATTATTTCAATTGTAAGTTTATTTTTATTTGTAGGTTACATTAATTTTAGTTTGACAATTGTCACTTGACGTTTTGTTTATTTTTATTTGTCGTTTAGTAATATTAGTGTAAAAGCAATTGTGTAACTTTGAATATCGGCCTTTTTATCCAATGTGTGTAACTTTATCCTGCGAGTGCTTAGAGGATAGTCTAAATTTAAGTTTTTTTTTATTTTTTTTTATTATTTATAGACATATATATTTATATATATTATTTTATATATTTATAGTATGTTAGACGATGTTGAAGATAGTTTTGCGTCCTGTTGTTCTTCTTCTTCTTGTTCAAGTGATAAGAGCTTCGCCAGTGCTTTTAGTGACGATGATTCAGTACTCCTCCGTGACCAATTATCTTCTATCTTTTCGTGTTGTCCCAAATATTTTAACGCTGTTCACATTAATGCTCAAAGCATTCACGCGCATTATTCAGATTTATTGTCGTCTTTTGACTCCGAGCTAGTCCATGCTGTCCTTGTTTCTGAAACTTTTCTTAAACCTGTCCTTCCTTCAACTCAATATTCTCTGCCGGGATATAAGCTGGTGCGTAATGACAGAACAGGCAAGGGGGGTGGGGGGGTTGCCGTCTACCTAAGAGGTGACATACCTTATAAATGTGTTGACCAGTCACCGAGTGAATATTCACAATCTGCTGAACATCTGTTTATCGAGCTCGACTTTAAACATTCAAAGGTATTGCTAGGTGTGTTCTACAGCCCTAACTGCCACATAGATTACTTTTCTGCTCTTGAAACCAAACTCGAATATTTCTCTTCGCTTTATGATCACTTTATAATCCTCGGAGACTTTAACACGTGTCTTTTGAAGGATGATCTACGTAGTCGCAAACTCTGTTCTCTTGTCTCTTCTGTCAATATGCAAATTCTTCCTTTAAATGCCACTCACAGAGCTCCTCACTGTACTCCTTCACTTCTAGATCTTATTCTTGTTTCTAACCCCAGTAAGGTAGTTACGTATGGACAGTTTCCCGCTTCTTTTTCTTATCATGACCTTATATATCTCTCGTATAAGATTCGTCCTCCTAAGCGCAAGAGTAAAATTCTCCTGCTTCGCAGCTTTAACAGCTTGGATCTGGAACGTTTGAGAGCTGATGTAAATAACATTGACTGGACTCCTATCTATAACTCCAACGTTCTTGATGATAAGGTGCTTATTTTTACTAACACCTTAACGGCCATTTACGACAAGCATGCACCAAAAAGAGTAGTAAGAGTTAGACATTTACCTGCACCATGGCTGTCTGAAAACATAAAAGCATTTATGGCTAAAAGGGATAAAGCCAAACGTAAATATAAAAAGTTCCCAACGGAAGATAACTGGCTGCTTTATAAAAAACTGCGTAACCGGTGCGGTCGTATGTGTAGAGATGCAAAGAGACGCCACATTCATGACTCCATTCAAAATCTCAATACAAAACAAGTATGGCAATTTCTTAGATCCCTTGGCATTCGTCAAACCTCCCCCAACAGTGGGAGCTATATAGACCTTAATGCACTTGTTGCTTATTTTTCTAGCTCTCCTACTACCATTCCAGACAATATTAAATGCGCTACTTTATTACATCTTTCCAGTCTTCCATTGCCGACTAGTACTTCTTTCTCTTTTCATCCAGTCTCAGAAGAAGAAATTCAGAAATCTATCCAATCCATATCAACTAAAGCAGCAGGCGAGGATGGCATTCAACTGCAAATGCTTCTTCCCATTTTAGAATATATCACACCAATTATTTCTCACATTATAAACTTTTCTCTGTATTCAAACACTTTCCCTACATCATGGAAGAAGGCTCACGTTATTCCGTTGCCTAAAGTATCGAATCCATCCATACCATCTCAGTTTCGCCCTATTTCTATTCTTCCCATAATATCTAAGGTTCTTGAGAGTATTGTCTATAGCCAACTGTCTTTCTATCTCTCCTCTAACGGCCTGTTAAGCCCTTTTCAGTCTGGTTTTCGACGTGGTCACAGCACTGTAACTGCCCTTATTAAAATAACTGATGATATAAGACTGGCCATAGAAAACAAACAACTGACCATTATGGTTCTTTTGGATTTTAGCAGTGCCTTCAATTCAGTTGACTTTGACCTTCTCTTAGGCATCCTAGCTTCTCTGAATATTTCTTCTTCTGCAGTGTCCTGGTTTAATTCCTATCTTCGGGGTCGCTCACAGACTGTTCGCTGTGATGATCTTTTCTCTGAATGGCGAGATTTAACCACTGGCGTACCCCAAGGTGGTGTTCTCTCTCCTCTTCTCTTCTCCATTTTTATAAATGCTATTACAAAGGTCCTATCTTCAAAGTATCATCTCTATGCAGACGATCTGCAACTGTATCGTCACTTTAAAGCTGATGAAATTACTGGTGCTGTTACTACAATTAATAATGACCTTGAAGAAGTAAGTTTATGGGCTAAAAAATTTGGACTTCTAGTCAACCCAGATAAGTCTCAAGCTATTATTATTGGTGGCAGATATATGTTAAATTTGTTGGATCACCAGAATCTTCCTCAAGTGTTTTTTGATGGAGTTAATATACCGTTTACAAAAAGTGTAAAAAATCTTGGTGTCTTTATAGACTCAAATTTTTCATGGGATGTCCACATTACGGAAATAAGTAGGAAATTATTTTCCTCATTTCAATCTCTCAAACGTCTTCAGAAGTTCTTACCGTTCCAAACTAAAGTTACTCTTGCTCAATCTCTTCTACTTCCACACATAGACTATGCCGATGTTTGTTTTCTGGATGCTAGGGAGGAACTCGTTGACAAACTCGAACGTCTGCAGAATTTGTGTATCCGCTTTATTTTCGGATTACGTAAATACGACCATGTCTCCGAATCTCGGAAAAATCTAAAGTGGCTACCGATTCGGCAGCGTCGTAACTCACACATTCTTTCACTTCTCTATACTATTCTTCACAATCCTAACTCTCCTTCCTATCTACGTGAACGCTTCAATTTTCTTGTTCCCAGGGGTAAACCCTGTCGTTCCGCCTCCTCTCTTCTATTGAGTACTCCCGCTCACAGCTCCAGCTGTTACGATAGCTCTTTCACCATAAAAGCGGTGAGGCTTTGGAATTCTCTTCCTCACCCTTTACGTGACAGCCTCTCTCTTAACGTTTTTAAAAAAAGGACAAAAGAATATTTTCACTCTATCTAATTAAGTATGTATTATAATATTTTATTTATGTAATATTAATATGTAAGTGTATGTATTATCTGGTATGTATATATATATTATATGTATTTATTTAGGTATATTTTATGATTTTGAAATAACATACGTTTATGTATGTAAGTATGTACTTACTGTTTATTTATACATATGGTTTAATTTCTATTTTTTCTTTTTTTTTTCTTTTATTGTTACACTTCCGACTACTTTTATAAGTTTATCTTTCTACTATCTAGAGCTCAAAGGTTTGCTGGTAGAAAACTCAATTTTGAGTTAAGCTCGCCTTTGTACATATTTACTTTTATTTTGTATTTATTGTTTGTATATTTTTTTTCTGTGTACAATAAAGAATTTGAATTTGAATTATTCACCGTCTAAGAAATTCTTAACATTGTAGTTACATTTATTTATTAAATATTCCTTCAGATGTTTTGTAAACATATTCACCTTGAGATCTCTTATTTCTCTAGGAACTTTATTATATATCACAGGCGCCATACAGAATATGCTTTTATGCATCAGAGCCGTTTTGCTTTTACATATACGCAGTCTGTCACATGTGATAAAACGTCTGTTACGATTAACAGTGTCTGCGAGTTTTTCGAAGAGCTCCGGATTCGTCTTTACAAAAACGGCTGACTCGTATATGTATAGGCAAGGTAACGACAAAATTTTGTATTGTACAAAATATGGCGCACAGCTATCCGTAGTCTTAAGTTTAAACATGGCCCTTATACATCGCTTTTGAGCCTTGAAAATAATATCTTTGTCTATTGCATTACCCCAGAATATGATTCCGTATCTCAATTTTGAAGCAGTTATACCATGATATGCCATTAACAGAGCATCCGTGTTGAGAATAGGAGCGAGTTTATATAAAGCGTACGCTGTAGAGCTAATCTTTTTACATAACTCTTCAATGTGAGTTTTCCAATTGATTTTACTATCGATTGTCAAGCCCAAAAATTTATTAGAATCAACTACATTTACTTTATCATTTTTATAGTTTACATCTAAGCCATTTGATGAAATGCCTTGCTTATTTGATGAATCCCCGCCCACTCACTGACCGACTTCCTTTCACAGTAGGACAACGTTATTGTAGATATATATATTTAAACAACGTGTAAAAGAAAGAAATGACCAAATTTAAAGGTCATCACATACCTGCTCATGTTAATGAGCGTTTAGGTTTGAGTCTTATCAAAATAAAGGCATTTTAATTTCTTACTCATTTATTTATTAAAAAGTAGTCTTACACGTGCCAAATCTAAACATCTAATCTATCTATGTAGGGCAGTGAATTCCTCTTAAACACACCCACGACTATACTCATACACTCTCACACAAAAGCTGACATATATAATGCTGTATAACAAATCACACAATTTCAGATAGTGTATAAGAATCCCAGCGCCGAGATAAAAACGCCCACACAAATGCAGATGAAAAACGAGACGTAATTTATAAAGGGAAACTGATAAATAGATAAGCAACACTAACAAAAGATTACTTTTGACGGACACCGCATAACAACTGCGTCAACAACGGGAGGCGAGGCAGACTTTTTCCGTGTTTTTCTTTTTAATCTTGAAAGCCAAACGAGGAAAGCTCGAAACGGCCATTAATCAGATGTCAACACACATGTTCCCGTATTGAATGTGGCGTTCTCTGAACTTACGTAAACCGCGCGAAAAGATAGTCGCTAAGAGAAATGTGTCACGTTGCCTCGATAGGGGTTCTTTCAATTGTAACTTCGTGTGTTTCAGCTTTTTTATATTAAGATACACGCATATATGTGAAATATATATTCTCGTGATTTAACGATTTCTGACTACACCATTAATCTTCAATCACACATTCCAATCTCTCAAGCATAAACAGGAATGTTTTCGAAATTATGTACAAATACTAATTGCTGGCTTCGATTTCGGTCACGTCCTTTCCCAGAGCGTAAACTAAAACGATAACCATACGTCATCCAAACCTATTTAACTATGTTTTTATACAACTAAGTTAGTAAACAATTGGACAGCCCGCTACAACAAGCGTTCAGGCAGATATAGACTTCAAATTTATAGCACCCCTCTTTTTACGATGAGCTCGCAATTCGACTTGTGTCCCAGTTGTTCAACCATATAAAGACAAAGACTGGAATAGGTAAACCGACAAAACAAGTATTTATCATGTAGGCCATGACCCATACAAGTTGTCTTCTTGTTTACCGTATATCTTACTGCTTCCATAACAAACTTAATTGGTTCAAACAAAGGCTTCACTTACAAAAATAAACTGAAAGTAGAAATTGAACTCATGTCTCGCGTTTTCGTATTGTACATGGAATCTTTTTATTTTCGTTTTATTCGTTATTGCTCGCAATGTATTCGCTAAACTACACACCAAACACATAGTTACTGTTGAATTGTTATTATTCATAAAGGTAGTTATACAAAGGGAACAAAAAGGCTGTTTTCCACAAAACAATAAGTAACCGCTTGCGAACGACAACCGAGCGGTAAATTGTTCACGGGAACGATTAAAGCCCTGAAAATTGTTTCACAACAATGGTAGTCTACGACACGTTTGGTGAGGACCATTCAGCCTTTTATCTTGTTTGACAACGTACATATTGTCAAAGACTATTTCTTGTTGTTTAGGTACTGTTACTTACGAAATAAATGTGCGACTACAACTACAAATTAGATTGTCATATTTATTCAATTGTACTTATCAGATTACTCTCTTTCGTACGTAACTAGAAATTAAAAAAAATATCTTTACCGACATGCCTACCTAAAACGAATGTGTCAAAAAATACAAAACGCGATAATGGTTGGACCAATTCGACGACCTGTCAGAAAAACATAAAAACACAATTTTTCCTACCCTAACTTCTTGCTGCTAATGGAACATATCACTTAGATAATAGTTGACGATTTACATAAAATTGGATATAGAGGTACCTTGAAGCTTGGGAAAGCGTGGCGGTGGCGAAAGCATGAGCAAAAGCATTTACCTAATGGAAATTTCGTAACAAATTATATCAAACGGCTCACTGTGCCTTATATGGAGTTATCTGACTGATATAATTGATATTTTCACAAGCACTATACCTATCTAATGTTTCTAGCAATCGAACTCTTTGTATAATTAACCTTAAAAATGTATAAAGCTCCTGGTAATTTTGATTCTATAGGCATATTAATAATGAAATAGAACCAAAATGCCGAAGTCTCAATTGACTCACCTTAAACTTGTTGTTTAACAAGATATTCAATAATTTTAAATAACTTGAACTTCCAGATTTATTTTTGTCTAACGTCTAAACTTTGTTCTTCAAACGTAGTTGAAAGGACTAATCAAATAGAGATGTAGAAGTAAATGAAAAGTTCTCAGCGTAACACAAATGTGATGTATTTAATTGGAAACTTTTGTTAATTACATTTGGAAATTGGCTAAAACGGATAGAGTTTAAAACCGCCCGTAACTCTTTAATAAGGACATATTGGGAATAAGAACAAAAGGTACCAGAATAGTGGAAATGTGTAAGAATGTAGTCCACGAAACGTAAACATCGCCTATGATGCCATCAGCATCGAGCAATGACGACAGATAGGACAGCGAATTTAAGTATAAACATTGCCTTGGCTAGTGACCTTGCATCCATGAAAGAACGTAAGTATTCTTTGGTAAAGTCATAGTCTCCGCTGTCATGAATATACAATGACCCACAAGCGGGAAATCATCAACCTCGAACATTCTGTCATTTTTTGGCGCTACGGGCAAAAGCTTTCTGAAGTTTTATTTATGGTAGTGGAAGAAAAGAGAAAATAAATAAGAATAACAGAATAACGCTGAAAGTAGCTACCATAATCCGTGAACTCAAAGCATTTCAATCTCTTTACAAAATCCAAAAACAACCTCGTTTAACAAACAGTGATACGTTTCAATGTGATAAAAGGCAAGCCAAACTCCATTTATTGGCCGTCGCTCCAACAGTCAGTTATATCTAAAAACTACGAAATATCCGGTCGCTAATACTCTAGTGAGCTGTAGTTCGATAGAGATCAAAGAAAATAATATAGAAAAATATATAGTAGACATATTTTTCCATTAGTAGTGGGCATCGGTTGCAACGCCCGAGGCGAAACGATCACTTTATTCGATTCAATGCAACTCGATAACATTAAACAACAAAGTCAATATTCATATCATAATTAAACATAGGTACCATCTATTTTGTGACTGACTGTATGACTGATAGAGAACATACAACCTAGGCTGAAAATGAAAATTATCATTGAAATTAATTATTCCCATTTAAAGAGGCTTTATGTAGAACTAGTTTTAGGACGCGGCGCCGCCCGCGTGAATGTCGGTTATCGCGTTAAAACTGTCCTATGTCCTTTCCGGAACTTAAACTATGTTCATAACAAATTTCATCTAAATCGGTTTAACAGTTTAAGCATGAAAACGTCAGTCAGGCCAAGTTACGTTCACATTTATAATATTAGTTTGGATGTAATGGTATTGCCATTTACAGAATTTATTTATATATCTTTATTACAGATACCGAGAGAAAATAGATGCTCAATCTATTTAAGCATTTGGATATAAACATATTTAGTGTGCTGCTTACTTAGTTATTATTAATTTGTCAGAGTGCACACATATGTATGGACGTTGCTGTCCTGCCCATTCCTTTGATACAAATTGATTAGTTTCGCTTTATACCATACACATGGAGCCTGCAGCTTTCATAGATGTCGAACATCAAAGGCTGACAGTTTTTATTTGGTAAAAAATAACATAAGAGACAGCGAATGTGAATAAAATCTATCGTGTACAATTAATTGAGGAAAAAGTACAGGTGTGAAGTGCAAGAAAGCGCCAAAATAAAATGAACTTTCACCCTAGTCATGAATATTTGTTTCTTTAAGCCTGCTTAAGTACATTTCCAAAAGAATTTTTCTGTTTTCCTACTTAAAAAAATCAATCTGGATTGAAAAAATATGAAAGGGATCAACGTCAATTGTACGAAAAGAAAAGTTTCTTGTTGCGACAGATATTGGAGCGATATAAATTCATGTATTTACATATCAATGGGAATGAAACAGAGATACCAAATTCGGTATCTAAAAAATATCCCGACCGTCCCAAATTCGAAATCCGTTTTGTTAAAAAAAACATTATTTCATGACTACAGATTTAGAAAATCCGATCAAGTGCAAGCTTAAATCGGCTATAAGGAGGATTCTGTGCCTTTAGTATGATTGTATTGCTCTTGAAAGATTTCATGTATTTTATTCAACCTATATGATGATTGTTATAATGCTCAGAAATATTGTAATAGCTATTCGTAGTGTCTACCTATTTAAAAAAATGTTAAGCTACAAAACCAGTACATCAATTTCGTACCCAAACACTCACAACAAATAACTAGATGTATTTCATACTGTATCTCATAAATTGTAATCTAATATATAAAATTCTCCTGTCACGGGGTGCGTAATCGAACTCCTCCGAAACGGCTCGACCGATTTTGATGAAATTTTGTGTGCATATATATAGGAGCTGAGCAGCAATGATAAATGTTGCAAAAACGGGTAAAATTTACGCAGACGAAGTTGCGCGGGTCGGCTTATCCGGTATCTATGATAATCGGCCAACATCTATTTTTCATACCCCTAAGAGTTTGTTTGTTTGTTTGAATGCGATAATCTCAGGAACTACTGGGCTGCACTGAAAAAATATTTTATTGTTGGATAGCCCATTTATCGGGGAAGGCTATAGGTTATAATATCACGCTACGACCAATAGGAGCGGAGCAGCAATGAAAAATGTTGTAAAAAAAGAAAAAAAAAAAAAAAAAGGGAAAATTTACGCAGACGAAGTTGCGCGGGACAGCTAGTACAATTATGAAATACATGTAGGTAGGTAAGGTCCACATGGTTATTGGCCCTGACTGCTAAGCCGGAGGTCGTGGGTTCGATCCCCACTCAGGATAAAGCTTTATGTGATGAGCACGATGGTTTATTCTGTGCCTGGGTATTATTTAAAAATACATAAGTATGTTTATTAGTTGTTTGGTTTCCATAGTACAAGCTCTGCTTAGTTTGGGATCAGATAGTGTTGTGTGAGTTGTCCCAAGATATTACTAATATATTATTATGAACAATATAACGTTTTAAGTAGTTGTGTTTTTCATAAAATACAAAATTAGATTATTAAAGAAGATTATAAAATAAACCCGACCATCGTTTCAAATGTAAGGTGTCCATAAAGAAAATACCATCTTATTAGCAACTAGCAGATTAGAGTTGTCATCGGTTTTACCATAGATACTAATACTAATGTACATATACTTACTAAATTTGAGGAATACTCTCTCTCTTCCCGACTATTTGTGATGGTGAAATCAGCCCTCTTCGTGTTCTTCCTCCACTTCGCCCTGTCACTGACATCATCATCAGAAATATTGCATATTCATGTCCCTGAGCACTATTTCTAGACTAAGATCTTTCCCTTGGGTCTTGGTCAAGAAAAAATTGATTAAAGTTCTTGGGGGGTGTTAGATTTTATTCGCGGTCTTACAAATATCTATGTACGTACATTGTACGAGTGTAATAGGCACGTATTAATAGGCTGTTAGCGTATATTATATCGAATGCAATGTTATTCACATAGTCGTCTGCAAACCCTTTGATTGGGAGTGTATCCGACTGCTACGCAAGAGGTGTTGGGTTCGACCCCCACCCAGGATAAAACTTTGTGTGATGAGTACGATGGTTTATTTTGTGTCTGGGTGTTATTTATAAGGTAAGATGTTGATTAGTTGTCTGATTTTCATAGTACAACCTCTAGTTTGGGGTCAGATAGCGTTGTGTGAGTTACCCTAAGATATTATTATTATTAATAAAACTGACACAAAAAGGTTCACATGCTTAGGTCCGATTTACTTTTGGGTTTGCGTATTTACAAACATGGAGGACGGACATAATAATTTCAAGATACTACTTTGAAAAACTCTAAACAGTAGTCAACTCCAGTTAGGTAACAGATGTGTGGTATACAGTTTTAGACACTGACTTGCAGAAAGTCTTTTTAAAAAAGTATTACCAATTTTAGTAACAAAATCTCCATATCTACCTACGAATTAAATGAAACCCCTAATTTGCATTATAATTATAAGTAGGCACTCGGATTCTCAGAATGCAAATATGCTACTAAACACCTTTTAACTGTTTCGTGCTCTAGTTTTGCCGCAGTATGAAATTACAAATTGGTTTATAATATAGGTATAATACGGTCACAAGAAACCAACGATTTACATCTGTAGGCCTACTCTGTTTACCTAAAATTTAATTTCGTAACGACTGATATTCTAAACTTAGGTAATTTTTAGATAATCACAAGAAAATAATCTATTAGATTATTTTCGGCAAAGAATGAAATTGATTACTCTTACTTTTACCAACTCGTTCATTATATTATCGATAGAACCTAAGCTATTCGATTAATTAGACTAGATTCCTACCTATGCGAAGAACCGAATCGTAACGTAAATAGTTAGGAACATTTGCACGGCAGAGCTCTAAATAAAATACAGACATTGGACTCCATAAGCGAGTCGGTAGCGAGATAGGCCAATCGGTTGGCCGATTTTTGGATGGCTATGTTTCGGGGGCTGGATCCGCGCCTGTTCACGACCGCGTATGACTTTCGATTGATATCCAAAATTATCCCCCCATATAATAATATAATAATCCATATCATAAATATCACCCATATATCATAACAGAACACTCAATCAAGTCCCTACTAATTAGTAAGCGGTTGTACGAACATAGGGATATGACATCGCATTGATTGTGCTAATACACACTCAAACATGCTGATCTACACAAGTCTATTAACTCAATTGAAAGTCATCGCCTACTCTAAATAATTGGTTTGTTTACAAACATACAAGTCACGGACACAAAATACACTCAGAATCGGAACATCAATTATTTGTGTATCACATAAAGTGGTGTCTCGTGTGGGAATCGAACCCACGACCTCTTGCGTCGCAGTCGAACATATTTCCAACGCGCCACAGAGGCAGTCAAACCCTTTATTTTATTTTTTAACTAGTTTTAGTCATATATGAACCATGAAGATAGTGCCAAAATGGAGTCTCATTGATACTACTACCTACTATTTACTATTACTATGAAGGCACATCGTACATTGATTATTTACTTTGGAGGTACATTTTTTTTTCTACGAACTAACATCTCTCCGAACGAGGGAGATAAATAGATAATTGTCACATATTTTGCCTTCATGTAGGTAGGTACTCTTTAGACTCCATTTAGACATTAATATCTATTATTTAACATTAATTTCTATCAGTTAATACTATTTTCTATCAGTGACCCTGTTACTCGAATGACATTAGTGATGGATATGTTATCGATACTAAATCTATAATAATAATACTCTCCTGATAGAATACTTTAAATACAACAAAATAATAATGAAAACGAACTCAATGCATACATTATTCATCATGTCAACGTCCCTCAAAATAAATAATTTCTGACTGCCTCTGTGGCGCGGTGGGAGTGTATCCGACTGCTACGCAAGTGGTCGTGGGTTCGATCCCCACCCAGGATAAAACTTTGTGTGATGAGCACGATGGTTTATTCTGTGTCTGGGTGTTATTTATCTATAATATGTATGTATTTAGAAATATATAAGTATGTTTATCAATTGTCTGGTTTCCATAGTACAAGCCCTGCTTAGTTTGGGATCAGATAGCGTTGTGTGAGTTGTCCAAAGATAATAATTATTAATTATTATAATATGACCAACGCTCACATTCACGAATTTTGCTTTGATAAATTTTAATATAAATATAATGTAAATAGACAACGGTTCCTAACTAAACACAAAACTTAAAGCACGTCTTTATTCTTTTGTTTCATATTATTTTCTATTCGATTCATATTTCATGAACAATCGTCCTAAAACAACAATCGAAATGGTAGAGGACAGAAACACTCGCTAACACGCAAACTGTGTAGCAGTTGTATCAGTTCTATCCATACCATATATGTAGGTTTTCATGGGCCATTTTTATCGCTTGAAATCACATCAACATGACCAGCTAGGAAAAGAATATTGAATATTATATAATTGATGCGGCCATAGGTACCTACTTAAAAGACCAACAGAAGAAGATGGACAAAATTTCTTGTTCAGGGTTCGGTTTACCAAACAAGTTACCTCAAGTATTATAAGATATATAGGTATCTAGCTATATCGTCTATATAGTACAAAGTTACCAAGAATAATGAGACCATAAAAAGACATTCGGATAATGCAACACGAATGACGCAATTTTGATGCCATACATTATCAACTGCTAAAATTTGACCACACTTTTATGTTGCGCGTTTTATTATTCAGCCAAGGCAATGTCATCAATACTAAATGATATAATTGAACGAGCAATATAAAAATATAAATGTTCATGCTTATAGATTTTTCGTCCGTCCATCCTGTTCCCAATTAATTACTATAAATTATGAATCTGTGTGACGTCATCGCTTCAAATTGCATCGTTACTGCTAGCACATCCATCGAGCTTGTCAATGTTGGACATTTCTGACATGAACGAATGGGCATTGTTACATTAATTAACTTATGGATCGATTGATTTAAAGACACGTTTGTATGCAGTGTTGCTGTTGTTGAATATGTTTATTTAGCTCTGGAGGTGTAATCTGCCCTAAAATATTTTCTTTCGCATACATTAAAAAGCAAACAGGCGCGAGGACGATTAAAAAAGGATAAATACTTTTTTGGCGAACGAAAATGCATTGTCCTGGTGAGTACTTTAAGTTCCCGGATTATCGTCGAGGCGTCGTGAACTTGTATCACGCTGTCTTATGAATTTAACTCAAACACACACACACACACACACACACACACACACACACACACACACACACACACACACACACACACACACACATACAACGCACATGAAACAGGTCGCACGCAAGGATGTAGTGAGTCAAATTTCTACCATGAGACATAAATAAGATCAAGTTTTGCGATATTTATGAACTGACTTTCGGTCTAGCTAGTTACTCGTAGCAATATACGTATTTGCTTTACATCGCTACGAAGCTACGGTGAAAAGCTACGACGATCACTGCTCATTTGACGAATTCATCGCCCACTCACTGACCTAAATCCTGATACGTGATTCCAATTAAGATTTCATTAAACAGTGGAACAATGGTGTTGTAGGTATATAAGGGTGGGGCAAAAGTATTTTCGTATTTTATACAAAGAAAAAAAACCTAGCTAGATCGATTTATCATCCCCGAAACCCTTGCATACATTTCGATTTCATGAAAATCGCTGGAGCCGTTGCCTAGATTGATATATATATATATATACAACATTTTGAATTTTTCGAATTGCTCATGTAAAGGTATAAGACGCTATCTTGTGGGTAGTGCCATGAACCCTAATGAGATTTTAGTTCAAACAATCTGACAGGTACTTTTCAGTGTTCCTTAGAGGTTAACTATATACTTCCTAAAGAGTTCTGAAGTGACCGAAACAAGTGGAAATCTGATGGAGCAAGATCAGGGCTATACGGAGGATGCCTCAACACATCCCAGCCAAGCTCTCTCATTTTTTGCCGAGTGGCTATAGATCAGTGCGGTCTGGCATTGTCATGATGGAACACCACGCCTTTCCTGTTCACCAGCTCCGGGCGATTTTGCTCAGTGGCTTCTTTTAACCTCATCAGTTGCTGTCAGTAAAGGTCACAAACAATTTTCGATTCCTTTCCAATCCACACAGCATCACTTTGTTCCGAGTCAGAGTCTGTTGGGCTTGTCCATGCTTCAACTACGATCATTTTCGGACATTCTTATCATAAGTGACCTATTTTTCATCACCTGTAATCAACCGTTCCAGAAACCGGTCGGAATTGTTACGTTCAACAATGAATCGCAAATGGAAACACGTTGCATTAAGTTTCTCTCCGTGAGATCATTTACTACCAAATATCATTTTTTTTCTTGTACTCACACTTTTGTAAATGACACAAAACTGTTTTGTGATCAACATCTAGTTCTTCAGAAATATCGTAACTACTAATATGTGGATCTTACTCCACTTTATCAAAGATGGCTCCGATTTTATCCACGAGAGTCCAGAGCGAGCCTCACTCTTCACACTAAAATTTTCAGACTTGAAACGCTTGGACCACATCTGAGCTACTCGTATCGATACCGCATTAGGTCCGTAAGCCGCACAAATTTTATTCGCGGCGTTCGTCGCATTTTTACCTTTTTTGTAATAAAACTTTAAAATGTACCGATTTTTTTTGAACAATTGAAAAATGGCGAATTGCGAATGGACTAGTTTTTTTTTATTTACTGCATCTTCAGAATGTCAACATTTAATGGTATTTAAACCAACTAGTTAGATTCAGTACACAAAACCTCACTTATATAATGCTGTATAACAAATCACACAATTTCAGATAGTATAAGTATAAGAATCCCAGCGCCGAGATAAAAACGCCTACACAAATGCAGATGAAAAACGAGACGTAATTTATAAAGGGAAACTGATAAATAGATAAGCAACACTAACAAAAGATTACTTTTGACGGACATCGCATAACAACTGCGTCAACAACGGGGGGCGAGGCAGACTTTTTCCGTGTTTTTCTTTTTAATCTTGAAAGCCAAACGAGGAAAGCTCGAAACGGCCATTAATCAGATGTCAACACACATGTTCCCGTATTGAATGTGGCGTTCTCTGAACTTACGTAAACCGCGCGAAAAGATAGTCGCTAAGAGAAATGTGTCACGTGGCCTCGATAGGGGTTCTTTCAATTGTAACTTCGTGTGTTTGAGCTTTTTTATATTAAGATACACGCATATATGTGAATATATATTCTCATGATTTTAACGATTTCTGACTACACCATTAATCTTCAATCACACATTCCAATCTCTCAAGCATAAACAAGAATGATTTCTTGTTTATGCTTGAGAAACTTGTGTAAGAAGTACTAACTGCAGGCTTCGATTTCGGTCACGTCCTTTCCTAGAGTCTAAACTACAACGATAGCCATGCGTCATGTAAACCTATTTAGCTATGTTTTTATACAACTAAGTTAGACTTCAAATTTATAGCACCCCTCTTTTTACGATGAGTGCGCAATTCGACTTGCGTCCCAGTTGTTCCACCAAATAAAGACAAAGACTGGAATAGATAAACCGACAAAACAAAGTATTTATCATGTAGGCCATGACCCGTAGAAGTTGTCTCCTTGTTCACCGTATCTTTTACTGCTTCCATTATCAAACTTAATTGGCACAAACAACGGCTTCACTTACAAAAATAAACTGGAAGGAGAAATTGGACCCACGTCTCGCGGTCTCCGTACGTGGAACTTAGATGTTTGTCATTAGTTCTTAACTTGAAATAAAGGAACTGGAAGCCAGGGAATTTTTAAAATACACTTGGTGGATAAACCTTTTGGTCTTTCGAATAGTTCTAGCTGTATGGCTGTCCTGTCACTAAGTAGTAAATAAGTAATAAATAACTTTGTGGTGATCTAATAACTCACACTCACTTAATCTGTGAATTAACATTAATGCACGGTCTTTCGCATTTCGTTTACAACTTGGTCTAAACCATTGTAGAAGTGTTGCCCATAAAATCTCTGACTGTAACCATTCTGTACCGTTATTGTACTAAACCAAATTATAACCTTTTTAAACATCTCGGGTACTTTTTATTTCGATCTTCATCATCTTACTTCAAGAAGCGAATGATACTTCAAGAACCACAGTACGCTTTGACGACATCCCTGGTTTTTAGTATTACAGTCATAATCATGTTTTACACCTCTTTATTTTGACATCTCACAGCCGCCATGTTTGTATTTTTTTCAAACGTCAAATATCTAAGAACACTTGGGCGATCAAGACGAATCTAACGACGTCTTAATTGTATAAATCCGTTCAATGGATTGTGAGATATCAGGTAATAAAGAATATTACATACATACCCTTCCTTATAGTCGGGTAAATAGTCATCATAACCCCTGATTTTTTTTAAAAGACCTATCTAATGATACCCCACATAATGGTTGAGAAAAAAAACACATTTCCTTTTTCAAGCTTTTTAATTTTTTATTTTACCACTTTGTTGGCGTATTTTATTTTACAACTTTCTTGTACTAACAGTCTCTGAGAAAAGCTGCGGTCGGACAGACGGACGGACGGAGAATGACATAAGATATTTTTATTGCGACAATCTATGCATTAGTCCTACGAACTAGTCCACACCTGCGAATTAGTTCTTCAGAAATACGATAGTAACGTGGACGTGCCTGTTATTTTTATACGAGCCAAGCTCAAAAAGCTGTAAAAAGTAACGTCAAAATAGAAAAAGACCGACAACAATTGCTCTCTCTTTCATATCGTGCGTGACGTCATTGGTGAGTCATTTGTTTTAAAGAAATTAATGATGTAGAAGAAAACTGACAACTATCTGCGATAGTTACCTCTTTGAATTTTCCTGCAATCTTACATAATATTTTCTCAGGCACATATATATAGTTGCCTGATGCTACATAGTTGTCTGTCTTGTTCTACATCATTCATTTATATTTATTTAATAACGATCTTCTTAATCTATATATAACAAATAAACAAACTAGTTATATCTATACTAATATTATAAAGCTGAAAAGTTTGTTTGTTTGTTTGAACGCGGTAATCTCAGGAACTACAAATCCGAATTGAAAAATTATCACTTTTTGATAGCCCATTTATCGAGGAAGGCTATAGGCTATATAACATCACGCTACGACTAATAGGAGCAGAGCAGCGACGAGAAATGTTGCAAAAACGGGGAAAGTTTACGCAAACGAGGTTGCGCGGGACAGCTAGTCAATAATAAAGTAAAGTAATTTATTTGTTTGTTGAAACACACAAATTCATAAAATATATTAGGTCGATTTAGATAAAATTTAGTAGAGATATGGAGATACTTTGAATCTACTTTCTTAAAGCTAGTTCTTCTCCTCAAAGCAAGTCAAAAAACTCACATTTTGTATAATAAAAAAAATACTTTTCTATAACGTAACGTCTATTTGTCCTAAAAACAAATAATCTCAAATTGTAAACGTATCGGATTTCCAATAAAACATTAGCAATATTAAATTCCGGTAACAAATACGCCCGAATCTATTCGAACGGAGCCGGACGCGTGCGGATAACGAGCGTCGATTATTAGCCGGGATTTGTCAAGTCGAGATTGTTTTGTCGGGCACTGAGGCACAGCATACATAGATACGAAAGATCGGCTCACATCCCAACAAGAAATCCACGTACACAAAGACGCGCTAGTACGAAGCTCTTATTACGAGCAGTCTCGTTTGAAGATTCGACCGAGATCTGTGTACATCCACGTCTATGTATGCGTGAGCCTGTTTTCGCTCGTTGAAGAGAGCAGGTCATCTGAATCTATCTAATTTCTGACTGAAGCCCCAAATTTGGTCCTCGCCACTACGTACAGATAAATCCTTCAGGCATAAGCCCGAATGCGGAAATATTGAAGACAGCTACGATTTAAGAGGGTTTCGTGTATGCGCTTACTTGAAACCGAAAATAAGCCCCGGCTATTGAATGGGAATTCCGCCTGGTCATACAGGTCAGAATTATAAGATAGATGTACCTACATTACAGTTTAACCGTGACCGCTGTCCGCGGATTAGAAAGACGTGGCCAGGCAGAGTGGTACAGCGGTCGCAGTCAATCTATAGATAGATGTTTCTATATATTATATATGATAAGTACAATCATAGTAATAATAATAATGGTTTCCTAACTAATGTCGGTTACGGCGGCCAATCTCATTAGAGACTAGCTAACTACGCGGGAAATATTATCATAGTGCACGAGTGCACATAAAATCGGTAATCCGGCACGACCTGAGAGAGATTAGGCGCAGGACCGACGGCTTAACGTGCTATCCGAGGGACGGAGGGGTGTGGAAATGTGCGGTTCGAAAACGGTCACCGATCTTTGGGCCGACAGTGGTAACGTTGGTTAACCTTGCAGATATCTCGAGCTGCTCGGTTGCCACTGAGTAGGAACCCCATAGTATAAAAACAGATATATGTAAGATAGATTAAGATACACCAGTTTTTACTTTGACAGTTTTATTTATAATTTGTTAGTCAGAGAAAACAGGGTTATGATGATTTCTATACCTAAGTATTAAGTATATAATAAGGTCTAAATAATGTAGGGACTAACATAAAATTAATTATAAAGAAAGGACGCCAATGGCGGCGGCGACCGGGGCGTGTAGTACGCATGCAGAACTAATTGCACCTGTGGAATACGGATACCTACCTATCCATCTGCACACGTCGGTAGTACTGACTTTTACACAGACGACTAAAGAGGAACATTACAGAGATACATTACAAAATAACTTAGGTACTTATATGATTAGGCGTTGCTTGCCTTAGACGGGCCCGGTATCTAAACTTTTTGGTGGTGGTGCCCAAAGGAAAAATGTGCCCCTGTAGCCTGGGCGTATCTATACTAATATTATAAAGCTGAAGAGTATGTTTGTTTGTTTGTTTGAACGCGATAATCTCAGGAAGTACGGTTTTGAATTGGACGCGGAATTGGAATCGGAATCGAAAAATCTAAAACCTAAGCCTAAAGCCCATTTAACGAGGAAGGCTGTAGGCTACATAACATCACGCTACGACCAGTAGGAGCGGAGCAGCAATCAAAAATATTGAAAAAACCGGAAAAATTAACGCATACGAAGTTGCGCTGGTTAGCTAGCCGGAGGCTACGCCCCTGGGTACATCTTCTAAGACGGTACAGAATAGGTACAAACAATATAAAATAAACTCTGACCTTTCTATGAATTTATTGTACCTACTCGTAACACAAAATAAGCAATTCACAAACAAAATCTCAGAAATTAGATTATGTTATTTATCAAAGAGAGTAGGACCGTGCCTGCGCATAAAAAACTAATAATTTATAGGTCAGGACAAACAAAGGTATAAAAGAAGGACTTGCGACATCCACCAAACCGAACCAGGCTTTCGAGATGGATTACAGCCGGTCAATAGGCTACACTATTGACCTCTATAGTACTTACTAGTACACTGGACTGGGTCCCCCCTCAGAGCAAATAAGTGATCTGAGGTGAGGCTACCTGTATAAAGTGACGGCAATTTCAAATGCCGAATCGAATGACCTTAGAATTAGGATATATGCGAATGACCGTCCGTGAACTTTTTGACAAATGGCCGTTTTCTCTTTCTAATTTCTCTCTTCTCTAATTTCTGCCAATGTCAAGAATATATGCGCTTATTACATGCACAAAGTCTCGTTCTTATTCAATTATCACGTATTTTAAATCATTTTTTACAAGTTAAACTCGGAGCTGTAAAAATAATGGCCGGTCAGTTTGCCGCCATTTTTACAACTCAAAATATGGCCGTTGTTAACCTTGTTATACAAACATAGACTGCCGTCTGATTTTGGCAACTTACCGCCTAAATGTCGAAATGAAATGGAAGTCTTGTTGGTGTCATCGGTAGCCTGTCTAGCATATTAGTACCAAAGAGGTAACCATTTTTGGACAGGAGGGAAGCCGTTTGTAGTATTAGATATAGAACTGAAATATACACATTAGGGTGCTTCTTAAACGGACAAAAAATTTTTTTAAAATTTCATTCGCGTCACCCTTTCATTCTCTTCTATGATCCAAAAAAGTACTAAATTATTTTTTTCAGATTTTTAAAGTAATATTAATGGGTCGCTACCGGCCAGTAAAATAAAAAAAAACATATTTTTGAAAAGTATTTTTATTCAGTGAAAAAAATTATAATCATTCTAAATCATATAATTAGTAGGGAGTTATGATAATGAAAAATTAACTATGATAACAATGTATTTTTATTTGTATTTGGGTACTTCTGTCTAAAATTTTTCACAACTAAAAGAAGGTATTGTTTTTGTTCCTCATCGTTGGTAAATAATTTGTTGTTCTCTTCCGTTAATGCCACTCCCCGCTCCGCCAAATCATTCACTACTTTCATAGAGCATATAATTTGTCTAGAAGCTTTATATTCTTCATCTTCCTCCCAAACAGAAGGATCTTTTTTTAAAAATGCGAATGAAATACCGAGAATTCTAAAAAAACCTTAAGGTGTTGCTGGTAACAAAGTCTTCTAAATTTTTTTCTTCGATGTGACTTACATCTAAGGTAATCCGCTTAGGGCTGAAGTCTAAACCTTCTTCATTTAGTGCAAAAACCATATTTTGTTTACTTTCCAATGAAACTTGGTCATTAAAAAAAGAAAATGCAACAAGTTCTTCAGAGAGGTACCATGAACGCCCTAGAAACTTCGTGATAGCTTTTTTGGATATCGTTTTGTTTATTTTTTCAAAACTCTTGAGATCTTTTAGCAAGCACAAATCATTCCTTGGTGCTGATGTTGCTACAGGAGCTTGAAACCAGCACCTGATATAAATTATTACAACAAAGACACAAATATCAGAGATCGCCTTGAGTTCTTTTTTTGATAATTTAAACTGATCTTTAAACAAAAAAATCTTGAGACAATAAATGGCTTTTGCCATCCATCGAGCACGATGTAGACCAGCTGGCGCTCCGAACGATATTCCCTTATCAGGTACCGCCCAAAAATATGATTGTAAGATTTAACAACTCCTTATAATCGTCTCGAGGTTGATAAATCATTTAGTTGCTTCTCAGCGAATAAAATCACACTACTTGCTTCATTTTCGACGTACTGAAAAACGTCAGTATCTGAAGAAACTGTACTGAACTTATCTTGATCAATTTTAAGCCAAGCCTTTTTAAAACGTTTAAATATCAATATTTCTGGCCCACTTGATGGCCCTAGAGCTTGAATAACGACTGCTTCTAACATTATTTCCATTATATGGTGTCGGCAAGCTAGCCACAGAACATCTTTTTCCATCTTCTGCTCCAATAAAATGCACGCACCACTTCGTAAGCCGGTGTTGATCACAGTAGTGTCGAAGCAAAAGCATTTTGCAGGGGCAAGTGTAAATAAGAGTTTTACTCTGTTGAATCATGCGTCGACAGTTGAAAAAGCAAGTTTTATCTTGATTCAATAATACTAAAACTATTATATGTCTCTTTGAACTAATAAAATACAAATTATCAAATTCAAAAGAATATTTAAACTTTGATGCTCGGTAGCGACCCCTAAAATTTGATTTAAAAATAAAATAAAAATAATGAGCTCGTTTTTTGGATGACAGAAGAGAATGGCGGGTTGACGCAGTTACTTTTCAAAAGTAAGAAGCACCCTAATACACATATGTTGAAGCGTCAGGAGAGCTATTAGCGGCTCCATATAATAATATGAGCTATGACCTTATGTATGATTTCCACAAACGGATGCGCGAGCAGCCGTGACTGCGTCTGCCCGATGGCCACAATTTACTAGAAACCGAGGGCATGCGCGCGCGTACTCGCACATTTATGCAAATGCTGCAGCGTCCTGTTGGTGGAAATTATACATTAAACCTTATGTGCTATGTATTATTGTATATGGCAAATAAATATATTCAATTTACAAATTTATTTATTTTCTTACTATTTAGTTTAAACAATGCAACTCAAATACTTAGATATAGTTACGTGATATGGTTACCTATTTAGAACACCTACGCAATTTATTGCTATCACATTAACTTAAATATATCGACGTTTGAGATAGTTGTATAGCACATGAGAGACCCGCGAATAACGATATGTAATCCATTTCACGGTGAGGTCTTTTATTTCCCAAAACACCAACGTATCCTTCATAAGAATTGACAAATGTCATACACACAGCTTTTGTTTCCTCTGAGACGATAAATAGCTCAGTAACAAATCTAAGTTGAACGAGACGAATGCGAGCACTTCGACGGCGAAATTACACTTGTTTTGGTTGATCATGAACAACTTTTCTGATTATATTACCTAGAAGATTTACAGTCGCTGGAATCCTACGTACCTATTATAAATACTAAAGTTTAGGTGGATAAATGTTTATTGCTCTTCAACGCAAAAAACACTGAACGGATTTTGATGGAACGACTACAGTTATATAGTTTATGGATCAGAATCGTGGTGAAATGTTGTACAATTCAAACTTTTTTACCAACTTTAAAGTGTTTAATTATTTTTTGTTGTTGTACTTATATTATTTTTAGCTTTTGTTTGTATTTATTGCCTTGTATTTATTTTGTATTTATTGTTGAATAATTCCGCTGGTCATCTGTGGTTTTCACCATCTTTCATTTCTTTCAATGTTGTTTTTAACAGTAAATGCACGAATTACAACAAAATATACCCAAATTACTATAAGGTGTGCCTTTATTATTCGATTTTAGAGTTCCTTCGATTTCTCCAAGATCTCATCATGAGATCCGAACTTTGATGACAACGGGACCAATCTGGAAATATACCCTTTCAAACAAAAAAATATTTTTTCAAATCGGTCCAGCCGTCTGCGAGTAATCAAATCAGGAAACAAGCCGTGTTAAACTAAAACCATTTTTATTTAATTTCATACTCTAAATTATTTAATGTATGTAAAGTCCCCCGTAGTAGGGTACAAGCCCCGCGCGGGGGACTTTACATATTTATACAAATCACGTACGCTAAGTATACCCAGACCCCGAACATCAATTTATGGACCCTGACTACTAAGCCGGCTGTGCAAGGTAAAGAGATGTAAAGAAGTGACCAGACCAACGGCCAGCCAATTCTTTACATCTCTCGATAACAATTTGTGCTCACTAGAAAACCTTTATTATTCGCAAGAAAGACACTAAACCCATTCACCTAAGATGTAAATAAAACATACATAAACATACATACGCAATGTGGCTCCGCGTGTAAATATTTGAAAGCAAACCTAAAATATTTAAATTCAGTAGATTTGCCCTGGCTTCCGTGAGTTTTACCTAGTTGGCCTCTCATCCATGAATGCAGTGGGGAAATCATTTTGGGCGTCGAATAAATTACGAATTCTTTTCCGAGGAAAACCATCTCCTTAGGGGGCGGTCCAGTTTGCGGCTGCAATGATTGGACTCTCGCTGACCAACACGTAATCTGAACATGTAGTACAATATTTATAACACATTTGCTCGTAAAGGGTCTCTTATTTCACCAATTTCAATATCGTATAGTACTTGTGCGATAATGTAATGTAAAACGCATGGTTTATCAAGATGTTCCGTCTAAAACGAACGGTACTTTTTTAATTCTTAGCAAAGAATTTTTATGTCAGAAAAGTGGTCAACATTTTATGAATAAAATTAACTTTGGGATATAAAATATATTAAATAAACGTTTATTTTTTTAATTTAATTAATTTTGACCATACATCTGTAACAAAGTACAAAAATATTATTTTACTTTATTAGTAATACTGGCTGTTTTTGTGCCTTTGCCTTAAAAAAAGCGCTGATGCGTGCGCATCGCTAATTTGTGAACAAGTAAAAATTATTCCGCGCGCTTTTTCTTTTGGCTGTATTGTTTTTTTATTTATTTCCTCATTCGTTATTTAAAAAAACGTCGTATGACATAAGAGTACGTGCCCTTTGAACGTGCGGTAAGTTAAAAATTACAGGCTGTAATTTTTAACTTACCGCACTTATGTCATAATGTACTATTTATTACATATATTGAAAAAAATTCGAGCTGTAAAAATAGTGAGAAGCAAAGCTATCACATTTATAGCTTCGGTATTAACGCGTAAAAATACAGAAAATATGTTGAATATAAAATATGCTGCCAGTAATTAGCTGCAAATATCTATACTAATATTATAAAGCTGAAGAGTTGGTTTGTTTGTTTGTTTGAACGAGGCAATCTCAGGAACTACTAATCCGAATTCAATTTTTTTTTTACTAATCAGTATACCTAATAGGAGCGGAACAGTAATGAAAAATGTTGCAAAAACGGGGAAAATATACGCATACGAAGTTGCGCGGATACTAATAAGATAAAAATACACTTTCTTGAACGTTTATAAGTAGTTTGTAAACTTTTGCGATTTTTATACATATTAGTTAGATACCGTTACTTCCGTGAATTATTTAAAGGTACGAACCTTTTATTTACCTGAACGTTTCGATCACATTGCACCGACCACGATCGATCGAATTGTCGTTTATATAAAAGATCGTACCTTTAAATAGTTCACGCGATTAAGTCCCGACATAATTATATCTATATAGTTTCTAGAACGTTTTTAAATGTAGGCGTTTTTAATATGACAAAAAACGCAATAACAAAATGCAATCAACTGCCACTGTCAATAAACACCACAAATGAACAAGTTCGCTTCTATTAACCGCCGCGAGCTATCAACCAGATTGGTATGTGTTGTACAAATGAACTGAATAGTACCTATCGATTACGATTCTGGCGGCAGGTATCGTATTTCAATAGAAATTAAGAATCGTCAATAGTTCATAGACCTGGGCGGAACATTAAAAACAAAATTTTTTGAACTCGAAAGAGCACAAAGATTGCTATTAAAAGTTATGTATTTTAAGCCATACTGCTTCCACACCACAGAGTTTTATATATAAACCAATATGCCTTCTGTTAGAAAAATATATATATATTACACGCCTTACTGAAATTGCACAGCACGTTGAAGGTAAATCAAGATTCACTCAATAAAAGACGTTGTGGGCAGGTGGCTCCTTGCTACCCGGTCAAAACTACACTTGCACGTCAACAATAGACCAGGCAATCTGCTTACCTTTACAATAAAATAAATAAAATGCTACACATCTACATCATGAACAAATATGACTGTAAGGTAATCCTAAAAAATTGGCTAAAACCATTAACTTACGATGAAACTGAAACAATCTTGACAATCTTTATATATATATTTCTTGTGTGCGTGTGTATGTCACTGAACTCTTCCTAGATGGCTGGACCGATTTTGATGAAATTTTTTGTGTGAGTTCAAGGGGATTCGAGGATGGTTTAGATTCACAATTAAACCCGATTTACAAAAAAAAAAAGAGTCGAGACGAAGTTCGCCGGGACAGCTAGTATTTACATAATTAACTTCAGAATATAAATCCACACACACAAACACACACACACACACACACACACACACACATACACGTTGATTACGTACCGAAGGCTACTCATTTTTCACAACAGTATAATCATACGATATAAAAATATATTAGCTTTGAATTTCTAAATAAAAACAAGGTAAACAAACACAAAGGCCAAAGTAACAAACGTGTACAGTACACAGCCTTATTAAGTTATGTATTGAAAAAGGGTCACATGTTGAGTACACAATCCACATGCTATATATACATGCACACATACATACGTAGGTATTGTAATATATATAGCATCCGATCCCTTCACTATAAACAGAGACCGCCTTATTCCAAAAGCTGGACTAAACCTGGTTTGACGAAAATCCTAGTTTAAACCATGGATCTACGAAAATCTTTATTACAAAACGAGGTTCATCGCTTAATCGATGATCATCTTTGGTCCATAGCTTAGTCTTTCAATCACCCTAGTTTAACTATGGTAATAACCTTAAAATGTCAAAAACTTAACAATTTGAAAGTTAGACCATTTACAATTTTGCGTATTTTAGTTTCAAATATTAATGACGAATAATGCGTGTTTAGTGACTTTAAATTATTAACTAAATATGGTGTGGCAACAAAATAAACGCAAAAATCGAGTGAAATGCAATGTGTGACAAAAGATTTAATAATACATGCATAATATTGTTTTTCAAAACATTTATCACAGCTTGGAATTGAGAGAGAAGATTTAACATACAGAACTCAGAGATATCCTAAAATTAAAGTGGTCTGTGCAATGTTTGGGTCCACCAGACTCGGCGTGAAGTGTACCTACGCAGTGTGGAAAGTTGAAGGTCCACACAGATTATTTTTGTTCGACAATAGTATCATTAACTGGTGCTCTATGTAAAACAAACTGATGCATTCCACTTATATGTCACATTATTAGATTAAAGTTGGAAAATCACATTTGGAATGTCTGATAGGTGGTCTGGAGTAGTGCGGCAAAAACCAATGTTGAATATACTCAAAATGCACAAAACAAAGTAATAGAAACATCATCTTACCCAAAACTTACTAGTGAACTATATAGTGGAACTAAATAAACATTGATCAATTTAAAATTTAGTTGGTAAAGTGTAACCATGGGTATACCTGTCACTAGAAACAGATGTAAACTTAGGTTATAAGTAGGTACCAAGAACTGAATATTATGTTTATAGGAGCTCAGCTAGTTAATACTTTGCTACAATGTTCCTTTAAACATAGACAGAGAGTACAGATTGGTTACAGGTTATTGAAATTGTGATGTAATAACTATTATGCACTACTTAACAGTTTAGATAATTATATTTAAGATTCTCATGAAAATGAACTAACACTGTTTATATAATAAACAAAAAATGCATACAATTTAAAATTTGTTGTAAAATAAATAACTATACTAATATTATAAAGCTGAAGAGTTTGTTTGAACGCGGGAATCTAATGAACGACTAATTCTTTTGAACTTTTTACTGTTGGATAGCCCATTTGTCGAGGAAGTCTATATAATATCACTCTACAACCAATAGGAACGGAGCAGCAATGAGAAATGTTGCAAAAACAGGGAAAATTTATGCAGACTAAGATGTGCGGGAAAGCTAGTTATGTATAAAGAAATAGGGATATCAACTCAATATTCCTTTTCAAACATAGTTTGAACAGGGAGTACAGATTGGTTACAGATTATTGAAATTGTTAACATCCATTTTGTTGTCAAATGGAATAACTAATAAGTGCTACCTAACAGTTTAGATAATAATATTTATGATTCTCATGAAAATGTACTCCGTTCTTAGGAAGAATAAATGGTATCTAATAAATAATGATTCTATGTAGTTATTTGAGAATTTCATTTCATAGCAAGCTCACTGATATTAAATAATAAATATATTCATAAAATTTGTTTCAATTGTTTGTTGTGCTTCAGGCGAAGCTTCAGTACCTATGTTGAATCTAGGCATACTTTCCCCCAATACATTCAGAACAACGAGTGCAACAAAGAAAACAGTAAGTATATTAAAAATGCATTATCTTATTGAGTAAGTATCCTTAAACTATTGAACGAATTTTCATCCAACCATGCTAAGAACTGTTCCAATGAAACTAGCTTTGTAATAAAAACTCGCATCCAAGTTCCTCTAAGTGTTTGGGCGCTATAATTACTCAGATTAAACTTATAATATCCATAATAATGTGATTTAATTAAATTTAGGTTATCATCATTTGTTTACATTTTTAGTACTACTGACAGCTATATATGTAACGTTCCGATCCTGACAGAATCTATTTTATTATTCGTAAATTGCAGGCCGAGGACTTTTATGTCAGGTTTATATTTTGAAAATTACGTAGTCCTGGCGAATAATTTAGCTAATAGAACGTCTAAATATTTTTTTCTCAATGAAAACTATACTTTCAAATTATATTGGCTTAAAACGGAACGTTATTTTTGAATGATAAGAAAAATGAATGAACTAAATTGATTATAATCTGTGGCTGATTGCAAGATCCTTTGGTATCAGCTGGTCCACGGATTATCTAAGCTTTGTAATAAGACCAATAGTACAGTACTAAATCCTGGACTTGAAAGTCTTGGCCTAAACCTTGATTTAGTCTTCTCTTTGTAATAAGGCGGAGAGTGTTTGTTTGTTACTCAATCACTTTTACCCGTTTAGAAGTGGACTGAAACTTTGTGACAAGGTCAAAGAAAAAAGCCTCAAAATGTATAGCTTCCATAGTAAATAGAGGATGAAGGACTTGCTAGCACCAAATAAAAACTTTTTCAATATACAGTAAAATTGATATTTTTTGTAAGGTTTAAGGCCTAAACTTCACAATAAACAACGATTTTATTCCAGGAACATAGTCTGTTGGTGCATAGTCTGTAAGCCCATTGACGTATAGACCTGGACTGCACAACCTCACGCATAACCTCACGAAATTGACCACTCTCAAAAAGATACAACGCTACTTTGTGGACAATACCTGGCACGAGTTTTTCCATTTCACGCTTTACTGTCAATTTTATTGGCCATAACTTCAAAAAGGTAGGTGGTTGAAGGTTAAAATACTAAATACTTTTCAAAACAGCTACTACTAAGTTGTTTGGTGTATTGTAAAGATATCACGAGCAGGAGGTTATTAGTATATTAAAAATCATTCTGTATATATATTTTATATTTGGAAGTCTAACCCTTTCAAACATAAAAATATGAGTAATCGAGTAACAATTTTTTTTTTTAAGATCTTAATTAACCACTATGTCAGCGTAATTAATTTGTATACCCATGTCAAATTACAGCTTTCTAGTGCTAAGCTAACTAGGGGACGGCAGTACGCCGGACGGACGGACAAATCTAAACTACTTATAAGGGTTCCTCGTTTACTACGGAACCCTAAAAATTAATCGTACAAATATACCTATCAGTTCAGTCATAACTTCAGAACGACTGCACCAAATGTATAGTTCTTATTTGTTGTGATCGTTAATGTCAAGACAAGGTCTGAGAAAAGGATATTTAAAATTGCAAAACACACAGTCGTGCGAAGCCGGGACGGGCAGCTAGTTAAAAATAAAACACAGTGAAACGGAAGATTGGTTGTGCTGTAAACAAAACTAAATAAAAATTCAATACAAACCCTTACTGGTATCTGGATTTATGTACTTACACAAACACATTATCTTTTATATCCCATCCTAACACCCATAATACCTGCCATTATTTTTTCCTTTGTTTTTCTTTGTCCCTGTTAACCTGTTTAGAAAACCACTATAAGTCACTGTTTTGGTTCCATGTGTTTCATCATTGTGAAATAATATTACTTCATGTACCTTATATTGAAAATTCGAAGTCACAAATTATTAGATTTTGATAAACTATCGCAATTTAAACCTTAAAATACTCACATACTCATATTATTGTGGTAGGAAGTGTGTACTCGCATCACTTTTTTGACGTCTTATAAATCGATGACGGGGTGTAACGTACGAAAAAGTGTGACGTAGCAACGGTCACGTTATTAATTTGTTGCTAACCAGTCACGTAGCAACGGTCTCGTTATTGATTGGTTTCTAAGCAGTCCCTTTATTGACAACAGGTTGCCAAGCAACGCGAATGGCGATTCCACCTGCTAATAAGCTGAAGTATTGTGGCCGTCAGGTGCATGCGCCGGGGTCCACTAAAGCTGTCACAGGCATGGTTGTTTATTACAATGTCATCGATATTTTAGCGATTGCAGCGACATGCGATACAATTTAAAAAAAATGTCACAGGCATTGTTGTTTATTACAATATGATCATTTTTTTCTTATGACGTTATCACGTAAAATTATCGTCGGTAAAACGACTTTACAGACAACCATTTTGTTTAGTTAGACAGGTCTAACTCATGTTCTAATTCGACCAGAATATTTGGAAAAAAAAACATAACAATATTTTCTTACTAGCCTTTAAGGTTAACCGTTGCTATGTAATAGCCACAAAATATGGCTAAAAGCCAAACAAATACTCTTTGACAACTCAAATCACACAGACTGACCCAAAACCGTGAGCAAGCCAAGAAATTATTAAATTGTATTGTTAAAAAATTTGATAAAGCCGACCTCAATTGCGATTAATAAGACTCCTAAACAAACGCTTTCAACTTGAAAACTAATTTTATAATGAGCGTATCTCAGAATAATATCTTGTAATAGCTACAAAACAATTCCAAATCTTGTTAACAGACAAATTAATTGGTCTACAAACAGTCCGCTTGTCTTACAGGCTGAAATCATTTAACAAGTATCGCCGGTACAGTAATAAGACAAATTCGTTTCGTGAAATCTGTTTCCGCAGCAAAATACTGCCAAGATTGATTTACTTCTATCAGAGAACGCGAGGAAATGTGAACAAGTCAAACTACTAATAGAATATGGTACCTATATCAACAATCGAACCAAATAATAATAATAATAATAATAAAAAATATTTATTCACTTATGAAGCAAAATACTACACTTGTGAAAAGTCGATTCTACATTTACATGTAATGACTGTTCGTAAACAATAGGTAAAGCCCGAGAAAAGAACAGGCAATAAAAACTTGTGGCCACTCTTTTCAAATTCCTAATGTTTACAATGTTTCTCTGTTTATAAACTGTATATGCAGGTAAGGTGCTGCCACCATTACATTAAACACCATATTAGAGGACTGATGCAAAAACAAGAGGTCAAAAATATTAAAAGAAGAGTACACGAAATTGGATATATCAGCCTCAATGGGCACAACATAGTAGGAGCATCCAAAGACATTATAACTCGAACATTGAATTTCGATTTTGACATGTGACCACGTAACAGAAGAACTTTGAATGAGACTTGAATGTTCTAATTGAATGTTTTTGGCCAAGTAAAAATTGTGACAAATTTTCAAGAGTCATTAACTGGAAAATCAGCTCATAAGTAACACTCCAATCCAATGAACCTAACTATGCCCAACCCTACAGTTAATTACTTTGTTTTCTGTCGAAGTAAGTTAATCTCAATAGGCCAGTTTGAGCAGCCGTGTTGGACGTCAATGAGCATCTTGTTTTTGTTACTAATGGAGACGGCAGATCATTGTTAAACTTTAACATTGTCAGTGGATAACTTTAGATCTTTCAAAGTTAATTATCAGAAAATATTTGTTTTAGGTTAGGTAAACAGAATATATTATGATCCACAATCAAAGTTTCTAGTTTCGTTTTTTCTGTTTATATGTGGAAAAATCGAAATAATTCTCCATTCTCTAGATCCATAATGATCTATGTGTGACCTACAAAGATTCCTGCGACATGAACGTTATTAAATTCTGTATTAGCAATAAATTTAACCTTTTTCTCATTAAAACAATACTTAAATGAGACAAACAATAAATACAGTATGCCTAAGTGTATTTTGTGACAACGCATGCACAAACTAAGTTCATACAATTTAAAGTATTAGGTACCTATTACAACAAAACTTAACAGCATTTTCTTAAATTATGTAAGTAGGTAAGTAAACAAAAAAATATTGGACGGCTTCTCATGATATTCTTAGAAAACCACCCACTTTGTAATATTTTAAACGAATAAGATCGAGTGTAATACTAAAAAAGCTGGTGTACATGTGTGAGTGTAAGTCATATCGATGTTAGTATAGTGCACTCCTAAGCTTGAAAAAAAAACGAGCAAGTGCATGTCGGGCCTTGGACAATATAGAGTTTCGTAGCTGCCCAACTCCGATCAATAACGCAATAAAATAAGTGGGTTTTCTGTTGTTTTTGTTTCGTACTATTACGTTATATAAATAATTTTCAATGAAGTTTGTACAAAAATTTGGTTATTTCTCACTTGGTTGGCTGTTACTCGTAAACTTGTAAAGCCTTCTTAGCTGTGGTAGTTTTCTTTTTAATTTCATCGTATATACTACTACCCTGATTTTTTCACATCTCCAATAGCAACCAATTAGCTGGCAGGGCCCTAGACTCTAACAAAAATTTCCACTTTAAGGTTTGATATTTCGCAAACGGTTCCCTAAACTGAAAAATGACAATGAAACAATCCCTAAATATTTTTAAAGACCTATCTAATGATTCGTCGCACCATGGGATACGTGAGAAAAAAAAAATCATCTCCACTTTACATTTATGGGAGATGCCCTAAAAAAAATTTCAAGACTTTTTTCTACCACTTTGTCTGGGAAGTTATATGTTCATTCATGCAAAATTACAACTTTCTAGTACTAACTCTGAGCTAAGCTGCGGACGAACGGACGGATATATACATAAATAAAATAAAAAATCCTTTATTAATCCTTAAAACTTGAAATACAAAATAATTCGACTGCCTCTGTGGCGCGGTGGGAGTGTGTCCGACTGCTACGCAAGAGGTCGTGGGTTCGATTCCCACACGGGACACCACTTTGTGTGATCCACAAATTGTTGTTCCGGGTCTGGGTGTAATTTGTGTCCGTGACTTGTATGTTTGTAAAGTCCCCCGTGACACAGGGCTTGTACCTTACTGCGGGAGTAGTCTTTAAAAAAAAAAAATAAAAAAAAAAATCGTGCACATACTTATCATAAATTACAATAGATTTAAAATTAAAAGTTAACGGACGGACATAGCGAAACTGTAAGGGTTCCGTTTTGCCATTTTGGCTACGGAAGAAGATAAATATGTTTTACCTCTTCTTTATAAACTACTTTAAGTTTTTGCTGCGGTCAGGTATATGGTTTCGTATTTATATATTACAGCTCACGCTTCCCCAAATTCTATCGGCAACAAAGGGATCTCCATAGTAAGCTAAAACAAAATGGCAGCGCATGTCAAATAAAGACTTTTATAGGCAAATTTTCTATACCTGGGGTTACGGTATTGTAAAAATTACGTGGAGATTTCTTAATAAAACAAAAATACATCCTATGTAGTAACAATAATAAATGCTTTCACCAATAGAAAGCTACACTATCAACAAGTCTATTGATAGTGTAACTTTGTATTGGTGATCAGTTGAGGGGCTTGGGCGTAAAAGCGTAACAAACAAACAAACACACTCACTTTCGAATTTATAAGTTGGGATTAGGATGGCTGTTGTCCGCAGCTTCATCCGCGTCTTTGCCCGCTTGGATGACTTTAGCCTTTAAGGGTTGATTTTCGCTTTCAAACGCTGAAAGACGTGTTTCTTTATCCACAAAGCCAAATTTTCACAGTGTTAACTTTTAAACTGACGAAGTTACATACAAACTTTCAATTCTTGATTAACCCCGAAGGGGTTAATTTTTTAAAAATGCTGAAACGGCACGTTAAAGAATACAACAGACATAATCATTTAAAAAATATTCAATCAATAGAGCTTTTTTAGATTTAGCTGGCCAGATTCCAGGCTTCAGGAGGCGGTGCCACGTAGTTCAGCCTAATTTGTAACCCCAATGAAAACAGAATATTACATTAAACGGAAATGTTTACAGATTTACTGTTTCAACAATATAGGACAGCTACATCTACCGGTTAGCCAATCATCACTGTTGATATTTCCCATTCACTAAAAAATTGTTGCTTAAAATCATCGTACCTTATTGAAATCTAGGGATCAGCATCTAAGATCAATCTTAAAGTTCTGCATATACTTTGTGTTAAAGTTAAATTATAACGACTGTATTGTCTTGACTTTTTAACACCTACTACACAGTTACAAAAAATACTAAAAAAAAGATACTAGATAAAACTATACAAACAAATGATACGATATCAAGATAAACCTCTAGTTATAACCTACAAAATAAAAATAAATTGATATTACGTCACCCCCGAACAGAAAATTATGGTAAAAAATATATATAAAGGGGTCTATAATAATCTTCCACGGGAAATCAAAGAATCAAAAATATTTACTTATTCGCATAAAAATTAAAGGTATGTTTTACAGAAAAAATACTTATCAAATAATTAAACATCTAATGATTTGGGATATTATCTATAAATTACTCGTAAAACGTGAAGCAAAAAGGTTGTACCCCTTTTAACGAGAATTGCGCGGATGGAGGAGTATAAAATTTCGCACACTTATCTATATATATATAAGGTCGGGGCAAAAGTATTTTCGTATTTTTCATACAAAGAAAAAAAAGTTAGGTTTTTTATTTATTTATGTATGTGCCGTTTTGATCTATGACTTGTTGCCATCTTTTGGGTAGTGCCATGATCCCATTGGTGTAAAAATGTTATTTTTCATCAAAAAAATCTGACAGGTAGGTGTCTTTTGAGGTTAACTTAATGCTTCAACTTTCAGCAAGGTCAGGGCTATGCGGAGGATGCGTCAACACATTCAATCCAGCTCTCAACTTTTGCTGAGTGTGTTAGGGATTGGGCGATATGGCTATGTAAATAGCTATATTATATCTATATGATCAATCTGTATGCTAAATAGTTAGCTGTGTTTTAAAGAACATAAATTATAATTGTAATCAAATAATAACAAAGAATCTACTGAAGAAACTACTGGCGATTGGGTGATATGGCTATGTAGATAGATATGCATATCTATATAATCAATCCATGTGATAAAATAGTCAGTTATATTTTAAGGAGTATGAGTAATATTAGCATATTCGCATTTTTAACATTTTTGTAATAAAACTTAAGAAATGTTCCGAATTCTTCGTCGTTCGAAGGTATGTTTGGATATTCATCCCCTAAGGGGGTAAACTGTGTGTTGCAAGTTTTTATCAGAATAAGTTACGATGATTTTTCATTGAATGGGAAATATCAACAGTGATGATTGGCTAACCGGTAGATGTAGCTGTCCTATATTGTTGAAATAGTATATCTGTAAACATTTCCGTTTAATCTAATATTCTGTTTTCATTTGGATTTAATATTTTTTGAATGTTTATATCTATTGTATTCTTTAACGTGCCATAAATCTGAAGTATAAAATAATTTTATAAGTACCTATAATTATATCGGAGAATTATTAAATCCCTAATCGATTTCCTAATACCTTTAGTCTTCCTGAATTTCCTTACTGTTTGTTGTAGGTTGGTTGCCGTTATGTGGTTCTATTACTCCCACTATAATGTTTTTTTTTCTCTGTGCAGATGATCTTGTATTTCTTGATAAAAAATCACACCTTGTGCAGTACTTTCGGCTTTGAGTTTATTTATTTCATCTTCAATAGTTATTAGTTTGTTTTGTGTCACATTCTGTTCTGCTGTAATGGTTTCCACAGATGTCTAGAGGTTTTATATTCAACCTGAGTCAATCCAATCTGAGTTTACATTGTTTTTTTTTAAAAACGTTATCATTTCTGAGCGAAACTCAGCCAACTTTTATTTAACTCATGTCATATTCCAATGTATGTCCTCGTTTTCTGATGTGTTTGTTAGTCTTTTTTCTTCTTCGTCGTCATAGTTTGACAAGTTTGAAGTAGATTCATCTCCGCTTTCACTTTTATTAGTGTAGTGCAATAATATGCCTGGCAAACTCATGTTAGGGTGAGATGAAGTATTTGACTCCCCAGCTATACTCGTTAGGGAGGTACCTGCTGCACACAGTCATAGAGGTAACGCGTGTGCACTAATTTGCCGCTATTATGCACTTTATGATTGACTAATTTATCTTATAGTCGAATAGCTGCAATTTTTTTGAAGAATATTTTTTGTTCTACACTCAAACACGAAAATAAAATATTATTGTATAATAACGTGCCTAGAGTCTAAAATAAAAAAAAGATGCTTTTTATGCGAACGAAAGTGAACTTCTGATAAAAGAACATTCTTAATTGCTAAAGAATTTTTAATTAAGAAAGATTGACCAAGTAATTTTCTGAAACATTCATATTTTTAAACTGAAACATAGAACAATGTAGCTTTTAAATTAAAACGCCTTTACAACAAAAACATAACAAAACAAATATGTGGTCTTTGAAAACAAGGAAAGTATTTTCAATTCATCCAAATTTTACGAAAGGTGGAAGAAAATAATGGTATTTAATATCCAAAAAGAATATCTTTACCAACTTTGCCTACTGATTTGGCTACCTAATAAAAAACGGAATAAATAAATCGCAAACATAATGAAAACGTATGAAATACTTTGATGTTATTATACCTTTGAACATATATTAATATTGTTGTTTATTTTATAAGGTTTTAATAACATATTAATGCTTGCTCGAATGTAAACATGTTAATAATTTTGATGGAATTTCATCCAAGATGAAAGCGTTCAATATACATATAGGTATGTACGTATTCGTAACCTAAGAAAATGACTACGGAAACGCTCGCAGATTCATCTGAAAGGTAACATTGGTACATCGTGAAGAGATAACGACAAGATAAACTGATTGCTTGTAATGTGGGACCAACAATCTTAAATTGCTAGTTAATAAAAGCTGTGGTGGTCGTCTGTCATTGACGTCTTTATTATGGGGTATAAAACACACCTAATCTGGAAGTTTATTTTCAACAACTAAAATTTTAAAGTGTATGCACAGCGTCTCACTGAGATGCGATGCTTGACCACAGATTTAAGTTGAAAAAAATAACGGCTCAGAAAATATGGATACCGACAAAAATGGGGTATTTTTGTTGAAATCCAATTTTTCTGAGCTAAAAATCAATAAGGTGACATGGACCATATTAGTTCAAATCATAAGTTAATAGTAAATAAGTATTTTTAAAACAAGCTTTTAAGAAATTCCTGTTGCCGTTTTCTCCATTATTAGAATACGTCCATGGTACCTTAATATATGTTACCAAAGATACATATATGTACAAATTTAAGCCCAATCAGACGCCAGGAAGTGGTTCTAATTTAGCTTCCAAGATTCGTGCCGAACACACAAAAATTGCAAGTTATAAATACAAGCTTGTAATTGTAAAGACCACCAAAATGAGATAAGCCCCAAAGGAGTTTTGTACTAAAATCAAAATAGGGTTGACAAAGCTAGAGTGGAAATATAAAGCCCACGCTTCACCCTTCAAATCCCTATCAAATTAAATAAGGGACAGAAATTTAAACAAGGAATTGTAACTATATTCCAAACTCGAACAGTCAACCACTAATCCCGCATCCAGTTTTAAAATATTTGAACACTCGGCTTTATTCGTACGTCACAAGTTAAAAACCCTTTTGAAATATAGGTCCATATATATCCGTTTTTGTTTGCGGGCTGAGAGGCTAGACGGAAAAAACTGTAATATTTTGATATCGATAAAAAATCTATTATTCATGATTATGTGTAGCTAGAATACAGAGATTGTGTGTGATAATGGTTATTTTTTTTTAAGTAAATCTTAATTTTGAAATAAAATGTTTTGTTCTTTCAGATTTTTTTTAAAATAACTTTTCTCTTTTTTAGAGTCCCGTAACCAAAATAGCAAAACGAAACCCTTACAGTTTAATACTAGAAAGTTGCAATTTGGCATTGATTTCTTAAAAAAAAATCTTTAAAAAAAATGGAGGGTACCTCCCTCCCTCTACATCTAAGGTTCTAAAGTTTTTTTTTAATCTACCCCATCGTGTGCGATATCATGGAATAGATCTTTTAAAATAGTTACGGGTTGTTAATTACATTTTTTGATTTAAACATTTTCACTTTAAGACTTAAACGGATCCCCGTTTAAGTCTTAAAGTGAAAAATTTTGTTAGAGTTAAGTGTCCCCCCTGCCAGCTAAATGGTTATTTTTGGAGATGAAAAAAAATCAGGGTAGTAGTATTAAAAGGGAAACTATCACAGCTTAGTAGGCCTTACCAGTTTACGAGTTACAACCAACCAAAAAATTACTTATTTGACGTTGTAAGTAGTGTAAAACAAAAACAACAAAATAACACACAGCAGCTACGGAACCCTATATTGTGTGTGGCCCGACATGCTTTGGGCGGCTTTTTTATTCTGTGGATAGGTTCACAGTAAGCAAATAGGTATGTGGTGCGGGCTCAGTAGGTCTTTCGTAGACAAGTAATGCTAACGAGGCTTTAAACACGGTTCGTTAGACGAGCCTGAGTACCTTCGCACAGGGCCGAGAATATCATGGTGTAAAAGATCAGGGGTGGCAAACATTTGTGAGTTACATTTATTATATACTTACTTTTTTATAAAGCTTGTGTGTAGTTATATTATTACTGAACGTGTATTATAATTTGTTGATACGTAGCTACTTTTGACTACGATACAGAGGGTTTATTGTTTCTTTAAAATTTAGAAGTATCGGAATAATTCAAAATTATAATATATGAATACAATCAATTATGAAGCTGCAATATTTGTTTTGTCTGTGCAGATTGAACTTTCAGTCGTTTGCGTAAACGGTGCACCGCACGCTAAAATTGAATTACAATTTTATCATCATCGGGAATTTTATCTTCTTTTTTACGTTGAATGTAAATTTGTGTGGCAGCCCTAATAATGTGCGAGGTAGGAATGATAAATACAAAGATAAATGACTGCAGATACGTTCTCGCTGAATAATATTCGGTTTGCAACACTTGCTTCCGTGATATATTTATCAAAAGAGAATAATAGACAACAGAGGGAGACAGCAAAATTTATTATTTTGATAAGCGTACTACCTTGTATAAATTTCAAAAATGTAATAATATATTGAAGGGTTGAAAAGGTAAGTCCCCGCTTAAGTGTATATGGAAAAAAGGCTTTCAAATTTTGAGAAATTATTTTTCTCGTCATCCTGAACAAATGTCCCCGTGGGTACAAATCTTGACATCTGGCCATTTTCAAGATATTCGATGTCAAAATTTCCGATTTTCATTGATTGAAACATTGAAAATCGCATGTGTATCGTGTGTACACACACACATTAAGGCAAGGTACAAAGTTATTATGTTGCAAATATTAATTATGTCTTTTAAATAAATAAATAAGGCATAATGTAAACTTTGTAAAGCCGTAAAGGTCATCGCTCACCGCAACAACCCGGCACCCAACCAACACCGTCTCGCCGTTTGGCATCCACTCGTCACACACAGAGACATCGCTCACGGACTTTAGAGTACGTGATAACTTAGAGAGGTAAATATATAAGTAGGTAGGTACTCATTAGAGTTGGTAGGAAATTTGTTTTTTTTTTTTTTTTTAATTAAAATACATATATTGTTTGAGTTATTATACTCATGCAGGTTTGATCACTTTTGACCGCCTTCGACTCCCTATTCAGATATCATGAGTTTTGGCTTATCCTCCTCCCTCCCTCTCCCGAATCTTATGTGAGATTGTTCAAAATGCATATTTTCATTTAAAATACAGTTATATGTACAATATGCTTGCACAACGTGAGTGATAGAATGACAAATAATGTTTTTTTTTGTTTCATTCTTAACAATCAATAAAAAAACTATGGACAAATGCTAATAACATTGAAATTGTTTTCTCGGTTTTCTGTGGCACTGATCACTTGCGAACAGGGCGCGGTCAGCTCAGGGCCCGCGCGTAACCGGCAAGTAGCCAACCCGCGGCAAGCAAGCGAATTTGTTTTGTTCTGCGATGCGAGCAGCGGGTTGTCATCAAGTGGTCCACTCGCGAGCGAGGTACTTTTAACACTGTTTCGATCCGGCGATGGATACCTGCTGGCCACTGTATGGCAACCGGACGGATAGACAACAACATTTGGAAGCTACCGTACATCGCCATACATTTCGCGCCGGGTACCCGGTTTTAATCCAACGCTTGATAGGAACGTGTAAAAACTCTATACGAATCCAAGCAAAGAATACTAACCGCTTCAGGCGAGACGGTGCTAGTCGGGTGCCGGGTTGATCCGGTGAGCGATGGCCTATTGTATAATTTTTCGTAGTTTTGAAGTAATTTTTATAGGCATTTCTTGCCAAAGACTTTACAAATACAATAATTGCATTTTGAAAGATAGAAAAATTTGAAATGCGGGGGCCTAACCCGCAAGCATTAAGAGATAGAAAAAATTGATATCTAGTAACATAGTCCAGATAGGTGTTCGCTTCTGGCCCCGGTTTGGCTACGGAAGTCTCGGGTTCGATTCCTGAGTCTGGATTTCAAATTTTTCTTTCTTTCAAAATGCAATTATTGTGTTTTCGTAGTATTTCTTTATTGACGATTTTTTTTCAGCATGATATCACTTCTTTATATGAAACGGAAGTAACAGTATCAACATCATAAGTTAAAATTCACCTCAACAATAAGTATGAATTAGAATAATATAAAGACATTGCAGGCAACCTCGTAAAAGAAACGTAATATCATAACATATCTATCCATATCTACATATCTATCCATATCTACGACTGCCTCTGTGGCGCGGTGGGAGTGTATCCAACTGCTACGCAAGAGGTCGTGGGTTCGATCCCCACCCAGGATAAAACTTTGTGCGATGAGCACGATGGTTTATTCTGTGTCTGGGTGTTATTTATCTATAATATGTATGTATTTAGAAATATATAAGTATGTTTATCAGTTGTCTGGTTTCCATAGCTCTGCTTAGTTTGGGATCAGATGGCGTTGTGTGAGTTGTCCCAAGATATTATTATTATTATACATGTACTTGCATACATACCTACATATTATACACTATATGCGTATTTATACTGAACGATAGATTGCTCAAGCTCGTATACCTTGAAGATAATGTCAAAGCCATATAATATTACATTTATGAAGTTCACTTTGTCATACCGACAGATTCGCCTACGTACTTGTTTTATCAAATGGATGTGGCTGGGTGGAGCCCTTTGATATCGTGTTTATACTTCTGTCTCAAGAAATGGTTTGGTACTTTCTGTCATTGTTTGTTCGAAACGTGAGTTGCGCATTATTCTCTCAGAAAAATGTAGTTTCCTTATTGTATGTATCAAGCAAGGAATTTGCTATCACTCTATTTGGGATTGGCAAAGGTCTGTCTTTCAAATCGCTGTGGTTTGTGTCAAGTTTCAAGTGCTCCTTTTGCTGGATAATACTATATGAGCTCTGTATCGTCTAATTTTCCTACTCAGCGGGCTCTTCATGTGAAAATTACCTATACGTTTGCTAAAACGCATGATATAATGCTTAAAGAAAATGCCACCTCATTTCAGAAAAACCTTGTCACAAAACAAATCAAAGCAGGAAGTCAATATCAATTCGTATGTTTTCATACATTAGCCATAGCCGTTCGCGTCGCAAGTAAAGCGAGGGACTTAATGTAAAAGCAAGTCGGGGAGACGTTTCGCTTTGTCTCCAAAACAATGGGTATGGAGCCGACCGTGTAAACTTAAGTGTTCTCTTGTAATTAAATTTTAAGACACTTTTCATCCGACTTGAAACTTTATTTTGAATCTCGCGAATAATATGTACAAGTTTACGAAGTTAAAAGTTATAGCGCGGCTAATCTTAAGTAGTTAAGAAGTGTACAACACATTTATAAAGCAGACAGCGCAACCAAGTTTGCAAATTACTGTCAATTGTTTTATCATATTATTATTCATTGAAACGGCAACCGCGCGCAGCGATAGCACAGCGGTTAAGGTATCGACTTCGTAATCGAGAGGTCGCCAGTACCCACCAAACTACTAATGTGAACCCACTCCTAACACAGGCAATTTAACTAAATTGCTGGTTATTTTTTTCTAATTATCTTATTAAAATTAAAAAAAAAAAGTTAAACTAAACAATGCTTTTCCTCAAACTAATTCTCCCTTGTGTTTTAATTGGAACACGAGTGTTATTAATTTCCAATAAATTTTGTATTAATATTGGTATTATAAAATGTACACCATTAATAATATGTTTTGCTCTAACTAACCATTCATTTGAATATAATATACATTATATTTTATGTTTACAAATTTATTGAACAATATAACGTAGTTTCCTTTGATTCACGTAGGTCACTCGATACGTTTTGAGATATTAGTAATTTAAAAATAGAACGCATCCGTATTATATTTTTTTTTTTGGTACTAGCAATGTGGGATTTTGGTCCCACATTACTAGCAATCCTGTTAACCCCTCCAGCTAAGCTCAATGGCTTGTGTTAGGGGTGGGTTCACGTGGTAGTATAAAGGGTAGGATTCGAACCAGCAACCTCACGACTGCGCGACCGATGCCTTAGCCATTAGGATTTAAATAGAGCGCAAGTAGCCAGGTTGCTGGTTTAGTATGACTGTTCCCACGTTTTTCTTTGTAGCGATGGAGCTTAAACGCTAACATTTGCGTGCTATGGTTGAAGTCACAAACTTAGCCTTCCACGATTACAGTCAGCGTAAGGGGCGTCTGCCTCATCTCGAGAAACAGTTCTTAGATAGTTCAGTGACCTGACCATAGAAGTGGTCGCCCACAAACGGCAGTAACTGCAGATAATGTGAGGACTACAGAAATTATGGTGAGAGAAGACCCACGAATTACTTATTCGGACATCGATAAGATTCTTGGCGTTAGTTCGGGGAGCGTTAACATTATTTTGCACCAGCATCTTGGAGTGAGGAAGCTTTGTCATTGGATACCGCGTTTACTCTCAGACACTGAAAAACAGGCCCGTGTGGATTGGTACCGCAATTGCATCTACTATTTGAAAACGGAACGTCAAGACGTGTTCCGGAAATCATAACAGGTGACGAAACGTGGATTTATCAGTATGATCCGGAAAATAAGAGACAGTCATCAGTATGGGTCTTTTCAGAAGGAAAGTTGCCGACAAAACTGCAAAGATCTCGTAACGTTGATAAAAAAATGGTGGCATTTTTTTTTGTGGCAGCTGGCATGTGTCGACAATAATGTTGGAAAATCATAGATCTGATAGCTAGAAATGGTATATAACAATAGCATTGGCAACAGTTTTCCAAGTTCTCCGAGAGAGGAAACCAATTTTTTTTTCATGTACCGAAGAGGCCGTGGCCGCCTTCGAAGTCTCAATTTTGAACCTATCGGATCAAGACTGATAAAAGTGTTTTACTAGTTGGTTTAGGGGAATGAAATGAATGAAAGAGGGTATTTCGAAAAAATGTAAAATAAATATTAATAATATCTTGTATAGTTTTTTTAAGTCTCAAAACTTATCGAGTTACGTACAGTTACACACGGAAAGCAGATAATTGCTATTGATGAATGGATCGATGCGACAACATTGTTGGTAACACGCTCCTATATAAAATACAATAAAAGTAAGTACCGTAAAAAAAAAAATTCGTTAAAATATTACCCGGAGCTAAAAATAAGCAAAAATGTTTTGTCTTTGTAAATCATGTTCCCAAAATTTGTATTAGCCACTTTCTTTTGTCACCTAATGCAAACAAACAGATCTTGGAAGCGTAAGGCATACTGAACATTATTTAAATTGGTCCAATTTTTGCGCCTACCTCTAAATGGGAACGTGACTCGTTTCAGAAACAATTTGTAAACAACATAGCGATCGCATAATTTGATGACTTATCTCGGCAAGAGCGCAAGTACTCAACATTTATAAAAGAAAGAAAATATTCTTTTAAATTCCGAAAGTAATTTTTCAACAAGAGTTCGCTTGTTTTAGCCTCTTCCTTTGTGTCGATGTGTAATTTAACATTTTCTCAAAGCACTCTCCACTCAAACTTATAAAGATGATTGCAAAGTCGTGTGTTACTTTTTAAAGGAGTCCAATACTTTTTATATTATTGTCTGAGCTTAAGGTTATTTGTGGAAAATTATTTCGCTTTCTCTGAAGCTGTATTCTTGTCTCGCATTCCCGCTTCGCTTTATTTATTTCCGGCACACTTTCTCTCGAATGAATCGTGGAGGGAAAAACAGTTCTCAGAGATTTAGTCTAATCCTGTTGGTGTATCGCAACATGAGCTCACTTACTGAGAGATTTACGAAAATTGCCGACCCATGAATATCACGTTGTGTTCCCTCACTGATATGACGTCTTGTTCTTTGAAACGTCTGCCTTACTGTTCATAAGTACAATAGTGATATATCACTTTGGTAAATACAAATGTACGAATAAATAAAGCGGATGGTTGTTAATCCAAAATCAAATCAAAAACCTTTAAATGGAATAAAAAATATATTTATTGTTCGGAAAGTTACAATAGATAACATTCCGAACAATAAATATAAAGCCCAGGATCCCACACGACAATTCCCTGTGTAGTGTTTAATGTAATAGCATTTTTTTTTTTATAAATAAGAGACAACTCACACAACGCTATCTGATCCCAAACTAAGCAGAGCTTGTGCTATGGAAACCAGACAACTGATAAACATACTTATATGTTTCTAAATACATACATATTATAGATAAATAACACCCAGACACAGAATAAACCATCGTGTTCATCACACAAAGTTTTATCCTGGGTGGGGATCGAACCCACGACCTCTTGCATAGCAGTCGGACACACTCCCACCGCGCCACAGAGACATTTACTTTCCTATTCAAATAAAAATAGAGCGACAAGAGACCTAGGTCACATGGACTTCCTTAATCCAAACCTCTATCCATATCATTTTGATCATTGATCCCTCAATCACATAACATTCCTCTAAAAAAAACTATATTCGTATAAACAGTCACAGCTAGTGTATAATATTTGTAACTATAAATAACAATTTATTCAAGAAACAAAACTTCAAAATAAACAAGTAACAAAAAACGGAAGATACGGAGCAATATTACTCGTGGTATTACAACGAGACTGGGCACAATTAGGTAAGACAATGTCATAGTAGCACTCAGCTATAGTGTTCATGTGCCCGTTTAATATATCATGCACAGCTTATGACTGCTGAGTCACCTGTTGAAGCCAGGAGGAACTATGCGCGATTAAAAATTATACACCGCAGAGCATTCTTCACAAAGAAAAATGGAAATGAAGTTCACTATCGTTTAAAAGCGCAAAAACTGTGCATGGAATTTGCGGCGGATAGATTATGAAGGTGCTTTTTCTGGTAAACCCTCAGGTATAATGTGCACCTAGAGAGAGTAATTTTATTTATGCAATATTATTAAAATTAGATTGATATTACTTTTTGGAGTTACTAGAATAATAATTGAAATATTTTCTATTTTGAAATTACTTACCTCTCAGAACACACATCTATTAACTAGACAATTGAATTGTGAGACATTCTTTACGTGATAGAGCGACGTCATTTGACCGCAGATGGAATGCAAAGTGGAGATGTTGCAAATGGGAAGAAACCAAGGTATCTTTATCTATATATATATATATATGAACAGGAGCGTTATTTGTTGTAATGTGGCAGTGTTACACTACCACAGAATTATCGCTGAGCCGCACCCAGGCTATGGAAGGAGTACAACCTCTCGGCAAAACCGATAAACCGATACATACAACTGACGGCAAGACGTCAGCCGATGTTAACCACCCTAGTTTTAAATTCAAGTGGTGCCCCAAACCGTGCGAAATTGGCTGCATGCGTACGACCTACGAGCACGGCGCCCCAATGAGGTGTCGCATGAATCGCCCTCGTCGAAATGAATGGAGTAGAGAACACATAACATGGACCCAGGAGCAATGGGATACAATTTTATTTTGCGATGAGTCGCAATTCGGGTTTAAGCCTCTGATACAAGAAGGGTAAGAGTGGACCGTCGTCGCCGCGTCGTCCCGGCAATACTGAAAGGCCGATGTGCGTTCAGGAAGTTCATCCATACAGTAGATCAACAGTTATAGTATAGGCGGGTATTATGAAGAACTGACGAACAGAGCTCGTTTTTTGTAAATGAAAAAATAAACGCTCAAAATTATGTTCATCCGTTTACACAAACCCTTGGCTCTGATTTCACCTTAATGCATGACTGGCGTGAAATCAGAGCCAAGGTTACTGAATGCATGAGTACTTGACAATGGAAAACATCCGGGTGTTGTCTTGGCCTGCACAACTACCAGACCTCAACCCCATCGAGCATGCATGGGATATGCTCCAGAGACGTGTTTTAGAGTGACAACAACCCAACAGATAAGGATTTTGTAAAATTTTATTGCTGCAGAATAACATCAACAAAGTCATCGATTCTATGAATAATCGGTATCGGCAAGTTTTCAACAACATAAGAGGCCATACTTTGTATTAAATCATCAATTTTTTATCAATAAATTAAATTTTGTTTAGCAGTTAATTTAGTATAAAAAAGTTTAGTTTGTTAGATAACTACCTTATTGTGACCGACGCATAATACAATACACTTTAATTTTGTTATATTTCAATATACTAAAAAATAAATTGAAATAAACAGTTGTTGTTTTTACATCAACACGTTAGTGAAAATATTATTAAATAATAAAAAAAGTCGTTTTAATATACAAAACCATTGTAAAATTCAAATTAGTACATGTAACTTAAACTGTTTTGATGTGTGTAATATGTAATAGCCATGATATTTTTAAATATTAAAAACCGGGCAAGTGCATGTCGGGCCACGCACAATGGCACAACGTAGGGTTCCGTGACTGGCCAGCACAATAATGCGGTAATGGGTTTTTTGTTTATTTTTTTTATATAAGCAATTTTCAATGGAAATAGTACGAAAATGTTGTTATTTTTCACTTGGGCAGCTCGTAAAGGGAAAACTATCACAGCTAGGTACTATGTATGATATTTTTCCTTTTAATGTCATTATACATACCTACTATTACCCTTATTTTTTTCACATCCCGAAAAACAATCATTTAGCTGGCGGAGGGGGGTGAGGCACTTGACTCTAACAAAAATGTCCACTTTAAGGCTTAATATTTCACAAACGGAAAAGTGAAAAAGGTAAAGCGAAAAATGATATTAACAAAACTTTAATATTCTAAATTCTAAATCCTATCGGCAAGTAAGAAAAAAAATATTAAAATTCCCACTCTAGATGTATATCCATGCCAAATTACGCTTTCTAGTACTGAGGTCTCTGAGCTAACCTGGGGACAGACATACGGACAGACGAATTAAACATAGTCAAACTGTTTCTGTTTGCCATTTTGGCTATAAAACCCTAAAAAGGCCTATATGTGCAGGTTATTACTATTTAAACCACATTCATATTAACTCAGTATTATTTATGGTTACCGAAAACATCTCTAAATATTATATTTAAATATATCAATGCTTCCATTAAAATAACTTTACAATGACTTAAGTTAATTTTAATATCTGGCGCAATATGATAAGCAGCTGACACCTTTTTGTATTCCCGCCATTTTTAAGTGAGAAGAATAAGTGGGTATTAAACTTTTAACGATGAAGGACAGGGCTCAGCGTTCTTACGTTTTAAAGCAATTTGTTTAGTGAACACAATATATTTTAGTAGCAGTGGAGTGTCTCGACTGTTGGACAAACAAAAACATACGCGGGCGCTCTCCAACGCTCCCCTGATTGATGACTACTCCGCCGGCTTTTTTCGATGACATTATCTTACTCGATGAAATCGTAAAATAAGTTTAATGGTGCGAATGTATTTTTTCCATTATACTTTCCTCTCTTTCAACCGTTTTTAATTCCGAATTAAGATTGTCCATAGGACTTGTAAATTACAGATTTAAAGTACCATAATAGTAACCATAATAAAGAAAGTATTTTTTGTTTAATGTTTTTATTTTTAAAACAATCACTGTTGAAAATAATGTAAAATTATTTTATAATATTTTCTTAAAAACGTTTACCTACGATTTTTGGTAAGTAAATCTAATGTTGGAAGGCTTTTATCAACACTTTACCTGCTATTTTCAATCCATTACCGAGATGTCTATACCAAAATTCACTTGCCGAAGTGTAGAACAAACAAATAATTCCTATTCCATTTTTCTGCAAATGGAATAGGAATTATTTGTTTGTTAACTGTGTAACTTTCAGTTTCCGTGTTTCGACGTTGAAAGCCTAGCTGCTGTAACACAGAGTAACGATGGATTTTACGATCGGCCCAAAGCCACTTTCCTTTGTGCGTTTCCGCAGAGAAAAGTCTTCAGCCGCGCCCACAAAAAAACCTTCGACAAACATTCACGATCGTATCGAATTCCGCCCGATTTTTGTCAATCACGCCTCAGACTTAGATAAGATTTTAAAATCGTCTTTGAGCACTGCCAGCCGCCGCTTTGTTCCGTCGTCGCTTCTCATTCTTATTTATGAGATCGGGGTCACATTGAAAAGCGGCAGCTATATGGCTCTTTTCTGGTCTGATTTATTTAGATAAACGACTACCGTTGAAGTTTTAAATAAATTTCACAACGGCACGGAATACTACCAGGTAAAACAACCGCAAACATTTAAACCTAGCACTACCTAAGCCAACATTTTTCCAATCAATTAAGATCAAAGCCTGTTTCGCTCAATTTTACAATATATTTTTTGATAAACAAAATCTTATGGCTGTCTTTCGCGTAACGAATTTCTGTAGGCACAAAATTCTCGGTAAAATCAGGTTGGATACATCGCAGTTGAAGGACTTCTCAGAAGGATCTTCCTTGTCAATGGAAGAGTAAATTTGTTCAGAAATCTGATGTTAACGTTGATGGCATCCGGTGGATGTGACACATAAGTCGCCGGATAGCGACATCGTCAGATGACACTGACAAATCGTCACCGGCGACAAACGGCGCACCGGCGGCGTATAGCGGTTGACATCCGGTGTAACCGCATGACACCTGTCACACACCCACCCAATGTGAAGTTAACTGCCCTCATTTACACATATTAGCTCAACAACAAGAATTACACATAGGTTGGGAACAAGCGCGTAGAAAGGACTTTTAACAACAACACTTTTACACGGAACTCTTATTAAGGTTTCGTCATGTCCGTCTATCTGTCTGTCTGTCCGTCTGTTACAGACATTTTATTCAAAGACTACCAAATGAGAATCGATAAAATTTGGAGCGTAGGTGTCATGTAGAAGCCGCTATTTAGTTTGATAGTTACTCACTCCATACATGTAACAGAAGCTGAAAAATTTTTTTTCAGCACACCTCACCCTTCTGAAAGTTGCCCAAATTGTGTGTGCTCCCCCCCCCCTTACCTTTAAAACAGTGTAAGCATAAAATATGCCAAAAATCTAAAAGGTACTGTTTAATAAGTACTTTAAACTTAAAATATTTGCGTCCTTGTCGGATATTATTATTGAGTTATTGCCGAAAACCTGCGTTTCTCAACAAAAGGGCTGAAATGCCTTGAACAGAGGTACGCTCTTCTCTTGGTGCAATTATTCAAACCCCTACACTGAGCATGATCCGACATGCTCTTGCCAGTTTAGTTTTCAAATTTCATTCAAAGTGTTAGTCAAATTTAATTAAATAATTTCACTCTTTGTAACCCTGTGACTGATATCCGTGAGTACTTGACAAACTGTATTCGCTTCAGTAAATCCAAAGATCTCCTTTGATGAATTTTTAATAGGCACAATCCCGTTTTACAGTATCCTTGTAACATTTATAGCTTAAAGTTTCCTATGATGACGACAAAAAGAGAAATTTTCATTCTCCGATTCATTAAATATGAACTGGTTCATTTCAAGTAATGGAGCCCCATAAAGTTTAGAATAGATTTGTTTAAATTTAGAATTAATTATTACGAGCTGTGTTTTGTGGAAGGTCGTGACTGCTTCCTCAATAAACTTACTTTACAATTGATTGGATAAGGTACATCCCGGAGCTAAATTGTTCTTAATAAAATTGTTTACTTTGGGATTTGATGGTTAACACTATGAAATAGAATGGTGGATCTTTGTCTCTCATCTGAGTAATAGATATAGTACTAGTGTAGTATTATATTATCTGTGGCTATAGTTTGCGGCGTATCTACCTCTTTAGTTTGTTAACACACTCACTCAAATAAACATAAAAAAACGGGCAATGGCATGTCGGACCATGCTCAGTGTAGAGTTTCGCACCCTTGAATAATTGCATCAGCAGAAGAGCTGTTCATGGCACTTACGCCCCTTTGTTGAGAAAAGCAGTTTTTCGGCAATAACCCAAGGACGGTATATCCGATCATGTTCGAGATAACTATAGTTCAAAGTACTTTAGTGTTTTTTTTTTCATATTTATGCAACTTTCGGAGCGATTATTTATAAAAATATTCACTTAATCAAAAAAGTTTATTATAGACCTTAAAATATTTTTGAAAGACCTGGCGATTGATGTGCCACACGTTGATGTTTGCTTTAAAAAAAAATATTTCAACAGTACCCAACCTAAAACTTTTTTTTTTATTATTTAACTATCTCACTAAGTAGCGACTACTACAAGAGACCAAATTTCATTCATTCAGTAGTCTTTGAGTAAAATGCCTGTGACATACGGACGGACATGACGAAACTATAAGGGTTCAGTTTTTGCCATGCTGACTACCTTAAAAACAAAGTAAAATCACCTGTAAAATCAGATAAAATTGAAGTAACAAATGCAATTACTTAATTCCCTTTTATCTCGTTACCGCATCATTGTCAAAATGTTTTACATTGTACTGCAAATAATTGTGAGCAGAGATCCGCTCACCGTTCTGTTCACAATGATAAGAAATAAAAATAAATTACATTGATAGGGTTGGCTTAAAACAATTGTCACCGCTGAAAGGGTAAAGTGATAATTTTATAATCAGCGCGGAGCCGGACTCGTTGATGACGCTTTCCATTATCTAAATGGCCAGCTTTAATTAAATTTCCTACGTCGTGCTAAAAGAATAATTTTGTTTTAACGCCTTCACACCGCGTGTAATGAGGACGCTGTTATCTTTGCCCGTAATATACCTAATATACATGCTGTGCAACTCGATTGTTAGGCTATTTGATTACAAAAAAATGTTTTTATTGTCGTTTCGTCAAATGAGCTAGTGATCTATATTGTTGGCACTAGATTCTTCATGAATTTTTCATCAAATAGGTATATTTCAATTAATATTACTTCCTATTCTAGAATATTGGTGGCCGAGTAATGACGCGTTAAAGTGACAACTAGATCGCACATGATTTATTTCATCATCGTAGTCAAATTTGAAAAAAAAAACAGCATGAGATTTTCTCACGATGATTTCCTGTCGCAGTAAAACGCGAATCGACAATCTACCCCGTACACTGTGTGTCCCACGAATCTATCAATTCCCCACCTTTCAGCGTTATTGGTCGACCTTGACCACTTCCCCATTGTATTTTAGAACAACGCTTCAAAATTGTAATTTGTTTTTGGAACAATGCCATTCTGAACCTGTAAAATATATTGTTATAAATTCTTCATTGTGGAAAATGTTTATACAAGAATTTCGACTGGTAACATTGTAGCTTAACTGAGTTGAATTCCAAACATAGGTGTAGCTGGTTTAATATTCGAAATAAAATTACCGAATCTGGTCAAACAATCATAGACCAAAATATTTTTAATAAATTAGACATCAATTAATCGTAAACGTAATTTGATATACTACTTTTATTTACTTTAATGAATAATAATAGTGCATAATAGATCCAAAGTAGAAGTGGTACACTACCTACTTGAAGATAAATAAGTGTTACATATAAAAGTGGTTCTTTTATCAATAAACTTTTTCTACTGAGGAATGATAGCTCCTAACAAATCTTTATCTGCAGTGGTCTTCCGCTTTGTGGGACTGATAACCGGATATCTCATACAAGCTTGGTGAATTCGGCAAGTTTTCGGGTCGACGACGGACGGACAAAAGAGAATAACTATAGCGTCCGGACAATAAAACCTTTTTAAAAGTCCATTTCCATAAGAGATTAATACATCTTTTTCACTGGTTGTTTTTGACATTTTTCATTTGTTTTATCGTACGTTTCGTTCCTCAATTATAAAATTCAAATTCTTTCTGAAACCAGCACTTTATTCACGCCAATATTATAGTGCTGAAGAGCTTGTATGTTTAAAATCTATAATTTTGAAAATACAGAGTCGATGGAAGTAATCATATTAGCCCATTTGCAAGCAGATATGGCTGAGGGGAAACACAGATAAAAGAGAAACATAGGTATACTGTTCAATAAGACAATAGTCTTATTGAACAATATACCTATTTTCTCTCTGTTTTATGTCTCACAGATCTATACTAATATTAGCTGAAGAGTTTGTTTGTTTGTTTGTTTGTAATCTCAGGAACTACTGATCCGAATTGAAAAAATCTTTCACTGTTGGATAGCCTATTTACGAGGAAGGCTAAAGGCTATGTAACATCACGCTACGACCAATAGGTGCGGAGCAGTAATGAGAAATGTTGCAAAAACGGGAAAAAAATACGCAGACGAAGTTGCGCGGGACAGCTAGTACAGAATATAATGTCAAACCTTAAAGGAAATTTTATCAATAAATAGCAAGGAACTTAAAAACTAACACTATCAGTAGAAACAGTGAACAACAATGTGACGATGTTCAACATTCCGGGGTCAATCCCCAATAGGCACGTTTGAGCCTTGTCGCCTCTTTGAACTACGTAGTATGTAATCAAACATCGGGTAAGTTCTTTAATATAACCCTTGTCAAATACCTTCGATCTATCACCTCATACGGACACGGTAAGTCAGTGTGCTCGGCTATATTTTACCATAATGTAAACTGCGCGCCTGGCTTATCCTTACGAATATAAATTATTTGACACGAATTCGTGTCTTCACATAATTTTTGTTGTGATGTTTATTGAAAAAATATCGCGACGGTACTGTAAAATTCAAACAGAGATTTTTAAATAAACTTTTTTTTAAATGACTTTTATTTCGAATAAGCGCCCAAATCAGGACTTACAGCAACTCCGTGGCCGAATTTACAAACATATAATTAAAGAGTATAAATTACACCCTGGGTCCTTTTCACGTCCCTGGGTCGTTTTCGTGCCCGTGGCAAGCCCGTGCGGACTATCAAAATCTTAATCGTAATGGTGTGCACCATTACGACAAGATTTTGATACATTGCACATGCCCCAGTTCGTATGGGCTTGTCACGACAACGAAATAAAGATCGTGAATAAGAACCCTAGGTGCTCATTCAAACAAATATTTTAAAAGCTAGAACGTACTACGCTTCGTTGAGTGGGCATTGACTCACTAGCACAACTTCTTGCAGAGTAGTCACACGCACATCCATAGCGCCATAGAGGCGATTTATTCACCAGTTATACTGGTAATTAAAATATATTTCAAAGAAAGATTTATCGTCTTATACATCGGTACTCATCAACTACAACTACACAGATTGATCGGCTACAATCAATCTGGCTAAAATATTCCAGGAATTCAAGTCAACGTAAATATATAAATTGAATGGAATCTGCGGAGATATCCGGTCGAGTGCACATAAAGGGCGATCTGCCGATGGATAATTTAGTGGTAGAACAATAATTCGTCGGGTGCCATTAATCGAGGCCTTTCGGCCGAGGCCCGGCTCTCGTCCGAGAGCGTCGTAAACAGCCGTAATAAACGCTAATGTTTCCGCACAATGTTTTTAATATCGGAAATAATGTTTTATGGTCGCAGCGGTAGTTTTCCACCGCGCGTATCGATTGAGATTTAGTTGAAGTTTATGTTATTACTAGCTGTCCCACGCAACTTCGTCTGCGTAAATTTTCCTCGTTTTTGCAACATTTCTCATCACTGCTCCGCTCCTATTGATCGTAGCGTGATGTTATATAGCCTATAGCCTTCCTCGATAAATGGATTATCCAACAGTAAAATAATTTTACAATTCGGATCAGTAGTTCCTGAGATTACTGCGTTCAAACAAACAAACAAACTCTTCAGCGTTATAATATTAGTATAGATTAAATATTATATAATACAAACTGGACTTAATCTTATTCGATAATGGGCTTTTGGCCTTTGCGCGTGTTTCCAACCGCTTAGGTATTAGTTATCACGATAAATCTTTAAGCCTAGAAGTTACGGCATTGAACTCGCAATCAAAACGTTGTGAGTTCGAATCCCACCGAATACTACCGACGTGGACCCACTCCAAACTTAAACAATTGTAACAAAGCTTGTGTACAGTATCTTAGCTGGAAGAGTTAACAAAACGTGTGTGTGAACAGTTCCGTAATAATGAATGATAAAAATCAAGCGAGGGTAGTTTTCGAAACTCGCGCTTTACGGAGGCGACGATGAGCTGCATCAGTCTACAAAACACCTTAAATTATTCACGCAATTAAGACCTGTAGTATATATAATTTGATAAGGTGTACAAATCGCGAAAGTTTATTAACATTTAAAGTAGTACATTGCAATAATGTGCGACCCACATAGCAAGTTCTCATTTTTAGTTATCTGATAATTAATAATATTTACTTCTTACTTTATAAATAACGTCGTAAAATATGTCACATAACTTGACTCAATAACAAATAGTAATTACTATTCACTATATACATTACAAAAGTATTGGATAACATAATTGCTCCAGAAAAACTAGGTACCCACATACATAGATAGACTATGTACCCACATTTCTTTTAGAGATAGGTAGTTGTACTTGTACACAGAGTCGTTAAATTTCTTTGAATCACGTGGTATATATGCGAAATTTATTCATGTTACAGTTCTTACTACAAAGATACACATGTATACCTACTTCTATATTTATATTCTTCACTTTGGTATAACGAGCGAATCGGAAACCTGAAGTAAATTTCACCCCATCTTATTCGAGGGTAAATTACCCAGTGCCATCACATGAATCAAGATATTCAAACAAGATATCGAGTTATTTCAACGGAGCGATAGAAGGCATATCGATGTGTCCAAATTTCCTCTTTCATATATAAATTATAATTTCATCTCAATCGATTCCTTTTGGCTGAGTATCGTGGCTGTAATCGTTTCCTTTATCGATAAATGATAAAAGTTTAAAGAGACTTTGGTTTGAGTCAAATCAGCATAGTTGACATTTTATTTATTTTTAAACTTGTTGTTCCCTAGCTTTTCCCTATGACTATGAATCTTGATTTAGGTTGAATATTTAAACTCCTGTTTCACCTTAATTTGATGATCAAATTTTCAAAAATCCGACTTTTTCCTATTAAATGATTAAATTTTCAAAAATCCGATTTTACCTATTCAATGGTTCGAGATGACTTGATATGTTCCTGTTATGCCGGTTTTCTTTTATATTATACAGATGAACTGGATGTAGGAGGCTTAGGACCGGGTGTCGTCGTGAAGCAGCAAAATCAGTAGCGGATTGTGTCCGACAGTTAGCAGCAGTACCATTACGTATTATATAAAATTAGATCAGGGGAAAAGTCAAAGAAATAGTGATTATAATATAGGATTGGAAGAAAACTTAATAATTATGTTAAAAACTGTTGTAATAAAGACCAATAATAATGTTCAAATTTCTAACATATTTTTTTAGGTTTATATACTTTATTGTAAATTAAGATATTATTTTAGGTTTATATAGTTTATTGTAAATTAAGAGGCATTGTATCTAATTTTGAATATAAAATTATGGCAAATAGAAATGAGCATTATTTGCTTCTGATTTTAATTTTTATTGTAATAACGTACCTAAGTGCTGACTTCATTATTATTTCTGAACTTGTTTTAAATGCTACATCAATAAAGAAAACATGAATTATTACTGTATTTAATAAAAACAATATAATAAAATATGACTTGCAAAAAGGGATGCTTTAGGAGGGCTCGCAAAGTTGTTTAAAAATAATTAGCTTTAAGCCGCATTATAAAAAAATATAAATAATATAATATTTATTTCATAGATAACACCAAACCTGAAAGTGTGATAGTTTATCAGTAAATGGTACCACAAAAATGTTTAAGTTGTGAGATAGTGTTAGGGCTCGCTTCTCGCCCTCATAATTTTAAATGCTTAGGAAGCGTGTAAATGCAACTAAGTACATATATTTATAGAAAATTGAAATATTGTCATACTCTTTTCGATGAAAATCTATATATATATATGTATATATATATATATTTCTCCTTTTTACAAAATGTTACATGTGCCCTTTTACGTTATGGCGTCAGTATACCAAACAGAATCTGCTTAAAAAGTCAATATCAGATATTGACCGACATTTTAATAGGGAATTAATATTGATTTTATCACATTATTAAAAAAATATTAATTCAACATTACGATTTCAACATAAATCGACAACAGCTTATCACTTTCTAATGCACAATTATTTATGCCTCCTTCCTTAGCTAATATTAAATCAATTTGCCGTAAATAATCTGATATGAATGAAATACGATTGGAATTAATACCCCGTATACAAACTTCCGTCCCCTTTGTTTGAGATATACTCGTACATAATACGAACAGATAATTTATTTGTGCTTCGACACCTGACTGCGATCACACCCCTAACACTTTTATATTAAATCTCGGCTTGATACAATATCACATCGGCATGTGATACGAAAATAATTTTCTTCGCATATTACCTATTGAATATCTTTATATCTATACACCTATATATCTATATGGCATCTAGAGAAATTATGCTCTAAATGCGTATTGACAAAATTAAGCGGTGAACGACCCAACTTATAACAAAACAATGCAAATTTACGAGCTTTAACCTACGATGTACTACGCCGTGCTACGGGCTACGGCTGCTACAGACGGTATCACACAAACCTATGTGCTATTATCGGTCAGCGTCATCTCCGTTCCTGTCATTATCCACATTAATAATTAAAAGCATAAATGTGAATATACATACCTGTGCGATTTTCTATTACATTAATTCCTATTGTATCATCAATAACGTAAAAGCTTTTGAAATAAAGGAATCAAAAAATATTTATTTCAAAATTAATATATTTTGAATACCGTATCCACTCATCAAAATCCCATTATGCGTGTAATTAATAAACGTATCCATTACGTACGCTCGAGAGGACAATAATTCGTATCCGTTACTGGCTGTAAAATATTAAAAACATATTAACGTATTGTGTATGTGTGTGTATATTATAGTAGAGTAAAATTAGTTAATAATAGAGTTTGTTTGAACGTGGTAATCTCAGGAACTACTGTTCCGAATTGAATTTTTTTTTTGTTGGGTAGCTATAAAACATTACGCTACGACTAATAGGAGCGGAGCAGCAATGAAAAATGTTACAAAAACGGGGAAAATTGACGCATACGAAGTTGCGCGGGTCAGCTAGTTATAAATATGTATAACAATCCCACAAAAAGACGACACCCACACTAAACTAAATAATGAAATAAAAACCGGACAAAAGTATGTCGGACCATGCTCAGTGTAGGGTTCTGGAGCCATTGCCGTATGAAACAATCCGATTTGAATAATTGCACCAGCAGAAGAGCATATTATGTTTGTGGCACTTAGGCCTTTGTTAAGAAACGCAGTTTTTTGGTACTAACTCCATGACGGTATATCCGATAATGTCGTAAATATTTTTAAGTAGGTTTTTATTAAGCGCTACTTTTTGTTTTTTTTTCATATTTAATGGTCACACGGTTCAAAAGATGAGGGGATTATTTCGAAAAATATTCACTTAATCAAAAAAGTTTATAAGAAACCTTAAAATGTTTTTAAAAAAAATCGAATTAGGTTCCACACCTTGATGATTGCTTTTGTATGTTGTATTTATTAGATATTTATAAATTTATAAAATACTTTTTTTATTATTTAACTATCAAACTAAGTAGCGGCTACAACAAGATACGTTTACGTCACTAAATTTCATCAATATTCATTGTGCAATATTTGAGTAAAATGCCTGTGATATATGGACGGACAGACAGACATGACGAAACTATAAGGGTTCCAACTTTTGCCAATTTGGCTTCGGAACCCTAAAAAAGTGTTATAAGATTTTGTAAATCTCTTTGATTTTATCGTTGCTCTACTGAAGCCGATACTTTTTTAGCAATATGGGACTGGGTACCACATTACTAGCAATCTTGTTAACCCCTCCAACTAAGCTCAAATACTTGTGTTAGGAGTGGGTTCACGTCGGTAGTATAATGGGTAGGGTTCGAACCCGCGACCTCACGATTGCAAGACCGATGCCTTAGCCATTAGGCTACCGCTGCTTAAAAGCATACTGTTCATACAAAGGAAAACCAACAAACTACTGCTTTTTTACATTTTACATCGGTTGCACAAATATTTTTCTTTGTAAGTATTATGTCCTAGTTCATAACAGCCAACAATATTATGTGATGGATACTTCCCTTCCGGCACCTCCCACTTAAAACGAAAATAGCCCTAAAAGAAACAATATTCTACAGCAAACGCGCCTAATACGGTGATTGATCGAATATGATTACCCTTTCAGGGATAATATTCGGGCCGCGATACATTGTACAACAAATTGAAAAACAACATCAAAGTATCCGCTGAAAACAATCCAATTGTTTTGTTTTTGTGTTTATTTAATTTGGTTGCGCAATAACGTGTTTTTGTACTCCTAAGCTGTATCAATATCCTCCAATATTTCATCAATAGCGGTTCTATGATGGAAAAACATTTGATTACTTCACAATTTTCATCATCAAATACAAACGATTGGATATAAATTGGATCGTCTGTGTATGTATCGATATACTTCGGTAAATAAAGGCAGTCATTGGGCAGAGTAATATTAAAGAGTTTTTATTTATCTAATGACTCGATGTCACGGGTTTAACGGAATATTTCAACTTGTTTTTCATCCACTTTAGAACGTCGGATTTAATTAAAACTTCTTACACTTATTATGGACCGATGACAATACAATTATGATGATGAAAAGGTATATTTGAAAATTCATGCCCTAAGGGGGTAAAATAGTGGTTGTAAGTTCAAATAAAACTCGTCAGTTTTGAAGTTAGATGTGTGGAATTTCGTATTTGGATTATTAATTTAAAATAAAGAAAACAAGTATCGGCGTTTTTGAAAAATCAACCCTTAAGGGGGTAAAATAGTGGTTGTAAGTTCACATGAAACTCCGTCAGGTTAGAACTTAGATGTGTGGAATTTTGTATTTGTCTTATTGGTCTAAAATAAAGACAACATGTTTAGGCATTCAAAAAACCAACCCCCAAGAGGGTAAAATAGGGGATCCAACTAAAAAATGAAAAATAAATAAAATTTACAAAAAATCTAAATAACACAAACACCCTTTTTAGGGGTAAAAGTAAAAGTGAAAAAGTAGTAACAAAGAAGTAAAAAAAAACTTATATTTTGTGATAAGAATATAACCAGTTTATCGTAAAAAAGTGTGGGGTGCTTGTGACGATATTGATTTATAATCACCCCACGCTTTTCTACGATAAACTGACTTTTTATCAATATATTTCCGTAAGTAAAGGCAGTCACTGGGCAGGGTAATAAAGGGTTTTTATTTATCTTTAAAGCGGTGTAGCTTCGTAGTAATGGCTCCGATGTAGCGGGTACCAAAATTCTTTTTTTTTTAGTCGAAAGGCAAACGCAATGGTAGTTATGTTGTAAAGTTATCGTAATGAAACCAGCATGCCCCAGAATTTTCTTTCATTTTTTTTTAAGACACATCCCGCAGTAGCGTACAAGCCCTGTGTCACGGGGGACTTTAAAAACATACAAGTCACGGACAGAAAGTACACCTAGACCCGGAACAACAATTTGTGGATCACACAAAGCGCTGTAACGTGTGGGAAACGAATCCACGACCTCTTACGTAGCAGTCGGACACACTCCCACCGCGCCACAGAGGCAGAATTCTATTCTAAGAATTATTGGTGTTTTTTTTTATCTGACCCTGCAGTCTTTTCGTTAATAATCGGGTTCATCTGGGCATGTCGTGCAATGTGGTTACTTGAGATACATTTTGCGGTGACTTTAGCTTATATCCACTTACACAGTTACAACGTATAACATGAAGATGTACTAAAGTTGGATAATGAAAAAGCCAAAAAAGGGATGATGACAAGCAATAATGCTTTATTCAGCCCATGAAGCACTGTCCGTTACGAGCATAGCTACGTACTTTATTTCTTTATTTTTTTGTACAATGAGTATAGACAGATATAACTACAGTTATCTGAACATCCATCCGTAGATAGATGAGGCGCCAATTTCTATTTTTGTGTTACTGTAGATCTACTCTTTTCCCGAAAAGAAACTTTCAACTTTCATCCTTTCAATTTTTTTAGTTAACAAAGTCTACTATGATTTATTTTCGTATAAGCACTAGAAGTACAATTATCGTGAACAAAAGGATTGAATCAGTTCAATAATTTTTGTTCGAATTACGTTTTTCGTTCAAACACAATACCGTTTCTGTTTTGTACAAAGTTCATACCATTTCATGCAACGATTAGGGTTTGATAAAGTATCAAAATTCACATTTCTAATATTTATACTACCTTTAATATATTACGATTTTGTACGTCCCGTCTGATGTTAAGCAATTACCGTAACCCATGGGCGCTAGCAGCAACAAGGGTATTGGCGATTTTGTTTTTGAAAAATTGCTTTACATACACCATAATGTGGGTTCGCCATTTCCGGCCGCAAGGGTATACTCGTAAGGATTATTGGGTGTACTCAAGGATTTACGTTTTTTAAATAAATAGCCACAACCCCGCCATATTTTATACGGTCGCGTGACGTCAATCGGTCACTCATCCGGTACCGGATTGAATAATATGAAACTTAATGAGATGAATACAATGAATAATACAAAATCCAATGAAAGGCCTCCGACATGAATATTGAACATAATTTAACAGTCAACATGTTAACGCTTCATCGAATCAAATACTCGCCTTTGAAATTTATTCCAGTTAAACTAGTTGGCTGGAACTACAGAATAAATAATAAATACCAGTAAAATATAGGTACATTTACGAAACAGTTATTAAACTTTTGCGACTTATCTCTTTCTAACGGTACCTATACGGAAAAGTACTTTTAAACTTTAGACTATTCGAAGGACGTCCTTTATTGTATATATTGTATTGGATAAAGTAAAATTTTAAAGAAATATTTTAATTTATGTTTAAGTGTTATTTTAATTTATTATTTTAAAAATTGGGACTCGTGGGCATGGTTTCACAGATACTGGCAGCATTTCCTCGCTGTAGAGCAATGCTGATGCCTTGTGCGAGGAAGCTGCCTGCTCTACGGTCACCAGTGGAGTCCACCTTTTATTTGAATAGTTTTTTGTGCACTTGGACCCCACGGGCGAAGAGTCTCGACGCCGAATCGTACAAATATATATTGGCTGCCAAAGACCCCTGTATTTATGGGCTAGCTTTTTTTTTAGTTTAAATATAGTTTTATTTTAGTTAGCAAGTAGATATAATAAATAAATTATAATAGCAAATAAAGATTAACAATCATTTCAATAACTTTTACTTATAGACACTAGGAAATAATCGGATTTCAAAGAGCAACGCCATTCTTCTAAAAAGTGAGACAGTTTTCGCTACCATCGTAAAAGTCTTCCGGATACGAACTAAAGCCTAACCGGGGCAGCGTAATAACCATAAAAGTAGATTACAAGAAGTTATTTTTAAATCTCAAAATAGTTTCAATTTGCTTAAACTGCAACTCTGTTTCGAAAACTGGGCGTTGTAGCGCACTAAGCATTTGCATTCTCATTAGAATATTTCTCTCAACAGCCTTCAGCGCTAATGTACAAGGAATTTCACATTCCCCTATTTATTCGAAAAGAGATTTTTAAATTAATTAGTTCGTTTAAATTAATGGAAGTTGTATTAAGGACAGTTCCATTTAATACACGTTCACATGGCATATTGCCACTTGAATCGTGAATATTCTACGGAAGCTACATAATCATTAATGTATTGGCGTTTATTTGTGTAATTACGTTCATATAAGATGTTTAAAGGCTCTGTAATGTAATTTGGTCCAACTTTGATTTTGTGCCATCAATAATATCCAGTAACAGAAACCAGTAAGGCAGAAAATACATTGTATTTAATACCTTTGCCCGCCCTGGCTTTGCACAGGTGTACTAATGAAGTAAATGACACCCAAAATTTTCACTTTTCCTCATAATATTAAAAAATACCCTTTCTTAGAAATGTGACGATAACGAACACAACAAAAAATAATTATCCAATTTGGTGCAGTCGTTTCGGAGTAAAGCGCGTACATACAAATGCATGATTGCGCATAGCGTCGGAACGACTGCGATTCATTTTTATTTATATACTAGCTGCCTGTCCCGGCTTCGCACGGGTGTCATATCGTAGTTTTTTATACCTTGAGTTACATTATTGCAATTTTCCTAGGAATCTCTAAGTTTTTTGACAACAAAACTGTTACTCCCAGATAATGTAGCTTTCTAATGGCGAAATAATTTTGCAAATCTGTCCAGTAGTTTCGGGGCCTATCCAATGCAAACAAACAATCAAATATTTCCTCTGTATAATATTACTAGCCGACCCGCGCAACACGTATGCGTCAATTTTCCCCGTTTTTGCAATATTTTTTATTGCTGCTCCGCTCCAATTAGACGTGGCGTAATGTTATTTAGCCTATACCCTTCCTAGTTAAATGGGCTATCCAACAGTAAAATTATTTTTCAATTCAGACCCGTAGCTCCTGAAATTATCGCGTTCAAACAAACAAACTCTTCATCTTTATAATATTAGTATAGATAATTAGCATAGAAGTATAGAAGGCAAGAGTCAAAAAAAAACTTACCGTCGCTTTTCTTTTTCTTTACAAATGTACCGAATTTAATTGGCAAAATTGGTTGTGTTTGATTTATACACTGGAGAAAACTTTGTGTGATTCTTCTATATTTATTCCGAATCTGGGTGTATTTTGTATCCGTTACTTGTATTCTTGTAAAGTCAACCTTTATATTTTTATTATTTTTTAAAATAAAGAATACTAGATGGGATCGTGTCCCACATTATTAGCAATCTTGTTAACTCTTCCAGCAAAGGTTAAAGGCTTATGTTAAGTTTGGGTTCACGTCGGTAGTATAATGGGTAGGATTCGAACCCGTGACCTAACGATTACAAGACCAATGCCTTATCCATTAGGCTACTGCCACTTTATACAATAAAATCTTGAGACGACTTGCACAAAAGCCATTTGATCCCTAACTAGGCTGAGCCTGTACTATAGCAACCAGACAACTGTAATAGATAAATTACCCCTAGACACAGAATAACCCACCTTGTGTGATGTGATGATTGAACCCACGACCTCCGGCTTAGCAGTCAGGGTCACTAACCACTAGACCAACAAGTAGTACATACATACTTGGATAAGCATGACATAAACTAGAAGATACTTGGATTAACAACAAATTTACATTACAGACAAGTCTTATAAATAATCTCTTGACAACCAACTACGCTATTTAATACGTACACAATTACATTTACTAATTACAAAACTTAATAGGAACGCTACCTACATTAATTTAGATCTCCAAGATCAACAACATTTACATTATAACAGAAACTGTAGCTACTGTTTTATGAAAAAGATGTTAATTACACGGCTTTAAGAAAACCAACACAGTAATTACAAAGCGGAGGCTTGCAAAGGAACATTTAAAACATATTTTATAATCAGAGCAAGGTAAAATGGTAAAGGAAAAACTTGTACATAATATTTTTTTCCTGGATTATGTCGCAATAACACAACATTTCGAGCTCAAAGCGCACTAACAGGAAAAACTTTTTAGAGAAAAAATATAGTACAAATTGCCACGTTCAAGTGTAGTTATTACCCCATTAGAGTGAGTGACTGCGCTGTGCCGGCTAAAGTAGCGGAGATTGAAGGAATAAATCTAGCAAACTATGTTACAGTGCATTGCGGTATTAACACAACTCATTAAGGCTCGCCATAATAGCTTAAGTTTTGGTGGGCACTTCATTTCTTTATTTCAGGAAAGAAGTTCATTGCAATGCGATAATTCGAACGGCTTATACAAATATTACGACGCTGAACTAGTCTTATCTATATGTCGCAGTCAAATAGCGTAACATGGTTTTACACAAACGGCGTCGAAATTTTATACGTTTTACAAAATGTCTGAAAACCCAAACACGAAAATTCACAGATCTATCTTCAAACTGACGGACTTTCATACAAACTGGAACCCTTTTTCCTCCACGTAGTAGATGTCTACAACATAAAAGATATCAACTACCAAAATTTCAGGTTATTAGCAGCTAAGGCAGACTTTCAAAAATTCTGTATTGATGAATCAGTCATTCAAGACAAGTGATCATATTAGTATATAGATAATATTGTATAATCTGTTCTGACTGACTGACTGGCTGATTCATCAAGGCAGAGCCTGCCTACACCACTAACTGAAATTATACATACATCTCTACTATTTTATTTCCACTATAAGTGAAATAGCAACTGCATTATATAAATCGAATAAACATTTCAAACGATTCGTACATATATAAGCTCAAATAAATAATGGAAAAGGATATTCGAATCGTAACTCAAATTCGGTATAAAATTTATAGAACATTTCTGTTTAAATCATTTCTCATTTTACCACAAATCCTCATGGACCATGGAGCAATTAATCAACTTTCAAATACGTGTCACGTTTTGATTTATATTACGAATATCATCAAATGTTGCTATGCTAATTGTACATAGCTCTATTTTTGTACATACGAGTATGTACCACACCCTACGACACGTTTTATAATAATCGTACTGGCACCTAAATCGCATCCCATCATTATTCCTAAACGAAGAACAGCAGTACAGACACAAGTAACAAAATAAATTACTAGTCTGCCATATTATCTCACTAGCTGTGCCCCGCGGTGTTACCCGTGGTTTATTAGCCTATGTGTTAATCCAGGCTGTCAGCTAACTCCATACCAAATTTTATTAAAATCGCTCCAGCCGTTTAGACGTGAAGAAGTAACAAACATACACACTCACATACTCACAAACTTTCGCCTTTATAATATTAGTGTGATTTCAGTGATAACATAATGCTTCTCCTCTGTAAAGAAATCTATACTAATATTACAAAGCTCAAGAGTTTGTTTGTTTGAACGCGATAATCTCAGGAACTACTGGTCCAAATAGAAAAACATATTTTACTATTGGATAGATTTATCAAGGAGGGTAAAAAACATTTTTTACAAAAAAATATTACCGACTTCAAAAATAAATACAAGGCAACTAAAAAACAAAAAATAATATCTACCTAGAATAACAAAAACAAATTAACATTTTGAAGTTGGTGCCATGAAATAGTTGTTTTTGTTCAATTCCGCAGTTGTTTTCGTTATTCTAGGTAGATATTATTTTCGTCACAGATGATATAATACTATAATATCGTAAAATATCTTTATAGGAAATATCTTTTAACTTGTGACCGTTGATTATGTCAATTTTAATCCTAAATTGTCTCTTTTCACGATTTCATTTAAATAGGAATAAAAAAAAATCTCTGACAATAAACTAAGATGATTTTAAATGTGAGTATAACTATATAACAAAAAAAACGAATATAGGCGGCAGTTCTAAGTGTAAATTGTATTTCAAAGCACTAAGCCTTTGCCTTGTCTTTACATACTAGAAGTGGGAAAATTTGTGAAGAAGAACTCTAGTCTCTTCAAACAAGCTAAAGATGTTATTAAACGTAATAATATCAGAAACACAAATAGATTAATAGTTGATGTAGTCCCAAAAACCGAATAAATTAAAAACAATAGCTACATAATGTGCAAAAAAATATACCTATAATAAGATTTCTGAAGAAATAAAACAGCTACCACCGAGCAGGTTTACCAATATGTGGCTATAATGGCTTTTAGAAAATAAATTTTAAACCGTTAAAGAATTTCTAAATTTTAAATAATGTTACGAAAATGTACAATGTGTCTAATAATGTATTGTTATTTAATGGAACATTAGCTAATGTAATTAATAATATTAAATAATTTAATCCATTTTTTTTTATATACGATATTATGAAAATGTATTAATGTATTTTAATGTTATGAGAGATAAACTAATGTAATTGTCAATAGTTAAATATGCTTGAACTGACATTATTGTACTTCAACACCTGTTTATGTATATTAAGTTACTGCGAATTAAATTTATTTGTATTTATAAAGCTCGTGAGAAGAATATATTTACATTTTCAAATATTAACTTTTCAGGAAAGTTTCCCTTTAAATTTAAATCGATTTTTGCTAAGTTCAAATTGGACATAAATATTTCTCTATTTAAAGTTGACTCGCTCTTTAAAATAGTCATGAAACAGTTACAGTTTATTGCCTACAATAACTTCAACTCAACTCTTGTTTTATAGCTACAATTTCCATTTTGACCTATTCCGATAACCCAGTACGTATCGGTACAAATTGTACAATACATACACGTCGCTGTGCAATCACCAATACTGCTTCTGTTTGTTGTTCCTGGCCAAACGCCAAATTTCATTTCGATAATTTTCAATTTTGTGCGGCAGCATTAGTTTGCTGTTTTTAAAGCAATTCCTGTTAATGAATTGCGGTTAGATGTCGCTAATCGATGTGCCCATAAAACTTGTGAATGGGGAGATCGAATCCAATACTTGGCAACCTATCTCGGCTAAATAGTTTCAGTTGTAGTGTTGAGGAGTCAGTTCAATCGCAACTTTGCTTCACCCCGTCGTGCGAGCAAGTCGATTTCTCCCTAAGCGTGACCAGTGACTCATACTTGATCAAGATTATTTATACTGTACCTCGGAAAAAAAAACCCAGGTGTACCCCATGGCGCGCCGGATACCTATCGTACACAAAAAAACCGGGCAAGTGCATGTCGGGCCACACAACATAGGGTTCCGTAGTAACCCCCCCCCTACACCCCCTCCCCAACCAAATAATGCAACTTAAAAGTGGGTTTTCAGTTGTATTTGTTTAATACTTACAACGTTATTATACCTACTTATTAATAATTCTCAAAGGAATTTGTGCGAAAATTTGGTTCCTGTTATTTGATCAGCTGTTACTCGTAAACTTGCAAAGCCTACTTAGTTGTGATAGTTTTTCTTTTAATTTCACTATATACATTACTACCGAATTTTTTTTCACAAACCTAACATCAACCATTTAGCTGGAAGGGAGGGGGGCCACTTGACTTTAACAAAGAATTGCACTTTAAAGCTTAATATTTCACAAACGAATTCCTAAATCTAGGGATAAGTAAGAAAAAAATGACATAATCACTTACATTCTTTCACTTTATCGGCGTAAGTAATAAGTGTATCCACGCAAAATTACAGCCTTTTAGTACTAACAGTCTTATCTAAGCTGCGGACAGATGGACGGACATGGCGAAACTATAAGGGTTCCCTTTTGCCATTTTGACTACGGAAGTCTAAAAACCAAAAACAATATTTTTTTCGAGATTCCGATTGTTGACTTATGTATTGCAGCTCAGTGAAAAATTGTATTTTTGTCTTTAAATTCTGTCTGGTAAACGGAGATAAGGTTTATCCTTATCACACATGGCTGCAACCCCTATCCTTTCCGAGGACCTCTTCAAAGGGTTACGAATGTGGCAATTTTATTTAAATCAAATACCTACCTGTATGTCCCTTTAAAGGGTGGAAAGGAACGTAAAAAAAAATCTATGAATTACGAACTTTGGAAACGGCAAAATAAAAAGACGAGGGTGAGGTCCTATTTGAGTCAAATAAAAGTTATTTTACCAAAGAGGTCATAGATAATTATTTCTTATCAAAAACAAAAATTTACTTTCCATTTGGGAGATTATAATAGTACTTTGTGTGTACTATCTGTTGGTTGCATATGGGTGTTCAGACTTCCTATTATTTTTCCTAGAATCTATAGGTTAAAAGCTATCTTTTGTATTTTATTCAAATTATTAGGCTTAGTAGCTTCGGAGATAAGAAGTGGGGGGGAATTGCTATTTTCATGGTTTTTTTTAAGAAAAGATAACTAGCAATGTGGAATTGTGGTCCCACATTACTAGCAATCCTGTTAACCCCTCCAGCTAAGCTTAATGGCTTGTGTTAGGAGTGTGTTCACGTTCCCGAGGAGCTACGCGCTTGGCGCGGTGAGGCCCACCAGGCAGTCATGGCCCGGTGGCAGGGCCGGCTGGAGGCTCCACGGGCAGGTGTTCGAACCGTGGAGGCGCTCCGGCCGGTCCTGGAGGAGTGGGCGGGGCGGCAGCACGGGACCCTTTCCTTTCGGCTGGTGCAGGTCCTTTCCTGGCACGGGTGCTTCGGGAAGTACCTGCACACGGTCGCTAGGAGGGAACCGAGTCCCGCCTGCGACCACTGCGACTGCGGTGAGGACTCGGCGCAGCACACCCTCCAGCATGGTCCAGCTTGGGAGGGGCAACGTCGAGTTCTCACCGCAGTGGTCGGAAGTGACCTCTCGTTGCCGGCCGTGGTTCTGTCCATGGTCCGGGGCGAGGGGTCGTGGAATGCGGTCGCATCCTTCTGCGAGGACGTCATCTCGCAGAAGGAGGCGGCAGAGCGCGTCAGGGAAGAGAGTTCCCTGGCAGACCCGCTCCGTCGCCGGCGAACCGGGCGGCGTCGGCGCGCATATCTGCGCTTTATGCCGCCTTAGGTGGGGCTGCGGGCGGGCGTACGGGGTAATCGGCCCCGCCCGCGGCCTTCCGTGGAGGCGCGGCGCCCTGTGTGTATCCAGGGGCCGCGTAGGTGTGAAATGCCCGGAACGCAACAACATCGCGTCCGGGCATTGCCACTGGGCGGACCGCCGACGGTATAACGAATTCCGGCGGCCCGTTCGCAAAGGTGGCGAGCGATACACGGCGGGTTTTTTTAGTGGGTGCAAACCCCACACTACCTCCATCATCTTCCCCGGATGATGGGGGTGTTCGTCAGGAATTTTTCCCGCCGAACCAAAAAAAAAGAAAAAAAAAAGGAGTGTGTTCACGTCGGTAGTATAATGGGTAGGATTCGAACCCGAGACATCACGATTGTAAGTCCGATCCTTAGCCATTAGGCTACCGCCGCTTTAATAACTTTTAAAAAATGATAATAAAATATATTTTAAAATATATTTGACATGCTCACAACAAACCCCCTTCATATGATATGTTACACGATACAGGTGTAGTTTATTAAATTACGGTTAGTGTAAAAAAAATCTAGTTTGCCCCCCAAAATTGGCTTTCAAATTTAAAAATATTTATTTAGGTTATGCGTACATGTTTGGGTCAAAGAAATACATAAATGGGCTAAATTTGAGCTCGGATTTACTAAACACATTTACAGAACCCTAAAAATGGATTCACTGATAATATCATCTTGATGCACACAGCCTAATTTTCATAATAATGAATGCGAATATTTTACTCAAACTTTAGACAAATCCTTTACTACTTTGCCTTTACTCATTAGCAATGACGATATCTCTGGCCAAGACCAACTATTTAAATTAAAGCAACAAACAGAAAAACTAATCATGGAACTACATAATACACTAGTGTTGCCCAAATTCAGTCTTGGTCTTGCAGTCTTGGTCTTGTTCTTGCGTTTTTGCAAGACCAAGACCAAGAACAAGACCGCGTATTTTTAGCAAGACCAAGACCAAGACTGACCGTGCAAGACTTGAGCAAGAACAAGACATAGCCTGCAAGACTCTTGCGTCTTGCAGCTAGGACTTAGCGCTATTTCACTGAGTAGTTAGGTGTAACAGTTCGGTGTATAGGTAGGTACGCTTAGGAATTCTATGAGACGCAAAAAACTGTATCAAAGAATATGAAAAACTGGACCTATGCGCATTACGACTAATACCATAAACATAGCGAATAAAAAAATATCTATTAAAATCAAACTGAGTGCATGCATAGTTATGTTTTAACCATCGGCACTTTGATAATGCGGCATCAAAGGTTTTGTACTTACTTCTCAAAGAAATTTGCCGCTTTTCGGAAGTACATGGTTATGATACACGCGCCGGCGGCTTCTTTTGAAATCTAAAACAATCGTTGCCGCCACGCCGAAATCATAACATTTGACACTATTTGATTGCCGCCATAGGGCGAAGGTATACTCATGCAAAATAATTTCCTAGTAGAGTACCTACAGGTGTTCCAAAGAATAAATAAGTTTCAGAGTGCTTAGAATGAAAATGAATACATTATACTGATCACGCAAGTAGTATTATGATTAGGATAAAATGGTAAGGATAGGTAGTAGATGTCATATTAATTCATTCTAGTAAGTATATATTATAATATTGATTACTTATATGGTTTTAAACTAATTACTTAGGTACTATTATTGTACATTTAGTCATTATATTTCTTAAGTTTTTACAAGAAAAAATAGCAAAAAAGTGTTCAAATATCACCCGTTTAATAAATATTGTAGCCACTTTTAAATATACTTGAAACGTGTAAAAAAATTCTACAAAACTAATAAAATAATATAAAAAGCGTAGGTACTTACCTACTAATAAAATAAAAAGCCTGCGATAAGAGTTTTGTATTACTTACCAGCCCGAATATCTCTGAGAGAGATGATGAGAGTAAGTATTTACTAGCTGTGCCCGCGACTTCGTCCACGAGGAATAGTAACTTTGGAGGTATAGTGACGTTCAGGACTTATTTATTTATTTTAAAACTTCTGTCATCAAACATACAAACGAACTCTTCAGCTTTATAATATTAGTATAGATGTACGCCAAAACATTCACTTATATGTAAAGAATAGTGATTGGCACTAATTCTATTTTATTCACGCGTCGCGTCTGTACAAGTAGGTAATATTTAGTGTGTGTTTGTACGCCGCACGCGGCATTGTTTGATTTGCGGCGGCATCCTTTTCATAGAGCCGGCACGTGGCGAGGCGGCGCGGTAAAGCAAGGAAACGTACTATAAATAAAGGAATTATTTTAATTCCAGTCATTTCCAATTGAGCTGTGCTTCGAGTCTAACTTGATAATTGTTTTTACTAATTCTCGTTGTTTTCTAAAAACGTATCACGTGTACAATTTAATATGAGTGACGAAGATTCAAATTATTCTAGTCCGAGTAACGAGAGTTTGAGTCACAGATCTAAAAGACCCAAAAGCAAATTTGAGGAGTTTTTCGAAATAATTCATGCATCCCAAACTGCCTTCTGTAAATTGTGCCAACATAAAAAGATTGAAATAAAAATGAAAAACAGAAACACTTCAGGCTTAAGGAAACATCTAATATCTTTCCACAAAAAGGAATCAGAAATATTTCTTCCTGTTAAACCAAAATTAAGTGGAGATATCACAAGCTTTTTAGTAACCGCTGGAAGTGGACAGGTAAGAATATTTTTTTAACAGTTAAAAGAATTTTAACTCCGCGTAGCTATTCATGCGATACTTTCAAAAACGCCATTAACTTACGTAAGTATTTTTGAGTTAGTGGTGTTTTCACAGTTTTCATCTAGGGGTGCGACATATTAAGTATGTAATTATCGTCTTAAATATTTTTTATAAACACCCATATTTTCAGTTAATCGGCCAGTAACAACTAAGTACTTTATTTTGGTAAATTACAGTACAGTGCAACCTTAATATAACAAATATCAATTTAACGATTTTCTCGATTTAACAACAACAAACCTCCTCCTCTTATACGCTCAAACCTAATAACACAAGATTTATTGTTTTGTTTCAGTCGGAAAACAGCAGTGACAACATCACGACAGCTACAGTTGATTGGGTGGTGAAAAAATATCTTCCCTTCTCATTTTTCGATGACGAAGCTACACAAGTATATTTTCGACGTATTTGCCCTAATATGGTGTTTCCTAAAAGGTCTACACTTAGAAGGAAAGTCAAAGAGCGATTTGAAGAGCTCCAATTGAATCTCAAGGAACGACTTCAACAATTATCATCTAAAATGTCTTTTACCATTGATGGGTGGACGTCAATTGCTGGTAGGAGTTACTACGGGGTTACTATTCATTATATAGACAACGCATGGAAGTATCAATCTGTAGTTCTTGATTTTATACCATCACGCGGTCGACATACTGGGGAAGATATTGCAACGATTTTCCATGAATGTTTATTGGAATATGGCATAATTGATAAAATACAAGGTATCACGGTCGACAACGCAACTGCAAATACCAAATTCATGTATGAACTGGGCAAACAGCTGCCGCCACACTTTGATTCAGACAATCAACATTTCCGGTGCTTTGCTCACATTTTAAACCTTGGTGTACAAGATTTATTAAAGACCTTAGCATTACACTGTGAGTCTGACACTAACGCGCAAGATCAGCAGTACGAAGACTATGCAGACGAAACTGAGGATGAGGAAGATGAAGAATCTGCACCAAATATTGCTGACTCGCGTACATCTGTAACAAAGTTACGCAGTATTTCCAGTAAAATAAAAAGAAGTGAGATAGTGAAGAAGAAGTTTCAGTCTGCTTGTGAAGCAGCTGGCGTGCCATCAAATCTAAATGCCATTCTTGACTGTCCAACGAGATGGAATTCCACACATGATATGATTGGATTTGGTTTAAAAGTGAGAGCGGGCATTGACATATTGTGCAGTTCTGTCACCGAATTAAATGATTTTCAAATCACAGCTAATGAATGGCAGGTACTCGAAAAATTACATAAATTTCTAATAAACTTTAAACTTTTAAGTACAAAACTTGGTGGAGACAAATATGTTACATTACCGCTAGTCATTGTATCATTCAATCTCTTGCTAGATAAAATTGAATCCATGGTAAAACAGTTAGATGAGAAACCTAATCGATCTGAAGTGGATGAAAGGCTCATTCTAGCTTTCCAAGCAGCTCGAGACAAAATGCTTAAACATTACAAGAAGAGCAACTGGATTTATTGTACTTCTTTAATTTTAGACCCAAGGCATAAGGCTCAGACTTTTGACCTGACAATGTGGGGGAAGCAACTTAAAACAGAAAGTCTGCGCAAGTTCAATGAACTTTATGAAGAATATAAAAGTCTACACTCACTGAACAAATCTCTGGAATTACCAGAAAAAGAAAATAAAGTATGTGATGAAGATGAAGACGTAATAGACTTTGATAAACTCTATGAATGTCCCTCGACGTCATCTGGATCTTGTCTTCAAGGCTTAGTGATAGACGAGTTGGAGGAGTACCTGAGAAAACCAAGAACTGCCAGCTCGGAAGACATTTTAGATTGGTGGAGGACGCATGAGACAGAGTATCCGATTTTATCGAAAATGGCCCGTGATTTTCTCTCAATACCTGCAACTTCAGTACCTGCTGAGAGGTTATTTTCTAAAGCATCATTAGTAATTAGAAAACATAGAAATAGGTTAAGTGATGAGTCAGCCAGATGGTTACTTTGTATTAATTCTTGGTCAAAAAAAATTATATAAAGTATCATAACCTAATGATAAAGCTGTTGATTTGTGTTGTATTTTATTTTTTATTCAAATAAATGATAAATCGTAAACTCTTTTATTAAATTTCTTATAAGTTGAGGGTTCAATCTCTTTCTAGACAGATAAGTATTGTTCTTTAAAATACAGTCAAGTTATTGTAATTAATTTGTTTTTTTACATGTTTTAGCAAATGTAAGCTTATAAATCATAAATGTTTATTAAGAAACAGTTACTTCCATGGAAAACGACATATAGGTCAGTTGATTTTTCGAATTTCTTATCAAATCTTCAGTTACTTATTAATCTGCTTGATCTTTACTATGGCTATGTTAATTCAAGCTCACAATGTTCCAATTCTAATACGTTTTTCTAAGATTTAAAGTAAACTTTAATAAATAGTAATAGACTAATAGGTAATTGCAAGACTTGCAAGACTCTTGCTGCAAGACCAAGACCAAGACCAAGACTGGGAGCGCAAGACCAAGACCAAGACCAAGACCAGGTGTATTGGCGCAAGACCAAGACCAAGACTGGCTAAGTCTCGTCTTGTTCTTGCATTTGGGCAACACTATAATACACATACAAAAATTGAAATACTATCATTAGAGAATAATAATCTCAAAGCAACTAATGAAGATCTACGGCAAGAAAATATAATCTCTGCAAATAATATTGGTATCCCAACAAACATCGTCACAGAACATAAAATTATGCCATAACACAAACTACAAAAACAATCGAAAAAATCATCACTTCCCTCTTAAAGCGTTGCCGCTCAGAAAAATAACTACAATCAAGATACCAATACCAATGTCAACGAAAAATAATAGAATATGTATTATTAGTGAAGATAATGCAAATAGCATACATTCTATTGCCAAAAATACACTTGCAAACGCAAAAATGTTTTACTACCTTATTTAATAGAAATAGAAATGGAAATAGTGGAATAAAGAACTAACTAAATACTTTAATATATAATATAATAGAAGTTAAAAGGAATTAATAAACATGACTTCTGTATCATTATGATTGGCGAAACAGATTTCAAAACAACTAAAGATCACATATGTTTGATTATAAAGATTAGATACATTATTATACAAATAAAATTCACGAATGCTATACTTGCGCTGCTACATCCTAGTCCAGCCATAAGTCCTGTTACAAATGAAAATGCAATTTTTTTTAATGAAGTAATGTAGTATTACTTATACTTATATGTTCATATTTATTAAAGTCCCAGCAAAAATAAAGTCATTTTTTTCAATACTCTGCTGCGCATGAATATAATATCATATCAACATGTAGTAATAATGGACTTCAACAGAAATCTCACATGTGACTTTAAAATGTTTCAAAAATATTCAGGCAATATGGTGTAATGTAAACTTATCAAGGCTAACAACTTCGATCATACGCTACTGAAATACAAAGACAGCAGCAAACACAAAATTCTGCGTCTCAATTTTTTTCTCAAATTTATAAACTTACTAGCTGACCCGCGCAACTTCGTCTGCGTAAATTTTCCCTTTTTTTTTTTTTTTTATTACAACATTTTTCATTGCTGCTCCGCTCCTATTGGTCGTAGCGTGATATTATAACCTATAGCCTTCCTCGATAAACGGGCTATCCAACAATAATATTTTTTCAGTGCAGCCCAGTAGTTCCTGAGATTATCGCATTCAAACAAACAAACAAACTCTTAGGGGTATGAAAAATAGATGTTGGCCGATTCTCATAGATACCGGATAAGCACAAAAAATTTCATCAAAATCGGTCAAGCCGTTTCGGAGGAGTATGGCAACGAAAACTGTGACACGAGAATTTTATATATTAGATATAGTTTGTAATGTATGCCAATGATATGGCGAACAAGCCGAGCTTTTCAACCGACTTTAAAAAGGATGAGGTTTTCATATCGACTTATTTTTTTTTTAATGTTTATTACACGATTACTCGCAGACGGCTTGACCGATTTGAAAAACTATTTTCGAGTTCGAAAGGGTATACCTTAAGATTGGTCCATTGTTTTTAAAGTTCAGATCTCATGATGAGATCTTGGAGAAATCGAGGGAACCTTTCATATATTGAAGACACACCTATAGTAATTTGGGTATATTTTGTTGTAATTCGTGCATTTATTCTTAAAAAACACCATTGAGTGAAATGAAACTGATGATAAAGATCACAGACCATCAGCAGAAATATTTAATAATAAATATTACGGCTTGCGAACTGAGTACCGTGCTCGATACCCGATTTTTCGCCTCCGTAAAATCATGTAATGGACTAATAGTCTCGTATTAGATGAACTTCTCAAAAATCAACGGCCTTGTATCGAAAAACGCAAAATTTTGGAAACGAGCAGTTTGGATTATGCTATTGTAACATAAATCAGCTACAAACCAATACACTAAAAAGTGAGAAATAAAAACTTTTTTACAAAAAAATTAAAACCGACTTCCAAAATAAATATATCGAAGTTGGTGCCAGGAAATGTAGCTTTATGTTTTAGGCACCAACTTCGAAATGATTATATATTTTTTGCTGTTGTGCCTATATTACTTTTGCGTTTTTGTTACCTTAAATTTATTTTGGAAGTCGGTTTTTATTTTTTTGTAAAATAGTTTTTTATAATATTTAACATCTTACATTATTAACCGGTAAATGTACACTTATGTTTCACAAATAAAAAATATTATTATTATTAAGCTATTGCATAGCTTCTATCGCGGGCCTTGAGCGCGGAGACCGAATCCAGAAATTCCGTAACGAAAAAACCTCACGCTCCCCACTCCGACGGGCACAGCGGTGATACACTTTTTACTTTTGCCATCTATCAATGAATAGCAGAACTTTTAATGTTTTTTTTTTTTTAATTAAAAAAAAAAACTTTTTTAAAAACTAAAAAAAAAAAGTCATACACGTGAACGTGTACTACTTGGGGTGACTGGTCGGCCTTGTCATTATCATCTTATATCTTTATTTTTAATTAATGATTCGTATATAGGTAAGTAGTTTTTCTTACTCCAATCGCAGGTTGCCTTTACCCTCTTCTGTATTTTTTGTAAACTGATGCTCTCATCTACACCATAGGAGGCTAAATTCATTAAAAATTAGATTATACCCACTTTACGTATTATGGTTACTTGAGTTTCATAGTGTTATGGTTGCAGCACTTTTGGCATTATAACATAAATATACAATATATACAAATATATTGTAATAGTTGGTATTTTAAACAGTGGCCATGACTTTTTATTGCCAGGTTATTTTCTCACGGCTTTATTCTTGCGAACTTGGTCTAAAATGTAGAATCATTCAATTCCAAATTAATCTGACGTTTATAAGCGTTGCATTCTGTAACCTAAGTAAATAAAGTTTACATTAAATCAACGGATAGTTGAAAGCCTTTTTTCAAGTCACTTAAAATACTTAAACGATCATGCCTATACAATTCTTGAAACTGCATTGTTTGTAACGAAAAACAAAAAAGGTTTTGCTAATGCTTCCCAAAATCGGAGAAGACCTATCCGCACAGAATATAGACACAAATTATGTCTACGTAAATCAAACACAGCGCTCATGCACAAAAGTATTTTTTGTATTGCCCAAAAATGTATAACCATTCACCAAACCACTTCAAAAATTGTAACATAATGCAATTTCAAAAACAAATTACGTACATATTAATGAATAAAGGCTGCGATAAAGTTGACGAATTCCTTTCCATTAAACTCTAAATGATTGTTCCTTCACCTTACGTAATTAGAAGTAAGTACTATAGAAATTTTGAATAGTGTACGCCAATGCATGATGGCAATTTTTAAAAATATATGTATTATTATAAAAAAACGCCATTGTATCACCAAAAATGACACTAATAAATGATTTGATTCAATTTGATTGTTTATAATAATAATATTAATATCTTGGGACAACTCACACAACGTTATCTAAACCCAAACTTTATATATTTATAACAAAAAAAATATATATTTATAAATTATTTATTTATCTATATTATCTATAAGTATGTACATATACATATTATAGATAAATAACACCCAGATACAGAATAAATCATCGTGCTGATCACACAAAGTTTTATCCTGGGTGGGGATCGAACCCACGACCTCTTGCGTAGCAGTCGGACACACTCTCACCGCGCCACAGAGGCAGTCAAATACATTATACCAAGTATGTTTAATATCAAATATGTATATTATACGTTAATCGCATAGATATAATTATATTGATGCCGGCTTATCTATTCTTTTATATTTATAAGTATTATAAAACTTAATGTCTCTCAGTCTACCTGTCCGTTTAAATTATTTTCACGCGAATACCACTTATTCTATTACGGATGCTAATAGATAGTAAGTACCTGGATGACTGGTATTTTTCTTAAACTTAAATGTTTTCTAAAAGTTAAATCTAGCTAAATTGATTTATCGCCCCCGAAACCCCCTGCATATAAATTTCATGAAAATCGTTGGAGCCGTTGCCGAGATTCAGATTATATATTTAAACAATTATTGCTCGTTTAAAGGTATTTAGATTAGATAGATCATATTGGCAGAATTGACAGATTGGCGTTCAGTTAATAGGTTTTCTTCACCGTTTAGTTTAAAAGCATTGCAATAAACCATGGTCTAAATTAATTTGCTATTTTACTTCCTCAGTAGGTTTCCTTCACTAATGTGAAAAAAATAGAACACCCCGAGAAAAGGCGTGCCTTGCTTTTCACTGGGTGTTTAATTTAGTTAACAATAAAAACGCCTTAAACACCCTTTTGTAATAAATTTAATAATCATCCGATTCTACAAATCTTACCTTAACTTTTAATATTAAAATAATAAAATAGGTTAATTACAACAAATACTACTTCAAAATGCTTTGATACCTCTTTAAATATAAATAAACTAGCTGAACCGCACAACTTTGTCTGCGTCAATTTTCCCCGTTTTCCCAACATATTTTGATTGTGATGCTGCTTCCTCAATAAATGGGCTATCCAAAAGTAAAATATTTTTTCAATTTGAACCAATAGTTTCTGAGATTATAGCGTTCCAGCAAACAAACAAACTCTGCAGCATTATAAAATACTAGTAGAAGATGGCGACATGAATTAAAGCTTTCATTATACACCCGGGCACCCAACAAAAGCTTTCGCTAAGCAATACAACGCCCCATAGCATTAATACTAATATTGTTCTGTTTGAAATACAATTTCTCAGGCACTTTGGACAGTTTCCGTCACAAATTTGCATAGTACGGATACTAAATAATTACTCATTGAAACTGGACCCTTTATTCCTTGTAGCATATAATTACAAAGAACTCTTCCAAAGTTACTTCCCTAACTTTATAAATATTACTTGAATTAATTAAAACTTAATATCCGAAGTACCTCATGCGTTAATTACCCAATTTAACTTAGTAGGTAGACGCTTATTAACATCGTAAACATTCTATTTTTAACATACTTCAAAGAATCAAGACGTTCTCAAATTATATACATTGTAAGTTAGTTACTTATAACTTTACGAATTTACCAAATTAGATACTCCCTGCAAAAATGCCCGCAGTTTTAAGAACAGGCTGGAAAATAGAGATAAACACGAAATTAAGTTGAAATACATTACAGAATCCGCACTCAATTTAGAAACGTTCTATAATTGGCGTAGTGAGGAAAATCCCTACGGATTTAGCGGATAATTATTATCCGTTCAGTGATTCATGATGACAGAATATCCCTGGGGGCACATTGAGATAGTACATTCGCGACCTAGCTGGATAACCGCCGAGACGTTCATCAAGACCGATGTTGTCTATTGTGGCGAACATAAAACGGCTTATAAGATCTTAATTCACTTAGTACATCTAGATAAAACAATTTCTTGCTGCCTTAAGTGCGTATTTAATGAGCATTTGATCTCGTTTTGTAACATAGCTCTCGTTTTGTTTGTTTTGGTGCAAAACGAGATCAAATGCACTTTCAAATGCGAAATACGTAGGTAACTCGATAAGTTTCAAGAGAGCCAAAAAAAACTAAACAATTAATAATTAAAATTTAATTGTCATTTTTTCGAAATATTCTCCTCCATTCTCTATGTAAAGTTACATTCGCCAAAACCAAATATTAAAACACTTTTGCCAGTTTTGATCCGATAGGTTCGAAATTGTAACTTCGTTACGGCGGCCACGGCCTCTTCGGCACACGAAAATAATTACTTTTTTGTTTTTCCTTGATTATCGGGAATTAAAAGAAATCACAGGGAGCTACATCAGGATGGATACCCATACTGACGACTGTCTCTTATTTTCCGGATCATATTGTTTCGTCGCCTGTGATGATTTCCGAAACAAGTCTGACGTTCGGTTTTCAAATCGTAGACGAATTTCGCGGCATTAATCCACACGGGCCTAATTTTCAGTGATTGAGAGCAAACGCGGGATCCAACGACAACAAATGTTCCTCACCTTCACTCACAAGATGCTGATGCAAAATAATGTTAACGCTCCCCGAACTAACTTGGGTGTGGGTCTTCTCGCACTATCATTTCAGTAGTCCACATATTTTCAGCAGTTACTGCCGTTTGTTTTACCTCTTTTAAATTCACTGAACTGTCTAAAAACTATTGCTCGAGATGGGGCTTAGGTACTCCTTTAACGCTGATTGTAATCGTTAAAGGCTAAATTTTGTAGTTAAAAACAAATTTAAAATAAATTGCAAAGAAAACCGCGAGGACCGTCGTAGTAAAATGACTGGAACAACATATTTTTTTATAAACAAGTAACCTACTACGTGCGTTCTATTTTTAAATAAATTTGCATTTAAAAAATATATATTAATAGATGCGTTTCATATCATAAAAAGAAGTGACATGACGTGAAAAAAATATTGACGTCTATTTTTGTATGAGATCTCCATACAAAATCTGCGTTTTACATTTCTCAAAGAGTTGTTTTGACTAGTTGTAAACTAAACCTAACACAGTGAGCGGAATGAGGATTAATTATGCCTACTGGCTTTGCGACCCAAACAATATTTCTCAAAACTCAAAAAAAAAATGAAAAGCAAATTTTATACGAACAAAAGTTTAAAAGTTGCCAAGTCTTAGCCGTATATTTAAAAGAATATACCTAGGAATAATATAATCTTTCGTAATACTCAGTTACTGCACAAGTTTTCAGAGATAAAACGAAGCTAGAAATATAATCCGCAACACACCGATGTAAAGAAAATTCCAAGTGCAGTATCATTAGGTACTAAGTATCCTGCACTGAGTCGGACAGAATGTACTGTGCATTCTACGCTAGTGGAAATGCGCCTTTGAAACGTGTTAGTTGAGTACATTCCGTTTCTGCTACCGACGCACACAAAGAAAGGCTCACAAATGTTACCATAAGTGGGGTAAAAAGGATAAAATGCGTTTTTCACGGATGAAAGGAGCGGCTACGTAACAAAACGTTTCTACTGTAAGTTTTCCGCTTGCATACCTGAATTTAAGCGTAATAGGTACTCATCCCAGAAGGTCAAAACAAATTAGCCTTCCATTTCTCAAATAACACCTTCATAAATTCAAATTCAAATATATTTATTTCACAAAACCAAATCAATGTTATACGAAAAATTTAATTTTGAAAATAAAATTCAAGTGGTTGTTTCAAAAAAAGTCACTGTCTCATAGACAACTATTTGAAATTCATCAAGTTATATTACAGTAATGATATTACAATTATTGGTAAACTAGAATAATTGACTATACAAGCATAAGCAAAACAAACTTACATAAATACGAGTAGATAAAATTGTTTGATCGTGTGGTATATTTATTAAACAAAAAAAGATCTTGTGATGGCTTTTTTTGCCGTTCCATATAAAACAAAAACTTTAGGTTTTCACGAACAATAAAAAAGTCCAACCCGAGAAAAGTTTTAAGTAATTACTTAAAAGTTTGTTTCTGTGCCTAATTATGATTAAAGTAAGTTTTTATTCTTTTTTCTGTCTTATTTCGTATAAACGGAATCTGTCCAAATTATATAACGTGTTTTATAGTATGTAGGGAGGGTTCACGCCAAACAGTTTCGCCTAATCGGTAGGTGGGACGCCCCATATAGTTTCCGCCACCTTCCGCTGAGCCATTTCTTTGCCCATTTTGTTCAGTTGACACCTGACACTGTGCGTTAGGTCGGGGTTCGGGCGACACCTACCAATCCCCACGTAATTGTTTCCGACTGAACTGTTAGCGACTGATAAACAATTACCTGTCACATCGGGCTTTTGTGTGACGCACCGTTTATACCTACTCAGAAAGGAACCGGTGGATTATTTTCGCAACAGTAAATAAAGATATTGACACAGCATCGCGAATTTTCTTCAGTAACAATTTGTTTCAGACTAATACCAAGGTGAAAAAGTACTGCGTGTTCTGAGTATACGAGGAATCTATAGATCTATGAGGTCATATAGTCAAAGTCAAAAGTATCATAATCATTTAAGTTACAGAATGCAACGCTTATGAACGTCAGACAAAATTTGGAATAGAATGATTCTACATTTAATGCCAAGTTCGCAAGGGTAACCGTGAAAAAAAAAATTTGGCAATAAAAACTTATAGCCCATTTTTTAAATGCCAATTATATCCACATATGCCAGTAAGGTGCTGCAAGCATTACACCATGTAACTCACGTAATCAGTAATCATAGTACGTAACGGGGGAATAGTCACGTTTTAAATGAATTAAGAAAATTTATAATATATCGACTGCTCCTTCCAAAGTATTACCGTTCAGAGATATTTATGCCAATTCATAATAATAATAGTCTTTATTTTACCCAAATACAAAAAACAAACAATTGTATAACTTAAATGTAGGTACAATTGGCTGCTTTATTGCTAAGAGCGATCTCTTCCAGAGACAAATGAAGAGATGGATAATGTACAGAGTGAATAATAAATATATATTAATTTAAAGTTATTAATCATTAAAAAAAAGAAATGTACCTATATAATAAAAGTTAAATTCGAAAAATAGTGATTCTTCAACATTCTTTTAAAATATGCCAGCGATTGAGCTCATCTTATAAAAAGAATCAGTTTATCCCATAGTCTTGCTGCCTCGACAGTAAACGGCTGTCATAGAATTTTGTGGAATGCACTGCAATTTTGCAATGTTAAATCCTCCGATGACTAAAGAAATCCAGAATATGTGTCATGTAGGAACTTGAAACGTTCTTTAAGATACAAGTCTATAAATGGGTTGAAGAGCAGCAATAAGAGAATATGAGTATTCCGACGAAGACGTAATGGGAGCCACTAGAGCACGTTGTGGAATTCAGAAACATGATCATATTTGCGCAAATATAAATCTAATACAGAAATTTTGGAGGTGCTCAAGTTTGTCAAGTTGCTCCTCGGTGAGTACGAGATAGTTGGCATTAGCATAGTCACGTATGGGTAGTAGAAAAGACTGCGCCAGCGCAATATTAGTGATAATCGGTAGAAAGTCCTAGAGTCTTCGCAATGACTCTGCAACTCTGCAACTGGGGACCCCAGAATAAACTGCGATCAATAATAATGCCCCGGTTTTTGACACCGTTGTTAATTTTATCAGGATGCCATTAAAGAAAACTTGAGGCAGTTGGTTCCAATCGATACGTGATACAAACTTTGGGCTACCAACAACAATAACCTGGGTCTTTGACGGAATAACCTTAAGACCATGGTTGTTACCCCATTCACTTATACGCTCTGAATCCCTGTTAATAATGGGGAACACTAATGGCAGCTGTCCCAAAGGCGCTTGTGTGTAAATTTGAAGACCATCTGCATAAAGGTGGTAGGAAAAACTAGTTGATTGGAGAATTGCGAAGAGTAGACGAGATAGAACGACACCCTGCGGTACATCGACCATAATATCACCCCAGGGAGAAAAAAACTCTTCAATGCGTACGTTGTCAGCGACCAGATAGACAACTATGAAACCAATCATTCACCGGTAGAGATATGTTGATAGAGCGTAGTATGCCAAGAAGAATATGAAAAGCTACGGTACAAAATGCATTACTGAAGTCAAGTAAAGAAAATACGGTCAGATTTCCTTCTTCCATGCCTAGTCTAATGTCATCCGATAGTGGGCAGGACGGAAACCAGACTGGAAAGGATTTAAAAGACAATTTTAGGACAGAAATGTAGTTAGTTGAAAATGGATAAGTCGTTCAATTACTTTAGAAAGGAAAAATAGTATAGACATACCTAGGCCGATATTTAGAGAATGATGAAGGATTTGATTGTTTAGGAAAATGTATAATTTGGGCTTTATTCCATTTTCGTGGAAAGAAACCGCTAGAAATGGAATAATTCGTATAAGTTATGATAGGAAGGATTTGTTTTAGAATAGGAACGATCATATTACAACTAATACAGTCAGTAGGTACCTACTGTATTCGATGAAGTTGATACTATGCCCTTTCTAAATTACTTAATTTAATAATTTTAAATGTAGGTCATTCTCAAATACATGTCTGAACCTTACGTTGTAAGCAAGGTAAATAATATGCGTAGGACCGCCGTTGTAAGCGGTATAAAATGCTTAAAATAGTAGTTACGCACACGCCGAGCATAAAAAAGTATAATTTTTTTTTTTAAATGGTAAAACAGCAATTAAAATATTGAAGTTAGACTAAAATTGTTTGCATTAGTTTCAGATTGAGCCGTTCGTGAAAACAACCTCAAGAACCTTCGAACCAAAGATTATCAATTTATCCGCAAGCTCGGTTCGGCTGCCTCTGTAATTATAGACTTAAAACCAATCCAGACATCGTTTAGCCCTCTTCATCAAAGTCGAATATTAATCGAAATTAAAATGCCCTCAAACCGTTTTAATATAAAGTAATCTTATTTTGGAGACTTATATTGGAGGCTTTTATAAATTGGTAGATGTTGGTAGAGACAAGAAAATTTGCTTTCATAACTTGAAAGGGTGAGATGGGATTACGAGTTATTTCAAGAAGAAATAACAAAATCCAACTGTGGAAATATGCGTGCATATATTTGTATTACATTTAACGTATTCCCACAAATTCTCAAAGCGTTACATTCCCGAATTCACCGAAGCATTAACTGGAAACTGGCATTATTGTTCGCTTCACTAAACCTTGATGGAATGAGAAGCTGACTTGATATGATACCTAGTCGACAATGTTGAAGAAACATGCGTGTACAATCGACCTAGGTCGATCGGAAAATCAAAACCTAAGCATCCAACCACAAAAATATGTTGTACTTACTTGAATTTTGATATTTTGCCACACACTGCTAAATACATGTGTACATATCCTATTTCACATGTCTACATCATCAAAGATACAACTGTCAAATCTTTGATCAAAGAATTTACGAGCCCAACATTTCTCATATACCTACCAGCGTACTTATAAGAAACATCCCCTAATATATTTAAATGTAACTGCTTCATTCCCTCGCATTTCGCTCAATGGCTTTATCGAGAATATCTTCATATTTCATCTCTATAACTTACTCCATCGAATAAACTTGAACTGTACTCCATTCTATCGGAGTATGCAAGTATTGGATCGTAATTTGCGTTGCGCATTCAAATTCGAATCTAATTTTATTCTGATCGATGTATAGGAATGAAACGTGCTTATTTATGTTCCAAAAAAAGCTTTACTAAATCATTAAAATATATTATACTTTTAAAGCCATATAGGTTAAGGGCACGAACGAGAAATATGTTAGAGGAAGACGGTCTGAATGGGTCGGCTCAAGGGACAATTTGATTCGTGCGTAGCGTATGCAAACCCCTAAGTTCTAAGAATTAGATCTGCGGGTAATCCAGCAAAATGATGAATGAACTCAGACACATTCATTTGCATTCATTCTAAATAAGCATAAAAGTAAGAGTGTTAATTTTTTCGGCCGTTCGTAGTTTTCTTTCGTTCGTACCTACCTATTGACGGGCTCAAGTAAAAATCAAATCGCTCAATACAGTAGTTACAAAAAAAAAGTATTGCGCATTAGTTACCTTAATTTGTAAAATTAATTTGCAGTAAATGAAGCAGTTCATTATTATTATACCTTTAAATGAGCAATTCTTGTACCTATATTTAAATGTATACAAGAATTGCTCGTTTTATATATGTACCTACATATATAGTTATTTTAATTTATATATATAATCTGAATCTCGGCAACGGCTCCAGCTATTTTCATGAAATGGTTTCGGGGGCAATAAATCGATCTAGTCAGGTTTCATTTTTAGAAATCATCGTTTATAAAAAAAACCAAACATTATGTAATGAAGAGATGGAAGTTACACTTTCAAAAATTGAGATGTGTCAAGGGACACCCGGTTGGAGCGAAGATCTTATCTTAATTTTTTTTTTTTTCATAATCGTCGCGACACCACACTGTTCAATGCGAAATAAAAAGACGAAACGAAAATTGTATACCGAAGGTTCGAACCCACCACCAATACTGTGTACCGAATTTATGCCTCTAGACTCTAGACCAAATCGACAGGTGACTTCTTTGTCAAATTAGATGTTCATATCTTACGCGCACGCCGCACGGCTTGTGTGTGTCAAAAAGTGTCGTTACAACTTTTGGTCTTAAAAAGTGACGTTACAACTTTTGGTCCTAATTTTTTCCGTCTAGCCCCTTTTCGCAACGCGCGATAAGTACTTCGTTCCAAAAAAAGCACTAGACACAAGATACTGATATTACTAGGTATACTTGCAAAATAAATATATATTGAATATTGAATATTGAATATTAAAATACTTTTATTCAGATTGAGAAAAGTACAGCAGTCTAGTATTTGTTTTATTTAAGTTACTACGTATCAACGTAACTAGATTAGAATTACGCACGTAGAATGATCATGTATCTGGAATACCGCCATAATTACTATACCCAGTGGCGTAGCTACCTTGAGTGGCACCCGGTGCGGAAGTTGATTGTGTCACCCTATTGAAAGTTAAAAGCAATAAATGTTATATGATTAAACATCACGGAATCATATAATATTTATTTATTTAATTTTGAACAAATAACAAAACATAATACAATTTAAGACAAAAAGTAACTTACTATTAAAACTCTTCTTTCTAGCTTTGACAGCTTCAAAATTTATTTTATAAATTGAACTAAATAACTATATTTATTAATCGACTTCAAAAAAGGGAGGAGTTTCTTAATTCGTCACAATTTTATTTGTTTTGTTACTTAAGTTACTCGATTACTCGAAAACGCCTGAACCGATTTCTAAAATTCTTTTATTGTTTGATAAGGTATTCGTTCATGTTGGTCACATTATCACCATGTCGTGCTATGATGATGTGATTCTGAATAAATCAAGAGAAATCTTCAAATATTGTATAGCCCTACAATCTAAGTTTACTTTGACAACACTTTTCTTCTCTACCTAACTTCTCATAGACAACAATGAGTAAATAAGCCCTCGGAAATTCAAATATTTTAATTAATTAATGTGCAATATTTATATTTTTATGTTTAGTTAAAATCCGTCCATAAAACCAATTCATATTGGAACAAATAATACTTACATATGACAACAACAATATATGCCAATCCAAATGAGTCATATACGATTTCAAGACCCCAAAAACATCATAAGATACAATAAACAAGATCTTCCATCTTTGGTAAAAATTGAATAAATATTCACTCTCGACATAGCGAATGCCTTTGATCAAGTTTGGCACAAAGGTTTCTTTTAAAGCAATCTTCCTAAGGGCTTCCCGAGAAACTCTGTGACTGGGTCACCAGTTTTCTCACAGCACGGAGCATTAGGGTCGTAGTCAGCAGTCTACGCTCAAACTCCAAGCTTGTGAATTCTGGTATCCCACAAGACTGTGTGCCTGCTCTACTGCAAAACCCGTAGCATTTATTGTTGCATAACAATGAATTCTACGGGTTTTGTAGCATAGCCAGCATAAGAGTGCTATTGTCTGCATAGACAACAGCACAGAAGACGCCTCTTATGCCGGCTTTCCTAAAATTTCTTGGGAATATGTCATTGAGTGCCGGAATAAACTTGTGTTTGTTGAGACCTTGCTTAGCATAGTACTGAAGCCAACCAAACTTAGTCCAATTTTACCCACACAGACATAAATTTATGCGTTTACCGCAAAAAAGCTGTCTTTGCCATATCCGCATGTTTTGAAAACACTTCCATGACAACTTCAGACAAAATCGCCTATAAATAAATATACCTACTTTGTTAATATAGTTTTGAATTTGAAATGCAAAAACTGAAAAATGACCGAAAATTTTGCAATTTTTCGCGTAGGTTGCACAACTTTTTTTTCCTGGCAAAATGCAGCTCCATACTTCCCTAAGGGCTCCAAATTGCAGTTTTTAATTTAGAGATTTACTCGAGTACTTACTGGTTCGAATTCTACGCATTATACTACCGACTTGAACCCACTTCTAACAACAGCTTTTGAGCTTAGCTGGAGGGGTTAACAAGATTGCTAGTAATGTGGATTTGGTCAATCCCACATTGCTAGCTGTCTTATCTTTATATTAAAAAATCCAGAACGCTTAAACTACTTCATCCACCATCTCCTACCACTACTCTTTTAAGCTATTGTATTTTTTTTAGTTAGTCTTTGTGAGGAAATTCTCTAAAAAGACAGCTGTGCTAGCGATTATTCGATTTTTTTTCTTAATACACATTTGTATTTTGCTCTTGAAGTTGAATCATCAGGTATCACCCCAAAAAAGGTGACTCACCACGGCGGACCACCCTCGCGCCCCCATAGCTACGCCCCTGACTATATCTAACCTCACCAGCCACATTGCGGCCGGACGCAGTGCGTATAACTCACACTAGCGTGGCAAATCATCTATATTATCCATATATTTACACACTAACAATACAACACATGTACCTTTATATGATACGTATGAAAGTTGATGCTAGATGTGTTACACTAGTTACTAGTTCGCGTGCACTAGTGAACTGAAACCGCTCGTTAAAACTTTGCCATGAAAAACGGAACAGGACACGTTATTAACAATGACTATAAGCTTATTGTATTTCTTTCGGCATACATCGATGTGTTTGTATGTTGATAAAACTTATAATGAAATCATTTGCTTTGTTTGATAACATTGTTTCAATATTTATATTTCGTATTTCTTTTGAGACGACTCCCTAGGGTACAAGCCCGTTATAAACATACAAATCACTGACACAAAGTACACCCAAACTCGGACAACAATTTTTGGATCACACAAAGAGGTGGGACACCTCTTTGTGTGATCCATGATGTGTGGGAATCAAACCCACGACCTCTGGCTTAGCAGTTAGGTTCACTAACCACTAGACCAACAGGCGAGTCTCCATCTATTGCATTAATTTCATTCCCTCGAAAGAACATTTACGATTCGGAGCAAAAAAACAACAACCTTTTTCCCATTTATTTGGGTTTCCTTCACTTTCAGATAAATCCCAAAATAAATTATTACGCCACTTTAAAATAGGTCAAAGGTTTTCCTGGAAGCGGGCTCGGTGCTGCGGTAGTCTGATTCTCAGAACACTCGCTGTATATTAGATTTATAAAACAATATATCTAAGTGATATGGGAAACAATATAGAGGGAATAGAAGGGAAGTGTTCAAGCGTGGCCAGAGATTGCAACGGACGCTTTTCACTATACCCAGCCGAGCGCGAAAACGCCACTGATAGCGTACCGTGCCACCTTGCCGACCCACACGCCCGGCACCCATCCGATACACTAGTGCTTGCGAATTTGCATGACACGGAAAATTTTAACACGAGAATATTTTTATAGTGATGTGTACGTAAAGTTGTTGTTTATGCACTAAATTTGTGTATCAAAGCAATTGGAAATCAACAATTTTATTTATAGAAAATCTGAATAATATAAGAGTAGTACGTTCTGTCTATTAATTACAAATCAATTGAGCGAAAATAATAAATGAAAGAGGCGAGCGAGATTAGAGTGATAGGGCCCCTAGAGACATTCTGGTGACGGCCAGTTTCAAAGACAAAACGTTCTACGTTCGACCTAAAACAAGCCTTAGGTATAGTTTATATGGAGAAAATATTCAGCCTTGTACTTATTACTGGGATCCAGGCCTCATCTATGATAGAGCGTGGTGAACAATTTAATTATGTCAGTTCTGTAATGTCACTCACGCAATTAGCTTTCTCCGTGGCTTCGTCCGTGTTAAATTTGATTTTAATGGAAATGTGGAACCAGCATTTCACTCATTAGGAGTTGAGTATTGAAAATATCCACTTATGGCGTTTGCCAAGGTAATGATCTGCCCAATCCGATACTACAGTTGACTGTGACAGATTGATATGACTTTACTGACAGGGATTCTCAAAGTGGTCGATATCGACGCCTTGAGCTCGATATTGTTTCCCAGGGGTGGTCGACATAAACGAAAACTAATTTTGGGGGTCGATGAGGTCTAAAACACGACCCCTATTAATTAACACAAGTTCTTATTTGAAACTTTCAAGATACTTTATAAGTTGTGTTACGTGTACCAACTTGTTGTAAGATATTTGAGTAGGAAGTATTATTATTTTACTTTTAAAACCTCAACAATTTGATAGCGTACGTGCGTGTTTTTTTGCTATAGCAAAAAAAAACAAGAAAAGGGGTCTTTTGCCCAAAATACTTTTGGAATACCTGGTCAAGGGGTAAGTGAACCTGACTGCTTAGTCGGAGGTCGTGGATTCGATCCCCATCCTGGATAAAATTGTGTGTGATGAGCACGATGGTTTATTCTGTATCTGTCTGTGTGTAATTTATCTACCTATAAACCTATGTATTTTCTTTTAAATATATAAGTATGTTTATCAGTTGTCTGGTAGCCATGGTACAAGCTGTGCCTAGTTTGTGATCGTTAGGTGAGTTGTCTCAAGATATTATTATTACGAAATATCAGTCAGTCACAGTTTACCTACTTTTGGTGAACCTAACTACTGCATTAAAATGCTACATGAGTTTATAAGTACACAGAAGTTAGTATATTACGTCGTTGTGAGTTAATATTATTGGTAATTTTCGTATCTTCATATCAACCCGATGTCCCACTGTTGGGCACAGGTCTCCCCAGTAGAACGTACTTATTATAGATCCTGGGGGTAATTGCCATAACCGCCACGCTTGGCGAGCGGGTCGGCGAACGCAGTAAGGGTTTAAAATACGCAGAGGACGCTGCTGCCCGTCCTCCGGTGGGAAATCCCTTAGTCGTCTTGACGACACCCACGAGAAGAGATGGGGTGGTACTATTCTTAAACCGGTACCACACGTCACACGGCATAAAATAGTATAGTATTCCCACAACCTGCATCGCATGTTTTAGGGGCACAGCCATAACAAAAGTTTAACTTCAGTTTCGAAGAGGTAACAATCTACGAGTAAGTCATCCTCTATACCTAGTCTGGCCATAAATACTGTTACAATTAAAAATAAGAAAGATATTACATTTGAATTTGGAATCTGTCATTTTTATACGATTGTTCATTGTATTTTCTAATTTTGGCGCCAATACATTGTACAATATTTTGCTATATTAAAATGGAGTGGGGTGATAAAGAAAACCGAATCGCTGTGATTGCATTACACAAAGTTGGTATGGAGCCGAATGTAATTTTTAAAACTCTCCATACGCTTGGTATTAGTCAAATGTTTGTGTACCGGGCTATTAATAGGTACAATGAGACCTTCTCTGTTTGTGACAGAAAATGATCTGGCCGTCCACGTAGTGTTCGTACGAAAATGGTGGTCAAAGCAGTAAGGGAAAGAATTCGAAGAAATCCTGTCCGAAAGCAAAAGATTTTATCTCGGGAGATGAAGATAGCACCCAGAACCATGTCACGCATTTTAAAAGATGACTTAGGACTTGCAGCCTATAAGAGACGCACTGGTCATTTTTTAACTGATAATTTAAAAAAGAATAGGGTGGTAAAATCGAAGCAACTACTGAAGCGGTACGCAAAGGGAGGTCACAGAAAAATTTTGTTTACGGATGAGAAAATCTTTACAGTTGAGCAACATTTTAACAAACAAAATGACCGTATTTATGCTCAAAGCTCTAAGGAAGCTTCCCAATTAGTCGACAGAGTGCAACGTGGGCATTATCCGACTTCAGTGATGGTTTGGTGGGGTGTTAGCTATGAAGGAGTGACTGAGCCATATTTTTGTGAAAAAGGTATCAAAACATCGGCACAAGTGTATCAAGATACCATTCTTGAGAAGGTAGTTAAACCCCTTAACAACACCATGTTCAATAACCAAGTATGGTCCTTCCAACAAGACTCAGCGCCGGGTCATAAAGCTCGGTCCACGCAGTCTTGGTTGGAAGTGAACGTTTCGGACTTCATCAGAGCTGAAGACTGGCCGTCGTCTAGTCCCGATCTTAATCCGCTGGATTATGATTTATGGTCAGTTTTAGAGAGTATGGCTTGCTCTAAACGCCATGATAATTTGGAGTCCCTAAAACAATCCATACGATTGGCAGTGAAGAATTTTCCCATGGAAAGAGTGCGTGCTTCTATTGATAACTGGCCTCAACGTTTAAAGGACTGTGTTGCAGCCAATGGAGACCACTTCGAATAAGCTTTTTATATTTTGAATTGTTTTTTATTTATGTATTAAACTAACACACTGTAAAAGTAATAAATATTATTTGCAATAAAAAAAAATGTTTTTTCTTCGTAACAATATTTATGGCTAGACTAGGTATATTAAGAAAGTCCCGGGAGCGCACAGCGTGACAACACTAGTTGCCATTCTACCGAACATATCTATGCATGTTGTATAATCTGTATCCAATACGCTTGTATTGTACGTCCCACATTTCCATGTACTTCGCATTGGGTCAATAAATTACATTGAATATAACATATTTCAAATATTAAACCATTGAAAAACAGAGCTTGAAAAACACTCACATTTTGGATATTCTTTTCGTCAAAAATTTATTGGTATGGCTATAATTGGTTTCAGAATTAATAAAAAATTAAAAGAATTATGTCACTTGTTAAAAATAACCCTACTAGTGATATAAATTATGGATGTTGGTGTCTCTAAAACACGTTAAAAGTACTAAACGGAGGGTGGGGGGATTTAGGGTTTGAACCCAAATCATAAAATTACACAGTATACATTTGGCGGGTGTTTAGTCGATTGTTGTTACAATTGCCTAAACATACGCGAGGGGGGTTAAAGGTGGACCTATACTCTCCCCTACCTCGAAATTAAGCTAGCCCCCCCCCCCCTCCCCAATCCAACAAAAATCAAACTAAACTCGTGAGGAAAGTTATTTTTAACCTGTGTGGATCTATGTATGCTCGCGTTTTTCTTGAAAGCTAGTCATCCGATTTAGATGGGGTTTTCGCTATTCGACTGTTTATTTTTGTAGGTTATAAGTGTATAAAACGTTGTCCTAGCATTAAAAAACACCAGAGATATAGACATAAACATAGGAGTTAGTCAGCGAAATATGCATTCCGTGATGTGCTTGATATTTTATTTTTCTAAAAATGTCAAACTGAAAATCTGAATCCAAACCCTAGTGGTTGTATCTTCCTATCTGTATATAATGGACCCATAATTTTCCATTAAACGCCTCTCCAAGAGTATTAATCTTCCCGTGCCTCCACCCCCTCACGCGACGGACAGCGGACTGGGCTGCTCTATTACTATTTAATCTACGCTATTACTTAGTCGACGCCAAGACACGACGAACGAGGTTCAGGTGGACCACTTCACAAAGCTACACCCCACATCTTAATAACTGGGTATTATGCAATATTGAACCTTGAGACAATTGACGACAAAAGATGCTTTCAAATTACATAGAAAAAACCTGTCACAAATCCAATCACACTTTTACAATACTGTCATCATGAAATCGTCAAATTTAAATTGTCAACTTTATTTTTAAGCTGAATATTTTCAAGGAATTCTGTACTTGATTGTACCATCGCCGACCATTATAATATGTAGCTATTGAGGGTAGTAATAAATTTTTACTTGTATTCAAATTTAAACAATTTACAAATCCACGGAAATTTCAAATACAAAGTATATGTCCGCAACCTAGCGGTATTTAATTACTTAATTTTACTCAAAGCAATATCGTAACAGAATAACAAAATTTTATATTTCAATTATTTTTAATCATCTGACCTACTTATAAGATTCACGGCGAACTTTGAATTCGCGTTATTTCCTTGAACAACTTGATTTATAGCTAATATAAAATGCTCAGGTATTTTAATATTATATATTTCTACACCACGATGCGGAACATCTACATTCTATGTAAATGTGAAGCTGACGGTGTTTTTTAAACCTTTTTAACTTACAGCCTTGTAACAATGCGCAAAATAACAAACAAAAAGTGCAAGAGTGATACTAACATTTAAACTTTCGCGTTGCATGATTATAACTATTTATTATACGGGAATCTGTGGTCACAAGTGGTCCGCTTGTGACCACGGCCGGTGCAACCTGGTCGAAATGTCAAGCAATTTTAAGGTAAACGAAAATGCGCGTTAATTCCCGTATAATAAATAGTTATAATGCAAGAGTGATGATAATTTGTAATTATTTTCCATAGCCGTAAAGGTTTTACTTAGTGCCTACTGATGGTTACTTGTAAAGAACGAAAAGCATCAGGAAAATATATTATCATTTCGGTAAAATCTATGATGAAACATAGCATCTGGTGCAGCGAGCCTAAGTAAAATGTTTTCAGCGCTTTTAAGGAACATCATTATTTTTAATTTTGTGAAACCAAGAAGGAACGTTCTTTCTTGCTATTTCCCTAGAGAGGTGAAACTTGAATAACGACGTCTGAGCGATGAACATTGTGATGGACTTTGAAAGATACATCTTCCAGGTACGTACGTAGAAAGTACCATAGTATGTAGAAATAAGTTTAATTTCGAAGGCATTTTTTGAGGAAATAATGAAACATTTGGAGACGCATATAGATTTTTACTTGGTTCGAAAAGTAAAACACTACTGCAAGCTTTTACTTATCTCTTTGAAAATTAAGTATAACATCACAATTTTCTATTTGAACATCAGTCGGACATAACGTGAAATGGCACTGTATATTTTAGAGCTACAGAATTACTTACAGCGGGGTATCTGGAAGTTTTTACACGTAGGAAAATCATAAATAGAGGTAGCACCCTTTCTTCCCTGAATCATTTATGGTCCGATACTATAAAAGTCTATATGTATTATGTTTTATATTCTGTGAACGGATCTGTGATATTTTAGCATCACGAGATTGCCAGGCCACCCCTCGACTAGATAGGGGATGCTACCGCATTTTTGGTCTCTTTCTAATGTACTATAATTTTTCGAATCTCTCACTCATGTTTGCAATAGACCACAAGAGTTTTAGTGAAGCGCAGACGAGCGTTGCTAACAACATCACATTTATTTTTGTTTAAGTATCTTTAAATTAAGCGTAATTGCGTTTAGTGTTCGTTTGACGTAATGAATAAAGGAGAAATTCAGTAGTGGCAACGTTAAAAGGGGATTACAATATTTACATTATTCGTGAAGTGTATTCAGTATTATGTAATATATCTACGCCTTCAAAAAAGGTGGTTCTCTTTATGACCCGTATATATGTATATTCGCAATTTTCTCAGAAACTACTGAACCGATTTTGATGCGGGTTTCATAATTCGATTGCATATTTTTCTGGGAAGGTTTTTTTAAGTGTAAAACATTGTTCTAGCTTAAAAAACACCAGAGATATAGACAAAAACATAGGAGTGAGTCGGCGAAATTTGCATTTGGTGATGTGCTTGATATTTTTTTTTCTTGGAGGCGGTACATTTTTCTTAAAAAAGTTTTAGGGTTCCGTAGCCAAAATGGCAAAAACGTCTTATACTTTCGTCATGTCCGTCTGTCTGTCTGTCTGTCTGTCACAGGCATCTTACTAAAAGACTACGCAATGAATATTGATTAAATTTGATGAAAAGGTCTTATAGTAGCCGCTACTTAGTTTGACAGCTAAATAATAAAAATAAATATTTTAAGGAAATAATTGTTGAAAATAGGCATAAATTGTGCCATCCCCCCCCCCCTCCGCCCTAAACTTTTAAACCGTGTAACTAAACAACATGAAAAAAATCACAAATAGCGCTTAATAAACACTTTCAACTAAAATTATTTCGGGCATGATCGGATATACCGTCATTGAGTTATTGGTAAGAAATTGCGTTACTCAACAATAGGGCGTAAGTGCCATGAACATACGCTCTTCTGCTGATGCATTTATTCGAGGCTGCGGAACCCTACACTAAGCATGGTCCGACATGCTCTTGCCCGTTTTTATTAACACATCATACACTGCATAAATCCGCTATAAACTTAATACGCTCACTTTAGTACTGCCGTCCTTACGTAAAGTGCAATAACTAGGTTAAAGCTGATTTTGAGAAAAACGCGGTTAAAGATTTTATTTTTGTTTTGTTTGTATCTCCGTCACTATACATGGTATCGACTTGAAATTTTCACTAAATGATAGATAATAATGCATAAAATATTATGTCATACTTGATGTTTGTAATTATTTATATTCCCGATACAAAACAGGAATAAATCTACTTATGCTTAGTATTATAAGTATGTAGACGGAATGTTTACTAGTCATAACCGCAATAAGTAACTCACTTATTGCATTTATAGTTAGGAAACGAACATGATGCATTTTTAAGTAGTAATTTATTTTAGTTTATGAACTGTTCCCTAACCATAAGTGCTTTAAGTGCTTTACTTATTGCGATTTTAATAAGTAAGAGACAAGTTTAAACTAACAAAGTCCTAACTTGTTACAATTAGAAGTAAAAAAAAATATATGTAAACTGAATTAATAGAGGTTTTCTCTAAGTTCAAATGTGTTTTATGATAACGTGTGAGTATTGTGTCATTGAAGAAAAAAAATGTTTATTTTAAAACAAAAACGTAATAAGAAAAGATAACAAATTTTGTTTCCTTCATTCACTCTCCGTACTTTACTTACTATAATTAAAAACACGTATCAAAAATCAACAGTTACTATCATTAAAAAACACATATCAAAAATATAATATTCATTTTGTAAAACCTTAATAATACTATCTTAATCGTACAAAGTAAAATCAGCTTAAAAATTATTTAAGGCACATTTGGAGATCAATTGTTTCATAAGTCTAATAGGACTCTATCTAATCCTAATTAATCAGTCTAGGTTCACAGCTCGGGATGTTTCAGGTAAGTTAAACCAAAAGCTCCTTCTAGTTTCCGGCATTAAAGGTACTAATTCTGCTATTATTCTATCTTTGCGTTCTTTTGTAATTCCTCTTGATAAAGTTTTGTTTGCAATGTTAGGAAAGAGTTTGTTCTTAATTATTTTTACTTGAAGGAAATCTAGTTCTTTCCAATCAGATATGTGATTATCTTTATACTTTATTGTAAATTTATCTCTTTCCGCTCTGACTGCCATGATATCTTTTAAATAAACTCTGGGCTCCATATTTCGGATTTTATGCTGAGATGACATATCTTCGTAACAATAAAAATCAGAGACTGTCATTACTTTTACTACATTCCTTTTTGAATTAGCTAATTTTACAGATTCTATAAAATCATATTAGTTATATTTCGGGACTTAATCGCGTGAATTATTTAAAGGTACGAACCTTTTCCTTCCTTTTCCTTTTCTATAAATAAAATCATCAAAGTCGTAAACTTTCTGTTTCTTATTTAATGCCATTTCAACTTGGTGATGGAAATTATCTGCTGACATGAACGTATGGCCAGGTTCAAAATATTTAACTGTAATTGATTCAGCAGCTATAAGTTGACTATTTACGATATTCACCAAAAAACACATGAAAGCCCAGTTTTTGTTTTGAGCCGCGCAATTGTCGGCCCATAAAACAATATGTTTCATATCTCGCTCATGTATAAAAAACGATCTGAATGCGGAAATGATGTCTTCTTGATTTCGACCGGAGGTAGTTTCGTTCCAAAGCACTGCATAAGGAACATTTCTGCCATTGCTACCTCCAAGTGGTACAAAACTCTCATTGAATGTAATGATACGGGGACAAAATATAGCAGTTTTATACTGATCCATTCGTGGTAGCATTATAACTTTCTGTAGATCTACAGAAAAGTATATGCAGTCTTTGTCAGTGGGACTTTGTTCTTTGTCTCGTTGGTATTCCTCTCTGGACTCCGTGTATCGTAACTTATGTTTGTGGTTTTGAATACATAGGTCACAGTTTTCCTGAGAACATTCAGTATGTAATTTATAGAGAGCACATTGTTCACATTCTTCATGACCGAGATGAGTAAAGGAAATATTCATTTCCTTTACAATCTTTCGATAGGTTTCCAAAGACAGTGGCATGCTGGGATATTTCTGAATAAAACATTGATGCATCATCGTTATGTTGATGTCACTCGGCAGATATAGTTTATTAGGGGCATGCTCGCGACGGTAATGTGAAATTGTTGGATTAAAACTTTGTACATGGCTCTTGATTATGTCCCTGTCTATCGTATTTTTGCGTTGGTATGATCCCCGTTTATCAACTTGATTATCAATTTCCTTACTAAGTACTGAGTGAATATGTCTATTATTCTGTGGATTATAACCAAGTGTCGTTAGAAAAAAAGTTTTGCAAACACTAATTTTTTCACGTTTGACCTGAAAGTGATAGTAATATGCAACATCTCTCTTCTTCTTACTTTGACCTTTTTTTGTAGTTCTTATTCTTATTTCCTTCGGTTCAACCATTCCTTTTATGAACAAACCTCTCGATTCCCAATTTAAACTTACATACTGATCATGTATTTCTCTTCTAACTTCATCAGATATCTTAGTTGTACATTTTTTTCGACATTTACCATCGCATGGCGGTTTCAATGACAGTTTTTCATCAGCACTTTCTTGTTTCTGTTTTATTCGTTCAGCAAGGGGAACATCAAATTTACGTCTTTTCCTTGGAAACCCAGCTTTAGTCAGACCTTTTCCATTCTCCGGTATTACAGATATTACTTCATTATTTTCACGTTCAATCTCTTCTTGCTCCGTCTCTTCACTTATCGTCTCTTCCCGTTCTTTCTCTCCACTTTCAGTCTCTTTATGTCCAATCTCTTCATGTTCAGTCTCTTCGCGTATAGTCTCTTCATGTTCAGTCTCTTCACATTCATTCTTTTCACGATCAGTCTTTTCATGCTTAGTATCTTCGTGAACGTAGTCTTCACACTCAACCTCTTCATATTCAGTCTTTCGACCTGTAGTCTGTTTGCGTTTAAGTACAGCTGGTTTTACATTTATCCTTTTACATATGGGTGAATCTAAATCTGAATCTGAGTCTATAATGTTTGGGCAGTAGTCTTTGTCAATTACACTATCGTCAGAATCTTCAAAAAAAATTATATTCCTGTTCATGTCACATTCTTCATCAGAGGATGGGAGAGTCTCATAACATCGTAAAGAATGGGTAATGGGTGCTTCAAAAGAGCTTTCATTAAATAATGTTAGGTCATAATCTTGAACAATATTTACAGAGTTACTGTATTTATTTTGAAAATCGAAAATTGGTTTAAAGTTATTAAAATCCAGAGAGCGTGACCAGAGTTTTGTTTAAGTCGGTCACTATGGGTCGTTTTTGAATAGGAATTGGCTTAATTATTGAAGGACTTGGAAGTAGCTGATGGCTAGTATGTGCAAATGGAGAAACATATGATGTTGACTCTTGATTTTGCGAAATTACCAAGGAAAGAATTTTGTCTCTTCTCGACATGGTGTTACCTGAAAAAGAAACTTTTTGCTAAGAAACAAAAATGCAACACGGAGTTTAGATTCATGCCCGATAAAATTACAATAGGCTCGCCATTTACCTATGACTATGTGAGCGGGAGTCAATAAATATAAAGAGTTACAGTTTAGACACGATTAGATAACATACAGTTAATTTCCACCATCAGGCTGAAATGGTATTAAAAAAGGAAAATAAACTTTGCGATATATATGACTTTTAGTTGCCGTAAAATTAGCCAATACAAAAAACGGGTAGTAAAAGTAATTACTGTAATTATCTGATTTTTATTGTTAAGAAAATTTGTCTCATATTATATAGGTATTATCTGATTGGAAAGAACTAGATTTCCTTCAAGTAAATATAATTAAAAACAAACTTTTTCTTAACATTGCAAACAAAACTTTATCAAGAGCAATAATAGCAGAGATCTTTAATACATTAACTAATATTGAGGTTTTACGAAATGAGTAAATTATAAATTAAATTGGTAGATAAAAGACCAAAAATTTGTTAAGTTGACGAAGTAAGTAACCTTTTAAATTGCGTTTTTTGTTTATTTTTTGTAAATCTTTTACTTGTTTTTAGTTCTACGTTAACACAAAAAGTCGCCACTTACCTATTATATGAGAATTCGTGATGAAAGAATGAAATCGAAATCGAGTTAAATCTACTACCCTATTACTACGAATGTAATCATTACAGAACGGCATTTTAGTACATGACAGCGATTAATTAAAGTCACAGAGAAAGTTATTACTTAATAATTGTTTCCTTTATATACAATAACATATGCATACATACATACATACATATAACCGCGCCGTTATCCGCCGGTAGGGTTAGGCAGAGGCGAATAAACACCTACATTTCACCAGACTTTTATTGACTCCAGCTGCTGTAATCAAGTCTGGGACATATACAGTGGTACAAACAGTTCCGTCTAATATCCAGATCAAGTTATGCGAACAGCTCGGGAAGAGAATTACCACGTTATTTACTTACTTTGTCGGGACATAAAACAATTACACATTACAGTAGTATTATAAAAGGTTAGGTTTTATCAATATAAAAGCAAATGTGCAACCTACACCAAAGCCCACGAAAAAAAAATTACATAAAGGTATTATACCCATCACACAAACCATAAAATAAGGAATATTAAATACGTTACTTATCGCCCAAAAGTGCTCGCACGCGAGTGTGACCGTCCGACTCGATGTAAGCGAGCACCGCGACTGACTGATGCTCGTCGCGGAATAAAATATTGCACTCCCCTCTCGTACCCCTCACCCTTTGGTGCTACTTATAAATGCAATAAGTGTTGAATTTAGTGCATTATTTTTCGCGTAGACATATTATATTTGCTTACCTTTCCTAAAAATAAATGCAATATATCTACTTATTATTTCAATTTTAGTAATAATTCAGTAATCAGTAATAAGGTTCCTTAACATAATTGCAACAACTTAAACATATTGCACTTATAACTAATAAATGAGGATGACAAATAACAAAATATGCTAATTATAATTGCAATAACTATATTTATTGCAGATTTAGTTAATAAAGTTATTTAGTAGCATAAATAAGCTTCCTTAACATATCTGCAATAACTGAAACTTATTGCGCTTATAGCTAGGAAAAGAAGATTAGAAGTAACAAAATATGTCAATTATAACTATAATAACTATACTTATTGCAGGTACAGGTAGTAATCTTAAATAATGCCGTGCCAAATGTATTCCTATCTATAGTTATGCCGGTCTTGATAAGTAAAACATAAAGTACGGGCTTACATATTGCAGTTATGTTTAGTACTAACACCGGAACTATAATAGACAAGTAAAAACTGTCTAAGCAAAAAATATAGATCTCGTTCTGCTGATTCCGAATATGTACTTAACTCAATTCGGCCCAAAATTCGAGTTATTGCACTTTTCGTAAGTACGGCAGAGTAGTAGCTTGCATTTTATTGTAATAATTCCCAGGTAAAAATGTACCAGTAAGCGGCAAGACAGGAGCTGAGATTCTCCTTAATCTTAATAAAGTACAAGGCAACAAGTTGTCTACCAGTTTAGACAAAACTTCCTTTATAACCATAATAGCGTTAAGGTTGAAAATGGCAACAGTCTGCATATTATTGCAAGGGAAAATCAACCCTACCGTTTATGACGTGCAAACGAATTACAACCGTAGGTTGATAGACCATATTTTTGGCCGACTATACCTGATAGTAGACGGAGTCCTTTCCCAACTTGTTGGCATTTTAAAGGTCAGTTGACAAGTGGCTATCGTAAAATTATCTACTTGTTTGTAGAAGTGATATGTTTTTAGAGTGAAAACATATTACATCAATATCTGCTACATCGAACAATGGCATGGCGTGAAAAACTCTGGGTAGTAAGCTAGTTGCTGGGTATCTAGTATAGTCAACTGATGACTCAAAGACTTGTAAACTTAAAGAAAAGTATGTAAAGACCGGGCAAGAGCATGTCAGAGCATGCTCAGTGTAGGGCTCTGCAGCTGTTTCGAGCTGTTTCAGCAAGCTGTTTCAAGTTTTTCGTCAATAACTCAAGACGGTATATCCGATCATGTTGAACATAATTTTAGTTAAAATTATTTATGAAGCATTAACTTTGTGGCTTTTTTTCTTATTTTTTGGCCATGCGGTTTAAAAGACACAGAGGGGGACGCAAGTTTCGCAGCTCTATTACTTTCAAAAATATTTAGTATCAAAATAGATTTTTAGAAACCTTTAAATGTTTTTAAAAGACCTGTGGAATTATGTGCCACATGAAAATGTTTGCTGAAAAAAAAACAAGTTCTTTTTACATGTAAGTATAGAGTAGAAATTTATAAATATTTATTTATCTATCAAACTAAGTAGCTTATACAAGACACCAATACTCTAAATTTCATTCTTAAACGTAGTGTAGTTTTTGAGTAAAATGCCTGTGACATACAGACGGACGGCCAGACGGACGGACGGACATAACGAAACTATAAGGGCTCCGTTTTTGCCATTTTGGCTACGGAACCCTAAAAACTTTTTTAACAAAAATGAACCGCCTTAAAGAAAAAAAAATATCAAGCACATCACCAAATGCAAATTTCGCTGATTCACTCCTATGTTTTAGTCTATATCTCTGGTGTTTTTTAAGCTAGAACAATGTTTTACACTTAAAAAAAACCTTCCCAGAAAAATATGCAATCGAATTATGGTTTCATAATTCGATTGCATATTTTCAAAATCGGTTCAGTAGTTTCTGAGAAAATTGCGAATATACTTAAATACGGGTCATAAAGAGAACCACCTTTTTTGAAGGCGTAGATATTTTACATAATACTGAATACACTTCACGAATAATGTAAATAATGTAATCCTCTTTTAACGTTGCCACTACTGAAATTCTCCTTTATTCATTACATCAACCGAATACTAAATGCAATTACGCTTAATTTAGTGATACTTAAACAAAAATAAATGTGATGTTGTTAGCAACGCTCGTCTGTGCTTCACTAAAACTCTTGTGGTCTATTGCAAACATGAGTGAGAGATTTGAAAAATTATAGTATACTAGCTGTCCCGCGCAACTTCGTAAGCGTAAATTTTCCCCGTTTTTGCAACATTTCTCGTCGCTGCTCCGCTCCTATTAGTCGTAGCGCGATGTTATATATCCTATAGCCTTCCTCGATAAATGGGCTATCACACAAAAAAAGAATTTTTCAAATCAGACCAGTAGTTCCTGAGATTAGCGCGTTTAAACAAACAAAGAAACAAACTCTTCCGCTTTATAAAATTATAGTACATTAGAAAGAGACCAAAAATGCGGTAGCATCCCCTATCTAGTCGAAGGGTGACCTGGCAATCTCGTGATGCTAAAATATCACAGATCCGTTCACAGAATATAAAACATAATACATATAGACTTTTATAGTATCGGACCATAAATGATTCATGGAAGAAAGGGTGCTACCTCTATTTATGATTTTCCTACGTGTAAAAACTTCCAGATACCCCGCTGTAAGTAATTCTGTAGCTCTAAAATATACAGTGCCATTTCACGTTATGTCCGACTGATTTTCAAATAGAAAATTGTGATGTTAAACTTAATTTTCAAAGAGATAAGTTAATAATTAAAATTAATATAGAAATATATGTGCCGTTTTGATCGATGACTTGTTGCCATCTTGTGGGTAGTGCCATGATCCTACTGATCTAAAAAATTTGAAATTTTGATCAAAAAAACCTGACGGGTAGTTTTCAGTGTTCTTTTGAGGTTAACTTTATGCTTTCTAAAGAGTTCTGAAGTGACCGAAACATCACTCAACAATCTGATGGAGCAAGATCAGGGCTATACGGAGAATGCATCAACACATCTCAGCCAAGCTCTCTCAATTTTTGCTGAGTGGCTATAGATGAGTGCGGTCTTGCGTAGTCATGATGGAACACCACGCCCTCCCTGTTCACCAGCTCCGGCCAATTTTACTCAATGGCTTCTTTTAACCTTATCAGTTGCTAACAGTAGAGGTCAGAACCGTTAGTTTTACCCGGCCGCAAAAGCTCATAGTGGATGATTTCTTTCCAATCCCACCATACACACAGCATCATTTTGTTCCAAGTCAGGTCGGGCTTTGCCAAGGTCTGTGTGGCTTGTCCATGCTTCGACCACGATCTTTTCCAGACATTCTTATCGTAAATGACCCATTTTTCATCACCCGTAATCAACCGTTTAAGAAATGGGTCGAAATTGTTACGTTTCAATAATGAATCGCTAATGAAAACACGTTGCATTGAGTTTATCTCAGTGAAAATTATTCGCGGCATTCGTCGTTAAATTTTATTCGCATTTTTACCTTTTTTGTAACATAACTTTAAAATGTACCGAATTTCTTCGTCACATACGTTCATTTTGCTTGCTTGAAAAATAAAATAGGGCGGGAAATAGTTTTCTTTAAATATATTATATATATTGCATCTTCAGAATGTCAACATTTAATGGTATTAAAACCAGCCAGTTAAGTTCAGTACAACCAAAGAGGTTTGATTACTGGCAATACATTCAAAATACGAAAATACTTTTGCCCCTACCCATCATATTGTCCAGCACACTGTGAAGAAAATAATACCTATATTATTCTAAACAACGAACGTTACCTAGCGAATGTTTTATTTCTGTTTGTCATTCTATTTTCGAAACGAAATAGAAGAAGACAATATTCGATTCTAAATAAGGAGGTTAGTCTTCAAATCTATTAGGCCTGCATTCCGTAATGCTTCCTAAATATGTACCATAAGCACGTAGGTGAAATTCACAAGGCCGCTACATACAGCATTTACAACGATGTTTGCTAAGCCTGTGCATGCACACAAGTGAATCACTTAGTCTGTTGATACAACAGATCCTTTGAGAATGCCATTATCACATACCAAAATGTTCTACGCGACTAGGTTTGTGTGCCTGTTTAAACACAATTTGAATTGGAGAATAATGCAACGACTTACGATGAGATCACTAGCGCAGCTTGGGGAGGCCGGTGGTGCTTTTTTTTTAATAATTCCAAATTGGAGTTAGAGAAAGTGAGGGTTACTTCTTTTTGTTAATTATCCATATTTCAAATTAGTACGTGCTATATCAGTATACAAGTGATTTTTCTCGAAATTAGCAAAAAAATCTTTGAACAAGCGAGTGTTTGACAGTAGATCAACCTAAAGTTCGAAAACTTATCACTTAAAAACCAGTTTTTACTTATAATGAAAATATTATACCCATTTCGCGTTACGGTGTTTTTGTTTTATGTTCTATATTCATATGGGTGGATCCCGGATTTCATTCTGGGGGGGGCAGCACGAGAGGCAAATCGTAGTGCCGGGGTAGAGGCGGCTGCACGCAAGTAGGGGGGGTAGATGAAGGTCGCGGGCGGAGATCATGACCCGGTTCGCCCGCCCGCAGCCCCATGTAAAGCGGCATCAGGAATAGCCACCTCAATACGGAAGCAGAAGTTCGAATTTTGGCGCCAAAACACGGAAGTGCTACTCAAAAAGCCAGTGCACGTTTACCGGTGCCCGTCTACTACGAGGCCCAGATACTTTATCTGGGCCCGTAGCTGTACGAGGACGGGGCTCAAGGCAATGAGGCACCTGTAGGTGAAACGCAACGGGGCCACCCTAAGCCCCAGCGCCTTAATACGCCAAACCATTTGGGAAATCCCTAGGTTGACCAGGCGCGCCGCCTTCTCATATTTGCCATCCGGGCCGTTACGAGCACATCCCTCATGACAGTAATTTTAAACGCAAGAACTGTCAAAAGTATGTTACACTGATTTTGGTGACAGGGTCAGAGTATAAACCTGGCATTTCTTTTAATATAATTAAGGTAAGCTCTCTAGTCTAGTTATATTTTTTGCAACAACTGTAAAGTTTTCTAAGTGGCGTTTACTATGTATAATTTAAGATCCACTTATTTGGAAAATAAATATAATAATACTTGCTGTTAGATTTGTTAGATTGGGGAACACTAATTCTGCAGTATGAAATTTGTTAGTCAACCTTAGGAATTTGGGTCTACTGAATACTAAAATAATAATAGTTTTGTTGAATTAACTTTTGAGATAAAAGCATTGCATATATGCAATTAAAAAAATATCATCGCCCTTTACACGCATAGTTCAGACTGCGCATCTGGAACTAAGTTCCAGACCGCAGATGGATCTGTGCGGTTTAGACAGCGGATCACACTTTCGTGCTAATATTATGTTTAAGGTTTGAAACATTTCAGAGCGAGGGATGGAGCGACACGTGCTTTTTCCTGCACTCCGATGTTTACGTGTGAAGGGCGCTATTCCCTTTGTTCTTCGTAATTACCACCCAGCGTGATAGATGCTAAGCTTAACACAAGAGTATCGGTTTATATTTTTTATATTTATTAATATTTTATTTTACAGCATAAAAGTAACCATTATCAAGGTAGTTTCTTGGCTCTGTGAGTCTCGTATTGTCTTCTTTAAAATTGACAACTTTCAGAGGCGCTCAACTTTTTTCTTGTTTTCCAATTTGTTTCCAATATATGCCTAAAAACTTTTTTATGAAATAATGATCATATTCCTTTGTTGTTTTCGTAACAAAACATATTATATATGTAGCAGATATGGTCGGTGTTATTAAGCCAAGACTTGCATGAAGAACTGAAAATGAAACGGAAGACTTGTAATAATAACGTCTCATAAATTATCTATGCTTATGTATAACACTCACATATTATAAACAAAGTGCTATTTGTTAAAATTTTGTTTTGATAACAATATATTGTAGGTTAGGTTACAATATTTGGAAAAAAATGTCATTAGAACCAGAATAAATTCAAACAAAATAATTTATAGGCTAAGTACTTCTTAACCAAATGTTTAAAAAAAAACAAATAATATAAAAACGGCCCCGCACAGTGAATACCCACGCTATGCCACTGGATGAGAAACACCACTTACAAATAAATTTTAAATAGGTAGGGACAGTGCAACAGAATCGTTTTATGAAGATCTAACTAAAGTATATCTGTGTGAGTTAGGTCGCCAGAGCTCATTGGGGAGTTACGAGACAGTGATGGATCAATGATCGTCGAGCCAAAGTAGAAATTTGTGCTTTAAATAATGCTTTTTTGTATCTTGCAGTGGATATAACGATACTGAACTATAAAAGTGCCGCAAGAATTAAATATGATAAGAAATCAATCGAGAACTTACATGTAATGAAAGAGTTAAATCCACGGCCACAGGATTTTTCCTTCATAAAGGTACCTACATAAATGTATGTTCATATTTAGCTACCTACTTGAAGGATAAAACTATTAAAAGCTTAAATCTTATTTATAAAAAGTCAGTTTTACTAACGAATGTTTTTTTCTTATTCTAATATATTTAAAAAAAGGGTGGTCTGTAAAATTGGTCTATGGACGATAATTTTACATGAAAACGTCATAAGAAAACATTAATGACATTGAATAAACAACCATGCCTGTGACACTTTTTTTTTATTTCCAATTGTATCGCATGTCGCTGCAATCGCCAAAACATTGATGACATTGTATTAAACAGCCGGGATGAAATACTTCAGCCTATCAGCAGGGGGAACGGGCGTGAGCGGTGATGTCACAGGTTTTTCTGTGAGTGCAGCCGATCATCGATTTATAACACGTTATCAAAAAACTAGAGCGAATGTTTATAAAGCCTTATCCAACATTATAATCCTATGTCGCTGCAACCATATTTACCAGTAAATAGAAGACGGCCGGCTATTAGTATCTCAGCAGGCTATTAATATCGGATGAGGGGTGTTACTGCTGATAATAATCGAGTGACTGTCAATCTAGTTGCTGTTTCATGACGAGGATTTATGGCGCGAAGGTTCGATATCAGCAGTAAATTATTTACCGTCCGTCGATCTACAACCCTAGTGATTAATGCTCTCGAGTGATGTAAAAACGTTCCTGTAATGCGCTCGTAACAATTTTAGGATATTATTACTGCGTTGGATATTAAAAATTTAATTTCGGCTCATAATTCCTTGAGCACATATCGTAATATCAAGTTTTATTATACGTTGTAAAGCCGCTACAGATATATGGCAACATTAACTCTCTTTTAAGCCGCGTAGCACCTATTCAATTACTAATAACGCGTATTCGCATCAAGTATCATTAATTATACCAGCTGTTCAGAGATTAACTTTGATTATTTCGCAAGAAGGTTGATGAGTAATCCTTTGTAAATAGGAACGTATATTTATGGTTTATCCTAATATTACGCAGTGAAATGAAAGTGTGTAGAAAACTTATGCATGCGGCTCCACTAGTGTGTATGCCATTTCTTGTGACTATTCTACTTGAGCTCTCTAATGTACCTACTAAGTTCTTATCTATGTAACTATACAAATAATTTATAGATACAAATAAATAAATTTGAAGTGTCCGTTTGTAATGATTTTTTACTAAATGCATTTGAAAGTATATAGGGTAATTTACAATATACTAATAACTGCCCGCTCGCAGCTTCTATAAATAAATGAATTATATAATAATTAAATAACTTTGTAATATAATATAAATAGAAAATATTTAATATATTAACCCTTAATCACCTACCACTTGTTTTTGGACTTATAACCTTAACCATCTAGAGACTACTTTACTGGAGGAAAATCGTTATTAATTGTAAGGTTTAGGTCCTCTCTCAGATGTGTGATGTGTGATAAATGGTTGTGTGACAAAAGTAGGTGGTAGGTGGTGAAGGGTTCATTCGTATTTTTTTTTTCAAAAATTATATAATGAAGTTATTGTAATGTGAAGCGGCCAAAAGCTTCCACTCTTGGCTTATTATTAGTATATTAATATACTAAATCACGCTGTAAGTATATGGTACTTATAGCTAAAACTCTTTTTTATTTATTTTTTTTTGTCTGTTAGTTTGTTCCGGCTCATCTCCGAAACCGCTGAACGGATTTTGGCCTGAGGGTTTAAAAAGGGTAACTTTTATCTTTACGCTAAAGTTTACAGGGAGTAAGCAGCACTGCAACTCCACGCACAAAGCCAAAGATCAAGCTGCATCAACCGATTTTAAAGAAACTTATAACAATCTTTACATGTTAACCATACCTACCTACTCATCAGAGGCGTAACTTGGATAGACAGGCCCCTTATCAGGATTTGTTGCGGCGCCTGGTGCCTAAAGTCCATCGCACAAATTTACAATTGACTCTTTAATTCCACTATCTGGCACGGGTGCTAATGCACGTTTGGGGTTCCTATAGTCTGGGGGGCGTATAATTGATACGGCTGATATGGTGGTAGCTACGCTCCTGCTACTCATGTCGCGTCGGCGTTCAGCTAGTCGATTCGCTAAGCGTCACATCAAAGATGTCTACAACGACGAGCTCACCGATGCTGCAACCTAGACATCACGGATGTAAGCATCGATGTCAGAAACCAAATTCGTAATTAACCAAATGCTCGTCGACGATGTCTCGGTTGTGATAACGCACGGATGTTGTCTAGGATGTTACGATGTTGCAATATTTCAAATTTCATATAATTTTATTTATAATCGAGAATCTCGACTGACGAATTTTAGAGTTTTTATTAGATTTTCATTGAATTTAAATCCACAATGGTTAACTATAAAGTGTGGGGTATTTAATAGATAGTGCACAATTTATTAATTTAATTGTTTAGGACATGTGAAAATAATAAAGTTAAATTTTTAGACGTGAACACTGAGCAAATGACAATTGGTCACTTATTAGTACTGTTGCCAGATTGGATAGATTCCCTGCAAATTTGGGCAGGTTTTTCGGCCATGGGGGGGAAAATCGATCGTAATAATTTTTATTAAGCTGTTTTAGTAGCATATTTTAGCTTAGAAACCATTAAAATGCACCCATCCCCCGTCGCACGAGCGATCCACACTTGACTAGTGTTGCTTGATGATATTTTTCACAAGAAACTATTTTTTGGGGGGAATTTTGATAAATTTTGGGGGAAAATTCACATAGTCGTTTGGCCACACTGCTTGTCAGCATATATTTTATAAATATGTCAACTACTCACAATTTTATTTTACTTTCCTTTGTTTTGTTTGTTTAATGTTTATACTTTTTTAAATCTTAATGATCAAATATTTCTTCGAATAAGCATAACTCCATAGTACCTACGCTACGCTGTTATGGAGAGTTAGAATAATAACCTATAAATGGATAAAATTCTTGTACCAAATAATAATGGCCTAATTCTGTCGAAGGTAAGTTGATTTCAATTAAATTGACAAACAGAATAATCAATTTGCAGAGCATGACTAATGCTCATGCGCAACGGGCAGTCATGTTTACTTTATAAAAGAATTGAAAGAAATGTAGAAACTTGAACTCACTCCTCACTGGTGACCGTAGAGCTGGTAGCTTCCTCGCACAACGCATCAGTATTGCTATACAGCGAGGAAATGCCGCCAGTATTTGTGGAACCATGCCCAGGAGTCTCAATTTTTTGGATATATTTTAGTTTTATTTAGTCTTAATTTGTAGTTTAAATATAGTATTTATATTATCTAATTAATAATTTGTTCTCTGATTATACTTATGAATACAAAAAATAAATATACCATTGGCTTCTAATAATAAACTCACTAAGTTTGTCTTAGGAATTTATCTGTTGTCTATATATAGGTGTAATTCTTACATTATGATGAGTTGTAATGGTGGTGATAATAAAATGTTTTTTTACTTGTAGTGATGGATATAAAAAGATAACACAGTGTTATAGAAGATATTGTGAATGCAGTGACCTACTTAAAATCAAAGCCAGAACAAAAAAGTCCTCAATGATATCGGTAGTTATACCTATGCATCAAAAAATTAAATAACATGTTGCATTTAATATAAACTGTGAACCATTGTTAACAGTGCACAATCAAGAGGCTAAGTGTGATATTGAGGCCCCATTGAAATAAACAAACATGCACTGTGAAATTGTTATGTACGAGTATCTATTACCGGTGTTAAGTTTTACTACGTTTTGTACAGCAATTAATCCAATCTCCTCACTGATGTGGAGCGGTACAGTGATCTTATTAAATTACTATTTAAGCTGTGAGTATTAATTCGATGGTAGACGGCTCAAAGAAGTACTTTGTCTTCATAAAAAAATATATTAATTGTATTTGTGTTTAAATAAATCATTTTTTTTATTGACTTGTTTTATTGGTTATAACTACTAATATCAGTCAGGTACAAAGGTGTACTACAGCCAAAATATTTGCTAGAATTTGTAAGAACTTTGTAATTCATGAACACCATTATTGTTTGAATAGGCAATATCTTGAGTGAGAGCAACTGTTTTAAGTCTAACTAGCTTTCCCTGGTTTTAGCTGTTCGAGCGTGTAAGCGTAACAGACACAAGTTACTTTCACATCTGTGGCGCGGTGGGAATGACTGCTACGCAAGAGGTCGTGGGTTCGATCCCCATCCAGGATAAAACTTTGTGTGATGAGCACGTTGGTTTATTCTGTGTCTGGGTGTAATTTATCTATAATATGTATGTATTTAGAAATATATAAGTATGTTTATGTCTGGTTGTACAAGCTCTGCTTAGTTTGGGATCAGATGACGTTGTGTGACTTGTCCCAAGTTGTGTTTCATCAACGCAGAGCCTAAACCGCTAGGGTTACAAACGTGAAACTTTGGCAGTTGCTGCCTTTTATCTTGTTGGCTCTGTCCCCTTAAGGGACCAATTTTTAGAAATCTTATAATGAAAAAATCAAATAGGGTGTATTAGTAAAATAGGGATTACAGGTTTGTGTTAGATCGGTAAAATTTCGTATTTAGCTTTTCCGTTTAAAATAATGTACACGTGTTTCAGCGTTTTTGGAAAATCAAACTCTAAGGGAGTAAACTAGGGGTTGCAAGTATGTGTGAAACTCCGTCAGCTTTTTAAGGTGTGGTCTGTGCGGAGGCTAAGTGCGGTTTTCTTTTTCACCCAGGTAAAACTAACTAACTAAGGTGTGGTCTGTGAAATTTCGCACTTGGATTTTGGGTTTAAAATAAAGAAACACGTATTTCAGCGTTTTTGAAAAATCAACCCTTTAGGGGGGTAAAATAGTGGTTACAAGAATGAAACTCCGTCAGGATTGAAGTAAGATCTATTAAATTTCGTATATGGCTTTTTCATTTAAAATAAAGTGAGACGTGTTTCAACGTTTTTGGAAAATCAATTCCTAAAGGGGTAAAATAGGGGTAGCAGGATTGTATGAAACTCCGTCAGTTTTAAATTCTGATGTGTAAAATTTTCTTTTTAGCTTTTACATTATATATATAAAAAAAATATCAAATTCAGCGTTTTTTTGGAAAATCAACCCCTAAGGGGGTAAAATAGGGATTGCAAGATTGTATGAAACTCCGTCAGTTTGAAATAAGATCTGTGAAAATTGGTGTTCGTTTATATTGAAAATTTGTTTTTGGTTATAAATTTGCTTAGCGTTTTGATCGAAAGCGAAAATCAACCCATAACGGGGTAAACCGTGTAAAAGCGGGGGAAGCCGCGGGCGACAGTTAGTCTTTATATATGTCACATACATAGTTACATAACTCATCTATACTTCCTACTAATATTATAAAGCCGAATGTAATGTAATACTTTTAACCTGATATTTCCACAGAATGTAGACTTACGCGGGTGAAACCGCGGGGCGCAGCTAGTATATTATAAAGCTGAAGAGTTTGTTTGTTTGTTTGAACGCGATAATCTCAGGAACTACTACTGATTTTTTTACTGATGGATAGCCCATTTATCGAGGAAGGCTATAGGCTAGCTATATAACATCACGCTACGACCATAGGGAGAGGAACAGCAATGAAAAATGTTGCAAAAACGGGGAAAATTTACGCAGACGAAGTTGCGCGGGACAGCTAGTCTGAAAATAATACTTTATTATTTAACACGCCACAAACTTAACGACGATATAATTATAACACCCACGTATAATATATTGAACCATTATGTGAAATAAAGACCACATTTGGTCTGCATCTTACAGCACATCCGAGAGAAAGCTACTATTTTAAAGCTTTACCATTTGACAGCCAAAAGCGAGCGCGAGGGCGAGGATGTCGGCGAAGGCGAGGATGTTTTGGCATCGCGAATACCAAATCCATACATTTATCTAAGCCTTATTACTAAATTCTGTCGCGCGGGCGAGATAGCGCTATGATCGCTTCGCTTCGCTGTAATTTCATTTTAACAGACTACGAAACGCTTTACATCGGATGTTTCATCGTTGAACTCTTGGATGTAAGGATGTTGAACAGTTAGCGAATCGCCCCCCAGGACGCCAATTCACGTATTTAAAGCAGCACATTTGCAGTTAAGTTTCGATTAAAACGGCAATTTTCGTATTCTTGTAACTTTGTGATCGATCCTAAAAACGCTTGCGTACCGTACTAGAATGTCGTTATTGCGCTCTTGAGACGCATATGTGAAGTAAGAGTATTTGAGATCGATCCCAAAGTTACAAGAATACAAAAATGGCCGTTATAAATTGAAACTTAACTGCAACTGCACTGCTTTAAATACGTGAATTGATCTAGTCATATGAGTATCATAAAATTCTAATAGTGTTCTGAGAGTGAGCACGTTTGCCAGATTTGTTTTAGGTATTCCTACTTTACGGATCAAGTTACATTTTATCTCGTAAAATTCTCCATTTCTGTAGTAGAAAATATAATGTATGTAGGTATGTTAGTGTGTAACGGAATCTTTGAACATGTTTTTCACCCACTTCAGGACGTCGGATTTAATAGAAACTTCGCACACTTATCAACGACCGTTGACAATACAATCCGATAAAAAGGGATTTTTGAAAATTCATCCCCTAAGGGGATACAATATGTTTAAGTTTATATGAAACTCCGTCAGGTTTGAAGTTAGATCTGTTGAATTTCGTGTTTGGCATAATGGTTTAAAATTTAAAACAAACATGTTTCGGTAAAATTGGAATTGCAAGTTTTCATAAAACTTCGTTAGTTTTAAAGTTAGTACTGTGAAATTTCCTAAATTGGTTTTCCGGTTTAAAACCACTAAAAAAATAAAAATAAATAAAACTTTCAAAAACTAAAAAAAACACGTTTTTATAAATGTTGCTAATAATGCTAATCATCTTTAAAAAAAAAAAGTTTTTTTTTTTAAAGGTAATTAGCAATGTGGGATTCTGGTCCCACATTACTAGCAATCCTGTTAACCCCTCCAGCTAAGCTCAATGGCTTGTGTTAGGAGTCGGTAGTATAATGGTAAGGATTACAAATCAGTTTATCGTAAAATAGCGAGCAGTGATTTAAAATCAATATCGCCACAAGCACCATACGCTTTTCTCGATAAACTATTCTTTTTATTTATTACTTTTTAGTACAGATATTTGCAAAAGCGTTTTTTTTTAGTTTTAAAATTATTATTTTGTAACAGGGCCTATTCAGCAAAATCAATGCAGTTATTTGTAATTTACGTAAATGTATGCACAGGTACAATGTATAAAAACATGTAGGTACATGTGACGCGGAACTCATTGACACATCGTGAATAGGGATTCCTACTTATACTACGAAATCCGAAGTATGCCTCTTTTATTTTCTATTAATTAAAAATCGGTGAATATTAAATACAAAAGCATTTACTTTTTTACATTTAACGAGCAATGAAATCGGTTTGTGATTACGTCATTATTTCTTATGACTGCTTATTAAAAAGTCGTCATTATATTCGCCTTCTTACTTCCTTCCTCTCTGTTCAACCAGAAACATTACACAAAACGAAAGATTCAAAGACAATAGACAAAAGAAAACCTTTTTCAAGAATCTTACGCCGGCTCCACACGTTGGCCCCAACGTCGGTCCCAACGTCGGTCCCAACGCCACTCGTCCAGCGTGTGGATCTGGAAAATAGCATTGGCGCCAACGTTGGGGCGAGCGTGGAGAAATGACAAACTGAGCCCACGTATGCATCGCATTATGACATCTAGACTTTTTGAAAATGAAAATTCTAGCCAAACCATGGGTTGGTTGTCAACTAGACATGATAAAAAATATTTATTTTACATAAAACTTTATATTTATAGTGTTTTAGTGACATAATAGTAAAACTAAAACTCATTCACTTTATTATTAAACAAAAAATAGAATCAACAAAAACTCACCATATCTTAAGCTTAACTTTTGGATTACAACTTAGTATTTCCACTTAAAATCAGACTGGAACATTTTTATAATTATCAAAAGAGCTTATTTTTAAAAGAAAATATAAATGAGATCTTTGAAAAGTAATCATCGCTGTTCAAAGTAAGACCAGCAGCTAGCGTACATTTTGTATGTGCCCACTCCTTGCATACTTTGACACTGGATCCATGTTTTCCCTGGTAATCTCTCAGAATAGGATTCGCAACAAACTAGGTAGGAATAGTCATCATCATTATGGTTGCTTTCCGCACTTGACTAAAGTACTTTATTTTATTATCAATGTTCTTTTTTGGCTTCTTAACTGTATTTGTGGTTTATAAGAAATTACTAAAAATTTCCTTTTTTGAGAGTGTCTGTCAGAATAGCAGTTTTTCTCTTCCTTGTAAAGTTTTCCTTTATAAGTTCATACTTAAATAAAATAAAAAAACATGCATTACTATCCTTCTAAATCGTGGGGTTAGCTGAGCAACGATTGCTCAACTAACCCCAGCCCAACAATTTGAAACAAAAGCGTGCTTATTAAAAATACTGTTATAATTATATCCAAAACTTACCTGATTGAAAACGGATATATTTGATTCGTATAGAAGAAAAATTCACATAAACATTTTTTCTTCTTTGTTGCTAAATAAACTTGCCCCTCCCTACCCTACGCCATTTCAAGCGTAAGTCTAACACTAGAACACCTGAAGAAATAATAATTGAGTCTGACGTCAATATGCGTCAAGTGTGCACACCAACTCTCCCACATTGCATAGTATACGTTATTCTAGATATACACATTGTACTCGTATCAGTGGTGTTGGGACCGACATTGGAGCCACCGTGTGGAGCGGGTCTAATATGCATGTATATAATGGTCTCCTAACCGATTACCGTCGTAATCGGTTAGCAAACTCAAATATCTTTATTTCATAAAACCCGGTTAATGATTATTTGAAAACGTCAAATTAATACATACTTACTAAAAAAATATAAAATTATGATTGTTTAAAAAAAAAAAAATTAAATGAAGTTAGGCCGCAGTTCCAAGTGTAAAGCTCATGAGAATAAGCTGCCAAGAAACTCATGGGCCACTCTTTTAAAATCATCATTTTTTTCTACACATAAATATTTTTTACTAAACGAACCAGTGTTTTTGGTGAGTGTAATCGTTTATAAATTATGGATAACTCAATTAAAATACTATAAGTAACTCTAAAATAGGTAAATATAAACGTATTCAGCAAACAAAGTACATTTGAATATCGGTGAGAGAAAGCAGCTCAATCCCAAGCGTTTTTGTCTTCCATATAAACAATTAATGAGTAGTAACTTTTCATACACAATTTTTTGTTAATGGTACACTTAATTTTATTACGACTTAATTTCTGAATATCGCTAGGGATTTTATTGTAGAAACGTATACATTGGCCCCGAAATTATTTGTTTACTTTTTGTAACGTTGACGCTAGTACAATAAGTATATGTTAAATCCGCGTACCTATTAATATACAGAGATGCAACAGTCATGATATTGATTTTCTTAAATTTTCTTTATGTGAGTGTCTACTACTTTTTTGTTTCTTTTTTTGTTTTAAAAAGAGACGACTCCCGCATTAGGGTACAAGCCCTGTGTCGCGGGGGACTTTACAAACATACAACTCACGGACACAAAATACTCCCAGACTCGGAACAACAATTTGTGGATCACACAAAGTGGTGTTCCGTGTGGGAATCGAACTCACGACCTCTGACGTAGCAGTCGGACTGCTGCTACTTAAATCGTAAATTTATAGAATAGCCCTCTTCTACAGAACAAAAATGGTTTGAATGTTGGCAGCATTTCCCCGAAGTAGAATGTCGTACGACGTTATACTATGAAAATAATTAAAATAAACTAATCGCGTGGTTTCAACGTCTGTTGGCTGACGAATTTTTCTAACTGCGTACGCTGTAGAACTGAGTCTATTAGACAATTCACTTATATGTGGGCCTCACTGAAGCTTAGAATCTAGAGTAATTCCTAAAAACTTTGTGGTCTGTACAAGGTTCAACTCATCTTCTTCTATTTTTATAGTGATTTTTACTGATTTCACGTTAGGTGTTATAAATCGAATACATTTAGTCTTGCCCTCGTTTAAGAGTAAATAGTTAACATCAAACCAGTTAACCACTTTTGAGTTTTTTTTTTTTTTAAATTACATCTTCAATGTCTTTTTGCTGGCATTTTAATCTAAATAATAAAATGATGTGTCATCTGCAAACAGGAATATCGTTTATGTAAATTAAAAACAATAACGGCCCAAGAATAAAACTCGCGGGGTTGCGGGGCTCCCATTTTGACCATAGACCCCAGGTAACGTTTACCATTAACATCAACTTTCTGAATTTATGTTTTAATAAATAATTTATAATAATTTCCTGATTAATTTATAATAATTTCCTGATTATGCAGTTCAGTCAAATGCCTTAGATAAATCACAGGAGACGCCTAAAGCATCCTGCGATTCCTCTCAGGCGTCAAAGATATGTTTTGTAAGATCCACACCAGCCATAATACCAAATTGTTTAAAGTGTAATAATTTATTTTTGCAAAAGAAGTTCTGCATCTAATCATATATTATTTTTTCAAAGATTTTAGTAAATGTTGGTAGTACTGTCGGTGAAGACATTTGATTCTTGTAATTGTAATTTTGTAAAAACCAATTTAGTCACTGAGCTAACAGTGTGATGATAAAATCTGAATGGAAGTTTTTTTTGGCAAATCAATGTTTCAAGCAATCAAATCCTTTAAAATTAAAATGCCAGTTGGGGATAATTCTAATAAACTTAGATCTTGGCGATTCATAAACAAATAACATCAATTATTTATTGTGTTCTATCATGACAAGTAAGAAATACAGCTCTCTTATTGTTCCTTTACAGAACAACAAACGAAAATGTAATAGTTTCAAAGCAAATTTAATTTTACTTATGCCATATATTTGTATGTCCGCGATTAAGTGTCACAGCCAGACAGTCGGATCCCAGTTTAAAGGAGAATTTATTCAAACCACATTTCTCGACCTCTATGCTGCGTGTTGGACACGTTGGTAAATCCTCGCAAAATGTCACATCCAACCAAAGAGCCAGAGAATTTTAACATTCAACTGACTATTATTGAAATGAAAGTTGTAGTCATTGTTTTAAATAGTAGGCATGACTTATTTCCCCAAATGCCAACTGCTTAAAGTCCCAACAAAACAAATTAGATAAAATGTTATTGACATGAATTGTATATAATTATTTTTAAACTATTTTTTTTTTTTACATGTAATGATCCCTTACCATAAATTAATATGAATATATCCTAATATTATAAAGCTAAAGAGTTTGTTTGTTTGAACCTTATAATCTCAGTAACTACAGTTAGATTTTTTTTTAAATATTTTACTATTGGACAGCCCATTTATCGAGGGAGGTTACACAACATCGTGCTAAGACCAATAGGAGCAGAGCAGCAATGAAAAATGTTGCAAAATCGGGAAAAATTGACGCATACGAAGTTGCGTGGCTCAACTAGTATAAATATAAAAAGGATTCACAGACCACTCACAGACCTGATAACTTTTATACCTCAACCATTTCAATAGAGGCTATCGCTTTCACGGCGAAAACTATTCAAAAACTAGAAGTTCCTTAACATTTCTTTGTCGAAGCAAGTTGCAATGAGATACTTAAAACAGATAACTAGATGACCCGTACTCCAACTACAAAAGTTCCTATTCAACGGGAAGTTAAAAATTCAACTACCTAAAAGCAATTCAGAAAAATCTGAAGCCTCGCTGCTCACTGAAGACGAGAACGAAGTTTTGTCACAGATTAAAAAAGTTCAAAAGCGTTTCCGTCTATTATCCCTAGAGCGATTTTCAGACCAAAATAAAAGAGGTTTAGTATAAATAGAAATACATTTATTTATTATCTATTACAATTATAAAGCCCCTTTTGGTATATAGGTATAATAAAAAAAACTGTTCCAATGGATTGAGAGAGATCTCCTCCTTTTTTAAATCGGTTTATAATAAAAACTAGTTTTTGATCACGAACATAATAGAGTAATCGCGAAATTCGTTTATATAGGTACTTGACACACGGTTGTAGTTAATGTTATTAAAAATCCAATTTTTAATTAAATTCTAATTGGGAAGAGACTAATATTTGCACGTACTCAATATGTTAACATGTACTACTTAATTTTAAAATGTTCATAAGGCAGTTTAAATGCATGTCGGGCACTACAACGTTATATCTCAAGCGTCCGCTCCGCTCGACTGCACAGTAACTACCCGTTAAAATGTAAATTTATATTACGAGCAATGTTGCAGAGCTTCCGGGGATCCTATCCCGTAGATAATTAAAACAAGGCACGAACTAGCCACTCAACTGACATTAAAAGGTATGAAAATCTTGAAAAACAACTCTTACTTAAGAAAAACTGTAATGTCAACTTGCTAAGTAATGCGTCTCTAAGCCGCAAAGCGGTAAGAAACAGTTTCATTGGAACTATCTCAAGTATGCTTTAACTCCCTCAGTCTTAGCATTATGCTTCTAGCCCGGTATATAAATCTTAGAGAACAAGGATTAGGAGGATGGAGTTACAGTTTTTCTAAAGTTATTATCGACTTGAGTAAATTTTATAAAAGATTTGAGTAAATTAGACTGCTGCGATCTTGCGATCTGGGTTTGATTACCGTACGGAACAAAAAATATATTTGTTGGAAATCTCGGTGTTTGTGTAATATACAACTTATGTTTGTAAGGTTTACAACCATACAGGGCTTGTGCCCTAGCGCGAGAGTTGTTCTTTTTAAAAGCAAAAAATATAAGTAAAATACTTATATTAATTGACCGGGACGAGGAAGAAGAGATGATCTTACTACGGCAGTCTTCGTACTTCAAATAAATCTGTTTCTAACTATACTTCTGCCGTAACACGATTCCGTCGAATCCAGTTTCTGCCTAATCAAGTTTCTACCTTTTCCCAAATCTGCCGAACACCGCGTAAGGGAAGTGAGGATGTGCAGTATGTCGACTCGCCAGCTGACAGCTACTCCACCTCCGCTCAGTTGCACTGAAACCTAGTAACAAGCTGAAAAGTTAAACTTTATTTTAAAGATAACTAGCAATGTGAGATTGCGGTCCCACATTACTAGCAATCCTGTTAACCCCTCCAGCTAAGCTCAATGGCTTGTATTAGGAGTGGGTTTACGTCGGCAGTATATTGGGCAGGATTTAAACCCACGATCTCACGATTGCGAAACCGATGCCTTAGCCATTAAGCTACCGCCGCTTCAAAACTGAACTTATCTATGAATTTAAAATGTTTGGAGGAAAAACCAACTTGAACCCGTGACCTTAGGGGTACCGGCCCTAAGCTGTTTACTAACTTCGGCATTGAGACATGTGCGCCAAAGTCGAATTTAGTGACGTCATCCACCGCGTTCCTAGGAATTTGTACGGCTCTGTGAGTTTCATTGCAGAAACCATTTAAACACAGATTTTTGATGACGCTGGGCCTGGACATTACTTTTTGTATATTTTTAAAGCACACATGTTTTCACATGTATAAAATTAGCATAAAAATGCTTATTTTTAAATCATTTTTACAAACTTTTATACAAAAAGTAATTAGCTCATAGAAGCATAGCATGCTTTCACATGATATCTTACTATAGTTTCATACATTTTGTATTTATAAAGCCCTAGGTAATAAGGGACTGTGTTGCTTCTATCTACTTTGGGAAGGACAGGTACTTAAGTAAGCTATAAACTCATTCAACCAAAGATCAACAATACCAATGGTTTTACATTATGGACTAAATGTAATGCAATAAAGCTTAGGAATTTCAATGTACATTTAGTTTATAGAATTGCAACATAGCAATGTTATTTAGATAGCTCGTTGTCCGACATCATTCTGAGCGCTGTGGATGTAAACGGAAACAATATTAGCGTGGAATATTAACAATTTTGCAAGTCCGGCACTAATGCCGGCAGGTACCGACTGACCAGCAAATGTAGGAACTCACAACTACGTAGCCTTTGAAACTAAACTCAAACTATGAACAAGCTATGGGCAGAATTAGGTTGCTTAAGTTTGACCACCAAATCTAGTATCTATGGTTTGTTAATAGTCTGCAACTGAGCGTACTTACATCCTGTTCAAAGGTTCAACAGTTACCACGATACATTAAACCTTAGTGCTACGAATTAAGGAGGAAATCAGGTTTCAAAACTGGGCCCCCAGACAAATGGCATTCTTTTCGATTAGAGTTTACGCTAATCGAATGGAAAGACGACATTGCGCGCGCAACACTGTTAATACAAAAATTGTTAATATGAGATTAGCAGTTGTACGCGCGCAACGACGTCATTCTATTAGATTAGCGTAAACTCTAATAGAATAGAATGCCATTTGCCTAGGGGCCCAGAATAGAATCGAAACGACATCAGCTGCCAATGTGCAAGCTATAAAAAATCGGTTAGTAATGTTTTTTTATTAATAAAACAGAATAAAAGAAAAGAATTTACAGGCAAATACACATATACACAATAATTTATAGGAGTATTCAGTCATAGGCTCAGATAGCAGTGTAGGGATAAGCTTACCGATCATATATATAGTAGTTGAATGACATGTTAGACTCGAGTATTCACTGACGTACCAATCATACAACCGATGTTACCATAGAACATTTATACCCACTAAAGGATCTTACAATCGGCACAGAATAAGTAATAGTACGATTGAATCGGGCAAATCCAAACAGACCCATAACGTTTTCGCTTACGACTCGCGCCTGATAACCATCATAGGTACCTGTGTAAAAATTAAACAACCCGTTTTTGACCTTTCCATAACAAAAGACCTAATGATACTCGTATCTACATCCAGTAAGCCTGTGACCCAACGCGTCAAGAGAATCAAGGATAATGTGTGTAGATACACACCTAATAATAATTTTGTTCAGATACATTATGTGACTTGGCTGCCAGTCACAGAGCATATCTAATTTAAATAAAAAATGATAGCCGAGTGTTTATACGAAGAAACAGAGTTCTCCGTATATTCTTACCAAAACGAAGAAAAAATGTTATGTCAAGTTGATTAATATAAAGTATATTTGCAGAGGTGTGATTCAACCAGGTGTCTCTAACCAAATTAGAGTTCTCCCTGAAAAGGAAGCTATTTCATCAGTCGTAAATTGTTCCTGTTACATATTCAGGTATGAAAAATCTTAATAACGGCGGGTTTAGTAAATAATGACGCTTCCTCGAGGTACCTAAGTAATGTTGGTAATGTTGGTAATGTTTTATGTTCTCATATTAAATTTCATTTATCAATCTAAGCGTGTATTTGGATATTCTAGAATGTCACATGTACAAATACTTTGAATCGTATCTGGTTTGTTACGTTAAAACTAAGATATATATATTATTTTTTTTAAGTACATACCTTGTCTTTATTTTTGAAGTCGGTTTAATATTTTTGAGTAAAAAGTTTTTATTTCTTACATTTTAGTGAGTTGGTTAGCAATGAATCTAAGTTACAATAGCATAATGTCAACTGAACCTCCTCCTTTTTGAAGTCGGTAAAAACGGGTTGCACTTGAAATTTTATTTATGATTGTGAAAACTGCCTCTGAGGCGCGGTGGGAGTGTGCTACGCAAGAGGTCGTGGGATTGATTCCTACACGAAACACCACTTTGTGTGATCCACAAATTGTTGTTCCGAGTCTAGGTGTACTTTGTGTCCATGACTTGTAAGTTGTATGTTTATAAAGTCCCGCGCGACACAGGGCTTGTACCCAAGTGCGAAGTAGTATTTAAAAAAAAAATTGTCTATAGATGAGACTGCGGACCATACACTATATTCGCGGACCCCCAGGAATCCGTGGACTACAGGTTAAGAAAGACTGCTATACATAACACATTTTTTTAATTACGTGCATGTATTGGATATATTTTATGTAATTACCCTAGAAAAACACCCATCAATATTATTAACGAGGCTTTTTACAAGTAGATATATATAAATATTTTCACAAAGTGCTCGCTGTGGTCTAGACTGGCTCTGGCTAACTGACCAAATACTAAAATACCTAGTTCGTTGAGGTTGGACTAGAGGCTAGAATATTTGGGGCTTGAGCTTGTAACGAAGGCCGCAAGGTGCGCCAATACTGGTACTAACTTTATTAAGCGTAGTATGAAATGTTTTATTTGTGAGACATTATGAAATTCATTTTTGATAATACTAGGTACAAATATTTTATCGCGTGTTCTAATACATTTGGTGTTGTCCTTTTGATTTTTTTTCAGATTATCAATGAATTGTTGAGAGGCTACAATAATATTCGAGGTTCGCCCGTTTTGAAAAGTGTCAAAAAACTACTTGGAAAACCGCAAATGTGCCAAATAGTTTGCAAAATTCTGAATGCCGTCCTACCGACATTATAGCTAGTCCCTTTGTGAAACAATTAATAAACATTATAGTAATTTTTAAAGGCATTTCTGGTTAATTACTTTATTAATGGCGCAAGCGAGGGCCTGACTCGCGTGCAGGATGGATAGAAGAATTTGAGGTTTAGTAACATAATCCCGGATAGATGGTTTGATTCCGGCCCCGGTTTGGCATACGAGTGTCTCGGATTCGATTCTTGGGGGTGGACTTCAAATTTTTTTATCTTTCGAAAATGCAATTATTGTATTAATAAACATCTTTATGTAAAAAGATGTCTTTATAATATAGGTACCGTCGGTTTGTTCCATCTTTTTCACTAATAGTGTCCTCATATCACCTAGGAATCATACCACTTAGGTGAATTGAGTGAACATAAGTCGTTTCCTTAGTTCGCCTGTGTACTATAATGACGCAGGTGAACAAACGCAACTTTTTTAATGTTTTAGTGGGCTTTATTTACTCATCTCTTATAGACATTCATCTAATAATATATATATATAATACGTGCAGATCACTGAACACTCTTTGAACACTCAACAGGAATGTTTGCTACTACATCTTACCTTTTTATGATTATACTAGCTGTGCCCCGCGGTGTTGCCCGCAGTTTATTGGCCTATGTGTTAATCCAGGGTGTCAGCTAACTCCATATAATTTTTTTTAAAATCGCTCCAGCCATTTAGACGTGAAGAAGTAACAAACATACACACTCATACACTCACAAACTTTCGCCTTTATAATATTAGTGTGATTATGTAAGTAATACCTAGAGTAGGTATGAGTGAAGTTGCTTAAAATAAATAAATGAATTGAATAAAAGTGAACGCAGCATAGATGCTGAAGTTATTGTCGGCCAAAGAATGTATTGTTTTAACCCTCCACTAAATTGTAGGTATTACGACGCTTTTATGTGCAAAGTTTCACATTCACAGAGGCATTATTCTGCGAATTGACATGCTGGACTCGCAAACGCTTATCTAGCCTTTAAATTTATAGATTTAAATGAAAACATATATAATTTAAAGTTTTCAAATAAGCTAGGTACTTATTCCTTTTTTATTTCAAACAAAGTATTATACTTATACAGACCTAAAATGGTTGTAGTATATAAAATACTACTATCTACTATGCGTTTCAAATGAGAAGATAATCACCATCGCGACAACTTAACTCTGTACTTGTCAAAATTGTACCGCTAGCAACAAAAACTTCCAAGTCGGGCAAAGTACGCATGTGTATGGTAATGGAACGGACGTAATATTTATTTTCTTTCTTTAATGTTTTCTTTATAATATTATTATAAGTATTCTTTATTATTTAATGAACACTAAACATAAATAAGTAAATAGGCAAAAATAAAATATAAGAATATTCTACACTTTTGTGGTTCCTCAGTTAGAAACATTTCTGTAATAATAAATAGAAAAATACAGTGCTTATGTATAGTTTATTAGTGTAGGTAGGTACTTCTGTGTAATACTAATGACACCTTTTTACGAATAATTTTATTGCTGACCTTACGTCATACAATGAAGTTGCAGTCGGAATGCGAATCAAAATGTCATCATGACAGTTATCAACTCATTTGAAACGCATAGTACTAATTGTTATATAAAAGAATCCGTATTCAAGCTTTTAAAATTCAACGATTTTTTACGTTTATATCTACTAACCTACTTTTTAAGATCATTTATCAAGACGGGACAAAATTACACGAATGAGACCGCCTATGAATTCAACGAAGAAATCCTAATGGATGGGCGACTCGTCCCTTATAAAATACAGATAAATTTAAACAAATGTAGTAGAAATCTAGACCCTATTGGAAGACTGAGAAAGGAAGGTAGTGGATAATGTGGCCGGTTTTATCGGAAAAGCCAGAATTTAGGACACAATAGTTTTTTTCTCGGTCATAATAGCTTTTCGGTAAGCTTCACACAATTTGCCATTATTAATAGGTATCCTTTTTATATTCACGTTAAAAACAATGGCTAATATTAAATATTAGGTTGGTAGATTAGTTCTTGATATTTCGGCTCTTGCAGTGTAAGTTAAATATATCTGCAGTTATGACATTATGCTGAGCCAACTCGACTGCGGAGGAGGGTTATGTGTTTGACGCGTATGTATGTATGTATCCTTCCAATGTTCCTATGTCCGCTCATAACTTCTCAATGGCTCAAACGATTGACGTTGTTAGATTCATCTCGATGATGTAAGTGTCACTGGGTACATAACGTTCTTAAAAATCTTAATGGCGGATTTTATGCGCTTTAAAGCGCAGCCTGAGAAAAAAACATTTCGAAGTGGGATATGAAAATAAAGGCCATAAAAGGCGAGTTCAAAAATAAATATAATTCTTAAGTTTAAAAAAGTTTGAAGTGACAAATCGTTCAATCGTTAAAAAAAACAAAGTTAATATGAAACAAATAGTTTTTACTAAATCGCCATGTAATTATCTTACTATGAGTACAAAATAGTAAATAAAAAAAGACAAAAACAAGATACCCTTCAAATTTATTATCATGCAGTCGGAGGTATTAATGAATTCTGTTTTTATTTATTAGTAGTTTTAAAACGGTAAATCGCCAATTAGATTAATTAACATAGAATTAAACACATTAAACAAAAACATGAAATTATATCAAACATAAAATATTTGTATTTGAATATTTTGTAAATGTTTTACAAAATATTCAAATACACATAAAAATAATTCCTATAGATTTACAACATCGTTCCTATTTGCATGATATTTCTGTTTTTTTTTTATAATTTTGAATATTTGAAGGGTATCTAGTTTTTGTCTTATTACTGGCGGGTTTGTGTAATTTTCAAATGTATTTATTTTGGTCTCCGTGCAGAGAAGGTGTCTTAATGCACCAATTTAGGACTAATTGATCGCTCAACAATCGATTACCTACAGCTTAATAAAGCAAATTACTTTATGTTATTCAGCAACATTATGTTTAGCTACATTTCTTTGCCAAGAAATTCTCAGAGGCAAAAACATCGCGCGATATGTTGTGAGAGTTAATATCTAACAACGCCGTTTCAGACACCTACAGGCGTAAAGTAATGTTATTTTCAATTTGCATTACTTCACTGTGAGCGCTCACGAGTATTTAACAAACGAGATAATGTCCCACATACCAGTGGTTCTTTAGATAAACAACTGCGAACATAGTTGGGAGGATACGTTAGATGACTTCACAAATAGTTGACGGTACAAAAGTTTCACCTCTTGAGTTTCTACCTGTGCCACTCGTAATGCGGGCTGTTTTATACAGAATAACCCGCATGTATGCTGTTCCGTTATAACAATTGTGAGAAACTTTTCAAGAGATTCCATACACACGTAAAGACGTCTTTTTGAATACTATTTGGGAAACGTTAAGTTATCCCGCCTCTCTTTTACGGTAGGAACTTTCAGCCACGATTGAAATGTTGTAGGAAGTGTACGTAACTTTGTAAAACGGGCTGCTTATATTTTGAGGTACCTAGTATTTAAGGTGTGTACCCACCTTATAACAATTAAATTGAATGTTTTTATGACTCTATGTCGACTCCAGACGGCTGATACATGCACCGAATTTCTTGTACTATAATTGCCAGTTTGCCTCTTGTGCCCCTCCCCCCTCCCCCCACCAAGAGAGATATCTCATGATTCCCCAGAATAAAGTCCTGGATCCGCCCATGTCTACGTTATATTGTACAATTCAATTTGAGACATGCAAACGCGCTTTCATGTTTCGATGAGCATCAACAGAAAACAGTCTGCCAATGTTGTTTTCTCCACAGTAGATTCGAAGCGAAACGACCAATAAAACATGTATATTTAAAATAATGCTGGTAATAAACACTTTAACTAAACCAATACAAATTATAACTCATAGAACTTTTAAAACACAAACATTAAATAAAAGTGCAAAAGTTCGAAGAGGTTTCCTTCCGCCGGATAATGTTCAACATTCACCATTTTAATCTTTTCTTTGCCGAAGCTGGCTGGTATTAAAGCTGTTCATTTTTTAAATGTTATTCTGGTACGAAAATTTAATTAAAACTCAGCATTGGTCGTTTAAATAAAGGAGAGGAGCATCAGCAGGCCGCACCGTTCAGATTATAAAATTATCGTTATAGCACTCGTTAGTAACAGGCACTCCGTATTAAACTAATTTTCTTCAATTAATTGATAGAACAAATTTTCTTTATTAATTTTGTGAGTCCAATCTTCTTGCTTAATAGGTATTTAAAAGGTTTATAAGTACCCATCAATAATCGACTTCAACCATCGTCGGATCAGGGTTAACTTCATCTAATTCGTAGTAGGTACCTATCTCTATTACATTAAAATAACAAATACAATAATTGCATTATTGAAAGATAAAAAAAATTGAAATCCAGACTCAGGAATCTAACCCGAGACTTTCGTAGCCAAACCGGGGCCAGAAGCGAACCACCTATCTGATAGATATAAAATTTTTCTATCTCTTAATGCTTGCGGGTTAGGCTCCCGCAGCGCCATCTAGTCGGTAGTTAAAGAACTATCACGGCTTTTGTTATTGCTTCGTTGCAGAGAGCATTTTCACAAATTATGATGACGCAGGCCGAATATTTAAGTAATTTTTAATAGGCATTCTTGCCAAAGACTTTACAAATACAATAATTGCATTTTTGAAAGATAGAAAAAATTGTTTCTACATTGAAATAAATTCTATGTTTTACTTTACATATCACTACATAGTATAAAACAAAGTCGCTTTCTCTGTCCCTATATCCCTATGTATGCTTAAATCTTTAAAACTACGCAACGGACATTGATGCGTTTTTTTTTAATAGATAGAGTGATTGAAGAGGAAGGTTTATATGTACAATAACATCCATATATTTTATACCCGTGCGAAGCCGGAGCGGGCCGCTAGTCTTTGATAATTTGATAATTCTATTTTTCTACTGACGCATATAACATTAATAACACTCCAGTAACTAATGTCTCGATTTGTACAATTTAACTCCAAAAAAGAACTGAATTACTCTACAGGATTTACTGCACCTGTCACATCATCTGTATGTTACAGTATTGAATGAGCATCAACATTACAAACATCAGAACATTCACAGCCACCTTTAGACGATTTATGCTCGCAATGGCTAATTTGGCCCTGAAAACCGCGGGTTGTAAATCGGAACGGACAGGGGCATTAATTACCCAGAGAGGATTTAAGGCTCCACCACGATTTAACGCTCGGTCGTTTCGAATATCAATGTTGCAACTATCCGTGTTGTATAAGTTCGTCTATAGGTATAATATACATATACCTGTATAAAATTGTTTCGTTATTGAGACACACAGACAATCCGATGATAAAATTGATTGTAAGTAAAATTTGTAATAATAATAATAATAAACCCCTCGGGGCTAGTCGTTGTCTCCCTATATGAGATTAACGCTACACTCTGAGGGCATAGTAGCAGCTCTTGAAATCCTTATGACACCAATAATAAATGTCTCATGAGGGTGAAATAAGAGTACACAAACCGCAGGGCAGCTTTGTGACGAGCTGAATGTGCGTGGCGACACTGCGGTCCCGATGCCTCAGAGAGTCGGTCAGGGCCTCGTCTCCCGCTTGCCTTCACTGGCCGGCGGGAGTGGAACACCAAGAGCGCCCACAGGACTCTCAACTCTATCTTGTTTTAACCGGCCGGCTAGAGGGAGGTCGCCAGAGCTTGTATGCTCGGGGGTGGAAGTGTTATTTTCAAGGGCATAACTACGGGGAAACCCGCTCACGGGTCTTCTTCGTGATGGTGAAACCGGCGCCGCACCGCTCGACACCCCAAGCTGCTCACACCCATGTTGCTCCCTGTCGCCTGTTTGGCTGTATGCTTGTGGAGGCCAGAAGGGGGCCCATCTAGTGAGTGGCGAGTCACCGCCTGCCCATTTGTCCGTGTGTTTTTACCATGTGTTTGCAGGGCAGGCGCCATAGTCCTTCAATAGTACCAGCTAACCATTCCACTAACACATCACCTCCATAACCCAGTTTCTTAGCTACCACTAATACTAATACAATAGTTTTTACACTAACCAAGGAATGTCGTTGGGTAGATTTATATAGTGTATACAACGATATTTGCCGGTTTGTGTCACATAGCCTTTAGATTAAAGTGTCTAACGGGCCTCTACGTGTTGGCTTCGGCCCCACGCACGCCTCCCAAATGACCGGGACTCCATAGTCCCGTGATATGGAAATGACATACATAATAATAATAAAAAATCTTTATTCACTTGGAAAGCAAAATACTACACTTGTGAAAAGCCGATTCTACATTTACATGTAATGCCTATTTGCTAACAATAGTTAAAGCCGAAGAAAAGAACAGGCAATAAAAACTCGAGGCCAAATTCTAATTGCCAATGTTTACAATGTTTCTTTGTTTATACAGTTTATGTATATGCAGGTAAGGTACTGCCACCATTATATCATACACCATATGATGTATAATATAATGGTGGCAGCACCTTACCTGCTATACCTACATTATTGGAGGACTGATGCAAAAATAAGAGACAAAAACATTAAAAGAAGAATCCCTACATGACTTTGGATATATCAACCTCACTGGGTACAACACAGTAGGAGCATCCACTTACAATGTAAAAACTGTATGTGCTTAAATATTTCCCAAATTACTGCTAATTAATTAATAAGTATAAATGTCTGGCAAAAGAAAGAATAGAATGACCTTAATTTATCACGCAAAACCTTAACTTACAAAAGTAAATCATACAAACTAATACCTAAGTAAAATTATCAAACGACGACAATATTCTCCTAGGTAAAATACAATAATAAATAAAATCCTAAGTATAATAAATAAGGATCTTTAACATCTATATTTGATTGTAAATCTGCAGTAACAAAAATGTTGAAATGTGTACCTTACTGCAGACATCCTCTCGTAGATATATTTTAATAATAATAATAATATATTGGCTCAACTCACAGAGCTTGTTTTATGGCCATACATACCATATGTTTGTTTTATACCATACAACTGATAAACATACTTAGGTATATATATTTCTAAATATTATAGATAAATTACACCCTGACACAGATTTTGATTCACGCCATCATGCATTTACGAGTATCTTTAAATTGCTTTGTGTTTCGCCCAAGGTATTGCAACTTGGGCGAAATACAAAGCAATAAAACGATCGCTTTAACAGTCTACTGTGACTACAGATCATTTGCAACTATGCGACGTGAAAGGTCCTTCTATTCCTCAAAGCTTAGCTTATTTTATTTTTAAATAAATTTTAAAAAAACTAACATTTACTCATGCTTGACCATAAAATAATACCTAATAAATTTATTATGAAGGCCCATGTTTATTCATGGTTTGTCTGTCCGACCCTCTGCATTCAACGGGTTATCCAACAATCTGAGCGCCTTCATAGCTGCAACGTGCATCATAAACAAGAGGCCTACTGGATTATCGTAGCACTTACTGAGAGGCTGTATAGTTACATCTATGACAGAAAAATAGAGTGTTACTTGATGAAACAAAGAAATCCGAACGAAATTTTCATAAATTAGAAAATAATGTGAAGAAAAATAATACCTATACGTAACATTACATATCAATCTATATGATGTCCCAGTCCTGGGCACGGGTCTCAGTAAAACCGATTCATTATAGGTCCTGGGGTAATTGTCATAATCGACACGCTTGGCGAGCGGGTTGGCGATCGCAGTAAGGTTTTAAAGTACTTCGAGGATGCTGTTGCCCATCCTCCGGTGTGGAACCCCTTAGTCGCCTATACGACAGCCACGGAAAGAGTTGGGGTGGCGCTATTCTTACGCTGGTACCACACAGCAGGTTTTAGGTAACATTAAACCAATTCAAATGGATCCACGATAATTAAATCAATGGAACCGAACTAAAAAATGAACACTACGAAAGTAAAACAAATTGTCAAGCTTCATTCAAAAAAAAGGATTGTGTGGTTTTATGAAACCACGGTAAAACTGAAACGTTTTTTTCACATTTTTTCACATTATAGACGTTTAACTAAACATTTTTGGAATAATATTCCATTATGGGTATAAAAATCGCTTTATCAATCTTAATTTTATACTTGAAAAATTGGAATGATAAAAGTAGACTCAAGTCTCCAACAAGTAACCGACTCCCCGGCCGACCGTCACGCGACATGCAACACACCGACGAAAAAGTTTAAGACCACGTAACAAAAGTTTTACTTTAAAAATGAAAAATGATACTTACTTAATCCAGAAGCGCATGAAAATAAATCAATATGGCAATGATTAATCATTGGTTTAAAAGTTGATGAGGATTGAAATTCTTGGTGCCAGATCTGTGCGCACGCGGGTTCATAATGGTCTGTGCAGTAAAGAGGACAAGTGTGGTTGCAAAATTGATGGGCTCCCACTATACTGTAATCATGTACCCGACGGCCATCCATATTTTCTTCCAAGTTTACTTCCATTTCGCGCTCTGAGTCGCAAAATTCGTAGGGTATTTCATCAATTTCTGGAACAAAATCATTGATTTTTTTTATACTTTATTGTATTATAAACTTTTATTATATTTTGTAGTTTACGTACTGTAAACGTTGGATAATTGTTTGGACGCTGTGGTCTCTTTTAATTAAAGGAGTACACGCAACGATTTTTTGTGTAAGCTAATTATATGTTAAAGTGGTGTATATTCTTTGTAAGAGATCCATAATAATAATAAATAAATAAATAAATAATAATTAATAATAACTATTTATTAAACGAGAATTAACGCGCATTATTTATCTTAAAATTGCTTGACGTTTCGATCAAGTTCGTAAAACACAACCTCGTATTAGTTCGCAGTCGGTTAACATGGACATAATCAGTGTAGTGTGCAGTGACCCTAACATTTAGAGAAACAAAAAAGTGAGGGTAGGTGAAGATTCATCGGCCTTACGGAGTCTTAACATAACTGCGACACATACAATAATCGACACATACATTTTTGAAAAATAGAAAAATTTGAAGTCCAGACTCAGGAATCGAACCCGAGCCTTCCGTAGCCAAACCGGGGCCAGAAGCGAACCACCTATCTGGACTTTGTTACAAGACATCAAATATTTATATCTCTTCTAAAAAAAAATTCTATCTTTCAATATTGCAATTATTGTATTTGTAAAGTAATTCGCAAGAAATGCCTATAAAAATTACTTCAATAACTGCGACAGTTCGCTTGTGACCACGGCCGGTGCAACCTGATCGAAACGTCAAGCGATTTTAAGGTAAATAATGCGCGTTAATTCCCGTTTAGTTACAATCATGCAACAAGAAAGTTTAAATGTTAGTGTATTAATATTGTAAGTTAAATGTCAGTTATTTACATTACAAACACAAATTATTATGTGGCGACATATTTTACAGTCGTCGACTTTTAAGTATTGTCATTCTGCTAAATCTCATAAAACCTTCTTGAGAAACGTCTTTAAAATTATATAAAATTTGAACTTTGGCTTAGAACGAATGTTTGAACGAATGTAGAAGTTTTGAACACGTGGGCGGAGTCGTGAAAAATGACTAGTTTCTCTTTTTAACAAAATCACATAAAAATAAAAATACCCACTGGGAGTCATAAAGCCTTCCGCTTCCAAATGTCTATTTCAACTACCTACATGGAAATCAACATATAAAATCGCCAAAATAATTGAATTCCTGTGTCTAAATTGAATAGGTAAGTAAAGAAGTTTTTAATATTAACTGCATGCTAGTATGCTGCTATATGCTAAACTTACGTGTCAATATAAGGTCGTCTTCAGTACTTTGTAGGTCATACTCATTTCTTATTTCGCACTGTTTTTTTCTCACAAAACAAATATTTTGATATTCCCTTATAATATCGATACCATCACTTGTCTTTGCACGAGTACAAACGTAGTCGTTAAGATTAGAACATAATATATCTTCACAATAATCTCCCAACACTTGTATTATCGACGTCACTGAAAATAAATTGATTACTGATTCCTCCTTCGATGTACCTAGGTTACGTTACGATTATAAAGCTGAAGAGTTTGTTTGTTTATTAGTTATATTTCGGGACTTAATCGAGTGAATTATTTAAAGGTATAAACCTTTTATTTACCCGACGTTTCGATCGAATTGCACAATATCGTGGTAACAAGTCGACTGTTTGTTTGAACGTGGTAATCTCAGGAAAAACTGGTCCGAATTGAAAAATTCTTTCACTGTTAGATAGTCCATTTATCGAGGAAGGCTATAGGCTATATAACATAACGCTATAAGCAATAGGAGTGGAGCAGCAATGATAAATGTTGCAAAAACTGGGAAAATTAACGCAGACGAAGTTGCGCGGAACAGCTAGTGTTTAATAGTTAAGTATTCAATAATACTCATGGTGATGAGTCTATATTTCTAATGAATCACAACTAAATGTCAAATAAATGAAAAATATTAATTGAATCACATTGCGATAAATGCGAATTCGAGAGTCATCTCTAAGTTGGATGGTCTTAAGAAACTCATTATCTTCAGAAATGTCTGCTAAAACTTCAATAGATACTTACAGGTAAGTAAACATGAAACAAACATTTCAATTCATTGATATTTAAAGTTTTTTTTACCCTATCCAGTTGTAGGTAAAGTACGTATGAATGCAGTAAAAATATGAACAAGTCAAGTTACCGTGTTATTGGAATAACATTACTATCTACAAATTAATTTTCGTTCAAGAGACTTGTGTAAATGTAATTCGATAACATGGTAACACATTTATTTTTTAAAAACCTTTGTTGTTGCTATTCGTGTTTAGGATTCCATAGCCAAAATGGCTAAATGGAACCCTTATAGTTTCGCTTTGTCCGTCCGTCTGTCCGTCTGTCTGTCCCGAGGTTCGCTCAGGGACTCTTAGCTTAAAGCATAATTTGGCATTCATTGATGTTATATATATATATATATATATATATATATATATATATATATATATATATATATTTATATGTATGCAACAAAGTGGCAAACGGAAAACTTGAAGAACAGAAAATTAGGGGTGCCTCCTCTACATCTAAAGTAGGGATGTTTGTTTTTTTTTCTCATCTACCATATCGTGTGGATAGGACTTTAAAAAATACTAAGGGGTTGTTAAACATCATTCATAAAAATCATTTTTCGATTTAGGGATTCGTTTGTGAAATATTCTTAAAGTGATTTTTTTTTGTTAGAGTCTTTGTGCCTTCCCCCTGCCAGATAAGCGGTTGTTTTGGTAGTGGAAATAGTTTGTGTTGTGTTTGTGTGGGTGGAAAAGGATATAGGATACTCTTTTATCGTGATAAGGGGGGCGTCCATAAATTATGTAAGGTGGTTTTAGCAAATTTTGGAACCCCTACCTCCCTCTGGTGCGATATCGTATTAGAAGGACATAGGATACTGGTTAGCCATAAATGTCAAAATCTGTTAAAAATTATGAAAAAATTGTTTTTACTAAATTTAATCCAGTTTTAGGACGCCGCCTAACCGACATTCACGTGGGTGGAGCAACGGTGTAAGTAGTATGAAAAAAAAACAACAAAAAACCCACTTGTTCGCATTATTGTGCTGGGCAGCTACGGAACCCTACAATGTGCGTGGCCCGACATGCACTTGTCTTTTGTTTTTGTGACTATAAAAATATAATAGAGATACTTCACTGTTTTTATCATTAACAAGCTTCCACCCGCGGCTTCGCCTTCGTAATGTTTGTACTGCCATTTCATCCCTTTAAAGATTTATATCATAACAACTATCTGTGTACCAAATTTCAACCCAATTCATTCAGGAGTGTGAGCTTTTTGTTAATATATCAGTTAATCACAGTTTCCTTATATGCCTCTTAAATACACAGATAGCCGCTCCTCGCAACTTCGTCCGCGTCATATGAGAGGACTAGAGAGAGTAGGCACCTACAATACAATTCTTAAAAAACTGAAACTTTCTTTGTTTTATCCACGAACAACTTGAGAACAATTGAACAAATTTTAATAAAATTTGATACCTACAGTGCTAATTTAAAATCACGCGGACAAAACCAGGAGAAACATTGTTTAAATGTCTGTTACGGTTACATTTTTATAATTATTTATATTGGGCTATTTTGGGGTACACCACGCTATGATCGGTTAGAGTGAAACAGGAATAATAAAGGAACGCTGGGTGGCTACGATGCGATACAGCGATCTTTTAAAAATAAAATGTAGGCATATAATAAATATTATGTAGATATTTGTGTGGCTTACTTTGTAGTTTAAAGTCAATACACTTACACATAATAATACTTTTTTTTAATTAATAAAAAGCCATTATTGGGTATAACTATATCGCAAAATCATTTAAAAAAAAACCAGTTTGCTAAACACAATCGTTTCATAGGGCATGCCGCGTGGCTTGCCTCGCAGCAGAATTCACTACCACCTGGGGTAGAGAATACCGAGTGGGTAGGTACGCGGTAATACTTCTAACCTACTAACTATTCCACTCTACCCGCGGAACTTCATACTAAATATCTGAGCGAAACCCACGCGGTATTACCTCTATCCACAGCGGCAGCGAATACCGCTCAAGTTTGAATAAGCCTTTTAAAAACGCTCGCGGTACTTGACTCACGTCTTCTCAGAACTCACACTTGACCAGTTGAGCCAATAGTTGTCCCCCCCTGAACAAGGTTCTGGATCTGCGCCTAATTTTGTTGTGTAATATTTAAAAACTATGAAATCTCCTAAGATATTCATTGAAATCAAATGAAGGAAGAACGGTTTTGTTCAAAATTAAATATTTGTCATAAATGTATTTAATTGGATAAGGTTTATTACCATGTTTATTAAAACCCTTTCGCAAATAATGCATTATTTTAGAACAAATTTGATTATCATAAAAAATAAAATAGTAGTGTTATTTAGAACTTTTCAAGTGGAACAAATCCGTCATACATTATTGTTGTGTAACTTTAACCATTTAAGCAGCGCACGCAACGGAAGCTCTTAAAAGAAATAGTTTTTCCCCGTTTTTGCTAGATTTTCATTGCTGCTTCGCTACTATTAATCATAGCATGATGTTATATAGCCTATATAGCCTTCTTCGAAAAATGGGTTATGCAACACAAAAACGTTTTTTTCAATTCGAACCAGTAGTTCCTAATATAATCGAGTTCAAACAAACAAACCCTTCAGCTTTATAATTGTATATTAATACGTGAAGCAAAAGGCCCATGGACGGAACTCGAGTTCTTTAAGTCCTAATTTAGGGACTAGACTCGTTTTTTGGAGACTGAACTCATAAAAGAGAGCTCAAGCCTTTTTGTCACTGACAAGACTTGCGAGTCCTCACTATATGACTCGCGAACTTGAGTCTTTTAAGAATAATATATTTTTAAATAGACTTTTAAGGCTCGAGTTCATTGCTAGTTCCGAAGTCTTTTTAAAATAAGTGAGTTCTATTTCTATTGATATAAATTTCTAGGCTATAGATTGTTAATAACAACCTATGGCCTAGAAATATTATTAGAAACTAGAATAAAAACTTGTTATATAAATTGTGCACAGATTTAATTACTGGCTTATTTATTTAAAAAAAGAAAGCCACGATGCTAAACACATAGACGCCTGTATAGTTTTGTTTCCAAGTCGATTTCTTTTCTTGTTTATTAAATTTCCCGATGCAGAAAATGCTTGCTCGCTGGGCACGCTAGTTGCCGGAATACATAAAATATGGTAGGCCATTTTCGATAGTACCGGCAAATTTAATTCTTGGTGTTTCCACCATGCCAGTACATCAGTATGTTCGGGTTCCATTGGCATTAACAAGTATTTTTCCAATTCATTACTTGGTCTTATTTTCTGTTGGTATAGTGAAGAAAGAAAATTTCTCTGCGGTTCTATTACTGTAGCAGGCTGTACTTCATCGCTAGAGTTGGCTAGATAATTTTCACTGAAGAAGTTCTTCATCGATTGAAGTGTGAGTGTGTCACCCATTTCAGTGAAATAATCATTTTTTAATCGAGGATCTAAAATCACTGCGAATTTGGAATAATCTGTACGTAACAGGGGCTCATATTGTTTTAATTTAGAAAACATCGCATTTGCACAATCGTGAAGGAGTTCATCTTCAAATCGTTCTGTGATTTTATTCAATAACACGTCGGTTATTGGAACAACGTAAATTAAACTGGGGTATTTTGATTTTGACAATAAGAGAGTAGCGTCATAGAAAGGTCTAAGAAATTCAACAATCTCTTTAACAGTGTCCCAATTTTCTATGAAGTACTTATTAAAATGCTTAATGCTTTTGCAAAGTTCGTCCAAAACTGCTCTTTGATCATAAGCTCGTTCCAGCATTAAAAATGTAGAATTCCATCTTATGTGCATTTGTTTGATTAAACTTAGTTTTTCTTTTTGTAACAATTCACACTTTTCAAAATATGTTTGTTTGTGTTTGGGGGAAAAATTTATGAAATTAACTAAATTGGAAATATTTGAAATTGGATTATCTATTTGTCGCAATCCTTGTTTGACAACTAAATTCAATATATGTGCCATACATCTTATATGCACAACTGTTTCATAGTCACCATGAAATAATGACAGCAATTGCATGAATTTCACATTAGTTGCCTCATTGTCTGTCGTAATTGAAATAATTTTATTTTCAAGTTTGTAGGAATCAAATATACTTTTCAGTTTGTTTAATATTTGTTGTCTGTCGTGCGGGTACGGAATCAAATCAAAATCCAATAGTATACTATTCAGCTTACCTTCGTATGTAAAATGTGCTGTTACTACAACATACGGTTTATTGGTTATTGAAGTCCAGAAATCTAAGGTCAGAGATAATTTATCAATGTCTTTAATGAATTCAATTAACTTTGTTTTGTTTTTCTGATACATCGTGTTAATGTTGGAATGTAACTGCTTCCGTTTAATAACGATGTAGTTCGGATTCAATCCATTAATTAATTGAAGAAAATGTTCTTCTTCCACGATTTTAAAAGAATGAACTCCTTTTACCACAAAATTCAATATAAGGTCATCATAGACAGAATATTTCTTGCGTGATTTGTTTGTATTTGCTAGTTCTCCATCTCCAACAGTCTCTTCAGTATGTTTATTATTATGTTTCTTCAAAATTGTGTGTGACGTTTTTAGTGAAAATTGCTTATTACAGTATTTGCAAATAAAATATTGATCATTTTTATCATAGTGTGAATTTTTTAGAGACTTCCGAACCTTTTTCTTCTTGTTTCTTGAGTTATTAGAAGGCTGATCTCTAGTCAAGTTACTAACGTCTTCATCAATCTCCATATTAATCACAATTAATAAACAGTAGTACAGTGATTTCAAAACAATTATATGATCAGGAAAACCACAAATATGTAAATAAACAAAACAAGTGATGATTTTACAACAGTTTGTAATAGGTATAATACATAGGTATACAGTATACCTGTTCACTACACTGTTCGTACACTCTGTTCACTGCAGTCTTAAAGTCTAACAAAATGCGTCGTGTCGTGTTAGAAGAACTGAGGGTAGCAGTACATTTATTAGTGGTAAAGATTCGCTTAGTCCGCTGTTAACATTTTATTGTACCTACCCACATAATGATTGATTATTTGAACATTTCTCTTTACGATTTCGTTTCTTTCTGTATTACTATTTTCTAAAATGAAAAAAAATAGTTTTCAGTTGCCACATGAGGATCCTGATTTTTTTAAGTCATTGGTAGTAAGAAAAAAAGATCCTCTTAATGTGACTCATGTCGAATCTACTGCGAATGAAACTATGCAACAACAAAATAGTACTATAAATAGTAAGTACCTTAAAGTTACCGTACTTTTTAATTTTTATTAATATATTATTTTTTTCTATATTATTATATTCACTAGCTGCCCGCGGCTCTGCCTGCGTGGAATAGATATTTTTTTTCCTGTTTCCATGTGAACCTGTTTTAGGGATGAAAAGAATCCTTTGTGTTATTACGGGAAATGGTCTTTCTATGTGTTTTCAGTTTCACCATGTAATGTAAATGTAACCAGCTTTTGTTTCTACCGACGACGATCTATTTAAAATGCAGAACATATAATAATTATTCATCATGAAACATCGTTTTTGCAATGCAGGCCAGGAATTTCGTTTTTATACTTTGAGCTGGGTTACAATATTGTAATTTTTAGGGCCCCTAATTTTTTAAAACATCTTGCCTCTTTATAATAATTAATATTAATACAGATTTATATTGTTGTGTTACAGCTACATGTGCAAGCGAAGGAACTCAACCAAGTCGCAAGAAGATGTGTTTTAATGCTAATCTTCCTTCAGGTTCCTCAACTAATATCACCTCATGTGAACACAGTGCGCACATGCATAATGTACTCGTATTATCACAGGAAAGGCAAGATATTGTAGTGGAATTTGCAGAATTCATTAAGCAGATACCAGATGAAAATTTGGAATCATTTACAAAAAGTCTTAAATTTATCGTCAATTTATATACTAAAAAATAATAATTAAAAATGTGAACTAATTAAGTACTTTTATTGTCATTGATTATACTTTCCTAGATTTACCTAGCATGATCGCGTTTAATATCGTCTCGTATATAAAGAATAAGTTGGTTGCAGCATATTTGTTAATCAATAATTTACAAAAAAATTAAGAGGACTCGATTCTTTTTGAAAAACCTAAATTCTCCAATATGACTTTAGTTCTTTTGAAGAGCTTGAGTTTCATAATAAAAACTCAGTTCTATGAGTCGAGTCTTTTTGCATTAGGACTCAACGAAAGGACTCATGACTCAGAACTCAGGACTCATTTTAGTCGGAGTCTTGCGAGCTCTGCCAAAAAGAGTCCAGTTCCTAAATTAGGGCTTAAAGAACTCGAGTTCCGTCCATCACTTTGTACCCCTTATAATGAGAATACCGCGGACGGAACGGAGTATGAAATTTCGCACACTTATAGTTTATATAGAGAAGGCGAATATAGAGAATTTTAAAATAAAATAAAAATATATAAATGAATTATGGTCGAATTGCGGCCACGGGCGACCACTAGTTAGTATAGATACGGGAATGCTAAGGACGAATAAATAAATAAAATAAATGAATTTGTTTCTAAGTAGATGGTATTTATTGGCTGGGAAGCACAAGTACCTACCAAGTACCAAGTATCTTGGAATTACTCGAGCGTCGTGGGGACCTATTTGATTTTGAAGATAATTATGGTGCGAAGGAAAAACGTGTAGGATGTTTTATCATTTTAATGATGGGTAAAGGCGTTGGCGGCTCCAGGTCTTAAAAAAAACTCTTTCACATGAAACAGGGATGTTAAGTGAATCCACAAGAATCTCCCTTTTAAATGACTTATAATTTGGACTAGCCAATCTACAAGGGGCAGCTTTTTGAAAATAAAAAAAAAAAAGATTCAAATTAAGAAAACCCTTCCACATAATCGTTGAAATATTAGATCAGCGTGTTTAAGATATCAAGTTAACCATCTGTATGATAATCTAATGCGCATTATCTCTATTTCTCTAATTATTTTACAAAAATTTTAGATCATTTAGTCACTATATATTTAGCAAATATTCAGTAGGGGTACTCAACAGGATACAAGTTAATCTGCTGCGCTCGAGTCCAAATCCAAGTTAGCTACTTGGGCTCCCCATCTTTACGAAAGCAGAAAATCATTCTGTAATACGAGTAGTTATACGGTAGATCTATAGGTCGCTCGGCAAGGACGCGCTGATTTATGGCTGGACGTTAACTTTGGAGGCCGGGACATTAGCGGCGACTGATTGCTAAACGTTGGCATCGCCACGCTCCGCTCAGCATCGGCGCCAATCGCTCTTGCCTCTCAAAACCACATTACGTCACTAATTTGTTTGCTATTGGATTTGATCGGGAATGTGACTTTAATTTGTGAACCCTCCGATTTAACACATTGATCAAAATTTTACTTAAATCACTACATAGTATAAAACACTGTCCCTATATCCCTATGTATGCTTAAATATTTAATACTACGCAACGGATTTTGATGCGTTTTTTTTTAATAGATAGTGTGATTGAAGAGGAAGGTTTATATGTATAATGACATCCATTAAATAGTGGAGAAATAAGGAGCGGAGCAGCAATAAGAAATGTTGCAAAAACGCGGAAAATTTACGCAAACGAAGTTGCGCGAGTCAGCTAGTTGATAATAAAATTGAAGACATCAAGGAAAAACCACATTGAACACAATCACAGCCGAAACTAGGGTTACAAACCTGAATCTTTGCAGGCATCCACTAAGAAAGGTTTTTTTAGAAATTCGTCCCCTAAAGGGGTAAAATAAGATTTGCAAGTTTGTATGAAACTTCGTCAGTTTTGAAGTAAGATCGGTGAAATTGTGTATTTGTAGATTTATCGTTTAAAATAAAGACACATGTATTTCAGCGCTTTTGGAAAATTAACCCCTAAGGGGGTAAACTAGGGGTTGCGAGTTGGTGTGAAATTCCGTCGTAATATAATACGAAACCCCGTCAGTTTTGAAGTTGGGTCTGTGAAATTTCGCACTTGGATTTTTGGTACCAAATAAAGAAACACGTGTATCACCGTTTTTTTATTATATCTATGAAACTTCGTATTTGGTTTTTTCATTTAAAATAAAGGATAAAATAGGGGTTGTAAGTTTGTATGGAACTCCGGCATTTTTGAAGTAAGATCTGTGAAATTTCGTATTTAACTTTTTGGTTTAAAATAAAGAAATGCGTGTTTCAATGTTTTGATCGAAAGTAAAAATCGCATCCGAAAGCTAGTAGGTAATAAGTTTGTAAAAAAAAAACAATATTCAAAACAAGAATAAATTATTACCTACCTACTATAATTAAATGTAAAATTAGTGTTATAGTCAGTTTCCAACAGTACCGAAAACTTAATTCAATTTCGCATAGAAGTGTTTATTCAATTTAATTACTTTAGCTCAATTTATTACTTGATTGAATTGTTTCAAACTTCAACATTAGAATGAAACTTTTAGTTCGGTTTTTAGGCATTTCTATTTTCTTGAGTAGATTCTATTTTTGATGTCGTCGGTATCTACTTAGAACGACTTATAAATTTATGATCGGCAGCACTCATGAAAAAGTGTGACGTCACCGCTCACGTTCCGCTCGCTGATAGGCTGAAGTATTGTGGCCTTATCCATTAGTGGATATGGCCTTAGCTTTAGAGCTGGCATGGTTGTTTAATACAATGTCATCAATGTTTTGGCGATTTCAACGACATGCGATACAATTGGAAATTTAAAAAAAACGGCAAGTGCATGTGGGGTCATGCATAATGTAGGGTTCCGTAGTTTTTTTTAAATTTCACTGCTACCGTGATTTTTTTCACATACTTCAACATCAAGCATTTGGGACCAAACACTTGACTTTAACAGAAATTTGCTCTTTAAATTTTAATATTTCACAGACGGATCCCTAAATCTAACAGTGGTTTTTCCAACCCCCAAATGTTTTTAAAAGACCTATCTAACGATATCCAACACAATGGGGTAGGTGACAAATAAAAATCACATCCCCACTTTACATAGGGGAGGTACGTTATCAAGATTTTAATTTTTCACTTTGTCGGCTTAAGTAATATGTATCCATGCAAAATTACAGCCTTGTAGCACTAACAGTTTCTGAGCAAAGCTGCGGACGGACGGTTCTTCGAGAACATCTTTAGTATTTCGTCTACAACGGAAATTTTAGTTATATTAAATTCTTGCAAAACTAAATACTACGTTAAATAAAGTAAGTGCTTTTTTAGTTGACATGAGTTAAATAGGTAACAAATCATGTAACTTGTGTAAAAAATTAAAGGTACGTTCGACCTTCAAAGTTTGCTATAATCAGGTTCAGAAGGTTCAATAGAAAGTTTATCTGTCACATCCAAACCTAAGCCCAACTCTGGGTTTACCAAACATTTTATTTTACAAAACTTTTACTACATTAACCTTCACAAAGTAATATTAGTTCTAAATTATTCCAATATATTTTCGGTAATCGAGTTATTCAAATATCGAGACTAAAAAGGTTTTTAAATTCAGTTTCTATTTACTCGTACATCGATACCTTTTCTTGGAATAATGGAGTAAGCATTACACCTAAGTAAACTTAATAATAATCCATAATCTTCGGTATGGACAGAGCACAAACACGAAAAGCAACCGAATAAAATTTTTGATTTGTAAAAAACAATTAGACTTTGGCAATCATGGAATTCTTCTTACCAACTAACGTGACATGAAGATTGGTTGAAAGCATCTGCAATGGCACCTGTAGTTGGTAGGTACTGTGGCAGGTGGATCGAGGATACGATCACCTCACTTAAAACCTCATGATTATTTGTAAACTATTTGCTTTGACGTTCCAAAAGTCGGATTCGAAATAGAAAAAGGAGAAAAAGAAAAAACAAAAGTAAAGAGGGAACCGTCAGGGCGAATGGTCGCAGAAAAGCAGGGTGGGGACACTGTCGTTTAAGTGACAGATCAGTAATTGAAGAGTCGGCATCTGTTTTTTGTTTCCGAAAATATTTAGTCACCTTCAAGTTCAATAGATGGCGTTACCATTTTGAATAAAATTTTAGGTTTTATTTTGTTTTATGAAATTAATAAAACAGTGCTTTTTTATTTGTTTTATCAAATAATGGTCTTTAAAAGGCTTTATCTTAAAATAATGTTGTTTATCACTACTAAATAATACTGACCTCTATAGTAAGTGTCCAGTTTGTTTATGGTTCTTGAAAAAAGTTATCATTTGACAACTGTCAAACAAGCCATCACAGAATTGGAAGTTTTATTCATTGGTGTATTATTTAAATTAATTTCATATGCGATAATTTCAAAAGCCCTGAGCTATCAGCTATTTGAATAATATATGTGTTATCTTGTATTTTCGTGTTTGTTGTTCCATTTCATAATTGTGGCTGTTATAATTTCGTACAAGTGCGTTGAATACGCCTCGTGTTATATACAATTAAATCTATAGATTTAATTTTATCTTGCAACGGACACTTTATTGTTTAAAATATGGCCTTGTATAATGTCGCGTTAGAATAAATATCTAGACTTTGTGCTTTTGTTAGAAAACCTAGTTGTAAGTAGGTAGGTACATAATAAATATTATATTAATATAAAAACTCATCTTTTCTTATAATTTCCTACCACAAATAACTGAATCATCGATCAGCAACAAGGTTGTTTATTAATCTCAACGATTCCATGACGTTTTAGCATTTTTCATGAGAGTCATTTTAAAGTTTGATATTCAATATAAAACTTAAAAATGCCTCTCTTAAAAAAATGAGAACATTTAAAACAATCGTTGAAATTAATTAAATGAGTTATTGCTAATAAAACCTACAGATATGCCTAGCATACCATACCGCATAAATGATATTTCTGGAAACAAAATTCAGATGGCGCATTGTCGTCTGTCAAAATCAAAACGGTTTGCTTTTTTACACTGCAAGAGGGCTCTCTTTTTCCGTAGTATTAGTTTACTCTTTGCAGAAAAGCTTTGAATAAAAATATTTGTGAATAAACAAAGTTATTATGGGAAGTACTAGACTTTGTTTATTCTGTAACTCTTTAATTCCTCTCACACGTGGATATACGAACCGGCTGCATTCCCTATCAGCAGTGCTTGATCGCTTCAATACCTTCTGTACCTACAAGTAATATAGGCGTATGGCGTATTATAGATGGGATCAATATACTTAATCCAGCATAATGAGCATATTGTAGTGTAGGTGATTAAAACGTGACTATGAAATCGCGAAATGTTCTATCAAGTGTCATGACCACGACGAAATGATAATTATGATGAAAGTCATAAAATACTTTAATAGATTCTCTTACAGTAGGTTGATGAGATCATATCTTCTGATTTCAATTAAAAGTCGTAAGATAACGTCACTCTCCATCATAAACAGAACCAGGATTACCTCTAGCTATTTTACAAGCATTTATTTAACTTGCGCTGTGTGTATGTTAGTTAATTTGTCTGTAAATTTGTGTGGGTGAAATCTTGGAAGCTAAGTTAATATCACTTTCTGATGTTTGGTTGACAATGCAATATTATGGTACCATGGACCTGATCAGATAATGGATTGGGAAGGTAACCATAGGAACTCCTAAACTAAAACAAAGAAACCTAGCAAGTTTAGATTTCGTGACAAGTACTCCAATCCTAGATGATCTCCGGGGTTGGATGATGGAGCCGGAAAGTGGAACGGTGGTATTCAACAGCCACGTAATATAGCTCGTTAGATTCGTCTTGACAGGTGCCCTTACACTTGTACAATGTTCAGGGTCTGCTGATGAGGCCGGAAGGTGGTACTGGTACTCAGAAGTAATGTCAGTCAGTATGATTCAATGTGATGAAATAAAATATTAAATAAAATAAACAGACTCAGAAACATGTCATAAATAGTTAAAAATCATTATTAAAAACAACCTTTTATTTAAATGCTCTAAAAGCAAGAACATAATTTTTAAATTAAAACAAACCCAACAATTGGTTATTATATGACATAAAAGCTTGTCGCGAGGTCAATGCCAAGACCTTCTAGCGATTTGACTCTACTCAAGGCCAGTAATCGACATTACTGTCAAAATATGGTACTACACTGCATTTTGTGTAATGTGCACCACACCATTAGGAAAATCTCGTGACAAGCTTTTCTATAAATGGTATAAATACAACAAATTGGTGAGTTTGTTTTAATTTAAAAAATATTTTCTTCTTTTTAGACCATTTCAATTAAAGGTTTGTTTTTAATAATATTTTTTTAACTATTTACCCATAAATAAAAATGAATCCGTATTTCCCTTAGTCACGAGATAACTAGAGAACGACTTTACCGAATTGCCAACAAATCCATACTAATATTATAAATGTGAAAGTAACTCTGTCTGTCTGTCTGTCTGTCTGTCTGTTACGCTTTCACGCTCAAACAGCTGAACCGATTTAGATGAAATTTTGTATGGAGATAGTTTGAGTCCCGAGGAAGGACATAGGATAGTTTTTATCGCGATAACCGACATCCATGCGGGCGGAACCGCGGGCGAAAGCTAGTAAAATATATATTCGCTACTACAATATCTACCAGCTTCTATATTCATGGATGTTTAGATGGCTATTATAAGTAATAACTATTCTTAGGCTTTGAACAATGCTATAAGACTGAAATGGTACACTTTTTCTTTACGAAAACCTACTTAAGTTGTCAGTTTCAATAAAAACTTGCCCGGAGATCAGAATTATTTATTCATTATTCATATTATAAGCAACTTTTAGGATGACATTTTATAAAACCAGGGCTTAAATACAATATTAACTTTAATCAATTACAAACTATAAGCACTAAGTCCTATATACAATATTAGTTGGAACTTGAAGCTGTAACACCTTCGGCAATATCACCGTCGGACGCCCAACTGAAATTGCATTTCAACACACACTACACTACAACTCAGAGCAACTTGTCACTAACCAGACTGCACACCTCACCTTGCTCGGGAAGCAACTTCAGATATTACTAAAGTTGTAATATAAGGAGACGCTATATTACATAGAGAGCGTTAATATACTTATACCGCACGTATCATAATATCTACATGTCAATTTAGGTACTAAATAAAGGCAACAAAGACGTAATCTGTGCTTAAAATGTAAACAAACTATCGTCCGCAAATCCTTGTGGAGGTGAAGCGGGCTGTGGGTCGCCTGCCTCACCTGTCCCCTGGATTATTTAACTCTCGCATTTAGCTGGCTTTACGGGATTATAGAACGGTGCGGATCTCGCGAAAGTAAGCAGGCGGATGCTCGTTTATCCACTGACAGATCTTCACTTTGTTTCACTTTTCAAGTCACGTGTCACTATCACAACTCCCTTGGTGACCGTTATACGATTTACTGCCACCTTTATTATTGTACTCGTAGCGAAATTCGTAATGTTATTACCCGATTGCGCAAGAAGGAGGGTTTTCGAGTGTATATTTCTTTGGTACGCCCTAGAGCCTAAACGGCTTGATAGATTTTAGCTTGAAAGGTATCGTTAGATTCGTCTTAGTTGTGAAAATAACACTGGGTACTTTAAAATTACGCCATTTGATTGATATGAAAGCTATCGAGTGGAGTATCTAATAAAGGATGATAACAAATATATGTATATATATATATATATACATTTCTCAAATAGTCTTGTCTGGTTGTATTTAATATATATATATATTAAATACAACCAGACAAGTGCATGTTGGTACACACAATGTAGGTGTATCCATGCAAAATTACAGTCTTCTAGCACTAACAGCCTCTGAATTAAGCTGCGCATGGGCGAACATATGGACATGGCAAAACTATAAGAATTTCATTTTACCATTTTGGCTATAGAATCCTAAAAAAAACTCGCCTGCAAAAAGACTAAAACGAGATACCCACGGAGGCACAATTTATAAGTTCTACAGGATTCATTAATGCCTTCGACTGCATGATCGTGAAGTTTTCGTCTTTTTGGAGACGGGTTTTTTATTATTTATATATTTTTTTTAATCACTAGGTAGTAATTGACTTTCATGCAGTAGATACACGCTTGTTAAGTTTTATTTAAGTATCATAAAAGTTTTAATTAGCTATGAGAAAAATGAGAAATATATATATTATTCTGTCCTATTATAGGACAGAAGGTTCTAATTTCTAACACTTTTAAAGTAAAAAATATTTTAATGGGTAACTAGAACAAGAAGAAACCCAAGTTTGGACCCAAACTATCAGATATACCTAGTAGGTAGTATCTACCTAACCATAGATTCTTCACATATACAGGGTGATTTTTTAGTAAAGTCCAGTAAAGTAGTCTGCAGGTGGTTAAGAACATAACTCCAAAAACTAGTGGTAGGTGATTAAGGGTTAACATATTAAATATTTTCCAAAACTGAAAGTTATTTAGTGTTTTGTAAAGAAGCTACGAGCGAGAGGTTAATATTAGTAGCTATTTTACAAATCACCCTGTATATCTTATATCTTACAATTTAAGTGCACAGTTAATTACCTAAGTAAGTACTTATTTCAATAAGTTTAGCCGTTAACAATTCCCCGCATTTCTGCTCAAAAACAACACAACATTATTAATCTGACATCAACATCTGTCAAGAGCAGGGGAATATAATAAAGAACTGCCGTAAACAATAAGCGTCATGCATATGAAAACATTCCCATCGGGTTCTTCTTTAATTTTATTTATATATGCAAGTCGTTATCATTCTGCGGATCTGCACTCTGCCTCGAATTTCAGTAACATCTGCGCTGCACCGAGACTGACCATTAGCGAAGATCCTTAGATATCTTAATAACGACGCGGCTGCTGGCTTCAGTTAAACTTTAAACCGCTACCTAGTGCAAGACTGGAAGCGCTTATTATCTCGCTTGTAAGACCTACAATATTATGTAAAACTAACTGCAATCTGTGACTTCGTCTACTTGGAATTTAACACAGAAATGTTTATTCTGTTTGCAGAGTTTATGAAAAATTTTAGTTTTTCTTTTTTCTCCGCAGATGGAATTAGGAGTTTATATTGATTAATTAATAGTATCTTTACCGATGTCGGTTACGGCGGCTAATCTGATCAGAGACTAACCAACTACGCAGGATATATATAATAGTGCACAAGTGTGTGCGCAGACATAAGTGCGTCTATTCCCTCACTTTCATAGAACAACGCGACGGAAATCCGATACGACCAGAGAGAGATTGGTCGCAGGACCGACGCGACGGCTTAGTGTGCTCTCTGAGGCACGGAGGGGTATGACATTTTTCGAGAACACATCAGTCTCTCTGCTTATATAACACTCTCACTCTGCCTTTCAATGAAAATCCTTACTTGGCAGTTTCAAGTGGGTACCTATATATAGATTTTCCAAATTTGAACAAATAGACAGGCTAACAAAAATTTCAGAAACTTGTTTTTTATGTCTAACCTTCTTGTCATTATCTATCTACGCCTGATTTTGATGTGATAACGTCTTATAAATCGATGACTGGGTGCACGCTCGAAAAAAGTGTCACGGTCTATCATGTTCTGCCTGCTGATAGGCTGAAGTATTGTGGCCGTCGGGCGCATGCGCGCGCATGTCTACTAAAGCTGTCACAGGCATGGTTGTTTATTACAATGTTATCAATGTTTTGGCGATTGGAGCGGCATGCGATACAGCTGGGAAAAAATGGTTGTTTATAACTATGTCAACAATGTTTTCATATTAAGTTATCACGTAAAATTATCGTCCGTAAATCGACTTTGCAGACAACAATTTTTACAAAAAGTCAATGCTAAGTAGATAACTATTCTTAAGCTCAACAATTTGATATGAAAGCAGACAAACTACACAACACAATTAAAAGATTACATTGTCTAGAAACCACACGAAATAAAACCTAAACTCTTATTAGAAAGAGAACAAAACAGGAAATGCTTTAAAATATCAAGGACGGTCTCTGCGAGCTCGTCGTATAGGTACGTACAACGCGGGTACAACGGCCGGCGGCGACAGGACGGCTCGCCAACCTGCCTGCTCGAGTGCCCGGGGACCTAGAGAGACATTCTCTCCACTTCAATTTGCGCCCAACCGCACTCCCAACAGAATTTAATTACGAGTACATGAATAAACATTCTTTTTTCCGTGGACGCCAACTTCATTCTTTAACTTATCGAGTATAAGTGGAAAATGTAATCGTTTGAAAACGTTTTTAAAATATCGGCTCTTTGTGTCTGCGAGATTATTCCATTAGAAAACCTTGTTTCATATTTTTAAACTGTCTATGATTAAGAGGAAGACTATGTGTATGGATAAAGATACTAAAAATATATTAGATTTTTGAATCGAGCAGTGAAATACAAAGATTTTGTATTTAACTAAGCCTAGAGTGAAAATTCGTTAAAGTAACACGTAACTTACACATAAAAGTACACAACATTAAAGATACATTGTATTAGCTGTCCCGCGCAACTTCGTATGCGTAAATTTTCCCCGTTTTTGCAACATTTTTAATTGCTGCTCCGCTCCTATTCGTCGTAGCGTGATGTTATAGCCTATAATAGCCTTCCTCGATAAATGGGCTACCCAACAGAAAAAGTTTTTTTCAATTTTATAATATTATTATAGGTTATTCTGATGTCGTCCTCTATTTTCGCAAAATTACGCCAATTTAAACGTGTAACACGTTAAAGTTGACGTAATTATATTTGCAAAGGTTTTATCTTTCGCGGTTTTCCAAGCAGTGTACATTTGACACACATTAAAACACTAAAATTTCGAATCTTTGCGCAGTGGGTGTCCCACACATTCATCGATCATTTTAATAACAGGGCTGGTTCGCTGATGACTGTACCTATGAACAACGTTGCATTTGATATACATACGCTTACCACTCCTTACAGACCTCATACGCGTGCAAACATTGGATAACATTCGAATATTCGTAAGCATATTGTAAGGTACCTATTACGGTTACGTAGTGCTAAATAAGGTGAAATACGGTAACTGTAATGTCAGTCTTTTACTAACAATTAATTACTTCACACCACCGTGTGTCATTTATAAACAAAACACAAGATGAAAACGTCAAGAAACTGTATTCCAGCTAGCAAGTGAGTGGCATACGTGAGTCATTAACTTAATAAGCAAATACAGGTACTCGCAAAATAAACTCAAGAGGCGTACCCAACGTACTTTTGAATTACCAGAAGCATAGCGCGCGGCTTGTTGCTTTTATAACAACTGCTCTCAAACACCGCCTCAGTTACACCTACGCTCGGTACAAAATATTTGTATAGGTAAACAGAGCACATCTAGTACACTCTGTGGGTCCAAACTGCTGAACTCAAACAAGTTTGTTTGTTAGTGACTTCATTAAAGACAAACCCGGAATTTATCGCGGTATTATTGTAATCTCGATCAGTTCTGTGAAATCGAATTTTGAGCAAAACAAAGGGTTCACCTACTGCGAATTAATTTTCATTCCATTCAGTAGTTAAACAATGATTTGTCTTCTGTGATAAGCAATAAGAAATAAAATACATTGAAATAATATATAAAGAAGAAGTTCATATTATAAAATAATATAAATAAATTGACTAACATCCGGTCAATGGATAAATAATATTTTTCATCAACAAATTAACTAAGCCCTTTTGTTTAGATGCGTATATATTTATTTAGAAGTCAATTTGCATTAACAAACATTTACTAAAGAATAAAAGTCATTAGTTACTCTAGTTTTCAAATACAACCATAAGTTTTGAGGTAATGAAATCAACAATGAAAGAACATTGACTTAATATGATGGCACGTTGCAAATCAAATAATAATCGAACTCTGTAACACCTTAATTAACTTAAACCTTTAAAAATTTATATTTTCGTGTTTCATTTTATAAATTCTATGGTAATAACCTAAGCACGGTTATAAGTGTCTATATTAACTAAGGTTTTTTTTCCACTTATGTATCTTACCATATATAATCAGGAGGAAACCCACATCCACTTTTCGACAACAATTTTGAAGCGGATAGCTTCAAAATGGTTAAGACGAGCTTTTATGTTAATATTTAATTTAAAAGTTTTTATAAAATAGTTACTTGTTAATCATCATCATCTAATAAAAAATCAATGTTGGTTTAATCCCTACTTTATTATAAAAAACAGTAGGTACTTTTATTTGTATTCGTAACAATTTTCCCACCAAAACGGGAGAAAAAATTGTACTCGGCAACACTACTAGTCTTAAAAAAAAACTTGAGAGGTGTCAAGGGACACCCGGATGGAACAAAGTTCTTATCTTATTTTTTTTTTATACAACACGCAACACCACACTGTTTAATGCGAAATAGAAAGACGAAACGAAAATAACTAACAAAAAGACGATTGTATACCGAAAGCTCGAACCCACAACTACACAATTGTCACCAATACTATGTACCGAATTTATGCCTCTAGACCAAATCGACAGGTGACTTCTTCGTCAAATTAGATGTTCATATGTTACGCGCACGCCGCACGGCTTCTGTGTGTCACAAAGTGTCGTTACAACTTTTCGTGAGAATTTTTTCCGTCTAGCCCCCTTTCACAACGCGCGATAAGGAAATTCGTTCCAAAAACCGTACGTCAAAGACCGTAGCTTCATTTTTATAGGCTTATTGAGGGCATGCTCCATCTAGACATTATATAATTAAAGTTTGGAAGTAATTTTAAATTCTTTGAAAACAATCGACACATCAATGACGTCCCGCGGATAGGAATAATACATAATGCAATCCTGTTCACACCGACTTTATTATTCTGATTTCTTCCTTCAAAGGCAAATCAGATGTATGATCGACTGAAAAGCTTTCTGTTACCTTTATTTATCATTTAATAATATCTAAAGCATATTTTTTATACCTACATATAATTCCCTAAAGTACAATAAAAACAGTTTATGTTCACACATGTTCACATGTAAACAAAAATATTATCTAGTACTTTGATGACGAAATGTAGGTACCAAAGTTCGTTCCTAATTTATGAAATATCTGTATGTTATAGAAGCATACATATATCTACCACCATCAAATATCTAACAGATTCATATATAAATTTGCTTAAGTATCATTGGCTTCGCACATGTAGCAGAGCAAAGCTAGCGAGGAGGTAGAAAAATGTAGGAGCTCGGTACGGCTTATCTCTTTACTTGAGGGCCATACAGAGAAGGCTTCCAGATATTTGAAAGGATTTCACTACTCGTATGCAACGTTCTAAATTCGCATTTTAATAGAATTTGGACGAAATAAATACTCTCTTATAGCGTCTGTACGATGTCGTTATTGTTTTACTGCTTTATTTTTACGATGGTGTTTATGTGCCATATAATTCGATCCACAAAGTGAGACATAAAATTTTAGAGTTTTGAAAGGTTTATAAAAAAGTAGAGGTTTTCTGTAAGTATACATAACACATTATACAATAAAATAAAATGCTGAGCAAACAAGTTAAAATTACATTTTAACTAGTTTAGTCCCGCGGCTTCGCCCAATTTGTGAGGGGATGAATTTTAAAGATATCCGTCATAATGACTATCTGTAAGCCAAATTTCAGGCAGGCAAAAATTAGTTAGCTACCTAGCCAAATAACATCAAGGTTTTTTTTTTCTAAAAAATATAACAAGTAATGTGGGATTGAGTCCCACATTATTAGCAATCTTGTTAACCCCTCCAGCTAAGCTCAAAGGCTTGTGTTAGGAGTGGGTCCTGGAGGAGAGGCCTGCGAGGTGCTTCAAGTGTATGGCCACGGGGCACTTGCGGCCCAGGTGCACCAGCGGTTTTGACTGCAGCACAATGTGCTATCGCTGCGGTCAACCGGGACATAGGGCGGTGGAATGCTCTGCCGCCCCCTACTGCCCCATGTGTGCGGCGGGCAATTTGCCCGCCAATCATATGATGGGGCGGCAGGGATGTAAGCCCCCCAAGGCTTCCAAGCCACTCCCGGGCAGCAGCCAATCGACCCAGGCTGCCCCCGGAGCTCAGCCGCCGACTGAGGTGGAGGTGATGGATGTAGTGCCGCACTCCTAAATGGACAGCGGTAACTCCTCCATCATCCTCCAGACGAACCTCAACCACTCCGCCGCTGCCCAGGACCTTCTCCTGCAGGCCATGGCGAAGTGGTCGATAGGTGTCGCCGTAGCCGCGGAGCCCTACTTTGTTCCTCCCCGCCCGAATTGGGCAGGTGATCGGGACGGCTCCGTGGCAATCGTCAGCTCCGCTGCGCTTCATTCCCTGCCCTTGTCGATCAGAGACAAGGGCTCGGGATATGTTGCTGCCGACTGGGGGGGAGTCACACTCTACGGAGTGTACTTCTCCCCAAACCGGAGTTTTGCCGATTTCGAGGTCTTCCTTTCCAACCTGGAGACCTCGATACCGCGCTTGGCACCTCGCCACGTGCTGGTGCTGGGGGACTTCAACGCCAAATCTACGGCGTGGGGGTCACCCAGCACGGACGTCCGCGGTTCGGCGGTTGAGGAGTGGGCGGCGTCGGTGGGTCTCTGTCTCCTAAACAGAGGCGCCACCGACACGTGCGTTCGGCGGCAGGGGGGGTCGATAGTGGACCTTTCGTTCGCTACCCCTGTCGTCGAAGCGCGAGTAAGGAACTGGGTCGTCCTGGATGAGGTTGAGACGCTCTCGGATCACCGTTACATCCGATTGGAGCTCTCCCGGTATTCCAGGATCCAGAACCCAGGTAGGGGTCACACGGCGCGCAGAACGCCTCGGTTTCCGCGGTGGGCTGTGGGTGCGTTGGACAGGGACCTGTTGGAAGAGGCGGCCATCGTTGCATCGTGGTCTTCTCCGGCTCCGACCGAGGAGGTGGACGTCATGGCTGGCCGCATTCGCGATGCGTTTACGCAGATCTGCGATGCGGCCATGCCCCGCTCACGACGTCGCACCCCGAGGAAGGGGGTGTATTGGTGGTCCCAGGAGCTTGCCTCCCTCCGCGCCGCTTGCATCAGTGCGCGGAGGTCCTATACCCGCAGTCGGACTCGTCACCGCGATGTCCAGGAGGAGAGCCAGCTTTATGAGGCGTATCGCCAAGCGAGGGACGCCTTTAAGCTGGCTATCTGTCGCGCCAAGGAGAGGGCGAGAGAGGAGATGCTGGAGGGTCTCGACCGTGACCCCTGGGGTCGTCCATATCGAGCGGCGCTGAACAAGCTCCGCTCAGCGGGCCCCCCCCTTACCGAGACTCTCCAGCCCAGCTTCCTTGCGGAAGTGGTCGAGGGCCTATTCCCGCTGCAGGCAGAGCACGCGCCCCCGGCGATGGTCTCCGAGAATGAGACCGACGACCGGGAGGCCGACACAACTGTGCCGCCTGTCACCGAAGCGGAGGTGGGCGCGGCTGTTCTTCGAATGCGTTCGAAGAACACCGCCCCTGGGCCGGATGGGATTCCCGCCCGGGTTTTGGCCCTAACCCTCGACCACATGGGGGACCGCCTCAGGGGACTGTTCGACGTGTGCCTGGCGTCCGGACGGTTCCCTGATTGCTGGAAGGCAGGGAAGCTGGTGCTCCTTCCGAAGCCGGGACGGGCTCCCGACTCAATTGCGGCCTACAGGCCTATCGTGTTGCTGGACGAGGCGGGGAAGTTGCTGGAGAGGATTCTCGCTACCCGCATCGTCCGACATTTGAACGAGGTCGGCCCCGATCTGTCGGACGCTCAGTACGGCTTTCGTGTTGGGCGCTCGACCATTGGGGCCATTCTGCGCCTGAGGGCCGCATCGGAGGAGGCCGTCGCCGGTGGAGGAGTGATGTTGGCGATATCGCTCGATATCGCCAACGCCTTCGGGTCTCTGCCATTCAGTTGCATCAGAGAGGCGCTCCGGTATCATGGAGTGCCTATGTACCTGAGGCAGCTAGTGGCAGACTACCTCGAAGGCCGAAGGATTCTGTACGAGGACCGAGAGGGTGAGGTAATCCGCAGGGACGTCTCGTGCGGTGTTCCACAGGGCTCTGTATTGGGGCCCCTATTGTGGAACATTGGCTACGATTGGGCCCTGCGGTGTGGTTTCCCCCCTGGGTCATCTGCTATGCGGATGACACCCTCATCACGGCCCGGGGTGGGAATTTTGAGGAGGCGGCGCGCCTGGCCAACCTAGGGATTTCCCGAATGGTCGGGCGCATCGAGGCGCTGGGGCTTAGGGTGGCCCTTTCCAAGACGGAGGCCCTATTATTCCATGGGCCCCGTCGCGGTCCACCTGCTGGCGCCTCGATTGCCGTCGGCTCGGTCCTCGTACAGGTCCGGGCCCAGATGAAGTATCTGGGCCTAGTGGTAGACGGGCGGTGGCTCTTCGACGAGCACTTCCGCATTTTGGCGCCCAAGCTCGAGGCTACGGCGACCGCACTGGGGAGGCTGTTGCCGAACCTGGGCGGGCCTAGTGCCTCGAGTAGACGGTTGTACACGGGGGTGGTGCGGTCAATGGCTCTGTACGGCGCACCCGTTTGGGCGGCGTCCCTGACCGCCCAGAATAGGGTCCGCTTAGGGAGACCCCAGCGGACCATGGCGGTCAGGGCCATACGCGGATACCGCACGGTGTCTGCAGAGGCGGCGTGCGCATTGGCCGGCATACCCCCGTGGGATTTGGAGGCGGAAGTGCTCGCCGAAGTGTATCGGCGGGCGGTGGCTGTTCGGGCAGGGGGTTCGGTGCCTCTGCCCGAGGAGCTACGCGCTTGGCGCGGTGAGGCACACCGGGCAATCATGGCCCGGTGGCAGGGCCGGCTGGAGGCTCCACGGGCAGGTGTTCGAACCGTGGAGGCGCTCCAGCCGGTCCTGGAGGAGTGGGCGGGGCGACAGCACGGGACCCTTTCCTTCCGGCTAGTGCAGGTCCTTTCCGGGCACGGGTGCTTCGGGAAGTACCTGCACACGGTTGCTAGGAGGGAACCGAGTCCCGCCTGCCACCACTGCGACTGCGGTGAGGACTCGGCGCAGCACACCCTCTAGCATTGTCCAGCTTGGGAGGGGCAACGTCGAGTTCTCACCGCAGTGGTCGGAAGTGACCTCTTGCTGCCGGCCGTGGTTCTGTCCATGGTCCGGAGCGAGGGGTCGTGGAATGCGGTCGCTTCCTTCTGCGAGGACATCAGGAGGCGGCGGAGCGCGTCAGGGAAGAGAGCTCCCTGGCGGATCCGCTCCGTCGCCGGCGAAACGGGCGGCGTCGGCGCGCATATCTGCGCCTGATGCCGCCTTAGGTGGGGCTGCGGGCGGGCGTACGGGGTAATCTGCCCCGCCCGCGGCCTTCCGTGGAGGCGCGGCACCCTGTGTGTATCCAGGGGCCGCGTGGGTGTGAAATGCCCGGAACGCAACAACATCGCGTCCGGGCATTGCCACTGGGCGGGCCGCCGACGGTATAACACATTCCGGCGGCCCGTTCGCGAAGGTGGCGAGCGATACACGGCGGGTTTTTTAGTGGGTGCAAACCCCACACTACCCCTACCGTCTTCCCCGGACGGTGGTGGTGTTCGTCAGGAATTTTTCCCGCCAAAAGAAAAAAAAAAAAAAAAAGGAGTGGGTTCACGTCGTTAGTATAATGGGTAGGATTCGAACCCGCGACCTCACGATTGCGAGACCGATGCCTTAGCCATTAGGCAAAAGGTATACTAGATACGTATATATATAGAGGTCAAAGTACGTATTATTATTATTATTAAGTATCTATTATTAAGTCTAATTAGAGGAACAGCACCGATAGAAAATTAGTACGCATTAAACATCGTATTCATCGAGAAACTCAAGTCGAAGACTAGGTTTCCCTACGTTTCCCTCTTTCCTCCATTCGTTTATACAGGAGGATTTTGGCTCGCACATGTTGTACATCCGCCAGATACAAATTTATTTTTTTCTTTAAATTACAAAGTCTCGTTCTTATTCAGTTATCACGTATTTCAAGTATATTTTATACATTAAACGCGGAACTGTGAACACAATGACATATCACTTTGCTGCCATTTCCTCAAATAAACTAGGTATTTTTGGCATAACGTGGCTAGCGTTGCCATTTTAAAAGGCCCTCCGATATTATTGTTTCAAGTTCATTTTCTTTCCAGTTTTCTTCTTTGAATCACAAAGTCTCGTTCTGTCGTTTTTCTAGTTTTTTTTTTTTAATCACAAAGCCCAGGGGGCTTAGACAAATGCCACACACTTCTTTATCCGCACACGCTACTGTTGGTTTTTGTTTACAAATTCAGTAACAGTCGCGTGACGTTTTGTCAACCTTATGTCAAATGCATACATTTTTTCGCGTTAGCGTGTGTGGAAAGAAAAGCGTGTGTCATTTGTCTAAGCCCCCTGTTCTTGTCCAATCCAGTCCGGCGTCTCACAAATTGAGTGATGTTTGAGTAGGTATTCGTCGTATCAAAAGATAAAGATATTAGATACCTACATACACTTCACTCCTACCCGCACGGGAGTGCGGGCAGGGCTTTAATTACGAGTACATGAATAAACATTTATTTTTCCTCTGCATGCCAACTTCATTTACGTTACTGACGTATCGAGTGTAAATGGGAAAACTGTGGTTGATTGAGAAAATCTCCTCGTTTTGTATATCGGCTCTTTGTGTTCTCGTACTTTTATTAGTCGTATGATATGCATGGAGTTGAATGACTGTATGTCATTGATATGTTAACATGAATATATTTTCTTCTAAAACATACTTTAAGCGGCTCTAATATCGATATGAAACTTTGCGAGAATGTAAAATTGAGCTGATCTGATGATATAAGTGTTTTTTATAACTTTTGCCACGAATGCTGAAAAATTTCCAATGTTTTCAGGAACAATGGCCAACACACTTGAACAAAGCCCTCGAAAAATATTTTGATGGAAAATACGTTACAATAGGAAACTGAAAGGTCATTTTTACTGCCATAAAACCAGCAATATCATGTATCAGGAAAACAATAACATCGGTGTTTCACAGCAAAGTAGACGTATGGGAATGGGCAAAAAATATATTGGAGTGGAACAGTTGAATTCTAAAGCAATCCATTACGTGAAGCAAAAGCAAATCCCAACGACCGGTGTACTATAAATCGTTCGTGATGACAGACGCGAATCGCACCATGCGCTGCGCAAGCCAGCTTTAGCCACGGCACTGCCTTTTAACACTTCATATGGAAATGTTAAATTGAACTTGATTTATAACAATGACGTAAGTTATAGTCTCGCATTTTCATATATTTTATGTCCATAGTATTTTGGGTGTTGCACGTCCATAACAACTTAGAGTATACGTAATTTTTAAAAATCAAAGAGTTCGTAAACAATAGGCAGGTATAATAATACGTATTAACTGATGGGGTTAAGGTTTAACTTTGTGGAGTTGCGATATTGTTATATCTAGGGTCCAGTGGTGACTGCCACTCGATTTCGTGAGAGTACCTGTCACTAAATTGCTTTGTTTGTTCTGTCTATCAATTTATTTCGATTGTTGTATTGAGGGCATAACCTGACTCGTTCAATCGTTGGGATTCACAGATCGAGAAGATGGTGGCTTCTTCATGATTAATATTAAGTTTAATATTCGCAACCTTACCTACGCTTACTTCTCTAAGATATCAAAATGTGTGTATTGACCTAGGTATTATTAGACGGATGTTTAGAGTTTCACGCATAGGTATTATATGTTTGTCAGTGTTTATCATTACAGTTTCCGAACGGAAGAAGATGTTTCCGGTTTGATGACGAGCACGTGATTATTTTACAGATTTCTTGTTAAGGACATTAATCCAATTACTACCTAAGCAGAATAGCTTGCTTATACACTTTATAATACAAACATATTAATATTTCTTTTTTTTTAAGATAACTAGCAATGTGGGATTTTGGTCCCACATTACTAGCAATCATGTATACCCCGCCAGCTAAGCTCAATGGCTTGTGTTAGGAATGGGTTCACGTCGGTAGTATAATGGGTAGGATATGAACCCGCGCCCTCACGATTGCGAGACCGATGCCTTAGCCATAAACATATTTTAATATATTTAGTAGAGCAAGCTTTTAAATGTCGGTAATTACTGTACCTTCCTACATTTAAAAGCCTGCTCCATCAATAATAACCACCAATTTCGTAAACCCACTAACACTAAACAAAAACCTATTGCTAGTATACACCGACCGGCAGCTAATGGCATACGGTACCTACTCACATACTCACTTAATTAAGTCACTACCGTACGAGTTGCGAACTACATGTTGTACCTACGTCGCTCACCTCACCACTACTCGCTAAGTGGTCCAATAAAGAACATTCGTTGCCATACAAACTTAATTCATCCTATAATACAAAGTTCATGTCTCCCAAGTAGTAAACTTTGCTTTTATACTTGCACGTGTCTTTGTTTTAAACTGGAAATCCATTTACGAGTTTTTCAGTTTATTTTAAACTAGCGGACGCCTCGCGGTTTCACCCGCGTAGTTCTCGTTTCCGTGGGAATACAGGGATAAAAAATAGCCTATGTCAGCCGGGGTTAGTGTAGCTTCACAACGATGAAAGAATTTTTCAAATCCGTCCAGAAGTTTCGAAGCCTATTCAATACAAACAAAGAATCAAACAAACAATCAAATCTTTCCTCTTTATAATATTAGTATTGATGGATAAGAGAACAATGCTATATCGGAGCGGGATTCGACACCGTGACTTTAGGAATACCGTTCAGCGAAACAAGGTTCTATTCTCATTGACGAAGATTCGAAGCGAATCTATACTAATATTACAAAGCTGAAGAGTTTGTTCGTTTGAACGCAATAATCTCTTGAACTACGGGTTCGAATTGAAAAAGTATTTTACTATTGGATAGCCCATTTATCGAGGAAGGCTATATAACATCACGCTACAAGCAATAGGAGCGGAGCAGCAATGAAAAATGTTGCAAAATCGGGGAAAATTTACACAGACGAAGTTGCGCGGATCAGGTAGTCCCTTGTCTGTTTCGTAACACTAGTGTATTGTGGAATGCTTGTTAAAACGAACGAATTCGTGTGTCGACGTGCGAATTCTCAAACTTTACCTACATAAATTTGTACCTACACTACATTGTAGAAAATAACACAAGCAACGCAAACTTTGGCAGTACGGTCCAAAAACGCAAAACTTTTACATCCTTCCAAAAGGCCATTGTATTAGTGTAAGCTAAGGGTTACTATTCTCTCAACAAACATGACCCACATTTTGGAGGTCAAAATATACTTTCGTCAATAAAACAAGGATCTCAAAAGCGTGCCCACACCAGCAAAATGTAATCTCGAATCCATGTTACGACGTTTGCCGTTAATAATATAACATTTTGAAATAAAATCTCACACACAATTTTCCCCTTATTTTAAACAGTAATTAGATACATTAACCTACATTCTGAAGTATAACGCAGAGGCGACAGAGGCTGTAGTGTAGCCCAGTGTTGCTCCGAGTGTCCTAATAAACCCCGAGTAAAACCTCCAGCCAACGAGTTAATTTACTCCACTGATGATGTTTACTTTTTACAGCTAGATGCTTTTTTCAAGCCTCTTTAAGTACGGGTCGCTTTTATGACCCCGGGGTAGACACTAAGTCGGCAAGGCACTGTAGAATTAAAGCTTCTGAAATTTCTAGATGCCGTCTTTATTTCTTTTAAGAAAATGTGAAAATGTGAAGTTTTAATGCATTTTCATTTTCTAGGTGAAAAATGCTATAGGGTTGGTATGAATCTATAATAACATTATAGATTCATACCAACTTATTATAAAGCTGAAGAGTTTGTTTATTTGTTTGAACGCGATAATCTCAGGAACTACTGATTCGAATCGATTTTTATAACTGTTGGATAGACCATTTATCGAGAAAGGCTATAGGCTATATAACATCACGCTACGACTAATAGGAGCAGAGCAGCAATGAGAAATGTTGCAAAAACGGGGAAAATGTACGCAGACGAAGTTGCGCGTGACAGCTAGTATAAATATATTATTATGTATTAGCGGTCAGGCCAACCCTAGCCCTTATTGTGTTTAGACTAATTTAGTTGCATATATTGTTTTTAACTAACCTTAAATACAATAGAATAGTTACAACAAATACAAATACAATAATTGCATTTTTGAAAGATAGAAAAATTTGAATCCAGACTCAGGAATCGAACCCGAGACTTCCGTAGCCAAACCGGGGCCAGAAGCGAACCACCTATCTGGACTATGCTACTAGATATCAAATTCTTCTATCTCTTAATGCTTACGGGTTAGGCCCCCGTAGCGACATCTAGTCGGTAGTTAAAGAACTATCACGGCTTTTGTTATTGCTTCGTTACAGAGAGCATTTTAACAAATTATGATGACGCAGGCCGAATATTGAAGTAATTTTTATAGGCATTTCTTGCCAAGGACTTTACAAATACAATAATTGCATTTTTGAAAGATAGAAAAATTTGAATCCAGACTCAGGAATCGAACCCGAGACTTCCGTAGCCAAACCGGGGCCAGAAGCGAACCACCTATCTGGACTATGCTACTAGATATCAAATTCTTCTATCTCTTAATGCTTACGGGTTAGGCCCCCGTAGCGACATCTAGTCGGTAGTTAAAGAACTATCACGGCTTTTGTTATTGCTTCGTTACAGAGAGCATTTTAACAAATTATGATGACGCAGGCCGAATATTGAAGTAATTTTTATAGGCATTTCTTGCCAAAGACTTTACAAATACAATAATTGCATTTTTGAAAGATAGAAAAATTTGAATCCAGACTCAGGAATCGAACCCGAGACTTCCGTAGCCAAACCGGGGCCAGAAGCGAACCACCTATCTGGACTATGCTACTAGATATCAAATTCTTCTATCTCTTAATGCTTACGGGTTAGGCCCCCGTAGCGACATCTAGTCGGTAGTTAAAGAACTATCACGGCTTTTGTTATTGCTTCGTTACAGAGAGCATTTTAACAAATTATGATGACGCAGGCCGAATATTGAAGTAATTTTTATAGGCATTTCTTGCCAAAGACTTTACAAATACAATAATTGCATTTTTGAAAGATAGAAAAATTTGAATCCAGACTCAGGAATCGAACCCGAGACTTCCGTAGCCAAACCGGGGCAACAAATTTTTCTATCTTTCAAAAATGCAATTATTGTATTTGTAAAGTCTTTGGCAAGAAATGCCTATAAAAATTACTTCAATATTCGGCCTGCGTCATCATAATTTGTTAAAATGCTCTCTGTAACGAAGCAATAACAAAAGCCGTGATAGTTCTTTAACTACCGACTAGATGTCGCTACGGGGGCCTAACCCGTAAGCATTAAGAGATAGAAGAATTTGATATCTAGTAGCATAGTCCAGATAGGTGGTTCGCTTCTGGCCCCGGTTTGGCTACGGAAGTCTCGGGTTCGATTCCTGAGTCTGGATTCAAATTTTTCTATCTTTCAAAAATGCAATTATTGTATTTGTAAAGTCTTTGGCAAGAAATGCCTATAAAAATTACTTCAATATTCGGCCTGCGTCATCATAATTTGTTAAAATGCTCTCTGTAACGAAGCAATAACAAAAGCCGTGATAGTTCTTTAACTACCGACTAGATGTCGCTACGGGGGCCTAACCCGTAAGCATTAAGAGATAGAAGAATTTGATATCTAGTAGCATAGTCCAGATAGGTGGTTCGCTTCTGGCCCCGGTTTGGCTACGGAAGTCTCGGGTTCGATTCCTGAGTCTGGATTCAAATTTTTCTATCTTTCAAAAATGCAATTATTGTATTTGTAAAGTCTTTGGCAAGAAATGCCTATAAAAATTACTTCACTACAACAAATACGTTAAAGTGTGCACTTTAAAAAACTTAAACTATGTTCAAAACGGACGGACTCCACCAAAAATAGCTAAGAACTGTGAAAAGTGTCAAAATTGACAAACGATTTTGATTGCGGTATACCTACTACCGCATTCAAAGTCGTCTGTCAATTTCGACCATACGACTACCACAAAGGGACAGAGGCGTCACAGTTTAACGTGTGTATCAGTATACCTAGTCCGGTCCTAAGTTTTATTACAAATGAAAATGCATTTTTTTTATTATTGAAGTATTACTAAAACTCATATGTATACATATTTTTTAAAGTGTCAGCAAAAAATAAAAACAATATTCTATTTAAAATGGCCACCTTTGGCTTTATACAGGCCTTTAATCTGTCTGGCCACGAATCTATGGATTGGTCGCCGTGTCGTTTAGAGCAAGCCATGTCCTCTAAAACTACAAAATAATTTGTAGTTTTAGACTACAGTTGTAGGTTGAGGTCTGGGCTAGATGAGGGCCAGTCTTCAGCTCTTATAAAGTCCGGAGCGTTGGTTTTAAGCTAGACTTAAGTAGTTCGTGCCTCGTGATCAGGTGCAGAGTACTGCTGGAAAATCCACGGTACATTTTCAAAAAGTGTATTGCTGAGAGGTTTCACAACACAATCCGAAACTGTCTCTTGATACACTTTGGCTGAAGTATTCACTCCTTTTTCACAAAAATGTAGCTTTGTGACCTTGATAAGACACGCCCCAACAAACCATCACTGACGCAGTATGATGACCACGCTGTATGGATATTTCTGTGCCCTTCATCTGCGTATCGCGACAGAAGGCGTTTTGATCGATCCTCTCTCGTTAATTGTAAAGATTGATTTAGGGCATGTCCTGTATATCGACGACAAGCACCGAGCTTCAGGTCTTGTTTTATAATACGCGACAGAGTCCTAGCGGGAATCTTCATTTCTCGCTATAAGATTTTTTGCTTCCTAATGGAATTTCGACGAATTCTGGCTAACGCCCCAATCCATATTATGACCACGAAAAAATATTTGAAATGGCGCGAAATCGAAAGAACTATTAAAAATAATAAACGCGTTCCAAATTCAAAGTAGTTAAAAAGTTTAAAAAAATATAAGATTTTAATGAACAGTATTTACAGTACGATCAACGTAACTAGGCCGGATTGAAGTAGGCGACAAGTGGTTGCGCAGATGCATTTTTCGGAAGTAAATGGTGACAGGAAGCGGGGGGCGGGGGCGGTAACTAAACCAAGAGGATTAGAGATGCGATTACGCATCACATTGTCATAATTAGTATTACTAACTCATGTTTTTTTGTGATTATTTTCGTAAAGAAATTGTTTTTCAAAGTTTTTTTAGTATTTACTGTAACTGTTCTAAATTTAAACGTTTATGAACTCATTTAAATAGTGTTTTTATATTTTTGAATTAAAATGTTGTTAGTATTTTTTATCGATTAAACATAATTAATCGTTTTCGTTAATAATTTTAGGGTCGCATCTCTATGACATGCGCGAAAGTGATAAAAACCTAACTTCAATCCGGTCAAGTTACGTTTATCGTACTGTATGGCCGGACTAGTTATAAACACGTTTAACTGTGACGCCTCTGCTTTTCCAAAGAATAAAAAAACTTCTACTTCTTATCAAGCAATAAAGTGACAACACGGAGTACCTACTTCTGAAATAATAATTAATATACAAACATTATAATCCCTATCATGATCAAGTGACAACAGAGAATATCGAATAATCAAATTACGTGTTAACCCTTCATCACTACGATTAACAATCAATTAATATTAAATCCCATATGTGGGTATATATAATCTGTGTAGGTAGGTAAGTATCTAATACATATAAGCCGTTCTCTAAATCTCTTCCACGTCATGAATTCCTTCGCATTTTTGTTGTATCTCGAGTCAGCTGCAACAAATCCGACAGGTTCGTAAATCGTACTGCTCCTACGTGCTGCTATAAATCGTATTCTAATCGTAGCATTCATTTCTCATTGCCATGCTAAGGCCCGTTTTCTCGTTTAAATCGCCCCTCGTCCGTAAGTACCGATGTACCAGAGCTACTTCCGTGACCTTTTTTCGCCTTCTTCACTTTAATAAGAAATGGAAGTAAAGCTAATTTTTCTTTTATAGACGCGACGTTAATTACGAAAGCCTCTATGATGTCGGATTAATTACTTTGGCATCATTGTGTGTATTATCCTTCGTGATTCATGCATGCAGATTAATATTTGATAAAAAAGTACCTATTATAATTCCCAATAATAATAATTATAATACAGTTGAATGAATAGATATGTACGATTTATATTTAAAATAGTTTCCATTACATTCGTAATGAACTAAACTGTATTTACCAATAGCAATCATTAAATACCTAATAATTATAGCTGTGTTTCGCTGATTATAGAGCGGTCTGCGGTAGAAACTCATGACCCATAATCGCCTGTGACGATCTGATTTTAGTATAATCGATACGCCCGATTTGTTGAAACCTACTCTTCGGTAAACCACAACGTAAACGCGGCTATAGTTAAATATTCAGAGCCCGTAGAGGAGCGGCACAAAATGACGCCGTTGCCCTTGCAAGACCGCGACTATGATATTTTTTAATATGAGATTCGCAGTTTTTCGGGCAACGACGTCATTTTATTCAATTGACATTTTATTCAATTAGAGCTTATGCCACTTGTCCATTATAGAGCGGTCGTCAAGGGCCTACCACAAGTTACAGTCTCTACTTAGATAGATGGGGAGCCCATGTAGCTAACTTGAATTTACTCGAGAGCGGCAGATTAACAGAGGGGTAGGTATACCACGTACCCTATTGAGTACCCCTACTTAACCCCTACTGAATATTAGCTCTTTTGTAAAGTCACGTGCGTCTTGGGCAACCGATCAAAATATTTAGTAAAATATGGTTGTCTGTAAAGTCTATTTATGGATGATAATTTTACGTGATAACGTCATATGAGAACATTGATGACATATCGCCATTAGATTATAGCTTAGCAACAAATTTTGTTAGTTAAAATTGTATCTCACGTCATGTCGCTGCAATCGCCATTTGCTGTTGCTTAGGAACCAATCAATAACGTGACTTTTCAGCCACTATTTCATACGTGCAACTTGTCATTAATTTATAAGACGTTATCACATCAAAAAAATTGATCAATAGAGATACTCGCATCAGATTATCACACAGAAGGTTCAGCTTGATATCCTAGACATGCCGATCTATATTTAAACGATTATATAGAATGGTTTTCTTAATCTGACAATGTTTTTTATTATTTTTCAAAAAGGTGCTACGAGTTTGTGGTGTCTGAATCGTAAGTCTTTTCAATGGGAGTTTCTTGTGGTTTCACCTCCCTTCCCCACTATTGAAAGCATATACCTATATAATAAACATTTTTTCTTCTCACCATGACAATCTTTAAAATCAAATAGATCCCCACGACGCCGACGGTCGAGTAAATCCAAGATAACTACTTGGGCTCCCCAGCCAAGAAGCACGATAATAAACTTGATCATTGAGAAGGTGCAAAGACGTATTAGAAGATAATATCGGTTTCACGTCGGAATGTCACGTTTTCCTTTTGGGATGGGAAAGAGCATTATTTATAACAACGTAAATTATTTTTGGTCCTAAAAATATAGCGTAAAACCATAGCTCCAAATCCATGTTTTCATACTTTAAATTCGGATGCTTTCAAAGTAATCTCAATAAAGCGTAATACTTCTGCTTGTCATAAAATCTCAGTAGCGCAATTTGCATTTATGTCAGTCACGTTGCGAGTAACGAGCCGGTTGCGACCGACCGCTTCTCTTTTACGTGTTTCAAAATTACACGCGAAATACCCGATCTTAGTTTTCTTTTGGCGAAACGTCCTCTTATTTAAATGTGGACAAATCCTCTACGGACGACGAAGGGAAAATGAAATAGCCCCAAACTACCAAAGGTTTTAAAGCTTTGCTATAATGAAATTGCGACAACAGTAAAATAAGAGTTTTACTTGACATTCATCTGGTACCTACTGTCAGTTATGTTTCATCTTGAAAACTAGATGGTAAACTTGTAATTGGATACTGACGGGGAACTGGTCTCGTTTCTTGTATTCAGATAGATATATTTAAAAAATATAACGTCAAATATGTCAAGAAAAAATGTATTTAAACTGTTATATTTCATTCCGGGATAGATGCTCCACTTTTGGGAAATGTCTCATAATTTTAAAACTATCCCTTTCGATATGGATACATGCTCTTTTATTTTTAACTAAATAACAGATATGAGTGTTATTAGTGACACCTACATATCTACTTAAAATTCTTTTCTTTATTTTTTTACTTTAAAAAAAAGACGACTCCTGCAGTAGGGTACAAGCCCTTTGTCGCGGGAGACTTTACAAACATACAAGTCACGGACACATAGTACACCCAGACTCGGAACAACAATTTGTGGATCACACAAAGTCGTGTCCCGTGTGGAAATCGAACCCAAGACCTCTTGCGTTGCAGTCAGACACAGTCCCACCACGCCACAGAGGCAGTCACTCAATAAAAATTGTACGGAATCAATTACTACTTACGCAAGGCTGGCTCCGTACAACGAAAGAAAACTTTCACACGCACATATAGACGCGCGTACACCGAGCCCCTAGGCCCAGGAAAAAAGTTACACAGCGGTAAATGCTCACGTCACTAAGATTGAAACTTTTTTCGTGCTCGCTGCAGATTTAATTATATAACCGCACACACAAGTGAAACGTATCTGCTCAGGATGCGCTCCTGGCAATACGGTGTGTGGTGTCCGTGCTTCTTATATAATGCATTATAATAATAATAATAATATCTTGGGACAACTCACACAAAACCATCTGATCCCAAACTAATAGAGATCGTGTGGGATCGAACCCACGACCTCCGGCTTAGCAGTCAGGTTTACTAACCACTACACCAAAAAGCCAGTCAAATACAATAATATTAAATTAATTGTTGCAATTTTGGAAAGTACTTTATCGAATACCTATCCCATCGAGAATGACCATGCGAAACGACTAGGTGGACCTATTCATTTTAATTTTTAAGTGTTTGATAGAAGATATCCGTCTCATTGTAACTACATGATGAAACAGTATCTTATGATAACAAAAATCTTATATTAAGTAGGCATCGGCTACGCCAGGATTCTTTCAGGCGGCTGTAACACACAACACTACATGAAAAGACATTCTATTTAAAAATACCGTTAAAAAACATCGTAATCATGGAACATTGCATTAGGTACTCCTGATCTCATATAAGACAATTTGAAACGAATTAAACAAAATAATTAGTTTAAAATTGTGAAATATTTTTCTATCTATCCAACGATAACTACTCATCAGAGCATCTCTATCTAGAGACTCTGTAAGAGAGGCACTAGCCGCTACTAAATGTATGCTCTGATGAGTAGTTGTCGTTGGATAGATAGAAAAATATTTCACAATTTTCACTGAATTTGTGCCAAGTTCACGATGCCATAGATATGGCATCGTGAACTTGGCACAAATTCAGTGCAGGATCATATCAATTATGTAAAGCATGTATCGAAACTATGTTCCACGCTTTGATGGAACATAAGAATTTCTCGAAGCTGCTGTGTGTCTCTCTTCCTCATAAATAGTGTCTAGAATAAAAAAAACCGGACAAGTGCGAGTCGGACTCGCCCACCGAGGGCTCTGTACAAATTTGTAGGTACATAGGTTTTATAAATAGTTCAGGAATCGAGTGTCGCAAATTTCAAAAGACTATATTTTTTAAGATGTAATTACAAATGTATAGTTTTCATAATTTTCCCTATACTTATAGTATAAGACGGTATTACTTGTCAAATTTCATATATATATTTTTTTATTCTATAAAATTACTCGGGGCTTTTATCCACACGGATACGCCAGCCCCATTGTACCTTACAAACGAAATAAACGCAGTTTCATTTCATCTTCATTCACTTAATGTTGTTAATGTACATGTTAAAATTATTGCTAAGCACTTACATTAGATTACGTTATGGGGTTCACTAGTTAAAAGTCCGTACTAAGCCACATAACTTTTTTGCAATCTCTAATTTTGGAGTTGCTAAACTGGACTAAATTATCCCTACATCTAAAATATTTCATTTAAATTCACTAATTAGTGAATCCCTTTTATTTTTGTTCTTAACACATTCCATCAGCAAATGATGAATATAATTTTAGGTCAACAGAAAATCAACCTTATACATTTTGATTCCTTGAAAGTGTCAGTTTTGTGGCATAAATAACCGTACCTTTTTACGTTAACTAAGTATTTTGATTTTTTCACAGCTTCAAGGCACTGGAAGCCTGATATTCATATACATAAATATATTCTATATCTCAACAGAGTACAAGTCGAGCACAGTACAATTTGACTGCTTTTAATACAATCGTATCATTGGACTGCAACCCAAAAATGTTTTGCAATAACATGGCCAAGCGATGGAAGCAAGAAGTTATTCCAAAAGAACTGCCATGTGACATGTCCCTCACTATCCCGTCCACACAGTTATTATAATCTGACGACCCATTCAAATGAAAGCCGCATTCGGAAAAGGACTGGGTACGTATAAGGCTGTGAAAATCTTTCGAAGGGCCCATGGGAGACAATCGAGTGCCTGTCCTTCCTAAGATACGCACGTGTGTGATTTCGGTTTCATTGTGCTACGTTATAAAAAGGTTCTTTTTGTGTATTATGAAAACCCGAAGCGTTTTCCTTGAGCGCTTTTGAAAAAAAGACTCGAGTGCTTTTAAAAGGCGAGAAAATATGACAGAATATATTGTGTCATAACTCTCTGTGCGTGTCGGCAGAATAATGGATATTTTATATTAGTTAGCAAATACAAAGAAATTAATCAGCTTAGCTCCATGGCAATGAAATATTGGTACGATGTCCCACTTGAAATTTCATTATCTACTCGTACTATGCGTTTTAAATGAGTTGATAACTGTCATGATGACATTTTGTTTCGCATAACGACTGCAACTTCATTGTATGACGTAAAGTCAACAATAAAATGATTCGTAAAAAGGTGTCATTAGTATTATACAGAAGTACCTACCTACTCTAATGAACTTTATATAAGCACTGTATTTTACTATTTACTAATATAGTTCAGTTTAAGTTAAAAAAATTGCACGACTGACTGAAAGACATATTTTGCCTATTTACTTATTTAAGAATACTATTCATATTATAATAAAGAAAAATATTAGGTACATAGTTCAAAGCAAATAAATAATACGTTCGTTCCATTACCATACACATACGTATTTTACCCGACTTGGGAGTTTTTGCTGCTAGCGGTACAATTTTGACAAGTACAGAGTGAAGTTGTCGCGGTCGCGATTATCTTCTCATTTGAAACGCATAGTATATAGCTTGTTTCAACCACAAAAGATCGCAGGTGGACGAACTGAATTTAATATCAATAAAACGAACTTTTAACCCTAGTAGGTACCTAATAGTTAGACAAAATAAAACTCCACTTCATTTATAAAGCATTGAAGAATAAAGCGTAGTTTATATTTCGCCTCAATCGTTCTAGCATCGTGACTGCTTTACGAAAGGCATGAAAATGTTCTCGGCTCTTGAATAAAATAAAATAAAATCAGTTGGCTGCAAGTTTCAGCGTCACGACTCGTAAACCACGGACGGAAAGGAAACGCCTGCAGCAAAGCGTTGTTGATCTTTTTTTTTATAAAAACATGTCTTTCTTCAAATCTGAGTCACAGAATGCTTTTTATTACTGGCTAATTAAATTAAATTAAATCTAGGTACTTACATCCCACAGTCCCTTTTCAATGTTGTAAGATAAAGTAGTAACATTATTAATTACATTTTAAATTACTTTAGACGTTATTTATACATTAGGCGTTAGACATAATTAATCTATTTGCTGTTAAGTCGATGAACAGTTATCGAAATAAAGTCAGATGTGTAAGTAATTACCCTACTGTGAAGGAGGGTTATGTGTTTGACGCGTATGTACGAGTAAGTATGTTATGTATTGAGGTATGTATCCTTCTAATGTTCCTATGTCCGTTCATAACTCCTCAAGGGCTCAGGCTCAACTGATTTTAATAAATGATTCGTCATTTGATTCATCTTAATGACGTGAGTATTACTGGGTACATAAAGTTCTAAAAAAAACCCAATGGCGGATTTTATGCGTTTTAAAGTGCACACTGAACAAAAAATCTAAGACATTAAAAGTCTTCGTCTTTAAAAAGCGAGTACGAAAATTCTATTTAATCTATAATTATGTTTAAAAAATAATTGATTTAGGAAATCTTATTAAATCATCTTGTAATTAATATTAGAATTATTGAATTAAATATGAAGAGTATTTTGTTTCTGTCTTTTTGCAGGCGGTTTTAGTTTTTAAATTTATTGACTTCATAACGTCTTATAAATCGACGATGGGGTGTACGCACGAAAAAGTGTCACGTAGCAAAGGTCACCTTATTGATTGGCTACTAGGCAACGCGAATGGCGAATCCGCCTGCTGATAGACTAAAGTATTGTAGCCATTGGATCCACTAATGCTGTCACAAGCATGGTTGTTTATTGCAATGTCATCAATGTTTTGGCTATTGCAGTAACATGCGGTGTCGCATGGCAATCGGTGAAAGATGAGCAGATCAAAAATGCCATGCGACTTCGGCTATTTTCTTTATAATTATTATTATCTAATACTAACTTGCTGGATACAAATGTCGGCCAAGAATAAGATTTTTTATCACACTTTTTAGATCACAATAGGTATGACGTAGTCGGGTTATAGTTTTTAAAACTTTATTTCATTTCGATTTTTTTCGTTTTAAACTTTAAAGCGTTAGCAAAAAAAGCCTTGTTTAGGGTGCCGAATCCAAAATGGCAAAAATGAAACCTTTATAGTTTCGTCATGTCCGTCTCTTTTCAGCAAAAGTGCACCTTTTGCTGAAAAAAACTTTGTCCCCCTCCCCCCATATCATTTCTGATGAATGCTCTTAAAAAAGACTTAAATAAGTAAAAAACATAACCATCTGGCTTCGCCAGAGTTGGGTAGAAAATGCGAACTCTTACATTAGTTTTTACATTCCATTACAGATTTACAACTTTACAGGGACGAATTAAAAAAGCAACAGTACACATTTGTTATCTACTAGAGACGAGAAATAAGGTAGGTTGGTAGGTAACTATGCAATGATTTAACTTCAATTAAATTTTAAAGTCAAGTTTTGAAGGTAGGTAGGAATAGTTTCACTACCTACCTTCAAAACTTGACTTTAAAATTTAATTGAAGTTAAATAATTGCATAGTTACCTACCAAAGAGAATTCAACATTTCATTTAGTTTTTTTTTTCATTTAGCTGCTTGCCTACGACAAGGTGCGCAATGTTTTCTCCTCATCGGTGCCACTGTAGTGAAGCTGTCGACAGTCTCGGACACCATGGCCTTTCGCGCAGGTCGCAACTCGCGACACGTAAACCTCAACGACATAATCCGCCAGGCTCTTGTCACACGCCGGTGTACCAGCCATATGGGAACCCGTGGGGCTGGCACGTGGCGATGGGAAGAGACCGGATGGTATGTCGTTGTAACCTTGGAAGATGGGCCGGCCCTTGGTGTGGGCCGGAACCTACGTCGACACCCTTGCGCCGTCACATCTTTTAGGTACAGCGGGATGTGTCGGCGCTGCTGCCGCATCGGCGGAGGCTACCAAACAGCGCAAACTCAATAATCTTGTCGGAGATTATGTTTTTTACCCGTTTGCAGTCGAAACGCTCTAGGGTCATGGGGTCCGAGTACACGATCTTCTTATAAAATTTTGACTAAACTTCTGATCGCCACTTTACGTGACCAGAAGACTGGCCTGTACTTTGCTCAGCGCGTCAGCACTGCTATACAACGCGGCAATGCTGCCAGCCTTCTGTGCACGGTGCCGGTTGAAAGCGATTCTATGACGCCTGCTGACTTTCTTAAGATTTAATTTTATCTACTAATTTGTACATAGTGTAAATATTAATATTATTATAATTATAATATTATTATTAAATTGCCCATATTTATGGAGTCCTAATAACTTAATGTCTTTCTATCTTGGTCGACGTCAAGTTAAATTTGTTTTAATCTTCTTTTCAAAGAAAAAATCATGTAGATAATGGGATTTTTTCGAGATGTACAAAAATGAAAAAAGCCTTTATTGAGCTTCAACAAATCACTAAGTAATCTAGTTTTCAGGGGTAGCTATTGCTTTAGCTTCAATTAGAATAAATAGACACACCCCACTAGAACAAATACGAATGTACCTATTCTTGTATTAATTCTATTTCTAAGACCACAATACTAATATTACGATTTACGACTTACTTACTTACTTCATAAGTACGTAGGTTCGTGAAATCGTCTCATTGCTATAACGTCAACTAAACGTAATTAATATTAAAATGGGCTTCATCTCAAGCGGGCTCTCCCGCTTAGTGTTAATTCAAGAGGTCACTGGGCAGACTTAAGTATGAAGAGCCCATCTACAGAGTTCTCTTAAACACTTCAAACATTAATTAACTTGGTGCTTACTTAAAATTAGTGTTGCAAATCAAGGTTGAACATTAATGGGCACATTTTGAGGATATCTCATTTGTTACATTATCCATAGATACCTACATTTATTACTTAGGTGTTTAATAAATCTGCATTCATCCCTAGTGCTTTGCAGAATATTGCGAGTCTGTTGTTGTTTGTAATTTAGGTAGTGTTCTCTTTTTATGAGACTGCTTGCGGGTCGAGGCCTTTCTCACAAGCGACAGGCACAAAGTACCTACACCCCGCCTCATATCCACTTTGTGTATATAATGTCGAGTCGAAACAACAATTTGTGAGTATATACACAAAGTGGTGCCACGTTTGGCAATCGAACCAACAATCTCTTGTACAGCAGTCGTACGTGCTCCTACTGCACCACCGACGCAGTACATAATATAGGTAGGGAGGTACATTATCCTGAATGCATATCTCCACAGTAAATTTTATCAGAAATTCTGATAGGTAACCTTACCTACACGCTCGCAAATATACCTACAACTGCATATTACTTAATTGATTTAGTGCGTCTGCCATAATATGAAGGTTTGAAGACATTACGAATGTAAAAAGATCTCTATCTCATGGATCCCGCCCTCAAAAAAGGGTTGGTACAGCAACCCAAAAACTTGTACTTTATTGAAACTTATGGCTACTTGAATATATACAAGTTTCTGTTTTTTCTCAAGCATTAGGCTATTGACCAACCATGTTTGTCGGCATGCCCACCGTACCCACAACGGTGGATCCGCGCCTTACTATCTCTTCTAATGTTATGCCCCGGGCAGTTGTTTTGAAGTAATTTCTACCCAAACAGTTCTAATTACAAACTTTTTGTGTAATATAGTTACCATGGTCACACTAACGGCCACTTTTAATCTGTGCTTTTTCCATAGACTATAGGTGTACTCTTTTTTATGCAATGTTTTCATGTTTTCTACAGTAATATTAATTTATTGAATTATATTTTACAAGTTGCATACTGTGTACTTTTATCTACAAAGTTTACAATGATCGTAAACAAATTATGAAGCTAACTTGGAGCTGTGTTCGTGTTTTTTTTTTCTATTAAACCAGATGCAGATTGGCTGACGATATGAAGTAATGTACTTATTTTAATACTTAACCTTAAAATATTTATATCGTGAAGGGCTTGAACACAAAGTACCGCGTTTCTTTTAAAGAATGCGCGCTTGAAGCAGGCGTAGGTACATAGACATGGCTCACGGACAGGCAATTGCCACATATAGACCTGGACCGTCATTGCTTTTGAAATAAAAAGTAAATATTGACTGCAATGCGTGAAAGAGAGAAAAAACTCACGTAGCGAACACTTATAGTCCACAAAGTAGCATTGTCTCTTTCTAGAGAGTGGTCAATATTGTGAGGTTAAGGCGCAATCCTGGTCTCTACGTCAGTGAGGCAAACTCATAGTCCCCAGTACAGCAAACTAAATTTTTTTTGACACTTACAAATCTAAAACTTTGTGAGTGCCTTCTTTGCAACGAGTTCGACAAACTTTCTAATGCGAAAACTTTCGGCGCTGCTGCGTTTTCGAATACCCGATTTCCGAAATTGTCAATATACAAGTCTGATTTTTCGTCACTATCCGTATGTAAAAGTTTGATTTATGATTTTTTTTTTTTTAAATCTTGGTGCGTATGGGTTGTCCAGTGTCCACCACCCTGATAATGTTGATATTACGTCAGTATGACTCCCCGTATACAAGTTTGATTTTTTCAAATTTGTTTGGTAAAAGTTGTGGTCAACTTGTCCGACAAAAATCATGCTGCATATGGAGTGTCCACCACCCTAAAAATGTCGATATGATGTCATTATGTCTCCCCGCACATACATGTCGGACAAAAATGATAATGATAGATAATAGTAGGTATTCTAAATGTAAATATCGACTTGTCCGACAAATATACCTAGTTAAATAGTCAGTCCGACAAAAAAAAAAAAATCATTACTAAACTTCTTTTGGTAAATTTCGGACTGAATAAACTCAAATATATTATTTAAATATATTAAATTGTCAAAAAAAATGTCGTTTGAAATTACAATTATGGTCTGTGATTCTTGTCGATGAACGACGTCTGTAGGTATGTACATTGTTAGATCGATGTTTAAATGAAGAGTACTTTAACTCTTGGAATTTTACAGTCTGGAATAGCCCTATCAAGATAAAAGAGTGGCAACATACTGAGACCAGTATGTGGCTAATTAATTTATTAGTTATGTTTTTTTTAAATCAAGCTTTTAATACATGATTATGGTGACATAAACGGCTAACTCTGAAGTCCAGCTAGTCACGTTATTTTTTTTTATTCTTACTTTAAGGCTTCTGTCCCACCAACGACGATGAACGAGAAGCGAGTAGCGATTTATCGCTCTAGAAACGTACAACGATGTATTTTGTAAATCCCGTCCGTGTAAACAAAAGAGATGCAGATAGAACCAGTTCTCGCCGGCAGTGGGACCGGTGAGCAATCAAGTATTAATATCTTTAATATCTGTATCTCTTTTATTTACACGGGATCTACATAAGTATGTACGTTTCTTGAGCGATAAATCGCTACTCGCTACTCTTATTCTCACCGTTGGTCGGACAGGTGCCTTAGTCTGTTTAATGGAAGTCCATTCAGTCGTTTTGAAGATAATCAGCTTTATTTACCTCACGTGTCTTGGTTTACCTATATGTGCTATGCACATAGCATGTTATTGAAAATATGTAACTGCGTAACCTAAGTACAACCATCAATGGTATGGGTGTAGGTAGTAGGTTTTACGTACTTCAAATATAGTAGGGGAAACCGAGATGATTGTGACAAAAGAGAGTTGTGGCAAAGGAGAGTTGTGACATAGTCAATTTTCCAGAACCTTTCGGGACAGTAATTAGGGTACATTTGTTGCGAAGTGTGCGTGAGTCTACGACATCTGCGTGCAAAAAAAAAGCAAAAAGTAAGTTTTTCATCAAAACTCTGATGGCATGTACCGTTACCTATATTTTTTCTCATATGCTTTAGTTCTTTAAGTTTCACAGTGGGTTTTCTTTACTTTTTATTACGTAGGCATCTTGTTTAGAAAATACAAATTATTATTCTACGTAGTACACGATTTTTCTCAGATAGGCGAATTGTAACAGATCGTCACAATATTTCTATTTTTCTGACTAAGCTCCTTTTTTACTTGTGCTGCGATGTTTGATGCTGAATTGATATTTATTTGTTTCAGAATACCAAATCGATAAACATTGTAATGGGCATGGCTAATATCAAAATTCATCATTTTTTCCCACTACCAAGGCAGCATTGCTATCATAGAAGCCAAAGAATGTGTAAAATCGTGTTTTGATAAGAGAAGCGAATTAAATTTAAAATGCTGATTGTGAAGCGAATGAACCAAATATCATAATCTTCTATTGTCTAAAACTCATAGTCAATGACAAATCAAACCAAGACTGGATTCAATCCATCGAATGACATGGCTGGTTCCACGAAGCTTGATCTGAGGGCAGGTTTTTCTGACATCTGACAAAATATTACGACGTCATTCGTAATAGTTTTTAGGAATAAATACCGATTTTTACATAAATGCTTTAAGGAAATGTACCATGCTTTATAATGTAGATCACAAACTTGCCAGATAATGATTAAAATATTTCGTTACAAAGCAAATGTGTAATGTATTTTATTTATTTATCATTAATAGGTACTCAGAGGTATTTTAGAACCAAATAGTCCAATCACAACTCATCTAAGTATCTGTCACAACTTACCTCTGTATTAGGAGAGTTGTGACACGGGGAGATTTTTCTGTTTCGTACTATTATTTTATTTTAATTATGGTTGCTTAAAGAGTGGGTAGGTATCAATTGAGCTACATTGAAAGAAATGTTAAGTAAAAATTGTCACAACTGTCCTCGGTCTCCCCTACTTATTGTAAAAAAATATTTTATGAATCTTTTATAAACTTAAAATTTCAAACATTACCGACTTCAAAAATAAATACAATACAACTAAACATTTTGAAGTTGGTGCCATGAAATAGTTGTTTTTTTTACCAACTTCAAAATGTTAATTTGTTTTTGTTATTCTAGGTAGATGTTATTTTTTGCTTTTTAGTTGCCTTGTATTTATTTTTGAAGTCGGTAATATTTTTTTGTAAAAAGTTTTTTATTACTCACATTTTAGAGGGTTGGTTTGTAATTCACTTATGTTACAATAGGCTTATGTCAACTGCTCAAATCCCTTTACAAAATATTGCTTGCCCCGATGCAGGGCTGTTAATTCGAGGAGTTCACATGATAGTTCACTATCAGCTCTATTACATTGTGTAATAGTAGTATGACGAAAATAATATGCTACTCAATACCATATTAAAGTAACTAAATCGCAAACTGTGATTTACTTCACCAATTGGTGATTTTTAATAGTAAATGCACGAATCACTATGAAATATACCTAAATCACTGTAGGTGTGCCTTTAATATTTGAAGAGTTCCCTCGATTTCTCCAGGATTCCATCATCAGATCGTGATCTGATGACAATGGGACCAACCTGGAAGTATACCCTTTCAAACACAAAAATAATTTTTCAAATCGGTCCAGCCGTCTTTGCGTAATCGGTGAACAAACATCCAAAAAAAAAAACAGTCGAATTGAGAACCTTTTCTAAATCGATTGAAAAAGAGCGTATCTTCAGAGCACTTACGTCCTTTTGTTGAGAAGCTCAGTTTTTCGGCAATAACTCAAAGACCGATCATGTTGAAAATAATTTTAGTAATCAATTTTAGTTGAAAGTATTTACCTTTGTAATTTCTTTCATGGTCAAATTTTAGTTTATACTTGTACGTTGCAGTACAAGTAGGTATAAAATGACATTCTTATATTGACTTCAGTTTATATCAATTTTTGACCTAAATATTCACTATATTTTTATTATTTGGGATTTGTCTGTTTTTAAAAAATGTCTCACTACCTCTTTAAATGAAATCCAGACATTATTTTTAGTTAGCAGTCTTGCATTAACTTTCGTATCTCGGGGCTAACAAAAATACCTACCTTCTATAATATCTGCATCCGATAAATCCTTAAATTTATGAAATAGGTACCTACTTGTAACAGGGACTGTCTTTAGTACCTTTGCAAATTGCGTTTAATACCTGATTGAACGTGATCCTCTTAAAAAAATAAATGTTTCAGGGCTTAGTGATGCTACATGTGGCCAATATTATTTGATCCAATATTGCGCTCTCCTTCTACGAGGTTACCATTCACTAAAGATAGCAGGTATAACCTAATTTTCTACATGTTTACTCAGAAACATATTCAATATCTTCAGACCGTGATTGTGGCATTTTTTTTTGTTATTTAACTACAGACAGACATACAGGCGGACGGACAGGACGTAACTATAAGGGTTCCGTACTTTCCATCATACTACAGAACCTTAAAAATACTTGGATAATTACTAAAATCCCTTTTCAACCGACTTCAAAAAGGAGGAGGTTCTCAATTCGTCTGTATGCCGAATAAAACATAAAGACTACTATTTCATGGCACCAACTTCAAAATGTTTAATTTGTTTTTGTTATTCTAGGTATATTATTTTTTGCTTTTTAGTTGCCTTGTATTTATTTTTGAAGTCGGTAATATTTTTTGTTAAAAAGTTTTTGTTTTTTTTTTTTTTACGTTCGACTACTGTTACAGCTTATAGCTATATAATGCCAAATACATTATTGCAGACATACACAAAACAAACACAGAAGTGAATTCGAGATCTAAGGACCTCGTTTGTCATTCTGCTGACGGAAATTAGTTTTTTTATTGGCGACGACTTTTAGTCGCGCGTGACGACAGTTCCCTACCGAGAATTCCTTCCCTCTGTACATTCATTACCGATAGAATTTCCAATCGATTGAAGACAAGCCAAGCAAATATACAATTTATAAAAGTCTCGGAAACATTTTTCACAACCTAAAGTAAATTACAAAAAGTAAATTCCTAACCAACAATAACACGATTTTCGTTTAAACCTGTTTCTTTGTTTCTATTTTTATTTTGTAACGAAGCAAGTGTTGAAATGGAGTTAGTACATTAGGTACGTATTAAGTAGGTACAATGATGTAGGTACTAAGCTAAAGTACGTATATCTATATAAAATATTTATTGAATTATCGCAGATCAGTTTTCGACATTTGCTCCAATATGTTGGCTCAATCTCTACATAACATAAAATTTATTTTTAATATATTAAGTATCTTTTCCAATAATAATCTCTAAGGGCCCAGGCCTATTAAGACTGTATAATCTGTGTTTTATTGAAAAAACATAGGTAACTCGTAGGTACCTAACCTTATTTTTTTGCAACACATATTATAATAACGGAACCCTTATAAGATCACTTTCTTGTCCGTCCGTCCATCCGTCTGTAAGACCCTTTATCTCAGGAACGCGTGGAGGTATCTAGTTAAAAATTAAAACCATATACTCAATTATTAAGTCTAAAATCCCTTCAAGCTGTGAAAATCAAACTTCTAAATTAACAAATACAATAATTTAATTTTTTCCTGAGTCTGGATTTCAAATTATTCTATCTTTCAAAAATGCAATTATTGTATTTGTAAAGTAATTGGCAAGAAATGCCTATAAAAATTACTTCAATATTCGGCCTGCGACATCACAATTTGTTAAAATGCTCTCTGTAACGAAGCAATAACAAAAAACCGTGATAGTTCTTTAACTACCGACTAGATGGCGCTGCGAGGGCCCAATCTCGCGAGCATCAAAGTATGGAAAAAATTGAGATCTAGTAACATAGTCCAGATAGGTGGTTCACTTCTGGCCCCAGTTTGGCTACGGAAGTCTCGGGTTCGTTTCCTGAGTCTGGATTTCAATTTTTTTTATCTTTCAAAATTGCAATTATTGTATTTGTAAAGTAATTGGCAAGAAATGCCTATAAAATTACTTCTAAGTTAACGTTAAAAAAAAGATACGGCCGTTTATTTTTTCTAAACGGCGGGACTCGATTATTGAACTATTTATAATTATGTACATACTAATTTGTACAGAACCCGTTGTGGGCGAGTCCAACTCGCACTTGTCCGGTTTTTTTTATGTTTTTACCCACATTTAAATTTCTTGAAATATAATGAATTCAAATTACTGTAAAATTAAGTCACAGTCAAGATTTAAAGACGAAGAAAACACAGCTGACTGCTAATAATATTATGATGTTCTTCAACGAGTAAAATGGGATGCGAATATACGATCGACCATCCACTTCGGCAACGGCTCTCCAAACTTAGTATTTTTGTTGGAGGACCATCGAAATGGAACACTCACACTTGCCTCTACAAACCAACATTGCAAATTCAACTACTGTTTTTCAACGTTTTTCGGATATTATTGTAACGGATCGAGTTCATTTTTTCAAGGGAACAAGCATGTGCGCCGGCAGCAGAAAAATGATTCAACATTATAATAAGATCAGGAATATCTATGTCCCACGATACTAGTGATTTTAGCGAAAACCTTTGAACATAATTTATTTCCTTGTAGAGTGAGAGAGCCGGGTATAGTGTGTAGACGCTGTTTGTCCATCTTCCGTTTGAAAGTAATCCTGGCGACACGCTTTGTGAGAGAATAATGTTTTCATGGTAATACCACAAACAATATAATACGGTAATACTGAGCAACAATATACAAGGTTATTTTTGCTATGGTGCAAAACTCAGACACCCCAACTACAGTTTTACTTCAAGAAATCATATAAAAAGAAATGAAAAAATAGAAAACTTGCATAGTTAAATGCCATTCAATTGTGTTCTTAGCGCTGTCGTGCTCATTGCGTCTTGTATTATGGATATCCATGGTAATTATTGAAAAATAATTGATGATTACAATCATCAATTATTTTTCAATAATTACTGTATAAAAGATAGTGTTACAATTCAGTCCATGAAATGGCTTTATTGGATGTGTACACAACATCGACAGTATACGTAATTATTCGGGATAAAGTATAAAATTGACATACAAATGTTTTGGTATCTTCTGTTAAATAAAGTAGGTATATAAAACACAACGCAAGTTTCCAACCTTAGACTTTGATGAAAGGAAATAAACTGCATAGTTTTAGCACAATACTTACCTATGTAAACAATGTTAAAGAGCAGCAAAGTGATGGCAAATTTGTTATATAATAGATATAGATACGACAAAGAAAATATCGTGGGCACATTATTTGCGACTTGCTTCCGCGTCTAATTTTTTGCCTCCAGCGTCATGAGATTTTGGAGATGTTGGCGACTCATCAACACTAATATAAGACTGACAATAACTTATATCACATTAAATTTACCACAAATAAAATTCATTTATAAATACCAGAATTTAAGCTTAAATCGCTTTCCTACTTTTACATTTTACAGTATACAGTTATCATTTTATCTAACATTTAAACTTTCGCGTGGCATGATTATAACTATTTATTAAACGGGAATTAATTGTATCAGTATATGGGGCACCTTAACTCCATTCATCCGAAGTTAGAAGAAGAAGTCATTGAAAAACAGAGCCTTTGACCTCTGTGATATCAGGTGTACCGAAGAATGAAGCATATCCCAAAACGTGACAAACCTCCGGAGGTGAACAGACAACCTGCTTATTTGCCCTACGTCAGAGGAGTGACAGACAAGATCGGATCAATTATGAAAAAGTACTCGATCCGTACGATCTACACAACGGTGGCTAAAGTGGGCAACTTGGTGGGCACTCCGAAGGATATTATACCTCTGCAGACGCCAGGTGTCTACAATATTGATTGCAGCTGCGGTAGTTCGTACATTGGCCAAACAAAGCGAACTATGGCGGAAAGGCTAAAAGAACACATCGCAGCAGTGAAAAACCAGCAAACAAACAAATCGGCAATTGCAAAACACATACTGCAATCGAACACCAATCACTGGATTGAGTTTCATCGTCCACAACCCTGTCCACAGACCGGCATTTTTATTCACGAATTGTGCGTGAAGCGATTGAAATTAAAAAACATAAAACTTTCAATCGGGAAGAGGGCTTCAAACTATCCGTGACGTGGAATCCAGTGATTCGTAAAACACAACCTCGTATTGTTTCGCAGTCGGTTAACATGAACAAAATCAGTGTAGTGTGCGGTGACCCTAACTTTTCGAGAAGTAAAAAAGTGAGGGTGGATGAAGATTCATCGGCCTGACGGAGCCTTAACATCGCTGCGACAGTCCGCTTGTGACCACGGCCGGTGCAACCTGGTCGAAACGTCAAGCAAGTTTAAGGTAAACAATGCGCGTTAATTCCCGTTTAATAAATAGTTATAATCATTTTATCTCATTCTTCCAGGCCACTGTAGCAAAAATATAGAATTTGCAACGTTTATTTCTGCCGGTACTTTTATAGTTCACAACATGAGACTATCCTGAATTACGAGTACAATTACGAATAACAGATTAGCTTTCGCTCGCGCCTCCGTACGTGTGGATGTTGGTTATCGCTACAAAAATATCCCAATAAACTATATCTAAAACTCCGGGACTCAAACTATCTCCATACCAAATTTCATCTGAATTGGTTCAGCTATTTAAGCCTGAAAACAGTATTACTTTCTCGTTAATATTAGTTTTGATTCTCCTATAAATATGTATTTTAAGCAAATCATAAACTAGATAAATTGAGTGGGGCAATCATATATAACTAGTCTGGCCATAAAAACTGTTACATAAAAACTTTTCTTTTTTTTTCAACTTTTTAATTACTTTGAATTTGGAACGCGTTTATTATTATTTTAAGTTCTTTCGATTTCGCGCCATTCCACATATATTATCGTATTCATTATGGTGTTAAAGAAAATAGGATTACGGTGATCGCCTTTCACAAAGTGGGTATGGAGCCGTCAGTCATATTCCAGACACTTCAAAAGCTTAGTATCGGCCTTATGTTCGTATATCGTACTATCAACAGATACAACAACACTTCCTCTGTCGAAGACAATAAAAGAACGGGGCGGCCGCGTGCAGTTAGAACTACAAAGGCTTTTAATGCTGTCAAAGCCAGAATTCGTCGAAATCTCATTAGGAAGCAAAAAATCTTATCGCGGGAAATGAAGATTCCCGCTAGGAACTCTGTCACGTATTATAAAACAAGCTCGGTACTTTTCGTCGATATACAGGACATGCCCTAAATCAATCTTTACAATTAAAGAGAGTGGATCGATCAAAACGCTTTCTGTCGCGATACGCAGGTGAAGGGCACAAATATCCTCTTTATCAATGAAAAAAAAATACGATTCAAGAGCACTACAATAAGCAAAACGATAAAGTGTACGCTCACAGTTCTAAAGAAGCTGCTCAAGTGGTCGGAAAGGTACAGCGTGGTCATCATCCTGCGTCAGTGACGGTTTCGTGGGGCGTGTCTTATAAAGGACACCTTTATAAGAAACCTTACGAAACCGTCACTACATTTTTGTGAAAAAGGAGTGAAAACTTCAGCCAAAGTGTACCAAGGACAGTCTTGGATGGTGTGGTAAAACCTTTCAGCAATACACTTTTAAAAATGTACAGTAGACTTTCTAGCAGGACTCTGCACCTGGTCACAAGGCACGAACTACCCAAGCCTGGTTTGAAACCAACGTTTCGGACTTTATAGGAGCTGAAGACAGGCAGTCATCTAGCCCAGACCTTAACTCTTTAGACTACAAATTATGGTCAGTTTTAGAGGACATGGTTTGCTCTAAACGACACGGCGACATTGAGTCTCTTAAAAAATCTCTGGAGCAAGCAGTAGCGAAATTTCCCATGGAAATAGTGCGTAAATCCATAGATTCGTGGCCAGACAGATTAAAGGCCTGTATAAAATCCAAAGGTGGCCATTTTGAATAGAATATTGTTTTTAGTTTTTGCTGAGACTTTAATAAATATGTACATATAAGTTTTAGTAATATTACATTACTTCTTAAAAACAAATTGCATGTTCATTTTCATTTGTAACAGAACTTATGGCCGGACTAGGTATTAAAGGAAAAGCTGACTGCCTGACTAACATATCAACGCAGGGCCTAGGCCGTAGGGGTTAGAAATTTGAATTTTTGCACATTTTTAACGTAAGGGAGCACTAAGAAAGGATTTTTGTAAATTCACCCCCTAAGGGGGTAAAACGGAGGTGCAAAGTTAGTATGAAACTTTACCGTTAAAATATTTTGGTAATAATCTGTCATGTACCTTGTCTTACTTAGTCTTCAATAATCCTTATAAGGAAAAAATTGTACCTTCCTAGTCAACTGACTTGGCACGTAATAGATCGTGTTGATAATGACGCGGTGAATCTGGTGTTAGCCGACCTAGTAGCAAGTGCATCGTAAGATGTTACAATCCCAGATCGTCTAGATAAAGCACGACAGTGCCACGCTAACATAAGAACGAACATAAGAGCACTTTACATTTTCCTTAGTATTGAAGGTTTATATCACATCAACATTTCATAATTTAAAACATTATTTATAATCCCTCGTGTATGTGTGTACATATCTGCCTCACGTAACGTATCTATCTTAACAATATTATCCCGTTTCCCAATGTGTCCCATAAAGATAAATAACTACCTATAGATGACCTTACCTATTCTTGACCGAATGAACGCGACAATCTACATATGTTAATAGCTCCTATCATAGACTGTCATAGATGATTATTAATGTTGTATAATGTCATGTCAAGAATAAATGTCGTACGACAATAATTTGGAATTCAAGTACATCAAAAAAGTTGTATAGATACCCTAATATGCATATCAAGCGCTAGTTCCATTAATTGGGCTGCTATGGTTTCGACGCTAAGATATGTATTGGTGGAAATTATTATCATCACTCTGACACATCCCGCATTCTCTACGAACTGCTCCGAACATAGAATTGAAAATGAGTACAGACACTTGATTCCTGATTATGAACCAATGGATTGGAGAACCATTGAATATTTGGCAGAACAACATCCTTACATCGTAGCTTTACTGACTAGCAAGAGAGACTACTTATGTACGGGTAGTATCATCAACCGAAAATGTGTATTGACATCGGGCAACTGCGTTGTAGAGGATCCCAAATTTGTGGCAAATTTAGCCGTATACAGCAAACAAATGCGCAATCATATATTTAGCGTTGATTTTGCCGTGGCCCACCCGGACTACACCTTTGAAACCAGAATGACGAATATGACAAAAATACACAGCAATTTAGGACTCGTATTTGTGAAATCTCCGTTCCTTAAACTTTATATAAATGTTGCACCGACAGGTAACTTCTTCGCGTCGGAACTCCGCCAAAAGAAATTATTAATGATCGGCTATGGAACCGTTGAAGATCCGAATGTAGTCGCACTCCAGTCTCAAACTTATCAACAAACTGAGTGCTCAAATCCGAAATGGTACTATTGTATTTGTGGCAAAATCAAGATGGACTACACAACATACTTTTCTGAGTTTAGCTCGGGCTCTCCAATCTTGTTTGGTTCTTTACTTGTTGGAGTATCGACTACACCGAATGGAACAATGGATATGGACAACCCGGAAAATAATGAAAACGTCTTCACTGTCGTTGGGCCATACTTTCCATGGATAAAAAAAATGACCGGAGAAAATTATTCAACCGATGTTACTTTCCGTAGTAAATCTGTAGTTATACATCAAAATGCAATGTTGAAACATTTTCATATACTGATAATGATTAGTATAATGTTTTTCTGAATCAATTTGGTTTATTTCTTATCGGACAATAGGTTCCCACCTACAGTGTCGGACACACACTCTTACTTATAGCTCACACATAGGTCATCTGGGAGCCACGTTAGTTTCGCTAATATTCAATCGGAAATGAGCATGCATTACGACTGACGAAAGAGTACAAAATGTAGCACTGGGTTTTTACTCTTCAGTACTCTGACAAACAGTTCGACAATCAGACTAGTGCTTAGTTACTCCTTTGTAGTTAAAATTGTGGTCCGCAGGCGCGAGGTTAGTGATATACTCATTTTACAAGTGATGATTCGACTCCTTACTCTTAAGGGGCGTCTAAACGGGCCATTTTTTACGGCAATTTGTGGCGGCACTATTGGCAACTTATTGCCCAACCATTACAAAAATGTAACTGATGGCCAAGTAATCTATGGTTAGGCAATGTATGGCAATATGTCGGCAATAGTATGGCGCATGACCCAGACTCATAAGCGGGCAACACAACCCAGCAACAATGGCCAAACTCTATGACATATAATTTGGTTGAACTGTCGCTAATGACATCTGAAATTTTTTGATATTGACTATGACTAGAAATATGAAAACTTTCTGATGCTCTTTGTTTCTGTTGTTCTCTTGTTTCGTCCAAGTCAAATTTGTTTTTAAAAAAACTAGGAAGTAAATAAGAAATTATTTATTTAATCATTTATTGCATGATAATAAATGAAAATAAATTTATTATTATTATTATTATTATTATATGATGTTGTTACAGGCAGTCCATAAACATACATTTAAATTTAATATCTTAAAACATTTTGGAATTTTATTGTATATAATAGGCGCCATACATACGACACTATTGTGCAATAGAGTGGTTTTAGATCGATGTAAACAGAGTCTATCGTTATCACGTCGATTACGGATCACTCTATCACACAGACGTGGAAACAGATGAGGATTATTTGTTACAAATAGAGCTATTTCAATAATATATAATGATGGAAGTGTTAGAATTCTGTGCTTTCTAAACATTGGTATGCAGCTATTGGAGTCCAAACATTGCGCGAATGCAGCGCTTTTGCGTTTTAAATATATTTTCGAGTTGCCCCAGAAGATAATACCAAATCTCAGGGACGATTCAACGAGACCATAATATGCTGTTAATATTGTGTTAGTATTAATTACGAGCGAGAGTTTATATAGGGCGTATGAAGAACTACTAATTTTTTTACATAAGCTATCTACAAAAGGTTTGAAATTTAATTTCTTGTCAATTATTAGACCAAGAAATCGTGTCGTATCAGTTTCGGAAATAATAGAATCTTTGTAGACTAGCTAATGTCAGATGGACTTTCTGATCTTTGATCAAAATGCATAATATTAGTTTTATTTAAATTATTTTTTAAATTATTATTATCAAGCCATTTAATTATGCTTAGATGTTAATGATTTATTGATGTCAAATTCATAAGTGTCAATATTATTACATGTTACGGTAACCGTACTATCGTCAGCAAATAACTAATTAAATTAATAACTAGATATTAGGTACTACATACTATTCAGAAATATAATATTATAATGCATCTTGCATATCTATACTAATATTATAAAGCGGAAGAGTTTGTTTGTTTGTTTGTTTAAACGCGCTAATCTCAGGATCTACTGGTCCGATTTGAAAAGTTCTTTTTTTGTTGGATAGCCCATATATAACATCGCGCTACGACTAATAGGAGCGGAGAAGCGACGAGAAATGTTTAAAAAACGGGGAAAAATTACGCATACGAAGTTGCGCGGGACAGCTAGTGTATTATATAGTATTATAATTATGTACTTAGTGTTTGATGAGATACCAACCAAATGTTAGAAACCCACATTTAACACATATCGAAGCAAGGGACATCATTAATGGCTTTGTAGAGTTGGTTCAAAATGAAAGGTCGCAAAAATATCGTGACCATACTCTGGTATTCATGATTATAGGGATATTTCTCCTTGGTGACAGTTAGTTAGTCAGTTAGTATGAAGTAATAGCTTGGCTTATTACTTCATTAAAAGTACAAGCAGTAGAGCTTGTACAATTAATAAAAGATATTGTATTGGAAGAGAAGCAGGATCGTCGCCATTGGATCTTATGTGTGACCAAGGTCTCACCTTTCGACCTGGTCTTGGTAAATCAAAAAGCAGGACAGAACTTAAGTACTTATATTTTATGATAGCTAAAGATGTTGGCACATGGAAAGACATCAAGTTTATTTATAACATAAACAGCAAATTGGGTCACACTAGAGCGCTGCCTAAATTGAATGTGTATCATGACATCCCCAACAAAATTAAAAAAAATATAGTGAGTGTTGCAGCACAAGTGCTTAGTGCTTGGACAGCTGCAATGTTGAAATACACAAATGCTTCTAGTAAGTAAACTTAATTCTCATAAAACCCCGTGTAATAGCAACCATAACTTCACCAGAAAAAAGTACAAAACATAACCCAAGTCTAGTTCAAAGCACCTGTAACTTCCTATATCTACCAATTAACTACCTGCTGCTTAAATAGATGCCAGTATGTTACGATTAATCGATTTTTAATAATAAATTATTTACCAAAAAAACGATTTTAATAATCTCTGTTGCCTTCATAAAAATATGAACAATTCTTTACATAAATCTACTACATAATCCAATAGAACTGTAATAAAATAGAAAAAACTAAATACAAGTGTAAATTTATTCTTTATTTAATAAAAAAATAAAATCGGTAGATGAGAATCGATACACAAATTCAAAATCTTTATTATGTTATGATATGACTGGCAACACCGAAGCTTACAATAAAACAACAAATAACTGTCAAAATTATTTATTATGATTTTTACTTTTATTCATAAATTAAAAGTACTCTCTACCGAGAATGGTTCGTTATGACTTACGCACCAGCGCCGGCGCTTTTTTTTAGATGCAACTGAAGCCATGGTGAATGTTCTTAGTGGCTGGATGTCACCAACGACGGTTAGTATCTACTTAGTTATCCAAATCTGCTGTGCTGCCTACACACACAATTCATGATTTTGAAACTTTCAATTCATCTCTTGGACTTGATAATACAATAAGTAGTACATATTTCATAAAACTTAAAGCAAGCACCATTCACTGTGTATCGTTTTATCAAGCTTTCAATTCTCAAACTTCCTAATGTTTCTTTATATACCTATTAAAAGTAACAAATGTTTTTATTACAGATCATAAACACGTTTGCGCAACATGTTGGATGACTGCTACGAGAAATGTGCATAGGTATAATTTAGCAAGATGATAACAGACATGTTAACAATTTGAATTTGGAATAATATCATATTGTCTTGTTTTCAGAATGTATCTCTTACCTATACCACCTCCAGTACTAGGGACATTAATGGGAAGATTAGGTGATGAAGTACCTTCTGCAAGTGTTGCATTAAGTATTTACTTGGATAAATTGCATAGAAGTAGTCTGTGTCATAAGCCGAAAGCCATTAGAACGGTATATTTCTAAGGCAAGAGAGTGCATGAGCCTGCAGATGGCACCTGGCGATGGTGGCAGAAGTTGATTTGAGGAGCAGAATAATACCTGAGAGCTTATCTGGAAATCCTGATCTGCGCAATGAAATCGAGCCTGCTATTATCATTTGTGATGCAACATGATATGTTTATCTGCAAACTAGTAGCAACTATTTTTTTTTTAAAGACATAGTTTACATAAATATCAAAATTTGTTAAAGCCATTTACGGTATGTTATGATGGTCATATTCTAGATTGAGTTGGCAATTGGGACATATCAACAGCCCGGTCATACTATGTGGTAAGCAAAGATGTGGTGAGCATGTATGAATAGATGGCACCTACACATTAGAAGTAAATAATGAAATTAAGAGCACCCTAGTGTAAGTGAGAGCTTAAAATTAATATCAATTCGTTTTATCATAAACTAGGCTTGTAGAAAGCAGTAATTGAAAATATTTCAATTATCGTTTTTTACAAGCCTAGTTTATGATAAAACAAAATGATATGATGATTTTAAGCTTTGAATTGCGACCTCATACAGAGTAGTAATCACTTATGCATGTTTGTATGGTAGAATCATTGACTAGGATGCCCTTAAAGATGTTATCCCTCTAATTATAGGTATTTAATTAGAAAGAGAGTAAAGTCCAGACATATTGGTAGCAAAACTTATTTTACTAATTTATTATTAAAATGTTGTCAATACTATAGATGCTATCTCAGGTTATTGCTGCAGTTGTTGGAAATATAACTGTAGGTTGCTGTGCCCATGTTGACACTGACATGGTATTTGGGCGGGGGTACTTAGATATGATGAGATATATCTACCCCAGCTAAGTTTTTGGATGACATATTCGATAAAATACTCTTATGTAAAAACCAAACTGTGTACTTTAACTAATAAAACATTTGATCCTAAATTATTTTGCCTTTTTATTTATTTTCAAGCTTTTTCCAGAATTTGGTAAATGTGCTAAGAACCATGTTCAGAAAATTGTAATGTATATGAGAAAAAATATGTTGTGTTTATTGTACTGGAAAAGTTATTGTATAAAAAGTAAAAACATATACAGAGTGCACAGGCGCTAGGTTAACCTATGCAGCATAAAGTTATAACTTAAGATAAACACAAACTATGGAATATGTAAAGGCAAATATATTTAAATGAAATAATGTAATCTTTATTTTATTTTCTCATTACATAGGTTCGTGAATTGTAAATGTTATCATTGATGGCAATGATTGACGATGGGTTAACTCACTTCTGACTCTCTCACTGTCGACTTGGTGTCCAACAGTACACGACAACAATTCTATTGCTTGAGTGCGATCTGATGTGGACTCGCCTCGCCGCGCTCCTCTGTTGTGTGTGGTTGTGGAGACATTGCTTGACCTTGAGGGTGCCACACAGTCCTATGAATAAGCCACCAAGTAATAAAATTGCATACATGGTGTACCTAATGATGGCTTTCGTGGGCTTCTGCTCTCACATTCAACGCCTCTTGTTGGGTTTTTACAATTTCCAGGCAGTGCTTGATGTGATTCAGTTGTTTAGAATTTGCGCTTCACATATCGATGTCGTTGCTTTATGCTGTAAGTATATGGGTAAGGTCAAGGTGCACAGTATCTATTCATTTTCGTTCAAATGTTCGCACGATGTTACATCACTGTAAGTGGCAGTAGTACAAATAATTTGATGTTGGAACTATTCCCATCGCCGCTCCGCAATTTCGTGTAGGTACTGGTATCATAGGTGGTCGATTCAGTTCATAGGTACTGCTCATTGGAGACCATTGGCAGTTCACTTTAAATATTACGACTATAGAGGTCAGTGTTCTTAGTTGACTTCATTTTTCAGTACCTATTAACGACGACTAAAATCTTTTACAAATAACCTAAAACAACATGACACCTGACAACACAGAATTTAGCAATAAGTCACGGCGCGGCGTCACCCACAGCAAACTTCATGTCGCGTAGACAAGGATAACTCATGCCATAATGCGGAAAATCTATCGCTCAGCGATCGCCCGGCAACCTATCAAATCAATATTGACCAATATTGGTGGCCATACAAAACATGTATTGCCATATGGTCGGAACATTACGTCAATATTACGGTCTTGCCAGTATTGCTAGCAATGTTGCCGGCAACAGCATTGCCGCCACAAATTGCCGTGAAAAATGGCCCGTTTAGACGCCCCTTTACAACAGCAATTGAGTAGCAACAACCATTAAATAATATAAGGCACCTGTCCCACCAACAACGATGAGCGAGAAGCGAGTAGAGATTGAATGCTCAAGAAACGTACAACATATGTATTTTGTAGATCCCATTCGTGTAAACAAAATAGATGCTGTATAGAACGAGTACGAGTCGGGAGTATGAAGGGTCAGCGATCAACTATTAATATCTGTATCTCTTTTGTATACACGGGATCTACATTCAATTCGCGCCACGTAAGTTTGCGTTCGTGAAGTTGTAATCGAATGTAGTTCAGCGCAGGGACATCCCTGCGCTGAACTACATTCGCCGCCCGTCTCCTTCATCCCCTCCGATACCTAAATTCGAGTTCGACTAAGCTGAAACTCCAGAAACGAACATACTTACATGTGTAAGTATGTTCGTTTCTGGAGCGATAAAATCTTTCTCGCTGTTGGTGGGACAGGTGCCTTAATAGGAAAAAATTGTTTGTTATGGATAATTTCGAAAACTACTGAGCCTATTTTGATTATATTCGATAACTTTTAGCTTTTAAATTAATGCTTGGGAAAATAGGAACGCTACATTTTATCGCGATAACAAACAGACGCTCGGTCAGAGTCATGGGCAACTGCTAGTACCTAAAATATAAACGACAGTTTATAGTTATTGTTGGTAATTAGTTAATAACAGGTAACGAGTCTGCTGCGCAAGAGGTCATGGGTACAATTCCCACAAGGCACACCACTTTGTGTGATCCATAACTTGTATGTTTGTAAAGTCCCCCGCTATACAGTAGGGGACTTAAAACCAAGTGCGCGATACGCCTTAAAAAAAAATAACTGGCGCGATTATAAAAATACAACGCATTAGATAACATTGTTTTGGGTTATTTAAGTTTACACAATTAGAGCATTTGGTAATTAATATATTTCTTAGAGTAGAACTACTTGTAACTAAAATCACACTAGTTAGGTATACTCTATAATATATGAACCATACCAACGTAGGTACATACCTTCTAGTTCGAACAAAACCTCCCTTGGTTTCTGCCGCAGAACAGCGGAATAGAACAACTGGGGATAAAGGCTCCCATTACCTAGTTCTACTATTTTGTAACACCTTATATCTACTACTGAGAAAAATATCTATTAGCTGTACTTCTACCATAGAACTATGTAGTAGATCGAGTAGGAAACTTTACGCATTTAAAATTTATTTTATTTTATTTTGCATGTTTAGGAAAACAAACAGTTCACGAATCTTAAATACAAATTTGTTTATAACTAAAAACCATTTAAAAGTTTTCGCATGTTAAAAACCTTGGTATTACATCACTTGAACTTTCACGAACCTCTCAATTACTTGCAGTGTAAAAGAATATGACTTTAATTTTTAAAACTTAAACTTTCCTACTATTAAAATTCGGAAACAAAAGAAAAGGTTCTTATTGTTTATACAATTTTCAAAAGCGTCAATTAAATCTGATAATCGATTCTCTGTTAACTGTTTTCTTGGTTCAGCCGTTAGGTATAAACCAAACAGAAAACCGTCCCATTTAAGTATTTAGTTAAATAAATAAAAAAACTGACTTCCAAAATAAATATAAGGTAACTAAAAAGCAAAAGTTCATATAGGTACAACAACAACAAATAATTAAACATTTTGAAGTTGGTGCCAGGAAATGTAATTTTATGTTTTAGGCACCAACTTCAAAATATTTTTTTTTCTTTTTAGTTACCTTATATTTATTTTGGAAGTCGGTTTTTATTTTTTTGTAAAAAAGTTTTCAGCTCTCACTTTTTTGTGTATTGGTTTGTAGTTGATTTATGTTACAATAGTATAATCCAAACTGCTGATTTCTTTTTACAAAATGTTGCGTTTTGCGATACAAGGCCGTTGATCTTTGAGGAGTTCACCCAATACTAGACCATCAGTTCCATTACTTGATATTATGACGGAGGCGAATAATCCGGTGTAGAACACAGTACTCAGATCGCAACCCGCAATATTTATTATTGAATAGTTCCGTTGGTCATCTGTGGTCTTCATCATCAATTCCATTTCACTCAATGGTGTTTTTTAAGAGAATGTGCACGAATTACAACAAAATATACCCAAATTACTATATCACATAAGGCACACCGCCTTTAATATTTGAAGAGTTACCTCGATTTCTCCAAAATCTCATCATCAGATCCGAACTTTGATGACAATGGGACCAATCTGGAAGTATTCCCTTTCAAACACAATTTTTTTTTCAAATCGGCCCAGACGTCTGCGAGTTATCAAATATCATACTAAAATAAAATACCTACAGTCGAATTGAGAACCTCCTCCTTTTTGAAGTCGGTTGAAAATAATATCGATATTGATTGATTGCAAAAATCTGCCTAAAATTACAGAATAGCGGTAACCGACACTTCAACCTTTGACACTGGTCCCGTTGAGATAACGCACTGTATCTCAGGGACTAACTTCTCTGTCAGGGAGTTATCTCACAGAGCTCTCCGAGCGAACTTGTTATATCTATTAAATAATTTAGATAAGTTACATACAGAAATATGAATTTTTGTAGGGTGTTTGTGAGAAATATGAGTCATGGGAAGAAATGGGAACCGTTGCGGAAGGTCGGGATCGTTGGAGTGCCTTTTGAGAAAGGACAGAAGAAGTATGGAGTGAGTGTCGCCCCAGCGGCGCTGAGGGGAGCCGGCCTTATTGAAGCACTAAGGGAAATTGGTAAGTTAAAATTATTAATTTAATTTTTACGTAGGTACGCTTCGTCTACTAGGATCCCCTGTCTAAATCCCTTGAGGGTTTTTCTGTTGAATTGTTGTGAAATTAAACAACAATTAAAGGTACTTTGAAATTACTTAGGTAGGTACCTACCCGCGAGGAAAGTTATTTTTTTTTAGGGTTTCGTGGAACAAGGAACTCTTATAGTTTGGTCATGTCCTGCTGTTAGCTTAGGGATCCTTAGTATTATAAAGCTGTAATTTAACACAAATATACATAAGTATTAATTACGCCGACAAATTAGTAGAATAAAGTCTTACAATTACAAACAGATTATATATTAGTTATTGTAACGGAACGAATATTTAATCCGTTTTAATAATAAAAGATAAACTTGATCGTTTGGAGATACAAACGCGTGTACTATAGCGCCCCCCGGCGTTCTGTAAGATTAAAATTTAGCTAAGAATATGCTCGAGAATGAGATTTATACAACGTAAATAAATAAATTCCAAGAAAAATGGTAACTGAGATACACACAAACATCTCTTACCCCACGTTCCAAAAAAATTAACACATGTTAAGTAGGGGTTGTGATTTTTTTTTCTCACTTACTTCATCGTGCGGGATAGTTAGTATCGTGTCGTTGGATAGGTCTTTTAAAAATACTTGGGGATGTGAAAAACATTTATGTTAGTTTGTGAAATTTTAAACTTTAAGTGCTCATTACTTTTAGAGTCAAGTTTCAGCTAAGTGTTTGTTTTTGGAAATGTGAAAAAAAAGGTAAGGTAGTTTATATAACGAAATTTAAAACTATCGCAACTACAGTACGATCAACGTAAGTAGGCCGGACTGAAGTAGGCGACAAGTGGTTGCGCAGATGCATTTTTTGGAAGTAAATGGTGACAGGAAGCGGGGGGCGGGGGCGGTTGAAAATTGCTTAGGTTTATAACATTGTTAGTACCTAGTGCTTAGGAAACAAAAACGACAGAAACCCCACTTTTTAGTCCGCATTATTGCGGTGAGCAATTACGGAATCCTACATTATGCATGGCTCTATATGCACTTGCCCAGTTTTTTTAAGTCATAAAGGTATTTTCTAATTTCAATAAGATTTACAGATTACTTAGACGTGAAAGACTACGGCGATATACAGACGGGAGGACCAGAAAAGGACTTACACGTGCAGAATATGGACCACCTTTCAATGGTATCAGATTGTAACAAGAATTTATCGGAGCAGGTTACGCGAGTGTTGAATGATGGCAGAATCGCTGTTACCATTGGCGGTGACCATTCTATCGGAATTGGTAAGAATATACTTAGCTGCTTGACTTTATTAAGAAGCGATTATATTTATGAGCCTTAGAGGGTCGCACGGACATGCCAAATCAACCACAACAAAACACTTCATCAAACATAGTATCGATATAGAAATATCTATCAGCTATCAGACCCGTTACCACTTCGTTGGGCGTATGACACTCACAAATAACTTGGCTTTCTATTAATATAATAATTTTTTTAAATCGGTTTAATATCCAGAGATTACCCCCTACAACCTCACAGACTCACAAACTTTACCACTTTATAATATTAGTACCAATAGATAACTAACAAAATTAAAAACAAATTACTTACATAAAATTAAAAAAAAAATAACTCAAAAGCTTATTCAGACTATAGAAGCAACCGCTTTATTATGGTTTGTGGACTCACACAGATGCCAACATCAGCACTGCTGTGACGAAGCGCTAAGCCATAGGCCAACTTGGTGGGATATCCTTCCGTGAAACAATCACTACTTGTTTGTTTGTTTTAATGGGGCCGCAATATCACACTTAGACTCTTGATTTTAGCATTGTGCGATAATCACTAGGTACTTATTTACTTGGTCATTTATTGCTGAGCAAATTTATGAATTATACTTGCTTGTAAACCGGCGGCCTCTGTGGCGCGGTGGGAGAGTGTCCGACTGCTACGCAAGAGGTCGTGGGTTCGATTCCCACACGGGACACCACTTTGTGTGATCCACAAATTGGTCTTCCGAGTCTGGGTGTACTTTGTGTCCTTGACTTGTATGTTTGTAAAGTCCCCCGTGACACAGGGCTGGTACACTACTGCGGGAGTCGTCTTTTAAAAAAAATATTTAGTATATTTTTTTTAATGTCTCAAAATGTAGAGCGCGGTGCAGTTACGCTCAGATCTTTGCGGATCAAAGATTTGAGTCGCGCTGATATCTGACGCTGACCATTAGGCTCGCGACTAGCACGTCTTTCATTCAGTGGTGTAGCAGCCTATCGACAGCACATACTATATCGACCATAAGCAACACAGCTTCAGCTTGGCTTTTCTACAATATAGACATTTTCAGCAACACTTGATTAATACTTACCATGGTATTGTTGACTTACTGTAGGTATAATTTATAAGTAAATGATAGAAGGTACCTATCCATTGTTTTGAAAACGACTTCTTAGGTACTTTAGATTTCTATTTTTGATTGCATTTCACTAAGGTACAAAGTTACACTGCTAGCCCTTTGATTTTAAACTTGAAAACTTTTAAGTTATACCTAAGTACGTACTTTTTGCAGGTACTGTGGACGGTCATTACAAAGTACATGACGACATGATCCTCATCTGGGTGGATGCTCACGCTGACATCAACACTAATAAAACTTCTGGTTCCGGTTCCGTTCACGGCATGCCGGTTGCTCTTCTAGTCAAAGAATTCTCGCATTACTGGCCATTCCTACCAACCTGGGACTGGCAAAAATTGGCGTAAGTGACTACTTAATTTTTAGAAATAATCTTAAAAAATATTAGATAAAAGGAAACTTCAGTTAAAGACTTGACGTTTAGGGATTGCAATCCGGATAACCGAATCCGGTAATCAGGCAGATGCGGGGCCATTTGTGGTTGACCGGAGCCGGTACCAATACCGGATCCCAAAAAAATTGTGTGATTTTTTTTACCCACAATTTTTTTTGGGAAAAAGGCAGGTAGGTAGTTGAATGAGTAGGTATTTTAGTGGAGCAAAGAAATGAGCAAACTTATTATAACTAGTCATTTTTATACATATAAATTTTAAATGTATGGAGGAAAAATTCGTCTCAGGCGGGACTTGAACCCGCGACCTTGGCGCCGAAACATGTCCGCTAAATTCGAATCTAGCCTCCACATGACATGGTAATTTTATTCATCATTCCGTTACCAACTCCAGCACATTTTTCCTCCATACATTTAAAATGTTTTAAAAATTACAAAAAGTACCTAATAGTCATTTTTTGTAACATTTCTTGCCAATTAGGTACTTTATTTATAAGCAAATATAGTACTCGTATAATTACAACAAATTAAATTTTCGACAATTTTATCTCAACGAACAACGTTTGCTGACATAAGCTGAATCTACTTACTTGGGCCCTTAAATCTGAGGATCGTGGACAGCCGCTGACCTTCAGCGTTAAGTTTGCATCTGGAGGAAATTATCAGTTTCCACCGGTTTCTGTCCAACGCGTCTCCTCTTACGACCGTATGAAAGTCTCTTAAACGTGCTAATTAAGATGATTTTATTGGAATAGGTACAACTCGAAGAAACTTATTAAATTAATGAAGGAAAAAAGAATGAACATGTTTTTAAAACCTTATATAACTAAAAACCGCCTAATGTAACCTAATACTTGCACTCGAGTATTCAATCACCAAAACTTTTTTTTTTATAAATTGGATACATGACCAGTTAGGGGAGCGGTCACCCTGTGTGCTATATATGTTGCCATACAATTTAGTTCAGTTTCGTTGTTCCACATAATGATATACCTTTTTTTTTTTTTGGTTCGGCGGGAAAAATTCCTGACGAACACCCCTATCATCCGGGGAAGATGATGGAGGTAGTGTGGGGTTTGCACCCACTAAAAAACCCGCCGTGTATCGCTCGCCACCTTTGCGAACGGGCCGCCGGAATTCGCCGTCGGCGGCCCGCCCAGTGGCAATGCCCGGACGCGATGTTGTTGCGTTCCGGGCATTTCACACCTACGCGGCCCCTGGATACACATAGGGCGCCGCGCATCCACGGAAGGCCGCGGGCGGGGCAGATTACCCCGTACGCCCGCCCGCAGCCCCACCTAAGGCGGCATCAAGCGCAGATGCGCGCCGACGCCACCCGGTTCGCCGGCGACGGAGCGGGTCTGCCAGGGAACTCTCTTCCCTGACGCGCTCCGCCGCCTCCTTCTGCGAGATGACGTCCTCGCAGAAGGATGCGACCGCATTCCACGACCCCTCGCCCCGGACCATGGACAGAACCACGGCCGGCAACGAGAGGTCACTTCCGACCACTGCGGTGAGAACTCGACGTTGCCCCTCCCAAGCTGGACAATGCTGGAGGGTGTGCTGCGCCGAGTCCTCACCGCAGTCGCAGTGATGGCAGGCGGGACTCGGTTCCCTCCTAGCGACCGTGTGCAGGTACTTCCCGAAGCACCCGTGCCCAGAGAGGACCTGCACCAGCCGGAAGGAAAGGGTCCCGTGCTGCCGCCCCGCCCATTCCTCCAGGACCGGCCGGAGCGCCTCCACGGTTCGAACACCTGCCCGTGGAGCCTCCAGCCGGCCCTGCCACCGGGCCATGACTGCCCGGTGGGCCTCACCGCGCCAAGCGCGTAGCTCCTCGGGCAGAGGCACCGAACCCCCTGCCCGAACAGCCACCGCCCGCCGATGCACTTCGGCGAGCACTTCCGCATCCAAATCCCACGGGGGTGTGCCGGCCAATGCGCACGCCGCCTCTGCAGACACCGTGCGGTATCCGCGTATGGCCCTGACCGCCATGGTCCGCTGGGGTCTCCCTAAGCGGACCCTATTCTGGGCGGTCAGGGACGCCGCCCAAACATAATGATATACCTACCTCATCTTCAAACGTCCTTACAGCTAGAAAGCCTGCGAAACTGAAGTTAACTGAACGAAGCGCGAGAGTGTACAGTAACTCACTCACTTCGCCACGCGAGGGTAAGCGAAACCCTTTGACTCGCGCAAAAAAGAACATGCGAGGCGTGGCGAGGTGGCGCGAGACGATGCGAGAGAAGCATTTACTCATCCTGCCTCACGGTGCCTTGTGGAGTGTAACAGCCGCGATAACATTCTTAATACTGGCTGACTAGCACCACCTAAACCGCTAATCGTAGAGACGTGACATTTCGAGGACGTTTTCCGTTTATCATGTAAATTCATCTCTTAGGGGGGTAAATAAGTGGTTGAAAATTTGTATGTCCGTCGGTTTTAAAGTTAGATCTGTCAAATTTTGTTTGTCTTTTTGGTTTAAAATAATGAAATATAGGTTTCAGCGTTTTTGTAAAATAAATATAATAGGGGTTGCAAGTTTGAATGAAAGTTTGTGCATAACGGGGTAAAACCATCCACACAGGTGAAGCCAATAATAATTTTTCCATTTATCCGAGGAATAATTGGAAAAAATATCGAAAAGCGCAAAAACTCCATATTTCATTCAATCTTAAACCAAATGGGGGCAAGCCGCAGGGAAAAGCTCATCCAAAATAATATTATAAAAATGTAAAAGTACCTAATTATGTCTGTTTCGATTTCACGCTCAAAACACTGAACCGTTTTAACTGAAATGTAGTATGGAAATAGCCCCACAGGAGATAACTTACCTACCGAAGCGCAACCCTTTAGCTTTTTGTTATTTTTTGTATTTGCAATATTATACCTAAATACATAATATTTGTTGCAGATTTTCGATAAAGAGTTTGGGCTACATTGGATTGCGTTCTGTGGATCATTATGAAAGGCTGGCTATTGAGAAATACAGTGTACCGTGTTATGCTATGGAGGATGTTGACGAGTGAGTAACGAATTTCTAATTTTGTCCGCCTATATTTAGAACTTAAGCTAGCAAGTGTCTGGCCAAGGTCCGTAGTCCGTAGGTATGTCATACATAAATAACTAAGTATCTATAGATATAGATCAATAAGATTATTTCCCCCCCCCCCTTTCCCCAGAAAGATTTATCCCACCCCCTCGTGCGTAGGATTATAGCCGTCGTGCCTATAGATATAATAGGTAGGTATCTATCTAAAATTAAACGTAAGTAATTCCTATAATAGCGAGGCAAAGCAAATAGGTAATTTTATTAAATAAATTTGTTATTTAGATAAAGTACCTAAACAAGCTTAGGTTACTTATATACGGGTTTCTTCTAAGAATGAGGTAATATTTAAATAGATCGGTACCTACGTATTATCATAATATCTATTTACCTACTTTAATATTGGAATCTTATCTTTCAGACATGGAATTAAAAAATCTATACAAGATATATTAAAAAAGTTGGACCCTACCAACAGCCGACCCATCCATGTTAGTTTTGATATCGATGTGTTGGATGCCCTCGAGGCACCGAGCACCGGCACTCCAGGTTTGTATCTACCTACTTTATTTTTGTACACTAAGGTCACCAGGTAAGCGAGATCAGCTCATCGCGTTATAGGAAGGTAGAACTTTAGAATCCACTGCGCGATTAAAGCAAGCTTCAAAGTCACTGCGCAGACAGAGGTGAAGTTAAAGCCTCTGAGCGACTGGGACGAGTCTTAGAGCTGGTGAACACAGCGTGTACAAAGCAGATGAGCGAGCAAAGGCCGCACGGCTAAAACGCAGTCTTAAAATTCACTGTGTGAGGAAAGGAAAGCCATGCTGACTAAGAAATTAAGATCTGCGTGGACAACGAGTTCCAGCCCAAACATAAAAGCTACTGCGCGAGCAGAGAGACACAGTGTGAACTAAGAAGTCATAGAGGAAACTTCGACGAATGTACACAAACGGGCGACACAAAGGAAATCGTGCGAGTGGAGGTCGTCAAAACGCCTTTGCAAGGCGGGTGACGCGCAACAAACACAAAAGCCTGTGTTAAGGGCTCAATCGATTTTAATAAATGATGTGTCATTAGATTTATCTTGATGACGCGAGTGTCACTAGGTAGGTACACATAAAAATCTTTAAAAATCCAAATGGCCGACTTTACACGCGTTAATGTGCGAGCTGTTTTTTTATTCTGTCTAAGATAAAGAAACAAACAATTTCTCGAGTGGGAATTCAAAGGCCTTTGAAAGTTTGAGTTTGAAACAACGTTAATAATAAAACAAATAGGATTATAATGTTATTGATATGGAGTTCGAAATTTGCGGCTCCACAAAGATTACAAATTCATGGTGTAGGTAAAAGCCTTTTCCCAATTTTGAGCAGTAGAAGCAGAACTCCCGACCTACTTCTTAGGTCAAAGCCTTTACCACTAGGTAGGCCATGTAGGTACCTATTTACCGGCCTTGGATAGACTTACGAAATGGTCATAGGTATATAAATAAGTAGGTACCTACAGCAGAGGTATCTTTTTTTAATAGCTACTTATACCACTCAATGAAGAGACGAGCATGACCCGAGCCTAATGGTAACCGTCACGCTAGCCCATAACAGTATCAGTAACTCACGGACGAAAAACTGACACTAGTGGTACCCTCCCCCCTTCAGCAATTCTATTTTATGGTTTCAAATTTAATTTTCAGTTCGCGGAGGTCTTTCTCTACGCGAAGCCATCCAGTTAATGGAGATCATTCATGCAACCGGTCGCCTCAGAGCAGTAGACCTAGTCGAGATAAATCCTGCACTTGGCAACGAAATTGACAGAATCCGGACCATTGACGCTGGCATCTCTGTGCTGAAGGCGGCGCTAGGGTTCTCAAGAAGAGGCACGGCACCTATAGGAATACCAGATCTACCTATACAGGACAATACACAATAACAAGTAACGAGCTTTATCGTTAAATGTTTAGGACAATGACAAAGAATATACCTAGGTACCTTACTATATTGCCTAAGAGATCATCCTTTCGATATTTTTAAACTGACTAATACGTTGGTCAAAAATATCGTTGCAACCATTTCACGTACCTACCTAATGTTTAATTAGGGAAGTGTTAAGCATACATAGGTACACTCAGCTTTGGTGCTGGGTAAAAACTGGACAGGACATAAAATTCTCCTTTATGCTATGGTACAAGATAACTACTTATATGTAATTACTTAAAATTTCTGATCTTAATAGATATCTACACTTTTACTTAATGTTAGGTCAATAATTAAAATTTTATTTACCTATCGTGGTAGGTAATTTCATCAATGTGCAGAATTTGTTATATGTACCTAGGTACGGTCGGCTAAGAAAGTGGTCTATCAGTTTTGGACAAAGCTTCCTTTGTATTCAAAATAGAGATAAGGTTGAAATTAGTAACTGTCCGAATATTATTGCAAGGGAAAACCAACTTTGTTGTCTATGACGTGCAATTGATTTTCGACCGTAAGGAATAAACTATATTTTTGGCCGACTGTACCTATTATTTTAAGACTAGGCTATTATAAGTATGGTATTAGTCTAGCCGCTAGCCTTCAAAATTATTTATATTACTATTATCGTTAAAAAACTAGTTAAAACTGTAGGTTCGTAGTAGGGTTCCGTAGATGCCCATCATAATAATGTGCACTAAGAAACTTTTTGTTATATATACATATATTGTTATATATATTATACACTATTTTTGTTATACTAGTATTGTACCTATACAATATTGCTAAAACACCAACGCTATCCCTACCACGTGGTAGACAAGAAAAAAATACATCCTTACTTTACTCATAGAGAGAAAAAACAAGTCATATTTTCTTTTACTACTTTGTCGGGCCATCCATGTCAAATTACAGCTTTCTAGTGCTAAGGATTTCTGAGCTAAGCTGTGGATAGCTGGACGTAGTTGGCTGTGGGTTCCTTGTTTGCTACGGAACCCTAAAAAGATAAAGAAAAATCGATTCTTATTATTATTGCTTACGCACGACTCCCATTCTGAATTTCAAAGATTAATCAGCGTAACTTGCACAAATGTATGTTGGAATTATAATTTATATTTTATGTGTTTTCTATTGATTAAACATTTTATTGATTTGATTCATGAAGCTTTACTCTACCAATGTAGACATCATGTTTATGATTGTGGTAAGTTGATTTATTCAATACTAGCGGCCCGCTCCGGCTTCGCACGAACTTTTCTCCACTAAACATATCCACATAAACGCAGTTTTCGTAAGAGCCTCTATTTTTTTTTAAGAATAAATTATAGGCTATGTTACTTCCCGATAATGCAGCATTCTATAACTGAAAGAATTATTGAAATACAAAAATACAAATCTATCCTTTTTATAATATAGTATGCATTATATTCCTCGCTAGAGAGCCCCGATAAACGCGTGCGATCTGCTAATTAAGAAGTGCTATAGGGCGAAGCTCAGCCTTCTACGCGCTATATAAACGCATGCGCCGCCGACCCCCCGGCCGGGATCGCTATGTCCCTGCATTTTAAATCTGTAATATCTTCGAAAACATTTATTTAAATTACACGCTGTAAAAAGTCAAATTGATCTATATTAAATGCACAATGTATTTAAGGTACTTAATTGGATTAAGATTAATGCTGTATTGCTTAAAATCGCTTCGTAATAAAGCCATTATTTCTCGTAAAAAGTGAAAGATAAAAAATGGTTATTGTGGGTTGTCTCCAAGAGATAGACATACGCCATATCGGACTTTTTTGTAGACCTTTTTATGGTGTACAATACTGTAGTACCTACATTATTTTGACCTATCTCGTAGGGTTCAGCCATAATGTAAGCGCAAAAAACGTGTTTATTTACGACATCACATTAGAAACCTCTAAAATTATCAGTGTTTCTCTACTTCTAAACCTTCCTCTTAAATCACCCTTATCTATTAAAAGAAACTGCATCAAAATCCGTTGCGTAGTTTTAAAGATCTAAGGGACAATACATAGGGACAGACAGACAGGAAGCGACTTTGTTTTATACTATGTAGCGATGTGTTATAATTGGACCCTGTTAAGTATGTATGCGTAAAAGATACAACTGTTTTTTTTTTTTGCGAAGATCTAAACACCTTTATTAAACTTATGTAAGATATCATGATGCTAGTAAGCTAGTAATAATAGTACCTATTTAACTTACCAAATTATCTTTATTGATCCATTTTTTTTTATTTATTTGCCCTTCTAAACTTCAAATCGTTTTTTTTTCTTATGTAAGAACATTTTATTTGGATCTATTACGCGTAACAGGGTCCAATTTTATATAAAAAATGTAGATAAAATCGAATAATTGTTTACAGCTGATAACTATAATCTCCGTAGCCAACTGTTTAATTTCAATACAAGATAATAATGTAGTCGACGACGACATAAAAAAAGTTATCACTAAATATGTCGAAAAGGTTCCGGACATAGAACCTCAGTATGCTATCCACGAGGGGTTATCGCATTTGATATCGCGTTTTTTAAAAGGAAAAGTATCGACATTCCCGCTCTTCAAGATCAGTTTGAAGATCGACAGGGATCCGGTGAAGATACCATGGACAATGATTAACCCGAACTCCACCTCACTGAACCTGAACTCCAGCTCACCACTACGCCATTCAAAAAAGAAATCCAAAAAGAGAGGGAAAAAAAGGGTACAAAAGTTCAAATATGTGCCGAATAAAAAACGTAATAAAACTACAGCCTAAATTTTGTTCTGGACTTTTTATTTGCACATATTGTTTATTTTAGTTCTTTTTTTATATATAGGTAAATATTGCATATTTAAAATAAGTACAGCAACTGACCTAATAATAATGTCAAATAGTAACCTTGTATCTTAACTAATAATATAAAACTGTGTAATAAAATTGAAGGCATAATTACATATTCAACAATAATTTGGGTATTTGACTAGTATCAAAATAAAATATTTTATTTTAACCAGCAATAATATGTCATAGTGTTCTGAAAGAATATGTTTATCTTTATTTTAACGTGTTTATTAAAACAAAACAAAAACGTGAATTCATAAGCTAGGATTTCATACAAATTGTAAGGTACTGGTCGTTTTTGACGTTTGTTAAAAAGATGCTCATTTGACTTCAGTCAAATACCGTCGCCGGTGGTTGAAAAAACGATTTTACTATTTCGTAAGTCAGACATCGAGAATAGACTGAGCAATAGGCTCACAAAACTGGTCACTCCCTAGAAAGAGGCAACACGATTGTGCGGTCGATTCCTGTCTTTTTACAGAAAAGACCTGGGTCCTTAATCACTGTTTTTTTTAGATTTTGCGACAAGCCCGCGCAAATTGGCGCATGCGATGTACGCTCAAAGATGTCCGCGCGCATGCGCGATGCATTTCTAAGTGCAGCTCTCTATAAACCATTATGACAAGATTTTGACAGTTTAAAGCGCGGGCTTGATGCGAAAACAAAAGAAAATATAGTGAATAAGGACCCTGTAATGACAAAGGAGCGGTGTCCCGAAGCGAAAATTACATTCGAAATAACATTGTTGTGTTAGATCCATTAAACCCTTTGAAGTGGACAATCAAATTTCTAGAAATTTAGAAATTTGATTGTTTTGTCTCACGTTTTTCAGCCTGTATTTACTTCATACCTAGATAAGGAACACTCAGTCCAATTCTCTTTGTCTATGGTCAGTTTCTTACAGTCTGATTGACAGTTCTTATGGCCATGTTTTATTTTAATATTATGTTCTGCTCAGCTTTGTTCAAAAGTTTTCAGAGGACTACATCAAAAAGCAATTTGAACTCCTATGGAGATGCATTTGTAGGTAATGTTTTTAATAGGTGGCCAAAATAAAAAAAAACTCATAGATAAAAGATGGTCTATATTCGTCTAGAAGTTTACTTGTGCTCGGTAATGTTTCTGGAACTTGTTAGCTTTCAAAGACAATTTCATCTGCCATTTGGCTTGAACACGTTTCATGAAGTGGATGTCTCGTGCTTTCCTGTAACAAACATATTGTAATTTAATGGATATTCATAGAAGTTAGGCAACGTTACCACTGACGGCCTATAGATTGGTTATCGTTTTCGAAATATGTTACACCCTCCGCTCCTCGGAGAGCACGTTAAGCCATCGGTCCTGCGCCCAATCTCACTCCGGTCGCATCGGATTATGAGAGTGAGGGAATAGAGAGTGCACTTGCGTTTGCGCACACACTTGAGCATTATAATATCTCCTGCGTAGTAACATCAGTTAGGAGACCATTATAAGAAATATCCCACGGTACCATACCCGTTTGGATTATAATATAGCATAAACTTTTTATATTGAACCAACTAATGAATTTCGACTGGCCCGTTGGTCTAGTGATTTGTGAACCTGACTGCTAAGCCAGAGGTCGTGGGTTCGATCCCCACCTAGATTAAAACTTTGTGATGAGCATGATGGTTTATTCTGTGTTTGGTTGTTATTTATCTATAACATATGTATTTAGAAATATATAAGTATGTATATCAGGTGTCTGGTTGCCACTGTATAAGCTCTGCTTAGTTTGGGATCAGATGACGTTGTGTGAGTTGTGCCACAATATTATTATATTTATTTGATCACACCATTCTGTTATAACATTTCTGCGATTCGAGATTCGACTCGAATCGGCGAGCATTTTAAACGTTAGCGTTAAAACAACAAAGAACAGCGTGCAGATTCAACCGCATTTTTTTATACCAAAGTCATATAGTATTTAGAATTACACAAAATAATGTCTTTCAGGTATACCAAAACTATGCAAAACGAAGTGAAAGTACCATAAATATTGTAAATATGTTTTTTTTTTTAAATAAATCGGACTGTATTCAAATGTTTTAAATAATCGCCTGTCTGGACCGAAAATCGAACCCACAAAATATGAAAAAAGAAACACCTGTATTTTTACGATACCAATCGAAGGGTTAATCATTAGGATTTTTTTTTCTAAGTAACTTAATATCTTAAATGGAAAACCATAGTTTTACATTTAATTTAAAATAATTGCAACTTACAACCAAGGAGCATGGGTATTTTGGCATACATATCAATAGCGACAAGTGATATATCATCAGAATGCTTGTTTCATGATCTACTAAAATTGCTGAGGGAAAAAAGCTATCCCTACTAAAAGGCAGCGCAAACGCTTATATTAAGTTAGGTAAGGCAACTTAGACTTGTCACGAATAAGGACATATGATATGTGTATTAGAAAGCTTTTCGCATTTTTTTTTAAATACTAAATGTGAAGTAGATTATAAAAGCAGAACACTGTAAAAAATGCAATAGTTGAGCCTAGCGTCGTGATTGAATGTAGGTACAAGTAAAATTTTATTATTTTTAATTTATAAAATTTCACAGCTTTCCCTATAATTAAGATACTAAGTATGTTATTTAGAATAAACCGGGTATGTGCATGTTGGGGCACGCACAATGTAGGGTTCCGTAGAATCCATATAGACCGAATAATGCAGCTTAAGAAGTGGATTTTCTGTTGTTTTTGTTTCATACAACGTTCATATAACATTGTATTTTTCAATGGAATCTGTTACTTCTCACTTGCTCTAGTGTTACTCGTTAAGTTGTAAAGCCTACTTAGCTTTCACTTTGTCGGCATAAATAATATGTGTATCCATGCAAAAGTACAGCCTCCTAGCACTAACAGTCTCTAAACGAAGCTGCGGACGGCCGGACGGACGGACGGATATGGCGAAACTATAAGGGTTTCAGTTTTGCCATTTTGGCTACGGATTCCTAAAAATAGCCCCTTTAACTTTTGATTAGTATCATAAAAATACAGACTGGTACTCTTTCACATTAGGCGGGTTCGATTTCCGGTTCAGACAGGTCTAAAATCAAAATAAAGTCTTCTTTCAGTAAGACAATATTTAAGGGACTTTCCCTCAGTGTAGCATAGTTTTGGGATAACCTGTATATAAAAATCACGTGTTACGGTGTTTGTGTTCGAACTCCTCCGAAACAGCTCAACTGATTTTAATTATTTTTTTCGTACATTTAGTAGGTATGAGAATAGGTCGTATTTTTTTTTATATCTTTGTATGAATTGCTAAAACGGGAAAAATTCACTCAGACAAAGTGGCGTGGGTCAGCTAGTGTGTTCTTTCTTATTACTTTTTTTCCTTTTTGTTCCATTAGTTTTTTCGGGAGGATTATGGCTCGCACATTTCGTGCATCCATTGTCTCGTTGTTATCCAGTTATCATGTATGTCAAGTATACGTACGTATATTAATTACGGAGCTGTAAAAATAATGACATGCCAGTTTGCCGCCATTTTCACAACTCCCTTCTTGTTACTTACTTACATCCAAAACAATACAATAGGAGGTTAACTTACTTAGCAGCTACCGCTTGTTCCTTCGGTGCCCAGCCAAGGGCCTTATAAACACCAAGGAGTCTATGCAGTTTGCGGTCTGATTTCTTCACTAGAGCTTGGCTGCTATGAGTTAAATTCTGTTTATAGTATCTGAAAATAAATTTTACATATTGCATTCAATTGCACAACAAAATAGAAATCAAGTTAATTACTCAAGGCAATAAATAATTCTACTTCTATAGTGACGTATAGGAAGGAAACAATCGCAATCAAATTACTTGCGAAGCATTTTCACACGCAATAATATCTATTGTTTATCATATCAAACCAACATATTATATAGCTTAGCAATTTATGAATCGAACTTGCAAAGTCATAATTATAGCAGTAAATATCAAATAATAATGCTTCATAATCTCTTAATTAATAAATATTCGAATAGGATGGGCTTGCAATTAAAAATAATCTGGGGTCTGGCAGACAGATGTCGGAGAACTTTCTGCAGGTTGCATTATCTTTGTTTATTATGTTATATTCTCTCGCAGCAGTTCCTCTCCTTGATCAATCACATAAAGTTGAGTATAGAATGCTAATTCGTATTATCGCAGAAGGCTTGAATGAGAGAGAACTCATTTTCTGTTAGCAGTTTTATAAATGTATAACTAACTCAAGCATTTGTATGGATTTTCACCTGTGGATCGGATCGTGATAAGACTACCTTCTTCAAACCAATTTTAAACAAATGTCATCTAATTCGACCCAGTATCGCCGAAGCTTACCACATTTAAACAAATTATTTTATTAGTAAAGTATTATAGATATGTGTATACTACAAGACTTGAACAGTTTACCTCATTAGAGAGCGATGGCCCACAGTAACGCCTGACGGTAGCACCAGCTGAACATCATCCCCGTCCAAAGTCGCAGGACCTTCTACTTCCTCATCCACATCCATATTTTCCTCGCCATCCTTCTCTTGTTCAGGATATGAAGCACTGTGAGAAACCATGTCTTGTTATAGATGTACCATAACATGTGACTAAATCTTGTTAAGTTTTTTTTAACAAATGTTGAAATATTTAGGAGATAAAACTACAGTTTGTCAAGAAATCAATCAACCAATGAATAAAATATATCTGGAGGAATATTTAGTAAATCATACCACCTAAAATTACGAAATAACAAAATACCCAATAGAAATTAAGAAACCCCCCCCCCTGCCCCCAAAAATGGGCCTGGTGTAACCAGGACCATTTTTAGTTCTTAATTTCTACTGGGTATTTCGTAATTTCTGGATTTTGTTATTTTGTTATTTTGTTTTTTCGCATGGCTATTTGTACCTCATTAATTTTTTTTGGTCAGTACTTTTAAGATAATTATGCATTACCTTATAAAAATAACATTAATACTTCCTTACATAACAACTGATAATCATGAATTCTTACCTATAATCATAATAATCTGCATACTCTGCTAGGGCTAATCCTTCATGTAGCATTTTGCAATGTCCCTTATCAAGCATATGGGCCCGGGCAGCTTCCATAGAGTAAAATGTTCGGCCTGTGTCATTGCACCAAAGGCACATGTAACCTTGTGATATCTGTGTAATTTATGTAAAGATAAGTATAAATAATTATGTTATTATGGGACAGTTGTGGTGATGTGAGATAACCCTAGTTAAGAAATTTAATAAAGAAACTCATATCTGAGATAAAAATTTACATCATAGGATAAATAGATAAATGAAATATTGCTAAAAACAGTGCATATCTGACTGCTTGAGTAGCATAGGGTAACCATCTAAAAAACTAGACAACCAGACAAGAAGCTCAGAACCCAGGGATAAGGGATACCTGGATGGATGGCAACACTGCCTCAATGGTACAGTGCAGTGTATGACTGCTCACATGGGGACAAACATTTCTGTTATTTTTATAAACACTTGTGTTATTATGTTTTGTAAAAGTTAACAACCAAAAATGTTGTCACTAAACCTTGTTCTTTGATTTTAAAATGAATAATATTTACACAGTTGTTTTTATTCTCTTGTCAATACTGAATATTACTATTAGGAATATTCTGAGCAGTAAGATAATGCAAAGTTAGTCTTTGAAATAGTCCAACTTGACTGCACTGTTAAATTATAAAGACAGATACCTGTTAAGACCTTATATCAGATAAAAAAGTGCCTTATTTTTTATTGCGCTTTTACAAGATCTGCATGTCATAGATAGAACAACATGAACATGCTTACCAGACTATTGCCTATTTGTTCAGTTAAGATTAAACCACATTTTGTGATAAGAAACTTAAAAAATACCATATTTTATAGTGTACTTTTAATTGCATCTGTTACGCAAGTATATATTTCTTTGGCAGCTTAGTAATACAGACAATCAAACATGATTTTACCTTTTCGCCTAAGTATAGCAGTAAATCTTTAATATTGATACAGTATTCTACATCAGGTATGAAGAATGAATGAGCTTCAGACATATGCTTGAGATTCTTGACCATGTTTTTGCTGTGATGGTCGCAGAACAGGCAATCTCTAGGTTTGATAAGGGAATCACTGCCCTTTATGCGGCATTCTTCCCATTCATCTGAGTCAAGCTGGAAATGAGTACATGATTTGTTGGTTTAAACATAATAATAGATTCTGAAAATAAATATTATATATTTTTATCTATTCCATAAGTCGGAAAAAATATTATAGATTAACTTTAACCTTAGGTATAGATTAGAGATTATTTTTATCATGTGTAGTGTCAGAATAACCATTAGTTGCTATTTATTAAAACCTAACCTCCAGAAACACATGCCTTAATTATCATGCACCCTTAACTAACCAATAAAATGGTAAAATATGAATTATTGGTTGATGGTATAGCAAAAACAAGATATACAACTTAATTCTGCAGAAATAATTAAATGTATTATATCAATACATATTGTATAACCTATCTCTACATCAAATTTCAACAAAATCATAAAACATAAGAAATAGACAAACATAGAAAGTTCTATTTATCCAGTATTGAATCAGCTATATAAATATATGTAGTAGTAAAATAATATTACTAACAGATAAGCTACGTAGTTTATTTAAGCACTAGACAAAACATATTGCGCAACCATTTTAATTATTATTGTAAATATGATAACATACCTCTTCAATATCTGAGTCGGTTTCAATTTCCTCATCCCCGGAGTCATCAGCATTGACAACAACAAACTTGTTTGGTTCACTTGGGGGCTTTACACTGGAACCAACCTTCACAAAACTATCAGAGTCTGAAGGTGCACTTTGCTCTTCTTCCTGATTCTCATTCTCTACATACCTCTCCTCACATACCTTGTGCTTCTTACTATTCAAGTGGTTATTGTAAGCATTCTTTGTGTTGAACAACTTTGAGCAATACTTGCAATACTGTGATTCATCTTGATTTGTATTCTGGCTCAATTCTCTGTGCTCTTTAGCTCTTATTTCGAACTCCTCAAGCGTTACAGGCGGTATTGAGGCCACTTTCCTCTTCAGATTATACCTGTGCCAGTCCTGTTTATAATGTTCACGCTGTAATTCAGGTGACTTGAACATCACCTGGCATGTTATACATGTAAATGAATCAGGCATAGTTATTTATGATATATGACAGGTAAATTAACACTTGATTTATACAACTTATTGCCGGATATTGTTTATTAATGGTCAGATTGATGGAATGTGGTGGTGAAATAACCAAAGTAAAATCAGACAACTCAGACAAGACAACCTATAGCTGCAAAAATACGTCGCAGTTACGTCTTACGTCCAACGAATTCGTTTCGTATTCTTATTGACATTTGACTTGATTTGACATTAGTCTAAGGGGTATTTTACATGCTCTTTGCTAAGGGTGGGCCTGAACCACAGAGTGAATTTGTATGCCTGAACTTGGCGTGAACATTTGATCTGAGTCTGAGCCTGTACAGAATTATAAAATAGTTGAAGTCCTAATGATTACATTTTATTAGACTCTATAAAATTTAATATTTATACCGTTTTATTTCGTTTCCGTGATCAGCAAGTGTACACACCACCTAATTTCCTAATAAAAAGCAACAAAAACAAATATTTCGGCAAAATATACATGCTTTTCTGCTATAAACTTTCGTATACAATATATATAGGTGCGAAAACGCTGTCTGCCATTTAAGTAAATGGTTATCCATTAATAACGTGAAGCTCGATAAGGGGGAGGGTGTTCGATTTATTTTATTTAGTCTAAAACAGTAACACCCTACAACGTTATAGAATTTTATAAGCTAAGGGTCTTAATCGCGTAAATATTTTATTTTAAGGCTCTCGGTACTTCGACACACAACATTAACGACATCTGCACACTGGCGCGGGAAGCGGTTGAAATAAAAAAACACGTCAATTTCAACCGAGAAGATGGATATCGTTTGTCAACATCGTGGAATCCAGTGATCGGCAAGTGTACACACCGCCGAACAAACATTGCGCGCCAGTGTGCAGATGTCGTTAGTGTTGTGTGTCGAAGTACCGACGGTTCCGTAATGGTGAGTGATAAAAATCAAGCGAGGGTAGTTTCCGAAACCCGCGCTTCTCGGAGGCGACGCTGAGCTGAATTAGTCTACCCGTGACCACGGCCGTTGCAATACGGTCGAAACGTCGGGAAATAAACAAAGGTATTTAGCCTTAAAATAAAATATTTACGCGATTAAGACCCGTAGCTTATAAAACTCTATAATGCGTACAAATCGCGAAAGTTTACGAACATATATTGCAAACCTTACAACGTATCACCTGGGGTAGGTCATTAAGTGACTAAAAAACATCACGTGATTAATGGCCTACCTCTAATCCATTACAAAAAATATCGATTCATCATTTTAAACACGTATTACGTTCACTATGAGGCGTCTAAACGGGCCATTTGTTACGGCAATTTGTGGCGGCACTATTGGCAGCTAATTGCTCAGCCAATAATGGCGCATGATTCAGTATCCCAAACAGGCTACACAACCCGGCAACAAAAAAACAGAGAGCGTTTGAAACAACAACAAAATTGTCCAGGCAACATTGAAAATCGATCGCTCAGCGATTGCCTGGCAACCATCATAATAATATTGGGGAGTACTGCCATGTGGCCGGCCATAGCATTGCCGCAACAAAGGCCCGTTGTACGCCCCTGTCAGCATGCGCGCACATCGTCGAGGCGCGCATTCTTAATAATAAATAGTAATCGCAGTACAAGTTTAGCTGTTGTAAGTTTACTAAAATATTACAGCATTCGTTTATAAGCTATGACTTATAAAAAATGAAAACCGATTCCTGAAGATTTGGCTAAAATGTACGCGATTTATCTGTTCGATTGCAAATACAAAGATTTATCATAAATAATGATGTATGGTAAATTGATAATAACTCTCATCGGATTTTAATGTGTGCAAGATTTTCAATTAATCAGACTGCTTGAAGTGGGTGAAAATTGAACTGAACCATTCTGTAGTTTATAGGTGATATGTGTATAATTTGTTAAAAATGTGATGTGTGAAATTTGTTAAATAAATCTTAGTTCTTGAGGACGACAGTGTTTTTATTTTTCTATTTGCTAATGATGTTATTAACATAACTAAGTATACTGAATCTAAAACCTTAAAAAGAGAGGTATTTAAGGGTTAATCTAATTAGTTTTCAAGGCCACCTTTGATTTAGGACTCTGATTTCGGGTAGTGTAATGTAAGTTCCAGGGTACTGAGACGACGATCTCATTGCCGTACCTAACCTACAACGATAGTAGTGATATTACGTTTAGCTAATAAATGCGTTCTTGATTATTCTTGTCTCGTTTTCTTGATTTTTGTATGTCTTTTAAAGGTTGTATCGGCAATTTTCATGGCGTATCATTGGTTTACTTATTGTTACACGGTCGATTTTGGCAGTTTATAATTTTATAACAGCTAGTTAATCTATGAACTAAAGTTAGCTGTCAAAAGCGTTATTGAAACGCTCTTTTTTATTTTTCTATGAAGATTCTTACCCGAGTTGGGTGAGAGTCCTCCCAACGATAGTTTAATGTCAAAGGTAAGATTTTCTACCTATCGACGGTTATTGAGACGCACAAATGTCAGTTTCGCCACTAACTTATCTATTTTTACAGGCAGTTATTGGTAGTTATGTTATTGAGACCGGCCGGCGGCCGTTAGCAGGTTTTTCTACAGATTATGGTTCAATGCATCTGGTAACATTGCTGTCATTGTCATTTTTTGATTGATGTGGTTGACACATGACAGTGACATTTATTTTGCAACACAACAAAATTGGGTGTACTTGCTTTACAATTTACAACTTTGTAATATATATTTGTAATTGTAGACAAGCGTCTAATTATGAGGTCGCTGTACTCTTATCACCATATATATACAGACAAGTATTAAGAATATCTGTGTTTTATCGATAGCATCAAATATGTTAGAAACTGATGAAGTTGATGATGATTTCTTTACTCCTGTTGCGAGGTAAATTCGTATATAACTTTCAATATTTCACGCGATTATGTCTTGATAATATTCTTATAAATTTGTTTAAACGAAAACAATAATTATTCTCAGATTTTAATAATTTTAACCATACCTACTGTAGAACAAGTTAAGTCAGTTACATGCACTATTTATAAATGCGTTTACATATCATATAACACCAAAACTTTACGGAGTTCCGGCTTATATATATTTTTTTATTTTAGTACATCACTAGCAAGCATATTTGGAAATGTATCGAAAAACAAAGGTAATAATGACAACAACACCTTGAAGTATGTGCCGCCTAAACCACAAAATATAGTGCCTAAGAAAAAAGAACCACCAAAAGCAACAGAATGTGTATTTGCATGTGCTCTTATTGGACATGAATGGTAAATTGATTATTCTTTACTAGCTTTTCCCTGTGGCTTCAATTAGATGAGTTTTGATTTCCTGTTTGTTTATTATAGTGTTTATGCTATTTTTAACCAACTTCAAAAAGGAGGATGTTCTTAATTTGTTCAGGCATATTTACAGACAGATTTTTTTGTTCTGTGTTGTGATTTGTTTTGGGTTTATTACAAATTGTCCCATATAAATTTCATAAAGATCTTATGATGACTTTCGGTGACAGACCACAAAACAATAAATGCCAGCAAATCAACCGTGATTGAACTTGGTGAGATGTTATTGGTAAAAAAGTTTTGATACATCGAGCAGGTTATTGTACAGTTACATCAAAATCAGTTAAGTAGTTTTTGCATCGAAGAGCATCAAACTTTCAAATGTAGATTTATTTTTATTATAATGCAGATGTATGTTTGTACATAACCTTTATCCAACCTACCTGTTAAACACTGACTAATAAATAATTTCATTATCAGGTGTAACAATGTCTATACTTCAAGAGGAAAGCTAGGCTTTGCCATAGTGAAGATTCAGAACACTGATGTACACAATATTATACTTTATGATTCCAATAAAGTTACTCTCTCCAGTGCACCTATTTCAAGTAAACTAGAAGTAACTATTAAGAACAATGCATACATTTCATACTATGATAGCCTTCAAAAGTATTGGAGCATTTATGGTACAGAGGATGAAACAAAGAAAATTGCTGATATATTGAAAACCATTGGAGCAAATGTCAATTATTCAGAATATGCAGAAAAAGGACCTCTAGAGCCTAGTAATGTAGAAGTTGAAAATAATGCTCCAGTAGAAGATAGTATGCAGAAACTAAATAGAGAAAGTGACACTGATTCTTCAGTAAATAGAAAAACTAAGGCTTCCATACTCAACCGAATGGCTACTATGGGTCATTCTGTGTTGCCCACAAGAACACTTCCAGTAGAGAGAACTAGTGACTCTGACACAGATGAAATTGAAACTCAACCAAAAGCTGTCAGACACAAAACTATAAAAACTTCTATAAAAAGAAACAGTGTTGAAAACATTGTATCAGAACCCAGACAGGTTACTGAAACTCATCAGAGAATAATATTAACTAAACCAGAACCTGAAACAAATGTTACTCTGTATAACAGCCAATTATTACCTTTAACAAATTCAAGTGTAATAGCCAACACCAATAATGAATTTGGTATGTTTATGTCAGAACAAAGAATAAGTAACAGTGAGTTAAGGATAAATATAAATAGGATAACTGACAAAGTGGATTCCGTTCTGGACAAAATTAATAGACTTGAACCTAAAGGCAACAATACAAATGCATCCACAGATATACTACAAAAGTTGCTAACAGAATATGAAAATAAAATTAAAATTTATGAAGAACTGCTTAAGGCAAGAGGTATTGATGATAAAAAAATAATTGAAGACAGGTTTTCACATGGTTCTAATAAAGATAAAGATATCCAATTATTAAATAGTAAGATGCATGAACTTGAACAGAGCAATGAAGACAAATGTACTGAAATATGTCATCTGCAGGAGGAGATCAGTGCTTTAAAAGAGAAACATTTGCAAGAGAAACAAGAGCATGCCAGTGAAATTGAAAATATGAATGAAGATAACTGTAAAGAATTAAGTAAGCTTCAAGAAGAGATAAGACTTTTAAAAGAAAAACATTCACAAGAGACCCAAAATCAAGTTGATAAAGAAGAAGAACTGCTAACAAAAATAAATAGCTTAGAGGATGCATTAGATATAAAAAACACAGAATTAACAGATTTGACAAAAAGTATTTCCACAAACACAGATCACAGTATGGATAATATTGGAGATAAAGTGAAAAATATTATGAACAATACATTCCAAACTATATCAATGAACTTTGAGGACAGTGATGTTTACACGGGTGAAATCATCAAAAGAACTGTAGGAACTGTAATAAAGAAAATTACTATTAATACATTAAGTGAAATGAATCAAAATTAACATGTACTGGGTCTCAATCTTATACTCTTATACTCATTCACTCTACAATGGCCAGCCCAAACCCTTGGACCTAAATTGTAATTTTACAGAGAGGGTTCTTTGAGATGTAGAATAGGGATAAAATTAATTTCTGGAAACACAGACTCTAAGGAGGTGTACAAAGTTAATGCGAGCAAAGCCGCAGGCTCAATACTAGTTTATAATCTGTATATATTGTTATTATTACTCATTATATTTATTTTAACTATGCTATTGTAACTTCTGTCTAAGAAATACATTTTTTATTTAGGTACAGATGGCAGTAAGGAGATGATCTCTCCAATCCTAAGCAGTGTAATTGTCTGAGACGTTAGAGAGAGATCTTAGTTAGACTCAAATAGAAGACAAAAATGTTGTGATCAATTTCTAAAATGCTTATTGTTTCTAGATCTTTTTAGAGTAGGATTTATACATAGGTAAGGATCCCTAAAACAAATTTTAAAATGATACGTATTAATCTGTAATTATCATGGTAGCTTTATTTTGACATGACATCCAAATTTATAGTAGTAGTATGTTAGTGAAAAAACAGGCGTTAAATATGACAAGTTAGTTTACCAACTGCACATAAATTAATAAAAAAATGTGAAGCAACGATTATGGCTTTTAGTACAAGCTACATGCCAACACAAGTAAAAGCCATAATCGTCAAAACGAAACTCCCATGACACTTCCAGCTTGTTATGTATCATTTTAAATTTTGTTCTATGGATCCCCACCTAACCCCTGTAACCAATTATAAACATCAATAAAATATTGCCTGTTTACTGAATATTATTTTTATTTATTTAGTTTAAGTAAAAGTATATATAATCAACACCAAACCACCGAGTAAGTCAAATGCGCCAGGGCCGTGCGGGGGAGATGGTGGGCAGGGGGCGAGTGTAAGGGACGTGCGGTGGTGGAGGGTATATTATCAACAGGGAAACACCGGAGTTCAGACTTGGACGGGGGGAGGGAGAGCGTGCGAGGGTAAGCGTATTTGATCAACACCAAAACACTGGTGACTCACACTTGTGCTGAAAGGGGGATATTGATCAACTTCAAAACACGGGATGAGCCACTCTTGGGGGGGGTATCCTTTTTTTAGGGTTCCGTATCCAAATTGGCAAAAACGGAACCCTTATAGTGTCGTCATATCCGTCTGTCTGTCCGTCCGTATGTCACAGGCATATTTGATTTTCAAAGACTACACAATGAATATTGATGAAATTTGGTGCTTATGTCTTGTAGAAGCCGCTACTTAGTTTGAAAGTTAAATAATAATAACAAATATTTTAGGGGGGGGTAACACTCCATACTTTAAAAACCAAAGCTGGAAAAAAAATTTTTTTAGCAATCTTGTAGCTTGCTTGCTGATCATTCGACAGGTCTTTTACATTTTAAGGTTTTTAAACTTTTACGATCAAGTGAACATTTTTGGCAATAATTGGTCCGAAACTTGCATTAATGTGCATGTGCCCTTTATCTTTTATACCGTGGTACCAAAAAAAACATGAATACAATCACAAAGGTCAAGGTCAGCTCTGAATAAATATTAACTAAAATTATTTTTGACATGATCGGATCTTCGGATATACCGTCATTATGTTATTGCTAAAAACTGCGTTTCTCAAGAAAAGGGCTCAAGTGCCAGGAACATATTTTTTTCATAAATATTGTGTAACAAAATAAATTCCATGTTCTCTGACGTTATCGAGTACCGATATGGTTTTAGTACATATTATTAATTAATCTGTGGTGAGCTTTGCGAACTGATACGAACGTCAAATAAAACTTACTTAAATGTCAATGTCAATTTTTTGAGTTTTGGGATGTTGTTGTTCTTTACAATTAACTTGAATCTAAAAGAAAACTAAAAAAATGGAAGAGTTACAGAGATCTATAGACGAATATGAACAACAGGTATCATGAACGAAGGAAGGAAAGGGTTCAAAACTTGCCGGCCACGATACTTGTGTGATTAAGATTACTACTAGTTTTTGTATTTCCAGCTTTCTATGGTTAAAACAACTCTTGAAACTACTAACGATGATAATGAACGTCAATCTATTCTAAGTTTGCAATCAGATCTGGAACAACTTATCCAATTGACTAAAGAAAATTTGGAAGCTTTGATACCAAAGGATGTTGCTGCAGAAAATCAAAGTAAAAATGAATTGGATGATGAATATGCTTTATTCCAGGTAAAAATAACTTAATATTTGTACAAGTTTAACATTAAAATTAGCATAACCTTGTTATATTGTTATTGTAGCAAGAGATGGCAAAGAGTGGTGCATACAAGGGAGAGCAACAAGATGAAACAAATGATACAAAAACTTCAGATGATGCTAGTGAGGACAGGGATATAGAGGTACACTTACTAATACATTGAAATGTAATTGATTTCTGTCCAGATTTTTTTATTTATTCTTTAATTGGATGTGATATTTTCTATAGTCAAATAATTTACTTTTGAGTTTTTCTTTTGATGATTATAAATTTTCATATCCTTATGTTAAGTTGTAGTTGATTCTTTTTTCCATCACTTTATGATGTATTATTGCATGATATATTTGCAGACAACTTTAAGCTGGTCATGAAAGTCTACTTTAGTAATTTTATTAATATAGGTAATTGGTATAAGAACCCATTATGAAAATATATATATTATGGGTCTTAATCACTTAATCCACGGCTGTTGCAATACGGTCGAAACATTGGCCAATAAACTAGGTATTTTACCCTAAATTATTCACACGGTGAAGTTTAAAATAGTTTAATAAATTCCCGAAATATAAATATTTTCATAATGTGTACAAATCGTGAAAGTTTATCAAGGTTTATGAACCCGTTCTGAATATATAAATAAAAAATATTAAGCATCATATATAACTACTCAATTGATAAAGAAGGACACATAGTAAACAATTTCAGGCATATAAATACAATCAAGATGCTATGGGGAATGGGATGCAAAAATATTGGTTGTATAAATCAAGCCAGCCCAGTAAAGAGGTTAATTAGCTGGAGATTTCTTCTCTATTTTTGACATTTTATATAGGTGATGGATATTGTGTTATAATATAACAGTTGTCTCAATGTAACTGGGCTGTATTGAAGTTAGGTTCATAACACTTTCACATATATCATAGAGATGCCACCCTAAAATTATTTACTATATGATTGCGATTAATCATGTTTAATCTTAATTAAAAATGTTAATTATCAGTTAATAATATTAACAAAATTTTAATTCAACAATATAAAAAAATACTACTTAAATAAGTTAATAAAATTTTAAATTTAGAACAGTTACAGTAACTTAAAGTTTGATAATAAAAATTCTTTATGAAAATAAAGAATTTTTGCACTATACCATATTATTTTGAAATTATTAACCGCAAAAAGAAACTGAAAAGCTGTACTCACTGTGAACATGAACCAAATGTGATTTATAACTCTACTCAATGTGAGAATAGTAAGTTTTTTCGAGCCGAACCAAACTAATAATTTTATACTGTTTCACCAGAATATTCAGGGTATCTTATCGAAAATAGAATTACTCGAAATCACGTTATCTGAAATTGACACTCAAACTAGGCCTGATATATTGTGTTTTACAGAAACTTTTGTGAAAATGGGTACTGAGCGGAATATTAACATTATAAATTATGAATTAGCATCATCCTTTAGTAGAGAAAAAAAGAGAGGAGGCACATGTATACTGGTAAGGAGAGGTACACCATATAAAAAAATCACATGTTTCGATCAGTTCAAAATGACTTTCCATTTTGAACTTTGTTCAATTAAATTAATTACTCATAATATAATAATTATTTGTTTATATAGAATTCCTTCCAAGCTAAAAAGACATGTTGAATATTTTCTTAATAATTTAGATTTAATGTTATACAAATATTTATCAAAATACTCTAGAAATAAAATTATAATTGCTGGTGACTTAAATATTAATACTTTTGACATTCATAATTCATTTACTCGACAATTTACTGACATTCTAAAAAAATACAATTTAATATTACATATAACCGAACCAACCAGAGGCAGATCGTGTATTGATATGATTATTAGTAATATTACAAATGCAACAGGCTCACTTCTACCATTGTGCTTGTCTGATCACAACACTGCACAAATTATCTCTTGGTCGGTAGCATTTAAAAATAGCATACCTAAGAACATATACAGTTTTAAAAGGTGTTATTCTGATGAAAACATAAATATATTTAAGAAATACCTACCTAGTATATACTACCTCGACTGGTATAAGAAATCTGACTTAAACGCGGCTTTTAATTTATTTTATGATTATTTTTGCTTGCTGTATTATCTTTGCTTTCCTATTAATAAAGTAAGAGTGAATACTGCAAAAAAGCGCAACTGGATGTCAAAAGGCCTTACAAAAAGTTGTACACACAAAAGGAAGCTACGGTATAAATACTATTCTACTAAAAGTAAAACAGATAAACAAAATTACCTGAAGTTTAATAAGCTGTTCAAAAAATGTGTAGTCGCTGCAAAAAAGCTTGCAAATACAAACTTTGTTTTAAATAGTAAAAATATTTGCAAGGCCACCTGGTCAGTCATTAAAACTGAAACGAGTTGTGTAAATACTGGAAAGTATGTCACAAAATTGTCTAAAGATGGCGTATCAATCACAGATCCTACAAAAATAGCGAATACTTTCAATGAGCACTTCATTGGCACTACAAATAAAATAAATAGTAAAATTCGTAGCACAGATTTAAAATTTAAACAGTCAGGCTCTATGTTTTTGTCTCCTGTTGTGGAGTATGACATACATAGGTTAATAATGTCTCTCACTAATACAAAATCTGAAGGCTACGACTCGATTTGTACAAGGGTTATTAAATTATGTAGCAACCAATTAACACCGATAATAACATATCTCGTCAATCTTTCACTAGAAACTGGAACATTTCCCACTAAACTCAAATATTCGGTAGTGAAACCAATGTATAAGAAAGGGGACCAAAATGATGCTAACAATTACAGGCCTATTACATTACTTCCTATATTTTCGAAGGTATTTGAGAAGGTTATGCACGACAAATTAACAGCATATCTAATTAAACATAATATAATTGATCAGTATCAATATGGATTCCAAAAAAATAAATCCACTAGAGATGCCACTTTCTGTCTTGTAAATGATATTCTTCAGAGATTAAACGACAAGAATTATACTACAGTGGTATTCCTAGATATGTCTAAGGCGTTCGATTTTGTATCACATGAACAACTTCTAAAAAAGCTCGAGATGTACGGAATTAGGGGACCAGCTCTAAAGTGGATAAAAACGTACTTAGAACATAGATACCAGTGTGTAGAGATCTCCCAATTAAACACAATTAACCATGTGCAAACATACAACTCAGACTACCTGATAAACCAATTTGGGGTACCGCAAGGGAGTGTCCTAGGACCACTTCTTTTTCTGTTGTACATAAATGATTTGTCCAAAGTTACACACTACAAAACTATTTTATTTGCTGACGACATCTCGATTATAGTTACCACTAATAAAAGTATGACGCCAACCCTACATGAGGCGGATATCTACAATACGTTGACATTAATTATTGAATGGCTGAATAATAATAATCTACAAGTTAATTTATCTAAAACGAACATAATTAATTTTAATCATTTAAAAAGTCATGACATTTCTATAAATTTTAACGGACATACCTTACTAAATACTTATAACTTGACATTTCTAGGAATTATTATTAATAATAAATTAAATTGGACAGAACACATAGAAAAAGTAAGCAACAAAATAAATGGGTTTTCTTTTGCTCTGTACAAATTAGCAAAAGTTGCAAATAAGGAAACAGCGTGCACAGCCTATTTTGCATATGTCGAATCAGTGCTGCGGTACGGCTTGCTGATTTGGGGAAATGGTACAGACATACAAAAGGCTTTTGTTGCCCAAAAAAGGTGCATAAGGTCCATTTGCGACATTGCACCAAATGTATCTTGTCGTCCTCACTTCAAAACATTAAAAATACTCCCTCTTGCTTGCCTTTATATTTTAGAAGTAGGAAAAATGGTTAAACATCACCCTGAATTGTTTAAGCAAGCAAAAGATACCACAAACAGAGTAAATACAAGAAATCCTGATCGGCTTGTATTGGGCGTGATTCCTAAGAGTAGTCGGTTTCAAAAAAATTGTTATGCAATGTGTGTTAAAATTTATAATAAAATTCCTACTAACTTAAAACAACTACCTCTAAAAAAGTTTCCGTCAGCTCTTGGTTCTTGGCTTACCGAGAAAAGTTTCTATACACTTGAGGAGTTCTTTGATAATAAAGTTATTTAAGAGTAGAAAATAAATGTGGTAATGGATATATACAAAGAAAATCATTTTATAATTAATATCTAGTTTTAAGTGATAAATATTTGCATGCTATTGATAATGGCTAAATAGGCTAGTACCTACTAATGTAAACTACTTATAAGACCACTTCATGTATCCACCCTATTTATAGTAAATAAAAAATATTTGTATTTGTATTTGTATTTGTATTTTGTAATCACATAAAACATGAGTTAGTAATACTAATTATGACAATATAATGCATATTCGCATCCGGCCAACTACATTGATACAACTGTATTTTTGTTATTTTCAAGGATGAGCTGTCTTCTTTGCTGGGTATGAAGTGTGCTGTCTACCACACACATACATGGGGTGGACAGCCCAGTCTTTACAATGCAATGGTCAGTGCTATTGTGCCCAGGCAATATGATGTCCAATTTAATGAACTTCAGGTTAGTATCTTGTAGGTTTTATCATCACATATTTTGGAACTTGCGTAAAGCCTTATGCTATAAACATGATTGGATAATGCATGTCAGGGGGTATAGTTGCATGGTGAGTAAATTATATTAAGTTACAAATATTGGGAATTTATTCAAGGTCTCTAAAGTTGAAGCCACAACAGAGAGGTGTCTCTTGCACTTGGCATTGCTTACCCTTATCAAGTCTCATGCTGTATGAGATTAAAATAAATAAAATCTTTATTTGCTTGAAATGCAAGAATTTAATTTTTTTTTATCATACATTTATTTTAACAAAATGTATTCATATTACTCTATCCTAATTTTTGCACAACACTTGTGGTTGAATATGCTGCATACTTTGTAAAAAACCACAACACTGTCTTGTGGATGCACTTGTGGTTTTTTTTCATTTTTTTCATTCTTGCATTTCAAAATTAAATTATTAAATAAAATTTATAATTCTTACATTTATAAAAATAAAATAGTAAAATTAAAGATGTCTTACATTTTTACATTGGTACTTACATTTTATGACTAGACTAACTGTTGCTATTAAATTCTTGTACTCTAGAGTAGTATGTTTTTTTAACTAACCAGTCTCTTAGTTTTGTAAAGAAAGATCTATTTGGATACATTTTAATATCACTTGGCACTTTATTGTAGATTTTTAAACACATATAATAACAATTTCCTTGCCATAATGTAGTTTTAGGAACCATAGTTATGACTAGTCTATCTGTTGTTCAGTTCATATTGTGCTCTTTATTGTAATTTATTATTTTAATTATTTATTAATGAAATTGTTTCTGTTATTTAGTTACTATAAATAATGTGTAAACAATATAACCTAACATAGGAAGTTGTGTTCACATCAGTAGCGTATAATCAAGAAATGCTACAGTTTGTCTCTCATATTTATGTAAATCGATGATTGTATCTAGTTTTGTAAACCAATAAAATAAAAAAAAAGTGTTCAGTTGTTAGGAGTAACTTCTTTCTTCGAGTTAAGATTTGAATGTATCGGTCTTGTCTCCGTGTGGTGCAGCGATACCGTCCTCCATGGCGCTCAGCCACGGTACCAGTGCTTCGGTAACGTGTCCAAAGTCGACTGATAACACTCTGACTTGTATTCAGAGCTAAAGCCACAGTACGTTGCCGGGAACCAGCTTCTATCATTCCCACGGCTCTGAGCATTTCTTCCCTGCTTAAATGACGTCGCCGCTCCATAATAACGTTGGTTTTAATCAGTAGTAGGGAAACAGTAGCACTAATAATGTCTTCAATGCGTTGTATGTTTTTATAGGGAAAATATTGACAGCTGATTTTCATCTTTTACTCGAATTTGATTCACAGTTCCTGATTCAAATTATGAAATGCACCAAAAAGGATCCATATAAATTTATAAAATCATAAATTTATTACAAAGCCACATCTCAATCTCAAGAAATCCGCATAAAAATGCTTGATCCCTAGACACTTTTGATGTGTGTATATTCTTTCATGCAAACATATTTTCATGAAACACAACAAACACTCACAGCTCTCTGATGTTGGTCTGGAATCTGGATAATATAATATTAAGTGCCCCATTCTCCAGAGGTACACCTGCCATTAATCGATTTCTCAGGGTATGATACTGGTCACATTCCACTAGTATGTGTATAAAGTCTTCCATTCTACCACAGAAATCGCACATAGGTGAAGACTTAATACCCATGAAATGATAAAATTTATTAAGTGGAACATGACCAGAACGGAACCATGGGAGCCAGTACTACTGCTTCTCGAGAAAGATTGGTGCAGTCATACCAAGGAACGGTAGTTGGTCTGTTTTGTATGGTGTGATACCAAATGCCCTTCGTCTGACAAAGTTGTTCAAACTCACAACACCACTGCTCTTGACAGGAGTTACTCTTAATACAGTACACTATAAATATGAAACCACTAATCTAGAATGTTTTACAATTGCAGGTCCGTGTTTTGTTTACTCATCCTACTCATGCTGAAATGTTACCATGTCCCTTTTTCCTTGAAGGTGAATGTAAATTTAGTGATGAACAATGTAGGTGAGTACATAATTACTAATTGCTTTGATCCGTATTTTTAAATTACTTTGCAACTTTTTATATCATTGTTATCTTTGGTATGTTGCCTCATGTCTTCATGCTACCGCTATATTAGATTTCATCTAAATAGGCTGAGTATCTACAGAGATTAGAGCATCCAAACAAACAAACTTAAGCTTAGCTAATATTAGTATAGATTTGCAAAGTTATAGTGGTGAAAGTGACAATTTACTATTTTACTGTTTCAGATATTCCCATGGTGCAATAGTACAATTATCAGAATTAAAAGAAGCAATAGAACCTGATTTTAGTTCATTGAAAGTAGGAAGCAGAATACTAATGAAATTAAAACCACCTGAAGATGAGGTAATCTTATTTTTTATAAATGTTGACTTTTATTTTGAATAACCTATAAACATAGGTTATTTATACATAGTGCTTTAGCCATTCTGCTATGGTATATAAATAAGACCCATGTTTACTTACTATAAAAAAATATTGAGTAAATACTGAATAAAATATTTTCATAAAAAGTAAAAAAGTAAATGTTTGAAAGTCTAGCCAGCCTTTAACATTCATTTGAAATTGTTTCAGGACATTAGTGTGACTAAAAAATCAACAGAGAAATATCACCTATGGCATAGAGCTGTAATCAACAGTTTAGATCCTGACAAGAAGGTTTGCTCTGTTAGGTTAGAACATGCTGTGAATACAGGACAGAAGCGGAAACTAGGCTCTAATGATTTTACTGTCAAGATTGAAGATATATACCCATTGGACAGTAAGTAAAAATGTACCGTTAACCAATGTCGTAATATTTATTCAACCAAAGGAGTAAAGACATAAAAAATAAGAGGTGGGCCAACTGTAGCCAATTATTTTAAAACAAAAGGAAAGATTAATATTACGATTTTATTTCAATCAATTTATTTTAAGCATAGAAATATGAACAAAATATTATAGGGCGACTATGTGGTGAATTTTATCATCTAATCGCCGACTACAAATATGACCTAAGTATATTAGATATATTTCGGGACTTAATGGCGTGAATTATTGTGGTCACGGGTCGACTGTCGTCCGTGACCCCGATCGGTACGGTTCGATCGAAACGTCGGGTAAATAAAAGGTTCGTACCTTTAAATAATTCATGCGATTAAGTCCCGAAATATATCTAATATGTATAAAAATGGCGAAAGTTTAAAAACAATAAATGACCTAAGTGGTCTGTACATCTTTACCAAAATGTTATCTATTTAATAGAGATGCGACTTAGTCTGAATATGATTATACTATAGCGGTAAAATGTTATTGATATGAACATTTGGTTTTTATAGATGAAGATGAGGGAAATACTGATTCAGATGACAGTTTAAGTGATACAGAATACCCACAAAGCAAGACTAAATGTGAGGAGACAGTCAGTGATAATCAAAGTCTTCTTATTGAGAAGAGTCTTCAAAATCCGAATAATACCCCTATTGGGGAATGGGAGCGACATACCAGAGTGAGTATGTATTATTTATTATTGTAGACAAATTAGCCTTTAAGATGTCTTTCTATGAGAATTAAATATACCAAAATATACCTTAGCAAAATGCGACTTAGCAGAAATTATATATTCGTAAACTTTTGCGATTTGTACACGTTATAGAATATTATAAGCTACGGGTCTTAATCACGTAAATATTTTATTTTAAGGCTAAATACCTTTGTTTTATTGAACGACGTTTTGACCGTATTGCAACGGCCGTAGTCAATTTTTATTGTTGCAATGACTTGAAGTCAAACAATCCATCACGATTTTGGTTCTAGTAAACATATTTTGTCATGTTATAAAATTTACAAACATTATGTTACAGTTATAGTATTTTTTTGTGTCTTACGACTATGTTTTATTGCGATGACTTTATGTGTAACGAGCTTTTCCCTGTGGCTTTCCCGTTTCTCCTTTGAATGTTTATCGCAACCACCCTTTTTGGTGGGATTTTCAAATACACTTCTCTGACTTCTGGTATTTTTAAACTACTATGTGGGTTTGAGCTACTTATGTTAGTTCTTACCCTTTAGAACATAAGAAGTTTTCGTTTTCTTTAAATATATATTTATATATATATATATATTTATATATATTCTGAATCTCGGCAACGGCGATAAATCGACTAGCTAGGTCTCATTTTTAGATAAACTCATTTAAAAAAAAAACGAGCAAAGCTTGGTCATTCAGGTAATTTAGTCATTAGGTGACACTAAATTACCTTTATTTTATACTACGAAAATAAGAAAACGAACGATGTTATCAATAGAAAAGTAGGTACAAAATGTGGAATTAAAATATTTTTTTTTAAGAATTTGACGTTTGCAGTGGAGACCATAGACATTTTTTATTTTTTTTGCGAATGAACCTTAGCGAATTCCGACCAGACTAGCCTGTATCAAATGCCTCCCCAATTCCTTGTTTGGCAAAGATCTAAATGTGGTGAAATTCAGATCTTTGGCTTAGAGTCGCTTAGACCACCAGTGCACTTGTAAATTTTTCCCCGGTTGTGGGTCTTTTAGCCTGATTTGTCGATACTTATTACAATGAATATATTTTTCAAAAAAGAAAGTGTTATTAAACGTTCGCATGTTTATTATTTTCCAGGGCATAGGCTCCAAGTTGATGTTAGCAATGGGTTACGTGCCAGGAACTGGATTGGGTGCTGCGAGCGACGGTCGTGTGAAGCCGGTTGAGGCTCGAGTGTTACCTGTTGGAAAGAGTCTCGACCATTGTATGGCTATCTCAGAAAAAAATGCTGCTCAAGATCCGCTGAAGGTTCGTAATTATGTTGGTTAACTTGTATGACGGGGCAACAAACCACTGTTGGTCATTTTAATATTACATAGGTTATCTCAATTTCCTGTGTTAAATTGTAATGAAAAAGCTCATTATTGTAAAGTCAAATCAGTTCAGTATAAGTGAATGGAATATATAACTGAGGGTTGTCTCAAATAGTTTTTTAACTTTTAGTGATTGTTATGACTATGAATTCTGAAACACGAGTATCTGTGAATGAATGTACTTATTCAGAGCATATTAAAACACACTATTTTGATCGTAGTCAGCTACCTAATTTAGAACTAACTTTGAAAACATATCAAACTAAATAGATATCTAGTATAAAATCTATTAGCCACGATAATCAGAACATAAATTTAAAATGACTTTGAATATTATTATTGTTATTATCTCGAAAAAATAAACTTGCGTACACCGTAATATATTGATAAAGAGCGCATTCGCGGAATCGGAAACATTTTTATCATTACCTTGACTATGGGGAGTCCCTGAATGTTGTTTATCTATAAAGAAGTCGTTATACATGTATACGTAATATATTGATTACGTTAACGGCTTTTGGAAATCTCCTTAGACAGCATTTTCTTTTAGAGCTTTGTTTTACAAAACCTACACACACATGTATTGTTATTTTATTATATTACGTCGGTCCTATTAAGTCATCTGTTGAGCTTAAACAGCGATTTGGAATGCTTATTCACTGTCTGCACTCATTCAGTAAGTCCACATTTATGCACTTGGGTATTTAAAAGTATTACTAGAGTATTCTCATTGCATTGTTCCATTGATTACAAATATGTAGTCTGAAACAATTTTAGTTAGATAAGTATTAATAGAGTATGTCTATTACAATGGTTCAGTTCTTTACATGTTCCCCCTTATTCATAATAAATTAGCAGACGTTTTAAGAGCATTCCAACTAGCGAATGTTTTGTCTTTGTTTTACATTTCATTTTCAAATTGAATAGAAGAAGACTAAACATTCGCTAGTTAAAATGTTCTAAATGTCTGCTAATTTATTATGAACTAGCTGCCTGCCCCGGCTTCGCACGGGTGTCATATCGTAGTTTTGTTATACCTTTAGTTATTACATTATTGCAATATTCGTAGGGATCTCTAATTTTATTGACTATACTCATATATGAAATATAGCCTATGTTACTCCCCGGTAATGTAGCTTTCTAATGGTGAAAGTATTTTTGAAATTGGTCTAGTAGTTTTTAAGTTTAGTTGTTACATACAAAAATACAAATCTTTCCTCTTTATAATATTAGTGTATATTAAGAGGGGTGCTGATAATACAGAAGGTAACCTCCATACATACTTGAGTCGAGCAACACACACATAGTCGTTTATCGACATGGACCCGACGACGCCGCGGCTGTGTGTGACGTCTGTACGTGCGTGCATCAAAAGCGATTTTTATGTAGGTTGCCTTCTGTAATCTAGATATACTGTGTCTTAACTTTTAGTGATTAGTGATTACTTTCTTTATTGAACCCTCAAGTTAACTCTTGTTTCAGTTCAATATTTTTCTTAGAATAGTAATGTAGGAATTGTAGGCGACGTAGTTTTTTTAGTTTGTAGCGTAGTGTTACTGTCTTTATATATCAGTTATATATAATCGAAGAATACTATTTGGCCACTTATGTTTTACAGGTGGAACAAAAGTTGAAAAGACTACAAAAGAAGGCAGAGGAAAGAAGCAAAAGAGCTTACGAGAGAGAAAAAGAACTAGAAAGACGGAATGTGTTTAATTTCTTAAATAAAACTTTAGGTGATAAGAGCGAAGAGGCACAAGAGCCTGAAACGTCGTTCAATGTGAAACAGTCCACTAGCAAAGATTTAAATATAGAACAATTTAAAATTGCAGAAGACATGAAAAGAATAGAAAGAGATATAATTAAACTGAATAGTTCGTTAATTAAGTACCCGCCGGGAACTACTGGCCATAAAAGTATAAATTTGCAAATAATGGAGAAGAATAAAGAACTTGCTGCTCTTATACAAAAAGAAAAACATATAAGCAAGGAACAGACACATAGAAAAGATAAACAGAAGATGACAGTCTTTTAACAAATACAAACAGATACCTATTTAGGTAATTTAGTTAAAGTACAGATACAAAGCAGTGGGCTAATACATATTTATAGCTAATACATATTAACTGTCCCGCGCAACTTCGTATGCGTAAATTTTCCCCGTTTTTGCAACATTTCTCATTGCTGCTCCGCCCCTATTGATCGTAGCGTGATGTTATATTGCCTATAGTCTTCCTCGATAAATAGGCTTTAAAACAGTGAAAGAAAAAAAAATCAATTTGGACCAGTAGTTTCTGAGATGACCGCATTCAAACAAATAAACAAACAAACTTCAGCTTTATAATATTAGTATAAATTCAAAGTAGGTACATTATTAAACTGAAGATGTTAACTGAGATTTATTTGTTAATGATAATTTAATAAAACAAATAAGTTGAAATTAAATGAGTGTTATTCATTGTCTATTTATCACTACACTTTCATTTTGAGGTACACAACAACAACTACTGTTCAAGTACTACAACTGTTCGACATTAATAGGTACCTACAAATTCTTGGTATTTTGATATCATGCTATCTTATTTATTAATTGAGCCTATGCGTCATGTCTTGTTCAACGCAGCTATACATGAATTGTAATATTTTTTTATATTATATATATCTTAATAATATCACAAAATTCATGATTTTTTATGACTATTTCCTTCCATTTGTTACTCACGCACAATTTCACAGGAAATGCAGAGCGTTCTAAATCTGATTCGAACGCCCTACCTTACTTTTGCGAGATTGATGCCTTAGCGGCCTTAGCATTGGTAGGATTTTAAAGTTTGGTAAGGGATGTTGGTACATTTCTAATATTTATTACTCGGAGTTAGGATATAGTGTTATAGCGGCTCTGGAATGAACTATGGCTGTATTTAGCTTTGCGCGAACCAATGTGAAATATCTGATAGAGGTTTTTTTCCACCTCTTAGGATTGTAAGGTCTCGGCGTAACAACCATAACATTGATAACTTCATTTGTTTTGAGCTAGCGACTCTACGCATCTTTAGGCTTTAAAGTAATTATCCAGTTTGGTTCTTTACTCGTCCTAGCTAATCTTTTGGTTGGTTTTACCTTTTGCGAACATGACATTAGAATTATATTCTAAATTAGCTTTCGCCCGCGTGGATGTCGGTTACCGCTAAAAAATGGCTGTCTGTAAAGTCGGTTTACGGACCATCATTTTCATTAATGACATATCGCTATTCGCGTTGCTTAGCAACCAATCAATAACGTGACACTTTTTCGTAAGTGCAGCCGGTCATCAATTTGATGTTATGTCCTTTCCCGAAACTCACAATCTCCATACCAATCTGTTCAGCGGTTTATGCGAGACAGCCCAAGTTACTTTCACATTTACAACATTAGTTTGTATTTAGAATATTAGCATTTGGAATTTGTTACGACTTTCATAGATATTTTGACTGCCTCTGTGGCGCGGTGGGAGTGTATCAGACTGCTACGCAAGAGATCGTGGGTTCTATCCCCACTCAGGATAAAACTTTATGTGATGAGCACGATGGTTTATTCTGTGTCTGGGTGTTATTTCTCTATAATATGTATGTATTTAGAAATATATAAGTATGTTTATCAGTTGTCTGGTTTCCATAGTACAAACTCAGCTTAGTTTGGGATCAGATAGCGTTGTGTAAGTTGTCCCAAGATATTATTATTATTAAGATACTATTTTGCAACCTAAGTGAATGAAGTACTTTAACTTAATGCTGTTTATACCCACTCGTTTTGATCTGTTTGTAGTCGGCCACCGACCTGCTATGACGTTCCTGCGTGTAAGAATGAGAACTTAGTTTATAATTAAAAAACATAATAATTACAAATTTCTATATTTACATATGTGATGTTTAGTTTAAAATAAGCGTACATGGCATAAAATTATAATTAATATATGACATATTTTTCTATAAATTAGATATTTGTACTATCAATCAATATTAACAAAGTACTTAAAATGTTAATGGGCGTGTGACTAGCAAATAATATTTGCTGATTTTTTATCATTATAATTAAATTTTAGTGACAGTGGGTCAAGTATTTCACCACTAACTACTCAATATTTAGATAATACCTACATTAGGTATGGAACTGGATTTCAGTGACCTAATTTCATCATAATATTATTTCACTTGCAAGCATTAACATCGATATTAGATATTTTAGAAAGGTACAATTTATTATATTAAAATGAGTATAAGATGTTAATTATTATAAAATTTAATGTTGCATTGCCATAATTTAAATAATAACTAGTAAAATCCTTAAAATTGCTACGTGAGCAAGTTATTTGTACTTTTCCTTAGTTTCATAAAGCGATGACGTCTACAGAAGCACTTGCCAATTTAGAATAATTTGGAGCTAACTCAATATTATAATTGGCTAATAGACCCACTGTACGAACTTCCCAGGACTACTTTGCTATTTGTCTATACAATGTCACGAGTAACGTACTTGTTTATATGTACCTGCTAATGTTCTACCGAGAGAACAACCGAGTAACGCTAACATGACCATCTGTACCTGCCTTTGCAACAATACTAAATGTATAGTTATCATCTAATTATATGCTTATGCATTGAAAGTTTACTATAAAAATTTCCTAGACAAATTCATCACAGAGATTTGTTATATCCTCATCATGACACCTTATTACCGTCACCATCCATTATCGCTCATACATTCACTCGAATTATATTTATTTTAATATCTATATATTACATTAGGTAATGCAATAGAGAGTGATGAAGTAAAGAGAGACGTTCTTTGTACTAAACTAAACATAAGTACACTCTTATGAGACTCTTCGCCACGCAAGTAAAAATAATTACAATATGATTTATTTTATGATGAATTATATTTGTGATGTCTTTATTACGTGAGTTGTGATTTTAGCCGCTTCTATAAGCACTTCTAATTTTACGTATACGAAATCAAAATCGCGAACACAACAAATATGACTACGTTTCTCATGAGATTCGCTTCAGTTTTCGTGTTATATAACTATAAATTCGAAGCGGCGGACTTTGAACAACGGACCGTATTGAATCCGTTATGCAATCTGATAGATTGCGTAATACACTACTTGTGTTCTCCTCATACGTGTGTCTCACCTCGCGGACATAGTGATAACACAGAATACATAGGTAGAGAAGGCCGGCTCCCTGTTACCAGCGAAAACTGGCTCATATGTACTGGATGCAGATTTAGTTAGTCGAATCCCTGCAGCAAGTGTATCACACCGTGATACTCTATTGAAATTAATAAATGAAACAGTTGTACCGTTTACATTAAAAAAAAAAATGATTTGAATCCGAAGACTACGCGCGGAGTCATGTTTATTACATGTAGTAGGTTTCTAAAAAAAAATAAGGTACAATTTATTTTCTTGAATTCGGTACGATATCATTCATCCTCCCGCGGGGATTCAACTGACTAAATCGGCATCCAGCTGATGCGCACCTACTGAGTTCTCGGTCGAATCTCAACCGAAACAGCGGAAGCTGTCGTCAGTACGTGCGCGTCTACGTGTGCTTGGATTCATTGCCGGCCCTCTGTACGTATATATTTTGTGGTGACAGTGCTATAGGGTTGCTCGGAGCCGACTGAGCACACACGCCATGACCGCGTCCACGTTGTCGAGCACGGGCACTCCGGAGCGTCGCGCCAGGTCCGACAGGTAGTGGCGCCCTCTGTTATAATCTTTAACGGCTACTTCACTGTACTGTGAAAGAAAATGTAGTGGTCAGGTAAAGGTAAAATTAACATAAATTAAGTCTCAGTTTGGGCCTAAGGCACTTGTCCCACCAACCGCGAGAAAGCGAGTAGCGAAAAGCAATTTTATCGCCCAAGAAACGTACATATTTATGTAGTAAACAAAAAAGATACAGATATTATTATTAATAGTTATCGCTGATCGGTAACACTACCGGCGAGTACTGGCTCTATACTGCATCTCTTTTGTTTAGACGGACGGCATCATATTACTCGCTATTAGCTTTTCGCTCATCGCCGGCGGTAGGACAGGTGCTTTTAGACTTAACAATAGACGGCCGTTAAAGAAATAGTAACCGTGTCGGCCAATTCTAGCTATGTAAGGGGCCTAAATGTCACGTGATGACGTGGCACAAAAAAACCAATCGCGTCACTCTCACTATCGCTGTTATCTCTACAAAGGCACTTCACTGCCCGCTCTTAGTGTTTTTGCCTGATATATGGTTCAAGGCAGAATTCTAAAAGTTAAACACATAATTGTTCAACTTATAATATTGTGTTTAGTTGGTAATTGGTCCATATTTCAGGCAATGTGGTAAGACTTTAAAAATTAGAATAAAAACCTCATAAAAATAACTTGTTACAAACGAACCGGATTTAACAAAATGTGAGTCATGCTCGCTATGTGCTACTTTATTTTTTTTAATTAAAAAAAAGAATGCTTTTCGATTGCCTCATTGATACCTAATCCGTTAAGCTACTTTGTGATTTACAAAAGTGGAAATTAAATTGTATCTCAACTTACATTGTGAGCTTTTTTCGGATCCATGGGTTGCACCAGTAGCACTGTGTTGGCTGGTCGCAACCCCATATAGTGTGCGGCTAACACCATCGCCGCGAAGCAAGGGGCATCCGCACTCATTGAAAACACCAGTACGCGTGACCCTAATAAAAGATCTTCGTCGTACGTTCCTGTAACAATGGCAATATAACAATTTAAAACGATTATACGAATTATCTGATAAAGTTCTTAAGAAAAAGAGATAGCTATAGCGAGGAGTTAGTCAAAAATAGATAAAGACAGTACGACAGATGAGTAGAGTAGATAATTGTATCAAAATTTTATAGAGAAACAATCGCCTATTCCATGTGTCCCTACTTATACCTGGTAGAAATAGTTGGAATTTTGTTCCATTTATGTCTACCGGTAGGAATTATTTTGCGGTTGGCTCTAATGAAGTTGTGTTTTATGGTAATTAATGTTTTGATTGTATCGGTTTACGGACGACAATTTTAACTGATAACGTCATAAGAAAACATTGATGACATTGTAATAAACAACCATGCCTGTGACAGCTTTAGTGGACCCGGGTTCATGCGCGCGCAAGCGACCGACGGCCTTAATACTTCAGCCTATCAGCAGGTGGATCGTGACGGACCGTGTCTCTTTTACATGCGTGCACCCAGTCATCGATTTATAAGACGTTATCACGTCAAAAAATATACTACCTGCTGAAAATATTTTTTTCTAATAATACCGAGTTCTACACAGTAGAGATACATGTACATTAAAATAACGATTATCCCTACCGGTAGCGAAAAATGGAATATAATTCTAACTACCCCTATCTACTGACATATTCACACTAGGGGAATATATCAGCAGGAGTAGTAGTAGGTAGCTGGGAGTAGTAGTAGGTAGGTATAATGACTTTACTAGTCACCAGTGTTTATTGGGGAGTACTGTTATTGTAGGGAAACCGTCAAGTGTTAAATCCCCATTGTTTTGTATATACATTAATTACTCATTATTCACAGTAATCATGAGCATGTAGGTGGCAGCCTTCATTTGACATTTCACTATGGCGTGTTCTCTATACTTTCCGAACGTCCATTGTTGTCATATTCATGCGAGTTCATTGACATCTTTTGTTATTGGCAAGTCCGTGAGCCATTTTTTTACAAAATAATTTAAGTAGTACGAACGAATATGTGGGTAGAAAAGTCATTAGTAACTACTGAATATTGATAACTAACTCATGAAAGTACCTATATCCAAATGAAATACACACTACGAAGTACGAATATGACATACTTAAAGTTCATTGCCTATGCTCCACAACCTACTTAAAGTCAAAATATATAAGTATTTACTTTCCCTATCGATAAATAATATTCTATCTCATTCTACGACGTCGACGAGAAAGAGATAGAACGTGCGGAAAGGGGAGAATTCCAAGTTTAGAGACACCTTTACAATATAATATGGTCTGTCCAGGCCAATGGGAGAGGGCTGCTTGACGCTAACAAAAACTGACGGTAAACGTTCCGAGGGAGCGGGGACAGTTAAACAAATCCTCTCCCTGGATGTCTATGCTTCATGAACTTGCCCCGCCACTTCCAAGTGCCTTGGATCTTATCAGGCGTCCGTTCCCTCAGTTGGAAACCCTCAGGAAGGTTAAAGGTTTTTTGTCTCGTTGTGGAGACATGAGAACATTTGCGCGTAATACTATGGTAAAACCGTCTATTTCAACGGCTTTGGGGTGACATCTTCCATGATCGTTCCTATCAGTTCTTTCATCAGGCGTCCGTTCCCTCAACTTGACACTTTCAGGAGGGTCTAAGGAAGATAGAGTGACAGCTTGTCGAGGTTTCTTATCTCATACACTTGAGAACATTCGCGTATAATACTAAGGTGAAACCTTCATAAACTTACCTTTGAACGGCTGCGGGGTGACATCTTCCGTGACGGTATAAAAGTCGGAAGCACTTAGACGATCATTCCTATCTGTTCTATCATCGGGCGTCCGTTCCCTTAGTTCTACACCCTCAGGAAGGTCCAAGGAAGCCGGAGTGACAGCTTGTCGAGGTTTCTTGTCTCTTCGGGGAGACTCGGGGTGTGCGGGTGCCGCCCTTCGGCCTGGGGTTGAGAACATTCGCGTATAGTCGTTCGCTCGAGCCAATACTACGGTGAAACCTTCTCGCCTTAGGAAGTCTTCTGGTCGAGTGTTGTTGCTCTGGAAAATAAAAGGTATCGTTGAAGGATTTGCTGTTTTTCTCGGGCTTTACAATAGGGATGTTGACTGTCAAGTCAAATCAGTCATCTTTTTATGAAATGACGAAACGACAAGCTCCATAGAAATATGTATGGAATAACAACCCATGACGTCGTAAGTTCCTATCGTCAAATCATTACTTTTATTTTTCTTTTTTTATTCGTTTTCATGCTTTTAAATGCGAATTGCTACACAAGAGGTCGTGGATTCGATTCCCATACGGGACAGCGCTTTGTGTGATCAACTAAGTGTTGTTCTGAGTCTAGGTGAACTTTGTGTATGTTTGTAAAGTCCCCTGTGACACAGGGCACACGGGGACCCTACTGCACATGTTGCACCCTACTGCTGGTCTTTTTAAAGAAAAAAGAAAAAGAAGAAAATATTAGTATAATTTACTTTTATTGTAGCCACCTACCCAATTGCAAAGTATTTAATAGAGTATTTGACTAAAGTCACATCAGTGTCTTTTTAATTTGTCATGTATTAAAAAAAAGAAATTAAACTTAAATAAAAAGTTTATAAGCTAAAACTATTAAATTTATAGCTTTAAAAAAGCTATAAATTTAATAGGTAACTAATTCAATAAGCATGGATCGCTTTGAAGCGCTTCACGCTTATTGAATTAGATACTTTTATTTTATTATTTTTAGAGCGTTTTTTATGTACCTACAAGCGTGTTTTTAGTTTTTTAAAAGCTATATTTTTATTGGCATTCTCTTTTCGCCTCATCATAACTAATATTATAAATGCGTTTGTTTGTTATCTCCTCACAACTAAACGGATAAACAGATCTTAGTGAAATTTCCCCAGAAGTTAGATGATATACTGGGAATAGGTGAACATTACCATATTAGTACAATATCACCAATATATAGGATAATTTTTATTATGATAAACAAACACAAAAACCAATCGCTGTTCGTTGGTCTTGCTAAACCTCAAAAACTGTCAAAATCCAAATTGCTATTTTTTAATCGGAATCACCACTTCCAATGACATTCAATTTCAGATGGTACGAAGTCCAGGTCAGCTTCGGGTAAGCAAGTAATGTTATAAACGAGGTGTATATTTACCGGGAACGTCCCGCCGAGGTAGACGTCATGCGTGGGCGCGCCGAGCATGGCGGGCAGGCGCTGCAGGCGGCGCTCGGTGCCCGGCGTGAACACCGCGTCGCTGCTGCCTCCTGACGCGCCGCTCACTTCCGGCTCGGTCGGCGCCCGGTGTCCGCCGTTCTATAAATAACGATTATTTCTATTTCATTAAACTTCTTCCTCTTATCCTCATGACTGAGGCTTGTGAACGCGTGACATCGTCGCTCTGTCCGCCAGAGAACGGTTTTGGGCCATCCGACGGATCACTAGACCGACAGGCCAGTTCTAAATATGTTTTATCCTTCATATTTTCCTGCCAGGCGTAACTTCTACACTCCAATCGCTATCTACCTACATAAATGTAAACAAAATATGTTCATAGATCAATTGCTGATATTTTATCAGGATAATAGGTAACTCCCCTATTCGTTCTGACGATCTTACTAATTCCCGGAAACATAATATCAATATCAAGTAATTTCACAAAACTGATAAAGATTGGGGAGTTACCTTATAGATTGCCCAATCTACAATCGAATCGGCAAATTGCAAAACTGCGTATAGACTACTGGATTTGGTAAAACTAAAAGGGACTTCTAATGTTAACTAAATATTAACGTACATACATATCAACCCATAAGATGGCCCACTGCTGGGCACGGGTCTCCCCAGTAGAACCTACTAGTATGTAGATCCTGGGGGTAATTGCCATAATCGCCACGCTTGGCGAGCGGGTTGGCGATCGCAGTAAGGCTTTAAATACGCAGAGGACGCTGCTGCCCGTCCTCCGGGGTGAAATCCCTTAGTCGCCTTGACGACACCCACGGGTAGAGATGGGGTGGTACTATTCTTAAGCCGGCACCACACGGCGTATTAAAAATATAAATTAACGTACCTTAGGAATGAATAGGCCTAACTTCCTTCCATAAGCTTTCAGCCTGGGATTGTGACCATTAAACATAAGACCATTAGAAGCCGCGGGCTCTTGAACTCGTGCCTCGCCCCGCGGCGTCGCTCCCGACGCTTCTTGTCCGATACGACTATTTGATTCTGTAAGCGAATACTTACTTTACTGATATGAAAACCAACATATTGCTTTTGCATTTACAGCAGTAGTAACGGTTTTAATTAAAGTTTTACTTATTTGAACAATGAAACACACAAACGTATAACGTAACTCAATGCGTATTAGAAATTAGAATCAACAGCGAAACGAAAAACAAGGAAATAATCGGATGAGTATGATCGAGTGAAAACAGTGATTTTTATAAAATGGAAGTACTTAGTCGATATAATCAGGCACTCGGGCAGTTCTATTGTGATGTTGATTAAGAAATTATAAGATGAAACATGAGGTAAAGCCAACAAAGACAATGTTAAATAGAAAATAAAAATACGGACGATAATTTTACGTGATAACGTCATAAGAAAACATTGAAGACATTGAAATAAACAACCATGCCTGTGACAGCTTTATTTCCAATTGTATCGCATGCTGCTTCAATCGTCATTCACTAATAGGCTGATAACTTTAGTTCCAATTGTATTACATGTCGCTGCAATCGTCATTCGCTGATAGGCTGATAGTATCAGCCTATCAGCAGGCGGAACGTGACACTTTTTCGTGCGTGCAGCCGGCCATCGATTTATAAGACATTATCACGTCAAAATATGAAGCGGAAATAGCAATAATAAAAAAACGAATCAATAGTATGAAAGTGTGCGTAGACGCACCAGGAGCGGGCGGAGTGAGCAAGTCACGGAGAGTGCGGAACGCGCGACGGATCCGTGACGTCATAGTCACACTAGCCTCCCCGCCCGCCGGCGACGGACTCGCACAACCTCCGCCCTCTACAAACACCACACTCCTTACTAAACAACCCACCACCAAAACAACACGTCGACGATCATTATGAACGATAGCAATGACAAATAGATGATATTCTAACAAAGCACCGCTCAATCAAACAATCAATAAAAATGTACTAAACATCGTTTTGATAGTTAGCTTGATTAATAAACTGATTGGCGGTGGAATACTCAAACGCAATTCAATAAGACGTGTCAGTGTCACTTTAAAGTCAATAGTAGCGGCCTCGGTAGAATTACTTTTGAGAATGTCTCAAACCTACCGTTTGAGTATTCGGGGTTGCGACTTCTAAAGTATCATAACTTCATATAAAAATAAAGAACAAAAGCAAGATGTTTTAAATAATATTTCTGAGGGAGGAAGTAAGACATCAATCATGGCACGTCTCGCAAAGCTGTCAAATAGTGACATAACGCCTTCTATTGTCGACCACAATCATTATGATCATTATGACATTTCAATAAATAATGTACGTAACTACTAAATATCAAGATATATGATCCTGGTGCAAGGCAGAAGGTATAGTTACGTCAACCAGTAAAAAGTAAACTACTGAGTATAATCACATGCTTTAAATATTTCCATCATTATGATGTAACGTGAAAAGGTGTTACGTCTTTCACCAGTTATAACATCCATCACGCGTAGCTAAAGTCGAAACATTTCCATGAAACTGGTGCATTTTAACGAGTAGTGGGAACATAAAGCTAGTCATGCTGACCTGCGTCGGCGGCGAGCTCCGCTACGCATGCGCAGAACGATTCAAAGTCGACGGTATCGCCGGGGGGTAGAGTGCGGTCGGCGAGTTCCCGAGGAACGCGCGTCACGTCCTTTAGGACGTCGAGGGCTTTTCCTCTGGGTAGTCGCGAGTTTCTGCCTCCCGCCGCATCGTATGCGCGCTTGAGACGAAGGATGGTGTGGCCGAGCGAGTGTCGCGGGTGCGTCCTGGCGCCGCGCAGCACGGCGCGCGCGCAGCGCAGCGCGGCGGGGATGTCCGTGAAGGCGGGCAGCCCGCGCCGCTCCACGGCCTCCTGCAGCGTCGCCCGCGCACGCGACAATTCCACGTACTCGCTGCAGTTACAAACGTACATGTTATTAAACATTTCACTCGCAAACTATCAATTACGCGATAATCGCACGCGTGATTCAGGCTACACAATCACAAACTGACGTCAGTCACTTAGCAAGATTGTCGTGTTGCCAACCTTTTATCGACTTTTAGAATTGTTTGACGTACGAACGTAACATCACCTTCCTTTGTTATAGAAAATATTACATTTAATACCTACATGCTTGTGGATATTTTATGTTAATTTAGCCAAATACGTAGGTAAGTACTGCGGGGACCTAAAGTACCTACACGTAATCAGTTAGATAATTATGTTTGTAGGCAATAGGTACGTATACATAAAAGTCACAAAATCTGTAATCTATTTATCTTAGAATATTTAGTTTCGCCTAAGAATAATTTAATTGACAGCGTCTAAGATACTCACTGATCACTGATGGCTTCATGTCCTATTGTCTGATGCCTTGAATACGGTCTGAGTACGAGGAGCAGATCCCTCGGAGCGGCTGCGAGATGTGCAGCCTCGACGCTCGCAGCGACGGCACGAGTCTCGCTGTCTAACACGAACAGAAGCGCACGTGCCGCTGCCTTTGCGCGATGCTCCACTTCCATAAGCTCCGTTGACCAGTCTTCCACTTGCTAAAGAACAATACCAAGGTATAAGTTTCACTGTGGAACGATAATGAGATGTGTTATCAGCGATGTAGTTGCACCAAATGAGAGGCACAATTCTTTATTGTTACCAACGACAAAAGTAGTTGAGTTGAGACCTCTTTCAGGAAAATGAGTCAAATTAAATTGACATTTCATAGAACAACTTATGTATGACTAATATAAATTACTAATACTAAAGTTTTTGGACTAAGTATAGTGGCCATAAGATACCTACATATGGTGCTTGAATACCACCAGCGTCACATTCTATTTCGATGAAGTGACATCAAATGAGTATTCATTGCATACTAAATACATACAACTACATTGATCGAAGTCCGCACTAAGGGCAAAGTCAATACATGGCAGTATCACTACCTACTAAAGAGCCTCTTGGCAAAGTTAGTAGCGTAGGTACCTAGTGCAGTATCGGCAACAGTAGTAGTACTACTATTGCCGATACTGCACTAGTATCGGCAACAGTAGTTGGCGACCTTACCGAGTCCCGCCCGACCGATTTTTTCCCTTCATACATTTAACATTGCCGAGGTCAAAACAAAACGAATTGGTCTAAATATTAACCGTCTCTAATGTAGGTACATCTATTGCGTCCATATTGTAAATTGGTAAGTCGGACCTGTCTAAAAAGCAGCCACACCGTGCCAAATGCCGATATAGGTAACTGAGATTGAGACCGACCGTGATTTCATGGGAACAATAAGTTGAAAATGGCAACCTACGTAATAAATCAATTTGCTGTGAACAAATTAAATAACTTTGCGCTAAGATATGATTCAACACTATTCAGGAACTAAACATATGTTATTCACTAAAGAATGTTTGAATAGATTATTATCGCACACTTAATCAAAATATAATCTTATTTTGACACGAGATGAAAGTTGAAAGTTTATGTCAGTGTGCCCACGACTTGGCGACTGGGTGCGATCACACTACTTGAAACATTTATGTTTATGTGATTCATGTCCTAACGTTCAGACATCGGTTCTTGTAAATCGTTCACGTTAGCTTTAATCTTACTTTGTAAATACTACGTCAAAGAAAACTATCAAAATTGATTGCTAACAGCAATTTATTTTTATTGTTTTAATCATTTTACAAAATTAATCATCTTCCTTATTTAATATGTATCTAATTGTTCATGCTTACGTCTTCATATAAAAAATAACTTACTTTGACAACACAAGTTGTCTTTTAGTAAACAAACTTGTTATTTGTAATTTGATAAACGACGCAATTTCTACACGCAGGTCTATGTTGCGCATCCGTGCGAACACCGCCTACGCTCGCGTACTCACAGCTAGGTATCAAATGAAGGGACTACTTATTATATGCTTCAAATGATGAGCATGACGAAACCAGTTCATTGTACTTTATCAATAAAAACTATCAGATGTATTTCGTAAACCTAACATTCTAAAATATGTAAGTACGTGCCATATCTAATTACCAAAATCACAATTATATCTTGAGCACGTTCCATTCAAATATATCAAAGAAACATGTGTTATCATAAGATATCTCTGTCATTTGCAGAAACTAAAGACAAAACCTATTACTTATATAATTACATATTTGTATGGAAGCTGGGCAATGGATTACAGCTCGCCTTATACAGTTTGTCATTATAGCTACCGCTATGAATACTTATTAATAGTCACCCACATGCTGTTGTCATAATGATTGTACCAAATTATCTCTAGTTCTAGAAAGACGTATGTGCGTTTTAGTTTACAGAATTATTATCGTCTCTTTTCAATTTGCAAGGTGATAACGTACACAAACACTTAATTAATATGCCCGTTGATAAACAGAACAGCATTGTGGAAACAACAACATGTGTACTAATATGTGCGTAGGGATTTGTTTATTCCCTTTAGAGTCAAATTTACAATCGTCATTTTGTGTTAATAACTTAGTCAAATAACCTTCAAAGTGCCCTAATTACCCTGACCTGAATGAAACGAAATTATTTTAATTGTTGTTTCGTTCAGACTTTTGTAGCCAAATCGATCTGCTAGTAGGACTAATTTAACTGTGACGACCAAAGTGGATATGGTCTATTGAAGTTCGGCCTTGCTCTCAAGCAATTAACATTTGTATTTCATAAGATAACGGGACCTGTTGAGGCGGTCAATCAATTTGATAGTATGTACCTACTTGAAAATAGGAAGTGCGGTCGTAATCAGTAGCAATCCATGAACCTGTGTCAACAGTACTTTAACAATACGTGACGTTGGGATAAGCATTAACAAATTGATCAATTTATGTCGCTCAAACACGTGATCAATTTAATACCGTACGGTCATTTTTCTAATCGAATTCTACAATTACTTGAGTGACCTTTAATCAACGCTTAGATCATAGTATATAGGTTTCCATATCGGTATTGCTTAACAATTAATTGACTTCATACATTCGCGTAAATGGCGAACAATGTACAATTGTTTTAATGTCGACCGTAACGTAACTATACTTCTTCAATGGGCGATTGTAAGTGACTTTGTTAATGAACATACTTAAACTTAAGCCTATCACATAATATCAGTAGCATACGTCATCATCATTTATATAATATACCTACATTACAAAGGTTATACGCAATACAGGAGGGGTATGGAGATTAGGTGTCGTAGCACTAACAAAAACATCTCGCGGTTATATAAATAATTAAAGTACTCACCGGATTAAAGTATGTAATGCCCATTTTTTTCAGCATCGGAATGGCTATGTCCGATCTCCACGTAGTAGGGTTGCAGGACCCGCCCAGGAACACCTCGCAGGGTGGAGGTGACGCCTCGCTGCCTGTGTAACACCGCACGTCTTAATAGGTACGTCAGAAAACATTTATAATAACATTATTAAAGAACATAAATAATTAACCTAGGTTTTACTGCTACGTAGCGGTAGATAGGCACTGCGACTTTATGCACTCAGAGTTAGTGTCCATTGCACCTAGAAAATGTGTCACAACGTCAATATTTTAATTGACATGCCAAACATTGACGCGTCCCCTTGCTCTGCGCATGCCTGCCTGTTATTGTGAATTCATTTCTAATATTATACATATTGTATTAAATGTATGGAGGAAAAAGTCGTCTCAGGCGGGAATTGAACCGGCTTAGGGCCGGTACTCCGAAGGTCGCAATGGACAATAGCCTTCAGCTAAAACTTGGTTCGCAGTGTCTCCTCTGTACCTAGTAGTAAAATCTCAAATGTAATCAACAGGTACTAAAACAGACACAAATTCGCCCTAAAAATATATGAATCATTCGATAGTAATTTTAATGGTCATCGACTTAGCCTTCATTTTCGTTATTTTTATTTTAAGCTTCAACCGGTATGCTTTATAATCTATTGAGATATACACATAGAGCTTATAATCACGTGTTTTAGAAACCCACGCTTTTCAATCTAAACATTGTGTCTAACGTAGAGTCTACGTCAATAACATGAATAATTCCATGGATATCAAGGACAGAACAAGACAATTACTATGTGATCTCAAGCGTTTTTTAGTAAGTGAACATCGTTTGATGCTGAACACATAATAGGATGAGTTGACCCTATTTCTAAGACGGACTCGAGGCACGCAAAAGAACCACTGTTAATTGTTAACAATTGTACTGCGGTTGAACACGCAACCAATGAACTCAAACCACAGTTTGTTAGAGACTGATAAGTGTCCTATACGAACCGGTTCGGTACCTTATGTTTTATACATGAAGTCTGAATACGTAAGACAAAATCTTGCTGTCAATTCGTGAAACCTTGGAGACTAGGTATTATTCGCAATACAAGCATGCCAAAAGCGGTGATAATCAATTAGTATGTTAATACAATTCTTCGGTATGATAATGGCATACAAATGGTGGCGATTGTTGACACTAAGAATATGAGTACATACGGTATGGATTAGAAAGCATTGGTAGGTTCGTTCAACCAGGCGTACTCATCGTCAATGATTGATGAGTATCGACAGCGTGTGGGCTGCACCATGTAGGTCGTCCAACCACCGTACTACTTAATACACCTACTTACATACTTGTAGATTAATGATTACCATAAAAGGTTGCGCTCGTAAAAAAAATAAGTGGATAATATTATCCCTATTGCCGATAATACATCACAAATTAAGCAACATAAAAAACAATCATATAGGTACGGCAGATATCATAAATACCGTATGTTTTAGGAAGTAGATTGGTTATCAATTATATAAAACACGCACTGGTAATATTCATTCATGTTTCCACTGCAGTTTATAAAACGTGGCCAACCATCACCTCAATCCAATTTGGGATCTTCGTTCAATGCCAAAACAAAAACGTAAACACAACGCCAGATCAACAAACGCACTAAACATTGACTGCTCCACCCGCACACGCGAAATTTGAATAGAATCTCCCTAAACTTGTCACAACTTCAACATTATCTTCTCACTACATGTTTTAAAAAACTACCGGGAACAGCAATCCTTTTCTATTTGGGTCACTCAACGTGTGAGATCAGTAACAAATATTGTAGTAAGTGAAAATAATGCGTTACTTTGTATATGTTGCTATGAATAATAAACATTTTGTTAATGATAGCAAATCTAGAATGCACGGTGTCGTTATTAAGACACTTTTTCATTGATGGAAACAAAATAGGAGTAAGAAACGCACAGGGCACTATCATTGTGGTCGGCGGCATGACTGCGGATGTATAGTGCGGCAGTGTCGTCGGCGCGCACGCTGTCCACCCGCGAACGGTCGGCGGCCAACTGGCGTCCGACCGCGTCTCAGTTCTACGCCCAAGTACTAGCCAATTCCGCATTTTAAAATATTCCGTTATTTCTATAGCACTACAAAGACATGACACAAAGAGTTATGGTGTTGAAGTTACCCATAGCTCACTTAGAAAACCTGTTTAGTTTTTGGATTCATCCATAAATGATTAAGTGACATCATCGATCAATACACGAAAGCTTAAAGGCGATTTCTTCACTTCACTTTGTTTAGTTACGATGTTTTTGAGGGTTTTAGAAGAATGAATTTAAAACTCATTAGCATTAAACATCATAAATGTGATCATGACAAATATATTCGCGCAAGCTGAATATCCTAATATCTGAATAAAAAAGAAAGTCAAAATAGCAAATAAGAATTAGGAATAAATTATTTTCAATTAAAATGGATTCTGGAATGTAAATACCAAAACGCGATATAAATGGCATCGTCTTTAAGTCATCATTTGACAGAACAAATTCTTCCGGGAGATAAGGAAGCTGACGCGGTAACGTTTGTTTACGTTATATCTGTTAGAGCAACCCGATGTCATCAATGTATTGTATACGCAGCATTTAGCGGCCGAAATCGTGGGCGCGCGTAGTATCCTGTCTGAGCGGGGCGCATCGCAGCTGACGCTTCCGTACTCTGTTTATAGTATGTGCGGAAGAGCCTGGAAGGCCATGCATGATATTTACTTAGTAAACTCTGCCTTTTATGAATTTACGTTCGAGAACGGAACTTCTTTCCGACGAATATCTTGCAATGTCGCGTCTAATCTAATCGTATAATTTTTAAGAAACAAGATCATTACACACATTCAATAAATTGATGGTTAGGTGCCTAGAACACCTAATCACCAATTAATTGAACTGCTCATCAGCGAAAACGTGACCTTAAAGATTTCCAAGCCAAATATAAAGATTTATATCTTTCTCTAATATTATACATTAGTCAGATGCGCCGGGAGATTGACGCAAATCCAAGTATTACATCTGCGAGTGCAAAATAGGAACGAACGTACGATGAGTGCACGTAGCATAGGGCAATCGCATTAATAGCTGAACAATTAAAAACAAAGATATACGCAATAAGTGATGACCACATGTCCCACGAATGTGAGTTAGTTCCTATTTATTATTATGAATATGTACATACTTACCGCTTACTGAGTAGGTATACTTAGACTAACAAATACGAGACACTTAACAATAAGTTTTTAATTGCTAATTACCTATTCTGATTTACTTATTCCATTTGATACAGCTATGTAAACTATCTCCAGCGAATTTAAATTATAAATAAACCAACAAGTAGCTATTTATTACTGAGTAGTTACTAATATAGATAGATTATAACTAATTAGACTATAAACTTTTTAACCATTAAAGAATCGTTGGCAAATCGGATATCTATACAATCTTTCAAATTATTAGAACAAATAAATAGTTATTAAGCGACCTAATAGCGTAGGAAGTCAGTGCCATAAAATTAATAGTGAATGATTTTAAGATATTGTTGCTCGGGCATAGGGACCACCAATGTGTATTTCTGGATTGGTACCGTGCGGAAAATTTAGTCACCATTTGTTTCATCACGGAACGATCGACCTTCCGCAACACGAAAATTCGCACCGAGGGCGAGGGAAACTCGTATAAGCTTATTTAAAAGTAAATTTATTCGTACCAGTCTCATAGCCGGTGTCTACAGCCAATTTTATAATATAGAACGGAATAACAAAGGTCATTTCTTGGCCAATGGGCAAGAAGTCAAAATTTCTCACCGTTTACTTGTTCCTTATCTCTGAGCTCCTTTTCTACGTTCCATTGCGGCGACTCAGGTTTGTTCGAAGTCCTGCGAATGAAAACTGAAATTAGAAATAAACATACTCGATGAATCAATGTAGGCGACAAATTATGATTATGGATCAATATGGATATAAACGAGTGAAATTATAGGTTGTGGTTATTAAAATTCAGTACATGACAATGTCTCATTGTTTGGCATTCATGGGTCAATGCACGCGCCAGACGCAGCCAACAACACCGAGAAAAAGGAGACAGATCATTTTTACGTCATCCGTAAAATTAACCTGATTCATGTACCGAACAATAAGGACGTTACTCGGGCTTTAATTAAATCATCGTGGGATTATTCTGCATACAAAATATTTATAGTTACAGTTTCCTATTTACTGGATTCTAGGTACTTTAAAATAGAAAAAATAAAAGTAAAAAAATTTACTAGGTATAGGTACGCTAAATATTTGTTGTAACCATCGAGAATGAGAATAATAAAAACAGAAAAAAGATCCCGGAGAATTTTCTTTTAACTTGCTAATTACGGAAATGTAAAATCTGGAAGCTGTTGCGGAAGGAAATGTAGGCCAGCATGGATAATTAGCAGAAACTGACTAACGACTGGACTGACTAATCTAAAACAACCATGTGCTTTGTCGCGTCACAAGGGCTGTATGACAAATATTTTTCTGTAGAATTTTAGATATATGAAAAAGTTAAACAGACGGTGATGACTTTGGAATGTCGCTTAAGCGCCAAAGTGCGTTGAAGGTAGGTACACCTAAGTATGCGGTAGTGGGAGTGTTATATTGGTAACTCATTTTATTAATAGGTCGCCAATTGTCACAACAAAGTTTGACTACTATTTTAGTGCACGATATGAAAGATGAAGTTTGTACAAGTTGCAATACTCACTGCCTGGCTTGCCTCGAACACCGACGTAGTTCAGCTGCGAACACGCAGAATTCTCCGAAAGTGAGAACGAGCGATTTGCGGCGGGCGCACTGTCGCGCGCATACCAGCATTTCGAATACTGTACAAACAATAACTTAATTCAGTTCAATATTTTACATCGGAAGTATAGAAGAGTGGGGGAATTCAAGAATGATGTCAGTCAGGAAGTTGTCATAGACGAGTCGACGGACTAATAAGAGAGATTTGTAATTATCTTTCAAGTTTTATAGTCAAGCTTTTTAATTATCCATCAAGCAATGATTATCACCGTAATGTAGTTAATAGAAATATTTTATATTCACAAAACATAATCACAATTAACTAACAGATGTAAAATATTTAAATACCTATCCAAATTTAAATATAGTCCATAGTTATGGATATTCACGTACACGGATATCAGTCGATTATGTAAATTGTTAGTGCCGTTCCGACAACGCTGGGTGTCACACATTTTAAATAATTTATACATAATATTATTATTAACAACACTTTAAAATTAAATTAGAAGCACTTTAGTCGCCTAGTTACATATTTATTGTAAAAGTAAATAAATTTAATAAAAACATGTAAAGTAAAGAATTAGAGAATTACTGTACGAGAGCGACCATTATAGTTTAGATATTTTAACTAAACTTACATAATAAACAACTTAGAGGCGAAAAATATACAAAATACCATTGTCGTCCAGTATCGAATAAAGGCTGCAGTGACTATAATTTCAATCTCAACATTACAACAAAACCATCAAGAAAGCAATAAAATAAATAACAACCATTGTTTATTATCATATCTAAAACGTAGAAGATGAGATGATCACAGCATTGTAGTAACACAGATTACGACCTTTATCTACCTACTATAAAACCAGTTAGTATGTAGTACCAGTTTTACTAGGTACTATGATACAACAAAGGCAATTATCTTCTCAACTCACGAGTCATACGTAAATTAGTAATATTATCCCTTTTAAAGGATACAGTTGAAAAAGTTCTCCTAATTCGAGACTAGATGTTAGGAAAATTTACAAAATATTGATTTGTAATTTTGAAAAAGAAAAGTTTTTATTCCAAATTTAGGTAGAAATCAATTTTGTAGATATTGATAAAATTTCGCGATTTGTACACATTATGAAATTATATATGCTACGGGTCTTAATCGCGTGAATAATTGAAGGTAAAATACCTTGGTAGACTACACAGGACTACCCGTGTAGTCTACCCGTGACCACGGCCGTTGCAATACGATCGAAACGTCGGGCAATAAACTCTGGGCCTGTAAAGTGCTAGCAATTTCCAACGCCCCCTGGTACATGAAAAATGAACAATCTCCACCGTGATATCAATATGGACACAGTCAATCAAATTATCCATGGAAGTGCTAAAGCATCTGAATCTTCGTTCTTCGTCACCAGTGAATGTGAGTGTCCAGTTGACCGACCACTGTCCACTTAGTGCGAAGACTTCAAAGAACTAAACCGTTTGAGTTAATGTAGTTATAGTGAAGAAATAAAAGTGAAATGCTTTAAATTTACACATGAACGAAGTGTTTTAATTTTATCAGTGAAACTAAGAAAGTGCAACAGAAATTACTCTTAGTTATAAAATTAGTGTAAAAGTCTTTAATTAAGTTAGACTAAAATTGCTTATTAGCCTTACCTAAAGGATAGATCATAATTAATCGTAAAAAAATCTGTTCTTTATACCCAAGAATAAAAAAAATATATGACATAATTATATTATAAATAGTAACCCATAATTAGCTATGAACGGCTATGAAACTTACGATTGCAATTAAGTAATTTACTGGTCCACATACAAATTGGCATTGAATGAACACCAACGGTAAAAACAAAACGCGCTAAACATTATTCAGAGTAAACACCCTCATGAATCTGACAAAGAATTAAAGGACAAAATTGGGACGTCCGTGTACAACGTGCGCAATAATATAAAAAATGTAATTATAACCAAAACATGATCGTTTTTGCGTTGTCAAAAGATGGACTGGCGACTTAAGACGCTGACAACAGCTACTGAACTTCGATGTTTCACTATTTTAGCCACGCCCACTATTTCTCCGATGTCCTAGTGCCATTGATAAAGGACGGTAAAAACAGCGAACTACCAACACAAGGACGCGGTCAATAATAAACAATAAACCAATAGATGGCGCTTTATTTTTTGTTCAATGTGAAGAACTAGAAAGAAATTAGACAGGGCGATTAAAAAAAACAATAAATATTTTTTTATACGTTTGTATTTTTAATTATTTCAGGAGACTTTATTTGCTATGAACTTCAAAACAATATAAAAGAAAGAAAAATAAAACTTGAAAATATATTAACAACATTTTAAATATTTTCGCATAATTATAATTTATTTGCTCTCGGATATTTGCCGGAACAAACAGACAGACAGACAGACAGACAGACAAAAAAAAACTGTATTTTTGTTATCAGTATGGATATATGTTATCCATATTAATTAATATATATGCATAAAACTGTTATTTTGATATTACAAACAGACTCTTCAATTTTATTTATTTGCACAGATATGTTAATAATATATATTATTCTTTATTAATAATATTATTATTTATTTGACATAAGGTAAATTTAGAGCTGAAGAAAATTCTTCCAAGTTTGAAGTCCTCCGAAAATTGATAACATACCTGCTACAGCACAATAATTGACTGGTAAATAATTTTCGTCACTGGAATCACTTTTAATGATAAATTTTAAATTGCACATCCTACACAAAAGAGTGAACTTCGACAAGAATCCATTTATGTTTTCTCCTACCAAATTAATGTGTTTTAAATTACAACCCAAGGGTTTACGGGTAAGGGCGAGAAATATTCTGAAGATTTAAAAATAAATGCGATAAGTTTATTCGTCGTCCGATGTAATAATAATAATAATATTTATAAGGATTTTTTGTTGTGCAGGGTGACTTGTAGCAGTCTAAAAAAATAATACTTAAAGCTTACCTATGCGTTAGTAACTAAATACTAACTGCCAGATTTTATCTTCGACAACCTGTTCAAAATAATAATATTTACCTCAAGTTTAGGAATATTATCGGTGGATTCAACTGTCTCAGATACCTTTGCCGATACTTCAAACCAGTGATGGAAAAAAACTATGACTCACAATAACATAAGAAGTATAAGAACGATCATGAGGAAGTTTCATATCACTTGGGCATCATCTTTACCTGGTAACATTTTCTAGAGGAATTATAACATCACTTTCTAATGTAACTGCAACAGCCACATTTCCTAATCTGTACAAAATATTTATTACATTTAAACTTAGAAAAACTTTCTTCAGCACTAATCTTACCTATTATGTCTAACTAGCTGTAGACTAGCTGTGGACGTAGCCTAAGTTACTCCTTACATCATTAGCTGTCTGACAGTGAGTCCTGTCAATCTCCGTACAGCCGTTTTGGAGATTTGTCGAAACAAACACACAGACAGACAGCCAGATAAAAAAAAACTGTATTTTTGTTTTAAGTACTATGCGTACTTTCATAGCATTTAGTAAAAAACTGCTATTTTGACATTAGGAACAGACACTTCAGTAAGTATGTATAGATCGCCATATATACTCGTAGGTAAAAAATACTAAAACCTACACAACTATTTGTATGGAAAGGGCAAGAAACAATGGATAAAGCTACAAGTATTTTAGGAGTATTTTCCTATTAGGCCAGTTCTAAGATAGTCGTAGGTCTATGCAAATGTGATAGTTTATCATTATACTTGTTTGTAACTACAAATGTAAAGGGGATCCTCTTTGTCCATGTGGCGATTCTTTTTGTGTAATGTGTTAATGTAATATAAATAATAAAATTATTATCTATATTAATATTACAAACTTATTGGTGAAAAACTTTCCGAAGTTTCACCTGCTTCTGAACTATTCGCCAAACGTCTCTTTTTACTGAAAAGATAAAAGAAAATATTAAAAATAAATACAAAAATTGAACAGGCGAACCTAGGTTTCGAACTCGAAACTTGATATTCTGATAAACGCAGATACCGCTAGACCAAACGAGCTTCACAGTTGCAGATGAATTTTCGCTATACGTTGTACAAAACAGCTTAGTGTAGCTTTTTGGTTTGGTTACGATTTCACTTCTGTTCGAGCAATATTTTGTCAATATTACAATATGAAAAATATAATACTTACTTACTACTTCCATGAGATGTTTTTGTTTGTTGGTATAGAAGCGCTTTTTGCTGGCCTCCGACATTTTTGTTTGTTTCCCAATTATAGTAACAAATATTTTTAAACTTAGAACTAAATATATTTAAATTAACAACTTAGATAGTATAAATTAATAGTATATTTATTAAACTTATATTCTTTACCAATGTCTATAATTTTTCAAACAACAAACAAAATATGAAGTGAATGGATGGCGAGGCAAAGCGACATACGTCCGTCTAGCTGCGCGTCTCTGCGATCACTGTCAGATTGCTTATAAAAGAAAGAGAAGCGCGATCACGCAGCGCTCGTAACTAATTATAAACCATAAAACAATTAATTACTTGAAAATAAGTCGAGTAGTCGAAAATAAAAAACAACCAGATTCTGTATTATAACATGATACGTTATTGTTAATTATTTTACCAACGTACGTTGTTAAGTAATACAGATATTTTTGTTAGAAGATCATTTTAAGACGTTAGTTTGTATTTTTTTTTTATCGAGAAAAAAATTCAAATTCGTGTTTTAAATACAACAGGGTTCTTAGAAATATGTTCAAGATTAACATATATTTTTTCTGCCGTCACAAACTACGTAGATTTGGCTAAAAAATTGTTTAGGATAAGCCTATTTGGCTGTTGTCAGCGCCTTAAATGGAATGAATTGGATGCGGAAGGCGGAAGACTGGGTGTTATGGCGTAGGTTAGGAAAGGCCTATGTGCAGCAGTGGACCGATACAGGCTGATAGATTGATATAAACAAAACAACAATTTTGGCAAAGGTAAAATATTGTAAAATGTACCTCGTAATGTAACGATATTTAGCGATATTAAATTTTAAATAATTTGTATTTTATACAAATTACAATGATTTAAAAAATAAACTATGAAAAGGTGATTTTTTAAGCCTTAGTTGTTCCTTTATTAGGTATGTGAGCTTTCAACTATTGTGAAAGGGTATAATGTATATTGTTAAATGATGCAAAGATGGAGATTTCTGAGTAATACTGAGTCAACATCAGCTCTTTATCATGCTTAAAGCTTCCTGGTGCGGATCGACCGACGCGACGTTTTATATTGTATGTACGCGTCAAGATGTTCTAAGTAGGTAGGCTTATTTTAATACCAAGTTTTGTTCTGGATTCTGGATATAAATGTAATGTAAAAGTAAAAATGTTCAAGGATCATTGTTGCAGTGGTACGATAAAAAGTCGGCGTATCAAACGCGGAGTCATGAACTCATTTGGCGGCAATTGGTCATCAGTGAGCAATAACGGTGAGATCACTGTAGTCGCACGCGCAACACCTGCTATAATAACAATAGCGGATGTCTACCGTAATTAAACACGTATTGGTATCCTATTCCGAGCGTAAAATAAACGATTACGTTATTAATTATTATGATTGGCAATAAATAATCATGGTTTATTCCGCAAATGATTTAAGTACATGCACTTAATACTGAACCTTTGTGTTTACCATTAAAAATGTTGTTTATGGATTATTCACCACGATTCAGATTTGGTCTAAAGCACACAATATTTATCTAAATGAAGCAAATATCAATGTAAATATTTTCATCACACAATTGTCTTTGGTGTACAACAAGGTGTTAATTAATGTTAAATTGAATTACCACCATTTAAATACCTAGTAATTTGCTTTCCCGTGCGATTTTGCTGGCGTACCGATACTATTCCTAATTCATTCATTAAACAAACACAGAAGTTGTAACAATAATTGTATTTAATAACTTCACAAGCCTAACTGGCTTATGACGCAAGAGCACACTTATCGATACTTCTAATAAAGATCTCAGTACTTCTGATAACGATTAAAAGATAACATTTTATTTACATTAAGCAAGTTATTGATTATGTTATTGCAAAAGGTTTGGCTGTCGGCGAATTTGCATATTAGGTGGCATACGCTTGGCGATATAATATTTATGGTTGACGAATGCCTTCTATTGATTTTGGCATCAATGATTTGTAATATTATAGCTTGTTCATCGGCAACCTTTAAAACATAAGCTAGTGTCAAAGACACCTTAAGACGATCATGATGACAATTGCCGACTCATGACTGAATTGGTTTTAATATTTGTTTTTGTAATTTTAGGGTTTGTACTAAGTATATTCTTTCCAAATTTGAAGCCTGTATATTGACGTTTAAGATTTTAATTTCCACTTTAGAAGTGGGTGAAAAATTAATAAAAGTAATTCATTACATTCACAGTTAGGTATACTTAGCTAAAGTTGTCAAAAGAAACAAGTTGACACATGGTTGTCATTAAAAACAGATAACTCAGAACTTGTAAGTGATTTTTATGCGGCAATAGACACAACGCTTAGGTAGTTACATAGTTACATTGTTTACAGCTGCATGACCCGAGTTAATTGCAGTTGTTAGATTTATGGGTGATAAATATACAAGAGGGGCGAAGCTTAACGTAGCAGGCCCGTAAATTGTTTTATATGACAGATAATAATCATTTGCACCGTTGCGATACAATCGCCGCCATAAGATGTCTACGCATCTCTGTGATATATTAGACAATAGACATCAGTGTTAAATACCTTAACTAATATTTAAAGTTTAATAAATAATCGGGCAGAGCCATCAACAACGCGTTTTCAGTTTGTTAAGGCCCTGCCTCACCGCGAGCGTGTTCCTGTAATATAACATGTATGATTCGATTTCGTGCATTACGTTACAATATTGCCTCCCTGACTGATGAGCATGCGCCTATAATGTAACATTTATGATTCGATTTTCGAAGCGATTTAATTTTTTCAATGATGATACAAGTTGATGACAACTAATATTATAATGAGGAAAGATTTGTGTTTTTGTATGTAACGAATAAACTTAAAATCTCATGGACCGATTTCAAAAAGTCTTTCACCATTAGAAGGCTTACATTATCGGGGAATAACATAGGGTATATTTTATTGCCGAAAAATTAGAGTTCTCTACGAAAATGGCAATAAAGTAATAACTTAAGGTATATAAAACTCTTACGCATTTAGGGATCGTATGCTTTTAATCCTATTAGATTACTAATATTTAATTGTAATAACGTAAATAACCGTGCTGCTTGACATGTTTTCTTCAGTCGAATAATGATCTTCCACAAATCACGAGCAAAAAGTCAATGAATCGCAAAAAATACTGACAGTTCCTAAAAGTAGCTCGCTGCAGTATTATAATTATAACAATTGTATAGATTACAATTTTTTCAACACCTTCACTAATGTTACCCATAGACAATAAGCGAACTAGTTTAGTACCTAGTTCAGGATATTGACATTAAGTTATAGTTGTCGTTTTTGTTAAAGGTCCGGTTATAAAGTGTGTCTAAAAATCGTGACTAATTGCCACCGCAATATATAGTGCAGTTGAAAAAAATAGTGCTAGTATAGCTCTTTTTAACAATACGCCATTGCGTCACTACAAAACACCTTAGGTATTATATCTGGGACCCACAAATCCTCATACTCAAATCTCTAATTATGTATATCTAAACAAGCTCTCGCCCGCGGCTCCGCCCACGTGATTGTCGGTTATCGCTATAAAAACTATCTGTACGTTTTCGCATTTACGGTACTTATAATGTTAAGAGTCAAAGATATCTCCATGGTAACTTAAATTTCCTAACAAATAACAAAATGGCAGCGCACGTCAAATAATGACTTTTATAGGCAAATTTTAGATACCTTTGGTTACATTCTTGTAATTGTCGTAGAGATCTCTAATTGAAAAAAAAATAGCCTATGTTACTCTCGATTAAATGTTATAATATGACTTTCTATTGGTAAAATAATTAAAAAAATCTGTTTAGTGGTTTAATCGTAAAAGCGTAACAAACATTTCATTTATTCATTATATTCATAAAACAATCATACAAATTGTGTTTGAATGTGTTTAATAACTAGCAACAAAATATTACAAAACACAGTAGGTACACAGTACCTACGTATCTTTATATTAATACAATAAAAATAATTTAATTAATTTAGGAAAAAAATGTCATATCGATTATACGATAAAAATAAGAAAACAAAAAAATAACTACATTTAAATGTAGGTAGGTATTATATACCTTACAAACTCACTTTCGCATTTATAATATTAGTTATTAGGATGTAGTATTAAATGCGCATAAAAAATGACGTCTCCTATTTTATTAATTTAACGATACCGGCGAACATTCTCGTAGTATAACTGTACTAGTACTAATAACTGGCAAACGGTTTGTAGCAAATAGTGCTCATCTTATAACTTTGAAATTCAGTTGTTTCGCGTGTGATTTTAATTCAAATTCAAATATACCTTTAGGTCTCCAGTAGCCAAATCGATCGAAATTCGAAAGATAGAATATTGAAAACGGCCGTTAGTTGTAATGAACCATCCATGTAATCCTTCATTAATGATTCATTAGTTTTGATCATGATGACAATTTATATAATATCAATGTTCGCGCGAATATACGATATGCTAAAAGTCTGACTGAGGCTGTGTCATGCGCAGAGCAGAACAACTAAATAATACGTAGATTGTAAATCTAAAGTACAACTCAACTATGTTGATAGTCATTGCGCCATAGAAAAAAATATTAAGTTAACGATTAGTCACAAATATTTCGATGTAGGCTAATATGATTTCACTCTGTCAATAGTAAACACAAGATAAGGGTCAGTACCTATATTAAATCAAATGGAATATGTACAAGTATATCAAGAGTGCAATATCTTATTAAGAATCAGATTGCAGCTAAAATGAATAGGTATGTGATTTATATCGTTGCGGCAGTAAGTATTGCAATACGCAGCTATTATAATGCCAATCATTTACTATGCCATGCGGAACTAAAACAGTGTAATTTTTACTAGTATATTGGCATTTACTGCTAAATAAAATGATCACGTCATCGCCTGACGACGATCTGTCGGTCATCCGCGGTCGGTATGAACCATCATTACTGGGTATCAATCAATCACCAATTCATCACAAACCGGAATCGCATCATCTTGTGCTATGAAATATCGTTTAATCTCTATCAGGCACTTAAATGTGTGTGTTATCCACTATCAGGGCGAAGCAAGCCCTAACACTATCCCACAACGTATGCGCTTTTGTGGTACTATTTACTGAGAAATTTTCACACTTTCAGGTTTGGGCTTTAATAAATTAATTTAAGTTTATGCCTAGATGTGTTATCTATTAAAAAAATATTATTTTATACACTTTAAAAAATGGGGCTCAAAGCGAAAATGAATTAAGTACTTACTTGGTAGAAAACTTCGCGAACCTTTCTAAAGCACCGCTTTTTGCTAGTTTAATTGTAAATCGGTATAAATAAATAAAATCTATAATAAAACATGGTATTGAGAGATTACAAGATCAATACGGTTTTAATCAATGTTGTTAATTCTGATATGAATTAATTAATGACATGGGACAAATAGAGATGTTATGTACCTAAGTATTAGTACTTATGATTGACGTAAAGTCAATAATAAGTAATAATACAGATTCATGAATGATCACTATATAAACCGTTTACATATAGAAAAATAGGAGCACTTTTTGTTTAATTCGTAATCAAAAAATAACAATATGAGCGCAGTCTGATTGACCCGATTGAAAGGCTGTACTGTACTGTCTCAGTAGATTCAAGGTTCTGGAGAAATCACTGATCGATTAATTACGTCAACACTATTACTTTATGCATTCACAAAAACATGCCATGATCATCAACTATTTAACGTTCGACTATGTTTTTCTATGCTTCTAATTTACTTAAGACCCTGTTCAGATGAGGCGAATTACGCCCGAAAGCATACGCGCGCGTAGGTACGCGCGTAGGCGAGGTACTCGGTATCAAATCATTACGTGACTTCATGATTCGCGCGAGAGAATTTCACTCGCGCTCACATGACGCGAAACACGCGCTTAAGAGTTTGTGCCGGATTCAGGACAGTCAAAGATAATTTAAAATAAAAATAAAAACCTACTTTTCTGACATTAAGTACTAGCAAAGTCTTTGGTCAGGGTTGATATTATAGTAGAGCCAACATAATACTTAGATCACATTTGACATTTCATGAACATTTCACAACGTAACTTTGTAACGCCTTACTACTAGATAGCTGTAATTTGACATGAATACATATTAGTTACGCTGACCAAGTTGTAAAATAAAACGCTGAACGCGGGTACCACCTCTACACGTAAAGTGATGTGGTTTTTTTTCTCACTTACCCCATCTTATGGGGTGATATTTAGGGGTAGTGAATATTACTTTTCGATTTAATTTATTGAGTCTGTCCACTCGCGCGTCTACTGGACGCAACATGGAGCTCTGAGTATCTCGACTCGCGCGTACTACGAGGCGAGTCGCGATGCCGGCGAATTAACTCGCTATAACGCGCGAGGGAAGTCCTCTCGCGCGAATCATTGAACCGTGTACTTCGCCTACGCGCGTATTCTCTCGCGCTTAATTCGCCTCTTCTGAACAGGGTCGAAGGTAGAGCTCAAACCACTAATCTCTATAGTACCAGTGTGGTACGCTGGACTGGCTACCTCATATAATATGACAGCAATTTCAAATGGCGAATCGAATGACCGTCCTGTAAACTTTTTTATCACATAGAAGAAGCTTGTTAAACAAGCATGGACTTCCATTTGATTTCGTCAAATTGCCGTCCAAATTTACAAATATGGAAGTCTTGTTGTGGTCGGCGGTAACCTGTCCAGCGTACTAGGTCAGCGGCTCAAATTAATACGAAATAGTGAATCAAAGTCATTTCAATGACACCCATCAACGAACATCAATGAGTTTTAGGTAGGTAATAACTATCGAACTAACTGAACCGTCGTTTCTGACTACATAGAGCGTAGTACGGCATTAACAGCCGCAGCGAACTTAATATTAACTAAGAATCCTTATTTCTAATTAGAAATGACAAAATAAAATAGATAGATACAGCTCTACTTTGTCATTAAAGGATTCTATATAATAGAAGACTTTTGTATCTACGCCGACAATGCAAACCGATAACAATATTATGTATACTTTTTGTGTATGCTTATAATAACGATTGGAATCGGTTTTAGGTATACCTACAAAATATTTCAATCAACGACAGTGATTGAATTTTTTTGTAGGTATATACACAACTTCGCCGTTATCAGAAATTAACAGAAGCATAAAACTTATCTTCTCATGATAAACTATCTTATTAGCTACATATCCATTACAAATAAAAGTCAAAACAAAAATAATATCAAATCAGTGACGTCACCTAAATTATTAGTAGGGGGTTTCTCAATGCTTGAAATCCTGACTTCAAGCAGTACGACATTCTTATTAATAGACAATTAAGATGATACCTAGTTATTTCCTGTTCATTATATTTCTTTGTCCTTGCTAAGGAACGCTATTATGTAATTAATTGATCATGATCTGCGAAGAGACATTGGCAGTCTCACAACAGATTTCTCTCGCGTGGTAGGTACCTATGATGCCAATAAAAAATAGTTTTATTCAACTTTCTAGTTATTCTCGATCAACAATTTGTTTTGATCCAAATAAGTAGATTACGAAGGTCTATAATAAATGCTATGAATAAAAATGTGTCGAATATCGATCTGTATGCCATATACGTCTTACACAGAGACTCAACGGGAATTTTATACCGTAAACATTAAAAATTCTATGCACTGTTCATTTAGAATTTTGTTCCTCAGGGAAAATGTACAACTTGAAGACGTGGTCACTGTGTAGATTAATGTTGACGTAGTCGTCGTAATTACTTAACGTAGGTACTTCTTTATAGTGACTAATCTATATAAATAAAAATGAATCGCCGAAACGTATGTACGCGCCTAACTGCAGAACGACTGCACCAAATTGAACAATTGGTTTTTATTGTGTTCGTTATTGTAAGAACAAGATTTTTATTTTGAAAAAACCTGAGTAAATATTACACCCGAGCGAAGCCGGGGCGGGCAGCAGTAGTGAATAATTAAAGAGTTTGGCTTTATAATCAATAAATTTGTTACAGACTGGACGCAGTATTATAATAAAGTTACATTATAAATTGACACTTATTTGTGCGATATTAATTATGCTACAAATATCTTGACCTACGCCAACAATGAAATAGTTCAAGACATCGCTGAATTATAACTCTATTAATCCGTCGCTAGATAAGTCTTGACTTCCTGGGTTAGATAGACTGATATTGAAACACCACTATTGGAATCAAACGTATACAAAAAAATCTTACCCTGAGTCTTAGTAGGGTATAATTCGATGTCGTTGAAGAGGCTCTGGATGCGGTCGGGGGCGGCCGGCTGGTCGGGCGGGCCCACGCGGCACTCCCATGCACTCGCTACCTCCCTGTAACAATCACAAAACAATTATTAGCACTTACATAGTTATTTAATTAAGTAAATGGATAACAACCTCACTTGGAAGTATTTAAAATTCTAATGCCAAATCCGGTAAATAAATAATGTTACCTTTGCCTTGTTAATATCACCATATTATTTTAGTATATTTGATATTCTGAGATATTTTCTCATTAGAAATTATGTAAAACGGTAGACAGTTAAAATCTAAGACAATTGACTCTACTAACACAATTGTCTACGTAAGACCAATATGTTACGTATTTCAAATATTGGTGTTAACTGAAGAACAGCGATAAGACAACAGTATAAATATTGTTAGATACCCCGCATGTAATCAGATGTGTAAGTCATCCTCGTGACGAAATCACTACGTCGTCATACCAAACTTTTAAAAAATCTATGAATGTAACATAATTGTACAATTATATGATTAATGTTAGTAGAATAACCGCAATTACTAAAGAAGTCCTCGCTTGAGTGCATGCACAGTATACCTACTACAATATAATAATTATGCTAGCTGACCCGCGCAACTTCGTCTGCGTAAATTTTCCCCATTTTTGCAACATTTTTCATTGCTGCACGGCTCCTATTGGTCGTAGCGTGATGTTATATAGCCTATAGCCTTCCCCGATAAATGGGCTATCCAATAGTAAAAGAATTTTCTAATCGGACCAATCGTTCTGTTTATCGCTTCAAACAAACAAACTCTTTAGCTTTATAATATAAGTATAGATAGGTATATTATTTGCAAGAAGGATGGTATAATCGCTCCCGCAGAGTTCGGATTATAGAAGCGACTTGCTCTCTTTAACACTTATTGAAAGTAGGTTAATTTATCATAATTGCAATGCTTCTATTTATAAGTTATTTTTTATATAAGGCTTAATATGGACAGGTCGTAGCTGAGATACTACGTGGCCGTAGCTCTAGGCTTTGCAGTGCTACGGCCTTCGATTGTAAGGTTGTTTACATTAATTAGGCTTTGAGTAAGCCATGTAAGTGTAGTGAATGTCAACGGAACTAATTACAATCTTGAGCTAATTGTTATTACTTCACCTAGGTACTAAACATAACTTTGATATTTTATGTTTTACATTGCCAGGTAAGTAAAGGTAAGAAATCTATCAAATGATAGATATATTTTACTAACTGGTGTATGAAATAATCAAATTAATTGAACGTTAATAAACGGAAAAATATATCCAACCATAAATAAATAACACACTTTTAAGAACTATTTACGTAGTAGCACAGAATAAGTAATAGTACTACTTACGTAGAAGTAAGCGGCTATAATCTAAAGATGTGGGAAGATGTGAAAGCTATCAGTTCTGTTGTATCAGCAGGCAATTTCTTCGATTCGCCCGAGTGTAATCGCAGTCGTAAACATAAGTTTCCGGCGAGCGGCAGACTAAATATCAACTAAGGGCGTTAGGTTACCTATAACCACGATAGTGCTCGCTGATACCAATGTTCCCACGTGAAACTTTGTGGATAAAACTTAACTACCAATAGTATGATGATAACACATTTATTTGAAACATAGAAATAATAATAATGACAATTAACTGTAACATTGTTAAAGAGCTAAAGTAATAGGTATAATAATGATTATGATTGAAAGTAACTCACGAATACTCCATGAAACATCCATAATGTTTACATCTTGTTGTCGAGACTGGATGCAATATTACAGAAATTGTGTGAAACAGAATAAAACTATTGTAATATATTAATAACTTCATTATCAATTGGAATTATCACAAATGTAAGAACACATGCCACGGGGCACGAAAGTGTATCGACTAACTTTACATTGGACAAACAGTATTTATTAACAGAAATATATCAGTTCGCGATTCACTAGAATTGCGTAATCTCGCACATATTGTAGCGACCGACCGTATAAGTTAATTTAATAAGATGATTGCAATAGTTTCCTTTAATGTATAAATTGGTTTTATTGTTGAAAGTTGAATGATTCATCATACAGTTACACAGTATATTCTTCACTATTCATAATAACAGGTATGTTATCAGAGGTTACAATATTTTCCCAAAGTATGATTATGAATCCCACGGTTATCAATACGTGCTGTAATCTGATATGGGAAGGCTATTCGCATGTTTCAGCGGGGCTAGATTCTTCACGACATGAGTAATGCATTCAAGTATATAGGCATGCCATTGAATAATGCACAGTTGACCATCACATTAGTCATAATGTAATGACAGACATCACTGTCCGTTTCTTCTAACGAAACGGTTAGGTGTGTGACTAAACAGCAATCATTTCATAAACGGTTCCAAGAGAATAGTTAGGCACCCGCGAAAATAGTTACACAATTTAGGGAAAACGAGGGACTTATAAACCGGCACACCACAACCCATGATTTGTTTTTGTGATCATCCTTTGAAATAATGTCACTTATATTTAATGTGGTGAAAATCGTCAAAGTTTACTTTTCGGTTACATCTATCCGGGGTGTCGTTTTTATTGGATGTTGATCTACAGCCAACAGGTTTCATAATTGATTATATGAATAATGCGATATAAATTAATAATTATGATTTAAACAAAATTAAAAACTATCAATAGAACATTAAGTAGTTACACAGCATTATCATTAACACACGGAAATTAAAGTTTAGGTACCTATCTGTTTTGCTGTTGACTGTATTAGAGGAGTTCTATTTAAATAGAAGGGCGCAACATTTCTTCGAATGGGGAGAAGAAAATATACGAAATAGCTTAAGTCACTCTTGCTTGGTGAATTAAGAAAATAAATGGACACTTCGTGCAGCTATCCGACCTGAGCGTCAACTGGTATGGCAGCTACATATTAGGCTAAATAAACCTGGGTTGACAGTCAAGGTCACTAATTTACAAAAAGTCATTATCAAACTAAAATCTGGTCAAGAGAGTAAGCAAGTCGAACTCGCTCGTAGGAATCCTTTGGTATGTACTCTGACGTGCATTATATTAGATCAACTACTGTCATAATTTAAAATAGTTGCAAACTACTTTTAGTAACGTAGAGGTTTTTACATAGTACATGTATCTAAACAGTCTTCTTGTACATCTCTTTTTTAATTAATTTGTAACCACATACTTATTATTATATGAATAAATGATTAAATGATTATGAGTAAGGAGGTATGTTCATTTAGCTTAGGTAGCTACGAAACTACGAAATCACAAGTAAATTAATAAAAAAAAATAGTCTTTATTACAGATAGCTAGTTCACAATGTTTGCTATACCTACAACATTTATCTAATTTAATCTGACATCTTGTTGATGGCCTTTCCTGATTTTTTTTCTGTTTTTTTGTGAACCATGGCAATTACTGTTTCCAACCATTTTTCCTTACGCCTCATAGTGTGCCTCGCCCATTTCCATTTGATTCCATTGATTCCAAGTAACTTACATATACATATACGCATTCATTATTACACGGCAGATGAACCAAAAATATTTCCATTATTTTAGAAAATTATTATTGTCCATATTAGGGAATTTAGTGGAAAGTCCACTCCACTATTTGCTTCCTGGTGTTCTTGTGGAATCATTATTGTGAACAAGCTTCCTTGCTTCCTTCAACTCCCTTTTTTTCTCACGGTATTAAAAGTGTTATTTCTCTGTAAACGCTTTCTTTTACTAGGGGTCATTTTTCCCCCTTTTTAGGCCAAAATGGCAAAACGTAACCCTTATAGTTTATTGTGTATTTGCATGGATACACATATTACTTACTCCGGCAAAGTAAAAAAATAAAATCTTGAAAAACATTTTTTTGAGGCTACCTCCCCTACCCATGTGTATAGTTGTAATGTGATTTTTTTTCTCACCTACCCTATCATGGGGTTGTGAAAACCATTTTGAGATTTAGGGATACGTTTGTGAAATATTAAGTTTTAAAGTGCAAATATTTGTTGGAGTCAAGTGTATCCCCCTCCACCAGCCAGCTAAACGGTTGTGTGTGAAAAAAATCACGGTAGTAGTATATATAGTAAAATTAAAAGGAAAACTATCACAGTTAGTTGGTTACAAGTTTACGAGTAACAGCTGATAAAATGAGAAGTAACAAAATTTTCGTACAAATTATTATTAAGTAGTAGCCCCACGTTGGGCGCCAGTGTCACGTTGATAGTTGCTTAGGGCTTTAGGAGCCTACTAGAAATCTAGGTAGACCTAATAGCACGCGGCCCACGCGTGGTTCGGTGAGTGCAGGTTCTGATTGGAGCTAAATAATAACGCTTGCAAGACGATATTCCAGATTTTATATTGGCAGATATAAATTACATAGGTCCGCGAACAAGTTAGGGCTAGGCTCAGCGGAGAGCTAGGTTCTGCAGAGAAAGGCGTGGTTCCAGGGTCCAGGCTTGATAGAAGGGAGCCACTTAACTCGGTGCGCTGCGGCACAGGTAGAAGAAGGATTTCTGCGCGCGCGCCGCTTATATAGGCTCGTGCGGGGGGATTGGCCACGCCCACGTAGGTTGATCCCGCGAGGACGGCGCGCGGCTGTATCAGCGCGGTGTCACAGTAGGTATACGTTGTACCTAAGTATGAAACAATCCTTCGAAAATACACGTGTACTTATATCAATGACGGAGGAAACGAACTGCCCGGCTCTTGTACTCAAGTACAAGGACAGCGGACTGTCGCCTAGGGGACTGTTTAATTTGACTTCATTGAAAGATAGCACAATTTGTAATTATGCCATTTTATGGTGCTGTACATGGGAAAAATGATTCTATTACAACAGTATAAAATGTCCAAGGTAAGACTGTAGCACATACAGAGAAATAAAAATAATTATTTCCCAGGGACTGTTGGATGTCAGGTTACGACGTGGCTTTTGCAGAGAGACACTCGTGCAGAGCTTAAAAAAATGACGTAATGGGGGCAACTGCGCACTTTTCAGATTGTTTAGGTTAGACTACGTAGCGCGTCATTTAAAATATGGACAGGGAAACTGTTGACAAAAGCCGGAGACAAACTTTAATTTACTTTCTTAGTAATAAACAAGTCTCATTGACAATGAAATAATATTGTTTATATAATCAAAGAATTTGATTGATTCTAATGAGTTATAGTCTGAATTTAATCTGAAGTCACAATTCTGCCGTAGTAATCGAGAGAGGAGTAAGTCAAATGGAGCCATAATTTTTGAATAACTATTTTGGAATGCATGTCATACGAGCTTTCTTCCTATCTAGGAATCCTAGATTGGAAGAAAGCCTGTTTGTGTAAAAGTTAAATACAAAAACAAATAAGTTTATTTTACTGGACATTTTAAGCTAAGCGCCCGTTAGATTAGGTTATTATATTTTTACGTCATCTACGAAATATAAATTATCTGTGTAGTTTTTATATAGTATTGGGCTGAGATAATGAGAAATGCCCAAATATATCCCTAAATCGTCATTTAATGAATACCTACATAATAACTTTAAAGAAATAGTCCTGATCATAATAATTCGAATTATTTATTAGAAATTTACAATGAGTAGGTATACATTTATCAACAAAAAAAGAATGAAGTTTTTGTACATCGGAATAAAACATCTGTTTGCGTTGTTGGCTGGCGGGAAATCTTATGCACTTATTCGTTTTCTACTATTAAGGTAAAAATAACATGAAACATAGCTATTACATAATATTTATAGCAGTTTCTATGAGAATTATAATGTAGCGCTACAGCTTGTAAACCAAATTTTATATTTCCTCTTTTAGTGGTTCGAACCGAGCAGTATAATGACATTAAACAATACCGATATCGATAGTAAAACTACAAACGAAAAGCGCGTGCGACCGAGTTGAGTGCCTACAAAAATATACCATGACATCATGGTGTGCGACCGAAACAACATCGACCCTCTCATTCTCACCGGTACGCTTATAAATACACAAGTGCATTTACTCCATTCGTGCTTGATTATGTATGTACGTTCGATTTGGCAGTCGACATCAAATAACGATTAAGAGAGATGGCTTAACTGAACAAGGTCGATGAAAACGACTGAACCTTATTCAACAAATTTAAACCAGTTGTACACAATGTAAATAGTCATACACCATTTCCGGACGAATAACGGCGCGTTTAAAACTCCTTATTGTTTTGTTCAGCTATGATGTGTAGCGTGAGATCATGTTTGCCAAATTAGATATTATATTATAATAGACGTTTTATATGAATAGGTATAATATGTTGAAATTTTCCTTCAGTATAAGTTTATTTTCATTAAAATATTGTTAGTTATTACTAGTAGGTACTACTACTACTATTTGCTGCAAATTTCAATTTCAAAAGTGCAGATATTAATTATGTAGGTATACGTAGTTATGTACCTAATAACATATTAAAATATAGCTATGCATTTGCACATATATATATGTCTAACTGTCTACCATTTCTAACATAAAGCTGAAAGCACAAAGGCCATGACTAAGAAAGCTTTTGATCTGACGTCATTTTAAGTTGTTGACCTGGCCTCCATACATAATTCAATTTCCAATAAATTCACCTTAGATGTATTATTACATACAACTATTTATCAGTGGAATCGATTGCGAATAGAAGGTGACAAGTATTAGTCATTGCAAACATTATACGCACCTATAAAATATCACATATTGAATTAATAAAAATTATCATAATATGTATGGACTAACATGACAAATGGCGATGATCTCATATCTAATTCTTATGTTTATATTTTCATTAACAATAATAAATTTAACAAGTGTGACCAAAAATACTAGTCTAGAAATGCTAATGTGGTTAATAGATTAACATCTAGATAATTTAAATGTTCAGAAACATCCCCATAAATACATATCATTATTCATTAGTTTTATTATTTTAAAGAATACATCCAAATTGGTCCTACAACTGGAATCATCATCTTATATTTTTTACCCTCGCAAAAGTCCCCTACTTTTAATGTGTGTGTGTGTGTGTGTGTGTATTTTTCTGTGGTATCGTGGTGCCGAAACGGATGGACTGATTTGGATGTGTTATTAGAAAGGCAGGCTGATTGCGACAGTTCTTAGCTTTACTTGAAGAAAACGGTTGTTCAACTGTTTTGAAGATAATCAGTTTTTGTCTCACATGTCATGTATGCACATTAGGCATAATTAAGAATTAATCCTATATATATACAACTATATATACATACAACTTTTTAAAATATTGAATTAATATTTTAAAAAGTTGTATGTATTAGGATTAATTTAAACGGGTTAGGTACTATCCTCCTGAAGAGTTTATAAAAAAAACCTTAAAAACAATCTGGGATTCCAAAAACTGACTGGTAACAAAAGAGCATATAACTGCTGCGCAAGCTGTGGATGCGATTTCCATCATTTTGGACACAACTTTGTGTGATGATAAATTTTTGTTCCGACTCGGGTTGTCCTTTGTGTCCACCATAATATGTTAGTAAAGTCCCCCGCGACACAGGGAATATTTCCAAGTGCAGCAATTTAAAAAAAACATGAACGATTTCACGGGGAAACCAAGTGTTATAACGAGCGAGAGAGAGAGAGAGATATATAGCATAGAGGGAGTACCTACTATGCCGCAATATCACAATAATGATATCATTGAAATAAAAAATCCACGACTAAATAAACTATTGATATAGAACCATAATAATTAACAAAGGCATCACCTCTACCCCGCGACCTAGGTAAACAAGTTACCATGATGTCATTCTGATGTTGTTGACCTAACTACAAGACGCGAGTCTATTGCTTATTACCAAACATAATGTCAACACAAAAGATTCTCTAAACTTAGGCAAATAGTTAAATTTAGAATTATTGTATTGTAAAATAAAATGATGTTTCTGTAATAGATCATATTGAAAGTGTAAGCAGAATAACTTAGTCTTACCTGGCTAAGGTTCCTTTCCATTTGATTAAACCATTAGGTCTGTCCGTTGTTTCGGTCTCGATGACATCACATTTAATGGCCTGAGGCGGATCGAACGTTGTTGCATGTTGAGCTGGAGTACATATGAGCGGCTCCATTCGACAAGAAATGGCCGCTCGCTTGGTCGGTGTTGCTCGCGGGTATGTGTGATGTCGGGCGCTGTTGATGGCCACTGACTCGCCTCTCCTTTGCTTGGGTAACGTCCTGGCACATATTGCACTGGCTGCATTCTTTAGATGTGATCGAAATCTATTGTTACCGCTTGATACACTGAGAACACCACCCTCCATCTTCATCTCTTCGACTAAGCTACTCTCACTGCACTGAATGTATGTTAGAGTCCATCGTGTTCGCGACCCACTGCATCACCAAATAAATATCACCGTTCCAACTTCATTTTATGTATGACTTAATTAGTTGACAATAATCACTTATATAACATATTTTTTATGTTGCTTTGGGCCATCGCCATTTATTGTTTTTTCTTGATCTGTCTAAATAAATGAATTGTGCTTTTAATGTTAGCACAAAAATTAGTTATATAAGGGTGAATAAAATACTAAGGCTTTATAAAAAGTTTAAAATTAAAAAAAAAAACAAAATGAGAAAGGTCAATCGACTTTAAAACCGAGGAAGCTAAAGTCAGGAATATATAAATATTTGTATGATACGTTATATTATAACTAAAGTTAATACGCAAAGATCACTAAAAGTATTCCAACATTCATACCTCAAGCTCTAATTTAAATTTTAAATTATATGATTTTGTGTCCTTTTTTGTTAGTCACGTCACGTCATCTCAGTCCAGTATCTTGTAAATCTTGACCTTAATCTATAAAACTAAAAGGTAAAGCTATTAACTATTAATTCTGTGACTAAATATGATTTTAATAAGTATATCTACCTAACCACCCACGGCTAGCAAATGGTGAACCGAATTAATTTGCTTGCAAAATCAGTCGCGTTGCGGTCTACTTGGCGAGATATATGCTCTACTGCATTGCGGCAACAATTTTCTATAGAGCATCAACCTTTGAAGCTTCATTGCCAAGTTTTTTCATAACTTTCAAGGCGTCATCACTGTTTATATACCTAACATATTCATTATATTTGCCATGGTTACAAATTCAGCTTATGTTTATACGACATTTTTTTTTTAATTTAATGATATGATCGTGATTTTACGGAAGGCTTTTGCCGTAGCGTCGTAGTCGGGTCTGAGTGGTGGCGGGGAGGCGAGCGGGGCGAGACGTGGGCGCGCTGACATCACCGCCGGAGCCAGCCGATCTTACATCACCGTTGACTACCTCCCACCAACCACTGCCTGCGCGCCCGCACACCCCCCTTCACTACTCTTTCACACTTATTGAAAATCAATCATCGCATATATAGATTTTCAGTTTTAGGTTGCAGAATTTCCCTTTCCTTCAACATAAGTTTTTATTGTAAATAGATAAGCAAGTACCTACATAAAAGAATAAAAAGGCTATCTAATTAATAGACAATGAGATCAGTACTTGTTGAGGTTTATCACAAAGCAAAATCGACACCTTTATGTATGTTATCAGTTATCAGTCGAACCTCTAAACAAAAACTCGTAGGTATAACTAATATAATATATTCACTATTTTTTCTGTTGTGACTTTGTGAGATTTAAAATATAAGTAGACTTTCATTGGATTAGAACAGTTATTTGAATACCTACATATTATAATACGGCAATTGGCCTTATGCTCCATGTATGACAATTTAAAAATATTTTCATGGCTGTGACAAATCAAAGATGATTAGCCGTAAAATTAGCTATATTGATGAGAACAGATATCAAGGCTATTACTGCCCACAACTGCTACTGATTAATTAATTTCATAACAATTAACATTAATTTACCGCAACCTCTAACTATTAGTATTGTCTTCGGACCCTAAGTACATCTCTAGTGGGCTAAGTTTAACCATGAGTTTATACTAAAAATTTAGATTTGCCTCCTACTGAAATACAAACAGCATTAAACGGTTTTCTTAAATAATATTATAAGGACGGGGCAAAAGTATTTTCGTATTTTTTTAACAAAGAAAAAAATTTTTTTTTTATTGATTTATGTGTTTTGTATGTGCCGTTTTGATCGATGACTTGTTTCCATCTTTGTAAAAATTTTGAGATTTTTGATCAAAAAAATCTGACAGGTAGTTTTCAGTGTTCTTTTGAGGTTAACTTTATGCTTCCTAAAGAGTTCTGAAGTGACCGAAACAAGTGGAAATCTGATGGAGCAAGATCAGGGCTATACGGAGGAGGCATCAACACATCAAAGTCAAGCTCTCTCAATTTTTGCTGAGTCGCTATAGATGAGTACGAATCCGAATTTCTTCGTTACTTACGTTTATTTCGCTTGTTTAAAAACAATTGAAAAATGGCGGGAACTAGTTTTTTTTTGTATTATAACCAGCCAGTTACATTCAGTACAACCAAAGAGGTTTGATTACTAAGAATACATTCAAAATACGAAAATACTTTTGCCCCTACCTATTATTTGCCTACCGTTTACCATTTGAAAGGAAAACCTAAAGTTGCATACTTGCCAAAATATTTTTGTTTCCCAGTTACTTTTTCCTTGGGTAGCAATAACAACTTTATTATAACAAGATGCCATATATTTTTCTTTACTGTATAATTGAGATTCATTAATTGTCATTCTTTCTATTTCTCTGACACCTAGGTTCATACAGTTCCATATGCTTAATAGTAATTCTGGATGATGATCTGCCGAAAGGATCTGACTGTCTGTCATCTCTCTTATGGCGAAGGCTGGATGCGCCCTTGAGTGGAGATAATAATAAATTATCAAATTCTGGACCCATGAAATCTTTACATCGTTTGATCGGAGCTTAACAATAATGTTTTGTGGCAAATTATATTATTGTGCTGTACTGTTGAAACGTAAAGCACTATGCATCCCCACATTTCCCACGGCAATGATGTCAAATTGGTTTATCAATCTCGGCGGGACGGATGCGGCGTGGCCTGCCGGCGTGGGTGGTGTGTTTTGTAGTGCGTACAAGCCGTTGAATTCATGACGCGGTGTTAATCGACCAGCGGGATGTGTTGAGTGCCGGACTATTTTATACAACCGAAAAGACAAAAAAAATGTTTCTTAATCCTTTCATCAATGAAAGGTGATGTGACAGTGACGATTTTAAATAAATGAATCGGAGTTATTAAAGAACGCGCCTAACGAAGTAAAATAGTTTTTTTTTCTGAACCGTTAGATGTTAACAATTGGTGTAATAGCCTAAACAGGTTTAACGGCATCTCGCGGTGTGCACACGGATGTAGACGCTAATTTAAAAACGATTGTGTCGTCTTGTTGCGAAGAGGCTAGGTATTGTCCATTGATATTCAACAATAGAGGTCCGAGGTCATACTTTTGTGGCACTTCGATTGTGTGCTCGTCTAGAGAACTGGTTCAGAGCATCCTCGCGGTCTTTGTGCTTTAATGATAGCTAATAAAAGAACCAAAGGGCAATTGATCTTAATTGACATACTATAATATTTAATATGAATTGACAAATTGTTGATTAGTCGTAGCTACACTGGAATCGGCGGGATCATAAAATCATGGGATGATAAAATAATAATATAAACTTTTGATAATAAATTGTTTTGATATATTTGACGTTTGTTTTGTGAATAGCAATTTTCGAGATAATTGTTCTTTTGAAATTGTCTATATCATCATATCAATTTGAGAAGAACCTCGATATTAATAATCACTCAATTTATTTTTTCATTTTTACTACAATATGTACACGAATATAATTAAAAATCCAGCATTGAACCCTTTGTACGAGGTACTATCGACATACAATATTGCCCATGTGTCGCATGTGCAGACCTAACTATTAATGGCGAAAACTAACTAGGTTAATTCCAAAGGATTTAGCGTATTAATCAGTATTTAGGTGTTCGACCTCCACATAGTAGGTAGGTACATGAAGCGCCTATCTCATACGATATACCTATTTTAAAATAGAATGCCAAGTATTCCGGATTCTGTTAGTAGCCATATGAGGTATTTCTATTAGTCATACAGCATAATAATGTGGTTTGATTTATTTATTTGTCGGTAGCAAGAACCGGCAGGAAATTCGTGTGTAAACAAAGGGCGACATTCTTGTTAAACACATTTTAAATATAATCGATTTTATTGCTACTCACACGGATTAATAAAATTATTATCTTATCTCGCAATATCACCACTTAAGCATTCAGAAATAGTAATATGAGGTGAGCAATCCGTGAGAAACGTTTTGAAGTTAAACCTTACCATTTTCAAATTTAAACAATGTAGGTACTATATTTTAGGAGAAGTAAGTTTAATTTAAATTATATTTATGTTCATGATCAATAAATTTGTAACAACAAATAACTTTTTTAAAATACAATTTAACGATAAACTATTAAAGCATTAAAGTGATACTTTTCAAAAAAAAAAAAGTCTGTGTTTTACTAATACTTAGGTGGACACCCGTGCCCGTACAGAACAATATTAACCAAAATATCCATGCCAAATTCCAGCTTTCTACTACTAAGGGTCTCTGAGCTAACCTGGTAACAGGTAGGGAGATATTTACTAGGAAAAAGAATCCACTGAATACCCAATACAAGCTCGAAAATGTACTCGATGAAGAAGTAGACGAAATTCCAGATTTAGGTGTAATAAGCGATAATAGACTCAAGTTTACCTCACATATAACTAGTCCGGCCATAAATACTGTTACATAAAAACATTTCTTTTATTCAACTTTTGAATTTGGAACGCGTTTATTATTTTTAAAAGTTCTTTCAAGTTCACGTCATTTCACATAATTTTTCGTGCTCATTATCAAATTACAATATGGATTGGGGTGTTAAAGAAGGTAGGATTGCGGTGATCGCGTTCCACAAAGTGGGTATAAAGCCGTCGGTCATATTCCAGACACTTCAAAAGCTTGGTATCAGCCGTATGTTCGTATATCGTACTATCAACAGATACAACAACACTTCCTCTGTTGAAGACCATAAAAGATCGGGGCGGCCACGTACTGTCAGAACTACAAAGGCTACAAAGGCGTTTTGATCGATCTACTCTCTTTAATTGTAAAAAGAGAGTGGATCGATCAAAACGCCTTCTGTCGCGATACGTAGGTGAAGGGCACAGAAATATCCTCTTTACCGATGAAAAAAAAAAATCACAATTGAAGAGCACTACAATAAGCAAAATGATAAAGTGTACGCTCACAGTTCTAAAGAAGATGCTCAAGTAGTCGGAAAGGTACAGCGTGGTCATCATCTTGCGTCATTGATGGTTTGGTGGGGCGTGTCTTATCAAGGCGTCACAAAACTACATTTTTGTGAAAAGGGAGTGAAAAGTTCTGGAACTTGGATCGTATTGTGAAACCTCTCACCAATACACTTTTTAAAAATGTACCGTGGACTTTCCAGCAGGACTCGGCACCTAATCACGAGGCACGGACTACCCAAGCCTGGCTTGAAACCAACGTTCCGGAGCTGAAGACTGGCCCTCATCTAGCCCAGATCTCAACCCTTTAGACTACAAATTATGGTCAGTTTTAGAGGACATGGCTTGCTCTAAATGACACGGCGACATTTAGTCTCATAAAACATCTCTGCAGCAAGCAAGTGGCAAAATTTCCCATGGAAACTTTAATAAATATGTACATATAAGTTTTAGTAATATTACATTACTTCATTAAAAAAAAATGCATTTTCATTTGTAACAGAACTTATGGCCGGACTAGGTAGATAAAATAGTTGCAAAAGCAGCACATCTGTGCCGCTTTGGCAACTATTTTATTGCTTGGGTTCTTAAAACGATTCACCAGGGATTTTAAACATAAACATACCAAAATCATGCTATATAATACAGTTGGATCAACGTAACTCGGCCGGATTGAAGTTGGCGACAAGTGGTTGCGCAGATGCATTTTTGGAAGTAAATAGTATTGTTTTGTTAGTATTTTTAAACTACGAGTATTAAACATAATTAATCGTTTTCGTAAGTAATTTTAGGGTCGCATCTCTGTGCCACACATGCCTGAAAGTGATATGAACCTAACTTCAATCCGGCCAAGTTACGTTGATTCAACTGTACATTAGTACGCAGCAACTTAGAAGTGAGTGTTGTTTGGAACCCTTTCTACGAAATACACTCACAACGGCTCGAGAGTATACAAAAAGCGTTCACCAAATACTTGGTTTACAACTCAAATGGCTTTTGCTCATAGAAACCCTTATATTAGATTTTTTTTTAAATATGTGCAACTCTCCACGATCGGAGCTCTTATTTGGATCAAAGTTTTTTTCATAAAATTATGAATAGTGTAAATCATTGTACGTATGTTTTACACAATATTTCAATTAATGCTCCCCATAACTATCCTCGGCACAAAATTAAAATTATAAATCTTCAATGTCCTGTCCGTTAAAAGCAACCTTGGCCTGCAATCGCCCCTCAATAGAATTGTCCATAAATATAACACACTAGCAACACGTATCTGAATGTATTTCACGTAAATTTCCGTAGTTTTAAAAATAAAAGAATAAAGTCAAGTCTTAAGACAATCCTAATCGACAATCACACTTATTCTTGTATATTGTATTTTAATCTTAGTTTAAATTAATTTTAGGTTTACTAACCATACAGCTGATCTGTAATTGAGTACTATGTACCTACACCATTATTGTTATCTACATCAGGAATAATACCAATTGTAATTAATAAGGTTAAATGTATGTGATGTGGCTGTACTTTAATAAATAAATAAACATAAGGGTTCCTTGTTTTGATGGAGCCCTAAAAATGGGCATATTGATCAATGAAGTCATCGTTCCAAAGCTGTAAATCATTATCATTAGCTGGGATACATAACACGACTGTCTAAAAGTTAAAAGCTAATTTCAGACAAAAACTAACGTTTCTCGATTTCTTTTATCCATGTATTGGTCCTATATCCGGTATGTATCGAATAAAGTCAAACACTTAGCATTTATTAGTGCTTCTATTATACATATACGGCTTTTGTTTTTGCCGTTGACTGTTGAAAACTGTACATATACATGAGTTATGTATCTATATCTCACTATGTTATCAAATATGTAAGAGGAAACTTTACTATCAATACTTTGTCAAAGTCCTGTAACAGAAGACCTTCCTACATGTTCTTCTGTTACAAGATTAATAGGTCCAATTGTTTTTGTATTAAATGTTAGTATTATGTTTTTGTATTAAATTTTAGTATTATTATTAAATGTGGATCGACTTAATTATTGTAACTTTGATTATGTTTATTTTAAAAGAACTTTGTATCTATTTCTAGTTAATGGATAGAGAACCTTACACAGGAATCTAGAAGTATTTTTCAGAGGATTTAAAACTTTGTTGAGATTTGATAGATCGATTATAATATTATGTTTTATCGTCAGCTTCATTATTAAATATTTGCGGCTAAAAAAACGATTCTTAAAGCTCTGGCAAGAACGATTCGTTTTATTAAATGCGAAGTGTTCTAGGCACTAATTTATTTGGTGAATTATGTTATGTTGGTCATTCAACTCTGAACAAGTTCTATGATAAAACGTAATTAGATCATTCGCTCGTAATAACACATTTTAGAACGATTTGTATGACCTCCGAATTGTTTTGAGACCGTTACAACTATTTGTGTTTTTACATTTTACAAATTCCTTGAGATTGATTTCTAATATATCTACTCTTCTACTAAACTTGAAACCTAAGAAGGAGGGATTTTCTTCATTTCGTTGGTTATGAACTCTTTAAAATTATGCCTATGAGTGTACTTTAAGGTTACAAACCAAATGCACGAATTGAAGGTCTTTGAAAAGACATTGATAATTAAATTACACGCAGTCTTCAAATTTACCATTGACAAAGATATGGTATGTACAAAAATGTACATGACTAAATATTTGAAATGATTTCACTAATAAATAATCACGACCATTTACGTGGCTACAATTTGTCATTCGTAGGTATAGGTAAATAGTATGAGTTCATATATAGGAATATACAATATGTTATCGCAGTCTACTTATGAACTAAGTGTAGGTACCTATATGTGTAGAGATATGATATTGTAATATTCCTGATGATATTGCTATATTAAGGATACGTACACCTATATATCTTTAATGGTCAGTAGATATGTAGGTATCTATTGATCAGGTTTAAGGACAGTCAAGATTTGACAAGATATGAACAATGAAGTTTTTGTTTAATGTATCTATGGTATTTATACTGATAAGAAATTAATATTATGCCTATACAAAAATAACTATGAAAATTAGATCTAAAAAGCAACCTAACTAAATAAACAAACACATAGGAACTGAGATCAACAAGTTTTATAAATGAAACATTATGATACTCAAGCCTCTGGTGCTTTGCCAAGCTTCAGTCATTTTAACGTAAGCGTTTTGATATAACTGTAACGGTAGCTTTGAAGCAATTGAACAATTCTAATACCTAATTATAACATACACAGGTACATACATAGGGATGACAACAGCTTTATCACAACAAATTTTCATAAAAGCCTTCCATATCCCTCAAACACACGATAACGTTAATAATACAAGAATCGGTAAGTATGCAGTATGCGATCCATTACTGACATACATAAGTAGTATCTCGTTTTATTCACCCGTATAAAACTAAACAGAGCTATGGCAGCTTTCCACGAGAATAATATGTTCATAAATCAGTTTCACAAAACGTCACTGCATATAAACTGACATGTTTGTTCAATTAGCGAAATTAGAAAAAAAAAACGTTAGTGTTAGCGCGCATGTACCACACGCCGGAGCTGATCGCGCAGCACTGGTGACCGGCGAACGATAGCGACACTCCGACCCTACGGCCGCTACCACGAAACCGGTGACGACGCGCAATAATATAGCAGCATCGCGGCCGCAGTACCGCGGCATTCGCGGCCCCATCGGGACTACAAACTGATTATACGTGCGTCGCTAAACAAGCATAGTAAGGAGCAAGCATTGTTGCCTCGGCACACAACGCGGAAAGCTGATAACAACTACGTACATACAACTTCATCTGTACTCCAACAATAGTAATTTATGTATGATCACACCATTACCCATGTTCAATGTGAACTTATTGTTACCTTTATTAGTGAATAACTCCAAACATTATACATTTAGTACATAAACTTAAAACCACGATATGATCAAGGACCTGGCCTTGCTCAAATCTATACCTACTTCAAATGTTCGCTACGAAAAAGCATAATGAAGAAACATCAGCAATATTGTTAAAAATATTGGAACTTAATGCTTTTAATCTAACTTTGTTAACATAAATTAGTTGAAGTTATTTCTTTCTTAAATGATTCGTAATGGTTCGCGTTTATAACAGTCAGTTGATCTAATGATAGATGAAAAATAAATAACACTAATAATCCATCAAACTACGCTATCCCTAAAACGGATTAAATTCTAAACCGTTTTTAGGGTTCCGTAGCCAAAATGGCAAAAAAGGAACCCTTATAGCTTCGTCATGTCCGTCTGTCTGTCTGTCTGTCCGTCCGTATGTCACAGGACTATAGATAAATATTAATTAAATTTGGTGAAAAGGTGTCTTGTAGTAGCCGCTACTTAGTAAAATAATAAAAATAAATATTTTTAGGGGGGCACTCCATACATGTAACACAAGCTGAAAAAAAATTGTGAGCATACAATGACGTGTAGCACATTATTCGACAGGTCTTATAAAAACATTTTAAGATTTCTAATAAACTCTTTTGATTAAGTAAATATTTTTGGAAATAATCGCTCTGAAAGTTGCATTAATTTGTTGTCCCACTACATAGGTCGCCGTTAGTCCGAATATAAAATTGTTATTAAAATGACATTTATAATGCAACTATTATGGCTTTTACTTGTGCTAACTCATGTGTAGCTTGTAGTAAAAGTCATAATCGTTGCATCACAAAAAATATTTTTTTATTACAAATTTATTTGCGGTTGGTAAATTAATCGCAGCCTATGTTGATACATGGGGATAATAGTTTTCCAACGGCAAAGTTAAGTTTATCATATTTAACACCGTTTTTTTTCACTAACGTATCATTATATAAAGTTGTCGTATACATAAAGTTGGGCGTCTCGTCAAAACGAAGCATCCATGGCAATTCCAGCTTGATATGTATCATTTAAAAATTTGTTATAAGGAATCCGTACTAGAACAAATACTTTAAACTAAATTATTTCGGACATGATAGTATGTACCGTCATTGAGTTATTGTCGAAAAACTGCGTTTTTCGACAAAACTGCGTTTCTCGACAAAAGGGCTTAAGTGCCATGAACATACGCTCTTCTGTTAGTGCAATTATTCAAAACCCTACACTGAGAATGGTCCAACATGCCCGGTTTTTGATAACTAAAGTGTTAGTTTTTAATAGATAATCTACATCGTTGTTTTTATAAACATTCTTTACGTTGGAGATAAAAGTTATGGCAGTAAAAGTTTCGCCAGTGCGACAAAAATTTAAATAACGACGACAGGAAGTGAATGAAAATTGAATTAAAAAATACCGTTACATTTATAGATACAAGTTACACGTCGAGCTGATAAAAGCTACTAAAAAAATCACTGGTTTTTTGTTGACGAGGTGATGACAACGAAAGTGGCCAATAACCTTTACGAAATAGATATAAAAGTAAGTACATATTTAACTAAAACCAATATTAACACTAAATTATACAGATTTAGATTTAGAAACAATATTAGAAAACAAAGCATTTGGTAATGGAGTAGATCCCTACTTACAACTTGGCGAGTATGGAGTCTGATATCAAACAACAAATATGTGTGCTGTTTGAATTTCGGAACTCCTTAATCGATAAATATTTTTAATATTTACTTTGAGGTATACGTAACCAATGTAATTTCATAATTTCTATACGTCTCCGTCATCTTTAGATTTCGTTCGTTCGTCGCGACTGTTTGTAGTAAAAGGGTTGTAAATACTGATGTGTTCTGAAATAGTAATGTTTATGTTTTATTTGGCACTTCGAATATTCTTTTGCGCTTTTTGATTTTCCTGTATTCAATTCAATTTTTAAGTCGGTAATATTTTTTTCTAAATATCCTTTTACCTATTTGTTTTTTTACCCGCGACAGCATGAGGGTTAGCAATGTGGGATTGGGTCCCACATTTTTAGCAATCCCGTTAACCACTCCAGCTATGCTAAATTGCTTTTGTTAGGAGTGGGTTTACGTCGGTAGTATTATGGGTAGGATTCAAACCCGCGATCACACGATTGCGAGTCCGATACTTTCTCGTGGGTCCATAATTTGTCTTAGTTACAAATTCAAGGTGTGGTTCCATGTCAAAATACCTAATGAGAGCGCGCGATGGTTTTTATTTTGATGAAACTCGGTAGAAATCTTCCTCTAGACGCCGAAAGACAAGAACCCCATGTAAATTATGAAATAATTATATTTTTCTAATAAATTACTATTGATATTTAAGAATATTACCTATTAATTTACATGGTTATCTACTATGCCTATGCTATAAATATTTGACTAAAGGAATACGAATTAAACGACTTTTTTGAATTATAAGCTCAGGATATGCAATAAAATGTAGTTGTCGTACATTTTCCCACATCGTCATTTTAGGTGAAGTGGGCCATTTTTGACTAGTCCACCAATAGTCTTAATGTGATAAGCAATAACAATTCCGAATTGGAAAATTATTTTACTGTTTGATAGCCCATTTATCGAGGAAGGTTATATGCTATATAACCTCACGCTACGACAAATAGGAGCGGAAAAGCAATGAAACAATGTTGCAAAAACGGGGAAAATTTTCGCAAGCGAAGTTGCACGACACAGCTAGTCGTTAATAAAATACTTGAAGAGTTCCATTGATATCTCTGACCTAATGATACCTAATAGGACCACTTTGTACGTAGCAAAAAAAAAAATAGGTGAACATAATTTAAAAAAATACATACAGACGAACATAGATCCTCGTCCATTTTGAAGTTGGTAAAAAGACTACCAAGTCTAACCACTATTGCGCGCAAACAAGTAGAATCGACGGTTGCCGTAGCTCTGGTGACCTTACTTTCACAAAAACACAGTGTTTACAGAAACACGTATTTTGACTACTGTAGTCTGTAAGCGGCAGCGGTGCCTCAACATAACAGCTTCGACTTACGAATCATAGATCGCGCGTCCATAACCCGAGCATGCACCTTCTGTGATGATATTTCATCAATACTGCTCAAAATCGTCGAAGGAATACATCACGAGGAAACTTAACCAAAAATTTGAATGAGCTGTCCGCAGTTAGCCCGCGTGGCAGAATAAGGCCCATACACTTTCTTAAGCCTACTATTGTGGCAACATCAATATTGATATATAGAGTATATTGATCATCAGTATTATTTAATAGTATTGCTACATAGAGTACGGTCAGCTTTAGAGACGAGGACTACTTCCCTGGATAGGGGCTTACAAGGCTGGTGGACATCGGATGTACACAAAGTACGCTGCTCAATTTAGAAGCTTAATCCATACCTCAGTTGTAAAATATTATATGTACCTAAGTTATAACACCCGAAATAATATACATACCTATTTAATTCAATAAGTTTAATACTAACAGACTACACTATACAGGGTTTCCCAAAAGTATGTCACACGGAGGAAAAGTACCTTAAATATTGTAAATAAAACATTTTCCCGAAAGAAGACTTCATTTAAAACGAGTTGCCTTATGAAAATATATATATTATGGGTTAATCGCGTGAATAATTTAAGGTAAAATACCTTGTTCATTGCCCGACGTTTCGACCGTATTGCAACGGCCTTTTTGCCTGTCTGAATCGGGAACCGAACCCGCCTAATCTAAAAATACACCATTTTTTTTTAAAATAATATAGTACCTATCTTAAATAAAGGCAAGGCTATGAAATATTTTTTTTTACCCATATATTGCATTTTTTATTTTTTCTGTTCCTAATTTATGACAAGAGCTGACCCGCGCAACTTCGTTTGTGTTATTTTCCACGTTTTTGCGACATTTTTCATTGATGCTCCGCTCCATTTGGTCGTAACGTGATCTTGTGCCTATGATACTCACAAATTGGTACTCTAATAGTAAAAGAATTTTCAAAATTGGTTCAGTAGATCCAGAGAATACAACCTCACAAACTTTACCTCTTTATTAGCACAGATACATAATATAAATGATTTCTGAGTTACAAACTGAACTACCGTAGTAATATTACTTATTCTGTGCTTAAACCTGTTATCTCAAACATTCGTCACGCAAATATTTTTGTATTACAGAATAGGACACGCTTTGAGCAACAAATGCTGTATAAGTTGAATTTATTGTAAATTGCAGTTCGGTGTAATTATTTTAACTTCAATGTTAAATTTGATGGTTTTTCTTCCATTTAAGATACAAAATCCTAATTATTGACCCTTTTGATTGGTATCGTAAAATACAGGATTGGCTCCGTAGTCCCCCCCCCCCCATCCGAATTATGGAGCTTAAGAAGTGGGTTTTCTGTTGTTTTTGTTTAATAATAATTTTCAATGGAATTTGTATGAAAATTTTGTTACTTCTCAATTGATCAGCTGTTACTCGTTAACTTGTAAAGCTTACTTAACTGTGATAGCTTTCCTTTAAATTTCACTATATGTTATACTATTACCGTGATTTTTTTCATATATACACAATATCAACCATTTAGCTGACCGGGGGTGGGGGGAGTCACGTCCCCACTACATATAGGGGAGGTACCCTCAAAAAAATGTCGGCGTAAGTAATATGTGTGTATCCATGCAAAATAAAAAAAAAAAAAAAACCTAGGACGGACATGGCGAAACTATAGAGGTTCCGTTTTGCCATTTTGGCTACGGAACTCTAAAAAATGTTGAATGCAGTTAGAATTCTTTTTAAAATCATGATGTCTTCTTTCAGTAAAATGTTCTATCTACAATATTTAAGGTACTTTCTCTCCGTGTGGCAATTTTAGAACATCCTGTATATATGATACTAGCTGACCCGCGCAACTTCGTATGCGTACATTTTCCCCGTTTTTGCAACATTTTTCATTGCTATCCAACAAAAAAAGATTTTTTCAAATCGGACCTTCTGTCGGTTCCTGAGATTAAGGTACATTCTCTCCGCGTTTAAACAAACAAACAAACAAACTCTTCCGCTTTATAATATTACTATAGATGGGCACCAAGTAGCCAACTTGATTTTACTCGAGCGCGGAAGAATAACAAAACGTAGGTACCTCTTAAGTACCTCTACTGAATATTAGCTCTATTTATAGTGACGCGCGTCTTGGGCAGCCGATCAAAATATTTAGTAAAAAAAGATTAATCATGATAGAGATACTCGAGCGCATCAGATTATTATACAGGTGGTTCAGCTTGATATCCTAGACACGCTGATATAATATTTTAACGATGTGGAAGGGTTTTCTTAATCTGACGATGTTTTTTTTTCAAATTTCAAAAGTCCGCCGCGAGCTTGCCGCTTGTCTGAATTTCTTGTAGGCTCACTTAACGTCCCTGTTTCATGCGAAAAAGTTTTTTTTCAGACCTGGAGCCGCCAGCTCTCCCTTCTCCACTATTGAAAGGATATACATCCTAAACATTTTTTCCCGCAATAACAATCAAATAGGTCCTCACGATGCTTTAGAACCCTTATAGATCACTTTGTTGTCCGTCCACCCATCCGTTCGTCTGACTGTCAAGACCCTTTATCTTGGAAACGCGTGAAGATATATACTCAGGTCTACAGTCCCTTAAAGCTCGAAAAAATCAAACCTCTAAGTTAACGTAAAAAAGATACGGCCATTTTAAAAACTGCGAGACTCGATTCCTGATCTATTTATTATATAGCTTATGTAATAAAGCTGCCATTTTGGCTACGGAACCCTAAAAACCGCAACCCATCAAAGTGGACCATGAAATCGAATACCATTCTCAAACCATTTTTAGGGTTCCGTAGCCATTCTCAAACCATTATTAGGCCATAATATAATATATTATAAAATTATTAAGCCGATTCATTGTTGGTTAATGTTGACATGCTTTTCCATGACTAGCGTACCTTATCGGATTTGTAGCATTCGTTGAAAAGTTCTATTAAACAGCCATGCAGCTTTCAGATTAATTGGTGAAATGAAATGTAACATCTTGACACGTTGAATTAAAAACAAACATAACAAATATTAAATTAACCGTATAACAGTGTACTGTCATTATCAATGGATCGATTCAATAAATATCTAAAGAAATACTAGGTAACTTATATAGTACTTAGGACTTTTACAAGTCTTGTGAAAGTTAGCCTTAACTGAAAGTGGTAAGTCATTTAAGTAGATAATAATTCACAAATATACAACGAAATAGTTTTCGTTACCCTTGTAAAATACCTATGTTATTAGGTAGCAAGCCACAAATTATAACATTGTTTATAAAAATATGTTTAGAAACTGAATGCCAAGTTAATAGCGGCGGTAGCCTAATAATAAATAATGGTTCGAACCCACGGTCTCGCGAGTCGCGGGTCGGTCGTGAACCCACTTCTAGTATAAGCCACTGAGCTTAGCTGAAGGAGTTAACAGGATTGCTAGTAATGTGAGACCACAATCCCACATTGCTAGTTATCTTATATACTTATAAAAAAAATGGGGAACTTTAGTTTCGTATTAACTTTCAAAACGTAAAAAAAATAAAAGTTCCCGACATTGCTGATTATATTATGGCCAAGGATTCATCAATCATTAAAACGGCCGATGATGCATTGGGTGAAGCACCAAGACAACATCCGTCGTCGGACAATGACCAAAATAAAGTTGACCGCGGCACATCGCGGAGAGCATGCTGCTATATTTTGGCAAGTCGACCGGTGCGTGTCGCGGGCGCCCGATGGCATCATCGCTATGGAGGATCGTGACGTCACCGCGCCTTTTCCAAACGTGGCCGCCAGACGAAAATAGTCCCCGCCCCGCTACCGACCGCGGCCCCTCGCCTCGTCACCGACCGAATTAGCGAACGAAGCGATGGGCATTCGGCAATAGCACTACCAGCCATACCAATCCAACAAAGACAAACCATTTACAAGATCCATGATGGCCAGATTTTGTGCCAGTATTAATTAAGTATTTTCCACTAAACGTAATAGGTTCAAGAAGTAAAATCAGCACATACCTTCAATGATATTTATAATGCCAAACTCAAAACATACACAACATAAATAATAAACATTAAATACAAGGGCAAATACAAGATCGTATAATTATCACGTCGACGTACCAGAAATAGGTAACTTCTTAATTTTGTAATGCATTCAATAGTCGAAAGTGCTGACGATCTGCCAAAGCAGTGGACAGTTTGTCAACCATAGCTAAAAACATCGCAAAACTACTACAGTTGGATCAACGTAACTTGACCGGATTGAAGAAGAAACATTTATTTGTTCAAATATGGGTGTACAATGTTGTTGTAGTTACATATAAGGTGCTAGCCATATTTTACCATTAACTGGCGTACAAATATTGGTCTATAATTATGAAAATAGATATAAATATTAAGAATTATAATTATCAATATGAATTCATTCATTCATGTTACATATGTGTATATAGGTATATTGCACTCAACAGAGTCTAGCGGGCTGCGCCCCGCCCACATATCCTTTTCTCTGTCATTAAAGAAACGAGTGTCAAGCGAACCGTTGTTTCACTCACCCGCACCTATACAACAGTGGCGACGAGGATTCTAGAAAACACGAACAAACATGGCGGCTACGTACTTCGGGATTTTGAATGCATTTGATCATGAATCGCAAGATTGGGATTCCTTCAAGAACCGCCTCAAGCAGTGGTACATCGCTAACGACCTAACGGGCGCAGAAACAGACAAGGCGGGTGTGAAACGCAGGGCGATTTTGCTTACGGCACTCAGCGACTCGACATACAAGCTTGCCAGCGACCTCGTGCTTCCAAAAAAATTAGAGGAAGAGGAGTTTGAAAGTATCCTTGATGCGTTGGACAAGCATTTTACGCCGAAGCGTCATGGTTTTGCCGAGCGTTCAACATTTTACGCGGCGACGCAGAGGTCAAATGAAAGTCACACGCAATGGGCGGTCCGGCTGCGTGGGTTAGCGGCTCACTGTGGATTTGCGAATTTGGAGGAGTCGTTGCTAGATCGTTTTGTCATGGGAATGACGAAAGGACCCGAGCGCGACAAACTTTTCACAAAAGACGTCAAGGAGCTAACGTTGGCGAAGGCAGTGGATTTAGCGGAAAGCGTGCGCTGTGCGCGTGCGGCCGCAGCGGGCGGTCCTACAGCGGTGGCGGCGTCCGACAGCGCAGTCTTCAAAATTGCCGACAAGCAGACGGACAGAGAATCCAGATGTGCGGTGTGCGGGTTTAAAAACCATAAAACGGTCGAGTGTCGTTTTAAGGACTTTAGTTGTCGCAAGTGCGGTCGTAAAGGTCATATAAGGCGTATGTGTTCTAATAAGGCATCGCGAACGGTGAAATACGTCGGGGCGAGTTCCGAGGAGGAAGGCGACGAAAGAGGTAAAGTCATTAATCATATTAGGTGTGAGTCAGATACGAAGCCAATGTCCGAGCGTATTCAAATTAACGGGTTGAATTTGCTTTTTGAAGTTGACAGTGGGGCGGCCGTTACTGCTATATCGGACAAGACGTATTACGATCATTTTCCGAATGTTCCCTTACTCCGTGCTACAAAAACTTTAAAAAGTTATGCTGGCGGTAAAATTATAACATTAGGCGTCATTCGAGTACCGGTGACCTACGTAGGTCACACACACACACTCAATGTTTACGTTGTGCGTAATGGCGGGCCCTCGTTATTGGGCAGAGATTTTTTCAGATTATTCAAATTACAAATATCCCCGATTAAATATTGTACTATCGCAAACGACAACATTTTAGACAATCTGGCTGAGGAATTCCCTTCTGTGTTTTCTGAGAAAATTGGGCGGTTCTCAAAATATAAGATTAGGTTGTCGCTAAGACCCGACGCCAAACCAATTTTTCGTAAAGCGCGGCCGGTAGCATTTGCACTACGAAACAAAATTGATAATGAGTTAGATCGCTTATTGTCGTTAGGCATAATAACACCCGTTCAGTATTCCGATTACGCTTCTCCTATAGTCCCAGTTCTGAAAAAGAATGGAGAAATCAGAATCTGCGCGGATTACTCAGCGACTATCAACAAACAACTCGTTATTGAAAAATATCCATTGCCGACTGTAGATGATTTATTTACAAAATTGCATGGCGGGCAACAATTCACAAAGTTGGATTTGTCGAGTGCTTATAACCAATTTGTACTTACTGAAGATGATGAAACACAAATGTTTACTTGTATAAATACGCATAGAGGTCTTTTTAAGTATACACGTTTAGTATTCGGGTTATCTAGTGCTCCCGCCATTTTCCAAAAGGCGATGCAAGGAATAGTATCGGGTTTGGATGGTGTACTTTGTCTGATGGACGATTTATTGATTACTGGTAATAATAGCACGGAACACTTAGTTAGATTAAAAGCAGTATTAAAAAGGTTAGATGATGCTGGCTTAACTTTGAGAAAAGATAAATGCGTATTTTTTCAAAATGAAGTTAACTATTTAGGTCACACAATTGACAAGAATGGTGTCCGGAAATCTCCCGATAAAATTAGGGCAATTCGTGACGCTCCTATGCCAACAAACATAAACCAATTACAGTCTTTTTTAGGATTGGTTAATTATTATAGGAATTTCGTGCCTCGAGCCTCGTCAATCCTCAATCCATTGTATCAATTATTGAATAAAAATACTAAATGGTTTTGGACGGATGCTCAACAACATGCATTTAATGAGATTAAACGTCACCTGACGTCAGACAATGTTTTAGCTCATTATAATCAGCACGCAACCGTTATATTGACGGTCGATGCGTCACCTTATGGTCTCGGCGCGGTGTTATCGCAAATAGACAGGGACGGACTCGAGAGACCTGTGTCGTTCGCGTCGCGATCGTTAGTATCGGCTGAGAAACGGTATTCTCAAATCCAAAAAGAAGCGACCGCTATAATATTTGGAGTTAAACGTTATCACCAATATTTGTATGGTAGGGAGGATCCGTTTATATTAAGAACTGACCACAAGCCCCTATTATCTATATTTGGGTCACATAAGGGAATTCCGGAAGTGACAGCGAATAGATTACAGCGATATGCAATATTTTTAGCAGCATATAATTACAAAATTACGTATGTAAAAAGCGCTGATAACGTCGCAGACTTTCTGTCTCGATCTATCGCAAACCCGGACAGTTCGAGTACGGGCCTGCAAGATGACGATCACATCAGCGAAGACCGCGCAGCGTACGTTAATTTTATTATAGATGGCGATCTACCTGTCACGCTGGCCCAACTACGCGAAGCCACTGACCGCGACGTAACTTTACAAAAAGTCGTGAAATATGTACAATTTGGCTGGCCGCGTAAAGTTAACGATTTAGACCTGAAACCGTATTATCAATGTAAAACACAGTTGTCTCTGGAGGACGGATGCCTCATGCGGGGTCACAAATTGTAATCCCGAAAGAATTACGCCGAAAAATAGTTACCGAATTACATAGTTCGCACTTCGGTATAGTGAAAATGAAGTCTGAGGCGCGGGCGAGATTGTGGTTCCCGGGAATCGACGCGGCGCTCGAGAGCGAGGCACGCGCCTGTGGCGTGTGCGCACAGCTGCGCCCCGCGCCGCCGCGCGCCCCGCTCGCGCCCTGGCCTTATCCGCCGCATGCATTCTATAGAATACACATCGATTTCTTAGGACCTTTGTATGATCGCATGTACCTTATAGTCGTCGATGCTTTTTCTAAATGGGTAGAATGCTTCTCGATGAGGTCCACCATTTCGTCCGATGCAGTAATAGAGCGATTGTATGACCTAATGTCTCGAATGGGCGTACCGGCGATCATCGTTAGTGATAATGGAACATCTTTTACCTCCCATAGATTCGAGGAGTTTTGTAAAACTAACGGCATACGCCATATTTTTTCTCCCGTATATCACCCTAGCAGTAACGGTCAGGTTGAAAGCTCCGTAAAGATAGTCAAAAAAGGGATCAAAAGTATAATATTATCTTGCCCCGATCGGAAAAATTTAGATGTAAGAATAAACAAGTTTTTATTCGATTATCGTAACTCGACTCACAGTACAACCGAACGATCACCGGCTCAACTGCTGTATGGCCGGCAGCTTAGATGTAGGCTAGATCTCTTGAAACCGACTCCATCGCCTTCCTCATCGGACATTCGTACCACGGTAGTAAATAAACAATTGTTACAGCGTAAACATTATGGTGGAAAAAATCAAAAAGACTTTAACATAAACGAAGAAGTGCTGATTAAAAAATATTTAAATAAAAAACACTATTGTTGGGTTAAGGGAACTATAACCGGCAGAGAAGGCAAGGTAGTATACAAAGTTTACGTTCCGGAACTGGGAGCCTATGTGATGCGCCACAAAAATCAGATGAAAACATATTATCTGAATGAGACCCCTCTGTCGGACATAGACGAAGACGACATAGAGGTGGCTGCTACACCTGCACAGCAAACGTGCACAGACAACCCGTCAACGCGGGTAGTGTCTAACGCGGAGGAGGAGGAGCAGACGGCGAGCAGCGGCACAACCCCGTCCCCTGCTCCGGCCCTATCCGGATCTCCTGCCGCGGGAGCTGGGACCGAGTATGCGGTTGCTGCAGACGAGTCCGTGTCAGCTGCAGAGGAGTCAGCTGTTGCCGCGAACGAGTCGTCAGATGCCAAGGAATGTGAATCACAAAGTGTTGCCACTGCCTTAGAAAACTTGCCTTTCCCAACGCGATCAGTGTTAAATAGACGCAACCGTCCTCGCGTTAATTATAAACAGTTTTTTTAGATTGTAAGTGTTATATAAAGAGGGAGGGATGTTACATATGTGTATATAGGTATATTGCACTCAACAGAGTCTAGCGGGCTGCGCCCCGCCCACATATCCTTTTCTCTGTCATTAAAGAAACGAGTGTCAAGCGAACCGTTGTTTCACTCACCCGCACCTATACAACAATCATTATCATCACTATAATGTAGACGTAGATTAAAAAATAAATGTAAGTATATTATATGTCAAGTTAGGTTCTTATCATTTTCGCGCATGTCATAGAGTTGTGACCCTAAAAGTACTTAAGAAAACGATTACCTAATTAAGTTTAATTGATTAAAAATACTAACAAAATATTAATTCATCAATATAAAAATACTATTTAAATGAGTTCATAAAAGTTTCAATTTAGTTACAGTAAATAATATAGAAAGTTTAAAAAACAATTTCATTACGAAAAAAAAAAACAAAAAACTTGAGTTAGTAATACTAATTATGACAATGTAATGCGTAATCGCATCTCTAATTCTCTTGGTTTAGTTACCTGCCACCATTTACTACTAAAAAATGCATCCGCGCAACCACTTTTCGCCAACTTCAATCCGGTCAATTACGCTGATCCTACTGTACCTACTGAAAAAGATCTGACGCTTTTGGGGCTCTGTAAGTCTGTACAATATAAATAGCAAAATAGCGCTAATTCGTATTTATCATTAGAAGCTTTTATTTAACTTGCCCTGTGTGTATGTTAGTTAGTTTGTGTGGGTCAAATATTGGAAGTCAAATTAGTACCACTTCCTGACGTTCGATAGGGCTCAAATTTGGTACACTAGTGCATCTTTAATGACACTGCAATATTATGGTAACATATACCTGATATGATGATGGAGTCTGAAGGTGGTCATAGGAACTCCTAAACTAAAACACTGAAACTTAGCAAGTTTGGGCTCATTTGATTCCTCTCAAGTACAGCATCCCGATCCTTTCTCTAACTGCGACCCCCCCGCCGCGTAAGGTTCTCAGATTCGTCTTGACAAGTGTGCTCTAATGATAGGGCCGGAAGGTGGTAATTGGTACACTGGTACTTACTCAGCAGTCATGTCAATCAGTCTAAATATAAGGCGGTAACTAAAAAGCAAAAAATAATATAGACACGACAACAAAAAATAATTAAACATTTTGAAGTTGGTGCCAGGAAATGTAGTTTTATGTTTTAGGAAGTCGGTTTTTTTTGTAAAATATTATTATTTCTCACTTATTTAGTGTATTGGTTTGTAGTTGATTTATGCTACAATAGCCTAATTCAAGCTGCTTTTTAGGATGCTGCTTTGATTTGACCTACACAAACTAGCATATAAACTAACTAACTAACATACACACAGAGCAAGTTAAATAAAAGCTTAAAAAAGGAAAGGTTTGTTTTATATGCCCTCGAGCGACCAACTTGGCATCCAATTTCTTAAAATGAAAAGTTTCGGATAAACTTTAGAACTTACTACATTACCACGTCTGAGAGCACATAAGCTCAAACAGGGATATTCTTATGCACTTTTATGGGTAGGCCAAAATTGGATGCGTGGGATCTCCGTCTCTTCGGCAGGAAGCAGGAACTAGCCCAGCGAGTAGATCGTAGGGTGGACAAGACAACCGGTGAGCTTCACAAATATTGCTGTGGCAATTTTTGTGAAGCAATATATTTAACTCTAACAAGGTGGCGATAAACTGTTTTGAAGAGTTTTTAGATTTTCACTTTCACAAATGCTTTAACGAAACGACATTAGTGGGTTTCCATAGAAAAACGGACATCGATAATAGCGATAAATACTCTATTATTTATGTGTCGCAGAAGGAATAAATGCAAAAATAATTCACAGTATTTTACGTTAATTGGAAGTGTGATAGGAATGAGTGAGTCATTAATTGTTGTTTTATGATATTGTAGGACCAAAGTCAACTTTACTGACGGTATATTGTGGAATGTGATAGCTATATGAAATTCACATAACTAATATTATTTTATAAGGTTGTGCTTTCAGTGTATGTTTGTTTGAAGACATACGTCTGATGAAACTGAAACGCAGTGTTTGATGAAATAATTTATGAAGAGTATGAGAGAGAAAGTAATTCACAAAGCTGACTAATTGAGGCAAACACATTTCTATGGAACTTTATTATTCGTTTTCAAAGAATACCGTACCATTCACAACTTTGACCACAGCCACTATACCTATAGATGCCCTTTAATAGCAAGCAAAAAGTTACTGGAAATTTGAACGATATTCAGAAAATGTAGTGATGGATGACTGACGTTTTTAAGTTTAAATTATAATTTAATACATTCATTGACAGATGATCTCATTATAACAAATTAATAAACAAATGTCCAAATTACGTGAAGAAATTGATTAACTTTCGCAGTTAAGCGAAAAGCAAACAAGTCAAAAATTAAAATGACTCCAATAAATAATCGACATAAACTCCATTGCCGAAAAGGCAAGAGCATGTCGGACCATGCTCAGTGTAGGTTTCCGCAACTGTCATTACTAAGAAGTACCTACACTACAAATGAAAAATACGACATGAAAAAGTTCACCAACTAAAAAGCGTATCTGCATGGCACTTACGTCCTATTGTTGAGAAGCGCAGTTTTCCGGCATTTTTTTTTAAATCCATACTCCATACTAATAAATGTGAAAGTAACTCTGTCTGTCTGTCTGTTACGCTTTCACGCTCAAACCGCTGAACCGATTTTGATGAAATTTGGTATGGAGATAGTTTGAGTCTCGGGGAAGGACATAGGATAGTTTTTATCGCGATAACCGACATCCACGCGGGCGGAGCCGCGGGCGAAAGCTTGTGTATAATAATTTTTTTTAGAATCCTTCAGAAAAAAGAAAAATATCTGCTTCCGTTACACGTATGAAGTGTCCTCCCTAAAAATATTTTTATTTTATAATTAACATCGAACTTAGCGGCCCATACAATACTACACACACACACACACACACACACACACACACACACACCTATACTCTATATGTCATCCATAGACCATATACAATGTGTAGTTTTTGAGTGAAATTTGGGTGAATTGCAATAGGGATAGATAGACAGGTCGAAACTATAGTTTTATCCTGTCCGTCTGTCGTTTTTGCTACAGAGCCCTAAAAATGAATGTGTGAATACCTACCTAATCTATTTATCTAGACTTCTATAGTGAGAGTATATAACAAGTAACAAATGTATATACACCGTGAATACCTAATCTATTTATCTAGACTTCTATAGTGAGAGTATATAACAAGTAAGAAATGTATATACACCGTGAATATATGAAAATGAATCCCTATTTCTCTTCGTCACGAGTTAACTAGAGAACGACTATACCAATTTTATTCCTTATATTTTTAGGGTTCCGTAGCCAAAATCGCTAAAGGGAACCCTTATAGTTTCGCCATGTCTGTCCGTCGTTCGTTGATCAGCTGTAAAAAAATCACGGTAGTAGCATATAATGAAATTAAAAGGAAAACTATCACAGCAAAGTAGGTTTGGTTACACGATGGGGTACTGATATTTACTATAATTTTGATATATTCAGAAATAAGTACATTTTTGGCTTAAGTTGGTAAATGGGGCGAAATAGGTCTCTACATCTACAGAAAAGTTTGTAGATCTGGCAATGCTGCCTACAAGATAAAAGGTCCTTCAGTTTATAATATAAAAGTTTATAAATTAGGCCTTCATACCATATTTTATCAAAACCTTGCGCTAAGAATACGGTAGTACCGATATACCTCTTTAATTTTAAAGGTTGCCTCGATAATATTAGTAATCCGATATACCTAATCTGTTGACAGTTTTTCCCTAAGCCCAAACTGGTGAGTCTGACTTGGTTATAACATTTGCCTCATTGATATTGATTGTAAGTAATAGTTTTAAAAACATTTTTTAAATAATTTTGATAGCACTGGTATCAAGGAGATCGGTCCTATCGATCGTAAAGAATTGTGTCGTCCATGCACCTTTCGTCAATATATTACACAAGTTTTAAGTGTCCAATTCAGTCAACCTTGTTTGAATGACCTTTCATTGTAATTATCTACGATCCACCAGTTAGGTCGTTCAATACTGCTTACTAGTACGGGTGTCTCTTATGCTACGGTCTAAATTACATAACTTAACGCCTCAATTTGTTGCGCGATTAAAATTTAAATTAATAGTGATTGGGAAGAAAGTTTAATACAATCGATCCTCTTTTCGGAAAACTTATGAAACAAAAGTTTGACCGCTACTACTTGGTTAAACACGGCTAAGACTAGGTCGTCATAGGTACGTTATACTAGTACTGTAACTGCCCTGGTTAAAATTACCGATGATATAAAACTGACCATGGAAAATAAACAACTCACCATTATGGTGTTTTGGATTTTAGCAGATTTTAGCCCCTTAAACTCAGTTGATTATGACATTCTTTTATGAATCCAATCTTCTTTGAATATTTCTTCTTCTGCAGTCTCATTCTTCGGGGACGGTCGCAGTCTGACCGTTCCGATGATCGATGATTTGTTTTCAAAATGGCGTAATTTGACCGCTGGCGTACCCCAAGGTGGCGTTTTCTCTTCTCCATTTTTATAAATATAGTAATATAAAGAAATAAATTACAAAGATCTTAACTTCAAATGACCATCTCTATGCAGATAACTTGCAACTATAAAGCAGGAGATATAGCTGGCACTGTAACTGCCATTACCTTAAAGAAATCAGCTTATGGCCTAAAAAATTGGACTTTTAGGCAACTCTTTAAAGTCTAAATCCATTATTGTTGATGGTAGATATATGTGAAACCTGTTGGATCACCAGAGTCTTCTGCAGGTGAGTTTAAATGCAGTTTCTGTCACGTTTTCCTCACGGACCAGCTAAGTATGCATAATAGAGAGAGAGAGTATGTATAATAGTTGTAATACATTTTTTTTCACAAAAAAATAATAATATAGGTACAACAACAAAAAATAATTAAACATTTTGAACTTGGTGCCAGGAAATGTAGTTTTATGTCTTAGGCACCAACTTCAAAATGTTTAATATTTTTGTTGTTGTTGTACCTATCTATATTTTTTTTAGTGTATTGGTTTGTAGTTGATATAAGTTACAAAAGCATAATCCAAACTGCTCATTTATTTTTACAAAATGTAGCATTCTGCGATACAAGGTCGTTGATTTTTGAGGAATTCACTTGATACTAGACTATCAATTCCATTACATGTTTTGATGGAGACGAAGTATCAGGTACCTATCGAACACGGTACTCAGATCGAAACCCGCAATAATTCTTATTGAATAGTTTCACTAGTAATTTGTGGTCTTCATCATCAGTTCCATTTCACTTAAATATACCCAAATTACCATAGGTGTGCCTTTAATATTTGAAGTGTTCCCTCGATTTCTCCAATATCTTATCAAATCCAAACTTTGATATCAAAGGGGCTAATCTGGAACCCTTTCAAAAACACAAATATTTTTTCAATCAGTACATCCTACAGCGAGTACTCAGGTAACAAACTTTAAAAAAAAAAACAGTCAAATTGAGATCCTCCTCCTTTTTGAAGTCGGTAGAAAATGGCGGCAAACTAACACGTCGCTATTTTTACAGCTCCGAGTTTAACGTGTACTAAATCACAAAACAAATATACTCTATGAGTGCAAAATATACTTGAAATACGTGATGATAACTAGATAAGAACGAGACTTTGTGATACAAAAAAGAAAACTTGAAAGAATATAAATTTGATACTGAAAGATAATAAACTTGAAACTGGCAAATGCACAGAATGTCTGATCCATAGTTCCTACCGATTAATATGGGCGGGAAAAGTCGAAGGCGAAAAGGAAACAAATACGATTGTTACAATCCTAACAAAAAAAAAATACCGAGTTAATGAATCTCCGATTTTTTTAATACCCTTAATAAGTATCTTAATAACTTTATGTTAAATACTTACAATAGCACAATGTTTAATTTTTTTCACCAATTGTAATTAGCTGTGTTTCTGGGAACTAATAATAATTGACAATAATTTAGCTTAAGCTCGCCTTTGTATATAATTACTATCTATATTGTAATATTTTTTGTTATTTTTCTTTTTCTGTGTGTACAATAATAAGAATGACTTGGAATATTTAGTATTAGCAAGATTATTAAAAAAAAATGCCAATATTATCAACCAGTTATAACTAGTTGTAATAACTTTTTTGCAATTCTTCGAATTGTGTTATTAATCTATACTAACATTATAAAGAGGTAAAATTTGTGAGCTTTGACGTTGTAGGGGGTAATCTCTGGATCTATTGAAGCGATTTTGAAAATTCTTTTACCAATAGAAATTCAAGTTATCGGTGAGTGTTCTAGGCTATATTTGATTGACAATACGAAGCCAGCTAGAAAATTATACATACATAATACATATCTGGAATGTGATTCAATACATACTTACTTAAAATCACACATATTTATAAACTTATTAATAACAGAATCCTAAATCGCGAACAATTACAATGACATAATATTTATGTTTTGTAACATTATTATTTAACATTAACATTATTACATTATTGTCATGTCCATTTGCTGCTACAACAAATGATCATACTAATTACTACAAATATTAATATGTAAGTAAAGACTTCTATCAGCCTTGCGACGATGTCCATTCAAAAAATAGGCCTCTCGGAGTCTTGTGACCGATCTTTAACTAAAAAGTAGAAAAACTGTTTTTCTACTTTTTAGTTACCTATATGAATCTACTAACTATGGTTTGTCTGCTAGCGTAAAGTTGGAAGATGGTTTCTATATTTGATACTCACGTATTACTGGAATAATCTATACTAATATAAAGCTGAAGAGTTTGTTTGTTTGAACGCGGTAATTTCAGGAACTACTGATACGAATTGAAAAAATATTTTACTGTTGGATAGCCCATTTATAGAGGAAGGCTATAGGCTATAATATCCCGCTACGACCAATAGGAGCTGAGCAGCAATGATAAATGTTGCAAAAACGGGGAAAATTTACGCAGACGAAGTTGCGCGGGACAGCTAGTATATGTACCTAGTCTGGCCATAAATACTGTTACAATTAAAAATAAGAAAGATATTACATTTGAATTTGGAATCTGTCATTTTTATACGATTGTTCATTGTATTTTCTAATTTTGGCGCCAATACATTGTACAATATTTTGCTATATTAAAATGGAGTGGGGTGATAAAGAAAACCGAATCGCTGTGATTGCATTACACAAAGTTGGTATGGAGCCGAATGTAATTTTTAAAACTCTCCATACGCTTGGTATTAGTCAAATGTTTGTGTACCGGGCTATTAATAGGTACAATGAGACCTTCTCTGTTTGTGACAGAAAAAGATCTGGCCGTCCACGTAGTGTTCGTACGAAAATGGTGGTCAAAGCAGTAAGGGAAAGAATTCGAAGAAATCCTGTCCGAAAGCAAAAGATTTTATCTCGGGAGATGAAGATAGCACCCAGAACCATGTCACGCATTTTAAAAGATGACTTAGGACTTGCAGCCTATAAGAGACGCACTGGTCATTTTTTAACTGATAATTTAAAAAAGAATAGGGTGGTAAAATCGAAGCAACTACTGAAGCGGTACGCAAAGGGAGGTCACAGAAAAATTTTGTTTACGGATGAGAAAATCTTTACAGTTGAGCAACATTTTAACAAACAAAATGACCGTATTTATGCTCAAAGCTCTAAGGAAGCTTCCCAATTAGTCGACAGAGTGCAACGTGGGCATTATCCGACTTCAGTGATGGTTTGGTGGGGTGTTAGCTATGAAGGAGTGACTGAGCCATATTTTTGTGAAAAAGGTATCAAAACATCGGCACAAGTGTATCAAGATACCATTCTTAAGAAGGTAGTTAAACCCCTTAACAACACCATGTTCAATAACCAAGTATGGTCCTTCCAACAAGACTCAGCGCCGGGTCATAAAGCTCGGTCCACGCAGTCTTGGTTGGAAGTGAACGTTTCGGACTTCATCAGAGCTGAAGACTGGCCGTCGTCTAGTCCCGATCTTAATCCGCTGGATTATGATTTATGGTCAGTTTTAGAGAGTATGGCTTGCTCTAAACGCCATGATAATTTGGAGTCCCTAAAACAATCCATACGATTGGCAGTGAAGAATTTTCCCATGGAAAGAGTGCGTGCTTCTATTGATAACTGGCCTCAACGTTTAAAGGACTGTGTTGCAGCCAATAGAGACCACTTCGAATAAGCTTTTTATATTTTGAATTGTTTTTTATTTATGTATTAAACTAACACACTGTAAAAGTAATAAATATTATTTGCAATAAAAAAAAATGTTTTTTCTTCGTAACAATATTTATGGCTAGACTAGGTATATGTGGTGAGTTAAATGGTTGTCAGCCAGTATCTAAATTTTTTTTTTATACAGATTAGAATATTTTGCTGGAACTAGTAAATGCAATAATGGAAACACAGGACTGAATGGTCAAGGAACGAAAGATATCCACTGGAAAGAAATAAAACTCTCGTGTCTCGTTAAACATGGCTAACAGAGGATGTAGGTACCATCCAACTATAGTGTGTATTCTTCCGGACACTTATTTAAAACAAATCATAAAGCTTTTGAAGCGGTCACAAGGAGCTTTTCCCTCTATATGAGTATGTGGACCGTTGAAGTATTTCTACTGGTAAAGTAGAAATACTTCAACAGAAGAAAAATTTTACAAACTGATGTTGAGTGGGAATAAGGATGAATACATTAGTTACGTTCGAATCCTAAACACATATAGTTCATTCATAAAGTCGACGCAGCACTGTTTTAATGATAATAATAAACTGATTTCGAATATACACACAATGGTAACTTTTTAAACATTGTTTTAGAATTTATTCCTTCATTTGCATCGATCGAAGGTCAAAAGAATTAAGAAATAAAGTTCCCAATCGCATGTTTCGCTGATAAGTCTATCATATCTTAAATCTACCTATGTAGAAGATATAATGATAGACAGATTAATTTAAATTCTGAACCTTCGAAAGTTTTAGTACCTAAGTATCTACCCATACCTTGTAGAATGTGATCGTTTCCATCATCCTTCAAGCCGAAAAAATAAAACAATTCGACCATTTATTGAAAATTACATTACGGAGATACCCATGATGACAATACAATAACAATATAACACGCACAAACGCACTTAGATTCATTTACGTATGAGAATTACAGCATAATTATTAATAGCAACAGCAACATGGGTGCCTACAACATTCAGTTTACTTACACATTTTTAAAAATGACATTAGAATGAGGACACACACATGTTTAATGATAAGATAGCGACGCACCGGTCCACATATGATTAAATAAAAAGCATTTTATGTAGAACATGATATTCTGAAGACGGTTTGCTAAGCCATTCATTGCTGAAAACGCGCGCGACAGTGAATCGGTTCTGAGAAATCTACGCGCGTTTCCTGGAAGCGCTACTATGGGCGCACACATTCGCAAATCACTGTGTAGTCAATATAGCACACATCGACGCCCACGGCCCTGATAACGCGCTGGCGTGACGACTTGACGAGACGTATCGGTGCTCTCATTAACCAACCAACTCGTATTGCGCGACCCGGCTCGACTTACACCCAATCAAACAATTGTAGCAAAAGAATTACGACGTAGCTGAAGTCCATTGCACCGTGCCAAAACGAAAAAAAATCAATGACACGGGAATATCATTCGGTCAGTTGGACAACGTTAGTATGGTGGAATAAGACGGATAAACAAAAACAATTGTACACTTAGATCACCTTCTAAAACAAGCGCTATGCTAATGTGGTAACAATATGACCATAATAATTGAGTAGGTACCTTCTAAGGCAAAATAACTGGGAAGGAATGCTATTTCAAATTCTATTGAGAACTAGATATATAGAGACTAAAGAGTCTGCCAATAATATGAGCTCAATAAAATGATCGCAGAGCAACGGGGTCAGCGGCGAGATGCCAACGGTCAATAATGATGACTTGACATACGAACTGAATAGCAATCAATCAATTGAACTCTTTATTTTACTGCCAAGTATATTTCGTTTGTGTTATACCGACGTAACTAAGTCGTTTAATTCATTCCGTAATTATTGTCAAACGATGAACAGATGACCTAAATATTTGCATATGTAAATCTAACATAGTATTTAAATAACCCTCCTTACGCAGGGTAATTAATATCTTAAGTATACTTACTTACTGTAAACTCTAAAAAAATACTGTCATGAAATGATTATGCCCGGAATAATGATGCAGACTGTACTCTGCACATATACCACAGTATTAGTAGTGGATACATTTATCCATATTCCAACCAGATTCCACTATGACATGAATTTAGGACTCGTTTTATTTCCGTGTTTCCTATCAATTTTACTTCCTACTATTCTAGGTCGCAAGTATGTGGTTTTAAAGGTAAGGAGAAGCACATTTAACATATAAGACAATGATTTCCACATCTAAAAGATCGATTTTGAAACCCGAAATTGAAATATTATTCATAATATTTGTTTTTTTTCAGTAATCTAGTATCGAAAGCGTATAAAGCGTGTACTCACTTGGTGAGACTGGAGGTAGCATCGCAGAGGGCGGCGGCGGCGGCGGCCCGGCGCTCCGCAGCCGCGTCTACCATGCCTCTGCATCACCGCGATGGGCATCACTCGCCAGTCGCGCCACCTCGCCCCTACACCACCACCCACCACACTACACTACCACACTGACATCACAATGTACATACAACACCCTCACTGCCACCTGACCGATACCTGATCACTTGAGGTTGCTATACGATACTATCGTATTTCAGTTAAAGTTATATCGCGCCTACAAGGATTACTAGGATTTATCCAGAATTTCACAGGGATCTGAAACAAACAAACACATTGTAAGCATAGGTACGTGTTGATACGCATTTTCATGGTTTCATTATGTTTAAAGGCAATTAGAGGACTGATAAAAGCTATGGACAATTCGCTTTAAACTCATGATTAAAGCAAACGTTGATGTAATTATAGGGATACTATCTACAAAAACCGGGCAAGTGCATGTCGGGCCACGCACAATGTAGGGTACCGAAGTCACCCACCCCCCCTTCCATCCGAATAATGCGGCTTTTGAAATGGGTTTTCTGTTGTTTTTGTTTCATACTTACAACGTTATACCTACCTATTTAATAATAATTTTCAATGGAATTTGTACGAAATTTTGTTACTTCTCATTTGATCAGCTGTTACTCGTAAACATGTAAAACCTTCTTAGCTGTGATAGTTTTCCTTTAAATTTCACTATATATACTACTACCGTGATTTTTTTCACATACTCAACATGAACCATTTTGCGGACACTTTAAATCTTAATATTTCACAAACGAATCCCTAAATCTAAAAATCACATCCCCACTTTACTTAAAGGGGATGAACCTAAAAAAAATTTTTTCAAGAGTTTATTTTTCACTTTGTCGATGTAAGTAATATGTGTATCCATGCAAAATTACAGCCTTATAGCACTAACAATCTCTCTAAGCAAAGCTGCGGACGAGGGTTGATTTTGGCTTTCGATCAAAATGCAAAAAACACTTGTTTGTTTGTTTTTAACCAAAAAGTAAAATACAAATTTTCACTGATGTCATTTCAAAATTGACGGAGTTTCATACAAACTTGCAACCCCTATTTATCCCCTTAGGGGACGAAATACTGAATAAGTCAACTTCAAATTTCAAAGGTTTGTAGCTCTGTCTGTGTTAATAAATCAGTCAGTTGGTCAGGAAGGCGACAAGTTATTAATGTCTATAAAGATAGATTTAAAACGGTTACCCAATTCCATTAATTACAAATCAGTACCTAACTACTAAAAATATTTGCGGCAAGTAAATGAATAGGTACAGTTACAGTCCAGGTGTCAGTAATTTCTTTTGACATCATAGTAACAGCATTTAGTATAATACCTACTTTCCATTATAGGTGTAGTAGTAGTGTGAAATTGTTGACAAGATGTCTCGCAAAATAAAGCTGTATAACTTGTCTTTTTCATGTTTTTTCTACTTTTCAAAACATTATGCGAAATTAATGAAAGAACCTAGGTTTTTCCACATAACATGTCAAAAAAAAGCAATCCGGAAAAATCGTTTTTTTTGCTTGGATGCTTGATACGAATTTATCCAAATGCAGGATTTATCCTCACCGGTCACTGGTATATAATGATGATAATAACTACCTACTTGTATGATTCAATTATTCTTCAAGACAAAGAGAATCCATTCATTTTTAGGGTTCTGTAGCCAAAATGGCAAAATGGAACCCTTATAGTTTCGCCATGTCTATCCATCCGTCCGCAGCTTTGCTCAGAGACTCTTAGCTATAAGGCTGTAATTTTGCATGGATACATATATTACTTACGCCGACAAGGGAAAGATTTTTTTTTCGGTACCTCCCCTATATTTAAAGTGAGGATGTGACTTAGGGATCCGTTTGTGAAATATTAAGATTTTTTAATTTGTATAGTCAAATTAAAAGGAAAACTATCACAGCTAAGAAGGCTTTACAAGTTTACGAGTAACAGCTCATCAAATGAGAAGTAACAAAACTTCGTACAAATTCCATTGAGAATTATTATATTTAATTGAAAATTAAAATTAAGGTATACCTAACGTTGTAAGTATGAAACAAAAACAACAGAAAACCCACTTCATGCATTATTATTTTCATAATGTGTACAAATCGCGAAAGTTTATCAATATTTATAACAGATCTCTTGTACCCATGATATCTGTGCACTATCTTACTCAATGTTTTCATATCTTATGTATCAGGTAACTACGTTCAATTTATAAGCTTAGGTGCAACAGACTAGAATGGAGTCTCGGTGAAGCATTGTAAACTTGTGATTTGCTATTTTAAGTACCTATGTCATGTGGTTGCGTGTTTGAGTACCTACCTACGTAACTGCCCATTCTCATTTATATTATAAGTATACTTACCATTTAAAGTGTTGATAATCCATATTAATTTAATATGCAACGCAAAATGTGTAACTTCAAGGTCCTTAATATTATCATATTAAGTTCTACTTAGAGGACACAGAATATATTAAATCGGTGTCTTTTTTAATAAGAGCCTCAAGTAGGAGGATGACTCTGATTTATCTTAGAAAGAATCCAACTTTCACCTAAATCTACAATTGTTTGTAATCTGTCTGGTATGAATTTCAGTTTGTAATATTTTATTTATGTCGTTCGTTTCTTATACAAATCGTGACGTTTGAAGTTGTATAAAGGCTCAATCGCAGCGATCGTCGTTCTATTCGATTAGAGTTTATGCCGCTTGTCTAGGGGATCTGTTGCGGTTGCGATCAACTGATAGGCCGATATCCGCGCCGGCGGCCTGCTAGTGTGTGGGAGCGTTCAGAGTTCAGAGACGTTTTTTAATTTTGCCCTCTTTAATATTCTCTTTGTACTACGGCTAATAGGTGTACAAGATATTCAAAAAGTTATGAAACCGAATTATAACATGAAGTTTAATCCTTTTGTTACAAAAGTTATTTAGGTACCTACGGCATATCTATAAATAAAATATATATAAAAAAATCAATGTTTGTCTGTATGTCCTCTATGCGTTCCGAAACTATTGATCAGATTGTGATAAAACTGTAGCAGAATGTTCTAGGAAAGCCGGCGAGTGTTCCTGGCTTTAGCCACAGCGAAGCGTGGCCGAGTTCAGCTAGTTCTTCATAAAAATGAGCTTTCTCATAATACTATTCTCTGATACAACTGGTAATTAAAATATTACGAGAAAGCTCATTTTAGGACTTGGGTATTATTAATTTGCTCAGAATTCCTCCGAAAATCGTACATCTAACTGAAGTTATTTAGCATGCTTGACTACTACAAATAAAAAACAAAATCACTAAAATTAGAAAATAGAATTTGAAGCGGGATAAACTAAGAAGATACATGAGTGGAGAAGTAGATTGATGATGAGAAATCAAATTATATTGAGAATAATAATATCTTTATTTTATTAAAACTTTTTAACGACCAAATACCATCATCTATTTCTAAACAAAGACTAAAAATATTTTGGTGTCGTTCGCCTTCGAAGTTTGCAAAGTCATGGACAGCATTGTACATTGTTCGGCATCTATATTTTGAAACATACTTGAACTTAGGATGATCTTGCATATTGTATACGATGAGTATATTTTTTATAACCAAGTATGATGACCTCATGATGATTTCACTCACACCAAATGAGAAGACGAGCTACACAGGTGTCGACACCGCTCAAATTAGAATAAAAGGTGTGTGGGTAAAAAGCCTTTGATAAAAACAGACGATCGCATTAATTATTTTCACTGAAGTTTAACAAATAAACTTTAAGTAAATCATGTTTAGATATATCTACTTCCAATTAAAAAACACACATACGATTGCCGTTACTTCCGAATATATTTTCTTTATGCTCATGTAATTATAAAGAAACTCGTATGCAAATTTTCGTAACTAACTTCTACATTCAGCGGTTTTTCTCTTGTATAATCCCGAATTCCCAACGCGAAAGAGTGTTTTGCGTTGCATACGTTTAACGTGTGTGTAACTGCCTGTGTGTCCAAAGGGATAGATAGATTTGAATGCGGTGTTTTTATTTAAAAAGTTAATTTAGCCGTTTTAATGACAATCAAGTTCTTGTCCAACGTATAATTTTTAATGTAATTAAGAACAGTCTTGCATGTAGCATGCAGGTTACAAATGACAATTAAATGTGTCCATAAACACAAACATGCAGCGCATTTTATTTCGAGAGATTCTACCTTTAACTAAAATGAGGTGAATAATCATTAGGTACCTCATCCTAGGGTAAGTATGGTTAGTTCATCAAGAAGATGGTAAGTGCAACAAAACAGTTACCTACTGCGCGTTTGCTCTAGAGACAGAGACAGACGGCTTTAGACATTCAGGCTCTCTTGGCTACCTTCTTTTTTGACTGCTTCTTTTTTTCAGTTCGGAGAAGAGAAGTTTAGATTAAACATCTCTTACTTTCGAACTTCTCTTTAAGCAACTATTTTCAAAAGCGGTCTTCTTTTAACACAAAAGGTAAATAGGAGAGGATGCATACCACAGAATACGGATAAACAGCTACTATAGGCCATCAGCGATAAATAGATAGATTTAACATCAATGCGAGCCTATAGCTAAGTAGGTAAGTACTAGGTACCTACGTATTGGATGAATGTATTGTTTCCCATAAAAGGTTATTTTATGTATTAGGTACTAGCTGACCGGCGCAACTTCGTCTGCGTAATTTTTCCCCGTTTTTGTAACATTTTTCATTACTGCTCTGCTCCTAATAGTCGTAGCGTGATGTTATATAGCCTATACCCTTCCTCATAAATGGGCTATCCAAAACTAAAAGATTATTTACAATTCGGATCAGTAGTTTATGAGATTACCGCGTTCAAACAAACAAGCAAACTCTTTAGCTTTATAATATTAGTATAGATTACGTTTATGTAATGTAGCTACTTAGTACAAGTATCCTTCTTTCTAATTAGGTAAGCTGGATACCCAACTAAAAAACAATGCTTGCATGTTTGTACTCTATGCGTTCCGACACTATTGATTAGATTGTGATGATGATGATGAAACTTTGATACAGTGTTCTGGACTTCTAGAGACTCCCGCGAGGGTTCCTGACCCAAAAAATGTAAAAAAAAGGTCACAGCAGAGCATGGCCAGGTTCAGCTAGTTGCTTATAATTTTTAAAAAAATGTTTTAATGTTTATCCTTTGCGTTCCAAAACCATTGATCAGATTCTGATAAAACTAGGGTTGCCAACTGTAAAATCAGGCAACCAGCACGGGAAGCGTAAAAACCCCGGATTTGGAACCTCAGAACGCAGTACATCAAAACACGCGAGCCACCCTGATGCCCGTCGGCGGTGTGCCATGGCTTGAAAATTGCCAGGACCCTCTTTAAACTAGGGTAAATCCGGGGAAACCCGGACGGATGACAACCATAGATGAAACTAACATTGGAAGGGTGCTCTGGGGACGCCCGCGAGTGTTTCTGGCCAAAAAAGCCAGAGCGAAGCATAACCGGGTTCAGATAGTTGCTTGGATAGGTGGGTATAATAGCAAGGTATGTAAGTACCAACAACATAATTAATGCGGTTTAATTCCCGCCATAAACACCAACGACGAGAAGGCGTTGGTGTTTCTCCCCTTCAAAACTGGGTGACTAAGTGGAGTAAAGCCCCCTCCCAACACTTACCTGCCTATTTAATTTAGGTAAATTGTACTGTGTAGATAATACCTATATAGGCACATATAATAAGTCAATAATTATTTTTTACCTATTTACATATTTAGAGCCCTACCAAGCCTGATCTGGTAGGTAGGTACTTATTTACATTAAAATTTCAAAGTGCTTTACTTGTAGGTAAACAAAGTTCCATACAATACATGGTAGGTAGGGTAATAATACCTACTTATTACATTTTGTAATGACATTGTTTCTGTAAAACAAATAAAATCAATGGTTTCCGTGTAAAAAGGTAAAAGGTGGTAAGTAGGTAAGTAAGTACATTACCTTTTATCCTAACTTTTGATAATCACTTACTTTACAATACCTACTAACTATAACAAATGAAAAAATATAAGCATTGTTTCTGTAGTTTAACAATACCTAACAGATTACTTTGTAATAAAGATAAGTAGCCGCACATTTACCAAATTAGAAATAAAAATTATCAATAAAAACAAGCAGAGGTAGGTATACCTACCTACCTACGTATTGACGAGACTTATTAAGCATAGCAATGAAGTGTAAGCCAGTATTACAATTTTATGTATGAGATCATCGATATGTATATACAGCAAATGTAATAAATATAAATATGACTCACCCGTTATGTACCCTGCCACAGAAAGACCGTGTAGGTTATCATTATCACTATTGATGAACGTCACGCACAATACATACAACACATACGTCGTCACAAATCGCCTACAATCTAACATTTCAGTGTTTTTTTATTTACAATAATATATCTATGTACCAAATAAAACCATTTTAGTTATTCATATCTAATTTTCTACAACCAATATCCGACAACATTTGAGAGAAAGAGAAGCAAAGCAAAAAATGTGTAAAATCTTTGTGTAGGTATTGAATTTCTGTAAATTTTACAGGTGGTGCCATCTCTGATTTTTCATAAACAATATTTAACATACGAAATAGAAAACATCGCCGTTTGACATTTACTATTATGCTTGTCATGAGGTAACGAGTGATTTAATAATGTTATTAAAATTCAAATTAAAATAGAAATGGTAACTATTGTCAAATAAAATCCTCAAGAAATAATTGGAAGTCGTGCACAAAGTATAGATTTTATTTATAACCATATTAAAATATTTAACTAAGAAATATGTCTTTGTATTGCAAAGCAAACGTTTTACCAAGGTTACTTCGCTCAAACGAGTACAACTTTTTTTGTGACAATGTCTGCATCTGTTGATTAAAATTTGAAACATAATAAGCTTCTAAACAAGGTCAACAGTTTTCATCAACTCGCAGTGAATAAAAATAATTAAAAATAAGTGTGTATTATGTCCATGCTTTCGAATATCTTCCATTTTATGTGTCATCACCAAATATTCAAGTACAAGTGTCCGCGAAAATGATCTGTACTTTGTTTTTCGCAATCACAACGTTACATGAACATGGATGACCTAAAATGCGAATATGTGAAGAAAAAAAGATGTTTGGAACGCACAAGAAATGCAAATTAAAGAAATTATAATGTTTTGCATTACGATTATCGACAATCATTGACCTATTCAAGCCATCGCATAACGATCGGTGAATTGCTTGGTCACAAAAGTGAAAATGTGATGTGTCAAACTGATTGTTTACCTCGCGGACAGGTGAGTGGTTTGTAGAAGTTGTACGCGAGGGCGGCGGGAGGCGGGCGGTATGTCTGGTCGATCAAGTCCCTTGAACGGCGGTTACGAAGCCGCAAGGCTCACCGTCCGTAAGGATCTGTTCCCAGAGGTTCGACTACCTAAACTGGCATCTGTCACCTCCGGTGGCAGCACTGACCAGGAAGGTGACGACACCGTGTCCTGTGTTAAACTCGAAACTGATTTCGAACAGAGCATCGACGATATCCGTAATCAGAAGCTCCAAGTGGCCAATGGGGCACTTCCTTGCCCTACTCGGCCGCGTCACAGAAAACACAAGCATCACTCTCGGCAGAGTTCTGAAGCTTCAACCATGAATGGTTTTTTACCTCCAAAAAGTAAAAGGAGAAAAGACTCAAAAGATTCATCTCATAGGAAACATTCAAAAAGTAGTGTTGTGTTGTCACAAGTGAAAGGTGGTAAAAACTTGAACTTAGTGAGTAGTAGTGAGTGTCAGGATGATGATGAAGACTTTGAAGAGTCTGTAGAAGAGGAGGTAATGGAGGCGGAGGATGAAGCAGAGGATAGTGAAAGTTCTGAAGATGAAGTGCTCAATCGCAAATCAAAGTTACCCATAACAAATATGCCACGCCAAAGTGGCAAACCTTACAGTCATGAACTTAGTCAATTATCTACAAAAAAGAGTAAAAAGGAGTCAAAAGAGCAAAGAACTCGTGCAGTTATACCATGTAGTGGCAAACCTCGGTCAATGTTGGACATTTGCAGTTCTCGTAGTAAAAAGAAATCAAAGAAGTCTGAGTGTACAACCACATATCGCAGTCAGATAGTGGATACTAACTCTATAAAGATAAAGATTAGAAGAACAAGTTTTCATGAAACCGTAAGTACTTTTCTTTCTATTTACACAGTTTTATTTCATTGCAAGTGTAAGATAAGGTGTTAAACTACCAGTGAAAGATTGTTTCTAAAGGTTATGTATACTACCTATATTTACTTTGTGCTTATTCATATTCTCTAGTACTACATCTGTACTATAATTTCGAATAAAATATATCAACTAATAATGCAAAGGTCAATCAATAACTACATAGTAAATAAATACAGGTAATACCACTACAGCTGATCAGATATTTAAAATCGTTCTTGTTTGTAAACAAATATCTTTTGAAAAGCTTTAGTGTTTTTTTCATACTAATGTGCTTAGATACCTTATAAAGAAAACCATGCAGAGTTGGCATAACATTAGCTGATATGGGAGCATCATATAGTATTCATTTACTAGAAGTTTGTAAGAGCTTAAATTTCCTGAAATCATTTCTTATCCTCGGTCTACATCACAAAAGAAACCATTCCACAAAATTCCAGCTCCCTACATTAGGTGGTCTAGGCTAGGAGTTATGTAGTGATTATACTTTTGTTTCTGTTTTAATGTAACTTTACTTTTGGCTGTAGTCTAATACTCAAATGCAACCCAATTACATTGGACTAGCTTTCGCCCAGGCTCCGCCCTCTTGGATGTCAGTTATCGCAATAAAAACTATCTTATGTCCTTCCCCGGGAATCAAACTATCTCTATATCAAATTTCATCTAAATCGATTCAGCGTTTTAAAAGTGAAAAGGTAATGGACATAGTTACTTTCACATTTATAATATTAGTATGGATTGGTAAGTCTCATGCTCTCATTGTTGGTTAAATAGTAGCTACAGAAATACTATTAAAGTTGTCTTAGTGTGTATTGTAAAGTGTAGTATTGTAATACTTTAGAGATATAAATATATTAGTTAGTCTTAAAATTTAAAGTGTAGAAGTGGTAATAAGGCGGGCCTGAAAATAATAAGGCTGTGCCTTGCGGCTCAAATCTGCTTAGTGATTACTTTTTTAACTCAACTCAGTATTCTCAGGGTTTTGCATGGTCAAACAAACTCCTTAGTTTTATAATATTAGTATAGCTGACTTAGGTGACACCTAAATATTTTGTTAAAGAGAATTACTCCCTAAAAATACTATATTATATATTTCAAAATACGTATTATAATGATAAATTAATGAACATTTGTTTCTATATAAAGGAAAAAATACCATGAATTTCTATATAAAAAGGAAAGTGCAGCTACAGTGCTGACTAATCTAGATATAACAATATAGCAGTCTACAGACAAAAATTAGTGGACCACCAAGAGCTATAGCAATTAGCTGAGCCTGAAATACCACCACCAATAACTATACCCTGTGGGATATTTATTATTTTTGACTGGCCTGTTGGTGTAGTGGTTAGTGACCCTGACTGCTAACCCTGAAGTTGTGGGTTTGATCCCCACCCAGGATAAATCTTTGTGTGATGAGCATGATGGTTTATTCTGTGTCTGGGTGTTATTTATCTATACTGAAAGAATACTAAAGAAAGAAATAAAACATGATTTAAAGTAATTAAAGCACAATGTGTCATAGTTCATTACACTCTTAATATTATTGCATTTATTTGCATTGAAAACAAATAAGTTTATTATATAAATAGTCATCTCTTTTCAAATGGGACATAATGTTTTGAAACTAATTATATTAGAAAAACTTTAAAGTTATTGAAATGAAAATTACTTAGTTACAGAAGTAATTATGACAAAAACAATTGTTTTTTATTTTAATTGTTAATTCAAACAAATATTGTAAAATTTAATCTACATAATAATGATACTTCACAAATAATTAACATTCATATTAAGTAATAAACTAGTTAATTATTTTTACAAAATTGTAGCATAAACATGTATGCCATTTAAGATTTTATTTGGTTTATCATACTTTATTTAAAACTGATACTCCTTATATCAACATTGTGCTGGTGATTTTAATTTATTTAGTAAAGAAACAAACAACTTAAAATTAACATAAAAAAATAGTAACACTGTCATCCATAAATTTTCAAATATTGGGTATAACATAGCAGCTGTTATGACCCAATATTTGAAATGTATAAATTAAAATAACTTTGTTTACCACTTTTGGTTATATCAATTAGACTGGATGACTTTGTGCAAGTGCAGAGCAAATGGGCCTCATTCGAAGATACTGCTATTCTTACAACAAAATAATCAAATCCCACTCAGTTTTGTAATGCATTTAATTCCTACTCTGTTATTGTCACACCAGAGAATAGTAGTTTCAGAAATATTTTTAAGCTCTGTGGTCACTACTATTGTTATTTTTTTTTTAATATTATCTGGCGAACCCTGGTAACTTTCTTAATCCCTTTTGAAACATTCGCAGAAACTGATAGACTATGGGACTCACAAATAATGTGGCTTTCTATTATTGATAAAATAATTTTCAAAATCAGTTTAGTAGATCCAAAGAATACCCCCTACAACCTCACAAACTGACAAACATTACCTCTTTATAATATTAGTATAGATACAATACTACTATTAATAAAAATATAGAAGTGACTATATTAAATAAACTAAACTAAATCTTTATTGAAAGCAAATCTCTGCTTGTTGTTGTAATAGACAAGGGCACATTTAGTTTTTATGGTGATCCCTTTTATCCTGCTAAACAAGAGTAAAATATTATTAAAGTAAAATATTGTTAAGTAGATGTGTTAGGAGTCATTAGCATAAAAGATATAAATTAGTGTGCAATGGACAGACTCTAAGACAATTTATCCAAAAAATATCAACTATTTTTTTTGCACTATTAAATAACTGAAATGTAATAGTAATAAAACACACCAACACACTTTGTTTACCCTAAAGGGGGTAACTACATGATAACAAATTTATTCATTAAAAGTACCCTATATTTTCTTGGTCTTTCAGATTTGTAGACTAGTGTCTCTTCTGTAGGAAAAAATTACAATAGCATGCTTACAATCTAACACCTATTATAAATGCGAAAGTTTGTATGTTTGTTACTCAATCACGCCAATCCATTTGAACACATTGGATGAAATACACATAGGCATTTTTATCCTAAGAAATGAATATTATCCGGATAACAACTAGTTATTAGGTAGCCAAAATGGCAAAATGGAACCTCTCATAGTTTAGCAATGTTCGTCCGTCCGTCTGCCGCAACTTAGCTCAGAGACTGTTAGTGCTAGAAGGCTGTAATTTTGCATGGATACACGTATTATATACGCCGACTAAGTGAAAGAACAAAATCTTGAAAAACATTTTTTTACATTTGTTACCCTATAAGTGGGGATTTAATTTTTGTTCTCTCTTACCCCATCGCGTGGGGTATCATAAGATAGGTTTTTAAAAACATTTTTAGATTTAGGGATCCGTTTGTGAAATATTAAGCTTTAAAGTGCAAATTTTTGTTAGAGTCAAATTCCCCCCTCTACGCCAGCTAAATGGTTGAAGTTGGGTATGTAAAAAATCACGATAATAGTCTATATAGAGAAATTAAAAGGAAAACTATCACAGCTAAGTAGACTTCACAAGTTTACGAGTAACAGCTGATGAAATAAGAAGAAACAAAATTTTCACACGAATGCCTTTGAAAATTATTATTACCTAAGTAGGTATAACGTTGTAAGTGTAAAACAAAAACAACAGATAACCCACTTCTTAAGCCGCATTATTGGGGTGGGGGGTTATTTAATTTCTTCCCAAATCCTTAAACAGATGATCCCAAACTTCGTGAATGAATATCTAAGCTATCTAATATTACTAACATTCGCCTACGATTCCACAGACTTTTAGTGTAGTTCCCGCGTGCCGTAAAATATTGTATTGTATTTTACCCAAATGCGTGCTACAGTTACTGGGGGTGTACAAAAGGTAATATATATAAAAAAAACACAATCAGTTTTGTGTGACGAAGTTCCTCCGACAACGCAATGTGAAACAATATTGTTTGAAAAAATTTAAAATCATGGTGGTGCATACTCGTGATATTCGATCATCATGCACTCAGAAACCGAAGCCCAGTTGAGAGGAGCCGAATAAAGAGGCTGTTTTGCTGTGACCTACAAAATATACCTGATCTACAGATTCTAAAATCAACATAAAAACTATGATGAACAGCCTGATGTGGCTTTGTTATGTAACAGCCTGATTGGCTTATTGATCAAACGCTATTCATTTTGTAATACATATTAAATACGACTAATATGATTTATTTGGAGCATTGCAAATACGGGGCCATGCCCGAACCCAACACATCATTAAAAGATTTTCTAAAGCAGCATAAATATGGAAATGCCTAATATTTGTTTTGTTTGATCATATGTTGTTTGGCTATCAATGACAACGGGTAGCACATATGTATATGTGGCATAAAACTAGAATGAGCACGATCCGTTCGCAAATAAACACTTCCCGTGTCGAGATCAACCCCAAACAAAGGATAACCGGCCATGTTACCGGATCTTGTAAAGGGGTTAACATCATTGCGTCCTTTTCTTTCAATAAGGGTTGTTATTACCTACCTATTCTGTATAGATGTAGTGTTTCCATCGTTGGCTGTCAATGTGCTAAATGAAAACAAACAACTAAACACTGGTAAAAGGCGATCTATATAATAAAAAAATATTTAAATTCGACATGACGACGTTACACCTTTAAGTGTTGGTGTTATTAAACAGAGCCCCCCATATGGGCAACTATAAATCTACTCTAAATCGCTCATGCGCATCCAATTAATATACCTATTAAATACTCCTGAATTTGCATTATGACAGCGTGAATATTATACAATCCGTATTACTGCGAAAACGAAAGGAAAGTGTCACAGTAGCCGACAGCCAAATTGAACAGCCAGATGTCTTTGAATTTTTTATCAGATATCAGTTCGCACACGTTTCACAGTTCTGTCCCGAGTAATTTTAAATCTCACTAGACTTGTTTTTTCTCTCAAAGACAGATGTAACGCTATGCTGTGTATCTGAACTAATCCGATTTCACATGTTTTTGCTGCAATATGATGCACGGCAAACTTGCAGAATATTATTTTGCGTTTAAAGTCTATAATTCGCTAACTCTTGCCTGCGGCACCACCCGTATGTAGGTTATCGGGATAAAATATGGCCTATTTCCTTTCTCATTCTTCAAAGTTACCTAATCTTTTACTAACTATTTTCTAACAATTCCTTTAAAAAATCAGAGATGATTCATAACTATCTTTTGCCCGCGGTTTCATTCCACTTCTCTTTTAACTATTTTAAAGCCAAAATGAATGTGGTTAAATTGCTTAGAAATCATTGATTCTTTAATATTTTTGTCAACGCTTGCTAAGCAACTTTGTTATCAAACATTTCGCATCCATACCGTATAAGGTATGGCGCGGCCAGTAATGATATCCACTAATATACCTCACCCTCATAACCCAATTTCATTGTCACCACTTCTTCTTAGGGTTCCGTAGCCAAACTGGAAAAACAGAACATTTATAGTTTCGCCATGTCCGTCGTGTTTGCTTTAGAGTTTGTTAGTGCTAGGAGGCTGTAATTTTGCATAGATACACATATTACGCCGACAAAGTGAGTGAAAAATATTTTTTTTAGGGTAACCCCTTATATGTAAAGTGGGGATGTGTTCTTTTTTTCTCACCTGCCCCATCGTTTGTGGTATCATTAGATAGGTCTTTTAAAAACGTTTAGGGGTTGGTAAGACGATTTTTAGATTTAGGGATCCGTTTGTAAAATATTAAACTTTAAAGGGCAAATTGTTTGTTAGAGTCAAGTGTCCCCACCCCCACCAGCTAAATGGTTGATGTTGGGCGTGTGAAGCAAATCATGGTAGTAGTATATATAGTGAAATTAAAAGAAAAACTATCACACTTAAGTAGGCTTTACAAGTTTATGAGTAACAGCTGATCAAATGAGAAGTAACAAAATTTTCGTACAAATTCCATTGAAAAATATTATGAAGTAGATATAACGTTGTAAGTATGAAACAAAAACAACAGAAAACCCACTTGTTAAGCCACATTATTCGGATGGAGGGATGGGGGGGGGGGGGAGACTACGGGACCCTACATTGTGCGTGGCCCGACATGCACTTGCCCGCTTTTTTAAAACCCTATGTTTTTTATAATCGTTTTACACTTACTGGGAATTATCGTTGGATTTTCATAGTACACAGCGATAATCGTCGGTTGGTGTCTTTTAGTCTTTTGTCTAACGGGCCTCTACGTGTTGACCACGGCTCACGCTCGCCTTCCATAAGGCTCCATAATCCGTAGGTTATGCTGAAGACATCCATAATATTAACATTTTTTTTTCAAAGATACTAAACAATGTGGTATTGTGGTCCCACATTTCTAACAATCCTGTTAACCTTTCCAGCTAAGCTCAGTGGCTTATTTATTATTACCATATAAGTTTAAACATAAGTACATATTATTTAGTATAAATTTATGAAATTACTAGCTGTGCCCCGCGGTGTTACCCGCGTTTTATTAGCCTATGTGTTAATCCAGAGTGTCAGCTAACTCCATACCAAATTTTATTAAAATCGCTTCAGCCGTTTAGACGTGAAGAAGTAACAAACATACACACTCACAAACTTTCGCATTTTTAATATTAGTGTGCTACAATAATAGCAACAATAATATTAGTTTTTTTTGTTATAACAATATATGATACATACATTTATTGTACTCTAACTATTGTACTAGGAGTGGCAATAGTCTCCAAGTACTGACAAGCTGCAGTCAAGAATCTCGGTTCCGTATAATTAAGTTATGTTTGTTAGGAGTGGGTTCAGGTCGGTACTATAATGGGTAGGATTCCAACCCGCAACCTCACGATTGCTAGACCGATGCCTTAGCCATTACGCTGCCGCCGCTTTTTGAAATATCAGGCTGTGTACCGTTTATTTAACCGATTTTGATAAAACTTGTAATGGCATTGAAATAACAATATTATCTTTAAAACCGCAATAATGTAATCAAAATCAATTCAGGAAGCTTTGCGTCAACCTTAAAGATACAAATAAAAATACAGACATGAAAAAACAAAGCATAAATTCGGTTTCTGAAATCTGTTACTAGTCTTTTTTTATTAGCTTTTTTTTTATTTCTTCAATGTATAGACACAGCTACTGCACAGTTTTATAATCATGTTTAAGACGCTGACAACAGCTACTGAACTTCGATGTTTCACTATTTTAGCCACGCCCACTATTTCTCCGATGTCCTAGTGCCATTGATAAAGGACGGTAAAAACAGCGAACTACCAACACAAGGACGCGGTCAATAATAAACAATAAACCAATAGATGGCGCTTTATTTTTTGTTCTATATGAAGAACTAGAAAGAAATTAGACAGGGCGATTAAAAAAAACAATAAATATTTTTTATACGTTTGTATTTTTAATTATTTCAGGAGACTATATTTGCTATGAACTTCAAAACAATATAAAAGAAAGAAAAATAAAACTCGAAAGTATATTAGCAACATTTTAAATATTTTCGCATAATTATAATTTATTTGCTCTCGGATATTTGCCGGAACAAACAGACAGACAGACAGACAAAAAAAACTGTATTTTTGTTATCAGTAATTATTATGGATATATGTTATCCATAATAATTAATATATATGCATAAAACTGTTATTTTGATATTACAAACAGACTCTTCAATTTTATTTATTTGCACAGATAGTTAATAATATATATTATTTTTTATTAATAATATTATTATTTATTTGATATAAGGTAAATTTAGAGCTGAAGAAAATTCTTCCAAGTTTGAAGTCCTCCGAAAATTGATAACATACCTGCTACAGCACAATAATTGACTGGTAAATAATTTTCGTCACTGGAATCACTTTTAATGATAAATTTTAAATTGCACATCCTACACAAAAGAGTGAACTTCGACAAGAATCCATTTATGTTTTCTCCTACCAAATTAATGTGTTTTAAATTACAACCCAAGGGTTTAGGGGTAAGGGCGAGAAATATTCTGAAGATTTAAAAATAAATGCGATAAGTTTATTCGTCTGATGTAATAATAATAATAATATTTATAAGGATTTTTTGTTGTGCAGGGTGACTTGTAGCAGTCTAAAAAAAATAATACTTAAAGCTTACCTATGCGTTAGTAACTAACTGCCAGATTTTATCTTCGACAACCTGTTCAAAATAATAATATTTACCTCAAGTTTAGGAATATTATCGGTGGATTCAACTGTCTCAGATACCTTTGCCGATACTTCAAACCAGTGATGGAAAAAAACTATGACTCACAATAACATAAGAAGTATAAGAACGATCATGAGGAAGTTTCATATCACTTGGGCGTCATCTTTACCTGGTAACATTTTCTAGAGGAATTATAACATCACTGTCTAATGTAACTGCAACAGCCACATTTCCTAATCTGTACAAAATATTTATTACATTTAAACTTAGAAAAACTTTCTTCAGCACTAATCTTACCTATTATGTCTAACTAGCTGTAGACTAGCTGTGGACGTAGCCTAAGTTACTCCTTACATCATTAGCTGTCTGACAGTGAGTCCTATCAATCTCCGTACAGCCGTTTTGGAGATTTGTCGAAACAAACACACAGACAGACAGCCAGATAAAAAAAACTGTATTTTTGTTTTAAGTACTATGCGTACTTTCATAGCATTTAGTAAAAAACTGCTATTTTGACATTAGGAACAGACACTTCAGTATGCATAGATCGCCATATATAGGTAAAAAATACTAAAACCTACACAACTATTTGTATGGAAAGGGCAAGAAACAATGGATAAAGCTACAAGTATTTTAGGAGTATTTTCCTATTAGGCCAGTTCTAAGATAGTCGTAGGTCTATGCAAATGTGATAGTTTATCATTATACTTGTTTGTAACTATCTTTCTAAAATGTAAAGGGGATCCTCTTTGTCCATGTGGCGATTCTTTTTGTGTAATGTTTTAATGTAATATAAATAATAAAATTATTATCTTTATTAGTATGTAGGTACTTATTACAAACTTATTGGTGAAAAACTTTCCGAAGTTTCACCTGCTTCTGAACTATTCGCCAAACGTCTCTTTTTACTGAAAAGATAAAAGAAAATATTAAAAATAAATACAAAAATTGAACAGGCGAACCTAGGTTTCGAACTCGAAACTTGATATTCTGAACCAACGCAGATACCGCTAGACCAAACGAGCTTCACAGTTGCAGATGAATTTTCGCTATACGTTGTACAAAACAGCTTAGTGTAGCTTTTTGGTTTGGTTACGATTTCACTTCTGTTCGTGCAATATTTTGTCAATATGAAAAATATAATACTTACTTTACTACTTCCATGAGATGTTTTTGTTTGTTGGTATAGAAGCGCTTTTTGCTGGCCTCCGACATTTTTGTTTGTTTCCCAATTATAGTAACAAATATTTTTAAACTTAGAACTAAATATATTTAAATTAACAATTTAGATAGTATAAATTAATAGTATATTTATTAAACTTATATTCTTTACCAATGTCTATAATTTTTCAAACAACAAACAAAATATGAAGTGAATGGATGGCGAGGCAAAGCGACATACGTCCGTCTAGCTGCGCGTCCCTGCGATCACTGTCAGATTGCTTATAAAAGAAAGAGAAGCGCGATCACGCAGCGCTCGTAACTAATTATAAACCATAAAACAATTAATTACTTGAAAATAAGTCGAGTAGTCGAAAATAAAAAACAACCAGATTCTGTATTATAACATGATACGTTATTGTTAATTATTTTACCAACGTACGTTGTTAAGTAATACAGATATTTTTGTTAGAAGATCATTTTAAGAGGTTAGTTTGTATTTTTTTTTTATCGAGAAAAAAAATCAAATTCGTGTTTTGAATACAACAGGGTTCTTAGAAATATGTTCAAGATTAACATATATTTTTTCTGCCGTCACAAACTACGTAGATTTGGCTAAAAACATGTTTAGGATAAGCCTATTTGGCTGTTGTCAGCGCCTTAAGGAACAAAGTTAAAGATAGTAGGTACCTATCTATCATAATTATGAGGAAATTTATTCGTTGCTACGTAAAATAGCACGAGCGAGCATCAATATTATTTTATTGGTTTTGATTACTTATCATTTCACTTACACAACATATTATTCAACCTAGATGTTAAAATATTATGAAACTGACAGGTAACACCAACTCCGACATCAATAGCAGACATCGGCCAAAGGAAGTCCAAGAAGAAGCGGACTGCTTCACCGGCAAGTGTCAGTTCTGGCGAGGAATATGACCCGACGCGCGGCGACACCGCTGCTGCAATGAGTGTCGCCGCTCCGAAGCCACGACACCCTCCCAAGGCTGTAAAAACACCGAAGCCGAAGAAGACGACCACTACTAAAAGTAAAAGTATGATTCTCATTTTTGAACATATTCCTTTGATTTAGTCCAATATCTAGTCGCGTCATTACCGCCCAACAATTTGTCTGTATTATAGGCCTATTGTTTCGCGTTCGTCAATATAATCTAGCAAGGAGTTTGTAAATATCACCAAGCTTCATTAAACTTGCTCAAAATCGTCTCTCTTGTGTTTGCTATAATTGTAACGATTTGGAATGTAACAAGGCTATTTAATACTAAGTAATACATAACTGTGTTTGCTTCCTTACTGTTTGTTGCTGGTATTACTTATTTAAAACTAAATTTAATGTCTTCTTCTTGCAGAGAAAAGTGAAAAGACTGAAAGAACTAGAATTAGTGCTGCAGAAAGCAAGGAGACTGGACCACAAAGTCCTTGGGGACACTCTATGCCTAAGGAGATACTCTTAAAGATATTTGAATATGTTGTGGCCTCACAGGGCACATTACCTTCTGTGATCAGGTAAAGAATCATTACCAAACTATAAAATGTTTTAGGTTAAAGAGTTACTAGGAAAATATTGACTTATTACTTTTTTTGTTACTTTCAGAATTGGTAAAGTGTGTAAGTTATGGCACAGTGTAAGCTGTAGAACCGAACTATGGAAGAATGTAGATCTTGCGCAATACACAAGTGAAAAATGTAAAACAGACTATAAACTCGTATGGCTCCTGGAAAACCGGTTGGCGCAATGTCAAAGTTTAAATATTGGTACGTAGACATTTGGAGATTGCTTATTAATTTAAATCTTTATTACATTTCGGTCTGAAAGTAAGAAGTATGTTGCGTAAGTGATACTCACCCACATTGTTGTATAAATCTGTATGTCTTTTTTAAGAGTTAAATATGGTGGTTCTGTGTTTGTACAGTATGTAACTATGAGTGGTCGCGATTTTTTCAAAAACTAGATAATGATCCGATTTGGATGGAGTTTTTGCTATTCGACTGCATAATTTTTTGCGAAGGTTTTAATTAGTGTAAAAAAACCTTAGAACACTTAAAACATTGTTCTAGATTGTAAAACACCAGAGTTCTAGATTAAAACAGGTGAAAGTGTGTAAAATTTCTATTTTTTTTTTCCTTCTCTTGATTTTATTGCAACACACTTTGCTTGATGTTAATTTGATGTCTGTTATTTTTCGCAATGTATCGACAGCCGAGTACATTCATTATTTTTTGACTAAAATTACGTAATTGAAATAAAATCGAATCCGCGAAATCATTAGGTACGACTTTTTACAGCTCTGATTAAAGCACCTATTCCACCAAACGGCGAGAAACCGAGTAGCGATTTATCGCTGAAAAGACGTACATATGTACATGTACATTTAAATGTAAACGTACATATATACCCGTGTAAACAAAAGAATTCAGATATTAATAGTTGATCGCTGACAGTTCCCACTGCCAGCGAGTAATGGCTCTATACTGCATCTATTTTGTTTACACGGAGTGATCTACAATATACATCTATGTACGTTTCTTGAGCGATAAAATTGATACTCGCTTTCTCGCCGTTTGTTGGTGGAACAGGTGCTTTAATCAGATTTGTACTTAATAAAGGATTCGATTTTATTTGAAATCGGACAGGTGCTTATAGAACATGAACTTAACGAAGTTTAAAGCTGATGTAACAAGTGACAAGTACTTCTACAAATTTAACTTTGGGGACAAGATTTTTTTCTTTCAAGTTAATCATCAAGATTGACTTAGAATCTTGAAGGACTTCAATTATAACAAAAAATAAGTCTTGAATAATGATAGTCGGCAGTCGGCCTTCCATGCAGTTCATCACATTCGGTTAGGCAGTACTTGCCGAACCAAACAAACGGCACTGGCAACTGGCACGAAGCAACTACTACACATATTCGGCTTCATTAACCAGTGCCGATCGGGCTCTTTTCCCGGCTCGAATATATGTGTAGCAACTCTTACAGCTGACTAGTTAGCCTATAAGCTAATCGACCAAAGTCATAGTCCATCTCTAATGTGTATGTTTCTCAATCCATTTTAATCGATAGCAGTATGTAATATTGCCTTATTAAATAATACACAGCTCAGTGGAAAGTAAGCAACGTGACTTGGGTGCTTGCGTGCGTGGCGGACTACTGCCCGGACTTAGTGGAGCTGAGCGTCGCCGGCTGGAGCCGCATCACCTCCGAGCAGTTGTTCGACCTCATGCAAGCTTTACCGAAGTTGCAGAGGATCGATCTGTCGCTTACGGTATGTTCATACACTATAATAATTCGACATGCCAAGTTATTTTAATATCGATAATAAATCTACTAAAGGGTCTTTCAACAAAGACGGGTCGATGTTAAAATTGAATAAAACTAGATGTGTGTGAGATATTAACGAAATTTATTTTTTATTTGAAAGGCCCGTTTATGCCATTATGCATGAAATATGACATCGTTCAAATGTCCGCCGCGGCTTCGCATGGTGGCACAAATCCGAGAGGTCCAATTTTTAATGACTCTGCTGCATAGATCCGGCTGAATCTGAGCGATGGCCTGCGTTATGTTGGCTTTCAGGGCAACGGTCGAATGTGGTTTATTGGCATAGACATGCGACTTCAGAAAACCCCACAAGAAAAAGTCTAGCGGAGTCAAATCACACGATCTTGGTGGCCAATTCACGTCACCTCTGCGAGAGATAACCCTACCCGCAAACCGTTCATGCAGAATGTCGATTGTGTCGTTCGCTGTGTGGCAAGTAGCGCCATCTTGCTGGAACCACATGTCATTCACGTCCATATTGTTCAATTTAAGCCAAAATAAATTGTTTATCATTGATCTGTAGCGCTCACCGTTGACGGTGCTGGCCTCGCCAACTTCGTTTTCGAAGAAGTACGGACCAATGACGCCGCCAGACCAAAATCCGCACCAAACAGTTACTTTTTGTGGATGCATTGCTATCTGGTGAACCTCATGTGGGTTGTGGTCATCCCATATACGGCAATTTTGCTTATTAACAAAACCATTCATCCAAAAATGTGCCTCGTCGCTAAAGATTATTTTTTGGCCAAAATCGGGGTCCTCTTCCAAGCGTTCCGACGCCCATTCAGCGAACACACGGCGTTGTCTATGGTCATTAACTTTGAGCTCCTGGGTCAGTTGGATCTTGTATGGATGCAGACCCAAGTCCCGACGCAAAATTCTCCAAGTTGAAGTCTGCGAAAGGCCGAGTTCTTGTGCACGGCGAGAAATCGACTGCTTCGGAGTCTCCTGAACACTCTCACGTACAGCGGCGATGTTCTCGGCCGATCTGGCGTTCCTTTTACGTAAAGGTGTTGGTTGGTTGTTTACCGAACCGGTCGTCTCGAATTTAGTCACCAATCGTTGGAGAGTAGACTTTGAAGGGCCACCGCGTCTGCCGTAAAATGGGCGCAATGCGCGCAACGTTTTCACTAACGAACACTCATTTTGATAATAAAGTTTTATCATTTGCACATGCTGCTCAACCGTGTAACTTGCCATGGTGATTTGGCATCAGTGACTGAATAAGAAAAAACAGATTTGACAGATGCCTCCAAATCAAAATGGCCGCCACAGATTATTAATATCGACCCGCTCTATTTGAAAGACCCTTTATAAGTAGAAGTATAGATTGCAAAATATCGATAATAACGAACATTCAGATATCAATATTTTGACTAAATATCAGCCAACTGGGAGTCACTTTTTAAAGAAACTTGGTATGAAGGAAAAGTTTGAATTTTTTTATAATGATCCAAACAAATTTATTTCCAGCATTGCTAAGCAAAAGTTTTGGATCGAAATCTTTAAATGACTGATGGACAGTCAGTATGCTGGAATTTGACTTTATCGTTGTCAGTGGTTGACATCTCAACCTATTTTGTCAATATAAATTAAACACTTGGCACATTAGTCTGTACCCACAAAATAATTGTAACATATTGTTTCAGTCGGAGACAGGTGGTTCTAGCACGTGCCTCTCGGCGGCCTCCATGTCGCGAATCTCCGAGAACTTCGGCGCAAGACTCACGCACCTAACTTTAGCTAATAACAAATTCGTAGCCATGCCCCAGATACTACAGTCTATAGCGGTAAGTTCATCCTTACTTTACTCCTAAACATGTGTGTGTGTGTGTGTGGTATAGTACCAACAACCAACATGGTAAAAAATCCTCCGATCGCCACACTTTAATTAGTCTACAACTGCTACATTCATATCACAGCCGTCATCTACGTTCGGGCCGTTTTGGACGACATTGACGCTATTTACAGCAGGACACTTTTAAAACTGTTTTTCTATTTAAGACTGTTTTTCAGGTCTTTGTTCTCTATGGTTTTTAAGTGACTACTGCATTACACTCGATACGGTGTTATACTGGGTGATTTGTAATACACCAATATCCTTCTGCCCGTGGCATTTACATTACACCAAATAACTTTTAAAATATTAAATACACGAGTGCGAGGTTATTAGTACATTACAATGAATCCTGTATAACCACTTATACATGGCAGATGTATAAACTATTTTGATAGTTTTATTAGATCTGCAACTTTATGTTAATTTCTGAAGCTGCGTCGTGAGACGGCGATTGTAGTCTTATTGTGTATGACTATAGTGATACTTAGCTTCAATAACAATAGGTACTGAACAATCTCATTAAAGAATGGCAGAGAGCTAGGTCATGCCATAGTTGCATCATGAAGGTTTAATTTAAAAGGAGTACACACTACGACCCACATGAAAAATTTTAGCTTACTTTGAAGCTCTGTCTTTGTTTACTATGTTTCTACTGATAAGAAAGAAAAAATATTCTATCTATAGCTACAACGTCGACTAGGGGACAGAATCCTAAAAGTTTTTTATTGTGTATACTCCATATTATTATGATTCATGTATTTAAACATAATATAGTTAACTAATAGTGATTTTTTGTTGTAGACGCACTGTAGTAACCTGGAAGTTCTGGACATATCTGGTACACTGGCGGCGTCCCACCCCGCGGCCGTGCCTCTAGAGGCGATGCAGAGGGGCTGCCCCAAGCTGCGCGTCTTCAGAGCCGCCAACTCGCAGCTCGTCTTGCAGAATGCTACCACGTCTCAACAGGTTAGATGTTTAACTTTATACAAATGTGTTTACAAGAGAAAAAACAGAAAATAGTGAATGACAAAAACCCTAACGTTTTTAATAGGTAAAACTAAGCGGCCTTGCAAAGTGAAGTGTTGAGGTTTAATAGATCATAATGTATTTGCTTTGTGATTTACACAAAGCAAAATTCGTCTTTACAAAATTGAAATAGGCTTATTTTCATTTTTAAATAGCAAATATTTATATTTTAAATAATATATTATCATATTTTTTAAATTTTCATATGAATGCAAGAATTGAAAGAATCCTGAAATTAGTTTATAAGAATGTTCATTTATAAACGTTCTTATAAATATACTAGCTGTCCCGGCGAACTTCGTATCTCCTTTTGTGAATAGTTTTAATTGTGAATTTAAACCATTCTCGAATCCACTGGAACACACAAAAAAATTGTCAAAATGGGCAAAGATCTGAATGTCACCGCACCGAGCTCTTCGACATCAGTTTGTTGAAGCGCCAGGGTGGCCCTATGGGCTATTAGCGGGACAATATTTTAATTAACATTATGGTAAATGGTTATACATATGTTATAGTATATACAGGGTGTAACAGAAAGGTGTGGTCATATTTTAGCAATGAACAGTGTTAGGTATAAGTATTACATCTGCGGGGGTACCAATTCTGATTTTATTAGTATGACTGAGATAAAGAATTTTCTTTCTTATCGAGTGCGTAACACCGACATACTGAAAATACGACTTTACCGATAGGTACCCAACACTAACAGATAATCAGCTGTTTCCAATGAACTGCAATGAACTTCAGGTTTGACCTTAAATCACCACCCACTTTCATTTTGTTTCACTCTTTTGTTCCTGCAAAGATGAAACAAGTGATGATGTGTGAGTGAGACAAGCTAGTCTCGTTCTATCATTTTAACTCTCATTCGTCCTTTGGTATCTTGTTTCACTCTTCCGTAGCTTGCCTCTCGTTCTTTATCATTGTTTATGGACGAAGAGTAAAATAAATGCAGTTTTCATTAATAAAAATAATTTATCTCTGTCACACAATAATCTTTCTGGTCGACTACATTTGTGTGAGTGTGTGTATACCTACACACTCACACAAATGTAGACACACACACACAGAAACACTATACGTAGGTAACCCGAAAACCAATGTTCGGAGTACCAAGGTAACAGACATTGTGAGGAGTACTTGGGAACAACAGGTATGACGCCCATCTATTGCTTTAAATAGGACACTTTAAATTACATAAGTAATAAAATATGATACTTAAGTCATTTAAATATTTTCATTGATTTTGTTGACGAATTCAGGCAGCATTAAACCGTACATTATTCGTAACTTGAACATCACCGCTCACACCATAATTTCGAACTTTCTTCCCAAATTCCCCGTCTTCCAAGGTACGGTAGGTAGGTATTACATCACAAATAAACAAAGGTACCTACTGACCCTAGTCGGCGACGACACACTGTTTACATTATACGAATTTGTTATTCTTATAGTAACTTGTCGGTGTACCTCAAAGTTGAACCAACTTCTATTATGATATAATGTTTGCGTAAGTTAAGCAACTTTACCACAGTTGGTGCATAGATGGGTGACCGATTTCTAAAATGTTATACTCACATGAATCATCGTTTTGGTCTTTTTTTATTGTCAGAGAACACTTTTTAAATCTATTTACATGAAATCGTTAAAAGAATTACATAATTTCACAAAATCTAACAATTTATTTCATTGTAGGATTAAAATCATTGAGGTGTTAAGGTAGTTTTTTAATAGTTTAAATAATACCACAAACAATAAAACAATCTACAATCTAAATCGATATTCATTATTTTGTGTTGAAAAGTAATTGACAAACACACAGACATTCAGGTGAACAGTTGATTTGCAACAAAAATAAATCGTAAACTCACGGCTCAACTTCGAACACTCATGGCGAAGTCCCGCGTTATTAACGCTTTACAACTTATTGCATTAAACACGTAAAGATTTTTTCAAAAACTTTAAATGCATAGAAATTAGCTTTCCAAACAAAATAATTATTCAAAACAAATATCAGTGCCTCAAACTCAAACTGACCGATTATTGGTTTTATTACCTAGTTAGACAGAGACAGCAACATTTCAAGCCGTGGCGTCGTAAACAAAACGTGTGCAATAAATAATTCGGTATTTGACCGGAAGCTCGGCAGAAATATTCGGAAGTCATTGTAATTTCAAAATGAGTTTTTAATACTCTTTTGTTGTTATTATGATTCATAAAAGAATTTGATATTGCCATTAATTAAATTAAAACTTTTCTAAGATAGTTTACATACATTTTCTTGTAATTTTAGAAGTTTTAAGTTTTTAGGCACTTTCATTTCTTTGTTTCATTCTTGGTGTTGCTTATTTATTCCGTCACTGTCCGTCAGTGCTTTCGACGCGGAGCCCGAAGCGGTTCGATCTATTTCGTTTCTTGGTTTTTGTTTGTCTTTCTTTGTGGAAGTGATGTGAAATTGATAAAGAAATTTTGTTTTAAGTTAGTAACAGTGAATAATTTCGAAATTGTGTATCAATTGCATATGACGCGATCGTAATCTACGCGATGTAGGTTAGGTACCAAGTAAGTTGATAGAAACAGTCTGCTCGGTCCTGGACAAACGTACCTTAGGGGATCCAACGGTGGCCCGTAATGCGTGACCCGTAACCCGTACGTACTTTCGGCGAACGCAACAAATATTTTTCTTGACCGATAGGTAGGTACCGATTTAGTTATGTAGTGGTGCCAGGAATGCTGGGAAGCGTCACCGAGTTTCGCGCCTATTTTCATTATGTAGGTATTATCAATTCGAACAAACAAGTGCGCGTTGAAGTTAGTGCTAAATTGATGTGTTGTGATTTGTGATACTGTGTATTCGTAACTTAAAGTATGTAAATACCTAAATCTCATTCTTATTGAAGTTTCAAAAACGGTAGGTAGGTACTTCCCCGAACCCTAAAAACATTAATATCAAAAATGTAGGGATGTAAAAGCCGAACGTAGGTACCTAGTACGTTATTTTGTACCGTGAAGTGCATTCAAATGATCGTTCACCAGATGTGATAACAAAGTAGGTACCAACAACAGTGAGATGGTGATTAACATTTGTCCGTTCGATGTGGTCGTCGTGAAAGCCGGTGGCGACGGAAAACGTACAGAGGTTAGTAGTTAGTTGGTATTAATTTGTTTGCCTGTGTTTCTTTGGTTTACGGACGCGCGGACGTCCGTATGTTCGACGCGTGACGGGTACCAGGCGCGCAGTGATACATAAGAGATCATTGTGCAGGGTCATCCAACATAATTGAACTCTCTACTACTACTATACTACGATGAAAATCTTGAATGATTGGTTAGTGATGTAGCATTATTCGTGGCGATATTTTGCATAATAATTTATGGACTGATTAAAAATGACGTAAAATTTTAAGGTTCTTACATTTTGATAAGATTAGGTACACAGGTCATTTATCATGTGTATGTGACGACCCTTGAATATGACCACACCTTTCTGTTACACCCTGTATACATATGAACGCGGATAACTCGAGCAACGTAAAGTCCGTCAACTGTTTCTAATCACTTCGATTACACAAATGCTACTGCATCACTGACCCTATAACCACACTAACACTTTGCACACACGACTATAAAATAGCGACTACCGGTAGACGTATTATCGGTACGACCGCTCGATTAAGACTACCGAATTCTCTCTCCGAAGACTCACTGCCCCACTACCGGCACTTCAAATGTAAACGTCAAACTAAAGTGGCCATCTTGCGGCGGCCATGATTAAATGAGTCAATAGACTTGCTTTTTAATCAAAACAGATATTAGGTCAACGGGAATGAATTAGCGTCATAATAATTCTCCGACATGTTCCAGTAATTACACTTGCTACAGTGGCCTTCAGCCGAAACACAGAGATATATTATAATCACTATTTTAGGGTAGAGTAACTGACATTGCTAAGGTACCCACCAAGACAGACTATGGCTTAGTGCCCGTTTCTACTTGTCGGGTGTCGTATCCGAATAAAAATAGGGTGCTCTAGTGGTAGAACATTTTGTATAGAGAGACGACAAAAATTGTGTCGTCGTAAGCGTGAACAGCTCCGTACAGAATGTTTTGCCACTAGAGCACCCGATTCTTAATCGGATCCGACACCTGGCAAGTGGGAACGGGCCCTGAGCGCTACCACTGGTTACCTTCGTTAACCCACCGATGTTATTGCTAGAGATGCCACGAATATTCGGCAAGTATTCGGTATTCGGCTATTTGGCAATTCCTTTTCACTATTCGGTATTCGGCTGAATAGTTCGCAATATTCGGCCGAATTCCGAATAGTCGAATACTAGGTTAAGAGACGCTGAATATCGGCCTTCACCCATCTGATAACCAGCTGAGACAAATTTTGTATCAAATTTTAATTGATTTATAAACATGCCTATGATAGCTTGCTTAGTTTTTAACATAGAGGAGTTTTGGTAGGTTTGCCAACTTATTTAGGTTCATGGCTTCCTGGCAAGGTATGAACAGGTAAATCAATATAGGTAACTACACCGATCTGATAACCAATAAAATTGGTATCGAAACAAAGATAATTTTATTACAAAAATAGAGATATAGGCTTGCCTGCAAAAATTCGTTCATAGAATATTATTGCCATGCCTTGAAGTTTTTCGGTTAGCAAACTATGATAGTCGTGTTTATAAATCGATAAAATTTGATAAAAAAAAATTTTTTTCATCTGGTTATCTGAAGAGTAAAAGTGGTCTCCCCTACCATACTGAAAAGCGTCACTCTTATTTTAGTGAAGTAAGTTTGAACCTGTCCCCCGCGAAAGGTTCTAAGTATTGTCGAATATTTGGCGCTTCGGCCAAGAGACTCGCTGAATATTTCATATTCGGTTAAATCACTATTCATAGCATTTCTAGTTGTTGCCTTCTGTTAAAATAATATAAATGAAAATTTTGTATGTTAATAGGGTTGCCACATTTTTTGGTGAAATAAAATTCAATATTTTCTTCTCATGGGGAATTATTTAACACGTTGTATAGGTACGCAACGTGACTGTCACTATATATCTATCTATAGTGACAGTCACGTCATATCTTGTCATAATATATCTTTCAAACGACGCGCTAGTTACACTCTCTATAAGCTAGACTCTATAAAAGTGACGACACACTCTCTATAAGTGAGACGACAGTTAAAATGTAGCTGGCCACACAGATGGAATGCAACGGCTGGCCGGCGCTGGAGGAGCTGTCGATCGCCGGCGAGGCGGCGACGGAGCGCGTGGGCGTGGGCGAGTACCGGCTGGGCGACGACGCGCTGGCGCGCCTCGTGCGCGGCGCCACGCGCCTGCGCCTGCTCGACGTGCGCGGCCTGCAGCGCCTGTCCGACTCGGGGCTCGTGCGCGTGCCCGCCTGGGACCTGCAGCATCTCTTCCTTGGAGGTCGGTGCCCTCTCATCAACCGATACGCTTCTGACGCGTCACAACACAACACACCACACCATAATACTTCCTATGTTTCCGCCTTCACTCGCCACAAAACGTCAGAGATCGTTATTTAATTCTTATTAGTTTTTTCTACTCTACTCGAGCTTCTTACGGTACCACCACAATGGTTGATTTTTGTTATTCCAAGGCCATTCTAACCTCCCCTTCTTCATTATGTTATCATATGTGTATATAACAGAAAAGAGATACAGTGTAGGGAGAGTTCTCGCTTTCAGTGTGAACAATCAGCGATCAACTTAACCTCTTTTGTTTACACTGGATCTGTTCTCCGTACTGTGTTTTTTTTTTTGCCCCCTTCAAAGGGTTTCTTGAGTCCCTTCAAAGAAATGGGGACGGTTCCACATTCTTATTCGGTCTCAGTGTGACCTCTCAGTTTGTTCTCGGTGCTGATAAATTTAAAGTACCTATTGCTTCAAATCATGTCCCATAATAACACAGTATTTCGAAAATCTCCACAATCATTTATTTTTCCTTGGGCAATATCAGCGAAAATAAATTATAATATTTTAATGCACGCAATAACAAAACGCTGCACTGTCGTCCATTTCGGATCACGATAGAGAATACAAATGAGAAGGTCGCATAAGTGTAGATGCCTTCTCGGTTCTCGCGTAACAACTCGGAAGTCTTCTCGTTATAACAATCGCTATAGGCAATTTAAAACATACTAAAACCCACACTTTTTTTTTATGTAGGTTGCAAGGTGACGCGTCAAAGCAGTGCGTGCTTGGAGTTGATCTGCGAGAAGTGGTCGCACAGTTTGATAGAACTGGACTTGTCGTGGGCGTCTGCCACCCGGGTACTAGACGACGCCGTTGCTGCGTTAGCTGACTCTCCTAACAGCAAACTCAGGTAATAATACAACTATTCTTTTTTTAATGCCACTGAGGTAGCAAACAAGCTTACAGTCTGCCTGCTAAGCAGTTACCATAGCCTATGGACGTCGGCAACACGATAGGTGTCCCTCACCTTACTAAACCTGTAAAAACCTTTTTACTCCTTTTTTTAATAACCCTAAGTCTTTTGGGAAAACCTCTGCAGATCTGCTATATTTCTATTCTTAACGCTAACCTTCTTGTTATAAATAAGTTATCGTAAACGTGAGTGTCTTCTATTTCAGAGTACTCAACTTATGTGGGTCATCTGTGTCATTGGATCCAGTAAAGAGAGTTCTACTAAAGTGTCCGCTTATTGAGTCTTTGAATCTTAGTTCTTGTCGTGCGCTCCCCAGAGGTATGAAAAGGTTATATGTTGGTAAAGAACTACAAGACCTCAAAGATAGCTTCGACCCGGAGAAAGCTAAAGCCAAAGATGTAAAAGCTGAGGAAAGTGGGAAGGCGAAGAAAGATGTGAAAAAGTCAGCTGCTGATTCTAAATCAGAAGTGGATAAAAAAGATCCTTCAACAGATTCAGCTGATAAGTCAGATGCTAAATCTGAATCAACACCAAAGGACGCGTCTCCGTCTGTCTTCCAAGAGCCGAAAAGCGTTTCAGAATCTACTTCAAGTGTGCCTGACAAACAGTCTCCGTTGACACGGACGCCTGTTACTTCTTCACCAGACAGCAAATCATTTGAACTGACACCTGGCAAAGAGGGTATGGAAATGACAGCAGTATCAGAAGGCAAAAGGTCGATAAGAGATACCACTCCCAAATTATTAAGTCCAGCTACACAGTCTAAACCAGATTCCTCATCTACGCCCCGTTCCGAGTCCGTCAAAGAACTTGGAAGTCCCCATTTCAGTCCCGTCCCCAAACCCGACAGCCAAGTACAAAATAGCCCTGAAGTTCAATCAGATTTATTGAATCATGGCCAGAAAAGTAACTCCTGGAATCTAGGACAGTTCAAAACTACACCAACGCATAAGTCTGAAGCAAGTCCTTTAAGTAGGTTAGAAAGTCACAATAAATTAAGACATGGTAAAGTTATAGAACAGTGTAGTCCAACCACTTCCCATGATAATAAACCTAGTCCTGAAACTCATAGTATCAAACAAGACAGTATAAAAAATCCTAATAGTTGGAATTATGGTAATTATAGTCCTATGCCCCGTCAAGACAATCAATTCTCGTCTCAAAGGAGTCCCTATTCGGCTCAGCCGAGCCCTGCTCAACCTAGCCCTTACTCAACACAACCTAGTCCGTATTCCACCCAACCAAGCCCATACTCTTCGCAACCTAGTCCCTATTCGGCTCAACCGAGTCCCGATACAAGTCAAATAGTAAAACCGGATTTACAAAAGTCTAATGCTTGGAACACCGGCAACTACAGTCCTATGCCTAAACATCATCAACCGTTTTCCCCTCGTCCATCCACTCACGCTAGTCCCGACCCTGGGGTCGGTATAAAGACCGACAATCTTAGAAACAACCCTAATAAAACTTCCGGACAATACAGTCCTATATCTCGACAAGATCGTTTGCACCAAAGTCCGTTCTCGCCCAGGCCAAGTGTAGACGTGTCTTATAGTAACAAAAAAAGCCCTGGAATCGGTAACTACAGTCCAATGATGCGTCCCGATTGTCACTTACCAAGTCCCGATAGAGGATCAACTTCAAGACCGACTATGGCTTCGAGGCAACAACAAGACATATACGGAAGATCTGTGCCAAAAGCTCCAGAAATGATGCACAACAGCGTACCTACCCCAGACCTCAGTAACTCTTGGGGCATGGATAGATTCAACCAGTTGTGCAACGCCACAACATCGAGCATCGAGTCCCTGGTGTGGGGCACGCCGTCGTTCCCGCCGGAGCCGCCCCCGCCGATGCAGGCGCGCGTCGACAACATTCCCAGCATGCTCAATACGCCGTCGCCGCAAACATGGCCCGGCTTACCTTCATTCGATAGTAGTGTTCGGAGACCTAATGACGATTTGAGTGATCCGTGGACCTCTGGTCAATTCCGTGAACAGCCTTACAATGTGCATAATAATTTCGTGGAACAGAACAATTTTGAGTTAAGTTCTCTGAGCCACCAGGCGCACAGTCTACAGAGCTTTCTGGACGATGGCTTCTCAGAGACGTCTCGCGTGGACTGACGCCCTCGCCTGCCTTCGCGCCTGCGACTCTTGAATGAAACAGTTTGTTGTTATGGACAAAAAATATTCTATGATAAATGCTCTCATTGGAGAGGTATAGGGTGATGTTGTATTTAATAATGATTGAACAATTATATTATAGACATTGTAAATAAGATTATTTAGTTAAATTTAAGAATAAAGAAGCTAGAATGCATTAAAGTTATTTTGCAGCGATAGTTTATAAAAATGATATATGAGATAAGAAAAATATAATTATTAAGTATAGTAAAATTCATCCATCGACTTAGATATTGTTGAATTATACTCATCAGTTAGCTTTTAAAACAAGTCATTATTTGAATGCCAAAATCTGTTTTTACCGAGGCCAAAATTAATTTATTTCTGTCCGCATGTTATATGTGACTCATAAACTGAAGCATTTCAATTTTTAAATATGAACATTCATCTAAAACATTGCAATAGTGGTTTAAACATTCCGTTTTACAGTTTGTAACTTTATATCGAATTACATTCATTTTGGAATTGCCTATAAACCATCATGCTTATTTATTTGCGTTGTTAGATATTTTAGATATTGTTGTGTTGACAAAAATAAAGCGAAGTTTATTGTTGACATGCATTAGCATAGGCCATAAACATAGATATAAAATTTATATAAATTTTGTTTATAACTGAATTTACAATGAGATACAAACATGATGGCTGGTTATTAATAATTGCTACCTATTTTTAATGACTTGAAGATCTCTAGACAACACTAATATATTATAAAAATCCATTTGGTAGCACCCAGCCGTCGTGTTTATCATTGCAGACAAAGTATAATGGAGACGTTGACTATGTTTCTAAATTTTTCAACAACAACCTACCTATAGAGAATCAATTGGTTTTACTATAGTCTTTCTAAATGAGGTGTATATGTAAATTGGAGCAGCTAATTATTTTAATAAATTCTTTTAAATCTGGTTTGAGACAGCATCGTTAATTCATTGCAACCAATACACTATTTAATGGTATGTTGGTAAATGTATTTTCTTTCAATGTAATATAACTATTCAGGATTATTCTTCAAATATCATGACTAACTGCTATTGAAGTTTACATTTCAGTATATTATAATTTATTGTCTCTGCGTCGTATGCAGTATAACATATCATACTAGGACCGAAACCGTTCCATAGTAAGAACTTTGTCTTCTACTACACCATTACGTCTTAGAACCGGGCTTATACTCCCCAAATCCTCGTGAGTCCTCCCCTGTTTGTGGGCTTATTATAATTAATAATTACCCTTAGTGAGATCAAATCCCAAAACGCCTAAATCCTGGATTGCATGGTCCGACTCCCTCTCTCTGCCCCATCTAATCAAAATCCCGGATCTGCCATTATGGGGCAACATATGGAATGGTGCTTGCAAGTTTTACCAAGCGGAGATATTTACATAAAAACAATCAGTACATTGAATGATTTTGATTGCAATTAGTATTATTTTCCAAGCAATAAATAATATAACGAAAGTGTTTGGTAATGTATTAATGATGATGTTCATGACTTAAAAAGATTTATACTATTTTACCTTGTACCTATTTTTCATTTTTCTTCGTTGCATTTTATGTTTTGTGAACATATTTGTAAATTGCCATAAATTAATACTTGTTTCTTATGGCGTTTGATACTTTGCCTGTCGTCTCTTTTTTTGCGATGTATTAATAAATTGTAAAATTTGCTGAATTGTATGCATGTGAACTGAAATGATCCTTCGTTAAATCTGACTTGAATCTCAAAGGAAAACCAGTAATCGATTATTGAAAATTACGAGTATCTATGACGTTGGAACATTTCATTTAGATTCACAGTGCTATTACCTGTTATTGTTTTTTATATTTTTGTGCTCGTCTTTTACATTTATATATTTTTTTTTTAAATGATGATCATGGAATTTTAGAGAATAATAATCATCATACTTTAAATATTTATTTAAAGATTAAAGCCAAGTACAAAGTGCTTTTTATAAATGATATATATTAATAGTACATAGGTACATACTTCGTGTTGTATTTAAAGAGACCGCAAAAACCACCAAATATTGTTTCCAATACCTACATTAGCCTTATAAAATGCCTAACTTTTAACTGAAGAGAATATTTTATAGTTTTATTAACTTATTACAAAATGAAAAATTATTATCTTACTATACATAGAATGTATAAATATAATATTAGGTAAATATTATGTTAAATAATCGTGTACTATAGTATGTATAAAATAAAGTTGACTAATATCTGTAAGTTCTGTTATGTAGAGATTTTTGTTTGTAATATTGTTACACTACTGCGCGGACTTCTTACAGGTGGTCCAATTTTTATAATCTAACCAATAAAAATATCGATGTGGTTGTACATTTACATTTTGAATAGAATGTACTCTATTTATTAAACTTCTTTTGTTGAAAAACAGTATCCCATCTATTTTATCCGTAAATCCTATAATTATCATAAAACAGATCCTTTCATCAATATCTTACATTAAACGCAGAGTTATCAGAAGCTCGTATGTAATAAATGCGCTTTTAGTCCACAACAGGTCAACATTGCTATTACGGAATTCATTTTTACGGGTCTGGCTGACACACAACGACTTGCATGCGCAAATAGTTTGTGCAAAAACTGCAAGGTGTCTACACTATAGTGACATGCATGCGCAAATATTGACGCAAAAACTGTGGCGCCCACACGATAGCGATTTGCATACTGTACACGCATAATCTTATTTGCACAAGCCGGATGGTGCAAACGTTTACGCATTCATCTTGTACCATCTTCACATAGGTAGATGCTTAATTGTGCCAATGATTATTGTACAAACTAGCGTTTTGTGCAAGCCGTTTGTGCGGTATACAGTTTTGCCGTCTTAACTCGCATGTTTACTTGCACAAACTAAAATTTGTGCATATAAGATTGAGCATGTAGCCAGGCCAGTTAAAACTTCAGCTTAAAAGTTAGCTAGTTTAGCTCGGTGCTTTCTATTTTTTTTTTTTTTTTTTTTTTAGGAAAACTACATACCTGGATCTAAAAATTTTTGAAATACCAAACCTCGATCTATCATAAACGTAAACGGCGTCGTCAGTTTATAAACGTATATCGTTGATGAATACAATCGTAATAACATCAACATAACATCAACTTGGTTCTTGTATTAGGGAGATCGTTATAAAAATACATAATAATAAATGGTGTACGTTTTCATACGAACATAAGTTTTTATGGACATTTTTATGTAAATAATTAGTAGGTATACATATTTTTCATTTTTGTGAATTTTAACCGTTCATCATAGTATCCCTTGTGTTCTCAATATTGGTGAAACTTCTCGTCTAGATCAAAATATGAAATGTATACCAACTTCAGACATTATGCCCATATCATGGGAAAATTACATTTCTCCAGTCTATTGTCAAAATCTCAATAATTAACCAATTATGGTCAACCGGGTTCCGTAGCCAAAATGGCAAAACGGAACCCTTATAGTTTCGTCATGTCCGTATGTTTTCAGGCATTTTACTTAGACTACACAATGAATATTGATGAAATTTGGTGAAAAGGTGTCTTGTAGTAGCCGCTACTTAGTTTCATAGCTAAATAATAAAAATAAATATTGGGTGGGGGGGGGGGGGGTCCGTACATGTAACAGAAGCTGAAAACATTTTTTTTTAGCAATCATCAAAGTGTGGCACGTCGTTGGACGTGCCATTAACATTTTAAGGTTTCTAATAAACTTTTTTCTTCTTCATGCAATCTGTTTCGTAGCGAACATTTAGCATAGGGTAAGGAATATACTTTGTCTTGGAAGGCAACAAGTCTTTATTTGTAGTTAGTCCTTACAGGTCTCTAGGAGACTTTCTTTTTAGTCTTTTAAATGTCGAATTCATTGTCAATTCATCAAGTGAGTAAGTAGTCAGTTTGTTTGGATGTTTGTCTAATATATTTCTGTAAGTTATAATTGAGTGTTTGATCTCTTGGACTGTTCTAATTTCAAGGTCGTGGTGTAGTTGTTGGTTTATTATAAACCATGGAGCACCTGTGATCAACCTCAGCATTTTGGCCTGGAACTTCTTAGAGTATTTCCAGGTTTGAGTTAAAGGCTGTACTGTAGTTGTATTCTGTAAGTCCAGATTGGCCTCAAGATACACCCATACAATAGCAGTTTGTTTTCTAAGCCCAAGATCTAGCTTCATTTGTTTGGGGTATCTGTACTCTGTTGAGCGTCACAGAAGGACACCTATCTTGTCGGGTCGTGAATGTCACCTGTATCGACTTAGTCTTCTTTTTTTTTATCCGCCAGGTAGTTAACCATTCCGTGATGTTGTCTAAAAAGCCCAGAAGTATGTTACTTGCTTGTGCCGGTTCATCATGGGCAGTTAAGGCTGCTGTGACGTCAGCAAAGGTGCCAATCATAACACCATATGTGGTGGGCAAGTCGAAGTAAAAACCAGATATAAAGGAGTATCACAAGGAAGCGTGCTTGGTCCGACCAAGCACGCTTCCTTGTGGTACTCCTGCGTAGGCCCTGTGTAGTTTAGTTATTTCTTCTCCTTGTTTAACATAAAAAAAGTCTGTCAGCAAGATATGATTTTAGGAAAACGTAATAGTTTTATGAGAGTTGTTTTTTTTTTATCTTTATGCCAAACTCTGTCAAAGGTGTGGAATATATATCTAGAAATGCAGCGCAGCAATATTTGTTTTCAAAAGCCTTCTGAATCTCTACCAATCTATGCACCTGTTCTATTGTGCCATGATTTTTTATAAAACCAAATTGGTGGTCAGCGATGATTATATTATTATAATTAAATCGTATCCTGGGGGCTTTATTTTGTTTTAGATTTCTAATTGTTTCTATTACTTCACATACCTATCTTAATTCTTTTAATTGGCAGGTCGAGTTGATAGGGTTCACTAAGAAAATTAGTAAGTTCTTCACTGTTGTCGATGCGTTCAGGGTAGAGTTTAGTACAAAGACATCAGCTAGATAAAAGGCAAAGGTTTCACCTTTCTTTGCGTCACTTTTTGCCCAGGATCCGTCCTTTCTGCGAATTGGTGGATTGGAGGCAATGGGTCTTTTGAGTCTTGGAATAGTCACTAACCGCCGTAGCATCCAGATTACGTAGATAGTTTTATACATTAGTATTTCTTTCTGCATGCATTATTTTTTTAAGTTAAGCTGTTAGGTAGTTTAGCCGTGTTTTGTCTCTATTGTATCTTGTAGCTTGCCATAATTTATGGGCCTCTCTTTTTTCAGCAACTAGTTCGTAACTCGTATTATGGTGTGGAACAAATCCCAGTTGGTCCTACGATCGTGTAGCCTTGCTACGGAGTTAACTTTTCGGAATTTTTGAGAAACCTATAATATAACTAAGTACTTACACTGTGGTCCGATGAAAGGTCTTGGAGGGAAGAACATTTGAAAAAAAAATTAGGAATCCCCTTTGTGACACTGAAGTCTACCAAGTCTGGGACTTTTTCAGGTCAGTTGGCCAGTAATTTGGTTCTCCGTTCGATATTGTTTCTAGGTGTAAATCGTTCATAGCGGCCTGTAATTGACGCCCTTTGGGGCTTGCTAAACTAGAGCCCCATTGAGTGTTTTTGGAAATAAAATCTCCACCTGCTATAAACCTTGGTCCTAGGGGTTTGAAGAAATTTAGTGTAATTTTTTGGTTAAGTGAATATTTTTGTAAACAATCGCTCCGGAAGGTGCATAAATGTGTCAGACTTATCTTTTGAACCGTAGTTACTGTATGACCAAAAAAAATAAAATAAAAAAGGTAGCGTTTAACGAATACTTCAAACTAAAATTATTTCGGCCATGATCGGATATACCCTCATTGAAAAACTGCGTTTCTCTACAAAAGGGCGTAAGTGCCATGAACATACGCTTTTCTGCTGATGCAATTATTCAAGGCTGCGGAACCCTACACTGAGCATGGTCCGACATGTTCTTGCCCGGTTTTTTTATAATAGTGTGACATACGTAGGTTAACTATGTATGCATTAGTTTGTTTTTAGTTGTAAGTGTAACCTATGTGCACCTTTTTACTTATAACATCATTGGCTTGGCGAGTTTTAAGTGAACGATTGGCAACACCATATCCAGTACTACCAACTATTAGGCCATTTTATATTCTCTTAGCATAACATTGTGAACGGACAATACAATTACTGGTTGCCGGGTCCACCTGTCGCGGACTATCCGGTTATTACACATACAATAAAAACATAATTTTAATTTGTCAAAACATTTTATTTAGACAACAAGCATACACAACATGATAAAATATTTTACGTTATAACGAGGTAATTTTAAATTTAAACTTACGATTAAAAACATACATATTGCACATAACCAATTTTCATCATTTTAAGCATGTTAACAAGGAAAGCATAATTTAATAAAGATTATCATTTTTATATGAACTTTAACGAAGCTTACGTTGAAAGCTGTCATTATTATAAATATGAAAAAGCATTTAGATAATAAATGATATATTTTTAGAGAGTATTCGTTAAACTAACCGCCGTATTTTCAATACGTTACGATCTTGCCACACATTTCGATGAAAGAAAGTAACATATTGCGGAATAGACTCGATTTCGTGCACGATATCGGTGTCAGGGAGGACCAGAGCTATATGCAAATCACAGACATGAGTGTCTTTGTGGACGTTATGTTATTTATTACCTACGTTAAGTTTTAAGTTAAGTACATCGAGGCAGTAAATTGAATGTCCCAAAACTAATGGTTATCTCTGTTCAAGTGATAAAAAATCTAGTACTACCTATTTAATCTGGAAGTAGCAAGACTGCAAGATACATTTGGGTAAAAACATAAAGAAACACGCTTCCGGTACAGACAAGCCATAAACGAAATACTGAATCAGGTTTTATTTCGGCTGGAGTGATCGACTCGTACAAGGCTTGTCAGTACTGGAACCCTGTTTTTTTTTTTTAATGTTATCAGTCATATAGTAAAGTACATATAAAACCTGGTCATAATGGAATGTAGAAATTTAAAATTATCGTTATATACTGTCATACTCTTCGTAATTGAACTCTGTTGCCGATGGCGCCAATAAGTCCTGTTGTGGATTGGAGGACTTTTTTTCACTTTTGGATTTCTTATGTTTATGTTTTTTCTCTTTTCTATCCGACTTCTCACTGAAATCTCCCCTGTCTTTGTCTTTAGACTTTTTCTTCTTGTGCTTTTTCTCCTGTTGATAACATAAATAAGACCGTTAACCGTAAGTAGCAAAGCACTCGCATTATTATGTAAAAATATCTTATTCAATAAAATAACAAAACTACCTTGTCAGTAGGCTCTTTCGTTCTATCTGGATCTTCGCCTCCTGAAATAAAAGAAGTAACCGAATATTAAAAACGTAAGTGTCTAAACATAGTATACTATGATTACGCCTGCAATTATGTATGAATTATGATGTACATACGATACATCGCGCTATATCGTATGTACAGCCGAACGTTGGTCGGGTGGAAGTTTAAAAGCAAAAGTCAGTGGTCGTCCATAAATCAGGTGATGTTTTTAGCCCCTTTTTTAGACTACCTATCTGTGATAGTGATGAATCACGTTCCGTCCCGTCCCCCCCTGGTGATCTTTCTCATTTTTTCGAAACCTGTTTTTCTTTAGTTAAGTAGCGCCAGCGCTCCAGACACTGGATTTGCGCAACCAAATTTCTGTCGTATAATTTCGCGCTTACGGTGGAATTTCAGTGGCGTAACTTCGACATAGTGTATTTAGCAGAGGCGAAGGGTTAACATTTTTCAGAGGCAAACCCGATACAAAAGTATATCTTGCTGGACATGGTTCTTTGGCATGGCAAACCGAAAGTAATGGTGTTATAAGGACCCTCCGCCACTGGTATTTAGACACTAAGTAAAGTATTTGACACACAATGCTTTTGTTATACCAAAATAGCCTAATACAGAAACAGCGAGGCATTGGAATGTTGATAAGTAAGGAAAGAAAGGTTTACCAAAAATATTGAATTTTAAAGATTACTGCCTAGTTAATAGAGTTCATATTTGTTATTGGTAAATGTTCGAGAGTGGCTTCATTAGCAACCGTATGAAATTATTTTGGCGTCGTTAACTGCATTATTACAGTACGATCAACGTAACTTGACCGGATTGAAGTTAGGTTTTTATCAAAACTATTTAAATGAGTTCATAAAAGTTTAAATTTAGAACAGTTACAGTAAATACTAAAGAAACTTTGAAAAACAATTTCTTTACGAAAATAATCACAAAAAAACATGAGTTAGTAATACTAATTATGACAATGTAATGCGTAATCGCATCTCTAATTCTCTTGGTGTAGTTACCACCCCCGCCCCCCGCTTCCTGCACCATTTACTTCCAAAAAATGCACCTGCGCATCCACTTAACGCCTACTTCAGTCCGGCCTAGTTACGTTGATCCTACTGTAGTTTTAGTAAATTTATTGCCCTCAAGTCAATGGTAGGTAAGTAATCAATTGCGTCGAGGTACAAAAGAAAAAAATCAACATTAGCAAAATGGAATCCTTGTCTTAATAACCTACAATGTATTTGTTAATTTAAGTATTCAACCAAACACATACCTTCAGGAGATCTTCTGGCGCTGGTGTCCCCTGCCCAAAGAGGGAAGTCGTTGTCTGACTGTAACTCTAATTCGACATGCCGCTTGCTTTCAAACATAGCACCATGTGACATATCCATGCTACTGTGACTAACATGTGTGTCATCATCATCATCCATTGAAATCCGACTCATCATTGTGTCCAGTGTGCCATCATGATGACTAGATCTTGTCACAAGTTCCGACGATACTTTTACCTCTGGTCTAATAATTTCAGCAGAAGAACTAACGTCAAAATCTAGATCTTCCTGGTCAATGGTCACCTTTGGGTTCGTCGTGTTTTCGTCATCACTAAAATTACATCAAGTTTATTTAATCAATCCAGCTTAGCATTTTTATTTGCTGGGAAATCTCTTGTAGTAAATATTTTTACCTGTCAGTTTCATATGTAACATCTTGATTGGTAGTACCAGATAAGGCTGGTAAATCTTCCAAAAAGCTGCTGTCGAGAGTTCCTGCATAGAACTCGTCAAGGCCCCCTGAAGACGCTGATATATTGGCACCTGTCGGCGTACTCTGACCACTACAAAATATAAAAGTTAAACTAACATACAAAAATATTTTATTTTCCGAGTGAAGTAAAACATTAAAATGTATAAAGGCTGATTCACGCTAAATCAAAATGAATCAAATTTCTATAAAGAAATGGCATATTTCTAAAATTTGAAGTTGCGTTTTCAGTTTTCACTGGTGTGGAGTAAAGCGGATAAGACCGTAAATTGACCAATCACAGTGCCTTGAAATCGTACTGAAGACTATTTCAAGCACTGGTATTTGTCAATTTACAGCCTACTGTGTGGCGCGGCACACAGACTTTAAGTTAATACTGAAGAAATAAATATTCAGTTTACCTATCTTGCTGGAATGGTCGTGGTGGTGTCATTTCTACACTAACTTGACTCTTAGGCTTTAGTAATTCGAGATTAACATATTGACTTTGTACAGCTTGTGTTGGTGATCTTACTGTATTCCCTCCAGCTAATGACTGTGCCAGCTGCAAACAAGTTGAAATCATATTCATTCATTATGTTGATTCCTGGTTCATTTAAAAATTGGAATTTTAATTTTGGACTCTAAGGGGTAATAAAAAAAAAATACTTTTGGCTGAAAGTATACATCAAATGTCTTAAAATCCATCCATAGCCAGCACCAAATAGGTATTTTTACTGGTGTAATTGGTGGTAATTCGGATTGAACTAATGGTAACACAAATAGAAATGATTATAAAAGCTTACAATTGCATTAACACTAGGTGGTACAATAGGTTTGCCAGCGCCCAGCACAATGCTCGGAGACCGATCATTACTGGGGCGAGGTTCTGTTTGACTGGCGCTTTGACGGCGTTTGTTTGCAAGACGGTCCACAAACAGGTTGTAATGGGATTCCTCTGAATTCTGAAAGAAAATTGTAATTTACTACTATACTATAACTAATCTTAAATAAAATGATTAATGTTCATATCACCGTAAAGATTCAAGTGCATAAACAAAAATGCAAAGGTAACTTATTAAATCAACAAATAAACTTTGTTTAAAGTGTTTAAAAATTGCATCTATAAAGTGACTTACTTGAAATTCATCAAGTTCTTTTTCAATATCTTCCATGTCCCTCTGATTTCTTTGTAATTGTTCTAGTAAACTTATCTTCTGAAGTCTTAAGAATGGGACACTAAGGAATTTGTGGAGCAAACGCAAACCAAAGCCATTCCTCATTGACGATTCTGCATATCGCACTGGTGCAGTTCTGTAAGCAGTGAAGAAAATTGCTAATATAGCAGTTTTACTTTTTGTTAGTAGCAGCAGTAGCAGTTAGTGAAACTAGTGAAGCAACACTATTCATCACACTGCACAAAATAATAAGATTACATAAATTCCTCATAATTATGTTATGTTAAGTCCGTATACATCAAAGTATTCCACTGATTATCTGTGAAAGATGACCAGGCAAATATATTTACGATTTTGGGGGATATTTTAAGATTTATTACACCCTAGGTAACATAATGAAGTGGTTGACTCCTAGAAAATGCCTAGGCATGTAGTCTGCCCTTTGGAATGTATTTGCAGTAAGCTTTATAATAAATAAATTACCTTACCTTACAAGTTTTGCATGATGTAAAGCTTGTTCAATGTGGTGTGGATGCACTTGACGGTGATGCTGCATGTCGCAATGGTTACCAAGTATCACAACTGGCAGGTCAGCGGGTACTTGTGATAACTCTTTCACCACATAATCAAATGTCCTGCCAAAAATGCAATGTATGTTAAATAAAGCTGTCAACTAACTACCACTATTAATACACAACATAGGTATACCTCTGATATTTTCGGAGTGAGTCAGTTCCAGTGTATAAGCAAAGTGTACAAAATAACATTGATCAAGTGCAAGGCAACAGGCAAACTTCCCACATGAGAGCTTTAATTCTTATTTTTTTTAATTTACTTAGGATTTGGGGGTGGTGGTTTAGAACCCTTCATACCTCCCCATGGGTATGCCCTTGCAATATAATAGCTGTAATCCATAATAAAACCGGAGCAACTACAAATCAAGTAAATTGTCTTGGCCATAAGTCCTGATTTTAATATTGAAATCTTCTCCACTTTTTATGTATGTAACTTAAGTTGCTTCAAGGGTGATTAGTCCATATTAAGTCAGGGTTCTAGTTTGCAACGCAAAAGCCAATCCAAGTGATATAACTTTAGAAGCAAGTGCATTAGCCATAGACCATAAGTCCTTCCACTTACAGATCAGGCCCTACTCAGGGCACTTAGAACCGTAGCTCAGGGCCTGTCTAGACAGCATATTATGTTTATCCACTTTCTTTGGGTTAATTGTTAAGATCAAGGGTACAACATTTAATTTTACTATTTTGCAACTTTGTTTGTGGCTATTCTTTTAAGACAATTAAGAATGTGGTGCTAATGGTTACATCACAGTTTATATTATTACAGCTATTAACATTTTTTATACTTGGTTGTATATTGAAGAGTAATAAATAAATAACACATTGATAGCACACAATACTCACCAAGGTTTTGTAATATCAAGCATCAGTATTACTCCATTTGCATTCTTATACACATCAAGGAATGTGGCATCCAAAACTGGTGTCTCATAACCATCCTCTGATGTTGATGCTGTGGACTGGTTCTCTAGTTTTAGACCCAAAGGTGGCTTTTTCTTTGTACGCCCTTTGTCCACAACTTCCCATACTTCCACCTTTACAACATAAATATGACAATGTATTTGTTTTGTACTATGTGTTTCACCAAAATAGTATGGAAAGGAGCATGCTCAATAACAAACTAAAAAACATATTAAAATTAAAAACAATTTGCAAACAAACTGGAGTTACAGCACAAACATACTCTGTGGCAAGCTTTAGGGGAGGTTTATGCTGGAAAGCAACATTAATCTTGAACTGACATCCAACAAAACTTGATTATTAGAAAATATAACTTGATTATTATGATTGTTAGAAAATATCTACTGTAATGTATGATTAATGAATAAAAGCTATTATTATTATGTATTCCACATGGTTCTGTATGGATGGATGTTGGTAATTCCAATAAAAAAAAAGTAAAAGTAGTAAGGCCATGTCTTTCTACAAACTTCATGATATTTCCATACCAAATTACATAAAAAATCAACCCAATACTATGCTACTAAGCACATTCAAACCAACTCTTAAGCTTTTAAATTTAGTTAGGCATGGTAACTATTCAGATTTTTATGTCTTAAAAGTTGTGGTAGCCTAAGTAAACATTGTGAGTCAGGCAGATATGCTTATCTTTAATAAAATATAGATAATTTGATTGCAACTAGATAGTCATCATCATCAACATCAGTCTGAAAACATCCACTGCAAAACAAAGACCTCTCCCAAGGACTTCCACAACAACCAATTTTGAGTGGTCTGCATCCAATGGCTTCCTGCTACCTTTATCAGGTTATCAGTCCATCTTGTTGGTGGCCGTCCTGCATTGTGTTATCCAGCTTGTGGTTGCCACTCAAGAACCTTCCGTACCCATCTAGGCAGTTCTGTGAACAATATGGCCTACCCTTTGCCACTTCAACTTACTAATCCCCTAAGCTATGTTGGTAAGCTTCTTTCTACTGCGAATATCCACATTACGGATTCTGTCACGTAGAGAAGCCCCAAGCATAGCTCTCCATAATATGTTGAGAGACTTTGAATTGACTCTGTATCAGGCCAACAGTTAGGGACCATGTCTCGGTGCCATATGTCATCACTGGCAATACACATGCATTGAAGACTTTTGTGTTTAGACTCTCAAGGTATATGGGACGAGAAAACACCATGTAATTTGCTGAATACTGCCTAACCCAGGCTACCACTGTACTATCCAAATTATTATTATTATACTAGATACGATGAACACTATATTGTGAATTATAAATTAAAGATTCGGTAGCAATAAGAATAAAAAATAATATATAAAAAGCTAAGGAATATTTTTTTGTACATACAGTGTAGGTAATGAAGTACTCAAAACTTTTACTATATATTTTATGCATTTTTATTTAAACAATTTTAACTTCTCCAATAACTTTCACTTACCTTTACAATATAATCCGTATTTTTGTATGTCCAATGTATAGGAGCTACTTGTATTTGATCAGTTGGTACATAATCCTCAATAAACGGTCCACCTTGGAGACGCTGCAATAAGCAGGATTTCCCAACATTTCTGTCGCCTTTTATCAATATTTTCACTGCAATTATTTATTTTCATGTCTTAAAAACACAGGGACATTTTCTTTAAAGTAAAAGCTATAAAATATTTACTGTTAAAGTGAACTCCTTTTGAAAACTTCTTTTGTAAAGAAGAAGACATAGGCATCGGTGCTGGACAGCGGTCATCGCCACTTCTGGTTAATTTCTTGAGAGCAGAAAACATCTTTTTGAACGCGTTACACTATTTATCGAGACTACAAAGTAAATACATAAATAAGATTTTTATTAGGAGATAAATTAAAATCAGGCTTATATTTTGGGTAACAATTGATCTTATTAAAAACAAAACACTTCAATACGTGATCAAAGAACCATCATCATATCACAGACAGATCCAAACTCAAATAAAATCAAAATCAACCCAAGCAAGACAAAACCACAAATGACAAGACAACAAGAATCACAGATTAATAATATGACAAGAACTAGGTACTAGTGATGGGGACATCTCACAATCGCTCGATTGTTGAAACACCTCGATTATTCTCGATGGTTATCTCTTTTAATTGATGGTTTGAGTCAGACGCAGTTAGTACGGGTTCCCTAGAACAAATTTTGAAATGATACCTATCAAGCTGGAATTGCCATGGTAGCTTCGTTTTGACGAGACGCCCAACTTTATATATACGACAACTTTATATAGTGGTACGTTAGTAAAAAACAACAAGTGGTAAAAATTACAAACTTAACTTTGCCGTTGGAAAACTGTTATCCCCATACATCAACATAGGCCGCGATTAATTTACCAACCGCAAATAAATTTGTAATAAATAAATATTTTTTGTGATGCAACCATTATGGCTTTTACTACAAGCTACATGGTACTTAGCGCAAGTAAAAGCCATAATCGTAGCATTATAACAGATATTTTTAATATCAATTGTTGTATGAGGATAATAGTTTCCCAACGGCAAAGTTAAGTTTGTCATATTTAACACCTGTTTTTTCACTAACGTACCACTATATAAAGTTGTCGTACACATAAAGTTGGGCGTCTCGTCGAAACGAAGCTACCGTGCCAATTCCAGCTTGATATGTATTATTTTAAAATTTGTTCTAGGGAACCCGTACTAAGTCTGATTCGTGCGTCTATCAACCACAGAGCTGTCAACCGCAGATATCTGGATTCGATATCATCAAGTAAAAAATAATCAAATCGGTTCAGGAGACATTATATTTATTTTAATCATAATGTCTAAACTATACCCCTTGTTCGCTTTAAAACAGATTCGCTTTAAGAAAGATTTACCTACCCTTTTTTTTGTACGAAAAAATATATTTTATATAATTTTATGTTACATCCACTTTTAATACATACGAGCCAGTCTTCATTTCAATATAATAATTATAAACAATTATTAACGTGTTTTCTCACAAAAAGAAATAACTGTACCTACCTACCATAAAATCTTAAGTGCTGCACCAGGCTTCCCAACTTAGGGCTTTTAGCCCTAAATTTAGGGCGGAAAAATGCTAATAGGGCTGTTTTTAGGGTTCAAAAAAATTTAGGGCTATTTTTAGAGGCATAGATAATAATCCATGCATCGCAAATTTGACTGACCAAAATGAGTAAAAGAGCTAAATGTCTGTGCTATAGCTCAAGCCACAGACATTGCCAATAAAAAATGTGCAAACATTTTTATCGGAACTCTCGCTCGCACTTATAGACCTAATGGAACTGTATAGAAGGTATGAGGGAGAAGGTTCGAACGACTACGAGTGTAATGGCTCAAGTTTTAGTACCTACACATTATGTACACAATAAAACGAAGTGATTACTTACTCTGTGGTACACAAGATAAAAAATCTCTTTGACGTACACCATCATTGCCGGTAAATTAAAATATTTTAGGCAGAAAACAATATTATATCAGTTACAGTTAAATAATGTTAACATGTATGACTTCCGGAATTCCGGAAGTCAACATGTTAACAAAGCCCTAAGTTGGGAAGCCTGGCCTATTGTAACTTAAGTGAATTACAAAGCAACTCACTAAAAAGTGAGAAATAAAAAACTTTTTTACAAAAAAATATCACCGACTTCTAAAATAAATACGAGGCAATTAAAAAGCAATAAATAATATACCTAGAATAACAAAAACAAATTAAACATTTTGAAGTTGGTGCCATGAAATAGTAGTCTTTGTGTTTTATTCGGCAACAAGTTCAAATTATTCAATTGAAACGCCAAGTCGAGACTTAAACGACTTATTAACGATTATTGACATTGTAGATATTTAATTAATAAAAAGGTGAAAGTAAGTTATATTTTATTTACCTTCATAGAAGGGGAACATAAGCAATACCCTTGTATAGGTATACAATATAGGGATTTTTTTGGGGCTTTTGAATATTGATTTAGGGTTATTTAGGGGTATTTCATCTTGATCTTAGGGCAATTTGTTTTTAGGAGTTGGTAACACTGTGCTGCACCTATTACCTACTTCAGCTTATATAACGTTCGGCCGCAACCGCAATTCAATTTCTGTATTAATGTTTTGCATTTTGGATAATATCGGTACCACCGGGATTCAGTCGGTACGTGCAATCTACTACAGCGATTGTTTCAATCGAATGAATCACTCAGAAACAGAGCGATTGCAATGTCGAGTAGGTACTCAGATCGCAACCCGCAGTATTTATTATTGAATAGTTCCACTGAATCCACTGGTCATCTGTGGTCTTCATCATCAGTTCCATTTCACTCTTCTAACAGTAAATGCACGAATTACAACAAAATATACACTTATGCTAATGCTAAATATGCTTTTAATATTTGAAGAGTTCCCACGATTTCTCTAAGATCTCATCATCAGATCCGAACTTTTCTGACAATGGGACCAATCTGGAAGTATACCCTTTCAAACACATTTTTTTTATCAAACATAAAAAAAGTGGAATTGAAAACCTCCTCCTTTTTGAAGTTGGTTAAAAAATTATAGTAATTTAAAAAAAAAGTGGAATTGACAACCTCCTCCTTTTTGAAGTTGGTTAAAAAATTATAGTAATTTTAAAAAAAAGGGGAATTGCGAACCTCCTCCTTTTTGAAGTTGGTTAAAAAGTTACAGTAATTTTTATAAGCATTTCTTGCCAATTACTTTATTAATACAATAATTGCATTTTTAAAAGATAGAAATATTTGGCTAGCAAAAAAAACATGAACCCAAGACTTTTGTATGCCAAACCGGGGCTGCAATCGGTTGAAAAGACCTACAACTTTTGTATTGACACTTTTTTTACAAAATTCATTTCATTTTTTCCAAACCACTCGTGGTATATTTACACTATTGGTATAGAAAGAAATACATGCACCAAAAAATCATAAGCACTTTATTAAAACAATTACTAACAAAATAAAAACTAAAATATATCCTATATATTAATCCCATTTTGATTTCTTCTTCTCGAATATTTCTTTGCCATCTTTATCAATAGCAGAATAATATCCCATTGATTCATATTTTGAGCGCATATAAGCTATATAACCAATTGCTATACCAAAACATGCTGCTCCTATACTCATTATTACAATATTCTGAAAGAAAAAAATACAAAATAATTAGGAAGAAGACATCATTGCTAATCTTTACTTATAATTAAATACAGATACATAAAATAATTTTGCCTTGAATATATTTTTTGCTCCAAGATACAAAAGACAAGTGGACAACCCACAGATGCCAATTTCATCTCAAATTAGGCAGGGCCTGTAGGTAAATGGCAACCAGACAACTGATAAACATACATACTTCTAAATACACAGCTAGGAATTCAAGACAAGGCATAAAATTAACAATTATGTTCATCACAAAGAGATTTATCCTGGGTAGGAATTGAACCCACAAACTCTGGCCTAGCACTCAGGGTTATTAGACCAACAGGCCAGTCAAGAATATTGGATTCCAATACATTTTAAGGGTTAAAGAATAATCACAGATTTAAGTATTATGTAACACTGGATAGGATAAAATCCTAGTAAAACTTACAGGTTTAGCATATAGTTCAAAATTGATGACTCTAAATGCTGTACTAGATCTCATAGAGCGGATTCCCTCTCCTGGATTTTCGTTGCTTTTATTATTAGCCATGTTATTTTAGTTTATTGTAGGTAATAGCAAATATAGATAATATGTATCAAAATAACCAGGTATGATTGTTTTTAACTTTTATGTTATTTAAACAAACGTCATTAATTTTGCAACATTGAGGCATGTTACACTCTGCTATACTTAGAGCGCCAATACAAGAAGAGAAACAACAATGAAGCAAGAACACAGAGAGATTATTGTAGATACTTATTCATTATGTTTTCAACTACGATTTTTAGGACTGTCAAGTTGAAATGACAGTGACACTAATTGTGACAATCAAAAAGCATACAATTTTTTTTTTGTAAATTATTATTATGGAATTATGGAGGTCAGAGATGAGGAGAGCTCACCTCTATTAAAAAAAAGTTTCCGTAGGGTAGGAAGGCTTTTCAAAAAAGTGAGTGGTGAATTTATAAACGCTCTCGAAGATCTAATCACAAGTAAGTTTTTGATTAATTGAGATTAATAATAATAAAAAAATATATTTTAGGTACATATCAAGTACCTACCATTTTTTTTTTTAAGACTAAAGACCTTTGTTTATTGCCCGACGTTTCGACCGTATTGCGATGAGTCTACCCGTTACTACGGTCATTGCAATGTAGGATATATTTTTTATTAACTAAGTTTATTATCCATACTTTAACGTAAATGACGATATTTTTTTTTTCAAATTGATGCGATACTTTTATCGCAGTGAACATTTTTATCACGAAATGTAGCGCGGTGTTTAAGTAGTGCCAGCGAGCGGTTGTGTTCTGTCGGTTACCCCGCGCCGCGGCTCGCGAGGCTGACGTTCAAGTGGTTATGACGGTTCTCAAGTGAATTGAGTCATATAACCATAAATCTTAAACCTTTTAGGGGAGGGGGCAACACCGGCCAAGTGTGAGTTAGTTCACGCGACGTGGGTAGGGGAGGAGAGGGGGTAATAAGTAATTAAATTCCTCACTTCCCCTCAGTGCCTCAGGACCCGCCAATGAGCCTTTTAACCTGCGGAGAGTAATGTGTTTGATGTGTATGTATGTTTTAGCGGTCCCGCGCAACTTCGTCTGCGTAAATTTTCCCCGTTTTTGCAACATTTCTCATTGCTGCTCCGCTCATATTGATCGCAGCGTGATGTTATATAGCCTATAGCCTTCCTCGATAAATGGGTTATCTAACAGTGAAAGAGTTTTTAAATTCGGACCAGTAGGTTCTGAGATTACCACATTCTAACAAACAAACAAACTTTTCAGCTTTTTCATATTAGCATCTGTGTTCTTCACTCGTTGTTCTGTGACTCATTTGTATGAATTGTATATATGTGTGTTTCTTTGTGGCACCAAACGCGTGGATTGGTCCACGCGTTTGGTCAATCGATTGACGTATCATTCATCAAAATTGGTTTTGATGAATGATACGTCAATCGATTCGTATTATTCTTGCGATCGTCATTATTGTCGTGGCAGCAACCGAAATTCAAAATGGCGACAGCCAGACGCCATATTGTGATAGAGAAATAAATTTATGTCCACAAACTATGTCATGTAGAGTATCATCATGTAGGTTTCTTAAATCATTTTTACATAAAACAACCGTTTAGGATATATAGCGATTTAAAGTTTGTTACCACTATGTTCACTTATATTTTCGGTAGTTACAGTTAATACGTTACGTTACATCTTTCAACTAAGCGAAATACTCCGCAGTTTAGGTATATTCGGACAGCGCGCCCCTCGAGGGCCGCGCCCAAAAGGGGCGTATGGCAGTGGGTTGTCTCTCGGTTCGCACGACAGTCGTGGTCATCTGCGCCGCGCTCACGCCTATTTGAAAATATTAATTATATATATTTTTTTCGACACCCGCAATGTCTTCTAAGCTTAAACGTCGAGTAAGATATAAACCGTATAAAAGATATTGCTGAGTTTACAGAGTCTGAATATAACAAATTCCACAGCGTCATCGAAGTACGTGTAAAAGCAGTGGCGGCAGCTGGTCGTTCTTTTTTAACGCCTTAGGTCCTCAAGTACTTAGTTATAGATAAAATAAAAATCCCTCAAAAAAAAAATTATTATAAAACTGCAGCGCGCAAAGAAAATTCATGGTTCGCGCGCGATTAGAAGTTTAAATTTAGCTTGCAGCGTATATTTTAATACCTAAACCTGACTTTTGTTAGGGAGTGAACAGTGAACGAGTATTCTGTGACCCCACAGATTATGGTAGTTTTTGTCACCGTTGTCTCACTTTGACGGTAGGCGGTGGATTTGGGCTGATAACGGTGCATTTACCGTAATTACCGTGTACATGCCAACACTGGTCACACTCTTTGGTGGGCGCCATTGAGGTAGAGACCAGGACTGCTCCATTACCTCACAAAATTGACCACTCTATAAATAGAGACAAGGCCATATGAGTTCTTTTTCTATTTCACGCTATAAAGTCAATATTTAATAATTGAAAGGGTTATCGCGGTCCAGGTCCATATGTCAATGGTCGGCGCTAAACTATTAAAAAAAAATCATAGACGCCAACTTGGCATTATGGTTGATGTCTATATAATATATGTCTACTTTTGCTTTTTGATTATTGTCAAAAGAGATTAATATTTCGGAAATTTAGTGAAAATGTGCACATTTGGTCACTAATCTTGTGTTAAGTTTCAATGTTTTTCAGTCTTGTATTCTTTTAAAGTGTAATATTCAGTAAAATGGAATCGGACTCTGCTCTTCACGGTGATGTGCCTGATGGCGCGGAAGTGTCGCCTTCAGAAGAGAATCAGGCGGTTGATACTGCCGAAGCCGCTGAAAACAATGTTACGAGTCAGGAAGAAGCCGCTGCTACTGAAGAATCAGGTATTGATTTGTGCCCTAACAGAAGCGTATCACTAGACTGATATGTTTGATATGATAGTGGTGTAAATAACTCTAGTTAATGCCCACATCGTTATTTTGATTTGCATTTCGGTTTTATATTTTGTTGTATCATTTAACGGTATATCATAGAGCTATGCACATTGATAGATGTGTTTAAATTATATTATTGTGTGAAATGTAGCTGCAAATGGGGGTCCAACAAGTAGCAGCGATGGCTTGGACGCCGATGGTTCGGCACAGTTGCCCGAAGAAGAAGAACAGCATGCTGCTGAGCAAGGTAATTAGAGAAACTCCATTTATATATAACAATCTATGTAAAATCTGAGAAGTAATGCTTAGCTTTTAATTATGTTCATACAAATTTTGGATTGCAAGTGATAAATTATCACAGATTTTTATTTCTATTTGGGTGTAAAAACTTAGACAATTATGTGTATTCACGGTTACTGGTAACTGGGCATAATAATATTTCTTGCAGGGTTCTAAAATGCAGTTAAATTAAGCCCTACCAAATATCATTATTAGACTTTTTTAAAGAATATGATAAATCTTACTATCTTAATTTTATGTATTTTGGCTGAACATTCGCCACATTTATTATAGGTATCATATTTTATTGCATTGCAGCCTCACTACGACATCCTGCAAGGATTATTATGTTGAGTTACAACTTGCAAGTAATTGTCATAAGTAACCAGCATTATAATAATAAGTCACCAGTTTGAAATTTTTGAGAGTAACCATCTGATAGGATTTAAAACATCTCAATGAATGATATCCATAGTTTTATTTCATATTATGACATATGCTTTGATTAAAAAAAAACATCCAGGTTTTAGTATCAACTATTTCCTTTTCAGTTAATCCCGAGGCTGAAGAAGAGATGGACATAGATGACACTACTACAGGGACTGTTGCTGATGAATCTGCTTATATTGGAGACAACTGCTTATCTACTCCGGTAATGATCAAATAATGGGTACACCACAAGTTCCAAACTGAGATTCCAATACCTTAATTGTGCCTCCCTTTCCAATTTATAAACAAAACAACAACAAATTTCAAATACTTAACCACTTTTGATAAAACTTGTAACAGTATTTGAGTTAAAATATTACCTTTAAAACTGTACACTTATGTAATCAAAGTTCATCCACATAAATTTGTGTCAACCTCAAAAAAAAAAAAAACATTAAAAAATCAAAGCTTACATTGATCAGTTACTTATAAATCACACAAAGTTATGTTACAAACTTATAATAATAATATCTAGGGACAACCCACACATAGCCATCTTAAGCACGAACTTGACATAGCCTGTACTATGGCAACCAAACAACTGATATATATAATATAATATCTTGGGACAATCCACACAACACCATCTAATCCTAAACTAAGCAGAGCTTGTACTATGGAAACCAGACAACTGATATACACACTTACACTAAATAAGCCATCATGCTCATCTCATATTGATTTCTCTTGTTTGGGAATCAAACTCACAATCTCTGGCTTAGCAGTCAGGGTCACATACAGCAACAGGCCCATCAATATAATAGTAGATATGTCACTGTACAATACTAAATATATATTTACTAGGATACTGAGAGTCAATTAGAGCCTTTGATGAAGGAGGAGTCGGGCATGGATGAGGAGGAAGGCTTAGCGGGTACTGCAGAAGAGTCTCCGGACCAGTCTATAAGTTCAGCCATGCCGACCGACAGTGGTGTTGGTGAAGGGGATGGAGCTCCAATAGTGCAAGATGGTAAATACTTTTAGTTGATAAATTTTAGAATACAAATTGTATGTTTTTTTTTTTATTCCTTTTACATCATTATAATATATAAAAAAAAGACAAACTTAAAAAAAAAAATCATGAAAAACACACAAAACTTATCTAATTTACGGAACTCTTTTTTTTTTAAATTTATGTGATTACTAGGTTTGCGCGCAACTTCGTCTGCGTAAATTTTCCCTTTTTTTGCAACATTTCTCATTGCTGCTCCACTCCTATTGGTCGTAGCGTGATGTTATATAGCCTATAGTATATCCAACAGTAGAAAAATTTTTCAATTCGTATCAGTTGTTCCTGAGATTACTGTGTTGAAACAAGCAAAAAAACTCTTCAGCTTTATAATATTAGTATATATTTTTTTTAAATTTTGGTAACTTTTTACAGTCCATTAAAAAGTATAAATTAAAGATTTAGGTATTTGAAAATGGTACTATGACCACTTCTCCTTATAATGAGGTTTGGGAAATTGATCACTTCAAAAGAAACAAAGCAATATTTGAAAATGGGTAGGGTACATTGTTTGTGTTCTTTCATAAATGATGTATGTGACGTGAATATATTTTGCTCCTGTAAAGTTAGTTTTCACTAGAGCCACATTATCATGTCCCTTTCTATCTTTCAAGCTATCACTACACCAAAATTAAAGGTGTTTTACTAGCCATAAAAAGCTTTATATCATAACTGCTTGTACTGAAAAAATGTGCGTGGTTTAAAATCAAAAACATTATTTTTAGATGAATCTAGTACAATGGACGAAGATATGGGTGGTGGTGAAGGAGTTGCTAGTAGTGATGATGTTAATGACATCAGTAGTGCAGCACAAGAAGTTTTAAGCACTGGTATTAGGTATGAATACTATTTCATCTAATATACCATTCATTATTCTTTGTTTGTTACTTATAAGTAATTTTGTGTACATTTCTTATGTAAGCGAATTGTATTCTTTTGAGAAATAAAGATATCTTAAACCTGATTATTTCTGGTTATGGTAGTAAAATAATAAAATGTTATATTGTTTCTAGTTCTAGTACAGCAGAGGGTGGCGCCGATATTTCTAGCAGCGGACAAACAGAGACTCCTCTAATATCTTCAACAGCCAATGGTCCAGCCATACTGCATTCTTTTTCACTGACACCACAGCAACAGCAACCAAATGAGTTAGTACTTTTGACATTGTCTTTCTTTTTTATTTTGATATAAATAAATTAGGATACTAAGGACCAGTAGTAGGTATTTTACTTTATATTTAGCTTTAGAAATTATGTGATTCATACCCAGAAATGTAACTTAGGCACAATGTATTTGATAATTATATTATACTATCCACTTCAACTAACTTATTGTGAGGTTTAGCAACTGGAAGGTATCCCAGTTTACTTTAGTGTTTATTTATAATCAGTTTTTTCTTGCAAATAATGTATCTAGATTTTCAAGACAAGCATTTCATTTAGATTCAGTGACGCTGATACATCTGAAATGGAGGGCGCGGCTGACACGATGCCAACAGTCAGCGAGTCTATGCCGCTACTTGCAATGAACGCGAATGGGTCTGCTTTGCTTTCTCCTACTACTTTGATGTCAGGTAAAATGATTATATTTTTTTGGATATTATTTATAGATAAACACAAAACAAGTAATGTAAATGACAAAATGTGTTGAATATTTAATGTTTATTTCACGACGTGCGTGCGACAGCCCACCGTCATACGCCCCTTCGAACGGCGCGCTGCCCGAATATACCAAACTGCGGAGTGACCCGGCCCCCACTGCTTTAGGGTAGAATTTGTAGCTTGTAAAAATAACTTTTGATTGACCTTAAAAAGACTATACATTCAAACAAAATTTAAATAAATATATATTTTTTAAATCAGTGATTGGTGTGCCCTGTTCGAGCGCGTTTAGTATTTAAGACCGTGAACTGAATCAGAAATATGATAGTCTAAACTGTCCCGCGCAACTTTGTCTGCGTAAATTTTCCCCGTTTTTGCAACATTTCTATTGCAGCTCCGCTCCTGTAGCCTTCCTCGATAAATAGGCTATCCAACAGTAAAATATTTTTTCAATTCGGATCAGTAGTTCCTGAGATTACCGAATTCAAACAAACTCTTCAGCTTTATAATATTAGTATGATAAAAATAGGCTCACGCACACATAGACGCGTCCCAGGGAGGGGATTTTAACACCCCCTCCTAGAAATAGGCTTGTTTCCTAGGTAAACAAAAAAATCCAAAAGACTATTCTATACTAATATTATAAAGCTGAAAAGTTTGGTTGTTTGTTTGAACGCGGTAATCTCAGGAACTACTGGTCCGAATTGTAAAAAATATTTGACTGTTGGATATTGGACATTTATTGACTAGTTGGGAACTAGCCTATAACCCAAACCCATCGCCCGTAATCATATATTCTCCCTAAAATTCTGCTTACGTATTAGTTAAATCTTAAAGTTAATTTAAAGTTAAATTTTGAGTTTAAAAAAAATAAAAAAATAAAAAATGACTACTTATACAAGATAACTTTTAATTCAGCCGACAAACTTCAGGGAGTAAACGCGCGTGTAGTCAAAGTAATAAAAAAATCTTAGTACTTCATACATAACTTTATATTGTATGCGTACCTGATGTAATTTGATTATTAATTGATTTGTTCAGGTATCATACGCTTAACAAAATTAATAAAACGTTGATATTTTTAAGTTTATTTGTTAATTAGCGGACACCCCCCACTTCCATCACCGTATAAAATCCGTTGCGTAGCTTAAAAGATCAAAGTGCACCGACAGCGGGAGCGACTTTATTTTATACGATTTAACCTCCTAAATGGCTTTGTTTAAATATCAGGTTTGATAAAAAAAGAATTAATTATATTAAATAACGGATTAGAATAATATTGAGTCTAACGTATTGAATCTCTCCTATCAATTTGTCGGGCGATTACAAAGTGACCCTGTATGTATTGCGATTGTGGTGCGTGTAGCAGACTTTGGTCCGGCCGCAGGCGAGGAGGGCGGCGCGGGCGTGTCGTCGTCGGTGGCGGGCGCGAGCGCGGACGCGGACGCGGACGCGGGCGCGAGCGCGAGCGCGGGCGCGGATGGCGAGGGAGCCGTGAGCAGCTCGGGGGCGCCCAACGGCGCGCCGCCGCTGCCGCCCGCCGACGCCGCGCACGCGCTCGCCACGCTCGCCAGCGCTGCGCTACATCATCATGAACAGGTGGCTTTCTATTGGTCAACGTGTACCAAAGGGGATGCACTAAAAATAGGTTTCCTTTTTCTTAAAATATCTAAAAACATAGGTTTCAATAACAAACAGACATTGATTTAGTGCAATAGGTAGATATTTACATATATTTTATTGAAAAGAAAGTCCCAATCCGCTTCTAAACTTTGAACTAAACGATTTTGTATGGAGCTTCATCTTTGAATAATTTTGAGTGTAATTATTATAAGTTGAAGCTGACGGAAGTTAGTAGTATCGCAGATATCACTTTGTATTTCTTGAACTATGTTTGAAGCACCTACTTTCAACAAAATCTTCTACGGCTAGTTGTTATAAACTCGCTTTCTAAGATAAAATAGAGTATACCGCTCCACATTTTATGATTTATTCATACTGGATCAAACTGCGAATTGGTTGCAGTAGCAGTAAAATGTATTTTCTCTACATAAACTGTTATTTATTCTTTTGTAAACTTACAGAGTGAACCAGAAGAAACGAAACAACATGACGAGGATGCCTGGTACACTGTCGGCATTGTAAAAGGAAATTCATTTACGGTATGTTATTTATGACAGATCTTATCTAAATACAATACGTCTCTATTCAATATCTAGCGATACCCGTAATCAATGTCTTAATTACCTATTTATGTATACAGGTCCAAAATTACATTTCGGATCCTAATGTGGACCTATCCAACTTATCGTTGGACAATTTGCCGGATCTATCAGGCCTGTCCACATCGCCGCTAGAACATGGCACTGCATACAAGTTCAGAATCGCTGCTATCAATTCCTGTGGACGCGGAGAGTTTAGTGAAGTAAGTATTTATAAAATAGCTATCCCTAAGTCTTAAGCCTTAATCTTATATTTGAATTACTTGGCTGTTATGCTAAGTGTGTTTCTTGCTCTGAGGATAAGCTTTAATAGATTTTTATACGTGTATGTCTATTTTAGGAATCGGCATTCAAAACATGCCTGCCTGGCTTCCCTGGTGCGCCATCAGCAATCAAAATATCAAAGTCGATAGAAGGAGCACATCTATCGTGGGAACCGCCGCAGGTGGCTGCTGAAGGAATATTTGAATATTCTGTTTACTTAGCCGTACGCTCTAATTCACAATCGAAGGTAACTTGCATTATACGTCGTTTTACAAGAACAATAATTGAACAAGCGAATATGCGTGTATTATTTTTTAATTCTTATACGATATGTTACATCAATATATAAAAAAAATATTTCTAGCTAACAATCAAAGAAGGTATTCACATAATCGAACAGTCATTTTCAGTGTTCGTACAACCAATCCAAACATAAGACAAATACAGTAGGATAACGTAACTTGACCGGATTGAAGTTGGCGAAAAGTTTTTTATTATGTAAAGTAATTTACTTTTGTGGCGCACTCTGTGCACTAGTTGGCGAAAAGTGGTTGCGCAGATGCTTTTTTTAGTAGTAAATGGTGACAGAAAGCGGGCGGGGGCGGTAACTACACCAAGAGAATTAGAGATGCGATTACGCTTTACATTGTCATAATTAGTTTTAATAACTCATGTTTTTAGTGATTTTTTTTCGTAAAGAAATTGTTTTTCAAAGTTTCTTTAGTATTTACTATAACTGTTCTAAATTTAAACTTTTATGAACTCATCTAATATATAAAATTCTCGTGTCACAGTTTTCGTTGCCATACTCCTCCGAAACGGCTTGACCGATTTTGATGAAATTTTGTGTGCATATTGGGTAGGTCTGAGAATCGGACAACATCTATTTTTCATCCCCCTAAGAGTTTGTTTGTTTGTTTGAACGCGATAATCTCAGGAACTACTGGGCCGCATTAAAAAAATATTTTATTGTTGGATAGCCCATTTATCGAGGAAGGCTATAGGTTATAACATCACGCTACGACCAATAGGAGCGGAGCAGCAATGAAAAATGTTGCAAAAACGGGGGAAATTTACGCAGACGAAGTTGCGCGGGTCAGCTAGTATATATATATTTTTATATTGTTGAATTAAAGTTTTGTTACTATTTTTAATCGATTAAACATAATTAATCGTTTTCGTAAGTAATTTTAGGACATTTTTTTAAAATTATTATTTCAAAGAAGCCACTACTAATAGACACATAGGGTACAATAATTTAGGTACTTTAAATTTTCCTATCGCTAATTACTGACCTCCACATCAAGCAAAAAAAAAAAATTTTTTTGACAAAATTATTGTACAGACACAAAAAATATTTGACCCTTGTTTGCTTCATGCATATTCCCTGTTGAAATGACAAAGAATTTACAGTCAATCAGCTTTTTAAAACGGTGTTAATTCCCCAGGAAGCATCTAAGTCGCAGTTAGCGTTCGTGCGCGTGTACTGCGGGAAGGCGAACACTTGCGTAGTTCCACAGAACTCTCTGACGGCCGCGCACGTCGACTCGTCCACGAAGCCCGCCATCATATTCCGTATCGCGGCACGGAACGAGAAAGGTTATGGACCTGCCACTCAAGTCAGGTGGTTGCAAGGTGCGTCAGTAATCACACTATTATTATAAAGGCGAAAGTTTGTGAGTATGTGAGTGTGTATGTTTGTTACTTCTTCACGTCTAAACGGCTGGAGCGATTTTAATAAAATTTGGTATGGAGTTAGCTGACACCCTGGATTAACACATAGGCTTATAAACCGCGGGAAACACTGCGGGGCGTAGCTAGTGTTATATAATTACTAACTTATTCTGAAGCTACTTTTGGAAAGAACCTCTATTTCACCCCAATCCATTCTTAGCAGATGCTTACGTTATGTTAAATATATATTTGCCGAAAAAACCCAAGCAGCCTAGCATTTGTGTATTTAAAAAATGGCTTTTTGTCAAATGTCACCGAACTGAGTAAATATTCTTCTCGTCATTCTGACAGATGTCTCGGTGGGCACAAATCTAGACAACGGGCCGTTTTCGAAATATTCAATGTCAAAGTTTCCGATTTTTATTGAATTTCGTCAGGTCCTATATCATCGAAATTCGATGTATCGTGTGTGTGTGTGTGCGTGCGTGTGTGTTGGTGTGTGTGTACACCGTTGCCTTTGACAGAAAGCTATTTTTCATTTAAACGGGGCCCTTTCAACCCAATCGATTCAGTGATTGTTTTTATTGCGAATTTGTTAACGTTTTGTCAAGTTAACGCGATCGACACGTTTAAGTTTTAAATTCACCCTCCAATTGGCCCGCTCCAAGCTCTTAATCAACCAGAAGCCAAACACGGTAAACATTTCGATCGCTTTAACGTAAAACAATTCTCACTTTGGGACAGATGTATACTGCGTCAAAAGAAACTATCACTTTAATGATAGCAGTATATGGTTTCAGGTAGTTCATGTATTAAAAACTCTTTCGCAGATATAAAGTCAACTGCAGTGAAGAGGCCAGGAGAGGCCAGAATAACAGGTGCCTCACCATCAAAACAACCTAAACAAATATTGCACTAAGTGTTAAAGTTTTGTGACAGTTTAGACAAATAGACCAAGACATTAGTATGTACAGAACTACAGATTATTAAGCTATGTTTGTTTTAATCAATGTTAGTATATCTAACTGTGTTATATGTATTTAGTATAAGCTCACCTAGAGTAAAATCTCATCATGTCATTTTGAAACACCGATCGCCTTTCTATAAAATTCCTCTATATAATATGCCTATGCCATTTTCCTCTAGCAATAACAATGTTTGTAAAGTAATAATATTATATATTTTATGAATTTATCCGCCGCGTCATTTGTTCGCGAGGGTTATTAAATATATAATAGACTGATTGATATAGTTGATGAAATGAGATGGATTGCAAAATATGGAAATGTTATGAACATATCTATGGAATATAAAAATGGAAATATGGATGTTATTTTCTTTATGTCAACCTTTGGTTTACTAAATTCTGAAAAGCAATTTATTAATAAGGAATTGAGAGCCAATTTTGCTACCAACTCATTAGTTATAATTGGATTTTTATTAATAATCATATATAAGTATTAGTTGATAATTGTATTGCATTTTGAGAGTAGTTAAATTGGCTCTTGGGGTCAAAAAATATACAGATATTGCATTTGGCTTTTAATACTTAATTACATATTATTGAGTACACTATACATTTGTTTCATTGCTATAAAATGCTATCTATTTAAATGTCAGTAGGCATTCCAAAAGAAAATAAAAATACAAATTATTATTATTTATATCTTTCGTTTTATAGAAAATTTTCTATATTAAGATATTTGCGTTTTATCATGATATTAAAGCAGTATCACTAAATTTATTATTTGGACAAGTTATAATTTTTTTATTGTGATATAGGTCCATTCACTTGTAGACAGTGTCGTTGAACCTTGGTTACTGGAAAAGAAAACCAAATTAGTATGACGTCATCTCTCTTATTATAATGTTATTTACACTCTTATTGTTACGAACTCTTACCAAAGAAGTAGTTCCGAAGAGTTTGTACCATCCTATGACGATATTTGAGAGGTTTAAGTCATCGAGCATGATCTGCGCCACGCCCATGAACACTTTTTTACCCTCTATACGTCCATAATCACCCCACACTGTCACCTGTTGAACACAAACACTTTATAAGTACCTACATAAGGGTGGTCCTTATTTTTCGTCTTTTTGCAAATCGGCCGAGGCACCCCTTCATTTAGTTCTATCCCCTAAAAACGAGCCTGAGATTTTTTTTCTTGTGTTTTAGGACTCTCTAACGTACGTCAAAGTTTTTGAAATTCTACTACTAACTTCATAAATAAAAAATTAAGATTTTATTTAAATGTAGTTAACGGGTCATTCCATATGAAAACACTAAGGCGGATGCGCCTGCACGATTTTTGATTTTAATGAAAAAAAATAGAGGATGGACTTCTATCGAATATTAGGTATTCGTAAGGTAGGTAACCGTCGAAATTATATTTTGCAACAGCTTACTTATTTTTCCAAAATTATCGGAAGTTTCAAAATAGTGGTTAGTGTTTTTATATAGAGTGACCTTAACGTTATTGCGCGATACGTAAAGAAACTCTAGCTCAACAAAATACGACGATACACCCTTATCCCTCTCTTCCAATTTACCCTCAACTTATTGCTCGCAACGTTTGGTAAAATGGTCACAAACGCGTAACGTAACTTGTGAGCAATTAGTTGTGGAGGGAAGAGGGGTAAGCGTGAATTGCCATAGTTTCTTTGTGTGTCGTGCAAAAACATTAACTACATTTGAATATTTTTTTTTTAGCTATTGCATAGCTTTTATCGCGGGCTTTGAGCGCGGCGACCGAATCAAGAAATTCCGTAACGAAAAAATCCTAACAACGCCCCCCCTCCGCCTACCATGTAGCTTGGCCGAGCGTTCGCTTAACGTATATGTATATGGTACGATTGTACGAAGCTCGCACGGATCGAGACGAGCTGCTCCGAAATGTAATGAAAAATAAAATACTGCATAAATAAAAAATAAATAAATAATTATAATTGCATTAGTTGATAAAAATTGCTATGCAATAGCTTTACCGCGGCAGTCCCCGAGTGCCACAGTAAAGCACATTTTTTTTGAGTTATTAGTAGGATTTCAAAAACTTTGGGGTGCGGTACGCGTTCAGGCGAAAATTAGCGATGGTTTGCACACGATGACGCGACAATGCACGGTGGTAGCACGCTACAACGCTCCTCTGCACGCACTGCCGTTGCGAATTTACGGTCTTAGGTATATTTGCTTACCTGTAAAACGCAACCTTTGAAGTTTTCCCTAAAGGTTAACGTTTGCTGGTAAAGGGGGTCGAGAGTCCGGCGCGCCGTGCTTGTTTTAGCCTTGGCGATGCACCGTTTACCGCTCACAAGGTATACCTTAACGTAAGGTGCTGGTAAGGTTCGACTGCCTTGTCTGGCTTGTAAGCCACGAGCACGAATTACCTCCACCTGGAAACGTTTAGTTCTTTATTCACTACTACATAAACATAATATTTGCTAACTCAAGGAAAAGAAACTGGCAGAATTGGAGGACGCAGACAGGTTCGCAATCCGTTTACCATGCGGTATGGTCCGTGACAGGTCGACATGGTAATATCAAATTAATTTTATCACAATTACAAATAAAAACAAGCGAAATTAAAAGTAATGAACGCATCTGACGGGAACTCTGCAATACTAAATACTAAGGGCGTGTGGACAAACGCCCTTAGTATTGCATGAGTTCCCTTTGACGAGCTGCGGTAGACAAACGCCCTAAGGCAGTGGTGCGGGCGCTTCGCTATTGGATGTCACCAATAACCATGTCGACTTGTCGAGGGCCAAACTAAACTAACGATGCTATTAACCATTGTCGAGGCCCAAACTTCAACTAAACCAACGATGCTATTAGGTAACCACATTTAGGGTACTTTACCACCAGAGATGTGCTATGCAGCTATGCTGTGAGAATGTGAAAGCTAAGCTACGTTACTATGTGACCGTTTCCACGAGGGCGAGTAATATGTGCTAGGTAGATGCACCGCCGCGAGGTAGCTGTGCGCACTGTAGGCACTCTGTTCTGCAAATAGCTTCATCACTCGCGACCATCCACAGCACGCATGCCTAGCACGCCTCCACACCACGCATCCAGAGCATGCAAACTCAGCACGCATCCATCCACATAAAAAACTTAGCATATGAACCCTTTTCGACCAGTGCTAAGCTATATGGACCAATAAATATGATTGGTGGATGTTAAACGGCACAGCAACAGTGTAGCATAGCACATCTCTGGTAGAAAAGCGCTCCTAGCCTTTAGGTTGAGCCATTAAATTTTAAAGCAAGTTATGTTTTCAGATTGAACTTATCTACAGATGTCAAAAACGTTTTAACCTCGAGGAATCCTTTCTGGTAGCACATAGACAGTTGTACGTCGCCCAGAGTAGGCGCTCCGAGTAGCTGTCTGCCGACTAGCTGTCCGGGCCCTAAACCGTCGATGAAGTCTGACAGCCCACCGCCGTCTGAAGAGCCAGAACCTCTCATACCAGGAGACCATCTAAAAACAGGTACATGCGCTACATTTTCACACATTTTTCTTATGTAATTAAGCAATTGCTCGTACCCATATAATTATATTGTATATCTCGAAATTCTGGGGCATTTAGACTAAGTACTTTATAGTATGCTATGTTTATGGTAGGTAAAGGGTACGTAGCATGTAGAAAGCAGTAGGTTAACTAGTACTATGCACAGGAAATAGGTATTTCATTCTTCATACTAGATCCTAACGTTAGGTGATTAAAATATGTTAAAAAGGTTTTAGATATTATGTATAAAAGGTAATGTAATAAAAATTTATATTAACCAGACTTGCCACTACCAAATAAATAGATATTAATTAAAAAATAAGATACAACATTTACAACATTGATACAATAGTGAAGAAGAGGGCGGTAGTTTTTCGGATGCATCGATTGACAAAGTTAGGCAGAACGTGGAGTCCAGGTACTAGGTTCTATAAAATGTTAAGACATCTAATTAGTAGATGTAATCGTGTAAAGGTGCAAGAAACGCTAGAGAATGGTCTGCATCTATTATATAGACAGGTAATAGATATTATAGTGGATTGAACGGATAGATCTATTATGTAATGTTTCAGGGAATAACGAAGAATGAAGTTCTTATAATAAATGTCTAAGTAGTCTAAAATTTATGTCAGTCTATCTTACTACTGTACATTTTATATTTCTTTTTCAAAGTACTTGCAGAAGAATTATTATATTATTGTGTTTCTTCTAGTATTTTGACAGATACAGAAAAAGATAATTTTATGCTGTAGAGTAGGAAAGTAGAGGTAGTACAATAATAATTTCTATTTTCTTTTTCATGCCTATATATAAAGTAGGTAAGTATACAACAATATTATGAAAACCATTTTAGACCTAATCAGTAATAATATTTTATAAATTATGAAAAATGATAGTGATATTCCGGTGAAACATGCATGATTATTAAATGTAAGTGTGTGTGTACATCGATCAGACAAAAATGTAAAATTTGTTAAACTTCAAAATAATAAGTGCAAACATCGTAGGCTTTCAGGCAACATTTATCGTCCATACACAATCGTGCATCATAAATATCCAGGAGCACTTCCTTCACGGCCGACTCGCGACGGCTCGTCTTCCGTTCTATATGTGACTGAAAACTTGCACAAATGTCAGAAACGACGCGCATCCAAAACAGGCCATAAATGTAGCTATCTCATGTTAGTTAAACGAGAAGGTGCGATTCCTATGCGAGAGAAGACTCGTGCGTGCTGAACAGAAAAGAGAATGAGTGAAATACACCAATATAATCGGAATCATGCTTTGACAAGACGAAAGGCACATAGAGAGGGGCAAAGAATGTAGAAGACGCGAGCAACATCGAGGCGCACATTCAATAACGGAACTCTGCAGGCGGCTCGCAAACTGCGGCATAGAACGGAGCGGAGGAGCGGGCGACTTACGAGGATCCCTCCGAGCTAGATATGGACCCGAGGCTGGCGGTGCACACCTCGTGCGAGCGCTGGAACGTGGTGGTGGCGGGCCCGGAGCGCTTGCGCCGCGCGCCGCTGCCTTCGGCGCGGGACGCGCGCGTCGCTGCCCGCCAGGGACACCGACCAACATACATTCATTACCCGTCGTAAGGCACATTACTATATTTACATAGCGGGCTTTTCTTTGTTCTTCTATTAAGTACATTATACACATTATTTTTTACAAACGCTATTCGTTTGATGTAGAAGTAGGTTAGCTAGATATATCTAGATTTAACAAAAAAATCTCACCTTTTAAAAACGTATAGATTTTTATAAACTATATTATATCGATTTTCCTGCTCCAAATTTTGTTATAGGTATTGCAACCGCAGGGATGTCTGAATACGACGCTACACGAAGTAATCCTAAATTAACGGTCTTCATATTTGTGACTTTATGTAACCGTTAGTGTTTTCAGTTTCTTCATAGTATACAAATGCTGCCGATTGGATTTTTTAAATGATATCCAAATCCATGATTCCCGATGAAGTTTTATTTAGCAAAAAGCTCTACATTAGCTGATTATACAAAAGCGACATTGCACATTAATTTATGCTTCGTGGATTTTGTTACATGCTGTGTTAACGTTTTATTAGTAAGTAATGTACGCTATGTATTATGCAGATATCGTCTCTTTCGTTTCTCCTTAACCTTTGTTAAAACGTATAGTGATATTCGCGAGTGATCTACCGCCCGATGGAGTGGCACTATTGTGTCAATGTCGTGGTGGCGAGCACCGCGGGGCGCGAACCTGTCCTCGTCGTTCTCACTGGAGGCGGATGAGGCTCGCGACACTCCACCCACGCCTCCCCGCATTTCGCTGGGTCCCACCTCCTCACTGCGTTGCACCGTAAACGAATTTTTGCCACGTTTACCAAAACCTAATCTCCGTTTCCGCCCTGTAGTTATGTTATTAACACTTAATTTTAGTATTGAATAGTTTCACAACGTGCGTACTGCAAAAGACTATAAACATATTAAACACACAGAGAAATAAACAGACATCTAAATATTATGTTAGGGTTCACCTGTCGCCGATAATTGTGATGTGGAATTGCTCTTCTTGCCCATACCTGGGCCGAAGTAGTCACGAGGTTCCGCTTTAAGCAGTACGTCGTCGTTAGCAGGCTCCAGTTCGTTGGTCCCTCCGAGAGCCGTGTCACTGAGGCTCCCATCTTTATTGAAAACCACGTCTTATTTTTAAATGTAAGTTTTATCTAAGCAAAGCCTATTAGATAATAATTTTTGCATTACCTGCTTTTTCATCTGGTGGGACATCGGCGTTACTTAGACTCCTTGTGAATGGGCCGCGGCGCGACTCTCGTCTCTCCAGAGGCTGTGGCTGGTTGTTGCTGCGCCCATTCTCTCTTCCGCCATAGTCATTACTACGTTTTGAATGTCGACGAGTAGACGGTTTTTCAGTTTTCTCAATGTTGCGTTTGTCATAATGTGAATCGCGTCGGTGACGGATTTGTTGGGAAATCCATTGTGAAGATACCGACGAAGCGCAGGGAGTCGAATTGTCCGAAGTGGAGGGTTCCATCGGTGCGTCATGAATGTTTTGATGAGTGTCACCAAGTGGCAGATGTGAGGCGACAGGAGTGAGCGCACGACGGGGCGAGCCGAGGTTCGGGGGAGAAAGAGCAATAGACAAAGAATTAGCCATAATACTAAACTCTCGATCTAAATGATCTGTCGCCGCTAAAGAATATGAACGGGTACGAGCTTTTTTAATAATAGAGGGCAGAGGTTTCTTTAGAGATAGATCTATACTGGACTGAGGGGAAAGGGAGTTAGGTGAGCGATATTCTTGAAAGGTTGGGAATTCGTTTATACTAACAGTGTTGCCATACTTTTTTTCGCACTTTTCTTTGTCTTCTATATCTTCTCTTGTTTCAGACGTGTTCATTAATTTATCTTTGGAACATATACTCATTCTTTTAAACATATTATTTATTTGTTCAGGCGTAGATAACGTTGCTGGTGAATTCTTTAATATTACTAACGAATCAGAATTTCGTCTACGCACATTTTCCAGGCTTTTAGGTTTTTCATTTTTTTCTATGTTACCAGTTTTAATAACACTTTTAGTAATTTTCACTGCTTCATTAATTTTTTGCACATCTAAAGACTGTGTTTGATGAATATTTTTTCGATCATAATTAGTTTTTAAATCCAGTGATAAAAACTTTTTTCTGCCAACTATTTTAGCGCTGATTTCGCCCATGTTACTATGCTGCCGAGGATTTTGATCGAACGTTTCGAAAGATTTGTTTTTATTTGTTTTTGTATTTTCAAAGTCTAAACTATTTTGTTTATCAATACTAACATGTATCGTAGTTTCAGCCTCACTGCCTTCGCTGTCATAACCGTGATATTGTGAGTGTACTTCTTCATCATGTGTTATTTCTATACTACCAGTATTTTCTACAATATTGCGTATTGGTTCTTTTGTAACATGTTTCAAGTTAATAGCTGGAATATCAGGAAGAGATCTAATACTTGGATTAGGCAATTTTTCAACATTAGGCAGTTTTCTTCGTCTAGTTCCTTTTATAGTATTAGTGTGATAGTCATCTGTATCGAGGCTATGCGAAGGCCTTTCTAAACACCAATGGACGGCATTGGATTGAATTTGTATTTTTCTCCTGTCAGACTTTGATTGAATCGGCATGGGACCGTAATATATATTTGTGGGCAAAGTTCTTTGATCTCGATTTAAAAATACAGTTGTTACATAAGTATTCGGTCTTGGAATATGAGGCAGTGCCATTTGAAATACGTAATCTTTTTTGTTCTCTGTAATTTTATAAGTATTGACGTGTACAGGATATTCGGGGCAGCTGTGGCTTCTTTCATAAGCGTGTCTATGGGATCGTTCTCGAGTGTAGGAACCGGCAGAGCGACTGCGAGCGAGTATGCGACGAAGGCGACGGGTGGGGCGTGCGCGGTGATTCATCGCTAACAAACCCTGATGCGAGTCGGTTCGAGATCGGATCCGACGTCGCACCGCGCGCTCCGCACCCGCCGGTATAGAAACACACGGCAGTACACGATGAAGAGTTCGATTAGTACAACGCAATCGATGATAAGGATCAGGAATAGGGGTAGCACTATCGCAGGAGGAAGATGTGCTATGAGGAGGGAGGATTCGTCTCCGGCTGTAAAGTTACGTCAATCATAACTTTGTATTTTTCTGACTTAGGATCACTTTGAATTGAGTTAAAATTAATATATAATTTACAAAATTGAAATGTCAGCATAAATACCTGAGCATCCTGGTCGGCCGTGGACGTTCAGATTGCGTGCTGAAGGCGCTAGAGGTGACGGATCCTACAGATTCGAGGTCCGAGTCGGCAGCTGTGGCGTCCGGAGACAGTCGCCGCCTCGGTGCCCACCCGCCACCACCTCGGGCCGCCAACTCTGAGTCGGATAAACCGGCGTAATGTCTTTCCCAACCTATATTGTGATTACACGCACTAATATATTCGGTTCGATTTCGTGTATTCTATACTAACATAATAACTACTAGCTGTTATTATACAATGTGTTGGTGAGGGCAGTCTAGCAGTCTATAGATGATACACTAGGCAATCTAGGCACATTAAGGTGAGGAGTGGAAGTCATATGTAAGCATTTCGCTAATTTACGTCCATGGACTGTGTCTGATATTATCTACATTTATACATTTTGATAGTGTACTCTAAAATTTTCTACAAATTTAGACCCGCCAAATTTTGCAGAGTTGATGTAGCTCTTCTTCCCGTTTGTAATTTTTTTTTAACAAGGGTCAGTATTTTTTGTTTGTGTCTTAGGGCAGGGTAGCGTGTATTGACCTTGTGGCGTGCTGCGGTACATGAGTGTGGCGCCAATGTGGTGCGGGGCGATCCACTTACGTTCTTCTAGGTCCGCAGAAACTTGAGCTCGCACAGCCCTCTGGGCACTCTGTAATATACCGTATCGTGAGTTACTCACTAATTCCTCAAATATTTATTTTAGCAAAATATTATGTTTTGATGCAGAAATGGTTTAGGGGGCCTAATGCCGAGCGAATTATTTATTAAGCACTACGCACACAGCATCGTTCTCTAGCACACAACGTGACGTTATATAGCCTTCCTCGATAAATGAGCTATATAACAGTAATTTTTTTTTTCAATTCGGACCAGTAGTTCCCGAGATTATCGTATTCAAACAAATAAAGACACTCTTCAGTTTTATAATATTAGTATAGATTGCGAACGCCATAACTATAACAATACGACAATCCTCGTTTTATGACTTTAAGATTTTTTTGCAGGTTAATATTAGGACATCTCTTTGGCTAATCACACAATTATTTTTGTGTCCTAATATTCAAGTTTTCTATATAATTTTTGGAAAGAGTCAAACACTTTCTCGCGTAAGGGATACTTTAATGTCAGTTTGCAATCTTGTTTATTTTGGCATCCATCAACAGATGATTTAGTCAAAAACCTGGGTATTCGTGAGCATGATATCATTGACTAACTATGCTAAGCTACATTTGTACTCACCTGGTGGGGAATTTGTGGTAGCTGTCGTTTCTTGGGGCTAGTAGTGGGCGTGGCAGTGGCTGACCGCGACTGGAAGCGCGGCGCGTACGCGTGCGTCGGCAAACGAGACGCGTCGTTACCTCGCTCCTCGTTCACTGCAATATCATTACAACATAGTTTCATATTAACAAATTTTGACCCCAACAAAACAAAACATGCCTCAAGACATTGAATCAAATATCAGGTTCATTCATGACGCATGACATTTTGAAAAATATTAAAGTAGTACGGACTTACGAAGTTGCCTTTGAAAGAGAAATCATTAGGTTATTAAATTTAGAATGCATGCAATCATCAAATATGAAATGAGTTAGATTAATCATCAATGGAGTGCGCTGTACCCATAGACTGAATTTTGTTGACGTTTCTCAATCAAGAAGTAAGGACCTGGACACAGCGCACTTTAGTTACATAAAGACCTAATGGACAGCGTGCTCGTATCAGGTATAACAGGACGAGGTAGCGGAAGATGCATGAAATAAAATCAAAGTGGAACAGAGAGAGGAGGTGAAAACAGTAAGTGGCAGTAAAGTGGTGAGATGAGCGGAACGCGGCGAAAGAACGTGCGTGTCACGGCGACAAGTGTTCCGTGCGGGTTTGAGGCCCGCGGTCATATCGACGTCCACGGACCAATCGGAAGATTAAACTTCGGCATTTTTTTGGATTGGTGAGTAGAGTCGTTTTGGCGCCGGTTGGCACCTGTGTAGCGCCATTCACGGTCGTTGGGCGGCGATAGCGACCGTCGCGGGGACTTGCTTCGGGCGCGGTTTGGTCGCGCCACACCAGCCGCCGACTGAGACCGCGCCACGCTGTGGCCGGCGCTCTGTAACGAACAGAAAGTGTTAGAATACCCATTATTTCCCTCGTTAATTCAATTGCAGTGATCTTGGATATTAGAGTAATGAAATCTGTCTGACACGTCGCGTGATAGGCAACGGAGGTCCAAATTAAGTCCTATATTTTCAATTCGCTATAAATGATTAAATCATAGTTTTTATATTAAATCAACTTACTCTCTGTTCTCTGGTCATTCCTGCGGCTCGGACTCTACCGGCAGGAGAGATGTCACGTCTACTGGATCGCGCTCCTTCCATATCCATTCGCTGCACAGTAAAAATGTTAAACTCGTGTAATTAGCTCTTTTAATAAAAACAATAAATTAAGACATAAACAGCGATAAGCACGATCTTTGATAACTACCGAACTTGACCTATCTACCTAAAATAATTTGTGGCAGGCGATTGCCAACACTTTATAATATTTTTCTGTGTTATATTAATATCGTTATAATGAGGGATGGATATCGAACTGCTCGGTTACATCGTGACGAAGTGGTGACCGAGGAGATCGATGTATCAGCTATGTAAAGCCACATGGCCGTTGTGGGGTCCAAAAATCAAAAAGTCACACTGATTTAACACCGGTCATGTTCGTGACGAATTGTCGTCTCCATCGTATTATCAGAGCGACGGAACCGAGGGAGCATTTCTGTTTATGCATAGACTTGTGCACTAGATATCTCATGCGTCGTTGGCTGTTACGTCTGTTAACATTGACCGCCGTGATGAGGATATTACTAAATATCGTTAATACCTCATGTGGTAGCGGGGGACTGGAACTAGAAGCTAGACTGGAGAGCGAGTGATGGCGACGCAGATCGCATTCACTTGGTGTGTCCGAGTCTGATAGACGTGACGTTGAAGTCGATGGCGGCGATAAGTGTTCACCGTCGGCTTCGTCTTCGCGGTATCTCTGGTGAATTAGTTGTAAGTACATTGTAATAATAGTTGCTAAAACATTTAGTTAACAATAGAGTCGCCCTGCACATTTGATTCTTAGTTGCTTTCTATGCCATCCGCTTAGAAAACGATTAAGAAAAAAACTACTAAGTAGGCGAATGGTAGAAGTATTCACCCGTGTATCTAACATTTTACTAAATTCATAATTATATCTACCAGCAAATAGAATCATTTGGATTATCACGGTAGTACGCGTTGAAAAGTTTGTATTTACTTTTTATTTACGTTTAAGCTATGATCACGCAAGCCACCAGTTTGACCAATTCCGATATTTTTTACAAGTTTTTAGGTTGCCATATAAATGTAGGGCGAGGCTGAGCGGCAATGCAATTAGGCACTGTTCCAATCCAGAGCGAAGTCGTAGTCTCAATTACATTTTGTCCGATTTGAGATTTCGAGCCAAATGTGGAATGGCGAGGCGTAGGCGACTTATATAAATAATGTCTTTTTGGTGGGCGTTATAATGGATTTTATTTATATGAGCGTCATGTTACTACAAAGAAATACAGATTACCTACATAGAATCTATGTTGTTGTATGAAATGTTAAAGACATTGCAATTTATTATTTAGGTAGCTTTGAATTATTTAATAAATATTTTTAACTTAGGTACCTATACTAGTCTACGCCAACTTCTCGCGTAGCGCTAACGATAAAGAAGGACTTAAATATATCGATGTGAAAAACCTAATTGTTGTAAGTTGTGTAATTTAATATTAATATTTAGTGATTACAGCGCAATTACTATTCTGTTGCTCAAAAATAAAAATAGATGTCTTTGTAATTTTCACGCAAAAACAAAAAGTTTACATTAATCAAAATAGTCCAATTGTTGAATTAGTATCTATCCGTTTTGCAAGCGTGCTAACGTCGTGCTACATTTGGACTTACAATAGATATTATAGGTGTGCTACTTACGCTAAAACCAGAAGACTCTTCATGCGGCTTCAGTGTGTACCAGTTTGGTTCATGGTTCATCACAATATTGTCTAAATCGAGTAGAACCTCTCCAAGGAAATCGTTGGGACCGTACCGATTTAAATCCCATACAGTGACCTTAAAAACACATTAAAAATTCATTGAGGTAAAATACAGGCCTCAACAGTCCCAAAGTTGAAAATATCTACAAAAATAATTACCTCCAATGTTCTTCTCTTTATATCCGTGATACGTATGCCGCAGTACACGAATGTCTGGTTCCAACGCGGCTCTAGGGTGTTAGCCAAGGTTTTAGTTCGGCGTTTACTCTTCTCGCTCTTATCGGGTAGAAGAAATATTTTAGCGTACGGGCAACGTGGGGATCCGTCAGATCTTGGAGTAAGCCCACTGGCTGATACCACTGTCACCAGGAGTTGCAGAGCGGAGATGTCAAAATATATTTTGAGCTAAAAAGAACAAAATGTGCAATCAATATTTCTTCTAATAAAGCACTCGAGATTCACTCCTTTCTGACATAGGCCTTAGTGAGTGATAGAGCGCAGTATTAGGTACTTTTTATATTAGATTCTACTCTGGTATAATTATTTAACATGGCCCTCAATGGATTCTTGAAAGGTAAGTAAGGTACATACTTTAAGGTTTATTTTGAATTGTGTAGAAAATAATTTCTACCATACATTTTAAACTACACCTTATAATAGCCTTATTATGGTATAAACTTAATTACTTCTTTGGCAATATATATATGATTGCATGTTATTTAATATCTAGTGAAGGAACGTAGAACAAACCTGTATACGTCCAGCTACGTTCGCGTTGTGGTGGTTGTGTCTAGCAGGGCGGCGACGCGAGTGCACGTCGGGTGACCCCGGTGACGTCACGAGCACGCTCGGTTTCTCACAACCACCTATCACTTCCGTGTATACCTCTGGGATAGAAGAATATACATTATCGTCTGCCACTTCTAGAGTTTATTTTGGATTAGTACTTAGGTGTTATAAATTTACGAGTAGAGCGACTAGAATTGCATAATGTGATCTTAATCTGTTATTTTCTGGGAAATTTGATACGTTTCAGTGACTTAAGAGCCCAATTAAAAATGACTACACTTCTAATCTTAATTTACATCTTTCAGTTTCATCTAGATAATATCTAGGAGTTGAAGTGAAGAAAAATTATTAAGCTCTTGCGGAAAGTTTGCGAAATTTAGACACCATCCTTTGGTCGGGTGCAGTGGCAGATCAAATTCTAATAAGTTGTTAATGCCAAACAAACCCCAGAACTGGAAGATAGTACCTTGAGAGACCTTCTTTCTATATCTAATAAATATAATAATCTTTAATTCACTTCAAGGATGGAAGATTTTTTATCAATTTCTTTCATTAGAATCTTTTTTTAAAAAAAAGGCTTAGTTATTTTTTTTTCAACGAAGATACCTAAGCTACCTACCTATAGGCCGACCGCTTAACTCGTATATCGCCTGCGCGGTGAGAAGGGAGCGCGGGGTGATGTTAACGGGTGGGTGAGCGGGGTGCGCGGGACAGAGAACTCGAGTTCGTTAACATCACCCCGCGCTCCCTTCTCACCGCAGGCGATATACGAGTTAAGCGGTCGGCCTATAGCAATGTGGGATTGTGGTCCCACATTACTAGCAATCCTGTTAACGCTTCCAGCTAAGCTCAATCTCAGTAAGCTCAGTATTTGGCTTGAATAAAGAGCTAAATTGTTGCCACTCTATGAGAGATTAAACCTTTGGGTTTTGGGGATATCCTTTAAAGAAGAAAGAGGTGTCACAATAAATCTTTTAGGTCGCAGCGATTTTCAGCCATTGCATCCCGGCCTCTATCCAAATACAATACCTTTGTGAGTTCTCCAGGGTTGCGCCGGAGGACGGGTAGCGGCAAGCGGGCGCGACACAACCAGCTCGACGTGAGAGTCATGTTTGCTATCTGCTACCACAGACGCCACTTCCTCAGCAGACCGACCCTGGAGTGGCACTCCATTCCATTGTAATACTTCATCACCTGCACACCAGAAAATGGGTAAGTATATTTTGTATACTAGCTTAGGATGTTTATAAATGAAAGTGTTTTTGTTCCTACTGTATCTATCCAGTCTGTTTTTTGTATCTTTCGACTTGTGTTTTAGCTAACTATCCTACTTAGGTTGTTACTACTTCTTTCTACTGAAATCTACTACTTAATTTAAGTACCTACTTTTATTTCTAATGATTTAAAAAAAGGAAAGCATGTTCTTTACGAGTATTCTAGTCAGAGTCACGTACCTATCTAGTTTAAACAAAAATAAAATGTGCAAGCAGTCATTATCATTACAAAAGAAGAATACATAATAACAAATTGATCAAAACTCACCTATTCTAAGTTGACCTTCTAAATCAGCTATAGATCCTTTTTTGACCTTTTCAACGACGGCTCCCCTAGTTCCGTCAGACAATAGTTTCCCACCCACTACTTTCAGTCCAAGAATAGCCGCCGAGGAATGTGAACTACCTTCGACGACACTTTTGCGCAACACCATATGTCCAATCATACGGGTCCCGTCCGCCGACACTTGCCAGCTCAGCGGAAACTGTCACACAATAAAAAAAAACATCAAATCTATTGGTATAAAGCTAATAATATGATAGATTTTATGTTCAGAAGTTACACAATCTAAATTACGTAGGTACCTAATGGTAGCTTTTTTTAAACTTTAATCTAGATAAATATAAACTCTTACTATGCAGGTACAACTAGTTCTTAAGCTGGGTTTTTGCCGTGTAGTTTACAAGGAAGTGCACATTCAACACATATAGGATGTAACCCATGCTCGCCGATGCAACCATGCTACAGCCAAACATAAATTCATTGATATCAACGTGGTCTATCTACACGCTTACTACTTCTGTCCTTATAATTAAGTGAATTAAAAACTGATCTAAACATTACGCACTAAGTAGATTATTGCAATTAAATAAAAAAAATGTCTATTTAGATACACGCGCAATTTTAAACAATAAGGTGAGTAAGACGCTATCTTTGGGTTCTCTTAGGGACGCCTACCTCTATTAAAGTTATGGTTCATAAAATAATGGAACAAAAGTTAAAAAAACTTAATTGTCTGTACGTTTCCTAAATATAGTTATGCATAATAAAGCCGCAAAACGGCACTAATAATAAAATGGGTACTAGTTTGAAGCAACTAACCGACACAATGTGAAGCTATCTATGTACCTTTGGGCAATCGCCTCTGTTAGAGTCTTCACTCGATGTGAAGGTGCTAGAGGTATCGATGCCCGAGTCTTTGGTGGCGGAGTCCTGGCTGGTCTGGCGCTCGGACTCCCAGCGCAGCGAGGCCCAGTCGTGCGGCGCGCCTGACGCGTCGCGTCCTCCGCGCGGGAACGTCGCTGCGCCTTCGTGCCCGTCAAAACGAACAGTCTTTTTTCTCCTCTCGGTAAAACGTCTATTGTCTGAGGAATCTTCCCACAAATAGGCACTCTTATACACCTCTCGATCGGGGCGCGGGCCCTCGTCTGGAGCGTACGGGCGCAAGTACGCACCCTCACCGTCGTCGCGAGCCCGCCACCGGCAATCGGTCACAGAATCGAAACTGCGTCCCCCTGATGGCCCAGTCCTTGCCACATCAAATGCACCGCGCGCCTCTGCCTCGTAAGCGGCCGGCGAATGATTAATCAAATTGTAATAATTGTTGGCAGCCACGTTGGCGCTACGCAGATGCGGGTGCCGAACAGGAGCACATGCCTCTAGTTGTCCTAAGAATGACATCGTATGAATTGCAACGGTTACCTATATCTTGTCAACGCCTGCGTCCGTTCTTGTTTCAGACAAACGCGCCTGTACGCGCCCGGAACCAAATTAATTACTAACCGAACGTTATGGAACAGTTTCGTTTTGTAAAAGCAATTATAATATTCTCCTATCAGATAACAAAGAAGTCTTAACGAAGTAGGTTTACTAAACAATTTGATAACTTTTATTGCGTGTTTCTCCGGTTCAAAATAAATCAATCGAAAGCGGTGATCATCACGCACAAGCGGAAAGAATGTGTCAAACTTATCCGAGTAAGACAGTAAAACAGCAACAATAAAACAAAGTACACGACCACAAACAATTCTAACGGATTCATAATAAAAATATGAACAAGTACACTTCTTTTCGCCCAAGCATGCGTATTTTGCTTGAACCATAAATCTCGTGCAGAAGCCACCTATATAATTACATTTTATAGTGTGTATAATATTACTTAAGAATAATGAAAATGGCATTTTTGGTTCAAACAATAGAAATCTTGAAACAGGGAAGTACATTCACTTATTTAATTCAATATTTATTATTTTTTACAATAAAACATTGTAGGTATGTAAGTCCAAAATATTTAAACAACAAACTTAGTGAACGTACTTCGTAAGACAGGTTGAAGACAGATGTCTTCGAAGAGAAGGACTTTGTTAAACAGCCATCACAATTGGTTGACCAGAGAAGGAAGTGTTGTACGTAACAGTAATACTGATCATCACATCTAAACTTCAGCAATTTAATTACAACGCATAATTAGAAAGTTCCCGACAAAATTCGCCCTCTCACCGATAAGAATTTATTCATTTTCTCGTTTAACATCGTCTGACGCTGGCTTCTGGAACTCTCGGAACCGCTCTTATCTTTATTTGTACCTGCAAACAGGGTGATGACGTGGTGAAGGCAACACGTCGCCAGATCGCCAGCCCAGCTATGTCTTGCGAAGTGGCTACCGGGCGCGCACATGAGCATAGTGCTAACAAGCGAAACGTACGCGGCGGTACACGATATAACAACACAACATACTTTAATACTTCAAACCAGGCACGACACTATCTCCTGTGTGCGAGGTTTGAAAGTTCATATCCTCAAGTTTTCTGAAAATAAGGTTATTTGAGCAGACAGTGTTTGTTGTCTTGAATTGTTGATATATTCGGGCACTAATGTTACAATGGAACAAGTAGATAGGTACTACATGATTCAACGTGATGGAAATATAGGTAAAGATAAGTTTAGGTGCTCAACACTATCAGTTTCAGTGAAATTATAATACTTAGATAACTTAAAAGTAACAATTACCTGAGGCTACTTAAATTAATGAACACCTCGCACGGAACACCTTAACTTTATCATTGCGTTATGCTAGAGATGAACATGACAATAAACGTTATGTATCTGTAATCATATATATATATTTAAATATATATATATATTTATATATCTATATATATGTTCTATTTGTAGTGTAGTGTAGTGTGTGGGGTTGATAAACAAAATTAGCTCGGATGGAAAGGATCTTGTAGTGTAACAAGTGGTGGGATTGGGTGATGGGTGTTAGGCCAGCGTGCATACTCACCGCGATCACGATACTCGTCGTTCTCGTCGGAAACGCACTCCGGGACCTCATCGTCTGAGGAGGAGGACCGTGGAGGTAGGGCAGGATGCGACGAGGGCGTGTGTGGCAACAGATGAGCAGCGGCCGGAGGGCCCGGGTCCACTACGCCGTAAGAAGCCTTTTGTCGCGGGTGCACTAGATGTGGATGCGTTCTCGCCAATCCCTCTAGCTCTCCGTAACATCTCTGGTCTTGCTGGCTGTATTGACGACGTAGAGCGCTGCCTGCTCTCTGTAGCGGAAGATTTTCTTTTTCTGCGGCACTGTGCGCTCGTTCTAATTTTGGTCTTTTATCTAGCGCAATATCAGGCTGTGGAAGGCCTCGAAGGTCATTTTCCATTTGCCATAACATTGAATCTTGACCAGTACTTTTATTAATCCACTGTCCTGTTTTAGATAAAAGTTCTTGTTTTTTACGACACAATATACATGCCCATATTACCTGTAACAACAGACGTGTGAGTCGCGTTAAGTCGAACGAAACGGTATTTGAGTTAAACTAGATATGCTAAGATCATTAAGAAAATGATTGTTGACCTTGTTAGAGCGCAGTGTGACTTTTCCTCCGCATCGAGCGCAGCATCTCACTCGACAATAATGGCACGAGTGACCGACGCCGTCAGCGAATTTAGTCTTGAGGCAGATGTGACAAGTGGCCGCTAGCTCTACGCCCGCTGCGCGGTGCATTTCATTCCTCGTCCGTATCGTCTGTTCGAGCACGGCGACTTCATCTTGCTTACGTCTGTGTATCATATTAAATACTATAGTATACTATTAAATACATAACATCATGATATGTATAGGTACCACGCTATTTTTCGTTGCTATTCAATGTAACAATTTATTCATATGGGTCTTAAATTATACGCTTTATGCAGTTTGCTTTATTCTTCTATTGGTTTTCGCCTGCACATCGAGTTCAAACTACATAATATATACCAAATTTAATAAAAGAAAACAGTTTAGCTGTTAAAACCAAACAGACATTTTAGTTACTACAAATGTAAATGTAGAGCCATTTAAATGTTGTTTTGAACTACATAAGTTAACAAAGGTTATATATCCAACGTTCACACAGCAATGTGTAGTAATCTGTGGAAAATATGGTATTTGTTGCATTTATTACTAACGAAAAAATGTTATTGTTTAAGTTTACCTAATGTAATAAGGTTTTTTCCCCAATAAAGTAAAATAAAATAAGTATTAGACGTAGGTAGTTTGTAACTTCATTGTTTTATTTTGAGTAATAAATTCTGAACAAGTGCTGACCATAGCTTATATGTATTTTATACCCTGGGTTTATTCTGTAAAATGTCCACCAGCTATTTCTAACTGGTGATGGGCTTTGTTTACAACTTCGTCTGCGTAATTGCCCCCCGTTTTTGCAACATTTTTTACTGCCGGTCCGCTCCTATTGGTTGTAACGTGATGTTATATTAAAGCCTTCCTAGATAAATGGGATATCCAACAGTAAAATATTTTTTTAATTCGGACCTGTAGTTCCTGAGATAATCGCGATCAAACAAACTCTTGAGCTTTATAATATTAGTATAGATACTAGCTTTTGCCTGCGGCTATGCCCGCGTTAATGTCGGTTATCGCGATTAAAATTATAATATGTTTAGGCATAAAAATGTTCCCCCAAATTCTATCGGCAACAAGAGGATCGCCATAGTAACCTAAACAAAATAACAGCACTCGTCAAATAATATCTTTTAAATACAGCCCATGTTACTCGCTGTTAATGTAGCTTACTATTGGATAAAATAATTTTTAAAATCAGTTTATTGGTTTAGGCGTGAAAGCGTAATAAACAAACTAGGATTGCTGTCGCTCGCAACTTCGCTTGGATGACTGTAGCCCGTAAATGGGTTGATTTTCGCTTTAAAACGCTAAAAGACGTGTTTCTTTATACATAAAGTGAAACTTTCACAGATTTAACTTTAAAACTGATGAAGTTACATAAAAACTAAAAACCCCTATTTTACGGGTTTGATTTTCCCGTGTAAACCCGTGTTACATTATTTTAAACCGCAAAAGCCAAATACGACATTTTACAAATCTAACTTTAAAACTGACGGATTTTCTTACGAACTTACTGCCACTATTTTACCCCTTTAGGGGATGAATTTCCAAAAATCCCTGCTTATTCGATGTCTACATTATATAAAGAATACGTTCTCAAAATTGCATGTCTCTACAATCAGTGGTAGTCAGGATCTACGGGATCCAAGTATTTCCGTACCCAGGATCATTTTTCGGGAGGGTTTTCGTAATTTGGGGGTTCAACCCTCAAATATCCCTTCCTTCCCCTGAATACGTCCATCATTTCTAGTACTAAGACCTTAGTTTTTAATTTTAAAATATTAATAATCTTGTAAAGGTAAATAATAATAAACTTCTACTACATATTCTACGAGTTTTTTGAAACTCACCTTTGCCACAATTTTTAAGTTTTCGTATATCATACAGAATTAAAAAAAAAAAAAAACTGCACATGCTATCTTGTAGGTATCTCGTTCAACCGTCGAGATAATATCAACCTACTAACGTACCCTTCAACCTATACAAGGTGTAACAGAAAAATGTGGTCATATTCAGGGATTGGTATTTGCCTATGATAGAGTAGAGAGCACATACCTAATTTTATCAACATCAGCGTACCCTAAAAAATATTAATTATTTTTCATTCGTTTATTTATGAATGAAAAAGTTATTACTTAAAAAAGTATGGCTTAAAAAGTTATATGCCATAATAATCCAAACGAATTTTGTACCAGAGGAGGTATAAATCTTATGCTACACGCCTTGAATGAATTTTGACAAAAGGATATGCTATAACTACGTTATAATAATGCAACCAGCTATGGCACCATGGTAGGTGCAATACTGACCACATACCTTATCCGCTGCTGAAATTTGTACCACACCTTTCTGTTACGACCTGTATATATCTATGAATTCCCCCGTTGCTTTATTGTGATTACCAGTACTACACACAAGTTGTAAAAAAATGCATTCATGACTTCTTCGGTTTAAATTATTAAAAGTCATGACTCTGTAAGTCTACAGATCTGGTAGATCGTAGCCTCATTGGCATCGTATAGATTTTTAGAAGAACAGCTACGTTTTACTCAATAAAATATTTTTCAACACGTTATCATAATCTATATCTTTACTAATATTATAAAGAGGAAAGATTTGATTGTTTGTTTGATTGTCTGTTTGATTGTATTGAGTAGGCTCCGAAACTACTGGACGGATTTGAAAAATTCTTTCATCGTTGTGAAGCTACATTAACCCCGGGTGACATAAGCTATTTATTATCGCTGTATTCCCACTGGAACGGGAACTACGCGGGTGAAACCGCGAGGCGTCCGCTAGTCTGTTATAAACTACAAATGTGTTATGAAACGAAATATACGCGAGTGAGTATAATATGTATCTACCGAAAAATAAAATAAATATTTGTTCTGGCCTGTTGGTCTAGTGGTTAGTAATCCTGACTGCTAAGCCGGACGTCGTGGGTTCGATCCCCACCCAGGATAAAACTTTGTGTGAACACGATAGTTTATTCTGTGTTTGGGTGTTATTTATCTATAATATGTATGTATTTAGAAATATTTATGTATGTTTATCAGTTGTCTGGTTTCCAAAGTACAAGCTCTGCTTAGTTTGGGATCAGATGGTGTGTCAATTGTCCCAAGATATGATATTATTTTTATTATTAGCTAAGTAAAAAAACTAAATAAACTTTCTAATCCTAAATACGCTTTCTGTACCTACTCCGCTGCTTATGAAAAGGTATTTTTTTTCACTTCTAATATTTTTTGCTCTTTTTTCGAATCTTAGCGTGATACTATACTACATAGGTATAGGGCAATTTGTAATATACCTATTAATAACCGCCCACTTGTGGCTTCTTTCCATTTCACTAAATAACTTTGTAATATCAGTTAAAGAATATTTTTTTAATAAATTAACCCTTATCCATCTACGACCTATTTTTCGAGTTATAACCTTAACCTCCTGCAGACTATTTAACCGGTGTAAAATCGTTGTTTATTGTGAGGCCCTAAACCTGACAAAAAAACAACGTAGGTATTGACTCCGGGCTATTTTAGCTTCGCAATGTAAATGTTACTGTATTTCAAAATACCTATACAATGATATCCCACTACAATAATAGTTATTGGTTTCCAACTATGTAGTTTACTGCACCTACACATTTCATTTTATGGCACCATAAGTAGACTAAGAAATAAAAAAAATAGTGAGTTCTTAAATCATTTTTCACTTTGAATTACCATTTAGGATATATAACGATTTAAAATTTGTTACCAACTGTTTTTACTTAAATTTTCAATAGTTACAGTTATTACATACACGTTACAACTACTAAAAAGTATTAAATAAAAAAAAAAAAACAAAACAACCGCCTGCTTTAAAAAGATGGAATCAAGATAATCTTGAATCACGCAGTCGAGGCATTAATTAATCCCAGGGAACTTAATAAAATTATTTAAGATTATCTTGTTTTCATCTTTTTAAAGCAGACAGGCATTGATTCTCAATTAAATATGGTATTTATAAGATTACTAATTCTGTCATTCATCGCCTTTTTTAACTGTTTTGCGAAGATTTATATCTGCTAATCTATACTTATATTATAAAACTGAAGAGTTTGTTTGTTTGAACGCGTTAATCTCAGGAACTACTGGTCCGAATTGAAAAATAATTTTACCGATGGATAGCCCATTTATCGAGGAAGGCTATAGGCTATATAACATAACGCTACGACAATAAAAATGTTGCAAAAATGGGGAAAATTTACGCAGACGAAGTTGCGCGGGTCAGCTAGTGGTCCTATAAGTGCCCACATTAGTTTGACTACCCTTTTTTAATTGTGGTACAATTTAGATTCTTTTAACAAGTAAGTAACACGAAATTTTCATTCTAATAAACTATATTTTTAAGCCTTTACTACTTCCACCAATTGTTTAAGGGTTTGTATTTCGAAAAATTATCAATTATCCTGGAATGCATTTAAACCCTTCGGCTTATTTGTATTTTTCACTGCATCGTAGGGCTCTCTTAAGTATTGTAACTTATAGTCTAATTGGGTATAGAGGTACCTTCTTCAAATGAGCGATTAATTAAGTAGCTAAGTGGAGATGCTATGGTTTTTGCACTTAATTTAATGCTGTGATAATTTTGTCATATATATGTGAATTTATGGAATTTATGATGACTTCTAATGAGACTGACGTTATAAAAATGCCAATCTCATTCACTGGAATAAAAATAAGGGATTTACATTAGATTTAATATTATTATTTGTTATTTATATTGCAGTATGTCGTTGTTTATTTAATTGAAACGGTCAGCTAAGCAAATAATTTGATAAATTTATCACATTGTCATTATATCTATTACTAGTAGTTCCTGAGATTAGCGCGTTTAAACAAACAAACAAACAAACTCTTCCGCTTTATAATATTAGTATAGATAATAATAATAATATCTTGGGACAACTCACACAACGCTATCTGATCCCAAACTAAGCAGAGCTTGTACTATGGAAACCAGACAACTATTATACATACTTTTATATTTCTAAATACATACATATTATAGATAAATAACACCCAGACACAGAATAAACCATCGTGCTCATCACACAAAGTTTTATCCTGGGTGGGGATCGAACCCACGACCTCTTACGTAGCACTCGGATACACTCCCACCGCGCCACAGAGGCAGTCTAATTATATAATTCTTATAAAATATTTTTTTTATTTGATGAGATTTGGATATGCATTTTTTATAGATTCTAGACGATCTGATCATTTATAAATGAGGTACTTTTTCCTGTGAGAACCTTAGCAGAAACCATTGTGTAACACAAAATTCTCATCCTAATAAACGATTATTTTCAAGCCTTTACTACTTCCACCAATTGTTTTAAGGTTTGTATTTCGAAAAATTATCAATTATCCTTCGGCTTATTTGTAAATTTCACTGCATCGTAGGGCTCTCTTAGGTATTGTAACTTAAACTAGTATTTATTATACATTATTAAAATAATTAGTATAACGAACTGTCGCTTGAGAACGCCTGATTTTAATTTTGTTGCGTTCGTAATCAGGACTGAATGATACATTTTTGTATGAAAAACTTCTAAGCACTGGTGTAGACAACGTGAAATGGCGGCCCATAACCGATAGAATAATAGGAAAATTTCGAAGGAATAGCTAATACCAGCCGCGGAAAGAATTGTATGCAGTTCACTTAGGTCGGATTCCAGGTCTCAGCATCAAGTTTTGACTTTCATATATTTAATGTCTATTTATAATTATATTGATAATTATCGTCCATACGTATACGTTCTAAGCGATGTGGATGTCTGGTTACCAAACATTTTAATAAACAAATATGTATATTTTAAGTAGGTAGTTAATTAAAATAGATAGACCTATGGTTTGTTTTACCTAAGGATACCAAACGTCTTTTGTTTATTATCTGTAGTAGATTCAAAAGATTGACTAAACCTTCTCTTTTGTATAAAATATCATTGATAAACCCACAAAATAACTGTTAAAGAAACATATAAAACACATTTATCAAGCAGTAGGTATAACTAAGTACATATAATTAATATAAAAATACTGTTTAAAATAAAACAGGATAATTAAAATTCGCGAAGTTTAAGGTAATGCTTACTGCACTCAAGTATTTTTAAATAGGTATTTTCCATATAGGTCAAAAAGTAGGTCAAGTAAATAAATCCATAATAATATACCCGACAGGCATTTCGTGTTCCTCTAGTAGGTAACACAAAATCGCACAGGAATCTACAAAGAATTCCCAAATAGTAAATGCAGGAAAACATCCAGAATGATAAAAGCGTGCTGGTCTCTACCTAGATACCAATATCTAAATGCAAAAATATTGTACATAAGTACTCGGTAGGTATTGATTTAGAAAAAATGCAGTACTCAAGTAAACATAAAGTATTATAATATTCTGTGCCATAAAAAATGAACATAATTGAATTATTTTTATGATGGTGCAACGATGCGTCATTAACTCTCTTATGCACTGCATCTTTAATGCGACACTACGCGCCTTTTGGCATCAGGCTGGCGAAAACTTAATATAACACTACTACGATGAAATGTGATACCGATAAAAATAAAATATTAATCTAAAATAATAATCACGAAATCGAACTGTTTATCTACGTCAATACTTTGCTCTATGTATACATAAGCGCATATACCTATGTGCTTACGTACATCTGTGGTAAAGCTCTGGACAGGATCACAAAACACAAAACCAAATGAAATCCGACACCTGCGACAGGTCAGTAATGACTTCAGATAACTTTTAAATAATAAAATGGCTTAGGAAAGGATCACAGCACTTCACAAGTTACGTTAGTTTAGTGCATTACGTCGAAGCGAGACATGGCGACACGGGAGGGGCGGTGCGGTCGGGGCGCGGGGTATGTCGTGGGGCACACCTCATGATCTCGTGTTCACGTTGTTCCTCCTGCCGCTGGCGCATCATGACTCCCTCGATGATCTTGCGCTCCTCGGGCGTGAGGTGCGAGAGGTCCGGCATGTCTGCCATGGCGGGCGGCGGCAGGCCGCGAGCGGTGCGCGGGCCCGCCGCGTGCTGCGGTGCTGTGCCCGCGGCGCGACGCTTAGCGCGCCACTCCGGCCGGAGGTTTATTTAATAATGCCGGGCGGGCCAATGGCGCGCACCCGTCTGCTGACGTCAGCACGCGCGTATTGATCGTGACGCCCGCGGCAGAGCGGCAGGGCGGGCCGGCCGCCTCGCGAGCTGCGCGCTACAACCTACATGCGTACGCATATCAACTATGCAGCGATCTATGTACACAACTCTCTTAGCCCCGCAGCTGCTAACATCAAATTATTAACTTCGTGATTAGGTATATTAAAATGCCAAAATGAATGGCCTCACTAAAAGATTTCGATATTTTAATAAAACAAGTACTTTGATAACTTATCTATCGGATACATAGGCTCTTTATACCTACGTCTATTTTGAGTACCTAACAAAAAATAGGTAGGTACGACGACTGTATTTGATCCGAGACGTCTTTAAGAGTTTTTTAGCCTTTCCCGATTTGGCCACCCACGCCCATTTATTAAGTAGGCAGATGCTTAGTTTAGTTACATAAACACATTATTTATTGATCACAGTGTTCGTAGATTTAGATATTAGCTGCAAACTGCGATTTCGGCTGTAAGGGAAATTAGGAAATGTTTTGTTTGCATTTTTTTAGAAAACAATATTTAGGAAATTAGTCTATCAATTTGTGGAACAGGATTGGACCACGAAGAACTAAGTAGGCACCTACCTGTGGTTTTACAGTGATTTATTTGTGAGTGATGAATTCTCATGTTATACCTACACATTTTATTAACCGCAGGCTGTCTATTTATAGACGCTTTGTAAGACAGGCAACGAAGAAGTCCTTATGGTTGTTCCTCGTAATTTTTTGTGAATGGGTAGTTGTAGAAAAATAACCCACCTCTAGATAGATATTGTTAATTAATATTCAACAAATATTTGTACGCAAAATAATAAAATAGACAATTACTTAAAAAAACAATTTATTAAAATGGTATAACTACATCAGTCAAAAAACTTAGTATTACATAGCGTTTATAAAAAAATAATACTTTTAACGTCTATTGCATCGTTAAGTTTTTCGGAATAATGTAGTCCGATGTCATTAATGCAGTCACAATTAAAATGATAGCCTTTTTATACAGTGTTCGTAATCGGCTACATTTAATTTTCTCGTCTTCTGCATAACTCGTCGTACACGAGCCACGTGCTTCTTCGGACTAAAACTTTGTTCGCTAACACTGTTACTGTTACTCACGAAAGTACAATCATCCACAAATTACATTTAATCTGCAGGGTCGTTCTTGATACGCCTTTGTTACCGCAACGCACCCCCATTTAGAGGTAAGTTTCAAATAAGGTATCTTAAAATGTTGTAGACGATTTCATAAGAACTTGTGATAATGATTAATTACTCTGCTTTTGCTTAGCGCTAAGTTTAAAGCACATTGGTAGTTCTTTAGGCTAAATAAAATGTATCTATCAACAACTCGCGAAATTCTAAATACCTACCCAGGCCTAAAAAAAGTAAAAATTTAAGTCCCCATGTGTGATAGGACTCGATTGATTGCACACACTAGCACATGGCCACGAGCGATTCTGACTTACACTTGCTGGTCTGTTAATGTTACATCTGGGCTGGAATCCTCCGAAAAATATGGCTTTCTGTCCTGTTTTTATTTATATATATGGAGACTCGCATAGTTACGATATTATAGTGAAAAACCAGTTGAACTTACAAAAACGAAAAACGGTTATTAATCGCAATCGAGGGGTGGTGGAACACATGTGCCGCGTTCATGATTGACTTGGTCATTATGAAACAAAGATTTAGTCTCTCCATCTTTCCAAGGAAACCTCTTTGTAAATCTACGCATGTATTCAAAATCGCGACATTCCCCCTTTTCGTGGTGATGGTGACCGCCAAATGCGTTTATAGCTTGAAAGATTATCAATGGGAAAGAGACAAAAAATACTATGTATTTATACTTCTTCCAAGTATTTTTCCCAGAGTGAAATTTGGGTACACATGGGTTAGGAGGTATGGGTCCAGGGCGGCACTCTGACTGTGGTAGAATTCTGTCTTTCTTTGGTGGTGACGGGGGCTGCGGGCAAGGGCAATCTCCGTATGGTGGTCGCGGAGGACAACACTTGCTATAAAATCTCGAATTAAATTTGAGACATTGTAATACATTCACACTATTAATTGATAACATTTTACTACTTTTAAATTTGTTTCTATTTTTACATTATTACCTAATTATTCATATTTTTTGTGTCTAACACTTAGATATTTTTGACATTCTTACATTTTTGTTTTTTAGTCATTCAATCAGATTTAGCATTATGGTGTTGTTTTACGGACATTATTTTAATAGGTTTTATGTTATAACCAAACTATTTGGTTGTTAGAAAAGTGTTGCTCAAAGAGAATTTAAACATAGTTCATATGCCATCAAAGCCATGAATGTCAATAATTATTCTATTTAACTTACAAATCAACAAAAAATAAAAAAAATTTTTTTTTCTTTATAAACCGGGGGCAAGTGCATATCGGGCCACGCACAATGTAGGGTTCCGTAGTCCCCCATCCAAATAATGCGGCTTAAGAAGTGGGTATTCTGCTGTTTTTGTTTCATACTTATAACAACATTATGTAAGTATTTTGACCAAAATTGAATTTGTATCATCGATAGTTAGACTATTAAGACCGGCCGTTAGCGGTGATACTTTTCCTTTTAATTTCACTATATATACTACTACCGTGATTTTTTCTATATTTAGCTGGCAGGGGGGGCACTTTAGAGCTTAATATTTCACAAACGGATTACTAAATCAAAAAATTGTCTATACAGCCTCTAAAAGTTTTGAAAAGACCTATCAAATGATACCCCGGTGAGAAAAAAAATCACATCCCTACTTTACATACTACTACATAATGGTGTTAATCATCTACAAGAAGCTACGCGATACTACGCGCAGTCACAAGTGCTACGAACTACGTGCTACGGTATTAACGCGAAAGTACTCGTAGCTGTCTGGCTCTGTCTTCTAAACATAGGTTTTGTCCGTCACTAAATTATCAATTTAAAAAAAAAAATGTGAACTCCTCGACAATTAACGGCCCAGCATCGGGACAACCAATATTTTGTAACAGTAAATGAGCCGTTGACATTATGCTATTGTATTTTAGATGCCTAAAACATAAAAACTATATTTCCTGGCACCAACTTCTAATGTTTATTGATATTTTGTTGTTGTACCTATAAGTATTATTACTAGCTTTTTAATTTATTTTGAAATTGGTTTAATATTTTTTTAATGACTAAAGTCTAAGGCAGGTAGATGAAACTCGATATGAAGGTGGTTGGAAGACTTAGACGACGTTGACATAAATGACTTAATCGCGATTGCCTTACCCGTAGTATATAATACGAGCATTTTTATGATATTTTTTATATTATTAAGGGCCGTCCCGTCCATATGGCGAAAGGAGCAGCCGCTGTAGGTACCGTCGGTCAGGAGACACCGGAAGCGTCTAAGGAATCTAGGGTGTTAAATTGATTTACACTGCTCCCCCAGCCTTCGCGCGAAGTACTTAGGCGGTTTCGGGTGAAATGTTTAGCATCCATCCCTCTGCGTGGTGTTCTTAGGCGGTATCGGATGAAATGATTGGCATCCATCCCTCCGTTCGTGCGATGTACTTAGGCGGTATCGGGTGATACGTTTGGCATCCATCCCTCCATCGTGCGATGTACTTTGGCGATATCGGGTTAAATGTTTGGCATACATCCCTCCGTCGTGCGATGTACTTAGGCGGTATCGGGTGAAATGATTGGCATCCATCCCTGCGTTTTGTCATGTACTTAGGCGGTATCGGATGAATTGATTGGCATCCATCCCTCCGTTGCGTCATGTACTTAGGCGGTATCGGGTGAATTGATTGGCATCCAGCCCTCCGTTGCGTCATGTACTTAGGCGGTATCGGGTGAAATGATTGGCATCCATCCCTCGGTTGCGTCATGTACTTAGGCGGTATCGGATGAAATGATTGGCATCCATCCCTCCGTTGCGTCATATACTTAGGCGGTATCGGGTGAAATTATTGGCATCCATCCCTCCATCGTGCGATGTACTTAGGCGGTATCGGGTGATACGTTTGGCATCCATCCCTCCATCGTGCGATGTACTTAGGCGATATCGGGTGAAATGTTTGGCATACATCCCTCCGCCGTGCGATGTACTTAGGCGGTATCGGGTCATGACTTTTAATCAGTCGATAAATAATTGATAGAGGAGATTCAGTCGGTACCTGTAACCTGTAATATAATAGTTTTACATTGAAACATTGCTAATAAAAAAATTAAACAGATCTCATGGTCTATCGATAAAAATGTAAACAAAATCATTGAGGATGTTAAATTTAACAAATAAACAGAAAATATCAACGTTTTATTATTATTGTCTAGCGTATGCAAAAACAAATCAATTTTTATTTAAAATATCCATTTAAACAGGTGCGCATGCGTTATAAAAATAAAATAAACAAGTAGGTAGGTACCATTGGCGAATAGACCTGGACTGCACCATCCTTTTTAATTAAATAGTAAATATTGACTGCGAAGCGGGAAAGAGAGAGAGAAACTCGTGCGGCCCTGTCTCTTTGACAGGTATTGTCCTCATAGTAGCGTTGACTCTTTCTAGAGAGTGGTGAATTTTGTGAAGTAATGGCGATATTATATAGGCGATTTTTTTAATAATCTTGATTACAATCGTGTTTACTCCTTGAAGTTTGTCGACTGATTTAAAAGTTTTCCTGTGTACATAAATAAATGGATCTATATATAATAATAAGTAGATCAATTTTCTAGCACCAAATAAAATATTTAACTAATTTTAAGTTGGTTTACCTACTTGTTATTTTATCAGAATGTGCACGTGACTCCAACGTTTTGACGTATTTGTAGAAGCTAGGCGAGATATTCCTGTGGAAATGTGTGGATAATATATAGGAATCAGTGCTACGTTCGCAGCAATAGGTCCTTATTCACTATCTTTATTTCGTTGTCGTGACAAGCCCGTGTGAACTGACGCATGCGCGATGCACAGGCTTTCCAACCAAATATTAAATGTTATTTTATTTTTAAAGTTGTCCAATTTCACTATATTCATTACTAGCTGTCCCGCGAAACTTCGTCGAAGTTTGTTTCGTTAACTTTCTTACCATTTACAATAATATTTTTTGTGTTTCCAATTAGTTATCCACTGTAATAGCTAGTTTCGTTCGTTTTATAATGCCTGTTTTTAAACAAACCGTGTTGTATGTATGATGTCTTCAAAATTAACAAAATGTGCTACAAATAGATTGGTACGTTATATATAAAAAGGCATTAGCCCTCTACGACATGTAGACCGTAATCCTATAGTTAATTTGTACTAAAAATAAAATCCATAATAAACTGTTTATATTTGTACGTATGTTGTACTTCCACCACTGTATATATTTTTTTGGCAGGACGCGACTAGCGTATTGCCATTTAAAAAGGTAGGCCCTCCGATATTATTCGGTAGGGTTTATGGCTGTACGAGTGTGAGTGTGAGCGCCAGTTTCAACTTTATTTTGCATATAGTTTTCGTCTTTGAAATACAAAGTCTCGTTCTCTCGTTTTTCTAGTTTTTTTTAATCACAAAGTCTTGTTCTTGTCCAGTTATGACGTATTTCAAGTATATTTTACATTGTTTTACTCGTTAAACGCGGAGCTGTAAAAATAGCTGACCCACGCAACTTCGTCTGCGTCAATTTTCCCCGTTTTTGTAACATTTTTCATTGCTGCTCCGCTCCTATTGGTCGTAGCGTAATGTTATATAGCCTACTATATAGTCTTTCTCGTTAAATAGGCATCAATACTACAATATTTTTTCAATTCTAACCAGTAGTAACAAACAAACTCTTCAGCTTTATATATTAGTAACTATAGATAATAAGTATTCATAAAACCCTGTGTAAAATATTGAATGTGGCGAACGACCGAGCGTAGCTTCAAGCGTCGTTACCCGTTTGCTTCGGCGGCCTCGGCGTTCGCTAAATTTCTGAAGTTAGTTTACCGCCGTTTTTGTCCTCACTTCACAGCACTGAAGAATTAACCAGGAAAATTTTAGAACTAACACTTGTTAGTTCTGAAGTACGATGCAAGTGTGAGGCCTTAAAAGCTTGGAAAATGGCTTGCCCAAACGTTGGTTTGCCCACCAACCCTTTCGCCCAGAAATAGTGGGACGGCCCGCTCTGTAGTTCCGTGAGAGAACACCTTTTAAATACTACTTCAAATATTTCAGAGCGAGCTCGCCTGCTGGCTGTGGGTGAATGGGAACTGATTCCCATGAGCAACGATGAAAGAGCCTGAAGCCAAACACCTGCGTGTTGTTGGCTTCAGGCTCTTTCATCGTCCAACATAGGCACTATGTTCACTGCCTATCATGCAGCAGGAGCGCGAGCCGCATCTCACGACACGCTAGTCTTAATGACATCATTCGTCGGGCTCTTGTCAGCACTGGTGTGCCAACTGTCGCTGAACCTAATGGTTTGGCGCGCAGCGATGGCAAGAGGCCGGGTCGGGCCGAGAACGGTATGTCTTTGCGACCTTGGAAGATGGGCAGACTTTTGGTGTGGGATGCAACTTCGTCGACACCTTAGCGCTTTTCCATCATAAACACTGCGATGCTGCGCTGCTGCTGCATCTGCGGAGATTCAAACGGCGCAAATGTAGTAATCTAGTCGGAGATTATATATTTGAGCCATTTGGGGTTGAGACGCTAGGGCCATGGGGTCCAAGTGTTCACCTTTTATTTAAAGATATTTCTCAGCGGCTCGTCAGTGAATCTCATAACCAGGAGGCTGGCCTTTTCTTTGCACAGTTAATAAGCATTGCCATACAAGGTGGCAATGCTGCCAGCCTTCTGGGCACGGTTATCATCGATGGGGAGGAATTTTTCGACGCCTAAACTGGTTGTGACTCCCCTTTTTATCAAATTCTTTTTTTTGTAGTTTATTATGTAACTTGTAAATAATTGTTTAATTTGAAGTTTGTTTTAATTAATATTTAATATATATAGCATAAATGCTATTTGAATTGTCCATTTGAATTATTGTATAAAATTGCAAAATAAATAGTTTATTTAATACCGTATTTGTGTAAATAGTTTTTACATTATAATTGCCAATTTTTTGACGTTCTATCGTCTTATAAATTGATGACGGGGTACACGCACGAAAAAGTATCACGTGGTAACTTTCACGTTATTGATTGGTTGCTAATCAACGGTCACGTTATGATTGGTTGCTAAGCAGTTACGTACCAACAGTCGCATTAGTGTTTGGTTGCTAAGTAGTCACATTATTGACTGGTTACTAAGAAACGCGAATGGCGATTCCGCCTGCTGATATGCTAAAGTATTGTGGCCGTCGGGCGCATGCGCCCGGGTGCACTAAAGCTGTCACATGCATGTTTGTTTATTACAATGTCATCAATGTTTTGACAATTGCAGCGACATGCGAAACAATTGGAAATATAAAAATATATTTAAAAAAAACTGTCACAGGTTTATCTACTTATGGCGTTAATACGTTAAATTATAAAACGACTTTACAGACAACTATTTTGTTTAAGTATTAAAATGGATATAGGTAGTATGTTATCTTTAATATATGCCATTACGGACTTTTCTGTAAGCATATATAAGATACACAATTCCACCATACAATAATAGACGATCTCCGGCACGGATATCTTTGCACGGATATCTTTGTAGCAGAACTTTGTTCTGGGACATTTGATTAAACAACATTTGACTCAACCGGTCAAGTGTGGGTCGCTCGCATGACTTCAAAGTCATGCGAGCGACTGAGGGGATGAATATGATTAGTACACCAGTACTAGGTCGACTTCAAAAATAACGGCCTCACCATCAGCTTCATTACACCATACACTGAAAAGCACAAAATGGCTGATCTGATGTCGGAGTTGGAAACTTCTAAACTAAACAAGATAAACCCATCGAATTTGGGCTTGATTGATTCGTCTGGAGGAGTACTTCTTTAATTCAAGCTTTCATTTGTGTTAGTTAGTTAGTCAGTATGTTAGTTAGTTTGTAAGTATGTGTGGGTCAAATCTTAAATGCTAAATTAGTACCACTTCCTGACGCACAGTGTTTTATAAAGCCCTAAAATCGAACATATCCATTTTCATTCCCCGGATCTATAGGATCTTCTATTTCAAATTTACTCACGCCTGAGGGTAGTTTCCGAAACCCGCGCTTCACGGAGGCGACGCTGAGCTGAACTAGTCTACCCCGAAGAGGTCTACTCGTGACCATGACCGTTGCAAAACGGTCGAAACGTCGGGCAATAAACAAGGTATTTAACATTAAATTATTCACGATTAAGACCCGTAATATATACATATATTTTCATAATATGTACGAGATCTTTTGGAACTTTTCTCGAAAACGCCTTTCTATATAAAATTGTTAATTTGTCCATAGAAGGATATCTTGATGTACAAAGATCATTTTCAATCGCAATAACGACCAAAATAAAATAAAAAACTAAAAAAAACCGGGCAATTGCATGTTGGGTAACGCATAACTTAGGGACCCCTACCTCCCGCAGTAGGTTACAAGCCCTGTGTTGCGGGGTACCTACTTTACAAACATACAAGTCACGGACACAAATTTCTCATTTGATTAGCTGTTACTCGTAAACTTGTAAAGCATACCTAACTGTGATGGGTTTTCTTTTAATCCCTTTTAAAAGTGATTTTTCCACACACTCAACATCAACCATTTGGCACTTTGTCTCTAACAAAAATTTGCACTTCAAGTTTAATATTTCACAAACGGATCCCTAAATGTAAAAATGGTCTTTACAACCCCTAAACGTTTTTAAAAGACCTATCTAATGATACGCCATATCCTACACGATGGGGTAGGTGAAAAGGAAAATCACATCCCCACTTTACATGCAGGGGAGGTACCCCTAAAAAATGTTTCACCCTTTACGCGACGTTAGCCTCTCTCATAATGTTTTTAAAAAAAGGACAAAAGAATATTTTCAATCTAATTAAAGTATGTATTATAATATTTTATTTAAGTAATATTAATATGTAAGTGATATATATATATATATATATACATTATATGTATTTATTTAGGTATATTATATGATTTTGAAATAACATATGTTAATGTATGTAAGTATGTACTTACTGTTTATTTATACATATGGTTTAATTTCTATTTTTTTTTTTTTTTTTTATTGTTACACTTCTGACTACTTTTATATATCTTTCTACTATAGAGCTCAAAGGTTTGCTCGTAGAAAACTCAATTTTGAGTTAAGCTCGCCTTTGTTACTTTTTTTTTGTACTTATTGATTGTATATTTTTTCTATGTGCACAATAAAGAATTTGAATGACTGTAATACTGAAAAAGTTAGTTAGCAACCATTCTTTTTTCAATACTTGACAATAACTGTGATGAAAATTAGTAGCTACATCGGTTACATCCTATAACCACTAAAAAGTATTAAATAAAAAAATAAATTATAAAAATAAAAAAACCCCTGCACAAAAACGATGGAAACAAGATCCCCTATTTCCTATTTCATGCAGTCGGAGGCACTTTACTAAGTTCATCGAGAGTCATTAATGCCTCCGACTGCATGAAATTATATGATTATGTAGGGGATCTTGTTTCCATATTTTTTGTGCAGGGGTTTTTTTATTTTTATAATTAATTTTTTTGATTTTTTTGCCTTGATTTTTTTGATTAATTTGATTAATGAGACGTCACTTAATTGGACCTCAGACGGAAAACACTAAATGCAAGATCGTTTAAAGTTTAATGTATTTCTTATGTAGGTATATATGCCTATTTCTGATCGATATACGGGATATACCTATTGAGTAGTAAATAGGTTTGGAATAACCACAGATAATATAATAGTATACTAGTAGAATAACTTATTGAATAAAAATATCTATTATATATATTTATATATATATATATATATATATATATATATATATATATATATATATATATATATTCACACCGGAGGACGGGCAGCAGCGTCCTCTGCGTACTTAAAGCCTTACTGCGATCGCCAACCCGCTCGCCAAGCGTGGCGATTATGGCAATTACCCCCAGGATCTACATACCAGTAGGTTCTACTGGGAAGACCCGTGCCCAGCAGTGGGCCATCATAAGGGTTTATGTGATATATATATATATATATATATATATATATATATATATATATTTGTTATTTATTTTATTTCACTCATAAAAAAAAGAACTGTAGGTATGTAATAGGCGTGGAAATGATTGTTTTATTGAAATCATTATCATTTGATGAAGTGATTTATTTTTATCACATTGATATGAAATGCGATATGTAATAATATAAAATTGCCGTTTTATAGTAATATTTATACTTGATGGTGTGAGATTATCTAGACTTTTTTCACATGATATCAATGAGGCTATTCTTTTAAAAATGTGCAACATTCGATTTTCGAATATGTTTTTATTTTTTTTATTTATTTATTTATTCATAACATACATTGTCTTTACAGTTACCCAATACAACAACATAGTATAGTATTAAAATACATCTAGTTCCTCAGCCATTAAGTAACAAATGCATTATTAACATATTATTTACAATATGTGTAAGACAAGAACTCAGTTGCTATACTTTCAAATTCTATAAGAGAACATGCAAAGATATCAATTCTCTGTGAGACGCTGTTTATGATGTCAATTGCCCGAACTAGAGGAGCAAACTTTAACAAGTTGGTACGGAATGTTGGCATATCGAATGTACGCCGCCGTGGTGCCTGTCACAGTCTCGTGTTAGGAACCAGTAATCTCAAAGATTCTAGAATTCGAGGATTATTTAATTTACCCCGGAACACCAGAAACACATATTTTACTAAAGCTAAATTGCGCCTTACTTCCAACTTATAGTATCCAACCATCCCTATAACAAAGAGGGTTGGATACACCAGTGGGTAGAAAGGGTAAACGCCGTGGTATTTAAAGTATAGATACCGGGTAAATTTGTTTTGCAATTTCTCCACCATGAGACTATATTTAGTTTCATGGGGATTCCAAATAATTGCACTCGTCTCCAACCTGCTCCGCACCAAAGCATTGTATAGTGATTTTACTGCCATAGTATTACAGAAATCTTTCGTCTCTCTCATTACAAACCCGAGATTCCTAAAAGCCACTGTGCAGATATTAATAATATGTTGTCGGAACAATAAATCGGCCGAGAACAATATCCCCAGATCACGAACTTGGGTGACTCGCGGAATGTCTTCCCCCTCCAAGTAATAATCGAAGTGCAATGGTGCTACCGAACGGGTAAAAGACATTACGTTACACTTCGATACATTAAAATGGAGTTTGTTTGCAAGACTCCACTCTGCTACCCGGCTTATATCCTGTTGAAGTCGTTTGCAGTCCTCCATGTTAGAGACTTGGAGGAATAACTTTAAGTCATCAGCAAACAGTAGGCACTCAGCATGGTTGACCACTTCAGGCAAATCGTTTATCATGATGATAAACTCAAGTGGCCCTAAATTACTTCCTTGACTCACGCCTGTGAGAGTGGGATATGGGCTCGACATATATCCACCATATTCCACGTACTGCTGACGATTCCTCAGGTAGTCCGCAAAAAACTGTAGTAGGTGTGGGGTGAACCCAACCATTGCAAACTTCCTTAACAGCGTATCATTGTCGACACTATCGAAGGCTTTCTTAAAGTCAAAATACGCGACATCCAGCTGCGCTCCAGCTTCAGAGTCGAGGATTGGAGCTACTGAGCTCATGAAACTCATGAGATTCGAAGTACAACTGCGACCGGCTCGAAAACCGTGTTGGGCGTCGCTTAATTGTGCGCTCACTTGGGTACTAATAATAGAGCACAGAGACATCTCAAAAACCTTCGCTAGAGCCGACAACACCGCCACAGGCCTGTAACCACTAATGTCTGAACTCGGACTACCCTTAGGAACAGGGGTTACCCTAGTTAGTTTCCAGCCGTGGGGATACAAACGTTCTTTTAAGCTTAGGTTAAATAAGTACTGAAGCGGTTCTGCCAACACCATTCTACAGTCCTTTATCACGTAAGGTGGTATACCGTCAGGACCGACAGAACTCTTGGGTTTGAGGCGAGCAAGCGCGTCACGCACATCCCTTAATGTTAACTGGCTGACGTGAATGCGTGAACCGCGTTCCGGTGCCAGTTGCGCTGCGGCTTGTGCATCTAAAGTCGGCGCATGGATACCGTAAACCGAGAAAAAATAATCCGCAAATTCTTGGGCACATTCGTTCGCTGGTAATGGGTTTCCATTTTTGACGAGATTAACTTTACTTCTCTTGGAACACTTTTGACCTATAAAACCCCAAAACGATCTAGGATCCACAGCAAACTGAGCCTCCATACGACCCCGATAGATTTCATATGCGTCGCGAATTTTTTGTTTGACCAACGATCGGTAATACGAAAATATATCGTAGTCGTATTCAGACCCACTTACTTTAAAGTGTTTATGATGGAACGCTTTCTGTCTTATGTCGCCTATTAAGTCAGCCGTATACCACTCCGGGTAATTGTACCGGGAGTAGTTAGCTTTAGGCATTTTTCTGGGAGTGCTATCATCTAGAATTCTATTAAGTGTATAATAAAAAATATTGTACGCTTCGTCCAGATTACCCGATTTATACAAATCGCTCCAATCCGCGCACGCTAATGCGTCATACATAGTATAGAAATTAGCCTTAGCGAAGTTCCAACGCGGATGGGCGTCCGCGGGTGAGTGAGGGGACGCGGAAGGGGCAGAGGATGCGACAGGCGTCACGACGGGTGCGCGAGCGCCGCAGATGCTCACGCGCAGCGGCGGGTGATGACTGTCTATAGCGCATATATACTCATGTTCCTCATTAACAGCGACCTCACCCTCTGGCAAGGTTGTTAACACTACATCTAGCATACGATTGTTACAGTTCGGAATACTATTACATTCACGGAACCCATTGTAAGTAACAAAATATTCGTAGTAGCATTGTATGTCCTGGCTAGTTGAATGCATATTCAAGTCGCCAATCAAAATTATTTCTCCATATTGTTCAAACAATTGTTCCAATAAGTGAAACATGTACATATACTCACGTTCAACAGTTTGGGGTGGGATGTACACCACACAACACAAAAACAAAAATTTATGTCCACGGTACACAGTCGCGCAGACAATTTCGAATAAGTAATTGTCCAAATTAACGTTATTCGCTACCGCAACTTGGCGTAATTCAAGGTTACTATCTAGCGCAGCAGCTAGCAATACCCCTCCGTGTTTACGTCCATCTTCGCGATCGCATCGTAATATTGTGTAGCCGCTCGGCACGAGTTCTCCATCGTGTATAGATCTATTTAATCCAGTTTCGGTAAATGCAAATAAATGCGCTCTGGATGTTAATATACTAGTATAGAATGTCTTTAATTTAGTACGCAATCCTCTCACGTTTTGATAGTACAGATCAAATGATCTATACTCTTTCTTCACTTTTGTTGATTTCGCGGGGCTGCCGAAAAAACTTCCATTCACTAAGACGCGTGTTTACCGGCCATACTTCAGCTTTAGCAATTTTCTCATATTGGGTCTCTGGGACTCGAATTTTAAATGATGAGTAGCCACGCTCCGACCTAGGTATTATTTTGTCCACTTTGAAAATACCACGTTCGCCACAAATATCTTCTACATGTGCCAATATGGTTTCTATAGACGTGTCGGTGTGTAACGACCATACGTGTAAGAATTTATTTTTTTCTATTGCCTGTAGACTTTTAAATTGCATACTCTTTCCTTTCATAACCACTGTTCTGTTACTTTTCCTCTCTCTTTTCCTAGTTACTGTACGCCACTCTAAAGTTTCTTTGGCTCCACTTGTTTGAGTATCGCAACTACTAACGAGGTTCGGTTCCGTATGACTCTTGTCCTTCACTCCGCTGCTACGGACCTGGTTGATGGTTTGCGAGCGTGAATTAGTTTTTGCAACGTTTACAGGACCTGGCATTTGTATCATACTAGCCTCAGCTCTAGGTTGAAGTCGGTCGACTTGATTCGCTTCTCTGCGCTCGTTAGCGTACTCTTCCCCTTTGTGTACCGCGCTCAAGGTATTCTCAATTTTTGATAATTTTGCCGAGAGCAATATGTTTTCCTTAGTACACTCCTTTACTGTTACATGTAAGTCGTCTATTGTCTTCTTGATGTTATTCAACATCCCCATAATCAATGTTTCCATTGACTTTTCAACCGCAGCGTTAACTTCTTGGCGAATAATATCCCTCAATTTATCCTCAGACATTCCTAATTGATTACCACCCTGCGAGATTATTCGCCCCTTTCCATTCCTATAGGTGACGTTCTCGGTGTCTGACATAGTTGCGGAGTTACCCGTACTTACGCAAGGTAAACCGCACCTTAAGACATGCGCATTAAGGTGTGATATACTTGTCACCCGTTCCTTTCGCTTCGTTGTGACGTCAACCGGTCGCTCGTAGTTGACGATTCCACTCGGTCGGCTCGTGCTTGTGTGGCGCGATGGATAAGCGCGCTACCCCCACTCACGTTGGTTCGAGTTCGATTCTCAGCCACGACACTTTTTCAAATATATTTGTCCCTCTCAAACCCCACCCACTGGGTGGAGTTTTACGATTAGAACCCCTTAAGTGCGACAAGGATTCCAAAATTTCACTGTTCACCAATCACAATTTAGAGTTCACAAATTCTTAGCAAGAATTCCAAAATCACAACGGACACGTCCGTTCTTAACAACGTCGACCGGATTGATTGATGTAGTACCTAATTGTTTTTTTTTATTCAGCTCGGGGAAAGAAAATAGATTAACTCGCAATATCAATGCTGTGTTTGGAGAAATGACTGCTAATGAACGAACTGTATTGATACTACTATAAGGATGTAAGGGGGCGCATCACCATCTTTCGCTCCAAGCCAACCTCACCTGCACGCGGTACATCCTGCTGTACAACGAACGAGGCTCTGGCGACCGGCTGGTGGCGGTATAACCATCCCAATTTAAGGCGTAGCTGAAGTAATAGGTCAGTGACGGGCAGCAGCGTCACTGATGCGAGAGCTACGCCCTGCGATCGCCAACCCGCCTGCCCAGCGTGGCGATTATGGGCATTACCCCAAATGCACAAAGCACTAAGGCCACGGCCCCCAGTTCCCGGCAGTCACGCTATTCCTGGACATGGTGGCGTCCACGGTAACGGCGTGGCGGGGGGTGCTAAGAATCTCCGGGCTACGGAAGGCCACCACAACCGACTGACCCTGGCGACGTATAACGGACGCACGCTACGGCTAGACTCGCATCTGGCACAACTTGAGGTGGAACTTGGGAAGATTAGGTGGCATATCCTCGGGTTAAGTGAAGTCCGAAGAGAGGGAGAGGACACCATAACCCTCGAGTCAGGCCACCTTATGTACTTCCGCGAGGGAGACCAAAAATCTCAAGGTGGTGTTGGGTTTCTGGTAAATAAGTCCCTTTCTGACAACGTTGTGGAAATGTCTAGCGTGTCGAACAGGGTAGCGTACCTCATTATCAAGCTCACCGAGAGGTATAGCCTCAAGGTAGTGCAAGTGTACGCACCGACCTCGGCACATCCAGACGACGAAGTGGAGGATATGTTCGATGACATATCGAGGGCCCTCCACTCAACCACTAAGACCCACTACAACGTTGTTATGGGGGACTTCAACGCTAAAGTGGGAGTACAAAATTGCAGCGAATTGGTAGTAGGATCCCATGGATTTGGAAGCAGAAATCATAGGGGGCAAATGCTAGTCAACTTCCTCGAACGGGAGGGGCTCTTCTTGATGAACTCCTTTTTCAAGAAACGGCCCCAAAGGAAGTGGACGTGGCAAAGCCCCGACACTATGACGAAAAACGAGATCGACTTCATCATGACGGACAAAAAGCATATATTCAGAGACGTCACCGTGATCAACAGGTTTAATACCGGTAGTGATCACCGACTTGTCCGAGGCTCTCTGAATATCGACTTCAAGGCGGAACGTGCCCGTCTGATGAGGTCCAGGCTCCGACCTACTTTGCTCCAAACCATGATAGGATCCGAAGCGTTCCAGTCAAACCTGGATAACCGATTTGCTGCCATGGAAACCACAACAGACGTAAACCAGAAGCTCGTAAATGTGGTTCGGATACTCAGGGAAGAAGGTACGAGATTTTGTGAAATGCAGCGTAAGGGCAAGAAGTCAAAGCTTTCGGAAAAGACTTTAGGGCTAATGAAGGAACGACGTGAAAACCCACCCGTCACTTCGTCGGAAAAGCGCGCTCTAAACCAAGAGATCAACAGGCTTATACGACACGACCTTCGGTGCTCCAACACTCTTTTGATTAAAAGAGCGATCGAGCAGAACCGGGGGTCAAAAGTGTTCGTACAATCTCTTGGAAGAAGTCACCTGACGAAGTTGACCACAGCAAGTGGAGAAGTCGTTTCTTCGAAGCCGGCAGTCATATCCGAAGTGGAAGGCTTCTATGGCCGGTTATACGCTTCGCATGCATCTCGACCTGATCCTGAAAATGAGGGTCCTAGAGCCACTCTAACACGCCACTACACCGAAGACCTGCCAGAAGTCAACATTGACGAAATCGTGCTGGCTCTTAAACAGCTGAAAAATGGAAAAGCCCCTGGAGAGGATGGCGTTACAACAGAGCTGTTAAAAGCTGGAGGTAAACCCGTACTGAGGGAGCTCCAAAAGCTTTTTTTAATGCTGTCCTGTTTGAAGGGAGAACTCCGGAGGCGTGGAGTAGAAGTGTAGTCGTCTTGTTCTTCAAAAAAGGAGATAAGACCCGGCTGAAGAACTACCGACCTATTTCTCTTCTAAGCCACGTCTATAAGCTGTTTTCAAGAGTCATCACGAACCGTCTTGCGCGAAGACTTGACGAATTCCAACCACCGGAACAGGCTGGATTTCGGAGCGGATATGGCACCATAGACCACATCCACACAGTGCGGCAGATTATACAAAAGACCCAGGAGTATAATCAGCCCCTGTGTCTAGCATTCGTGGACTATGAGAAGGCCTTTGACTCGATTGAAATCTGGTCCGTTCTGGAGTCTCTGCAGCGATGCCAAGTAGATTGGCGATATATCCAAGTGATGAGATGTCTCTACGAAGCCGCCACCATGTCCGTCCAAGTACAGAATCAGCAAACAAAACCTATACCATTGCATCGAGGAGTGAGGCAAGGGGACGTTATTTCCCCGAAACTGTTCACAAATGCAATGGAGGATATGTTCAAGACGCTGCACTGGAAAGGGCGGGGCATCAACATCAATGGTGAATACATTTCTCACTTGCGATTTGCAGATGACATTGTCATAATGGCGGAAACGCTGCAGGACCTGCAACGGATGCTGAATGACCTGGCTGACTCCTCTGTACGCATCGGCCTACGGATGAACTTGGATAAAACCAAGGTCATGTTCAATGAACATGTACTACCGGAACCGATAGCGGTGCACGGCGCCGTTCTCGAAGTTGTTCAAAAATATGTGTACCTCGGGCAGTCTTTGCAGTTAGGTAGAAACAACTTCGAGGACGAGGTGAACAGGAGAATTCGGTTGGGTTGGGCAGCGTTTGGTAAGCTACGTCAAGTCTTCTCATCGTCGATCCCACAATGTCTAAAGACTAAAGTCTTTAATCAGTGCGTCCTACCCGTCATGACATATGGAGCCGAAACGTGGACACTGACGGTACGGCTGGTCCACAAGTTCAAAGTCGCTCAGCGGGCTATGGAAAGGGCTATGCTCGGAGTTTCTCTTAGGGACAAAATCAGAAATGAGGTGATCCGGCAGAGAACCAAAGTTATCGACATAGCCCACCGGATTAGCAAGTTGAAGTGGCAGTGGGCTGGCCATATTAGCCGAAGAACCGACAACCGTTGGGGTAAACGAGTTCTTGAGTGGAGACCGCGGCTTGGCAAACGTAGTGTAGGACGCCCTCAAGCCAGGTGGAGTGATGATATACGCAAAACGGCTGGCAGGAGCTGGATGCGAGAAGCCGAAGATAGAACAAAGTGGCGTGCAATTGGAGAGGCCTATGTCCAGCAGTGGACTGCGATAGGCTGATGATGATGAACGAACTGTGTGTTTTTGGTTTATTCATATAAGATATGGAAGACTTACAGCTTAGAACGGTACATTAGCTAATAACAAGAAGCGAATAACAAGTCTTCACTTATTTAATACAGTAGGTAAGTACCTATACATTAAGAAAAGACAACGTTTCACCACTTATATCCATCCTTGCATACCGATCTACCTACATACCTAAATAAATTGTTTCAATTACATTGAATAACAAATAAGAACTAGACTAAAGTACTTACTGATCTTGTAACTTTATCTAATTATTGCCAGAACCACTTTTGTAGTTTAGTGCTGATAGACGGTTGTGTTGTTAAGTTGCATTAATTTCGGCGTCGGAAGCTAATAATACCCGGCAAAACATGGATTCAGAGCTTTTTCATCTGCTATTGTATTAAAGTACTTAAGTACCAGGGTTCATTTCGTTACTAGTCTTAGGCTGCCGGTCCATTGAAGCGGAGCGAGAGAGCGAGAAATATTAACCAATAGGATTGCATAAAATTTTCGCTACGCAGCAGTGGACAATCCTGTTGATTAATATTTCCATTTTGCCAAATGCTTTATTGTTACAATTAATGCATTTTTGAAAGATATGACTTTATAATATCAAAGACAAATAATAAAGAAATGACGTATGACGCATAACTAGAACTGCGATGGAAAAGAATGGAGAGTGTAGAGAAATCGCAACATTACTTACCAAAATCATATTGGTGCGAACACTGGTATTCCCCATTTTTCGTGCGCGAATAGGAGGAGAAGGAGGAAGATAGATGAATGGTGGTGCTGGAGGAAGATCCTTGAGATATCGTGGACTGATTTCCGCACCAACATACTTTCCGCAACAACATTACTTCAAGAGCTCAGAATCACGCAGCGTTTATTGGCCGTGGTATAATCACGTATATTAAAATTCTTTGGACATAACGCAAAATAACGATTTCATAGAGAGCGGTTGGAAATACAGGGAAAAATAGAGAGACAAATCCGCAATAGGTAGCTGCGTATCTGATTGTGCCAACAGGGAGAGATGGCGAGAGACCGTGCGGAGAGCTGTGTCTCCGTTATAACGACCGCTCTGCTAAGAAGCGCCTGGAAATGTAAAACGACTGAGAAGAAGAAGATCAGGAGCAGGTGGCGAGTCATAGAGCTAGTGAACACAGCGTGAACTTATAAGCAGATGAGCGACGGGGGCCGCACGACGAGTGAAGACTACTCTGGCTAAGAAATTAAGACACTGCGTGGACAACGAGTTCCTGCCCAAACATAGAAGCCACTGCGCGAGCAGAGGGTAGCAGCGTGATTTTAAAATTCCCTGCACAAACAGGGGACCGCAACGTAAACTCAGACGTCATTGCGCGAGCTGAGAAATACAGCGTGAACTTGGAAGTAATTGATTGAGGGAACATAGACGAATGTACACAAACGGGCGGCACAGAGGAAATTGCGTGTGTGGAGGTCGCCAAAAACGCCATATTAGGGGCGGGTGTTACCTACGCTAGAACATTTAAACATTCTATTTTTTTTATATAGCTTAAAAATGTCCCTCTCTTAAAAGTCCACAGCGTGAGTGAGAGATAAAAGTTTTAGAAAAAGGTATCTGCGCTAGCAGAGGGTGCAAACTTTGACGACATTGCGCGATTGCTGAGCAGGTCCGGTTTGAGGGGGGACAATTTAGGGCCCCGGCTACCTAATCATCTTGTAGCACGGCCGGCTCATCATTTTTTCAAACATATGAAATGTTTGAGGTATCTAAGGTGTTTTGTTGTGCCTACGTTTAGTAGTGTTTTCCACAACGTTGGCCATTTCACCGAGACGAACGCTTTGGAGAAATCAACAAAGCATATGTATGTCGACTTATTCTGATCCCTCAGGGACTTTAACTTTTGCATCGCGCCTTTCTATCTGAGCAGTGACTGACTACTCGCGCATTGGTTTCTACGCGTACATTGTGCCCGTCTGCCCTGTGTCCTTTTCGTCGTGCGCTGACGTTTATGACAGCGCTGAGGTTCCAGCTCACTCAATGGCTTCTTTGTTCGTTTTTAAGGGTACAGTGTAATCACTGTGCTCTCCTCATGCAGTGACACTTAAAGCTAAAATCTCTCTGTTTACGCAGTGACTTTTAAAACCCCGGCCTCGAGAGTCAACCATCGCGCTGTAACTTTTAAGATTGCAGCGCTTCTATCCGCTTGCAGTGACTTAAGATCACTCTCCTCATGCAGTGAAACTTAAAGCCGCCCACAGCTTGCTCAATGGTTCGAAAGTTTGTGATGCGCTCGCCAGCGTGCGCAGTGACTTTTAGGTTCGGGCTGCGCCTCGTTTGCACAGTGACTTTTAAAACGTTGCTTCGGCCACCAACTTACGTTTTGAATTCTAAATACACGCTGCATATAAGTTCACGCTGTGCTCGTCAACTCATTCAGTGAATTCCACGTTCATGCTACGCCCCACTGCTTGCAAAGTGACTATTAAGATCGCGCTGCGGTCCACAGCTTGTTCGATGTTGTTTATGTTCACGCTGCAAATTTAAAGGCACTTTAAATTTTCATTGCACATCTCTGCTTGTGGCGTGGTTCTTAAGATTCACCTGGGCCACTAACTTGTGCAGTTACTTTTAAATTCGCTATAAACCCTCTACTTTGCTCGCAGTAAATTTTAAGTTTATACTAATATTTCATAATTGAAAGCGAACAATTTGAAGTCTCAACACGAATCAAATTTTTCTTTCCTTTCTGCACGCAAGTTTGGCGCTTGTTTGCGTCATCTAGCCACTGTTTATTAGAACTGTGACGGCTTTTATTCTTGCGGCTACATGGCGCAACCGAGGGCCCAACTCGCGCGTAAGACGGATAGAAAAATTTGAGGTTTAGAGATATAGTTCTGATAGATGGTTCGATTCCGGTGCCAGGATGTCATACGGAAATCTCCGATTCGATTTCTGGGTCTAGAGTTAAAATCTTTCAAAAATGCTATTTGGTTTCAAACTAAATGCTGCAAGACTTTCAAATTCGCTGTTTGTGTAATGATTTGTGAAAGATCCCGCAGAACTTTAATATTGCAATGTGGTCCCTAGCTTGTTCAATGGCTTCTTAGGTCGCGCTGCGCTCACCAGCTCGACTCGCGCAATGACTTGATATACCTACGAGTACATCTAGCTGGCCAGCGTAAATGTCACTATTCTCTTCCGAACCGGACTCAACTCACCTGTAAGAGGTCTCCCCTCTCTCCCCTCACTCTCTTGTCGGGTAACTGGCGTAATTTATTTAAAAAAACAATTCTAAAAATCTTGGAGCGCAAACTGAAAATTGTACCCAGGGCAAAACAATCTGGTTGCCCACCCCCGGGGTCAAAAGCTGGAAACGCTTATGATAGTTTTTATTGCGATAGCCAACATCTACGCGGGCGGACCTGCGGGCTAAAGCTAGTTAATATAAAAGTAATCTGTATATATAAGGCAACCGTTACTGGCTGACTGACGCATTAAAACACAGTTCAAACCACTAAACGGATTGAATTGATCGGTGAAAACCGATTGTGATCGGCTAAAATAGAGATTGCAAGTTTGTATGAAACTCCGTCAATCTTAAAGTTATATCTCTGTGAATTTGTCGTTTTGGGTTAAAAAAAAAAAGTATACATGTGTTTCAGGGGGTAAAATCACCACGCGGATGAAGTTGCGAGCCACTAAGATGTTTTGTGTGAAACTCCGACAGTTTAGAAGGTAAACCTGTGAAATTTCGGATTTGTAAATTAAGGGTTGCAAGTTTGTATGAAACTCCGTTAGTTTTGAAATTAGGTCTGTAAAAAATTGTATTGGGATTTTTAAAAATAAAAACACGTTTCTTAAGGGGGTAAAATCATCCTAACACCTCGTATTATTATTTATTTGTAACTAGTAGCCAATCTAAAACAAAATATCTAAGAGATTTCAAACATTCGGCTTCGGCTTCGGCTGAAGGTTATGGCGATAGCCGATTAATCGGATTTGGCCAGTAATCGATCTTCTGTCGGACACTACTAATTTGTGCTTGGGTGCACCCATGGTGGACCTAGGTCAGTAAAAAACAATAAAGACAGGAAAAGAAAACATTATGTGGGTAGGTAAGTATTTTATATTCTATTTTTTTTATTTATAAAAAAGACTCCAGCAGTAGGTTACAAGCCCTGTGTCGCTGGAGACTTTACAAACATACAAGTCACGGACACAAAGTAGACCCAGACTCGGAACAACAATTTGTAAATCATACAAAGTGATGTCCCGTGTGGGAATCGAACCCACAACCTCTTGCGTAGCAGTCGGAGACATTCTCACCGCGCTACAGAGGCAGTAATAAATTACAATTTTTGAAATTTAATATAGTTTATTCGTTGGCGAGGTTCAACAATAATTTTTGAGGGTAGATATAACAGGACGAGCCAGGAGCCTTTATTCTTAGGTTTAGATTTAGTCACCACAGAGTAGGTAATCACTTCGTTTTATTAGTTACTCCACTTAGATAAAAGTGAATATTATTTAAGGTATTTTATTGATGCTTTCGTCAGTAGATACCTGTTAGTACATAGTGCATCCAAAGCAAAACAGAAACTAAATATTTTCCGTAGGTCATGTTTTCACGTTTTCATAAATTCATCTTCCAAAAGTATTGCCCCGTGCTGTACGTCAAAGTCACCATCATCTGTCATACTTGTCATTAAATTGTTTGTTTTGTTGTGAATTGAATTGGGATTGTGTCATATTTTTTGGTGTCGAACAAAAAATTATCAAAATACGTTATTGTAAGAGGCTCGATGCTACCCTCTAACAATAAAATATAATTTTCAAATTTCGCATTGAACATAGATATTTGTTTGAGTTGATCTTGGTAATGAAAAATACTAAAAAGGCATCTTATTTTAAATTAGGATAAACTTATTTAAAAGAATACTTGGTGTGTAAAGCAGATATTACTTGAAAAGAGTGATGTTTGAACACCTTTCCAGGCATCGATTGCTGATAACAATGATAAGATAATGTGATTTTTTGATACTAGTCAGTGGGTATAAGTATTGATATGTTTGGAATGTAAAACGGCGACGGCGGTGAAATGCTAAGTTATTGACAATTATTTTCATTTAACCTACATATCGATGTGGACTCGGTGGATCAAAGTATGTAAGTGTGTTTTACAATTAAAGGAATACTATAAATAGCATTCAAATTATACGAAAAAAATAACCTTGATATTCGTCCCCCCCCCCCCCGACCAGCGTGATTCATGCACTGCGTTGTTAGCCGGCGTCGCCGCGTCGACCAATGAATCCGATGATGTCATAAAACTGTTTTCCCTACCTGCTTTTTGCCAGAACCATTTCTGTAGTGCTAACAGACGGTTGTGTTGTTACAGTTGCATTAATTTCGGCGTTAGAAGCTAATAATACCCAGCAAAACATGGATTCAAAGGCTGTTTCATCCGCTATTGCCCAATTCTCAGCTAAATTCTGTAAGGTAAGTACTTGTTATATTTCTGAAAATTCATTCATTTCAAAGACATGAAATATTTGCATAGGTATGCCTAATACAAATAAATAATTTTAAACTTTAAAGTCTATGATGTATGTAATGACCATTATTATATTTTTGTGTATGTACCGACATGATTTTTCATGCATTACTGACCTGGTTTTATGTCAAAGTTTAAAGTTTAAGATGTGTTTTAAGTTTTAATAAATTATGGTGACTAATTATGTTACTTCCTAATAAAACAACTCATTATACCTGCTTACCAAATTCTAAACCAATAAGCAATAGGTTTTACTATGTGAGTACCCAGAGGGGTACCCACAACCCACTAGATTTACTTTTTCAGTTATTTTTATTTATTACACATTTTTTTGAAGTTAATAGTAACATATTCATTAGTGATGTTAATATGGTATATTTAAAAGTGACTGATTTATTGTCCTATGTCTTGGAATCAATGATTTCATAAAAAAAAAATATTTGTTACTACCCTACACTATAAAATATTTCTGTTAATCTAAATACTGAATATTTTTAATGAATCAGCCTTTTTTAACAAAAGCTAGCTGATATAAGCTATTTGTTAAAAGTCTAGTTCCTTGAAAAGCAAAATCAGTCCATGTTTATCTTTGTATTTGTTCTTGTTAAACTCTGCAATGGGCAGAGATTAACCGGAACAAATACTCATATTTTAAAACAGGTTTTTTTATGTACACAACTAGAATTATGAATGCTTTCGTTATTAAAATTGCAACTTGTGTAAATAGTAGAAGGTACCTACTGTCATACAAATACTCAGTTATTGGTAGGTATTGTTTTAATTTTACAATGTCAAGGTCAACTAGCCAACAACTAAATTTGAATGGATGAAAAAAGTATTACATTAGGGTTTATCTATCATACACATACATCTATTATTTATGATGTGTATGTGTGAGTATGATAAATATATTATGACAAATATTATTATCATGAACATATTTTTTTAATTACTAAAGAGATAAATAATGATTAACCAGTGTCAGATTACAGGATGATTTAGATTAGTCATTCTTTGAAATTGGGATTTTCATTTAAATAAAATGTATCATATGATTGTAAGAATAATTAGTCATCATACCAACAGTCAAAGAAAAAAAGAAACAGTAAACTTTCATAGGTTTTAAATTCCTTAGGTTTTGATGTGTCATTTGATTGTAAGAAAAATATTAGACATACCTACAAACATAAAGATAAAATAAAAAGAAACTAAGTAAACTTACATAGTTTTAAATTTCCTAAGTTTTTTCAAATGATATTGTAATTTTGTTTCCCTAATAGCACAAATTTTGATCCATTAAATAAAATCAAATAATTTATTTGTTAACAATGTACGAATAAGGTGTCAACACATAGTTTAGTCCCAGTACATCATACTTTGCGGCATGCAACATTTTATAAAATTTGCTTGCTTATGTACTTATTACATACTTATTACACTATTATTGTTAGTACCTACTAACTTTTTGTTTTGACTGTGTGGCTCAAATGTATGTTGCTAGCTTTAGATTTTCATCTAAATTTTAAATTTTCTTTCGAATTTTGTTTTTTGCTGGATTACAGTAGTCTTCCAGGTTGACATATTAATTTTGGAATTCATATTTTGGACGCAACTACAAGCAAAAACATTTGAGAGATTAAAATACTGGTGCAGTGTTTACAGTTACCAAATAAACTCAATATATTTATGAGGTGAGCTGTAACACCTGTGTTACCTTATCTAGGTATCTTACATACCTAGATAAGGTAACAGGTGTGACTGTATTGTAAGCCATTCTAAAAAAATATAAGTATGTACCTGCACCATTAAATGGTCGGACATACCATACATAATAATATACTACTTATTTTAATTATGTACAAATAAATGATTTGCATTTAAATGATTACACCACTAATAAAAATTATATTTTTGAACTAGGAACTCAACATTATTTTGATATTATAATATTTAATATTTTTTTTTGATTTAATAATGTTGAGAGACACAAAATATATTTGAATACTTATTTAAGTATTCAAATATATTTTGTGTTTATATTGTCAATTCAGATTAGTAGATGGAGATTTACTTGAATATTTTTCGATTACAATGAATATAATAATAGAAAATATCATCATTACCTAATTAAAATAGAGCTGTAAATGGGCAATGTTCTATGGCAGCCGGTGCAAGAGACTGAAGATAGTACACACTGTCCTATCTATTGCTTTATATTATTTACGTCTTTTATTTAAGTATAGTTGGGAAAATCATGCAGTTTTCCTCGTAGCTTGAATTAACATATACTTTGTAGTCTGTAATCAACCACCCTCCAAAAAGCATAGGTAGCTATACACATACTACAGACATTAGTATAAAAAAATGTTTCAGTTTTGGAGACGAGAAGTAATTCATACCTATTTTGCAGGGGCGTAGCTACTGCCGGTTCTTATTTCTTCTTCTCTCTTGCACATTCGGGGCCCCTATCTACATAGGGGCCCCGAATGTGCAATTTCAACCCACACTCCTCCTTTACGTCTTTGGACCAACAAATTGTGATACAGGGGCCCTCTAAGGCAAGCTACGCCCCTGCTACTTTTGTCATTAAAAAACTTACAATAATTTTCAACTTCCTCTCGGATCTACTTTCTCATCCAAATTGAATAAAGTAATTTGTTTGTTCAGTTTGTAGAGTTCGTGAAAAGGAATATTTACCAAAAACTTGTATCATTAAGTCGTCTGTTTTATAGTTTAATTCGGGTATGTAACGGGTAATTAAAACACTTTACCGTCACTGGAAGCTTTAATAATGAGAAGGCATATCCGTTTCCGTCATAATTTTACCAGTTTCCGTTCTATTTGACTTCCGGTCTAGTGGCGACACCTAGCGACCGCGCATTTTGTTAATCCAAGGCGATCGCATACCATTTATTCAAAAGCGTCCTCTTATTTTTCCGAATGGCCGTTAAAATAGTAAGCCTGTTTCACACCCCAGTTTCAAAGGAAATGTCCGTAATTATAAACAAAATTATATCACAAGGAATTCTAAAAATAGGCCAAGACTGACTGACGGGACGGCCCCTCCGATTTTCAATCTAAAAGCACTGAACGATTATGTAATCGCCGAAAAATGTTATCTGATAAACGTGAACCGCGTACCGGGCTTTCTTCAGCCTCGAGATTTTATGTGCAAAATAGATCTGACCCAAGCATATGTCCATCTAAACATTACCGAGTCTCTCAGACGCTTTCTACGAACCTCCTACAACTATCAACTTCTAGAAATAACTTGTCTCCCATTTGGGTTGAGTACAGCCCAAAAAACATTCGCTATTAGAAATAGATGGAAAATCAACTTCGAGAAGTCCATTCTCATTCCTTAAAAGTCCTTAATGAATATACGTGTGGTAAGTGGAGAACATGGGACAATCGAAAATCCCTTCCGAAAGAGAAGTCCATCATACTATGCAAAAAAAGCAACTCGCATTCTCGTTCAAAAGCGAGCAACGCTAAAAGAATTGCAGAAAATAGTAGTACTACTGAATTTCGCCATCGATGTGATCCCTCGAGGAAGGCCGAATCATCGACAATTATTAATATTCATGTACCACTCCCACAAGTATCGTCGATTGTCTACCAAGTACCACAAAACGTTCCCGAGAAACTGCAATGGTGGACAGAAAGTTGCCGGGCGTCAGCGCCATTACAATATCCTCCTCCGGGGAACTTTCTGGTAACAGATGCGTCAGACCTGGCTTGGGGCTAATTGTAATAAGATTGACCCGATGAACTCAACTGGTGCACAATTGGCACAATTCCTTACTGATTTATTTTTATTAAATAAATTGCCGTACAATACGACTCTTATTTATAAATCAGTAGTTTCTACGTTATGCAACGCTGAAACATCTAGTGCTTAGCTCTCATGTGCTGGTAAAATATATTTTAAAGGCAATTTCTCTCAAAAAACCAAGCATTTCTAAGTCATCTATTTGGGACGTCAGTAAACTAATCGCACACTTGGCTAATTATGCTCTAAACATTAATAATTTGTTTCAAATATCGCGTCATGCAGCGACATTATTATTACTATGTTCCGGTAGACGAATACTCGATCTGACCTTACTCACAGTAGATCCTGATCATTGCATTATTTCTGATGATGAAATTATATTGTGGCCACAATTTGGCTCGACAATAGTGATAACAAACAGTCTGGTTGGAAATTATTGCCAAATACTAACCTTAATCCTCTGTTCTCGGTGCAGAAAGTTATATCAGTTTCAAGTGAACGGCGTAATAAAGCAAATTCATTTAATTTGTTTCTTACTGTAAAGGGTGGGGCAAAGACTGCCTCACGTACTACTATAGCCGGCTGGGTTATAAATTTACTTAAGGAAACCGGTATTACAGCTACACCAGGAATCTGTCGATCTGCAGTAGCTTCTAGAAGCTGGCTAGATAACCACCCGCTCGACGATATCCTAGCACGTGGAAATTGGCGATCGGCTAATACATTTCACCAATATTACAGGAGAGAAGTGAAAAGGAGCAATCAATCAGAAATTCTAACTCTTTTATTCAAACCTATCAATTAATTTACCGAGTTCATTATTAGCAATTAAAATGTGGTTGGCCATGGTACTTAACAATAGTTTCGGTACTTATTGAATTCATTTTTATTGATTAATTTGGTGGAAGAAATACTTTTGATTATGAATAAAAGAATGTAATTAAATTAATTATACGGCAGAGAAGTAGACTGTCAAGTTAAATCAGTTCTTTTTGATGATAATGAAGTCAAATCTACAGGCTGATTTACTCTATATTCTGATACTATGATTCTTACAAATATTTAAAAATTAACATGTAACACTTCAGAGCGTTCTTTAGGATAATGTTATAATAATTGCCTGTATGCATCAAATACAAATATTTTTATTTGCCATAAATAGAGTTGATACTTAAAGTGGTCTTAGAAAGAATTTGCTTGTCTAGTGTTCAGGAGAAGTTCCCGGTTTTATTTGTATCTATGAAATAAAACCAATTTTTTATAGACATCTAATTACTTTTGTGAAAATAAATGTTTATAAAAACTTATCATTTCTAATTTATTAACTACTGTACTGCGGTACTCTAAGATAATATTATAATACTAGCTGTCCCGCGCAACTTCGTATGCGTAAATTTACCCCGTTTTTGCAACATTTCTCGTCGCTACTCTGCTCCTATTAGTCGTAGCGCGATGTTATATAGCCTATAGCCTTTCTCGATAAATGGGCTATCCAACAAAAAAAGATTTTTTCAATTCGGACCAGTAGTTCCTGAGATTAGCGCGTTTAAACAAACAAACAAACTCTTCTGCTTTATAATATTAGTATAGATAGTGATGGTACTTATAATACTTCCAGTCACATAAATTAGTGGCGACACCAGGCTATAACAAACAGGTCTCATTATAAAAGCTTCCAGTGACGGTAAAGTGTTTTAATAGCCGCGTTTTACCTGAAAGAAAACGCATATTAAAATACTTACCTCACTGGAAGCTTCCATTTTAAATCTGCCTGGTGCCCAATAACTGAGCCAATGAACCAAAATGGCACTTAGCATTTTAGGAAACAAAATGTGCGCGGTCGCTAGGTGTCGTCACTGGAATGGAAGTCAAATAGAACGGAGACTGGTAGAATTATGACGGAAACGGATATGCCTGCTCATTATTAAAGCTTTGAGTGAGGTTTAGTATTTTAATATGCGCTTTATTTCAGGTAAAACGCGGCTATTATCTAATAACAGCTAACTACACTACTGTACTTATTTATAAATTCTATTCCTAACTGTTATATTGGGTTTGATGCATTTAGGTGTGTTTTAAGTAGACTAAAACTTAGTGATAAATGTCTTTACACTGATAAGAAGTGATTTATTGTGTTCCGTTTTTTGTAGAAATATTTTTAAATGCATATAAAAATATTGTTTATTATTTACAGGAATTGCCGACAGATAAGAGTGTGGTATCTTCACCACTGTCAGCTGAGTTTCTTTTAGCTTTATTGGCTTTGGGCACCTCCGACCCTGCGCACGCAGAACTGTTGCAGTCACTTGGTATTGCTGACGATGCTACTGTAAGTATCTAATTTTACTTCTGGACAGTAGCGAATCTCGTTAAAGCCTCCCAGCAACGGAGTCAAAGCGTTACCAAATCGAAATCCTGGGTTCCGTAGTGGGGTCTAACTGCTCTCAACTAAATATTCTAGATCCGTTCCTTCTGGAAACAAAGCAATTTTAGTACAGAGAACAGTTGCTGCTCTATAGTAATATTTATGGGCAGTTATATATTACAGGATTTTTAAATAGCTCGTGGGCGCGTTGTGAATTGATTGACCGCACATGCTCGGACTTTGGTAAAATAAACTGCCTCTGTGGCGCAGTGGGAGTGTATCCGACTGCTACGCAAGAGGTCGTGGGTTCGATCCCCACCCAGGATAAAACTTTGTGTGATGAGCACGATGGTTTATTCTGTGTCTGGGTGTAATTTATCTATAATATGTATGTATTTAGAAATATACAAGTACGTTTATCAGTTGTCTGGTTTCCATAGTACAAGCTCTGCTTAGTTTGGGATCAGATAGCGTTGTGTGAGTTGTCCCAAGATATTATTATTATATTAAATAAAATAACTAAGATAGAAACTTCCACTATTGTGTTGTATACACAGAGTTCATTTTAAGTGGCTTCGTATTGGAAAACCTGTGACGCAATCACACAAAATATATTATTTTACAGATTCGATCATCGTTCACGACGGTCTCGTCCAATCTGAAAGCTATCAAGGGTATTACTTTAAATGTAGCCAACAAGGTGTACATTCAAGATGGCGACTACGATCTCCACTCTGAACTCAAAGAAGACGCCGTCAAGATATTTGACGCTTCTATGGAAAAAGTCAACTTCGGTGAAAGCGCTGCTGCTGTGAAGAACATAAATGACTGGGTAATTTTCATAACAGCCTCATTGTAGAAGCACAGCCTTTGCATTTGAGTTAATTAAATTAATTAGATCGTGTTCATTAAAGTAGGTAACTTTTAAAATGACAAGACAATAGTTGAAGAATCGTCGCAACGTCATCTATTTTTATCTTTTCATTTTAAAATGTACTTTAACATCTAGTATTTAAGATCATTAACTTAATTGCAAGTTAGGTGCTGATGGATCGGTGTTGTGACCATGGGCGATGAACATTATACGGTAGTTTTGTTTGTTACTGTTGCTTGTGTCTAAATACTGGTTATTTTTTCAGGTTGAAAGTAAAACCAACAATAAAATCAAGGATCTGTTAAGTGAGGACAGCATCGATAGCTTAACTCGTCTTGTACTTGTCAATGCTCTCTACTTCAAGGTACATGTTCAACATTATATTTACTTTCTCTGCCGTATTGCTTTTTTATAATGCCTTAACATTACCTGTATATTATTTTGTTTTAGGGGACATGGAAAGAGCAGTTCAATCGTTATGCCACTTCAAATCAACCATTCCACCTCAGTGCAACTTCAACTAAAAACATTCTTATGATGTATAATGAGGCAAACTATGGTATCGGCTTCAGTGAAAAACTCCAAGTTCAGGTATAAACTTAGATCTTACTAACATACATATTTCTACTAATATTATACATTCCAAAGTGTGTCTGACTGTCTGTCTGTTACTTTAAACGTAAATATTTTCATTTCATAATATCAAGTCTTGAATCTTGATTGCAAAAGTCAATTTTGAAAAAACGTTGAGAACTGCCTCCAACTTTATTATTAACTTGGGGGCAGTTCCGAATGTAAAGCTCATGAGAAGCAGCTACTGTGGAACATGTGAGCTTCTCTTGATGTTGTTGAAGGAACCATTGTGTGTGGTACAAACCTGATCACGATTAAAGGGTTCAAAGCATTGCTATTATGTTATATAGACGGGCGGAGACGCAAGCGAAAGCTACAAACATGAAAATGGCTGTATGAATGTATTTATGTTTGTTATTCTTTCAAGTAACATGTACTAAACAGATTTTCATTAATCTGATGTTTACTAACATCAGAATAACAAATAGTCTACATTTTATTGAGATATCGGGCGGGGCCGCGAACTAAATCTAGTATTAAAGATGCCAACATCTGTTCCGTGTCATTGATCTAAATAATGAGATCACTAAATACGCCCATTACAGTATTTATGAGTATGTCTACGCTAAATAGGTCTTTTAGTTTTCTTCAAACACTAGGTAGCGATAATAATTGGCTTTCATGATAGTTACTTCCATGTAGTGTCACTAAAGAGACTGACGAATTATCGGTTTATAAACGCTATAGTTGGTGCGTAAACAGCTAGTCAATGGTAATTGAATGAAGGTGATAATGATTAGGGAACTTGATTATAGTCGATGACAAGGTGATATGGCATTTGGGGCTAGAGGCAAAGCGGGTAAACGCGCTGCGCCCGCGCCGTCTTGCGTTCCCGTCGGATACGTTTATTAATTTTAATCTCGTTTACTTTTTAGGATTCCGTAGCCAAAATGGCAAAACGGAACCTTTATAGTTTCGCGTTGTCTGTCCGTCCGTCTGATCCCAGGTTAGCTTAGATACCTTTAATACTAGAAAGCTGTAGTTGGGCATGGATATACCTACATATTAGTTACGTACGCTGACAAAGTGGTAAAATAATCTTGAATTTGTTTTTCTATAGTTGGGTACCAAAAAGTTCATTTTTAGATGTCTTTAAGTGCTCTCATTTGCATTTTTTGTTTTCATGCAGTTTAGTGAACGAATTCCTGTAAGTACTGTCTTTTTGGGACAATACATATTTTGCTACCCCGTTGTAGCAAAAAATGTTTCTACCGGGTCATCCTTCCCCGTGGGATCCCACCATGATGCTCTACCAAAATCAATAACATTTTTTTTTATAAACCTATTGCCAGTACATTGACTCTGCGCGTTGTCTTGAAATCAAATATTATTAGTTTTAACAATTTTAATATAGTAATTTTATAATAAAGAGTATTAACAATTTTATAAAAAAAAGTAAATTATTTTATTGATTTCGGCAGAAGTTGTGTTCTTTTATTCTCCTCCCGCGGGGATTCGACTTCCATAATATAAATATTATAGCGTTTTTTATTGGTTTCGATGAGCACTGTTAGATATATTCAATATGATCGGAATGAAAGTTATAAGTAGAAACGCCAGTTCAATTTTAATTTTGATATTGTATTTTAAATTGATTTTATTTTGATTCTAATTTTGTTCTTTATGTTTATTTCTTAATTTTGATTTTAATTCTAGATTTAGTTTTACTCATACTTTGTAAACAATAGTCTCAATATTGTTAATATTGAGGTAAGGAGCGAGACAGCCCTAAACTCAAGTATTCATAATTACTTACTGGGGGTGTCTTATTTATACCAAATTAATGTACCTAACTGTTTTGAGACAAATAAACAATTTCAATCGCCTCCGCGAGCGATATCTAAACAAACTGCTAATGTGTTGCAATTATCTAGAATGTTCTGATATTTTCGTATCTATTTTTATCTATCTATTTTGTATACGTTTGCTAGCACAATGCTGTTTGTGAAATATTTTTTTTATCTGACATTATTTTTTTATTATAGTGTCATACTCATCATAAATAATTATAGTCTACCTCCTTATTCAGAATACTTTATACTTAACAGTATTTCAACTAGTAAATGTTTGTCTTCTCTTCTGTTTTGAAAATGGAGTGAAAAACAGACAAAATATTCTCTAGTGAATATAATACTGTTAATGGTACCTATTTTATATAAGGGGAAGTGTCACACAGTACCTATACCTGGAAAATAACACTATGTTAACGTGTGTAAACAACATTTTTTTCGTAATGATTTGTCAGTGAGGTTGAGGAAAACGGCATTAGTATTTTTCTATGACCTGAAACTCATTTCGTGACTCAGTACGTAGATATCATGAGTACGTGACCATGACACATTGTACCAGCATAGTTAGTCAAATGGATACCTACAATGTATTAGGTAAGTACTGTATTAGGTACCTACAATGAAATTAATACGCGCGGTATGAATATGAATCGATACGTAGGCAATTGATACGCTTTTTAGGGTTCCGTAGCCAAAATGGCCAATCGGAACCCTTATAGTTTAGCCATGTCCGTCCGTCCGCACCTTTGCTCAAAGACTGTTAGTGCTAGGAGGCTGTAGTTTAGCATGGATACACATGTTACTTATGCCGATGAAGTGACAGAATAAAATCTTAAAAAATATTTGTTTTTTTGGGTACCTTCCCTATATGTAATGGGAGTGTGATTATTTTCCCACCTACCTAATCGTGTGGGGTATCATTAGATAGGTCTTTTAAAAACGTTTAAGGGTTGGAAAGAAGATTTTTAGATTTAGGGAGCCGTTTGTAAAATATTAAGCTTTAAAGTGCAAATTTTTCTTAGAGTCAAGTGTCTCCCTCTGTGGAAATATTCACGGTAGTAGTATATTTAGTGAAATTTAAAGGAAAACTATCACAGCTAAGTAGGCTTTACAAGTTTACGTGTAACAGCTGATCAAATGAGAAGTAATAACATTTTCGTAACAAATTCCTTTGAAAAATATTAAGTACCTAGTATATAACGTTGTAAGAATAAAACAAAAACCACAGAAAACGCACTTCTTAAGCCCCATTATTTTCGGATGGAAAAGGGGGGGGGGCACTACAGAACCCTACATTGTGCGTGGTCCGGCATGCACTTGCACGGTTTTTCTGTTTTGTCATACACGGTGTCGTGGGGTAGGTTAGGAGAGGCACATGTCCAACAAGGACCGATATATTCTGATGGTTGAAACCATATAGGTAGCAGCAGTGGCGCGATACAGGTTGATGATTAAAACCATACAAGTATAACAGATAAAATAAATGTTTCTTATTAATTTATGTAAGTAGGTGTAGCAGATACATACCTACTTACGGAACATTAAACCCTGAATTGGAAAATTCAAATGAAACTTGAGTTGTTTAAACATAAACAAAATAATATATTACACAAGAGTAAGAGGAGGAACGAAAAGATTGTTTCTCCTCTTACTGTTGTGTTAGTGATCCATGTCATACCTATGTGTGTACTTACTGTACTTAGGACCACAGGATTTATTTCGCTTTAATTATTTTGACCTACTTCAAAATATCCTTGTCCTTATGTGTCATTTTTTCTAGCTCTTATCCTGTTATTGCATTACACTTTATTGTGTTGTAGGATATATCTATAAATATTCTTCCACTTTGAAAGAACCTATAGCTAAGTACATTTAGCTCAGATGTAGGTACTAAATTTCCAATACATGTTTTTACAGCTGTTGGAATTACCGTATCTTGGTGAACAAGCAAGCATGCTGATAGTGTTACCTAACGAGATAGAGGGGCTTAATGACGTCCTCGAAAAGTTGGCCGCTGGACACGATCTGATGGAGGACGTTGCAAATATGCACAAAACAAAAGTACAAGTCACCATGCCCAAGTTCAAGATTGAAACAACAATTGATTTGAACGAGCTGCTGCCTAAAGTAAGTAATGTTTTTATTAGACCTGGGGGTCAACAATCGATATATAAAGATAAAACATCCAACTTTTGTTCTAGCTTGGAATCAAAGCCATCTTTAACAAGAGTGATTCGGGTCTCACTAAGATTTTGAACAAACCGGAACCATTGTACGTCTCAAAGGCCGTACAAAAAGCATTTATTGAGGTCAATGAAGAGGGCGCCGAAGCTGCGGCCGCTACTGGTAAGTGTTATGAGAACTATCAGAGACATAGCAACAGATAGTTATGAACAAAACAAATAAAGGACGTGCATGAAATTTAAAAATTAACCGTTAAAAAGATTCACATGAATTACGGTTAGATGGCGTTACTCGTCATTCTATAAAACCAAAGAAGGGCTAAGAAAATTCTTCCCTTAGCAGCATAATTCCTAAGGTTGAATTTCGCCTTTAGGTATTTCTAATACATGAGTTTTCTTATTTTACTTTTGTTTTGAGGAGTCTTATTTTGTTCAGCTTTGCAACTAAAATGTTTTTTTCCAAATTATCTGATGCTGATTTATATTTGAATGCTTAGTGTTAGTATTTTGTGCATCTATTAGGTCCTTACTGTGAAGTTGCCGTTTCATTGTTATGAGTTTATTTGAAAATACGTCAGTATTTATTAAGTCAAAGTATTGGTCATTATCGTCGGTGCACATTTTATATTTGAATATGATGCCTCCCGTGTAAAGTTCTTCCGGATGTGAATTGATAAACTCTTCAAGACTGTTGGTGTATTATTTTCTATAAAAAAGTTAAGTATCCAAATTATTTTGAACGTGGTGTAAAATCGAACTTCAAACCGGTGATAGAAATCGGCAAGTTCATAGAAAAGGTCTTAATACGTTTGTGAATTATGGTGCTTTGGGTTTGGATTCAGGAAATCAATGTTGCCTGCAGAATGAAGTCATAACAAACGCTTTGTAAGGTTACTACTACTAATTGAGAGGAATATTTTATGATCTTTGTAGAGTAGACTGGTCCTCTTCTCCGTCCGTCCAATGGCATTATTTATAACCTATATTCTAAGTAGTGAGAATAAGCGTCATATAACTGCAATATTTTCGTTTTTTTTGAGTTCTTTTATACTGAGGGGAATCATACCATCATACTCTGCAGAAATCAATAAAAATGTAGAAGACAGCGCGCGGAGTAAATGTACTAACAACAGGTTTATAAAAAAGTCACGTTTATTGTATGGGAGCCTCACTTAAATATTTATTTTATTCTGTGTCATCTGTCTAGCTATCACAGTTCATGAGAAACAGCCTGGTGACAGTCGCGACGGACAGTAGAGACTTAGTAATAGGGTCCCTTACCCTTTGGGTACAGAACCCTAAAAATTAGGTATTTTTTTTTATGAATTTCGGTAGAGTATCATGGTACTTCCCGCGGGGATCGACAAGCTAAATCGGCATCCAGTATAGAGGTTGTATATGTGTACCAGAATCTGATGGCAAATACATTGGGAAATTGAAATTAGACTTGGCGTTGATCTTACGTAAGGGTTACTAGGATTCTTATAGAAGGAAGTCCTAATAATTATATTTTTATAGAATTACTCCAATTATACAAAACTGTTAATTATCAATTTCTGCCTCAGGAATATCCCTATTCCTCCGGCAAAATAACTACATAGTTACTTATCGCCAACATTATACAGTGGCGGTTGAATTAATGCCGGTTTTCGCCTTGAATAACAATTTCTTCTGTCCGCTGGCCTCTCGCTAGGTCCAACTATTTTTTCGACTTGTATGCTTTTTAAAGTCCGTTCATAAAACATGTAGGTACTGTAAATACTGTAATGCACGTGTCGGTTACTGTCAACAGTATATACTATCAACAGTATATGTTTTTGTTAAATTACAACCGTAAATTTTACTTAGAAGAACAAGGTTACATACCTTGTTCTTCACTACCTATCACATACGCTTAATTCGAAGAATCCGAAGAGTGTTTGCGAAGTAAAAAATATAGATGTATATTTTTTTGTACCTGGTTTTGGATACTAAACTATCAATATAATGTTTATAATCTTCACGGCTATAAATCAGTTTTAAACACTACCTACGATTAATTTTAAACACTTTTTGAAAAGTTATTCGATTTTCAATATTATGTTATGAAATTCTGGTACACCTATACAAGTTAAAAAATAATGCTGTGACACTGTTTCTTGGATGTCGGTGGGGTCCATAGTTATGGTTTTCTTAATGCGTATGTGTATGGGAGTGGTGGATTGTGTGCGTTGTTTGAATATTGTGTGCTGTGTGTGTGCGTGCAGCGGTCGTGACTCGCACTCGGCGTGCGCTGCCGGACATGTTCGTGGTGGACCGGCCTGCCTTGTGGTGCGTGCTGATCGGTGACCAGGTGGTGTTTATGAGCGTCTTCCGACCTACCGATCACGCTGAACGCGATGAACTATAGTGCTATGTGTGGCGCAGGCCTGGTGATGATGTTGCGGTGTGCGCCTCTGCCAAAGCCTGAGTTCCGCGCTGACCGGCCTTACATCTACCTGCTGCTCGGCGCCGACAAGGCTCCACTATTCATCGGCGTCTACCGCGGCGACTTCTAAATCCGCGTGTGATCTTCTATGCACATTATACACCGTAGATATAGCTTGTTATTATCACTTAAACACACGAACCACTATGTTGACTGCTTGGTCTGCACGGTGAGGTCCATTCACTTTAAATTGAACGTTAATGTGATAGTTAAAGAGGCCTTAAGTCATAGCATTTTATTGGGTTAGTAGGTGCAGACCATAATCATAGTACAAGTACACTCCTCCGCACTAAGGTACCAGGTGGCGCTTATATTCTAAATCTCAGAATTCACCAGCCGCCATTGGTCAGGCCGCCTCGATCTGATCGCTCAGTGCAGAGGAGCTGCAAAGTCAACATTTCGGGTCCCCGGTTCCTAAATAATCTTTCATCATTCATTTACTTCGGGATTTCGTGGGATCCCGCATCAAGCTTCACATAACCCACGCTCATATTTGTAACTATTTTAACGTATTTGTGAGTAACCTCTGTAATTATTTTTTTATGGAAGAGAATTAGGAGGAACTGCAAAAACTCACAGGGGCAATTATCTAGAAAACCGATTTCCTAAATAAGTATGATTTTTCAATTTAATAAATCCGACATAGCTTGAAAAATAACTGATAATTTCAATAAGTACTTTAACATTGAGCACCTACCTGTGTAGTATTTTAAAGTTGTGTAATTATTTAAAAGAAAAATCTAGATAGGCTATTTAAAAAAAAAAAGATAAGTAACAATGTGGGATTGGCTCTACTAGCACTCCAACTAAGCTCAAATACTTGTTTTAGGAGTGGGTTCACGTCGGTAGTTTAGTGGGTAGGATTCGAACCCGCGATCTCACGATTGCGAGACCGATGCCTTAGCCATTAGGCTACCGCCGCTTGCACCGCTTTGCATTTATTAATGAACTAGCTGTGCCCCGCGGCGTTACCCGCGATTTATTAGTCTATGTGACAATCCAGGGTGTCAGCTAACTCCGTACCAAATTTCATTAAAATCCATCCAGCCGTTTAGACGTGAAGAAGTAACAAACATACACACTCACATACTCACAAACTTTCGCCTTTATAATATTAGTGTGATTTACTTTTTGTGTTTGATTTCATAATCGATTACAGAATCGATTATAAAATCAAATACGAAAAGTAGATTTATAAATCTCAGAAAAATGTGGGTAGGTAATATGTATAATAAAGCGATGGATGGTCTATTATTTTAACAAAATAAATGTAAGCAGTATGTTACATAAATTAATGTTGTAAAATTTTATTAAATGTTTAACTTGAATAATTTCGTATTTTACTTATTTTGTAATTGTCTTTTTCTAAAGTTACCATTAGATATATCTAAACGAACTAGCCCACAATATATATTTTAAAAATTCATTCTTTTTATGGTTCCGTAGCGAAAATGGTAAAATGGAACCCTAACCCTATAATTTCGCAATTTCCGTTCGTCTGTCTGTCCGTCCTCAGGTTAGCTCAGAGACCCTTACTACTAGAAAGCTGTTATTTCCCATGGTTATATGGTTACGCCGAGCAAAAAAAAAACTTTGGTTATTTCCCCTACACGTAAATTGGGATGTGATTTTTTTCTCACCTACCCTGTGTGTAGGGTCTTTTGAAAATACATATATATAATTAGGGGTTAAGAAGACCATTTTAGGGATCGGTAAAAGAAGTTGTGGAATATTAAGCCTTAAATTGTAGATTTTTGTTAGTCAAATGTGCCAGCAAAATGCTCGTTTTTGGAGATGTTAAAAAAATCAGGGTAAAAAAAATCAGCAGTACCCAATGAAATTAATAGGAAAACTATCTCAGCCAAGTATGCTTGTTAGTAGTATGAAACAAAACCGTAAAACAACAGATAACCTACTTCTTATACCGCATTATTCTTATATTTTTGACTGCCTCTGTGGCGCGGTGGGAGTGTATCCGACTGCTACGCAAGAGGTCGTGGGTTCGATCCCCACCCAGGATAAAACTTTGTGTGATGAGCACGATGGTTTATTCTGTGTCTGGGTGTTATTTATCTATAATATGTATGTATTTAGAAATATTTATGTATGTTTATCAGTTGTCTGGTTTCCATAGTACAAGCTCTGCTTAGTTTGGGATCAGATGGCGTTGTGTGAGTTGTCCCAAGATATTATTATTATTATTATTGTGTTGGGCAGCTACGGAACCTTACATTATGCGTGGCTCGACATGCACTTGCCCCTTTTTTAACATATAAGCCATTTGATTTACAGTACTCCAAAAGTAATAATGCGCATAGAAATCTTCGGAAATCTTCGTCATTGTTCGGCAACGGTCGTATTACCCGAGCGTCGAAAGACGATATTTATATAGAGTGGTTAAGAGCAATTTCTCTATGCCTAATTTTATATATTATGTGTTTTGTGCTAAAACAGATTTGATTTACCTGTAACGAAATTTGATTCGATAATTCCATGTAAGTAAATAGCGAAAACGCTACAATCATTGTTGGAGTGATTAGTTTTCAAGTGTCTTACCGAAGTTGGTGTAATTATGGAGGAAAAGGTTTAAATAACATAAGGTTTTATTAGAAGGAGAAAAAAACGTTTTCAAATAGAGGTTTACATAAAATATAATCAAAATCTCAGTTCAAATTTGTTTACAGCACTAATCATTCCAGAAAAATAATACAATTATAAAAAAATTAATCAGAATCGAGGAAGACCTCTATTCCCGACATCGCAGATTCATCAGAAGTTTCATTATGCTCTTGTTCATTTACACTTTCCTCACTGCTATCACCTGTGTAAATAATCAGTTTATCGGAATAACTATCGATTCTTGGCTCAAATTTTCTATATTCATCTTCGCATTGAACCGCATGATCAGAAACTTTTTTCCATTCTTCTGGTCCTATTTTATTGATTTTTTCTAATATAGCATCTTTAACTGACGTCACAGTCATTGCAATATTTCTCTTGGCCACGTGTTGCTTTATTTGGGACCAAATATTTTCAATAGGGTTAAAATCGGGATGATATGGTGGCAATCGTATAATTTTATGCCCATGTTCCTCCATTATACGGTCAATGGCAAATTCTGTGTAATTTTCTTTGTATCTTTGTATAATTTTATACAAATCGGGTTTCAGTTTCTTTGGGTCATGCGGAATGTTGTGTTGTTGTAACCAAGCTGTCATTTGTGGTTTAGATGTGTTTGAGTTTGGTGGTTTCACAGACAGCTTATTATGATATGGGGCGTTGTCTATTACCAACACACTATTAGGAGGCAAGTTGGGAATCAATTGATTGCGTAGCCAAGTTTGATAACGTTCCGCGTTTATTTCTTTATGATAGTCACCTTCTGAGTCGACACATTTATGTAACATTAGAGCCCCTGGGACGAAGCCTTTTTCATTGCCTGCGTGTACAATAATTATTCGCTCTCCTTTGGAAATGGGTTGTTTGATACCTTTTTTGTTGCTATCTTGCCAAGTTTTACCCTTAGTATGTGATGTGTGCACATACGACTCGTCCATAAATACTATGTTTCTACCAGAACTCCTCAGCTGTTGTATTTCTCTGAGATATTTGATCCTTTTTAGGCGTATATCATGTTTTTCCATAAGTAATTGTCTGTTATTATCAGTTTTCAGAAACCTAAACCCCATGTCTTTCAAGATCAACCTTAAAGTCTCGGCACAGCCTTTGAAATTAATAGCTTCGATCAACTTTATTCTTAAATTATTTACAGTTGGGAGTTCTTTCAGCGTCAATTGAAAATTGTATATCATATTACGAATAACACAGTAGTCGAAATCATCAAGTACCAGCCGAAATCTACTTTTAGGTCTTCCTTTTTTCGGTGTAGAAAATTTCTTTGATTGATTATGTTTTTTTTCGTTTAAGATATTACTCAAAGTTCGTCGCGAAATTCCTGTAGCTTTTGTAACACGGTCTTGAATTTTTTTAAAATAACCATCATGGTCTCTGTTGAAAACATTGGCTTCATTTAAGAAATAAAGGTACACATTAAATACCATTTGCCGTGCTTGTGAATTAAGCGGTTTTCCACGTTTAAATTTATCCATTTTGGAAGAATTCGTCTGAAAGAAAATGGCATGGGCAGAGTTAGGTATATATTTTTTATGCATGTTTATCTATTTATTTAATTTAAATAAATCTCATTTTTTAAATGTTTTTCTAGTACTTAATATGTATTTAATGTAGGTATTTTATTTTTTTAATATTAAAAAAACGTGAAATATGTTATTTATTTTCCTTTTTTCAAAATATACTATTTAAATCTGAATAAGCTAATTAATGTTGAAATTATATTTACCAAGAAGGGTGTGTAATAGCAGCTCTATATATTTCCACAAATAGAGAACACGTGCAGTCACTACCAATATATAAAGACGACTGACAGACATTTCGCTGACCGGCGACAGCTGCCGAACGCCCGATTTGTTTTCGATTGTGCACACATGATATTGACTCCTATCTCTTTTAAACAAGGTGCAAAATGCAAATGCCTTGTTTAGGGCTCTTACGATTCCATGATTCGAGTGTTTCCGGGAATACGACAATTAGCGAAGATCTGCATGTGCATTATTAATTTGGGAGTACTGTAAGTGAAACACCATTTATGTTGTCTGGCACTTAGCGACCGCATACATATTTCTAACCTAACCGATCCGATTTAATGAAATGGATTTAGCTAGTTTTGAGATGTTTTATAGAACGCCTGTTGCAAAAATAGTTATTTGTTATAAGTGTGAGTAATTACGTTTGTACGATCTGGTTCATTTGCTGCGCAGTCAGTATATTTGATATGAAAATAATATTTTTGTACATTAGTTAACTTTTTTTATATTTTTGGATTATTTTTAGTACTAATTTTGTTAAAGATTTAGTTTGCTTGCATTAGAATAAATAATTTGACGTAAAACATATTTCATTGATGTAAATAAATTGAAGAATGTATAAGTTTCTTGATGTGCAAAAAAAGAAAAAATAAAGTCTAAAATATCTACCATATGGATGAACAACTTACAACCTTATGTACTATTTCAGTTTCTTCTTTTTTTATTATACAAATACAAACATAAAAATATTTTCTGCTTTTTGAGTTGAGTTTATTCAGATGACCATAAAAAAATATTGTGGGGGGGGGGGTGGGGGGGGGCACGTGCCCTCTGGATCCGCCTATGGGTACACACATCAATGTATAGGCGTTGGTGTTCGCTTTAGTTCTACTTTTGTCTTGTGATTAGTCGTGTCGTTTGCCTATACGTGGTTATGGCTATACTGCACACAGACTTATGAAATTACATGACGAACCTTGTCTTCCAGCTATGGGCGTGGCTACCTATTCGGCCATGATAGACTTTACTCCGGTGGATCGGTTCGTGGCTGACCGGCCTTTCTTGGCTGCAGTGTTCATTGACGGAGCGCCGCACTTCATGGCGACCTACCGCGCAGATGAAGAATAATATTTTTTTACTTTCTGTACATGATAAAAATATATAGGTATTATTGACCTATATTGATATAATGTCACCTGCAAGTGTACACGTGCAATGTGAACTGTGCATTTCTTTTTTAAGTATTATTCAGTTGTTTTTAAGTAATTTTTCCATGATTTTATATACGTATTCATATTGTTACCACCGGTCACACTTATCTAAGAAGTACTGGGTATATAATAGTTAATACTATTTAATATGTTTGTAATAAACTCACAAAGCTAAACGCTAAGAAGTAAAACTCACAAAGCAATATTTATTTTGTTTAACGATTTTATTTTAAAACCTTTTGAAGTGTGTGACAGTAGGTAGCTCCAATTGTCTTAACACGTACTTAGGGTACCTACCTAAAATAGATAAAGACATGCATGGTTGAGTATTTCATACAATTGGATGGATTATTGCTTTCGAGATACAAACAAGTTTAGGCTTATATTTATTTTTCGGCCGCGTGTGACGCTCAAGGAGTCTGCGAGGTCTGACCCCTTTACTTTTATTGAGGTCTTGACCTCATTAACTCAAAATTAGATTCGAATTTTACCTATGTAATGTTACAAAAATAAAGCTACATCAGCACCTACAGGCGAAGTAGACCGGTAGGTGAATGGAACGATTTTACGACAAGATACTTACTTGTGTGGCTACTTAAGAAGCAGGCGCGCGTTTAACTCTTCATACCATAAAATCTCGTTATTCCTTGATCTGGCTAGATCACATTATGAGGTGGTCAGCAAGTACTTACCCACTATTCAATATCATGATATGATCAATTCTGTGATCTGCCTAGGCTTAGAACTTATTGGCTACTTTTAGGTGGCTCTAGGATTATGGTTCGGGATCGGAATATGTGATCCCGCTGAGGAACCAAAGATTTTTTTTTAAGGAGGGCAGTAAAAGTTAACTCTGCTGAGGGCAGCAATTATACTTAGCCCTACTCGTTGGCCCGACTGGTAGGAATAAGTGCAATTTTCTAACTATTTTATTATTAATCATTTACGAGTTAATATTACGAGATATAAAAGTCTTTAATATGTACCAGCAAAATAGCTGATGTACCAGGATAATTTAATTGGACTTCCTAACTAGTAGGGCTAAGAGCTAAAACCGTAAAAAAGTTATATTTATCCGTACCGGTAGGGACAGCTAGTAGGGCAAAGTGCAATAGCCGCCAAAAAAAACACTTATCCTACTGGTAGTGTAACATTTCTACCGGTATACCGGGAGAATTAATAGGGCTAAGTGTAATTGCTGGTAAAACACTGTAGGGATCATATAATCTTTGGATCCATTTCTGTTATTGCTTGATGGGCGATCTGGGGTAAGCATTTCCTACTCAACGTGATATACCTAGTTCTAGGTATGGCACAGGCATGGTGCTATTAAAGAGAAGAAAGATTGAGTCTCAGCACGTACCTACGTTTAGCGCCGACCAGCCGTATCTCTACCAGCTGCGCAGTATCTTCAACGAGGTTCCACTGTTCGTCGGCGTCTATTGCGGCTAAAGCCGTATGCAATCTTCCATACATTTCACACTACACACTAATGAAATAGCTTGTTCTGACATAACAAAAGTACTAGACGGCCGGACACTATACAAACAGGCGAAGTGATTTTCAATTGTTGTAGAGCGTTTGAGGAATATCTCGCAAAAGACGCGCTCTTCGTATCTTATTTATATGCATTTCATTTTCTCCTTAAGTAAATAAAATGTGAATTGATTACCTGAACGAGCGTGCCGTGGCAGGGGCCGGCGAGTGCAGAAAAATCGAATTTAAGTTTTACTTAATCAAATTATCATGAGTAGTAGAGATGAACTAACATGTATGCTAAAAATTACTCATGTATTTATCAACATTTGTCATGTCTTTAAAGTAGGTATGTAAATCTTTTGTCAAGATAATGGTGTAAAAGTTCGAAATGAAGATGGTCACAGAACGTTGCGGACTTTTACCATTAAGATTTGGTATATCTTAGGTTTTGTTGGAAAATCTTCAGATCTACCTACCTATACCTACTGTAGTTGGAGATTTTACAGTGCATTTAAACCTTTTCGAACTTGATTACCCACTGGCAACAAAAAGCACTTTAGATATGACATGTCGGACCCACGATACCCCTGGCGATACCCCATGATTGGGGACAAAATATTATCAGGTAGATACAGTGCCGTAACCGATGGCCATTTCTGCGCTCTGCCACTGGGCACCGCCCTTGTTACGGCACTGGGTAGATACCGTACCTACCGAGGGAAAAACGTCTAGGAAGAGTTAATTTGTCAGTTAAGTATCTACCTATTAATTAGTGAGTATTTAAAAATTACCCAAGCCCTTACCTAATTGTTAAGTTAAATCTAACTGATCACTAGCCATTAATTAGGTACTTGCTACCTGCTGTTGATTGTTGATGTGCGTGTCTTAAGCTATTCTTATGTCGTGTTTGGTCATATTGTTGTTACCTATGTACATGGTTAAGGCTATACTTACGGGCTTGTGAAATTACATGACGAACCTTCCATTCCAGCTATAGGCATCACTCTCTGTTCGGCCATGATAGACTTTAATCCGGTGGATCGGTTCGTGGCTGACCGGCCTTTCTTGGCTGCGATCATCATTGATGGAGCGCCACACTTCATGGCGACCTATCGGGGAGACGAAGAATAAACAGCATATTTTAAACGTTATAATATTATTTATTATTATTTAAATAAGTATACTTATATAAATATGTATTACAGAGTTGTGATAATAAACCCAAAACGTATATTATCTTATTAACTATTTTATTTTTGCACCTCGTTATTAACATCTATTACCTACATAAGTAGGTATGTGGCTTTACTTCATAGGCTAAACTAGTGCCACTGGTCGATGTTATGGGGACATAAAGGCAGGTACTATTTATTTAGTTCTCTTTAGTAGGATCTTATAGCGGCTACTTGTTTGGTGTAAGTGCAAGGGCAAGAAAACGTTCAGGCTTTAGGGGAGTCTGTTGTATCTAGGACAGTTTCTGACATTGTATTTTTTTTTTAATTTGGTTAAGACCTCTCAATTATCTAAGGAATTGTAAAAATAGAAATCTATTTATGAATTGGCTACGGGTTTTTTTTAAATTACAATTTTCCTTGGACTTCAACGTACAACTGGCTCCCCGTAACACCACTAATGCGAGATAATATCTAACTTCTTCTTATTCGCTTCTATATTATGTATCTAGTAGATAGTAAACATAGTGATTATTTTCTCTGTGGTAGATAGATATGGATAAGTACCTACCTACCTATAATATTTTTTTCCAGTCAACGTATTAATGCTTGACTGCGCTGTGCTTATTAGGAAAGATTTATTGGTGCATATTACCTACACAATAGGTAGGGGCAAAAGTATTTTCGTATTTTGAATGTATTGTTAGTAATCAAACCTCTTTGATTGTACTGAATGTAACTGGCTGGTTTTAATACCATTAAATGTTGACATTCGGAAGAGAATAAAAAAAAACTAGTTCCCACCATTATGCCTAGTTTACACGTATTAAGTGGTTAAGTCGTCAACTAAATTTTAACTAAATTTTAAGTGACTTTCTGTTAAGTAGCTGTTTACACGTGTGAAGCTTTTCCGTTTAGTTCATAAAATCGTAATGGACGACCAAGAGGGTGTTGAAGTTCTAAATTCTGTAATCTACACTAATATTAAACAGAGGAAAGATTTGTATTTTTGTATGTATCGAATAAACTTAAAAACTAGTAGACCGATTTTGGATATTCTTTGACCATTACATTATTGTTAAAGAAAGTAGAGATCCCTACGAAAACGACATTAATGTAACTCAAGGTATAAAAACTACAATTTGACACCGGTGTGAAGCCGACGCATGTTTCGCACGGGTAAATAAATTATTGATAAAGTAAAATATGAAATTGCCATTAACATCTAGTACCTAGGTGACCTAAGTTTTATTAAACGACGTTTTCTTAAAATAAAACCTAGCTAGATCGATTTATCGCCCCCGCAACCCCCTGAGTACTAAATTTCATGAAAATCGCTGGAGCCGTTTCCGAGATTCAAATTCTTGTATATACAAGAATTTCTCGTTTATAGGTAGGTATAAGATTTGCCACCTTGCCATTATATCTATTATGTTTTTCAAAATCTTTCGAAAACAATCACAATAATTAAACATAAAGCTTCGAACTAAATTATTTGTTCCTGTCCAAACAAGAACTAAATGTTAATATTTCCCGCTCATCGCCCCCGCGCGCGGTGCGGGAGGGTGGGTTACTTAACCAAAAATAGAATCAATTCTATTCCACTTGCTCACTTAACCACTAAATCGTAACTTAACACTTATGACTTGAGAAGTATTAAGTGGCTGTTTACACGCTGCAATTTAGTTAAAATTTAGTTAATTACTTAACCACTTAATACGTGTAAACTAGGCATTATTCAAGTGTTTTTCAAGCAAGCAAAATAAACGTATGTGACGAAGAAATTTACTACATTTTACAGTTTTGTTACAAAAAAGGTAAAAATGCGACGAACGCCGCGAATTAAATTTGTGCAGTATATGGACCTAATGCGAGTAGCACAAATGTGGTTCAAGCGTTTCAAGTCTTGAAATTTTAGTGTGAAGGATGAGGCTCGCTCTGGACTGACTGCACTGATTTTATCCGTGTCACGGATAAACTCTTAGCAAAAATTGAGAGAGCTTGGCTGGGATGTGTTGATGCATCCTCCGTATAGCCCTGTTCTTGCTTCATCGGATTTCCACCTGTTTCGGTCACTTCAGAACTCTTTAGGAAGCATAAAGGTAACACATTTTTTGATAAAAAATCTCAAGTTTTTTACAGCAATGGGATCATGGCATTACCCTCAAGATGGCTTCTAGCCATCTTGACATCGATCAAAACGGCACATAAATAAATAAAAAATATATTTAAAAAACATTATTTTCTTAGTATGAAAAATACGAAAATACTTTTGCCCCGACCTTATATTTTGTTTAAATATTTATAGGTAGGTAGGTATTATACCTATCTATGTGCTCGTGAAAATCGACTTGACTTAAGTTCGATAATAATCAGGTGACCATTTTGGGTGACGATCAAACTAAGTATAGGCTGTGTTGTGTATATTGCAGGAATGATGATCCAGATGAGGTGTGCACGCCCAACGTTCTACGCTGACCGGCCTTATCTCTACCTGTTGCTTGGTTCCAACCGGACACCGCTTTTCATCGGACTCTACCGCGGCGATGCCTAAAGGCGTGTAGCATCCATCTTATATCTAAGTACATATTTTAAGTGCAACTCATCACTTGTAACAACGAATCGGTCGATATTATACCAACCTAGTCGTTCTTGGCCACTATGCCGGCTTTTTTGTAATAAGAAACATTGTAAACGAATAAAAACTGTCTTATTTTTTTAAGTCCCTGTTCGGGAAACGCATGTTTCCTTAATAATTATTACAGATGTGCTGAATAGTGATTTTGCCGAATACCTACCGAAATGTATATTCGGCAGAATTATTTGGTTTCGTGCATTGTTAATTTTAGAGAGCTAATGTCTAAATCTAATTCGTTTGCTAATGAAAATAATATTCTCATTGTTGAATGGCGTACCACAGGTGTGGTTTCGCTGTGATCTATGCCTTAAGGCTTGGCTAGAGGCTTCACTCAAATAAGTGAAGCCTCTAGCCCTCTAGCCAAGCCCTAAATTAATTAAATTTACCATCTGCATCATATATTTTTTAAAGACCCGTTCCTTTCTAGTGTCCATACATTATTGGGAATCATATTCAGATTGCATCGCATGCTGTCACTGCGGGCTATTTGGATCAGAGAGTGCTTCCACATAAATAAGCTGTTCATAAAGTGGGTACACATGCGCTACCATGGATAAATCTACCTCGTAGTCCTTATACCTTGCAGTTTAGAGCGATTGGAACGAACGGACCGTAAGTATTAGAAGGTATATCAGTTGGCGCAGTGCTAGTAGCAAGCGCTTCCTCTCCACATGGCGCCTCGCACGACGACAAGCTCACACGCTTTGAGCACGTGGCATTATTCGGCGGCGACCACACAGGATCTCGTGCTCATTGTCCGTACAATATTCCTCGTCCTCGTCACAAGCGAACTACCACTTGGACTTATATTAAAAATTTAATCACTATTATTGTATGGTTCATAATAGGTATAGGTATAAAATAGTTTGTAATTTATTCAAATCAGTCTCATTTAAATAAAACTTTTTTTCTATAAATGCTACATTTCTGGATAATACTTGATAACTTTATAACTTTAACTAATAACTTTACCAGGTTTTTATGGTTCCATTAGCCTGAAACCTTTAGAATTATATGACCACAGTACATGGAGATGACCAAGATCCGGTGCGGATCCAGTCCACTCCTCCATAGGAGTTACTTGTTCAGGATAGGGCGATAATTGTACGGATCCGATTTGTTACCTGTTTTATATATTACTAAATTACTTTCGCTATTTTCAGATTATCAGGGAAATATTCATCATTTAAACATTTATTTATGCATTTTGTCACGCTTTCGGCCAGAATATCATTAGAGCATTTTAGTACTTTTGTGCTAATCTCATCGATTCCCATGCTAGTATTAGCGTCCAAGTTATTTATTATTTTTAGAACTTCTTCAGTAGTTGTCAGTTTTAGCTTTGTAAGTTGGGTTTGGTTAGTTTTACGTATAATATGTTTAAAACTATTGTAAAATTTTGAAGGGATCTTATTTGCAAGTTCAACACCTATTGTGGAGAAAAAAATCATTAAAACACTCAACATTATATTCCATTGAAATTCGAACACAGACAATTATTCAGTAAACGTCAAACATACAATATCTGGAACGCGTCGAGAGCCCACAGTCAATGATGCGAACTGTCTTTGGATCAAAATCCATAAAACTGATAATATATTTGCCATAGATCAATCACCGTCTACTCAAAACATTGATAATTTCTTATTGTCTCTAGAAACACTTTTTGGAAATAAAAATAGGTTACCTACGATATTGGCACAAATACTCAATCGTTAGAATACCAGTGCTTTTGGTCTGAACATGGTATGGTACCAGTAATAACAGAACCCACACGAAGTGATTCATGCCTCGACCATATTTATATATTAGGTTTTTTAGGAAACATTTCTCCAAAAGGTATTATTTGTCAATCTGATATTACTGATCATTATCCTGTTATGGTTGGACTCGATCTCAATAAAAAAGAAATCTAGAAGCAATTAAAATAGAAGCTCACTAAAGTTGACTGGTTAGATGTTCTTAACTATTATATAATAATGCCAATGAAGCAGCTAATAATTTTATGGACATTTTGACAAACATAGTAGGCAAAAATACCCATGATGTCAGGCTCAGCAGAACGCAACATAATCTAAAAATGTATAAAACATAGGGATCGACTTCATCAAAGAGCAAAACTTGAGCCCGATAATCATATATTAAAGCTTCTCATATCTTACACTAGATACCAGAACTTTTTTGTGTATCTCCTATGGAAACTTAAACTACAGTATGAAACCCATACCGTAAAACGGGGTTAATAGAATTCGCGGGGTGATTAGACAACACACACGACACAATCCAAATTATCCAAGTGGTATTAGCATAATAAAACATAGGTGCTGGTTTTTTTCCTACTGTATTATATTTCTTATAAAATGGCAACACTTGATTGTCTATGGAGTGAGACACAAAAAAAATATAACGTCATAAAGGTGACTGTGTGATTTGCTACAAAATTAAGCTCGCAAAACTTGGTGTTTTTTAATAAGTTATAGTGCAGTTACATAAACGAATTCGGTGTATTTTGAAGCGTTGTGTTATTAGGAAAGATTTATTGGTGCATATTACCTACACAATAGGTAGGGGCAAAAGTATTTTCGTATTTTGAATGTATTGTTAGTAATCAAACCTCTTTGATTGTACTGAATGTAACTGGCTGGTTTTAATACCATTAAATGTTGACATTCGGAAGAGAATAAAAAAAAACTAGTTCCCACCATTATGCCTAGTTTACACGTATTAAGTGGTTAAGTCGTCAACTAAATTTTAACTAAATTTTAAGTGACTTTCTGTTAAGTAGCTGTTTACACGTGTGAAGCTTTTCCGTTTAGTTCATAAAATCGTAATGGACGACCAAGAGGGTGTTGAAGTTCTAAATTCTGTAATCTACACTAATATTAAACAGAGGAAAGATTTGTATTTTTGTATGTATCGAATAAACTTAAAAACTAGTAGACCGATTTTGGATATTCTTTGACCATTACATTATTGTTAAAGAAAGTAGAGATCCCTACGAAAACGACATTAATGTAACTCAAGGTATAAAAACTACAATTTGACACCGGTGTGAAGCCGACGCATGTTTCGCACGGGTAAATAAATTATTGATAAAGTAAAATATGAAATTGCCATTAACATCTAGTACCTAGGTGACCTAAGTTTTATTAAACGACGTTTTCTTAAAATAAAACCTAGCTAGATCGATTTATCGCCCCCGCAACCCCCTGAGTACTAAATTTCATGAAAATCGCTGGAGCCGTTTCCGAGATTCAAATTCTTGTATATACAAGAATTTCTCGTTTATAGGTAGGTATAAGATTTGCCACCTTGCCATTATATCTATTATGTTTTTCAAAATCTTTCGAAAACAATCACAATAATTAAACATAAAGCTTCGAACTAAATTATTTGTTCCTGTCCAAACAAGAACTAAATGTTAATATTTCCCGCTCATCGCCCCCGCGCGCGGTGCGGGAGGGTGGGTTACTTAACCAAAAATAGAATCAATTCTATTCCACTTGCTCACTTAACCACTAAATCGTAACTTAACACTTATGACTTGAGAAGTATTAAGTGGCTGTTTACACGCTGCAATTTAGTTAAAATTTAGTTAATTACTTAACCACTTAATACGTGTAAACTAGGCATTATTCAAGTGTTTTTCAAGCAAGCAAAATAAACGTATGTGACGAAGAAATTTACTACATTTTACAGTTTTGTTACAAAAAAGGTAAAAATGCGACGAACGCCGCGAATTAAATTTGTGCAGTATATGGACCTAATGCGAGTAGCACAAATGTGGTTCAAGCGTTTCAAGTCTTGAAATTTTAGTGTGAAGGATGAGGCTCGCTCTGGACTGACTGCACTGATTTTATCCGTGTCACGGATAAACTCTTAGCAAAAATTGAGAGAGCTTGGCTGGGATGTGTTGATGCATCCTCCGTATAGCCCTGTTCTTGCTTCATCGGATTTCCACCTGTTTCGGTCACTTCAGAACTCTTTAGGAAGCATAAAGGTAACACATTTTTTGATAAAAAATCTCAAGTTTTTTACAGCAATGGGATCATGGCATTACCCTCAAGATGGCTTCTAGCCATCTTGACATCGATCAAAACGGCACATAAATAAATAAAAAATATATTTAAAAAACATTATTTTCTTAGTATGAAAAATACGAAAATACTTTTGCCCCGACCTTATATTTTGTTTAAATATTTATAGGTAGGTAGGTATTATACCTATCTATGTGCTCGTGAAAATCGACTTGACTTAAGTTCGATAATAATCAGGTGACCATTTTGGGTGACGATCAAACTAAGTATAGGCTGTGTTGTGTATATTGCAGGAATGATGATCCAGATGAGGTGTGCACGCCCAACGTTCTACGCTGACCGGCCTTATCTCTACCTGTTGCTTGGTTCCAACCGGACACCGCTTTTCATCGGACTCTACCGCGGCGATGCCTAAAGGCGTGTAGCATCCATCTTATATCTAAGTACATATTTTAAGTGCAACTCATCACTTGTAACAACGAATCGGTCGATATTATACCAACCTAGTCGTTCTTGGCCACTATGCCGGCTTTTTTGTAATAAGAAACATTGTAAACGAATAAAAACTGTCTTATTTTTTTAAGTCCCTGTTCGGGAAACGCATGTTTCCTTAATAATTATTACAGATGTGCTGAATAGTGATTTTGCCGAATACCTACCGAAATGTATATTCGGCAGAATTATTCGGTTTCGTGCATTGTTAATTTTAGAGAGCTAATGTCTAAATCTAATTCGTTTGCTAATGAAAATAATATTCTCATTGTTGAATGGCGTACCACAGGTGTGGTTTCGCTGTGATCTATGCCTTAAGGCTTGGCTAGAGGCTTCACTCAAATAAGTGAAGCCTCTAGCCCTCTAGCCAAGCCCTAAATTAATTAAATTTACCATCTGCATCATATATTTTTTAAAGACCCGTTCCTTTCTAGTGTCCATACATTATTGGGAATCATATTCAGATTGCATCGCATGCTGTCACTGCGGGCTATTTGGATCAGAGAGTGCTTCCACATAAATAAGCTGTTCATAAAGTGGGTACACATGCGCTACCATGGATAAATCTACCTCGTAGTCCTTATACCTTGCAGTTTAGAGCGATTGGAACGAACGGACCGTAAGTATTAGAAGGTATATCAGTTGGCGCAGTGCTAGTAGCAAGCGCTTCCTCTCCACATGGCGCCTCGCACGACGACAAGCTCACACGCTTTGAGCACGTGGCATTATTCGGCGGCGACCACACAGGATCTCGTGCTCATTGTCCGTACAATATTCCTCGTCCTCGTCACAAGCGAACTACCACTTGGACTTATATTAAAAATTTAATCACTATTATTGTATGGTTCATAATAGGTATAGGTATAAAATAGTTTGTAATTTATTCAAATCAGTCTCATTTAAATAAAACTTTTTTTCTATAAATGCTACATTTCTGGATAATACTTGATAACTTTATAACTTTAACTAATAACTTTACCAGGTTTTTATGGTTCCATTAGCCTGAAACCTTTAGAATTATATGACCACAGTACATGGAGATGACCAAGATCCGGTGCGGATCCAGTCCACTCCTCCATAGGAGTTACTTGTTCAGGATAGGGCGATAATTGTACGGATCCGATTTGTTACCTGTTTTATATATTACTAAATTACTTTCGCTATTTTCAGATTATCAGGGAAATATTCATCATTTAAACATTTATTTATGCATTTTGTCACGCTTTCGGCCAGAATATCATTAGAGCATTTTAGTACTTTTGTGCTAATCTCATCGATTCCCATGCTAGTATTAGCGTCCAAGTTATTTATTATTTTTAGAACTTCTTCAGTAGTTGTCAGTTTTAGCTTTGTAAGTTGGGTTTGGTTAGTTTTACGTATAATATGTTTAAAACTATTGTAAAATTTTGAAGGGATCTTATTTGCAAGTTCAACACCTATTGTGGAGAAAAAAATCATTAAAACACTCAACATTATATTCCATTGAAATTCGAACACAGACAATTATTCAGTAAACGTCAAACATACAATATCTGGAACGCGTCGAGAGCCCACAGTCAATGATGCGAACTGTCTTTGGATCAAAATCCATAAAACTGATAATATATTTGCCATAGATCAATCACCGTCTACTCAAAACATTGATAATTTCTTATTGTCTCTAGAAACACTTTTTGGAAATAAAAATAGGTTACCTACGATATTGGCACAAATACTCAATCGTTAGAATACCAGTGCTTTTGGTCTGAACATGGTATGGTACCAGTAATAACAGAACCCACACGAAGTGATTCATGCCTCGACCATATTTATATATTAGGTTTTTTAGGAAACATTTCTCCAAAAGGTATTATTTGTCAATCTGATATTACTGATCATTATCCTGTTATGGTTGGACTCGATCTCAATAAAAAAGAAATCTAGAAGCAATTAAAATAGAAGCTCACTAAAGTTGACTGGTTAGATGTTCTTAACTATTATATAATAATGCCAATGAAGCAGCTAATAATTTTATGGACATTTTGACAAACATAGTAGGCAAAAATACCCATGATGTCAGGCTCAGCAGAACGCAACATAATCTAAAAATGTATAAAACATAGGGATCGACTTCATCAAAGAGCAAAACTTGAGCCCGATAATCATATATTAAAGCTTCTCATATCTTACACTAGATACCAGAACTTTTTTGTGTATCTCCTATGGAAACTTAAACTACAGTATGAAACCCATACCGTAAAACGGGGTTAATAGAATTCGCGGGGTGATTAGACAACACACACGACACAATCCAAATTATCCAAGTGGTATTAGCATAATAAAACATAGGTGCTGGTTTTTTTCCTACTGTATTATATTTCTTATAAAATGGCAACACTTGATTGTCTATGGAGTGAGACACAAAAAAAATATAACGTCATAAAGGTGACTGTGTGATTTGCTACAAAATTAAGCTCGCAAAACTTGGTGTTTTTTAATAAGTTATAGTGCAGTTACATAAACGAATTCGGTGTATTTTGAAGCGTTATTAACCTTTTAACCGCCGTAGCATTTTTTACTGAACGTGCCTCCACCGCCGATCATATAAAAGCAATCTCAACCAATTAGTGCTTACTAAAATTATCTACAATCGATATGATTTTGTTGATATCTGTCTTACTGTACAATAAACATTGTCCCATCTCTAAAATTGTCAGTTGCCTATCTCTGACGTCATATGCGGTCTTATATAAACGACTACGGCGTAGGTAGGTACCTATTACCACAGTCGTGATACAAGGGACCTAGTAGAGATGTTCAACATGTTGACTTGTACTTGTTGTACCTACTAGAAATAAAACAAGCGTTAATTTTCGTGGTGCTTGTTCTTACGTTGTAATTATAAAAGTTGAGCAACTTCGAGTCTGTAAACACTTCTGAGTTGCATAGGTCAAACAGTACAAACTCAATACCTACTAGTGTTCTAGTGCGGGCGACTCCGAAGAAACAGAATAGATAGATTAAGACAAGGTTTATGAAATTATGAAATGAAAAATAAAATGATATACTAAGTTTATTTAAAATTATCCTTTTTAGGGTTCCGTACCCAAAGGGTCAAAATGGGACCCTATCACTAAGACTTCGCTGTCGGAAAACAACAACTGAAATAAACGAAACAAAAAAAATTGGCACTTTGCCGTTTTTTTTTAAATATTAGCGTAGGAAAAAAAAGCATTATGGAGCAGCATATTTTGCGTTCACTTCGTTCGCAATGCGTGTAGTTATTTCCGTAAAAGCCTTCTTGAATATACATTTCAAGTTTTCTTTTTCTCCAAAAAAGTCTTCTGCCAGTATGGTAGCAATAACATTATGCCGTTCTGTGAAACTTAAACTATCATCTGTTTGAGTAAACATTTCTTGGAAATGTTTTTCCGTTTGCGTCGACATATCGTTGGAATATTTATATGTTTGTGTTCCACGACTCACAAACATATCGGGAGTCGAATCTGTAGATCTCAAATTGTTACCGTCAGACGGTTCCCAAAAAAAATCTTGCGTTTCAGCGATGCATTTGTCTACGTAATCTAGTAAAATTGATTGGCTGTAATCGGCATCTACAAAAAAAGATAATTAAAATCTATCTGTAAGACGGTTGGTATAGTTTTATGAAGGCGGTTAAGCAATTAGTAATTTTTACCTGTATTGGACATTTTGTCAACTATTTATCTTTAATATGTAGTAGTATAAGTAATTAATTATGTAATTTATGGAAAATTTTATTTTATATTATATTATCAGAACTTATTGCTAATCTGACAGACATGAAAAACAATAGAATACGCAATGAGCAAGTGACATTAGAAAAAGAAGAAAATACGTACACAAACTCCATGCATAAACTTTATGTATGGCCAGGATGACTCGTCGCATGAAACAATCTACTACATGGCTCGATACACAAGAAAACGTTGCATTGACGGCACATATACCTAGTCTGTTTTCTTTTTTGATTTGTTGAACACATTTTGCATCTCTGGCTTTTTCGGTTTGGTATTATTACAGGAAAATGTGTTAGCACATCAGAAGAAAGTATACTGCATTGATTTGTCGTGTGTCGTGGTACCAATACCGATATATTTATTTTATTTTCTATGAGTTGTCTTATCACAGATAACTGGAATTCAGCAAATTGTAATCTTGGTTTATTTTTTATTACTTTAAACAGGAAAAATGCGTTTAGCAGTTGCATGTCAAACAGACGAAATGCAATTTTTTTATACCATTTCCTAGTTTTCCGAATACAAGTAACAGAGCTCATCATCATATCAGCCGTATCGACTGATCCCATGTTTTTCGAATATTGGTAGACGCATATTGGTTTCATTATTGGTAATCCAGTATTTCTGTCTTCTTTATCTGTGGGTACCATTACAGAACTATGCATTGTGGACAATATAGTTACAGGCTTTTTGTCTTGCCATTTAAGTGCCATCATTGGCGGGGAGTAGAAAGTTTGTACCTCCTTTTTTTTCAATTTTCTAAACTTTGGCATACCTTTTCGGTTAGCTCGTACAGTACCGCAAGCATATGTTTGTCTCTGTTTTAAATATATGAACAATTTTGGAGATGTATACCAATTGTCTACGTACAGTTGCCTATTACAATATAAGTAGTCCGTCATCGAAGTCTTCACCACTGAGCCACTAATACCTAGTTCGGGTATAAATTCGATATTGGTATCCGTACCGCAATAAATAATAAAATCCACTATGTAACCAGTTTCAACATCACATAGTACAAACAACTTTACGCCAAATCTGTTTCTTTTTTTTGGTAAATATTGCTTAAAAGTTAGTCGGCCCTTAAATGGAACTATGCTCTCATCAATGCACAGTCTACAGTGGGGATTAAAGGTGTCTTTAAATAATTTTTGACAATGGTCAATTAAAAATTGTACTTTGTGCAATCTTGAAATATTATTGGGTGCTGTTGAAGTAGCTTCAAAATGTATCATTGCCATAATAGAGCAATATCTGTTACGGCTCATCAAATTCCCATAAATTGTAGAATTTAAAAGATAATCACTCGACCAGTGTTCCTCGATTGATAACCTTTTATTTCTAGTAAATAACATAGTGATTGCTAGAAATATATAATATATATCATGTTTTGTAACATCAGTCCAGCAGTTCAATCTAGAATGTACTCGTATATCAGCATGCCGAATAAATGATTGATAGTTTAAATTTGTGCATCGGACTATTTCCTCAACCATAGTTTCATTCGCAAAGTGTTTGAAAAATGATAATTCCGTAGAGTCATCGCTAAAACTTACGCTAGGACTGATACCCGAACAAAAATCATTAAAACTTTCAGAAATTGATGAACACGCTTCTGAAGTCCAGTTAAAAACATAATTGGAATCCAAATCCTGTAATAGCATTATGATATTGTATTAGTTATTTTGGAATAGGAAATATATATATGTATTTCAAATAAATTAACTTTCAACAGATAACCGTATTTAATTATGCTTAGTACAAATACTGACCTTCTCATCAAACTCCACTTCTTCATCTGACTCGAAATCAACATCATTTTCCTCCACTCCTTCTAATATTCTAATTAATTCTTCCGCAGTCGACATCGCAAATATATAATATTTCACAGAAAAACAAAACACTTATAATCATGACGGACGATGACGGGAAAATTTATGATTTTAAGTGGACATGATAGCAAAAAGATAGTATGTCATTGGTCAACCTCTTTAATGAAATGGTCACACGATCTAATGCGAGACGTAATTATTCTAAGTCGAAAGCATAAATTACTAATATTAAATTTAAAAAGCAATTGTTATGATTTGAGCAATATTTACTTTTTGACGACTTTTGTGGTCCAATAGCTTACACGTTGGACTACTGATCTCGAGGTCGTGGGTTCGATACGGTATTTTTGTGTTTTCTTCGGCCTGGTTGTATGTATATATATGTACATCTTTACATAGTATAAAATTATGTCGCTTGCGCTGTCTGTCCGCTTAGATCATAAGCGACTAAACGGATTTTAATGTAGTTTTCAGCAATAGAAAGCTTCAAGAGGAAGGTTTATAATGTATAATAGATGTTTATTGCGCTACGAAGTTCGCTGGTTCAGCTAGTATAGATACAATTAAACTTTTTTAGTATTAAATTATTGTTACTTTGGAAACAAATGGTTTCAATTTTTCAAGTTGGAGTCAAATTTGTATAGGTAAAATTCGATATAAAATTTCAAATGTTGTCACATCACTAAAGACTTACATATAAGACATTGGCTAGGAGGACCTTTATCAGAAATGGAGAGCTTTTTCATAATATGTTGCTGGTTTTCATCACGCAGAAAATGTAATAACACAAAATGCAATTTATTTTATAGGTATTTAAAACAATTGTGGAGAGTCCTGTATTGAGATAACTTTGAAAATACAGACAATCACTTCAAAAATAACAGTCAGAAATTGGTCTTATTTATAAGATGGCGGCGGTGCCGGCTAGATGTTGTATGTCATAAATTTCAGACCATGGCGGTTAAAAGGTTAAGTGCCCGTTATTTTTGACAAGTAAAGGTAAGAACAACCTATTATATGTGTTCAAATAAAGCAAAATGTGAAACTTGCCGTTTTTTTAATATTTATGAGGTTAATAGACACGCTTGAGGGGGGAATAGACACGTCGTACGGGGTGTATAGATACGACATGAGGGGTCATTAAACACGGAAAAGCCTGAATAGAAACACGAAGGGGGTTATTAGATACATAGCCGTTAGGGCTGTCACATGTACTAAATGCTTTTAAAACATCGAGATATAATTACTAGCGTACAGTAAATTTGATTCAAAGGATTAATCACACCATAACATATAATAATAATAATGTTTGGTTATAAATTAGAAAGAAAAATAATTTTCTTTCTAATATTATAAACTCAAAAAATAATTTGTTTGTATGTTTGGTTTTTACGTCTTCGCGCTTTAACTAACCAACCGATCATTATCAAATTTTGCATAGGTACACTTTGTCAGAGGTACAGAGAAGGATTAAGGATTGTCCTAGGAATATTTTTATGTAGGTATGTACTTTTGTTTAATGACACGCATTTTTTTTTCGTAGGTAATATGCCGCGACAATATAAGTCTGACCCTAGAGGCAGACGGTACAAAAAATATGATGAGGAGGTGCTCAACGCAGCTATTCACGAATACCAAAGAACAAAAAATAAACCAAAAGTAACATTACAAACAGTCGCTGATAAATATGGTATTAATAAATCTGTTTTATACAGGCACTGTACTAAAACCATGAAAAAACAGGGGGGGGGGCAGACAGTTTTTTCATTGGAAGTAGAGAAACACATGATCAAATATATAAACATCTGTGCTGATTGGGGGTATCCTCTCGATTCTTTGGATTTTAGATATTTTATTAAAAATTAAAAAATTAGATAAAATCGGAATAACTGTTTTAAAATTTAAAGACAATTTACCCGGTCCCGACTTTTTAGCAAATTTTCTTAAGCGTCATAAATATATAATCACACAGAGAAATTGAGCAGCAGTATCTCCTGAGACTATCAAAGATTATTTCAAAGAATTGGAAACATCTCTGACTGGTATTGATCCCAAAAATTTGATTAATTACGATGAGACAAATTTATGTGATGACCCAGGCCGAAAAAAATTTTTAACCAAACGGGGAACAAAATACCCAGAAAGAGTCATGAACCATTCGAAAGCTTCTGTATCTATCATGATCTCTGCGACAGCTGCTGGAGACGTACTGCCCCCCTACGTGGTTTACAAGGCCCAAAATCTGTACGACACCTGGACTGAACAAGGGCCACCTGGTACTCGGTACAATCGTTCTCGAAGTGGCTGGTTCGACGCCAACATTTTTGAAGACTGGATAAAAACTATTATTCTGCCGTACTTTAGAGGCAAAGAAGGTAAAAAATGTTTAATCGGGGATAATCTGTCCTCTCATCTATCGATCGACGTGATACAAATGTGCCAAGAGGAGAATATATGTTTCGTGTTTTTACCATCTAATAGCACTCATTTAACACAGCCCTTAGATGTGGCTTACTTTCGCCCGATGAAAATCGCATGGCGTAATATTCTTCTAGAATGGAAGAAAAAAGATGGTAAAAAAGAATCTTGTGTTCCAAAGGGATATTTCCCAAAACTTTTAAAAAAGCTTATGGAAGAATTACATAAAAATGCAAAAAACAATATATTGGCTGGGTTCAGAAAAACAGGCATCAATCCAATCGATCAAAACCAGATATTAAACAGATTACCAGTTGAAGATTGTGAAGAAGAAGTGGAAAAATCGATTTTGGATTTACTTAAGGAGCTACGGTATGGAACAACGAGTGTCAAACAATCTACGAGGAAAAGAAAGTTAAATGTAATTGCTGGGAGAAGTGTTGAAGACGGAACTGAAGGTGAAAATTTCACTGTTTATGATGAAACTGAAGATTATGTTGATTCTGAAGACGGAGATGTAAATAATAAAACACGGAAAGAGGCTAATAAAGGTACTGAGATCTCTAAAAAAGGAAAGGGAAAAGGAAAAAAGTCCAATAAACAAAATGAAACTAATACCAAAGAGAATGTAATTGATCAAAATGAAAAAAATACTGAAGAGATGGTAAATTACGGAGATGTAAATAATAAAACATGGAAAGAGGCTGATAAAGGTATTGAGATCTCGAAAAAAGGAAAGGGAAAAGGAAAAAAGTCCAATAAACAAAATGAAACTAATACCAAAGAGAATGTAATGGATCAAAATGAAAAAAATACTGAAGTGGCGGTAAATTATGAAGAAAATGAAAAAAAGCTGTGAAAATATCACGTTAGACTGTCAAAAATTGAATATAAAATCAATTCCATTCGTTTATGATGATGAACTTGAAATAGAAAGTGAATTCTCTCTTGGATTACCTATGTGTGAAGAAGATAATAAGGATAGATTTGGAGATTTGAATAAAAGCGTACAAGTCTTAGCTGATATTACGATTGCAAATATAGAAAAAGAAGAGAGACAAAAGAAAAAAATTAACATTATTTCCATTGAAACCTTGTCTAAGAACATACGCATTAATAAATGTAGAAAAATATCGAAAAATTCTTACATTACAAATACAAAAAATATTATTGATGATGAACCGAAACCTAGTACAAGTGGTATAAAAAATATTCGCTCAAGAAGACCGTCTTATTACAAAAATGAAAACGACATCCTTAAAGATTTAATGGATGAGGACCTAGAATGACTTGAAAATATAGGTACCTACCTATTTTGATTTAGTAGCGGCGTTCGTAAAGCTTCTAATTACAAAAAAACTTGTCTTAATTTTTGTTACATAACTGTGTTATCTCTTAATTTTTTTTCTTTTATTGACGTGATAACGTCTTATAAATCGATGAATGCCGGCTGCATGCACGAAAAAGTGTCACGTTCTGCTGTCACGTTCTGCTGTCACGTTCCGCCTGTGCCCAGCGTGCGTGAGCGTTTCTTCAATGTTTTCTTATGACGTTATCACGTAAAATTATCGTCCGTAAATTCACTTTACAGACCATTTTTTTAAATTTTTATAGTAACATAGAAGAGTTTTGTTATACTACGAAATAATTTAATGTTTAAATGTTCGATGTGCCTAAAAATGAAACAGTCTGTGATTTATATTTTTAATTTAATAAAAACATACCTACCTACCTATGTATTTTTTATTATACATCTAGGACATTTCTGCCATGAAGTATTAGGATATTTTTTACTGAATAAGAAACCTTATTCAATAAAAAATATGCTAATACAATGATAGCGACGAATTTATACTTTCGGATATCCTATCTAGAAAAGTAGCTACCTAAGATTAAGTAGGTACCTACCTACTCACTGAAATGAATCATGTTTGTAACAACCCTAGCATTTTTTTCTATTCACCCCTCTGGCGTTTCTATTCACCCAATATTCCAGTTGAATAGAAAACTTAACATTTTTGTCAATTTACTTTTAAATGCACGAATAAAACAATGAAATCAATATAAAATGATAAAATAAACAATAAGAGTAATTTGAAAACAATCTAAGCGTTTATTCATTCATAAAAATAATTAAAGATAATCAAAGTCAAAATTACGACTTGTGTCTATCCACCCCGTTTTACGGTACCTAGAAAACCCTAGAAGCTTTGGCAATCCATAAAAATATTTGGTAATCTCGCTAGCAGTAACAAAGACCCAACTGAATTACTGACACCCGATGACGTGGAATCATCTCTTGACCTCTGCAACGAACATTTATCTACCGTAGGACAACGGCTTGCAAATACCATTCTCTCCAAAACTAACACCACTTAAAACGAACTCGCTAATTCGATTATAGTTGATAGCACACCCACTGATTCTTTTTTCATGACTCCTACAGACTCCGAAGAAATTGAAAGCATGATCGAAAACCTTCAGGTTAAAAAAAGCGCCCGGTATTGATGGCTTAACGAATTCCTTAGTTAAATATATTAAAGATACTGTAGTAACACCCCTCACACACACACACACACACATATATATATATATATATATATATATATATATATATATAATCTAAGCCTTAAGCTATAATCTATGCCGTGTGGTGCCGGCTTAAGAATAGTACCACCCCATCTCTTCCCGTGGGTGTCGTCAAGGCGACTAAGGGATTTCACTCCGGAGGACGGGCAGCAGCATCCTCTGCGTACTTAAAGCCTTACTGCGATCGCCAACCCGCTCGCCAAGCGTGGCGATTATGGCAATTACCCCCAGGATCTACATACCGGTAGGTTCTACTGGGGAGACCCGTGCCCAGCAGTGGGCCATCATATGGGTTGATATGTAATCTAAGCCTTTCGAGTGGTATATTTCCGTCAATTTGGAAAGTTGCGTCTGTTACCCCAATTCATAAAAGTGGACCTAAAAACTGTATTGAAAACTACAGACCAATTTCATTACTGAACGTTTTCTCGAAAATGATAGAAAAAATAGTAAAAGAAGAACAAATTCTTAGAAATTAGAAACATATTATCCTCGCGACAATTCGGTTTGCGGAAAGGTAAAAGTACTGAAGAGCCCTAATTACGTCAATAGTGGCTTCTAGGCTTGATAATAAACAATGTTGTATCGGTGTCTTCCTTGACCTGGCCAAAGCCTTTGACACAGTCTCCATTCCGATACTCCAAAAGAAAATGTTTAGTAGTAAAAGGTTTATCCTCCGAGTGGTTTAAGAGCTATCTGACGGAGCGAAGTCAGTGTGTGAGGATTGGCGGGTCTCTGAGCACACCAAAACTTCTGACATTTGGTGTGCCACAAGGCAGCTTATTGGGTCCCAATATTTTCACTCTTTACATTAACGATATACAATGCAAAAATTGGAAATGCCGAATTAGTATGCTATGCAGATGACACCGCTATAATTTTTCACGGAAACTCGTGGACTGAAGCCCTATCTTTCGCTGAACATGGCATGGCAAAGATTCATAAATGGCTGAAAACAACCTTCTTACTCTGAACATCTCCAAGACTCAATATGTATGCTTTTACAAGACTGGCGCATCAGCACTCCCAACACAAACAGTAATAAAAACACATCATTGCGATGGTAATACCTGCACCTGCGAATCACGTACCTAGAGCCGTTTTTGTTAAATATCTTGGGGTTTACATAGATGAGAAATTATCACTTAAAAAGCACATCGAGGCATTATTTTGACTGCCTCTGTGGCGCGGTGGGAGTGTATCCGACTGCTACGCAAGAGGTCGTGGGTTCGATCCTCACCCAGGATAAAACTTTGTGTGATGAGCACGATGGTTTATTCTGTGTCTGGGTGTTATTTATCTATAATATGTATGTATTTAGAAATATATAAGTATGTTTATCAGTTGTCTGGTTTCCATAGTACAAGCTCTGCTTAGTTTGGGATTAGATAGCGTTGTGTGAGTTGTCCCAAAATATTATTATTATTATTATCGGCGCGGGTTCATAAGCATATTGGGGTTTTCAAACATCTACGAAGCATAACTGGTACGGAAACCCTTAAAATTGTATATTTTGCTATATGCCAGTACATTTTAACGTATTGTGTCACATGCTGGGGTGGGGCAGCCAAGACTACGCTACTCCAAATCGAAAGAGCGCAAAGGTCTGTTAGAAAAGTCATGCTTAAAGCCGTTCCGTTATACAACAACCCAAGTTTACAGAGAAAGCTACGTCCTCAGCGTCAGACGACTATATTTTCTAAAATTATCTGTTTCGACGCATAAATCTGTGTTATCATAAAATGAACTAATGCTATGTACATTAGTTAAGCGTAGGACTTTTCGTCTAGGTACCGAAACCATTAGTTAATACAGTTTTTGCTCAACGGTTTGGGTTGTTTGCAAGGGTACGTATATATACGTGTATATAATACTATCCTTATGTATTGTAACATAAAAGATAAATCATCTTATGAAGCAAAGACAATTAAAACAAACTGGTTATATACAATCTTACGATGACACTGAAGAGATCTTACAAATTATAGCATAGATGTGAATATATGCTATAATTTGCACTTATATAATTTGCATTGATATAATATAAACTGACGGACTCATAAACTGCATCAAAGTTCAGGTTTACTCTAAAAGGATTTTTTTATAATAAGTATGCAAACTTTTTAGATTAAATTATATAAATATGGAAAGACTGGCTCTTAATCTTAAAAAAAAATTAAATTTAAAAATAGAACTGCGGTAAAACAAATGAATATAGCCGGGAAAAGAAAATTTACTCGTAGTATCAGATTTGCGTGTTATTTATAGCAAAGTTTTAAATTAATTCTCATTGATTTTTTTTGTTTGGTCAATTGAATTATTGTTACCAGCATAATTGTTGGGTTAGTTTTTTAACACATCGAGAGTTTTTGAACCATAATATGGATACTTCGTCCGAACAAGCGGCACAAATTGTAGCATTGGTGCGGGAGGGCTTGGATCAACGAACGATTGGTAGAAATTTAAATTTAAACCAGTCTACGGTTTGTAGAATATACAGAAGGTTTGTAGAGACAGGTTCTTACAGGAGGAGACGTGGTACAGGCAGAACTCGAGCAACCACAGGTCGTGATGACCGATTTATTGTTACAACTTCCCTGCGAAATCGTTTCCTCACGTCAGTTAACATCAAAACCGAGCTTAATGAAGTGCGTGGAAAAAACGTGTGTGCACGAACAATAAGAGGAAGGTTAAAGGAAGCGGCTATCACCCCTTTTAGACCAGCAAATGGTCCAAAGTTGTCTGCAGCTCACAGACAAGCTCGCTTAAGATTTGCGCGTCATCACCTGAATTGGACAGAAGAGCAGTGGGCCTCTGTATTGTTCACGGACGAGTGTAGGACATGTTTATATGGTGCAGATGGTCGCAGAAGAGTCTATCGTCGACGTGGGGAGCGATATGCTCAAAGTTGCATTGAGGAGCGTGTTCCTTTTGGAGGCGGTTCATGTATGGTCTGGGGTGGCATATCGATGAACGGGCGAACAGAACTTGTGTTCATAGACATGGTCCGTCAAAACGGTAATAGAGGGGGTTTGACAGCACATCGCTACATAACAGAGATATTAGAAGATCACGTGGTGCCTTACATGGGATTCATAGGCGAAAATTTTACTTTAATGCAGGATAATGCCCGGCCGCATGCAGCTGCACAAGTTCAACATTATTGCGAAGAGGTTGGGATACGTACAATGAATTGGCCAGCACGCAGCCCGGATCTTAATCCCATCGAGCATGTTTAGGACAATTTAAAAAGAGCTGTATATGCGAGAAACCCTTCGCCTACGACAGTGGCAGCACTAAGAACAGCACTTTCAGAAGAATGGGACAATATTCCGCAAGATCTTTTAAAAACCCTTATAAAATCTATGCGGAACCGATTAGAATCCGTAATAAGGGCACGTGGGGGTAATACACCTTATTAAAACACAAATAAACCCTTGCATAAAGTTTGTGTCTATTGTTAAAACCAATTTTTTAATTAAACAATTTTTCCTTAAACTTCTGTTTTTTCTTCAAAAAAGGTCTTAAGGTCCTTTCCAGTACATAAACTTAAACTTAAAGATATGATCCTACGCTGTTTTAAAGTTCACGAACCAATCTAGAGGTTTCAATTTAAATCTGTATAGAAAGTTTGCATACTTGGTTAAAATATTTATTTCAAAGTCGTCTATTACTTTGATGCAGTTTATAAGTCCGTCAGTGTACTTATAAATTTTATTTATATATCTATCTCTAAAACTATTTTCCTTCTTTATTAAATTAGAAATAATATTTTATTAACTTTTTTTATTACTCACATGCCTCATTTTTATTAATTATTTTGTGTTAGTCTGTACCTTAGTTATTTTAACATGCAGATATATTTTTAATTACATTTTTTGTTTTGTTTAATTTTATTTTATAATTTAAATGGTTTTTGAAAAATATTATAATAAATATTAATGTAACAAAGACAGATAATTAGATACAGCAGATAAATGTCCACCCAGCTTTAGATTATGAATGATTGTTTTCATTTTTTTTACCTGGCCCGTAACCACGCTAAAACACATGAATATGCATTCTGTTGGACTACAAATGGTAAAAGTTACATGCGCAAGAAAGAAGGAATGTCTGCAGTACGCATAACCTCGGAATCGGATCTCCATAAACTTAAACAGCAAGCATGACTATTTACATTTAATAAGATGTCTATAGTTCCTGCATTATTTTACCTAGAATTGAATCTATTATTAAGGTCATTATTCATTTTTATCAATGTTTAAATGAATTTTATTGCATGTTTTTTATATTTTGTTTTAGTTTTAACTGTTTGTTTTTAAGTTTAAATATCCTTCACAACCATTTCACACATACAAACTAGCTACGACAAACACGACTCTTACTGATAACCTTCTACCTTATTACATTAATTTATACTAATATTATAAAGCGGAAGAGTTTGTTTGTTTGTTTGTTTGTTTAAACGCGCTAATCTCAGGATCTACTGGTCCGATTTGAAAAATTCTTTTTTTGTTGGATAGCCCATTTATCGAGGAAGGCTATAGGCTATATAACATTGCGCTACGACTAATAGGAGCAGAGAAGCGACGAGAAATGTTTCAAAAACGGGGAGAAATTACGCATACGAAGTTGCGCGGGACAGCTAGTGACAATATAAAAATAATAAACCTGCTTGCCGGCAACCGAATTAGTCAATCCCATCGTAAGTTTACTAATAATATATTATGTTTACCGTGAATAAATTAACACAATTTTCTGATAATTTAGAATCAATGAGCGTCTCTATGTCTCTAATGTCTCTAAAGTGTGTGTTCCCCAACCAGTGCTCGCAGTACATGCCTATACATTAAACAAAAAAGCCTCAATATTTTTCACACAATCACAACCGTTTGTCTTGAACGTTAGATATGTGTATTTTATGTGATGTTATAGCATTGTCAGGATGCTGGCTTAGTAAAGTCATAAGTAGGTATACCAACATTGGATAGCTTCACTTGCTCTAAGTTCATAAACCAAAATGAGGGTTATATTTCGGGACTTAATCGCGTGAATTATTTAAAGGTACGAACCTTTTTATTTACCCGGACGTTTCGATCGAATTGCACCGATCGTGGTCAGTCGACCCGTGACCACGATCGGTGCAATTCGATCGAAACGTCGGGTAAATAAAAAGGTTCGTACCTTTAAATAATTCACGCGATTAAGTCCCGAAATATAACTAATATGTATAAAAATCGCGAAAGTTTAAAAACAACAAAATGAGGGTGTATGCATGTACATTAGAAGTGATCTTAAACATTCGGTGTCCGAACTGAAATTTACGAACGCTTATTGTCTAGTCCAGCTATACTCTAAGTGTGTTCCGCGGAACCCTAGGGTTCCGTGATACCTCTGTCGGGGTTCCGCAAGAATTTAGAAATAAAAAAATCAAAACACCTCTCTCTGGTCGCTCCGCGGCTGTGCGGACTCCGCGGCCGCGCGGAGACAAAACGCTATGAATGTTATTTATTTATTTATTTGTATTTGTATAAGCTTGTGTTACATTAGCTGGCACAATATCTTATAAGTTTGGTCTCAACAATTTTATACTTGTACAACGCGTTCGCTCTAAGTTTGCCGGTCTGTGGAATGCGCGTACCCTCCCCCACGTGACAACAAAACTTATAATGTGTCATAGTTTTACCCAAATATCTACAATTAAATAAAAAATTTCGAACGTCATACACTCATACCTATCGCCAGCGGCAAACTTAAAACGAGCGGGTTGTATACTTGTAAGCGCTCAGTCTCTTTGATAAAAGCCGCCTCTGAATTAGACGCTATAGTTGTCAACAAGCGACTTTCGTCTCTAACTTCAAAGGATAAAGTCGATATTGTTTACAACGCTATTTTTAAATTTCTGTTTTTATTTTTGCTTTTTGTTTATCAAAGGTGCCGACTCGAGTATTTTCGAGAATATTTGAGATCGAGTCTAGGACTAAGTATAAAAGCGGCGATCGCGCGTTGGCGTCGTCAGTTGATGATTAGCGTTCGGAGCGATAAGTTACTACCTACTTACAAGCTCGCTAGCGAGAAACTAGTGTTCATTGTTTTACTGCCTGCTGTATTCTGTTGTCTCAGTTTTATACATTTCTTCCCTGTAGGTTCTAAATTTAGTCTCTTATACGCAGTAACGATTGTGCATTATTTAAACCCCACTATCCTGACTTGTAACATTATAAATAAAGAAGAATGGAACGTTGGCTTAAAGGTGTTAAACGTGTTCCAACAACATCTTCTAATGACGCTGAATGTTCAAAAGCAATGCGCGCGGAGAATTTAGCAATCACCGATCCAGAAGATGATGCCACGAGTGCCACGACGTCAAGCTCGACGGTTTCAAAGACGAAAAAAAGGAAGTATGATGAATCTTATATCAGTTTCGGATTTGTTGATTCCAACGGCTCACCTCTCTGCATGCTCTGTAGTAAACTGCTTCCTAATAGTTCCATGGCACCTGCCAAATTGCGTCGACATTTAGAAACCGTACACCCCGAGACTAAAGACAAGAATAAAGATTTTTTTGTTCGCAAAAAAGATCAGTTATTAGAAAGTCAAAAAAATATGATGCATGTAACACAAACTACCAACGAAAAGGCCACGGAGGCATAGTTAGCTATCGCATTGCACAAGCAGGTGAAGCGCACACTATCGCTGAGAAATTAATAAAACCATGTGTATTAGACATAACAAAATGTATGCTTGATGAAAAATCTGCAAAGCATCTTTCTACTGTTCCGCTATCAAACGATACTGTTTCACGACGAATCCATGATCTGGCAAGCTACGTCAAACAAGAACTAGTTACACGTCTACAAAATACACGATTCGCTTTGCAAATGGACGAGTCGACTGATGTCGCTGGTTTGGCTATCCTGCTGGTTATTGTGAGATATCCATATAAAAGTTCTTTTGAAGAAGACATGCTTATGTGTTCATCGCTGCTTACAAACACTACCGGGGAAGAAATTTTTAATAAAATAAATATATTTTTTGAAGAACATAATCTCAGTTGGAACAATTGCATTGACATTTGTACAGATGGGGCCAAGGCGATGACAGGTAAAACAGCAGGAGCAGTGTCACGAATGAAAAATAAAGCGCCTAATTGTAGTTCCAGTCATTGTATTCTGCATAGACAAGCACTTGCGATGAAGCAAATGCCGTCTAATCTAAAATTAGTTATGGATGAAGCGGTAAAAATAATTAATTTTATCAAATCACGACCACTACAATCCCGATTGTTCTCATTATTGTGTGAAGATTATGGCAGCAAACATAAAACACTGCTGCTCCATACAGAAGTGCGATGGCTGTCTCGGGGAAAAACTTTAACAAGGCTATTTGAACTTAGAGCCGAGTTACAAATGTTTCTTTCAGCAGATACTTCTTTTAATTTGAAGGACCGTTTGTATGATAAAACTTGGTTGTTCCGATTGTCTTTTATGGCGGATATCTTTCAAAAACTTAACGAATTAAATTTATCGTTGCAAGGTAAACAGACAACAGTGTTTCAGGCCTATAATAAAATAACTGCTTTTAAAAGAAAATTAGATTTTTGGATCATTTGCATTGGTAAGAAAGAAATAGAAAGTTTTACGTTACTCAGTGAGTTTGTTAGCGAAAACGACTCAGAAATGTTTGAAGATAATGTGTTTGAAGAATTGGTCCAATATCTCAGTTCGATGCGCGCATCTTTTGAAAAGTATTTTCCCGAACTCCTGGATTCATAATCCTTTTTTACCCAACTTGAAAAAGCCTGAAAACATGTCAAATGAGATATATGAATCTCTTTTAGAAATGTCATCAGACACAAGTATGGAGTCATTGTTCAAAACGACGCCTCTTAATGATTTTTGGTGCAGAATCCAAGATGAATATGCAATGCTTGGCCAAATGGCTCTGGATATTCTTCTCCCGTTCCCAACTACATATTTGTGCGAAACAGGATTCTCTACCTACGCAGCCACGAAAACAAAATATCGCAATAGACTGGACGCCGAAGCTGATATGAGACTCCAACTTTCTTCCATCAAACCTGATATCAAGCAATTGATGAAAAATAAAAAACAGTTTCATACCTCCCACTAGTTAGATTTTTTCTTTTTTAATGTTTTCTATTATTGTCCTTACCAAGTGGTGAAGTAAATAATAATTAGTAACTGATACATTGTACTTTTATTATGCTGATTAATAAAGAATACACTTATAAAAATAATTGTTTTATTGTAGGGTTCCATCAAGTATTTTGCTTCCCAAAAGGGTTCCGTCATTTAAAAAGTTTGAGAACCACTGGTCTAGTCTGTACGAGTGATGACGTTGCCTTTATTGCTATATATCGCTTAACGTCACACAGCAACATTGATGCTTTCCTATATAGTCTAGATGACACTTTAAGCTCACTTCGAAATTACAAAACCATTGCTATTATTGGCGATATCAACATCAACATAGCTACAGGGCTTCTAGACAACCAATCTGAAGAAAAACATAACATTTTTTTTTTTTTTTTTTTATATCTTGGGACAACTCACACAACGCCATCTGATCCCAAACTAAGCAGAGCTTGTACTATGGAAACCAGACAACTGATAAACATACTTATATATTTCTAAATACATACATATCTATACTAATATTATAAAGCGGAAGAGTTTGTTTGTTTGTTTGTTTAAACGCGCTAATCTCAGGAACTACTGGTCCGATTTGAAAAATTTTTTTTTTGTTGGATAGCCCATTTATCGAGGAAGGCTATAGGCTATATAACATCGCGCTACGACTAATAGGAGCGGAGTAGCGACGAGAAATCTTGCAAAAACGGGGAAAATTTACGCATACGAAGTTGCGCGGGACAGCTAGTTATAGATAAATAACACCCAGACACAGAATAAACCATCGTGCTCATCACACAAAGTTTTATGCTGGGTGGGGATCGAACCCACGACCTCTTGCGTAGCAGTCGGATACACTCCCACCGCGCCACAGAGGCAGTCAGTCAACATATGTTCATGGTCTTCTCCCTTTGTACTTAATGCCAACAAGAGGCACCACCTGCTTAGACCATATTATATTGAAGACTCGGAAACAGGCTATGGCAATCATCTTAAACACCCATATCACTGATCACCTTCCCACCTTGCTAAGCCTGGGCACAAATAATAATAATAATAATCTTTATTTCTATTTCAGTAGTAAAAATTTGCTAAAGTGTATATGTGTGTGAGCGCGCGCGCGCGTGTGTGTGTGTGTGTTTAAGTGACCCAGCCTTTTGTTCCATATTAACAATGGTATGGTGTTCAATAAAGGTAACTTTTAAAATTACAAGACAATAGTTGAAGACTCGTCGCAACGTCATCTACTTATTTTTATCTTTTCAGTTTTTAAAATGTACTTTAACAAGTATTTAAGATCATAATCTTAATTGCAAGTTAAGTGCTGATGGATCGGTGTTGTGACCATGGGCGATGAACATTATACAGTAGTTTTGTTTGCTACTGTTACTGTGTCTAAATACATTACTTTTTCAGGTTGAAAGTAAAACCAACAATAAAATTAGGGATCTGTTAAGTAAGTGAGCATCGATAGCTTAACTCGTCTTGTAGGTAGGTACTTGTCAATGCTCTCTACTTCAAGATACATGTTCAACAATATGTTTACTTTCTCTGCCGTATTGCTTCTAATAAAGTGCCTTAACCTTACCAGTTTAGTGCTTTGTTTTAGGGGACATGGAAAGAGCAGTTCAATCATCGTACCACTTCAAATCAACCATTCCACCTCAGTGCAACTTCAACTAAAGACATTCCTATCATGTATAATGAGGCAAACTATGGTATCGGCTTCAGTGAAAAAGAAATGTATAGGCTTCTCTTGATTTTATTGAAGGAACCATTGCGTGTCGTACAAACCTTTGCACGATTAAAGGGTTTAAAGGATTGATATCCTCCTGGAACGGCAGCGGACGGGCGGATACGCAGGCGAAAGCTATTCTGTTTGTTATTCTTTCAAGTAAGATCTATTGAACGGATTTCATTAATGTTTACAAACATCAGATTAACAAATAGTCTATATTTTATCGAGATATCGGGCGGGGCCGCGGACAAAATCTACTTATAAATATGACAACATCTGTTCCGTGTCATTGATCTAAATAATGAGATCACTAAATACGCCCATTACAGTATTAATGCTATTTTAGTTTTCTTCAAACACTAGGTAGCGATATTAATGGGTTTTCTTGATACCTACTTAGTTACTTCCATGTAGTGGCACTAAAGAGACTGACGAATTATCGGTTTATAAACGCTATAGTTGGTGCGTAAACAGCTAGTCAATGGTAATTGAATGAAGGTGATAATGATTAGGGAACTTAATTAATTGCCATATCCTTATACCTTACCTTGTCATCGACTGACAAGGTGAAATGGCAATTGGGGCTGGAGTCAAAGCGGGGAAAACGCGCTGCGCCCGTGCCGTCATTTGTTCCCGTCGGATACGTTTATTAATTTTAATCTCGTTTACTTTTTAGGGTTCCGTAGCCAAAATGGCAAAACGGAACCCTTATAGTTTCGCTATGTCCGTCCGTCTGTCTGGTCCTAGGTTAGCTTAGACATCTTTAGTACCAAAAAGCTGTAATTGGGCATGTATATACATAGTAGTTACGCCGACAAAGTAGTAAAATAAGATCATAAAAATATTTATTTGATAATATTTGGGTACTCAAAATTAATTCGTAGATTTACCAATTTGTCTCGAAATTAGCTCATTTTTAGGGTTCCGTAGCCAAAGTGGCAAAACGGAACCCTTATAGTTTGGCCATGTCCGTCCGTCCGAAGCTTAGCTCAGATACTGTTGGTGCTAGAAGGTTGGCTTTACATTTTGCATGGATACACTTCTCAATATCTGTATACTACTTACGCCGACAAAGAATAAAATCTTGAAAGACATGTCTCTTGGAAAGAAGATTACTTGCCCAGTTGGGAGAGTTGAATCTTCCAAGATTATGAATCAATATTTAAAAATTGACGCACGTGAAACTTTAATGCAGTCATTGGACACGCGTAACTAGCCAATCAAGAGCCCATAGTCATTTCTCAAGATCGTTGGTTTATTTAGCAGAGAGAGAGAGAAATGTGGTATTTATAATTGTACTTGCTTTTAAGACAATTCTACACGCTACCACCAATAGGAGCGGAGCAGCAATGAAAAATGTTGCAAAAACAGAGAAAATTTACGCAGAAAACGTTGCGCGGGTTAGCTAGTACAGATATAAAATCGATTCTCCAAACCCGAAGAAAATGAAATTATGATGATATAAGTAAAAAGCAGTTCAAGTCTACCGGACTACCCCTTACTTCCTAAATAACGTTTTTTTTTAAAAGAGCAGAATGACCCACTATGTATGCAGCGTGGTCAACAATGAATCACACCCCTGATTACCAGTGGATCTGGGGACATTTGACATTTATTCATGAAATTAAAAAGAAGAAAAATTGGACAAGTGCGAGTCGGACTCACCCACCGAGGGTTCCGTACCAATTTGTTGGTACATATTGTAAATATGGGGACACACTTTAATTTTTTATTTTTTTTATTTTTTGGAATTTTTCCTTTATTTGTGCTGTAAGACTTTCCTTTTTCGCAACTCTAGGTCAACGGGAACTACCATATAGGTGTTCGACCCAAAACCTGTAGGGTACTTCCGGTTGACCTAGAATTGTCAATTTTGGTTGAAAGCAAGGATTTACAGCACAAGTAAAGAGAAAATTAAGAAAAATAATATTGTTAAAAATGAAGAAAAATGTTGGTACCTACTTACAAGTTTTCGCGAAAATCTAAATTTGCCCATATCTTTTTATAGTGTTGACTCAGAACCTTGATTTTTATACACGTAATAGAGACTATACCTCAGTATATATGGTATAAATTACAACTTGCTAGGTCCATCCATTCCTGAGAAAATCGGTGGTGACATAAGGACATACTGACGGACAAAAGAGTGATATTTTATGACCGTTTTTACCTTTTGAAGTACGGAACCCTATAAATTACAAAATCGACATAAATATAAATCATTTGGTTTTTAGTATCGTAACACTAATCTCTTTGATAAGGCGTCGCTATAATTAAAAGGAAACAAAGTCGCCCTTTTGTCGTATTTTTATTTAAAAAAATCCATTATAAACGATAGTTGCGATAATATTTTGCCACTACATACTTAAATATTTCTAAATACATACATATTATAGATAAATAACACCCAGACACAGATTAAAATTTTTATCCTAGGTGGGGATCGAACCCACGACCTCCGGCTTTGTATGAATTGCGATTACTAGTGGGTGCTAGTAATATGTAGGTATAAAAAGCTTACGAACTACATATTACACTTTACTAGTAGTATATAGGGGTTAGTGGTCATGATCCACTGTGCACACAGTAAATTAGACCCACCCTTGATCTTGACCTATTACAGCATACTAACAAGGTTCAAGTACTTACGTAATGCAATTTTATAACACATTTGCTCGTAAAGAGTCTCTTATTTCACCAATTTCATGTATCTCATTACGTACTTGTGCGTTATTGTAATGTAAAACGAACGATACTTTTTTTAATCTTAGCAAAGAGTTTTTATGTCAGAAAAGTGGTCACTATTTTATGAATAAAATAAACTTTGGGACATGAAATATATAAATAAACATTTAATTCTTTAATTTAATTAATATTGACCATAAATTACAACCATTTATTTGTAACAAAACACAAAAATATGAATTTACTTTATTAGTAATACAGGCTGTTTTTGTGCCTTTGCCTTAAAAAAAAAGTAAAAATTATTCCGCGCGCTTTTTATTTCGCTGTATTGTTTTTTATTTATTTCCTCGCAAATATGTTATAAAACACGTGCGCTTTGATAATTACAGCCTCTGCTTTCTTGTAATGTAGCAATATCGCCTCGACTGTAATTTTCAACTTACCGCACTTACCTATATATATTGTAAGTTGGGAAATAACTCTCAACAAAATATGGAACTCGCCTTTCAAAATATTTTAGCAGCGTCACAACAAAATCAGTTGTCGTAAGTCGCCCGATAAGCACAGCCACACGGAAACCAACCGAGAGGAGATTGTGTGCGAGGTGCGTATGTGGACGAATAAGCACTCTCCTCGTCTCCTAGACACAACAAACGCCGAGCAACGATGACCATGGCGGACGACAGAGGCGAAGGATTAAAAAAAATCTGAGGTAACCCGATACAAAAATATATCTCGCTGAACCTTGTTTGTACCTATAATAATAAGTAACTACAATTCAAAGGGAAACCGAAAGTAATGGTGTTCTACGGACCCTCCGCCACTGGCGGACGATTACATTAAATCGTAACATATGAAGGATAAATTCAATAACTACGGACGTGTATCGGTGTGGATGTACGTATCTAGGTACTAACTACCCCTATGTTCGCGGGTTCGAGTCCTGTCCCAACGATTTTATGTTCACACATTTAATAAGTTCGTATTTGTTTCTGTAATAGACAAAACTTTGTTAAAAAAAAACCTAAACATTTAGAAGTTGGTGCCAGGAAATAATTTTAAATTTCATTGTCACCAACTTCAAAATGTTTATTTAGCTATGTTTTGTTGCTGTATATTATTTTATCCTTTTTAGTTAGATACCTTGTGTTTAATTTTTAAAAAGTCAAAAGTAGGTACTTTATTTACTTAGGTAACGTCAGACAACATTTGGGATAGAATGATTCTACCTCTGCCGAGTTTGCTTGAGTAAAGCCGTGAGAAAAGAACTTGATAATTAAAATTCATGGCCACTTTTTGAATGCTATTTTTTACAATATTTTTTTACCTATATATGCAGTTATGCCAGTGTAGGGGCTGCAACCATTACACCACGAAACTCACGCAAGCAATAAGCATAGTCCGTAAAGTAGGTTTAATCAAGTTTTAAATTAATTAGCCTGTGGATGGGAGCATCAACTTACGAAGAAGGTAAAGGCAACATGCGATTTGATAAGAAAAAACCTACTTATTCTACAAATATATTAATATACACGCACATGATAGATAGATAAGGGGTATATTGATGGCTAGTTACACAGATAAATAGCCATCGTAATAAATAAATTCATGTAGTTATTATAGCTGTGTACTACGGGATGAATATGTTGAGCCTGTCAATAAATCGTAGACATAATGAGTAATGACCACTTTAATGAGGAATCCTAAATACCACTGTAATGTTGTTAACTGTAGAGTATGTTATAGAATTCGTACATTAGAATAACAGAATACGTTATGGCAGAGTAAATTGATAATAAAGAAGTAGGTACTGTTTGTTGATATTATAACGAAAGACATGGTTATGCAAGTAACCATGTCTATGTCAATTGTGTTTTAAGTAACGTAAACAATATTTGTATCACGGAATAGGATAAGACAAAGTAAAAGTACTTACAGTTTACGTTGTAATTAACGTGTAAATGACTTAAGATGATCATAACACATTATAAAAGCACCACAAAATACTATATTTTTAATGAACTAAAACAACAAATAAGTATCCACTGATAACAAATGTATTGTACTGATTGAAACATCAAATATTGTTGTTATGATATTTGAAAATTAAAAAGTAATGTGTTTTATCTGTGTGACAGTTTTGATATTATTCATTTATTTAAATAATACGATTCTGTGTATTAAAATATTTTATGGGTTAAAGTTTATTAAGTAAGAATGTACGCAAAGTGCTCCCAACTTCTTTAATATTCAGTGCATTTGTCTTATAAAAGAACTGATAGATTATGATCGGCACAGTCTTACTGCAACATCTGTAGAGAAAGGTACGATCCGAATCAGATTATACTCATTGTTGGTTCTTTTGTGACTCGTATTTTAATATTGTGTATAGATATTAACAATATATTGCAATGTGGTATGATTTGATGAATATTGTCTAGTGTGAATAGTGTGATACAATTGGATCAAGATCAACGTAACTCGGCCGGATTGAAGTTGGTGACAAGTGGTTGCGCAGATGCATTTTTTGGAAGTAATGGTGACAGGAAGTAGGGGTGCTCGGGCGGTAACTAAACCAAGAGAATAAGAGATGCGATTACGCTTATATGAACTCGTATGAAAACTAGTTTTATAACTGGTGAATTAAAATTTTGTTAGTATTTTTAATCGATTAAACATAATTAATCGTTTTCATATGTAATTTTAGGATCGCATCTCTATAATATACGCGAAAGTTATATGAACCTAACTACAATCCGGCCGAGTTACGTTGATCCAACTGTACGTATCAGCTGTCCTACAGCGGTATGGTCGTACATTGCAATAATGTTGTGAATTGGTAATGTTAGAAAGTATCTCTATGGTATATTGTAATTGTTTATGTATTTAGGACGTATGCAATGTTGCAACGGCAACTATTTATTAGGAGACTGGCTAGTTTTCTTGATTCTCTTCCTAGCCAATAGGTCCTCTTGGAACCAACATTACTAAACCTATTTATTTCCAAATCCTTGATACAACTAGACCAAACAAGTTTGAGAATATATGATACTTGCCATTTATTCCTTTGTATTATTTACCTCCGTGATCTATTCTATTTACTACTACCGATCGATACTATACTGATTGATAAGGTTAGATTGCAACTGTTTGAATAGATGATCCAAATATCCTGGCACAGTAGTAAATGTTCTTCTACGATGAGTCGTAGCCGTCTACAATGAGCCGTAGTACTACTACGATGAGTCGCAGGACTTCTACATAGTTCTACAATAAAAGCTTTAATATTTTGTTACAATTAAAAATACAATTCGCTACGACCCATATGTAAAATCTATATGTGCGTGCGTCAAGAGGGTCTTCTATGAAGCTTAATATTTGTACGTTAAGTAATCTGTGCCATAACTTAGTCAACAATAGCTTACAAAGTACTCCATTTCACTGACTACTTACTCAGTAGAGGGTAGATGACGTTATCACATTAAACGCAGGGTCTCATTAGTAATTTGCGAACCACGTCTCTCATCCGTCGCAGAAGCAACTGAGACGGTTTTTGGACTAGCGACTACAGCAGCTCTTAATTGCTACTGTTACAGAGATCCATGCTCAAGAGGGATGGATGGGCTGGGCACGTCTATCGCTTGTAATCATCATTCAAAGTTAAATAATAAATGTTGAAATTGTCTAAGGGCGATATAATGTTCGCAGTATTAGTTGTATTCTAATATAGAACTTTCAGTCAAATTAAAGCGCAGGAAAGTTAACGTAGGAAATAATGATAATTTTATTTAAACATCACCAACTTAGAGAATTGGCTTGACTCGCTCCGGGGTGTAAAATAAGCTCCAGTCCAAAAAAATTTGTTTTCGTTTTTTTTTTCCAGTTGGGTTTTGAAACCATTGTTATCCGATATTTTAGGAAAAACACCCACTATGCTACACCTCACCAAAATATGTACTTTATGTTTTATTTATTAATACCTCCAACTATATTCGAATGCGGTAAATTAGGTATTATCAGAGAACTGTAGGTTTCCACATTTTACTATTTTACGCAAGTGATTGGCCTCAATTCCTATAAAAAAATATAGGTACTCTGTACATCGAATTGTTAGCTGGGGCGTCGCCGCGTCTACCGATGAATCCGATGCTTGTTGCCAGAACTAAAATGAAGTGATTACTTACTCTGTGGCCAGAACCATATCTGTAATGCTAATAGACGGTTGTGTTCTTATAGTTGCATTAATTTCGGCGTTAGAAGCTAATACCCAGCACAACATGGATTCAAAGGCTGTTTCATCTGCTATTGTCCAATTCTCAGCTAAATTCTGTAAGGTAAGTCCTTTTTTAGGGTTCCATAATAGCCAAAATGGCAAAACGGAACCCGAAACGGTTTTTTATTAAAAGGAAACCTATCACAGCTAAGGCTTTTTTAAGTTTACTAGAAACAGGTGATCAAATGAGAAGTAACAAAATTTCGTACAAATTCCATTAATAAAAAAATAAATTATAAAAATAAAAAAACCTGCCTCCACAAAAAAGATGGAAACAAAATCCCCTACATAATTATATAATTTCATGCAGTCGAAGGCACTTTACCAAGTTCATCGAGATTCATTAATGCCTCCATGAAATTATATAATTAAGTAGGGGATCTTGTTTCCATCTTTTTTGTGCATGCGGGTTTTTTTATTTTTATAATTTATTTTTTTATTTTATACTTTTTAGTGGTTATAGGATGTAACCGATGTAACAACTGACTTTTATCACAGGTATTGTCAAGTACTGAAAATTTAAAAAAATAATTGTTGCTAACTACCTTTTTTAGTATTACAGTCATAAACATGTTATACCTTTTTGAATTGCATAAGATAAGCCCTTTAATTTGATACCCATATTGCAGTATTCAAAACCACTTTTGTTTTCACACCTCTTTATTTGGACATCTCACAGCCGCCATGTTTGTTTTTTCAAACGACACACGTCTAAGAACACTTGGGCGATCAAGACGAATCTAACGACGTCTTAATTGTGTAAATCCGTTCAGTGGATTGTGAGATATCAGGTAATAAAGAATATTACATACATACAAGATACGCGCGAAAAACATAATCCTTCTTTACAGTCGGGTAAAAATATTATTATGTAGGTATAATGTGTAAATATGAAACAAAAACTACAGAAAACTCACTTCATAAGCCGCACTATTCGGATGAAGGGGGGTGACTACGTAACCCTACATTGTGGTTGCCGAAATGCAGGTTTTTTATTTATTTAGATCTAAGTATTTAAATCTTTTTAAAATTCGTTAGGTGTGTATGTAAGTATTACTATCCTTACATACACACCCAACGACCTTATTTTAAATCAAAGTTTAATTTAAATTTATCTGGCTGTTTTATCGTTTAATTCGGTTAAGTAACCGGAAATTATCTAATAACAGTTAAATAGCTGCCTCTTAGCGTTAAAGCCGCCCGTTCTACATTTATGTTATACAACGTATACTTTGTTTTTTATATTGGTGTACCTCTAAGAATATTATTATTATTAACTACACTACTTATCTATAAATTTTGTTCTTAATTGATATACTGGGTTTGATGCATTTTGGTGTGTTATAAATAGACTAAAACTTATTGTATTTATATAAAATATTGTTGATTATTTGCAGGAATTGCCGACAGATAAGAGTGTGGTATCTTCACCACTGTCAGCTGAGTTTCTTTTAGCTTTATTGGCTTTGGGCACCTCCGACCCTGCGCACGCAGAACTGTTGCAGTCACTTGGTATTGCTGACGATGCTACTGTAAGTATCTATTTTTACTTCTGGACAGTAGCGAATCTCGAAGGAAAAAGAGAGATGGCTAAAGAATTTCAGTACTTAGTGTTTATTTTGATAAAACCTACCAGCAACGGAGTCAAAGTGTTACCAAATCGAAATCCTGTTATCCGTAGTGGGGTCTAACCTTTCGCTGATCGTGTATATACAATACTAGCTTTCGGTCGCGGCTCTGCCCGCGTGGATGTCGGTTATCGCGATAAAAACTATCCTATGTCCTTCCCCGAAACTCAAACTATCTCCATACCAAATTTCATCTGAATCGGTTTAGTTGTTTGAGCGTGAAAGCGTAATAGACAGACGGACAGCGTTACTTTCACATTTCTATATCTATACTTCTATACTAATATTATAAAGAGGAAAGATTTGATTAGGAATAGGCTCCGAAACTACTGAACGGATTTGAAAAATTCTTTCATCGTTGTGAAGTGTTACAGTACAATATCTTTGTGCTGTATCTACAATCTACATCACAATCTTATGTTCCTTATCGCACGTTCAGTATCTATTAAATGTTTCTACTATCTGTTATCAACACGAAGTCGTTAGTATATAAGATGCACCTTTGGATAATTATAACCAGACTATACTACATCTTTTGTCTCATTTATACCTAATCATATACTGCCAAGAAGTTTGGCAAATTGGTGACCCCGACGAACGAATACGCAGCAAGAAACATGGCACAATCACCGTGCAAGGCGAACATAAATCAGCAAGGAACACTTGAAGTAGCTGCTGGCACCTCGGTTTTATCCCGCATTCCGGAATTTTGGAAAGACCAACCAAGATTATGGTTCACGCAACTAGAAGCCATATTAGCACCACAGAAGCAAGGAGACGAATACAAATACTGTACAGTAATAGCAAAGTTATCCAAAGAAGAAATACTACAAGTTAGTGACCTAATCACTTCATCACCGACTACAGATAAATACAAAAACATCAAGGAACGTTTAATTGATTGTTACGAAGAAACAGAACAGCGACAGTTTCAAAAATTAATATCAGAGACAGAACTCGGTGATCAAAAACCTTCGCAGTTATTACGTCAAATGCGAGTCCTCGGGAGAGGAAAAATCAGTGACGAAACAATTAAACTACTATGGTTCAGGCTTTTACCAACATCAGTTACTACGGTTCTAGCAGTTACGGAAGACATGGAAATTGACAAACTGAGCCAAATTGCAGACAAAATAATAATGAATTCAAAAGTAACCGAAATATCAGCTGTTAGCAACGACACTTCAAACGACAACAATACAGCATGCATTTTAGCCCAGCTAGCAAAATTACAGATAGATATTGACGCAATTCAGCAAGGTCAATATGGCTATCGACCCAACACGCACAATCATTTCAAGAAACGTCAACAATTCCCGATTATGAGGCCGAGAACAAACTATAGAGGAGCAAATCGATTTTGTTACTACCACGAAAGATTCGGAAAATATGCAAAGAACTGCATTAAACCATGCGGTTGGAAACCAATGACTTACGTACGGAACCAGGGAAACGAATAAGAGCACAGACAACGGCGAAACTCTGTGCAATCCACCCATCCAATCGCCTCACCATTACCGACCGAAAAAGTGGTATGAAGTTTTTGATTGACACGGGCGCAAATATTTCAGTCATTAGCAAGCAACAGAGACATTCAATTTTACAAAATGAACAATACACACTATACGCTGCAAATGGGACTAAAATTAGAACTTACGGCGAGAAGACGCTTACCTTGAATTTAGGACTACAACGATGTTATAAATGGAATTTTGTAATCGCCGATGTTACACAACCAATAATTGGAGCAGATTTTCTAGAGCACTATAAACTATTAGTCGACATAGCAGGTCGCAAACTTATCGACAAAGTTACAGAGCTGACAACGCATGTAACTTCGGAAAAAGCGACACAACAAACAATTCGTACTATCGCAGTGGGAACGAATCCACGTATTACGCAACTTTTAAACAAATACGAAGACATCACGAAAGGGTCCTCTCTCCGCAATGCGCCCAAACATAAGATTGAACATCACATTATCACTACAGGACCACCCGTCGCAGCTCGGGCAAGACCATTACCTCCAGAAAAATACGACATAGCCAAAAAGGAATTTCAAAATATGATAGAACTCGGAATTTGCCGACCGTCAGATAGCCCATGGGCAAGCCCATTACATATGGTAAAAAAGAAAAATGGCGAATGGAGACCGTGCGGAGACTATCGAATGCTCAATAGCACGACAGTACCGGACAAATACCCACTACCAAGATTAACTGACTTTACATACATATTAGAAAATAAGAAGATACTAAGCAAGATAGATATACGTAAAGCATACCATTGTATTCCTGTTAAAGATATAGAAAAAACAGCCATCATCACACCTTTTGGACTTTTTGAGTACTTAAGAATGCCTTTCGGATTACGCAATGCGGCACAAACATTTTAACGATTCATGGATTCCTTATTTAGAGATTTAAACTTCGTATTTATATTTGTAGACGACTGTCTCATCGCATCGGACAACGAAGATTTGCATTATCAGCATTTAGAAACGGTTTTCAAACGTTTACACGAGAATGGAATAACCATTAATCTCGAAAAATGCGAATTTCTCAGAAGGGAAATAGATTTCTTAGGTTATCATATAACGAGCCAAGGAATACACCCTACCGAAGAAAATTACAAAGCTATCATGGAATTTCCCAAACCGAAAACAATTCAAGAATTAAGAAGATTTTTGGGCATGGTCAATTTCTACAGAAGTAATATTCCACGCGCAGCGGAAAATCAAAGAATTTTAAACGAATATCTACATGGTTCAAAAAAGAACGATAATTCACCTGTTCCTTGGACAACGGAAGCAGACAAAGCTTACGAAAAATGCAAGGAAAGCATGAAAAACGCAGTGTTAACAGCGCATCCTTCCCGCAACGCATCACTAGCGCTCATGACCGACGCTAGTGCTACTTGCGTTGGTGGAGTTTTACAACAAAAATCCGGACGCAATTGGGAACCATTAGGATTTTTTTCACAAAAATTGAGCGAAACTCAACAAAAATATTCTACGTTTGACAGAGAGCTGTTAGGAATATACATGGCCGTCAAACATTTTCACAGATTAATCGAGGGAAGAGAATTTACAATATTTACGGATCACCGACCTTTGACATACGCATTCTCCCAAAAACCATCATCAAACGATACACCGCGACGGGTCCGGCAGTTAGATTTCATTTCACAATACAGTACCAACATTCAACACATAAGCGGACGTGACAATATTACCGCCGATGCCTTATCTCGAATAGAGGAAATATACGTGCCATCACCTATCGATTACGCTGAATTGGAAAAATGTCAATCAACAGATAATGAACTAAGTAAATTACATGACAATAAAAGATTAAAATTCAAAAACATTACGCTTCCGGGTTCCACAATAAACATCACCTGCGACACGTCTACTGGAAAAAGCCGCCCCTACTTACCAAAGCATTTTCGCAAACAAATTTTCGATACCATTCATGGTATGAGCCATCCAGGAAAAAGAACTACGAGAAAAATGATAACCCAAAGGTATTTATGGCCGTATATGAACAAAGATATCAATAATTGGTGTAGATCATGTATAGCCTGCCATAAATCAAAAATACAACGACATACGATATCACCTCCTGGTACATTTATGACAGCGCAACGTTTTGAACATTTACATATTGACATCGTCGGACCACTTCGGATTTCACAAGGGAAGAGATATTTAATCACAATCATAGATCGTTGTACGTCATGGCCCGAAATATTTCCGGTAGAAGATATAACTGCAGAAACAGTAGCCAAGACACTTTTCGAAGGATGGATTACTCGTTTTGGATGTCCATTGCGCATTACTACGGATCAAGGCCGACAGTTTGAATCAAGAATATTTGAGTCACTCTCACAATTTTTGGGAATACATAAAATTAGGACAACACCTTATCATCCACAATCCAATGGAATGATAGAGAGATTTCATAGAACTTTAAAGGCGGCGTTAATGACAAGAGAATCCAACGAAAATTGGTTAAAAGAAATTCCAACAGTTTTACTCGGGTTGCGGAGTAGCTTGCGAGAAGACACAGGTTATAGTTCAGCAGAGATGACATATGGAACGCCAATACGACTCCCTGGAGGATTTTTTGAGTCATCAGCAGCACAGTTATCAACGTACGAAGAGTTTGTAAAACAAATTCAAAAGGACATCACACAAATGACATCAATTCCGAAAAGAAAAAAACACAATCAAGCTATATTTGTGCATCCTGAACTCAAAGAATGCTCACACGTATTTGTTCGGTGTGATAGAATTAAGAAAGCCCTGACACCGCCGTATGAAGGACCCTACCCAGTAATTAGTAAAACAGATAAAACATTTTGCATTAGAATTAGGGATAAAGAGACAGTGATATCAATTGATAGATTGAAACCAGCTTTCATGATCAATGACGAATCAAACTACGTGCCAGATTCAAAGGATTGCGACAGACATTCACACACGTACACTACACGATCGGGACGTAAAGTAAAGCCAGTAGTACGTCTATAAAAAATTGCTGATATAAGCAAGCTATTCGTATATATATTAACATAGATCTTAACATATACCATTAATTCACAACTACTCGTAACAACAAGACATCTAAAATGGGAAATCAAAGTTCTAAGGACCAGATAACATACAATACGGACAATTGCCTCAATCAAAACGAAGCGGACCAACTCCGTAACCTGATCCAGGAGGACTTACGGTGGACAAGAAATGTTGCAATGGGACAGATTATTTTAACAATCGGCGTGATCCTAATTTACGGCATAATGAAAACACTGGACAGAAGAATGAAGAGTTTAACGAAAAAAAATAATAAACACTCGTGCAACAGCTAAGTCAAAATTACAGACGTCAGCAAATCACACCACAACAGGCGTCATCAAATTCCACCGCGTACAATAGCATTATTATTTATATACATCAGCAAATAACTAGTAAGGTCTAGGTCAAATTTATATTGTAAACACTATTACTTACCATATTTTTTTTTAAAGGGGGGTGTACTGTTACAGTACAATATCTTTGTGCTGTATCTACAATCTACATCACAATCTTATGTTCCTTATCGCACGTTCAGTATCTATTAAATGTTTCTACTATCTGTTATCAACACGAAGTCGTTAGTATATAAGATGCACCTTTGGATAATTATAACCAGACTATACTACATCTTTTGTCTCATTTATACCTAATCATATACTGCCAAGAAGTTTGGCAAATGAAGCTACACTAACCCCGGGTGACATAGGCTTTTTTTTATCCCTGTATTCCTACGGGAACTACGCGGGTGAAACCGCGAGGCGTCCGCTAGTAATATTATAAGTAGGTATGGATAACAATTGGTTTGTCGCCAGTATTGCAAATATTGTTACCACCAGTTTCGCGTATCTGACTTAGAAGGTAAACAATCGGAGTCGCGCCGGGAACTCTTCATTATGAGCCATTTCACAGAATAACTCATTGCAACTTTAGGAAAATTAGCTGAGCGGGTAAGGAGACAGCGATAAGGACTCACGGCCATTCACACTCGATGACATAGCGCAACTATTAATATTGATGCTTGCCATAGAGTATTTTGTTGTACAATAATAAATAATGCTGCAAAAGAACATACTATGCTTGCATAATAATTATGGTTACCTATTATTTTATTTTTATTTTTAAGAAGACGACTCCCGCAGTAGGGCGCTAGCCCTGTGTTCCGGGGGACTTTCAAAGATACAAGTCACGGGCGCAAAGTACACCCAGACTCGCAACAACAATTTGTTTATCACACAAAGTGGTGTCACGTGTGGGAATCAAACCCACGACCTCTTGCGTAGCTGTCGGATACACTCCCACCGCGCCACAGAGGCAGTCCACATTGATCTAGTAAAAAGACTTAAACGCACAAAATAATTTGAGTTAGTGTAGTGATTTAAGCATTTTAAGTGCAGTGACATGTGCTGCCTACAAACACTTCATCAAACTTTTGAATGGTTGTATCTATCACCATTTCTAATTACGATTTACGATATAAATATAAGGAACTTTATTGTTTGTAATCATCCGACTTCAAAAAGGTGGAGGTTCTCAATTCGTCTGTATGTGTTATGCAAAGACGGCTGGACCGATATGAAAAATTGTTTTTGTGTTTGAAAGCGTATACTTAAGATCACGATCTGATGATGGGATCCTGGAGAAATCGAAGGAACTCTTAAAATATTAAAGGCACACCTACAGTGATTTAGGTATATTTCATAGTGATTCGTGCATATGCACGAATATGCACTCATAAAAAAACACCAATTGGTGAAGTGATGGTAAACAATATTTTGTAAAAGGATTTCAGCAGTTGACATAGGCCTATTGTAACTTAAGTGAATTACAAACCAACCCACTAAAAATGAGAAATAAAAACTTTTTTACAAAAAAATGTTACCAACTTCTAAAATAAATACAAGGCAACTAAAACGTAATAAATAATATACTTAGAATAACAAAAACGAATTAAACATTTTGTAGTTGGTGCCATGAAATAGTAGTCTTTATGTTTTATTCGGCACCAACTACAAAATGTTTAATTTGTTTTTGTTATTCTAGGTAGGAAGAAGTCGGTAATATTTTAAGTAAAAAAGTTTTTTTAAAATTAATACTAGCTGACCCGGCGAACTTCGTAGGTATCACCTAAAATTACGAGTATATGATTTTATGGTTTTCCCGTCGACTAAAAATTATACGACTACTATAAATCGATACCAAAATGAGGGGTTCCTAACTCAGTGGCAACCGAGCAGATCGAGATATTCGCGAGTTACTACTGTCTGTCCGTCTATCCCGTACATCTCACGACTACATGAAATTTGTCTGCGCACCATTATGTGTATGCATTTCTGATCATGGGATTACGTAGATCTCGCGAAAACATGTCGTTGATGTACATAGTTGACACACCTTTTATGAAGACCTGATTCTCTGATCGGTAGTTCAGGTGAGACTCCACTGAATTCTCTCAAGTCACTTTACGGCAACTTTTCTTACATTACCTACATAATTTTTATTTCCTACTATTTGTTGTAAAATCGTCCAATAAACTTAGTTGTAGCGTAGTCAGCTTAATTCCCCGCTTTTGGTTCATTTTAATTTAAAATACGCAAACACACAAAATAATAAATCTTAAGTGGGCATGAAAGTGTTTCACGTAGTATGCTGCGTCGTCGTCATGACTGCATAAAGTAGTGCCAGCTTAGCCTGATCGACTGTTCCCCGGTAAGTATGACGTCAATTGTGAATGGAAATGTCGTCAAGTATTTTCTGTTAACGTCCCTCTAGTTAAGTTTACTATGAATTGTTCTTGATCATTATACTGGACTTAAAAACAGTTAAAGTAGGTATTTTAACTGCTTTGTAGTTTAGTCTAATAAAATAACTTCCTTATAGTTAAGTATCGGCGTCAATTTTTATTTCGTTTTTGAGCAGTTAGAGTCCTTTCTCTAACTACCTTTAGGTCAAGTTCCTATGATGATGGAACACCTGTGGCACAATCACACAAAATATATTATTTTACAGATTCGATCATCGTTCACGACGGTCTCGACCAATCTGAAAGCTATCAAGGGTGTTACTTTAAATGTAGCTAACAAGGTGTACATTCAAGATGGCGACTACGATCTCCACTCTGAACTCAAACAAGACGCCGTCAAGATATTTGACGCTGCTATGGAAAAAGTCAACTTCGGTGAAAGCGCTGCTGCTGTGAAGAACATAAATGATTGGGTAATTTTCTTATCAGCCTCATTGTAGAAGCACAGCTTTTGCATTTGAGTTAATGCCCTTAGATCGTGTTCATTAAGGTAACTTTTAAAATGACAAGACAATAGTTGAAGACTCGTTGCAACGTCATCTTTTTATTTTAAAATGTACTTTAACCCCTAATATTTATCTTAATTGCAAGTTAGATGCTGATGGATCGGTGTTGTGACCATGGGTGATGAACATTATACGGTAGTTTTGTTTGTTACTGTTACTGTGTCTAAATACTGGTTATTTTTTCAGGTTGAAAATAAAACCAACAATAAAATCAAGGATCTGATAAGTGAGGACAGCATCGATAGCTTAACTCGTCTTGTACTTGTCAATGCTCTCTACTTCAAGGTACATGTTCAATAATATGTTTACTTTCTTTGCCGTATTGCTTTTTTTATAGTGATTTAACCTTACCAGTATATTATTTTGATTTAGGGGACATGGAAAGAACAGTTCAATCGTCATGCAACTTCAAATCAACCATTCCATCTCAGTGCAACTTCAACTAAAGACATTCCTATGATGTATAATGAGGCAAACTATGGTATCGGCTTCAGTGAAAAACTCCAAGTTCAGGTATAAACTAAGATTTTACTAACATCCATATTACTACTAATATTATACATTCCAAAGAGTGTCTACTATCTGTTTGTTACTTCAAACGAAACTCAAATATTTTCATTTCATAATATTAAATCTTGAATCTTGATTGCGTACGTCAATTTTGAAAGAACGAGCTTGTCATTGAGAACTGCCTCCAACTTTAATATTAAGTCGGGGGCAGTTCCAAATGTTAAGTTCATTAGAAGAAGCTGCTGAGGAACACATGCGCTTCTCTTGATTTGATTGAAGGAACCATTGTGTATGGTACAAACCTTTGCATGATTAAAGGGTTTAAAGGATGGATATACTAGGGAACGGCAGCGGACGGGCGGATAAAATGGCTGTATGAATGTATTTATGTTTGTTAATCTTTCAAGTAAGATCTACTGAACGGATTTCAAGAATGTTAACAAGTTATAACAAATAGTCTATATTTTATCGAGATATCGGGTGGGGCCGCGGACAAAATCTAGTTTTAAATATACCAACGTCTGTTCTGTGTCATTGATCTAAATAATGAGATCACTAAATACGCCCATTACAGTATTTATGAGTATGTCTACGCTAAATAGGTTTTTTAGTTTTCTTCCAACACTAGTTAGCGATAATAATGGGTTTTCATGATAGTTACTCCCATGTAGTGTCACTAAAGAGACTGACGAATTATCGATTTATAAACGCTATAGTTCGTGCGTAAACAGCTAGTCAATGGCAATTGAATGAAGGTGATAATGATTAGGGAACTTAATATACCTGTTGGTCTAGTGGTTAGTGACCCTGACTGCTAAGCTGGAGGTCGAGGATAAAACTTTATCAGTTGTCTGGTTGGCATAGTACAAGCTCTGCTTAGTTTGGGATTAGATGACGTTGTGTGAGTTGTCCCAAGATATTATTAGATATTACTACTATTACTTAACTAGCTGACCTACGCTATCGTATGCGTAAATTTGCCACTGTTTTTGCAACATTTTTCGTTGCTGGTCCGCTCCTATTGGTCGTAGCCTGATGTTAAATACCTCGATAAATCGAACTTACCAACAGTAAATACGTGTCTGCTACGTGTCCGAATTTTTCAATTCGGACAAAAATATTCACTTCATCAAAAAAGTTTATAAGACATCTTAAAATGTTTTTGGAAGACCTGTCGAATGAGATGCCAGACATTTGCTAAAAAATAACAGGTTCTTTTACATGTATGGAGTGCTCCCCCCCCCCAAATATTTATTTTTATTATAGCTATCAAACTAAGTAGCGGCTACTACAAGACACCTTTTCACCAAATTTCATCAATATTCATTGAGTATTCATTGAGTAAAATGCCTGTGACATACGAACGGACAGACAGACGGACATGACGAAACTATAAGGGTTCCGGTTTTTGGCACTTTGGCTACGGAACCCTAAAAAAGTACAATTATTTAATGATTTCGATAGAGGTCATGTTATTTTATTCTCCTCCCGCGGGGATTCGGCTAACTAAATCGGCATCATAAATATACATATTGTAGCGTTTTTTAATTGTTCTTGATCATTATACTGGACTTAAAAACAGTTAAAGTAGGTATTTTAACTGCTTTGTAGTTTAGTCTAATAAAATAACTTCCTTATAGTTAAGTATCGGCGACAATTTTTATTTCATTTTTGAGCAGTTAGAGTCCTTTCTCTAACTACCTTTAGGTCAAGTTCTTGGTTTCGATTAACACTGTTAGATATCTATACTAATATTATAAAGCGGAAGAGTTTGTTTGTTTGTTTGTTTGTTTAAACGCGCTAATCTCAGGAACTACTGGTCCGATTTTGTTGGATAGCCCATTTATCGAGGAAGGCTATAGGCTATATAACATCGCGCTACGACTAATAGGAGCGGAGTAGCGACGTGAAATGTTGCAAAAACGGGGAAAATTTACGCATACGAAGTTGCGCGGGACAGCTAGTATTCGATATGATCAGAATTAAAGTTAAACAAACATCGCCTCCGCGAGCGATATCTAAACCAACTGCTAATGTGGTGCAATTATCTAGAATGTTCTGATATTTTCGTATCTGTTTTTATCTATCTATTTTGTATACTTTCGTAAGCACAATGCTGTTTGTGAAATATCTTTCATTCATTTAGATTACCTTACATTTTGTAAAATAGTGTCATACTCATCTTAGTAATTACATTATACCTAATTCTTCAGAATACGTATACTTAACAGTGTTTCAACTAGTGAATAAACCTAAAAAAGTGCAGGGCTCAAGTCTGCCTATACTGTTGACATGTTAAAAACTACCATGGCATGGGTGCAGCATTTTATGATCCTGTTAGGAATGTTAGCATGTTTAAAGTGTTATCAAGTGTGCCTATTATGGTGTTGGAACTATTTGGGATCTGTTATGTTAGGCTATCAGCTACACTTACATAAAAAGATAGTATTTTTTACAGATAGTAATAGTGCTACATAACATCTGGCTCGATGCGCCTCTAGGAACAGAGGTACACCGATAGCCTACACTATCTATACTAATATCATAAAGCTGAAGAGTTTGTTTGTTTGAACTCGGTAATCTCAGGAACTACTTCGTCATGAAAAAACGGTCCGAATTGAAAAAAAAAATTTTCTGTCGGGTAGCCCATTTCTCGAGGAAGGCAATAGGCTATATAACATCATGCTATGACCAATAGGAGCGGAGCAGCAATGAAAAATGGTACAAAAACGGGGAAAATTGACGCATACGAAGTTGCGCGGGACAGCTAGTACTCGTACTATAGTGTGGCCATTAGTGCTGTGCACTCCCTGAGGTATGCACGGCGAGGTGGGGGGCGAAGAAAAAAGTGCATGAGTTCACATGAGGTCGATACATGTCGGACAGATCTTACGATATCAGTTTGCATTTCTAAGGCAAGACTTGTGGCGGGACGTTGCGTTGGTCGGAGGCTATCTATCTGTAATATATACTTACTTTGTTGATTAAAATGTAACCCAAATATACTCATATTTTATTAAAAATATGCAGGTGATAAATAAGAATTGAAAGTTATAATTCACAACAGGACTTGTTTTATTAAACATTTTTTATATTTACAAACAATTATATATTCTAACGAAAGTTATTCTGACATAGATTCTGTTTCAACTTCATCTTCCATTTCGTCATCATCTTCATCTTCCTCTTCGCCACCGGAACTTGAATCAGAGTCTTGCAAATTTATTATGAATGAATCGATAACATTATCGAACCTACTATCGCGACTCCAGTAATCATTTTCATTTTTCTGGACATGATCGTCGCATTTCTGCCATTTTTCCGCCGTGAATTCCGAAAACAATTTATCCAATAAGATTATCTTTTCGTCTAGAGAAGAATTAATATAGTTTTGGGCTATGTTGTTTTTAATATCAGCCCAGACCAACTCGATTGGATTTAAATCTGGATGGTACGGAGGTAAACGCAGAACAGTGTGTCCACTGGCTTTCAGGAGTTCGTCAATTCTATACACGGGTTCTTTTTGTGTATTTTTGATAAGAAGTAGCAGTTGAGCCTTTGACATGGTTCCTGAAAATTCTACATTATGGCGTAGCAACCAGTTCTGCATTTCACTTTTGAGGCTTGATATAGTTGGTTTCTTCTCAATCTGAACGCTGTGGTAAGACGCGTTGTCCATTACAACCACAGAATTCGGCAGCAACTTATCTTTTAACTTTTCATCTACCCACTTATAAAAAGTAGGTCCGCTCATATCTCCATGATAGTCACCGGTTCTAGCATCGGATTTGAATATAGTCAATGTATCATCCACTAAGCCATTTCGACACCCAGCGTGGAGTATTACTAGTCGCCGTCCTTTCCCAATATCAGCATGAATACCGGGTTCTGACGATGATTGCCAACATTTGCTGGCATGGTGACTGGCGTTGATGTATGTTTCATCAAGAAAATATATGTTTCGGTTTTCCGTTCTGTAATTTCTGATTTGTGTAAGATATTTTTTCCGCCACACTGTAATATTAGGCTGCTCTATAAGGAGATGTCTCTTTGATTTGCATTTTTTGTAACGGTAGCCCATTTTGTGTAAAAGCTGTCTTAAATATTCCCGTCCACAATTCAATATGCCATCCTGTCTCAAACTTGATAGTAACTTACGGACACTTGGTATTTTTTTTTCAACTTCGTAAAACTGATGAATTTTTCTTCTGATAACTCCAAGGTCAAAATCATCCACAACGTGTTTTTTCTTTAGAACTTTTGGTTTTTTTGGCGATTGAAATTTTAATTGGCTTGAATTTTCAATTGATAAATAGCCCGCAGAAATCACATTATGTACGGTTCTTTTGCTGTATCCCGTAGCCTCCGCAACGATTTTAGCAATATTCACGTCATTTTTAAATTCAAAGCTTTCTTTGTCTGCTTTTCTTTTCTTAAAATATTCAGCCACCTTAAAAATGACAGTCTTCATATCACGAGATAACGCACGACCCATCTTTGAATATTTATCTCGTGTGCGTCTGACATAGACAGTCCGATACAAATAACACTACCTGCCGTCACAAGCGTTGACGGCGCACTGACAGCGCAGCAGCCGATTCTAACCCCCCCGTCTCACCGCGCGCATACCTCAGGGAGTGCACAGCACTAATGGTCATACTATAGAAGAAGCTGGTATTCGTCTGAGGTTGCAATTGGTCCCATCCCATAAAGGTATAAGAGGCAATGAGGAGGTTGACAAATGGGCTAGATTAACAACTAAGGGAGGAAGGGGAAGAAGTTACAATTGCTAATGATTTTACATATCCTTTGTTTTTCTTTAAAGGGAGGGTAAAGAATATGTGGAAGGAGTACTTCGATGAAGTCTCGAAGGAAAAGGGAATCTGGTATAAGACTATCCAATGTCAGCCACCGCATATACCTTGGTTCACAAACTGTAATATAAGGACATATTATATATGTATTGCATAATATATATGTGTTGCACATAGGCTACGGACTGCACACTACCTATCTAAGAAATTTGAACACTTTTTGGGCAAGATAGATTCTTCAAATTGTGAAGTGTACCATGTCGTAGAAGATGTCCAACACATATTGTTGGAGTGTGTCAAAAATAGTAATTTTAGGGATGCATTTATGGATAAATATAAGTTAAATAGATTTATTATATTTAGTATATAGCTTTATAGTGTAGTATTTAGGGAAATATGAATACAGTATATAAGTCAATTTAATAGATTAGGGTATGATGGAACTGGCATAGCAAAAGGGTAAAAAGTTCAAAAAAATAAATAAAAAAAAAAACTAGTGAATGTGTCTTCTCTTCTGTTTTGAAAATGGAGTGAAAACAAAGACAAAATATTCTATAGTGAATATAATACTGTTATTGGTACCTATTATAAATAAGGGGAAAAGTGTCCACAGTACCTATACCTGGAAAAGAAACACTATGTTAACATGTGTAAACAATATTTTTTGCGTAACTTTTGTCAGTAAAGTAGAGCTTCGTATTGCAACGGTCACGGGTAGACTGACCATGGCCGTACGGAGATTGTTCAAAATCTTTTCATTCTATTTGTTTTTTTTTTTATTATAAAGAGATGTATTTCTATAGGATATGTTTGTTGGTTTATCTATGAAATAAGCCACTTGTTTCCTAGATAAACAGAAAATCCAAAAGACTAAATAGTAAATAAACCTGACATTTAAATTCATCATTAGCCTATCGCAGTCCACTGCTGGACATAGGCCTCTCCAATTGCACGCCACTTTGTTCTATCTTCGGCTTCTCGCATCCAGCTCCTGCCAGCCGTTTTGCGTAAATCATCACTCTGCCTGGCCTGAGGGCGTCCTACACTACGTTTGCCAAGCCGCGGTCTCCACTCAAGAACTCGTTTACCCCAACGGTTGTCGGTTCTTCGGCTAATATGGCCAGCCCACTGCCACTTCAACTTGCTAATCCGACATTTAAATTGCCAACAGTTAATTAAGTCCCGATTAAATTTTGTTTTTTTTATCGTTGATCATATCATAAAAAGATGAGATTTGACGAAAAAAAAATAGTGACGTCTTAGATTGCTATTTGTATGAGATCTTCACTACAATCTGCGTTTCGATTTCATAAAGAGTTGTTGTTTGTGACTAGTTGGAAACTAGCCGAAGTATGTGATATACAAATTCTGTTGCTGAATAAAAGTTAAAGGCAGTTTTGATGAAACAGATACATGTACAAATATATGTACGAGTACTTACATATTTTTGTCTTTTATTCTTCCTCTAACTGTTGTATTGGTGATCCATGCTATACCTACGTGTGTACTTACTGTACCACCGGAAAATTAATTTATTTCGCTTTAGTTAATTTGAGTTATTTCAAAATATCAAGAATATTTTGAAGTAGTGAAATAAATTCTCCTTAAACCATTTCTTCTAGCTCTTATCCTGTTATTGCATTACACTTTATTATGAGTAGGATATTGCTATAAATTAATATTCTTTCACCGATAATTTTTAAAGAAGCTATAGCTAAGTATATATAGCTTAGCTGTAGGTACTAAAATTTCAATACATATTTTTACAGTTGTTGGAATTACCGTATGTTGGTGAACAAGCAAGCATGCTGATAGTGTTACCTAACGAGATAGAGGGGCTTGATGACGTCATCGAAAAGTTGGCCGCAGGACACGATCTGATGGAGGACGTTGCAAATATGCACAAAACAAAAGTACAAGTCACCATGCCCAAGTTCAAGATTGAAACAACAATTGATTTGAACGAGCTGCTACCCAAAGTAAGTAAATAATGATTTAATAGACTTCTTGTCTAGCTTGACAAACAAAATTTAAAAAAATAAACATACAACTTTTGTTCTAGCTTGGAATCAAAGCCATCTTTAACAAGAGTAATTCGGGTCTCACTAAGATTTTGAACAAATCGGAACCGTTGTACGTCTCAAAGGCCGTACAAAAAGTATTTATTGAGGTCAATGAAGAGGGCGCCGAAGCTGCGGCCGCTACTGGTAAGTGTCATGAGAAGTTTAAGAGACACAGCAACAGATAGTTATGAACAAAACAAATAAAGCACGTGCATGCAATTTAAAAATAAACCGTTAAAAAGTTCGCATGAATTACGTTGTTAGATGGCATAACTTGTCAGTTTATAAAACTTTCTTCCCTTAGCAGCATAGTTCCTAAGGTTGAATTTTGCCTTTAAATAGGTATTTCTGATTCATGAATTCTTTATTTTACTTTTGTTTTGAGAAGTTTTATTTTGTTTAGCTTTGCACCTTAAAGTTTTTTTCCAAACTATATGATGCTGATTAATATTTGAATGCTTAGTGTTGGTATTTTGTGCATCTATTAGCTCCTTACTGTGAAGTTTCATTATTATGAGTTTATTTGAAAATACGCCGATATTTATTTAGTCAAAGTATTGGTCACAATCGTCGGTGCACTTTGTCGTGGAAAGTTCTTGCGGATGTGAATTGATAAACCCTTCAAGACTGTTGGTATGTTATTTTCTATAAAAAAAAAGGAAATTATTTTGAATGTAGAGTCAATTACTCCAATTATACAAAATTGTTAATTATCCATTTCTGCCACAGGAATATCCCTATTCCTCCTGCAAAATAACTCCAACATACTTACTTAACGCCAACATTTTACAGCAGCGGTTGAATTAATGCCGGTTTTCACCTTGTATAACAATTTCTTCTGTCCGCTGGCCTCTCGCTAGGTCCAACCATTTTTTCGATCTGTATGCTTTTTATAGTCCGTTCATGAAACATGTAGGTACTGTAACTACTGTAATGCACATGTCAGTTACTATCAACAGTATCTACCTACTATCAACAGTATATGTTTTTGTTCATTATCTTTACCTATCACATAAGCTTAATTCGACGTATCTGAAGAGGGCGTTTGCGCGACAATGTAAAAAATAATAGGTGCATTTTTGTTTTCTGTACATAGTTTTGGGTACTCAAAAGTCTTATTATAATAAAATATCAATATCATGTTTCTATTTATAATCTTCACGGCTATAAATTAATTTTAAACACTACGATTACTTTTAAACACTTTTTGAAAAGTTATCCGATTATTAATATTGTATGCTATGAAATTCTGGTACACCTATACACGTTAGAAAATAATGCTCTCTAATCTTGGATGTCGGTGGGGTCCATAGTTACTGTTTTCTCAATGCGTATGTTCTTAGAATGTATGGGAGTGGATTGCGTGCGTTGTTTGAATATCGTGTGCTGTATGTGTGCGTGCAGCGGTTTTGACGCGCACTCGGCGTGCGCTGCCGGACATGTTCGTGGTGGACCGGCCTGCCTTGTGGTGTGTGCTGATCCTTGACCAGGTGGTGTCTTCAGACCGACTTTCGTGATATGTCTAAAGAATTTTAATATACGTGATTATACCACGGCCAATAAACGCTGCGTGATTCTGAGCTCTTGAAGTATGGGCATGTTGGTGCTGAAATCAGTCCACGATATCTCAAGGATCTTCCTCCAGCACCACCATTCATCTATCTTCCTCCTTCTCCTCCTATTCGCGCACGAAAAATGGGGAATACCAGTGTTCGCACCAATATGATTTTGGTAATGTTGCGATTTCTCTACACTCTCCATTCTTTTCCATCGCAGTTTAAGTTAAGCGTCATATGTCATTTCTTTATTATTCGTCTTTGATATTAAGGTCCCTTGCGTCATATCTTTCAAAAATGCATTAATTGTAACAATAAAGCATTTGGCAAAATGGAAATATTAATCAACAGGATTGTCCACTGCTGCGTAGCGAACATTTTATGCAATCCTATTGGTTAATATTTCTTGCTCTCTCGCTCCGCTTCAATGGCTTCCGGCAGCCTTAGACTAGTAACGAAATGAACCCTGGTACTTAAGTACTTTACTACAATAGCAGATGAAAAAGCTTTGAATCCATGTTTTGCCGGGAAATTAATGCAACTTAACAACACAACCGTCTATCAGCACTAAACTACAAAAGTGGTTCTGGCAATAATTAGATAAAGTTACAAGATCAGTAAGTACTTTAGTCTAGTTCTTAATGTATAGGTACTTACCTACTGTAAGACTTGTTATTCGCTTCTTGTTATTAGCTAATGTACCGTTCTAAGCTGTAAGTCTTCCATATCTTATATGAATAAACCAAAAACACACAGTTCGTCATTCGCAGTCTTTTCTCCAAACACAGCATTGATATTGCGAGTTAATCTATTTTCCCCGAGCTGAATAAAAAAAAACAATTAGGTACTACATATTCGAAAATCGAATGTTGCACATTTTTAAAAGAATAGCCTCATTGATATCATGTGAAAAAAGTCTAGATAATCTCACACCATCAAGTATATATATTACTATAAAACGGCAATTTCATATTATTACATATCGCATTTCATATCAATGTGATAAAAATAAATCACTTCATCAAATGATAATGATTTCAATAAAACAATCATTTCCACGCCTATTACGTACCTACAGTTCTTTTTTTATGAGTGAAATAAAATAAATAACAAATATATTTATATATATAATAGATATTTTTATTCAATAAGTTATTCCAAACCTATTTACTACTCAATAGGTATATCCCGTATATCGATCAGAAATAGGCAGCTATGATTATTAGGTATATAAGAAATACATTAAACTGATCTTGCATTTAGTGTTTTCTTCGCTAAACGCGATAAACTATAGTGCTATGTGTGGCGCAGGCACGGTGACGATGTTGCGGTGCGCGCCTGAGTTCCGCGCTGACCGGCCTTACGTCTACCTGCTGCTCGGCGCCGACAAGGCTCCACTATTCATCGGCGTCTACCGCGGCGACTTCTAAATCCGCGTGTGATCTTCTATGCACAAATACACCGTAGATATAGCTTGTTATTATCACTTAAACACACGAACCACTATGTTGACTGCTTGGTCTGCACGGTGAGGTTCACTTCACTTCAAATTGAACGTTAATGTGATAGTTAAAGAGGCCTTAAGTCATAGCATTTTATTGGGTTAGTAGGTGCAGACCATAATCATAGTACAAGTACACTCCTCCGCGCTAAGGTACCAGGTGGCGCTTATATTCTACATCTCAGAATTCACCAGCCGCCATTGGTCTGACCGCCTCGATCTGATCGCTCAGTGCAGAGGAGCTGCAAAGTCAACATTTCGGGTCCCCGGTTCCCAAATAATCTTTCATCATTCATCTACTTACGGGATTTCGTGGGATCCCGCATCAAGCTACATATAACCAACTCTAATATTTGTAACTATTTTAACGTATTTGTGAAGTAAAGTCTTATGGAAGAAGATTAGGAGGAATTGCAATTAACTAGAAAACAGATTTCCTAAATAGTATTACATTTTTGAATTAAATTATTAAATTAAGGAATCCGACATAGCAATGTAAAATAGCGGATTGAAAACAGCAGGAATTTCAATAAGTACTTTCACATTGAGCTTTACATAGTATTTTAAAGTTGTGTACCTAATTATTTAAAAGAAAAATTTATATAGGCGCCTCGATTGCACTTATAAGTTTACTTTTCGTATTTAATTCTATAATCGATTCTGTAATAACATATCAGACAAAAATGGTTAGGTAATTATATGTATATTAAAGCGATTGCGACCATTGATGGTCTATTATTTTAACAAAATAAATTTAAGCACTATGTTACATAATTAAATGTTGTAAAATTTTATTAAATGTTTAACGTAAATAATTTCGTATTTTATTTATGTTGTAATTATTGTCTTTTTGTAAAGCTATACCTAACCGAACTAGTCCACGATAGAGATTAAAAAAAAAATGGTAAAACGGAACCCTTATTTTCGCAATTTCCGTCCGTCCGTCTGTCTATCTGTCCGTCCTCGGGTTAGCTCAGAGACTCTTAGTACTAGAAAGCTGTAATTTAGCATGGATATCTATATACATTAGTTACGCCGAGCAAGTGGTAACACAAAATGTTGAAAAAAATATATATTTTAGGTTACTTCCCCTTACACGTAAATCGGGATTTGATTATTTTTCTCACCTACCCTATTGTGTGGGGTGTCGTTGGATAGGTATTTTGAAAATACATATTTAGGGGTTAGGAAGACTATTTTTCGATGTTGGTTTAAAAAGTTGTGAAATATTAAGCCTTAAATTGCAAATGTTTGTGAGTCAAATGTTGTGCCAGGTAAATGGTTGTTTTTGGAGATGTTAATAAAATCAGGGTAGTAGAACCTACACATCATGAAATTAAAAGGAAAACTATCACAGCCAAGTATGATTGCTTGCTTGCTTGTTAGTAGTATGAAACAAAACCGTAAAAGAATAGAAAACCCACTTCTTATACCGCATTATTGTGTTGAACAGCTATAGAACCCTACATTGTGCGTGGCCCGACATGCACTTGCCCGGTTTTTCAACGCATTTTATTTAAGTGAAACACAATTTATCATGTATAAGGCATTTTATTTAAGTGAAACAGCCTTTATCTTGTATGGCACTTAGCGGCCGCTGCCGCGGCACGCTAGCTTCGCGCGCTCGCCTCGTGCGCGGGTATTCATAGTTTTAATCTAACCGAACCGATTTAATGAAATATAATTAGCTAGTTTTGAGATGTTTAATATAACACATGTTACAAAGATAGTTATTTGTTATATGGGCAAGTATTACGTTTGTACGATATGGTTCATTTGCTACGCAATCAGTATACTTGATATGAAAATAATATTTTTGTAGCTTAGAGAACTTTTTTTATATATTCGGATAATTTTTAGTACTAGTTTTTATTTATTTATTTATGTTCGAAAAACCAACAGCAAATGCCAATTATTTATAAAGACTGAAACTTAAGCAAAATAATTAATTAAAAATTTAAAAAAAACAGTGTGCAGACTGGGCTAAGCAGTATTAGCATTGTAACTATTCAGTGTATACTATTATTGTTTGTAGAGGTTACATGAACCCAACTGACGACAAATTACAAACTAACTTAAATAATAAAAATCATTATATAAAACTACAGAAGAAGTCCCGACTCAGCACCCGCCTCACCGTTTCCAGATTAATACAGAAAATATCGAAGTTTAACTCCTTACATTTACTGTTTAATGTCTTGCTCGCTCTCCACTTAAACGCATTTTGCCGATAACAGGGAACCTCTGGTAAATGAATTGGAGCAAAAATAATGATAAGCATTTATTTGTCCTTTAAATACAATTAAAGTTTGACTTGTTGTACATAAACAATAATTAAAAATAAAAGACAAAAAGGTCCTGGATAGTCAGCAGCACAAAACATGCCGACCGCTGATATTCTGCCTAAATGCCTGGTGTAAATTGAGCACTATATATACCTGTATATATAGTGCTCAATTTACACCAAGGTGTGGTCGATTTTCAGCAGCGTATAGTGTATGTTATCAGTATTGGACCTACCATGGTGCCATAGCAGGTTGCATTATTATTCCATAGTTATAGCATATTCTTTTTGTCATCAGTGAAAGGCGTATGGCATAAGAATTATACCTCCCCTGGTACAAAATTCGATCGAATTGGCATAGAACTTTTAAAGTCATACTTTTTTTAATTAATAACTTTTTCACTCCTAAATAAACGAATAAAAAATAATAAATATTTTTTAAGGTACTCCCATTTTGATAAAATTTGGTATGTGCACTTAGTATCATGAGCCATACAACCCTTAAATATGACCACACCTTTCTGTTACACCCTGTATAAGTTTCGGTAAAAAAAAATTGGCTGTAAAAAATAAAACTTATTGAGCAAAATACTATTTCATACATTTACATTAAATACATTATGTACATTTCCTCTCTATGAGACGTTAGCTGTAGTCCTTGTAAACATTTTCTTCTTTGTATTAATTTCATAGGATAAACAATTTTTCAAACTAAGGTTTCTAATAAAATGTTTTTGATAAAGTGAATATTTTTATGTCCCCTCTTATCTTTTGAACCGTGTGATCAAAAAATATGAAAAAAATCAAAGGTAGCGCTTATAAATTATTTTGGACACAATCGGAGATATCCGATCATGTCCAAAATGACGGACATGATGGTATACCGTCATTGCAATATTGCCGAAAAACTGCGTGTGAACATACGCTGGTGCAATTATTTATTTTATCATACGGCAACGGCTCCCTTACAACGGAACCCTACACTGAGCAGAGAGCGTGGTCTGATCTGACATGCACTTGCCCGGTTTTGTGGACTTTGAGTGGAGTCTATCGCGGTTTCCGTTGCATTTTAGGAGACCAGGGGTGATATCCAAGGTTTTAGAATTCCATTTCTTCTGGAGACTATTGGTGTCCTAGTGAGTTTAGCAATAAATTGTATTTCAGAGTAAGTAGTATAACAAGCTAAAATGTCAAAGAAGTTAGTGTTTTCTAAATCCGTTTTGATACTTTTGTAACATACACATGTTCCGGTGATAAAGAGTTGATTGTAAAAATGTTTTCTTTAACAAACAGGGCAATGGCTTGTGGTCAGTTATGTGGGACTTTATAATTAATGTTGTTGATTGAAAATCTGATTTTATGAGAAAGTCAAAGGCACGTAGTCGCTCTAGTAGGTTGGTAATGCGAGGGAAAAGTCCATGAGAGGCATTAAGCGTTAGGTATTCTTCACGAAATGGATCAGATTAGGTCCGCAGCCAAAATAATGTTTTGGGTTTTTATATTAACGTATATGTCGAAGCGCCAGGGTGGCCTTATGAGCTATTAGCGGCTCAGTATTTGAATTAACATTATGGTAATCGATCATATGAACACAATAAATTCCGTCAACAGTTCTAATCATTTTGATTACACAAATGCCACTGCATCACTGACACTATAACTACACTAACACTTGACACTTTGCATACACGACTATAAAAATAGCGAGAAGTCTATCGGAAGACGTGTTGTCGCTATGACCGCTCGATCAAGACTGCCGAACGAGACTACAGTCCCACTACCGGTACTTCAAATGTAAACGTCAAACAAAAGTCATGCCATCTTGTGGCAATCAAAACAGGCATTCAATCAAAATAGACGCTAGGTCAACTCAAATCAATTATCGATTTAATAATTCTCAACTACTTAGAAGCTAATGGATTTGAGTCATTATGGCTATTTATAAAGTTATTACATTTTACTTTGGATGTTAAGGAAGGGGGTCGGTATATAACTACCGCACTCACACTACGATCTATTTGACAAACCAGACGTTTATGAAATAGGCCCCTGGGCCCTATTTCATAAACGTCTGGGTAGGGTAATTTTTAAAAGATAGTATTTTTTTTTTAAATAACTTTGAAAGAAAAGTTAATTCTTGGTATAAAAAATGTGCGACGTTGTATTTGCACCATATTACGATCATCTTCACTACTACTGCTATATATCACCGTTTTTTAAATTATTCGTAGGTCCTAATGTACCTAACTGCTGAACTGCCAAGACATGGAGTGCGGGTGCCTGTCGAAAATCTCTGACAATTCGACAAATATGTCAACCAGTCACAACAAATAATATGTGTTTCACAACAAATTTGACAAGTTTTTCCAGACAAATTGTCACCTGTCACTTGTCAAGAGAAAATGTTTAAGAAACAGAAATACCTACTTAAGTCGAATTGCCGCGGAAGTCGACATATTTGTCGATTTTCCACCGTGACAAATTTGTCAGTGTTAATCTAGTAAAAATATTGTTTTGAGTTCATAGTAAGTACACCATTTTAAGTAGCGAATGTTTTGTCTTTGTTTTTTATTCTATTTTCGAAATTGAATAGATGAAGATAAAACATACGCTAGTAAAAATACTGCTACCAAGGTTATTTGAATAAGGGGGAATAACTTTCGTAGTAGGTACCTATATAAAAATATGAATGCAAAGTTTTTTTTAAGTAGGTAGGTTACATTGACGTAGAGAGAGGACTGCGTCATAATTTCACAAAATTTATTGCAAAAGTGAGTGTGAGTGGTGGTGCCCAGAATGTGGGCCCTCTTTTTACTTGTTAGTATATACATTTATGTTTGATCCCAATATTTAAATTTGAACCATTTTGTATAATAATATGTGTATAACAACGACTTTAATACGACTGCTAATAAATCTAAATTGTGTATTATTATTTGTTGCTATTCAGTTTAATATCATGTTATCTTTAATGTTTGCTATAAGCGCAATATCCGTTCCGTCGCGAATGGTCAAATTCGCAATCGGTCAAGTGACTGAGAAACCGTCAAAATTGCATTCGGTCAAATTAGCGATTGGTCCATATCTCGATCTGTCAAAATCGCAATTGGTCCATATCGCGAATGGTCAAGTTCGCAAACAGTCAAGATCGCAATCGGTCGAATATTTTACTTCGCATACATAATTATGTCTTTATGTATTATTTAAGGGTCTTATGATAACTGTTTAACATGAAAACAAAACAAATAAAACGCGGGTGACTAGTTATTCGTATTGATCATATAAAATTGTATTTCTTATTCTGTGAAAAACAGAATTTCTTAATCTATTCTATTCTTAATTTTATTTTTAATCTTGACTATTTTTGTATTGGATTATAATAGTAGGTAGGTAATGTATATGCATATATATTATGAGAACTATACGCTAACTGGTTATTTGAAACAATAATTATGTAAAATAATTATTATTTAAATTATTATGTTATTGTATATGCCACAAAATATAAGTATATATATTAAATACGTGTATAAATATTAAGTTTTTCGTGGTGATTATTAATAAATAATATTGAAACTTAATTTTATTTTTAATCTTGACTATTTTTTGTATTTGCCTGTAATAGTTCAGTAGTAATATATGAGGCGACTGATGATTGGTACATATTATTCTTCGAGCTACTTGTGAAGTAAAATATTCGACCGATTGCGATCTTGACTGTTTGCGAATTTGACCGTTTGCGAACTTGACCATTCGCGAACTTGACCATTCGCGATATGGACCAATCGCTAATTTGACCGAATGCACTTGACCGATTGCGAATTTGACCATTCGCGACGGAACGACATAGTTTATTGTAAATTCCGCAGAACAATATGGTCTATTTATATGATATTGCGCGTTCCGTCGCGAATGGTCAAATTCGCAATCGGTCAAGTGCATTCGGTCAAATTAGCGCTTGGTCCATATCGCGAATGGTCAAGTTCGCGAATGGTCAAGTTCGCAAACGGTCAAATTCGCAAACAGTCAAGATCGCAATCGGTCGAATATTTTACTTCACAAGTAGCTCGAAGAATAATATGTACCAATCATCAGTCGCCTCATATATTACTACTGAACTATTACAGGCAAATACAAAAAATAGTCAAGATTAAAAATAAAATTAAGTTTCAATATTATTTATTAATAATCACCACGAAAAACTTAATATTTATACACGTATTTAATATATATAGGCGAAGTTGACCATTTGAGAAGTGCACCGTTTGCTAAGTGGACTATATGCGAAGAGTACTGATTGCGTATCTCCTACAGAAATAAAATGTTGACGTTTTGCTAAATTGACTAATGACGAACAAACGCTTATATTTTGTGGCATATACAATAACATAATAATTTAAATAATAATTATTTTACATAATTATTGTTTCAAATAACCAGTTAGCGTATAGTTCTCATAATATATATGCATATACATTACCTACCTACTATTATAATCCAATACAAAAATAGTCAAGATTAAAAATAAAATTAAGAATAGAATAGATTAAGAAATTCTGTTTTTCACAGAATAAGAAATACAATTTTATATGATCAATACGAATAACTAGTCACCCGCGTTTTATTTGTTTTGTTTTCATGTTAAACAGTTATCATAAGACCCTTAAATAATACATAAAGACATAATTATGTATGCGAAGTAAAATATTCGACCGATTGCGATCTTGACTGTTTGCGAACTTGACCATTCGCGATATGGACCAATTGCGATTTTGACAGATCGAGATATGGACCAATCGCTAATTTGACCGAATGCAATTTTGACGGTTTCTCAGTCACTTGACCGATTGCGAATTTGACCATTCGCGACGGAACGAACTATGTTCGTGTTTGAATATTGAAACAATTTAAGTTTTAGTTAATCTTAATCCGCTTTCTCTTTTTTATCCAAAAGAATAACAATCATATATTAGTTTACAAAATTACGTTTGTTCACCTACTAAACTGTAATTATTCGAAATTATATTCGTACTTTTTTAAAATTTACAGTTCAGTAGTCATCGAAACAAATAGGTAGATTCCATATTAGTAAGTATCTCGATATTTAGCATTTTTTTATAAAGTAGGCTCCATTGCTCTAAATTTATTTATTTAGGAATGTCCAGCAGTTCAAAAAACATGGCCAACCTATTTAAAAGAATGAGAGGACAACAATATTTTCAAGTTCATATTGTTTCACTTTTATTATTCGGCCAGCATGTGGCCTGCATTATTTATATCTCCATGGTAAGTCCATGGTGGCCAAGCGTGAGTTGTTCACATGATTGGAGGGGGGATGCCCCCCGCATTAGAGTTAACACCGGTACATCAACCACCACCGGCGAGGGTACGCCGGGGGGGAAATATGCCTGAATATGCCACCATATATAACATTATTATATGCCTATATTTTATTTTTATCGTAGCCACCCAGCGTTCCTCTATTATTCCTGTTTCACTCTTACCGATCATGGCGTGGTGTACCCTAAAATAGCCTATGATAAAGTTTTAACGTTAGCAAAAAAAAGCATTACCCATTACATTCGTACAACCAATGTTTACACTGGTTTCCGCGTGATTATAAATTTGAAATTTTATACAATTTTGTTCAATTGTTCTCAAGTGGTTCGTGGATAAAACTTCATCCACTACAAAGCCTAAAGCAAATATTCAAAGGGGTGAATTGCAGTCTAAACTTAACGCGGCCGAAGCCCCGGGCGGAAGCTAGTTACTTATATGTACATATAGCCAGTTAATCATCAGCCAATTGATGCCAAGTGGCAGACAAAGGCCTACCAATGCATTTAAACAACTCGGTCGAATGAGGGCCAGACGTTGATGTTTGCTAAAAAAATAACAGCTTCTTTTACATGTATAGAGTGCCATAAATATTTATTTTTATTATTTAGCTATCAAACTAAGTAGCGGCTACTACAAGCCACCTTTTAACCAAATTTTATCAATATTCATTGAGTACTGATTGAGTAGGTATGCCTGTGACATACGGACGAACAGACAGACAGACAGACGGACATGACAAAACTAAAAAAGTTCCGTTTTTGCTAATTTGGCTCCGATACTCTAAAAATGGGACATTTATAGTATTAATTTTAAAAAGTTACTAATGTCATTTTACTCATTAAGTGATGTACTTTGATAAAGTTTTTTTTGATATCCCTTATATTAACGGAATAATCGCCTATACATACTTAACAATTACACCCTGTATTTATATTTTTTTAAAAGGTTGTAATGTTTATTTTACTTAAGTCAAACTGGCTGTGAAATATATGTGTGAAAAATCTTAATTTGAAGTAGGACAATTTTTAAAATGTTATGTTCTTCCAGATTTTTATTAATCATTTATTAATACAAACACAAAAAATATATAGCAAACTTTCTAAGCATAAGACACCTCTCTCTTTTTTATACTCTTTATTTTTAATAAACATTTATTTGAATACGATTTATCGTTTTTTTTCATGGTATTTTTGCCGTACAAAGGTTTAAGGCCCAACCCTGTACTTACTGGTTTTATTTCAGAGCAAAAGCCACTGGTGCCTGTTATTAAATACAAACTTACTTATGTTTGCAATAAAGTGTAACGCTAAGATCTATTCTATCAAATGTGGATGACATGTTAAGAACGAAGCTTCTAAATGTTATTAGTTATCACGGGGTATATAAACACAAATGATCACAAAATAAACCAACACTGCCACGATAAATAATACACTGTTGAGTAGATTTGCAAATTGTATCCAGTCAACAGGTGCACGCGCTTTTTTTTCATTTGCACTTGAATTTTCACCGGACAAGTTCTTATTATCGACTGGATCGAACTTTGTGAACACCACGTATTTGCCTGGTCCAGTACTAACCAATCTGTTAACTGCCACTATCCATCCTGGCGCTGGCGTCACTCGTCGGCTCAGAAACTTTAATATTAAAGTTTCAAAGACCCCAGCAATCGTCATTATCAAGGAATCTCGAAGAAACAGAAGTATGATGGGTGTGTTCGCGGTGTGCTTTGGCATCAGATAGGCTACTTCTGTGAGATAGATAAAATGACCGTAAAGACTAAAACAAATTAATGTTAATCTTATGTTTTTTTTTACGTCTAGCAGTAAAGAGATTAGTGTGAGCAGTACTATGATGACCGAGGGAACGACCACAATAGCGGCTGGACCTGCCGTTACTCTCTTCATTATAAAAGTGTATTTTAACATTGGATACGTATTATTTTCCATTTCACCGGGCGTGTGTTCATTTACAGCTTTCAATAGTTTCCATCCTGGTCCATTTTGAAATTTATCGCGAACGATGGCAGCTTTATAAGGAAATGTAAAATTTACTTTATCTTCGGAACTCGTCCATGAACCGAAATAGAGCGTGCAATTTTGAGTATCATAAGGCCACATTCGTAACATTGTTTGACAAATACCAGAGTGTACGACTTGAGGCATACACATCACGATGCCACTGTTCTGTACTGTACACGACGTGTACAGCTCATCTGTCGGGTATATTGTCACATCAGCGTTGATCAATGCCATTTTTGGAGTCCACATGCGTCTACTATGGACTTCTACTGTTTTGATGTTACCGTAATCTGAAGGGGTCCATTTCAAATATTCATCTTTCCAGGACAATCCCATCCACATATGAACAGTGAACGTTTCTTCTGACGCATCGAAACTAAAATATTTTAAAATCGTGAGAACTGACACGTTTATTGGCAATTTATGGTCTATAACTGGCCGAGCCTGTCTATTATACGCACAAAATAAATCGTTTGTCAGTTTGATTTCATAGTGATCTTGTTCTTTGCGCTCCTCGGGACATTCACATAATACAACAGTCACAGTTAGCAGTAAAGGTATACACAGGATGTAAAGTATGTCATGCTGCGACATGATGAAAATAATTATGATGGTTTCTACCTACATCATAAAACAGTTCTATTGATATCGATGAAATCGGACTCTAGAAGCCGCCCCCAGCGATAACAACGCAAATACGCTCGGCATTGCATTTTTATGTTTATGTAAGATCTATATTTAAATTTAAATGTTCGATTGGGTAAAGGCTTATTTATTGTAATTTATTATTTAGCATATATTTAACTGTGTATCGAAATGTTTGTTTTGTAATTCTAAATTAGTTTTAGATTTTAATTATGTTTTGTACATTTTAATTGTTTAAATCTAAACAATTAAAATGCATTGCTGCATACGTGACAGCGGCAGCAGAAACAAAGGGCCTACGAGAATACCAGCATTGCAGTTTTCGGACTGCAACAATAGCTGACGTAGGTCCTATTTGTCCGGCACAAAATGTCTATTTCCTTTCTTCTTAGATTTTGCGAGCTAACCAACTGACTCACAAAAACATGATATCATACTGTATTTTTTCTTTAGATCTTCTTGGTGTTGGTACCCTCATACTGGTATTCAGACGAACTGTTCAATACAATTTTTCTTCATCCTTCTTATAGATTATCTCAAAATATATGAGTTCCTTTGGTTGATTTCATCCATAAGGTACATAATTAACGGAGTATAATTTCAATAATTATCTTAGGTTTAACAAAGTTATCCAATGTGAACGTGACCTGTTTAACTGTGAACTGCCTAGCAGACACGTGGTGACGTGTCTGTGGGCTTGAAACGAAACGTCGCTACATTTTCTCAACTCTTGATGAAATTTGGCACGCATGAGCCACTTTTTATGATTCGCAATCGTAATTATAAATAACCAATTCACGTATCTAACTATAATATCGCAGTGTGGTGTAAATGTAGAATGTAGTTCTTTGGAAGGCGGCAGCGCCGCGATGCCCGGCGCGCGTCTATGTTTACAGATGATGTCAAAAAGTCTATTTAAAAGTGTTGTTGCAACTCTAGTAGACGCTTGTACCTAGTTTTCTCTAAATTGTTATCGTTAGAAGTATTAAGCACTAAGCATGGACACGAATGCAATTTCTTCTGGTATTGCCAAGTTTTCAGCCAAATTCTGCAAAGTGAGTATTGTTCTATTGTTTTTTCTACCTTTACAACTTTTGCTAATACCTATGCTGTTAATTCAATTTTAAATATACTGCTAGATAAATATGTAAAAATATTTTATATTTAGGTACGTTGTGCTTTTCAGATCCAGATGATGTTTGTTTGAAAGCGAAGAGCAAAAGTTGATTGACGTATGTAGTTAGGTAGATTTAAAACTAAACAAAATTATTATTAATGATCTATCAGTCTCTATAGTGTATGTATCTATGGAATTCTTGAACTATTGCCAATACTCACAGTTGTTAAAAAGCAAAAGCGTGCAGGGGAATCTTTGCTTAGGTTTTTACAATTCATACGTACATTTATACCTCTTATTGACTAGCCCCACTCCACATATTCCAACTCCATCTTCAGTCTTCACAGACTTCATCTACTTACGTTCTTGGCATGTTCTATAGGCACGTTTGCACGAAGTTACCTACCTATTTACCAATATGAAAAAATAAAAAAAGGTTTCAAATACAAGTTATATAATGAGTTTGTCTGGCCTTTTGGTATCATGGTTGTAAGCGATCCTGAATGCTCAGCCAGGTCGTGAGTTCGATTTCTACCTAGGTTCCACGGGTTATGTATCATTTATCTAAGCGGGTATTTTTTACTGTATGGATACCTATGTGTATTTGTATGTGTATGAAAAGGGAATTAAATACACACATAGTGTAAGTCAGGTGTAATTTAGCTACAATAAATATGTTTGTGTTTAGATAAGTACTTTTAGAAAATATACATGTATTATGTAGGTATATAAGTATACTACTACTCTTATTTTTATTTTATTTTATTTATTTTTTTATAAAAAAAGGTAACTAGCAATGTGGGATGGAGACTCACATTACTAGCAGATGCTATGTTGCTATGTTGCATTATAGCTTGTTAACCCCCCCAGCTAAGCTCAAAGGCTTGTGTTAGGAGTGGGTTCACGTCGGTAGTATAATGGGTAGGGTTCGAACCTGCGACCTCATGATTGCGAGACCGATGCCCTAGCCATTAGGCTACCGCTGCTATTTTATATAATTGGAACAATTATAAAAAATAAGGTAGAGCCGAACCACACGGCGCGGTACGGCACCACTCTTGCACCACACCGTAGAATTCGTCGCAAAAGCGTTCACACGGCGCGGCGCGGCGGTGCGGCTCCGCAGCCTTGTGCGGCATCTCGCGGCACCGCAGCGAAGTTTTAGACGTACAGGTGGATCAACGTAACTTGACCGGATTGACGTTAGGTTTTCATCACTTTCGCGCATGTCATAGAGATGCAACCCTAAAATTACTTAGGAAAACGAATAATTATGTTTAATCGATTAAAAATACTAACGAAATTTTGTTTCAACAATATAAAATACTATATTTAAGAGTTCATAAAAGTTTAAATTTAGAACAGTTACAGTAAATATTAAAGAGAGTTTGAAAAACAATTCCTTTTCGAAAAAATCACAAAAAACATGAGTTAGTAATACTTATTATGACAATGTAATGCGTAATCGCATCTCTAATTCTCTGGGTTTAGTTACCGCCCCCGCGCCCCGCTTCCTGTCACCATTTACTACTAAAAAATGCATCTGCGCAACCACTTTTCACCAACTTCAATCCGGTCAAGTTACGTTGATCCTACTGTACAGTCTGTTAGTTGAATGCACCCTTCCTTCTGCCGCGCAAACAACTGCGGGGCCGCTGCACCCCTCTGCGCCTCGTCTTGGCCCGGCGTGGCTATGTAGATTGGTATTTATCAGTACTCTGTAGGTTTCCGAACAAGCTCTGCCTAGTTTAGAATACGGTGGCCGTATGTGAATTCTCCCAAGCAATAATATTAATAGATACCTACCTAATATTGAAAGTAAAATAATGTCTAATAGGTAGGTGATATGACTATGAAAATATCTACGGGCGATTTATTTTCTCATTATAGGAGTTGCCGGTAGACAAAAGTGTGATATCTTCACCACTGTCAGCTGAATTTCTTTTGGCTCTTTTGACTCTGGGCACTTCAGATCCGGCACATTCAGAACTGCTGCTTTCACTCGGCATTGCTGATGATGATTGTGTAAGTAGATATGAATTTAAATTTCCTACACTTATTTACATAGAGGCGTGTATGATTATAAACCAATTATAACTTAAACAACCGATTTTATCGATTTTGCCAGCTTACAGCGACTAAGAATTTTAGGGACTGGTCACCAACTGGATGGTTAAGGTATATAGTATATATATAATAGGCCACTAGTTCGAGATAGTACGTAGTAGTTATTTCGTGAGTTTTGTTGCTGGCACAAAAAATATGTAATTTTTGTTCATAATATATGTATCTATATTATAAAGCTGAAGAGTTTGTTTGTTTGAACGCAGTAATCTCTGGAACGACTGGTCCGAATTAAAAAAATCTTTCACTATTGGATAGCCCATTTATCGAGGAAGACTATAGGCTTTGAATATATAGAAATATATAGACGAAGTTGTGCGTCGTATTTACAACTAGCTGACCCGCGCAACTTCGTCTGCGTAAATTTTCCCCGTATTTGCAAAATTTCTCATTACTGCTCCGCTCTTATTGGTCATAGCGTGATATTATATATTTATAGTCTATACCCTTACTCGATAAATGTGCTATTCAACAGTGAAAAAAATTTTCAATTCGGATCAGTAGTTCCAGAGATTATCGTGTTCAAACAAACAAGCAAACTCTTCAGCTTTATAATTCAGAAACGTTACGTTTAATTGCATACAGCGCGCAGCGTCAGTTAGTCAGCGTCGACGATTAGCGTGAGAGTAAAACCAACCTAAGCTAGGTTGTTCAATTAGACTTTGTTTCTATTTCAGATTCGATCAACTTTCTCCACTTTGTCCTCCCAACTAAGAGGAATCAAAAGTATTACCCTAAGTGTGGCTAATAAAGTGTATATACAAGAAGGCGACTACGATCTTAACTCGCAGCTCAAAGAAGACGCCGTCAATATATTTGACGCTGCTCTAGAAAAAATCAACTTCAAGGAAAGCGCCGCTGCTGTTAAGGCCATAAATGAATGGGTACTGATTTTTACTGATTGTGTTCAGTACAATAATGCGTACAGGGTGCTGATGGGGTTGCCACGGTTCTGCAGTGCGTCGGGCATATTCGCGGACGCTGGCATTGATAGTTTTGCCGCAATAATGCGTAAGCGCTGTGCCTCTATGCTTGAAGGGCTGCGATCCAGTACCAACAGTATCCTGTGCGTATTGGCTGACCGATGGGACGATGGGTGCAACTACATGCACTCAAATAAACTTTGAAGTTGCTTAGCGTATCATCGGACAGCATATTTTAATAATTAATATTAAGTTTTATAATACTAACACACACAGTAAACTTTAAAGTTTCATCTTGTTACTAACAAAATATGGATGCACTGGTCCGAAATAAAAAGTTATTATTATTATTATTATTAAGAAGTTTTTACTTCAGAAATATATAACATACTCGATATAGTTCCAGCGATTGACAATTTACTGCTCACCCGCTGCGTACGGAGTACGGAGCACCTACAGAGGATTATATTATACAAAGAAAATTAATTAAAATTAAAAATGTTTATTTGCATACAAGTTGGCTAGGTACATCATTTAAATAAATTGTGTGGTAGGATATACACAAACAACTCATTTTATTTTTTAGGTAGAAAGCAAAACAAACAACAAAATCAATGATTTGTTATCTGACGATGATGTCGACCGGAAGACTCGACTTATATTGGTCAATGCTATTTATTTCAAGGTAAAATAATAATACAATTCTTCTTGTCTTACGTACTTACATAACTGTTATTTTTTATTGTGGTTATGCAAATTTGGAAAAAAAATGGCACACAGCATAGTGGGTTCCAGTTCTGGTTGACGCCAGGGGAAATCTAAAAGCTAGTAGATCCGACCTACCTAATTTACAATACATTTCGCATCGCTGCATGCCTTCGTTTGGGTGTCCAATGTGTTTCTTCTCATCGAGGTCACTGTGGAGTAGACGTGTGCGGCCTCGGATCTTGTCGTGCAGCAGGAGTGCAGGTCGTATATCCCGCTACGCAAGCATCAATGATATAATCCGACGGGCTCTTGTCACCGCTGGCGTGACAGCTGTGATCGAACCAAATGGTTTGACGCGCAGTGATGGTAAGAGGCCAGACGGTATGTCTTTGTTGCCTTGGAGGATGGGTCGGCCCTTGGTATGGGATGCAACTTGCGTCGATACCTTGGCACCTACCCATCTGCTGCATCCGCTGAGAACCTCAAACAGCGTATACAGTAATCTGGTTGGGGATTATGTATTTGAGCCGTTTGGGGTTGAGACTCTAGGGCCGTGGGGCCCAAGTGCGCGCCTATTATATAAGGAAATTTCCCGACGTCTTATCAGTGCCTCCCGTGACCAGAAGGCTGGCCTTTTCTTTGCACAAAGAATTAGCATTGCCATCCAACGTGGCAATGCTGCCAGCCTTCTGGGAACGTTACCTGTTGACATCGATGGGGAGGAATTCTTTGACGCCTAAAAGGTTTTGCCCTCCTTTTTTTTATTTTAATTCTGTAAATATCTTGTATAAATGGATGTAAAATAAAGTAGTTTTTAAAATGAAATACCTACCTAATATTATACATATTTCTATTTTTATTTACATAGGTATCTAAATACTATTATAAATGTGATTTTTATAGATGTGTGTGTTTATTTTAGGGCGCATGGAAACACCCATTTAATTCGTCAGCCACAACCGAACAGCCCTTCTACGTAAGTGAAAATTCAACCATACAAGTTCCTATGATGTCTAAGGAGCATAACTATTCTTTAGGCTACAATGAAGAACTTCAAGCTCAGGTATGAATGTAGACATTAAATGTGCCATTTATATTTATAATTTCTTGATTTTAATTATGAACCATATATTATTAGGACATTATACGTCTAGCGTTCAAGTTCTGTGTTCAAGGCCCATACTTACAAGCGTTGTTGTAGTGTGAGTCACTCCTGCGCCACTACCCAAAATCTGTGAAGAAAAACTTTCTAAAAATGAAAAAATAGGACGCTTCATCCACTACCCCGCACTGATTCCCTTGATGAGATGGACTTCGACCTGTGACCTGTGACTTTGACCTCGCAGAGAGGCGGACCAGACTGGCCAGTGTCAGTGACGACACTCATGTAGTGGGAACGTTACTATTATATAAGTACTTACTTATTCTTTCAGTTACTAGAAATACCGTACATTGGCGAAGAAGCCAGCATGCTGATAGTGCTGCCTAACGTAATAGAGGGACTTAATGACGTCATGATAAAATTGGCGGCTGGACACGATCTGATGGCCAACCTTGCAAATATGCAAAAAAGACATGTACATGTGATGATGCCCAAGTTCAAGATTGAAACAACAATTGATGTGAAGGATTTGTTACAAAAGGTAGGTTCCACAGGTAGGTTCAACCTATCTACATGAGCGGAGGCAGGCTGAGGCGGATTCCCCTTCACGTCGAACGTAGTGTTGAGTCAAATGCACCGACCTCTGTCTCTCCCCTCTCTAGAACATGGTCTAACTACGTACTCGGTAAGAAAGATGCATCCAATCTAACAATAACAGGATCAACTGGCCTGCTGGGCTAGTGATTTACTAACAACTGGCCCAGCAAGCCAGTTGAACCACGACCCTGGCTGCTAAGCCAGGGGTCTTGGGTTCGATTTCTTTCCAGGATATTTTTTTGTGTGATGAACACGATAGTTTATTGTGTCTGGGTATAATTTGTCTTTGTAATTTGTCTTTGTAATTTGTCTTTGTAGATCTGTATTTGTGTTGCATATTACACACCAGATTAGGGAATTCCTTTTGCCCCTGGGAAATTCGAAATTATTTGGGGGGACTTTCTGGGGGACATTTTGAAGGTCATTTAGTACCATATTTTAGCTTCGAATATATTAATTGCATTCCGTAAAGAAAAATTCCGTAACGAAAATAAAACCTAACACCCCCCACTCCGCCTACCATGTAACTGTGTCGCTTAACGTATATGTATATACGAACTGTACGAAGCTCGCACAGATTGAGACGAGCGACTCCGAAATGTAATGGATTTAAAAATATTTTTAATTTTTTTTTTAAATTTTTAAACAATTTTTTTTTCTTTATAATTTCTTTTTTATTTAAAATTTAAAAAAATATTTTTTTTCACAAATATATTTTATTTTTCGCTTATTTTCGGGGCATTTTGATAAAGTTGGGGGAAGTTTACATGGTCATCTAACAACACTAATAGTACAATATCTGCCTCAGGGTTGCAGCTAGGGGGATTGAGGGACAATGGCCTACCTTCAGGGCCGTAACTATGACGGCATTCTGGGGTTAACTCAAGTCTAGCTATGGCACTGCTCTGCCTAGTTTGGGATCCATATATGCATTTGGGCCGTATGTGACTCGTCCCAAGATAAGTAAATTTACTCAGATAACAATTGTTATTTTAGATTGGAATCAAAGACATATTTGACGAGAATTCACTGAGCCTCACTAAGATTTTGAATAAACCAGAACGTTTGTATGTCACTGATGCCGTACAAAAAGCATTTATTGAGGTCAATGAAGAGGGTGCAGAAGCTGCAGCCGCTACTGGTAAGTGCGATTTTAATAAGGAAAGAAAAAATATAAAACGGATATATCTACATATAATGCCGTATGGTACTGGCTAAAGAATAGTGCCACCCTATCTCTTCCCGTGGGTGTCGTCAAGGTGACTAAGGAATTTCTAAGCGGAGGACGGACATCAGCGTCCTATGCATAATTTAAAGCCTTACTGCGATCGCCAACCCGCTCGCCAAGCGTCGAGATTATGGCAATTGCCCCCAGGATCTATAATAAGTAGGTTCTATTGGGGAGACCCGTGCCCAGCAGTGGGACATCATATGGATTAATATGATATCTACTCAAACAAAGGTCATAAGGCCATGTTCACTAACTACTTGGTGTTCCCTTAATGGTATTTTGGAGTCTATATTTTTAAAATTAACTAAACTGAAGTTTTACATAACTAAGTCATTTTAAATTCAAAATTTTAGTTAGTTGGTCACAATAAAGTTCTTATTACCGACTCCGCAAGTACCTACCGCTTAGATGACCCTCGTGAATACGGTCATAGCATCTTTAGGCCCTGCTTGACGAAAATCTAATGTGATATTAAAAATCGTAAGGAGAGGAAATCCGATTGATTTCATGCATTTGTTAGAGGATTTTGTAGGGAACGTAGAGGTTGTAGAAGGTGTAAGCTGATAATTATAAGAAAAGCTTTGATAGAATTGCTACGAGTATGTCGTAGCAATTGTATGTATGTAAAGCTTGTATAGATTTAGAACTACAATATACTATCTCATGTCAGGAATATTGACTACTTGTGTGTCATTTGAGAATGTAGCATAATGAGTTGTAACCAAAACTTACTGAGGGATAATGGTTCTACAGAACAGTATCACAATTGGAAGACCTTGTTCTGTTCAAGAAGTGTCAGGATGTAATGTGTGTGTCTGTATATTGTTTAAGGTTCCTATCACTCAGTTCAGTATTGTCGGGGTATCTATTCAGGGTAGTATAGAATAATACAAAGTAACAAATGGCAATCAGCATTATATTGTCAAAATATAATTCGCTCTGGTTATATCAAGGAATTGGAGTAGGGAGGTATGCTAGTGTCACTTCCAAGAGGACCTATTGCCTAGGAAAAGAAGTGATAAGAAAACTAGGCCGTCTCCTAACAAAACATTTGCCATATACATTTGCTAATATGATATTTACATAAGCAATCTGCAATGTATCTAATTGACTGAGACTTAGATATACCATTGCAATGTCTTACTATATTACTACAAGGCAGATGATTCACAACTCACAGGACAATAGACAATTAGACACATTGCAATATCTTTTCATCAGTCAATCAGCTAGTATACACAAACATTATACATAGTATAGAAAAACACTATTTATATAATACAATAGAAACAATATAAAGTAACTTTGAATAAGGATCGTACCTTCGCCGTCGGATGACACCAGAAAAAAGAGGCTAGGTCAGAATGTTACACTGCTTATAAAGGCTTCTCTCGTATTTTTATCATGTGGGTAGAATCCCACAGTTATAACTATTTAGGTACATTATTGATATTAGCAGTGTTTTCTAACATAATTCAACATTTAGATCGTTATACAACAATTTATATAAAACAGATAGACACTAGATTACATTATCCAATTAATACAAATATTAACTGTATTAACAATATTGTTTCATCAAATACCTACATATGTGGGTAGGATCCCACATTAGAGTTTGTTTAATAAGTACATCTGTGGTAAAAGAGTCTAGTCTAATTCGTTATTGATATTATCAGTTGCAATTACATTTAGTATATTCATTCCAACATCTGCAATGCATTCTCATATCTAATATCATAAGCATCATAAACAACTGACACAGTATTAATCACAATACAAACATCATCCTAAAATATCTGTGGGTACATCTATAATATAAATAATTGATTTATTAGATCTTTAAATTGTTCTGTGCCACAAGTAGGTATTTCATACAGTATAACATAACTACCAAACATAGTGCAGACACGGATGATCTTATAATCATCGTTATGATAACCAGTCAATACAATGTGATGGTTACACCGTCATCAGACTCCAGACCACCTCTCAAACTTATAAAACGGTTCCACCAAACCTTCGTTCGGTTTTATACAACAATACATAAACTGGAAGAATCAATATTCCAAAACACATCTACATAGTAGATATCAAAATCCAACACATGGATTGATTATATATATGGCTATTTACATAGCCATATAACACCATATCTAACACGGCCATACTGACAAGTGCTGCGTCTCGAAGCACTATAGGTTTAGGGCTAGAATAATACTTAGGTAGGTAGGCACCTTAATCGACCTAACTCAATGATTTCCTAATCACCTACCTATCTAATGACTAGCCTGAGTTCTAATTCTGTAATATCTACCTAAATGGCCACCTACCCACAAACTAACTAGCATCTAAACTCATGTTCAGAGAACGATTGATCCGGACCTCAGATGGATTGCTCTCCGTAAGCCCTACATTATGAAACCTCGTCACCGCCGCTTGTGATTGGCTCATAACTAGACATTACGTTGCTTAGCGAAATTTTGAATTTTGTCTACCGTGTGAATGTCGTCCGTTCTCACCCGCTGCTAGTGAGAGCACTAACCATCATAATGCTCTATCCGAGCTATAAACACAACTCAAATGCTCCATTATTTTTTGAGCTAACAAAACTCAATTGCTCCATTATTTTTTGAGCTATATTTTTTTTTGAGTTTTCCAGTGCTCCATTATTTTTTGAGCTATCAACCCTTGAGTTTCCCATATGCTCCATTATTTTTTGAGCTACGTCACAACGGTCACCCAGCGGTTTTTTTTTTGTTTCGAGCGAGTCGCATCAACGTGTTTCCATCCGCCCGCTGCAAGTGGATAAAGTCAACAACAAGCAACCGTCGACAGCGATTTTACCAGGTTTGCCAAAGGGAAATGCGAACAACCCAACCATCCAGCATCAATAACCTCCTTAACATTATATCATCGTAGTAATGTACTACCACAATCAGTCTTCAGGTCAAGTGTCAAGTCTCAAACACAAGTCTTTAGTCAAAATTCGATCTTATGTCAATTGGAATAGTACAATCACAACAACAACAGTCCCTACTACCTACGTAACTATCTATACTACACTAACATCTATATATATAATTAGTATCCACCACTATACTACTATATTTCTCACTTGCCACATAGTTTACTTGGTATAGGGGTGTTCGTTATATTACGTATCTGAATAAACAACTAGTTATTTATACCTAGTTCTCTTCGCATTAGTTATTTAAATCATAAAGCAGCTATTTACGTGTCAATGCAATTTATCAATTGCCTATAAATTACTGTGATAAAGAATTAATAAAAGCGCCATTAATGGCATTACTCTGATACTGCCTAAAACTCGGCAAATCGATATCACACGTAATAACTTTGCAACTTCCTAAGTGTTGCTTGCTACCAAAATAATAACAGGGTAACGAAAAACAATGACACGACAGCGCAAATAATAATAACGATTAACAATAACTAAAATAGAATATTTATCTAAAATCAAATAATTAACTTATTAAGTTAGCGACATAACTTTTTTAGTGATACGTTTAATTAATCAAAAAAAATGCTTTGAAAATTGTCAATGAGGCCAAAAATCATCCGCACCTGGCTCTCGATTGTACACGCAAATAACTCCCGACCACATCAAAAATTGTCTACTTAACCTACCTATGTGTACCTGCTGTGGCCAACAGCCATATTTTTTTTTTTATTATTTAAATAAGCCGACTCCCGCGTTAGGGTCCAAGCCCTGTGTCGCGGGGGACTTTTGCATACATACAAATCACGGACACAAAGTACACCCAGACTCGAAACAACAATTTGTGGATCATACAAAGTGGTGTCCCGTGTGGGAATCGAACCCACGACCTCTGGCGTAGCAGTCGGACACACTCCCATCGCGCCACAGAGGCGTAACAGTTAACACGTAACTTAAACGTCCTATGTAACAAAACGCATTTTGGTTATCGCTAATGAAGTGCGATGCTCCTCGTGAGGTGTTGTTATTCATTACCTAGGTACTAATAACGATAGTTCTAAAAATACGGTTTAACAATTAGCGTAATAACGTTATCTAATTGGCATCACACGTGTATTTCCGTAATATAATAAAAAACATTGTAAATCATTCAGAAGTGCAAAATAACCACAAATAAATAAGCACTATCTAGGTACCCAACTAAAAAGGGCATAACAGTATTTTGCAATTAACTGTTTTTGAAGCTGCTAAATTACCTACCTAATCATTAGATACAGAATAACTATTATTACATAAACAAGTACCTACTATCTAACTAAACACAAAATAACAGCATTTTAAAACCAAACGGTATCGCAAAGATAATATTGTAGGTACCTAGTTAATACGTACAGTACTATCTTATTAATCATTACCTACATGAGAACTAGCTACAAAATGCTACTTACATAAACTTATCAAAAAAAATATGACTATGACAATGACTATGTAGCTATTAAAATAATCGGCATTTCACGAGATCTACGAGTACCTACCTAAACTGAACAGGGAAAAAGAAGTAGTTTTAAAAAAATCAGTTGTTCAAACATAATATTTTAGATAGATCATGTCTATCATTATAATTTAAACAAGCTATACTTGAAGTTAGGTACCTACTTCTAATATCAATTTATTCATGTCATAGACTATTCTGTGATACAACCCTTGATTGTTCACGTTACTTATGATAAAAGTACCTATAAATTATGTCCATGTCGCCATAACTCTTACGGTCATATTGACAACTATCTTCTTTGCTCTCAAAGAAGGTTGGTACATAGGTACATAACCACAATTTGTTTTGCCAAATATCAATCCAGCTACCTGCTCTGCCCTGAGAGATAAGTACCAAGTAAACGATCGACTAGCTACTTCTTTTTATTTTTCAGTTTCAAAAACATTTGTTTTGTAAAGTTTGATCTTTAGATAAATCTTTAGATTATCGTTTGATCTTAAGATTTTTATTACGATACGATACGGTCTATTTAATTTCATTTTCAAGGCAGTTTATAGGTACACGATAGCTATATAAAGTGCTAATACAACCAATTAAGATTTATTACCTAATATTTATTAAAAAGAAATAATTAGTTACTGTAAGAATTACTGTAGGTACAACAAAACTATGTCAATATCGTACTCGTATATCACGATTATCGTATTATTCGCTAACACACACACATTTGTTTTTAGTATTTATATGGTCTAAGTAAGAGTAACATACCACGGTTACTATGAATTTCATCAGCTAACGTATTAAATAAAATTAACGGCAGTATTGTAATAACTGTGTCTATTGCTGCAATTTTTTTTATTCATCTCATTTGTCATAATGGTAACAAGTAGGTAGGGAGGTACTTAAATTTTCGTAGGCAATTTGTAAACTTGTTTAATACATACCATTACTAAAAAGGAAATTTAAACATAGCAACGAAGATAGCATTTTGAAATTAATTCATCGTTACTTCTTATTTGAATTATAAATCAGTTACCTACCTACTGCAAACGTAAAACAAACCTCGTATTATTTGATCTGTTATGGGTAGTTTTATTGCACAATTAGGTACCTACCACTAAATTGAAGTCAAAAGTAAGTCAATAGATATTTTGATAAATAACGTAGGTACCTACGTACGTATCAATGTCGATTTTGTAATTTATTCGTTATTTCTATAGTTATTCGTATTCACAATCACGGTAACCCAATAAACAATACAACTTCAAAGTAAATAGTCACTAATAAATCTCAAAAACAGCTAAGTAACTAAATAATTATTTTCTAGTAGTATTTTAATCTATGGCCCATGGCTCAATTTTATTACTGTTCAAAAGTTAGCACTTGGATGAACTGGGAACAGAACGTTTAAAAAAAAATTAAAATTTGAAGTTTCTAAAATTATAAAGAAAATTTTACTCTAAGTTAAATTTGAAAATGCATTAAAAACCTAAGACAGAAAATCAAACTAAATTAAATTAAACGAAGACATTCCAATCCAAAGACAATGACTTTAGTCTATGGCATCGGAACTGTCAAAGTCAAAATATGTTTACAAAAACAAATTTCTAATAAAATAAAACCACATTTTTATGTTATTTTAGTTATTAAATATGGTTTTTAGCTTGAAATAAGCACATTTAAACAATGAAAATGGAATTATAGTTAAGTTAAGTGTATATGTGACGGATTTATGAACCACAATATGTCCTTTTACAAAAATATTGTATCGTCGGGTTTATAGACAGGTTTTGAAAACTAATGACTCTGCAACTACAGACCCAACAGCTAATATTATGTGGCTGCTCTAGACTTCCCATAAAATCGCTTGGCCAATCTGACCACTAACTACCCACTTGTATTATACTAAGTGATCGTAATATTATTTGTACTTTTCTACATTGCCTGTAGTAATTGCATTATCACAGTACCTACAAAAATACGATGTGTATGCAGGTATTTGTTATCACTTCTCATTAAAAGGTAAGACATTTGGGATTACCCAAATAAGCCCACAAATAAGAGGTTTTAAATGTTTTGTTTACCTCCAATCAATGTAAATTGCAAAATGTTTAAGTTACTAAGCTTAGTAAAACTTGTTTCTAAATTCATGGCACAGAAACAATCAAAATCTTAGAGGTAAACAGATTGAATGTTCATGATGTGCATAGAAGTACCCAGATTCTATATAATATAACAGTACACATCTTAAGACTAACACACATAGCATAGATAAAACAAAAGTTGATATAATATAATTTGTTCAGAGTACCTGACAAACAATTTCATAAGATGTTTAAGACCTTTGTTGTCCTTTCTGCTTATCACTGAGAATTTCCTTGGGTGGGTTGTAGGGTAGGCAGCAGGAACAAAAACAGCCAGTATTGTAGATCATCTTGGGAACCAAGCATATGCAAATTGTATTTTAACGGCCCGCTTTGTAGATCATCCTTCCATTGTTTGGTTTGCCAGATGATAGGAACAAACAGCCAAATTGTTAATCACTCTGAGAGTGACCCATAGCAGGAAGCCATTCTGAAACTTGTAACAATTGTATTAGCAATGTGATCAGACACAAATCATAAGTGGAACGGGGTTTTTTTCCTTCACTTCCGATGTTAGAGGATTTTGTAGGGAACGTAGAGGTTGTAGAAGGTGTAAGCTGATAATTATAAGAAAAGCTTTGATAGAATTGCTACGAGTATGTCGTAGCAATTGTATGTATGTAAAGCTTGTATAGATTTAGAACTACAATATACTATCTCATGTCAGGAATATTGACTACTTGTGTGTCATTTGAGAATGTAGCATAATGAGTTGTAACCAAAACTTACTGAGGGATAATGGTTCTACAGAACAGTATCACAATTGGAAGACCTTGTTCTGTTCAAGAAGTGTCAGGATGTAATGTGTGTGTCTGTATATTGTTTAAGGTTCCTATCACTCAGTTCAGTATTGTCGGGGTATCTATTCAGGGTAGTATAGAATAATACAAAGTAACAAATGGCAATCAGCATTATATTGTCAAAATATAATTCGCTCTGGTTATATCAAGGAATTGGAGTAGGGAGGTATGCTAGTGTCACTTCCAAGAGGACCTATTGCCTAGGAAAAGAAGTGATAAGAAAACTAGGCCGTCTCCTAACAAAACATTTGCCATATACATTTGCTAATATGATATTTACATAAGCAATCTGCAATGTATCTAATTGACTGAGACTTAGATATACCATTGCAATGTCTTACTATATTACTACAAGGCAGATGATTCACAACTCACAGGACAATAGACAATTAGACACATTGCAATATCTTTTCATCAGTCAATCAGCTAGTATACACAAACATTATACATAGTATAGAAAAACACTATTTATATAATACAATAGAAACAATATAAAGTAACTTTGAATAAGGATCGTACCTTCGCCGTCGGATGACACCAGAAAAAAGAGGCTAGGTCAGAATGTTACACTGCTTATAAAGGCTTCTCTCGTATTTTTATCATGTGGGTAGAATCCCACAGTTATAACTATTTAGGTACATTATTGATATTAGCAGTGTTTTCTAACATAATTCAACATTTAGATCGTTATACAACAATTTATATAAAACAGATAGACACTAGATTACATTATCCAATTAATACAAATATTAACTGTATTAACAATATTGTTTCATCAAATACCTACATATGTGGGTAGGATCCCACATTAGAGTTTGTTTAATAAGTACATCTGTGGTAAAAGAGTCTAGTCTAATTCGTTATTGATATTATCAGTTGCAATTACATTTAGTATATTCATTCCAACATCTGCAATGCATTCTCATATCTAATATCATAAGCATCATAAACAACTGACACAGTATTAATCACAATACAAACATCATCCTAAAATATCTGTGGGTACATCTATAATATAAATAATTGATTTATTAGATCTTTAAATTGTTCTGTGCCACAAGTAGGTATTTCATACAGTATAACATAACTACCAAACATAGTGCAGACACGGATGATCTTATAATCATCGTTATGATAACCAGTCAATACAATGTGATGGTTACACCGTCATCAGACTCCAGACCACCTCTCAAACTTATAAAACGGTTCCACCAAACCTTCGTTCGGTTTTATACAACAATACATAAACTGGAAGAATCAATATTCCAAAACACATCTACATAGTAGATATCAAAATCCAACACATGGATTGATTATATATATGGCTATTTACATAGCCATATAACACCATATCTAACACATTCAGTATATAATTTAAACCTATTATGGCGATAGCCATAGAATAAGTCTATAGCCAATAAGAAACTCAGAAACGTGATTTGATACCTGATTAATAATTGTAATGTTTGTTACTTATAGGTAAAAAGGCAATAAGAAAGAAAAAAGGCCCAAGGGAGTTCTACGCCGATCACCCTTATCTGTTCCTACTGCTTGGCGGCAATCGAGTTCCGGTATTCGTAGGAGTCTACCGTGGAAATTAGCTCTGTAATCTGTAAATTGACTTATTACCAAATACGAACATTCTGTAAAACCATGGGCGTACCTAGGAGATTTTTTATTGGGGGGAGAGGGGGTTCGTAATTAAGGAGGGGTGGGGTGTACAACTGACCTTTTTGCGACTGACGAACCATTATCTAAATACCAGGCCACTTAGAAAGTTTTGCGAAAAAAGTTTTTATGTTTAAGGCACTGGCCACTTTTAAATAACCAAATTTTTCAAAATAACTACAAAGCTATTTTGAAAAATTTGGTTATTTATAAGTAAAAATACCATTGTTCGAATTTCGAATTCCTTCTCATTTTTTCGAGAGCCAAATTAAACTATTGTGTCTCATTAAAAATGCATCTGCATCGAGAACTTGAATAGTCCATTTTTCGTGCGATGATTTGCTACGATTGTAAATGTGGCCTAAAACCTGATGAGTCATTTGATCGACTTTGAATGGCTTTTATAGATGAAGGACCTTTACTTTATAACAAACATCTACCGTTGGCATAGGGAGTTCAAGCGTGGTCGCCTTACTCAGGGGTCGTCCTACGACGGCTGTCACGGAAGAAAGTGTGCTGACAGTAAAAAAAAATATACAATAAAACAGGCGAATTACATACGAATACGAAGAGATTCAGAATACACTGCAGATTGGTTCGGAAAGCATTCACAAGATTCTACACGAGCAGCCTCGCGTGAGGAGGATAGTTTTGCGCTTGGTGCGGCACAACCTCACCGAAGCTCAGAAGCAGGCCCGTGAGGAGTGGTGCCGTGATATGATTCAAAAACCGGGCAAGTGCATGTCGGGCCACGCACAATGTAGTCACCCATCCGAGTAATGCGGCTTATGAAGTGGTTCTTTTGTTGTTTTTATTTTATACTTACATTGTTATACCTACATAATAATAATTGGTTGTTGGTCTAGTGGTTAGTGACCCTGACTGCTAAGCCGGAGGTCATGAGTTCGATCCCCACCCAGGATAAAACTTTGTGTGATGAGCACGATGGTTTATTCTGTGTCTGGGTGTAATTTATCTATAATATGTATATATTTAGAAATATATAAGTATATTTATCAGTTATCTGGTTGCCATTGTACAAGCTCTGCTTAGTTTGGGATCAGACGACGTTGCGTGAGTTGTCCCAAGATATTCCCATTTGATCAGCTGTTACTCGTAAACTTGTAATGTCTTCTTAGCTGTGATAGTTTTCCTTTTAATTTCACTATATATACTACCGTGTTTTTTTTCACATACTCAACATCAACCATTTATCTGGCGGGGGATATGGGGGGACATTTGACTCTAACAAAAATTTGCACTTTAAATGTTAATATTTCACAAACGGATCCCTAAATCTAAAAATGGTCTTCACACGATGGTATAGGTGAGAAAAAAATCACATCCTCATTTTACATATAGGGCAACTACCCTAAAAAAATGTTTCTCTATATTTTATTCTTTCACTTTGTCGGCGTAAGTAATATGTGTATCCATGCAAAATGACAGCCTTCTAGCATTAACAGTCTCTGATTAAAGCTACGGACGGACGCACATGGCGACCCTATAAGGGTTCCGTTTTGCCATTTTGCAGTCAGTAATCCCAGCCATATCTGCAATAGTGTCAACATATGGCTAACGATGCCACCCCCGCATTCGTAAACACCTGTGCCTACTTAAATAAGCAGGCGCATCGTGTGTGAGCCGGGCGCGCCGAGCGAGCATAGTGTCTATCACTATACAAACCAACACCTTCGAGTCCAAAGGGGTGAGAGTATTCGTTGTCATGGTCGCTGGTCACTCGGACCTGGATCTCCCCCGGGGTAACCACGGGTCTCATCCGGCTCAGACCGCCCAAACGGCACGAGGGCCGACTCTCCCCCTTTCTCCCTTAACAACGAATCAAACAGGAAACCTACATTCCCGACCATCAGGACCTAACCTTAGCCAAGGGTAGCAGTGGAATCCGCTGTCATCGGGCCAATTGCCCCGATATAGCCTCTACGCAACCCCCGACGGAGTTGTTGTGACGACCCGATAGCGTAGCGAGAGCTCATTTGTTTGTTGGCGCTCGAAGGAGCAACATCTCTGAGCTCTAATTGTTTTTGTATTTAGGGCGTGTGAGCCATTTTTCGTGTGACGTAACTCGACCGGATTGAAGTTAGGTTCTTATCACTTTCGCGCATGTCATAGAGATGTGACCCTGTGAATCGATTAAAAATACTAACAAAAATTTTAATTCAACAATATAAAAATACTAAATATACATGAGATGATGTCATAAAAGAACAGGAAACTACTGCGTTACATAAGCGTTGTTACTACTGTAGCGTTGTCTCTTTCTAGAGGTGATAAATTTTGTGAGGTTATGACGCAGTCCTGGTCTAAACGTCTATGTAAAAATGCATCTGCGCAACCACTTTTCGCCAATCCGGTCAAGTTACGTTGATCCTACTGTATGATTTACTTTGTTTTGATTGATTTATTAGTTTTATTGTTATTTAAACATTTGTGAAATTAAAGTTAAGTTTTGTTGTAACGTTCTTTTTTTTTAAACTAAATCTACTCCTGTTTCTAATAGTTTAGATTCTTTCAATTTGAAAACATATTTTTTACAAATTCAGTATATTTTGTTATTTACGAAGGAAGTCTTTGTATAGAAAATTAATATTTTTTTTATTTTAGTGTAGTATCTCCCTCCTCCCATTTTTTTTTCTATAATAGTGTACTAGTAATATTATAAACAAAAAAGATTTATATTTTTGTATGTAACGAATAAACTCAAATATATAAAGAAAGCTGCATTATCATAGAGTCACAAAGGCTATATTTTGTTCTCAAAAAAATTAGAGATCCTTACGAAAACTGCGTTTATTTATAGTGGAGAAAAGTCCGTGCGAAGCCGGAACGGGCCGCTAGCTGTTTTTAAAGAAACCGCATCTATTTTTCAAGTAAACCAGATGTTTTGTCTTTTTGTGGGTAGGAGTGAACAAACTGACACGTATCCAATGACTGTTTTACATATAGACACGCCTTACCGAACTCTATTTTGGCAACACAAATGCACGGTAACCACCGAAATCCCAGTTAATAAGACATCAATCAGTATCACGACAGCATGTCCGTACCTACTGCTTGCATAAAATAAATTCGGCGAAGCACGCCAGATAGCATTTTATTTGTAAACTTCGTTAACAAATAAAATGCCATCTGGCGTGCTTCGACGATGCAATAATTACACTGCAACAGTTTAGGATATCAGAAACGTCTATTGTTTTTAAACTTTCGCGATTTTTATACATATTAGATATATTTCGGGACTTAACCGCGTGAATTTTTTAAAGGTACAAACCTTTTAGTTACCCGACGTTTCGATCGAATTGCACCGATCGTGGTCACGGGTCGACTGATGGCAGCTTAGCAATGTCTCCGTGAGGCGCTTGGTTTTACAACTACCGCCTGTTATTGATAATTTTGATAATTTGTACTGTCGGTACTTCTACACACTACACTTACAATTATTGAAAACCCGCCAGTTTTTATTTTCAAACGAATAACAACACTAAAGTAGATGCGGTTTAAAGGGTTCCGTAGTAAACAATGAACCCTTACTAGGTATTTCTTATTTTAATAGTAGCTACCTATGTAGCTTTCCAGCCAGTTCGTAACCAGGATGGAAACTTTAATGTACCATTTGAATTATTATATTTTTATTTTATTTTGGTAATTAAATATTGTTACAGGTGGGTATGCTACTAACGCTACTAACATGATTTTAAATCAAAGCAAATTTTAAACAAAGATTTTATTGGGCCCTCGATAAACGTGTCTAGAATTTTATAATATTTTTTTTTTTAAAACATCATCAAACACATTATTTATGTTTCAAGTTAGCAGGCTCATCATCAGGATTTAATTTATTTAAAAGTTTTTATTTTGTGTAGGTAGTGACTGGAATCATCATTTTGTTAAAAAATATAGTAGGTATACTTGGCGACTACCGCACACGCAAGGTGGCTTTTATTCTAAATTCCGGGAATTTTTAAAGCCGCTTTTTTATTTAATTTAGTTTATTATAAAAATAATTATTGAAATCGGACATCTGAAAAAAGTCATGCTGATCTGATACAAAAAAAAAAACAGACAGACCAAATAATTGACTGCCTCTGTGGCGCAGTGGGAGTGTATCCGACTGCTACGCAAGATTTCGTGGGTTCGATCCCCATCCAGGATAAAACTTTGTGTGATGAGCACGATGGTTTATTCTGTGTCTGGGTGTTATTTATCTATAATATGTATGTATTTAGAAATATATAAGTATGTTTATCAGTTGTCTGGTTTCCATAGTACAAGCTCTGCTTAGTTTGGGATCAGATGCGTTGTGTGAGTGGTCCCAAGGTATTATAAGAAAATTATAGGTATAACTTGTTATGTAGGTTTAATTGGGTAAAATGCCATGCCAAGGTCAAGTTAAATTTAGAATGGATTAAAAAGTTTAGCGAGGTTTATCACACACGCATGATGCAAAGCAAAAGTATTTTCATATTTTGAATCTATTGTTAATAATGAAACCTCTTTGGTTGTACTGAATGTAACTGGCTGGTTTTCATACAAGACTAATCTAACGACATACTAATTGTATAAAATAATGCGTTCAGTGGATTGTGAGATATCAGGTAATAAAGAATATTACATACATACATACAAGATACGCGCGAACAACTTAACCCTTCCTTACAGTTGGGTCAAAACTAGTTCCTGCCAATTTTTAAATTATTTTTCAATCTAGCAAAATGAACTTATGCGACTAAGAAATTCGGTGCATTTTAAAGATTTATTACAAAAAAGGTAAAAATGCAACGAACGCGGCGAATATGTACGGTTTACGGACCTAATGCAGTATCGATACGAGTAGCACAAATGTGGTTCAAGCGTTTCAAGTCTGGAAATTTTAGTGTGAAGGATAAGGGTCGCTCTGGACGCCCTGTTACGAATAAAATCAGTGCCATATTTGAAAAAGTGGAGCAAGATCGACATATTAGTAGTACAATAATTGCATTTTTGAAAGATAGAAAAATTTGAATCCAGACTCAGGAATCGAACCCGAGACTTCCGTAGCCAAACCGGGGCCAGAAGCGACAAAATAGTTTTATGTCATTTACAAAAGCCTGGGTACAAGAAAAAACTTGATATTGGGGTACCACATGATCTCACTGAGAGAAACTTAATGCAAATTCCATTTGCGATTCTTTGTTGAAACATTACAATTCAGACCCATTTCTTTAAATGGTTGATTACGGGTGTTGAAAAATGGGTCACCTACGATAAGAATGTCCGAAAAAGATCGTGGTGGAAGCATGGATAAGCCCCACAGACCGTGGCAAAACCCGGCCTGACTCGGAACAAAGTGATGATGTGTGTATGGTAGGATTGGAAAGGAATCGTCCACTATGAGCTTTTGCCGCCGGGTAAAATTTATCTCGCGCGTATCAATGGCACGTAATTCGCCTCATCTGAACAGGCTCTTACGTAAGAACTAAGAGACTGCACTCGTAGCGCCGGAGAAGATGCGATTCTGATGATCAGGACGATAAAAATGCTGGCATATGCGAACTTGACAGTTTAATCATCACCATCATTAGCACGGGATGACTGATTTATCACATTGTTGCAGGAGATTAGCATAAAGTGCTAATAGACGAGTGATCTAATAGCAAGATAAAAATAATTATGTAAGGGGGAGCCGAGTCCATGTTCCGGGCGCCAAATGCCATATTTAGGCGGCGCCAAATATTATATTTTTGGGGCCAGTATTGAGTCAAGTGAAATAAAAAATCGAACACAAGGTGAAGGCATTATTAACCAAGTTAAGTTTTATACCCGGTTCCCAATTATCGTAGATCCGGCACTGCTGATAATATACCTAATAATTTATTGTTTTATGTGGAGATATTTGAAAAGGTGTAAAATAAATAATAAAATTGGTTTATTTACTTTAACTTACATGCTAAATTACAAGTTATGCCTAGTTTACACGTATTAAGTGGTTAAGTAATTAACTAAATTTTAACTAAATTGTAGCGTGTAAACAGCCACTTAATACCTCTTAAGTCATAAGTGTTAAGTTACGATTTAGTGGTTAAGTGAGCAAGTGGAATAGAATTGATTCTATTTTTGGTTAAGTAACCCATCCTCCCGCACCCTGCGCGGGGCGATGAGCGGGAAATTTTGACATTTAGTTCTTGTTTGGACGGGAACCTATAAACGAGAAATTCTTGTATATATATATATTTAAATATACTTTTATATACTGGATGGCGCAAAAGTAAAGACCCTATTTGGTTCAGCTATAACATTTTTTCTAAATTAGAAAACTAGATTTAGATTTTTTTAAATGTATATTTGTGCCATTAAATTTCGTACCATTAGGATTTAAAGATGATGTCTTTTAAATGGTGACCTCCAGAGTTGATACACATTTGAGCCCTATTTATGACATTTTGCATAACTTGCCGTAACACTTCCTGCGATATGTTCGTTATTTCTTGACGAATGTTTTCTTTTAGAGCTGCGAGAGTCTGTGGCTTGTTCACATACACCCGAGATTTCAAAAAAACCCAAAGAAAGAAGTCTGGACTGGTCAGATCAGGTGATCTTGCAGGCCAAGGCAAATCGCCAAAACGAGAGATAACTCGGCCTGGAAAAGCGTCCCTCACTAAGTCCATAGTGTCGCGCGCTGTGTGTGCCGTAGCGCCGTCTTGTTGAAACCAGATGTGCTCCAGCCCCAATTCGTCCAAACTGGGTATCAAAAACTCACGTAACATGGTTCTGTAGCGTTCTCCAGTGACAGTTATCGCATTGCCTCCAGCGTCTTCGAAAAAATAGGGTCCGATCACTCTGTCAACACAGATGCCACACCATACAGTAACTTTTAGTGGGTGTAGAGGTGTTTCTTGAATAATGCGCGGATTATCAGTGCCCCAGAACCGAGTATTCTGCTTATTGACATGCCCTGAGAGATGGAAATGCGCTTCGTCACTCATAACCAATTTTGAAGGAAAATCATCCTCTTCAAGGTTGAGGTTTATGACGCGCTGGCAGTAATCTAGACGAGCTCGGTGGTCAGCAGGCAGCAGCTGATGAGTCATTTGAGTTTTATACGGGAACATCTTTAAGTCTTTCACCAAAATACGCTGCAGGGTCCGTCTGGAAATGCCCAATTGCGTGGCACGTCGCCTCGTTGATGTTTCTGGACACTCTTCCACATCTTCGCGCACAGCATCGATATTTTCAGCTGAACGGCCTGTTCTTGGTCTCCCAGACTTAGGTCTATCCAATGTTGAGCCAGTTGCTTCAAGGCGTGTGGCAAAGCGTCGAATTGTGCGACCAATCGGTGCCGGACGGTGGGGAAATCGTCGACGAAATTCACGTTGTGTTCTTATCATTGATGAATTATTCCGTAAGAACATTGACACAATTATTCCACGTTCTTGGGGAGTAAAACGGTCCATGTTTATTTTCAGTGTATTTTACATTTGTTCACTACACAATTTTCAACAACAGAATGACAGAAAATGTCATATAAAAAAAAAAAGTATTTTCTTTAGTGCCAGTACTTTTGCGCCACCCAGTATAATCTGAATCTCGGAAACGGCTCCAGCTAATTTTCATAAAATTTAGTACTCAGGGGGTTTCGGGGGCGATAAATCGATCTAGCTAGGTTTCATTTTAAGAAAACGTCGTTTAATAAAACCTAGGTCATCAACGCACTAGATATTAATGGCAATTTCATATTTTACTTTATCAATAATTTATTTACCCGTGCGAAGCCTGCCCCGGCTTCACACGGTTGTCAAATTGTAACTTTTATACCTTGAGTTACATACAAAACGACATTGTTTTCGTAGGGATCTCTACTTTCTTTAACAATAACGTATGGTCAAAGAATTTTCAAAATCGGTCCAATAGTTTTTAAGTTTATTCGATACATACAAAAATACAAATCTTTCATAATATTAGTGTAGATTACAGAATTTAGAACTTCAACACCCTCTTGGTCGTCCATTACGATTTTATGAACTAAACGGATAAGCTTGACACGTGTAAACCGCTACTTAACAGTAAGTTACATAAAATTGAGTTAAAATTTAGTTGACGACTTAACCACTTAATACGTGTAAACTAGGCTTATATGCTTAGAGTAATGATTGTTTATCCTTTTAATAAACAAAACTTGTGTAAGGAAGCCACCTTACACAAGTTTTGTTTATTTTGTTAGGAGAGCAGGAGAGCCCTTCTGCTCTCTTAACAAAATTAAACTGCTAAATATTATTGAATTTACTTTTGGTGGCACCACCCCACTCTGGTTACAGTAAATCATTATCGATTGAAATAATGAGATATAGTTAATATATATTTTGTTCACAACACATCAGGAGTTGTCACATATCGTAATGCCTTAAATGGCCATACAAATTTTCTGTAAATACTACGATAGTCTTCGGTTAATCATGACGTCATTATATTTTATATTGGTGACTTTTAATAACTTCTGCGTGCTATTTCTATTTCTTATACATCTAAGAACACCCTCAGTAATCCCTGTTTTTTTTAAACGTTTATAATTCAGCATAGGTGTAATAGTGGTAGTGATAACGAGTATTTAATTTTCTTAATTAGGTTGTCGGTTAGAGAATTGGGGTTGTTATAGAAGAGTAATTCGTGAATGTTAGAATTCTGTAGATTTCAAAGTCTGCTTTTGTTGTATGTTTTAGTGATAAATACCGTTTCATATCATTAGTAAGACATTAAAGAATTGAATTGTGATCTGTTAAAGATGTGTCGAGGACAGCTGTAAACGCAGAGGTCATTCGATTGCTTATTTTAACAAAAAAGTGATCTATGCAGTTTTTACCTCGAGTAGACAATGAGCGGGAAATAAGCCGTTAAGCTTCATCACATTTAAATAGTATTTTCTATAATAATAATAATAATAATAATAACCATTTATTTCAGGCTACTAAGGCCCATCTATTATTCTGCTCGTTAGAGTCTCTAGGGGTTCACAATTAAATTGATATTAATATTACTGGTTAGAAGGTACTACGCGTACGGCGTATATGGGACTCTATGCTTTCGAGATGTTTATGAATTGAATTAATTATGTTGTTACAGGAAGGGGAACGATAAATGCCTAAAATTATGGTATCCGAAGTAGTTAATTGGAGACATCATGTCTTCAGATAACTACTTCGGATACCATAATTCTGTTGTAATATAATTTCTTGAACTTGTTGTTTATTTTTAATGTAAGCAACGACACCATCATTTTGATAAAGTAAATGGATAGTATAGTATGAATTATAATTATCTATGGTAGGATTTTATTGGTGAGAGACAAGGCGGCATTCGGTGAAAATCAAAGAGTCTCAATAGGTAGGTACACAGGAAAGACGGTGAAGACACACAGTTTAATGAAGTTTTGAAGGATTACTATTTACACTTCTAATGGTTTTACACAATATATATATATATATATATATATATATATATATATATATATGCATAAGTTAGCGCCCTTGAGAAAAGATAAATATTTATTATTTAAATCCTTCAAAGAACATTCTACTAAGCCAGCAAACTGTGTATTGTCTAGTTCCTTCAGGTTACTTAAAGAGTTTGTCATTATAATTGTAAGTTATTTTACTAATAAGTCTGTCTAAGGCACGCTTGTTAGATTAACATCCTTATGTAACCTACATTTTTAAGCAAATAAATGATTATATATAAAATTAAAATATTATTGATTATTAGAAATTGCCAACATACGAGAGTGTGGTATCTTCACCACTGTCAGCTAAGTTTCTTTTAGCTTTATTGACGTTGGGCACCTCCGATCCTGCGCATTCAGAACTGTTGCAGTCACTCGGAATTCCTGACGATGATACAGATAAGTATCTATTATTTATTTCTGAACCAAAAATCTGGATTCATCCCTCCTAGAAACTAAGTACATAACTATAATACAGAGAACACTTGCTGCTCTTTCGTAATTGGCAGTTATTAGACCATATGGGTAGATTTGGCCTTTGGTAATGTAAGTAGAAGACTAAAGATTGAAATTTCAACATTCGGGCAGGTTTCATTTTAAATTATTTTCATGAAATTTAAAAAACTTGAATATAACTGAAGAATCTTGTTGCGCAATCACACAAAATATGTAATTTACAGATTCGATCATCGTTCTCGACAGTGTCGGCCAATCTGAAAGCAATTAAAGGCGTTACTTTAGGTGTAGCCAACAAGGTGTATATTCAAGATGGCGACTATGATCTCCACTCTGAACTCAAAGAAGACGCCGTCAAGATATTTGACGCTGCTATGGAAAAAGTTGACTTCGGTAAAGCGTTGCTGCTGTGAAAACCATTAATATGGATCAACTCCATACCAAATTTTCGCTCCAGCCGTTTAGACGTGAAGAAGTAACAAACATACACACTCACAAACTTTCACCTTTATAATAATATTAGTGTAATTGAGATAATGCTCCATCTAGACGTTATCAAAGGTTTTAATATACATTTTAAAGTGACAGACAGTGTGATAAAAAAATAAGTAACTGCTCGCCGCAACACCATTTTAAAATTTACTTTATCGGTCAAATCAAATCAAATCAAATCAAATAATTTATTTGCCAGAACATGGTACATTAGATTTTACATAATTAATATTTTCGCATATTCTGCCCACATAAGGCGTGCAAATGTCATCATATATATCTATTTTATTTATTACAAATTAAATTAAATTTTACTTACATTATTTGGATATTTGGATATCGTATTTGGAGGTCGTTTATTTGCTGTGCTGGAGTGGTTCCGATGACCATGGTCTATGAACATGACTGTTCTAGTGTATACGTAACGCAAACATGGATAATATTTCAGGTTCAAAACAAAACTAAGAATAAAATCAAGGATCTGTTAAGTGAGGACAGCGTCGATAGCTCAACCCGTCTTGTACTTGTCAATGCTCTCTACTTCAAGGTACCTACATGTTAAACAAATGTTCTTATTTTCTTTACTTTATTGCTTAAATAGTGCAAATTACTTTACCGTACGTTTTGTTTCAGGGAACATGGAAAAACCCGTTCAATGGTCGTGTCACTACAAATCAACCATTCCACCTCAGTGCAACTTCAACTAAAGACATTCCTATGATGTATAATATGGCAACCTATGGTCTTGGCTTCAGTGAACAACTTCAAGTTCGGGTATAATCCATGTCGTTTTTAATATTATAAACTAGTTGCCCATTATAAAATTTTCCGTACCTATGTTATTTTTATTTTATTTGGTACTAGCAGCCTGCCTTGGCTTCGCCTTCATATAGTAGCTTTTTATAGTTTAAGTTACATTATTGTAATTTTGGTAGAGATCTCTATTTTTTTGACAATAAAATATAGCCTATGTTACTCCTCGATAATACAGTACCTTAAACAGTTCTCTGCATCACCGTAAGATTGACTGGTAGATAATACCTAAGGCATTAAGTCCGCCTTTGTACAAATTTTGTGTGCAAGAAGTTAAATAAATAATATAGCTTCTTAATGGTGAAAGAACTTTTAAAATCGGTCCAGTAGTTAGGAACCTATTCAATGCAAATAAACAACCAAATATTTCCTCTTTATAATATTATAAATATAGATAAAAGAACTAGTGTAATCTCTAGTCTCTTGGCAATGACGAACACAACAAAAAATAATTATACAATTTGGTGCAGTCGTTCTGAAGTTATGCGCGTACATTTCGGCGATATAATATACAGATACATTTTCGCATTTCCTCATCTCATCAGTCCTGTGCAAGTCCGTATGCGTATATTTTCCCCGTTTTTGCAACATCCCTGTGACATACGGATGGAGCAGTAGGTACAAGGTGCCTTAAAATATCGCATTAACTCCACTGTAATTGTATTCCTAGGTTCTGATGTTCTGATAGGAGGCCTGGTGATCTGTGATAGAGGTAATTTTATACCTTCGTCAGGCACCAGCGATCCTTAACCGAAATTTGTGCACTAGGTAAGTTGTAAATAATGTTAATAGTATGTATATAGTTCGTATGTAGGGTTATCTAGCTTGTAGTTATTAACATTGTAAATTTTAATAAACTATAGCTCTATTTTTTATGTTACTATATTTATGATTCGTGAGAATTTAATTGGTGAGAATTGAACGATATATTTTATTATTACAGTATTACTTGTACAAACGAAATAGCCTATTAATATAGTACACAACAGTAAGTACTTCTTTGACTTTGACAACCGGTAGGTAAGTCAAATTAATTAAAATATTAATTGAAAATGTTATTTTCCTTAAACAAATTTTACTGACTGTTATCCTGTTTTTGCATTACACATTATATGTAGGTACTTTATTGTAATAGTTACCTATTTATAAACACAGTCCAATAACTTATAAACTTTTTACACTGTGCTATAAATATAAAGAGTCGTTGAGACCGTAAATATTGAAACCATTACCGTCGTTCAAAAAAATTTACAGCTGTTGGAGTTACCGTATGTTGGTGAACAAGCAAGCATGCTGCTAGTGTTACCTAATGAGATAGAGGGACTTAATGACGTCGTGGCGAAGTTGGCCGCTGGACACGATCTGATGGAGGACGTTGCAAATATGCACAAAACAAAAGTACAAGTCACCATGCCCAAGTTCAAGATTGAAACAACAACTGATTTGAACGAACTGCTGCCTAAATTCGCGAGTTTATCTTCATCAATCATCATTTATCAACATTTATCGTCACCAATTTATCATCAGTTATGACGATCAACATCGGTCATCCACATCATCAATAAATGCATCAACCATCATCATGAACATCGTCATCGATTCGTGAGCAGAGACCAAATTACAAAAAAAAAAACAAGCAGCAAGAATTATGGCTACCACGATCAAAATTCAATCACTCTTGGCCCAATCTTTAATTTTATTTTCTTAGAAATACAACATCTCTAAGAAAATAAAATAAAATTAGATATAAAACAAAGCCATAGTGAAAATGCATGTCGGGCACAATGTAGGGTTATGTAGCTGCCTAGCACAATAATGGAGTATAAGAATTGGGTTTCTTGTTGTTTTTGTTTCATACTACTAACAAATATAAAATAAATATTTTCTATGGAATTTGCCAAAAATTTCATCTTTCTAGTACTAAAGGTCTCTGAGCCAAGAGCCAACCTGGGGACGGACAGACAGACAGACGGACAGACAGACAAACAGACGGACATAGCGAAACTATAAGGGTTCCGTTTTGTGTCCGTTGTGATAAGTATCTATAGGTACCTACTTAACCAATATGAATTGTGATGGCCGCAAATGTAATTGGCATTTGGCATTTTCTTGCAGTGACTTTTCTCATAGGAACCCATATGAACAGCGGCTGTCTAAATTCAAAATGACCACTCTTCGTAATCGCAGCCGTGTACTCGAATTATGCTTTTTCTACAAATTAATAAACAACCAAGTCCAATGTAGTCAACTGATACAAAAAATATCCCTGACCATCCCTTATTGTTATCCCAGAAATAAAATTAAAAAAATATTTACTATCCCATTTTCCAGAACCAACTTAGGACATCAGGCCCCCCTTTCTAGGGCCCTAAGCTGGTACAATTATATCCAAACTCGTGACCCTACCATTGCCATCTTTCATGACTCATTCAATAGTTTCAAACAGAAGATACAAAAATTGGTCTCTTCTTGTAATGAGGTACTTATTATAAGTTAGTTTAAGCAGTATTATATTATCTTTGGTTTAAGTTACTTTAGATAGTCTTAATTTTTTGTAGTATTTTCATATCCTTGTCTGATGTTAGTAGTTTAAGCAAATGCTATGTACCTACACCATAAGTGTCATGCATATCAGAATTCTCTCTTTTAATAATTGTTTCCTCAAATGTTTAATATGTATGATGTGGTTGTACTTTTAAATAAATAAAAAAAAAATGTATCAGTATGATACTAGCTCGCCATACTTTGCGGCCATTACCCCAAAACCTAAATTTCCATAGTCAGAAATAAAAACAATTGAGGGCTACCAACCTACTGTCGTTTCGTATTAAGTTACGCATTAAACACCCACTAACGGTCGCTCCCTGAGGTCCGTCGGGGGTTTTTGATTTTTTTTATCATAAGTAGGTTCCTATCTGTTGACAAGGATCTGATACCGCAAGGAGAACGGCATTAGCTGACACATTTCATTATAATTAAGACATTGTAAGTATAAATATACCTAGTAAGTTTTCCCTACCTTACAAATAAACATCCCCTGTTAGGTATACTCAATATGCGTGAGCATCAAGATGAAAAGACCATGACTTGGATTCACAAACTAGGTGCATACAGACAGATTTACTACCTTTATTCTACTATTAGCCATAAGGTAAAATTTTACAAAATGCTTGGACAAAATGCTTGGTCACTCCATCTTGAGGCACACCTAATATGGTACTACAGACTTGAAGCTAGTCCTCCTACACGAGTTATTCCCATTAGTTCTATAAAACATGACATGATAGAACAAAACATTTTTTTTTTCTCTTTTTGTTACATAAGTACCTATTAACTCTTCACCCGAGTCTACCGCCATAGAAAAAATTGGGAATAATATATTTCCCAAAATCTTCCATTTCATAATAAATGGCATTGAAAAAGACCACTTTATATATATTCTAAATAAATAAATATTCTAAACATGTACACCTACCTAAATAACAAAATGGGAATTAACTCTCCTTCACACCTACAAGTAACCTAGGTTCATTTCCGTGCATCGCGGCCGATCGCGAGTCGCGCGCGGCTTACGACAAGCGTCTGACGCGCGCGGCCGATGCGACAATAGTCAGTGTATGAGAATGTATGGTGCCGTTTCCGAGGTAAGCGACAGACGCGCGCGGCCGACGACTGTCGTAGGCTGCGCGCGCACTCAGAATATTGTCGCATCGGCCGCGAGCGTCAGCCGCTTGTTGTAAGTTGCGCGCGGCTCGCGATCGGCCGCGATGCACGGAAATAAAAGTTAAGTTGGATTTCACCATAAGAGGTTACTACAAGATTTTAACAGTTCGCATGGGATTGCCACGGACACGGAAAAAAAGATCGCGAAAAACCTACGTTTATATTACAGCCCGTGACCAACCGCAAGCAACATAGTTAACATTTTATATCGTTTGTATTGAAGGTTTATCTTCACGCTCCTAATCTACATATGTTGACTAATCACGATGTTAGGCAGACTACACATTCTAACCGCTTTCTTGTGATTTAAAAAATACGATTTCACAGGAAGGGACAGCTTTTGTTTTAGACAGCCAGTAGACCCTGTTCGACATAGTCTGCAGAGTGAGACCATTCACCCTTGAATACGCTGTTATGTCGGGCCCTAAATCGAACAAAAGGAGTAAAGCAAGGCTGCTAATCATTTGAGTAACTTCATCGTTGCGACTGCGGTTTCTCATACGAGTACTTCTGAAGATTATACGGTTATACGAGTTGGTCGATTGTTCCTCCCAAAAATTGTGCCAAAAAACTCTTTCTCAAGGCGTTTATTAACTATTTCCAGTTGAAAGGCATCATTTTATCGACAAGAGGTTGCAATAAATGTTATTAATCTAATAAAAAGTACCTACGGGTTAGGCTATGTTTCATATTTATGCACCTAACAAATAATCAGTGATTAAAAATAATATAAGTAGGTAGGCAATTATGAGCCCATTACTAGGTCCTAATCCTACTAATATTAAAAAAAGAGATTGTGTGGAAGGATGAAAATTTAATAAAAATTTCAGTACCTACCTAATGTACTTTATACATGAGAACAGCACATTGACTATAAAAATCAAACATAACGTGGGTCAAGCGTCTAGTCCAAGTTAATACAGCGCTTGCAATCATCTTCAAACGGCGCGGCATCTAGTCTTTTGCATCAAATAGGTACTAATGTTATCCAAGACTCTGTTATGTCTCTACCCAATCTCGCCTACTTAACTTGTGCCTTATCGAATAAAAGACGTATTAATTACTATTGTTAATTCAGCGTAAAGTACTTGCCTAGTTTAGCTTATGAGAAAGCAACGTGTTTACGGACGACACGCCTTGTAGTCGATTAGGATCTCTCGGAACGTGTAAATGTCGTACCAGTACATACTGCACGATTACTGTGATATAATGTGCAATATTGTGATACTCATCTAACCTCATATATCTTAAACATATTTAAATAATATTAACCCTTAAAAAAAAATCCTAAACATGAGTCTAAAACACGTGATATCTTAGAATCAGTGACGCCACTCAAATGGTACTATTATACGGGTGTAATGTTTTAACTTAACTATGAATAAAGACTCTGTAAAACTCATCATAATCTTTATTAAAATTATTAAAATATGTTTTGTGACAAATAATGAAATTCCTATTTATAATATGCAAACCACTGCTGGACATAATCATATCACTTCATATCCGTTAATTAATTTGGAACATATAAGTAAACCACTATGTTTAGTGAACAATGTATTGGTAGATTGTGATTCTATAGGTGATGAGGATATGGGCACTAACAAAAATTTTAATCCAGTTAATGAGAAAACTTTTCATGTGCACAACTTGAATAGACTTAATACAGCAATGACTGAGGTTCAACCTATTTTGCAACGATTACTTTTGTCAAGACCAACGAATGCGATAAATATGAATTCAAGATTTATGTTCTCCTTACCAGGGTCCGGTTACAGTACTCCTAACTTTGCCACTGTACCAAAATTTAACATGCTACTAAACAATATCAACAGTCCTTATGGTTCACCCCAGCGATACACTCAGCCTATAGGCGGTTTTACACCAATATTCAGTGGTAGTCTTCATCACAATCTGATACTGAAACCAACCGCCATATCCGTGACAGAACCAACGCTGCCGTACCAAATTCTGTCGTCATATGAAAAATTTTCACGGAGCCTCGATTACTTCGAAAGAAAATTTTACATGGTAAGTCTTAAATTAACAGTTTGAGTTTTATGATTCTATTAATTTACTTCATTATTTTTGCATTTAGTTCGGTTTGGTAAGCTACTGAAAGCCAGATTAATTTCTGACCCACTTACGTAACCCATCCTAAAGGTCCAGGATCAATCCATCTTCTGGTTACGAAATGGAGGTCAGTGACTTTAATATAGTAGTCTAAGACAACGACCATGTAGGTCTAAGGTGTACTCTAGCCCTTGACAATATGTAGTATGTATATTATAAGTATGTTTTTATTAGCTGTGGCATCGGTCTCGCAATCGTGAGGTAGCGGGTTCGAATCCTACCCATTACACTACCGACGTGAACCCACTGCTAACACAAGTCTTTGAGCTTAGCTGGAGGGGTTAACAAGATTGCTAGTAATGTTGGACTCAATCTCACACTGCTAGTTATCTTTTAAAAAAAAAAACCTATTAGCCGAAATTGACAGAAACTATACCTTCGGTCGATCACTAATTATATATAGGTATACCTACCCTAGTATGCCTAGGTTATACCGCCAGGTTACAACGCTGTGACTTGGCAAAGGTCTACCGGAGGTGAAGGAAACTATTCCGTAAGGGACACCCTCCGACATACGCGGCTTTCTGCGAGGAAGTGATAGCAAAAACAGACTGCGGTAATAGAAAGGTAGAGGACCAGCATTGTTTCATCCCGCAGAAGACGCACCGCTCGACAAAGAGCAGAAAATGATCTCAGTCTCCCTTGATCGTTGACTTGAGAGCGACGGGTAGTGTAGCCTGTCGTTTTCAAACTAGAAACGCGATTCGCGACCGGTGAAACAAAGCAGCAAATGAAAGCAATGGATGAGGCGATATACTTGGCCAAGGTCCGCTGGAGGTGAAGGCCAAACCCTCATCTCCGCCCATGGACCAAACGATGCAATTACGTGTGATTTTTTAGTCGGTTCGAGTCCGATATACCCACATGTCGTGCCCTAGGGTTGGGGCCCGTAGGGAATTAAACACACGAAAAAAAAGGTATACCTACCTACACTCACAAGTAGAGCATCAAGAAACGGTTCTATATGAGGAACCGGGTTTTTCGGTTCCATATTCAAGCCAGAATCTTAAGACAGCTCAGTTAAAAAATACATACCTATTGATTTTCCTTGTATTTATTTTATTTATTTTGCTTACAGTTATTGTACAGATAGTTTAACAGATAATTATAGAATATGCCAATTACAAGCTTCCGCAGATTGGAAATTGAAGTTATCTACATATTTTATAATTATTGAAACCTTAAAAGTTATTTCGATAACTTAAAGGGACTTTTTGGAGTATTCTTAGTAAAATAGTTTATGCCTGCCCTTCGTAATCATGATTTAGACCCCCCGGTCTATTACCAATTGGCGAACATTATGTTCCCACCAAGGTGACCTTGCTTGTTTCCAACAGTGTAAACCAAATTACCTACTTGGTACTTGGTTTGCAATAGCCGTCTACACTGTTTGAAACAAGCAAGGTCACCTTGGTTTGTACGCTTGTTTCCAACCGTCTGAAACGTGCTTAACTAACACAAATCTGCTCATTGATACACATACATATTCGAATTACTAATAGACTCGATTTTGCCTCTAATCATGTCTGACGGCAGCCAATTGCTTTAAAAAATAATTTAACTTCATAACGATTCTAACAATATCAACTAAATCTGATCAGTCGTTTAGAAGTACTCGAGAACAGCTAATGATTTTTTTCCAAATAAGGTTCTTACAAAGTAGTTTTTACAAAATAAGTTCTTTTCTTATATAACAAAAAGAAAAAAAAAAAAAAAAAGTCAACAATTGGCCGGAAAAATGCAAAAGCCAATTTTTCTCTCGCCATCTTGTACCAGCTTAATCTTTATTGTACCTAGCCATGCCATACAGACATTAGAGAGAGAGACATCAATTTAAATGTTCTCAATATAGGGAAAATTTGTTTATGCACACGGGCAGAGGCGGAGTCACAAGTTACTTTCCAACAAATACTCTTAAAGGTTCTCTTATTTATCTAAATATTTTTGTAAGATTTCAAAAATCACAGAATATACGGATAAATGACCCTGACTGCTGAGCCGAAGGTCGTGGGTTTGATCCTCACCCAGGATAAAACTTTGCGTGATGAGCACGATGATTGTCTCGGTGTAATTTATGTATAATATGTATGTATTTAAATATATAAGTACGTTTATCATTTGTCTGGTCGCCATAGTACAAGCTCTGCTTAGATTTGGGATCAGATGACGTTGTGTGAGTTGCCCCAAGATATTATTACATATTCGCACTGATATTACAAGACCGCATCAACTCAAAAAAGATCAAATTTGAGATAACACTTTCTAGATACGTAAAATTCAATGTTCGACGCGTCAATAAAACCGTCGTTCAAATAGTTCAAAAAACCACGGAGAGATGGCGTTATGAGACATTCTTAGTGATTCAATGCGCGTTCTTCCCCTCCCGCGCAATATTGCATCATCTTTAGTTACGGTTGAAGTTCGTGAAGTGAGGTTGTGTCGCTGTGCGGTAAAAACCGCATTATTTTGGATTACAACGATATTACTGAATCAGGTATGTATAAATTCAAGTGTTATTTCGAATTACTATATTATTGTTGATTTAAATCAAAATATAAACTTCTTGCATTTCGAGTTGCTACACTATCATTAAATGACATAAATCTGATGTCGAGTAATATTTTGACTTACGACGTTCTTATTGGTTCAGTAAATAATTTTAGACTTAATACACTATTAATGAATGATTTTTATTTTGTAGGTTTTTGTAGTAAATTGTCATAATTTTCAAAATTATGTTAGAGGTACCTATAGGATTACTGTTCACGTAATCAAATAGTGGTGGCTACTTTTAATAAAAATATTCTTCTATTAGTTAAAAACTGATTTTAAGTTATTACACTCTAGTTGAAACAAAGAAATCATTATTTTTAGTAATTTTTAAACCTACTTTTTTATTTACAGCATGAACCGTGGGCGACGTTTAGTGGACATGGCGACCAAATCTAGATCTACAGGTGAGGATGACAAAGAAAACATAAACGAAGAAAATACTAGAAACTATTATATTTCACCCCTGCACAGTGATCAGAGTGATTTTGACGATTCGGACTGCGACCCTCATTTCATTCCTGGATTAAACGGTGAAGTTCCTAATTTACTTCAGGGTACTTCTACGAGACGGCAAAGTAGTTCTGCTTCAAACAGTTCTTCTTCAAGTAGTTCTAGCTCATCTTCGTCAAGTAGCTCAGATGATGAAGCAGAAAATAATTTAAATCCTGTTGCGTCTACTAGTGGATCAGCAGGTCAAAATAATTTAAATCCTGTTGCTTCTACTAGTGGCTCCACAGGTCAAATAACTACGCAGACAAATACTTCAGAAGTGCAGGAAATCGTGAGAGGCAAGAAAAGGGTGAGAAATGAAGCAAATTGGAAAAATAAAATGGCAAAAACACTTCGGAATTTAGGCAAAGACTACACGTCAAGTGGGAAAAAACTTGTACCCGCAAAGAAAATGGGTCCTTCGTGTGGAGATACATGTCGGCTAAATCGTAAAGCTAAAATTAATGAAACCCAGAGACAAGATTTTTTTAACTCATATTGGTCATTAGGAGACCTGCAAAAACAAAGACAATTTTTAATAAATCATACTTCACAAATTAAACCAAAATACAAATACTCATCTACTCAAAATTTCCGAAAATTAAATACCGCATTTTACTTCGAGCTCAACCACACTAAAATTAGAGTTTGCAAAACTTTTTTTAAGAATACTCTCGCAATAAATGATAGGCCAATTGCTACTGCGTTATCAAAAAAAACCGACACTGGATTTGTAGAAGAAGAATTGCGCGGAAAACATAATAATCATCGAACTGTGGATCCCGAGGTCAATGAAAGTGTGAAAAGTTTTATCAATAGCATACCACGAATCGAATCACATTACCTTAGAGCTCAGACATCAAGAGAGTACATTGCCTGTGACAAATCTTTAGCCGACTTATACCGAGACTATAAAGAAAAGCGTACAAATGAAACACTACCATTTGCGTCTCAATCTACTTTTAACCGTATTTTTAATAGAGATTTTAATATTTCATTCCACATACCAAAGAAAGATCAATGTGATTTGTGCGAAAGTTTTAAAAATGCTGACGAAGAAGGAAAGCAGAAAATAATTCAAAATGACGAAATTCATTTAAAAGAAAAAGAACTGTCCAGAAAAGAGAAAGAAATCGATAAAAATAGGAATGATAACACAATTGTTGCTGTTTACGATTTACAGGCTGTTATGCCGATACCAAAGGGTCAAGTCTCAGTTTTTTATTATAAAAGTAGAATTAATTGTTTTAACTTTTCTGTAAGCGACTTACATGCTAAAGATGTTGAATTTTATTTTTGGAATGAAGTAGAGGGAAAACGAGGTGCGATTGAAATAGGAACATGCATTTTAGATTATTTAGAAAAGATTACACAAGATAAACCTGAACCAGTAAACGTGATTTTCTATTCTGATAATTGTTGTGGGCAGCAGAAAAATAAATATCTTTTAACTGCCTATGAATATGCAACACAAAAATTCAACATCGCAAGTATTACCCACAAATTTCTTATTAGAGGACACTCACAAAACGAGGGTGACAACGTACATAGCGTTATTGAAAAACAAATAAAACGATTCCTTAAATCCGGCCCTATCTATGTCCCACATCAATATGCCACCTTAATTCAGATAGCCAAAAAAACCGGACAACCTTATAAAGTTACAAACATGACCCATGATAAATTTGTTGATCTTAAACTACTTCAAGAACAGTGGGGTAGTAATTTTAATGTGAATGAGGACAGAATCCAAGTAAAGTGGCATGAAATTAAGGTGCTTCGTGTAGAAAAAGAACATCCAACAAGTTTCTTCTATAAGAATTCTTATGAGGACGAAAATTATTTCAAAGTAAACGTACGTAACACACGACGTACTGGAAATCAATCGGTTTTATTTCCGATGGATTTAATACCAGCTTACACAAATAAAATTCCTTTAACGCAAAACAAAAAAAGGGATATAAAAGAGTTGATTGATAAAAATATAATTCCGAAGACCTATTATGAGTCTTACTATCGAAATTTGATTGACTAGTTTAAAGTAAAGTTAAAATTTTGTTAGCATTTAAGTATAATGATTGTGATTTTCAGACTGATTACAGTTTAAGGGTACACAAAGTGTTTTTCGTTTTTCTTTTCAGTTAATTATTGTTAAGTGTTTTTTTATGGTACCTAATTCCTTTGTTTTAAATAAGTTCAATATAACTTTTTTATTATGTTTTTATCATAAGTGACAAAGATTTGTATGTGATTTATAATTATGTAAAAGACTGATTAAATTTATTTTATTAGATAAGTATAAAACTTAAATTAAAAAGAAAACTTAAATAATGTTGATTTTCTATGTTTTTGTTACTTCTTAATCATATCATAAATAAGTCATAAATAAGTGCCATTATCAACTTTATTGTATTAAAACAAGTATTTACACGAAAAACTCCCCATAGTGGCGGTCGGAGCCTCACAACCGCTGCATACATATATTATACAAGGTTCGGCAATCAACAAAATAAACTATAAAATACCTCAACGAATTAATTATAATCCCCATGCCGTGACAAACAGATAAACATTCATTTTTAATGAATTTAGATTGGCACATGCTAAATATCAATATTTATAAAAAAATCGACAGATATGTATTCTATTAAACATTTATTTACACTTTGTTATATTTAAAACACGACTAACTGCTTTGTAAGTTAGCAATTTGACAAATTTGAGAAAAAGGAGAATATAAGTGCTGAGATTCGAAGAAACTGTGGGATACTGTTAATTCAGTAGATCACCGCTTCCACGTCGCATGTCTCGCTTTCCCGAGATCTTTGACGTACGTCGGTCAGGCGTAAATACACCCGAAGGCGGTAGTTATAGCCTCATTTAATTAAGGCCAAAAGTCATGTCTTCTGCACGACGAAGCCCGGTAACTAATAGTGTCACTAGCTTCGAAGAACAGAACGCCTTCGACATGAGCTTGTAATTGTGTGACTGATCTAAGTTGGCTTGGTCTGTCCAAACATCGTGGACTAGAAATAGTGATGGACAAGCTGAAGTACAAGTAGATAAGTTATTTTATCATTGCTAACTTACCAAACATTACCTACAAGGGGTAATGCACACAGACAGACAAAATCATCTAAAAAAGAACTTGAAAACAGGTTATAAGTCATGATCTTGTCGTACAGTCCGCACCAGCCCTAACTTAATTAAAAACATAGGGACTCCTAATTTTGAGCAACAGACTACAATTTTGAACACACCAAGACTTACATAAAATAAAACAAAATGCAAAAATATATATGTTTAGATTTTCATAAGATTATTTTTGATGGGCTGTACAAGTATCCAATATTTCGTTATATAGGATGAGTTTAACTTTATAACCTCAGTAATTTATGGTTTAAATTGAGGACAAAAATGATTTTCCATGATTTTAATTTCTATTCAAGGTAATTAGAGTTTCTTCTCACCCTGTATATTAAAAGAATAAAGGATCTTCCGATAGTTTAAGTACATGATTCGTTACAAGTGCGAAGCAACAAGTGATAGATGATATTTTGTCTAAAAGGGCTCTTATAGATTAGCGTTTTTTACTGCCTTTATTTTGACAAACGATTTTGCACCCCCGCTATAATATTACCAAACATGAGTGCACATTCTCATTTCGGCGTGTTCACTTGCTCAGTTAGGGTTGCTACATATTAGCGGATCAGAAACAAAGCCGACCCGGCAACTACTACATGTTCGACTTCATTAACTATTGCCCATCGGGTAGTTCATGAACGCCGGCAAATCATTCGATTCGTTAGTATTTGTAGATCGACAAAGCCGGCCCGTTCATCTGTAGCAACTCTTGTAGCAAATGAAACACGTGTCGAGCATAACAGACGCATAATCGCAGTCACGTTTGCAAAAACGACATAATTTGCGCAGAAAAATGCTAATCTAAAGAGTCAAAAGAGGTGAGAAAATAAATGAGCTTTGTGCACTATTACATTATAATTACAATAATTACTCCGATATTTACTATTTTTGTTAAAATCTTATTGCTTTATTAACCTATACAGTTATTTTTGTATATAGTATAAACCGTTTTTTTATTTGTCGTATATTCATCTCGATAAAGAATTATTTAAATTATTTATCGTAGTGAATCCACGACTTGGCCCTTCAACAAAATAAATGCATAATGCATATTTTGTTTATCATTTCCCATGTTACCGTTATAGCAGACCCCGGATACCTTCCATAGGACTAACACTCAATAAAATATGTATTCTCATCAACAGGCTGTATTCAATACAATGTTCTTAAAGTAAAATGTTTCATAATTCATAAGAAAGTAATTGTCAATCTAATTAAAACTAGTGAACGCCCTGTACATATATGTTTGTGCTATATTATTTTGTAAAATATATTATTTTTCTTAAATTTCTATTTTTATTTACCTCCTAATATTTGTCTAAAGTAATAGGACTATAATTTGAAATTGTAATAACTCTAAAAAACTACCTAAAATCCTATTAAAAATAATCATTAATAGTTGTATTAAGTCAAAATATTTCACTTACAACGTAACAACTAAAAATAACTCATTTTATTTTTTAAATTGCTCCGATAATACAGTATTAACTCAAAAAATGGTTATAACTTGATAACCTATAATCTTTTAAACAATTCTTTAATACATAAATCCCTCAATCTGACCAATGAATCTTTAGTAAGTATTCACTTTTTCCTTATTTTTAAAGGAGGTCAGAAATCAGTTTTTTGTCATTCCCCAAAAAACGTTAATTTTGAGTTGATGCGGTCTTGTAATATCAGTGCGAATTATTATTATTATTATAAAAAATACAAGAAAGACTAATAGGCATGTACTTTTTAATCAATTTATAACCGGGTTCTGCTATTATAGAACCGGTTCTTTTTCATATCCTAAGAACCAGTTCCGATGCCTCACAAGGTTTATCAAAACTAAAACAGATTTCAGCTAGTGTACTATGTTGTACTGATAATGCGATGGCTGCTGTTTTCTGCTGAAGTTAATGACAGAAGTTGCTTAATATTTACATAATTTCAAATTATCTCAGCATTTTTGTAACCCCAGTAATACCTACGACCTACCAGCTCCATTATTTTATTTTTCATATAAAATAATGGAGCTGTTGCATCACAAGGTGCATCGGTGACCGAACATTACCTACCATTTAAACTTGGTTGTGTCTTTGCCATACTGAGCACATATTTAAAATGATTTCAAATAAAATACCTACTTATTCCGTGACGGTCATAAAATATGATTTAGTATTACTTTATCTACTGAATATGACAAATGAAAGGCACGGTTATTAGAGCACAATGCCAACTGTGCTCTGATAACCGTGCCTTGCACTGAGATACCATTGATTTAGTAAATGCACCAGCATTTACTAAATCTACGGTACTTACGTAACTACCTATTTACTTTAGCTACCTACAACAATAATAAAACCCCAAATACCCATGTTCTATCAAAGAGTATCATTGTTGTATTACCATTTTCAGGTAACTTTCAACAAGCTTACATCAATAAGTCCTCCCGAGCGTCGGGTCAACGGAATGAGCTTTGTCCAATCCGGCTTTTTCCTACTACTAACATTAATGGCACTCTCCCTTGAGGTAGACGCACTTACGAAAGCTGAAATTGACAGAGTCATCGGGTTTCGTGCTTCAGAAAAGGTACTTTTGTAAAATCAAACTACGAAAACTACTACAAACACACAAACAAAAAAAAAGGGGCAATTCGTCCCCCCCCCCTAGACTTATGAATTTTCAAATGTTCGCCATACATTTGGTCCTCGTTATCAGGCGACTGCTACCGACATACCGACATCAGAAGGGATCCTAAGTTGTACTAAAAAGGCATAATACGGCTGATACGGCAGCAGCTACAGGATTGTAGCTACTGCCGTAGCAGCCATAGTATGTGTGTAGCCAATATGAGGTCTACATTATACCAATTAACGATTAAAGTTTTGATTAAATCTATATAAATATACTGTTTTGTTTACTTAGGAAATTACAAAAATGATTAATGACATCGTGCTGTCTTTACCCGTTGATTCGGACAAGATAAAGTTTCGACGGGCTTCACGACTGACGCTGTGGCCCGGACGCGAGGTGACTTCAAAGTTTGAAACTGGACCTGCCACGGCACTGCGTCTTGGTATTGATATGTTGAACGGCACCGAGAAACCTGAGAAACTCCATACTATTCTTAACGAAAAGGTTAAAATTTTATTGGAAGCTTAGTAGGTACCAACTTAATTGTATACGTTTTGTTTTACTTCCCATTTTGCTGACATGACCAAGGGATATTTCTGACGCTCCACTACTCTACTACATATTATTCCTACAATGATCTATTAGTACCCATTCATTTACCTAAGTATTTACCTACTATTAATATAGCTACAGCTATGTATTAGGTAGGTATACTTACTTTCATCAAATTAATACCGTGCCTTATTAAATCAATTTTAAAGTAGATCGAAAAAGATTCCGGAGGTGCAATCCGAGATACCTTCGATGAAGATGACTTGTCAGGGGGCGTCACCGCAGTTCTGACGACGATGCTTTATTTTCGAGCGCGTTGGCGTGCTGCCCCTACGGTGCTCAACGGCACCTACGTCTTCCGCGATGCCGATGATGCTCCCAAGCGCACTGTGCGTATGATAAAACTCAATGACATCATGGGATACGCTGATCTAAGAGAATGGAACGCTGAGGTTAGTGATATTTTGATTTGATTGTCTTTATTGGAATGGCAAAAACTAATTTTACAATACGATAGGTACATGAAAAAATGGAAAATGCTACAAATACATAAGTTTACTAAATTATGAGTTTAGCTTACAAAAGTTCTTTTAGTTATCACGAGGTATGTAAACGCAAATTAGCACAAAATAAGCCAACACTCCCAAAATAAACAATGCGCTGTTCAGCAGATTCGCGAACTGTATCCAATCAACACGTGCACGTGATTGTTCTTCGTTTGCGTTTGAAATATCATCGCTGAAGTTTTTAGTATCCACTGCTTCGCCAGCATCAAACTCTGTGAATACCACGTATTTGCCTGGTCCACTGCTAACCAATCGGTTCACTGTCACTATCCATCCTGGTGCAGGTGTCACTTTTCGACTCAGATACATCAATAATAAAGTTTCTATGATCCCGACAACTGTTATAATCATAGAGTCACGAATAAACAGAAGTATGATAGGTGTGTCTGCACTGTGTTTAGGGATCTGGTAACCTATTTCTGAGAGAAAGGTAAAATGTCCGTACAGACTGAAGCAAATTAATACCAATCGTACATTATCTTTTACATCTAATACTAGAGCTGCCAACGTAAGCAATACGATAATAACAGAAGGTACCACAACAATGGCCGCCGGGCCGGCGACCTCTCTCTTCAACTGAAATGTATATTTCAACATAGGATACGTGTTATTAGGACAGCAACTGTATTTTCCTGGCATGCGCTCATTTGCGACTTTAAGAAGTTTCCAACCTGGTCCGTCTTTAAAATCATCGAGAAGCACTGGTTTTCTTTCAGTAAATGAAAAATTAAGTTGTTCCCCAGTGCTCATCCACGAACCGAAGTACATTGTGCAGTTCTGAACATCGTAGGGCCATTTTTTTAACACTGTTTGGCAAATGCCAGTGTGTGCTACATGAGGCACGCACGTTATGTTGCCGTCGTAGTGCACCAAACACGTAGTATAAATCTGGTCTGTTGGATACATTGTTGCATCAGCATTGAACAACGCCATTCTCGGAGTCCAAATTTCATGACTATCCAGTTGTGTTGATTCAATATTACCGTAGTCAGATGGGGTCCATTTTAAATATTCGTCTTTCCAAAACATTGCTACCCATGTGTGAACTGTTAAGGTCTCTTCTAAGGCATCAAAATTTATGTATTTTAAGGCTAAGCGAATTGTCACGTTTACAGTTGTTTTGTGATCCTTAACTGGCCGAGCGTCGGTACTATACGCACAAAGCAAATCGTTTCTCAGCGTAATTTCATCGTGATCCTGTTCTTTGCGATCCTCGGGACAATCGCATGATATAAATTTAACACTTACAACTAACAGAAAGCATAACGTATAAAATGTTTCGCACTGCAACATGGTTGTAACCAGACTGACCATCTACAATTAAAAGGTTTGGCCTCGTTACCATCAATGAAACCTGACTCTGTGTACCGCCCCCAACGATATCTCTTTCGATAATGACTATTCCAGATTATGCTGCTAGGTACTTACATTGGTGATAGTAAGTCGATGTAGTACTATAGAAACGAAAACCTAAACATGCCTATGGTCACACACGAAGTAAAAACTCATGAAGCTAGCTGCGAAGCCCCCAAACGAAGTTGAAGGTCAGCTTAGGTCAAAAAGCGACGGGACTTCTTTGACCATTACAAAACCTTCTTTTAAATAAAAAGGCTGACTCCACTGGGAGAAGTGCCCTCAACGCCCGAATCAATCATCACATCTGCTTAAAGTCACACGTCTTCGTCATAATTGTATAATTAGCTAAAGCGTCCTTTTAAAAAAAATATATATAATGAAACCTAGCTAGATCGATTTATCGCCCCTAAGGCACCTGTCCCACCAACGACAATGAGCGAGAAGCGAGTAGCGATTTTATATTTTTATCGCTCAAAAAACGTACAACAGGTGTATTTTGTAGATCCCGTCTATGTAAACAAAAGAGATGCAGTATAAAGCGAATATTCGCCGGCCGTGTGAACACTCAGCGATCAACTACCAATATCTATAAAAGTATGTATGTGTCTTGGGCGATAAAATCGCTACTCGCTACTCTTTTACTCGCCGTTGGTCGAACAGGTGCCTAAAACCCCCTGCATATTTCATGAAAATCGTTGGAGCCGTTGCCGAGATTCAGATTATATATACCTTTACCTTTACCTTAACGCTTTAGCACCTTCGAGATTCAGATTATATATATAGGTATATATAATCTGAATTTCGTCTATATATTTCTCGTTTATAGGTATAAGGATACATAAAAATAACTTATATTAACTATTGTATAGATACCGTATAGTATTCGCTTTTGTTACCCGACTTCAAAAAAGGTGGTAATCTACGCACGTAGCTTATTAATAGGTACCTAAATTAAACTAATTATACACACATGATTTCAACATAACATCGATATCGATAAACACACCTCCTGAAATGCATGAGAAACAAAGTGAGGACAAGTGCATGTCGGGCCACGCACAATGTAGGGTTCCGTAGTCCCCCATCCGAAAAATGGGTTTTCTGTTGTTTCTGTTTCATGCTATGATACTAATAACAGCGTTATACTTAATAATTGGAATGGAATTTGTTAGACAATGCTGTTACTTCTGATTTGAACAGCTGTTACTCTTAAACTTGTATAGCCTGCTTATCTATGATAGTTTTCCTTTTAATTTTACTTTATAAGTATACTACTTCCGTCTTTTTTTTCCCAAACCCTACATCAATCATTTAACTGGGGTAGGAGGGGGGGCACTTGACTCTAACAAAAATTTGCACTTTAAAGCTTAATTTTTCACAAACGTTAAATGATCCTAAATCGAAAAATGATCTTAACAACCCCTAAACATTTTTATAACACCTATCTATAATAATATTAATACTTAATATTATAAAGAGGAAAGATTTGATTGTTTGTTTGAATTGAATGGGCACCGAAACTACTGGCCGGATTTGAAAAATTCTTTCATCTTTGTGAAGCTACACTAACCCGGGTGACATAGGCTATTTTTTATCCCTGTATTCCCACGGAAACTGGAACTACGCGGGTGAAACCGCAAGGCGTCCGCTTGTCGTCGATAAGAAAAAAATCACAATACACTTTACATATACGGGTGGTACCCTAAAAAATGTTTTTTTAAGATTTTATTCTTTCACTTTGTCGGCGTAAGTAATATATTTATATAAGCTGCGGACGGACGGACTACTACTATACGACCAAGCAGGAAGCATCATTTTACGTACGCAAAATGCTTCCAATTGAACGTATCGCCACCTTAATATTCACTTTTCTACATTATCAATGTCCAAAATTTTTTTTCAGCGGCGGCTAATGTCATCAGAGACTAGCCAATTTCGCCTTTTTTAGGGTTCTGTAGCCAAAATGGCAAAACGGAAACCTTACAGTTTCGCCATGTCCGTCCGTCCGTCTGCAGCCTAGCTCAGAGACTGTTTGTGCTAGAAGGCTATAATTTTGCATGGATACACATGTTACTTACGCCGACAAAGTGAAAGAATAAAATCTTGAAAGGCATGTTTTTTAGGGTACCTCTCCTATATGTAGGTAAAGTGTTTGGTGTTTTTTTTCTCACCTCCCACACGATGGGGTCGTATGGGGTATCTTACCGTAAATGTTTAGAAGTTGTCAAATATTAAGCTTTAAAGTGCAAAGTAGGGTATATAAAAAAATCACAGAAGTGGGTATAATATAGTAAAATTAAAAGGAAAATAATCCCAGCTAAGCAGGCTATCAAATAAGAAGTAATAACATTTTCTTATTATTGTACTAGCTGACCCGCGCAACTTCGTCTACGTAAATTTTCCCCGGTTTTGTAACATTTCTTATTGCTGCTCCGCACCTTATTTCTCCACTATTTAATGGATGTTATTATAGATATAAACCTTCCTCTTCAATCACTCTATCTATTAAAATCCGTATAAAAAACCGCATCACAATCCGTTGCGTGGTTTTAAAGATTTAAGCATACATAGGGATATAGGGACAGAGAAAGCGACTTTGTTTTATACTATGTAGTGATGTATATGTGTGTACATAATTTTCTTACGTAGGTACTTTTGATAAATTACAGTTCAGTAGGTATTGAAATATTTTCAATTTTTAACATTTTCCAATAAAGTAGTCGGTTCCATTGCTCAAAATTTTTAGGACTGTCCAGAAGTACAGAAAACATGGTCACCCTATTTAGAAAGAGATGGAGAGGACAACAGAATTTTTAAGGTCAAATAATCAGACCTCAAAAAAATTTTGGTTAGTTTCATGTAGGTACATATATAAAAGAATTCTTTCATTATTTTCAGTTGACTTTTGAAGTCTGTTTAATTTTTATAAATTACTTTTATTTGTAATTTTTCGTGTTTACATACCTCATAGCTAATAAATATTTATTTATTTACCTATGTATCATTTGACCTAGGTTTTGAGTTGTTTTTCCTTTAAAATTTCCGTAAAAATGTAAGCCAAGCGCTCATATTTACATATTTTTAACCGACTTAAAGAAGGAGGTTCTAAATTCGTTCTTTTTTATGTATGTTCTCAGTGTATAACTTCGTCATATAGTAGTTGTTTGTGTTTTTAATAACAATTTATGTTAGAAAAAAAATAAAAATGATCCCATATAAATTTCGTAAAGATATGATAATGAGTTTCGAAGATAGACAACGAAACTCCACTGTTCCCTAAGTTGGAGTAAATAAAAACTAATAAAAAAAGAATTCGAAGAAATGATTGGACAAATATACAAATAATAATAATAATACCTCGGGATAACTAACACAACGCTATCTGATCCCAAACTAAGCAGAGCTTGTACTATGGAAACCAGACAACTGATAAACATACTTATACATTTCTAAAATTTCATTACTTATACATTTCATTTCTTATACATTTATAATGTATTTAGATATATATACATACTATAGATAAATAACAAACAGACACAGAATAAACCATCATGCTCATCACACAAAGTTTTATCCTGGGTGGGGATCGAACCCTCTTGAGGGTTCGATTTAAAAGATCATCATCACCGCGTCTGTTTATTTGGTTGAAAATTTATTATTTTTTTGTGTAGGCTTTAGAAATTCCATATGCGTCGCCGGAACTCAGTCTAGTGATTATAGTCCCTCGTGTACCGTCACTGAGGATTCTAACAGACTGCGTGACAGGTAACAGCATCAAGAACATCACTGCCAGGATGAGAAGAATTAGGGTAGCAGCCACTTTACCCCTGTACACACTTCGGATGACTTTACTGTTACCAAATAAGTTGCAAGCAGTAAGTTTTTTTAAGTAATACCGGCCTTTTTTATGATTTACCCGTGCTTTCCTTTGTGCTGTTTTTTTTTCTTCATTTTAAACTCACTACCTACATATGTGCCTGGGTCCTTAATCACTATCTTTCTTTTCATTTTCGCGTCAAGCCCGCGCTTTTAACTGTCAAAATCTTGACGTAATGTTATATAGAGAGCTGCGCTTAGAAATGCGCCAATTAGCGCGGGCTTGCCGCGAAATCTAAAAAAAAACATAGTGAATATGGACCCAAATGCTTTTTGTTGTTTTACAAAATGTATTATTTTTGGTTGCGATTAAATTTCACTTATCGAACTGTATATTCAACTGAGATTATTAGCAAACCGTTATCATATCAGATAGGTAATAAATCAACTTTCCACAAATAGGTATATGATTGTGTGGTGTGCAAGTATTTATTTCTTACTCATTTTAACACGATTACATAAAGATGTTTGTAGTTCCTGAGATTACCGCGTTCAAACAAACAAACAAACTCTTTTACTTCAGATTTATAATATTAGTATAGCAGTATAGATGACACGACGGAGTAGTAAAATACAATCTAAACTAACTGACGAACAAGAAAACTTGCGAACAAGCCTTTGTAACGAGTTAGGAACATGACGAAATAGCAAAAATTACAATCTAAAATAATTGACGAACAAGGAAACTTTCAAACTAGGAAACCAACCTAATAGTGAAATTGACAACTTAGTGAAACTGACAAATAAGGAAATTGGCGAATTCAGAAACTGTCTAATGAGTAAACTCGTGAATTAGTGAAATTGATGAGTAAAGAAGCTGACCAGTGGTACGCTAACCCAGTAATATAAGATTACTCGATTCCTTCTTACGTAAACAAAACCTTTCAGCATCCGAAATGGAACTAGATTTCTAATATTAGGTAAATTTCTACTTGCAAAATATTACCTACGTAAGAATGGGTTCTAACCCCCTCCCCACCAAGATAAGAGCATGTAGAGATTTTCTTAAGCCCCTATTTCCTCTCGAGTGAAGGGGGCTTCATTGTTCAATAAATGGCAATAAAAAATTAGGGGAGACCAGGGATTTACGTAACAATTTTAAATTGTGATGTAATATCTCACTAAACTTTAACAATATTAAAATTATAATCAGTTTGCATGACAGATTGGTCTTTCAGCTATCTAATAACATTAGCTGTAACTGGTATTTTAGATTTTGAGAAAATCGACTAAATTAACAATAGTGGAAATTGTTTCAATCATCCCTACCCGTAGGGTTGGTTGTAACAACGTAATGGGATGGGTATAACAATGTAAATAAAAAATAACTTACTAGCATAACAAAATAAATAATTTACTTTGTAATCAAACTTTTAACCCATGATATTTTATAATTCCTTTCAAGTGCTGCCTCTAGTAGAGGCTTATCTTAACAACAAGACATTTATTCCTATTATTCAGATATGATGTGACAACAGCTAGTGCATTGTTCCACACACAATAAAAATCTATTTTTTTTAAATCATGTCGTGACCAACACAATCGAACGCCTTTAAAAGGTCACAGAATGTGCCCATGCTATTTTTCGAGTCTTCCCTGGTCCTATACATGTGTTTTATCAAAGCAACTCCTGCATCTGTTAGCGTGCATAGGTAGGTACCCGTTTTCCGTACTAACCAAATAAGTTTGCATAAATAGTTGTGTCATTAGGAATAATTTTCAAAAATCTTTTCTATAGGCACAAGTAAATAATTGTCAATTAATATTAGTTCCGAGACACACAACTAATTGGTGTACAAAATTTAAACATAAAGCTATAGTATGCGTTTCATATGAAGTTATTACTTAATATTTTTATGTTAATGGTATATAAAAAAAAAAGAAATCGGAAAATTTTATTTTCTACTTATTAATTTCTTCGAGGGCAATCGAATTAGGTGCTATTTCGATTCATCAATCGGAGCTTGTCCAGTGCATACCTACCCAGCTTTATGTTGTAAATGTGTTTGACTTTAATAATGTACCTATTGATTTTTCCGCACACAAATCTTTTAAACATTTTCTTCTTCTTCGTCTCTTCTTCTTTTTCTTTTATCAATATCTGAAGAGGTTTGTAATAATCATATTTATTTCCTTTTTCCCGCTCGACTGTAGGATGGGATGGTACAACTAGTTGTGCATACTTAGTAGGTCCATCAGGAAAACGGGGATAGTTATACCTACCTACCTATTGAGTCTAGTCTTTTTTATGCCTTTCATTGTTTAAGGATTTTCAGTAACAATAGTTTTGAAAACCATTTTAACTGAGAATTAAACATTTTAACTGTTAAGTAAGTAGTTGGTACATAATTAAGGTAAGTTATGTAACACTTCTAGTCTAACTAAATACTTTAGAAAGGTACCTTCTGTATTATATGTACTTTGCCACCGCAAGGTACATATAATACAAAATGATGTAATTTCTGTTTTTGACGTGACAACATCTTATAATTCGATGGAGCCGGCTGAACGCACGAAAAAAATGAGGCGTTACCTCGCTCTGAGGCGTTCCATGGTAAAAAAAAAAATTGACACAATTGTACAAGCGTACAAATAAATGTAACTTGATCAATTCAATTGTGATTTCCATTTACCTCCTTCTCTTTATCCATACAAAATATCTATCAAAAAAAACAAATTAAAATTTTCTTTTGAAAAATGAAACCATTTTATCAGTATTTTCTTATGACGTTGTCACGTTCAACTATCGTCAGTAAACCGACTTTACAGACAACCGATTTTTTTCGTTGATCACAAACACAATAGATGAAAGCTAATGAAAGGTGGTAGATACCACTTTACCCACTACCTAGGTTTAACAAATAGCGATTAATTAAGACGTCAACAAACCTTTTGTCTAAAATTTCTCGTTGCTACGATTACATATCTATTATTTTATAGAAAAAAATGTGATCGGTATTAACATTTAACATCTGTTGTATTAGATGGGCGTATCGCGATTGTTCAACGTCAGTAATTTGAAGCCGGGCGACTCATTACGGTTGTCCCACATGGTACAGCGACTCATGTTCTGGGCCGAAGCCGGACGGAACGCTTACAAAGACGACGGTAAGATCATTTTCCATAATACTGTTCAGTTACTGATCTACTGTAATAAGTAGCCCTAAGCTAAATAGCTTGAAGCATGGGACATAAGGACTGAATACTCGACATAGTCCCTAACACAGAACATTTATACCTACACCACGCATTTCTATCTAGAACAGTGGTTTTTAATATCGACTCCCTTCCCCTTATCATATTCTGAGTGACTACCGGTGCCGTGCTAGGCGCAGTAAAGGGCGCTAAGTTAGTCATAATTAAGCTTTGGTTTAGAGTCCTAGGTAGTTGCGGACTTAGCCCATCAGGGGCCCACGGTGGCAAAGCTGAATAAGGCCCCAAGTTTAAGAAGTAGAAGAAATTTTGTAAGCATTTTATAAATATTCGTTCGTGAAAGTGTTTAATAACCATAAAAAAACAGGTTAAAAGCATGTCGGACCATTTTCACTGTAAGATGTTATAGCCGTTTCTACAAAGAAATGCTACACCACACATGAAAAAGCCCACGACGGACGTTAAAAAGAATCAAATAAAATTTTAAAACCCCCGTGACTAACAGGAGGTAAGTAACCGAAGAACATTCTCAGGCCGGCGGTCTGTAACATTCAAACTTAACTAGATCATGCTCAGAAATTAGACTTATACATCTTATACATTAAAAAGCAAAAAACCATTTCCAAATTGACCTAGCCATCTCCGAGAAAAAAATTAACAACCATTTGGAAACATGACCACTGTAGCGCCCCCTGGAGGTCTAGAACATTAAAACTTAGCTGAGAACATGCTCGGGAATGGGACTGATACAACGGAAAAAACCGTCTCAAAATCGCCCCCAGCCGTTTCCGTTTTCCCCCTAACGGATATCTCGTCTCCATGGCCGTCGCGGGTAAAAACACATGTAAAAAAGGGCACCAGCAGAAGAGCGTATGAACTTGGAATTTAGGGGAGACCAGTGACGAACGTAGGTAACAATTTTCAATTCTCACATATACATGATCCATTGGTCTTTCAGCTATCTATTAACGTCCATATTATAGGTCTAAAGAAAATCGACCAAATTAGCAAAAAGTGGAAATTGTTACAACCATCCCAACCCCAATTGACTGCCTCTGTGGCGCAGTGGGAATGTATCCGACTGCTACGCAAGAGGTCGTGGGTTCGATTCCCACACGGAATATCACTTTGTGTGATCCACAAATTGTTGTTCCGAGTCTGGGTGTTTGTGTCCGTGCCTTGTATGTTTGTAAAGTCCCCCGCGACACAGGGCTTGAAACCTACTGCGGGAGTCGTCTTTTTCTAAAAATGAAAAAAAAAAAAAAATTGTAACAATGTTAATAAAAATAAAGTTACTAGCATAACAAAATAAATCCTAAACTTGCAATCAAATTTTTAGGTCATTATCAATATTTAATAGTTCTAAGGGGCTTAGCCCATTTATCGAGGAGGAGGCAATAGGAGCGCAGCGGCAATGAAAAATTTACAAAATTGAGGACAATTTACGCAGGTGAAGTTACGCGGGTCAGCTAGTTGAATAATACGGTCTAAAAAAGTTATAAGGAAAAGATTTTTTGTACGGAGTTAAAAGACTAAACGTCGTTTATCTTTGAACTATTCAGAGCTGTTAGCTTACACAAAAGACACTTAAAGGAATTATAGGAACCACCTAGGGGTACCCTATGCACTACTTCCCTTTTGCATTGACTTGCAGAGGTTGCGATAATGGAGTGGTAAAAATCGAATAGCCAGCAATACTTCACTTCTTCAATAGCCAGAAATACTTTATTGGTATTGACCGACTTGTTGACTCTTCAATATATTCGGGCCATAAAATAATAGATTACAACCAGTCTTCGTAATTTGTTTTGAAGGTATTGGCAGAAAGACTTATTTTTATTCACTTTTCGCTCAAGTTACACTCGTATGTTGTACAAAACACTGAGCTTCTTTGAACTTCATCTGATTTTCGTCAAATCAGTCCGTGAAAGCAACTATATTACAATTTTATCGTTGTTGTTACAAAACGAGAACTTATAACTTCTTAGAAACAAATCCTTCTATGGTTATGGTGAGAACGCGAAATTTAGTTAGAGTAGTTAATTTTCAATTCCAAAAATACAAACATTTATTAAAATAGTTTTCCCTCCCACTGTATTTTTTAAATTGTTCCAGAAGGCTTTTCGGCAGAAGTTTTATTGATAAACGGGCGAATACTTACATTTATAATTGTTTTATTTTTGTAGGATACCACGAAAAAAATATGTTTGTCACACGTGCTAGGTCATCTGCCTGATTGAGAGTCTCAATCTTTGAAATTGTGCTTTTATCTATAATATCTATTGTTTTAGGCGCTATTGTTGAATTGCCTCGTTTTAACAACACAAACATATACCGTCACAAAAGTGAGCTCGAGTCATAAAAACGGCATTTTAAGTATTGTAATTTGTATACTATACCTAAATAATAAATTTTACTAAAATTTATGGTCATAATATGGCTACACCTGGGTGATTAAGTACTTGATCAGCAGTAAATTATAATCTAAATTGGTTGCAACACCCCGATAAAACAAAGAAAATGCCATTTCTGAGTACCAGATATTTTAAATTTTACAACTCCATTATCGCGAGCTCTGCGAGTCAAAACAAAATGTGAGTAATAAAATGATTAGAAAAATAAAATAGCACACAGTTATCATACGATTTTAGGAATCCATTCGAATGTCTTCGAAACGGGAAATCCGTCCCACTGTGCAACGGCGAGAAAGCGAGTAGCGATTATTTCGCTCAAGAATGTTCAAAGAAATGTAGACCCCGAGTAAACAAAAGATATACAGAAGTTGATCGCTGAACATTTACACTGCCAGCGAGTACTCGTTCTACACGGCATCTCTTTCGTTTAGACGGACGGAATCTACAATACCTATACATATATTAGACGTTTCTTCGATCGATAAAATCGCTACTCGCTGCTCGCCGTTGGTGGGGATATAACCAAGAGTTTTTTGTTTGGTTTCAAAATCTTTAGTGACGTTCAGTTCCATTCACATGGAAGAAAGGGCAAAAATTGGCTTCCAAAAAGCTGGGTGTGCTCAATTTCGCGAACTCAAACCGGGGCAGCAATTTTAAGGAGTACGTATCTATCTGTGTTTGGGAGCACCTGGGTAAACAGCTTAGCCCTCTTGATTCCGTAGGCAGACGAGGTTTGAGATTCGCTGGCGATCCCATACTCCCAAACGGGATGGAGCCACTTAAGGAGATACTTTACCTTCCTCAGTTTGTTCTACCACTGGGATGTGTTTCGAGGAATTATTTGACAGAAAATTCATCCCCACACTTTGGAGTCTAAATGGCCTGACACCGTGCGTTTTCAGAGGCACTTCCTCCCGCGAACGCTCCAGTTGTGGAATGAGATTTTTTCCTAAATACTGCATATAGTATGGGGTTCTTCAAAAGGGGAATGAATGCCTACTATCGAATAGGCTGTATGCCTGTTTGCCACTATTAAAAGCTTAAGGGGGACATTATTTATTGAATTAAAAAATGGACTTTCTAGGCCCCTGTAGCCCGGGGGCGTCGTATTGATACGGCTGATATGGCGGTAGCGTAGTGCCAAAAACGGAATCAGGAGCGTACCCTGGTTCCGTTCTTACCACTTATGTCACCAGGGCAGGATTTAAAGGTGTTAAGGCCCTGGGGCACTACAACTATATTCCGAATATAAAAATCAAAATCGTTCATTGCTAATACTAGTTTTACAATTTTAATGTTTTAACAAGGTTTAAAACTCATAATAGTACGAGTTCGGCTTATCCAATATATACCCTCATCTGTTATTTGATACTGCCACAGATAATATGTTAGATAATGCATAGATTGATAAATAGCATTGGCACGTGATTTAGCTAGGAAACCAAAATTGCCTAGCTAGATCACGTGGCCAATACGATGAATCAAAACCTAAAGATACTTCCTGTTGATCTACAATTATTAAAATTTCTAAAAGCAATGATACGAGTATATCAGAAAAAAAACTGAAATCCATTAAATTGTAGTTACATCACAAGAAAAAACCAGTTTGTACAGTTCACTCGGTGAGTTAGCCCGACTGGCACTAAAGCTGTTTTTACCCGACTGCGGAGGGAAATGTGTTTGACATGTATGTATGTATGTATATGATACATATATTACTTACGCCGACAAAGTGAAAGAATAAAATCTTAAAAAAAAAGGTTTTTTTACGGTACCTCCCCTATAGGTAAAGTGAGGAAATGTTTTTTTTTTTCTTATATACCGTGTGGGGTAACATTAGATAGGTCTTTTTTAAACATTTAGGTGTTGGAAAGACGATTTTTAGTTATAGGGATCCGTTTGTAAAATATTAAGCTTTCAAGTAAGAATTTATGTTAGAGTCAAGTGTCCCCCCCCCCCTGCCAGCTAAATGTTTGATGTTGGGTATGTGAAAAAATTTACGGTAGTAAAGAGTGAATGTACGGTAGTAAAAATTTACGGTAGTAGAGAATCTAAAGTGAAATTAAAAGGAAAACCATCACAGCTAAGTAGGCTTTACAAGTTTACCTATGAGTAACAGCTAATCAAATGAGAAGTAACAACATTTTCGTACAAATTCCATTGAAAAATATTATTAAGTAGTTATAACGTTGTAAGTATGAAACAAAAACCAGAGAAAACCCACTTCTTAAGCTACATTATTTGAATAGGGGGGAGAAGGGACTACGGAACCCTACATTGTGCGTGGCCCAGTATGCACTTGCCCGGTTTTTTATTTTATGACAATTTTTTTAATAATAGTACTAGTATAGTATGATATTATCTGTGCTAATAGGTACCTACCTACTGGTTATGGTGTGTGGTACAGTTGAAATTAATTGTTCTCATACTATTTATACTCCGACTGCAGAAACACAGCTTAAATATCCACCATAAATGTACTCTACAAAATGACCTCATAATGTTTTCTAGCGGTTCTGCAGTATAATATATAATTAATAAACATAAATACCTACTCGTTTATTGAACACGGATGGGTGGGACGGGACATGTTACAGTGACGAGCTATGCGTAATTTTCCGCCAAATTTGACGACTGAAAAATCATCTTTTCCAGCATAATTTACAAAACACATGGGACCGCATACCCAGGCAAGATTTTGACAACTAAATTTTTAGCGTAATCAAAGCCGATGTGTTATAACCGTTAGGAGGGGCAACACAGATTACTGCTATAGAAAAAATGTTACTTTTTTTAATTTTCATCATCAGCCTATCGCAGTCCACTGCTGGACATAGGCCTCTCCAATTGCACGCCACTTTGTTCTATCTTCGGCTTCTCGCATCCAGCTCCTGCCAGCCGTTTTGCGTATATCATCACTCCACCTGGCCTGAGGGCGTCCTACACTACGTTTGCCAAGCCGCGGTCTCCACTCAAGAACTCGTTTATCCCAACGGTTGTCGGTTCTTCGGCTAATATGGCCAGCCCACTGCCACTTCAACTTGCTAATCCGGTGGGCTATGTCGATAACTTTGGTTCTCTGCCGGATCACCTCATTTCTGATTTTGTCTCTAAGAGAAACTCCGAGCATAGCCCTTTCCATAGCCCGCTGAGCGACTTTGAACTTGTGGACCAGCCGTACCGTCAGTGTCCACGTTTCGGCTCCGTATGCCATGACGGGTAGGACGCACTAATTAAACTTTTTTTAATTATTGTAATTAAATTAAATAACTTTTATCAAATTTTCAGATTTTAAAAAACAACGTAATTTTCAGAATTTAGCAAATTTAATAATTTAATTAATTAAATAATATAAATTTATACTTTAAATTTTATTTTTAATTAAAGATTATAAAATTCGGATTCTTACCATACCTAGTTTTCTTAACAAATAGATAAATCGAGTGCAACTTTATTCGTATCTGAAGTTAGTCATATTGAATCTTTTTAAAAATTAACCTAGCTAGATTAAAAATAATTGTAGCTTCAAGTGTCTAGTTTCCGGATTCCGAAAAAAACTTTTACTTATGAAAGAAGCCTGCGGACCTTTTAGAAGCGAAGCAAAGCTTTTTTTTTCTTAGGATTATTTCAAAACCAATTGATTAAAAAAAAATTGCATTGCTGTTGAATTTTGAATATTTTTTTATCCCTTAATTTTTACGCAGTTTTTTCGCTACCCTGTAAAGTTCTAATTTTTTACTTAAGTGCTGTTAGAACTTAAGCGACTATAAGTCTAACTAAAACTGCAAAGACATTATAAAGAGTACCAGTAGTGCTTAATTTAATTTTTATTATTTAGGTACTGCTGACCCACGCAACTTCGTATACGTCAATTATCCCCGTATTTGCAACATTTTTATTAGCTAAACATAATTATATTATATAGCCTATAGCCTTCCTCGATAAATGGGCTATCCAACAGTAAAAAAAATAATTCGAACGAGTAGTTCCTGAGACGATCGCGTTCTAACAAACAAACTCATAAGTTTTATAATATTAGTTATTATGGGATGATATTTGTTTATGTAGACCTAACCATGCTCTTTGGACCTAACCTAATAAGTGTACCTACTATTACGCATCAAAGCATATTTTAAGACCTTGTTTAAGATTTGAATAATGGAACATGGATCCAGAGACCCAGGGCTGACCGCCCTTGCCCTACCCCCCGTTACGTCCCATATTACCTACCTACCCATTTTTCTTCCTCTGCCTATCCCGGATTTTAATCCGAGTCCGTGGTAAGCCCGTGCGATCTGGCGCATGCGCGGTGCGCTTAAAAATGTCCGCTGCGCATACGCGTTTACCATTAATACAAGATTTTGACAGTTCGCACGGACTTGCTATCTACATAACCTACCTGTTTACATTAGCTTTCACAGTCAGTTTAATCGCTAAATACCTATCTACTTAGTTATTAAGTAAACAATATATGTACAATGTAAATAATATTGACAATTACAGGACTCGAGTGGGACGAGACGCCGGAGATGAAGATCCTCATAGACAGACCCTATATATTCTTTGTGCGGTGGCGTAATCTTACACTTTTGAATGGTAACTTTGTACTCTAAGTAGTAGAACAAACAAGTTTTATCAAGTAGGTACCTATTTATTATTCGTGCCTACGAATGATATACCTACATAGATAAGTAACCAAATGTGAATCTATTTTTCAATAAACACAATGACTATAACATTATTTTGATCATGTGGACAAACGCTTTCAATCGATTATATATCGGACTGAAAATATTAAGAACGGAATCGTTTGCCAGATTTGCCAAATCAAAATATTTGAAAATGTCGGGATTTTATGGTTTTATTTCAAACATACTGTTTGAAAAAAAAACATAAAATCCCGACCGCCTAAGTACCACGCGCGACAGGGGTGGGTGCTAATCAATTTAACGCATTAGGTTCCTTAGAGAAAATTGTCTAGATATCACAAAAAATATCAGGAGAATCCAAGCGGTTCCTCACCATCTGGCAGCCCTACTCGTTGCATATTTCTCGGTTTGTCGGTTTTATAAATATATAGATAGACTAGCTGACCCGCGCAACTTCGTCTGCGTAAATTTTCCCCGTTTTTGGAACATTTTTCATTGCTGCTCCGCTCCTGTTAGTCGTAGCGTGATGTTATATAGCCTATAACCTTCCTCGATAAATGGGCTATTCAACAGTAAAAAAATAACAGAAACTACTGGTCCAATTTTTCAAATTGGACCAGTAGTTTCTGAGATTTACGCGTTCGAACAAACACTTCAGTTTTCTAATATTATAGATTGGTGGCGATTAATTTCCCTGGTGGCCGTCTGAAGAGCTAACGTAAAACAAATATTCCTTTGCTTTTGATAATGCAATTACGGCAACATATAATCGCCGCACACTTGGAGATTTTTGCAAACGTTAGTAATATTTCTGATATATGATATGATTGAGTATACCTATACCTAATATAATTTCTTTATAATTTCATTAAAAAAAATCACACAATATTAAATAGGTAATAGAATAAATACACACGCACACACAAAGCTCATAAAACACACTCACCTAGGCACACACATACATAGACACACGGACTTACCTACTGAGCATTAGAAACGTGTCCATGCAAGGGCCCAGCACAATATCAGTGTCAGACCGTTTTCAGTGTCTGACGGAAGCTTAATTGGGTACTAATTGGTACACTTTGTGATACATGGTACAGTTGGATCAACGTCACTTGACCGGATCGAAGTTAGGTTCTTATCACTTTTGCGCATATCATAGAGATGCGACCCTAAAATTACTTAGGTACGAAAACTTTTAATTTTCAACCAACTTCAAAAATATATATATTACGGGTCTTAATCGCGTGAATAATTTAAGGTTAAATACCTTGTTTTTTGCCCGACGTTTCGCCAGTGGTTTTTTGCCAGTCTTCCCGTGACCACGGCCGTTGCAATACGGTCGAAACGTCGGGCAAAAAACAAGGTATTTAACCTTAAATTATTCACGCGATTAAGACCCGTAATATATATATTTTAATAATGTGTACAAATCGCGAAAGTTTATCAACATTTACAACTTCAAAAAAATATATTTTTTTAAATTGTTGTTATTGGTTGTATGTTTGTTCACCGCTTACTTGAAGACTCTAATTATTGTGTTATTTGTGTTTTAAAGGGTGTACTTCAAAGTTGGTCCCGTTGTCATCAGATCAGGATCAGATGATAGGGTTCTGGAGAAATCGAGGGAACTCTTAAAATATTCGATACACACCTATACTGATTTAGGTATATTTCATGGTGATTAGTGCATTTACTCTCTAATTGGGGAAATGCAACTCATAATTAAGGCCACAAATGACGAGCGGAAATATTTAATAAGTATTTGTGATTCCATTACCTACTTTAATAAGGTATTGACTAGCTTTTTATTTTTGTCATACTACAATAAGCTGATGGTCTAACATCTAGCAACATTAAATCCTTGGTGGTTATTTAAAACGACATTAGGCAACTCTGCAAGCCCGGTCTCTATGTATTTTTGCCCTAAAACCGCTTACTAATTAAGTACTTATGTTATTGAAACTGTCAAAATTTTGCATTATTGAAGCAGCTTTGTGCTCCAGCTTTGCATATAGATTAAAACCATAATATAGTTTTCAAATAGAAAACAATTAACTTAGCTCTAAGTAGCCACATAATGCTCCTTAATATAAACTTTATCTCCAATCGAATAAATACCAATATTTGTCGTAATTTTTAGAAATATATGCGTATTGCCATAAAACTAAGGCAAAGTTGCCGCATTTCACGGTAAGTTAGGTGAATGAACCCACTAAAAAGTGAGAAATAAAAAACTTTTTTACAAAAAAAATATGACCTAATACAAAAATATATTTTGAAGTGAAAACTTCTTTATCGCCGTTGTGCACTTTTTTGGTATGGGTAAAAAATCACGTGACCCTGGTCGAAAATTTGTAAGACGGAGGGAGACCAATGAAAAACTGCTGATATTGTAGCAGTCTTTCATTGCTCTCCCATTCTTTCCATTAGAATACGAAGGTAAATTTCGCCACCTTCTACATTGTTATTATAGCTCAGGTGGGAAATTGGGTGGTCCAGATACCAGAAGACCGCAGTTCGAGTCCGAGTGACGATTATTTATCCATTTTTTATTTCAAAAAAAATTTAACTTTTTAATTGTCATGTCGTTATCATTGTAATTTTTTAAATTGTCATGTTTGTGTACGATAGCGCAATAATGTATAGACGTATAATGTACCTATTTAATGACCTAAATGATAGTAGGTACATTTAAGTGATTTATACTGATAAAAAAAAGATATTCCAATACCTATATATATATCTAGCCATTCCAAAATATTCCAAAATGCACAACGTTAATGTTCAAGTTTTCACTTCTGCCGGCACTCCCGGAGTGCAACCTGTTTTTTTTAGTCGGGCAAAAAGCAGAAGATAATACTTATAGAACAACAAAAAATAATCCACGCTAATCTGCGGAATATGTTTCATGTTATAATAACACGAAAAATATAAAATATTCCATAAAAAATATGATGAAAATACTTACTTTTTCTTGAAAACTGGGATAGTTGCAGGAATTCCTGGTAGTGTCCTTACGCGATATACCTATGGCATGAATAGGCAACGCCGCATTTTAGAAATATGGCAATGTTTCATTGTGTCGGAATATTTCATCGTCGGACATCTGACCTTAAGCACAGTATAAATAAAGTACCTATACAGTTTGGAAACTACGTACAAACGTTCGAAACAGTAACCCGCGGTTTTCGCGGTGCTCTTAGTGGCGGCTACCGCGTCCAGGTTACGTCTATCTCACCCGGACGGGGCCACGGCCATCTGCCAATAAACTTAGGATTTATACTTACGCTAGTGGGTATATCCTAGGGTCTTTTTCATTCGTTCCGGTTTCAATCCGACGCCTGGTACACAGTCGCCGGCTATCGGCGGCAAATGTAGGTATGGCGACATCGCCATACACTTCGCGCCAGGTACCAACTACCAAGGTGAAAAGGACTTGGATCTATGTATAGATACGATTGCTGCCTTATGTTAGTTCCGCGACTTACCGCTAGGGAATCTGCTTGGCACCAATAGGTATCTATGAGAGAGGAGGGTTACTAAGTCTTCTTCTGTTTGCAGTATCTAAAGGGCTGCGGCTAACGCACATGAAAGCTTGCAGTTACTACACCGCTTACATCGTCGTTGTTGGCCAAACCGCCCTAGCTACTACTACACTAGATATTTGTTCGCGTACAACGCAGACTTCAACGAAGTGTTTCATATTCCTGTGTCGGTTTTAAGGGATTGTTCTCCATTTTCAGCAATCTGAAATATTCAGGAAAGTGGTGATTCAATAGTGGGTATTACATTGGAATGTCAAGACTTCTCTTTTTAACAAACTTTAAAACGATCCGCTCATTATGACGTCATTCTTCACACAAGCCATTGAGCTTATCTCTATCTAGAGGGGTTAACAGGATTGCTAGTAATTCGGGACCAACAATCCCACATTGCACTTTAAAAAAAACTGGTGTCAAATGATTTACCTACAATAAGTTTATAGGCAAATCAGTGTATTTTATTTTGATGATCACTAAAACGTGTCAAATCGTTGACTAATATTGCTTTCAGTTCATATTTTTTATTTTATATTGTCATCGATTGATTTCACTTTCATATACCTACCTACCCAATTAATCAATATTATTAACAGAGAGTTAAACAATTAGTCCGTCATTTGCGCACAAACCTAACAGACTTAGATATCTGGTAAGTACTCGAATATATTGTGTCCTGTATTAACACAGAAGTATTTGGGAAAAAAAAAAAGATCATGTTTCACGCGAGTTCTTACAATGCATGTATTAATTCGTACTTTTTCTTTGAGATATTCGTTCTTGGAAACATGAATACTTCCTATAGGAAAACCACGCGGATAGAATCAGACTCGGTACAGCAAAAATTAAAAGCAAGTTAAACAATTAGTCCGTCATTTGCGCACAAACCTAACAGATTTAGATTATCTGATAAGTTCTCGAATAGATTGTGTCCCGTATTAACACAGAAGTATTTGGGAAGCTCATGTTTCACGCGAGTTCTTACAATGCATGTATTAATTCGTTCGTTTTCTTTGAGATATTCGTTCTTGGAAACATGAATACTTCTTATAGGAAAACCAAGCGGATAGAATCAGACCCTGTACAGCAAAAAATAACCGATCTTATGGTACCTACACATATAAAATGTAGTTCCAAAATGTTAAAGTGCCTACACACGCCTCTTTGTATAAAACTCCTAATAAAAATAAGGATTGAAGTGGAATATATTTTATTTATCCAACCAATATGTAATATAAATAAACACAAGTATCATAGGTAGAGTATACAGTCTCATAAAATAGCTAGTTGCCAATAACAATCTAGAAGCAAGAATTAGGCTCAGCAGAATTTTGGATTACTTAAAACAAGCATACACTGTACATATTACACACCTAATAAATACACGTAACAGTTTACCTATTACAACAAGACGGTAAGTATACCAAATTCACCAATTTTCCTTTATATATCTGAACCGGGAGTAACAACTAGGTACGATATACCACAACCTAATGCGCAGCAATCGGTTACTAAGTGGATATTGTTTTAATATATTATAACAATTGTATAATATGAGTAGGATACATACACAATATAATATCGTAAACCAAGACAGCATTATTCCTAACTCTTTTAGTACAATTAGGTACTGAAGTATTTTTAGTTGGGCCAGTTCTTGTACTGTCTTTAGAGAAGAATATAGGTACTCAAATCTTGTTAATATCCAGTAACGCCTTAAGGAAAATTAATTCAACAAGTTGTACCATAACTTGCTACAACTTCACGTGTATCCCGACAAAACAAACGTTTCATTACCCAGTAAAATCTTAAGAAAATATAAGTAGGTAGTATAGGTACACAATATAATCAAAAAATAAAACTGAAATAATTACGAAGAAAAACAATATTATTTTTTTAAAAATAATGTAGTAAAATAGTATGTAGGTAGCCTAATCAAAATAATAAAAGTAAGTATAAAAATATTTCGTACGATGAACATTAAGTTTATTATTTAGTCTTACATTGATACCTATGTTCAAAGTTTGCTGGTGGTTATACAAGTACGTTCCTCGTTTCACTTACAAATTATGTTAGACTAGATGTAGGTAAATACTTCATGTGTATTTTGGAATACTGCTTCCTGGAAACAAGAAGAAAAAACATAATTATGTATTAATGTTACACTTATGTGCGAAGAAATAAAAGACATGTGTCAGGGGTTTAAGTATGAAATTGCCGCTTTTGTTTGAGTGTACTATATCTACAGCTTTCAAGGTGCAAAGATTTTAAAAAAGCATTCATTACAAAGGACGGACTATCATGAATTCTTCTCGTAATTTTTATAGGCATTTCTTGCCAATTACTTTATAAATACAATAAACACAGAAAAAAAATTAAATCCAGGCCCAGGAATCGAACCCGAGACTTCCGTATGCCAAACCGGGGCCGGAATCGAACCACCTATCTGGACTAAGTTACTAGAATTCAAATTTCTCTAACCTTTCATGGTCGCGAGTTGAGCCCTCGCATGCGCCATCTAGCCGGTAGTTCAAGAACCATCACGGCTTTTGTTATTGCTTCGTTACCAAACAAATTATGATGTCACAGGCCGAATATTATAGTAATTTTTATAGGCATTTCTAACTACCTCGCGAGCATGAAAGGATAGAGAAATTTAAGGCCCCGGTTTGGCATAAGGAAGTCTCGGGTTCGATTCCTGGATCTGGACTTAATTTTTTTTTATCATTCAAAAATGCAGTTATTGTATTCATGAATTCTTCTCGTAATTTCTCATACATTCGGACAACACACCATCATCCTTCGTATTTTAAATTTACTATGGTTCTCAGTAGCTACTTATTCTTGGAGATAATTTTTGGCAGTTAACAAACAAAATGGACACAAAATGGCGACGATTTTCACAATTGTGTATGATTTTCTTTGTCTACCTTCATTCGCGAGCAATCGAATCTGACTGATTATTATGTAAAGCACATTTTTACAAGATCTAGGTACGTTTGAACATACATATACATACTTATTTAGTCATTACATTCGATATTTCATTTTAATCTAGACGTAGATATAATAAATACGGCAATTGCTTAATTAAACCCATTGTTGTACTGGTTCTGTAATAATAGATGTAACTTTTCTTATGCAGATTTTTATTTAATTGAAAGTTATAAGTGTAGTTACATTTTAACGTCCTTAATATTTGACAATGTCGTTATAAATACTCGTTGACTAGTACCATAACTTTATAATACATATGAGACATAACAGTTAGCCCAATCCTTTCGTACGTACTAGCGTAGTGGAACAATTGAAGTTTTAATCATTTTCAAATGGTTACAACAACAACTACAATAATTTCAATATCACACATATTTCAAACTAATGTCTTATATATAGATAATATTATGTAGTAAAATGTTAACAGTGTAATATTAGAAACGTGTTGCATAATAGATATTCATTTAAATTTTTCGAATCTTCAAGCCGTCTTCGTGATTTACAAAGTGGACCTAACCTAGCTGTTCATTTGTCTACAATTTGTAACAAACGATTAAAACGTGAAATCACGCTATTACTTATTTCTAGCATACTTAAACTTTAACAAGCAAGAATTAATACAATAAAGGGTACATAGTTTCACTTGATTTAAAAAAATGCACCTAATTAGGTATTATTATTTCGGCCATGTCAACTGCTTAGAATCAGCTGCCAGAACCCAGAACTGCTTGGCTGATATAATGTTCACATCTTACGCTGTTTTATTTTGATCGCGGAAGTTAAGCTGAAAGTTAAAGAAATTCTATCTTTTATTTCCCACAAATCGGTTTTAATTACATAAAAATATTTATTCTACCGTGCACATAACGCGGTTAACATAAATAACTATTCTAGCCAGAAAAACTTAGAGGTGTAATATATTTTAGAGAACAGACACCTTATAGACAGTTTCAAACCTACCCAGTCTAAATGTTCAATTGAAACGTCGTAATTTCTACATTCTTATAAATTACCTCATAAGTATTCGTTTGGTCGACAACTAGTTATTTACGCTAAAAGTATTGTAGCTTACATAAAACTTATAGAAACACAGAAAAGGGATAGTGCTTTAACTACTTTTCATTTCACATTAGAGTTCTTAATATTGCTGTACTAAATTAAAATAGAAGGAATGAAGTACATATTGATTGCTTAATTGTAAAGAAAATGTAAATGCCTAAAACCTATTTATAAGACTGTCTCAAATGTAACCATAGTTAATGCCAAGAAAATCTAGGTCACCTAGTTTCTTATTTAAGTAGGTACATATTTAAGTTAAACATTGGTATTTAAAAACTATGTACCTAACATAGAGACAATCTTTATAAAAAGAGAGACAATGGAGGGCAAGTTTTCTTTCTAAATATCTAACAAACCTTACTTTTGCAATGAGGCTGAATATCTATAAAACCTTCATAGTTATGTAATATCGTATATGGTAGGTACATAAGGTATAAAGAGAGCTCAAATAGTAGTAGGTAATTTTATGATTATGGTTTATTAGTATAAATATTTATGACTACAATTTAATCATTTTGTGATTGCAGACAAAAAGATGTTGTATTGTAACCAATACATCTTTTTGTCTGCAGTCGTTTCGGAAGCCAGATATGGAAGAATACACAAATACAAATTTTAATAAAATCAAAATGGTGGTTTTAAGACAAGTTGACTTTGGTACAATCGTTTTACTAGCCGCTAAATCAATTAGTTCACGGTCTGGTCATTGTAGACCGAGAGCTGTGAAAATCATAGCGCAATTACATTCCTTCGCGTCGTTCTCCCGCATTCGATTGCCTAGAATTTAGGCAAAGGACCAATTGAAAAAGGAAGGAGTTGATGACAATCTGGTAAAGCTTGTCCAGTGCAATGTGTACTGTAATTAATGCATTGTATTCGACTTTGTGTGATGTCTTTTGGACATCTAAATGTGGGCACAACGATTAAGTAGGTAATTGCGCCATCAAGTAGGTAAATCAAAAGAACGAAACAAATTTGCTCGTCCCACTCTTTGTTAGCTCCACGCTCTAAAAACACATAATTATCTATTTTACTTTAGGCTGATGAACACGATTTCCTGCCATAAAATACGTTCATGATTAAACACAATATTTATCTCAACGTTAGTCAGCCATTTTGAAAACAATACGTCACATACGCCACAAAAGATAAGTTTATGCATTAAATAAAAACAAAGAAGTGACTTGACACTGTTGGCTAACGAATGACTCAGTTCAATGTTCTACAGATTGGAGACTTGCTTAACCCAAAAGTCCAGTAAAGGAGTCAAGAGCGCTATGCAGCCAATTACGAGAATCTACGTCTGTTTTCGCCAAAACGGTGATAAGTCTATCAGGCAGTGCCTCTGACAGTGCTGACATAACTTGAACAGTATCACTGAGTGATTACAAGGGCACGGAAGCCCTGGGTCTCTATTTCTTACTATCTAAGAATACATTCCTTAATCCATTACTTCAAAGTATAAAATCCTGAAACCTTATTACCTCCAGTTCTATGAGCTCAAACTTTCGTACCTACCTACCACGCGCTTTCTGAACACATCGGGCAAAAAGGTCGTTACTTTTTCTACAAAGATTAGATAATACGTTCGTTGAATAAACAAGCATCCCTCGTGGGCTGGCAACGTTGCAACTATGAAAGTTTTTATTACATTACTTTGAATAGCTCTCAAGGCTATTCGGCGATTATTTAAATAATGAAAAGGTATTGTGATAAACAAATGAAAATTTGCTTAAGCAAGACGTCAAATTATCCATTATTATACAATTGCCAGGTCACTTAGAATACATGCATGTTCTCTGATATATCACTAAGAAGGCAAAGATACGGAAAAGTTAATATTAATATACTCCTAATATGATAACAGACCCTTAATAAGGAAGTGACGAAGTGGCGTCATATTAAAAGGTATATTATGGCAAATGTTTTAACTAACAAAAGTCACTTGCTTCTTTTCTAGGCCCAGAAATCTACATTCAGAAATTCTTCTGAAAAGTTTTTCATTCCAGAATAGATTATGTATTTACCAGCACATAAATCACACTAACATCATAGTAAAATTGAAAAATTAAATATAGTAACCCTGCTGTGGAATTGTTTTCAAAGGAATTGCTCAATAAGCTGTTTTAAGCCCATAGAAGATGCAGGACATTTAGCATCAAAATTTAGATTTTCTATATCTGATAATCACAATGAGTGATGTTGTTTTTATTCTCAGAATCTAACAGTATTACAAAGTGATGTTGTTGTATAGCTACAACTAAGTTGGAATGTCAGTTTAAAATGATTTATGATAAAACTGTTTGCAAACAAAATGTGGACTTTTTAATTAATCAGCCAAGTTTCACATACATTCTTAGAATTTTCCCCAAGATTTTCTTAATAATTATTTTTAATAGGTTCAAGTATAAATGCTACTCTACTATATGAATTATGGATGTATTAGGGCTAAACAGACAACATGCTAGACAAATTAACATAGGTATAAAAGCAGATCCACGCTGAATTCTGCAAACAGGTGCAGAACCATCATTCAACAGAATTAGATAAGAAAATATTGAGATAATTCTAAGTACCTGTGTTGCAACCTACAATAATTATAATAAATATAATACCTGTTTAAATAGGTAGGTACTACATGTTTTAGCCCAAAGACCAATAAAAGTACATTTGACACATAGAAAAATTGTATCATAAACCAAAGTAAAGTCTAGTTTAAAACTAAATCATGTCACACTAAATTGTCATATACTATAAATAAAAACATTTTACAATTTTAGGGAATATTTTTTTTAGTTAATACAAATGATTATTATGAATTGGACAATAAATAATAAAATTAGGACATAATATGTGATAATTAATGAATTAGGACATAATAGTGCCATAATAATGATAATTTTATGTGGCAGTAACTGACTACATAAACTAACTTCTTTTGTAAAATCTGTATGGCTTGGCACCATAGACATTTACTACTTATGAGAATATGATTATTATATAAGTAATCCAATTACCAAAAATATCATATACAACCAGTTTGTGTAGGCATTTAATAATTGAAAAAATGAAATCATGATCATTAAAATAAGAATTTCATTCAAATTGGCAGGTTATTATTGTAAGAAAACAGCTCTATCCTTCAACAAGTCAAGATCATAATAACGGCAATTAACCCCAACTGACCTTATTTCACATCCTTACCCAAAGAAATAGCACTCAATGCTGATATCTATAAAAATATTCCAAGGCAAATAAAATAGATTTTAAATAATTTTGGTCAAATGTTTAAAATTAAAATTCAAACAATTTCACAACATTGTTGGAAATATAATCAAAACGAAATGTCTGAACCTTAAACAGGCAAGGCTCAAAGCAGAATTTACTATGTGAAAAAATATATATCCTGATATATCTTACCTAATAACAGTAAGTTAAATTTTATTTATATAAAGAACAAGAGACAAATCCTTTTCCTACTAATTTTCCACCACTAAAATAACATTAGTATCTTGTCTCCACAACTCAGTATACTACAAAAACTGGAATTACATCATAATTATAATACTAGGTACTGCAAAAATTAAATCAATATCTAGCTTGACTACTTGTTACCAAGGGCAAATTGAAGTATTATACAGCAGCAAAAGTGAAATGGACCCTGTTATGTAGAAAAGATCCACATAAAATTTTCTTACTTTAGAAAAAAAGCAATTTGAATTTTAGAAGTGTAAAGAAATAAATCAGGATCACTAATGATCATTTGGCAAGTTATACACTATTACTCTTTACGTAATCTAGCATCATGGTACCATTCATAAGCTTTAAACAGACTTTAAAGTTCCACCAAAATTTTATATTTTTAGTTGGATCTTTTGTGCATAACCAGGTCCAAATAGTACATGAACAATAAATAATACTTAAATAATAATAAATATTAGTGGTAGAAAACTAGTACCAACACCAAATATTTGTCACCGCAAAATGCAAAGTATAGCACATTTTGACACACATACATTTTTACTTGCATGATAATGAACCAGTGACACACCTAAGCATTTTATTTATGTAGTAAATTCAAGTGGCAAAATCCTTTATAATCAACATTAAATGAGATGTGATGATTATGCAAGTGTTTAGTTTATATATTTTAAAACTTTTAATTTGACATTAAAACCAATATATTAATAGTTGCAAGTGATAAAATTGGAAAGGTTTACAGCGGTTAAGTTAATAGAAGGAAATAATACCATTAAAGTTTAACATAATCTCTAACTTTTTATAACTTATTACATAACAATACAATGAATGTATCTTACTCATTTAAACTAGGTATTTTAATAAACCTGTTTTTTCATTTACATTGTTATAAGAAAACAACTATTTTTTGTTGTCGTTTTAGTTCAAAAATATGTTTTAATTGATTTTATTGTACTTAATCAAAATTTTGATACCAATTAACCACAACAATATAACTCAGCACAGTTACCTAGTTAATTCATTTAATTACTCAGTGAGTCATACAACCTAGATCTATGAATAGAGTTTTTTGGTGCCTCTGGTAGTAGTATTAATTTGATGCTTATCAATAAAATCAATTTCAACATACAGCCTATCATTGATAAGCTACATACCAATTACTTGTTATACTCAAATGAATAATGATAATGATTCATTTGTGTATTATGAAGACGGAATAATGAGAACTGATAAGATAAATCATGAAAAAAGCATAAACTGTCTCACAACTCCAAATAATAATGTAGATACTTAAAAGTTACTCAAACACAGCATTGCATGTTTATTCAAAACACAACAGGTGTTTACTAGGTTAATTTGAAATTCCATAATTGACCCCACCTGTGTTGAGACCTGTGTTCTCTGATGCGCCGGCCGGAGCTGGTGGTGCCGGCATGGCAATTGGGGGTGCTTGTTCGCCCTTCGGTCGGCCTTCTCCACCCGGCTGCACGGTCACAGCTTGCACGCCGTCTGAATCATCCCTCTCCAGGGTATGATAGTCACCGGATTCTTCTGGGGGACGCGGCTTGCATTTCCCGCAGCAGCAGTTACAACAACAGCATAGACAACAGCAGAAGTAGCATCCCGTCAAAATGCCGCATACAATCAACAAAGCCTTGCACCAAGTACTTGTTACTACGAAATAGGCGTTGACATTTTCTTCTCCAAATTGCTCAGAAATGTAAAGTCCAAGAGAGCCATAATTATCATATATGTTCCTTTTCGTAGTATCACTTAATATTGTGTGTGCTCGATTTACTTCTTTAAATTTATCAGCAGCCTCAGGATTGTTAGGATTTTTATCAGGGTGGTATTTTAGTGCTAATTTCCGATAGCTTTTCTTGACATCGTCTGCGGTTGCGGTTTTCGGTACTTGCAGTATTTGATACAGGCTATCCCCCGCAGTGGATAATTTCCTTTTATCCATTTTGATATTAGAGCTATGAAACGGCTTGAAATAACACGGATATTAGATTATATTAGCAAAATTATGACAATCCCTGAAGAATTTACGATAATGCGAATATCTCACTCAGTCTACATTTTTTAACGCGCAGTGTGACCGTTCAGAAATTAGAGAAAATTACTAAACAATCGAAAATCTGAGAGTTACTAAAACTAATTAGCATGAATTGGGCCGTAATAAATTAAATGCCATTTAAAAAATAATCTAGTAAATATAAATACAGTTTTTGTATGGTGAATCATCATTGATTCACATTGATCAAACTCATTCTCATCCATAGAGAGATAGATCTATGGAGTGGAATTCTACAGAACCAGCTGAGCAATTTCGGGGAGAAAAGGTCGAATCTTCGTCTTCTGCGAAGTGTCTAACAAATTATACCCATCACAAGATAAAAAGTTCCAATAATCCCAATGAACTTAGAAACGTAGTAAGCTTCATCTAACTAAAACATCAAGAAGTATTACGTAAACTTCACTAAGTAAAACATCAAATATTCAACTGAATGTTTTAATAATTTTATTTTCAACCGACTTCAAAATGGAGGAGGTTCTCATTTCGTCAGTATGTTTTTTTTTGTATGTTTGTTCACTGATTACGCAAAGACGGCTAGACCGATTTGAAAAAATATTTTTGTTTTTGAAAGGGTATCCTTCCAAGTTGGTCCCATTGTCACCCGATCACCATCTGATGATGGGATCCAGGATAAATCGAGGGAACTCTTAAAATATCAAAGGCACACCTACAGTGATTTAGGTATATTTCACAGTGATTCGTGCATTTACTCTTAAAAAACACCAATTGGTGAATCGGAACTGATGATGAAGACCACAAATGACGAGCAGACCTATTCAATATTTCACAGTTTGCGATTCATTTTCTATAATATGGTATTGAGTAGCACTTTATTCTCGTCATACTACTATTACACAATGTAATAGAGCTGATAGTGACCTCCTCAACAATTAACGACCCTGCATCTGGGCAAGCAATATTTTGTAAAAGGATTTGAGCAGTTGACTTAAACCTATTGTAACCTAAGTCAATTACATATCAACCCACTAAAAAGTGAGAAATAAAAAATAAAAAAATAAAATATTACCGACTTCAAAAATAAATACAAGGCAACTAAAAAGCAAAAAATAATATACCTAGAATAACAAAAACAAGTTAAACATTTTGAAGTTGGTGCCGAATAAAACATAAAGACAACATATTTCGTGGTACTACATCTAACCAAGGTAATTTTTATTCGAAATGTATCCATAGTTAACCTGGAGAGTTTCCTCGAGATTGTCACATCCACTTTAGGACAACGATTCTATGTGCAATTAGTTAATAGTTACTTTTATAAGTTTTATAAGTATTATATAAGTAATTAATTGAAAAGCTTTTCTAACTTGTTAATCATAGGAATAAAAAAATATTTGATTTAATTCCTACTTTATCCAAGGTAATTTTAATTCGAAATGTATCCATAGATAACCTGGAGAGTTTTCTCGAGATTGTCACATCCACTTTAAGACAACGATTTTAAGTGCAATTAGTTAAAATAGTTAATATTATTTGTAAATATTTATAAAGGTTTTCTAACTTGTGAATCATAGGAATAAAACTACTTTATTATAAACAGTACCTGTATTCGTATCATTTTTTCCACTTAAACGGGGTAAAAATAGCACTAGGCAACACTACTAGTCATAAAAAAACATTTCATTCACTGAGTGTCAAACGTGAAAGATTATAACTTCATTTATAAGGTTCTGTAGCCAAAATGGCAAAAACGAAACCCTTGTAGTTTCGTCATGTCCGTCTGTATGTCACAGGCTTTTATTCTATGCTTACTGAGGGCACAGTTAATTTAATAACAAACTAGTACTGAGGGAATGCAACTAGACATTATATGCAAAGAGTGGAGTATTTTGATCTTACGAGAGCTGTTCATTTCAAAACTTTCGCTTGTTGATGACTCTGGAGACTCTGGAAATAAATAAAATTCACAAAACACGCTGGGAAAGCCGCCCAGGGGAAACGCGTATTCTATACATCCTATGCTGCTTCGAGGGCTGCCAAGAGAGATAACGCCGTATAAACCTAATAGGCCACCGTCGTGGGTCACATCTTCTACACCTTATGCGTCCTGGAGGACAACAACAAGGAGGAGAACAAACGCCAAGGAGGATCAAGCCTTCTGAACATCAAATGCCGTGGGAGGCTACCGGGGGCGATCCCAAGAACCGTAGCAAGAGGGTACTCCAGGGGACTGTCAGAGAGGGTGTTTAGGGAATATACGGTAGGCGACCCGGGAGGGACCCCGGGTGAAGAACGGTCGGGGGTATAGTAAATTACCCAATTATTTAGAAGTTTACTATTTGATCACCCTCAAAATTTAGCGACGAAATAGAATTCTAGATTTTTTTTATTTTTAGCGCCTTCTAGCGACTTTCGAACCTACTTATCACTACTTAGAGCGACAATTTATTTAGTCCAGCTGGCAACACCAGGCTGTACGTCATTCGTCAAATGTCAAATTTGAAGTTTTTGTCGTTTCGTATTCATAACCTCCCTCAATGTAATCTGTTATAATAAATTCTTAAAGATTATTTAATATAGCTTCCAAATTCCACTACGCCACGAGAAATGAGAGAGGTTGTACGTGTAACTTGTACGTGTATCTTTAACGACAAACATAGCGTGATCTATTTAAGTTTAGTGTCTCGAATAGGTTTCCTTTTTATACACCGGCAATCATGAGTCGTATTTTCAAAGTATACCAACAAGTTCTAAATCGAAGACCATATCTAGTTCAAGCAATACAGACGGGAATTTTAATGGGCGCAGGTGATTTGATTTCTCAAAAAGTTATTGAGAAAAAATCTGTAGAAGCACTGGATTTTAAAAGGACATTGAAGTTTTCTTCCATTGGCTTTTTTTATGCAGTGAGTTATTTATATTCTTTCCTTACTCGGTCGGCGTGAAGCAAAGGGAGCACCCCCTTAACTAAAAATATATTTTTTTCTTTAAATGTCGAGAAACAGGTTTCAAAAACAAACTGCCCAAATAAATTAAAAATAATATTATTTTTTGGAACTTAGGTAAGTTCCAAAAAAAAATATTATTTTTGGAACCCACCCTGTTGACCTGTTTTTCGATATTTTGAAAAAAAAAAATTTTTTTTGGTGCACCTCCTTTGGTACACCTTGACCCCTTACTCTTGACCCATTAAAACAAATGTCACAATTTCACAAAATATCCTCTCGCCATTTTTGAAAGGGCCTTTTCATATAGTACAATCATGGCGCTTGGGCAGTGAAAATGCACTGGGCCTCTTTGGAAGACAGAAACCCCAAGAATACATTTATACATAGCATTTCAAGGGCTCCCTAAAGTTAAGGGCCACCATTCCCTTCACAGCTTCACTTTGACACTTAAATTGCAATGGTATATTTCAACTAGAAACTATCCATGATTTTTAAGCCCAGTTTAAAATGTTTGTAAACATAATGTATTTTTCAGGGACCAGCTTTGCACACTTGGTATGGAATTCTTTATAAGTATGTGGGAGCACATGGCAAAACAGTTGCTATAAAAAAAGTACTTATTGACCAAACTATTTTTGCACCAACATTTTTAGGCACAATTCTTATAATAATAAGTGGTACGCAGGGAAAAAATTGGGAGACCATAAAAACAGAATTAAAACATAATTATCCTGACATATTGAAGACAAATTATTTTGTTTGGCCATGGGTGCAAATTGTAAATTTCTATTTTGTACCTCTTCAATATCAAGTTTTACTTGTACAGGCAGTTGCATTATTCTGGAATACATATTTTGCTTGGAAAATAAATAAAGAAATATATGTTGAAACTCCAGTGAAGCATGAATCTTAACAAGATAGGTGACAAATATAAATTTTACTAAGAAGTGTTTAAACTTGTTTTCATAACTTGTATACTTATCAGCACCTGGCCAATATTGTATACCATCAATGCTGTAAAATGATGACCAAAAGAAGCCTTTGTCTTGATACTTTATAAATAAACCTAGTCCTACCTCAGTGGGATAGAAGTCCTGACACTTATGAACCTCTCCTGGAATTGCCCATGCCCAATATGCCAAAACCACAAAATCAAATTACACGTCTGTATGGAGAACATCTGCCCATCATGTAGTCTTCATGGGTCCTTTTTGTCTGCATTGAGAACTTTGATCATGCAAGGTTTTATCTTTTATACTACTTCACACCTTTTAGCTGCATAATTATGATACAGTTTGTTCAAATGCTATGGGTTTGCTTTCCCCCATAGTACCTACCTACGCTCCCGCATTATGGGTAGTACTCCATAAAAGAGAAAAAAAAACTTAATGTCTTGACCTACTTATCTCAAGTTAACATGTTGCCTCATCATTACCTCATCTTATGATAAAATGTGTAGGTAGATGTAATAATAAGTACAATTGTTTAGGTTTAGATAATATAAAGTATTAATTTTAATATATCCGAGTTGCCTACAATAACATACTCAACCTTATTTTTAAACATGTAATATTTTATGCGATAATAAAAACCCTAATCAAAAATTTAAGTAAGTAGGTATTACGGCATGCCATATAATTATGTTTATTACAGCATGCCATATTATGTGTATTACGGCATATTAACGTATCATATATTTTATTGGTAGTGTATTTACCTACCCTGGTCTATCAGATTCTGTTATCAACAGATATATAGGCGGTGGTTAGAAATAGCTGCCTAACCATGTATTTAGTTTTTGTACTTGTAATTTTGATTGTTTATTAAATGTATTTTGTTTATTATATGAATACATTTATAAAATCGTAAAATATTTTGGTAATATTTTACGATTTTATAAATGTATTCATATGAGTGATAGTATTTTATTTGATTGTTTAATACTATTATTAATTTTTTTAATGTATTTTATTGTTATTTTAATTGTGTTTTTTTATTGTACCGTGTCTCTGTGTGCAATGGTCTTAACATCTGAATAAATAATCAACTATTATTATATTATTCCCTATGTATATGTATACTATTATGTAATTTAGGGAACTTTCAAATAAAACAAGTGAACACGTGTTTATTTGTTTTATTTGAAATTCCACATAACTGCCCTGCTCCGGCCCACTCCGTTCTGTCCGGCTCGAGGCCGCATGTTCATTTGTTTTATAAAGTCCGCTCCACCGCACTCCACTCGACTCCGTTCTCTTCGGCTAACGGCCGCGTGTTTATTTCTTTTATTTGAAAGTCCGTTTAGCTCCTACACTGTTTTCACTTTAGAGTATATAAGCAAGCTTAAGTAAACTCTAAGGCAGTGATTATTAACCTTTTTGGCGGGTGACCCTGACGTTTTATTTATTTTCCCGTGATAATAAAATAATAGGATGTCACTACAAAATATCAAAAAACAACGTTCGCGATCAGCGCATTCGTGTTTTTTAATTGTAAATAATGTTTCATTTCTTTTTTAAAAGAAATAACTCTGGCTAAAATTCTTTCGCGGGATAACAATCTGATATCTGAATGGTACATTAAATGCTGGTGATCCGAACCTATTTAACATCAATCGAAATATCCGGGAGTTCAAAGCGCGTCCCTTTAAGAAGTTCATAATTTTAATAACGTCCTGTAATACCCGCTGTAGATCTGGCTGTATATCCCGTGTACCCAAGTTCTCTCTATGTAAAAAGCAGTGTATTATAGCCTATGTGAGTTCCTATCATTGCTGGTGCTCCATCCGTACAGACTGCAAGACAATTTTGCCACTGCAATTAGTCAATCTCAAAAAAATTGTCAACTAGAAAAAAAAATCAGCCCCAGTTAAAGTTGCAGAGAGCTTTTCGCAAAATCACAGTATCATGCTGATTCGTTGCCGTAATGTGAGTGGGGAGTACTAGTACAGGCATTCGACTCCTATACAAGGGATTGTGAATTCGATTCCTATATCTAATCTACGAAGGATTTTGTATGATCCAATGATATAATATAATTTATTATAATATGATTAATTCGAGATTATGTATAAAAGCTAGTCATTTAACCGCGTAGTAACAACCACATTTCACAAACCGGGTACCTAGTAAATGTGACAAATTAATCACTTTATCTAATTACTAGCTGAACCGCGCAACTTCTTATGCGTCTATTTTCCCCATTTTTGCAACATTTTTCATTGCTGCTTCGCTCCTATTGGTCGTAGCGTGATGTTATATAGCCTAAAGCTTCGATAAATGGGCTATCCAACAGTGAAAGAGTTTTTCAATTCGGACCAGTAGTTCCTGAGATTACCGCGTTCAAACAAACAAACTCTCTAGCTTTATAATATTTGTATAGATTATTCAAAAGGTTGATCTTAGGAAAAGTGCCTTGTGATCACGAATTTGATGATGCTCCACGATTATGATTGGCGATGACGGTTGGTAATAATTATTGGTGACGATGGTTGATGATAAATGGTATTAATGGTGACACTGATGACTGATGACGATGACAATGAAAAGTCAACTTTGTGTAGGTAAAACTTTAAAACCCAGATCTTATGAATCACATCTTCTCCGGCGCTGCGGAAAGTGCAGCCGCTCGCCATTGCGTAACAAAGCACGGGCACCTATGCGAGCCGCAGCGGCCGAGGCTGGATGCTGAAGGCGACCAGCAATCCCGAGGCTGTGAAGGGGAGCACGCTTTGTTACATACAGCGGGCGTGGGTTGCACTCCCTCCGCCCCTCGGGTTCTAAATAACACCCTCGGGGTGTCATAAACAAGTACCACGTGAGATCGGGATAGGCTAATTCGGTTTTATCATAGTTTTGAACTTGATTTACTACATACCTACCTACTACTCGCTTCAAATTAAATTTGCGCATTGTATTACTAACTTTACCTAGCCCTACTAGATATTATACATAATAACTAGACAAAGTGATTAATTCGGACCTTAGGTATAAGGTCCGAATTAATCACTTTTACTGAAATGCTTTTTATTATGTATGCATTATTCTTAGCTACGACTACTAAATTAATCACTGACGGTAACATGTAATTATATGTATATGTATAATCAATTAAAATACGAACAAATAATGGTATCTCTGTCCTGTCGAAATCAAATTTAAATAAACTGTTGTCATTTTGTATAACGCTACAAGACATTTAATCTATGTAAGATTAAGCCGCGGCAATTTAATATTCGCCACAAACAACACGTGTGTGTCCATGACTGATGTCCGCGGCAACTGTATCACCCGACAAGTGCTAGAAAATAATTATAGTACCTACATAGAAATAAATTATAAGTACCATAGTCCCGCTGAAAGTTTACATTTTTGACAATTCAATCATTAATGTTACTAATGGTGTACCCAGCTTTGGATCCAAGGGGGGGGGGGGGGGGGAGAGCAGATTTTTTTTTGCCCTGGGTCCCTATTTTCTGTTTTAACTTTAAAGTAATTTTTAAAGGCGTTCCTAGCCAATTACTTTAATAATACAATAATTGCATTTTTGAAAGATAAAAAAATTAGTAGTCCAGAACTTCAGAGCTATAATCGAACCCGAGACTTCCGTATGCCAAGGATTGGAAACCTGGTTAATTTGCGCGAACCGTTCGAAAAATTGACTATACATTTTAGCGTTATAATTTCGATTCCTGCTCGAACCAAAACGAAATCATTTGGGTTCTGATCAAAGAGCAAAATTATAAGGGTTCCTGTTCGATTTACCGTTCAGAACCGTTTCTCCGTTTTTCCGAATTCTGTTCGCACGTGAGTACCTACCTACATACGTCGACTTGGCGGGCGAGGGGTGGGAGCGCTTTGCAAGCGCGCAGGCGCGAGAAGCCCAACGCGGCGGCGTGGTGCGCGCTCTCCCCCCTGTTTAATTAACCAGGTAAATCCGAGCGAAATACCACTCCCAAAACGGGAACGGTTTGAACGAGCGTCTTGCAAATAACCAGGTTAAAACCCATAAAATACCGATCTTTTTCGAACCGTTTCCTATCCCTGTTGTATGCCATCCCGGCGCCGGAATTGAACCATCTTTCGGGAATATGTCTTTAAACCTCAAATACTATCCTCGCGTGTAGGAAACGCGTGTTGGGCTCTTGCTTGCGTCATCTAGTCACTGTTTACAGAACCATCATGTCGTTTGTTATTACGGAATGATAAAAGAATTTGATTTGTGGGCCTGGATTTCAAATTTTTTTATCTTTCAAAAGTGCAAATATTGCATAAACTTAAAATTCACTGCGTGCTAGGCTTATCGCGAATTTAAAAGTAGCTGCAGAGGTTAATGGCCTAGGTCAATCTTAAAAGTCACTCCACAAGCAAAGCAACGGTAATTTAGAAGCACTGCGCTGCGCTAGCTAGCTCGCGCAGCGTGAACTTAAGCAACATCGAACGAGCTGTGGGCCGCAACGCGCGCCACGCCACTGCTTGATTAAGAGGCCCAAAATTAAAAGCCCCAGAGCGATCAGGATAAAGCCGACATACATATGCTTGGTTGATTCCTCCAAAGCGTTTGACTAGGTGAAATGGCCAACGTTGTGGAAAACACTACTGGACACGGGCACACCACAACACCTCGTGCACCTGCTGAAGGAGCTCCACAAATGGGCGACGGCTGCAGTGCGCAGTTACTTAAATTGCGAACTGCAACGTGATCCAGACCTACGTGTACCTTGGTGCATTAATATCACAAAATAGCGGCTGCGTACATAAAGTAAATAACTAGAACTGCGATGGAGAACTAAGATAGTATAGAGGAATCGAAATATTACCAAAGCCACCAAAGTCAGGTTAATGCGAACACTGGTATTCACCATTTGCTATTACGTGGCAGAGAGACTAGAAAGAAGGAAGTTAGATACTCTAGAGATGATGCTCGGGATGTCCTGGATTGATTTCCGCACCAACGTGTCCATACTTCAGGAGCTGGCATATAGCCGAGTGTATTAAAATTCTTTGGACATGTCTCTAGGCGGGATAACGACTCCATAGAGTGGCTGGTTATACATGGAAAAGTGGAGGAACTAGATCACGCTTCAGGGCACCTATGCGCTGGACTGACCTAGTCGAATCCGCATCTGACTGCGCCAGACAGCCTACCAACAGGCAGAGATAGCGGGAAACCGTGCGGAGAGCTGTGTCCGTTTCTACAATCTAGCGGACGTCTCTACGTGACCACGACCGCTCTGCCAAGAGCGAAACAACATAGAAGAAGAAGAAGATCAGAAACAGGGGCGAATCCTAGAGCTAGTAAACAGCGCGAACATAAACGCAGATGAGCGGCGGGGGCCACGCGGCGAGTGGAGACAACTTTGACTAAGAAATTAAGTCACTGCGTGGACAACGAACTCCTTGCTAGATATGCTGCCAAGTTCATACAAACAGAGTACGTAAAATAAACTTGAAATACGTGTTAATTGGATAAGAACGAGCCATCATGCATGCATCAACTCATCATCAGCTACTCACAATTTTGGGCGGTGTCGGGTAAAACAAAAAGCACCACCCGATCCGCACAAGTCGTGCGTTGGGTCGCCATGGGTCGTTGTCACCTCGACTTTAACGACCGTAGTCATCATCTGGAACGGCAAAAAGTTTATTATATTTTTATTTTAATAGTTTCATAAATTTGATTATTTTAGGAATATTTCCAATAATGCAATAGTTAAAGCAGAAATCATATGTATACTTATACATCCTACAGTTTCTTTTTTAAAGCGTTTTCGGCGCCTTCTGGAACGCACCCGTTTTCAATCCTGTCACTGTCAGTCTTCCGTCAATAGATTGTCAATTTGTCAATGTCAAAGCATTTTGCCGATGTTTTTGCACTTTCTTTCTGTTTGCAGTTTGATTGCTGTTGGTCTGTCTCAGATTGGGAATTAATCAGTCGTTCTTCTCTTTACAATACAGGTAATTAAGAAATAATGTAAAATAGACTTTAAGGACAATCAGTACACAGATGAGTAAATAAAACATCAAATTTTAATAGTAGGCTAAACAGATCAAGTCTTGTTTTCGAAATACCTGCCGGTTCAATATAAATTAAGTTTTATAATGTAGGTATTAGGTATTACATCATTGCCGAAATTTTAGTCAAGGTCACGTGTCTTGGTATATTATATTAATAAATAGGTAAATACCTAAATACTGCTAATTGAGTTGGGGTAATGCCTTTAGATGGTTCTGGATCTACCCTATTATTTATGTTAGTACTTAGGTACCTACATATATATGTAAGTACTTACTTTCAAAATACAAATATTATTACAGATTGTCACCATGGAAGGCTTGGAGTTAGTATCATCAAACAAGATTTTTGAGGGTTATCAGAAAGTATACTCCCATGAATCATCCGAGCTTAAATGTAAGATGAAGTTCTCCATATACTTGCCGCCTCAGGCCGAGGGTGGAGACGTCAAGTTGCCTGTTGTTTTCTATTTGTCTGGACTCACATGCAATGAGCAGAACTTCATTACTAAGTCTGGCTTCCAAAGGTGTGTATTCTTTATAGTGGTACCTACAGTTACATTTTTAATACAGTACTGAGCTTTAGTAACATGATATTGAAATACTATGTCCAGTGCAACATACACCCAAAGTCTGTAATCCAAAGGTAAAAGTACAGTAGAGGCTCACTAATCTGGCACTTAAACAGTCCGGCACCCTGCCTACTCGTGGTTCGCTCTGGCGCACCGGCAACAGTAATATAATAATAATAATATAAGCTCATTTATTCCAACAAATAAACACATGACAAATTCATATTTTTTTTTTTGTTTTTAAATTATTATTGTTGTATGGTTTACTGTTTGGACCCCATCTGGGTAAAAGCCTCCTCCATCTTCTTCCATTGCTGTCTGTCTTTTGCAGTATCCATCCAGTTCTTACCAGCCAATGAACTAATATCATCTACCCATCGTTTCCTAGGTCTGCCTACATGTCTCTTTCCGAGTGGACCTGCCCATTCTGTAGTTCATACCATCCATCTTTTGTCTGTGCATCTAGCAACATGTCCTGCCCATTGCCATTTCATTTTTAATGAATGTTTTAAAACGTCAGTGAGTTGCCAGCGGCAACAGTGTATGCTCGAAACTAAAAAAAAAACAATCCTATGTCATTCCTCAGGACATAAACTATCTCCATACCAAATTTCACTTAAATCAGTTCAGCTGTCTTAGTGTTAAAACGCAACAGACAGATGTACAATGTAACTTTCTATTTATATTATTAGTTTGGATGATTTTTTGCACACAACGTAATCCGAACATTCCAATAATCCGCAATCCCTACTTTTTGATAGTACCAGATTACTGAGATTCTACTGTAATTATTTGTAATATTATGCTTGGAGTAGATAGTTCACAACTATTATTATTGTAAATAGAAGTAGATCTAAACAATTGACATGGGATTAAACACATTTAAATTATGTAAGTAATTACTTTAAGTTAGAAGTTTCAAGCGGGTTACACCGACCGTGGCCAATAGCTGGTCAGTGAGCCTGTGATCACGGCCGGCATGACATGCTTGAAACATCAAGCATAAGGTAAGTACTTACCTAGTTTAAAAGCATTTATTCCCGTGTCAAATTGTTTACATAATGAAAGGCATAAGTTTAAAAGTTATATAAGTAGGTCTTTCAGATTACACCTCTTGCTATAGGTCACAAGTCCAGTGTCGGAGAGGGGAGGTACTATACAGGTCCAGGAATTGAATGTATGTACATTCAATTCCTAGTCCTGTGTGGGAATTCGTATCCACTTTCACCACGTCACCAAGGCAATTAAAATTTTAACGATGTGTAGTTGTTTGTGTTAGTAATCCTGCATAAGCATTATAATTTTCAAGGTTCTTTGCTTTGGCTTGTATACTGCTCTAAGCTTCCAGAAGCACCAGATAAAAGTAATGTCCACCTATCTATGTATTCAGAATATATGACACCTGTGGAAATAGTGTAACTAATATTATTAATCTAAAAGTTTGTGAGGATTAATGGATGGATATTTGTCACTCTTTCAAGCTAAAACTACTGAATGGCTTTTGATGACACTTTCAAAGTAATGGTTCCCAACCTTTTTTTGAACAGAGACAACTTTTAGTTCTTTGTTGTTTGTAGTGGTCCACATATACCTTTTTAAGAATTCTCTACACTAAATCAATTAAAAAATAAACTTTAATCTAAAACTCAATGTTCCTTGCTTACTACATTATTTTAATAGAAAACTTATTTTTTTAAATAAATAAATAAATTGAAAATCAATGTAGTTTTTGAGCTTGTGCATGCGAAATTTAGAATCGTCTGTGGTTTATTTTTTGATTACTGTAGACTGGTGGTCTGTGGGCCACTGGTTGGGAACCATTGGTTCAAATTAATGTAGTTAATACATCAGAATAGCACATTAGACAACCTGTACTGAGCTTGTGGGGTGGATTATGGCCTATTCCCTCTCAAAGAGAAACATTATGACCCAGCAGTGGTATCATCATAAGGCTTGACCATTATATTCTTTTCCAGGGTTTTCTGGCATATGAATTGTTCATATGCCCAAAAAAAAAAAAATATCTGGTGTTATTATTATTGTGGCTTACTGAACTCTGTAGATATAAAAATGGGAGATAATTATGTAATTTAAATTATCTTTCTTATCAAACAAATGCTATCAGTATTTTTAATGGTATTAATATGCCTATCAGCTTATTTATAATCACATAAAATGTTTATATACATAGCAGGTCAAGAGCAGCTGAATATATTTACATATGCTTAAAACTTTACATTGTGATTGTTAAAATGAATTATCCTACAAAATAACTTTTTTTATAAAATAACTGGCAACCTTCTCTGGCTTTTTATGGACTTTTCTCCACCTTCTATGGAATAATATCTAGGGACAACTCACACAACACTATCTGCTATATAACATCAGGCTACGACTAATGCTATATAACATCAGGCTACGACTAATAGGAGCGGAGCAGCAATGAGAAATGTTGCAAAAACGGGGAAAATTTTCGCAGACGAAGTTCCACGGGACAGCTAGTATATGATATAGATACAATGACGAATGATAGTGAAAACCTCATCAAAATCCATTACATAGTTGAGAAACATACATACAGTAGAATGTGACTTTGTTTAATACTAACAGAAGGTTTATATCTTTTATAGATATGCTGCAGACCATGGAATTATTGTTGTTGGTCCTGATACCTCTCCTAGAGGAGTGAAGATTGAAGGAGATGATGCATCATGGGACTTTGGAGTCTCAGCGGGCTTCTACTTGGATGCCACTAAAGAACCATGGTCTAAAAGTTACAGAATGGGTAGTTATTTGAATAAGGAATTGTATGGTTTAATCCAAACAGCATTTAGCAATGTAGTGGATGGAGATAGAATTGGAATAATGGGACATAGGTAAGGAACACTCTTTGACTTAGGTAATGTATGTCCACTTATGTTAAGCAATTTACATTTTGTTGGCCAACTTTTAAGGAAACTAGCTAGTTATATACAGAAGATATTTTTACTGTTATTAAGTGTGCACAACTGGTATTATTGGTATTAGCTATTGGGGGTAATGAAGGAGGTATAACGTCCGCTCCTCAGTCGGTGTCGACAGTTGGGGATAAAATGATTTAAAGTACTCAAAGTGTAACAAGGTCTAAAAGATTTGGAACCACTGGTCTATTTGATCAGGTATTAATATATTTTTTTATTTCAGCATGGGTGGTCACGGTGCTTTAGTATCTACTCTTAGAAACCCTGGTTTGTATAAATCAGTGAGTGCATTTGCCCCTATCTGTAACCCCACAGCTTGTCCATGGGGAGTGAAAGCTTTTACTGGATATTTGGGTGAAGACAAAAGCCAATGGGTTGAATGGGATGCCACAGAACTGGTCAAGAAATATGATGGACCTCCACTTACTTTACTGATTGACCAGGTATGTTTTTACCAAATATTTTGTGTTCATCTTACACTTCACAGTTGAAGAAAGCGATAGAGAACTAAGCACTTGATTAATGTCAAATAAGTAGTTTAATAGTTTTGACAAAATTTTCTTTGTAAGTGAAATAGCATTAAAGTTAAGATTAGTAACTGTTAGTATGTTATTGCAAGGGATAATTAACCTTACTGTTCTATGATATGCAAATGAACTTCAAACATAGGGTGATAGACCACATTTTTAATTGACTGTACACCAGAGTATTGAAAGTTTATGGTTTTATTGAAAACTACCTGCCTGCCCTGGCTTCGCATGGGTGTCATATCATAGATTTATTTTATACCTTGAGTTACATTATTGCAATTTTTCGAAGGGAACTGTATTTTTTTTGACAATAAAGTATAGCCTATGTTAGTGCCTGATAATGTAGCTTTCTAATGGTGAAAGAATTTTAATTGGTTTAGTAGTTTTTAAGTTTATTTGTTACATACTTAGTGTAGATGTAGTTCAATCCAATTTCGACATTAGTATTGTTATTCTTATAATTTTAACAAGAACTTTTCATATTACAGGGTGCTGGTGATCAATTTTACACAGATAAGCAGCTCCTACCTGAAAACCTAGTCGAATCGTGTCGCTCTGTTGGAGTACCAGTCATTCTAAACTTGCGAGAGGGCTATGACCATTCATATTACTACATTTCCACATACATTGGCGAGCATTTTGACTTCCACGCTAAAATACTAAAGGCTTAAGTTTAATCAAATCATAGGTTGACCACGTCAACTGTAAGATAAATGTTGATTTATATTTTATACAATAAAATTGTACTTTTGTTTATTTGCTGTTGTTTTTATTAGACAGATAATTAGTGATGATACGGTCTTAATCGTGTAGATATTTTTAGGTTAACAAACTTTAATATTTTACAGGCACGTACACACGTTTTTGAGAGTTCTAGCCGGCCAAAACTATTTATGATTTAAATTCGATCTAAAAAAAATGTCTTCAAATTATGTTTGTTAAGAATTTTAACCACAATTGTGGCGAAATTAGAATGGTTTAAGGCTTATAACTTTCAAAATATTAATTTACTAGCTGTCCCGCGCAACTTCGTATGCGTAAATTTTCCCCGTTTTTGCAACATTTCTCGTCGCTGCTCCGCTCCTATTAGTCGTAGCGCGATGTTATATAGCATATAGCCTTCCTCGATAAATGGGCTATCCAACAAAAAAAAGAATTTTTCAAATCGGACCAGTAGTTCCTGAGATTAGCACGTTTAAACAAACAAACAAACAAACTCTTCCGCTTTATAATATTAGTATAGATTTTCAATTATCGCTTTCTACGAGCCTAGTTTATGATAAAACGAATTGATATTCATTTTAAGCCTTTAGGCGCGATTTGTCCAATTCGCTATTGGTCCAATACACCTTATTCGCGATTGATCTAATGCGCAGTTGGTTCAATTCGCGATTGGTCCAATTCGCGGTTGGTCCAATTCGCGAATGGTCCATTTCGCGATAAGTCCAATTCGCAATTGGTCCAATTCGCGGTTGCTCCAATATTAATTATTTTCAAATTTAAACAAGTTAATAACACACTTTTATGTAGGTAAATATTGTACTGTACTTATTCATAATCATATTACAAATCATATCCTGCGATACAACCTCTTAGAAATAATTAATAGTTTTGTACTTTCGTGAAAATTAACCAAACGAGTTATTAAATAAATTTGAGTATTATAGAATTTTATAGTCTTAATCGCGTAAATATTTTATTTTAAGGCTAAATACCTTTGTTTTTTGCCCGACGTTTCGACCGTATTGCAACAGCCGTGGTCACGGGTAGACTGTAAATTTAAGTACCTCCACAACGAAGTTCTATTTTTATTATTAATATTTAGGTTATACCGATATCTTTTATAAGTCAGTGTTACCAGTGTATCATTACCACGTTATTTTTTTACAATTTCGAACTGTTGATGAGCAATTTTTCAAGTATAGAGCTCAAATACAACGACTAACGTCACAAATCAAAACGATACAATACATGACAGATTTGTTGTGACAAACACTACTTTTTTACTACGTACCCTTAATTTTGGTGATTGGTACAATTATGTCCTTTGCGTTTTGTTCTTGCAACTGATAAAGTTGTAATCTTGTATTAAATAAAATATTAGAAATCAGATTATATCCAAATAAAGTATTTTTTTTCTACTTCTTACTTCACGGCCGAGATCAGTCTACCCGTGACCACGGCCGTTGCAATACGGTCGAAACGTCAGGCAATAAACTAGGTATTTTACCTTAAATTATTCACGCGATTAAGACCCGTAGTATGTATATATAATTTTATAATGTGTACAAATTTATCAACATTTATTTTTACTACTTTGCTTTTTGACAAATTTATTGCAATATTATTATTAATAGAATCTTAAAACTCGTATAATGCACTCACACATATAACATTTTGTTACCATACTCCTCCGAAACAGATTAACCGATTTTGTTAAAATTCAGTAGGTCTGAGAATAGCAGGGTATTTTTAACCCGCCCCCCAAAACCTCCTATTATAAAAGTTACTATACTCCTCAGAAAACGCTTTACCGATTCTGTTGAAATTTTATCTATAGATTCAGTAGGTATGAAAATATGTGGCAGAGTACTGTTCACCTCCATACGGCTCCACCCCTAATTTAAAAAGTAACCATCCTCCTCCGATACAGCTTATTTTGATGAAATTTTATATATATGTAATACTGTCCATTCTTTCATTCATTTCATTTAAATTGACAGTTTTCCAGAAATATTTTCCATTTTGGACCAACCGCGAATTGGACCAACCGCGAATTGGACAAACCGCGTATTGAACCAACCGCGAATTGGACAAACCGCGAATTGGACCAATCGCGAATTGGATATTTTTTGAACATTGGACCAATCGCGCCTAAAGGATTTTAAGCTTTGACTTACGACCTCATACAGAGGAGTAATCACTTATGCGCGTTTGTATGGTCTAATCATCGACTAAGGGTAAAAACTGCGTTTCTCAACAAAATGGCGTAAGTGCCATGACAATGGTCCGACATGTTCTTTCCCGGTTTTTTCTTTTTTACTTTATTTGTGCTCTTAGCTCTATGTCATTGCTTTTTGGAAAATTTCATGATTCTAGATCAACAGGAAGTAGCAGTAAGTACCCTTTAAGTTTTCGGCACGTGATTTAGCTAGGCAACTCATTTGCGATTTATCAATCTAGACAATATCTAACATATAATTTTTGTTAGGATCAAATAACAAATGAGGGTATATATTTCTTAGACCGGATATCTTAAATTGGGTACTTATTACACGTATATTACTGTTTTTTTGTATAATGTGTACAAATCGCAAAAGTTTAAGAACTCATAGGGAACTCGGCTTTCGCACCGCCCGCAGTCGCGATAAAAATTATCCGCGATATAATAAATATCTCCATACCAAATTTAATTCGGTTCAGCGACGTGAAAACGTCACAAGCAGGCGGTTACTTTCACATTTTATAATATTAAGCTTGGATTAGTGTAGTAATGGCAATGAAAACAGATAGGTAGATACTTCCTACAGTTCTTGCCTGCGTGACAGGTGCGGTATGTCTTACATATTAACCCATAAGATGGCCCACTGCTGGGCACGGGTCTCCCCAGTAGAACCTACTAGTATGTAGATCCTGGGGGTAATTGCCATAATCGGTATGTCTTACCAATCAAAAATTATATAAGTACAGGCAAGGACTGACATAGGTCACAAAACAGCGAGAATTCATTAGGGTTAGTAACTGCCGAACCGAACATGCCATCCCGCTTGTGTGTGCCAACCCTAAGATAAGCTTCATACGTACTTTGCAAAAATGATATACAGGCAAGGACTGACATAGGCCACAAAACAGCGAGAATTCATTAGGGATAGTAACTGCCGAACCGAACATGCTGTCCCGCTTATGTGTGTGGCAACCCTAAGACAAGCTTCATACGTACTTTGCTCGTTGAGCGAGCATTGCTCCAGCGACGCTAGAGCAACGCACCTATTGACATTGTGCAAGGACACACAATCTCGGAACAAAGCTAAAGTTTCCAAATCAGTAATATTGATGACGTCGCAATTTTATGATTAAATCATTTACCTACTTTTAATATTTGTTTTGGGTTCAAATTCATATATGCATTCAACTGTGGACGAATATATTTTCTCCAGAAGAAAATCTTCCGGATAAATATATTCGTCCACAGTTGAATGCATATATGAAATGCTATGTACTATATCGATTTCAATATAAAAATAAAAATACTAGTGATATTTTTTTTAAACAATATAATGTCAGGATACTTTTACAATAATATTTTCTTAACAAAGTTGTTTTAATATAGTTTTTACTATATAAGTACCTCACTATCTGTTTGAATCACTTTTCCTAAGAGCGTGGTAATACTGAATAATTTTATCTCTGCTACCCCAAATAGTATCACTACCCCAACGGCACCAATACCTGTAACAAAGAAATCATTATTTTCTATTCTACGACATTATATAATAAATACACGAGAATAAAAAAGGTCTTAGGTTCAACTAAGAAGACCAAGAATCGCACCTAACTTTAGAGGTTTTGTAAAAATCAATGACTTCAAAACATTCGCTAGGCTTGCCGGGCGGCGAACGGCCCATCAGTCTCTGAGCTAGTTTCATTAAGGGCATTACACTGAGAGATTTATTTATTTAGCACTACGTACACAGCGACACGACCGCCGACCTCGCTCTTCCGCACACAACCATTACTTCACATCACTGCGCAGGAGCGCAGGTCAAAATAAAAGAGAATATTCGTTCGTACATATGTTAGATTACGAACGCCATGACTATGACAATACTAAAATGCTCGTTTTTGCATTGTTCCGCAACTTCAAATTATATTTGCGGAATCACTAGAAGACATATCCCTAAATTTCTTTATATCATCTACTAGAAAAACTCTTTGACTAGTGACACAATTTTTTTCGTGTCCTAATATTTAGGTTTTCTATATACATTTTTGAGAGAGCCGAGCCCTGTAATCTACCCTTAAGCTCCAAGTGGTCTTGCCTTGTTATTGGTGTATTGAAGTTCTTATGAACCTCCACGAGTATGACGTGCGTTTCTCATAAGAAATGCATGTGTACCAATGCGATAAACTGTATATTACCTACAGTAACTACAATTCTACTTACATTCCAAACAATGCCCCTCCAAGATGAGCAGCATGGTCAAAGAACCTCCATCCAAATACCACACCAGCCAGGTCCACACTCATTATAACTTTTATAGCCTGAAACATACCATTAAACATATATCTTACTCGTTGGGATTTGACATTTTTGTTTATGGGACTAGAATACCTATAATCAGCTCGGCGAACCTTGATCCCTATGACAGTTCATACTAGTGACGGGTCGTGTCGATATATCGCAACTTTTTATAGGCAAAGGCGTGACTTGCATTCAGCCACATCGATAAACATGTTTTTAAAATATAATCTACATTACTATAATTATAATGCTTGTTATATTTACAAGTATCCGTGTATTTGTATATGGGGTTGCCAATATTCCGATGCAGAGGTAACATGGTCGGACTGTATAATTTTAATGTGAATTAAAATTTTAGTTATAGCAACACTATCTAATCTGTCACTACGCTAGTACTGTCAGTTCGCTACGCCAGTACGAGTCTTGTATGCGCCACGTGTTTTGTTGTGTCATCGGAATCCTTTGTTTGTTACTATTGTTGTTTTCTGTTTTTGTTATTGTTGCTGTTTTGTTTTTGTTGGTGTTTCAAAATGCCGAAAAGACTGAGAAAAACTGTACTCAACAGTGAAACGCGGGAGTTTGTTGTACGCTTGCGTGACTATTTTGCTCGCGAACTACAAAATGGCGGACCTTTGTTGCCACTTGACAACGTACGCGACCGTGTTGCTGATGCTTTGGGAAGACGAAAAAACTATGCTTAGATGATTGGAATCGAGACGTGCGATACGACAATATAGTAGACCAGCCGTTTTTAATAAACATAGGAGAAAGCAGCTGCAGTTCGGATTCCGAGTCTGAGACGCAATCGGTGACATCATTGTCAGATTCAGATTAATGTATATTAAAAAATCATAAATAAACCGCTTTTGTTTTATTTGAGTAGGTATATACAATAAATTTGTTAAATCTCCTTTATTTTATTATCGCAAACAACTTAAATGATTATAAATCTGACACTAAGAGCGTAGGTACTCTATTGATGTATTTTGTACACTCGTTTCCATTTTCGATATTTGTTTATCGATACTTTTCCGCACTAGTCGATATCTTCCAAACGGAGTAACTTTTGCAGGACGTCAACGTAAAGTCTGATTGAGATAATTTCTTGTAAGTGTTAATAATTATTATAATTCTAACGGGATATTATTGTAATTGCATATAACTGCCTAAAATTAATAAATATCATTTTTAGACACCGCCAATTCGATTATAATATAACGGTGACGCTACTACAAGGTTGTGTCGTGGGAATAACTGTCAGTGTCATAGGGACCAAGGTTCGCCGAGACTACTTTAGACATTTTAAAACTTTAGAACCCAATTTAAAACAAAGAAGAAAGAAAAGTTTATTTCTTGCCATAAATACACTAGACAATTTATATAATACTAGCTGATCCGCGCAACTTCGTCTGCGTAAATTTTCCCCGTTTTTGCAACATTTTTCCTTGCTGCTCCGCTCCTATTAGTCGTAGCGTAATGTTATAAAACCTATAACTTTTCTCGATAAATGGGCTATCTAACAGTAAAATAATTTTTCAATTAGGACCCGTAGTTCCTGAGATTATCGCGTTTAAACAAACAAACAAACTCTGAAGAGTTTGTTTGTTTGTTTAAACGCGATTTAAAATATTATAGTATAGTTATAAATGTTAGGGGTGGGCAACCCTTATCACTTAGGGGTATGAAAAATAGATAGTAGCCGATTCTCAGACCTACTGAATATGCATATAATATTTAATAAAAATCGGTCAAGACTTTCGGAAGAGTATGGTAACTAACATTGTGCCACGAGAATTATATATAAGACTAGCTGTCCTGCGCAACTTCGTATGCGTAATTTTTCCCCGTTTTTATAATATCATAATAATTTTTGAAACATTTCTCGTCGCTTCTCCGCTCCTATTAGTCGTAGCGCGATGTTATGTAGCCTATAGCCTTCCTCGATAAATGGGCTATCCAACAAAAAAAGATTTTTTCAAATCGGACCAGTAGTTCCTGAGATTAGCGCGTTTAAACAAACAAACAAATAAACAAACAAACTCTTCCGCTTTATAATATTAGTATAGATTATTGTGTGTCATATAATATAACTATGATAAAAATGGTTCTTATTAGTTTTTATGTTGCAAGTCCAGTGACTAGGCACAGTTTTGAAAATCAGCATTTTATTTGGCAATTTATAATCTAGTAGCTGTCCCGCGCAACTTCGTCTGCGTAAATTTTCCCCGTTTTTGCAACATTTCTCATTGCTGCACCGATCCTATTGGTCATAGCATGATGTTATATAGCCTATAGCTTCCCTCGATAAATGGGCTATCCAACGGTGAAAACATTTTTCAATTCGGATCAGGAGTTCCCGAGATTACCATGTTCAAACAAACAAACTCTTCAGCTTTATACTATTAGTATAGATATAATCTTGGACAACTCACACAACGCTATCTGATCCCAAACTAAGCAGAGCTTTTACTATGGAAACCAGAAACTTTCTAATATTTATAAATACATACTTATTATAGACTAGCTGTCCCGCACAACTTCGTATGCGTTAATTTTCCCCGTTTTTGCAACATTTCTCGTCGCTGCTCCGCTCCTATTAGTCGTAGCGCGATGTTATATAAATAACACCCAGAATAAACCATCGTGCTCATCACACAAAGTTTTATCCTGGGTGGGTCGAACCCACGACTATATATGTCTACGAGCTATATATTTCTTGTGTGCGTATGTATGTCACTGAACTCCTCCTAGACGGCTGGACCGATTTTGATGAATTTTTTTGTGTGAGTTCAAGGAGATTCGTGGATGGTTTAGATTGAAAAAAAAAGAGTCGAGACGAAGTTCGCCGGGACAGCTAGTATATATATATATATATATAGTTTATCAACATTTAATCTAAGTATTACTACTAAAAACGAGCAGGCACTTACCGTTCCAGCGGCAAATGTGTACATAGGCAAGAAGATTATGCTCAACCTGGTGTCAGGGTACTGCACACAAACATAAGCTAAAACTGACATTATTGCTCCCGACTGAAACAAATAATTTTCTCAAATTAAAATAAGTTACTTTTGGGTTCACTTCTAAATATCTAAGTATGTATAATCAAAGTACAATATTATGTATACGAATCGTAGTCCACTCTTTTCAACCCCGACTAATAGTCCGAGAGCTGGTGGTTGAAAACTTGTCTAATACTTTTTCAATAGTACCCAAATAGAGAAACGTAGACCTGGCTAGCGGATAGCGGGGCTAAACAAATTTTGCATTTTACTACGATTTTACGATTAACGTCCAACCGAAATTATCTGTATTTCTAAAACATTTATATTCTCAATTATTGACATTTATGCCCATTAGAAAGAGAAAAAGATGTTATTTTTCAATGTTGTGCGAAATAATTTTGCATGCGCTTAGTTTAAAACTGACTAAATAATCTGGCTTATTCATTTTTCACGCTTTTAATATTAAATTTAAAGTCACAAAAAAATCAATCATGTTTTCTATGCAAGAAAATGATTTCTTTAAAAAAAAAAATGCGTTAATCGATTTAGCCCCGTTCTCCCTCAGTCGGGTTTGTGGTTCTGTGCTTTTTTAGTAAGAGAGTTATTAGACAAGCTTTCAGCGTGCCTCAAATACCTACCCAAAAAAAGAAAAAGCGGTTTTATTACAAAACTGGTAGTTAGCGGGTTTTAGGTAAGGCGTCGTACATTAGCCACGTCATGTTTTTTTTAGCCAATTTTTGATGACCCCTAAAACAGTTGTTTTGTTTTTTAATTCGCTCGCGGAACGATCGAGGCGCGTAGGGACCGGAAGTGGCCGAAGCAACCGCGTCCTGTGAGCTTGGCCTAGAGGTATGTTGATAAGTTTAACATGTACCTGTCTATGACAGCTGTAAAATGGAGGGACGGATTTAGATAACTTAACTAAGACTTTTCGTTTAGTCGCGTTTGGTACAAAACGCGTTTAGTACAATTCACCTATTTCGCGGTTAGTCCAATTCGCGGTTAGTCCAAATCGCATTTGGTCCAATACGCGATTGGTACAACACGCAGTTGGTACAACACGCAGTTGGTCCAATACGCGTTTGGTACAATACGCGATTGGTACAACACGCAGTTGGTCCAATACGCGTTTGGTACAATACGCGATTGGTCCAATTTTTCTTTTTTGCTGTTCCGGCGAACTTCGTTTGGCTTTTATTAGTTACCATAAAAAACCGTCCCAGTCCCCGTCTGGTATTCGCAATCCCTATCCCTATCGATATCCTCATTCCTATCCCTATCCCTCGCATACCCGCTCACCCTCGCCTTAATGACGTTCACAGTCACTTCGGAACGGGCCGTGGCCCGTGCAGCAGAAATTTTTAATTTCGCCATAACTTCAAAACCAAACGTCCAATTTTAATCATTAAATATAAATGTATAGCTATTGGTTTTACTATTCAAAATTTCAAAAAAAATCCAAGATTTTTAAATAAAAAAATGGTTGTTATTAGTGTGTTGCGGACTTTTTTTATAGAAATTTATAAGATCTACCTGCAATTAATTAGAATATTTTATGGTTCTATCTTTTATAGTTTAGGCAAAATAAGTAACTTTTCTTAGACCTTGTGTCCGAAATACCCAAATATTTTACGGAACCCTTTTTTATATATATTATTTATTTATTTCAAAAGGCAGTCTGTCGAGCACAACATTTGATGAAAACAATAAATACTATGGTGGCTACAGGCAAAGTGTTATTAAAATATGGAATTACAAATCAGAAATTGAATTAAATTTATAAAAGACAAACAAATAGACATTTAACATAAAATTAGTTAACAACATTATATTTCTATCGTTTTTCGAAAATCGAGGGTTTGGATCCCACAACTGTTCCAAAGTTTAGGAGTATAAGATTCGTATTTGTTTAAAAGTTGCGTAATACGTGGATTCGTTCCCACTGCGATATTACGAATTGTTTGTTGTGTCGCTTTTTCCGAAGTTACATGCGTTGTCAGCTCTGTAACTTTGTCGATAAGTTTGCGACCTGCTATGTCGACTAATAGTTTATAGTGCTCTAGAAAATCTGCTCCAATTATTGGTTGTGTAACATCGGCGATTACAAAATTCCATTTATAACATCGTTGTAGTCCTAAATTCAAGGTAAGCGTCTTCTCGCCGTAAGTCCTAATTTTAGTCCCATTTGCAGCGTATAGTGTGTATTGTTCATTTTGTAAAACTGAATGTCTCTGTTGCTTGCTAATGACTGAAATATTTGCGCCCGTGTCAATCAAAAACTTCATACCACTTTTTCGGTCGGTAATGGTGAGGCGATTGGATGGGTGGATTGCACAGAGTTTCGCCGTTGTCTGTGCTCTTATTCGTTTCCCTGGTTCCGTACGTAAGTCATTGGTTTCCAACTGCATGGTTTAATGCAGTTCTTTGCATATTTTCCGAATCTTTCGTGGTAGTAACAAAATCGATTTGCTCCTCTATAGTTTGTTCTCGGCCTCATAATCGGGAATTGTTGACGTTTCTTGAAATGATTGTGCGTGTTGGGTCGATAGCCATATTGACCTTGCTGAATTGCGTCAATATCTATCTGTAATTTTGCTAGCTGGGCTAAAATGCATGCTGTATTGTTGTCGTTTGAAGTGTCGTTGCTAACAGCTGATATTTCGGTTACTTTTGAATTCATTATTATTTTGTCTGCAATTTGGCTCAGTTTGTCAATTTCCATGTCTTCCGTAACTGCTAGAACCGTAGTAACTGATGTTGGTAAAAGCCTGAACCATAGTAGTTTAATTGTTTCGTCACTGATTTTTCCTCTCCCGAGGACTCGCATTTGACGTAATAACTGCGAAGGTTTTTGATCACCGAGTTCTGTCTCTGATATTAATTTTTGAAACTGTCGCTGTTCTGTTTCTTCGTAACAATCAATTAAACGTTCCTTGATGTTTTTGTATTTATCTGTAGTCGGTGGTGAAGTGATTAGGTCACTAACCTGTAGTATTTCTTCCTTGGATAACTTTGCTATTACTGTACAGTATTTGTATTCGTCTCCTTGCTTCTGTGGTGCTAATATGGCTTCTAGTTGCGTGAACCATAATCTTGGTTGGTCTTTCCAAAATTCCGGAATGCGGGATAAAACCGAGGTGCCAGCAGCTACTTCAAGTGTTCCTTGCTGATTTATGTTCGCCTTGCACGGTGATTGTGCCATGTTTCTTGCTGCGTATTCGTTCGTCGGGGTCACCAATTTGCCAAACTTCTTGGCAATATATGATTAGGTATAAATGAGACAAAAGATGTAGTATAGTCTGGTTATAATTATCTAAAGGTGCATCTTATATACTAACGACTTCGTGTTGATAACAGATAGTGGAAACATTTAATAGATACTGAACGTGCGATAAGGAACATAAGATTGTGATGTAGATTGTAGATACAGCACAAAGATATTGTACTGTAACAGATACATTATATAGAGCTCGTAAGAAGTATTTAGAAACTGATTCGTTGTGTTATAACAGCACTAAAAACCTGAGATTACCGGAAGCATTTACAAAAGAATTTTTACTGATTGAAGACTGTGAAGACGAAGACAATTTTTTTATATTCGGTACAACACTAGCTAGAAAAATGGTTAAGAAACACCATTGTTACTTTGCGGATGGTACCTTCAAATCAGTACCTAAACCATTTTACCAACTTTATGTGATACATTTGGACTTAAATTCAACTGAAACAAATACACATATTGTACCTATTTTTTATATCCTGTTAGCCAATAAAACCCAAAAAACATACCAACGTGTTTTCACAGTATTAAAGGAAAAACTGGGAGTCAACATTAAATATTTTAAATGCGACTATGAGAAGGCGCAAATGAATGCCGCTTCTATCGTCTTCCCTCAAGCGCAAGTCAGTGGATGCTACCACCATTTTAATGAAGCCATATGGAGGCAGTCAAAAAAAATTAAACTGAATAAGAGTAGAGAGGGATATTCCGGAAGCTTGGCGAAATATATTAGAAACTGCTCCAGACTGTCAAGAAATGTCCAAATTCCGTAAATATTTTGAAAAAGAGTGGTACCCAAGACTTTCACCTACCATACTAAGCTGCGCTCATCAGCGCCACAGAACAACCAATGCATTAGAGGGTTGGCATTCACGGCTGAATCGGCGTATTCCCAAAAAACCCAATTTGTTTTTGTTTTTATACAAATTGCGGTCGGAAAGCAAATATCAAGATACTAGAATAACACAATCGTTATTCAAAAGTACACGTGATAAAAGACGAAAACGTGACATTCTTTTTGATAATAAGTATAAAAAATTACTCAACAAATTTGAAAATGGATCCTTAACAATAAACACCTTTTTTAATAAACTTATCTACTTACGTCTATCATTATATAAAATTTAAAAAAAACATTTTATAAGTTGATTTTTTAGAATAATAATATTTTTGGACTGTCCTGTGTGGGAATCGAACCGATGAACAGATTTACGTAGAGTCACTTCTTATCTATATACTAATATCGTATGTTTCATTAAGTAACCATGGTTCTTTCCCTCTCTCCTTATTGACATAAGTAAGAAAGAGAAATAAACCTGCTGGTCGTAGTATTATTTCAATGAAGCTCTGATGTAACATTATGATTCCCTTTAGCAAATTGATTATGTACCTATACGGCGGAAGACAAAATGATTTTTTCTTTCGTGGTTAAGTAATTTTGTAAATCACGTATTATTTAATTAAGCTACTTTAAACATCACCATACCTTTGATTAATACAATAATATAACAATAATTCTTTCTCTTTTATGTTATTGATTTAAGATACAAAGAGAAAGCATTTCAAATTATAACAAGCATAAGCAAAGCTACCATAATTTAATTCCAATATATTAAACATTTATCTACTCAAGTAGGTATATATTTTTGTTTTTGTGATTTGTGTCATCGTGTGTGACTGTATTATGCGTGACTGATTATATTATTAAACTGATTATTATTGTATGGTACAACTTCGTTTTATTTATTAAAACCTCAAATTGGACCAATCGCGTATTGGACCAAACGCGTATTGGACCAACTGCGTGTTGTACCAATCGCGTATTGGACCAAATGCGATTTGGACTAACCGCGAATTGGACTAACCGCGAATTGGACTAACCGCGAATTGGACTAACCGCGAAATAGGTGAATTGTACTAAACGCGTTTTGTACCAAACGCGACTAAACGAAACTTTTAAATTGTAAACTAGTTAAATCGCGATTGGTCTTTTTTTTTGTTTTGATGAGAAATCAACTTTTTCTCATGCACATTATTATCTATGGTTCATTTGATAAGTACTGCAAATAGTGCAAGTGCAACATGCTAATGAGGACTAGTCAAGCTAAAAAAATGGTACTCACCGCTCCTAGACTAAGACCAGGCTGATTCAGTAGCACCTTATATACAAAGCTTGCAAAACTGCTTATTACACCAGCACTGAGGTACATGGCTGTAAACTGCTCTTTTCCTAGAGATGCTACAGCAGCTGCAAGTTCAAATACAGATAATGGTGAGATTGATTTAGAGAAGTGAATATACATTAGAACTGTATTTATATGCTCCATGGTCCAGACTTGTTGGAGTGGAATATTTTCAGCAGAAGGCAACCTATATATGTCAATATTGATGTCACTTGCACATAGTAATTGGCATTTCTTGCTAATTACTTTACAAATACAATAATTGCATTTTTGAAAGATAGAAAAATTTGAAGTCCAAACCCAGGAATCGCACCCGAGACTTCCGTAGCCAAACCGGGGCCAGAAGCGAACCACCTATCTGGACTATGTTACTAGACCTCAATTTTTCTATCCCTTGATGCACGCGAGTTGGGCTCTCGCATGCGCCATCTAGTCGGTAGTAAAAGAACTATCACGGCTTTTGTTATTGATGTAATTTTTTTTTTAAAGACGACTCTCGCAAAATCTCTATTCCCCTACGTACAATTACTGTGTCGCGGAAGACTTTGCAAAAATACAATTCATGGACACAACAATTGTCTTCCGCATAAGTTTAAGTTAGTGCATTACATAGATTTAGTGGCTGATCTAGGAGGGGATGAGGAGTATTCTCTCTTCCATTAGCATCTAAATCAAAATCTAAAGACGTGTACGCACGAAAGAACAAAAACATAGTAAACACGAATATCGAACACTTCGTGCGTACTACTGACGAACATGAAACATTGTGTTCGTCAAAAATCTTGTGGCAATCCAAGATATAGCACAAAAAAGTGCAAATTCTATTATTATTTGTTGGTATTATTGTACAATTTCATAAATTTATACTAAATAATATGTACTTATTTTAGAATTCATATGGTTAGATTATCTGTTATAAGTTGGATAAATAAATAAATAAATTTGGTTATAACTATTTATTATACGGGAATTAACGCTCATTGTTTACCAGCGGACTTGCACTTGCGCTTGTAACCACGGCCGGTGCAACCTGGTCGAAACGTCAAGCAATTTTAAGGTAAATAATGCGCGTTAATTCCCGAATAATAAATAGTTATAATCATGCAACGCGAAAGTTTAAATATTAGTATAAATTTGGTTTTTCTGTTCGAAGAAATTTGATGCAACATTGTTTTTCTTTATTGGCTACTTCGTCTTCCAATGGTGAATCCATGGGCACTGAGGGGTTGAGCGCAAACACAAGTAGAACTGTGTTCGCAAGGTGTTCGTGTTCGTTTTGCTAATTTCGTCTACACATGCGAACCAAAGTTTTTGTGACCGATGTTTGTGTTCACTATGTTTCGTTCGTTCGTGCGTGCACGGTTTTAGCTTTCTCAGTAGGGTCAAGCTCCTTCTAAATCTAAATACCTATAATCATAATTTAGAATCGAAGTTATAGCATAAAAGAACTAATTTGATCCATTTTTATAGGGTTTCCTTAACTCAAAAGGAAAAAAAACAGAACCCTTATGGCTTAATCACTTTGTTGTCGATCTGTCCATCTGTCCGTCTGTCTATCAAGGCCCTTTTATCTCGGAAACACTTGTAAGTACCGAGTTGAAATTAATACCATATACTCGGGTTCACAGTCCTTGAAGCTGCGAAAAAATTTAACTTCTAAGTTAACATAAAAAAAAAATTAAAAACTGACTCGATTCTTGAACTATTTATAATATGTACCTACAAATTTGTACGGAACCCTCGGTCCTACTCGAACCTTTCTTGTATTTTTAAGTGTTATAGGTATTCTACTTTTAAAACTAAGGTGAAATGTTTAATGCATACCTGGCATGAAGCTATAAAGAACATACATATTTGCAGCTAAATGCATCGCTGAGTAATGGCTGAATGTTGATAATAACATTGGGATGCATTTTGAACCTGTAAATAAAAGGATACTTAGTTTACATTACTTTTGTAAAAAAAAATGATGATAAACGCACCTACAGCGTGGTCATCATCCTGCGTCAGTGATGGTTTGGTGGGGCGTGCCTTATCAAGGCGTCAAAACAAAAAGCTACATTTTTGTGAAAAAGGAGTAAAAATTTGTCCAAACTGTATCAAGAGACAGTCTTGGATGGTGTTGTGAAACCTTTCAGCAATACACTTTTTTAAAGTGTACCGTGGACTTACCAGCAGGACTCTGCACCTGTACAAAAGGCACGAACTACCCAAGCTTGGCTTGAAACCAACGTTCCGGAACTTTATAAGAGCTGAAGACTGGCCCTCATCTAGCCCAGACCTCAACCCTTTAGACTACAAATTATGGACAGTTTAGAGGACATGGCTTGCTCTAAACGACACGGTGACATTAAGTCTCTAAAAAAATCCTAAGAACCTCGTGCGATAGAGGCAGGAAATTATTATACGTGAGTAGCTATGACCCCTCTCGCCCCGTGAGATTAGGCTTTTTTAGGCTCTAACCTCCTAAATCTACACTTATACTAGCTGACCCGCGCAACTTCGTCTGCGTAAATTTTCCCTTTTTTCTTTATTGCTGCTCCGCTCCTATTGGTCGTAGCGTGATGTTTTAACCTATAGCCTTCCTCGATAAATGGGCTATCTAACAATAAAATATTTTTTCAATGCGGCTCAGTAGTTCCTGAGATTATCGCGTTCAAACAAACAAACAAACTCTTAGGGGTATGAAAAATAGATGTTGTCCGATTCTCAGACCTACCCAATATGCACACAAAATTTCATGAAAATCGGTCAAGCCGTTTCGGAGGAGTTTAACCACAAACACCGCGACACGAGAATTTTATATAATAGAGATTAAAAAGCTGAAGAGTTGTGTTTGAACACTGTAATCTCAGGAATTATTGGTCCGAATTGAACAATTATTTTTCTGTGGGTAGCCCATTTATCGAGGAAGGCTATATAATATCACGCTAAAACCAATAGGAGCGAAGGAGATAAATGGTATTCTATATTTTTAAGGAACATCTACACAGTGGAGCCAGATTAGAAAACTAATATGATGCCTCTGTGGCGCGGTGGGAGTGTGTCCGACTGCTACGCAAGAGGTCGTGGGTTCGATTCCCACACGGGACACCACTTTGTGTGATCCACAAATTGTTGTTCCGGGTCTGGGTGTAATTTGTGTTCGTGACTTGTATGTTTGTAAAGTCCCCCGTGACACAGGGCTTGTACCCTACTGCGGGAGTTGTCTTTTAAAAAAAAAAAAAAAAAAAAAAAAATGTATAAAATAATACTTACTGCCTGAAGGATTTGAACAGAAATATTTGACCATGAATGGTTGAAGTTGCCTCACACGCCATGCTAAAAACACTAGTACATTGGCTGTCAATATTGGATAGAACACCTTTTCACTTTCCCTTAAAGAGTTCCACCACTTTCTTATTGGACCAGGTTCAGATCTCTGTAGACAAAATTATTTAGAGCATTATGGTTTGTTTTAGACACTCACTTGACAGATAGGTAAGTAAATATTATTATAGTAACAAAAAAGCTGATCGCTACAAATCTGGCGAATGCGCGGTTCCTGCATTACACGCGCATACAAGAGTTACGGCCTGGTCACGATTTCGGTCTTAGCGGTGCGCGGCGCGGCGAGCGGGGCGGCGCCGGCGGCGTCGGTTAGCGGTACGTTTTGCACGCCACGAACCCTCAGTAGCGATTAGTTGCAGCGGCAGCGGTGGACGTATTTGGGTAGTCAAAATGTGTTCAAAATCATAACGTTATCAAAATTATCCCTTCTCTACTTAGAAAGCAGTAGGTACATTATTCAAACTTACCAACTATCTACCTGCTCTCTTAGTAGCTTCGTTTGGTAGGTACCTACTATGTTTCTGAGTTGTCAATTTAAATTAAACTTACCATCATATTCCGGAAAACATTGTTTTATTTATTCTTTTTATAATGTTTTTATAATTATGTTGAGAATGTGTTTTGACATCCTTATAATACCGAAGCATTTATAACCGAAATTTTAAATCGACAATTTAAAATTTCGGTGATAAATGCCTCGGTATCCATTACCGTAACAAAATCGTCTTTTTTGTTTGCACCGCTGTCCGCGCCGCCCTGTTTTGTGGCGTCGCACTCATTCGCTTGTACTTTTGCTCCTACCGCTTTCCGCACCGCGCGCCGCTGTAGTAATTCGCTCGGATAAAACCGCGCGCGTTTTCGCTACGAGCGGCGTCTCGTAGTGTGCTTCAAACATTTTTATACTTTTGATCTAACCGCTCGCCGCCCCGCACTTAGCTACCGCTCACACTGGCAAGGTCGTGAACGGGCCGTTACAGTGGTGAAGCGGACGAGGCGCGGACGAAGCGCGCGCGGCACACAGGCCGTGCTTTCGTCAGATTTGGAAGTCAAATCAGTCACTTTTACTGAAACATCTAAATGATGACATCTGATAATGCTCTGTACAAATTTGTATGAAATATGACATGGTTTGCCCCAGTTAAATATCTGAAATCTGTCAAACTGTTTGGGTTGTAGAGTGTGCCTGAAAAATGTACCTGTTAACCCCTCCAGCTAAGCTCAATGGCTTGTATTAGGAGTGGGTTCACGTCGGTAGTATACTGGGTAGGATTCGAACCCGCGACCTCACGATTGCGAGACCGATGCCTTAGCCATTACGCTACCGCCGCTTAAATACATAAATGATTTAGAAAACAATTAAAATTTATTTTTATTTTAATCATTTTTAACTATAGACCTACAAGCCCTTAGAAAAAAAAACAGCTTATAATGTTATGCTGGTGTAATATATACTAATATTATAGAGCTTAAGAGTTTGTTTGTTTTAATGTGATAATCTCAGGAAGTACTGGTCTGAAAATTCTTTTACTGTTTTATAGCCCATTTATTGAGGAATCATCACACTATGATCAAAAGGAGCAGCAATGAAAAATGATGCATACAAAAAAATTACACATATAATGTTCCGCAGGCCAGCTAGGTAAGAAATAAACTTACTGATTTATTTTTCTTTTGATGAGCACTTATCCATGCTCCAGATTTCCGAAGAAATGAAGATGCATGTACCCGAATAGCTTCATATTCCCAAATCATACATGCTCCGAGACTTAATGAGGAGACCTTAAATAGTAATATAAACATTTAAGGGATAAGGTCTGTTGTTACTTATTTTTACAATCTATACAATTACAAACAAATGCATGCATTTTTCCTATTTAACATTTTAAAATAGGGACAATATAAAAATGATATAGTATTCATAAACCACTAAGTTTGTAACTTATGCAAGATGTGATGTGATGTGATATAAGACACCATTATAGGTGACCGGTAACAGTAGAAACATGATTGAGCACCACTCAAGTATTGTTTGAGTATTCAACTAAATATTTAAACACATTTACTGAAAGGTATCAATCACTCTCTGGCCAACTTATAGATTCATAATGACTGCTTTTCTCTGTCTCTTTGTTTGAATTGATGTTGGTCCCAATTACTTTATCCAGAGTATAATAGTAATACCAAAACTAAAAAAAAGGCAGCTAAAACAGTCAAATGTATACATGTTTATACTCACCCCAACAGTAAAAACGAACGGTTTTATCAATGAACTAGGGTGCAATGGCCTAGAGTCTATCTTGAGATGTTCTAGAGGATTTGGATCATTGCCTTGCCTTCCGTTGCGTCTTGTATTGTGAAGTGAATTCCGAAAATGTACTCGAACATTTTTAGCCCCACTCCGACATCGTAACAGAAGCCCTGATCTGCTAAAAGTATAAAATAAAACAATAAGCACTGTTTGTTGTTCCAAATGTAACCTCAACCATTATTTTCATTAGACATACTAAGTATTTGTCAGCTCTGCCGCGCACCAAACATTTCTGAAAAACATTATATAGGTATTATTTTATGTTAATCAATTTTGACATTATTATTAAAACCAGTTGATGCAAACGTATTACAAAATATTTTGTAGAATTTCAAATTAGTAATATTGACAGGCGAATTAAAAAAATGACAGTTGACAGCCGTCGAAGTAGTGTGGCCATCTCAAAAGCAATTTTAGCAGGCAATATAATTAAAAAGGAGGCAACATTTTAGCAGTACAAAAAAAGGTAAAAAGTACACTCGGCCAGAGGAAAATACATTTATTGAACTACTTAAAGCGGTGTCAAGTGTGACGTATGAGAATCGAACTGGTATACATGTCTATGATCGAACCCAACCACCAGTCCAAAGAGTATACTAATAGTTAGCAGAAACACCAGCCTTTGTATTAAATTCAGTTACATAGCGAAGCTTGCCATAAACGGTCCCTGTATCCAAATTTGTTAGGGGCCTGGTCCGAAGGCCGAATCTGCTAATGTTAGTCGCTCACACAATACTTACCGGTAAACCAGAAGCTTTTGACACCAAGAGAGAAAAAAAGTTGTGTTTTTATGGCAAGTCCTACTAGTTTCTACTGCAATATGACGCCTTGATAATTTTGGTAGAAACTGGTATATTTAAACTAGCTTTCCGCCGCGGCTGCACCCGCGTCGAGATTTATGAAACTATTTTATCCTTCGTATCTCCATACCTGCCAAATTTCATTTAAATCGGTTCAGCGGTTTATACGTTGCTACATGTAAGTTTTTTTTTCATCATGTTAGTTTGGTGGCTTGGACACACCTATGACTGGTTATAGTCATTTTTATAGGCATTTCTTGCCAATTACTTTAGATACACAATAATTGCATAAGAAAGAACAATTTGAAGTTCAGACCCAGGTCACGAACCCGAGACTTCCGATTGCTTTACCGGATCGCGAAAGCCGAACCATCTAACCTGAACTCTGTCACTAAACTTGAAATTTCTCTTCCCTTGTTGCATACGTATTGGGCCCTCGTAAGCGCCACCTAGCCATGTCCTTATGAACTATAACGGCATTTGTTATTGCTTCGCTACAGAGAGCATTTTTAACAAATTATGATGTCGCTGGCCGAATATTATAGTAATTTTTATAGGCATTTCTTGCGAATTCCTTTATAAATACAATATTTGCATTTAAAAGAAAAATTTGAAGGTCAGACCCTGGAATCGAACCCGAGACTTTCGATGTTAGTTAAAAATACGGTTTTCTAGGTGTAATATTTTGAAGAAACCCTGCTATAGTAAATAGTCCGAGAAAACAGTTAAATATAGATTTTATGTGCACGTTGCGAGACTTATGCTCAATTGTAAACTTGATTATGCCTGACTCGGGTTCGATTCCTGGGTCTGAACTTCAAATTTTTCTTTCAAATGCACATATGACTTGATTTCCAACATCCAGAAGTAGAGGGATAAGGGAAGAGTGTTTGGATGTTTTTTTTTATGGTAGGAAATTATAGGAATAGTAATTCAATAAAAAAATACAATGGCCAAGCAAGACTCATTTATCTTACTGACTCAACCGGTCAAGTGTGAATCACTCACAAATTTCATTTAACACTAGTCCACCACCGAGGAGGGCAATTGCCTGCCTAAACACTCCGATTCAGTGTCAAAGTTGACTGGCCTGTTGGTCTAGTGACTGCTAAGCCAGAGGTCGTGGGTTCGATTCCCACCCAGGATAAAACTTTGTGTGATGAGCACGATGGTTTATTCTGTGTCTGGATGTTATTTATCTATAATATGTTTGTACCTATTTAGAAATATCTAAGTATGTTTATCAGTGGGCTGGTTGCCATAGTACAAGCTCTGCTTAGTTTGGGATCAGATTACGGTGTGTGCGTTGTCCCAAGATATTATTATTATTATAACTAATGTATTCCCAAGTCCACCACCTTCTACCATGTGAACATGAATTTGAATTTTTTATCGCGCAGTATTGTATTTTCAACCCTGGGCCTTGGGAATAGATCACTTATTCATATCGAGAGGCCGGGTGGCCGGATTTCACCAAACCAATTCAACACCCCTTGCAAATATGTTAGATTTAAACTGAATTGAATTGAACTAAAATCTAAACTGTTACATGAGATGTATAATGGGGGAAATTGCCGACCTGAGTCATGATAACGGAAACTGTTTTAAGTATTCTGTCCACTTTGATCTAACCTGGGGACATATAGACGGACAGACAGAGGGACAGGCGGACAGAGCGAAACTATAAGGGTTCCGTTATGCCGTTCTGGCTACGGAACCCTAAAAACAAAAATTAGACCTAGTTGGGTTAGTTTTTATAAGACTAGCCGACGTGAACGAATTCGGTAAACCAATATGAATCTGATTGGTCCTAAATAATCTTAGGCGGAGAGAATACTTAGATCTTATGGATAAAATCATTAAATATTTTTTTCTCTGGCCTGCTACATCTGACATACGTGAAAAGTCAGACGGCTCCCCGTCTTCTATACCCGGAGCCGGTATGATAGCATACAAGGGAATTTTTTGGCGCGTGCTTTGGTTTTATTGATTTATCTCGAAAAACCATAAGAATATAAGTTATTTCTTATTTCTGACTTATTGTCAATTAAATAGGTTATTCAGATATATTTTTTAAATATTTTTATCTTAATGAATTGTAGTCAAGATATGATTTTTAATGTGAGGGTAGGTACCTCGTCCTATTATTTTCTTAATAGAAATAAAACAAGACAATATTGGCACCTTCTATTTTATTTTATTTAAACATTATTATATTTATAATAAAATAAAATAGAAACATCACATGCTATAGTAATTTTTTTTTTTCAGTAACCCGCATTAATAAAAGTCGGTTCGCGGACGTGCGCGCTATGTGTCTTCAAAGTCGGGCTCGTTTGTAGTCGATAAACATAATAACTATTGTTATTAGAAACATAGGTTTATTTTTTATATTATCTTCAGCTTATCTCAGCTACACGTAAAAAAATTCGCACATCTGTGAGTTGAATAGATTTTAAATAACAATGGAATATAGAAAGTACTAAAATTTAGGTCATAAATCAGTCGGTCGGCTTTTAATTTTTTTTAGGTAGAAATGAAGTTCTAGGTATAGAAACAATAATGTTTTTAATTTCTTTACAAAATTAATTATCTATTACAACACAAAAAACATGCACCTTTCTAGGAAATATTTGAAATATAAGCTCATAAAGAACAACGTAATTTACATAAAACTCCATACAAAGTAAATGACCTTGACCATACAAATGCTTGTCTGCTATCATACCGGGTCCCGGTATGAGAGTTTTTTCGCTCCGTTTATAATCAATACGTTATATATATAAATATACACATTTAACATGGTATCAATCTAAAGTTTAATAATTAGGGTTTTATATTCAAAAGAGTATTATTGATAATATTGCTTCTACGTATAAATATGAAGAAAATAAAATGACGTTCATAGTTTTTTGAGACGTATGGTCGCACTTAGCGCCTTTTTTTGCAAAAAATATAAATCTATTTAAACTAATATTATAAAGCGGAAGAGTTTGTTTGTTTGTTTAAACGCGCTAATCTCAAGAACTACTGGTCCGATTTGAAAAATTCTTTTTTGTTAGATAGCCCATTTATCGAGGAAGGCTATAGGCTATATAACATCACGCTACGACTTATAGGAGCGGAGTAGCGACGAGAAATGTTGCAATAACGGTTAAAATTTACGCATACGAAGTTGCGCGGTACAGCTAGTGTAAATGATAAAAGAAATATTAGAAATTGAACATTCATGCCTGCCATTGTCATCACACTTCACACTATATAATATTATAAAGGTGAAAGTTTGTGAGTATGTGAGTGTGTATGTTTGTTACTCCTTCACGTCTAAACGGCTGGAGCGATTTTAATAAAATTTGGTATGGAGTTAGCTGACACCCTGGATTAACACATAGGCTAATAAACCGATTTTACGCTCAAACAGCTAAACCGATTTAGATGAAATTTGGTATGGAGATAGTTTGAATCCCGGGGAAGGACATAGGATAGTTTTTATCGCGATAACCTACATCCATGCGATAAAATATTCATGCGATTAATAAATTAATTATAAATATGCAGAAGAGATTTTAGATTTTTATAAGAAAGTGTGAGCAATTTTTATAAACATCAAAAATAAAACGCTTGTTATCGTATTAATTTTGATGTTTATAAAAATTGAAAATATGACAATATAAATATAAATGTGATTACCTGAATTGAATACTATAATAAATGTTATTATGTTGACGTATGACAATGTAAATTATGTAGGTATATTTTCTTCATATCTCAAGACACATACTAAATGAAACCATCAGAAACCATACATTTATTAAGAAAAGACGCCGAAAGTGAAATTACCAACCTATCAATATCATGTGACAGGACGCAACGCCAGCTGGTGCGCTGGTGCCATGGCACGATAGCCAAAGACAATACAAAAAAGTGACAGAGATTAGACATTTTAGTTTGTTTATTTTGTAAATTGTGATATATTTTATTTATATAATTATTTAAGTGTTTTTTTTAAATATTCGTTATGTCCCAAGACCACGGTGCCAGTGATGCGAGTGTCGGTCAACCTACGTCCTTGGTGCGCTGCCCTTATTGTTCCCAAGCCCGCTTTTTCAAAGGTGAGCGAGGCTTGAAAGTACATTTGGGTAGAGTACATAAATCCCCAAAAGTACTTCCTAGCCTAACTACTCCATCATCATCATCAAGTTCGACAACCCAAATTCCATTTTGGCAAACCCTCGCGAAGTATAAAAATTCAGTTCCGATTTTAAAACGTGTACCCCGTGGCGCGAGACCTTCAGTTGCCCAAAATCTGGCCCGCTGTATAGGTCTCGTTGTCCGGGAGAATTCCGAAAGTGCCTGGAAACAGTTATTAACCTTCCCTTACACACATTAAAAATGACCAATCTAGAAAGCAAACTTTGACGAACCAAATTAAACAAAATTGTAACGTTTCAATTCGAGATTTTGACGCAAAATTCACCGTTTTTCACAGAAATTCCAAATTTCATTATGTGGTATCCAAATTAAGGGAAGGTGATATAGTGCCTCCAGACTACTTTTCAGTACTGACGAAGTCGCGCCTTGCTCTCCAGATACGGTCGCGGGTCTGCAGAGTAAGCACCCAGCGCCTCTAGATGATCTTTCCTTCCCAGACGCTCCTGACGCTGATGCAGACTGCCTCAGCGTCACTGCCAAGGAGGTGCTAATAGCCGTTGGCTCCTTTAGAAATGGATCTGCTGGCGGCTTTGACGGTTTGTCGCCTATTATGCCCAAGTGCTGGTCCGGCTGGCGAGGGCCTTTTAAAGGAGCTGACGGCTCTAGTCAACATGATGCTCTCCGGCAATGTGAACGAGGCCATCATTGATATTTTGTATGGGGCGAACTTATGCGCCCTGTGTAAGAGAGATGGTGGTATTCGTCCAATTGCCGTAGGGTGTACTTACAGGCGTTTGGCGGCCAAACTTTGTTGTAAATATTACAGCGAATATTTGTCTAGTAAATTACAGCCTTTGCAACTTGGCTTTGGTTCCAAGGGAGGCTGTGAGGCTGCCATTCATGCCCTGTCGACTTACCTTGGCAGTGGTAAAGGAGAGGTCATCTTATAGGTTGATCTGAAGAATGCCTTTAACTCTGTCAATAGGGACACTTTGATGACACAAGCAAAATTAGAAACACCCAAAATTTATAAATTTCTTTTTCAATGTTAAAGATATCCATCTATATTACTATACAAAGATAAACTTTTAAGTTCGACAGTTGGTTGTCAACAGGGTGACCCGCTAGGACCAGCCATTTTTAGTTTAGCCATACATCCGATAGTTCGGCAATTAAATTCTAAATTTAATGTTTGGTATCTGGATTACGGTACTCTCGGAGGAGACGTGGACACAGTCTTGAACGACCTGGCTTTAATTAAAGATAAATTTAAATCAATTGGCTTAGAGTTAAATTCTAGTAAATGCGAAATTTTCATTGCTGATAAGATTAATAGAACTACAGTTTTTTCAAAATTCAATTCTATGGCTCCAAATTTAAAAATTATAGAAAACAATTCTTTCCGCCTCCTTGGGTCCCCAATTGTAGAAGATTCCTATGTTCCCTTCGTAGAAGAGAAAATCCAAAATTTTAGTGACGTTTCGGACCGACTACTCCAAATAAATATACACTCGGCCTTTACAATTATTCGATACTGCCTTTTCATCCCAAAATTTACCCATGCTCTTAGGTCTACCCAACTTTTTAAACATTCGGAACTTTTAGAAAAAATGGACAAAGTCATTCAAAACACCATTAGCAAAATTTTAAATATAGCCTTGAACGACCGACCGTGGCTACAGGCGTCCCTACCTGTTCGCCTAGGCGGCCTCGCCGTTCGCAAAATTTCTGACGTAAGTTTACCAGCTTTTCTGTCTTCGGTCCACAGCACCGAAGGATTAACCAGGAATATTTTAACGCCTACACTGGTTAATTCTGAAGTGTTGTGTAAGACTGAAGCGCTGAACGCTTGGAAAATGGCTTGCCCTAATACTGACTTACCCGCTAACCCCTTCTCCCAGAGGCAATGGGATAGGGCGCTGTGCAGCATAGTAAGAGAACATTTAATTAGCACATCATCGAGCGCTGCAGAGCGCGCTCGCCTGTTGGCTGTGGGGGAATGGGAATCGGGTCTTTGGTTACAGGCACTTCCATCGCCCAATATAGGCACTATGTTGGATGATACGACATTTCGGATTGCTGCGTGCCTACGTTTAGGCGCTTCGTGTGTTTCTCCACATCGATGCCACTGTGGAGAACTGGTCACCGGCCTTGGACACCACGGCCTAGCGTGTAGTAGGAGCGCAGGCCGTATATCTCGGCATGCCAGTCTGAACGATATAGTCCGTCGGGCTCTTGTCACCGCCGATGTTCCAGCCATGCTTGAACCAAATGGCTTGGCGCGCGACGATGGCAAGAGACCGGTTGGTATGACATTGCTGCCATGGAGGATAGGGAGGCCATTGGTATGGGACGCAACTTGTGTCGATACCCTTGCGCCCTCCCATCTTTCAAGCACTTCAGACTGTGCCTGCGCTGCTGCTGCATCAGCGGAGACTCTCAAACGTTGCAAATATGTAAATCTAATTGAAGATTATATAATTAAGCCGTTTGGGGTCGAGACGCTGGGTCCGTGGGGTCCAAGTGCCCGACTTCTTTTTAAAGATCGGCAAATCGGCTTATCAGTTCTTCACGTGACCAGAGGGCTGGGTTTTTCTTTGCACAAAGAATATGCATTGCTATTCAACGTGGCAATGCTGCCAGCCTTCTGGGTACGTTACCAGTCGACATCGATGGGGAAGAATATTTCGACGCGTAAACGGGTTTTGCCTTTTTCTATTTACTTGGTTTTGTTAGTTTGTAAATATATGTAAATAATTAGTTAGTTGTAAAAAATATATATTAAGTATGTTTGTAATTAGTACCAATTTTACATTAATAACCATTCAAAACAATTTAATCAAAATAATTATATGCTACGATACAAATTTATTGACAAAAAAATTATCATAATATTCGAACGGTTTGCGAAATTTTCGCTAACGAGGCAATTTTTTGATAAATGTTTACGCGGGATTTTGTTATGTAAGCCTATAATTATCGAATTTTTATTGACTTACCCGTTTATTTACCTTTATTTTCATATATCACAACACACACAAGCACTTTACTTCACAATCTAAATAAAAATAATCTAAAATACGCAGCCATTCGGCGAACATAACTGATCTCATACCGGGTCCCGGTGTAGTAGCAGGCTTATCTGTCAAACACCGGGAGCCGGTATGATAGCAGACAAGAGGGACTGTATTCTTATCCTTGTTTTTTTTTAATATGAAGAATTTTAATTTAATAAGGAGTCCTTAAAATATAGTTATTATGATTTATTAGCTATATTGACTGACTAGGTCAAGTACCCATCATCAAGTAGAATAAATTTAGTTACTCCAACTAACGTTAGTATGAAATAAGCAGTAGTTATCCGTCAGTAAATCACGCGGGAGGAGCCGCAGTCAAAAGTTGGTCCATAATGCCTCCTTTTTTAAGTCGGTTACAAATTAAGGACGATCATAACTCTGTTATGCCGGTTACGTAGCTAAACACGGTTAGTGCCATTACGGGCTATTTTGCTATAGAACAAACATTTTTATTGTGTTCGCGTCTGGATAGGGGGGTTGATGTGATGAAGAGGGGTGGCGCGTGCCCTCCGCGCATGCTCCATTCAGTCAGAGGCCCGGTGCGACCCTTGTCAACTTCAGTCCACAGCTGAAGAGCTCAACGCGAAACCTTGTGCTTTTTCGACACTGCTTAATCTAGGACCATAAAATCCTACACTATTCGAAAGTAAGTGGTATTTTAATAATGTATTTTGTTTTCTCGTGACCGGTTAATTAAATAGTGATTTTATAATTAGATTTGTAGTTTAATTAATGTAAGTTCAGGGATATTTCGACACGTGTTTTATTTAGACGTGACGTAGAGCTTACCTTTAAAAATAAGCATACGCCGATGATGGGCACTCGATGCCTATGACGCAATTTTGTCCAATTATAGTAAAAATTAGATTTTTTAAAGGAATATTACGGATAGTTAATGTGTGTGCGCGTATTTTGCAAGCGGTTATGGTCTGAGGGCTATTTTTTATCGTGTTTTTTTTAATCAAATGGCGTCAATCAATATTTCTGAAAGCATGTGATGTGGATTGCGGAGTGGTTCAGATTCGACGATCAAGTTGTCAAGGCACACGTGAATTCTTCCTATTTTGTATATTAGTAAAATAATTTTGGATTTATATATCTTTTCTTCTCTCTTTATATTAATGTGGCTACGGTATGCCTACTAGTTTCATACGTAGATATTTCAGTCCGAAGCCGTTCTTGAAACACAGTTATTATCGGTACCTATTTTATTTAACTTTGCAGAAATGATGAAGCCGAGATTATCCAGTCATCATCATCTATACGAAAAACTTTATAAAGAACAAACATTGTGACGCACAACTATTACCTTCATAAATTTTGAATTACATTATTTCTAATATTTTAAATGTATAACTAATTTATTGATTGCTTTAGATATCGTAATTTATGCATATAATTAGATCGTTAGTTATCCTATATTCACTTATTTTTATATAAATATAATAATGAATGAAAATTCGATCGTTAGAAAGTAAAAAGGATTGTTTTCAAAAGTGTTAACTTATTGAAATAAATAAAGAGCGAAGCTTATTGTTAACGTTTGCGTTGGGTAGGTGCTAAATATGTTGTTTTATATCAAAATTGATTTGTGAGTCCGAAATTGGCAAAGCGAAACGATGGAACCGTTTGCTGATGATTTGTTATGGCTGGTAGTAAGCGGATTTCTGGTGGCGTTCGTCCTGGCTTTCGGGATTGGTGCGAACGATGTGGCCAACTCGTTTGGCACCAGTGTTGGCTCCAAGGTGCTTACACTCACGCAGGCTTGCATACTTGCGACAATATTTGAGATTGCGGGTGCAGTGCTTATAGGTAAGTTCAATTTTGATTAATATTATTTGTATTTTTGTAAGAATCCCTAAGGCAAGTTTTTAATAAATCCCTCAGTATTAATTTTATTCGATATCTACTATTTAAAAGGCTTAAAGTCCTACCTAGATAGGTACTTAATTTAGTCAAAGCCTTAAAGTTTAAAAAATAATTTGTTTTCAGTTATGTACCTACCTAGTTATTCAGTTATAGTTATGTAATGATAATGACCCTACATTTACATTAAATTGTTCTCATTGGCTCTACTTATTGCATTGCAAATAAACATGGCGATAAAAATCAAGATAATTTTTTCCTACGTTGCTTCCAGCCAGTCTACTTTTTTTATAGAATCGTAACTCGTTAATAATAATAAAAATATCTTGGGACAACTCATACGATGCTATTTGATCCCAAACTAAGCAGAGCTTGTACTATGGAAACCAGACAACTGATAAACATACTTATATATTTCTAAATACATGCATATTATAGATAAATAAACACAGACACAGAATAAACCATCGTGCTTATCACACAAAGTTTTATTCTGGGTGGGGATCGAACCCACGACCTCTTGCGTAGCAGTTGGATACACTCCCACCGCGCCACAGAGGCAGTCAAAGTTACTTCTAATGAATCTCTGTCTTGTAGGTTATAAGGTATCGGATACGATGCGTAAAGGAATTCTGGACGTGGCACTGTATGCGGATGGTGGCGAGAAGCTCCTGGCTGCCGGGTGCCTTTCGGCCTTGATATCGGGCGCTATTTGGCTAATCGCGGCCACAGCGTTGCGACTACCCGTCTCCGGAACTCACTCCATGGTCGGGGCGACTGTCGGCTTCACGCTCACGGCAAAAGGACCCATTGGAGTGCGCTGGTCGACACTTGGAGCTATTGGTCAGTAAGTTTTTAAACCTATTTGATGCTAATTGCTACTATCTTTCCTTTCTTAGTGTTGTCGTTGTTGACGTCTCTTTTACTGTGTTATCCAGGTTACAAATGATTTCGATGAAACTTTACAGTATAGTCGCCCTTATAGATTTTTTTAAAAAAAGACTACTAGACTACTCCCGCAGTAGGGTACAAGCCCTGTGTCGCGGGGAACTTTACAAACATACAAGTCACGGACGCAAAGTACACCCAGACTCGGAACAACAATTAGTCGATCATACTAAGTGGTGTCCCGTGTGGGAATCGAACACGACCTCTTGGCACAGAGGCATGAGAATGGCATGTGTAAATGACACAGGTATTTAAGGCGGTGGAAGACGCTAGGAAAGCCAGTTACCAATAAACTGACAGAATAATTTCCTATGACTAGTGTCACCCGTGGTCGAAATTCGACCTGAATTAATTTATATATATTTTTTATAAATTTTAGCATTCCGCACTCCTTCTCTATGTAAACTATAAGTGTGAGAAATTTCATATTCCTCCGTCTGCATAATTCTTGTTAAAGGGGTGCAACTCTTTTGCTTCACGTATTAATATATAGAAATACTAGCGGACGCCTCGCGGTTTTACCCGCGTAGTTCCCGTTCCCGTGGGAATACAGGGATGAAAAATAGCCTATATCACCCGGGGTTAGTGTAGCTTTACAACAATGAAAGAATTTTTCAAATCCGTCCAGTAGTTTCGGAGCCTATTCAATACAAACAAACAATCAAATCTTTCCTATCTAGTATAGAAGTATAGATAATGAGCAAGATTGTCTTTCAGCGCCTTTAAATGGACGTTTTGACTACGCGTAAATGGTTTTGCGAGAATTTTTTTTTTTTTTTTTTTAAGACAACTCCCGCAGTAGGGTTCAAGCCCTGTGTCGCGGGGAACTTTACAAACATACAAGTCACGGACACAAAGTACACCCAGACTCGGAACAACAATTTGTGGATCACACAAAGTGGTGTCCCGTGTGGGAATCGAACCCACGACCTCTTGCGTAGCAGTCGGACACACTCCCACCGCGCCACAGAGGCAGTCTAATTGTTTTTCATATTTGGCTAGATAGCGCCTAGACTGCTTAACACGCTCTACACTAGGTCCGGCCCTGATTGAGAGCATCACCATCCACCTACAAAACTCTTGGCTCGCTAATTAGTTAGGGGACTTTTTGTTTTTACCCACATAAGAATATATTTATTCTGTGATAGCTCGATATTTTTGTTAACTAGCTAAAATGCGTTACACTCCTACCTTACTAACTATTCTACCAATTTTTTTTTGTGTCATAGGATTCCATAAGCAATTAATCAATTGATCACACTCATGAATCACGAAAACGATCATGTTATTACTATTTAACGACGACTCATGAAGTAGGTACTACCGACTCATTTGATGTCTCCCCGAATTTATGGTCCAGATTTATGTTCCATTCTGTTGATTACAGTTATGCTTTTTGTTCGTGATGATACTTTCTGTTCAAGGCTAAAGTTATCCACAAAATGTGTGGAGTTTTCCTCAAAATACAGTAATAGCCAAGTAGTTAGTGGCTGATTAACGTTTTACATTTAGGTTTTCTCCTACCCTATTTAGTATTATTGTTGTTATCTATGATTTAATAAGTTTATTTAAACGTGTGTAAGTGAGTCTATGTCTTTAGGGTAATTCAACCCTCTTTATTATGTCCATTATGAAGAACCTTGAGCGAAACTACGCCGAAATGGAAATGTTAAGGCTATTAAGGCTGTTCTCTTGTTAGGATTTGTCGCTTGATATGGGAATAGGATTAAATGTATTTTTCTAATTATGTAGAAGCTTATTCGATGCTTAAATTGATAGATTTAATTGTTGAAGAATTGTCTCTGATACAAGTAGAATTAACATTTCACAAAAAATCGTGTCGTTATAAGTATGAATAGCTACATAAAAAAAAAATGTTTTACCATTAGAATTTTTATTCGGAAAGAGGCAGTGATAATATTGTGTAACTATATATATACTAACTGGTCGGAGGTAGACCACCTGTGGCCAAGGACCAATGTACGGAACAACGTGTGATTGTTTAACGGCCGGTCTCAATAACTAATATATCGTTAACTGTTTGTTAAATAACTACTTCTAGTAGCGACACCTAAATTTGTGCGTTTCGATAACCGTCGATAGGTAGAAAACTAGAATGGTTTTTATATCTATCGAAGGTACAATTGAGATCGGCCTTTAGTCGGTTCAATCCCGCCATACCTTGGTCGTGCCCTCGACTAGGTAGGATTTTAACACACGTAAAAGAAACTTATTCGTCGTCGGTTTACTCTTGGCAGAGCGTTCATCTTCTTCACGATGCGATGCCATTCTTCCCTGTCGACTGCGATGCGCGTGCACTCCTGCAAGGCCCATTGGTCCATCGCATATGCGATGGACCAATGGGCCTTGCAGGAGTCAGCGATCAGCGATCAGCATGCATCGTGCCCTCAACCTCAATGGAGTATTGTCCCGTCGTACTAAGTGTCCAAAGAATTTGAATATTCGAGGCTGGACTATGTCTAAAAATACATACAAAAACAGTTTCACATTCATGACATTGCTTAAAATTGCAGACCTCATTAACACGTTAATTATTTACATACGTATCGTGTTGCTACGTCGTAGTCACGTGCTACGAGCAATTTAATTTAATAGTAGTTTCGTCTTTCAGTATTGTCATGGTTCATTTCACCGGCATTGAGCGGAACGGCATCAGCTCTGCTATTCTGGTTGGTTCGCCGGTTCATCTTGCGGTCGCCCCAACCTGTCAATGCCGGCCTCACTTCGTTACCCTTCTTTTATGGAGCCACCATCGCTGTTAACGTGTTAAGCGTAGTGCATGATGGGCCTAAGTGTAAGTAGATAACATCAACTTGACTTCGTAATTCTTTTATCAGTCACTTGAGCGTTGCCGGTCTACTTTTGGCAAACGTTACTGTAGATAGGTATAGACAGAATAAGTCTATGACTCTATCAAAGACAATTCATGATAGAGATAAATCTGATCGATTGACCTTACAACTTGATTTATTCAAAACAAAATACATTGTTATATGGTAGTATTACTATATGTAATGTTTATCCTACTATTAGTTATTAACTTCAGTTATTATACTAAGGCAGAATCTAAGGGACCGTCTCCACGGGCGAGAGGATCGCGGCGATATTATCGTCGTGCCATGTATTACTATACACTCTAGAATGTGTCTCCACACGGCGATGATATCGCGGCGATGTGACGAGCGCGTGAGAAACGTCATTGTACCACTGCACGCTCCCCGCGGAGCATGGCACTCTTGCACAGAAAGCGCGCTGTCAAACGCAGGCATCCCGCCTCCAATTATTCTATTGACAATTCCGTTACGAATCGCGACGATACGCTGACGGAATAACCGTTCGTGAGTAGAAACTACCCCGACGATAGAAGTGCGGAAACGTCGCAATTCTCTCGCCCGTGGAGACGGCTAGTAGATATAGACATTTGTGTTTTCTCATTTAATATATATTTTTTTCCTTGACACAGTATTGGCGATGGATAACATTCCCCTTTGGATAGCGCTGGTGGGTTCGATGGCTTTCGGAGCGCTCGTAGCCGTGTGCGTTCGAGCTTTCCTTGTGCCATACTACCGCCGTAGTCTAACCGCTCCCCCTGTCAACTTCTCGCTTGGATTATCTAATGGTGAGTTTCCTTGCACAGATACATACTTTCCTTGTATAGATACATACTATTAATCAGACAATAGTTGTAACCGAAACTTTTAAAATATTTCAGAAACTACTCCAGCGAACACTCCAACACATTCCAACAAGAGCAGCGTGGCGCAACGTCCAACATCCCTCCTGTCCGAAGACGGGAAAGTCCTAGAAGCCATAGAGGAATGCGCCGAGATGGTCACCTTGAGCGACGCAGACAAAACATCTGTGGGAGTGAGAGAGATGAACGCCAGGAACCGAGCGTTACTGGCCACTATGGACGACTGCAGTATCTTATCCAGAAGCCTAAGTCCACCAAATAAATCACGGTTGCAATTAATAGATGCGGATCCTCAAATTAACACCTTGAAATATATAGATGAAACATTAAGCTGTTGTAAAAGTTTAGACTCTGCTCAAATGGCCGGTATGGGAGAGAGTTATGATTCGAAGAATGGTTTCCTAGGCGATTCCTGTGATACGATAGCGCGCTGTGAGTTCGATAGGTTGGCTGCCGCAAGAGCGGTCACTTATTGTGTGGAGTTTGAAACACCGCCGCCGAGAATTGACAAGGTAAATACTATACATTTTTTTAAGAGAATGCTTAAAGCTTTTCAACAGCACAGAAGAATCTTTATGAGGCGCTTTACTTTGTTTCAGTACCTATATCTATAATAGCCATTTGCATATACCTATTTAGAAATAATCGAAGAACCATCAGTTAAGTCTTTTGTTCTGTGCCAATTGAGTTTGAAAAGCACATGAACTCCCCAGGCCCCTGAAGGAGGTAGCGCTTGGAGCGTCGAGCGTTGTGGCGGTGACCTCAGTAACAGCGTGCGCGCGACCGCCATCACGCCCAACTCGAGCGCGGCGCCGCTGCTGCGCGCCGTCACGCCGCCTCCTGCGCCAGCGCCACCGCCGTCATCAGACGCGCTTAAACTGTTCTCTTTCCTGCAAGTGCTGACAGCCACCTTTGGAGCGTTTGCTCATGGCGGGAATGATGTCAGGTGAATATTAATAACTAGCTTTTCTCAGTGAATTCGCCCGTGTAGTGTGTGAGTAATTATGATGTACCAATATACATTAGATACTCTAAAGTTTCACCAAAATCCGTTCAGTAGTTTTTGCGAGAAAGAGATTTCAGATTTATAATCAGTAGATTTCGTAGGATGCTATATAGGTACTCTTCTCTATGACGGCAAAATTAAAGTCTTATGTAAGGTAATCAATACTTAATAATTTTTTATTTTTATTATATATTTATTATTATAAGACTGTCTGTTACGTTCTCACGTTTAAACCACTGAACCGATTGAAATGAAAGTTAGTATGGAGATAGTCTGATTACCGGAGAAGGACATAAGGTAGTATTTATCGCGATAATCGACATCCACGCCAGCGGAGCCGCGAGCGTAAGCGTTAATAAAGTACTACTATACTATACTACTTTAACATAATTATTAACTTTGGTAATACTTTAATGTGCTTAATATTTTCCTAAACGACGTCGTCGACGAGGCAGGCTTGTGACTAGGTTCTAAAACGAATATACACCAATTATAATATTTGTCTTACAGCAACGCCATAGGGCCTCTAGTAGCTCTTTGGCTCCTCTATTCAGAAGGTAGTGCTCAATCCCGCGCTGAAACACCTCTCGGGATCCTGGTGTTCGGTGGTGTGGGGATCGCGCTCGGCTTGTGGCTTTGGGGCCGGCGGGTCATTCGTACGGTTGGAGAAGATCTTACTAGCATCACGCCTGATACGTGAGTAGACATACTAATTACTTGATTATCAGGTATCTACCTAAAGGTCGATGGAGTAGTAGAGCAAATAAATACAGTAAAATTTCAGACCCAATCTACCATCCCGAGTACAGTTGACTGCCTCTGTAGCCCGGTGGTACTGAGTCCGACTGCAACGCAAGAGTGCGTGGCTTCGAGCATTTTGTGTGATCCACAAATTGTTGTTTTAATAAAGACGACTCCCGCAGTAGGGTACAAGCCCTGTGTTGCGGGGCACTTTACAAACATACAAGTCACGGACACAAAGAACACCCAGAGTCGGAACAACAATTTAGGGATCACACAAAGTGGTGTCCCGTGTAGGAATCGAACCCTCTTGCGTGTAGCAGTCGGACACACTCCCACCGCGCCACAGAGGCAGTGTCGTGTATATTTCTAAAGTCCCCCGTGACACAGGGCTTGTACCCTACTGCGGGAGTCATCTTAAAATATTTGAAACCAACACGCAAGACAGATAGAAGAAATAATAAGAATGATAACAGATAAAAAATACATAGGTTCCTACAATTAATAATCAAAACATCCGAAATAAAAAGTATACCTACAAACATGCAAATTTTTATTAAAACATTACAAATAGCAAAACTTAACAAATAAATACAATAATTGCATTTTTGAAAGATAGAAAAATTTGAATCCAGACTCAGGAATCGAACCCGAGACTTCCGTAGCCAAACCGGGGCCAGAAGCGAACCACCTATCTGGACTATGTTACTAGATATCAAATTCTTCTATCTCTTAATGCTTTTACGGGTTAACAAATAAAAGCCCTAAAAATGCAAAACGTCATATTAAGCTGGATTTTTAAGACCTCTTAGGAGAATGTGGAGCTATGTTTTGCAAGCAAAAAAAGCTGGCGCTACCTGCGTACTTATTATGGTAAAAACTGCAAATCTTTTGTACTTTTTTCAGTTTTTGCTGTTCAAATCTAAAAAGATGTGTATTAAAGGTGTTCATCATTTTGAAAGTATATCCAATTTGAGACAATTTAAGCCCTACCATACCTCTGCAAGTCTTTTTGCATGCAATATTCAGTTTCACACTAGGGGTCACAAAAATGCAGCTTTACATCGCTTTTTGCGTTTTTTAATGTAGAGTTCTACTGGGTAGGTGGAAACATTCGATATGAGTGTCGATGGAGTATCTTTGACATAGTTTAATTTTTTTTCTAAATGTTTCCCATTTGGCTTTAGGAATCCTAAATATCAATATCTATAGCTTTCGACTTTTATGTCTAAAAATTGACCGCATGACATAAATTTATATTATGTTAAGGGGTTTCACGATTGAACTGGGTGCTGCGCTGACTGTCCTGGTGGCGAGCAAGGCTGGCCTGCCCGTCTCCACTACACACTGCAAGGTTGGGTCCGTCGTTTGCATTGGATACTTCTCGGAGAAGGCTGTTGATTGGAGTTTGTTTAGGTAAGATAATATTTTGTCTAAAGAAAGAGTACGATGGCTATAGGGAAGCCTTTACAAACTTTCAAATCTCTATTTCTGCGGGAATCGAACTCGTAACTTTAGTTATGTCATTGATTAGAACACTTTGCTATCAAGTAGCTGCACGATTTTATAGTCAAATCAGGCATTTTTTATAGGTAGGTAAGTAAAAAGTACAACGTAACACACACAATTTTCTATAATATACATATATTATATTCCCTTTAAATAATTTAGGTATTTAGATACATTTGGGGAAGTGATGCTTATAAATTCTTAAATAGTTGCGTTAAGTTGTGTATGAACTTAATTTTTCACAGCATTAGGTACATTATTTTTTATTACAATCATCTAGTATTCTAGTCATTAGGGTGTTTTTTTTAAAAGTTACAACATCGTTGTCTCCAATTCTTACCAAGTATTTCATGATTTAGGTATCTAAACCCTTCCTAAATCGTAATTAAAAAGGATAAAGTACACAATACATTTGGGCAGTGTTGACCCGTCTCCCGTAGTCACTTCTAGCATGCGACTCGAACTTGGCCGATTGTTATTTATCTTGGACTAACTTCCCCACTCCCTGAAAGATAATCACGAGGCTACGCTCATGATGCTTGATGTTTAAAAATCTGTTGTGTTACAGGAACATAATATTTGCTTGGGTGGTAACAGTTCCGGTGGTGGCAGCTATCGCAGCGCTCGCCATGTTGGCTCTGGAAGCGTTCGTCGTTTAACTATGATTTACTCACGTGTAATACTAGCATCTAATATTACTCTGATATTTCACAAATGTCTAGTTTTCCTGTTACCTCTTACATTTTCTCGAAGTATTGAGCCGCGTCCACATTACTTTATGAAATGAATAATAATATTTGGAATAGGTTAACAATGTACCTACCTGTTTATTTAAATCTTTAAGTTCTGAAAAATAATGATAACAATTTGAGTTGGTCGTTTGTAGACTATGTAAGCTGAGACCTCGAAAACAATAAGAGTGAGAGGGATAGAGTTTTGAACATGTGTATTTTAATTTATAATAATGTTAAACATATTTTTTTAATCAGGATCATTAGCCGTAACTAATTAAACTATTGTTTTAATTAAGTGAAATAAATGTCGGCAATACGGTCGAAACGTCGGTCAATAAACAAGGTATTTTACCTCAAATTATTGACGCGATTAAGACTCGTAATATATAATTATATTTTCATAAATCAAATAAGTACATAGTATATTTATCGATCTACAAGTTACAACTCCTTTCCTCGTAATCATCTATTCGTCACACTCCATGTTACGATAGTCGATAGTCTATTTTTTTTATGGGGTAGCAATTTAAAAAATATATATAATTTAGATGTGGACGTAGCTGTAACTTTATCGACTGAAATGTAGTAAACTGAAGAGAACTTTTTGATAAATATGTTTGTAAATAAAACTATGTTGAAATTCCGTCTCAAATACTAAATTACTTTTATTTTCCTCCAGTTTGCTACATCACAGATTAGTAAATGTTAAAAATATAGTTGTAGTCCTAAGATTTCTTGGACTTTAAGCACATTTCCAGAGCTAACTGTCAAAGTCCGGCGACCCTGAGCCGTGACGGCTTCACGAATACAGGGTACCGGCTTTTGAGAAGTTAAAATTTAAATTAATGTTCACTGTATTTTATAGTATGTCTATTAGATGAACTGTGATTTTCATTCGTAAATAAAATTATAGAGTCAGGACGTACAGACTTTGAATAAGGCATGCTTTATTTCAATTTTAGATGAATCAGATTCAAAAGCACAAGGTTTCGAAATATCAGAGTTTCAAGACACCATCTATGTAGGTATTTACATATTTATAAAAATGCTATTTCGGAGTGAAACAATAAACTTGCTAAATGTAACGTACCTGCAGAAGTTATGTAGAAAATCTACCCGTGACCACGGCCGTTGCAATACGGTCGAAACGTCGGGCAATACTCAAGGTATTTTATTACCTTAAATTATTCACGCGATTAAGACCCGTATTATATATAATTTAATAATATATTTTTTAAGTTATTACTATTGATTTTATGTGACAGTAGAGAAAAAATGTCAATTTGCTAGTTTACTGAATTGACCCAGCCGTACTTGTACTTACATCGCATTTTTTTTTAAACTAATAAAATATTACGACTAAAAGAATACCTACTGGGCATAGCATAGATGAAGATATAATTACAATACCTACCTATACAACTGTAGATTTCTAAACATTGTGAATCTTCGTTATGATTTCATTTCATTGCGATTAAAATAGTCCATTTATTAGTAAGTATTGTATGTCAAAAATTATTATGAATTCGTCTGGTATGACTGAGGCCTAAGCTTATTAGTGTGAATAAATAGTTCAAACACTTTTAAGTACATTTTTCTACCGATTTATTTCAAGTCTCAGTACGATATCGGTACACCTACTTATTTAATAGATTTGAACGCAAAAATAATTCAGATACCTAAAGGAAAGGAAAATATAAATATAGTTTAAATAACTTATTGAACTGAGTACCAACTATAATCTATACTAATATTATAAAGCGGAAGAGTTTGTTTGTTTGATTGTTTGTTTGTTTGTTTGTTTGTTTAAACGCGCTAATCTCAGGATCTACTGGTCCGATTTGAAAAATTCTTTTTTTGTTGGATAGCCCATTTATCGAGGAAGGCTATATAACATCGGGAGAAATTACGCATACGAAGTTGCGCGGGACAGCTAGTAATAAAATAAAATAATAACACTACTTTCTCTCAGTAGTCCAATGTGGCAAGTGACACTATTATTTTGGTCCCTAATTCGGTTGCCATTAACGTTATCAGCATGGAACTATTTCACATCTATTGTGCCTCGTCTAAAATTATGGCCAGGTGTGCCGCTATAAAAGTGATACTGTGCTGGTTTACGATTTAAACACATTTGGCTAGAACTAAAGGGGTGAAACTGTTTGCCTATAATAGTATGTAATATTATAAAGCTGAAGAGTTTGTTTGTTTGACCGCGGTAACCTCAGGAACTACTGGTCCGAATTAATAAAATATTTTTCTGTTAGGTAGCCCATTTATCGAGGAAGGCTATAGGCTATTTAAAATCACGCTACGACCAATGGGAGCGGAGCAGCAATGAAAAATGTTGCAAAAACGGGGAAAATTTACGCATACGAAGTTGCGCGGGTCAGCTAGTGATACAATATGCGTTTTCCTTTTTTTGTTTTTTCAATAAAAATGTAAGGCAATATAGTCATAATTTGCCTTAATGAATGGTTCTCTGAATCCATTCGCATATCTAGGTAAGTTCCTACCCTTCTTTTCTGCGTCAATGTATTATGATTCTAAAGTTCAATGTACACTAATCATCTCAGCATAGTGGCATTACCAGCATTATTATTGCCTTGTCTCGGCTACTATGTTCTAAAACGATTGTCATTTAAATACGTCGGTGTATAGTAAAACTGTGATATTTGCGAGCAATGCTATGCTCGCAGTCTCAATCCACTGACCTGAGGTAATCAGTGCAAGTATGTTAACTCTTATTACACGTATAGGTATGTATGTATAAGTATTTGGATCGATGCCAGAATTCATGAATTCGGAGAAAACCAATATTTATCAATAGTGTGCTACCGAAATATACTCTACGACTGCATCTAGAGTTGAGATAAGAAGTGATTGGGTCCTTATTTTTTTAAGCTTTGATTTATCGCATCATCGCGAGTGTATAAGTACTAGGCCTGTTTTTTTTCTAGTGAAGTTCGAGAGCTTTGAAGTCGATAAAGTTTGTTTTAAAGTGTATACTAAAATAATCACTCCGTGCCGTTTTTTGAACACAGAAATGTATGTGTTGACTGTCGAATGAATTGGTCATTATGCTTTTGAAATGAACTTCTGAACCATGTCCATAACCGACATATTGTTGAATAAAGAACATAGTTGCAAATTTGTGTGTTGATTTTTCCTCGTTACGACGAGTTTGTTGATCATTTACACGGTGAACGTGCAGAAACGCAGACATGTACGAGGGCCAGGAATACGGGTAATGTTTTCTTTATTATTTTGTTTGAGCTTAGAATAGGAACACACCATCAAGCATACCTACCTACCTAACAATAAAAACGCTTTGAGTACTGAATAATCTCACAATGAGCAGTCGGTTTGTGTTTATGAATTACCTAAGTACCTACATACCTATCTACTTATATTTTGTTTATTTTTTTGGTTAAGTAGGTACAGTTTGATGCGCGCATATTAATGGACTCATGTGTTGTATTTTACTAATGTTTTTAAATAGCACCTATATTGTTTTAATTAAACATTTTGCTGGAGTATACTTACAGCGTATGGAGGTAGGTACCTAGAGCACTATTCTGGTTCATTATGAAACGAATAAAATATGTTTTGTTCCTTATCTGGTGAACTCAGAATCTTAATTTGTTCCTTCCACAGAATTTAACAAACCGTTATTTATTTCAACTCTATAACGAACCTCTTAATATTTAACGATATGAGATAAGAAACTAATGACTAATGTCTTGTATTTTTTTGTTATTTTTCTTCATGGTAGAGCACAATGACATAAGTGTTACGTACTTAACAGTTTATAAATTATTGTATTCTATAGAATAACAGCGATTTATTCACCGTGTGTGTAATTTTCTAACAAGGAAACCTATTTACATATGGAGATCGGTAAGTTTGCTGTAATTCACAGAAATTTGATTTAAATCAAACTAAAATTGGATTACTTACAAGGAAAATTGGTGTAGATACCTATTATTTAGTGATTTTAATACTTACTTTATATGGGCAAATATTTATTATATCGTTAGGTAAGTACATGACGGGATGCTGAGCCGGGGATATAGCTATATCTATAGTCACAGATAATATAATATAACTATACTAGTACTATAGTTAAACAAATGGCCACCTTCCCATTACTAAACTAATAATAATCTAAAATCATATTTTGTAGTAGGTAGTACCTATAAGGTATTATTACCTACTAGCTGTGCCCCGCGGTGTTACCCACGGTTTATTAGCCTATGTGTTAATCCCGGGTGTCAGCTAACTCCATACCAAATTTTATTAAAATCGCTCCAGCCGTTTAGACGTGAAGTAGGAACAAACATACACACTCACATACTCACAAACTTTCGCCTTTATAATATTAGTGTGATTTAAAGAAAATCCATACTAATATTATAAAACTGAAGAGTTTATTTGGTTGGTTAAGCGCGATAACCTTAGGAACTACTAGTTCGAATTGCAAAAAATCTTTTAGTGTTGGATAGCCCATTTATCGAAGAAGGCTTTATTACTCTACGACTAATAGGAGCGGAGCGTCAAATGAATCATGAAAAATGTTCCAAAAACGGAAAAAAAGTATTAGCTAAAGGAATGCGATTTCTGAATTGCAATTTGCCATATAAGTTCATAAACATTCAAACATTGTAAAATAGACAATTTGAAAAGAGTGGCCGCGAGTTTTTGTTGCCAGGTTGTTTTCTCCGGCTTTACCATTGAGGTATTAATGTACATAATATCGCGATGGGCTTTACCTATTGTTTGCAAATTTGGCATTAGGTACGTGTACATATAGAATCCCGACGTATCACAAGAGTTATTTTGCATCCTAAGTTAATAAATATTAACTTAGGTTGCAAAATAACTCTTGTGATACGTCGTAATTTTGAATTTCATCATTATTTATTATTTACATTTTAATCATTTTTTCACAAATTGGTTCTGAGAATCGCAACAGTCAGGCTGTTAAGTTGATTAACGAGAGAAAACGTTATATGTTCGTCGACGCGTCAGTTCAGTAGGTATGGTATGTATGTACCTACCTACTATTGTTAGATGGGTATGCATTCATCCATTGAAGTGTAACATTAACCATTACGACAATTGGTTGATTACAATTTGTATGTGTTGGTGGAAGTACACATCATATAAATTGTGACAGCACCAGGGGGGCCTGACTCATGCGTTTATTACACTACACTAAATCAGGGGCCCTGAGCCCTTAAAAAGAGAGGTGTAATAGGAGTTAGGGCTGTAATTCTCTAACATATTTTCAAGGCCATCTCGATTTAGGGCCCTGATTTAGGGTAGTGTAATAGTCGTTTAAGTTAGGTTCTTAATCTACTATTGAAGGAGGCAGGAGGCCTGTCCACTTAGCCCCCGATCGATGTGAATGAAACTATAATCCTAGGGGAAAGGTGTACGAGATGATCCCTAAGAGTGAAAAGGTACCTAACAACGGACAGAGATACCATCGCATTTATATATTAGTTTGGAAGATGAAAGATATAGTCACAGTAGTTATAGATACATTCAAACACGGTCGTAAATGCCATAACTGCTGTTGAAATTGAAAATGGGTAGGCATCAGAGGCGAAGTGTTAATTTTTTTCTGAGGTAACCCGATACAAGAACATATCTTGCTGGACATGGTTCTTTGTGCCTATAATACTAAGTAACTACAACCCAAAAGGAAACCGAAAGTAATGGTGTTCTAAGGACCCTCCGCCACTGGTAAATATATACATATTTACATGTACCACTGGTCTATCTAAATTATTATTGTTTACATAGATACTTACTTCTTCTTCTTCTTTTTTGAGTTTATGGCAATCTAGCCGTTTTAACGGCTAATTTCTAGTATTTATGCGCTTATTACATGGACAAAGTCTCGTTCTTAGTCAAATAACACGTATTCAAATCATTTTTTACAAGTTAGACTCGGAGCTGTAAAAATAGTGGCCGGTTAGTTTGCCGCCATTTTTACAACTCCAGCTACTTACTTATTATCTAATGGGGATGTTGACTGTCAAGTCAAATCAGTCTCTTTTTATGAAATGTCAAAACGACAAGCTCTATAGAAATGTGTATGGAATAGCAACCTATGATGTCATAAGTTCCTATCGTCAAATCATTACTTTTAGTATTCGTTTTCATGATTTTAATTCAAAAACATGTAAGATTGTAAAAGAACACTTATTTTCAGAGCATTTTAAGTTCTACTATTACCTAATTAGTATAAAATAATTTACTTTTATTGTAGTCAACTACTCAGTTAGGTGGATTGAGTAAATTGACCTTTTGTGAGAGTATCTTTAAACTTAAATCCATTTCCGTGTAAAAAAATTCAAGGTCCTCGCTGATAGGCAAAAGGTTTAAGGTTCAACTATCTAGTAAAAAGTGTGAAAGGAATGAAGGGCAAGGTTTATAAAAACATCTAAAGGGTCTTTCAAATAGAGCGGGTCGATATTAATAATCTGTGGCGGCCATTTTGATTTGGCGGCATCTGTCAAATCTGTTTTTTCTTATTCAGTCACTGATGCCAAATCACCATGGCAAGTTACACGGTTGAGCAGCATGTGCAAATGATAAAACTTTATTATCAAAATGAGTGTTCGTTAGTGAAAACGTTGCGCGCATTGCGCCCATTTTACGGCAGACGCGGTGGCCCTTCAAAGTCTACTCTCCAACGATTGGTGACTAAATTCGAGACGACCGGTTCGGTAAACAACCAACCAACACCTTTACGTCAAAGGAACGCCAGATCGGCCGAGAACATCGCCGCTGTACGTGAGAGTGTTCAGGAGACTCCGAAGCAGTCGATTTCTCGCCGTGCACAAGAACTCGGCCTTTCGCAGACTTCAACTTGGAGAATTTTGCGTCGGGACTTGGGTCTGCATCCATACAAGATCCAACTGACCCAGGAGCTCAAAGTTAATGACCATAGACAACGCCGTGTGTTCGCTGAATGGGCGTCGGAACGCTTGGAAGAGGACCCCGATTTTGGCCAAAAAATAATCTTTAGCGACGAGGCACATTTTTGGATGAATGGTTTTGTTAATAAGCAAAATTGCCGTATATGGGATGACCACAACCCACATGAGGTTCACCAGATAGCAATGCATCGAACATAACGCAGGCCATCGCTCAGATTCAGCCGGATCTATGCAGCAGAGTCATTAAAAATTGGACCTCTCGGATTTGTGCCACCATGCGAAGCCGCGGCGGACATTTGAACATGCATAATGGCATAAACGGGCCTTTCAAATAAAAAATAAATTTCGTTAATATCTCACACACATCTAGTTTTATTCAATTTTAACATCGACCCATCTTTGTTGAAAGACCCTTTACATAAGGAAAGAAAACAAGTAAACAAAATTTTATAGGCTGAAAGGCACTATAAAATATAAAACAATTAATGGTTTGTTTTTATATGTCGGTGTCCCATCGCCGGCGTCAACAGATGAAAGCAGCGGATTAGATTTTTCGTGATAATTAAATCATGCTTTCCTACTTCTACGACTTTATTTAATAGTGTAACATCGCAATATTTAAATTTTATTCACCTTTTTAGGGTTTCTTAGCCCAAATGGCACAACGGAACACATAAAGTTTTGCCATAATAGTTTTGCATGGATACACATATTACTTATGCCGATAAAGTGAAAGAATATTTTATTTGAAAAAAAAAACCTCCCCTATATGTAAAGTAGAGATGTGTTTTTTTTTCTTACCTACCCCATACCCTACCGTGTGGGGTATCATTATATAGGACTTAAGAAACACTTAGAGGTAATAAAGACTATTTTTTAATTTAGGAATGCGTTTGTGAAATAATAAGCTTTAAGTGCAAATTTATGTTAAAGTCAAGTGTCCTCCCCCCTGCCAGCTAAATGGTTGATGTTGGGTATGTGAAAAAAATCGCGGTAGTAGGTAGGTAGTGAAATTGAAAGGAAAACAATCACAGCATAGTAAGGCTTTTCAACTTAACGACTAACAGCCGACCAAGTGAGAAGTAACAAAATTTTCGTACAGATTCCATTGAAAAATACGTATAACGTTGGTAGTAGCACAGATAATATAATACTATACTAGTAGTAGTAGTATGAAATAAAAACAATAGAAAACCCACTTCTTAAGATGCGTTTTTCGGACGGAATACGGAACCCTACATTGTGCGTGGTCCGACATGCACTAGCCCGGTTTTTAATTAAAACATCATTGTATGTAGGTATATTACATGAAGTAGGTACCTACTTGTACCTACGAAGGTCAATTAAGATGATGGTCTACGAAGATGACGTCTGATTTAGGGTTCTAGTTGCCCTAGACTACGTATGATTTAGTACCCTTTCAGCGATTTTAAAAGCTAGTACAAACTCCTGCATGAGCTTGTAATAGCTTTTAAAGTTGGTCAAAGGGTGCTGCGATTTTTAAGAGACATTACTCATGCGGGATAGCGATCGATTCGATAGATGCACTCGCCCACTTCGTCCTTGGAGTGTGGCTTCAGCCTATTTAATTATCAGCTTTAACTTTAAAACAAACACGAACAACAAAGCGATCAAGCCAAAGTTGCTGGAATTGCGAAAAACACGAAACTGAATGACGGTCAGTTTAGTGTATTTTCAAGGTAGACCCCGTGAAATGTATAAACATATTTTTTATGGGAAATTAAAGTGTTCCGTCGGGAAATTAAAGTGTTCCGTCGCTAAGGTGTGCACCTTAGCGACGGAACACTTTAATTTCCAGCACGAGCGCCCTCCTAGCCTTGGCACCCAGGGTAACTGCCCAGGCGCGCGCATCCTGTACTGACTGCCGTGCACAAAAAGATGCGTTACGCAATTTCCGTGGATGGAAATGCTTCTTTTGGGTCTTTTTTTCATCAAGCTCATATTTTGTTCATTCGATTTAAAAAAATTTTTTAAGAGAACACATTCCTCTTGGAAATCTCCCACAAGACCTTTTAAGATTTTTGGCGTAAAGTCGAACATGCGCTTCAAACAATATATTCATTCGCGAAATCTTTGGTTACTTGCATCATAATGAAGTCTTGCGCAGCTTTGGCTCACCTAACAACTGGTAGCAGGTAAGAAGGTATTAATCCTTAAATTGTCACGGCCTTATAACAACACTTCTATTTCGCTCAAATCTTCGTCTTTTTTCTTCACTTTAATTTTTTTTTTTGAGTCCTTCTATATTCTTCTTAGGATTATTTTCCTTGCCTCTTCAAAAGCATCAAAACATTCTCTTTTATCTGCTACAAACGAGATCAATGAGTCGTAGAGCCTGGAAACGACCGCAGCGTCTCTGTGTCCTCAATATTAAATTGTTTTACTGCCCCTCGGGTAATGTAAATACGCCTCAGAGACGATCTGTGCCATTTAAAAATAAAAAATACCTGAATTTTCTCCAAAAACTAAATCGCATAGAAGTCGCTGAGGACCTGCTAGAACAAGTAGGTATTTCTTGTAACGATGTTCATAGTTATATGAATGTTGGTGTGCTTTATGATACAAAGAGATATGATAACATTTTTTTTGGAGAGCCTCAATAAAAGCTTCCAAACTTAACTAACGTATTATAGAATTTTATAAGCTGCGGGTCTTAATCGCGTAAATATTTTATTTTAAGGCTAAATACCTTTATTTATTGCCAGACGTTTCGACCGTATGGCAACAGCCGTGGTCACGGGGTAGACTATATGTATAGATACCCGTGACCGCGGCCGTTGCAATACGGTCGAAACGAACATATATTTACTAGCGTACCCCAGATAACATCATACGTATGAACGGTAGAAAAAATATTGGTTGAGAAAATCAGAGCACGTCCTGATAATAATAGTTTTAGCTCCGATACATACGATAAGTATGTATCGGAGCTCAAACTATCTCTATACCAAATTCCATTTAGATCGTTTGTGGAGTTTAAGCGTGTAATCGTAACTCTCTATTATAAAATGTAATAGCTGTCGCCCGCGGCATCGCCCGATCGATCGATCATCGATCACTTTACCCCCTTAGTAAATCTCTTATGCTATTCAGTGTAACGATTTTTTATCCTCGATGCACTATGGAGATACCTAATCCGGCTGAATCAAACGGTTTTGCCTAGAATAAGTTACCTATCTATATGGAAACATTTAGATACATTCAACTCCAGTTTATTAGTAGCGCAGTCGCGCACCTATATTACGCACTGACTTTAATATCTTGAAGTCCTCAACGTATAGTATCTAAGATTTCCGAAAACTTAAAACAAGATTTAATTTAATCAATTTAAATATAATGAATAGCAAGTCGTGGTCCAAGAATGAAACCTTGCGGTACATGTAACGGAACTGTGCGACACCCGGAGGTATACCCACCCAATACTCCTTGCTGTACTACCTGTATTCGATTGTGCATGATGTAGTATCGAAATGACACCGTGTATACTAGCATTCAACAGGGGCCGTACCATGAACATCTAAATTATTTGCCAAATGCAGGGCAGTTCTAGTTCATGTTTGAACCTGACGCATATCAAACGCTAAACTGCTGTCAAAGTGCAAAGAATTGACAAATAGAAAATAGGTCACCAGTTTGGTGACGTCATCATTGACTCGTCTGCTTTTTGAAAGGATTAAGGTACGAAATTAGAAGGACAGTTTATTTTTCTTCTACAATTGACCAGCTATCAGAGTTCATGACACGGCCTCAGCTTCCATAAGAATATACGTTCAAAACATTATTTGTAATCTGTGTAGGTACCTTTATTATATCCACTTGACACTTTTGTTCCATCTCATACATTATGATTCTAAAGGAAAGTGCCTAGTTAGTTATACAATAGACGATTGTTTAAGGAATTAATGATAATTTAATAATACTGTTATAATGGTATTAGATAAGTATTTACCTACGTACCGATACCAACATATTAAAACCTTAGAAACCAGCTAAGGCATCATTAAATACATTGGGAAAGGTATTATCAATGAGTATTTATAATGAATGGTGATTTAATTCTACTGACGTCAATTTAAATAATGTCGATTTATCTATTGGTACTTACTGAATATAAGTACCCATGTGTAAAAAATACCGACGTAGGTTATACTTGTATGTAGAGTATACAATCGGCAAGTCTCGTTTGTATTCGGTATTATTCGGCCACAACAACATTGTGTGTGAACTATGGTGAATTGGCGTCGTATACACGTATACGTCTTTTCCTTGTGTATTCCTTTTCCTTCGACTCCTTAGAGATTTGATCGACCGTAGGGGCGCGGGCGCGGGGCGTTCGTTCGTGATTCCTTAGCCTCACTCACACAGTCACACCCGCAGAGCCCAAGTAGAGTGAAGTGCGCGCCCGGCGCCAGTAATCCTGTGTTTGCGCTACAGCTACAAGTTTCACTCCCGAGCCGAAATTTGTATCATAAACTCAGTCAACTGTATCGTGTCTGGCAAGGCTGACCCCGCTTGTCCGGTCCGGTCACATCGCGCTTTAGTGATTAATAATTGTAACTTATAAAAATCAAGAAACCGGTTTTCGTCTATATTAGGATTTTGAAACGGTGAGTCTGACGTCTGATTGTTTTGTTAATGTCTGGCTTGCAAGGTATAAACACGTTTTAACCTTGATACAGCGCCGTTCAATGTATTTCTAAGAAGACTTTGTTTTGTTGAAGCTCTTCTACGAATTGGATTAAAGCTTCATACCATATTATTTTCTTACAAAGTAATAACATAGGATATGTAGTAGAAATAGGCAAACGTAAACAATTTTATATCAAAATCAGGTTTTTGCTGCATCTTTTCGGATTGGTTCCATTATTTCACCCGTTTGGAATGTTTCCTTTTTAGTCACAATTATTTATTTATTACTTGCTTTTCCCCGCTGCCTCGCCCGCATTATGTTTGTTTTTATAGGCTATGTGATATTTTGATGATTAAACTAAATTACTGTAAAGTTTCTAGGTAGTTTTTAGGTGAAAGAGCAACAAACATCCATCCATATTCACAAACTTTCGTAGCTATTTACCTTTCTTAGGATTTTATGGCATGATGCCGTTATTATGTTGATAGGTCTACCTAATTATCTACAGAAAAGAACATATTGCACCGACCCCAGATAAAACTGGGAAAGGTCAGGTAGATGATAAGGACTTGCTTCAACTTTTACAAGTAGAGTACTTTTAGATATTTACCTAGCTCTTTATTTCGTCGTGTTGTAGATGGATAAAGTTTGTAAACAAGAGGTAGGTAGGTAATCTTCGCAACTACTGGGTCCCATTTGCGCTACTTAGGTACATAGTAATATGTAAGTAATTTACTTAATGTTATTTTATTGACCGGTCTGTTGGTCTAGTGGTTAGTGACCCTGACTGCTAAGCCGACGGTCGTGGGTTCGATCCCCCTCAGGATAAAACTTTGTGATGAGCACGATGGTTTATTCTGTGTCTGGGTGTAATTAATCTGCAATATGTATGTGTTTAGAAATACACTCGCGAGCAAAAGTATGGAATCACTTGCTTGAATTTGATTCCGCGCGATCTTGAGTACTTAATAACTAAATAATAATAATAAAAATGATGCCATTTTAAAGGTTCATTAATTAACTTTAAATTGATACCAAAATCATTCAAATAACGCCAGTACTTAAGAAGTTATCCCGGGCTACGTGAAGAAGTACGAAAAAAGATACGTTTCAATTGTTTGACCCGTCGCGAGTTGCGCGCCCTTCATCCCCTATAAAAGCACGTGTTATCGGTTTTTTTTATCAGTTAGCTTTCACACGTTGACCGGTACACATCTCCGCAACTTTGGACCCTTGAACTTCGAAGACAATGGATACAACACCTACAGAAGCCGCCCAAATCGTCGCCCTATTGCAAGAAGGGCTTAGCCAGCGGGCTGTCGGACGTCAGCTCCACATAAGTCAGTCTTGTGTTTCGAAAGTCTACAAACGCTTTCTGGAGACTGGTGGCTTTGTCCCGAGACCAAGATCTGGACGACGCCGGTGCACATCGGAGAGGGATGACCGCTTTATCGTGTCAACTTCTCTCCGAAATCGGCATTTGACTGGTGTTGACGTCCAACAGGAGCTCCGAAATGTTCGCGGGGTCGCTGTTAGCGAGTGGACAGTTCGTCGGAGACTCAAGCAAGCTAATTTAACCCCAAGAAGGCCTGCCACAGGCCCTAAACTGACGGCAGCTCATCGACAAGCCCGCCTTCGATTCGCTCGTTCCCACCTTGATTGGGAGGTTGAGGAATGGAGCCGTGTACTGTTCTCGGACGAGTCCAGAATGTGTTTGCACGGCAACGATCGAAGAGGTCGGGTCTACAGGAGGCCTGGGGAGCGATTTGCGCAGTGCTGTTTCGCTGAGACAGTGGCTTATGGAGGCGGTTCTTGTATGATGTGGGCCGGCATTTCTTTCGACGGTAAAACGGAGCTTGTTTTCGTGCCTGGCGGGGGACGAGGAGGCGGTCTAACTTCAGACCGGTACATTACCGATATTCTGCTGGAACATGTCGTTCCCTATGCGGGATATATCGGTGATGACTTCGTCCTCATGCACGATAACGCTCGTTGTCACACTTCTCGTGCCACAACCGAATACCTAGAGGAAGTCGGTATCGCCACATTGGACTGGCCAGCGCTTAGCCCGGACATGAATCCAATAGAGCACGTGTGGGATGAACTAAAGAGGAGGGTTCGATCCAGAAATCCTACTCCTTCAAACACACATGAGCTCAAAACGGCTTTGATTGAAGAGTGGGAAGGTATCCCACAAGATACCATACAGAAGTTCATCAAGTCCATGAAGAACCGTCTCCGAGCTGTCATTAGGGCGAGGGGGGGGAACACTAAGTATTGACATTAAGTTTTTAAGCGAAATTAAACTTTTATTAATTAATTTTTGTTGTTTTCTTCATTCATTATTTTTCCATTATCCTTGCCTATTCCTACCTCCTTCACTTAATCCAAGATAGCTCCACAAATAATGAAGCGATTTGAATGAATTTGGTATCAATTTTAAGACTACATTTTAACCTTTAAAATGATATCATTTTTATTATTATTATTTAGTTATTAAGTACTCAAGATCGCGCGGAATCAAATTCAATCAAGTGATTCCATACTTTTGCTCGCGAGTGTATATACGTATGTTTATCAGTTGTCTGGTTGCCATAGTACAAGCTCTGCTTAGTTTGGGATGTGATGACGTTAAGTGAGTTGTCCCAAGAAGATAGATATAGATATTATCACTTCCCAAGAGCCCAATTTAGTAAACAATAATTTACTGAATAACGAAAGTACTTATGTCATTGATAAAAAACCGGTCAAGTACAAGTCGGACTCGCGCACGAAGGGTTCCGTACCATTATCTATACAACATTAGACACTTTATTAAGTATAATATCGAGCAAAAAACGGCAAATAAATCACGTTTGTTGTATTGGACCCCCACTTAAATATTTATTTTTATTCTGTTTTTAGTACCTATTTGTTTTTATAGCGGCAACTGAAATACATCATCTGTAAAAAAATAAGTCTAGCTCACGGTTTATTATATACAGCCTGGGACAGACAGACAGACAGTGGATTCAGGTCTTGTTTTTACCCTTTGGGTTCGGAACCCTAAAAAGATTTCCATTTAGCACACTAAACTAGAGTAAAAAAGAAGCTTATTCTCTTCGTTTGTAGGTATCTGGTGATGGTAGCCTACCTGTCAGCAAAATTTAAATAGATACAATGACAGTTTTCGTATTAACTTACAATTACTTTTTTTTTGTACGTGTTGTGTTAGATTGCTAAGCCGAGGAACTCCTTGAGCTAAGCTTGCTTCAAGCTTGGGGAACTACCTAAATAGGTACAGCTGAAGCGTTTCTATTCTACGTTTCGTTTTTGTCGGGAAGTCCCACGTTAGTGTCAGCCCTCACAAAACACGTGGTTCTAGTATGTACCTTAGATCAGATTTTACCAAATAATGCCAACAATCGGAATTATCGGATTGAGTGAAGTGCACAAGAGGAGCGCGAATGATTGTTTAATTTGTAGTAGGAAAGAATAGCAAGTAGGAGCAAATTGAAATTGCTACGCATACCATGAGAACTCAAGAAATTAGGACGGAAAAAAACTTAATGGTGGTTCCAAACAAATCTTGAATTCAATATCTCTTCTTAATCGTGTTCTTCACAGTGAAGGTCGTGTCTAGTTTGAAGGGTCAATCACTTTCTGTTTTTTATGAATTACGCCAGGATGACCAGTTTGCTACAATTTTAAGTATGTAGGTACCTACATACAGTCGCCGAATGAAAATGTTCGTCACTTTAAAGTCTAATTTTGTTTGAAGGCTTGAATCGAATCAAGGAATAGTAACGCCAATATGTCAATGTTGTCAAACTAAAAATAAGGTTTTAAATTACATGAAAAAATATTTATTGTGTCTTATCTTCCTACATGAAGTTTTACATGCATTCATAACTTAACTCTCTAAAGCAATAGATGGAACCTTCAAATAAAAACTTTTTCGTTAAGTAAGTAAACAAACATAAATTACATCAACCCATGATAATCTAGCTCTATGCATCAACCACATGTTTTTATTTCAAGGTAATAAACAATGGTAGGGCAATGACTGAGAAAATTGGTTGACAGTTTCTTGACAGACACGAATGATAGCTCGGTTGCTCGGCTATTTCAAAATGTCGCACCTACAAAGGAATTAATAACATTGGACGACTTATACTCGATTCGCGTGAAGAGAACCAAAGGAACTAACACTGCTGTTGAAGTCCTATTTGAACACATTATTTTCACGTATTGCAATCAGTGGCAGAGAGTGATAGGGGTATAATGAGATAGATATATACGTTCCATCTATTCATTTAGTTAATAACCTGAGGTTTTAGTTCAACCACACATAGTCAAGGAATATTTGTCTGTATAAATTTGAACTCTGTTGTCAAACTGTTAAACACAATTTAGAACATACGAGTTTACAACTGTCTAATGTTATACATAGTTGTAAAAGATAACATGTGTTTGCAAAGCGTTATAATAATATGAGTGAATTTGAAAACTGACGAACATTTTCATTCCGCGACTGTACTATGTACCTACCGATAGATGGGTGCCTACCATACGTATAGTAATACCACTACCATACATAAGTATTTCGAAATTCAAATCTGGCAAAATGAAATTAATATTCACGCGGGAAATGGCCAGTTACCTATTTGTAATCATCATCAGCCTATCGCAGTCCACTGCTGGACATAGGCCTCACTAATTGCACGCCACTTTGTTCTATCTTCGGCTTCTCGCATCCAGCTCCTGCCAGCCGTTTTGTGTAAATCATCACTCCACCTGGCTTGCGTGCGTCCTACACTACTTCTGCCGAGACGCGGTCTCCACTCAAGAACTCGTTTACCCCAACGGTTATCGGTTCTTCGGCTAATATGGCCAGCCCACTGCCACTTCAGCTTGCTAATCCGGTAGGCTATGTCGATAACTTTGGTTCTCTGCCGAATCACCTCAATTCTATTATAGGATTTATCTCCACGTTTTTTTGATTTCTTTTAAAATAAAGCTTTTAGAATTCCTATATGTATTATCCTAATAGATACTTAGATAGGTAAGTAGGTACCCAGTGAACACATGATGTAAATGTAATATCAATGTCATATAAAACAATTTTTTCTGCCTACCTAGCTGTAGCTACGCGTGAAGTGGCGCTATGGTTGCCTACTGCTCACTCCCTATAGATGTTGACGTGATGATAAAAAGTAGTCTAAGTTACTCCTTACATAATCAGCTGTCTGAAAGTCCCGTCAAAATGCGTACAGCCGTTTCGAAGATTACTCGGAACAATAATAATGCGAAAACGAACAAAGTATAGGTACGCCATGCTTACACATCTATACTAATATTTAAAGCTGAAGAGTTTGTTTGTTTGAACGCAATTATCTTAGAAACTACAGGTCCGAATTGAATTTGTTTTTACTGTTAGATAGCCAATTTATTGAAGAAGGCTATAGGCTAAATAACATCACGCTATGACTAATGGAAGTGGAGCAACAATAAAAAATGTTGCAAAAACAGGAAAAATTAACGACAATGTGAAATACTCCCGAGTATTTCACATTGTCGTTAATTTTTCCTCCCCCTACTGTATGGCTAACCCCTCCCTACTGTATAGCTAAGTATAATCTAAAAATCATAATTAAGTATATTATGTCTATCTTTTTTTAGATTACGTTGTAGGCAATTTGTAATTTAATCGAATCATCGTGTCTCTCCGATCTCTATTAATATTAAACGGTTTTTGCCTAGCTACACTTGATGCTAGACAAATTTATGAGTTGAAGTGAACAAATGACGTGAATTAACATAAACATCAATATCAATCTAGTCCAAATAAATAAAATTTAAGTGCCTGTTTGTAATGTCAAAATATCAATCATTTCATAAATGCTTATGAGTAAGTACTATACATGGTACTTATAACAAAAACACGGTTTGAAACTTCTTTTTCTGTCTGTTTGTTCCGGCTTATCGCCGAAACTGCTGGACTGATTTTGACGGAACTTTAGGCTACATTTATCAACACGCTAACGTCTACAGGGAGTGAGCAGCACTGCAACTTCACACAGGCGAAGTCGCAGGCTCAGCTAGTGTAGGTATAATTTCACTATGTGACAAGTATCTACTTACTTTCATTTGCAAGAATATAGCGTTCAGGTTCAGAATCTCGGTTTCAAAATGTCCAATTCCCTAACTGTTCAATTATCACAACGTCCAATTCCCGAACTGTCCAAAATTTTAAAATGTGGTGATTATCAGCCAGAGACCCTTAAGCTTTTTTATTACATAATTAGTGAACCAAACAATGAAAATAATTTTAAAAACTTTTTTTTACTTGTTTACTTACTACTATTATTTTATACAGCCAACACGAACAGACTAAACGTTTGAATAGGAAGCTAAATAACTTCTAATAATTCTTCAGTCAGCTTTTATTCACATAAAGACTTGTTTATAATATGGTATAAGTACTTAACATATGAAAGCGACATCCTAAATCCGTCGTTAGGAGCAACGTTCTAAAGTCGATATTTCACTTGTCTCACTTCACTTGGGTGATGGCGTCATCGGTAAACGATGCGATGCGAGCGATTCTACAGAAAGCATTTAGTGCTTCGGGGAATTCCCCATAAGATTGTAGCGGTATTTTTTGTCGCCCGCAGAACGTAACGCAATTATTATTGGCGTGTTGTTATCTTGGCCGGATTGAACTTAGCGACAAATAGTTGCGCAAATGCATTAGAAGTAAATGGTGACAGGGCGCAAATGCATTAGAAGTAAATGGTGACAGGGCGCAAATGCATTAGAAGTAAATGGGCGGGGGCGGTAACTAAACCAAGATAATTAGAGATGCGATTACGCATTACATTGTCTTATTTAGTAGGTACTTATTACTAACTCATGTTGTTTTGTGATTATTTAAGTAAAGATTTTTTTTTTCAAACTTCCCTAGTATTTATTGTAACTGTTCCAAATTTAAACTTGTATGAACTCGTTTAAGAAGTATTTTTTATATTGTTAAATTAAAATTTTGTTGGTATTTTTAATCGATTACACATTATTTTATCGTTTTCGTAAATACAGTTCGCGCCACCTAAGTTTGCGTGTCTGATGTTCTCGCGTAAGCTGCGCACAACTCATATTTAGGTATTGGAGGGGATGAAGGAGAGGGGCGGGGAACTACCTTCCTGCGCGGAACTACAACTTCACAAACGCAAACTTAGGTGGCGCGAACTGTAATTTTGGGGTCGCATCTCTATGACATGCGCGAAAGTGTTATGAACCTAACTTCACTCCAGCCGAGTCACATTGAGACGACTGTACAAGACCCTTTTTAGGGTTCCGTAGCCAAAATGGCAAAAACGGAACCCTTATAGTTTCGTCATGTCAAATATTATTAGGGAGGGCACTCCATACATGAAGCTGATTTTTTTTATTCGCTAACATCAACTTGTGGCACATCATTCGACAGGACTTTTAAAAACATTTTAAGGATTCTAATAAACTTTTTTGATTGAGTAATTTTTGGAAATTATCGCTCCGAAAGTTGCATAAATCATGTCCCTTATCTTTTGAACCGTGTGACCAAAAAAAATCTTTAAAAAATTCACAAAGATAACGCTTAATAAATACTCTAAACTAAAATGATTTCGAACATGATCGAATTTACCGTCATTATTGCCGAAAAACTGCGTTTCTCAACAAAAGGGCGTAAGTGCCATGAACATACGCTCTTCTGCTGATGCAATTATTCAAGGCTGCGGAACCCCACACTGAGCATGGTCCTACATGCTCTTGCCAGGTTTTTATTTGCTCACTATTGTTTTTGAATGTATGAACTTTTAAGATCGTTGGAATAAATATCTAATAAAAATATTTCCCTAAGTATACAAATAAAAATAGAAATATAAATAGGGTAGCTACGTAATAAATTGGTTGTATAATATACCCTTTAATTGAATAATGTCTAGATGGAGCATCCGCATTCCGCATTCCGTCAGTAAGGATATAAAAAAAATGAAGCTACTATTTTTGACGTTTGATACTCGTTGAAAATGGCGCGCTAGAATAAGTATAGCTAGAAGAACATCTTTTAGGAGTCTTTTTACCTCTCAAAAAGTACGTCCATTTGACCGTACTTTTTGACAGTTCTTTGCTTCAATTTTAGATGCCAGATTAGGAATCTAGACATTATATAATCAAAGAATATAACCGTAGCAGATTTCTTAATAGTGAATAGATTGTGGTTTTGAAATTCATAAGTTTTAAATATGTAAAATATATTAAGTAATTTTGTTCTTTTTTATTTTTAGTTATAACATGGAGCACGACGGAGTCAAACTGGTTTCAGGGGACAGAAATGCACCCGTACAGGTAAAATACCTACCTACTTTTTTTGTATCAGCAAAAGCCTATACATGTCCATACAATTGGGTATTTGACAGTTGACTAAGTACTACCATAATAAATGAACCAAGCAATAATATGCCCTAAAATATTCTGAAAAAGTGTATTCGTTAATATTTTTTTATTCATTAAAAGAAATACTAAAAGTAATTATTGATTTGATCATTGAAAATGTGACGTCATCCTCTAGTATTTTCATACAAACTTGTACGGAGCGAGTCGTTTTTGACGTTTCGTAAAAAGACTAGTCAAATACCCTATTAAATTATGTGCCTTGTGTCTTAGGTGCCGTAAAGTGTACAAATATTAATAATATTAATATAATAAATTAACATGTCAGCCATTGTAGCCATTGAATAATAAAAAAATAAATTGACGTTTGATAAAATTATTTAATTATGTATTGATAATATGTCACATGTCATACAAAATTAAAAAAAAAAATGTTTAATAAATTAAATTATAATACTAATACCTAAAATAATATAATTATATACTTACCTAAATTATAATACAGAATGTCACACGTCATACAAAATTAAAAAAAAAAAAATGTTTAATAAATTAAGTAAATTATAATACTAATACCTAAAATAATATAATTATATACTTACCTAAATTATAAAATTACCTAATTGTATTCAATTTCGTGCCCATTTGCCTCTCATGCCCCCCTCGCCCCCAGAATGAAATCTAGGATCCGCCTACGCCTATAGATAATGTCGGCAATTTTGAACAAGTCGACTTTTGCTACCTACTATAATAAAATAAGTCTTTACTTTTACTACTTATTTACGTACTGTTTTGTGTTTTCAAACCATTGCCACTAGTGCGTGCTCATAATATGTCACTTTTGTTTGTCCTATGGTATAAATATAATAAGTATTTATCATATAATATGCCTATTAGGATAGTAGTTAGCTAGGTACAATTATTGGATTTATATAAAAAGTGGTGTCAGTTCTTAACCAACATCTGGTTTCCAGGGTTCTGAATATTACAGTTTCTGAATGGAAATAATCAGAAAACCATTCTTAGGGTTCCATAGCCAAAATGGCAAAACGGAAACCCTTATAGTTTCGCCATGTCCGTACGAAAGTTGTACCTATATTTTTAATACAACTTGGCCAATATTATTTGCATTTATAATTATAGATAATAAAGCCGAAATGAATGTCAAATATTTAACAACAAAGTTGCTTAGCCCCCATAATCTTTTGTCAATGGTTGCTAGGCAACTTTCTTCTTCTTGGTAATGGTAATTCTTATTTTTTTAAACATTAACTAGCAATGTGGGATTGTGGTCATTACTAACAATCCTGTTAAACCCCCAGCTAAGCTCTATGGCTTGTGTTAGGTGTGGGTTCACGTCGGTAGTTGGCCAGGATTCGAACCCACGACCTCACGATTGACCTTGCGAGACCGATGCCTTAGCCATTAGGCTACCGCCGCTTATTTATGTATTTATTATACCTAAAGAGTTAACATATTTCTTCCAGTTTCAAAGGACGCAATTATTACCTGCCAAGGCTCCAGTAGGACCGCAAGTCAACGATATAAATGACGGCAGGGTTGTTCAAATGCAACCACAAAGGGTATGAATGACCTGACAAATACACTATTTTAAAGTTGAAATGGGTGTGAAATGTTCAATAACAAAGTTGCTTACCAACCATTGAAATAAAAAGTTATAAATATTGAATGGTTGCTAAGCAACTTTGTTATTTGATACCCATTTCAGCTTTAGTATAGAAAGGTTTTACTAACAAAATTCCAAAATAGATAAATTTATTAGTGCATCAGTGTAGGTATAACACCACACTAAAAGGGTTTTTTTTTTGTTTACACTAATAGCAATACCTACTTACCTATATTCAAAACTCTGATTTATCTAAATTTCGATGTCTTTAGATGCTAAAGACATTGAAATTCGATATGGCGGGATTGCAAGTGTACCGTTATAACAAACCTGTTATGGAGGCCGCATGTTTTTTAATGAGATTGCGATGGGTGTATGTTTCGATGCAATACCCATTTTTTTTTTCAAATATGTCTTAACTGCAATAGCTTATTGTAGGTGATAATAAAAACGAAAATAATATATGATACCCTAAAAAGTTCTTTAACTTCTTCTATAACAAATAACTGACTTAAGAGTAAAACAGTCACAATTATCTTATAAACTTTCGCGGTATACATAGACACATTCACTCGATTAATACACTGGGTCTTCGTGTGAATCTAATTAGATATATTTTGGGACTTATTTGAGTGAATTATTTAAAGGTCGAACGTACCTTTTATTTAGCCGACGTATATCTCCCGAAATATATCTTATATGTAAAAAAATCGCGAAACTTGTACATAATTCATTTTTAAAGAGGACTGGTACGACTAAGGTAAAATCCAAAATTAACGAATCCTATCCATATATTATTAGCTACCATTTAATTTATTTAAATGTATTATATTTGTTATAAATGTATTATCTTTCTTAATAGTATTTTATTATTGTTGTGCACTATATTTCTATCCGAGCTCGATTATGTCTTAAAACTCGTGACATATTATGTAGCATACAGTTGAATATAATATAAAGAGCGACCAAATCTAATTTAAATCAGCTATTTTATAATGGGGAATATTCTGTTGTATTACAGCCTCTGCTGGGTCCCGAAAACACGGTGACCACATGTCAGTTTTGCCACGCTTCGATCAAAACGGCTGTGAAGTACACAACAACTTCAAGGACCCATATGGCTGCCGCATTATGGGGCATGATTTGGTAAGACCCTGTTTTTTAAACCATAACACATAAAAGAGGGGTGTGTTTTAAGTTTGAAGCCTCAAGGTGGTTTCTTTAAATGACACTACATAACTCTGTAATATCAGTTTAGAAAAATATTTTATAAATTAACCCTTAACCACCTACTTTTGTCACACACCTACTATACGTCTATATAGACCCCGGAGTAAAATCGTTGCTTTTTGTGAGGTTTAGGGCCTAAATCTCACATGTCATCGATCGATCTTTCATCAAAAATATTTCGTAGTTTTCCCGCTATCTTTGATTAACATTTCTTCCTTCCTCATGTGGGCACTTACTTTCCTTGTGTGCCCTCATGTAATAGACATATAGAGTACATAGTAAAGTACGTCTTATTTTAAATATAGCTGCCTTTGCTGCGTGCCGTATGGAGCTGAATCAGCGAAGAACAGTGACCACTACTGCCCCGCTTGCCAAAGATACCTCGGCACCTACGTCAAGTAATCATTACTACTACATCTGCAATTTTTATACTTTTTGATACTTTTTTAGCATTTTTGTTTAGGTAAGATGGTAAGATTTAAATATTATACTCGCGTCAATGACAAAATAAAAATGTTTTTCTAAATTAAACTTTAATGTCTAATTTCGTTTTTGTTTCTGTTATTGTAGAATAAACCTTATAAAGGCTACGATATCGTTGATATTTTAGGCGAGTAAGGCACCTAAATATTTTTATCTTGTTTTGTTGTCTTGAGTATAATTCTTAGTATCGAAGTGAAGTTTATAGAACAACGCACATGTTATTATAAAAGCCGACAACGATACTAGTTGTGATGAATGATCTATTATGCAATTTAGTCTACATGACCCTAAGCTAAACTGAGTTGACAGAAGTCCTTGTCAGATGGCAAGGACATTAGTTAAAAATAAAAGATGAGCTCAGGCAGTTTATTTTCGTTTATGTCCGCTTAGATCAATTGGGTATATTGAGTTACTGATCCTCTGTTTATCCATAGTTTAATAACTAATACAGTCGTTCGACGAAGTCGTCAAGATAGAGGTTGCAGGACTGGCCCGCATAGGCGAAGGGTTAAATTGTTTCAGAGGTAACCCAACATGGTTCTTTGTACCTATAATACTAAGTAACTACAAGCCAAAGGGAAACCGAAAGTAATGGTGTTTAAAGGACCCTCCGCCACTGCTGGCCCGACTGTATTAGTTATTATACAGTGGTATAACCAAATTTTAACTTATGTATGTTACCGAGATAGATTAGTTACCTAAAGCCTAAAGTAGATACTATTATATACTTCTTTTCATATATTTGCCTTGTTTATTGTCGATTTTATGTTCTTGAACATTTGTAATTTTTTTAGAAACTCATTATTTTTTTTTTAATGATTTTCGATACCAAAATACATTTTGGTATCGAGATATTAGTAAGATGATTAGAAAAGTATATTAAACATAAGTAACAATTTCCAATTGTTCAGAATTAATCCAAGATTTCGTGTCATGATATGATTTCTAGATTAGCTAAACATTTGCAATTTAGCGTGAATTTCATGCCTGTCCCTATAGGCGGATTCAGGAGGACACAGGGGCACGTGCCAAGCCCCCCCCCCCCCAGATAGTCGTTTTGTGTACCGAATTTCTTGTATTGTATTGAATTTCTTTGCCCATTTTCCTCTAACACCCCGAACGAATTTATTTGGGCCACCCATCACCCCGTCCCTATCCCCATAAGCAAGTCAGATCCGGCACTGCCATTATTTGCCTCTTGTCCCCCTAGAATGAAATCCTGGATTCGCTCATGCCTGTGCCAAAAAATATTAAAATCCATTCAACGCAGCGCGAGCCACATTGTAAAAGTAACACCTTAACTCAAAAACATTAAATTTTTCACTTATTCCATTTTTAATGGACGAACAGATTTGTATCGGTTGCTTGCCATATGGCCAAAATCTAAAATTAGATAGGTACCTACTTAAGCGGCAAAAGTAAACTAACCAGATGAGTAATCAGCCACCAGATCTTGTATTAGATATAGGTATATGCATTAAATCATCATATGTGTATCAAATTCTTCCAGAATCACTCGACGATGTTTACAACTCTACTACGTTTTTATTTTCAATAGTTTCAAAATTATTCTTATAATTTTGAAACTATTATAAATGGATGTAAAAAATTGTAATATTTTTATATTGGAACTTCTAAATTATTATATTATACCTACTTATCAGGGGCGAAGAGTTAAAATTTTTCAGAGGTAACCCGATACAAAAATATATCTTGCTGGACATGATTCTTTGTACCTATAAGATACTAAGTAACTACAATCCAAAGGGAAACCGAAAGTAATGGTGTCCAAAGGACCTTCCACCATTGATACATTTGTGACGTTATAAATGTTAAACTTGTTACGTATAACTTAAATTAACGTATGGTTGACCAATTTAAAATATGTCTATAAAATTATAAATATAATATTTTATAATATTTACCTCATCCTGTTAAACAACTCGGAGTCTAAAGTAAAAGACTCCAAGTTATCTATTTGATTCAATGGCTTTTTGAATATTGTCTTGGATACTTTTTGTACTACATATTTTTAATAAAGTGTTTATGATAACGTAATCTGACAGTGTTTTATTAATTTACTCTATAGCGAAAAAACAAAATTAGAACAAAACTACAATAGCTATTTATTATGATTTTATTTTAGATTTTATTCTTATAATTACTGAACCAGTCATATCACAAAATATAAGGTCCTTATACGTTGAACGTAATACAAACACGTAGTATTTTCACGCAACATACTGATTGGTGAGTGCACGAAGGAGTCTCCCGCGTCGTATGGAGGCGGCTTCACGCTGTATATCATCGCTATTGTTGGCGTTAAGTTCCAGCGCCCCCGCAGCCCGCACGGCCCGAGCGCGGCGGCCCCCCTCCCCGCGCCGAGCGTGCAAGGCCACAGCTACTTCCAGAAGAGTGCCGTCCCAAATACACCCGTAGTATGCGTCCATTGCATCTGATGCGTTGCCCGTCTGATGACAATGAATGCACGTAAGTAAAGCAATAATAAGGTTTTTTTTTATTATGGCAACTATGCCGGTGCCGACAATTCTGCCAATGTCAAATAAGGAAGTTTTATAGGCCTCTAACTATACACATCAAACTGAGACACGGTACAGTGAGTGTCTATGCTTTGTCAAAATACTCTACCTTACCAAAGACCGCAGCGAAATCATTAATTTAATTATATGTTTTTGTGAGTAAGATCGTCATACCTAATCGAAAATATAGCTCCTGGAATGGCGATGGATGCAGTGTAATTCAAATGTGCGGTTGGTGGTGTTGGCATACCATACTTTGGCTATTTGTCTTAGTTCTGTTCTCAAGTAAATAATTGTGTCCCCCCTCAAAGTTATTACCAATCTATAATGTACGTGTCACGGTGTAACTAATGTTACAATAATTTAATTTAAAGGTATAAAGCAAGCCTTCAACTCGGACACCAATTGTAGCACCTATTAAAAAAACAATTGATACAAAGTCAGTTTTTCCAAAATTACCTTCTCAGCAAGGCACTTAAAAGCTGTTGTATAATCAGGTTCATCAGGCAGTTGACAGAGTGCAGCTGCCTGTGTAGGGGCGGCGAGTGCTTGACAACAGCGGGCAGCTCGACGAGCTATACTAGGCTCGTCAGGAGCGCGCTTTTGGAATAGCCAAGATCCTGCCGCAGCACCGCATAAGTACCGGCGAAGAGCCGCGCCCCAACGGCTTTCTACCATTTCTACATCGCCGTATAAACGTAACCTGGAATAGACAATTATTTAAATTTATTTGACAAGCTGTCTCTGGATTAAAAATAATATGAGACAACTAACACACGGCCATCTGATCCTAACTCAAGCAGAGCCCGTACTATGGCAACGAGACAATTGATACACATATTTATATACTTATTGCTGATTAAATCTTAAAAAAATTGTCTTGATGGGAAATTAAACACGAGCTATGATTTAGCAGTCAGCATCACTAACCAATACATTGAGAGTTATTTGACTGAATTTTATGTTATTTATTAAAGCGGTACATAGCACCTGCAGATGGACTGGGTTAGACTTTGGAACAAAATTAAAAAAGTAATTTGAAAAATAAACAGACTTCAAAAGTTAACAAAAAATAATGAAATGGTAACAAAAAAGTACACACGAAATAAACCTATTTTTTTTATGTTGGTGCCAGTATGGTTGAATTTTTTGTTTGTTGACATTACGAATATTCTTTTTTTTCATTTAATAGTTAGTACCTACTGTTTATATGTACTGGCACCGACCTCAAAAAAAAATAGTTTAATTTTGTGTATATAAAAGTATTATTTTCAGTTAACTTTTGTAATCTGTTTTTTGTTAAATTACTCTTAATTTTATAATTTTTAGCTTTTACACAACTAAAAATATTTCTTATACATATGTACTATTTGACCAAGGTTTTGTGATGATTTTCCCATGAAATTTCCGTATAAGACAGGCCCTCAAATTTAGACGTTTTCGTTCATGTCTTCCAAACTACTTAACCAATTTCAATAAACGGGTAAACGTAAAGTCACCATCCATCCACTGGACTTGGAGACTGGAAAAGACCAGTGGGTGGACGGGTCGGACGTGGAGATCATTTCAACACGACTGTACAATTTTTGCCGTAAAGCAAATCTGTCTTAAAGCGAACAAGTCGATAAAACTTGCACTGTTTCTTCAGTCTCTAGTAAATAAAAGAAAATGGTTACATTGCGAGCATCGAGTAACGATTGAACAAACATACATACATTTTTTTATTTCATAAATTTGTTTACATATCAACCCATATGATGGCCCACTGCTGGGCACGGGTCTCCCCAGTAGAACCTACTAGTATGTAGACCCTGGGGGTAATTGCCATAATCGCCACGCTTGGCGAGCGGGTTGGCGATCGCAGTAAGACTTTAAGTAAGTACTCCGAGGACGCTGCTGCCCGTCCTCCGATGTGAAATCCCTTAGTCGCCTTGACGACACCCACGGGAAGAGAAGGGGTGGTACTATTCTTAAGCCGGTACCACACGGCTAAAAATTTGTTTAACAGTTCTAATAGATCGTTAACGTCATTGTCTGTTAATAAAAATATGCATCCACGTTCTTTGTTGTATGGTATAGAAGTTCTGGGTTTGGACACTTACCATGAAGTATTGTATGGGTACAATTTCAAACTCCTTTCCAGCAAATCAGTAAGAGATTCGAGCACGTATTTAGAGTTATAGTTGTTCATATTCGATATGTTCGTCGGCCATAGATTGGTATATTCCACAACAAGTTCTAGTGAACTGTCGTCAAGTAGATAGTTGTGTATACGTGCGAGGAGTGAAAGCATTACGCTGACGGCAAGCGGTTCGCGAAGCGTTGCCAAGAACGCGTTGAAAGCGATTCGCGCCTCATTTGATGCTCTATCAACATCTCGCGAATGAGTCGGCATACCACCTGCTAACCTCTTTACTGGTCCTGGAGTACTGTTACTATACACAGTTAAAGCTAAAACAAATAAAGAATAATTTAAAAATGGAATTATTTTTCAAACCATGATAAAAAAAGAGGTTTATTTCTTACCATAGTCCCACAGAGGTCTAGGGAATTTTCGAGTCGCTTTACCTCTTTGCAATTCGAAACAGGCCGCGCAAAGTGCGGCAGCTATCTCACCAGGACCAGTAGTTACGCCTACGCCCTCCCATTCACAAGCGTTTACTAAGCAGATCCAGCATGCCTCTATAACCTGCAAATTTAAAAAATAAGGTTAAATTTTGCTATAAGATTCAAGGAAATGTTAAGGAAATCGATAGAATTATTCTTACCTGCGGTCTAGGTACAACACCATCACCAGAATTAACGGCAGCTATACATGCTTTGCATTTGTTGGCCAAAGCTGCTAAATTTAGACGATGGTGTGGCCATTCGCTTAGCATAACATTAATTTGCAAGAGTAGAACCTCCCACGATAAATGACGACATAACCGATATAAGTTCGGATCATTACCGCTACCCAATTGACTGCGTGCCTCACCCTCCAACACAGAAAGTAAGGACAAGGCCGCGCGAGCACAGCCCGCCTCAGCTCTAGCTCGTGCTGCGCCTGACACTACGTAACCAAAATCTTGTAAAAACCCTCTTGGTAAAGATACCAAGGCGTTGCATAGTTCACCCGCTGGCTTCCACGAAGGACTCAATTTCCAAAGCGGCGTTTGCGGAGCCATCATTGCCAACTTCACCAAACACATTCGAACATCATCAGCCGTCGAAGCCTCAATGAGCCGTTTCTTAAGCTTTCCCATTTCTAACTCTGGCACAGATTTGAACTCAAACTCTGGAGTTTCCCAATCATCTGTAAGTAACTCTCGAGGAATGTCCATGTTTTCATCATCTATATTAACAGGATCATTTAGTATCGTATTCAAATATTCATCAGATATCAACTTTTTTCTGATATTCTCGGCAGGTTCACCAACATGTTTCTTTAAATATTCATCTATTCTATCAATTGGAAGTCTACACTGAGATGTGGCTAGATGAAGAAAGAACGTTCTTAAATTATTCCAATCAGATTCTGCCAAGTCCGAGGTCAGAACAGGAGCGAGCGCCCAGAATAGAAGGTCGAAGAATTTTATACCAACTGTTTTAAATTTGTTTAAAAACTCAGGGTGTGTGGAGGGTAGACCACCTTCTAAGGCGTATCTTACGGCATTAAGAGCTGATACTCTATTTAGAAGATCCCGAGCGACCGTAAACGCTCCACTTGATGCAGACCCTTGAATATCTAGTTCAACAACTTGTCTGTGAACCATAGGGATTTCTCTTGCCAAGTTATCAGCTTGTAAAACTGCTATGATTCCTGTGTAATGATTAGCTATTGAATCTTGTAACTTCTGCAGTAAAGTAGGTTCCTCATTTAATACTTCATAACCCAAGTTTAATGCCCTTATATATCCTAGAATCTCGTCATTTTTCATGCTGGCATAGTAAAATTCTCCCCATGGCATTGTTTTATGGGGACCATAACCATAAATGGCAATTTCTCTCTCAAGTAAGTTCGAGTTTTCTCTACAACCTAATATGTGCTTCTTGGCCAAATTATGCTGACCATAGAAAAAGTAATTATAACAAAGATCGAAATGAATTTGCATAGCAAGCTCATGCTGACTTATGAGAATGTCACCAGCATTCCAATTATGATTCATATCACATGTGTCTTCTGTGAGATGAACAAAGGCTTCCGTGATGGGTACTTTTATCTTTTTAGATTCTTTTCGGCCAGTACTTGATGTTGGTTCATAATGAGACAATATTTCATCTAAGAACATAAGACTCTGCATGCGTGATGCTTCACACATTCTTAATATCTTTTCAAAGTTTTGATTCATAGGACTGTAGCCACTATCAACTTGCATGCCGGGCCTGTGATAAGAAATAATCCAAATTTTTAGACAAACTATTAAAACAATTTTCAATTATTCACCATAATTGAAAATTGTTTTAATGGTTTGTCTAAAAATTAAATACTAAGTAATAACTTACATGTGGATGTATGAAATTTTGTTGGATTTAGCATGAAGGGCAGCTTTTACAGGGAACCTGACAACCCATCTGTGGTACAATATTAAAGCAAATTGTACTTGGGGTTGCTGCAGTAACTCCACAGGTATTTCCTGAGGACAAAACAGTGTTCAACAATTAGTTAAATTTTGGTAAATATTTAACAAACTGTTTTCTAATTGATGTATTGTAATGACTTTCATAGTTCATAGATCTTGTAGTCACAAAAAGACCTGAAGCACCACTAAGGTAGTAATTTTTAGAGTTCTGTAATAAACAAGGAACCCTTATAGTTTTGCTATGTCCGTCCATCAGCCTATCCCCAGGTTATTTAAATTATAACTGACATTTAAATAAGAAAAAAAAATACACATATTAGACCTAGGACCAATAAGCATAAAGTTAATACTAACTTGTGGTGGCACTGCAAAAGCAGCATCTGTAGTCATGTACACAAGATCTTGCATTAATTGTTGCTGAATTTGTGGTGGCAACTTGCTTTCAAATATATCTGTAATAGAATTGTATGATTTTTTTTGTAATATTTAGTCTTATTGAGTGTAAAACAGTGGTAAAAGTGAATGTTGCTCATATAACAAATCTAATAATATCTTTAATATATGTATATATATCTTGGAAACGGTTCCAATGATTTTTATGTAATTTAGTATGCAGGGGGTTTTGGGAGTGATAAATCGATCAAGATAGGATTTAGAAAACATTTGTGTAAAAAACATACAGGTACTTAAAATGAAATGAAAATATATTGATTGCAGCATTTTTTTTTTCTAAATGACAACTAGTAATGTGGATCGCACATTTCAAGCAATTTTGCTGACCCCGCCAGCTAAGCTAAATTGCTTGGTAGGATTCAAATCTGAAAACTCTCCAGAGAGAGAGTCCAATGCCCTAAGCATTATGTTACCGCCATATTCTAATAAGAAGCAGAATTACATGAATGGTATATGGTGAATATTGTCTGTTAAATTACTGATCTTTTCATTAAGCTAGCTAGAATTGAGAAGTCTGTTTGTTTGAATACAGCCATGACTAGATCTTAGAATTTATCACATCACATGAGTGAACAGTAAGTAGAGACCAGTGCCATAACTAGTCTTTTAGGTATCTAGTGCAAGCGTATATAACTGCGTCCTAGGTATTGGTCCTCATGGTCACTGTTGCACCCTGTGCCTGGGCACCACTGGCACCACTCTAGTTACGACATTGGTAGGGACACCATCATGATGTGGCCAGACCAATTCAATGGATAACTGTGACTATTTTACAATATGAATATAATCATGACAGCTTCATGATATGGTCAAACACTTACACTGATCATATTGTACATTAGTTATATAATACTACAACAATACTGACTCACAACATTTTGATAACTTTTAATTTGAAGTTCCACCAGTAGGCAGTTTAGTTTGTGAGAGACATCAGCTAAGGACAAATTTTAAGAAATATCTCTTTGAAGAGGGCAAAATGAACAACATTAAAGATCTTATGATAGATATAGAATATCCTTTGAATAGTTAAACTACATGAAACTGCTATTACTGTTTGACATAGTCACATAACAAACATATTTCATATTTGATGATTACCTAAATTCCAATGTAAGGTGGCAGCAACTTTTAGTGCTAGTATCTTCAGTGCGAGCTGCTTTCGTGTGAAGTGTGACGGCGCAGGTGTGGTGACAGACGGCGGAGTTGGTGGAGCATCCAGATCTACCACACGCTCACTGGTTGGCTTTGAGTTTACATTTTTCGTGTCCACAGATACAAATTCTTCTATCAGTTCGCAAGCAGTAGGCTCTGTTAAGATGATGACCAGTCGCTTAAGTTATTGTCATAAACAAATTGTTTGAATGGTTTGTGTCAAACATTTAAAAAAAAACAAGGTTATTTATATTGGATTTTAACGTATCTTACCTGGATTATGTTTACTCAGATGCTTTTTCAAAAGATTCGGATCTAAAAGAAATTCAAACCACAATATTGTGTCCGGAGATATAGGCACAGTGCCTGGTCGTAATAAATCGACATCCATTTTGAACGTTCACATTAATACAATTGTATTATTAAAGGTACTAGCGTACACGTTAAAATGTTTGACAGTAGATTTAAGATCTAATGTAATAAATTGCAATAATAGTTCTGTTTATTTAGTAATTCAGTGACGAAGCCGCATTTTGCTTGACAATTTCTTTGTTTGACACATACATATGTCTAAACTGACAGCTGACAGCCAACGCTGACAGCCGACAAGGCTGTCAATTATTGGCATAATTATTAATTTGTAGTTTTCTAGACGATTGTGTTTATAAATCACAACATAAAAAAATATTTTTATACATCACCCTGAAATCCCTGTTTGTCTGTCTTTTTACTATATTAAGAAAATAATACATTTAACCACAATTTATTTAATCTGTAGTGTGTAAAGATAGATTATATAACTATGGACTTGGACTGCACCAGCTGAGCAATTTCGGGGAGAAAAGGTCGAATTTTCGTCTTCATCGAAGTGTCCAATAAATGATACCCATCATAAGATAAAAAGTTCCTTAAAAATCATTTTGTTTATAGATTGTACACGAAACTGTAAGTGTTACTAACATTTTATATTATATTAATTAATAATGTTGAAAATTATATTTGGCATATATTTATCTATTTATTTTTTATATTTATTTACTACTACTCAATTTAATTTTAAAAAATTGTCAAGGAGTTATAAATTGGTAGATGATGACACCCTGGTTAATGTGTCACAGACTACACATAAATGGCGGGAGTTACTTTATTTTTATTTTGCCATTTCTTTAAATTTTAAAATCTAACATTATTACTACAATATTTATTTAAGAATGGTGCATGTTTGCCTAGTGCAAGATTGCAAAAGTGAGTGGTGCCCAGAATGTGGACTCTCTATTCACTCATAACTCATAGGTACTTTTAAAAATTTATGTTTCATTCCAAGATTTAAATTTGAACCATTGTATGTAATTATGTGTATATGACGACTTTAACTTTGATATGACCGCTACCTAATGACCCTAATAAACCTAAACTGTGTATTATTACTTGTTGCTATTCAGTTTAATATCATGTTTTCTCGTATGTTTTCTACGGAATTTACCATGAACTATGTTCGTGTTTGAATATTGAAACAATTTAAGTTTTAGGTAGGTATACATCTGTAATGAATCTTAACCCGCTTTATCTTTCCTAACCAAAAGAAAATAAATCAAACATATATTAACAAAATTACGTTTTAATACCTACTGAACTGTAATTTATCCAAATTCGATATCCGTACTCTTTTACAGTTCAGTAAGTATTGAAATAAATACAATTAATTCGTCGCGTCTTAAACAAAATATCAGATAACATTACCAAATACCTAGATACATCTAATTTGATCATATAAATACAAGGAAGATATAAGAAGCGGAGGCCATACCACCAACTAGCGAGCGAGTGAACGAACTGGCGGGTTTATATGCTCTTTGTTGGCGGGCGAAGCGAGGCCAGGAAAACCATACAATCTAAGCGAAGCTTTGGCGAGCTACATTAGGTTTTACGTCGAAAACTACGGACAGGCGAACAGTGCCAACGTCGTTTTACCTCTTCTCATACCGCGAAGTACAGAGCTAAGGTACGCTAAGTGGTACGAGGTGGACGAATTGCTTCGCTGGAATCGTCAGATATTTCGTTGGCATTGTTTGAATCGCTGACATATATTATTATCTCTGTAGTTCGCGGTGTGAACCGAAACATAAAAAAGGTGAAACACTGCACGCGCGGCGCCTTCTCGTCAGCTGGCGGTGTAGCTTGCGCTTTAAGCTACCGTTATGTTGCACAAATATAACGGAGCTTCAGCTTCTCAAATATAGGTACGATCTAATCCAAATTCCTCACATCCATCCAGCAGCCATAGTATTCATAAATTTAAAACGCAGTAGGAAAATAAACTTTACTGAATTTCGCATGTCAAACATAATATTATGTTTGACAACAGAAAATACCTTTATGAAAGCCAATAGGTACGTCGTACACAAAATGAATAAGTTATTTGTCCTTTTTATTTCATGCATGACGACAGACGGTCGGTCGGTCGGACGGTCGGACGGTCGGACGGACGAACGGATGGACGGACTGGCAGACAGGCAGACAGGCCCCCAACAAGCAAAATAGTCCTTTATGTAAAAATGTTAAGCATATTTGTATTATGTGGTAGGTAGGGGCAAAAGTATTTTCGTATTTTGAATGTATCTTTATTAATCAAACCTCTTTGGTTGTACTGAATGTAATTGGCTGGTTTTGGGTTTTAATACCATTATATTATGTTGATGCAATATATAAACAAAATCTAGTTCCCGCCATTTTTCAATTGTTTTTCAAGCAAGCAAAATGAACGTACCTGTATGACGAAGAAATTCGGTACATTCTAAAGCTTTTTAGGTCGCTCAAAGGGTACTAAATCATACGTAGTTTAGGGCAACTACAGACCCTGAATAGGGCGTCCACGTCGCCCCCACGGACCGCCAGTTTAGTGTTTTCTGGCTTGATTGCTTTGTTATTCGTGATTGTTTTAAAGGAAGACCCAGTTAATATTTTTTTACCGAAAATAAATGTGTGATTCCGTCGCTGACGTGCTAGCTCGAGCCGAGGTGCTCTCCTAGCCCAGGGCAACCGCGTGCCCCCTACACTGACTGCCGTCGACACAAAAAGATGCGTTACGTAATTTCCGTGTATGGAAATGCTTCTTTCAAGTCTTTTCTTTTATATAGAGATATAGCTGTCTCAAGCCCATATTTTGTACATTCGATTTCAAAAAATGTTTTAAGAAAACACATTCCTCTTGGAAATCTTCCGCAAGACCTTTTGGGTAAAATTGTTGAAGATCAAATCTAATATGCGCTTCAGACAATATAATCATTGTAGACTTAAATGCGAAATGTAGGTTACTGCATCATAATGAAGTCTTGCTACGCTTTGGCTCACAATTGGTAGCATACAGAAAAGTCACAAAATTGTCATGGCCAAGAAAATGGAAACGACCTCAACGTCTGTGTCGACCCCTTGTAAAAATGTATTAAAAATATTATACTTTTTTAGAGTAGCTCCCAAAAGTTCGATTCGTTTTCGCCGTTTCTTGGGACCTAAGCTGACTTATTAAACCTTTGGTTTCTTAAAAGTGTTGATAAATAGACAAACTTTTTAAAGTTACATTTTTGATCATTTAAATTATTTACATTACATGTAAAGTTACCTTTTTTTTTAAAGTGAGAAGTAAAAGGTGGTTGAATGGAGCAAAAACAAAAACAAAATTTGTTGTTGTGTGTCTGACTGCTACGCATTAGGTCGTGGGTTCGATTCCCACACGGGACACCACCTTTGTGTTACAAATTGTTGTTCCGTACTTTGTGTCCGTGACTTATATGTTTGTAAAGTCCCCCGCAACACAAGGCTTGTACCCTAATGCGGGAGTCTTTATTAGAAAAGATAGAAAAGAAAACCGCCTGTGGCAATTAGCTATAGCAACTATTACGAAGTTTTTTATTCTCTTTGATTGCAACTTTTGCTAGCTATAGACAAACTTTTTAAAGTTTGCCATTTAAAAATATATAAGTAGGTATTTAATATAATTTACAAACGATTTTCACTTTTTGTACTTTCACATTTAAAAAAAAACCGGACAAATGTATATCCAGTTTAATGGACCATAAATGAAAAAAAAACATTGGCAATTTGAAAAGAGCGGCTGCGAGTTTTTATTGCCTCGTCGGCTTTGCCTATTGCTTGCGACCTCTATTACATGTAGAATCATCATGCTGTTTCACAAGTGTAGTATGCTTCATAAGTGAATAAAGAATTTTTGTTTGATTTACGAGTAACAGCAATCAAATGAGAAGTAAAAAACTATTCGCACAAATTCCATTGAAAGAAGGTATAACGTTGTACATAAGTAGGTATGAAACAAAAGCAACAGAAAAGTCACTTGTTAAGCGCCATTACTCTATGGGGCGGGGATTACGGAACCCTACATTGTGTGTGGCCCGACATACACTTGCCCTGTTCTCAAATTATATTATATTGTTTTGCCCCTAAAATGGCCCTCATGTTCAAAGGAGGTAAGGGGGGAACGGTCTATTTTCATAGTTCAAACTTCAAACAAACAACAAACTAATAAAAAAAATGTCATCCTTATAACAAGCGCTTTCATGGTATTTAACACGATACTATTAGCGAAACTTTTATTAAACCCATAAATGAACCAACCTCTAAAAAGTCTTAACATGTTTAAAACATTTTAGAGGTTGGTTTTCCTGTGTCTGTATTTTGTCCCTTAAGTTAGACTCAGTAGCTTTGGAGATAAGGTCTATTTTCATGATTTTTCCTAAATAACTTTAAAAATTACGATTTTAAAATTATAAAAGAATATTTGATATCCTTGTACGATGCCGTTTACGAAACTTTTTTGAACTTCCTCACAAGTTCAAAATTCTTCTATTTACGTTATCCGTCCGTGTTTGGGTCATAGAAACACAATATGTGTACCAAATTTGAACATAAGCGGTCCAGCAGATTCGGTGCTGTCGGCTGTGACAGTCGAACAGACAGAAACACGGGTGATCCTATAAGTGTTCTGTTTTTTTCCTTTTGAGGTACGGAAACACAAAAAAAAACGTGTTTCAGCGTTTTGATTGAAAGCTAAAATCAACCCTTAACTGAGTAAAGTCATACTCGCGGGCGAAGCCGCGGCCGACAGCTAGTTTACCATACATAATTATAATCATTAAATGTTCAAATTTATTATATATATTTTTTTTTAAATAATTAAGTGTTTTTACCGGACTGTAAGGAAGGGTTATATTTTTCGCGCGTATCTTGTATGTATGTATGTAATACTCTTTATTACTTCATATCTCACAAACTACTGGACGGATTTATACAATTAAGACGTCGATAGATTTGTCTTGACCACCCAAGTGTTCTTAGTTAAGTGACGTTTGATAGAAACAAACATGGCGGCATTGAGATGTCAGAATAAAGAGGTGTGAAAAAAAAGTTGTCGATTATTTCAATATGGGTATCAAATTAAAGGGCTCATCCTAAGCAATACAAAAAGGAATAAGATTATTTTTGTAGGATGTAACAAATGCCCTTTTTTAGTATTACAGACAAAAAGAAAAAAAAAAAAATATATATATATATTTTCATTTTTTTTTTAACGGTTTTTTATACAATACAATATATATGTGCATATCAAACCCATAGCACCTTTCACACAATTAAGCACTTATGGTTCAAACTACTAATAACTAAGTACCCAACAAATAAAATTAAAGATAACTGACACAGGGTACGCCAAGATTTTGTTGAACATACCAACATCCAATTTGTTAATTTTAAATTGAGACATCAATACTTGTCTTTCCGATTCGTATCTAGGACACTCCACTAAAACATGATGTGCATCTTCTACTCTCCCACAGGTTTCACAGTTCAGTTCATCATGTGTTTAAATTTGTTGAGAAGAATGTGAAAAATAAAAAACATATTTAAAAAATAAAAAAAACTTTTTTTTTCTTAAAAAGATAACTAGCAATGTGGGATTTATGTCCGACATTACTAGCAATCCTGTTAACCCCTCCAGCTAAGCTCAAAGGCTTGTGTTAGGAGTGGGTTCACGTGACCCCTGGGGTCGCCCATATCGAGCGGCGCTGAACAAGCTCCGCTCGGCGGCCCCCCCCCCCTTACCGAGACTCTTCAGCCCAGCTTCCTTGCGGAAGTGGTCGAGGGCCCATTCCCGCTGCAGGCAGAGCACGCGCCCCCGGCGATGGTCTCCGAAGATGAGACCGATGACCGGGAGGCCGACACAACTGTGCCGCCTGTCACCGAAGCGGAGGTGGGCGCGGCTGTTCTTCGAATGCGTTCGAAGAACACCGCCCCTGGGCCGGATGGGATTTCCGCCCGGGTGTTGGCCCTAACCCTCGACCACATAGGGGACCGCCTCAGGAGACTGTTCGACGTGTGCCTGGCGTCCGGACGGTTCCCTGACTGCTGGAAGGCAGGGAAGCTGGTGCTCCTCCCGAAGCCGGGACGGCCTCCCGACTCAATTGCGGCCTACAGGCCTATCGTGTTGCTGGACGAGGCGGGGAAGTTGCTAGAGAGGATTCTCGCTACCCGCATCGTCCGGCATTTGAACGAGGTCGGCCCCAATCTGTCGGACGCTCAGTACGGCTTTCGTGCTGGGCGCTCGACCATTGGGGCCATTCTGCGCCTGAGGGCCGCATCGGAGGAGGCCGTCGCCGGTGGAGGAGTGATGTTGGCGGAATCGCTCGATATCGCCAACGCCTTCGGGTCTCTGCCATTCAGCTGCATCAGAGAGGCGCTCCGGTATCATGGAGTGCCCGTGTACCTGAGGCAGCTAGTGGCAGACTACCTCGAAGGCCGAAGGATTCTGTACGAGGACCGAGAGGGTGAGGTAATCCGCAGGGACGTCTCGTGCGGTGTTCCACAGGGCTCTGTCTTGGGGCCCCTCTTGTGGAACATTGGCTACGAGTGGGCCATGCGGTGTGGGACCGCACTGGGGAGGCTGTTGCCGAACCTGGGCGGGCCTAGTGCCTCGAGTAGACGGTTGTACACGGGGGTGGTGCGGTCAATGGCTCTGTACGGCGCACCCGTGTGGGCGGCGTCCCTGACCGCCCAGAATAGGGTCCGCTTAGGTAGACCCCAGCGGACCATGGCGGTCAGGGCCATACGCGGATACCGCACGGTGTCTGCAGAGGCGGCGTGCGCATTGGCCGGCACACCCCCGTGGGATTTGGAGGCGGAAGTGCTTGCCGAAGTGTATCGGCGGGCGTATGGGGTAATCTGCCTCGCCCGCGGCCTTCCGTGGAGGCGCGGCACCCTGTGTGTATCCAGGGGCCGCGTAGGTGTGAAATGCCCGGAACGCAACAACATCGCGTCCGGGCATTGCCACTGGGCGGGCCGCCGACGGCATAACAAATTCCGGCGGCCCGTTCGCGAAGGTGGCGGGAGATACACGGCGGGTTTTTTAGTAGGTGCAAACCCCACACTACCTCCACCGTCTTCCCCGGATGGTGGAGGTGTTCATCAGGAATTTTTCCCGCCAAAACAAAAAAAAAAAAAAAAGGAGTGGGTTCACGTCGGTAGTATAATGGGTAGGATTCGAACCCGCGACTTCACGATTGCGAGACCGATGCCTTAGCCATTAGGCTACCGCCGCTATCATGTCTACCCAAAGAAAACATTGATTTTGATTTTCGTATCCGGCTAAATAACTTAAACGAATGATTATTTAGAGAAGTCCATCACACTAAAAGAATGCTTGGACCGTTCCAAGTAAAGTGAAATTCACGTAGTGACTTTGTATGCCCGAACCTATTTTAAGGACATACCTAATATACTCACTTAGGTACTATTAAAAAAAGTTAAAAAAGTAATGTTTGGTTAGTAATAAGTATTACAAGGATTTTTTTGCGTGTTACTGTACTTTTAGTGTAATAAGTGATACATTCTACGATATTTTGATAAAATGATTTGCTGCTAAAGGCGAGGTGTTTTTATTTTTTATTTATTTAAAAAAAAACGACTCCCGCAGTAGGGTAAAAGCCCTGTGTCGCGGGGGACATTACAAACATACAAGTCACAGACACAAATTACACCCAGACTCGGAACAACAATTTGTGGATAACACAAAGTGGTGTCCCGTGCGGGAATCGAACCCACGACCTCTTGCGTAGCAGTCAGATACACTCCCACCGCACCACCGAGGCAGTCAAAATGTTTAAATTTTTATATTATGTGCTACAAAATGTATGGAATGTTACAGTAGTATAAATTTTGCGAAAGTATAGAAAATACTAATAAATCGAAGATGGCTGCAGTCGGAGGCATTATTGAATCTCGTGAATTTAGTAAAGTGCATAAGACTACATGAAATTATATATGTAGGGGATCTTGTTTCCATATTTTTGTGCAGGCGGGTTTTTTTATTTTTTTTTAAATATATTGTAATGTATGAAATAAAAGAGGTATATATAATACGTATCTGTTTACTAATGCTTAACCCTGTTTGTTTTCCATGCTAAATATGTATTCCAAAATATCGCAAACATTTGCACTAATAAAACTTGATATTGAAGAGGTACAAAATAAAAGTTAATTAGTTGGACCCAAGGCCAGACTATATAACTTGCTGTTAAAACATCAACAAAATTAAGATCTAAGTCAGCTTTTATAGCATCCCAGTCTTTGCCATGCGAAAAACTCACTATGATAAGAAACAGACAGTAAAATATTGGGCTAAAGATGATTTGGTCCGCAAGTACTTTTTTTAAAGCTACCGTCTTTCCGCTTGAACCAATAAATGTAGTGAGAAGTCCGTACCAAATTCGCAAAATTGGTCCCTGAAAAAATGAGAAATTGTTAAGTATCACAATTTAGTAATGTACCAAAGGGGAGCATAAGATACCTCCACGTTTGTGACTTGTTATTAACTATTGAAAATCTGAAAACAATTCTGAAAAGAGAAAAGAGATTGAAGAATCTAACATCTTGCTGGGATAGAGCATTCGAAAAGATAAAGACTCAGTTAATGCGAGCCTAGATGCTCTATAAACTGACTTCGTGTGAGAAGATTAACGAAAGCGTCACAGCTTCTATACGTTCTACTGATAGAGAAAGGCCCGTGCACTTCCCAGACACGGCCCGAATGTCTTTGGATAGACCATAAGGCCGTTTTATTTGCCGCTAATTTTAAAAGCCTACCAACAAAGCTGTTTTTAAAGCACCTTAAAGCCTGGTTATTTGACAATAGTTTCTATACTGTGAATTACATTTATAATAACCGTAATTAATAAATAATTATGTAGAATCTTTCTTTTATAATAAAATGATAATAATAATAATTTTCAGTGAGTGTCTGACCTCCGTTCAGAACGGCCGTATCGACGCACCACGCATGCTCTAGTTAAAGAGTAATCTGCGGACGCAGCACAACACCTCCGTCGCGGTGCGCGTCATCGGTCCATCGGGGTCGCCGCGATGACCCAGTTACAAGTGTGCAAAACGTAAAATACTATAGTTTTATTTGTGTTAAGTGAATTTATTATTACACAATGGCTTCACAACAAATTAAAATAAAAACAGAGTTGGAAAAACGGTTGTACGACCATTATGTCCAGGAAAAAGCTGAAAATGAGAATTTGCAGCAAATCGTACAAGACTTGAAGGGCCAAATTCAAAGTCTTCAAGGTCAAATACAAAGCCTCCAAGGAGAACTGCAATGTCTCAAGGAGCAAAACATTAAGGTATCCGATATAGGTAAAAAAATAAAAACTACTCAGAGTGCTCAAGATGAAAATGTTGAGTATTGCACGGACGAGGAGGACCTCGCCAAAGAAACGGAATGGATTAGGGTAAAAAGTAGGAAGAAAAGGAAGTTAAACACCACCCCCTCTCCGATACAAGCCGGTACAAGTGGCCAGCGGCAAATCATCTCTGACGAGACCCCAGCGGTCAAAAAGGTACCACCTCCTCCACCTATTATAGTAGACAACATAAAGAACTATCAAACGTTCTACGATATCCTAACAGAAAGCCAAACAGCTCAGTCCTTTACAGCTAAAATGATGAGTGGGGACAGTGTTAAGGTTAACACTAAAACCGAAGATGCCTATAAGGCAATCTCTAAACTTATAGCAGAGAGAAACTTTCACTGGCACTCCTATGAAGATAAACAGACTAGGCCGATAAGAGTTGTTGTGAAGAAACTACACTCTTCCTGTCAACCAGAAAGGATCAAAGATGATCTAATTTCACAGGGCTTTCAGCTAGATAATGTAATAAACAAGTTAAGCTGGAAAGATAAACAACCTCTCAACATGTTTATATTGTCATTTAAAAATAGCGAAAATGTCAATAAAATCTATGGCATACAACATATTTTAGGGTGTAAAGTCGAAATACACCCCCTCAAAAATTCCAAACTAATCCCTCAATGCAAAAGGTGTCAAGCATATGGACACACCCAAAAGTATTGCTCAAAAGAGCCAAGATGTGTAAAATGCACGGGTAAACACCTTACAGCTAACTGCGCTAAGCCAACCGAAGAAAAACCTAAGTGTGTCCACTGCGGCCTACCCCACCCAGCCAATTACAGAGGGTGTGTAGTAGCTAAAGAGATGCAATCGCTTAAGAACAAAAAGCCAAAACAAAAGTTCGTAACACAAACCTTGCAACAGCCTATTAACAAAGTCAACCTCGACAAACAAACCCCAAAATCAAGCTCACAGCAAATCCCACAAAATCCCCCTGAAACAAAAAGCGTATCCTATGCATACGCGGCACAACAAGGTAAACAACCACCAAACCTTGAAGATAAAATAAACAAAATATTGAACTATATTTCCACCTTCGATAAAAGACTAGAAAAGCTCGAACAAGTTACTAAAATATCTGTCTCACGATCGCAAATATGAATCAAAACAGTCTCAAAATAATGACATGGAATGCCAATGGTCTGCTTCAACACCAACAAGAGTTGCAAGCAGTCCTAGATACTGAAAACATAGATGTGTGTCTAATTTCTGAGACACATTTTACTGTGCAATCGTTTATAAAATTTAGAGGATACAAAGTGTACAACTCGCTCCATCCTAACAATACTGCCAGAGGTGGTAGTGCTATTATAATTAAAGAAAATATATGCCACTACGAATATAGTAGATACGAAGAATCGCACATGCAAGTTATAGCGGTATCTATTAAAACAAAATCTTGTCACACCACTATTGCGGCTATTTATAGCCCTCCTAGGTATATGATAAGAAAAGAGCAATATACGCATATTTTTCAACTCCTTGGGCCAAAGTTTATATTAGGAGGCGACTTTAATGCGAAGCACACTCATTGGGGATCGAGATTGACTACGACAAAAGGCAGACAGTTATTAAGTACAGTTAAAGACATGGGGTGTGAAGTCATGAGCACAGGTAAACCAACATATTGGCCCACTGACAATAACAAACTACCCGATCTTATTGACTTCTTCGTATGTAAAAATATATCTACAAATTACCTATGCATAGAAGAAGGCTATCACATGAATTCAGATCACTCGTCGATAATATTAAAATTTAGTAATAAAATCTTACTTAGAGAGAGCCCATTGACTCTAGTCAATAGTCGGACAGATTGGAAAAGCTTTTGCCTGGATCTGAACAATTCTATAGATCTTAAAACTGCAATAAAAGACCAAACTCAACTTGACACAGAAGTTTACAACTTTGTGGCAAAAATTCAACAATGTGCGTGGAACAACACGCCACAATTAAGAAGAAAATTCAAGGGACACATCTATCCCAAAGAAATCATAGAATTACTATCTGAGAAAAGAAAACAAAGAAAAATTTGGCAACAAACCAGAGCACCACACGATAAAACTGTACTTAATAACTTAACTAAAAAACTTAAGAGAAAAATTCAATACTTTCAAGAGGAATCGTTAAATTCTAACCTACAGCTTCTAACTAGTGATCGTTCAACTGATTATTCTCTATGGAAAGTGACTAAGAGATTAAAAAGACCTATTACCCAAATTCCACCAATTAAAGACGGTAATGGAAAATGGGCTATAAGTAATGACCAAAAAGCTTCAAGATTTGCACAATATTTAGAGGAAACTTTCCAACCACACGTCGATAAAACAGAAATTCTTTTGAATATGCAAATGTTACATAGTCAGAGAATAAAGCTCGTGACTCCAAAGGAAGTTTACAGAGAAATACAACAAAACATAAGCTCAAAAAAATCTCCAGGCTATGACCTCATTACAGGAGAAATTCTAAAGTACCTCCCATGTAAAGCCATTGTAAAACTAACAAAGATCATTAATTCTGCCTTCATGCTAAAACATGTGCCTGAGCCATGGAAGATTGCAGAAGTTATTATGATTGCTAAACCTGGGAAACCTCAGCATGAAGCAACATCTTATAGACCAATCTCCTTGTTACCGGTGCTATCAAAATTATTTGAGAAATTGTTTTTAAAACGATTAAAACCAATAATCGACGAGAGAAACCTTATACCAAATCACCAGTTTGGATTTAGAGAAAAACACTCAACGATAGACCAGGTACATAGGATAACTAATATTATAGAAAAAGCCCTTGAAAGTAAAGAGGTATGTACTACCGTATTCTTAGATGTAGCGCAAGCTTTCGACAAAGTCTGGCATGATGGCCTAATTTATAAATTGAAGCGAACTTTGCCTAAAGATTTCGCAGACATCTTAGAATCTTACATTACAAACAGAGCATTTAGAGTAAGACAAGATGATGCTTACTCAGAGCTTAAAATGATAGAAGCCGGGGTGCCACAAGGTAGTGTGTTAGGCCCGATTTTGTACCTGTTGTACACCTATGACATTCCTGAACTGAAAAATAACACTATTGCAACCTTTGCGGACGACACCGCTATTATGGCCACAGGGTCTAATTATAAGGAAGCAGTAGATAAAGTTCAAATAGCTTTAAATAACTTTCATGTCTGGGCCCAAAAATGGAAAATAAAATTAAACGAGTCAAAATCCATACACATTGACTTCACCAACAAAAAGGGGGATTATCATCCAATATATGTAAATGGCTTACAAGTTCCATATGCAAATACAGCGAAATACCTAGGTATGACACTTGACGCTAAGCTTCGATGGAAAGCTCACGTAAAAAAGAAAAGACAAGAACTAGACATGCGTTATAAAACTATGTACTGGCTACTTGGAAGGAAGTCAAGTGTGTCTATACATAATAAAATTTTAATATATAAGCAGATTCTCATGCCAATATGGACGTACGGAATCCAACTCTGGGGCTGTACAAAACCCACTACCATAGCTATTATCCAGCGGTTTCAAAATAAAGTGCTAAGGGACATTGTCAATGCCCCCTGGTATATCAAAAATGAAAATCTTCATCGTGATCTCAACATAGATACAGTCCACCAAATTATCCATAAAAGTGCTGAAGCACATGAACATAGACTTCGTCACCACGTGAATGTCGAGGCATTCCTGTTGACCGACCACACGGATTTAGTGCGAAGACTAAAAAGAACTAAACCATTTGAGTTAGTGTAGCTATAGTGAACAAATAAAAGTGACAGTGCTTTAAATTTACACAAGAACAAAGTGTTTTCATGTTATCAGACTCTAAGAAAGTGCAACAGACATTATTCTTAGTTATAAAATTAGTGTAAACGTCTAAAATTACGTTAGAGTAAAATTGCTTATTAGCCTTATAGGCTAGATCGTAATGAATTGTAAAGAACTGTGTTCTTTATACCCAAGAATAAAAAAATAAAAAAATAATAATAATTTTAGATGTAAATTCAATTGGGTGGAAAATTTATAACTTAATTTAATATGGTTTAAGATGCAAGTTATAATATTGTAGGTATTATGGAATAATTCTACATTTGTATGTTTTTGCATGTCACTATTAATGACTAGATGCTCTGGATCGGAATGTACTTACCTATAATAATATAACACCTATAAATTGTACCACATCTAAAGCAAATAAATGATTTATGATTATGATTTAATACGCCCGTTTTTCACCGGACGCCGGATGTAATTTTCTGCCGCACCTGCAGTGTTGTATGGCTTTCAATGAGTGTGTGTACACGCACTGGATCGACGACAATGTAAATTCAGACGTCCGTTGTTCGTTGAAAGCAACGGACCAACAGAAGCGGCCTAAGTCATCCTAAGTTCTTGGTATTTAGTGCGTTTGGTAAATATCACAACAAATAAAATAACTCACTTCAAAGAAAAAGCCTATTGCACCAAATTTCACAGTCCTTTCGAGGTTAATTTCTCGTAGAGATTTATGTTCTACAACTTTTTGTGAAAGAAAATCTCCTGTACCCATTATAATTCCAGTTTGTACTGCTTGAGACAGATAAGGTTGTCGAATGAGAGCTCGTTGATAAAACTTGAGCAGACGATGAAAAATGCCCATGATTGCAACACATAATAATCTATGGTTGCAATTGCTTTACATAATATTTAAATATATGTTCTTCCAACAATTTTCAATTTAAAATATAAAATTGATTGAAAAGAAATTTTATTTTATTCGGTCTTCAATACTTCTCAAATGTATGATACCAAAGAGAATATATACTTCGTAATATAGAAACGCTTGATACCAAAAAGAATTTAACACTTTGTTGGCACGACGCGATGTAAGACCCCGTATACACGGCAAACAGTATATTAATACTACATGCACGGACTACTAGTCTATGACACGGACAGATAGACGGTCTTCTTCTTTTTCTAGTGCCTCTCCGAATGACGAAGGCTGGCAGTCAGCTCTGCATACTTTTCTTTTTCTTTGGTGAGATGGAATAGTTCCGCAGCGCTCAAAATCCCTCTCGTAGGTTCCTCAGCCAAGGCTTGTTTTGCTCATCATTATAAGTTGTAAGAGGGTGTATCTTTTAAGTCCTAGGTACGCAACCTTCCTAACTCTGATGGTATCCCAAAGTTAGCGTGTTTTGCCGATACGTTGCAGTATTTAATCATTTGTAACCTTTTGAGTCCAACTAACTTTAAAATTCGTCTGTAAGCCCACATTTTCAAAGCTTTTATATGTTTTGAGTTCAATTTTGATAGTCCAATACTCGCATCCGTATAGAAGTATTGGCCAGACATAACAATGTAGGTCAGAGGCGAAGGGTTAAATTATTTCTGAGGTAACCCGATACAAAAATAAGTATCTTGCTGGACATAGTTGTGAGTATATACTAAGTAACTACAATCTAAAGGGAAACCGAAAGTATGGTGTTCTAAGGACCCTCCGCTACTGGTATAATACAAGTCGAGTCCGGAAAGTAAGGTTAAGATTAGGTTAGTGAATACTTTTTTCATAGTGTTGAAAGCACTATGAAAAAAGTATTCACTAACGACTTCACACAATTCCAGTGGTCATTCAGCCACCTGCCCAAATAATTGTAAGAGTATAAAAGAAAGAAGTATTAAAAAGTCAGCAAGACAGGGAGGTGGTTTACTTACCTAATTGAAGTTCAGTAGAGTACCTACACCTACTAATAAAATTATGTTATATCTGTAACTATGTACATCCGAGCATGGGAGCATTAGTTACGCTGATGACGTTGAGGGTATATTTATCTCTTTGATCTGGACAGATGTCCAGATATTGAAGGACCCTCTAAAGTCAGTTAGGTAATACTTACGAAATATTATGACTTCAAGGAGGTATTCATAGCGTGGACTTCGAGTTGGTAAATATTATTTTCATGTATACCTACTATCTATGACAGGCAGTGGTAGGTATATAAATTAACTAGTTGATACTATTAAATCTCGTGGAGTAACTACTTAAGAAAAACTCGTATATTAATGTTGTTAAACTTTTGCGAACTAGTACTTCGTACACCCTAAGATCAGGTTCACTTTTGAAATGGAGATGAAGAGATCGTTAACCTCTCTCGATGTTAAAATAATGGTTACAGACAATGGTACCTTGGCACACACTGTGTACAGAAAACCGACGCACATAAACTTACATGCTGACTCGCACCACCATCCAAGACTTCTGCAATACATGGTAACATCGCCGACAAATAGAGCATTTAACATTTGTCACTTTGAACATTTAGAAAGTGAGGTTACGGATGTTACGGAGTTCATTTTATCGGAACCGAAGTCGAAGTCGGAAGTTTAATCGAAATATGGTTTGTTGGAGTAGGAATGAGTCGGAGGTGGTGGGAGAAGACAGATATGTTGAGATAAGAATTATTAAAATAAGATGAATAAATCTGCGCAAGAGCGCGCCGCGTACCATGCATAGTGTACTTCAAAGAAATGCATTATGCACAAATTTCACTACTTTCGGCTTGCGGAGCGATTATTTTCGAAAATATTAACTTTATAAAAAAAGTTCCTTCAAAACCTTAAAATGTTTTAAAATACCTGTCAAATGATGTGCCACACGTTGATATTTGAGATAATGTTAATGCAAACATGCATAGAGTGCCCCCCTAAAAATATTTATTTTTATTATTTCACTATCAAACTAAGGAGTGGCTTCTATAAGTCACCTATGCTCCAAATTTCAATAACATTCATTGTGTAGTTTTTGAGTAACAGTAACAACACAGCCTGTGACATACGGACGGACAGACAGACAGACCGTCCGACAGACGGATCGACCAGACGAAACTTTTGACGTTTTGGCTATGGAACCCTAAAATGAAACATTATTCAGTCATATTTCATGTGTGAAGGAAAAATTCTCGAGCGGGATCGAGATTCAAACCCGCGATAATAGGGACTCCGTTAGATTTTTAGCTTAGAGGAACGATCGCCGTCCGCTAGGTACATCCGATTAAAACCTCCGATTTAAAATTGTCGGAGCCGAAGTCGGAGTTGGAGGTGTAAAATCAATCAGAAGTTCTGACCTTTCGGAGTCGGAGTCGAAACTCCGTAACATCTCTGAACTGTACTCCAAGGTAACTAAGCACCTACGTACTTCTAAGAACGTAATTCCTCTACAGACATCTGGCGTCTACAAAGTGGATTGCAGCTGTGGTAGTTCCTACATCGAACAAACTAAGCGCACACTAGCCGCAAGCGTTTAAGGAACATATCGTGGCTGAGAAAACCGTCAGACAAACAAGTCAGCAATCGCACTGGCGGGATCCAATCACTAGATTGAACTACACAAACCACGCTCAAACCAAACATCGTGGAATCCCGTGATCAGCAAGTGTACATACCGCCGATGTGCAGATGTCCTTAGTGTTGTGTGCTGAAGTACCGAAAGTTCCGTAATAGTGATTGATAAAAATCAAGCGCAAATATATCGCTCACTTACACTATTGCAAGGTCGTCAACGACAAATAACTCTATTTACAGGAGGCCAATTTAAACTTTGAATTTGATATTTTTTACGAAAAAAAAACACAAACAGTTTAAGTCTTTGTGGAATGTTTGTGTTGATTATTAATGCTTAAAATCATAGCATCAAAATATGTTATATACTTATTTACTTTTCTTATACACGCGAGGGTACACCCAGACTTGGAACAACAATTTGTGGATTACACAAAGTGGTGTCCCGTGTGGGAATCGAACCCACGACCTCTTCCGTAGCAGTCAGGTTCAGCATTGTATTTTTCATATTTTCGCATAAAATCTAAATTTATGACGGTCTTGCAACGGTATATTAGTAAGCTAGTTATCTGAAAAACACAATTTTGACTACATAAAATTAAGTAGTCTGTTAATACTTATAAGGTAGGCGTTCACTAGGCTCGCCCACTAGAATAGAACCGAATCGCATAAATTCTTTACGAGGCGCCTAGAAGCTCGTGATTTCTGAAGCCCTCCCTAATCTCTTGATTACATCAAAAAATAAACTTCTTTCCAAAATACCGACTTTCTTGGTCCTAAAGTTTGACGAGGGATTTATGTACTAATATTTACAATGAATTCGCAAGGAATAAATACGGTATTAATCACGTCGAATGAAAGCGTTAAACGTAAAAGTTTGGTGAGGTGTAATATGTACTAGTAAAATGTTGTACTTATTATAAATAAATAAATAAAAAAAAATGTAGGTAGTCGACGCCAGGCTTTAGTCATTGTTTTGAGATTTTAAATTGAAGCACAGAGAGAAAAAATACAAGACAATTGTCATGTCAGCATGTTACCAATCAGAAGAACAATAAGTTATTGTTTTGAGGTTCGTGTTGATTTCTTGATACCATAGACAAAGAGAAAGTATAGGGCTCAGATTAAAAACTACGTATAGGGAGGTTAAAGGGCATTGACTTAGTATTTCTGTCTACGTTAAAGGGTAATAACTCAGATCAAATACTATTAGATATGTACCTAGCGTGCCCACCTATGTTTTTCTCGCTTCCACATTTTGATGTTGCCAGAAAAAAGTAATTACCTACCTGTTGTTTTTATTGTGTGTTATTTAGGGTAATTTTGTCATATGATGAACGCTGAAACCATTAACATCTCAGATTTGACCCAATTGGTCAAATCTAAGATGTCAATGGTTTCAGCGTGCCGAAGGCAGCCCGATGGAGCGATTGATATATTCATTAGGTACTTGTGTACCTAACCAATATGAATTAATTTGCATAATGGGTCAAATACTACTCACTGTTAACTACGATTTTTATTTTTTCAACTTATGTGTAAATGCGCAGCTAAGTTTTCAGAAATCTCATAAAAGGACTTCGTAATTGTAATATAGTACAAAGAGTGGACAGTGGTTTACACTGCTTCGACTACCAACCAGAACCAATTCTGACGAACGGCTGGCAGCCAAAGTCATTCTGTCGGCTTTCGCAAAGTATCTCTTCGTTTTGTAACTTGGAATAAAATACAACACTTTTATAAAAATCAATATTTTTTTCAAAATCACATTTTTTCAAGGTTTGTTAGTTTTATAAATTTCATAATTAATAATAACACTATTTTTTCTTTCTGAATTAAAAGGGAACCTAAAAGGAAAAACAGGTTTATTAACAGTGATTGCGAACAACTCACACTTGGCCAGTTGAGTCTATAGTTGACCCCCTGAACAAAGTTCTGGATCCACGTCTGATATTGTTGCGTGACATTATAAAACTATGATATCTCCCAAGATATTCATTGAAATCAAATGAAAAATTAAATATTGATATGATGAATAACGTATTTATTTGGTTAGGGGTTAACCATTAGGCTACGGCCGCTTCCAAAGGAATATTTTTTCCCCGTTTTTGCAACATTGGTGCTCCGCTCCTATTAGTTATAGAGTGATGTCAAATCGAACCAGTAGTTCCTGAGATAATCGCGTTCAAACAAACAAACTCTTCAGCTTTATAATATAAGTATAGATACTGATAGCTGATTGTTCACATTGCTTGCCGGTGCTACAGGTAATCTCTATCCACTGGTTTGTCACAGTGGCAAGAGCTATTAAACAATGATATTATAAGTAAAAAGGTGTAGATAGGTTAAAAGCGCTCAAAAAGCGGCACCTTAAAATCTATACAAATGACTTAGTTTATATATGTCAGTGTCGCATCGTCAGCGTCAAAAAATGAAGGCAGTGGATTACAGTCAGACACGCGGTCAGAAACTACTGTTACTGTACATTTGCCGAAAGACTAGCCAGTGGTAGTTATAGTTATGTCTCGCTCGGCACCTCCGAGCGAGTGTGGTGCGAGTAATCGATCGTAGCACTCAAACATTCGCTTATAGCCCAGCGACAAAACTATCAGCTGAACTACACACACGCTCCTCGCAATTCATATCTAGTATCTAACTCTACTTGCTTCTCGTTCGTCATAGGCGGTGGGATCAGTGCCAAAAGGTATAGTTAGTACCTATGATTTATGACCTACAATTTTGACTAAAAGGTACCTACTAGGTACTTACTAATGGCATTATTGTACAGATAGGTAACTATCACACCTCAAGATAATGAAATCACGATGATTAATTTGTTTAGCAAAGTGTTAGGTACCTCTACCTACCCCATGTAACGTAGTAAATATGTCCCTACATAACTGACAAAATAACAACGATGTTTTATCATCTGATATTGAGCTCAAAAAAATATATATTGTAGGTACAGAGCACTCATACGTAGTGTTTATGCAATTAAGTCCATTTTGCTCTACTATGTCCATGGCTCGATAATATATTATATTTTTAGCTATGCCAACCTATTTAGTATAGTGGTACCTACTTACCTGTGATAGTAATAAGCTTTATCTGTACGATAACTAAGTAATAGATATCGGAATTTTGTGGTTATCAGTTCCATACCACTGTCGACAGTACAAAATCTAACTACCTGTATCCACCTGTATATCACAAATCACAACCGAGTTAAATTGAATAAAAATACGACTATTGTGGCTTTGTATTGATTAAACTCGGGTAAATGTGCGGGCATAACTTGTCTAGTGGGTTTCGTAATTAATAAATTAATCCATATTGATGTTGTAGGCACAGCCATCTGATTATCAGTTCTAGTGACACTTTAATTCAACGCTATCGTGTCCGGCGGATTGTAAACAAGTGAGCGATTTCTGTTTAATATTTTGTGTTTCGTAATTCTTAGAATTGGGAGAGTATTCGTTTTATTGAGTATTTGTTATTATATTGTTGAAACCTTGCGTAAAATTTTATTTTATATAGAGCTTGCAATAAATATTTAGGTAGCTGAATGCCTATATGGTACCTACCTACCTACTGAGTAAAGAAACCTAGGTATACCTAGGTAGGTGGGAATACTATTGTATAAGTGTACAGGATAGAATTTGCTGTGAAGATAGTTATTTGTTTGGGATGATTTGTATAGGTACTAAGTTATACAAAGATCTATTAAAGGGATTGCAATAACTGATTAAATCAGGTGTCACATGGCATAAATTCATCCAAGGATTAAAAAAAATCGTTTAGAATTGCCACGCTATGATAAACAAGTGAATACCTACATACCTAAATAAGACTGCAAAAAAATCCTTTGTTTATAATGTAACCCTTTACTTGGCTTCGCCGTAATCGGGTAACAAAGGCGTTATTCATAATATTGTGCAACAGGTAAATAAAATAACTATGCATTAAGTGAAGAAATATAAATATTATAAAACGTTCAAATACATTCAAATAGAAATTTAGGTACTTAGGTATGTTACGTTAGTCCAATTAATATGTATGAGTCATATCCGTTTTAAATTATTTTCTTATTATGACTATACGTATTTGTGCCATCCTTTATCATCTGAAAGAGCTATTAGAATAACAAAACTGCGATGAACTCTTCCGTAAGTGGTAATGGGGCAATAAGTAGTCGCCGCCGCCAACCGCCTGGGGCGCCGGCTTTTAAACATTCTTGTGGATGCCAGTAGGTAGGTGCCTACTCATTTTTGACGATTGAAATTTTAAAACTGATAAAGATTTATGGCCGTTTTTCAATAATCTATCAATCGATAGATTTGGCTACTATACTATGACACATTTTGTTTGGAGCTTATGTCAAATTTACATCTTTTGTACCCAAATCGATAAATAGAGTATTCAAAAGGCCGTCAAACCGTCAAAGGCCTAAGCCGTATCTAGCTGATCAGTTTTGTTGTACCTATCTGGTTAAGATGGCTTCACATCCGCAATTCTGGTATTTCTCGTGGATGCTCAGAAACTTTGTGGGTGCTTGACTCACAAATTATCGTCCCCGTCTTAGTACGCATGGCTCGATACTTTATTTTAAAATACTTATTTTTATTCTTTCTGATTTCAACAGTGGATACCCGAGCCTACCGCCAGATAGGGCAAAGCACAGAAAATGCCGTGTGTATCGAAATGGATCTACTGAAGGTGGGGTCAGAGCCGATCGGCATGCGGTGTCCCTACTGCCAGGAAGATGTCATGACCAGAGCTCATTACAAAAGCACCACTCTCACCCATACTGTTGCTTTGTTACTAGGAATATTCTTTTGGCAAGTACCTTCCTACCTACTTATTTATAAACTTATGCAACGCGCTTCCATCCCTGTGAGTTTTGCTTTTCGCACCTTAAAACAAATACTTTGTCTTGTGGATAATATTACGTGTACACTATATAGTGCTTACCCTATGTAGGCACCATTTGTTTTGACACCATACAGAAAGAGTTAAGAACTTACTTATCAAAATAATAGATGATTAGATGTTATAAACTATAGGTAGGTGATTGATGTTCAGTTATTAAACTCATGTTTTGTGAATAGAAGTCCAATGACAGAATTTTATCATTGTTTACGAATACGTCAAGGGAGATAAATGATAACACTTCGAAACATAACATCGTGTTGGTTTAGGTACTTGTGGCAAAGAAATTAGTTGTTGTGTCCTATATCAATTGTTATATGTAAACATTTTGATATTTTGTTTACGGAGAATATTCTGTGAAATAATTGGAGAAAATAGTTTCTCCATTCGAGTTGATGACTCAGACTAAGCAAGTCTGTCTAAAATTATAGTTGAGACGTTAATCTTGGCACGCTTCAGTTAATTGTACCGATGCGCAAAAGCAAATTAACTAGTGGATGACGTGGTTTTTTCACTAAAGGTTACCTAACAATAATATACCTACCTACTACCTATTGAAGGTCATGGGCATTAAGGTAGAAGTAGTAACGCTGGTAAATTTGCAAGCAGTGCTACTTATGTACCTTTTCATTCTAATTCCTCTGTATCAAGTTCAAGATTATTATTATTATATTCATCAAGGTTATTTCTGGGCAAATGAGATTTAACTAATGTCTCAAATGAGGAGCGCGGTACGGTGACATTCAGATCTTTGCCAAATAAAGATTTGGGTAGGACTGATACCTACTGTTATGGCGCTCATCTCTTCATTTCGTTGTATAAAATAAGGTGCTACAATTCTAGTTCACTTTTAACTGGAGAGGATCTGTGTATTTACCTAATCAGTTTGACTGAAACTGCAGTGTTCAACCAAGTTGACAGGCCCTAGTCCCCGCAGCGTTGTCCATATTACTTAAACGACAATACGAATTCATAAAACTGATATTTTAATTATAATATAAAAAAAGCTGGTTTAGTATAAAAATACGATTATGATTCATACTATACATAAACCAGCTTTTTGTCAAAGGGGCCGTTATTTTCAATGTAACAAAATAAGCAACCAATATGTACAGTACGATCAACGTAACTAGGCCGGACTGAAGTAGGCGACAAGTGGTTGCGCAGATGCATTATTTGGAAGTAAATGGTGACAGGAAGCGGGGGGCGGGGGCGGTAACTAAACCAAGAGAATTAGAGATGCGATTACGCATACGCAACTCATGTTTTTTTGTGATTATTTTCGTAAAGAAATTGTTTTTCAAAGTTTATTTAGTATTTACTGTAACTGTTCAAAATTTAAACTTTTATGAACTCATATAAATAGTGTTTTTATATTTTTGAATTAAATTGTTGTTAGTATTTTTAATCGATTAAACATAATTAATCGTTTTCGTTAATAATTTTAGGGTCGCATCTCTATGACATGCGCGAAAGTGATAAAAACCTAACTTCAATCCGGTCAAGATACGTTGATCGTACTGTAGGTACTATCTGCCCCCCACTCTTGCTGTAGACTCCGCTTCTCACTTTTGAATGTATGAACAGTTTTTGCTATAAATTGAAATATATAATCGATTACAATTTCATTAAAGGGGAATATTTTAATTTCTAATCGAAATTACCATTAAATTAAAATCGATTAATTATTTTTCAGGTGGTTGTGTTGCTGTGTAATCCCTTACGTCACCACGAGGTGGAGGAATGTAGAACATCACTGTCCTAGCTGTCACCGGTATTTGGGCGTGTATTCCAGATCGACTATTCTGTGAAATTAGAGGATGTTCTACGTAGTATCAACTCCAAACACTTCCGCAACTTGTTGACCACAACGATGGCAAAGTAGATCAGACATAACATGAGTCAGACAAAGTTAGAAATAATAAACAAGAATGATCAATATAATCATAATGCCATCAAAGTTTTAAAGGTACTACCTGCATTATTTATGGGATCTGCAGGTCATTCAGTATATTAGGTATACCTAATTATAATACCAGTACTTAGCTAATATATTAATATATGTACCTATTAATGTTCGTAGCCTATTAAGCTATTATCTAAAAAAATTATGTCATGTTACTTTACTTATGTAATAAAATTTATTTATATTTTTAGTTAATTAATTTACATAGAATATGAGTACTTATGACTAAAATAAAATAATATAAGTCTGAGCAATTATCTACATAACTTTACAAATATGTTCTGCATAAACATTATTTTTTGAAATACCAGATACATGATGCCTACCTTCAAAAGGGTTAGAATTTGGAGGAAAAGGGTGAAAGTAAACATTTTAGATTTTTTATTTCAATATTTATTTTGTAGAATTCGTATAAAATACTCTTGAAAAAGTATATCACAGAAATTAATTTAATCATTACGTACATTTATCCACGATACCTTTTATATTTATTTTATATCTAAATATTTACCTAATCTATTTTTATAAGATCTAAGTATAAAGATAAATTAATGTCTAACCTCCTTATTCATAATACCTACGTTTTAAGTAGCAAATGTTTTGGTTTTGTTTTTCATTCTGTTTTCAAAATAGGATAGAAGAAAACAAAACATTCCATTGTTAAAAGGCACTGTTTATGTATTATGAATATGGGAGTAAATGTTTATTAGCTTAGCTACTTACATATGGAAAATAATTAATTAAAGTCACTGTAGACTTGTATAAATTCGATTGAGATTATTATACAATGTATTATTAATATAATTAATAAATTATAGTAAGTTACTTAGTTTCTTTCTGGTAAATGTTTATTTTGGTAAAATTTATATTTACCTATTTTTTACATGCAAACACGTACTTAAATAATATACATGCAATATGGACTGTAGTTGATTAGGTATTGAATTTTATCATTTTTACTTAATTGTGCTTCTTAAGGAGGGCAATGGTTTTCCATATTATGTCTTTCATGTTCTTTGATTAATCTTTTATACGACTTGATCGATTTTGGTACAATATTTGAGAGGTTTTTTGTTTGACTAATGGGGTATATTATAAGAACGTGTTTACTGTGTAGTCATAGCCACGAGCTAACGACAAATTGATTTACTTACTATAAATTCATATTGATAGCGCTACGGTTTTTTAGCAACCGGTGCAACACAAGAAAAGAAACATCTTCTACTTCTAGTTTTATACAATTACGATTGATTAAAAAATTTGCACAAACCCAGAATTTGTAAAAAAGTTGGAACAAACTTTGATGATGAAACTAGTTTAACGAATAATTAAAAGCCTCTACCTAATAATAAACTTGCCTTAAAAGCAATTAATATACCTACATATAAAATGGTTCTACAGGTTTAACTGGTAGATAAAGCATAGGATGATACAAAACTATTGATAAATGTTTCTACCGTGATAACTAGACTTGAAATTATTACGAAAGATAATGTTATACGACCATAAAATGGACTTTTGAAAAGATTCGAAAAGTAATAGGTTTTTAGAGTTATAGTTCTTTATAGGTGCGGTACTTGCATCTCGCATAATATTGCTATTTTGCTTATTTAAGTAGTTTCAAATTTATCACGCAATATTAAAAAACACGCAATATTATAAAAGGGGATTGCTGTAAATGTAGTTCAATTTATTTTTCTAACTAAGATATTTGATAAGGATTAGATGCATATTTGCCATGAGATTTTATTTGTTTTCTAAGATCTTAGATACAATATAAGTATCAGATTTAAATTAAAATGTTGTGACAGATCATTTAGTTTCGAACTTTCGACCCATCTCAGAATAACCTTGGATATTCAAAGATGATAGAGTGTGCTTAGAATTTAGTAAATACATTTTACTTGGGCATTCGTAGATAGTATTAGTGGCTTCATATCATATGTGTAATTGCAATTACTATTTGAATCAAGATGGCGTGTAGGAACCGATGAAAGCCTTGCATTGAGGGCAGTAGTGATTGGCAGTCTTGCATGATCTCATGCAGTACGGCACGAAGCAACCGCAACAACAACTGAAAAAAAATTATATCACAATATTATATTTATTAAATGGCACTAAAAAAATAACTTTAAATATAGGTGTGCCGCAGGGAATCATCATAGCCCAATATGCTTATTTAATCTACTTATACACCAATAAAAAGGTGTTGAACATGTTTCGATTTGATACAACACTAAAAATATAACCAACCTTTCCTTATTGCATTTGGTAGGTACCATCGGTGGTCTCTTTTTTATGTAAATTATCGTTATGGAAAAAGGCAACTAATATTGTGAGGTCACTCGATCAAAGTTGTCGGTAATCACAACGTTTCGTGTTTGTTAGTATAATGAAGTGGCCAATGTCGTCATAGGTTTTTTCCCAAGCCACTAAAATTAATATTCATTCATGAGTATATTTTCCTCGCTAACCAAGTTGTAGATAGTAAAAAATCAAGGATATTGCTTGATATCCTTTTAATTTCAAAACCAAAACGTGTTTATAATCATACAAATCTACTGCTTCAATCTGAATATACAATTTCGAATGATTTGAGAGAAAGGCGTCAAGGAAAAAAGACTTTCATTCACGTTACAGAAAATGGCAGATATTGATTTTGTGTTAAATTGATACGATGGAGAGCTTAGAATGCTCCTAAATTGTAAAAGATACCCAAAATTACAGATTTTAGTTGGCCAGCCATAAATGTCTGGCCAGTTATAAATGGAAAAGTTGTTAGCTGGATTCTAAAACTTTAATAACGGTGACTGTTGAGCTCCTTTAAAGTGAAGAAAGCAGACTAGACGTTGAATTTTGGCGACTAATTTCTGAGCACTAATATGGCTAAAAGTTAGTTTTCCCGACTAAAAGGTCGGTTATTCACTTATGACCTACTAGCTGTCCCGCGCAACTTCGTATGCGTAAATTTTACCGGTTTTTGCAACATTTCACGTCGCTACTCCGCTCCTATTAGTCGTAGCGCGATGTTATATAGCCTATAGCCTTCCTCGATAAATGGACTAACCAACAAAAAAAGATTTTTTCAAATCGGACCAGTAGTTCCTGAGATTAGCGCGTTTAAACAAACAAAGAAACAAACAAAGCAAACAAACAAACTCTTCTGCTTTATAATATTAGTATAGATAACAATTATTACAGACTCTAGTAAGAATTTCCATTCTTCGTCTATTAGTATTAGTTAATCATTATTGCGAATGACCATAAGTTATTACTAAATGTTATAGATAATAATGTTTTACCCGGCTAAAACGCAGAGTGCTGCTGAAATAATATGTGTGCGGTTATTTGGGACATATTCTACGGAGGTCACAATGCTCTTGTGGCATGTCATACAGGTGGTGCCCGTTGGTCCAGGTCCCATCTTCGCTGGACGAGTTCCACCGTGGCCTGGTGTTGCCGGTGAGGTGATGACTGTGGTCCTTGGAGCAGTAGCTGGTGGGATTGCAGCAAAGCCCGGTGGCGGTGGAGGATTATCACCAAAATACGACGGGGGTGGTGCCGGATTAGGTCTTGTTTGTTCGTATGGGGGCGGCAGACCCATTTTATTTTCCACTGAAATAGAGTTTAGGCTCGTATTAAAATTGCATTCAGGATAAACAAATATGAGACAAATACGCTAGTCATAACTATTTAAAGTGTTCTTATTCATAATGTTTAAGGATAATAAGCGTTGTAGGTACCATTCAACAACACAAAGAGTTCGTCATTATACTAATTGTATAGGTTATAATATGTTATAGTAGAATAATGAAAGATGGACAGTTAATTGTAATTTGAAATGAATCACAGAAGTCATTGCATAAGGTCATGTTTATACATATGCCTTATCTGAATTGCCGGCTACACTTAAACTGCCGAATATTCTGTCCTTGACATTTCTATTTTTGGACATTAAAAGTATTATGAGTTGAAGGAAGACATCAATTAAGTAATTGTAGCTTTGAGTTTTTCAAAAATGTACCGCCTTACTAATTTTTAGTTTACTACTTACTACTTAGTTTGATAGCAAAATAATAAAAATAGATATTTTAGGGGGGGGGGACTCCATACATGTAACAGAAGCTGAAAAATATTTTTTCAGCTAACATTAACGCGTGGCACATCATTCGACAGGTCTTTTAAAAACTTTTAAAGGTTTATTATAAACTTTTTTGATTGAGTGAATATTTTTGGAACTAATCAATCCCAAAGTAGCATAAATTGTGTCCCCCCCCCCCTTAACTTTTGAACCGTATGACCCAAAAATATGACAAAAATCACAAGGGTAACGCTTAATAGGTACTTTAAATTAAAATTATTTTGAACAAGATCGGATATACTGTCATTGAGTTATTGCTGAAAAACTGCGTTATCAACAAAAGAGGGTAAGTGCCATGAACATACGCTCTTCTGTTGATGCAATTATTCAAGGCTGCGGAACCCTACACTGAGCATGGTCCGACATACTATTGCCCGGTTTTTTAAATATAATATAGTAAGGCAAAATATTCGCTAAATTACGAATATATATCAACCCATATGATGGCCCACTGCTGGGCACGGGTCTCCCCAGTAGAACCTACTAGTATGTAGATCCTGGGGGTAATTGCCATAATCGCCACGCTTGGCGAGCGGGTTGGCGATCGCAGTAAGGCTTTAAATACGCAGAGGACGCTGCTGCCCGTCCTCCGGGGTGAAATCCCTTAGTCGCCTTGACGACACCCACGGGTAGAGATGGGGTGGTACTATTCTTAAGCCGGCACCACACGGCACAAATTACGAATAAAGGGGTTAATAAGCGAAGTGTCTTATGTTGTTGACGATCCATTGTCCTTGTCATCAGTTATTAAGGAATAGAAATGACTCGCTTAAAAAATTATTATGGGTATTCGAGTAAAAGAATAAAGAAGATTTGTTTAGGCAAAAGACGTGGATTTTGTAAAACTATAGATTAGTAAAAGAGTCGTGTATAAGCTACTAAAACGCAGAGTCCGCGTATTTATTTATTTATGTAGATACTTTGAAAATAACCTTTGTACTTTATTTTAGGTATATTACAGCAATTAGATATCTATAGATTCTCGATGTTTGCCAGATTATTGTTTTCGATTGGATATTTCTTGTTTTCAAGTTGGTCTTTGGAAAAACAGATAGTTGTTTTTATGCGTATGTTTAAACGCGTTTTTAAATTCTGGTTCACCATTCAGATACCACAGAGGAACTTTACATTTAATATAGGTACCTACATGATTTACTTATCTTGACAATCATTTGGAATTCAAATTTTAAAGTTTCTCTTTGTTCTACTTTGAGTATTTATTTATGGAATATTTAATACCGCGTTTCGATTGGTAAACAGGTATTATATTCACTAATAGACAGTTTACCGGTTTAAATTCGCAGTGTGGGATTTGAGATCAGCGGCCGATGATTCACTTTATTTATGCTAATATACCCTACCTAAAGTAGTTTACAAAAAATCTGTATAATTATACCGTAGCCTTGTTTAGAGGGCCTTGGGGTAAGGCAATGCTACGTCAAAGACTGAATTATATCTCATATGTTACGAGGTTAGCGCGAACAAGAGTTTTGTTGTTCCAATGATGATAGATTGTGTTCAAAGACTTGAATTCGCTTGTCAGTTCTGAACGGTTATGATGAAACTATAATTCGTTCGTGGTATTTAGGGCGTGACTTTACAAGGCTTTATGAGAACTGAAAGTGATAATACCAGCTGCCACGAATTAAAACAATAATTCAAGGTATAAATGAACCGTTTAATCGTTTCACAATGCACCAAATATTCTCAATTTCTAACAACTTATTGTTTTTGTTTACGTTGTCATCAGCTATTTTAGTAATTCGAAATTAAATTAATTTTTGATCATTTATGTATAACAGCTTTTACTGCTTTAATGCAATGTTTAAATTTGATTTAAGAAAAAGTATAATATCCACATGAGGTTGTTATCTTGTTCCTTCTTAAGATAAGAGTATGTTTACATTAACTGAAATGAGATGTGGAAATAGTAATTTCTACTAAATATTTAAATTGTAAAAATGTACTTTGTTACCTACAATAATTTCGATAAAATTATTAGTTGCTATGCTATATTTGCCTTTTTCAACTCACTAGTAGTCTAGTAATGTCTTATTCGATATACGTAGGTATAGGAAGTTATAGTTTTTACACCACTCGGATCAAAACCTGTTTACTTACTTGTGGCGTCCATCGTGTGTTGAAACTAAACCTTCTGTCGATTTCTCAATCCCTTATTTCTGTATTTGTTCCGCACAACACTTCAAAACTACAAGTAACTGTCTTGAGCGAGACACAAAATTTCGCAATAATATAAACTATTTTATGTTACACAAGGCTGGAAATAAATCTCCAGTGAAATATCGTCTACGTTGTGATCTCGTGCGGTTTACGCGGTGAGTGAATGCACTCCGAGAGTGCGCGGGCACATTACGTCACGACTGTGGGACAGAGACCGCTAGTGAACTCTAACCAAAGAAAGAGATAGATAATGTGTCGTCACGTTACTTGTTGTTTACGTTGTTTAAACTTACTCACTTGCCGCCTAATTACAATGCCAATTAATGCGCAATACCATTGTAACAAAGCTAGTATTAACCATACGACACACATGACAGAGCCAGTGTCGCACTTCTCGGGCAAAGTAAAGGAGTGCCACAAGGTACTATCTAGCGCCATCATTGTCGATGCGGAACGAATGGGTCGTTAAACTTATATGGGAGGCGCAGGCATTCAGACTACTTCATCACGCTATGACCACCCAAGAAGGGAACACAGAGATGACCTTTTGTATCTTTGAACAAGTCTTAAATACACCGTGTTTTTGTAGTCGTTTTGACCCGGAAATTTCGAACTCCAGGTCAATAATCAAGTCCACAAAACATATCAGTTTAATAAAATATTAACATTTTTTTTATATATCATTATTATAAAAGCTATGAATGACATCTATCTTATGATCGTAATACCTACCTATTCCTAATACGTGAAATCGAGTAGCGTTACCACAAGTGCTAATTTATTTTCCGCAAACGACATTAATATTAATATTTATAAAAAAATTGGTTGTCTGTAAAGTCGGTTTACAGAGGATAATTTTACGTGATAACGTCTTATGAAAACATTGATTACATTGTAATAAACAACTTGCCCGTATGAGCTTTTTTTTATTTTTTTTTAAATTTTATTTTAATTTATTTTTATTTTTATTTCCATTTTTATCGCATGTCGTTACAATCGCCAAAATATTGATGACAAGCCTGTGACAGCTTTAGTGGACTTGGGCGGCGCATGCGTGCGCCTGCGCCCGACGGCCACAATACTTCAACCTATCAGCAGGCGAAACGTGACGGACCATGACGGACCGTGACACTTTTTTGTGTCTTCGATTTAATCTGATATACATGATGTAACATAATATGAAACTGATGTACATATACCGGATGATTTGTATTATACTAATAACCTCCAGCTCGTGGCTTCTTTACATATCTTTGTAATATCAGTTTTGGAAAATATTTAATATATTAACCCTTAATCACCTACCACTCGTTTTGGAGGCATGACCTTAACCACCTACAGACTATTTTACTGGATTAAAATCGTTGTTTATTGTGAAGTTTAGGCACTAAACTTGACAAAAAAAAAATACTCCGGGATCTCACAGATATGTGGTATATGGTTGTGTGACTAGAGTAGGTGGTAGGTAGTGAAGTTCTTGTTTTTTTTTTAATATTACGAAGTTATTTGGTGTAATGTAAAGAAGCCACGAGCGGAAAGTTATTAGTATATTACAAATCACCTTGTTTATGTATTTCTGTCAATATCAAAATTAAATTAGATAGGTATGTACAATCTTGTAATGAATTGCTGAACAAGTTTTATTGTGTAATAGCTAATTAATACCATGATTAGAAAGCTGATTTTGCAAAACCATTAAAACGATTGTACAAATTATAACTAGGTAGGTACTTAGCTGTAATGACAGTAGGTAGGTACACTAGGTACTTAATGGGATTTATTCATTTGTTAAACCAATGACACTATCATTGGTTTTGTGCTTCATTACACCACTTTTGACCTTCGCCAAGTTTTGCATAATTGTCTCAACACAGTATCTTCACACTGTCACTATTATTCGCTGAGTGTTGTGTGTAACTTTGTCTCTTACAACCGTTGTGTTTCATAACCACATGTTTCATCTTTCCGTATCATTCTACTTGCCTCTATTGTGCCTCGTTCTATCTATCGTCATAAATTGTTTTCTTAATTTTATACCTTTTTTTCATTTTCTGCCTCTGTCCCTCAGTTTTTGTATTTTTTTAAGTAAATGTATTTGTGTTTGTTTAATAGGTGTTCTAACTCGTATTAGGGTTGGATTATAAAAAAAAGAGCTACAACAAAACGAAAGAGACTTTAACAAGATTCTAATAACAGTACAACCATACTCGTAACATTGTAATATTGTAAACTACAATCTCATTTTCTGAGTAATGTTGTCTCTCTTCTCCTTGTCCTGTTCCCATTATTTGGGGTCGGCTCTCCTTGTTATTTTTCGCCAGGATTTTTGGTCCTGGGTTGTCTCTGTTAGTATTTGGACTTCCTGCATATTTCTCCTTACAGTAGCCATCCAGGTGAGTCGGGGTCTTCCTCGTCGCTTTGCTGGGGGGAACATATCCAACACCTTTGTGTCATGTGGTCAGGTTCTCGTCGCATGACATGCCCGTACCACTTCTGTCAGTTTTTCAGTAACAGGACTTACTCTTATACTACTACGGATATAGGTGTTACGGAAACGGTCTAGTAAGGTGACACCATCGGCCCAGCGCAACATTCTCATTTCAGCGGCATGGAGTTTATATTCCAGTTGTTTTAGAGGGGCCAGCACTCAGCGCTATACATACAGTAATGTTGTATTATATTTAATAAATTATAGCAGTCAAATAATATATTTACAATATTATGGAAAATAATTAACTATCGCAACTCGCGTCATCAATCATTCGAGTATCATTGCGTCAGTTTCTAACCTTTACAATGCTGTTTTATCTCTTTGATTATATGAATATTTTAACAGTTTTAGAACAATTACGATTCTCACCATCGCAATACATATCTATACTAATATATAAAGCGGAAGAGTTTGTTTATTTGTATAAATGCCCTAATATCAGGAACTACTGGTCCGATTTGAAAAAATATTTTTTTGTTGGATAGCCCATTTATCGAGGAAGGCATCGCGCTACGACTAATAGGAGCGGAGTAGCGACGAGAAATGTTGCAAAAACGGGGAAAATTTACGCATACGAAGTTTCGCGGGACAGCTAGTGTTTTTATAATTTTTGATAGCGCCTTTATATTTAAAATTATAACAGAACGCTATATAAACAAACATGCTAACGCCTAATAGTTAAACGTTGTGAACATTCTCTGAGATTGTGGCCTGAGATTGTATCACCGTAATTTTGATATCGTGATAAAAGAAAAAAATATATTACGGGTCTTATTCGCGTGAATAATTTAAAGCGACAGCCGTGGTCACAGGTATGGTCAGTCTACCCGTGACCACGGCCGTTGCAATACAGTCGAAACGTCGGGCAATTAACAAGGCATTTTACTTTAAATTACTCACGCGATTAAGACCTTATCTATACTAATATTATAAAGCGGAAGAGTTTGTTTGTTTGTTTGTTTGTTTAAACGCGCTAATCTCAGGAACTACTGGTCCGATTTAAAAAATTCTTTTTTTGTTGGATAGCCCATTTATCGAGGAAGGCTATAGGCTACATAACATTGCGCTACGACTAATAGGAGCGGAGTAGCGACGTGAAATGTTGCAAAAACGGGGAAAATTTACGCATACGAAGTTGCGCGGGACAGCTAGTACTTATATATATTTTCATAATGTGTACAAATTGCGAAAGTTTATCAACATTCATGATAAAGGAGTTGTGAAAATAAGGAATCACTCTATGGACAATGCGAGGGTCATCTATACTAATATTATAAAGCTGAAGTGTGTGGAGTTTGTTTGTTTGAACTCGGTAATCTCAGGAACTACTGGTCCGAATTGAAAACTTCTTTTACTGTTGGATAGCTCATTTATCGAGGAAGGCTATAGGCTATATAGCCTTCCTCTTACTTCTTATATAACATCACAAGCGCACCGTTCCGCGCAACTTCGTCTGCGCTTTTGGTCGTAGCGCGATGTTATATAGCCTATAGCCTTCCTCGATAAATGGGCTATCCAACAAAAAAATATTTTTTCAAATCGAACCAGTAGTTCCTGAGATTAGCGCGTTTAAACAAACAAACAAGCAAACAAACAAACAAAAAAACTCTTCCCCTTTATAATATTAGTATAGACTAGCTGTGCCCGCGACTTCGTTCGCGTAAAAGTCGGGTTTAAATTAAGGTAGTTTAGGTAACGAAATAACTTCTGTGTAAATATGTTGGAAACAGTCCTGTTGTCTAAATACTTACTAAATAAAAATCGATCTGTTCTATTCTTTTAGATAGTTAGTTTGGTGTGCGGCTTAAGAAGTGGGTTTTCTGTTGTTTTTGTTTCATTCTTTCAACGTTATACCTACTTATTACCTAATAATTGTTAATAGAATTTGTACGAAAATGTTTTTACTTCTCATGTGATCGTAAACTTGTAGAGGCTTAGTACTTAACTGTGATAGTTTTCCTTATAATTTTAGTATTTATACTACTACCCTGAATTTTTTCACATACCCAACATCAACCATTTAGCTGGCAGGGGGACACTTGACTCTAACAAAAATGTTCACTATAAAGCCTAATATTATACACAAAGGAATCCTTAAATCTAAAAATAGTCTTCACAAACCCTAAACGCTTTTTAAAAGACCTATCTAATGATACCACACACGATGGGGTAGGTAGGTGAGAAAAAAATCACATCCTCACTTTACATATAAGAGAGGTACCCTTAAAAAAATAATGATTTTCAAGATTTTGTTCTTTCACTTTATCGGCGTTAGTAATTTATTCATGCAAAAGTTGCAACCCAGTCTCTGCGCTAAGCTGCGGACGAGCGGACATATGGGAACTATAAGGGTTCTGTTTTTCTATTTTGGCTAAAAATGGGGTGTATTTCATATAGTGTTACAACGCAATACTAATAATAAAACTGCTGTAACACTTTAGTAAGCAAACACAGAGCGTGTCATGTGTGTCATGCCCGCGAAAATGTCAGATATCCCTAAAGGTACGGATGACAGACAACGACCCCCCTCCTCCCGTCACCCGAACTACTCACACTTGACCGATGTTGAGCCATTCATTATCGTTGAATTGATGAACACGTGATCTCCAACCATAACCCCAAAACATGATCCTCGATGCACCTGTGTGATGCGTGGTCAAACAAACGGACAGACAGGCAAACATTTCTAAAAATCATAGCAATGTGTTTCTTTTTAAAACTTCTTTTACTAAGTATAGAACGTTATTGAATACAACGCCATCTACTTTCAAGAATGTTGCCACTCAGCATCTCAAGCACCTATACCCTAATAAAAGTTTTCACAATGGAATTATTTGATCACGGTGAACAATTTGATTTCATAGATGGCGCTACATGTTTTTTTTTTTACGTGTGTAATGTCTTTTTTTTAGACGAACACATCATTTCTGGAAAATGTCGAATACTTTTTAATTATAATGTAATATTGTTTTTCATTTCTACTACGATTAATTAATTACTCACAGCAGTGCATGCAATACCTATAATTAACTTACCTACGTGCATAATTTACTTGATTTTTAATATAAAAAAATAATAACCAAAGTAAATAAGTTACTTAGGGTCGAAAAAAATAACTAAAACATTGAGAAAAATATTAAAAAAGGATAAAGACAATTTAAAAAAATACAAAAAGAACATAATCAGACATCGGATTCGAGCCCGGGACTTCGTCGTCAAAGTCCGCTAGCATAGCTTCGAGGCTATACTGTTCGCTACTTGCCACGTCAAAATAACTGTTCTTATGAAACTTAACAATGTTGTGTTTAGCTCCTTTTAGTTTTAGCGTGAAGTTATGTATTCCATGGGTTACAATTATAGATAATGTCTAATTGTGGAAAATTTTGTGATAAATCATTATGGTGCGACAAAAAATACGTTGCAACTCGTTCCTCATAGACGTTAGCGTAATGATTCATAGTGTAAATAATGTCCTATAGTATTTACTATAAAACTGCAAATTTTCATAAAGATCCGTCAAGTCGTTACTGTTTTATAACGAAAAATAGCTACAGACATTATCCCTTACTGCTTAGCTCAGAAAAAGCGTGATAATTTATAGCCTAAATGTTAATCTGCATCTATTAGATTGCACGTGCAAAATTTCAACCGAATCTGAACGGTAGTTTTTGCGTGATGCGTGTTCAAACAAACAGACAGACAGACAGACAGACAGACAGACAGACAGACATTTCTAAAAATGCAGCAAAGTGTTTGAATACTCTTTTCGAACATTTCCTAATATTTTTTTTTCACTAAGTTCGGCCATGTACAGACACGTGAAATTTACAGTTTTATTATATGTATAGATATAGATAGATAGAAGAAGATATAGATATAGATATAGATATTAAACAAATTGTAAATTTCACGTATCTGTACATGGCCGAACATAGTGAAAAAAAATATTGGGAAATGTTCGAAAAGAGTATTTAAACACAATGCTACATTTTTATAAATGTCTGTTCGTCTGTCTGTCTATTTGTTTGAACACGCATCACGCAAAAACTACCAAGCGGATTCGCTTGAAATTTTGCATGCTTATTCTTATAAGGTGGGATTAACATTTAGCATATTACAAAAAAAATATCACGCTTTTACCCATAGGAGCTAAGCAGTAACGGATAATGTCTGTAGCTATTTATCGTTATAAAACAATAACTACTTGTATAAGTTAATTACCTACACTATGATACATTACGATACCGTCTATGGGGACCGTCTATGGGCAACGTATTTTTCGTCGAACCATTATGGTTTATCACAAAATTTTCCATAATTAGTTATTATCTACAATTGTAACCCATGGAATGCATAACTTCACGCTAAAACTATAAGGACCTAAACACAACATTTTCAAGTTTTATAAGAACAGCTATTTTGAAACATATAGTAGCGAGCAAAATAGTCTTGAGCCTAAGCTAGCGGTCATTCACGACGATGTCCCAGGATCGAGGCAGATATGAGAATGCTATTATCTATTTTTTAAAATTATCGTTTTCCTTTTCAACCGACTTCAAAAAAAAGGAGGTTCTCAATTCGTCTGTATGTTTTTTTTTTTTTTTTTTTGTATGTTTGTTCACCGATTACGCAAAGACGGCTGGACCGATTTGAAAAATTCTTTTTGTGTTTGAAAGGGTATACTTCCAAGTTGGTCCCATTGTCCTGAGATTACAATCTGATGATGGGATCCTGGAGAAATCGAGGGAACTCTTAAAATATTAAAAGCACACCTACAGTGATTTAGGTATATTTCATAGTGATTCGTGCATTTGGTCTTAAAAAACACCAATTGGTGAAGTGGAACTGATGATGAAGACCAAAAATTACGAGCAGACCTATTCAATATTTCACAGTTTGCGATTCAAATAAGTACTTTAATATGGTATTGAGTAGCACTTTAATCTCGATATACTACTATTATGCAATGTAATAAAGCTGATAGTGAACTCCTCAACAATTAACGGCCCTGCATCGGGGCAAGCAATATTTCGTAAAAGGATTTGAGCAGATGACATAAGCCTATTGTAACTTAAGTGAATTATAAACCAACCCACTAAAAAGTGAGAAATAAAAACTTTTTAACAAAAAATATTACCGACTTCAAAAATAAATACAAGGCAACTAAAAAGTAAAAAATAATATACCTAGAATAACAAAAACAAATTAAACATTTTGAAGTTGGTGCCGAATAAAACATAAAGACTACTATTTCATGGCACTAACTTCAAAATGTTTAATTTGATTTTGTTATTCTAGGTATATTATTTTTTACTTTTATATTATAATAAAAAGATTTTATTATATCTTATTCAAAGACATTTCCCATCGTCTTGTCAGTGCATCTCGTGACCAGAAGGCTGGCCTTTTCTTTGCACACAGAATAAGCTTTGCCATACAACGTGGCAATGCTGCCAGCCTTCTGGGCACTATACCGTTTGACATCGATGGGGAGGAATTCTTCGACGCCTAACTCTTTTTATGTTATCCTTTTTTTTCGTAGTTTACTAGGTAAGTTGTAAATAATGTTAATAGTATGTATTTAGTTCGTTTGTAGGGTTATCTAGCTTGTATTTATTAACATTGTAAATTTTCATTCTGCTAATTAATAAAAGTTAATATTATATAGTAGAATATTTTGATATTTTTTTACCTGTTTGAACGCTGCTATAATTCGCAGTCATAGATGACGTCACATGATACGCTCTGTGTAGTGAAATAAGAAAAGTGATGAAGTGTCTTATCATAGACTTTGTTTCACTTTTGTTTGACTTCTGTAAAAGTATATTACAATCTAAATTGCTAGCATGGTGTGTTTGAATTAGTCAGCGTAATTTGACATATGTATTCTGCCTTTTGATATCAGAATTAACATTTTATATTTAATCATTCGTTAATAAATATTATAATATCTATATTATATTAGTCGCAGCACCTTACCCCCATATCAAGTTTATAAACATTGAAACATTGTAAATTTGGAATTTTGAAAAAAGTGGCCCCGAGTTTTTATTGACAGGTTCTTTTCTCCGGCTTTATCTATTGTTTGCGAACTTGGCATTACATGTATCACATGTAGAATCCCGACATATCACAAGTGTTGTTTTGCATCCTAAGTGAATAAAGAATTTTGAATTATGAATTTTTATGTTTTAAATATCAAGGAAATAGCAACTTGCTCAACAAAACTAAAAAAAAATTATATAACTACCTTATTTGTTTCTTTCGCCGTGGTGTCACATAAGTACGAACTTATTTCAGGCCTAGAATACAACACAATATTATAAAAGAACAAGGGGAAAAGGTTACACTAAAGTTAGAAAACCGGGCAAGGGTATGTCGGACCATGCTCAGTGTAAGTAGGGTTCCACAGCCTTGAATAATTGCATCTGCAGAAGAGCGTATGTAAATGGCACTTACGCCCTTTTTTTGAGAAACGTCGTTTTTCCTTTATGACGGTATATCCGATCATGTTCAAAATATATTTATTAAGCGCTCCCTTTGTGATCTTTTTTGGTCACACAGTTCAAAAGGTAATGGGGGGGGGGGGGGCACACACAATTTATGCAACTTTCTGAGTGATTATTTCCAAAAATATGAACTTGATCAAAACAGTTTATTAGAAACTTTTAAATGTTTTTAAAAGACCTGTCGAATGATTGCCACACGTTAATGTATGCTGAAAAAATGTGTGCGACATCTTTTCACCAAATTTCATTGATATTCATTGAGTAGTCTTTGAGTAAAATGCATGTGATATACGGTCGGACAGACAGACAGACATGACGAAACTATAAGGGTTACATTTTTGCCATTTTGGCTAGGGAACCCTAAAAATGTGTAATGTCTCATATACTTATTCAGTTTTAATCTCAAACGAACGGTAGATACCACCATTACTATAGTTAAGTAGTCATCATCGTCCTAGATGATTTCTAATACCACTAAGAATTTGAAAATTAATTTATCTGCAGGAAAAATCATAGAAACACAAAAAAACTATTTTTCTCTGTAACTATTGTAGCACAGTACGAATATCGACGCGGGTAAACGACAGAACGTTTGTGATGTCACGTTTAATTTCGACTAATCGTGATGCATTTTGCAAATTTGGATTACCAACCCTAATTTTGCACATTTTTATTATTATTTTTTGCAATAAAGAAGGAACTAAAAATATATATTTTTTTTGCATTATAAAAATTGAAATACAAACATCCCTGTGTCACGGCGAACTTTACAAACATATAAATCAATCACGGACACAAAGTGGTGTCCCGTGTGTGGATCAAACCATGACCTCTTGCGCAGTAGTCGCATTCGCTCACACCATGCCACAGAGACGTCATTGCACATTAGGTATAGGTATTCATAATTATATATCCTTTATTTCATAATTCCGGTTTATTCTTCTGTCAAAAGTTATTGTAGGTCTGTTTGAATGAAAAAGTGCCTTCGTTCGGCATATTATATGTAGGTAGAAAGGACCTACTTACGAGAAGAGTTATTGTATATTAACCCAAATGTTTTATGTCATACTAGCTTTCGCCCGCGGCTCCGCCCTCGTGAATGTCGGTTTTATAAAACATTTTTTTTTTCTTCATAAAAAGTATCCTATGTTACTTCTAATATCTCCAAGAATATGTGTACAAAGTTTCATTATGATCGGTTGAGTAGTTTTCGCGTGAAAGCGTAACAAACAAACTTACAATCACATTTATTTATTAGTAGGGATACCTAATAAATCTTCTAATATATAAAATTCTCGTGTCACAGTTTTCGTTGCCATACTCCTCCGAAACGGCTTGACCGATTTTGATGAAATTTTTTGTGCTTATCCGGTATCTATGAAAATCAGCCAACATCTATTTTTCATACCCCTAAGAGTTTGTTTGTTTGTTTGAATGCGATAATCTCAGGAACTACTGAGCTGCACTGAAAAAAATATTTTATTGTTGGATAGCCCATTTATCGAGGAAGGCTATAGGTTATAACATCACGCTACGACCAATCGGAGCGGAGCAGCAATGAAAAATGTTGTAAAAAAAGGAAGAAAAAAGGAAAAATTACAATCTATTATTAATGCCCCTAAGTGATAAGGGTTATCCACCACTAACATTTATAACTAACTATAATATTAGAAGAGAGAGAAGAGTTTGTTTGTTTGTTTGAACGCGATAATCTCAGAAACTACGGGTCCAAATTGAAAAAATATTTTACTTTTAGATAGTCCATTTATCGAGGAATGCTATAGGCTATAAAACATCGCGCTATAACTAATGGGAGCGGAGCAGCAAGTAAAAATGTTTGCAAAAATGGGGAAAATTTACGCAGACGAAGTTGCGCGGGTCTGCTAGTAATAATATAACTATTTAAACACACAGTAAACGAATACCTAAAGAGTCGGTATTTGGTACTTATTTATTTTCACTAAGCTTTTGGGTGTGGAAGTCATCAATCTAAGAGGCTGAGTATATGACGACTTTCCGCTACTGAATTATATCAGGGCTCACCCGACAGGCCTGTTTCCAACATATTAAATACTAGCTGTACCGCGCAACTTCGTATGCGTAATTTTTTCCCATTTTTGAAACATTTCTCGTCGCTTCTCCGCTCCTATTAGTCGTAGCGTGATGTTATATAGCCTATAGCCTTCCTCGATAAATGGGCTATCCAACAAAAAAATATTTTTTCAAATCGGACCAGTAGATCCTGAGATTAGCGCGTTTAAACAAACAAACAAACAAACAAACTCTTCCGCTTTATAATATTAGTATAGATATTTCGGGATTTCTAAAGATCACGTGATTATTTAAAGGTACGAACCTTTTATTTACCTGACGTTTCGATCGAATTGCACCGATCGTGGTCACGGGTCGACTGATGATAACTTAGCGATGTCTCCGTGAGGCGCGGGGTTTTTCAACTACCCTCGCCTGGTCTTGATAATTTGTACTGTCGGTCCTTCTACACACTACACTTACAACGTCTTTACACTGAGGCGCGGTGTCGTTACGGCTACGATTGAATTTGCTGATAACAGGGTTCCAAGATGGTGAGAGCCGGTATCCATCTTCTCGGTTGAAATTCTTGTACTTTTTGATCTCAACCGCCTCGCCTACTGTCCTGGAATAATAGTGGCGATTGGTGGAAAGTACCTGTGGCTTATGCAATTCTATCCATTGATTTGGTTCTGATTCAAACAAATGCTCAGCTATAGCAGACTTATAAACTTGACGGTTTTTTACAGCAGCGATATGTTCCTTGACACTGTCTGCGATTGTCCTTTTGGTCTGTCCGATATAGGAACTACCTCAACTGCAATCCACTTTGTACACGCCAGGTGTTTGGAGCAGATTAACATCCTTTGCCGTTCGTAAAAGTTTCGAAACCTTGGAGTGCTGACTATATACAGTCTTAATGGAGTAATTCTTCAATATTGTTCTAATTTTGTCCGTAACTCCTTTGATGTACAGTATAAAAGCTGGCACTCTGTCGGCATTTACCTCTGGTTTTCTGCTCTTTAGACGTTGAAAGTTATGCTTGTATCCGTTGCTTCTTAGTATCTCCCGAACGTGTGCAAGTTCACCCTCTAAGTGTTCGGGGTTGCCAAGGTCGTATGCTCTGTTTGTTAAAGAAGCTACAACGGACTGTAAGTGGCCCGGGATGATGGTGCGATAAAGCATGTAAATACCTATCCGTGTGTGTAGATTTTTGGTATACTGTGTGTCCGAGTACCATTTTGTTTTGCCGATACCTTCACATCAAGATAAGGCAACGACCTACCTGCCTCCATTTCAAATGTGAATTTGATATTACGGTGGATTGAGTTTATATGTTTTACAAATTGTTCTACAGTGCCACTGTCGCCCTTCATGATACAGAAAACGTCATCGACGTATCTCTTCCAGAGCTTGACGTGAAACGCGTACGGGTCGACAACTTCTTCTATATGCTCTATCCAGATGTTGGCCATTAACGGTGCTACTGGACTACCCATAGCCACTCCGTCGATCTAGAGGTAATGCTGTCCACGGTAGAAGAGGTGACCCTCTAAACAGTTACTCAGTAGAACAATGTACTCTTTTGGCAGGCTGCTGTCCCTCAGTTTTAGTTTTATAACGTCAAGGCAATCGCTTAAATGGCGAGATCCTTCACGAACGATGCAGTTTTCCCTACCAATGGATGTAGTACTTTAGCTACGTGTCTCGCTAGATCCTTTGTTCGTCATTAGTCAACTTAGCAAAAAGTCCACTAAAACATGATCGGTCAACTTCGTAGTCGGTCACTTTCGTTATTGGTTCACATAGCAATCGGTCAACTTCGCGGTCAGTCATTTTCGCAGTCGGTTCACGTAGCAATCGGTCAACTTAGCAATTGGACAAGGTACCTAGTAAACTACCATGACTTTTCATTCTCTTGTTTGTATTCCAAACTGCTTGTTCATTATATAACATACTTAAAGATACTGGCACTCCAGATTAAATGCATAGGTATTAATTTGTTTTTGCGATCTGTCAACATGATTTCAATAGTCAATTATTATTTTCCACGTTTTAATATTTTAAACCCTATTTCATTTTAAAATGGATTTAGTGTTTGAAAAAAATCAACAGGGAAATAGTTTACTTTTGAGAAATGGTTACAGATACAATCTTCAAAAAATAAATAAAGGCGGATCGTCATTGTGGAGATGCGGTAATCGTAATTGTTGTTGCGCTACAATTACTTTAAACAGGGAAAAGGATAAAATATTACGAGAAAATCAACATACGTGTAAAGAAAATTATGAGAAAAACAATGAAATAGTTTTGATAAACAAGTGCAAATGCGACGTTACCTTAAGTTTAGCACCAATACCTATGATTTTTGAAAATAATATCGAGTTCGAAACAACTACTACATCGTTTCAGTCCAAAAAAGATACGCTGTACAGGACGAGGAAAAAGTTTTTGAATGTGAATAGGACCACATTTGAACGCTTGCAAGGTATAGAGATACCGGGAATACTAGCCAATGATTTTTTGGTTTGGGATGAAGGCATTGATGACAGAATGTTAATATTTTGCACAAAATATACATAAAACTACTTAAAAAGCTTTAATAAACCGTTGGTGACTTACGGCGACGGTACTTTTAAACGGGTACCAAAACCCTACTGTAAAGGTCAGCTATTCACGTTGCATGTTGATTTGAGTACAAGACACGAGGAGTACACAACAGTAGTCCCAGTAATTTTCGGGTTGCTCCCTGATAAGACTACAGCCAGTTACGAAAGGTTTTTTCTTGCCTTGAAGCAATTGGGAATAATAATTACCAAATACAAGTCTGACTTTGAACTGGCACAAATAAACGCTATTAAAAAAGTTTATAAAAATGTTAGATTGACTGGTTGTTACTATCACTATACAAAAGCTTTGTGGAAAAAGTCAAAAAGTATTGGTTTTTGTGATATCAGAGAAGGTAGACGCATTACAAACTTAGTTTCTAAATTACCGCTTTTACCAGCAGCATATATACCAGAGGCATGGATTTCAATAATTGAAAATGATTCGGACGTAACAAGTTTTGATGTATTCAAGAACTACGTCGATAAACAGTGGATGTTGAAAATTACACCACAGATTCTGTCCTGCTCTTCTCAGAAGAACAGAACGAATAATGCATTGGAAGGGTGGCACCATCGTTTCAACATTAGAATGCCACATAAGCCAACATTGTTTTTGTTTATTCAAATTCTGATGAAGGAAGCAAAATATCAAAGCAGAAAATTGATGTTAAAAAATGTTACCAAAATATTGAGAAAAAGAAGATATAAATTTTGATAGATTACATAAAAAGTATTTAGGTAGACTGTTTCGCAATGAACTTTCGCCAATTAATTTTTTAAGAAAAATGAGGAAAAATTAAAATTACCTGTAGTTTAATTCCAAAATAAGTATGTTACGACTCTTTTAGTTATTTAAGTTTAACAAAGAAATATAAGTGACTTTTTAATTAATTGGCTCTTATTTCATTATTTCGGTTCACTCATTATCTACAGCGAAAAGTTCGTATGTGGACCATAAGCGAAGTTGACCATTTGAGAAGTGGACCGTTTGCTAAGTGGACTATATGCGAAGAGTTCGTATGTGGACCATAAGCGAAGTTGACCATTTAAGTGCACCGTTTGCTAAGTGGACTATATGCGAAGAGTACTGATTGCGATCTCCTACAGAAATAAAATGTTGACGTTTTGCTAAAATGACGAACAAACGGCTAGATCGTAAGTAGGAGAATCAATTTGACTTACAATCCAACATATTTACACAGAAATTACTAGACTTTCACGCAGACGAAACGGACGAAGTCTCGGGCACAGCTAGTTGAGAAATAAATATCTACATATGTAATCAGTCGATGTTGTTGTATATTGTTGTGATATTATGTTTTCAACCCCAGTCACAAACTTCTTTTGGCACAACGAGATGGCATCACAGGCGGCCACCCTATTTCTTATCGCTATTTCAACTTAGTTTCCTTACACCGTCGCAAATTTTCTCCAAACCACACATCCCTAGAGGTCGCTAGTCAGCAAAAGCGTTGTCCATGAAATTGCAGCCCAAAAGCTTTACATCCGTGCAGTGCCTAGCATTGGCATCACACAAAGTTCAGAAACAACGCCATCTATGTGAAAGTAGCTTAAGTCGGTACTGTGTCAGTTTTGTTGCTCCTCGCTGGGCGGGCGGAAAATTCAGTAGAGTCGCAAGAGGGCAGGCGCCGCGGCGGGCGGGAGCAGAGGGTGCGCGCGCAGGGTTACATAATGGTGGTGGAGGTTTAGCGAGCGCGCGCAGCGGTGGGTGCGGGGCGCGGGGCGATCGATGCGCGCCCGGGGGGAGTCAGTCGAGCGGCGAGCGAGCGACATGGCGGCGCGCCCAACCCGCGCGGCGGCCCCGCGGCCCGGGCCGCGCGAGTAGGTCGCCATGCGCGATGCGGTATGAGGCAGCGCCGCGCCCGGCGGGCCGGCCCCCGCTAGCGGCGCCGCCCCCGCCATGCGAGCGCCGCCGCTGCTGCTGCTGCTGCTGATGGCGGCCGCGGGCTTGGCCGTGAGTCCGCTCGCGCGCCTCAACCCCTGGCTGAGCGCGTGCGACCTGGAGGAGGAGGGCGCGGGCGGCGTGCGCGAGTGCAGGGGCGCGGCGTGCGGCGGCGGCGGCGGCGCGCCCGACGCGCTCTCGGAGCGCGACGTGCCGCACCTGTGCGCGCTGGGGACCGGTGCACGCGCGCGGCGCCTCGCTGAGCTGCGGCTGCGCGCCTGCTGCGAGCGCTCGCCCGCTTCCGCGCTGGACCGCGGCGCGCGCGCCGACGTGCTCGCCGGCGGGGAGCGCTGCGAGCGTGCGCTGCACGACCTCCTCGGCCTCGACGCGATGGTTGCGCGCGTGCACTGCGATTTTGTCCACATCCTCAGTCGCTACGACTGCGACCAGCCCTACTCCGTACACACGTGTAACGAGTGCCAGGTGAGTGTCACCACGAGACATCACCATGCGTACATTACATCTACGTCTGTTTCCATGTGTAGCAAACGTTTACAGTGACCACTACGACAACGGTACCGATCAACATATACATCGTATCATACAACCGATTTGTTTATGAGCAGTACCAATAAAATAAAAAACAATAACTCGCTGTACCGCTACATGCTCTTAAAATCATTTTTAAATTAGAAATACAGTCATCACAGTTCATTTTCAGCCATTTCAATTGCTGTTTCATTCATAAGAGTTCACCAAAAATGACGGATGTGTTTTTCACGAGCACGAAGTGTAGGCTGTTCGGTTGTTAGGCGGTTACATGCGTGTATCGATCGAGTTGGGCAAGACACGATTGTTAACCTAAGTAGGTATACTGGGTCGGAGCTTGCGAGGTGGCGAGGACGCTGGTGTCATGGCTATGAGGGGTTGATGGATGCTTCGCTCCACCATTTGTCAACGTGTAGTTGACAGGCGGCCATAGACGCGCCATGACATGTGTCTGGAATAGTAAACTAGCGAATTCTCTATTAATCCTAAAATATATCTTTAACGAAAACTTCCATAGAGATAAGAGGACTAAAACAAATTGTATTAATCTTTGAGATCTTATTATGCCTTTAACGAAATGTAAACCTTATTGAATAGATAAAATGTTACAGATACCAAGGCAGTCCATTAAATAGGACTACACTATATCTAGCAAAAAAACTTCATAAATACGAGTGAATTATGTTGTCACATTACACACGGACATAATAATTTAAGAAACCACACACGAGCAGTTTAAACGCAAAGATCCACACAGTTATATATTTGCTGTTAATGCAGGCTTAATGCGGACGGCAGCTATCCACGCCCCTGTCACTAGTAGTGGACCAGAAAGAGCTCTAGGGTCGCGGGTTGAACTCCTTAATCCCTTTTCCGCGATAACAGATCGGTATGCCAGATAATGTCGCACAAAACCGAACAATTAAATTTAGGAAAACGTTTCTGTCATATATTAAGTCGCGATATACCGATAAGGTATTTCAAAACATGTGCCATGACCGTAGCGCTTGCCACCCACATAATTTTCTGTAAAAGTTATCGCACGCCCCAAAATTTAACGTTGTAAGTGGTGTTAAATTTCATAATGTTATAACATTATGTACTTTTTACTGGATTCACCCACGTGGGCTGAGACCGGATTATGACAGGTTTTCACGTCCTAATTAATGTTTGAAAAGTACGGCGTTGAGCCAAAATTTTAAAGCTCTCGGAAGCTATTATTTTTACATTGGACAGAAGGCTGTCTTTTACAACTTAATATCGACTTTTTTCTTTCAATAAAACAACAACTTCTACTTTCCTGTTCCAACAATCCTACGTCCACAAGTAGGGCCTCATTAATCCATCAATGCTTACGTTCATTACGCTTTCTTCAACGCCGATTTATCTTATTTTGGTTCGACTTTGCTGTGTTCTTGAGCAGCCATATTACGTCCTACGCCTGTGGGTATATTATAGGTTTTGATGTGCTAAAAACCTTGCTCCAATTCAAAATTCGTATCACTCGTAGGATGAATATTGTCTCACTAGGTTTAGAATAGACAAAGCAATTACAGCTTCTCAATTCCGAGAGGCTGCGAGAATGATGTCGGGGCAAAAGCTATTCTCGTTAATGTTAGCAGGCTCTGTCACGTTACGCAATACTTGAGGACGTGTAGCAAATATATTTTAACTTTATACCAGCGTTTGTTAGGTCATTCAGCTTCGTACTGAAATTACAAATTGTTGTCCCTTGTGATAGACTACGAAATTAATACCTATCTATCTAAATAAATTGAAATCTTTAGATTAACGAAGAGAAATTTGGTAATTGTTTTGTAAGTATCTTTGAATTGAGGAAATAAAACATGGCACGTGTATTGTATAAGGACGTTTGGATTTATTTTTGTCCTGATTAAACAGAGTATCATTGAAAAAGCTCGTTAATGTTTGATATAAAAATTGACTTATTTTCCTGTCAATACATGTTTCTGTACACAAATTAATCATATCATAAGTAATTTGAAAAACCCATAAACACAATTGAAAAACTGTTTCTGAGCCGTACCTGTTAAATTACTTCTCATTTATTTTTTAACATAAACTTTCTTATTATCAATCAATATTTTATGGAAATTGGATATTTGATTTGGACCTAATTGTTCATTTGTCGATTATTTGAAATCAATAAAAAAAAGAATTCCTTCATAAATCATAACGTTATTAGGTTTATACATTTTCCTCATTTTTATTCTTTTTAATTAAGGTAGAAGAGTCCTTAAGTATAGCATATTCATCAACTTAGTAAAATTAAGATTTTTGCCTAATATGAAAACTCAGGCAATGATTTAATTAATTTTGTCTTAATAATGATAAAATACCATACTCTAGATGGTTACTATGGTAAAATAAAAAAGTTTAAGTTTGAGTTATAGGGTAACTTTCAAAGAGTTAGTTTAATTAAAATAACTGCAAATACACTTACTTTTACGCTTCAAATATAAAATAGGTAGTATTGCGAAGACTACCACACCGGGACTAGTTTTGAATAACCAATAGGTAACGTTTGTGTTTGCAAATCATATTAGCCAGTAATGTAAATAGGTACGTATTATGACAAAGAAGGAAATATACAGTCATAAAACATTGACCTGTGATCTAATTAATTAAATTGTGTGTTGAAAATATCGTTATTTCAACAACATCAACACGATTCATAAAATAGGTACCTATTGATGAATCATTCGTACGTCTTTAACAAATTCATCAATTTGCATTAGTAGAATGGAATTCAATGTTATAGAATAACCGCAAGAATATGAGAGAGTAAACAATTGTTAATTTTGTTTTCAAGTTTAAATGTTTTAATTGCGAACTCTACGTTACAACTCAAAAAGTTAAATAATTTTGTACATGTCATCCAAGACTTCGGAAGAACATTCCCAATTAATACAATTATTGCATTTTTAAAAAATAGAAAATTTTTAAGTCTAGACCCAGGAATCGAACAGTCTCTTAAAAGCAAGGGCAAAATTATTTTAACGTTTCTTAAAAGATATTGATTGTACTTGACCAAGACATATAAGGGGTTCACACAATGAATACTACCTACTACTTACTAGAAATCAAAATATTTGACATTGAAACCTAACTATCCCTCTCATTTGATTTGGATATCTGTCCAGACGCCGTAGAAAGAGAAAGACGGACCTCTAAAGTAAATCAAGGTCAAGTATCTTGACTTCTAGTCGGTATTCATAGTGTGGGATCCATGTAGGCTTTATCCCTGACTGACTAGTGCCGAGGCAATCGAGATACCTGTGAGGTTAAGCAGCGGTACTACTGCCATCCATAGATGGGTGACCGCTACCCAAAATTGTCACGTGCCTCGGAAAGCACGTCAAGCCGTCAGTCTTGCTCCTAATCTCACTCCGGTTGTTTCGGATTTTTGTCCTATCCGGTTATGAGACTGAGGTAGTTGGCTAGTCTTTAATGAGATTAGCCACCGTACCTGCCATCGATTAGGAGACCATTATCTTCACGACCTTGACAATCAAAATATTCTACAGTGGCGGAGAGAACGATATTCACGGGTGGTAACAGTATTATGAATTAGTAGAACAAGGTCATTAATGGCAATAAAATAGCCGCATAATAAAAGTCAAAGTGCTAATTGGTACTACTGTTCTTTCCGAACTAACAAGCGAAACACACGTTTCACAAATGTAGAAATACATGTGTTCTTACATTTGGACGTTGCCCAATTCAAAGTAAGCCATGTGTATTGTAAGTTAGTACGTTCAACAGAGGATTTAGTAATGGTTGTAATCACAATCTCATATATTTTGTTTCTTTCCATTTATCTATTGTTTGGTCCATTCAGCCATGGGTCGTGAGGTCGTTTGCCTGTTTATGTGTTATGTATAGTATTGTTTCTTTTCTTTTCTAAACCGATAAGCTTATTGTTTAATATTGTTGACTAGAAAAATGCTTCTGCAATCAGATTTTCTTTGACAATCTAATTTCTCACTATCATTGTTTCTTAATTGGAATTTTGTCGTCAAATACTTTGAGGATTATGGCTAATAATGCATTTATAGTATATAAATCAGCATGTCTATTACTTTGTTTGCTAATTTGTAGTATACATTGGAATAACAGTCATCTGTAAGAACTACTTATCTCAATTACAAAATCTTGTTATATCTTTTATATTGAGACAGAAATACTACCTATATTGTTTGAGAATTCGAGAGTTAGTTAACCGTCGCATTAATTTCCCAAGTCTGTCAAGAATTATATTTAAATAGATAAACGTAGACTAGGAAATTGTCTTATCGTCTAATTATTATGGCCGGCATCATGCTATGCATATGCATCACTTCACATTATATGAATACCACGGCCTACGTGACCAATGAATCAATTTATTCTCACCACAAACCGTAAACATACATCCAGTAATATTCTCTACCTATTGAAAATGATTTGCATCGTAATTTTATGAATGAATTGTAGTAACAACCAAATAAGTAGATAATTATTAATTAACATATGTTTACGTGTTTACCAACAGTGCAATTAGCTAAAGTATTTCTGCAACAATGAAGAACATCTTTGTTAAGTTTATTTCTAACTTATTTCAAATTTTTTTGTTTTCTAATCCTCCTTTTCCTTCATTAAGTATTTAATATGTGTAAGTATTACTTAGTATGTAGTTAGCTTGCTTTTCGTTTAGTATGTTTGTATTTAAAAAAAAATTATGAAAATATATGAAAAAAAAATCCATTCGTGGTAGTATGTCGGCATGCTATCTATACTAATATTATAAAGCGGAAGAGTTTGTTTGTTTGTTTGTTTGTTTAAACGCGCTAATCTCAGGAACTACTGGTGCGATTTGAAAAAATCTTTTTTTGTTGGATAGCCCATTTATCGAGGAAGGCTATAGGCTACGTATAACATCGCGCTACGACTAAAATAAAAAAATGTTGAAATGTTGCAAAAACGGGAAAAATTTACGCATACGAAGTTGCGCGGGACAGCTAGTATCAAATATTGGTGCTAAATTTAAAATGTTGGCCGGTAGAGTCGCCCTTTTGCAACTTGGTTGATGCAGTGCCTTCTGCCTATACAGATTCCCGTGATGATCGAACTATTTATATACTTATAAGTTAATATGAAATCCTCAGTGCGCAACTCGCACTTGGCCAGTTTTTGTTTTCTAAACTGATTTAAGGCTCGTGCTCTAATCCACTACTGGGAAAGAGGAATCGAAATTGAAAACTATAATCCTTAAAAATTCTCATTTTCAAGAATTATAGTATTTTAACTACAAGCCTCTTCTTCTAGTTATATAACCAACGTCACTTTTAATGGAGCTTCAAGTATACACAATACCTACCTACATAATATTTATCAATTTTCACTTAATGCATTGTATTACTTAACTTGTTTGATGTATAATGAAAACAAAATCTTTGAATTAACTGCCTCGGTGGAACGGTAAAACTTATGACGGCTATGCAAGAGGTCGTGGCTTCTATTCTCACACGGAACAAAACTTTAAACACTTTATCCATAAATATTTGTTTCGAGTCTCAGTATAGGTACTCTGTTAAATTTGTGTGTTAAAATCCCGTTGAAACAGGACTTGTAGCCTAGTGCGAATGTAGTGTTTTTTTAAAAAAACTACATAGGATATCAAGTTCCATAGCAAGTAATATCTTTATTTTCTCTATTACGCTTATTAGGAGAGGGTCGGCAAAGGTTTACCTGAAGGTGGCGTGTCCGTAGCCATTTCCTGCCAACGACGACGTCACCTGCAGCTGAAACATCTGAAAGCTTTCAACCGTTTGCCACTCCGTTAAACTCCACCTATTTTTATTTGAAACGCAATAAAATTCATAGAGATGTTACTGGAGTTGTCTATGTCTGTAAGCTCTATGAATTAGCTGTTCTATTTATAAACCTTGCGTAATAGAATGGTCATTAGTTAGGCTACTCATTTCCAGCTACGAGGTAACTAATTCCAATAAAAGAAAATTAATAGTACCTATATGTTTACACAGGACTTTGTGACTCTGTGGCGAGTTTAACCTATGAAATTAACTATTACTTAGCTGGTTAGCTACCAGCTAAGTAATATAGTTCATTTCATCCATTCATTAATTTCATGTCCAGATGGATGTCTAGACGAGAGAGATGACAGGTATAAATGTGAATTATGTTGACTTCAAAAATGTATTCAATAGTGTAGTCTTCATTTAGATACTACTCTCATGGGTGAACGACTACTATCAATTTACATAGTTGATACAAAAAAATGTGACATACCGATTGCTACTATCATACTATTTAATTTCACAAGCGAAAATATTTTAGCATTCATTCTTTTTTTAAGCTTTCGTGATTTTTACGCATATTAGAATATTATCGGGACTTAATCACGTGAAATATTTAAAGGTATGAATCGAAACGTCGGGTAAATAAAAGGTTATTTACCCGACGTTTCGATCGAATTGCATTATGGTGGCACCGGTCTACGTCGGGTAAATAAAAGGTACGTGCCTTTAAATATGTCACGCGATTAAGTCTCGATAATATTCTAATATTTAAGCATTCATTTTATTCGATTATCATTGTATTCAATTAACGTTTATGCCACTGGTCTACGGGCTCAGGTCTCAACGTATTACATAAATAACACAATGCAATGTTGTTTATCTGCTGTATACCCGCTACCTCTACCCGCGGCGGTTTGCGCCACTGCCTGTAAGGTTTAAAAAAGCTTTTAAAACAGATGGGGAACGTGAAAGGGGACGTTGATAAATATTTCCGAGGCAGGAATAAGAATGGGTCAGGGTTTGCGCCGCGTTTACGACGATATTTTATATTATACATTGTAATTTCTTTAGGGTGAGCAACTAAACCTTTTTAACTGCATTATGGAGCTAAAAAGACTATGGCAGTGATCAACAAACAATACTTTGAAGTTCTAGTTCTAGTAAGTCTAATGGCTTATTGCTTTTTAGAGGATGTTAACAAGAAAGAATCGACAAATAGCGTAAGTGATTTGGCTGTAAATCTACGTATAATGATAATACGCCATTTATCAATCAATTTCGTTGGGCATAAATTTGATTTTAACGAAGAGATTATTTTTGCTTTTGTAGTATGTATGCATGTAATTACGTTTGTAATAAATTATATTAACATATTACCCACCTAAATAGTGTTATTAATCGTAAACTATTTATTTTAAAAGAAAATATATAGTAAAATAATTATAGATATTTTTAATTCTACCAATGTAATCTTACGATAAGCGTTGTTAGAATACCTACCTATCCATTTGTTTGTTCCTCTATTAACAATGACTATTTACCATAGTTATTTGCATTGCCATTCAATGGATTCATGTTAATAATTAATTTAAATTTCGTATACATAGGTTCCTACTATAATATATATGAGTATTGTACCTATATATAAGGTCTTAAAAAAATAACTGCAAAAATGTCATGTGCTTGATCAGTATCAGAAAAATAACACATTCAAAAATATTTTATTTGTACGATGTTTATTTTTTTATTTTTAAAAGTAAATAAAATAATGTTGTTATGTACACTGTGCGTGGGGCTTCGCTGACGCCCCGATCTGCACCGTATCGAGGCTTTCATCACAAATTAGGTCGGTATAGATAGTCGGCTATTTGTACGTAACAATATTATGCGAATGTGAAAAAAAAAGTTTTTTGAAATACACTTTAGTCTAAGAATTTTAACTATTACTCCGTACTTTGGTACTCGTAAGTAAAACGATTGTAATCGTAAAATTTAAATCGGAAAATTATTTGTTTTTTTTGCAAAATGTGCCTCAAGATCTAAACCCTCACAAAATCACGTCTTAATAATAAATATAATATTGTCCAATTTGTACATAACGCGATCGAAAACAGTTGGCATTCTCACAAAAAAAAATGTTCGCATTTTCTAGTTTTTAGGATTCCGTAGTAAACAAGGAACCTTTATAGTATCGCCATATCCGGCTGTCCGTTTGTCCCCAGGTTAGCTTAGAGACCCTTGGTAATAGAAAGCTGTAATTTGGCAAGAATGTAGGTTACGCCGACAAACTGGTAAAATAAAATTATGTAAAAAAATAATTTTGGGCACCTCCCCTACACCTAGGGATGTGATTTTTTTTTCTCAACTACCCCATCTTGTGGAGTGTCGTTGGATAGGTTTTTTAAAATTGTGGAGATTATTTTTCGATTAAGGGATCCGTTTATGAGATATTATATAATAATAATATTTTAGGACAACTCACACAATGCCATCTGATTTCAAAATAAACAGAGCTTGTACTATGGAAACCAGACAACTGATAAACATACATATACATTTCTAAATACATATTAAAGATAAATACCACCCAGACACAGAATAAAGTATCGTGCTCATCACACAATTTTTTATCTTGGGTGGGGATTCAACCCACGACCTCCGGCTTAACAGTCAGGATTTAAAGTACTAATTTTTATTATAGTCAAGTGTGTCCCGAAAGGGTTATTTTTGGAAATGTGAAAAAAACAGAGCGGTAGCATAAATAACTAAATTAAGAGGAAAACTATCATAGTTACGTATGCTTACAAGTTTAAGAGTAAATAGTCGATTAAGTGAAAAGTAAGAAGAATTTTCGTACAAATTCCATTGAAAATTACTTATATTAAAACGTTGTTAGTAAGAATGAAACAAAAACAACAGAAAACCCATTTCTTAGACTGCATTATTGTAATGTGCAACTACGGAATCCTCATTGTGTGTGGCCCGACATGCACTTGCCCGGTTTTATATTATAATAGCCTCCTTTCTCTCAGAGAGGTGTGGGATGTACTAAATATGATCATTATAGTAATAATTAGGTATAAAACTTTGATTATATCATGTCTAGATTTCTATTTTGTCATCTAAAATTGAAGCAAAGAACTGTCAAAAAGTACGGTCAAGTGGACGTACTTTTTGAGAGGTAATAATATACTCCTATCAGATGTTCAGGCCTTAGTTATTTTAGCGCGTCATTTTCAACGAGTGTCAAACGTCAAAAATAGCAGCTTCAATTTTTTATAGTCTTACTGAGGGAATGCTCCATCTAGACATTACATAATCAAAGGTATAAAATAACTATTACTACTAATAAGTAGCAATAGTTATCATAACGACACAACGTGTTATATTGACCACGTCTACAATCACTACAGTACAAAAATAATGAGCAGAGCCATATACCTACTGAATATTACTGTGTATCCATGTGTGCTTTCCACGAGGTCAGTATGAAATTTGTCCACTGTAGGCTCTTGAATCACTGACTGTGACGGGCTTTTAATGATTAATGAGGGTACCACCGTACCACTCGTACTGTCAGGTCAAAAATATACATATTTGTTCTAAATTGTTCCGTGTTCATAACTCATTTCTGTTTGCTCATCAACGTGTCAAAATGCAGATGTTATCCACGAATTAATTTAATATGTCTCTCTGTAATCACGAAGAAAGTGTATCCTCTCTCCTTCCATTGTTTTGACACTAATGATTTACCGTGAGTGTGAAGTTTCTTGCTCCACCTATTTGTTCCCCTATGTACCTACATATATCTCTATGTATATAGATGGCATTGTATAAGTATACTTGTTTACGTTGAGTTAATTAGCAGATAATGACATCTTCGAAAAATATATTAGGTTACACTTGATTTGTTTTACAGTTCTGTTTATTTCAATTGGTTGGATAGGTAAATACAATAACGCATGTACAGTGACTTCACTTGTTTAACTTGGACTTTAATTGGGAATACGAACTCAGTGCGTTATTATCCCCTTGCTTATATTTACACGTTTATCTACATTCTACAGTTTTTTTTTTTAAGACAGCTTGTTTTTTCTCTGGACTATTTAACATATTCGTTTGAACATCCCAATTGCCATGTTAGATGGCAATGCTAATTCACCGGTTTTGTTTATTTTATAAATTCTTTACAACAACTGATCTGCATTACATTGTTAATGGACTATCCACACTTTTCTGTTCTATTAGGTAATAGAAGAGACACGCGTGTTTTATTTTTTTTAATTTATGCATACATTTGCACAATGTTTGTGTTTTTTTGACGTGATAACGTCTTAGAAATCGATGACTGGGTGCACGCATGAAAAAGTATCACGGTTCGTCACATTTCGTCTGCTGATAGGCTGAAGTATTATGGCCGTCGAGCGCATGCGCCCGGGTCCATTAAAGCTGCCACAGGCATGCTTGTTTATTACAATGTCATTAAAGTTTTGGTGATTGCAGTGACATGCAAAACAATTAGAAATTTAAAAAAATATATAAAAACACGCTGTCACAGGCATGCTTGTATTACAATGTCATCAATGTTTTCTTACGACGCTATCACGTAAAATTATCGACTTTACAGACAACCATTTTTATTTGTATATTTTCCCTAACATGATAAAAAGCGTACCATTCGCCTGTCGATAACCCGTTATCGACGCTAACAGCTAAAGGTATCAATCATCATTTGTACGATGCCAAATCTGTTACAGACGCATCCGTTCGGAAGTTTCGTATCTGCGGACACTACAATGAGAGTAATCCCCAAATCCCCTCCCTGAGTACGCCCATGGAGATAGCATTTTATGTTTTTATCAAATAAATACGAAGAGAACTTTGTAACCGGTATGGTAACCATTACTAGTTCAATCTAGATCGAGATCCCGTGATCGTGATCAGTGATCTTGACCCAGATTAGGGCTTCCAATGCCGGTATCTGCTAGCGGGATCCCAGTATTTGCAAGATCCTGCATATAAATTATTATTATTTATAAAAGGTAAATAAAGCAACAGAATAATCAACTTGACCGCATTTGACCGCCTCAGTGGCGCAGTGGAATTGTGTATGACTGCTGTGCAAAAGATCTTGGGTTCGATTCCCACATAGTACACCACTTTGTGTGATCCACAAACTGTTGTTCCCAGTCTAGGTGTACTTTGTGCCCGTGTTTGTGTGTTTGTAAAGTCCTCTGTGACTTGTACCCTACTGCGGGAGTGATCTTTACAAAAAAATAAGTATCCTTTCACTTTATTACATTTTGCTATTATTTAGAGATCAATCAAATTGCACTGTTAGATAAAGAGATAAAAAATAATAACAAAATATTTTTTTTAAGAAAAATAAACCATGACCACAACATGAGTCTACCCGTGACCACGATCGGTGCAATTCGATCGAAACATCGGCTAAATAAAAGGTTCGTACCTTTAATTAATTCATGCGATTAAGTCCCGAAATATATCTAAAATAAACCACCTTTAAGAAAAAAAAAATATCAAGCACATCACTAAATGCAAATTTCGCTGACTTACTTCTATGCTTAAGTCTTTATAACTGGTGTTTTATAAGCTTGGAGAACGTTTAATACACTAAAACCTTCTTTCTTCCTTCGAAAAAATATGCAATCGAATAGTTAAACCACATCAAAATTGAAGGCAGTTAATAAATTTTCAACTGAACGGCGACAACACTACCTAACCTTTATATTTTTGTACTGACAACACTACCTAACCTTTAAATAGTTTTATACTAACAAAACTATATAAAGGTTAGGTAGCGTTGTCAGTTCTAAATGTTTATGAAGAAAACATAATAGATCGAAACTATCGTGTGCCAGAGTCTATCTATTCAGCAACTATTTTACCAGCAGCAGAAAAAGCCGGTTCGGCTGCCACACTAGTCGGCGGTATACCTTCAAATAGACATTTACCCACTAAACCCTCGACACATATAGGATTAATTTCGTTTTTATGATAGACTCAAGTATCTTAATATAATATCCTAAAATAAATCACACACAATCATCTCAAAAAAAACCCACTACTTAGTGGGTTTTTTTTCTAGCGTAGAACTATCTATTCAAACTAGCCAAAATCTGTTTAATAGCAAACAGACAACTGATAAACATACTTAAATATTTATAATAAATACATACAATACCCGGACACAGAATTGACAATCGCGCTCATCACGATATGCACGGGTGTTAGTCAAAAATGTGTTACTCCGCAGTCCCGCAAATCCCGCAGCAATGGGATTGCCAAAACAGTGCGGAATCCCGCAATACAGTGATTAGAAGCCCTAATCCAGATTAACTGAGTTACGTGTTAGATTCACGAATCGCGACATATTACAACTAGCCAATCCAAGATGTACCTATTAATCTATTGCGATTAGCGACCTTGATTTGATCACGGTCTGTATTGACCACGGTTTATTCCACCTTGTTAAGAATATTCGTGGTTATTTTAAACTTTTTTGTTTTCTGTTTAAACTTTTAACTACTGATCCGATTTGAATGAGATCTACCCTATGCAACTGTATATTTTCTGGAAAGGTTTTAATGTATAAAATATTAAAGCTTATATACTACTAGCGGACGCCTCGCGGTTTCACCCGCGTATTTCCCGTTCCCGTGGGAATACAGGGATAAAAAATAGCCTATGTCACCTGGGGTTAGTGTATAGATATAGAAAACATATAGTAAATCAGTGAAATTTCCATCATTAAGCCGCTTATAAACGTCCGTTTTTTTACTGGATGCCGGACGTCTGTCGAACATTTGTCGCCGGGCCGGTGTCCGGTGAGTTAGAGACACTCATTGTAGTCATTGTAAGTCACGCAAAACTGTAGGTCCGGGCAACTCCATTAGGCGTCCGGTGAAAAAAACGTACGTATAAATGCAGCCTTAGTCATAATGTGCTCGATCAATAAATAAAACATATCCCTAGATTTTTCAACAAGCCCTTAAAGTTGACTCATTTTTTATAAAAAGTTATTTAGATCCCAATATGTTGGTTACGGGCCCTACTTTGTGAAGACTTGTAGCCTAATGCAGTCTTTAAAAAATGGCGATCTAAATTTTGATAAATCAATTTACTTAATGAGTTCATTGTAACCTTAAACTTGACCACGCTTTTCTGTTAAAGACAACACATTCGTTTATCTCTTTCTAAACAATGGATAATAAGGCAAATACGCAAATACTCGGTCTATAGTGCCGTGTTTATTATTGCATTGCCACAATAAGTATCTGTCATGTAGAGTCGGCCTGTGTTTGTCGGAAGCGGTAGTAGTTAGGTTCAATATAATGGGCGGATACCTTTTGTCGACAGCCTCTTCTGTTGTTGTGTTCAATTTCAATGGTTTGCTATCCTATTCAGTTAAAAAGGTTTTATTTTAATAATTTTTAAATGGAAATGTTGAGTCGTTGGCTCAATGGCAACCGAGCAGTTCGATATATCTGCGAGGTTAACCACTGTCGGTCCATAGATGGGTGACCGTTTACGAACATTGTCATACCTCTCTGTGCCTCGGTCGCCAGTTCTGTGCCCAATCTTTCTCCGGTCGTGATAGCTTTGTGTACCATCGGGCTATGAGAGTGAGGAAATAGAGAGTGCACTTGTGTCTGCGCATACACTTGTGCATTATAATATCTCCTGCGTATTTAGCTAGTCTTTAATGTGATAGGCCACTGTAACCGACATGAGTTGGGAGACCATTGTAAATGGGAAGGCGGTACTCTTTGATATTGCATTCATATATGTTTCAAAATAGGGTATGCGTTCATCAATTATGAGGGGTTCAGCCTTAATTGTGGAGGAGGCTTAAACTTAGAGAGGAGATACTTGTGCAAAGGTATCCCATGTTTCGTATGTAGATTTTATATTAGGTTAACACTAACACTAGGTTAAGATTGTAAGACTAACACTAAAATATGGAAATTTTTATTCCGAAATAAATGTTTATTATTATTATTATTATAAACGGCTTACGGAACGCAGTACGATGTAACGTTATACAGGTCGTTGGTATCGCATATTATTTCACAGAAAATCTACTAGATTTGACTGGCCTTTTGGTCTACCGGTAAGTAACCCTGACTGCTAAGCCGGAGGTCGTGGGTTCAATCTCCACCCAGGACACAGTTTTGTGTGATGAGCACGATGGTTTATTCTGTGTCTGGGTGTAATTTGTTTATAATACGTATGTATTTAAAAATATATATGTATGTTTATCAGTTGCCATAAAAACTCTGCTTAATTTGGGTTTAGATGACGTTGTGTGAGTCGTCACAAGGTATTAATATATAATTATAAGTTTGTACAACTTTTTTAATGGATTTTGGTTGAAAGGGTTTTAAAGTCTAAAATTTTTAAATCCATGTCTTTACTTGCTCAGGCAATAAATTCAAGTCTTTTCTGTAATTTGTTAATTGATCGGGTGTTTCATAATGTGAGGTATATACTACATAACTTTATTTTATCAACCCTGTGTGTTGTGTTTTAAATTGGAAACGGCTTATGTAGTAGAGAGAGAGTAGTAAAAAAACTTGTTTCTTATGAATGGGGTACTACTTTTACTTTGATTAATCAAAATAATATTAATCGAAGTGTCATCTAATACAAAGTCTATGTAGCTCTAAACCCTGATTCAGATTGATATTTTAGGTACCTACATATATTTAATTGAAACTAACTTCGGGCGGAGATATTCTAGCCGTACATTTGTAAGGTTAGATAAGTCGTCTCGAGTACCGAAATCACCTAAAAGCAAAGTACGGTCGCGGGGGCCGGCTACGAATGAAGTTTCATTCAAAAACATGCCTCGGATTGAGGTTAAGTGGCTCTGCGCAGGCGTGCGCACCGCGCATGCGCCCCAGACGCCTGTCTCGCAATGATTTCACCTACCTTCCGTAGCATTTTGAATTTTACATATGTTCACTCTTGTCATAGATATCGGCAATTATTTTTAATGTAGTCTTAGTTTTGTTCTTCATCTTGTCCTTATAGAATGCTTTAGATATTCCAACCATTTAAAAGCGTGTATTTTTCCATAACTTTGTTATCATTCCTGTTTAATTACAATGTGGGCGTAAAGCCGCAAGAATAAATGAAGCCTTTAATTAGGTTTCACATTCATATCGCCGGTTATGTAATTTACATTTTGAGATACATAAAAAATAATCTTTCATTTGATTATAAATACTAAAGACTAAAATAGAAAGTATTGGAAAAATAATAGTATTTAATAGATTAGGACTGAAAAGTAGATTTAAAAACATTAGTCGCCGACACCTTACCAAAGATTCGAGTGGTACTGTATTCGAAACAAAGGGAACAAAAGGCAGTGGAATTACGGTTTCAAGCCTTTCACAGCGAACTTCTTGTGGGGCCTTCATTAAAATCTGCGCTTATGTAATTAGATATACTTACATCTCGCAGTTTCCTCACACGAATTAGCCGGTGAGCTTCTTCCTTAGCGATTGTGTTCGTGACACAGTGAATGTGCTGGCTTGTCACACAATTTAATGTTGCTCTAGATACAAAGACTTAGTCCTAAGACTTGTCCGTCCATACTCGGCCATCGTTGCCAAGTTTAAAGTTGGAGGATTTAACAGATATTCTAGAGCTTTAAACAGGATTTCTAGATACATTACTTTTGTTTTAAGTGAGATTCAATGTTTGTGTTTATCAGAAAAATCATTTTCCAAATAAACTATTTGATTGATTGATTGATTCTGAATAAGACAGAAAAGAATAAGTAATATTTAGCAGTTTTTTATACCACAATGATTAAATTATGTTATTTTGATGACCATTCTAGGATTCTAAAGTTATTTAATTCAGTGTATTAATCAAATTAGTATTATTCTCATATATTTGAATCCTGGTCCAACGCTTATTCTACTTTTGAGTTAATCTATAACTCAGATAAAATCACATAGTCATCAATACATACTTTTCCTCCATCTTTAAAATATTATGTTTCCTTTATTACTCATTGATATAATTGTTTTGAAACTTATCTTTCGCTTTTTATCAAGAATTAAACACGTAAATAAAATATAAAGATACAATATATTTAGGTAGGTACCCAACGATTCAATCGAATTGCATCGATCGTGGTCACAGGGAATTTCTACTGAATTTTTCTTGAATTCAACTGAACTATAAGGAAAGTTGACTTAACGGCATCTACGATACATTTTTAAGAAACTCTTGCCCTTCTTTCCCGTAAATAAACTACCTCAGATCTCGTTATTGATTCTTCTCCGACAGGTCACCAGTATCAATGTACGAAGTTACTTTCTTGAACGACCGTCCGTTCTTAGTATAAATAACTGATCAAGATATGTTGTAAGAGGTAAGCCAATAACGTTTATACTAGAGGTGTAACTACGAACATCTGTAAAGGACTGTAGTGAAATTTTCCTGTTAGTAAAGCCGTGGTACGATGAAGCTGGCGCGGTTCGGCCCGTTTCGAGCGGCGTCGACCTGACCTACTTGGATTACGACCCACATTTATGCATACATTCGGGAATTTTAATATGACTTGTCACCATTTAGTGTGCCGAATGATAGTCTTATCTACATACTTGTAGTATTATATACAACAGTTAGTAACAGTGGGTACGTATTAACTCGTAAGTAGATAATACATAATAGAAATAAGAAATTTGAAAGATATGACGTAAAGAGTGGGGAAGTAAGTTTTCAACAAACCAAATGGCGTGGACGTCTGTCAAAAACTGATCGTGAATTTCAAAAACGTAACCGATTTAAATGGACGTCGTTTGGTTTTGGAATTTCAAACTGACGTTCATCTAGTCCAAATGGACATTTATAACGCCACGCCATTTGGAAGGTATGATCTGCATTGTCAGTGAGTGGGCTAAATAAGACGATAATAGTAATTGTGTCTATAGTTTATCCTTTCGTTTCGCTTAGAAAGAGACCTTTCTAACCTTTTTTTTTAACCAAAGTGTCAAACCATGGTTACCATAGTCGCAAAATAGAAAGATGGTCTCACAAAATGTCAAATTTGTTTTCTTTACTTCTTCTGTAACAAAGGACCTTGGAATGGAAATTTTTAAGTAGGCAAATCGCACCAATAAATGCTCAACCTCTTTTATAGTGTTGACAGCAGTCTTTAATATGAACTTTTTGCAAGACTATTTAGTTTAAAAAAAAAAAAACCCTAATAATTCAGTATAATAATTCAGTAGTTACAGCTAGCCCGTGGTTTGTATTTAATCTTATTTCTATACTAATTATTCATAATTTATTGGTTCATTCACGACATAAGCATGAATGTAAATTCAACTGGCCAGTTGTATACGAATCAAATGAATGTCTGCCGTTTTAATAATGCCGTGATTCCATCACGATTTTTATCTTCCTCTTACTTACTCATTAAATGGAGATAGACGACAGTAATCATTATCCTCTTTCTACTTTGACATTTTGCACACTTATATCATTATAATATCTCGTATTAAATAAAAAACAAGATTATTATTGGATAGAGCTTTACGTCATTATTATTTTTTCATTCAACCTTTATTTAAGTTACACGTAATTCAGGGAAATAATAGAGAATAGAGAAAAATACGAGAATTAATCACTGGCAGGTACAAACTTGACCCTTGAGGTAGGATGTACTTTTGAGATAAAAATCTGCTTATAATTTAACAGCAATATTGTAAAGATAGTCGTTTACTGAGGGACATTGCGTCTCGGTTCGACCTATGGTAAACAATTTTCTGGGCTTAGACAATGACTTTATATATACCCTTATTCGAATGTTTTGTTTTCTTTTATTCTAATTTGGAAATAGATTGAAAAATAAAAACAATAAAAACTGCATTTTAAACACTGAAATAATTTTTGAAATAGGTAGGTGCATACTATGTACCAACCCACAAACAGTACTATTTCTTTAGAATTAGTGAAGTACTGCTTACCTGCCCATACGAAGGTTAGTTAACTATTCTTTAAAATTATAAAGTTCTTAGTGAAACGCAAATGGTAAAGTAAAGAAGCTCGTCTCCAATGTGAAGTGAAGAGTCACTTTGGGCTTGTTTGCATACACGAGCGTAAGGCAACTTCTCACAAATTAGTGCTCTTGTAATAGTACGGGTTATAATGTTAACCCTACACGACTACGTAGCGAACACACACATACATTTGCGTAAGTACCCTGACATTACTTGTGCAAATACCTATGTAAATAGGAGAATACAATAGATGTATGTTAAAGTATATATTTATACGTTTAGCGAAGTTGTTACTTGGCATCGTTTTATTCCAATCTCAACTGCACCAAAGCGAATGTTTCAAAATTCTTTTGCCGCTCGAGATCACAAATAGATTTTACAATACGTTCTCCACTAGGTTGTAGAGTTAGATAAATATTATATTTTAGGTTTATAGAGGCAGTCATTTTGAATTTGTACTTACTCGTATAGACAAGTTTTAACAAACATTTTTGGTTTGTCTCGTCTTGTTGGCCTTAGTACGAAAATGATTTAAATTTTAAAATATGATACCTCATTAAATTGTAGCAATTGAAATGTTTTAAATGGTGAAAATCTGTAATTGAAAGTAGTCGTTGCAGGTTGTTATTGCAAAAGGGTCGGAAACGCGCCAGTGTTCGCCTTTAATGTTGCAGGCGTCATAGGCTATGGTAACCGCTTACCATCAGGTGGGTCGTATGCCTGTTTATCACAGTAGTAGTAAATAAATATGGAACGCTGAAGAGCACGTTTTTGACTTGAGTATATTTAATTTGCATACAAATTCTTCAGAACAAAGGATCTTACAATGAACATTTTATTATTAATTTTTACTCGTTGCAGATTTATACACCGATTTCCGATATAGATTTGCCTGAATGAATTTTCGCACATTTTAGATTTATTAACATATAAGCATATATAACACACACATAGAGAGAGTGGAGGATATGGTGTCACGTCCTATACAAAGAAGAGGATCCTCAGATCAGGCAAGGTGATCATGCCTGGCGGGACGCGGCACGCCTTGCATAATATAGCTAGCAGATGTGAGAACTTTACTTGCGCGATTCAGTATTTGAACCGTTCTTGAATTATTTACGTGGGTATCGCATATAGTTTCATTGGGTTAACAAGATAATCGAAGAGTTTGTCAACTGTATTATGATCTAGTGTTGACGGGCCACCCGAACTGCGTCAACGCGTTTACATAGTCATGTTTTATTAATGTGATGCATAAATTACTTTGTGCAACGCTCGTTTAGTGCCGGGGAAATTACCGAGGCCTCAGTCTTGTGGAATACTTTGAAGGTTACCATATTGAGACGGGACCGTGGCGCTTTGATTGTTAATTTAAACTGGTAAGGCTTCACTACATGGGATGGGTTGTGGTTTGAAAACGTGAATAATTCAGTTATTGTTTCCATCATGACGTTATAATGCTTTGTATAAGTTAAAACTATAAATTTGGTATTAACAGAATTTTAATTGTTGGTTAGATTTCATGAAAATATTGTCGAATACCCTTGAGATAAGTAGGTAGCTAGTCGACCCGTGACCACGATCGGTGCAATTCGATCGAAACGTCAGGTAAATAAAAGGTTCGTACCTTTGAATAATTCACGCGATTAAGTCCCGAAATATATCTAGTAAGTAGTGACGGTAAACATATCTATATATTTGAATTTGTACTGTCACCGACATTGCTAAAAATATTATTAATTTCGCCAACAGTGCTGCCTGCCGAATTAAACAATGACTGAACTACTACGAACTACTGATTAATCCCAATGTCGTAAATCAAAGAATTATGAAAATATGAACATTCGAATTTTATATCCATAAAACTGGAATGCCGATTTGATAGTAGAAACAACATACTTTTTGACGTGGTAAAGTCTTATAAATCGATGACCGGCTACACTCACGATAAACCATCATCTGCTGATAGGCTGAAGTATCATGGCCATTGGGCGCATGCGGCTGGTTCTACTATGTCAATGTTTTGGCGATTGCAGCGACTTGCGCTACAATTAATTGATGGTTGGTTATTCAATGTCATCAACGTTTTCTTATGACGTTATCACGTAAAATTATCTTCCGTAAACCGACTTTACAGACAACGTGGTGACGTCCAGAAGTCTTAATATAATGTCATATCATGTTAAAACAATGTTGCGGAACCCAAAAACTTTAAAGTAAAGTGAAAACAAAGACTAACAGAGCTGTATGTAACATGAGCTAAGTTGCCGAAAGTCGCTCGTTATAATTAAAGGGTCGCGAAAATTAATACCGTCTCTTTTTGTGGCGGTCGACGGTCGGGCGAATTGTCCAGAAGAGTCCCGTCGAGCTCGGCCGACTTCTACAACAAATGTACTATTGTAGTATTTAATTAACGCTACCTTATAAAACAATGTATTACAAATTAGTTCGAATGCATTGTAATGTAGGCGGAAGGTATACAGCAGCGTAGCGCTTCGTAGCAGCGTAGACGCCACTTTTTAATTTAAGCTCTTTTGAATAATAGGAATAAATTTTTTGTAATTTATTATAAAGAATTTTTATGCTGGTAATTATACATATGACTTTAAAATGTTTAGAGGATAAATTCGTCCCATGCGGGACTTGAACCCGCGACCTTAGGGGTACCGGCCCTAAGCCGTTTACTAACTCCGGTATCGGGACATATCCGCCAGCTAAAGTCGAATGTAGCCTTCACATGATACGATTTTTATGGCAAATGGTTCAAGTCCCGTCTAGGTCCTTTTTCACGATCACGATTTTCACGTCCGTGACAAGCCCGTGCAAACTCGCGCATGCGCGGAGTGCTCAAAGATGTCCTATCATGTTAAAACATAATATTATAAAGAATATTTATTAATAATTTATTATAAAGAATTTTTATGCTGGTAATTATATATATGACTTTAAAATGTTTAGAGGATAAATTCGTCCCATGCGGGACTTGAACCCGCGACCTTAGGGGTACCGGCCCTAAGCCGTTTACTAACTCCGGTATCGGGACATATCCGCCAGCTAAAGTCGAATGTAGCCTTCACAGGATACGATTTTTATGGCAAATGGTTCAAGTCCCGTCTAGGTCCTTTTTCACGATTTTTATTTCGTGTCCGTGACAAGCCCGTGCAAACTCGCGCATGCGCGGAGTGCTCAAAGATGTCCGCCGCGCACACGGGTTCTCTATTTACCATTAAGACAAGATTTTGATAGTTCGAATGGGCTTGCCGCGAAAACGAAAAAAAAGGACATGAAAAATGTTAAGTAGTTTTGATCGCATTTTTAGGCTTTCAAGTGTTTACATAATATATACTATGTATGATGCTGTAGCAAAGTAAAGTAGAAAGTAGGTATGCTTACTGTATATATTTATACCTAGTTTATTGTTATTTGCATGTTGATGTTGGCAAAGTTGCTACTAAGTTGCAACCGAACTAAAACAAGCTAAAAGTATATGAATGAATGAAGATGCTGCTGCATTATATTACAAGTAATATACGTACATAGTTGCAGTTGTAGTGTGCCTTCTTCTTCTTCTTTCTTCTAAATAGTAGATTTTAATGGCATTTCTATCATGTTTATCTTGAACTTAAAATCGTAATAATTAGACAAACCGGCAAACAAACTAGGCGGACACTATACTTTGGCAACCAGACAACAGAACCATACTTATGTATATTAATTAAACACATTTAATTACAGACAAAAAACAAATTACACCCAGACACAGAACAAACAATCGCGCTCTTCACACATAGATCCTAACCAACAACCTTTGGCCTCGCCAACTAACTATTTTAAAACTTGAAAGCTTTGAAATGTTTTGTTACAAAACGTTTACCAGTTTACCAAATTAGGGACATACATGTATTACAAAATGGGGAATATTTATAATATAATTATGAATATCCGAAAGCCATACAATGAAATTGGTAGCGGTCCCGGTTGGGGTAAAAACGAAGCAATTATGTAACGGCGTCAGCGAATTAGTGTTTGTGTTGGCGGCGGGCCAAGTGCAGGCTGCTGCGCCCCACTGCGGACCGACGACGTACGCCCATGTCTGATCAAATGTACATTTTGTAATGTTACAGTTTTACACTGGAAATATATACACTACTTCTTTGTATCTTAGGCATTTAATCAGGGCGGTTCTCTATAACTTAGGCGAATATAATCGAGATTGAGAGTGTGTTTTGAGTTGAATATCTTGCAAATGCATAAGGTGTAAATGTAAAAGTAGTGGTTTTAGGGGGGGGGGGACCCTACCAAAATACCAGAGGCCTCCCGTGTCGTGTGCCTTTACACCTACAGTTTGTGTATTTCTATGTTTTGAGTTGAAGAACTTACAAATAATATTACTTCTGTCGGGTCAAGTATTCATCCCGAATCGAAATCCAGGTTTATTAGCATTTGTTCTGTAGCCATTTTGGCTACAGAACCCTAATAAAATTAAAGTATTTTATACATATACTTCACGAAATTAATATTTAGTTAAAAACTTAGTCTTATCCATCCATTAAACCTTAAAATTAATTAAACTTAATTAAATTTAATCTCATGCATTCATTTAAAAAAATGTTTATCTGTAAAGTCAGTTTATAATTTTACGTGATAACACAACACATTGATGACATATCGACAATCGACAACCAATCAATAACGTGACTGCTTAGCGGCCAATCAATAACGTGACCGTTGCTATGTGACACTGAATTTTAAATTTTTCAGTTTTTAATAAATTTATAGACGTTATCACCTTAAAAAGTTAATAAATCAATGTTCTTCTACAAATTACGAAAATTTATTCTGACGTCTTCCGAAATATGTTAAGGTTGACTTCCGACCCCATCCGGCTGGAGGACAGACTGCCGATTGACCTCTGTAACCCTCATACCGGTAACGTTACGTTACTCCAGTCAACAATTGTCGTATGTGCTAAAATTTGCTTCATTTATTTATTTCATAAAAAAGAAGAGGGAATCCTTCAGGGAAACTCAGTGTATCCAACATAAAGATATCTTTTCTTTAACATTATAAAATAGTAATTTTGTGTCTGCGCCATTGAAGATATTTAAAAAAAGTGATTACCTGTAAAGTCGGTTTACAGACGTTAATTTTACGACATTGTAATAAATAACCATGTCTGTGACAGCTTTTTTTTAAATTTCCAATTGTATCACATGTCGCTGTAATCGCCAAAACATTGATGACATTGAAAATATTAAAAAAAATATATTGCCTGTAAAGTCGGTTTTCGGACGATAATTTTACGTAATATGAAAACATTGATGACATAGTAATAAACAACCATGTCTGTGACAGCTATTTTTTATTTTTTTTAAATTTCCAATTGTATCGCATGTTGCTGTAATCGCCAAAACATTGATGACATTGTAATAAACAACCATGCCTGTGACAGCTATTTTTTATTTTTTTTAAATTTCCAATTGTATCGCATGTTGCTGTAATCGCCAAAACATTGATGACATTGTAATAAACAACCATGCCTGTGACAGCTATTTTTTATTTTTTTTAAATTTCCAATTGTATCGCATGTTGCTGTAATCGCCAAAACATTGATGACATTGTAATAAACAACCATGCCTGTGACAGCTTTAGTGGACCCGAGTGCATGCGCCTGACGGCCACAATACTTCAGCCAATCAGCAGGCGGAATGTGACAAACCGAGACACTTTTTCGTACAACGTTATCACGTCAAAAATTGTCTTATAATTAAGTGTCTGTTTGTACGAGAATGACAAAAATCTTCATAAAAAGTATTTGATTACTTTATTGTATACTAGCGGACGCCACGCGGTTTCACCCGCGTAGTTCCCGTTCCCGTGGGAATATAGGGATAAAAAATAGCCTATGTCACCCGGGGTAACGTAGCATCACAACGATGAAAGAATTTTTCAAACCCGTCCAGTAGTTTCGGAGCCTATTCAATACAAACAAACAATCAAATCTTTCCTCTTTATAATATTAGAATAGACAGATTTTAAGATAATATTTTCTAAACTATATTTAGTTTAGAAAATATTATCATAAAAAAATTATAGCAGTAGGTATTCCTACAGCTATATTTTTTTTCAAAATCCGTTATGTATAACTGTAATTATCAGCTAAATCTTCATTATACTTGGCTCAATTTAAAGGTTACAATATTGCGTTTACGCAGAAGGAGAAAGTCAGGCATAAGCTAGTTTAACAACAAAAATAAAAAGGTTTTAACATTATCGGAAAAAAACTGAACGGAGGTATAAAATAAAAAGGATTTACAGTTATCAGAAAATTATACAACTATAACTTTAAGCGCCCGGGGTAGTATTTCCGGGTTTCTATAAGGAGGTTATAAAAATATCAGTCGGTTGAACATCGATAAGTGAATAAATCGAGTAGCGAGTAGAGCGGTAATCGATGGCTCGCGGTTGAACGGTTAAAAGCACCTGTCTCATCGTAGGCGGGTAGCGACTACTTCAAAATGCTAGTGTACTCCGGAGCGAACGTTTTATTTATGGGGCTATTGGGTAGTTGACTACAATAAAAGTAAATTATTTTATACTAATCAGGTAACAGCAGATCTTAAAATGCTCTAAAAATAAGTGTTCTTTTACATTTTAACATGTTTTTGGATTTAAAAGCATGAAAATGAATACTAAAGATTTGACGATAGGAATTTATGACGTCATAGGTTCCTATTCCATACACATTTCTATAGAGCTTGTCGTTTTGACATTTCATAAAAAGAGACTGATTTGACTTGAAAGTCAACATCCCTATTATACTTATGACTAACTAAAAACAAAAATAAAAATTTCCAAAATATCCATATGCAAGTCGGACCCGTACACATAATGTTCCAAATTTAAATAAAATTTAGCAAGGAGATATGGTTTTGGTATGGGCCGGGCATAGGGTTTTTTTATCTTGTTAAACGACGAATAGACCGGTAGGAGAGCGCCAAAAATGCAAGCATTTTAAAGACTGCCTCTGTGGTGCGGTGGGAGTGTGTCTGACTGTGGAAATCGAACCCACGACCTCTTGCGTAGAAGAGGTCGTGGGTTCGATTACCACACGGCACACCACTTTGTGCGATCCATAAATTGTTGTTCCGAGTCTGGGTGTACTTTGTGTCCGTAACTTATATGTTTGTAAAGTCCCCCGCGACATCGGGCTTGTACCCTACTGCCGGAGTCACCTATTTTTATAAAAAAGGCTGATTTTTTGATATTACGTCACATTAATGGAGTAAAGAAATACCCTTCCATCCGACAGCTGGATTTCTTAGCGTTTGGCGTACAGGACTTTAATCGGCTACTGATGGCATCTGTTACAGAGTTATGCTGACTGACTGATGGTATGATTCTGATAATATTCTTCACCAGTTAGACTAAATACCCACGCATTCGATGCCACGCGCAGATTAAGCACGATTAAAGAATACAACTTTAACGCGTGACGAACACGCCTGGTTACAAGATTTTGCATGGCTAACGAACGTAAATCTTTTTTTGGATTAATATACTGCTAGAAAAATAATTTTCGAGTTTTAAAAAGCAGTTTCATGATATATTTAGTTCATTTAAAAAAAAATCCCTCGGCGCCAAATGCTAAGGAATTCAGTTGACTGACGTAAGGGTATTTCTTTACTCCTAATGTGACGTAATATGAAAAAAACCAACCTATAAAGGGTACTTGCATACTAACACGTGAGGAGGTGAGTTGAAAGATAGTTACAATAAATAAAATATATAAAGTTAGTTACTAACAAAAATTAAATATATTTAAATTATGCCCTAATGTATTATTTGCGCAAATACAATCTTTCGGTATAATTTATTTACCTGTTGATCTATCATTAATACCTAGTAATTAAATATTCATGAATGAAATGGAATGTTAAATAGCTATCAATTTCGATTATTTGGGAGTTTGTACAAAACCGGTACTGAAATACCGGTGTTTATCGATGCCGGTTTTTATTATTATTATTTTGTTAATTTTGTACAGGTAATCAAACTTGTCTTTAACATCTATTCTAGTAATAGATTTAATAAAGTTGTAGAGGTAATTTGTTTGTATAATCACCTTATTCTTTGAAAACACTGGACCAATTTAGGCAATATTTGGTATGAAGATAGCTTGAAGTATGAGGAAGGTTATTAAGGCTTTATCGCCGATCCGATTCATGGCAGCAAAGTCGTAGGCAAAAGTTAGTGACAATATAAAAAATTGTTGGTGCTTCTGAATGCAGTCGCATAATCGCCTGCAGTGGAACACGAACGTTCACTAGCGGCATCGCGAACCGCTTCTAATTGGGAGCTTAATGTACCAAACCATGTGTAATGTCAACATAATTGGTAGGGATGGCCCACTTCGCCTATATTGTAATTATTATGGAACGGATGATCGCTTTTCTTCTATGTTATCTGTTATGTCGTGGATTATATAATTTTAACATCAATCAATGTATTGCAGTTCACTGCTCTTTTGGGCTTCGCAATTCTCGTTACAAGTATTTTCCGTCGCCCGTATACATGCTATCTTTATGAGAGTTTCAAGATATGCTTTCCATCTGGCTAGGGCTTCACAGATATTAATAACTTCATGACTGCAATTTATGTATTCATTTAGTATCAAATATGACTTTGCATAGTATACTTGTGCAACCGCTTGCGTGCCAGTCTGACTCAGACAGGGTTTCGTAGCATCGTAGCAGCTTTCATTTTTGTAAAAATTCCCACTTGATGGTCACACTTGTTCCCAAGAAATGATTCTTGACGTTAAGCATACAATTAAAAACTGTTCTTAAAAGGGTCCAATGAATCCTTTTTAAGTATTCTAAATGGTTGTCTGTAAAGTCGGATTACGGAGGATAATTTTACATGATAAAGTCATAAGAAAACATATCGCCATTCGTGTTGCTTAGCAACCAATCAATAACGTTAGTTCCAATTGTATCATGTCACTGCAATCGCCATTCGCTGTAACTTAGCAACCAACGTGACTTTTTTTAGACACTTTTTCGTAAATCGAAGATAGGGTGGTCATTGATTTATAACACGTTATCAAGTTAAAAATAGTTTAAAACAACACATACCTAGGTGATGATACCCTAACTATTTTTTTACACAAATACAATTACAAAAAAAAAGTAATGTCTCTTGTTTAGTTTTAAGACACATATCGGACGTCAAAATAATTGTATCTAATAATACACTGTAACACATCTGTACTTTAATAAAGTAGAAAGGACGGACTTGAAAATTATGGTCTAAAATTGAGTATAGGGCGCAGTAGTCAGCCGGCGGGCGACGATGTTCCCTACTCGTGCACGCGCCACTTCTTCACGGAAAAGAAACACTTGAAATTCGTCTACGTCGACTCGCCTACTTTACTTTAGGCCCTGTTCAATTTTGAAAGCCAAGTTAGCTAGTCACGTTTCGATTTTTATTGTATATCGATTAAAAATCAAGTTCAAATCGATTTTTCATCTGATATACATAAGTATGCTCAGGTATACGTTGTTTGTACACAAATGCTCCCATGTATATGGGAAATGCGTTAAACATATGGGTACCTACGTACTTTCATTGTTTGAGTCGTGGAGTGTCCTAGACAGCCGTATCTATCAATTAAATCTCGATAGGGAGACAGGGAGTTATTGTATTGAACAAAGGGTGTGTTCAGTTTAATCGCAGATACTTTAATTAGGAGAAGAGGACATGTTGACTATTGAAGAGATACTTTGGAAATATTCAGACTTTTTATACATATATCTACAATTCAGAGTGCTTTATGATTACGTATTTTCTAGTGTTTTGGCATTGAAACTTAAACAACTATGTAAAAAAACGTATTTGTTTTCAGAAAAATAATTGAAATCTCAATTTCTATTTTATTAGTAAGTGCTCTGTTTAAGTAAGTATCAATTCGACCCGGTTGGGGAATAGCAGCGATCGACTGTGTAATAAATAACCGCAACACAATCGGATTTTAGTGTTAAAGATCAGCTAATTTAGCATTAGCAGAGTGAATACGTTTATTGGAGTTTGCTTTTATCGAAGCGTTAGCTTCCAGAATTAAACATGCAATCGTACATTACGTGTGCGTTTCCACCGTTTCGCACTTTACCGGTAACATTAAATAGGCCATCGTTCTGTTTGAGTTGAAATCATAAAAGTTGTTCTCGTCTATTAATCCGTGGAGCGGGTGTGGGCGCGGGGAGGTCGGGGGCGGGTGGCGCCGATCAAACAGGCCGGGGAATCAATATGGCCGCCGCCCAGCTGATCCGTGACCTCCGCATCCCGCGCCCCCGCGCACCTCACACTCCTGCCGTCCTGCCGTCCCCGACCCGCCGAGCCACCAACTTGACGCTTCTCTTTGCAAGTTTTCTCATGACGATCTCGATGTTGCTCACTGACTATACTTACTCCGCACTTACTTATATTTTCCGCCAAATCCGGCATATTAATTAGGAGTAAATTCCGTTGTTGTATATCTTGCCTGCCAAGTACAACTTATTACTCTTGGTGCGTACTTTCCCTGAATTCATTGCAGGCTAATATTTTTTCAATCAAATGATAATAAAATTGACTTGCTTAAAAACTACCTTATGGAAATACGTTCGTTTTGCTGAGTTTATGACATCTATAATACTGTGACGAACAGTAACTTTTTTATTGTAAGTACGATGTATTACTTACCAAAATTCATGATTGGGATTATATGTACTTATTTACCTTCTTCTTTTTAGGTTTGCATTTAGAAAAAAATACCTGAAAAGGAATTTGTAATAATTCAATCGAAATGCCTGTTTATATTTTAGATTTCAAAATGACCAAGCTTTATTTAAGTTTTATTCAATTCTATATCATCAGACAAATACCTTACATTTCTCATTCTCTTTCTTGTTTACATTCTGGCTTGAAGGTTTTCGATTAGAGCAGATTATAAAGGGGTGAAATGTTGGAGGCTCTTCAAAAATATCTTGTGTAGCATGGTAATTACGGCTTACCCCTTATCTATTTGGCTTGATAAGTTCAACAAGGGAATGGCTAATACTGCGAACAGTGCATTAAGCTCCTGTACGAACATTGCTTTGGTAGGTAGCTTTTCTCTGATTTTACGAGTAGCAATTATGAATGAGCGTTGAGGCATAAGACGATTAACAAGGTTAGTTTGTAAAGTGCGGTTAATTAAAAGTTACGAGGAAAACAGACAGCCGCTGCATCGCGCCGTAAACGTTCTCTTTATATCTATAAAATAGGTAGTTATGAGTTGTGAGTTCGGAGGTCCACTTTATAGAGATCAAACAAATCGATGAATCAGCAACGTTGCTGCAGTTCAGCACAAAGATGGGTGACTATTTTTTAAACATGAGGGCATAGAAACTGTCGATTTTATTGGCCTGTAACCTTGCCCTGGAATGTGATGCCGGTTCGTGTCCATGTCAAACATTAAAATTATTGGCGATAATAATCCATTAAAATGAACTTTAATACAATAATTTCATTTTTAGATACCAAGGTCTTAACTTCAAACATTTCTATCTTTTAATAAATGCGATTTATTGTATTAATACAGAAAGCAAGAAATGCCTTTAAAATTACTATAAAATGGTAAGTTGTGTTAAAGTTCATTAACTTTAGCATTTTTGAGAGGCAGAATCAGTAGCTTTATTCAGAATAGTGACAAAACAAGCACATATTTCCGGTTTAATAGAAAATGACCTTGAAATATTTTAGATAAGTCAGATAGTCCTTGAGATTTGGAAATTCTAACGAGTTTGTACTAGCGAACGATTTTAGACGCAAACTCAACTGCTTTTGCGGCTTCCTCCCTAAGGTTGATGTTTGGTCTGAATTCTGTCTATCCCAGAATATCTTCATATATCTAGTCTAAATATGGTTAATTCTAATATATTTATGTTTTAGTTCACGCTTAGACGACCAACGCGTTTACCTACGTGTATATTTAATTATGTCTGTAAATCTTTGGACACACTTAAGTAATTTGTGAAGAAGAAACCTCCGGATTGCTGTTAGCTTAGGGCCGCCATGCCGGTACACCGGGACATGTCCTGGTTTAAAGCGTTACGTCCCGGTGTCCCGGTTAATATGCCATTTGTCCCGGTTTGATAGTTAGGTGTAAATGGACGAGTCGTATTCCACCGATATCGAGGCGAAAGAACGAAATCCATTCAGTGTGAGCACAGTGAATAGCATCATCCAATGCATATACACATGTGCATAGAATTTTGTAATTACTTTGAAGGTGAAAAGCAACTTCAAAAAGTCAAAACCTCAGAAAGAAAAGAAAAGTGGCACTGATAACGCGAACAGATAGAAGTAATTCATACTTCTCTTCTCAGTGACTTCTGAATATGAATAAGAGCAAACATTCTCTTTTTTATTGAAATTCTCTTACTCTAATATTTTTTAAATTAAGGGTATATTTTTAGTTTTAGTAAATGTATATAGAAAAATGACACTTAAAAGTTCCAAACTTGACTTCAAACCAGGAATCTCTCGATTGTCAATTAATCATTCAATAACTTTTTTGTGCTTGTACTTACGCAGAAAACCTTCCGACCGCCAATCAATTACATAATTATCAAGGACGTGTTGTCCAACACCATTGGCCCTGACATTGTCATATACGTCTGCATAGCAACAGACTGGACCACGAGATCGATCCGTACTACGTGAGTACGGAACGGGTTACTGGGTTTCATATTAAAATAGCAGTTACTACGTTGCCGTAGTGCCGTATTGACATCTGACTGAGGCTCGATATCAATTCCCAGAAAATCTTGTACAATGATGGCGGCCTGTTTGTTTATTTGTAACCTTAGTAATCTACAATGTGTAACAGAAAACATCATGGTGTCATAGCTGATATCATTATTATTACATAGTTATAGCACATTCTTTTTGTCAAATTTCAGTAGCGGAAGCATACCTCCACTGGGTTTCACTATCTTTTCTTTCGTTTTCGCGTCAAGCCCGCGCATAACTGTCAAAATCTTGTCATAATGGTTTAAGGAGCAGGTACATTTTTGAGCGCACCGCTCATGCGCCAATTCGCGCGGGCTTGCCACGAAAACGAAAAAAAACATAGTGAATAAGGACCCTGGTGCAAAATTGAATAATTATGATATAGAATTTTTAAGTCTTACTTTTTTAAAATAATAACTTTTTTATTAATAAATATAGTATATGCACTCAGTATCATGGGCACATACCCACCCATGAATATGATCACACTTTTCTGTTACACGTTGTATAAAGTACTAGCTGACTCGTTCAACTTTGTATGCGCCAATTTTCCCCGTTTTTGCAACATTTTTCATTGTTGCTCTTTTGCTGCATTTTTCATTGATCGTAGCGTGATATTACATAGCCTTTCTTGATAAATGGGCTATCCAACAGTAAAATATTTTTTTCAATTCACTCAATCAATAGTTCCTGAGATTCAAACAAACTTTCAGCTTTATAATATTACTATAGATCAGCTATACTCTAAGTGTGTTCCGCGGAACCCTAGGGTTCCGTGATACCTCTGTCGGGGTTCCGCAAGAATTTAGAAATAAAAAAATCAAAACACCTCTCTCTGGTCGCTCCGCGGCTGTGCGGACTCCGCGGCCGCGCGGAGACAAAACGCTATGAATGTTATTTATTTATTTATTTGTATTTGTATAAGCTTGTGTTACATTAGCTGGTACAATATCTTATAAGTTTGGTCTCAACAATTTTATACTTGTACAACGCGTTCGCTCTAAGTTTGCCGGTCTGTGGAATGCGCGTACCCTCCCCCACGTGACAACAAAACTTATAATGTGTCATAGTTTTACCCAAATATCTACCGTACACAATTTTTGTTGTTACAATTAAATAAAAAATTTCGAACGTCATACACTCATACCTATCGCCAGCGGCAAACTTAAAACGAGCGGGTAGTATACTTGTAAGCGCTCAGTCTCTTTGATAAAAGCCGCCTCTGAATTAGACGCTATAGTTGTCAACAAGCGACTTTCGTCTCTAACTTCAAAGGATAAAGTCGATATTGTTTACAACGCTATTTTTAAATTTCTGTTTTTATTTTTGCTTTTTGTTTATCAAAGGTGCCGACTCGAGTATTTTCGAGAATATTTGAGATCGAGTCTAGGACTAAGTATAAAAGCGGCGATCGTGCGTTGGCGTCGTCAGTTGATGATTAGCGTTCGGAGCGATAAGTTACTACCTACTTACAAGCTCGCTAGCGAGAAACTAGTGTTCATTGTTTTACTGCCTGCTGTATTCTGTTGTCTCAGTTTTATACATTTCTTCCCTGTAGGTTCTAAATTTAGTCTCTTATACGCAGTAACGATTGTGCATTATTTAAACCCCACTATCCTGACTTGTAACATTATAAATAAAGAAGAATGGAACGTTGGCTTAAAGGTGTTAAACGTGTTCCAACAACATCTTCTAATGACGCTGAATGTTCAAAAGCAATGCGCGCGGAGAATTTAGCAATCACCGATCCAGAAGATGATGCCACGAGTGCCACGACGTCAAGCTCGACGGTTTCAAAGACGAAAAAAAGGAAGTATGATGAATCTTATATCAGTTTCGGATTTGTTGATTCCAACGGCTCACCTCTCTGCATGCTCTGTAGTAAACTGCTTCCTAATAGTTCCATGGCACCTGCCAAATTGCGTCGACATTTAGAAACCGTACACCCCGAGACTAAAGACAAGAATAAAGAATTTTTTGTTCGCAAAAAAGATCAGTTATTAGAAAGTCAAAAAAATATGATGCATGTAACACAAACTACCAACGAAAAGGCCACGGAGGCATCATATTTAGTTAGCTATCGCATTGCACAAGCAGGTGAAGCGCACACTATCGCTGAGAAATTAATAAAACCATGTGTATTAGACATAACAAAATGTATGCTTGATGAAAAATCTGCAAAGCATCTTTCTACTGTTCCGCTATCAAACGATACTGTTTCACGACGAATCCATGATCTGGCAAGCTACGTCAAACAAGAACTAGTTACACGTCTACAAAATACACGATTCGCTTTGCAAATGGACGAGTCGACTGATGTCGCTGGTTTGGCTATCCTGCTGGTTATTGTGAGATATCCATATAAAAGTTCTTTTGAAGAAGACATGCTTATGTGTTCATCGCTGCTTACAAACACTACCGGGGAAGAAATTTTTAATAAAATAAATATATTTTTTGAAGAACATAATCTCAGTTGGAACAATTGCATTGACATTTGTACAGATGGGGCCAAGGCGATGACAGGTAAAACAGCAGGAACAGTGTCACGAATGAAAAATAAAGCGCCTAATTGTAGTTCCAGTCATTGTATTCTGCATAGACAAGCACTTGCGATGAAGCAAATGCCGTCTAATCTAAAATTAGTTATGGATGAAGCGGTAAAAATAATTAATTTTATCAAATCACGACCACTACAATCCCGATTGTTCTCATTATTGTGTGAAGATTATGGCAGCAAACATAAAACACTGCTGCTCCATACAGAAGTGCGATGGCTGTCTCGGGGAAAAACTTTAACAAGGCTCTTTGAACTTAGAGCCGAGTTACAAATGTTTCTTTCAGCAGATACTTCTTTTAATTTGAAGGACCGTTTGTATGATAAAACTTGGTTGTTCCGATTGTCTTTTATGGCGGATATCTTTCAAAAACTTAACGAATTAAATTTATCGTTGCAAGGTAAACAGACAACAGTGTTTCAGGCCTATAATAAAATAACTGCTTTTAAAAGAAAATTAGATTTTTGGATCATTTGCATTGGTAAGAAAGAAATAGAAAGTTTTACGTTACTCAGTGAGTTTGTTAGCGAAAACGACTCAGAAATGTTTGAAGATAATGTGTTTGAAGAATTGGTCCAATATCTCAGTTCGATGCGCGCATCTTTTGAAAAGTATTTTCCCGAAGAACACAATACAAAAATTAAAGTGAACTCCTGGATTCATAATCCTTTTTTACCCAACTTGGAAAAGCCTGAAAACATGTCAAATGAGATATATGAATCTCTTTTAGAAATGTCATCAGACACAAGTATGGAGTCATTGTTCAAAACGACGCCTCTTAATGATTTTTGGTGCAGAATCCAAGATGAATATGCAATGCTTGGCCAAATGGCTCTGGATATTCTTCTCCCGTTCCCAACTACATATTTGTGCGAAACAGGATTCTCTACCTACGCAGCCACGAAAACAAAATATCGCAATAGACTGGACGCCGAAGCTGATATGAGACTCCAACTTTCTTCCATCAAACCTGATATCAAGCAATTGATGAAAAATAAAAAACAGTTTCATACCTCCCACTAGTTAGATTTTTTCTTTTTTAATGTTTTCTATTATTGTCCTTACCAAGTGGTGAAGGAAATAATAATTAGTAACTGATACATTGTACTTCTATTATGCTGATTAATAAAGAATACACTTATAAAAATAATTGTTTTATTGTAGGGTTCCATCAAGTATTTTGCTTCCCAAAAGGGTTCCGTCATTTAAAAAGTTTGAGAACCACTGCTATAGATAATAAAATGAGACTCGACCATTAGTTTAAGCTATCATACTCCTAAACTCTTATTTATAAGCAACGTTTCAGTAAACGAAATGTTTGTACTATTTTAAATGTCTTAAGAATGAATGATACAAAGTACCAAATAGCCGTAACACTTCTGTTAAGTGCATACAAGAATGTGGCATATAATTTATATTAAAATCTAGGTAAACCGGTATTGTACAAAAGCTAAGGAGAGAGAGACGTGGAATCTTTTGATAAATTGTTACATATCACTCCGAGTCTCAAACAATCAAAATAATGCTGACCCTTTTAAGATTTTGAATTTGTTTTCCCCATTTGGCAAAAAAGCACAATTGGGTCTTCTCAGGAAATGTCCGGCGTTGTGTTGGAATTGTAAAATATAAATTATGGCGAGAGTTAAGGTTATGTGAATTAGAAATAGGCTCAGTATAGTTTTATTTGTTCGCAGACGTACGGCTAGTAAATCAGATAAGGTTGCGGATGGCTCACGGCAACTGCGCTATCTCCAGCTATCTCATAGGTATATTATACCAATAGGTACCTAGGACTCGAGCTCAACGGTTTACCGATCAACTTTAAACATTGCTTCCGTGTTCTTCGTCTTATCATTCGTAACTTTTTAAATAGATGTTTTTCTTTCCATTCAATTCATGACTTTAGTTTTTAAATGTGTTTTGAAGTGGAATAAAATCGGTTTAACGATCACTGTTTACTACAGTTTAATCAGTTTGCAAAACATTTTTGTTTTTTTTTGTAGTGACCTTTTAAGAGCCTTTACACACCACGTTTTTTTTAAGTTAAAATTTGATTAGCGGCGTTGTGCACTTTCTTTGGTATGGATAAAAAAATGTTAACTCGCGTCAGGATCACGTGACCCTGTTCGAAAATTCGTAGATTACGTGACCCTGATCGAAAATTCGTAAGACGGAGCCTGTGTCGCGGGGGACTTTACAAACATACAAGTCACGGACACAAAGTAAACCCAGACTCGGAACAACAATTTGTGAATCACATAAAGTGTTGTCCCGTGTGGGAATCGAACCCGACCTACCCATCGACCTCTTGCGTAGCAGTCGGACATACTCCTACCGCGCCAAATTATAGCGTAAGTGTATAAAAATGTTAAAGGTTTTGTATCGATATTCATTCAAAACAGATCAAGATTAGAAATACTAAGTGGGCGAAAGACTGAAGTGGGCGAAAGTAGGGGTCACAGTTCTAACCTAACGAAATCGATTTAGTGTATTATATTCTAAGCAGTATGTTACGGTTCACAATCTTTCGATTCGAATTATTTTCGGTCACTCAGTGTTTATTTCGCCCAATATATTATTTACTACAGCTCCGCCCGCGTGGATATCGGTTGTCGTGATAAAAACTATCCTATTGCCTTCCTTGTTTTTTTTTGTAATCGTCGCGACACCACACTGTTCAATGTGAAATAGAAAGACGTAACGAAAATAACGGGCTTGCTTTCTATGAGAGACACAGAGAGAGAGACAGACAGAGAAACACGCGCACGCCGCACGTCTTACAACTATAGCAAAAAGTGTCGTTAAAACTTTTGGTCTTTTGAAATAACTTACAAAAAGACGATTGTATACCGAAGGCCAGAAACCCACAGCAACACAATTGTCACCAATACTGTGTACCGAATTTATGCCTCTAGACCAAATCGACAAATGGCTTCTTCGTCAAATTAGATGTCATATCTTATGCGCACGCCACACGGCTTGTGCGTGTCAAAAAGTGTCGTTACAACTTTTGGTCTTAAACGTTCCTTCTTCTTCCGTCTAGCCCCCTTTCGCAACGCGCGATAAGAAACTTCGTTCCAAAAACAATATTCTATTCAAAATGGCCACCTTTGACTTTTATACAGGCCTTTAATCTGTCTGGCCACGAATCTATGGATTTACGCACTGTTTCCATGGGAAATTTCGCCACTGCTTGCTCCAGAGATTTTTTGAGAGACTCAATGTCACCGTGTCGTTTAGAGCAAGCCATTTCCTCTAAAACTGACCATAATTTGTAGTCTAAAGGGTTAAGGTCTGGGCTAGATGAGGGCCAGTCTTCAGCTCTTATAAAGTCCGGAACGTTGGTTTCAAGCCAGGCATGGGTAGTTCGTGCCTTGTGACTAGGTGCAGAGTCCTGCTGAAAAGTCCACGGTACACTTAAAAAGGGTATTGCTGAGAGGTTTCACAACACAATCCAAGACTGTCTCACTTTGGCTGAAGTTTTCACTCCTTTTTCACAAAACTGTAGCTATGTGACACCTTGATAAGACACGCTCCACCAAACCGTCACTGACGCAGGATGATGACCACGCTGTACCTTTCCGACCACTTGAGCAGCTTCGTTAGAACTGTGAGCGTACACTTTATCATTTTGGTTATTGTAGTGCTCTTCAATCATGAATGTTTTTTCATCGGTAAAGAAGATATTTCTGAGCCCTTCACCTGCGTATCGCGGCAGAAGGCGTTTTGATCGATCCACTCTCTTTATTTGTAAAGATTGATTTAGGGCATGTCCTGTATATTGACGATAAACACCGAGCTTCAGGTCTTGTTTTATAATACGCGACAGAGTCCTAGCGGAAATCTTCATTTCTCGCGATAAGATTTTTTGCTTACTAATAGAATTTCGACAAATTCTGGCTTTAACAGCATTAACAGCCTTTTTAGTTCTAACAGCACGCGGCCGCCTCGATCTTTTATGGTCTTCGACCGAGGAAGTGTTGTTGTATCTGTTGATAGTACGGTATACGAACATACGGCTGATACCAAGCTTTTGAAGTGTCTGGAATATGACCGACGGCTCCATACCTACTTTGTGCAAGGCGATCACCTCAATCCTATTTTCTTTAACACCCCAATACATATTGTAATTTGATAATGAACACGAAAAAATATGTGAAATGGTAAGCAGTGACAATTTCAGTCGTCTACTAAGTATATTTCAAAAGATCGCCCTTCAATTTTAGAATGATAACTTTGGATAAGGTACTTTAAAAAGAAGACCCCATTTGATCGTATGCCGTCTCAATGGCTTGAATTACGTGGGTTTGTGAATAATCGATATTTTTATTAAGTGATTGTATCAGGACCCAGTCTGGGGATCGGCCCACGTGTCGTAATACTCGTCAGACACGTGTATTACAACCGATGGCTTAAATCTATTATTTTAATTACGAAAGTCACAGATTTCATACAATATTGTAAGGAAACATACAAGCCCGAAAGTTCTCCACGAGGATCTTGAAACTTAATCCCTCTCTTTTTGAAAGGAGATCCGTGCCCAGATTGTGTAAAAAGTTGCTTTGTGTCCATATTCCCTGTATTACATACTGTTACCACCCACATACTGTTCATTTTTCAACAAACAAAAAGACGTCCATTGTCTCGTGGCGCATAGTTAAATATCGATAAATTGATATAATAATATGTGGCGTAGTACAAAATTAATATCCCTATTCGTAGCTTGAAATAATATTAATAATACCTATTATTTCAATCAAAAAGTTTACCAGCGATTTGTATAAGAAGAAACAGATTCATACAGCCGTGATTTGCGGCGAGGCACCGGGCCTAGATAACTTGAGATTCCTCTCGAAGCGAAGGAGCGAACGGTTTAAATGCAAATAAGATTACAATTAGATATTTAGATCTTCTCACAATCCACTTATTTTGAAACAAGCTTTTTAATACTGGGCTTGTTTAATTAAGTATTTAATAGGTAGACGATACTGACAAACAAGGGTTTGTTAAAAAGGTACCTTGCTTGTTGTTCATCAGGGCTTTATCTCAAATATCGAAGTAGTATTTAAGTAAATACTTTTAGTAATACATCTCTTTACTGGTACAGTAATTGCTCTTTGACTTTGCCAAAATTGAGGAATGTGATTTACTTACGTCTTTATTCACGAACGTTGTTTTAATGTTTAAGCCCACTCGAACGCTCAAAGCTGTTCTATGTAGGTAGATACTTATTCAAATATCAATGAGTTTTCTTCCTACATTTAGTATAATTATAATATAGGAAGTCAATATTTGTTATTTGATATGAACCAATATGTAGGTACTTAATCGAGTGGTATTTATATACAAAATCTACTAGCTAGGTATGTTTAACCTTAAATTTATGAGTACATATCTATGCTTTCAGACTAAATTCTATTATTTGCTGTTCACTAAATACAAGTACTTCTCTGCCCCTATAAAATATAAATGCTTGATTTTGTAATTCTTTAAAAACTATATTTCTATATATCGAATAATCGAAATAGTCGAAAATACCGATATATTAGAATACGCTTATAAAATTTATCGATCTGTTTTTGTGTTGTGAAGCTCATGCATCACCTAATAACCATGGAGTTCACTCGAGAGGCACAAGCACAATCCACACCCGGATTACTTGTCAAACAGCTTGAGATGTCGGAATTCATAAAACTCACCTTTTTTGATACCCGCTCGAGAGCCCCCACGCTACGTAGCGCACCCTTCAACATCTCAGTAAGAATTGATTCCTGCCCTTGTTTTGTACTTATTGCTATTTTCACAATTCCATTTTACCATATGCATAGATAACACAAGCGATGAATATCGAGATTGTTTCAAATGAAAGCTCACCTGTGCGTTTTTGTCGATATTTTTACGTTCTGTTTAGATTTATCTTCGTATTTGACACTATATTTATCGTATTCTACCTTAGAAAGGGAGTAGGTATGTGAACGGAATACTTTTGTAGAGTTGAGTTTAAGTAAATGGTTTATCTTATTATTTAGTTTAGTTTTTGTCCTGACCTTGACGAATAGCTATTCCTCCTGGCTAAGCGTTGAGGCTATTGATTGTGACTAGACTTGTGTAGTTCACGTACTATGTAAGTACTATTATGTTTTTTTTCTCAATAATTATGAATTAGATTCTGACACTGAACTAGAATCAACTATTCCGCAAAGGGTTAGGATTTCGTAAATTTATAAATGTTGATAAGCTTTCGCGATTTGTACACATTATAAAATTATATATACTACGGGTCTTAATCGCGTGAATAATTTAAGGTAAAACACCTTATTTATTGCCCGACGTTTCGACCGTATTGCAACAGCCGTGGTATGCGGTCAAAACGTCGGGCAAAAAACAAAGTATGATTGATACGTTGATTTAATCCATAATTTCTTTAGGATTCGAGAACGAAAAATAGACCGATTTCTAAACTGATTATACAAACCAATCACATGAACCTTAGATGCGAAACTCACAAAAGGCTCTCTTTAAAAATATATTTCCAAAATTGACAGCGTATATGGCACGAACTGATTTTAGCTGCTACTTTATTCTCTCACCATTAACCATTTATACAGCATCACCTAAATATAAGCTGCTTGATAAAAATTGTCAAAACAAAATAAGTAAAATACAAATATTGGTTTAAAAGAATTTTCAAGAGTTTTGAAATTCTGTAGGCGAGATATTCTGAATTTACGACAACAAACATAATTCCTAACAATACCCGACTACAATACTCGTGGTTTGTAAAACCACAATATTTTACCGAGTTTTGCAGATACGCACGGAACAAACATTTGTGCGATCTACAAATAATTGTTCCGGGTCTGAGTGTATTTTGTGTCCGCGAATTCGATGTTTGTAAAGGTTTCCGTGACTCAGGGACGTGGGACCAGTGAGAGATTTTTAGTACTTAGGCTCAAAGCAATCCATATAATAATAATACCTTGGGACAACTTACACAACGTCATCTGATCCCAAACTAAGCAGAGCTTGTACTCTGGCAACCTGACAACTGATAAACATACATATATATTTCTAAATACATAGATATTATAGGTTAATTACACCCAGACACAGAATAAACCATCGTGATCATCACACAAAGTTTTATCCTGGGTGGGAATCGAACTCACGACCTCTTGCGTAGCAGTCGGATACACTCCCACCGCGCCACAGAGGCATTCAAATGCGAAAGTGTATCTGGCTGTCTCTTTGCTACCTTTTCACGACTGAAATGATCTTTCTGAAATCTATGAGCTACCTTTTGTCATAAAATATAATTTTGAAGGGGTGAAATAGACGATCAAAATTTGTATAAGCAATATATCATTAGTCAAGTTAGAAAAATGAAAATTCATATATAGTATGAAAAGTAATAAAAAGTGTAAGTTTCAACATTTGTGCACAATCATCCCTAAAGGGGTTACCCCCTTAAAGGATGATTCTGCAAAACCATCCAATAAGGTAAGAAAATTATGAGAGGTTTTTTAAATGCACTCCTTATGTAGTCGTTGAATCGTGAGAGTAATAATCGTTATCACAGGGTAAAATAATCTATACAATAATATACCTACACATAGACTAACATAACTAATCACAAAGAGTTACTTGTTTCAGCGCGCTAATATGCAAAGATACTGGGCTGATTTATTTATAATTTGGTATTGAAGTAGCTTAAAGCTTGAAGAAAGTTACTTTTTAATTGCAGGCTGATCCACGGAAGCGAAGTCATATACAAAAAGTAGTTTGTTGAATTTAACTCAACAAATCGAGAGCAATGTTTTCATTACAACACTATAATGCATCAAAGCCGACAAACATTCTACTCTACAAATACAAGAATTGCATTTTTGAAAGATAGAAAAATGGCGCATGCGGGGGCCCAAACTCGCGAGCATCAAGGGATAGAAAAATTTGAGGTCTAGTAACATAGTCCAGATAGGTACCTGACTGCCTCTGTGGCGCGGTGGGAGTGTATCCGACTGCTACGCAAGAGGTCGTGGGTTCGATCCCCACCCAGGATAAAACTTTGTGTGATGAGCACGATGGTTTATTCTGTGTCTGGGTGTTATTTATCTATAATATGTATGTATTTAGAAATATATAAGTATGTTTATTAGTTGTCTGGTTTCCATAGTACAAGTTCTGCTTAGTTTGGGATCAGATAACGTTGTGTGAGTTGTCCCACGATATATTATATTATATTATATAGGTGGTTCGCTTCTGGCCCCGGTTTGGCTACGGAAGTCTCGGGTTCGATTCCTGGGTCTGGACTTCAAATTTTTCTATCTTTCAAAAATGCAATTATTGTATTTGTAAAGTAATTGGCAAGAAATGCCTATAAAAATTACTTCAAGCATTCTACTCGTTTTAGGTTAAAAAATGCGTTTTCTATTTCTTACTCTTTGTAGTTTCTAATCAAAGTATTTTTCAGCGAAACAATTATTTGCTTGATTTACTAACCACAGAAACATAAGTTATGTGACCACATGCATGCAATAAATTCCTGTAACTGAGATGGCGATCCCTAAAGCATCAACTGTAACACCGGTCACAACCCGCTTGACCCAAAAACCCTTTGGAGTGGCGCGAGAGGCGAACGATCGAGCCGATAGCGCGCGACTCGGCCCCGACACTAGCCACCGACCGCCGGCCACTACCACATCACTATCGGCTTCTATGACGATGCACCACTTCAATAATACACACACTTACCTTATGTGCCGAATGCCACAATTATTTTTAAGTATTTGTTTGTATAAGAAAAATATACCAAATCTGTGCTAATATTATATAGCTGAAGAGTTTGTATGTTTTTTGAACGCGATTATCTCAGAAAATTGTGGTCCGAATTTAAAATTTATTTTACTGTTGGATAGCCCATTTATCGAGAAAGGCTATAGAAATATATATCATCACGCTACGACTAATAGAAGAGGAGCAGCAATGAAAAATGTTGCAATAACGGATAAAGTGTACGCAGACAAAGTTGCTCGGGTCAGCTAGTCTATACTTAAAATAAAATGATTTGATTCACAGAGTTGTGACCGGTGTTAATGTTGATGTGATGGATATTTGTAACAAACAGCAATAGACGGCAAAACACTGCGTCAAATCGGATGCGGTTTCATTGTTTTGCAGTTTGTTTAACATCTAGAAATCGAGTTATACTTACATTATTATTAGAACGATCGTGCCGATAGTGCGTGACTCTCTCTGCCCAAACACTAGCGAGCGACCGGCGACGGCTACCAGCACATCACTATCGGTTGCACCACTTCAATAGTTACTACACACCTACGATACACTTATGTACTGATTAACGGGAGACACTCTTATAAAGTTTTAGTTGATTATTTTATTGTAATGATTATATGAGTTAAAAAATAAAAGTATTTTCGCTTCATTGTTCTGGATCATTGATATTTACAAACGCGTAGGCGAAATTAAAATTTGAATTTATTTGTTCATTGATTATTTGTTTACATTATTTAAGTTTATTGTATTTTCTATTATTATAGGGGTATCTTAATAATACTAACGACATCTAATACGTACATTACAACTTATATCCCACAACTTGCTTTCTCTATAACTTTTTACAAAACTCAAAGTCAATAGGTATCTACCTATTTTTGTTTTTAATGCTACACAATATACTGTAAAAGTAAGGTTTATTAAATATATTAAACATCGCTTTCACAGTATAAATGGCCTGTAGAAAGAGTGCACAAGAATGTACAGGCGCAAGAGAGTATTTGCATTCTTGTGAGCTCTTTCAACAGATGTGAAAATCAAAACAAGATCAAAACATTTGGGTAAATGACTATGATAAAAAAATTGCCGCTTTTTTATTACCCTTACCTAAAAAAGTTTGCGATTATGTTTTTAGTTTTAAAATAACGCTTTTCCTATCATTGTACGTTCTGAACTTGCCGCTAATATTAGAAAAAACCTATAATATACTTTGAATGGCCCATGTGTTTCATGAACGATTTACTCCATACAGACATCAATAACATGGACACGGTGTAGAAATACCCAGACTCGAACCAACAATCCACAGATCAAAATCACAACACGGTGTTGATTCCGGGATCGATTTACCCGCAAATAACAAAATGATGGATGATCTATTTATTTGGTACCGGTAGCAATTTGTGAATAATCAATAATTTTGTTTCCCTCCGGAATGTTTAAGTAGCGTTTGTAGTCTTGATTTACGACGAGAACGAACTTTTACTTACTTACGAGTGATAGGTCTAAGCCATAGGCCGTCTTGGTCGGTACCACAATAGTGTCAGTTATTCATCCAAATAGTAATGTTAACGCATCACTGTGCTTTGGTTGAAGGGCATTGTAGCAAGTATAAATACTGGCAAAATGAGATTCACGATCTAATGTCTTAAATGCGCGGCGCGATGACATTCAGATCTTGACCAAACAATGATTTTGGTGGCACCAATGATGTTTTAAGTAAAAAGGTGTAGGTAGGTTACAAGTGCTCAGACAGCAGTTGCTTAAAATCTAGACAAGTTTCTAAAGGTCGGTGTCGCATCGCTGGCGTTAACAGATAAAAGTAGCGAATTACATTTTTGTCATGATAATTGAACCATGCTTTCCTACTTTAACGACTTTATGTAATAGTGTGACATTGCAATATGTAGGTTATCTATGTGTGTATTACTTTGCCGTTTTTAAAGATCGAATGTTGTTTATGTAACCTTTCTACACATTTTTACTTACAACATCATTGGGTGGCATTCATACTGTTAAGGGTTAGCGTGACGATTACCATCAGGTATAAAAAACTTTTTTATTTAAAAATATCATTACATAAAACATCGAGAGTAAAGAAGGTAACCCTTATACGTACCTCGCTCGAACAACGCACACAAAGACATAACAATGTTCAATGACACGAATTCTGACTTACAGACCACTTTGGGAATGGCGTCTAGAGATTACGTGTCCTTGAATTTAGTCTATGTGTGCGGTACTGTGGGGGGAGGGGGGGGGGCATCATTAGACTCAACCGGTCTGACGGGGGGGGGGTCATTTCACCACTACCGCAGGGGAGGCAATTGCCTGCTCTCTAGTGTCAAAACTCCACTCCGATCTAGTGTCAAAACTCTTAAATGCCCTCAAAAAAGCGTGTATATGTTTGTACTGGGTGGCGCAAAAGTAAAGACCCTATTTGGTTCAGCTATAACATTTTTTCTAAATTAGAAAACTAGATTTAGATTTTTTTAAATGTATATTTGTGCCATTAAATTTCGTACCATTAGGATTTAAAGATGATGTCTTTTAAATGGTGACCTCCAGAGTTGATACACATTTGAGCCCTATTTATGACATTTTGCATAACTTGCCGTAACACTTCCTGCGATATGTTCGTTATTTCTTGACGAATGTTTTCTTTTAGAGCTGCGAGAGTCTGTGGCTTGTTCACTGTGGAGGGCAAGGTGTTAAGTCCCTCCAACACAAAGGGAGGATCCTCCGACCAGGCGAGGTGATCGTGCCTGGCGGGCCGCGGCCCAACGGTTAACGTTGGGAACTTGTATTTATAGTTAGCAGCTGTGAAAACTTCTATATCGCGATTCAGGATTTATTTTATATTATTATATGTGGGTACCGCCACATCACTCCCCTCCGAGACCGGAGGTTGATTGTCTTGATGAGTCAGCTGTCGTCGCTTTTGTTGAGGAGCGTGCCAGTGCCAGTGTAGAGTAGTTCCAGTGAGTCGGAACTTGATTCCGCTAGTCCCAGTGAGTCGGAACTGAATGCCGCTAGTTCCAGTGAGTCGGAACTGAAATCCGCTGAACCCAGTGAGTCGGGTAGTTGCTGCGGTGTGCGGTGCTGCGGTGCTGCGTAGTGGCTGGCTGCTGCGTAGACGGGAGAGATGTGCTCTGCTTACGAGTACCGTAGGTGCAGTGTGCTGTGCCTAGACGCTGGAGAGGCCGTAGGGATGACCAGGCTAAAGCGTTCGCTGCAGGCGTGTGGTATCCCAGTAGAGGCCGGATGCTGGCTGGCTGTGACTTGATTACCGCTCATATCTGTGGGAGTGACGGCGAGTGTGGCGATGACCATGCTGCTGCTGCTGGTGATGAAGGCTGCTTCCAATCACGTCGGGGTCACCACTGTGGAGGGCAAGGTGTTAAGTCCCTCCAACACAAAGGGAGGATCCTCCGACCAGGCGAGGTGATCGTGCCTGGCGGGCCGCGGCCCAACGGTTAACGTTGGGAACTTGTATTTATAGTTAGCAGCTGTGAAAACTTCTATATCGCGATTCAGGATTTATTTTATATTATTATATGTGGGTACCGCCACATTCACATACACCCGAGATTTCAAAAAACCCCAAAGAAAGAAGTCTGGACTGGTCAGATCGGGTGATCTTGCAGGCCAAGGCAAATCGCCAAAACGAGAGATAACTCGGCCTGGAAAAGCGTCCCTCACTAAGTCCATAGTGTCGCGCGCTGTGTGTGCCGTAGCGCCGTCTTGTTGAAACCAGATGTGCTCCAGCCCCAATTCGTCCAAACTGGGTATCAAAAACTCACGTAACATGGTTCTGTAGCGTTCTCCAGTGACAGTTATCGCATTGCCTCCAGCGTCTTCGAAAAAATAGGGTCCGATCACTCTGTCAACACAGATGCCACACCATACAGTAACTTTTAGTGGGTGTAGAGGTGTTTCTTGAATAATGCGCGGATTATCAGTGCCCCAGAACCGAGTATTCTGCTTATTGACATGCCCTGAGAGATGGAAATGCGCTTCGTCACTCATAACCAATTTTGAAGGAAAATCATCCTCTTCAAGGTTGAGGTTTATGACGCGCTGGCAGTAATCTAGACGAGCTCGGTGGTCAGCAGGCAGCAGCTGATGAGTCATTTGAGTTTTATACGGGAACATCTTTAAGTCTTTCACCAAAATACGCTGCAGGGTCCGTCTGGAAATGCCCAATTGCGTGGCACGTCGCCTCGTTGATGTTTCTGGACACTCTTCCACATCTTCGCGCACAGCATCGATATTTTCAGCTGAACGGCCTGTTCTTGGTCTCCCAGACTTAGGTCTATCCAATGCTGAGCCAGTTGCTTCAGGGCGTGTGGCAAAGCGTCGAATTGTGCGACCAATCGGTGCCGGACGGTGGGGAAATCGTCGACGAAATTCACGTTGTGTTCTTATCACTGATGAATTATTCCGTAAGAACATTGACACAATTATTCCACGTTCTTGGGGAGTAAAACGGTCCATGTTTATTTTCAGTGTATTTTACATTTGTTTACTACACAATTTTCAACAACAGAATGACAGAAAATGTCATATAAAAAAAAAAAAAGTATTTTCTTTAGTACCACTACTTTTGCGCCACCCAGTATATGCGCCTGTCTGTACTCGACTTAGACTAGCCTAATGGGTAAGGCAGTGGACTCGCAATCGTGAGATCGCGTGTCGAATTCTACCCATTATACTACTGACGTGTACCCACTCCCAATACTAGCTATTTAGCTTAGGTGGAGGGGTTAACGGGATTTTAGTCATGTGGAACCTAATACAAAAATTGCAAGCATTTCCTATTCCTTTAAGTACATGTTATAAAAATGTACCTATGTCTGTATTCTATGTACAGTTAGTTGTAATGATGATTTAATAAAAAATAATTTAGGGAATAAATGTTGATAAGCTTTCGCGATTTATACACATTATAAAATTATATATACGCGTTAATAATTTAAAGTTGTTATACGTTGCAACATGGTCGAAAATTCGGGCATTAAAAAAGGTTAGATATCTTTTTTATTGCCTGAATTTTCGACCGTATTGCAACGGCTGTGGTCACGGGTAGACTGCTCTTTGCAATACGGTTGAAACGTTGGGTAATTAAAAAGGTACCTTAAATTTTTCTCGTGATTAAGACCCGTGATATATATAGTTTCATAATTTAGGGAATTATTGTAACAACAATACAAGACAAAACGATTTTTTTTAAATTTCGTCTAATTTTCTGTCATCATATATACGTGCGTATCTCGCAAAAAGTATTGCACCAAATTGAATGCGGTTTTCACAGTTATGTTGTTGCTGATCTAACTAAAAATCTTGCATATGTTTTATCTTGGTACGAAGTCGAGGTACCTACCTAGTATGGCCATAAATACTGTTACAATTAAAAATAAGAAAGATATTACATTTGAATTTGGAATCTGTCATTTTTATACAATTGTTCATTGTATTTTCTAATTTTGGCGCCAATACATTGTACAATATTTTGCTATATTAAAATGGAGTGGGGTGATAAAGAAAACCGAATCGCTGTGATTGCATTACACAAAGTTGGTATGGAGCCGAATGTAATTTTTAAAACTCTCCATACGCTTGGTATTAGTCAAATGTTTGTGTACCGGGCTATTAATAGGTACAATGAGACCTTCTCTGTTTGTGACAGAAAAAGATCTGGCCGTCCACGTAGTGTTCGTACGAAAATGGTGGTCAAAGCAGTAAGGGAAAGAATTCGAAGAAATCCTGTCCGAAAGCAAAAGATTTTATCTCGGGAGATGAAGATAGCACCCAGAACCATGTCACGCATTTTAAAAGATGACTTAGGACTTGCAGCCTATAAGAGACGCACTGGTCATTTTTTAACTGATAATTTAAAAAAGAATAGGGTGGTAAAATCGAAGCAACTACTGAAGCGGTACGCAAAGGGAGGTCACAGAAAAATTTTGTTTACGGATGAGAAAATCTTTACAGTTGAGCAACATTTTAACAAACAAAATGACCGTATTTATGCTCAAAGCTCTAAGGAAGCTTCCTGTTACAGTACAATATCTTTGTGCTGTATCTACAATCTACATCACAATCTTATGTTCCTTATCGCACGTTCAGTATCTATTAAATGTTTCCACTATCTGTTATCAACACGAAGTCGTTAGTATATAAGATGCACCTTTAGATAATTATAACCAGACTATACTACATCTTTTGTCTCATTTATACCTAATCATATATTGCCAAGTAGTTTGGCAAATTGGTGACCCCGACGAACGAATACGCAGCAAGAAACATGGCACAATCACCGTGCAAGGCGAACATAAATCAGCAAGGAACACTTGAAGTAGCTGCTGGCACCTCGGTTTTATCCCGCATTCCGGAATTTTGGAAAGACCAACCAAGATTATGGTTCACGCAACTAGAAGCCATATTAGCACCACAGAAGCAAGGAGACGAATACAAATACTGTACAGTAATAGCAAAGTTATCCAAGGAAGAAATACTACAGGTTAGTGACCTAATCACTTCACCACCGACTACAGATAAATACAAAAACATCAAGGAACGTTTAATTGATTGTTACGAAGAAACAGAACAGCGACAGTTTCAAAAATTAATATCAGAGACAGAACTCGGTGATCAAAAACCTTCGCAGTTATTACGTCAAATGCGAGTCCTCGGGAGAGGAAAAATCAGTGACGAAACAATTAAACTACTATGGTTCAGGCTTTTACCAACATCAGTTACTACGGTTCTAGCAGTTACGGAAGACATGGAAATTGACAAACTGAGCCAAATTGCAGACAAAATAATAATGAATTCAAAAGTAACCGAAATATCAGCTGTTAGCAACGACACTTCAAACGACAACAATACAGCATGCATTTTAGCCCAGCTAGCAAAATTACAGATAGATATTGACGCAATTCAGCAAGGTCAATATGGCTATCGACCCAACACGCACAATCATTTCAAGAAACGTCAACAATTCCCGATTATGAGGCCGAGAACAAACTATAGAGGAGCAAATCGATTTTGTTACTACCACGAAAGATTCGGAAAATATGCAAAGAACTGCATTAAACCATGCAGTTGGAAACCAATGACTTACGTACGGAACCAGGGAAACGAATAAGAGCACAGACAACGGCGAAACTCTGTGCAATCCACCCATCCAATCGCCTCACCATTACCGACCGAAAAAGTGGTATGAAGTTTTTGATTGACACGGGCGCAAATATTTCAGTCATTAGCAAGCAACAGAGACATTCAGTTTTACAAAATGAACAATACACACTATACGCTGCAAATGGGACTAAAATTAGGACTTACGGCGAGAAGACGCTTACCTTGAATTTAGGACTACAACGATGTTATAAATGGAATTTTGTAATCGCCGATGTTACACAACCAATAATTGGAGCAGATTTTCTAGAGCACTATAAACTATTAGTCGACATAGCAGGTCGCAAACTTATCGACAAAGTTACAGAGCTGACAACGCATGTAACTTCGGAAAAAGCGACACAACAAACAATTCGTAATATCGCAGTGGGAACGAATCCACGTATTACGCAACTTTTAAACAAATACGAAGACATCACGAAAGGGTCCTCTCTCCGCAATGCGCCCAAACATAAGATTGAACATCACATTATCACTACAGGACCACCCGTCGCAGCTCGGGCAAGACCATTACCTCCAGAAAAATACGACATAGCCAAAAAGGAATTTCAAAATATGATAGAACTCGGAATTTGCCGACCGTCAGATAGCCCATGGGCAAGCCCATTACATATGGTAAAAAAGAAAAATGGCGAATGGAGACCATGCGGAGACTATCGAATGCTCAATAGCACGACAGTACCGGACAAATACCCACTACCAAGATTAACTGACTTTACATACATATTAGAAAATAAGAAGATACTAAGCAAGATAGATATACGTAAAGCATACCATTGTATTCCTGTTAAAGATATAGAAAAAACAGCCATCATCACACCTTTTGGACTTTTTGAGTACTTAAGAATGCCTTTCGGATTACGCAATGCGGCACAAACATTTCAACGATTCATGGATTCCTTATTTAGAGATTTAAACTACGTATTTATATTTGTAGACGACTGTCTCATTGCATCGGACAACGAAGATTTGCATTATCAGCATTTAGAAACGGTTTTCAAACGTTTACACGAGAATGGAATAACCATTAATCTCGAAAAATGCGAATTTCTCAGAAGGGAAATAGATTTCTTAGGTTATCATATAACGAGCCAAGGAATACTCCCTACCGAAGAAAATTACAAAGCAATCATGGAATTTCCCAAACCGAAAACAATTCAAGAATTAAGAAGATTTTTGGGCATGGTCAATTTCTACAGAAGTAATATTCCATGCGCAGCGGAAAATCAAAGAATTTTAAACGAATATCTACATGGTTCAAAAAAGAACGATAATTCACCTGTTCCTTGGACAACGGAAGCAGACAAAGCTTACGAAAAATGCAAGGAAAGCATGAAAAACGCAGTGTTAACAGCGCATCCTTCCCGCAACGCATCACTAGCGCTCATGACCGACGCTAGTGCTACTTGCGTTGGTGGAGTTTTACAACAAAAATCCGGACGCAATTGGGAACCATTAGGATTTTTTTCACAAAAATTGAGCGAAACTCAACAAAAATATTCTACGTTTGACAGAGAGCTGTTAGGAATATACATGGCCGTCAAACATTTTCACAGATTAATCGAGGGAAGAGAATTTACAATATTTACGGATCACCGACCTTTGACATACGCATTCTCCCAAAAACCATCATCAAACGATACACCGCGACGGGTCCGGCAGTTAGATTTCATTTCACAATACAGTACCAACATTCAACACATAAGCGGACGTGACAATATTACCGCCGATGCCTTATCTCGAATAGAGGAAATATACGTGCCATCACCTATCGATTACGCTGAATTGGAAAAATGTCAATCAACAGATAATGAACTAAGTAAATTACATGACAATAAAAGATTAAAATTCAAAAACATTACGCTTCCGGGTTCCACAATAAACATCACCTGCGACACCTCTACTGGAAAAAGCCGCCCCTACTTACCAAAGCATTTTCGCAAACAAATTTTCGATACCATTCATGGTATGAGCCATCCAGGAAAAAGAACTACGAGAAAAATGATAACCCAAAGGTATTTATGGCCGTATATGAACAAAGATATCAATAACTGGTGTAGATCATGTATAGCCTGCCAAAAATCAAAAATACAACGACATACGATATCACCTCCTGGTACATTTATGACAGCGCAACGTTTTGAACATTTACATATTGACATCGTCGGACCACTTCCGATTTCACAAGGGAAGAGATATTTAATCACAATCATAGATCGTTGTACGTCATGGCCCGAAATATTTCCGGTAGAAGATATAACTGCAGAAACAGTAGCCAAGACACTTTTCGAGGGATGGATTACTCGTTTTGGATGTCCATTGCGCATTACTACGGATCAAGGCCGACAGTTTGAATCAAGAATATTTGAGTCACTCTCACAATTTTTGGGAATACATAAAATTAGGACAACACCTTATCATCCACAATCCAATGGAATGATAGAGAGATTTCATAGAACTTTAAAGGCGGCGTTAATGACAAGAGAATCCAACGAAAATTGGTTAAAAGAAATTCCAACAGTTTTACTCGGGTTGCGGAGTAGCTTGCGAGAAGACACAGGTTATAGTTCAGCAGAGATGACATATGGAACGCCAATACGACTCCCTGGAGGATTTTTTGAGTCATCAGCAGCACAGTTATCAACGTACGAAGAGTTTGTAAAACAAATTCAAAAGGACATCACACAAATGACATCAATTCCGAAAAGAAAAAAACACAATCAAGCTATATTTGTGCATCCCGAACTCAAAGAATGCTCACACGTATTTGTTCGGTGTGATAGAATTAAGAAAGCCCTGACACCGCCGTATGAAGGACCCTACCCAGTAATTAGTAAAACAGATAAAACATTTTGCATTAGAATTAGGGATAAAGAGACAGTGATATCAATTGATAGATTGAAACCAGCTTTCATGATCAATGACGAATCAAACTACGTGCCAGATTCAAAGGATTGCGACAGGCATTCACACACGTACACTACACGATCGGGACGTAAAGTAAAGCCAGTAGTACGTCTATAAAAAATCGCTGATATAAGCAAGCTATTCGTATATATATTAACATAGATCTTAACATATACCATTAATTCACAACTACTCGTAACAACAAGACATCTAAAATGGGAAATCAAAGTTCTAAGGACCAGATAACATACAATACGGACAATTGCCTCAATCAAAACGAAGCGGACCAACTCCGTAACCTGATCCAGGAGGACTTACGGTGGACAAGAAATGTTGCAATGGGACAGATTATTTTAACAATCGGCGTGATCCTAATTTACGGCATAATGAAAACACTGGACAGAAGAATGAAGAGTTTAACGGAAAAAAATAATAAACACTCGTGCAACAGCTAAGTCAAAATTACAGACGTCAGCAAATCACACCACAACAGGCGTCATCAAATTCCACCGCGTACAATAGCATTATTATTTATATACATCAGCAAATAACTAGTAAGGTCTAGGTCAAATTTATATTGTAAACACTATTACCATATTTTTTTTTTTTTAAAGGGGTGTGTACTGTTACAGTACAATATCTTTGTGCTGTATCTACAATCTACATCACAATCTTATGTTCCTTATCGCACGTTCAGTATCTATTAAATGTTTCCACTATCTGTTATCAACACGAAGTCGTTAGTATATAAGATGCACCTTTAGATAATTATAACCAGACTATACTACATCTTTTGTCTCATTTATACCTAATCATATATTGCCAAGTAGTTTGGCAAACTTCCCAATTAGTCGACAGAGTGCAACGTGGGCATTATCCGACTTCAGTGATGGTTTGGTGGGGTGTTAGCTATGAAGGAGTGACTGAGCCATATTTTTGTGAAAAAGGTATCAAAACATCGGCACAAGTGTATCAAGATACCATTCTTGAGAAGGTAGTTAAACCCCTTAACAACACCATGTTCAATAACCAAGTATGGTCCTTCCAACAAGACTCAGCGCCGGGTCATAAAGCTCGGTCCACGCAGTCTTGGTTGGAAGTGAACGTTTCGGACTTCATCAGAGCTGAAGACTGGCCGTCGTCTAGTCCCGATCTTAATCCGCTGGATTATGATTTATGGTCAGTTTTAGAGAGTATGGCTTGCTCTAAACGCCATGATAATTTGGAGTCCCTAAAACAATCCATACGATTGGCAGTGAAGAATTTTCCCATGGAAAGAGTGCGTGCTTCTATTGATAACTGGCCTCAACGTTTAAAGGACTGTGTTGCAGCCAATGGAGACCACTTCGAATAAGCTTTTTATATTTTGAATTGTTTTTTATTTATGTATTAAACTAACACACTGTAAAAGTAATAAATATTATTTGCAATAAAAAAAAATGTTTTTTCTTCGTAACAATATTTATGGCTAGACTAGGTATATTGATATTGTTCTTTTCTGAGATCCACGAGGACAAACTAATGGGCAATAGCTAGCTGTGGTACCAAGTAGTAATACCTGCAATTGCTTTTCGAAATGTATTTGTAGAGAGTTTTCCAGTTCCCGTAAAGTTTTATCAATACGAATATACTCGTACGTCTTTCAAAATTCCTTGAATTAAACGGATTGTAAGTTATTACTTTAGATATTTCAAGCAAAAGTTTTATGGAACATAAAAACCAAGGGGTGGTAAATATTTGATATAGATGTACTTATTATTTGCTAAGGTCTACTTTAAATGATTTTCAAATGTTTAAAATAATATCTAACAAAAGTACAAAAAAATCTCATGTTTTTCAATTTAAAATTTGATAGTGAATAACTAAAAAATGTTTGAAGTTGGTGCCATGAAATAGTAGTTTTTAGGGTTCCGTAACCAAAATGACAAAAACATGTCGGACCATGCTCAGTGTTGGGTTCCACATTTTTCTGTCTGTCTGTCCGTATGTCACAGGCATTTTGCGCAAAGACTTTTTACTCAATGAATATTGATGAAATTTCGTTCTTGTAGTGCCGCTACTTAGTTTGATAGCTAAATAAAAAATATATATTTTTAGGGATTTATACATGTAACAGAAGCTGAATTTTGTTTATTCGTGTGGTACATCATGCGACAGGTATTTTAAATACATTTGAGGATTTGTAATAAACTTTGATTAAGTGAATATTTTTGGAAGTAATGGCTTAGAAAATGGCTTTAAGAACCCTTATCTTTTGAACAGTGTGACCTAAAAATATGTCTTCAGAATCAATTCCACATCACCAAATGATGCTTTCCGATCGATTTCCTTAGGATCCCATCATCAGATTATGATAATATATTTTCAAACAAAAGAATATTTTTCAAAATCGCTTCAGCGTCATCGAGTAATTGAATAACATACACTAAAAAAAAACATGTTTTTCAAATCGGTAAAAAATAGTAGACTCTCAAGAATCTCACATAAATAGATAGGTACCAACATGTCCTTACGACCGGATGATAACCTTATCAATAAGGGCTCTACGGATAAGGAAGGCTGCAGCTTTCTCATAATCATAATCACAGTAGTACCTGAAATGATCGTAGACGATAACATCGCAGTATCATCGAATTGGCATTTAAATATTTAGTGGCATTGTCGATTTCGTATTCAAAACCCTTCGAGTTTGTATTGAACTACTCAACCGTTTTGAACATGGGTCCATGATCTTGAAGTTCGGTTGATGATCCTTCAGCGCTTATAATACTGCTATTGATTTTTTAAACGATTGTTCCAAAAAGTAGTGTAGTGTTTTTAGGGTTTATGTCGGTGTGTCTAATTTACTTTAAATAATGTTTTAATGTGTTTTTAAAGCAAGTATATGTCTGGCGCGCACAATTTAGGGTACGAAACGGATCCTTAAATCGAAAAATAGTCTTTACAATCCCTGAATATTTTTAAAAGACCTGTCCAATAACAGGATTATTCCCAGTAGTTCCATGAAGCCAATTCCATATGGAACTTTTGTAACCTTGCAATATATGAATTTTGTCCCATCTGTTCCATGCAATTTTATACTACTTTTACCTCTGACATTATTGTAATAAAAATTATTTAATTTTAAATATTTATATTTTTAAAAACAAAATTATCTTAATTTTTAAACTACGCAATTTATTTAACCTCCAAATGTCTAACGTAACTGTTCTAAAAAATAACCAACACATATTTCTCCTGTTACTAACTTCATCTGCAAATTGTGAATGTAAATATCTTTATTAATCGTATTCTCCTTTCTTTTGCTTGGGGTCATATTATTTTGCAACTGTATAGCACGCACATCATAGAATTTTGAATCTTCTTTTAAAATTAAAATTAATTGATGAATTGTTTGTGGTCTCCTTTTAAAGTTACTATTTAATTTATTATGCCAACCCTCTAACGTGTTGGTTGTCCTGTGTTGCTCTCCAAAAGAACACCATGATTTAATAAAATTATCTTTCATCCAATATTTTTCCATATAGGAGATGAATTTTTCTAAACTTTTGTTTGCTATCCCCATATTTACAATTTTATTTTTTGTATATGTAAAACCTTCTCTTATTTTCTCTTCCGGAAGTAAGGGTAACACACTACATAGACTAACAATTTTTCTTAAATCATATTGTTTCATTAAATTTAAAGATTTAGCTTCTCTCCAAATAGCGTTAGTATAATGAAAAAAACAACCATGATGTTCAGCTTTAGGAAAGACATAGTTGAAAGCTTTTATAACGGCGAATTCAAAATCAGTTATAATCTTTTTAGGTTCCCAATTTGGCACCTGGCTTTTTATTAAATTTAACATTGTGATATAGGTTTCTTTGTTTTTTCTCGGCAAGAGAGCGTAAATTAATGGAATAACATTAGTATGCTCTGAGTTACTACCTATGTCGCCGTGTATCGTGTACAACTGCTCGAAGGGTTTCGGGCATACCTTGAAAGTACCATCACATAAATACGTTTTTAATTCTCCCAAGCGTTGTCTTGACTCTCTCGAGAAAAATAATAATATACAACCACCCTGAAATTTATAGTCGGCTAACAAAAAATCTGAAAATTTTGACGACACTTCCACTTCTGTCAAAATTTTAAAAGCCATCTTTTTTACTCCTGCTGTTTTATTTCTCCTCCTATAAATAGATGATTTAATGTTATTAAAGTTCGGTAACTTTTTGACCAAATCCAAACCCTTGTCCTTCATAGTTGTTACGATTTTACAATAAGCAGCTGGTACAGTTTCTCGAGCTAAAATAGCGTTTTCCACACAATCATTAATGACTTCATTCATTATAGATTGATTAAAATCAGGAGTACAATTTTCATTATGGTTATTTATATCAATATTTTTTTTTTGTCCTACAATAAAACATAAAATAATAGAACTTAGTAAAAACACCCACAAGAGCTACAGTTTGTATGATTTTATCCTTTACTTTTACTCACCTGTGAAAGGGTTACACTCCCAATGCATTTTTTGGATTTATATTTCGCACATCTCCATAGAGATTTGCCCAGTTTATATGTAGTGTGGCAATAATATTCAAATCCTCCGTGACATACAACAAAACCACGTCCACGAGTGATGATTTTTATAGAATCATCCTCAGTGAAATTTTTTGTCATCTCACTCATTTTATGCAATTATTTGCACAATTTTTATATCCATTTGAATGCAATAAACAACAATGACAACTAGCTAATGAGACAAATGACGCATTCGTGTACATATATTTTTAATAGCACAAGAAAACAAGGAAAAGGTTTCATGTACCTACTTAATATTAAGCAACCAGGTTATAAATTGTTCATGGAACTTCTGGGTTTATATTTCCGCTACAAGTACCTATTCCCATTAGTTCCATGTATGGAACTAATGAGTTGCATAAGTTCCACGTGGAACTGGCTTCATGGAACTACTGGGAATAAACGCAACACCACGCAATGCGGTAGGTCTGAAAAAAAATCACACTTCCACATTACGTGTATTAGCAGAGGTATCCTAAAATATTTTTTTTTGATAGATTTTCTTTTACTTTGTCGGCGTAACTAATTTAAACATATTTGTTACGCCAACAAATTGGTTAAAGAAAATCATGTCAAGTTGCAGCTTTCTAGTTATTCTCTCTGAGTTAATCTGGGGACAGACAGATGGACAGACGGACGGACGGATAAAGTGCTCATATTATTATTGTCTTCTGTTCGAATCGATATGGGTATCAAAATAAAGACTACATTAAGACAATTAAATATGTATACATATACCGGGTTTGTGTTAGATACAAATGCAAGCGTGTTTTGTATTTTTATATATATGTCATTGTCACTAACTACCAAACTATATTTTAATGTAAGTATGATTGTAATTTGTTGTTCGAGCTATACCTATACATGTGCAAATATCGAACATAATCTTCTGAAACTCGTACGTAACTTCTGATCACATATCTACCGGTCGGCAAAACGTGAATGAACTTCTATTTCTAACTGATGGTTAGGTACCATAACCAAATACTAAACTAAAATGACTGGCTTCTTGGTTTAGTTGTTGGTGACCCTGACTGTTAAGCCAGAGGGTCGAGTTTGATTCTAGTTTGAAATATTTGTGTTTTGAGTACGATTGTTAGTTCTTTTCGGAGTCTATAGATAGATATGAATCAGATAATCGTGTGTAAATGGTCCCATAATATATAATATCTTGGGTCATCTGATCCGAAACTAAGAAAAGCTTGCTCTATGGCAACCAGACAACTGCTAAACACACTTATACATTTTTAAATACATACATATCATAGATAAATTACACCCAGACACAGAATATACCATCGTGCTCATCATACAAAGTGTTATCCTGGGTGGGGATCGAACCCATGACCTCCGGCTTAGCAGTCAGGGTCACTAACCACTAGACCAACAGGCCAGTCAAGGCTTTGCCTAGATAGGGATCAAATAATCGTGTATTTATTTATATATTTAATATAATGATTAAATATCAGTAAGGGTCGTTTGTATAATAAGAGTTGTTAAAAGCTAATCGTGATTATCATATTATTCAGTATTCTCGAAACATTATTTGTCGTAGTAAAAGAATTTGTACGTCCCCCACACACTAAATACAATCTGCATTAGCGATTCGCGAATATCCCTATTCAATAAATGATAGCTCCCCTTACCAATAGATCATAATTATACAAACTGTTATATTTATTTGACGATAAAATAAACAAGTCGTTTTCAGCGTTCCCTCTACGACACAACTTTGCTTTTCATTATTATTTTTTATTATACTTCGCTACGGTTTTGGTTTCGGTAAAAGGGACTTCGGGTGTCCCTGGAGAGACGGATTCGATTCCATGGTAAATGTAGTCTATGGGAAAGCTCATTAATAATTCCTAATAGGATCCAGTTATTTTAACATGTTTTAAATGCTACTGAATGTGTAAAGTTTCTTTTTATGATAAGATGATTGATGCGCTTCTACTAACTTCTTTTACACTTTTGGAGACGTAGTTTTTATAATATTGTCGGATTACGATGTCTTAGTTCAGTACAAGTAATATAACTACAGCTTCTCTGAAGATATCAGGATAATATAAATAGAATTAAAAAGTAAACTATAGGTTAATTTAATAGAAATAACTATTTTCATCTCTATGACTCGGAAAAGATGAATTAAGTCGCAGCTCAAACGCAATGTCTTGAATAGTATTTTCATTTTGTTTTAAGTTTCAATAAACATACATATGAAAAACATTGTCGTACTTGAACAATATAAGCAGCTTATTAAAGGTTACGAAAGTGCGTATAATGTATATTGTTCAAAGATCAGATTCAATGGGTTTAATTCTGTATTAGCGGGCGATTGTTATCTGCGAGTTTTCAATAAACATGTCAAGAAGACATACGGTGGGTTCGGGCGCGGCCGCTTCGAAGCTCGAGAGCCTGCTATGTCCTCGCTCCGTCTGGCAAGGCTCGCGGGGACCGGGCTTCGGGGCGGGGACGTTGACCTGCTCTTCATCCCTCACCTCACTTCCCCGCCGCCTCCTCAAATACATGAATGTCAACCTTAAAACCACGCTCTTAAAGATAATTTTCATAAATTACACACACGAGGGTGAAGGTTTATCGGAAAAATTGTCATGCGCCATTCGCAATAGTATTTCGAGTGAGTTAGTGTGGATTATTTCGTCAAAATCAAGTCTAGCTGATGTACGAGTAAATTCAGACATCCACTGGCGTGATATGATAGGAACGCTGTTGCTACTTACCATTACAGTTTTTATCTTACCATATGATTATGGTTATTTAGAATTTAATACGATCTCCTGTACCTCTCCTGATCTGACTGATTCGATCTCAACCGCATCGCAAATTCTTTAAGCAATTTTATTATTATTTACTTGTACGAACATTAAAACACTAAAATTTCTATCTTTATTTACTAAAATCCTAATTTTGGCAGCGTCCTGCAGCTGTGCACACTAAACCAGGTTCTGTTTCACTAAATAGTATCATTTGGCGTCGCAATTTGCCATTACGTGTAGCAAATAGAGGCTTATAAAATTGCCATTGGCTGTAGTTTTAATGTAGATGCATTTCACGTTGTTAAGTGATCGGGTAATGGGTCGATAAGGTGGTGAAGGCCCACGTGCACCGTGGTATCGTGCAATGTCCCCCGCTCCGCCCGCAACGTGACGCCCGCGTGCCACGTGAATTACCCTCTCTCGATTCATCTACCCGCTATAACGCCATCGACTTCTTTATACCTATTTCGTTTAATAACAGCCAGTAACCAGTTTGTAAATAACTTGCTGCCATTCTTTTCTTCGCTTTATAGGGCCAGTTTGTAATGAAACAGTTTATACTTTTGTACTTTTTCAAATATTGTATTTACTGCCTGGGTGGCGCAGGGGGAATGTCTACAACTTTTGCACACGGGATAACACTTTGTTTGATCCTGTTGTTCCAAGTCTGGGTGGGCTTTGTAAGTATTCGTTAATTGTATGTTTGTATGTGTCTGCGACATAGGGCTTATTTCCTTCTGCTACTGCGGGAGTTGGCTAAAAAAAATGTATATCTAGCTTCGTATTTTTTGAAGTCTGCCTGATGTTATGGATATCTATTTAAAAACATTACGTATGTACGCAATATGAGCTTCAACATTCATTGGGCTCTTCACTGCCAGCATAAGGAACCAATGATTCCCAGTGGACTTTACATACTCGTCGTGACAGAACATCAAGTTGTTTTACTAAGGCTTTAGCAGCATGAAAATACTCCCGTAGTCAGTCTGAATTTGAGTAAATAAACTCTGTATTTACGTGCCATTTTGCGGAGTATTTTTCATCTATAACGATGAAAACATCGATTTTTTTCTAAGCCACAAAAATGCAAAAAAAATAACCAGCTATATTCTTTTTTTGTATCAAATTAATTGACTTATATTGCTCATATTTAATTCAAGCACGAAACAACTGTAAATGGATTACACAGTATAATAAGAGTAAACCTTTGCATAAAAGTTTCTATGTCAATCATTTACTTCATGAGCACTTGAATGCCAGGCAAATTAACATATTTTTTCTTCAGTACATGACGTAGTTATTTATTGTAAACCACACAGTATAAATGTATAAGTAGTTATAGTTTGAAGTTTGTAGGCTGTAGTTACTAAAATAGTTTGAAACACATCAGTGAAGTGCCCGTGCCATGTTGTATGCCTATCGCGGGTAACTGTCAAGACAGAATTGTGATATCCATTTGTGTTATGTCTATCGGAGGCCGAAGCAAGTTGGCCACTTCAGGTGAGAAATGTGGTGCATATTTGATGTGTGCCAGCCGTCGGCGCGCGCATCAACAATTCACGTCGACGCTTACCTAACAGAGCCCGAGGCGCTGCTTAACTGTTCGACGCTCGAGTTCTCGATCGATGTTACCGTTTAAATCAGAATTAAGCTTCTTTGATAAAGTACTTCGCATTGTTAACTACAGCTGCTCCTCGGAGATTTGGACAGTCGCTCGTTGCATGCATTATTTAAGGCGCGATTAATTTGTACCGCGCTTGCGATAGCTTGTCTGTTAACACGTTTATTTTGATTGTTGTTGGATTGCTTTCGAAAGATTTAATAAGTAGTATTCATAAGTAATTATTGAGCTATTGAGATGAAAGGGCTAAAGCACAGAGGGATAACTCGGGACGATTTTAGTGTGTATCTCTAAATTAGGTTATTATCTTCGTACGTAACTGTACCAATCAGAGTAGCTATTGAACTGAGAGAGTTGAGTACTTTGATTGGTATAGTTACGTACGTTACGAAAACAATAATTTAATTTACAACATAGATTAAGTTTGAAATTTAACATTTTTATTCGTTTCGACACCATATCTCTAACATACAACGCCATCTAGTGCCAAGTAGTAAAAACCTATCTTGTAAAATTAATTTACTGTAACATCACATTACGGTGTCCTGAATTTCTGAAACACCCTGATTCTATTAAATTAAGAACACCGTTAAATCAAATAATTTCTAGTATTTAATTTTCATTCTTTACAGACAATTCATAATAAACCCTTATACTGTTCGTTGTTTAACTGAATTAAATAATGCGTTAGAAGAATTATTGGCATTAGTCTCCGCACCGCACAATTCTTGTTTATTTAAACATAATTTGATGTTAATGGCACACGATATTGTTGTCGAGAAACAATTTTATCGCATGCATTATTAAATTGCGTCGCCTAGAGTTGAACATCGACGGGAAATTTTAATAAAGCCACCCGAGGGAATTTCACCAGTACTGGGTACATCGTTTAGTAGATAGTGACTTACTGCCAATTTTGGGTCGGTTTACTAATTGTTGGATTGTTTGCTTCGAAAATTTTGTGCATGCTATTGTCTCCTAGACCTGGTATATACAGTTAAGGGCTAATATGGTAGTTTCGTACATCTAATTTTGACTTAATAATAGATAGTCCTAATACCCTGCAAAATCAAGGAGTTCTTATAACTTACATCTTTAATTTGTTCAATCATATCACGAATTTATTTATAGAAGCAAACTTTAAAAATAATGTCCGATTTTACAATATGGAATTTTTGCTCTCATGACTTGTTATTTTATACTATTTTTTTCCTTTTTATAATTGATTGGACAGTCAGCAACATAAATAAAAATGTAACCTTTTAATCATAATACTTTAAAAGCATTTTTGCTAAATCAAATCGTTTTAAAATGTGGTACAAGAGGTGTTAAATTATTTCGTTAATACAGCACATTTACCAAGGTGTATGCTTTGTCTTCTACTATTACATTTTAAAAAGTAACGGAAAATATTTTTAAAATAGTTACAATAGCAGATACGAACATTTATTAGTTAAAATTGTGTCACTTACTGGTTACTGTTTAATCACTCACCCATAACCGCATGATTACGATCACTAAAATGAGTTTACAACTAGGTAGATACATTTTTAGCAAACAGTGTAAGCATCTCTACTTCGAAGATATTTCACAAGGCAGTTGCCTCACTTTTGTATATAATTAATTCAGTCAACTTCAGCTTAAGGACGCTCCTTAGCGCACGGCGGAAAGTACGGTTTAACTTATTTATTCACTCTTAGTGAATACATTACATTTCACATTTTATGCGTATATCCTTTCTACCTATAGGTATCGTTTATTTATTATCCTGTCGCAGTTTACTTCGAGGTGTGACTCTTCGCACGGCTTTTGTGCCGCCATTATGGGCACTATGTGGCCACAGGTGCTTTGGTAGTAAGTTCTTTATAATTTTTGTAAGCAAATACGTATTATACGGCTTTATAGATTACGGGTCTTAATCGCGTGAATGTTTTAAGGTTAAATAATATTACCACTACTCTCCGAAGTTTCAACTATATAGCAGAACGGTCTATCTATTGTTGTGACTATGTTGTACTGTGCATTCCAATGCATGTCATCGAAATCCGATGTAGGTATGCAAATGAGTATGAGTATAAGTGAAATAGAGGCAAATGGGTAAAGAAGTTCAATACAATACAAGAAAAATGGGTAAGTACACAAAACAACCGCCTGGAGTGGCACGTGCTCCCATGCCCCCTCTCATTGAATCCACCTATTGACTAGTGCAGCTCAGTAAATAATGTAATAATGTGCATCTCACCATTAAAATATCGCGATTCAGACCCATCTATACTTCCATACTAATATATAAATGTGAATGTAAGTTTGTTTGTAACGCTTTCACGCGAAAACTACTCAACCGATCATCATGGTACTTTGTATACATATTCTTGGAGGTATTAGAAGTAACATAGGATTATAAAAAAAAGGGGAAAATTTACGCAGACAGCTAGTATACTATATAATATTATAAATGTGACAGTGTGTCTGTCTGTTACGCTTTCACGCTCAAACTACTTAACCGATTTAGAGGAAATTCGGTATGGAGATAGTTTGAATCCCAGGGAAGAACAGTGGATAGTTTTTATCACGATAACCAACATCCACGCGGGCAGAGCCGCGGGTGAAGCTCGTATTCTATAAAATTGTATGATGTCTACAAATTATGAAAGTTTAAGAACATAAAGATGTACGTGAAAGTCCTAAACAATGCTGCACACCTTTTCACTATGTCAAACCACGTTATCAGTCTTTTTTCATCGGCGCCTCATTATCGCGAGCGTGCTTACAAAAATTGGTAAACAGATTATCTACCTCGAAAGATTTTTAATTTAATACGTTCGATGGGTAAAGCCCATTAGTTAAAGAATTACTATGCTAGTTAATTAAAGTAGTATACCGTTATCGGTTTTCCAGGTCAAGCAAAGTAATTTTTTGAAATTTATCACGTCGAATATCATTGAGGTAACATTTTTTAAATTACATTTAGTGCTTTAGCTTAATTGGCTAACCGTACATCAAGCGGAATTGAAATCGAAATTGGAACAGTAGGTACATTCTTACCTTGATTTTTTAATACATTCAATAAATATATACACTGACGGACTCATAAACTGCATCAAAGTTCAGGTTTACTCTAAAAGGATTTTTTTATAATAAGTATGCAAACTTTTTAGATTAAATTATATAAATATGGAAAGACTGGCTCTTAATCTTAAAAAAAAATTAAATTTAAAAATAGAACTGCGGTAAAACAAATGAATATAGCCGGGAAAAGAAAATTTACTCGTAGTATCAGATTTGCGTGTTATTTATAGCAAAGTTTTAAATTAATTCTCATTGATTTTTTTTGTTTGGTCAATTGAATTATTGTTACCAGCATAATTGTTGGGTTAGTTTTTTAACACATCGAGAGTTTTTGAACCATAATATGGATACTTCGTCCGAACAAGCGGCACAAATTGTAGCATTGGTGCGGGAGGGCTTGGATCAACGAACGATTGGTAGAAATTTAAATTTAAACCAGTCTACGGTTTGTAGAATATACAGAAGGTTTGTAGAGACAGGTTCTTACAGGAGGAGACGTGGTACAGGCAGAACTCGAGCAACCACAGGTCGTGATGACCGATTTATTGTTACAACTTCCCTGCGAAATCGTTTCCTCACGTCAGTTAACATCAAAACCGAGCTTAATGAAGTGCGTGGAAAAAACGTGTGTGCACGAACAATAAGAAGAAGGTTAAAGGAAGCGGCTATCACCCCTTTTAGACCAGCAAATGGTCCAAAGTTGTCTGCAGCTCACAGACAAGCTCACTTAAGATTTGCGCGTCATCACCTGAATTGGACAGAAGAGCAGTGGGCCTCTGTATTGTTCACGGACGAGTGTAGGACATGTTTATATGGTGCAGATGGTCGCAGAAGAGTCTATCGTCGACGTGGGGAGCGATATGCTCAAAGTTGCATTGAGGAGCGTGTTCCTTTTGGAGGCGGTTCATGTATGGTCTGGGGTGGCATATCGATGAACGGGCGAACAGAACTTGTGTTCATAGACATGGTCCGTCAAAACGGTAATAGAGGGGGTTTGACAGCACATCGCTACATAACAGAGATATTAGAAGATCACGTGGTGCCTTACATGGGATTCATAGGCGAAAATTTTACTTTAATGCAGGATAATGCCCGGCCGCATGCAGCTGCACAAGTTCAACATTATTGCGAAGAGGTTGGGATACGTACAATGAATTGGCCAGCACGCAGCCCGGATCTTAATCCCATCGAGCATGTTTGGGACAATTTAAAAAGAGCTGTATATGCGAGAAACCCTTCGCCTACGACAGTGGCAGCACTAAGAACAGCACTTTCAGAAGAATGGGACAATATTCCGCAAGATCTTTTAAAAACCCTTATAAAATCTATGCGGAACCGATTAGAATCCGTAATAAGGGCACGTGGGGGTAATACACCTTATTAAAACACAAATAAACCCTTGCATAAAGTTTGTGTCTATTGTTAAAACCAATTTTTTAATTAAACAATTTTTCCTTAAACTTCTGTTTTTTCTTCAAAAAAGGTCTTAAGGTCCTTTCCAGTACATAAACTTAAACTTAAAGATATGATCCTACGCTGTTTTAAAGTTCACGAACCAATCTAGAGGTTTCAATTTAAATCTGTATAGAAAGTTTGCATACTTGGTTAAAATATTTATTTCAAAGTCGTCTATTACTTTGATGCAGTTTATAAGTCCGTCAGTGTATATTGTTTTTAAGACGACTCCCGCATTAGAGTACAAGCCCTGTGTTGCTACTTTACAAACACACAAGTCACGGACACAAAGGACACGCAGACTCGGAACAACAATTTGTGGATCACACAAAGTGGTGTCCCGTGTGGGAATCGAACCCACGACCTCTTGCGTAGCAGTCGGACACACTCCCACCGCGCCGCATAGGCAGTCCAATGTTACATAGCAATAGAAAACCACCGATATATGAGACAAAAAGTTCTTATGTAAAAGCACTGACAGGCTTTCGCCGAGAACAAGAAGACTTCCATTTGAATTTGACATTTGGACGGTTATTTGACAAAATCAAATAAATGTATAAGAATAGCAACAACGACCATTTAATTTTGTCTTATGTGTCAAAAAACTTCACAAGACGGTTATTCATTTCGTAATTTGAAATTGCTGTCACTTTGTACGGGGTAGCCCCGGTAGTCCCACATTGGTACTAAGTATTAAAGAGGTTAGTACGTAAAAGTAAATTGAAACGGCTGAACAGATTTTCATCTAACAAAACTAAAAACACAAGCTTTCCAATAGGTAGAAAAACAGTATCCAAATTTGTCTATCCGTTTGAACGCAATGAGATGAGGTAGGCACACAGATACACAGACACACATATGAAACATAAACACCCCTTCGTTTCATCAGTTATTAAAAAAATACCAAACATGGTATGTCTAAGCCATAGGCCGACTTGCCCCCCCCCCCCCCCCCCAAGACGGCTGCTACAGTGTCAGTTATTCTCCCGTGAAATAGTTATGTTAACACATTACTGTTTTACGGTAGAAGGGCATTGTAGCATCTTTGCCAAACAAGGATTTAGGTGTCACTAATACTGTTATGGGTTAGCGAGACGCTTTCCATCGGGTTCATTCCTCGTCTCTTCATTTAGTAGTATAAAAAAAAGTTAGCTCATGTCCCTATTACATATTACATGCATTACAAGTAAATGTAGAATAAAATTTTCACAAGTGTAGTATTTTGCTTCCTAAGTGAATAAATAATTTTTATTATTATTATTCTCTTTATTAAAATACAATACATATAAATTAAATTTTTAAAGATATGTAACAAAAATTAAATATATTTAAAAATTTTAAAAATAATTTCCTACCGGCATCGGGTACATGAACAGGTATTATTATTATTATTATGAAACTCGCTGATCCATAGCTCCCTTACTAAATTAAATAAAAAACAAATCAACAAACACTGCCCCATTTAAAACATTAGTATGAAGATCAAGCGTTATATAAAACTCACGAACGCTACGCCACTATCGTAAAAATACTGGCATGAATATTGAATGAACTGGACAATCATGTGCTGTACTTAAGGAAAAAGATGGGAATCCTTAAGAGAAAACCGCTCATTTATAATTAACCGACGATGGTTCCCGGCTGTACAATATCCCAGTAATCGCCGAGGTGAAACTCTACTATAGAATTCTCTTTGAAGAGGGCTTATGTTAACAGTTTCTAGGGCTTTTTAAATGTAATCAGGCGAATTTTTATTACGAGTGTAATGCTTTAATTTTGTTTAAGTAAATCTGATAGGCCGTAATGAACGAAAATTTACATTTATTTTACTTTTTTTATTTCAATTATGACACCATTTTCCAAATTACTTACTAGTGCTAATACTTATTTAGCACTTGCTAATAATTCAATTAATTGAATTATTGAATTGCACTTTACTAGACAATTTAATTAACTACTTCAATTTTAATTTACCGCCCTAAAGCTTGAGTTGTCCGTGAAATCTTTTTAAAACTATATCATTGTATCTGTGAAATAGTGGCTATTTAACTAAATCGTAAGAAATAAAATAACGTTTGCCCGTATAAAAGGAAACTAAATGTGAATTCGATTTACGCGGCCATTGCATCTATCTTGTAGAAAAGGCAGTAACCGTTTCGATCGTTGAGTTAACAAATTGTTACAAATGGCGGGGTTCGTTCGACGAGCGGAACCGGCGCACAATGATATCTGCCGGCGGCGACGCTATTCACGCCTGAGAGCTTACGGACGCACATTGCGCTACGCCATGCACGACTTTTTAGTCACCTCGTAGCATATCTACGCCGTAGCGACTTTTTATTTTTTAACATCTACATTTTTTTTGCTAAGTTTTAGTTTTAATTTATTTTTTCCTTGCTAATAGCTTTACAATATTATTCTGGTGATATTAAGAATTAAAGCTTTGCTTGTTTGTATTTTAATTACGTCTGAAGAGCTAAATGAATTAACTTAATAGTTAGCGGAAAGTTTAAGCGACACATACGACCGAGTTTTTGTACGTTCGATTATTAAATCGTTTCAAGGTTTGTTTTCAATGTTTTTAGTTAGTTTCCATTTGATATTGATATTGGATAAGCAACTTTTCACTCCCTCGGGATTGGATTTTTTTTATTTCGTATTTTTGCATATTTTCAAAATTGTAGACCAGCTTAATCGATTGAAAAAGTTTTAGTTTCCTTGGTGATCGGGAAATGCCTAAAAACCACTGCAAAAGGTGTCGGTTTTAATTAAGCTGTCTCACTTTTTATTGTTACACTTTTTTTCGTCTAACCCCTTAGTTCGCAAACAAATGTTAACATACGATAAGGTTCCGAAAAAAGTTCATTTTACAGTATTTTATTGCAGTCTATCATTTAAGATATTCAACAATTGTTGTGTAGGTATGTGGATATGTTTTGTACAGATTTTTTTTTATGAATTCAATCATTGCTCTCTAGTTATCAATTGTTTATAAGGTCTTGAGGAAGCCTTTTTTCAGCCTTTCCGTCAGTTCCAAAAACGCGTGCACCGTGTGTCGTGTACAATCATTCTAAATACTGATTGAAACTGTGGTTAAAGAGTACTTACATAAATAATTCCCACAGGCGGTTTTTAAGACGAATTTATAGTTTAGGGGTGACGCGGAGTACGATAAGGGACGGATACAAATACATGTTGTTTTAAACGGCTTATCTGCGGGTGGTGGTGGCACGGCATCACAAATTAGATAAACACAGAAGGCCGGCTTCCTACAATGAGCGAAAACTGGCTTACGCACACTTAGACGTACATATAGCACATAGATCTTGCTTGAACGCGATCGAACAATAATTGATACTGGGCATGTTGAAGATGTGAACGTTACACAACCAGTTTGCAAATGTCCTTAGTGTTGTGTGTCGAAGTACTGACAGTCCCGCAGTGAGTGATATAAATTAAGCTAGGTCAGATTGCGAAACCCGCGCTTTACGGAAGCGGCGCTGAGCTGAACCAGTCTACCCGTGGCAGTTACCTTAAAATATTCATGCGATTAAAACCCGTTGTTTGTAAAATTTTATAACGTTGTCGATGTACATATATACGCGTCTATGACATCAACGACGAGAAAGCGAGTAGTGATTTTATCGCTTAAGAAACGTACATTTTATGTATATCCCGTGTAAACAAAAGACATACAGATATTAATATTTCATTGTATTCCAAAGCGGTGGTAGCTAAGGCTAAGGCATCGATTTCGCAATCGTGAGGTCGCGGGTTCGAATTCTACCCATTATTGAAGACGTGAACCCACTCCTAACACGCCTTTGAGCTTAGCTGGAGGGGTTAACAAGATTGCTAGTAATGTGGAATCCAATACCACTTTGCCAGTTCTCTTTCTTTTAAAAAAAAAATTGCGGCACTTCACACTACCGGCGAGTACTCGCTCCATACTGTATGCAGTAAAATATATGTATTTTAATAACACGGGCGGGAGCGACAATATACTTCTAATGTACGTTTCTTGAGCGTTAAAATCGCTACTCCATTCTTGTCCCGCAGTTAGTGTAACAGGTGCCGTAGGCTGCCCTTCTGTACCTATGTATTTAGTGACGGTGTGGTACAGTGCGTCATGGTACCGCACGGTGTAGGCACAGGTAAAGGAAGCGTCCGATCACCCAAGCCCGGGATAACGCGATAAGAGGATTACTCCATGCCTTGACTTCTGTTTATTTATTTTGTTAATTTTGCTCTTTATACTCAAATTCCCGTTATTACTTTATGTCTGCTTGACTCATTAGTATCCTCTATTTTTAGTTTTAAATATTTCTATTACTGTATCTACGGCTTCGTACACACTTAACATAGTACGTCTGTACATGTATTTTATCTTTAATGGTGTGAAAAACTGGGAAAACCCATACAAATGTTACCTATTTCTTTCTACAATCTTTAATTCTATGTCTTGCCAAGTCTTTCTTTAAACACAATATATCTAAATTGGCCCAGCGGCATAGCCGTGAAATGTAACAGACAAAGAAACTGAGTCACTTTCTTATTTATAATATTAGTAGGTAGAGAAGTATGGCTTTAATTCCTGGGCATGTTTCGTTATACCTGGGACATAATACTTACATGACTGTCAAATCAAATCTGTCTCTTTTTGATAACACTTGACGAAAAGAGAAAGATATTATAAATTTGAATCTTGGTATGCGAGTGCCCGTCTATAGTATCGTAACTATGTCCACTAATAAGTGCACCGATTAATTATTATTTAGGTAACTAATATCACTCTTTTTTTATTCTCATTTTTTGGGCAATATTGAAATACAGTAATATTTTATTACCGTAAAGTAAGTAAAAGATGAGTAAAGGAAGTAAACGCGAGCGTGTTATCTACACATAAAGCATATGTTTTTACGATGTAGGTAATCCAAGGGGGAGTATTGAATTGCCCGGATGAGTTCTCACACGCAAAAACACAACATCAAGTTGTTTTCTGCGGTTTGCTGTAAGAGAGAAATTCTTCCACAATTAGGCTGCTCAATTAGAGTGAGAAATCGCTTTAACTCTCTGATGTTGTTTCTTTACGAGTAATGGCGGTTCCAACGCCACTGGCCCAATGTATGGATCTAGAATAACGCTCGTCCCAACGTTGGCACCAGTGCTATTTTCTAGATCCACACGTTGGACGAGCAGCATTACGATCGACGTTGGGGTCAACGTGTGGAGCGCGTGTAAGAGTAGCTTTTGCTTAATGACCTGAAATAATTTTGAATTTGAAACTCAAAACTTAGGATTCGTAGGTCGAAGTCGTTACCACTGGATAACAATTATGTTATCTTAATAATCTTGTCATTATCAAATACGGCTCCAGTAAAACGTAATGCGACAAAGTGCGTGAAATATTTAGACATAAATTAGATGTCGAGTCAGGAATGAGCGTCGGTTGGCAATCGGTCACTATCAGCCGCGCCATTGGCAAATGTCCTGTAGCTGATCTTTGTAAATGGGCGGGATAACTCGCAGCTGAAAAAGTGCTCGCGTTCGCGAAAGTACTCTGAATGGATAACAATAATATGCTTATACAAATAGGTACTATTAAATGATGTAAATTGATTTTCTTTTTAAATTGTAAATTTTATTGTCTTAATCGCATAGGTAGATATTTGAAGGCTTAAATACTTTTTTGTACTTACATTTTGATATTATTACTATAACTTAGGTCAAGAGAAAGCAGTGATGTCTGTCTGCGTGTCTAGAAAACAGCACTCGCTTGATTTACTACTATGCAGATACGGTAAAAAAAAGAAATGAGCTTTTTATTTGTTCACTAATAGCCTATGTAGAATTGGGTAGGTATTTTAATGTCAAATGAATCAATAACAATAAATTGTTTTATAATCACGTAATATGACGCCTTTAAATGATCTGAAAAAAGGATTTGTCCACAATTTAACATGTTTTAGTATTAAATCATCAAAATAAACACTCCTCAAATAACACCCTCTTGTTTATAATAAACAAATAAATTAGCAGACGTTTTGAGAGCATTTAAACTATCAAGTTACAATTCAAATTTCAAAAATGGTATGAAATAAAATGCGCTTAAAACGTTAGCTAATTTATTTGTTTACCATGGATAAGGACTACACACAGTTACAGTAAATGATTTGACATAAGAAAATTATGGCGTCATTATGTTAAATTGCATTCAAACGAATATAGAGTGAATTGTTTTGACGTTTAACTTGACCAATAAAAACATATTGAACATTTACTAAAGTAACTAAGTTTTAATACAATTTTCAATATAATCTGCGGCGCGGTGGGAATGTATCCGACTGCTACGCAAGAGGTCGTGGGTTCGATACCCACCCGGGATAAAACTTTGTGTGATGAGCACGATGGTTTATTCTGTGTATGCGTGTTATTTATCTATAATATGTATGTATTTAGAAATATATATATGTTTATTAGTTGTCTGGTTGCCATATTACAAACTCTGCTTAATTTGGGATCAGATGACGTTGTGTGAGTTGGCCCAAGATATTATATTGAGATAAGATAAGAGATTATTATTGTAAATCCTTCATTTCAACCATAACCATACCACATTTGGTTATGTATAGAAAACGCTTTAAAGAAATTAACACAATTAAACCTGTCAAACCATGAATACGTTGAGAAATTTTATTTATGTAAACCTACAATGCACTTTATGATCACAAGTAACTATAAGAACAAGCTCGCCGTAGCTTACTCGGTCTCGAATTACAAGTCAGAAAATAAAACACAATGCTTCAAACCCAGAAGCTCTCAAACCTTGGCTGTTTGAAGCAGTACTTGTTACTGGTACGCAAAGGCTCGGAGACGAGATTTCATTTGAGTTTCAAATATATTTTAACGTGCTAATGGAAACGAGATTTTATTTAATATTTATTATGTTGCGATATGCTTACTAAAGTTAGTGCTTAGGCTTGCTATTCACTGGCGTTTACTGGTAATATCGCAACACGCGCATACTACGTTAGATAAAAACACATTTTAATAACAGTAGGATCAACGTAACTTGACCGGACGGAAGTTAGGTACATATCACTTTCGCGTATGTAATAGAGATGCGACCCTAAAATTGCTTACAAAAACGATTAATTATGTTTAATTGATTAAAAATACTAACAAAATTTAATTCAACAATATAAAAATACTATTTAAATGAGTTCATAAAAGTTTAATTTAGAACAGTTACAGTAAATACTAAAGATAATTTGAAAAACAATTTCTTTACGAAAAAAAACACAAAAAACAGGAGAATACTAATTATGACAATGTAATGCGTAATCGCATCTCTAATTCTCTTGGTTTAGTTACCGCCCCCGCCCCCGGTTCCTGTCACCATTTACTACCAATAAATACATCTGCGCAACCACTTTTCGCCAACTTCAATCCGGTCAAGTTACGTTGTTACTTAAGTAAACATTTCTTCATTCTTCACAATTTTTATTCTATTTTCAAAATATGATAGAAGAATACAAAGGTGTGAAGGAGAACAATATTCAATAGTTAAAATACAGTTAACTTAAAACGAATAAGGGGGTGTGTCGCTGTGCAAACGTGTCTTGTGTCCGACACAAGCAACCGGCAACCAGCAGTGATTAGGTCAAGAACTCATGGAGCGATTTTCTTCCGCGTCAACGCGTAATACCTAAAAATATAAGGAAAATTAATGGAACGCACAAACACTACGAATGACGTTCAATTAACGAATATAAACATTTTTGTCACGTGTCCGGTAGTAGTGCCTAACCAGCGACAGTGACCGACAGGAGTCGTAAAAATGGTGGCAAACTGAGCTATCATCATTTTTACAGTTCGGCATTTAACGTGTGTAAATACTTGAAAGCCGTAAGACCAAGTCTTGTGCAATTAAAATGTTAAATAGATATTTGACACTGGCAGTAATTGCCTGAGAAATCCATAGACACAAAGACTGGATTGCGTCTTCCCTTTCAGGTATACAGTAAATACAGGCAGCAAAGCGTGAGAGACACAAAACACTTGTGCGGCCAGTGGTTCTGTGTGTAGTTTGATTTGTCCATGTCACATGCTTATGTCTATGTCATGTCACTTTGACATTACAGAAAAGACACAGGTATTGGCCTCATCATTGACGTATAGACCAGGTAAGCGCCATTCCTTTCAACTGAAAAGTAAAAGTTGACTGCAAAGCATGAAAGAGAAAAAAATCTCGTGCGGCCTTTGACAGGTATTGTCCACAAAGTAGCGTTGTCTCTTTCTAGAGGTGGTCAATTTTGTGAGGTTATGACGCAGTCTTGTTCTCAACGTCAATAGACCCCATGTCGCGTTGTCTTTTTATAGAGAGTTGTCAATTTTGAGAGGTTATGGCGCAGTCAGGTCTTTAAGTCTATGGTGAAATCGATTCCACAGCCATCAGTTCAAAATAAGAAAAAGTGTGCGGTAACTAAAGTGTTTTTATGTTTTCACGCGGACTGCGTGCTCATCGAACGCGCACGTCCTACAAACGCCAGTGTGGAGGCCGCTTTATACATTTTAAGGCGCGTTAATGGTAGCACACATTACGAGGGAAGGTTTCGCATGATTTGATCACCGTGAGTCGACACTTGTCCAGTAGGCTCATCCATCAGAAGCGTCGTGTCTGTAGTAATTTCTACTAATACATTACACATCTATAGTAAACTATGTGAGTATATAAGTTTTATTAAAAGCTTCATTGTGATAGTACGAGTAACTCTAATTAAACTGTGATTGTGATATTCACAAAGATGTAATTTGACATTATATTTTTTTATTGTAACGTTTCAATCATTGTAACGTTTGTAAGGATGGATGTAAATAGTGTTGTATTGCGTGAAAGAGTAACACATTACTAATTCATTTGTGTTGTTACTCTTTCACGCAGAAAAACTACGGGTTAGAGATTGGGAGTACACTACAATTTTTAATAATACTTATGTATGTAAGTTTACATATTTGGATATATTTATGGGTTACTTGCCCTCAGGAGGTTAAACAATTTAAATGACATTCAACACGAAGGTGTAGCCATGTGAATGGCAAATGATTAAGCGTGTGAAGCGACGGGAAAAAGCTAAAAGTACCACAATATTTAGGTATATATTTACCCGACTTCGGCGAAGCCAAAAAGAAAGGGTTATGTTTTTAGAAGTTTATATATTTTATTATTCAAGTAAAGTCAGAAATACTAAAGTACAAATCAAAATATTTTTTCAGTGATCATAACTCCGTGTTACTTGATATTGTATATTTGTATCTAGTAATGGACGGCAAATATCTATGCTCAGAACGTACACACCTACTGCTCTAGTTTCAAAACTGTGATTCCCCAAAGGAATCATAAATATAAGAAATTCGCTCTCCAATACTTTTGTGTCGTATTTTTCACTTGCAGTTTTCGGTCTCTTTGCAATGATTTTTTTAGTACCTAATATATATGGGTACCTACTCGTACTTAGAGAAACTTACGCCTTTTTATGAGAGGGTTAATTTTTTTTTGTTTAGGTTATGTTATCGTAACTGTTTTCAGTTAGATACGGCGAAAAAGTTCAATAGATTCAGTAGATACCTGTAGTGCACAAGACAGAGCGCAAACAGACGAGTAATATCTTATTATTTAACTAAAGATGTATAAAAATTCAATGGTTTAATTATTGTTATACAGAGTGTTACAAAATTCACTATGAAAAGGAAAATATTTAATTTTATTTAACCAAAAAAAGTGTCAACCATTATATTTTCAATGACGCCAATGAAACTGAGTTTTCATATATTATTTTAATAGTAGGTATTATCATCGGTAAAGTAACGAAAGTAACAACAATCGGTTAAATAAATATTGTCTTTCGTATCTTAAATTACCATACCTACTTATTTTTTTTACCAAAATATGGGAAAAATGTTGAGTATCTATGGACTTTAAGTATGTTAAATGAGTAAGTTAACTTAAAAAAGTGGTAATGAAAACTTTTTCTTAATCACTTTTCAAGATTTTTTAATCATTCTCATCTTAGTCAATTAAAAGTAATCGAATTATAAATGTCAATTAAAAATATCTATGCTATAGTAAAATTATATAATGATAGTCAGTATTTTTTAGACCTTTCCCATACTGTACGACTTTTTATAATAAAAACTTTTATTAAAATTTTAGTACTCAAATTTTCATCCAGCGCCAACTTTATATTTGGCTCTGGTTGGAGTGAGATTTTCTCTCATATTCAACGTGGTCAACGTTTTCACTTACAAACCTATCAAAAAACCGTCATAATAATTTTATTTTCTGCTAGAATGTTTTCACAGTTACGTTTTTTGACGCCCTTTGGCGACTAGAGTGGCTGCACTCGCTCGTTTCTGGACAACATGCACATTTCAGCTAAGAATGGACTTACTTAAATTTCCATTCTTAAAAGGGATCAAATGTTGTCGATCACACGTGTAGTCCAAGTCATGGGTCTAGAAAGTTTTGCAGATTGTATCCTATCCTTCGAGTTATAGACCAAGTATAGATGGCGAATAAATATTTGAGTCGGCTACCATTATGTTAAAAATGAAAAAAATGATTTCTGTTTAGTTTAATAAAACGAAATACATTAAGTCGAAAAAATATATCACTCAAATGACCACCTATAGAGATCACGATCAGCACGATTGTGCTGGTTTTAAGGCATTTTGAATTGTTCTAGCTTTTAAGGCTAGCAAAGTTTGTGGTCTATTGTCGTAAACTCGAGATTTTAAAAAGCTCCAAAGGAAGAAGTCTGGTGCCGTTATTTCTGGCGATCTGCATGGTCAGTTCAAACCGCCTTCTTTCGGCCGGGAAATTGTTGTCTTAAAATCTCCAAAGATGCCAGTGCTGTGTGAGGGGTTGCTCAATTCAGCTTGTGGCAAGAATATTGTTTAAGATTTGCCTGCAACTTTGGATTGAATTCTCTTTAACTTTCTCGGATACAACAGCGATATTCCGAGTCAAGCGTGCAATATGAGGTGGGCCACTTTTTACGGTGGGTCACTAGTAGACTCGATTTGACAAGGCGCTCAACTAAACACTTAATTATTCGCGCACAAGAGATACGATGACGAAAAAAACGACGATGTAATTCACGCTGCATAAAAACAACAGACAAGTAACGATTATTCCACGTTCTCCAGATGTAGTCGCTCCATGGCTTGTTATCAACAATACTCCATCTCCATTTAAGTAAAAGCACAATGACATTTTAATGCCATATCTGTATTTTTCATCAATCTTTTATAAGATGCAATTATTGTATTAATAAAGCAATTGGCAAGAAATGCCTATAAAATTACTATAATATTCGGCCTGCGACATCATAATTACCCGACTGCAAGGAAGCGCGTATCTTGTATGCATGTAATATTCTTTATTACCTCATATCTTACAAACCACTGAACGGATTTATACAATTAAGACGTCCTTAGATTCGTCTTGACCGCCCAAGTATTCTTAGATAGGTGACATTTGAAAAAAAAACAAACATGGCGGCTATGAGATGTCAAAATAAAGAGGTGTAAAAAAAAGTTATTTCGAATACTGCATTAAATAAAATATAGGGCAATATGGGTATTGCCATATTTTATCCAATTATAGGGCTCATCTTAAACATTTCAAAAAGGTATAACATGATTATGACTGTAAAACTACAAAAGTTAGTCCATTCAACCATTCTATTTTCAATGTTCAATACTTTACAATCATCATCATCATCATCAGCCTATCGCAGTCCACTGCTGGACATAGGCCTCTCCAATTGCACGCCACTTTGTTCTATCTTCGGCTTCTCGCATCCAGCTCCTGCCAGCCGTTTTGCGTATATCATCACTCCACCTGGCTTGAGGGCGTCCTACACTACGTTTGCCGAGCCGCGGTCTCCACTCAAGAACTCGTTTACCCCAACGGTTGTCGGTTCTTCGGCTAATATGGCCAGCCCACTGCCACTTCAACTTGCTAATCCGGTGGGCTATGTCGATAACTTTGGTTCTCTGCCTGATCACCTCATTTCTGATTTTGTCCCTAAGAGAAACTCCGAGCATAGCCCGTTCCATAGCCCGCTGAGCGACTTTGAACTTGTGGACCAGCCGTACCGTCAGTGTCCACGTTTCGGCTCCGTATGTCATGACGGGTAGGACGCACTGATTAAAGACTTTAGTCTTTAGACATTGTGGGATCGACGATGAGAAGACTTGACGTAGCTTACCAAACGCTGCCCAACCCAACCGAATTCTCCTGTTCACCTCGTCCTCGAAGTTGTTTCTACCTAACTGCAATGACTGCCCGAGGTACACATATTTTTGAACAACTTCGAGAACGGCGCCGTGCACCGCTGTCGGTTCCGGTAGTACATGTTCATTGAACATGACCTTGGTTTTATCCAAGTTCATCCGTAGGCCGATGCGTACAGAGGAGTCAGCCAGGTCATTCAGCATCCGTTGCAGGTCCTGCAGCGTTTCCGCCATGATGACAATGTCATCTGCAAATCGCAAGTGAGAAATGTATTCACCATTGATGTTGATGCCCCGCCCTTTCCAGTGCAGCGTCTTGAACATATCCTCCATTGCATTTGTGAACAGTTTCGGGGAAATAACGTCCCCTTGCCTCACTCCTTGATGCAATGGTATAGGTTTTGTTTGCTGATTCTGTACTTGGACGGACATGGTGGCGGCTTCGTAGAGACATCTCATCACTTGGATATATCGCCAATCTACTTGGCATCGCTGCAGAGACTCCAGAACGGACCAGATTTCAATCGAGTCAAAGGCCTTCTCATAGTCCACGAATGCTAGACACAGGGGCTGATTATACTCCTGGGTCTTTTGTATAATCTGCCGCACTGTGAGGATGTGGTCTATGGTGCCATATCCGCTTCGAAATCCAGCCTGTTCCGGTGGTTGGAATTCGTCAAGTCTTCGCGCAAGACGGTTCGTAATGACTCTTGAAAACAGCTTATAGACGTGGCTTAGAAGAGAAATAGGTCGGTAGTTCTTCAACCGGGTCTTATCTCCTTTTTTGAAGAACAAGACGACTACACTTCTACTCCACGCCTCCGGAGTTCTCCCTTCAAACAGGACCGCATTAAAAAGCTTTTGGAGCTCCCTCAGTACGGGTTTACCTCCAGCTTTTAACAGCTCTGTTGTAACGCCATCCTCTCCAGGGGCTTTTCCATTTTTCAGCTGTTTAAGAGCCAGCACGATTTCGTCAATGTTGACTTCTGGCAGGTCTTCGGTGTAGTGGCGTGTTAGAGTGGCTCTAGGACCCTCATTTTCAGGATCAGGTCGAGATGCATGCGAAGCGTATAACCAGCCATAGAAGCCTTCCACTTCGGAGAGGACTGCCGGCTTCGAAGAAACGACTTCTCCACTTGCTGTGGTCAACTTCGTCAGGTGGCTTCTTCCAAGAGATTGTACGAACACTTTTGACCCCCGGTTCTGCTCGATCGCTCTTTTAATCAAAAGAGTGTTGGAGCACCGAAGGTCGTATCGTATAAGCCTGTTGATCTCTTGGTTTAGAGCGCGCTTTTCCGACGAAGTGACGGGTGGGTTTTCACGTCGTTCCTTCATTAGCCCTAAAGTCTTTTCCGAAAGCTTTGACTTCTTGCCCTTACGCTGCATTTCACAAAATCTCGTACCTTCTTCCCTGACTATCCGAACCACATTTACGAGCTTCTGGTTTACGTCTGTTGTGGTTTCCATGGCAGCAAATCGGTTATCCAGATGTAAGGGGGCGCATCACCATCTTTCGCTCCAAGCCAACCTCACCTGCACGCGGTACATCCTGCTGTACAACGAACGAGGCTCTGGCGACCGGCTGGTGGCGGTATAACCATCCCAATTTAAGGCGTAGCTGAAGTAATAGGTCAGTGACGGGCAGCAGCGTCACTGATGCGAGAGCTACGCCCTGCGATCGCCAACCCGCCTGCCCAGCGTGGCGATTATGGGCATTACCCCCATATGCACCAAGCACAAAAGCCACGGCCCCCAGTTCCCGGCAGTCACGCTATTCCTGGACATGGTGGCGTCCACGGTAACGGCGTGGCGGGGGGTGCTAAGAATCTCCGGGCTACGGAAGGCCACCAAAACCGACTGACCCTGGCGACGTATAACGGACGCACGCTACGGCTAGACTCGCATCTGGCACAACTTGAGGTGGAACTTGGGAAGATTAGGTGGCATATCCTCGGGTTAAGTGAAGTCCGAAGAGAGGGAGAGGACACCATAACCCTCGAGTCAGGCCACCTTATGTACTTCCGCGAGGGAGACCAAAAATCTCAAGGTGGTGTTGGGTTTCTGGTAAATAAGTCCCTTTCTGACAACGTTGTGGAAATGTCTAGCGTGTCGAACAGGGTAGCGTACCTCATTATCAAGCTCACCGAGAGGTATAGCCTCAAGGTAGTTCAAGTGTACGCACCGACCTCGGCACATCCAGACGACGAAGTGGAGGATATGTTCGATGACATATCGAGGGCCCTCCACTCCACCACTAAGACCCACTACAACGTTGTTATGGGGGACTTCAACGCTAAAGTGGGAGTACAAAATTGCAGCGAATTGGTAGTAGGATCCCATGGATTTGGAAGCCGAAATCATAGGGGGCAAATGCTAGTCAACTTCCTCGAACGGGAGGGGCTCTTCTTGATGAACTCCTTTTTCAAGAAACGGCCCCAAAGGAAGTGGACGTGGCAAAGCCCCGACACTATGACGAAAAACGAGATCGACTTCATCATGACGGACAAAAAGCATATATTCAGAGAAGTCACCGTGATCAACAGGTTTAATACCGGTAGTGATCACCGACTTGTCCGAGGCTCTCTGAATATCGACTTCAAGGCGGAACGTGCCCGTCTGATGAGGTCCAGGCTCCGACCTACTTTGCTCCAAACCATGATAGGATCCGAAGCGTTCCAGTCAAACTTTACAATAGCTGTGATAAAAGTTAGTTGTTAAATCCTACAACTACCCAAAAGTATTAAATAAAAAAAAAATTAAAAACCCGCCTGCACAAATAAATGGAAACAAGATCCCCTACATAGTTAAATAATTTCATGCAGTCTGAGCCATCGAGATTCATGAATGCCTCCGACTGCGTGAAATATTTATTTTATAAAATTATTTTTTATTTGTTAAAAATGCTCTCTGTAACGAAGCAATAACAAAGGCCATAATAGTTCTCAAATTATCGGCTAGATGGCACAAGAGAGAGCCTGATTCGCATGCAGGAAGGATAGATGAAATAGAAGTTTAGTAACATAGTCCCGGTAGTTAGATAGTTTGATTCCAGCCCCGGTTTGGCATACGGAAGTCTCGGGTTCGATTTCCTCTGCTTGGACTTCAAATTTTTCTATCTTTCAAAAAATTTCATTATAAAGTAATTGACAAGAAATGCCTATAAAAAAATACTATAATTTTGATGCCATTTTGAAATAATATAGAATATTGCACCAGCCTTTATATAAGAAAGAATTTCAAGAACCTTAGCTCGAACATCTGTCTAACATTACATCATGTCCTCTATGCCCGACCACCTGCACACGGGAGTACTCGATGACTGTCTCCGACAATGCATTTGACATGGCCGTGTTCTGGGTCACGTCAACTGCAAAGTCGACACCCTAAGAATAAGAAGTAAGGGGCGAATGACCTTAATCCGAAAGATGAACCATAAGTTAATAGAAAATAAACGTGTTTACTATAAACTGTATAACACTAAAAATGATTGATGAGACTACTTAATGTTAATCTTAATGTTTATCAGAGCGCATGAGTCATCCGTCTTTATTGGCCATACATTCGTACAATATACACGAGGCTATTAATACTGCTTACGAGATCATTGGGCCGATAACCGCACTTACTGATGTACTACACACATTAATCGCTTAATGCTTTTACACTAAAACTGGTGCTATAGTATTATTATGGGACGGGGAATAACCGTTACCATTACACCTACAGATACCCACCGGTGTGACACTTTGAAGTTTAGAAGGTATTATGTTCCTCTAACCGGTTTCAGTATCACCTGCTTTGAAATATATAAATACCCGTGACCTCCGCCGTTGCAATACGGTCGAAACGTCGGGCAATAAACAAGGTATTTTACCTTAAATTATTCACGCGATTAAGACCCGTAATATATATATATATATATATATATATATATATATATTCATAAGATTGCTACTACTATATACCTACATATCTGTGTCTCTAATGAGTAAATGGGGTAGATATTTGCCTATAATTACAAGTAATTTTACAAGAAGTGCAAAACCTCATGCATAGCCGTTCTAGACTGAGACAATCAGATAGGTAATCGTACTGAGCTTAAAATTTTGTATTTCATATGAATCTACTTAAATACCTTCACAATTTTTTCAAAAGGTTTATATCTACAACGTGGATACCGCATTACTATCATTAGAGGTGGACAGTAGGGTTGAACCCTCCAGATGATCTCTCCATCTACATTATTTGTGTGAGGTTTACATCAACAGTCACATGTGTGGGAATCAAATCTTCTGACTCCACCATCGCCGCGCGAATCTGACGCCTTTCCACTTGGATATCGTTCCGTTTCATAAATTCCGTTTCATTGTATGTAGGTGTGTGTGTTAGACAGCCGTATTTATGAATGAAACCTCAATAATATGGAGATACAAAGCTATATTCTAATTAGAAGAGTATTCATCTTCAACAATACATTCAAAATCATATAACAATATTAAAAACTGTTTTTGGTGATATGGATACAGTTAACCTTATAAATTAAAAAATAATGTTTTTTCACTTTACAACCATACATTTCAATTGTATTTATTTGAATATAAATACAAGACATATTAGGAAATTTTATGTCATTGTCAGGCCAGAGGAACATGATCAGAATCCGTTATCCTTGATATAAATGGAGTAGTAAACAAGAGAATTTCTACCTGCCCTTTTGTTCTTATTTGGCTTATTTAAAGCTAATAGTAGATATAAACAGAAAGCACACATGGATGCGGTTATCGAGCGACACATCGCGCCCACTCTATGATTGATTGGGTATAGGGTTGGAGGCGGTCACCCCACCCCCTGGCCCCGCGAAGTCCCCTCACCCGCCTTCGGTGGCTTCGAGCACAAAATATATAGGTACAGAAAGCCGGCTCACAGGTCAACAACAAATTCACGCACACAGACGCGCGTACTAACGATCGCAACGTCCGCTCTTTCTGTCGAGATTCAACTGAGTTTCACTGAAATCTCTATACATCCGCGTTCATGTATTCGTGAGCCTGTTTTTGATCGTTGTAGGGAGCCGGCCTTCTGTATGTATTTATTCAGTGCTCCGAGGCAGCCAGCCGCCGGCGCCCGCTGAGACAACGTTGCTTGACATGATGTTCATTTGTTCTGATTTGTTAGACACCAGGGCGCACCGCGAGCTCCCCAACATCGAACATTACCTGATTAGAAAATATTATTATGATGTTACCTCACGGGATACGGGAATATTTGTGGCTACGAAGCACAATTGTATAATATTGAAGACTTGCGCTATGTTTACTATTACCTCAATTGAAAACTGTAGTACCACTCATTTTGAACTTCTTAAAATCTCATAAAAACCTCTTTCATACAAAGGTTTCTTAGGTTGTGTTTTGAACTCGTAGAAGTCTTCCACGTCTGTAGATCACTCAGCCAACCAAACCGGACTTCAAGTGTCACATTTCACCCTTTGAATGTTGAATGAATGCCACCGTTTAACAAGACAAACCTTTTTCATTTTAAATAGGCAATGTTAAATGCTTTAAGAAACTTTTAAATCGTGACCACGATCGGTGCAATATGATCGCAATGTCGGGTAAATTTAGTTACGTTAAGGGTCCCTAAAGCAAAACACGATTCGGCTCTTTAAAAATAAATTAAAAAAAAACTGAGTGATTAGCCAAAAAGTTCTTCTAGTAGATGATAAAAAGAAATTTAATATTATCCCGTAACAAAATCTTGTAGTTATGGAAAAATGACAAAACGATGATTTTCGTATTGTCATAGTTATGGCGTTCGTAATCTATACTAATAATATAAAGCTGAAGAGTTCGTTTGTTTGAGCGCGATAATCAGCTCAAGAACGTCATTTCCGAATCGAAAAAATATTTTACTGTTAGATAGCCCATTTGCCCAGGAAGGCCATAGGCTATATAACATCACGCTACGACCAATAGGAGCGGACCAGCAATGAAAAATCTTGCAAAAACGGGGAAGAAGTTGCGCGGGTCAGGTAGTCTAACATATGTACGAACGAATATTAAACTTTGTTTTGTCCTGCGCTTTTCGCACTGTGAAGTAATGGTTGTGTGCGGAAAATCACTACTGGCAGACATGCGTACTGCTAAATGAATAATTGGCTCGTAATGCCCCTTAGTATATGTAATATTGCAATTTTTTTTAAAACAATTATTGCAATTCATATGAATATCATGTATATTTATTTAACATGGGAATAGATGTCAATTTCGGATTTTTATAATCATGCAAAGCGACAGTCTCTATTTTTGTCATTTATATAGTTCAGAATTGATGATATCCTAAAATCTTAAATAAAAACATATTTAAATGATTGAGATAATTATTAATACATATTATTTAGATGACTAAAATATATGTTATGTGTATGTTCAATTTATGTATAATAAGTTGTAAAATATAATATTTTGGAAATGGAACCTGTTCATTTTAGTTTAAAGTTTAAAGCTGCATTCTTCAACATTTTGCCTAAGATTCAGATTCTTTATTCTAATTTTATAATAACACTTACTACAGTGACCTTCAACTGAAACACAATGATGCATTTACATCATTATTTATCGAAATAATAACTGACACTGAGGTGGTACCCCCGAAGACGGTCTATGGCTTTGAACAACCATCTTCAAATTTTTATTTCATACGTAGGTATTGCCTGAATTGAGTAACTAAGTATAGTCGTGATGTTATCACGCTAAATGTAAACTCAATAAAAGTAATCCACAAATAATTGATATATTAAAATCAAAGTTCGTAAAATATTAATATATAAATATCTACTTACAAAACATTGATATTATCGCACTGGCTTCCAGTGCCACAGCGATTATTTCCTAGATTTATCAGACTCCTGAGAAAAGACAGCGCTTATCAGTTTGATGAAAATAGGTACATATGTACATTATTTGTAGCGCGCTATGACACCCGTTCGCTTTTTTTAGTGACCACGCAAAAACTGTCTGTCTAGGTTTTCATCTAGACTACTAGTAGTAAACGATCGATGCTGTTAAGTTCACTCTAGAACACATTCATTCCATTCTTTTCTCGTACTAAACGTTTTTTCGTTTAATTTGGTATCAAGCCAAACGCTTGTAACATTGTCTTGAAGTTAATACTTCGTACAGGTTGTAACATTTATTCATTTGAAAATTATTTTGATTTCTATCTGGGAATTAGATTACCTAATGATTACGACTACAACAGACTAAAACTATTTGAAAATTGTCTCTGGAATTGTAGAGCTTATTAAGTACAAACACATGACAAAATTGGGAATTATTGGTAAGAATTAAGCAGTTACATTTTATGTAAACCTTTAATGTAAGCAATAACCTAACATTGACTATAATGTGTTGTTACCATTACCGTGTATAGACGGAATGCAGTGTCAATAAGCTATTAGATGAACAAATGATCATAAAACGGGTTGTATTGGTTATTAACCGATCGGTGGCTTAATTGGGCATCCCCAGCAAACATGCAACATCAATAGTGCGATGTAATAAGGTGTTATGCCATTAATGATACATTATGAATATTAATAATTGATTGTGATACTAAAATAAGTATTTGGTTTATAGTTATCAAAGTATACCTCTATAACCTGTTATCTTTTAAAGAATTCCCCTGTAAGATATAAAAATGATTAAAGTGCTGGCTCTAGCAGGGAAATAGTGTTACATTCATGATTAATTAATTAATTGGTTATGCTCTAGACCCGGATATCGGTAATCGCAATAAGTATCCTATGTGGCAAAGTCATCACATTCGGTCCCGGGTTTTAAACATGGAACGGGACTAAATTACATTCGAATTAGTAGGGAAATATGTATTAGTTTATATTATGTGTAACAACGATGCTTATGCTCTGATATGTGATGGTTAACAGTTATATAATAGTATCGTAACGATGTTACAGGAAACGTATCGTCGTTGGGCGTGCAGCACGATGGTGCCGCTGTGGGTGGAGGAGGGCGCGGAGGAGGGCAGCGATGAGGGCGGCAGAGCGCGGCGCGAGCCTGCCGAGCACGCGGCGCGCTGGCACGCGCGTCACCTGGAGCGCGTCGGACACCTGGACCGGCGGCGCGGCGCCGGTGGCGTCGTGGGCCGCTGGGTCCGCGCCGCCGCCGCCGGCCCCGGCCGGCCCATAGTCCGGCTCAAGCCCTGCCTTTCCGTCTGCCAGTTCGTTGAGCAACACTGCCCCTACTTCCTACCGGCGGATCGCGCGCCTGCATACCCCACACAGTACGCCGGCGAACCCACGTTCCTATGTCTCGGTGAGTGCGTACACATGCTTATATGTACAATTGACATTACAATCAAGAAGTTTCCCCATTCACCAGATAACTTTCGGGGTAAAAGTCATTAAAATAATAATCACTTTACACTGACACCTACACCTACCTACAAATATTTTAACCCGAATTCAGGCGAAGGATAATGTTTGTAAATGTAGTATAAAGTATAAAATAATAATGCTGTAGATAAGTTGCAATTACCCTTTCGCCTTTAAATTCAAGCTTGGCTCCAGTTCAAAATGAAAGAGCACAAAACAAATAGCACTTTAGGCGCGATGCATGCCGTTTTATTTTTCTTTAAAGCCGTCTTTGTCTTGGACCAATTGTTGCTTTACACTTTTCGGTTTAACATTTTGTGCGAAGTTAAATACGGCTGAGAAGAGGCCTGTTTTTTCTGGGCGTTAAAGCGGTCTTGTACCTACATTGAAACCGCTCGCATGTTATACTTTTAAAAATATACCGCCTATAATAACTGAAATAAATTACTTAATTAAATATAATGAACAGGGGATCGGCTGATACACTATCGCGACTGATTTCAGACCCGCGCATCCCGGAGACGGGAGCGCAGGCGAACAAGTCCAACTACGGGTGGGACGAATGCTGCTACTGGTACTGTGAGGGGCGGCTGTGCTACCGGTGCGAGGCGCGGCTCAGCGAGGCGCCGCGGCCCGAGGCCGAGCTCTGCCCCGCCGTGGAGGAGCGCGTGCCCACGTGCTCGGTGCCGTACCAGGCGCCGGGCCGCGCGCGCGCCTTCGCGCCGTGCGCAGCGCTCGTCCTCGTCGCGGCTCTGGTCGCGTTCACCACACACGCACGGACTCACTGGACCGCAGCCACGCCTATAGTGAAAGTGCGCGATTCGAGGTTATAGTTTTACGTTAACGTGCGTCGCACCCGCGCGTCCCGCGATCGCCGGCCTGCGATCGGAACCTCTGTTAGTGCTGTACTTATGATAATAAATAACGCGCGGTTACGATTTCGGACGAGACGGACGCGAGTGGCGGCGCAGGCGGAGCGCGCTTCGTCGCCGCGACTCGCGACGCCCCTATAGACTCTAAGTTAATATTTGTGTCCGGTCGATCGATTTACCCGAAACATGAAAACACCAAATAATGATCAGATATATAACTTAAATCATTTATCTCGTAAGCGCTGTTAGCCGACGTTCCGGCCAATATGTTAATATTTTTGGCAGAAATTGTAAACAAGAATCCTCACGACGTTTTGCGTCGAGTGAAGCTGTTACGTATATTTTACATAGTGTTTTACAGTTACATCGTTCATAAGGCACAAAGTTTAAGTTGTATTTGCAAAACTAGGTTATGTATCCTCATGAATCAAAGCAATATTTTACAAGAAATCTTAATGAATCCAAACTCTCTGTGACGATCGTTAATCGATTCTGAATCAATACATTATACATACATAAGTGCATTTGTACGGAGCGTACTTCGTATTAGGATTCGTATGACGGAACTTTTACACTACATTATTATACAATGTAGACTCCAATGCCTCATGCAATAGAACATGTACGCGCCACAAGCAACACAGACACCAGGTTTGGGTCGCCATCCTCCACCGCCGTGGGATAAAGAGTAGGTGTCACGTCCAGTCTCCCTCACACTTAACGACCAAAGTTGATGTTAAACTAAATAATTAAGGACACGATGTCTCTACTCTTTTGAACATGAGACAAAAGGTAGGTATATTAACAGTGGAATCGTTTCTTAGAGAGTTATTTTTGTAATGTTGCACTAGTATGCGGAACGTGGTTCCGAGGCGGCAGGATAGGCGCGCTTGACCGAGTATATAGTTGTTTACCAGACGAACAAAGCTTTAGAATGAAATACTTATAAGCAAAATCGTTACTGACGCAAGCCGCCGTCTCTGCCGCCGCGATGCTCGCCTGTACCCGTGTGGACGCCTAAATAGTTGGTCTACGATTATGTATAAAATGAGTCAGAAAGGTAATATAGGGTTAATAAGTAGCTGTTGTTTTGTAAGAAGTAAAATATGAGTAAAGCATATAATGAGAATTATATGTAATATATCCGTCTTATGAACTAAAAAACATTCAGATTAATATGGTTGAAAATGATTTTTATATTAACTTGATTTTTTATTATATATATATTGTATATTAAATCGTACCGAATATTAATAATGGTAAAGCAACTGTCAACCAGATTCGTATTAGAGATTCGAATTGTCGATGTCAACGGTTACGATATTTGTTAGTTTTGTCTTATTTTTGAAAAATATTAAATTATAGAAGTATCGTTGAACATTATGTGATGAAAACAAAATATGGTTATTAAGACTTTATTGAATGGACATTTGTTGAGATATTGTCCTCGGTCGGGGATGTAGTTGTTGTATTCAAATGATAAATGATAATAATATTAAGTAAGTTATTTTTTACGTTTTTATCGTGTGTACATATGTCAAAAACGGTTTGTTGTTTCCACTCCCATACTTAATCGTCGTCACCGAAGGTGCTAAAGGTCTATTAACGCTTCTTAAGGCTCGGTTTGTAACAACTTCCAATATAACCTGATCTGTTTGTCTGTCTGTGTGATGTACGTGCTAGTAGGTAGGTGCTCGTAGCTGGTAGCTGCAGGCGCGGGCACGACCGACATCGGTGCTCGCTCGGCGCCGCTGTGCCCCCTCCACACTCATATCCCTCGGCATATACACCTCTACCTAGTCTACAGAACCTAGCTAATATTTTCATAGTATTTTCAAACGAAAGTTTTCCTTCAATAGATTAGGTATACATCGACATAGTGTGAGCAGAGTCGTGACGATTGATCAGTGGGTCGTTATTGTTTCAATCGAGTATCTAATTCGCTGGTGATCCTCAGTGCCTTCACTTTCGTCGAAGTGAAAGCGTCACGCGTCTGGTACTTTCTGGCGTCAAGCTACATGTTCCAAGCTGTTCTCATTGCCGCACTCATCAGTGATTGTCAGTTCATCTTTAATGATTACGTCGACTTTCATTAATTAATGTATTGTCTTCATCACGTTTCACGCTGTGACTGAAGAACCTAGTTATGTAGTCTCCATTGCACATTATTATGTCGTTTTGTTCAGTAAACACAGTTGGAAGTAAAATGTTGAAAATCATAGTGATAGTCTCTTCAAGAGAGTTTATATAGTAGGTATAGATTTGAGAGCTGTTAACAATAAAAAGTTTGAGATCGATTATTTGCAATTAATTGACTACAGAATATAATGTAACGATTTAAATATCATGTCAAAACTAATATTTTTAGACAAAATTTCACTAAAATTCGTTTAATTTCGTATCGTAATCTAAGAATATTAATGTTATACCTAAATAGGTGAAAATTTTCAGATAAATTAATTTGTCAGGCGTCGGGTTTTAATGCACATAAAATGTTATGATAATCTGCAAATCTTTGGCGAGTCGATCGTTGCCCTACTGCGTAGGTGCTCTTTCACGAAATCTACGTGTATCTATATATAAATTAAATTATCAAGGTGTCTAAAATTTAGTCATAGAAAATGAATTACTAGAACATAATTAATTGGAACAATTTCGAGCACTCGTTAAAACTTACACATTGACCGTGCATTTCTTCTTGTGAGTGTCATCACTCTCCACTATCGATATCTTCACTCGTTCACTTTATTAGAGTAGATAGTGAAAGACCAAAAGGAACGGTTCGGATGTTAAGTACGTTTAGCGTTTTTGGTTCAGTAGTTCGACAACGACGTCCATCACACTCACACCACGTCGCTCGGCGAGCCGCCGAGGTTCACCCACAACCTGCCAGTAGCCACCAGGCCACCACACCACTCGCAACTTCTGAACGGTCCACGTGTATTTGTGAATCAATTATGTATTGTTCAATCGCAACTGTCACCACTTAATCGCGATAATCGTTTCGGTATATTCAAAATAATGTCTTGTGGTGAGCGAGGAGCGCGAGCGCTCGGCGCTAAGTGATGAGCACAGATGAGCTATAATGAGATAATGAACGCAGATGAGCGGTCGCGCCCCGCGTCTATCACCTGCACGCCGCTACACAAAACTCGGGCCACATTCTAGGTTTAGTGTAACGGGTGTTAATTAATGTTTCGTTAAACGTTTGGTGATAGAGTAACATTATGTTTTTAAATAATATACGTATGTTTTGATGTACATAAATAAAGTGTAAATGTTTAACGCACAAATAATATGAAAAAGAATGCTGATTATGTAAAGCAGTGTACGAAAACTTATGTATTTAGCTGTAAAATGTAACTGGGAAGTAATCGATTAGGAAATATGAAAGTAGGAACTTCCGTACTCCGTCTGTTGTCGAGAGCTGGTTCTTTTATCTGTCACGTCGTCGTATTCTCATTCATGTTCAGTTGTACTGTTACGCCAGTTGGCTGGCTGTAGCGAGGCAGCCGCGCGGCGAACGTCATCTACGACATGTGACTCGCGCCGCGCGACTGTGGGCACCGTCTCAAATTGTTGTAAATTGTTTAATACTCAGGAATTAACTAGGTGTACTGTTCGATACGTTAAGTCCCTCACGTTAGGTTGCGCGGCAACTCAGTTGACTGTCACACACACGCACAAAACAAACAGAGATATGTGCTTTCGGGGTCGTCCATCGATGATTAAGCGTTTTAATGTGTATTTACGTACATAATTATTCTCAAAATACATATAGAGATGTAAGCAAAACACCAAATCGTAGCCTTTACACGAAACCTCCGGATAAAATAATTCAAAGGTAGTAGATAAATATATAAATCGAGTTATTGTATGTACATTGTATAAGTTTCTATTGCTGTAATATGTATTCCATCTGTACTAGTACATTTAATTTGATACACGTATGTCCGTATGCTAATGTTTGTTTTATACGATGTCTTGTATTATTTGATGACTGCCAGTAGATGTCTCTATGCTTAGGGGTATAAAATGTAAGGTGTGGTTTGGCTGTGGTATTAAAAGAATGGAATTGAACTGACAATTTATAAAATGAAAAGCTGGCGTAGGACATGAAAGTAGTTGTGCAAGTACGTGAATCAAGGTATTGAAAGAAAAGCGTGGAATTGAAACACCTGAGGAACTTTTTAATAATATAAACTTTTAATGCCACACTGAACTATAAGAAACAACGAATACGATTCACGATTGACATTTTTGTAATACATTTTTTTTAGTTGCCTTGTATTAGTACAGTAAAATAAATCCAACGAATACGTCGTCGCACATACCGGACAGTATGTAATGAACTGTAAAGATAACTAAGATGACGGAATCATGGCTACACAAAAATGTTACGTTTGTACTCTGTAGTTGTTTGTTTCGTTGGATGCTTATGTTTTGTGATCGGATCCATAGTATCTTGCGTGATGTGCTACTGATAGTGGATCGATATGGCCTTCGATTATACAGATTAGAGACGAGTTAAGTAAATTAAGCCACAATTAATGTATCAAAGGTCTTATGATGATGACAAAATTACATATAAATAGATTTAACAATTTATACATTATTTTAAACCGAGGAGTTCATAAGTAAGTGATTCATACTCAACCCCGAAAGTTTCTCTTTAGAGTACACGTTTAATATTAATTGTTTAATAAAGATATATTTATTATTTCATATCATGATGTTTCTTTAATACACAAATACGTAGATAAATCAAAGTCATTTTTAAAGTAATGCCCAGATTATTACTAAAAATATTCACTGATACATCAGTACATGGGTAGGCACAATAAATAAATTAATTTACAAGAGTTAAAAAGGTTTTAATTAGTATCTACTTCTCAAGATATTTTTTTTAAATCTCCGGTGTCAAAAAGATCGTGTCAATGTGAATAAAAAAATGTTTATTGCAGTAATAGTTGTCATTCGAGTTAAATATGTTATAAATGGAATTGACAATACATAAATAAATTATATCTATACTCTGACCATTTTATGACCACTCAAATTTGGCAAGTGTTGTCAACTTTGACACAATAGTCAGCTATTGAAGAAGCTTTAATGCAATAGCTTTTGAAAAGATCATGCTAACCTGAAACTTGTGGAATAAACTTCAAGCTATATTTGAAGTATTCCTGTTCAATCCACTGGACAAATCCACTAATGGATCTGTATCCACTTATATAAAATATGCATAAAATTATTTTGCACTCTTTTTTTTATTTCACTCTCATATGTGTTGGATTATTTTCCACTCCATTTTATAGTTCAGTATGATATATTGTAATAAAAACCTTATACCCGACCAGGCCGCTTCAAGTTTTAAACAATCACTCCAGAGATCAGAATAGGTTGATATAGTAACTCTACAATATTGTAAAATTGTAATAAACACACTGCTGTATTGTTCGTTACAATATTCATTCTGTTGTTAAAACATTTCAATTTAAATGTTTATCATCTTCTAAAACTATCTTAAATTTCTAAAATTTGTTTACTTAGTGTCATAGAGATTTTATTGATAACCAAAGTGTCGTAATTATTTGTAATACGTCAAAATTATTTTGACGCCTCTATTATTTCATTGTACTTAATAAAGAGATACGTAGATACTACGTAATTATATGTTATCAATGAGTTTGGTATCAAATGAATATGATGTGAATATACCAAACACAGCATATTTAAAAATACCCAATTTACATGATTACTATACTTTATCTGACCATTGTAATGGAATAAAATGTAGCCTAAATTACCTGCACTATAAGACCGAATCGATTGACATCTCATTCATTGAAATCTGATGAGTAGTTTAGGCGCTACAATGGAACATACGCAAATAAAACATATATTTCTTTATGTCACATCGATATCAAACAATATCAAGATTTGGACTTTAAGTTACAAAGGTATTAAAAAGGTTGCAAATCGCTACTGATGAATTATGGCATTCTTTGTTATTTTAAATTACGAGCTGATAAAAATCATTCTAAAAACTTTTCTTTTTTTATAACAATTCTAAGGAGATAAAAAACTTGCTCATGTACTGCGCCGGGTCATCACATCACACGCATAAAATGTAAAAATCGATATAATATTTAGAAACATAGATGATTCATGTACTTTTGGAACTCACCGGGCCATGGTTAGATAAGTGAATGCCTGCGGTCTATCTACTTATTTGTTTTATTCAAATGTCTGTTCATAAATTAGTATAAATATAATGTATGTAATTAGTGTTATTTCCATTTAAAAATAAATGTTTTGTGTTAATTTGATAGCGTTACGTTGGCTCTAGATTGGAGTTGTAGCCACTCACCTGATGTACTGTTTAGTTACACTTTAAGGACATTTCCCTGTACATTTTGTACTGTTTACAGTGAACGTGTGATTGCGTGTTCGTTCTAAGTTCTAACGTGTTCTGTACAAAATCACAGATGTCCCATTTATTCCTAATGAGTTCTAGATCATATAAATATATGTATGATTATGAGGACTTTAAAAACACCATACCTGAAATTAAACGCTCCTATGTTGATATCTTTTTGATAAAATACGTAGTTAGGATTGCACTGTTGGAGGGTGATTATATTAAAAATACTCGATCTGTCCACAGGACTGCTTTGAACATAATTTTAATCTCTATAAATAATATCATTAAAAATGCCTAATTCATAGTGAGAGAGGTAGAGTAGAATAAAATGTTAACTCATAATGATTACAAGGGTAAGAGGTTGACGGCGGGCGTGGGCCGGCCAACGGCCAACATTGGCACAGCACGCGGGCTCGATATATTGATATGATCTAGGATGTGTCGTAGGTGTTTCTCGAGTAGTGATCGTGTAATAATTCTTATGTTACGCCTTCTAAATCATTATAAAATGTTAGTGTGCGGCGAGGGCTCGCGGGTGGCGACGGCCGGCTGCTGCGTAGCCCGCTACGCTTCTACGCCGTAGCGGTCGTAGCGGGCGCACAGTCCGTCGAACGCCGCGCCACCGTCGCATGTAGACATCGTTCGACACTCGAAGTAAGATTAATCACGTTCGAATAATCGTAGACAGATTTTGAAATTTAATATTATTTGCATTTTCCTAAGAGTTAGAACGATTGAGACAGTAGGTCGCACGACCGTGTTATGATGAATTGTGGAGATGTTTATTAAAAAAATACGTTTATGAAAATGAAATAAAAACGAAAAATATTGTCATATAAACTTGTAATTACTAACTTAAGAGGAATTATTGGTGAAACAGAAAAACGTTAAATAAACCGATTAAAAATACAAACGCGAGTATTATTTCCCTCGTGCCAAATTCACAATGAAATTACTACATTATGCTTTTTTCAAGAGAGTAAGCCTAAACTACACTGCAAAAGAATCATCCCTTATCTCCGTGATATAATTTGATGCTATTTCTGTTATTTTTATTAATTAGTTAATATCTACTATTTTATCAGCCTAGGGACTGTGTCCCTTTATGTTTATCTTATATATATGGTTCAACCGATGTAGACTGTTTGTGCTATGTTCCTAACATCGTCAGACAGTCTACATCGGTTGAACCAGTACAAATGCACACCATGATGACAATGATAAATTGCTAGGAGTTACTAAAAGGTTTCAAATAAACACTATAGTAATATATTTAAATATTTTAATATAAAAATCATCGCTTACTTCAATATCACACTCGAGCTTACATCATCTATTTATATTAGGTATAAAAACTATGACTTCGCATTAAATTATCGTTCTCGCAACAGTATAAAAAAGCGCACTCGTCATCACAATTGAGCGTTCGCTATACACAATATACCGAACGCGAACAGACACACACGACACGATCACAGTCAGTGACGCGATCCGAACGAAGTCCGGAGCTTATTAAGAAGCACTGGGAAGCGCTGGCTGCATTTGAAAGCGCTCGGAAGCGCTCGAGGGCTTTTAGAAGCGCTTGGGAGCGCTTACACACGCTAGGCACGCAGCGCAAACGCAATCGCCAACATGGTCGCCAGTGACGTCAGCGAAGCGCGTGTTACTCCCACACCGCTGCGCCCACTGCTGTCGCCTTCCGAACTATCTGTACATACACAAAAGTTATGATACACGCGACCTTACACAAGTGTTCAAAGTGCTTTGTGCAACTGTGGACTGTTGCACAGTTTACGACAAAACTTTTTCACTAAATTCAATTTTACAAAACCTAAAATACAAATCAGTGATTTTCCGAGGTATATAGTATTTTAAAACGTTGTATTAAGGAAATAGCTCTTTATATAAAGTGGTATATAGTAATCTTTAAAAATGGTACTCAAGTTTTGTCGCTAACTGTACATTAACATAAATAAAGTGTATATAGTATCGGCGATTAATAGACACGTGCATGACATTCAACATATAAATGTATTACAAAAACAATGATTGATATTAAGGACGTCACAATTAATGATATTGAAATTGGTTGAAAATGGATTTTTTGATTGCTATTCCATTTTAAACCAATTTTAATTGACATCGCTTGATTGGTTAAACTGGAATATTGTTTCAGTTGACGGTAAAAAATCATAATGAAATTAAAATAAACCTACAGATGCGGATGAGTGATGTCGCGGCGGAGGACTATGCCCTCCTAATATATGAAGCGGCTCGGGGCCACGAGTGAACCTCATGTTACAGTCTAGCCCCGCCCGACTGAACGCTGATCACTGAAACATCAACTTGCCTTTAGCAAGGTTACTTTAGTTCACCGTAACCGATACCCCTATGTGCAAAACTACTCTACTACAACTCAAAATATTTACATTTTCATTTCTACTTCGCGATTTTTACATGCATACTACCTACTCATTTTTATCAATCTTTCACTTAGTTTATTTAATTCAGTACATACACACAAAGTCAGTGTCATGCGTCACGCTTGGTTAGTTACAAAATAAAATCTAAAGTAATGGATTCCATCTCTTTCATTCTTTATGCAAGATAAACCGTGATTTTGTAGTCATTGTGGAGCTAAAAAAATTAAACTCTATATTAATAAAATATTAAATTTATTTTATAAAGAAAATAACCTCAAATTGCCTAAAACGGCGCACAAGGCACTTTGGGTGGGGGATAACTAAGATGCCCATTTATTTTCCGCAAACAGTATTAATTTAAATTTTTATTAAAAAAACTGTTGTCTGTAAAGTCGGTTTACCGACGATAATTTTACGTCATAGGCAACGTCTAAAGAAAACATGAATGACATTGTAATAAACAATTTGCTGTTGTTTAGCAATCATGCCATCAGCAGGTGGAACATGACGGACCGTGACTGTGACACTTTTTTGTGCGTGCACCCGGTCATCGATCGGCTAGGTTATTGATATGGAGTTCAAAATTTTCGGCTCCAAAACGACTGCAAATTCATGGTGTATAGTACCACCATCAAACACGTATTCACCAATATATTAATATGTATTTTGTAAACAACGGATTACTCAATATTGATAGGTTATTTGAAATTAAGTTATACTATACAACTTCCTTATACCCAACAAAAAAATTATAAAATAATGTTACTTAATAGTTTAGGTATTTGTAGTGTGATAAAAGTGCTAACATTCAAAAACACAATGAGAACTATGTGCTTATACTTATTATGAATGTTCAAAGCTCATCTTACGCTGGTACTGATGTTCATCAGTTTTAGGTACGATGACAGCAATTGTCTAAATTTTCACTACGATTACATTTATCTTATGCTTCAACAACCCTGAAAACCGAGTCTCATATCAAAATCTATGACAAAAACCTTTGTACAGACCCTGTAGTAACAAGTGCTTAAACTAATTCTACCTAATAATTCCCGGCACCAAAAGTGAGAGATACTGAGATCCAGAAATATTGATAAGAATGATTAAGAGAGTTATGAATTAACAAATTAACTGATGAACTTCTCAAAGTATAGTTCAGTAGTCAATGTGTTAATGAACTTATAGTAATGATATAGCAAAAGCATTATTTGTATATGATGCAAACCAAATACAAGGAGGCGTGATCCCATCACCGCAATGGCGAGTAGATGTAACTACCATGCAGTAAACATGCAAACGTGAAATGAAATTGAACGTACAGGCAACGCGTAACAAGCTCGCCGGTACAAAATCACCGCTTATGTTTTATAATCTCACTGGTATTCGCTTATATTGTATGTAACTAATTGAGTCTTTGTTCTTTATGCAATATATGTACAATATTCAGGAACACTTCACCGAGGCTATTTCCTGAACCAGAAGAATGATCGTGGAACGGATGATTTTACACCTAGAAACAAAACACACACATCGATACGTGGACACGCCCAGCCACCGTTTTTAATCCAATAAAAGTTTATAACACGGTGACTGTTTGTTGTTGTGTCATTAATAAAATAGTGATGAACACAAAGAAACCTGGGTGCAGACATTGAACACAAAAGTGAAAAAATCAATCAAAACAAATTTTAAAAAACCATATTTGATGAACCGACTGTAGTATTAAATTGGCGGTGTTGCAAATGTTTATATTATACGCTTTATTTGTTTATACTTAATTAATGTTTAATTAGTCGATTCGGCAAATATTTTACCAAATATTTATGGGTGTATTATTGATATTTGAGGGTAAAAGTTGATTGGCTTTGTGCTTGTGCCGCTATAATTGTGCTTGCATTGCAAGGTGAGACTAAGTTTTGTCAAAAACATCGCGTAAATATATTGCGTCGTTAGACCCTATAGCAAATTCTATAAGAAAAATGTATTTTTATAAGTTTTTTTCCTCATTGTTATAAGTTTTTTGGAGTTGTTGGTTTGTTAAGAAGTTTGCTATAGGGTGAAACAACGGCAGGTAGGTCGGAGGCGCCCAGAAGCTGCGAAGTCGTCAGGTCACACAGACCGGCCACCGTCTGCCACTGCACATCAACCACAAGCTCCACAGCATCGCAAGGCACAATTTTTGATTTAGTATTAGTTTTAGGCAACATAAGCAGATCGCTCAATTTTAACAGAAGTTTAATTGAGTTATTATTAGTGGCTTGGAGTTAGTTGCTATTTTTAAAATGTTAGTCATTACAAAGCTGAAAAAATATTAGTTTACGGTTTTGTTAGTTAATGGAGGTTAATAAATTAATATCAGATAGTTTTAAATGTGAGTAGACGAAAGTTTTAAACAAGGAGGAAAGAACAAATAACAATGATACAACTGTAAGACAAAAATTAAGAAGTTGTTTAACAATTCGTTTGGTTCTACAACATTCAACAATAGTTTCACGAGAAGGTTAAATGGTACAACTAATAGGTATAGACAAAGAATATTCACATAAACACAAAAGCTACATGTAACAGTGGACTCGACGAATGGGAAAGTTCTTTTCTTAAACTTTAGTTCTTCACTATACTCTAAAGTCAATGTATCGTGTAGTTTAAAGTCATCAGTCTTTTAGTCTTATAATCTTCGATTAATTTCAATAGGTATTAATTTATTGTCGAGCTCGAAAGGTGAACTGAACAGGAATTAAAAATTGATGTTTTACAAATTGGTAAGATTAACATAAAATTTCATCTATTCAGTAATTTGAATTTAAAATGAGACGTTTAAAAACAATATCAATAAAGACAATTGAAATCTCTTAGATGAAATCTTTATCACTGACTACGCCAAATGTAATGTTTTTGAGCGTATGTATTTGAGTCCATTTCTTAGGCGTTCTCTACAACCCAATGAACTTGACCAATTTCATCATGAAAGGTATCGTTGGTTTCTTCTCAATTATAGGGGTGACATTGGCTATATAATTTTGTAAGATAATAATTTTATATTCTATTCTTTGACACGCTCTACAGTTCAAACGGCATAAAAGATTTCATAACATATGCTCAATAATTTTGTCAGTATCAAGCAGTCGAATTCGTGTTTCTTTAATATTTTTGTTTCCAAAAATAACAATTTAAAAAACTCTTAGTCGTATCGTCTCAAATTTTTTAGTTTCTGTTAAAATATCTTATTTGAAAAATCTTCGAAAAAAGTCTTAGTCAAGTAGTATCGCATCAAGGCCCCCCGTCCTACCTGCGTCGAACAGAATGTCGCCGACGTCGTCGTCTGAGGGCGGCGCGTCGTGCGACAGTCGCGCGTTACCTCCGACGGTGCCGCGCGGCGCGCTGCTGCAGCCGAGCCACCAGAACGCTGTCGAGCGCGGGAAGGCTGGGTTATCTGAGTCCACCTGGAAGAAACATACATTCTTAATCAAAAGGCTTATTTCCAACTAGTCAAAACAACAACTCTTTAAGAATTGTCAAAATGCAGTTTTTACCCGACTGCGCAAGAAGGAGCGTTATTACATGAAGATCTCAAACAAATACAGCATTATGACGTTACTATTTTTTTCTAGTTCATCACTTATTTTTATGATATGTTTACTATTAAAAAATCCCATTAAACACTAAATTGTATTGTATTTTTTTGTTTACCTTGGAAATTAGCCTATTTTGATTCTACCTGTGTGTGGTTAGTGACTCTGACTGATGAGTTGTGGGTTCGATCCCAATCAGGATAAAACTTTGTGTGATAAACATGATGGTTTGTTCTATGTCTGGGTGTCATTTATCTACAATATGTGTGTATTTAGAAATATATAAGTATGTTTGTCAGTAGTCTGGTTGCCATAGGACAGGCGCTACCTAATTTGGGATCAGATGGCGTTGTGTAAGTTGTCCCAAGATATTATTATTATTTTCTTTTAAGAAGAACAGTTGTATAAATGGCTTCTTCTTCTTCTACTACTACTACTTATTTTTTAATTTCATAATAATTTCAAGCCTGTGAACTCGCGATGTATTGATTGCGAGGCCGATTCCTTAACCATTACGCTGCCGCCGCTTTATGAAATTGTACACTTTCATAAAGTGGCAGTAGCGTTATGGTTAAGGCTGAGCTCCAAACCCCGTTAAAAATAATGGACAACTTCTTTTTCTCAAAAGGGTTTTTAAAAAATACCTATGAACTTATTGTAATAGATATGTTTAAGGATTGATTGTTGTCGTGAGTGTGTTCTACTTAACAAAACTTACGATATTTAAATAAAAAAGATAAATTTCAATTAAAAACCCATGTATCTTTAAGTTTGCTTTTTACGCCGAGTTTTTTTTTATTCAATTCTTAATTTTATGTAGGGATTATAGGCTTGCATTTTCCTGATATTACAATTATGAAATCTAATTTCATTATCATGTTTCCAAATTATAGTATTTACGTTGGGGATCAGGTCCTCTTTTAATAAATTTTAAAACTTCTACGAAGAACAACATTTTTAAATTTCTAGAGTAAAAATCAGGTATATAGATTCCCAGATTTCCTCAACGATTGTGCAAAATTATACCACAATCTCCTTGGCACGAGGATTGATGATAGCGGGTAGCGGCGGATAATGATTATGTTAAAGATGAATTCTACTATCTATTACCATTCCATTAATAGCTTTTGATAACGCCCTTCATTATGAAGGATATTTCTGACCTGAATATTTTGAGGAAATGGTCGACAAACTGGGCCTGAAAAACTACAGTTTTTAAACCCGCGTAAAGAGAGATGTTATGAGTTTGACATAATAATAATATAATATAATAATATTTTTGGGACAACTCACACAACGTCGTCTGATCCCAAACTAAGCAGAGCTTGTACTATGGAAACCAGACAACTGATAAACCTACTTATATATTTCTAAATACATACATATTATAGATAAATAACACCCAGACACAGAATAAACCATCGTGCTCATCACACAAAGTTTTATCCTGGGTGGGGATCGAACCCACGACCTCTTGCGTAGCAGTTGGATACACTCCCACTGCGCCACAGAGGCAGTCAAAAGACATGTGTGTATGTATAAAGAATAGTAAAGCCTGAACGGATTTGTACGAGTACAGTTATTAAAAAGCTAGTTTTGTCGGTATGTTAGTTTCGCGATGTCCGTCAGTCCATCCGTCCGTCTGTCCGCAGCTTAGCTCAGAAACTCTTAGTACTAAAAACCTGTAATTTCGCATTATTATACACATTAGCCACTCCGATAAAGTAGATATTTTTTTTTTTTAGAGTACCTGCTCTACATGTAAAGTGAGAATCTATATATTAATTCGTAAAGCAAAAGGGTTGTACCCCTTTTAACGAGAATTGCGCGGACGAAGGAGTATGCAATTTAAAAAAAAAGTATATAAATTTATGGTCGAATCTCGACCACGGGCGACCACTAGTATGTTTTTTTTTCATATACCAACAATGTGAGGAGTCGTGTGATGGGTCTTTCAAAAATAAGGTGACTTCGTAAAAAACATTTTTTGATTTAGGAATCCGTTTGTTTGATGAAAACTCGTTCAGAGTTTCGTTCAGTCGTTTTCTTCATTAGCATTCGCTTTGAAGATATTCAAATTTCATGTAACGTGAGGGGGTTTTATAATGCACACATATTAGTATGTAGTCTAGTTAATTTAAAAATCACTTACAGCAAAAGTTCTATCATTAAACCGCCAGTATGAGCCACCCTTGAAGAAGTAAGTATATCCATTGGTGTACTGAAGTGCAGCATCAATGCCATCTGGAATGCCATCCCAGTTGGAAAGAGGTTTGGGGTACGTGGACTTGACTGGAGGCCTCTGTGCAGGGTCGAATCTCCAGAATTTGGAGCCCTTGTAGAAGTAAATCTTGCCGTTTCCAGACCATACTAGAGCCGCGTCAAGGTTGTCAGGAATGCCGGTGAAACCTAGTGAACAATTTAAAGGGTTTATTAATCAGGTTTTTAATATTTAACTGTGTGTTTTGTATAACATACTATACCTGGAAATTTTGAAAAACATCTGTATAAATTCCCACGGAAACTGTACATTTTTCGGGGAAGTCTATGTGTTGTTCCACACAATAATCCCTAACGTTTCATCCATCCAAACTTTCGCATTTATAATAGTAATAAAAAAGGGGCACTAATTTTACTCTTCAGCAATTCTTCTCTTTTACCAGCCAAAACGATAAAAAGTTGTAGTTTATCAAACTTTAGATAGTGCATGGTGCAAGAAACAGCTCTCTTGCTTCGACTAAATAAAGTCTTGAATGGTCTAGTATTTCTTTTATGTGACAGAAAGATCTTACTTCAATAACATCAGGCTTATTTCAATAACATCATGCATGCAAAAATGTGTTAATTTTAACCCGATTGTGGAAGCAGGTAATTATGAAAATATCTATATTACGGATCTTAATCGCGTGAATAATTATTTAAGGTAAAATACCTTGTGGTCGTGGTCACGGGTACACTTCGTTGCAATATGAATTTTTGAGCAGTCGAGGTTTTGTTTTATATTTAAAATCGTACTTAACATTTTTTAGTATCAATTTCAACAGAAATTTTTCTCTTGCTAGATTAGAATAGACTGGAAGAAAGTACTCACCTTCGCTGATATCTTTAGGGTAATCTCCGTCGACCTTCTGTCCATTGTACCTCCAGTACTTGGAACCCTTGAAGAAGTACGTCTTGCCGTTCTTGTAAGTGAAGGCGGCATCAATGTTGCCGGGCAGTCCGGGCCATGCGCGGGAGATGAGGCGGGGGTAACCTGATGCTACGCCGTCCTCGGTCAGACGCCAGTAATGTTCGCCTATAAATATACGTGGGGTAATGATTTGGTGGGTATTTCGTTAATATTCATTTTAATGTACATTATTGTAACTTTATTAAAATGTTAATTGATTATAATTATTTAAGTCAATTGGTCTTGAAGTTGAGTTCTCCTGGGGCTGGACTGGGATTTTTGTTTATCAATGTGAGCGTAATCGCGCGAACGGCTGCATGTGTGCATTTTTTATCAACTTATGCAATTATAATTATTTATTTAAGCAGTATTTTTTTTTCTTTTCATTTCATTTCGGGCGAGCTTCGTACAGTCGTACCATATACATATACGTTAAGCGAACGCTCGGCCGAGCTACATGGTAGGCGGAGTGGGGGGTGTTAGGTTTTATTTTCGTTACGGAATTTCTTGATTCGGTCGCCGTGCTCAAAGCCCGCAATAAAAGCTATGCAATTGCTTAAAATTATTTTTGCCATAACGCCCATGTAACGTAATAATAAATTAAGTTTTGTTTTGAATTATTATGAAAGTAAGTAAGTTAAATCTGTTAGCTTCAAATATTTCTAAGATCATTTAAATTCAAGATGCTAATGGGTATCATTTCAAGATTTTCTAAAACACAGTCAGTTGTTTTTTGCAACTGAAACAGTGGATAGTTTAAGGGAATTTGGTTGCTGAATGTATCAGAAACAAAATTAGAGTACTTTCGCTTTTGTGGCTTAATACAACTTTACTATTTAAGCAAAGTGGTTCATACCCTTGAAGATGAAAGTGCCTCCGTCAGCGGAATTAAAGATGGTGTCAAACTTGGGGTCTCCGCAGAGCGCGGGGTCTTCAGCAGAAGGTTGTTGTGTGGTGGCGCGCGGGACTGAAGGTACCGGGAGTGAGCCACCGATGTCCGTCTGCGTCTTGTGACCGTACAGAGCCTAGGAAACACATGGGTTTATTAATATAACAGATTTTACTGAAGCGATTTGAGATGCCTAATTTATACCTAAGAACTGTTGGGTAGTGTCTTTCTAGTGGTACACTTAATCAAACAATCTTACTACTATTATAAAAAAAGATTGAATGGATATTTGTTTCTCAATTGTGCCGAGATGGCTAAAAGGATCTGAATGAAATTTGGCATAGATTCTTGTTTATCCGGAAAAATGTAAGGTTCATAGCTAGTTAAAAAACAGTTACAAGTTTATTAATAGATAGATATTTGTCTACGAGTTTTCTAATTTCGGTATATATCAATTTTATAAATTCCATTTAAAATTATTCATGTAAATTGTACACGTAAATTGTAATACAAAGTTTTAAAACTATTGATATACTGTACCTGTATACCCTGGATGTCATCCTGATCGAGCTGGAAGGCAGGGTCGTATCCTCTGTAGAAGGGAGCCATCAGCGCTGAGCGAACATCACTGTGAGACAACCCTAGTGAGTGGCCGAATTCGTGGGCTGCCACCTGCGAAATAATTTTACATGACATATCTTTATTTATTATATTAATGCAAAAGGCAATTATGTATAGCTACACGGTATAAATAAACCGAGCATTTAAATTTCTTAAGTAGTTATTATAAATCAGTTTCCATTTAATGATTGATTATGTTCGACGCGAATGTCGTATTTTTTTAAACTCTCGCAACTCAGGAAGAAGGTGTGGGAAAAAATTGTTTTATGCACTATTAAAACTGCAAAAATTATCCATTTACCAGTAGGTATGTAGGTAAACGAATAAAATGAGCATTTAACATCATTTAAACCTCCCTATATGTAGATGAAAGAACAAAAATACTTGTGCAAAATCGGATGAAAACATTCAGATAAAGTAGGTACCAGATTTATGATATAATGAAACAACTATTAGAGAGCAGTTGTTCCGCATAATTACCTGGAACAGATTGGTGCCCCGCCTCGAGTTAATGGACCACATCTCGGCGTCATCAAAGTGAGCGTCGCCTCCGTACACCTGCGAGCAAAAACACGGGATTAAGGAAAATAAGCGTCATTACTGATGAATCAATAATTGGTATATTGTTATAAAACCTTTGTCCGCGGCACGTACACAGTTCTAGGTAGTTAATCAACTTGATTGATTTACAATGACTTATTTGAATATTGTTAGGTTTGATAACAGGTTTTGGAAAATTTATTTGTATCAATAAGTGTAACACTAGTAGTTATGTCCCCAACCATTTACTCCGGCGTAAAAATTCGCGAAAATATACATTCGTAAATTAAACTGTATATTTGTAATCAATATTTGAATGTAAGACTTTTAAGTAGCTATAATAATTTGCTTTAAAAATTGCCTGCTGATGATGAGCTAGAGTGACCTAACAGTGTGTGTGTGCACCTGAGTGTGACTATGTCTGTCGAGGCCTTGATAACATAGTCATATGTTTACTTGGCACATTACGGCTATGGTCACGTTAGTCTAAGTCAGCCAGTAAGCCACGAGATAATTCACACTAAGTTTCTAAGCAGTGTTTAAACTAGACTCTCTAGAATGATGTGCCAAAGAGTTTATATAGTATGTTCGATTTTTGTTGCTATCCAAAAACCAGCCAAGTTCATTGTTCTGTTCTGTATAACTGCAGGATAACTAGAAGTATCTGGCTTGATATGACACAATCGTTATACAAATGATACACCGCTGTATTTTCGATTACTTTGTAAGTAGATACAGTGTTTTTCGTGTATGTCATGAGCTCTGGTTGGATAATTACATGAGTTTTAATATGCCATTTGCGAACTGCATACAAATTTGTTGCAACACAACATACAAATTATATGGGAAATAATTGCTTTACAGCTAGAGAATGTATAAAACGGAATATTTAAAATTCGCTTCGCCCAACAAAATGAACGATTATCACTTTACTAATACGAACACACTTTCACTGTTTAGGACAATCTGTTACATCCGTTACTTTTATTTGTACAACATCATTATGTGGAGTACTTTATTGTTAGGTACTCTTGTTCAATGGCCAGTACTTTGATATCTAATATGTGGATGAACCATTAGGAGAGATGACTCATCTCTTCACTTTGCAGATAAATGTCAAAATATACGTCCTGTACATTCCTTAACTATATTTTTTGTTATTAAAGCTCTTATAGAGGCTTAGCATCACTCAACAAACTGTTTGGCGTTTCTTAATAAAACGAAACTTTGTAGGTGAAATGCAATCATAATTAACTTGTAACATGGGCGATTATGGAGTGACAAGTATAGGAGTTATAGGATGCCCCAACACTAGTTTTAGCTAGATATAGAGTTATGAAGTGACGTGTAGGTACACATCACGTCTGGCGTAATGATATGTTATTTCAAAGTAATTGTATAGGTACTTACTGGGAAATAAGCGTGGGCAAGGGTGCCACCAGGTCCATCGAAAGGATCACCATCACCATGTTCTCCCTTCTCAAACCTGTAACATAAAAACACGTATTACATTACAAATGTCGTAAATGGATTTTAGTACCTAATGCTATCGAATATTTACCCGAATCCAAAAACGGACATTACAAAGATTCTAAATCTGAAGGTCTTTTAATCTTGAGTACATATTTAGTTATGATGAATAAGTTACAAAATCCATCTATGAAATAACTCCGTGTATGTTTAAAACATTACTAATGTGTTATCGTGCATGTTCAGGGCTGGCCTCCACCCAGACCGCGACCGTGAACAGTTTTGGGAGGGTCCCACTTATCTAAAAGACCTCCAAATTATCTATAAACAGGTGAATGGTTATCGTAAAACGAACCTTTTAAGTGATTTTTGTTACAAAATCACGTTAGGGTTGATTTTTGGAGGTTAAACCACCTTCATAAATAAACTGCAAAAATATTCATTCAGTTCTACATGAGGTAATGTACAAGTAGTTACACGTTTACGAGTCGTTCAATGACAACCATTCAGACTGTTGCGCAACAAAGATTACCCGCGGATTGTGACGAAAAACATATTATTACTGATTCAAATAACCCTATACACAATACTGCATTGACATGATTGCGTACTGATCTAAACGTTTAACGTAAATAGTACGTATTCACTCTAATTCATTTCGTTTCGCACGAACTATTTATTTATATAAATTTTCAATTAACCACAATCAGTTAACGTTACATTATGTATATAGACACCTCTGTTTCTGAAATAAGGTATATTTCACTAAAGACTTTCTTGTAACCCAATTTGCAAGTTACTGATTACATTACTCCGTTTCATGTAAAATGTCGAAATATTGCTAAGAATATTGCCAGCCTATAACTATGGGGAAACTTTATACGAATTGTACCTATTCAATAAAGTCAGTAATGTCGTAATAATAAAATAGGAAAGTTACCTTGATACCTAACAATGTACTGACGAAAAATGGGCCGATTTTAAAAAGGTTTCATAAGGACTTACCTGATTTCAATGTGGACTTGTCCGGATCTCTTTTGAGTGAAGGTGAGATCGGTGTAGTCGGACCACACTGCGAAGGCTTTGGCAAGCTCATTGTCCACCTCAGCACGATTCAGCTTAGAAGGGTACTTTGAGATCTTGTATGTAAGGTTCTTGACACGCCATCTTGAACCTATACAAACGTATAAGTATTTAGATCATATAAATAAAATCTTATCGGCGTGTTGGTACCTAGCATTATCAAATAAACAAACATTTGTCACTGTGACGCTAGAATCTAGAGGAGAAATACTATGAAGTACACTTACCCTGCAGAGCGTATCTTTTGGCACGGCTCTCTCCAAAACCTACTTTATCTCGCACACCGCATCTTGGCAAGGACATCATTTTTGTTGTTTCTTCGTCTAATTCACCTGTTAACATAGATTAATATTTATTAGACTGATCTGCTCGAGGAAATTCAAGCAAATGTACAATTTAGATTGCATTACGTTTGGAATCATTATTAGGTAGGTATTAACGCAATTCGCGTGCCCACGTGTAAAAACAATTTGAATGTTCAAATTATTATACCATTTACAACGTAACGCAGTACTCTGTGTCAAAGGACAAACACAGATTTTTTGTAACGACCGATGACGAGGAAGTAATTACACAAACACATCGACCAAAACCGCACGCGGAAAATGTTGAATAATCAGGAACTACGGCCGCAGAGAGCGGCCGGTAACAACCGATCATCAGCTGATGACTTGAAATTCATCACTGGCGCCTTCAATTTACATTTATAGATACGGGGAATAACAATGTAGTTGTTAAATTCATACGCCATAAGGAAAACGCTTCCATATTTAATACAACTGCGCTAGGAAGAGGAATTAATGATGACGACTATGTATAATGTAAGCAGACATTTACATTCATGAGATTCATTCTTTTATAATCTTCTTCAAACCTTTTTTTCCAATAACAAAGAAGGTTGATTTATCTAGTTTCTATTAGACGTCATCGCTAAATCTCTAAAAGAATTATATTAAGTCAGTGACAGGTCGTCCGAACTCGTGCAGTGACCGATAATGAATAATGTATTTATTTGCCGTCTGTGCGTTATTTGCTTACATAATAACACTGCCTTCAGTCATAGTCAAGTCCAATAAACTACTTCTCGTGTCAAGGCACGTACATTTACGAAGACGATTCAAGTACTGCCCACATAATTCTCGTGTTTAAATACTTGCTTGAAGAGATCGTATAGACTTATAAATTGCTTGGATGTATGTGATTGTAATAACTGTGTTGAGATCGAACCAAGGCTACCCGTTGACCGACTATGGACTAACGACCGCCTGCCAGATAATGTAGGGGTTAATGCATTACGAATCTTATATTCAGAATGAGTATGTTTTAGCTAGCATTTAACATCAAGACTCGATACTAATACTAATAAATCAGGTTAAAGCTTGTGTTTCGAGAAAATGCCAGTTTGAAATGCCAATTGAGTTGTCATCATAACTATAGGTAGGTAGGTAATGTAGTATTTTTCTAGTGCCGTCGTGCAAGGTCAATGTGGCACGGATGTGGGTTAACACATCATTAATTATGTAAGCCTATGTAATTCAAGAAACGCAGAATCATTAATTGTCAAGACTACTTATGGTCACTGTTAGGTATATACAGCATAAATGCATTGCTGTAGGTATAAAGTTGATCCGATAGTAATGGTTTTGGTCGCTAACTACAATAAATTAATTCCGAAAAAATCTTTGTTACCTACGTCTAATACCGTATCGTCCGTTATTGATATCGTATTAGATGATCTAAAAACGCTCTAAGTATGCGTACTGGATGAGGCTTTTGAATTCAATACTACAAGTTCCTCTGTGGCGCGGTGGGAGTGTATCCGACTGCTACGCAAGAGGTCGTGGGTTCGATACCCACCCAGGATAAAACTTTGTGTGATGAGCACGATGGTTTATGCTGTGTCTGGGTGTTATTTATCTATAATATGTATGTATTTAGAAATATTTAAGTATTGAAGTATTTTTTTATAGGCATTTCTTGCCAAAGACTTTACAAATACAATAAATGCATTTTTGAAAGAAAGAAAAATTTGAATCCAGACTCAGGATTCGAACCCGAGACTTCCGTAGCTAAACCGGGGCCAGAAGCGAACCACCTATCTGGACTATGTTACTAGATATCAAATTCTTCTATCTCTTAATGCTTACGGGTTAGGCCCCCGTAGCGACATCTAGTCGGTAGTTAAAGAACTATCACGGCTTTTGTTATTGCTTCGTTACAGAGAGCATTTTAACAAATTATGATGACGCAGGCCGAATATTGAAGTATTTTTTATAGGCATTTCTTGCCAAAGACTTTACAAATACAATAAATGCATTTTTGAAAGATAGAAAAATTTGAATCCAGACTCAGGAATCGAACCCGAGACTTCCGTAGCCAAACCGGGGCCAGAAGCGAACCACCTATCTGGACTATGTTACTAGATATCAAATTCTTCTATCTCTTAATGCTTACGGAAGTCTCGGGTTCGATTCCTGAGTCTGGATTCAAATTTTTCTATCTTTCAAAAATGCATTTATTGTATTTGTAATATTTAAGTATGTTTATCAGTTGCATGCTTTTCATAGTACAAGCATTGCTTAGCTTGGGATCAGAAAGCGTTGTGTGAGTTGTCCCAAGATATTATTATTACTATAAAAATTTATTGCAAAAGCCATGTTTTAATCTTAACAGAGTGATGGAAACGTTGTAAACCGACATTATCTTCCTCATTACCTGTCATTTAATAAACACATTTTATAGTTTGTTTCCACAATTAAGAAACTGTCTTGTTCCTATTTATTTCTATCAATTGTAACAAAATTGAATTTTATATAATTTTAATTGCATAAATGCAAGTGCAATACTTGTTACTGCCTCTTGCGTAAGATATTGTAGATTACCTACAGAGTTTCTATCTAAATAAAATGGTTTCACCGACCGCAATTGATTGTCTTTTAATCAAAGTCAAATAGTCCGTGAACATTTACATCGTCTGTGGAACCTCTAAGTAACATTTACAAAACTGAATCATTTTAGGTAGTCATGGCAATATTGATACAAGACAAACGTACCTAAAAATAATCACTTAAAAAAATTAACAACAACATAAGTAACATCTTTGACCTATGAGGTCCACAAGCCTAATTGGTTAATAGACTAATGCTTGAAGGATTATTATCTTATATCCAACATTCAAAACAAAATAATTTAAAAATATACCATGTGTAAATTGGAACGCATTACATAAGTACAATAAAGTTTCAAGCTGTAAAAGTTTCTTAAAAGTCAAAATGTTCGGCCTACCGTATTCATAGCCTTATTTGGAAGCTGAATCTACACCAGCGATTACAATCATCTCTGCTAATATCCGTTACTCGTAGTAACTGTTTAATATCAAACTTAGTTACAAAGCTTTGTCACCTGTGTTATGAAAAATAACCAATTAACTAATTACTCATTCACAACTTGCAGTCTATACCTACAGTTAAATATATTCGTTTATTATTACACAAAGGCGTTGTACTTACTCCCATTTAAAACACCATGAGTCACACAGGACATTTTTCCGATACATCAACTGACAGTAAATTGCTGAATAATAATAGGTTTCCGATAATAAATAACCTGATGTTTATTAGAGATAAGCTTACCTGTCGCGTTCAGTCCAGCGAAGCCTTGAAACTCAGCTATAGCTCGTCGCCACGAGCTCTCATCCATGATGTGCCCACTAGATGGATTTCTTACAGAAGGACTCAGGTACCCGTACTGCGCTAAGTACATCTGAAAGTAGGCATCACCTTCAGCCTGCCGTACCCATGTAAGGAGTAGGCCTCTGTTCTCAGACGAAAGATGTCTAGCTACATTTTAGTGAGTGCTTCTAGCTATAGTGCGAATTCATTGGTAGCATAAGGAAGTGCAAAATACTAGTGATATTAACTTCGTTCGACTGAAAACAGAGATTATAGGATCATACTAATTGCATGACTGGCATCAAATAAGCATTGAAATGGATTTCTTCATACAATTTATTAAGCAAATACAAATTATATCAACCTCCATACAAATTACTATAAAAGTCATTCTGTGTCTCAGCAGTTTTTATAATCACCCTTTTGTCATATGGACCTGATTTAATTTGGTTAAAAACCCTGATCAGGGGGCTTAGACAAGGTACATACGTTCCGTGGTGAATTCGATAACGCCATACTAATCGTTCGCAAAAAAATAAAAAAATGTCTATGGTCTCCAAATTCTATTCTATAATTCTTTTCCAATCCGAATGCAACTTTGAAATTACTCGAATGTGACTTTGTCTAGACCCCCGGGACCTTTAAATTGTCACTTCAAAAGTCTTTTGTAATTATTGTAGCTACAAAAACAAAGATTCGCTTTTGAATTTTGCAAAGTTATCGCATAGATAGTTAAGTACTTAAAAAGTACCTACAGTCCAAATGAATCGTCTTCATCGCCGGTTAAAGACATCTAATGTGCAAGAGCGTAAAAACACGTCATATTACTGTCCTACTAAGCTGTTAATTTGCCTGTTGAGCCCTCGTTATCTCTTACAATGAACGGACTAACGTTACATTATCTCACATCATCACAAGGTTAGCCACCCATTGTTTATTGTCATCGTGTTTGATAACATGAACGCTAATACATGACTAGGGGACATTTTCTTATCCAGATAAAGAAACCAGAACAAAAAGCCAATTAAGTTACTAAAAAAAAATCTTAATGAATCATCTTTTTATAGAGTGTATAACAGGTAGATAATTGGAAATTAATTCAAATTAATAATGATTTATATTTTTTAAAGTGCTTTTTATTTGCTTCAGGTTGATCTATAACCGCGCAACCGATCAACAATCGATTCCAAACACAACTAATTAAACTATTAAAGACTTTATATTTCTACTTTATTTTTAGGTTCGAAAACTTTGGGTGTTTATTTTTAATCCGCTGACTTAACAGCTGACACGTGTCAATAAATATATAAAGGTGAATACGAGTTAGAACTCTACTTAACCTAAAGAAAGTTGAAAATAGTTATAATAGGTAAGCAATACATGGATATCGTTTGTAAAGGCATAGACCGGGATGCATTTTGAGCAGTTGGGATGTAAGTGCGAGGTATGACGGCCTTGAGCAGTGGCAGTGGCAGTGGCGAGAGCGTGCGCTGCATCACAATGCGCACGCGCACATATCTCCACTCGCACTCACAGCCGCTCTTTGTTCCCTCTCACGCCAGGGAATACTCAACAATATTTATGACTGTTAATATTGCCAGTCAATAGCCCCAAAAGCCCATGTTTACAATTGTTTTCCAATGCCATAAGAATAATAAAACATATTTTCAAAGATTTCCTCCGTTTGTTAAGCAAATCAAGCTTGAGTTTCTTAGTTATCGCCAATATGTGATTGACCTCTCTACTTCTATATGTTATTAATTGCTAAGTTTCGATAATTGGTGGTTATTTTTTTAGTGCATTGCAGGGATTGAACTCGTGAGGTCCCTGGCTTTTAACAAGATATATTACATAAGCTGCTTATAATATTTGAAAAAGAAATCACGTTACTATTCGGAAATAAATCGATCCCAAATGCATATTGAATGCAAATGAATCCATGTTCACTTCAATGAGTAATTGTGAGAGCTTCGCCGTCGGTCAGTTTTTGGGTGCGCCCAGGCCACTGGCCGGGCCATTGACACTCGCGGACATAAAGCTAAGGCTATTGTTTGTTACACAAACCAAAATGCACTACATGTACGAATGTAAATATACCTACTGTTCGAACATATCGTGTCGATGTTTCCGTGCAAATCATTGTTCCATATACGTAAGAATTCGTTGAAAACTCATCGCTTCTTAAAATACATATTGACATAGCATTTTTTACTGCTCTGAGGCGGCAAATCATGTGAATAAATATCTATGTAGTGTATAAGTTCGACATCATAACAAGACTAGGTATATGCGCCCGTTTTCGACCCTAAGACAACATTGTCGATCATGTGTAAAAAGTAGCAAGTTGCTGCCAAAGCCTATTTAACTTAGGCTTCAAGTTAAAAGAAATAAGAAAGCTCTTAGGATTATTGATGGAGGCGTTTAAATAATGGATTCGTATGAGCATATCGGGGTCAGTATGTCCTCATGAGTAACGGGTACTGTCGGAGTCTGCGCCCGCGCCGATCTCGCAGCGCAGCCTGCGGCGTCGACGCTCCACAGACCTACTTAACTCATGCAAATTTTACTGCCTCGGGGGACATCGAACGGCACGTATCCACGCATCATTGCTATGTAACAATGCTAATTGGAAAAAATATCTCGCTCCGGGCAATGTTTAACTTCTCAAACTACTACTCACTTCGGCAAATATAACAGACAGGCCGTGGTAATTCCTGTCAGACCTGTCTCACGTTTAACCACATATGATAATAACTCGATTAGAAGGATACTTATATGCATATTCAAATCCGATAAAATAATATTAAGGAGACGAAATAGATATACTATTCTTATACATTAATAGAAAGACTTTTCTGCATTATACTTTGGTGACGTACGTACAACATGTTTTTGGATGACCCTAAAGCAGATGGACTGCATTGTTTAGTTGATTTCTCTATTACTATTTTAAGACGGTTGTATAACTCAATTTCAGGATCCTTAACCAACACGTACAAGATGTAAATCATAGTTCGATTATCACATGTGCGAGAATTATGCATAAAAGGATATCGACATGACCTGTCAGTTATATCAAGCGAAGTAACGGCTCCGATTAACGGTAGTTTCAATAGAAAGGATAACGTGTTAGGCATGAATTAAAATGCCCAAAACCACGTGCTTCTATTGAGTCACTATGACATTGTTATTAAGCTTTGCATGATTGCTGCATTAAAGGATATCGGCATGACCTGTCAGTTGTATCAAGCGAAGTAACGGCTCCGATTAACGGCAGTTTCAATAGAAAGGATAACGTGTTAGGCATTAATTAAAATGCCCAAAACCACGTGCTTCTATTGAGTCACTATAATGACATTGTTATTAAGCAATTCATGATATTGCTGCCTTGTCACAAATTTGTCTGCCTATGTGATGTGTCTCTGACTGATTAATCAACGCTAAACAGCGCCAGACCAAAACGTTTAATTACATAAGCAGTGATGATAGACCGTTTGGGTTTAATCGTAAAGAGGAAAAAGGGGTGATAAAGATGGTGAAAGAAATAATTTCGACCCTTTCTGTCTAGCGTTACTTCTGAGCATTTTATGTTCGTGTTGGCATAGTTACAACAGTAAGTTAGTCAATAAATCGAATGCGATACGAGAACTAAAAACAAACTAAATCCCCTGAAAATCATTAATCTGAGAGAACTCTTTATTTTTGTCTGTATTCATAACATTTTGTAACGTAAACTACCAAAGTTATAGCGATGATGAGAAAAATATATAAAATTCCCATTTTTTCAATTCGACCCGGATAATGTCGCGTGCAGAAGCCTTATAAACCATACATTGTTTTAGTAGTTTTAGGATATTAGGCTCGTTGCATCCGATTACGAAGTAAGAAAATACTGGCTGATTCATTATTTCCTATTGTACAAAAACTTGCTCATTACTAAGGATTAACTTAGTCATGTTAGGTGTATAAGTACCTCAGTTCCGGTGACACCTGCCTTATGTTTGTTTAGTACGTCATTTTGTATATTTTATTCTGACAAATACTAATATTTATACAGGATTCATCTGCCTCTATCAGACAGCGGTCTTGTGCATGGTTTATCCTGTGAAGCAATCTCATAGAAACCGTCCATTTGGCCGGGAATTTCGATCCTTAAAGTCTAGTCAATCAATTGTCGGTCACTGCTGTTAATAAAAACAACAACATATTGACAACAAAAAAACTTTCGCATTTATAAAATATGAATAATTATGATGCATTGTATATAGATAACCTCATTTTGGTACAAAGCGTAGCTATGTCTCGTTGTTCTACAATTTTCATGGATACATTTAGTCATTTTAACTTGTAGCTTACATCAGCTGTGTAAATAAAAACCGTATCATTCACGCACAAATTAAGCTTATAAATTCATTAATTCATGCAAATATTAGTCATTACTTTATTCTTACAATTATAGTGGAACAAATTCAGATGATAATTTCTTTGACACGCAATTCATTAGCCATACTAAAGCTGTCAATAGTAAAACAATAATTACACTTATTAGCATACGCGTGTTACGCAATATTTATGATTGTATACACAATTGTTGTTAGTATTCAAAGAAGCAGAACAAAAAAGGCGCAATACCTACACAACACACGTGTGCTTAAATTAAAGGTTTTATCAGAGGTGTTCTTTTTTCAAATTGATTTTATGGCTTACACATTTTTAAATGATACCGTCTTTTAAATCGATGACCGGCTACACACAAATAAGTGTCTAAAAAACTCACGTTATTGTTGGATGCTAAGCAACAGCGAATGACAATTGCTGCGACATAACATATGTTACAATTGGAACTAACGTTATTGATTGGTTACCAAGCTACACGAATGGCGATATGTTATGAATGTATCACGTAAAATTACCATTTTTATTTATTTTTTCAAATTTATTTAATGGCTTAAACATTTAAAGGACGACAGTTCAAGGTTAATAAATATATTTTTTTAATCTGTACTAATCACAAATTATTGATGACTTTATAACAGCCTAATATATATTAGGCATACCTAACGTAGTCAAATCTTACAACTATTTAAAAAATAGTTACTCAGTCTGTGTACCAGTAACAATACAAAATATTTTTTTTTAATAGTTTGAGCAGGAGAGCTATGGAATCATTATCTATAGTTAAACGATTACAATGTAAGCCACGCGGGCATTTAATGACAGCTATGTATGATTGCGTACATCATTTTTCATTGTTGGATAACCGCTGACATTGGCTCCGATTCACGTGTAACTGTCATTATCCCTCCAGTATCTATGTATAATGCTAAAATTGAGAGCGTCTGTTCCGTGCTATATTACTACATTATGTTAGTCTAGATGATTGATTTTAATTTGCCTGTAATAGCTTCGTTCTGAGAATCAAAAGAGTAGGCAATAGGCACTGTAAACCGCATATTATTGAGATGTTTTGCAATCAAAACCGCTTGTAATTGTCGCTTGATTAAAGTCGGTTTTCCCTACAACCGCAGCAATTCACTATTGTAAATATAAGAAGGTAATTAATTATTAAAATTAAGTAATGTCATAGCGCCTATATAAATTCATGTCAATATTCCTGGTTTTCATGATAAACGCTATCGCTCTCCCAGCGATATATTTCAGTTTAAGATTCGAGGGATAAATAAGGTGATTTTACTATTAATTATTCTTATGGAGCGTTTATTTCATACAAGCTTGAAAATGTTGAAGAACAAACTTACACCATGAGAACATTTTTTCGGGATAAAAAGCCTATATCTATGCTATTCCACGCCATTATCTACTTTCTGCTAAATTTCATCCGGATCCGTTTACCCATTGAGGCGTTATTGAATAACAAACATCCATCCATACATTCAAACATTGGCAATTATAATAATAAATTAAAAAGTATAGAAAGTATAGATATGTGATTCTAATGCATAAGCTACATAACTGTTAAGTTTTATTAAAATCCATTCAGTAGTGTGTGTGTGAAAGAGTATCTAACAAACATATATTCATTAACATCTAGGTATATATCCATACATTCTCACAAACTTTGACATTTATAATTTTAGTATATGTTAATGTAGCTTTCAATAGGTAAAAGATTTTTTATAATCAGTTGGGTAGTTTTTGTGTTTCTCCATTACAAACAAACTATAAAGCAGGACTTTTATCAAAATCATACACCCGTCTACGACAAACTTTTTAGAGTGCAACTCTTTTTAACAATCACAAATCAGAGATCAGAATAGGTTGCTATAATAACTCTTTAATTTGGTAAATTGTAATAACTAATAACAGTTTGCTGCACTGTTCTTTACAGTGTTCATTAATTTTTAGAGATAATTTAATTAAAATATTTTTTGTAAAGTCAAATAAATTGCCCGGGTGTTATGATTAAAAAATATCTGAATTTCCGATGACTTCTATACTTATTGTCATAAAAAGATCTCATCTGTCAATCAAAACGGCGAAATTGTTTTGACATGCTACTATTTTATTGTTTAGAAACATGATATTTTATGTATAAAGGTGACTTAAAACATCATTGGTATTTATTAAATAAAACGATAAAATATATTTCAAAGAAAAAGATAGAAACTATCCCATGTCCCATACCAAATTTCATCTAAATCGGTTAAGTGGTTTAAGCGAGAAAACGTAACTGACAGACAGAGTTACTTTTGCATTCATAATATTAGTATAGTCAGCTAGTTAATAAAAATCACTCTCTTAACAAACATTGTTAAATACTGTTTGTGAAAAACATCATTAATATGGTAAAATCTTGAAAGATATCGGATATTACAAGCACAATATTGCTAAGCGTATCAATTCACACTACAAGCTGAATCAGCATCCGTTAACTCCAAATTACGGAGAACCCGCTAAAGCGAATGACTGTCATCAACTCGCTCCGATGGTCTACGTGAATGGGTTAATCACAGTTGATAGTAAAGTACACGTTAGTAAGTGCAATTATCACTTGGTTGAATGAATGGAATGAAAACCACTCATTTTATCAAAGTTTTCCGATGACTCTATCAAGACTGTAGGTAGAGTAGATATATATATATATAAAACGACAATAATAACATACTAAAAAAATATAATAAATCTGTATCTGCCCACAAGGACATACCCTTTATTTCAATAACTTTAATTTCACGATAAGATAAATATCTAGATAAAAGCTTTCGCAGGTTTTTCGAGGGTTTTTGTTACATATATATATATTTATACATAGAACCCTACATAGGAGCTAAGAGTTCGCACGCCAAACGAAAACATGAATCCGCACTAAATATGCTTTTTAATCTTCTGTGAGACACATGAACAGTGTCCGCTTTTAATCTTTTCCTTAACGTTGTCTCTGTATCGAAATTAATTTCAAATATTTATCACTCTAAACGACATCAACGAGGGCAAAAGTCAGTTAGTGCTATAAAAAATAACTAACACACGTCATTACACGTGTCAAAAGCATTTCTTATCATGGGCTATGCAAATATGTAAAACATACAACAGGTTGTGCGTTCATCACAATGGTCAGATAATCATAATTGGTTCGAAGTGCTTAATAGACGTTGTTGTAAATAAGATTTCAGCTGTCACGCGACTTCGAGGAAGTGCAACTGTTCTTGTCGATCACTCCGATATGCCTTACTGAGAAGAGGTCTACCACGTGCAAATATTCGTAAACACTTCCTTCTATGTGTAGTGAATTCATTAAACAACGATATTGCTTTATGGAATTTTATAAGCTACGGGCCTTAAAATAAAATATTTACGATATTAATACCCGTAGCTTACAAAATTCTATAATGTACATAAATCGCAAAAGTTTACGAACATATAACGATATTGCTATTTTTGTCTTTATAATGAACAATGAAAAACATTTTGAGAAAACAGTAATTTGAAGCGTTCACTATTTGTTTAACTAGCTTTTGTACCCGTAGTCACCCCCTGTGTTGTGGTTAAAAAAATGGTTAACATTTTTTCTTTCAAAAAAAAAGAAAATCAGTACAATGATTTTGAAAAACATCTGTACAAATATTTTTGTATAGATTGAATACGTAATGATTATATATATGTAAACCCCAAATAGATCCTAGCAGTATTGTGTTTTAGTACATAAAAACTGCTAAATTGATTCCTAAGATCATTTAGAATTAGATGTTGATAAAAAATAAATTTAAAAGAGAAACCTTTTGTACTTTCGTAATGTTGAATGTCGGAACAAAAATTTGCAAATGCAATATTTCAACAAAGTATTCGTCTGCCGTTTCGCAAAGACAAACTATAAGACTTATCTTCATGGTTCTCATTGAAAAAACTAATTACAAACTGATGACATTTTTTGTGTGACAAGTAACGTAAATTGATTGTGTGTTTTTCCATTAGAAGAGTCACTACAAGTAGACAGTAAATTATGTGATTATTAAGCTTAGAACAATGTAACGGCCTGACAGTCCGTCTGCCCACGAACGTTGCACTACTTTCGCACGCAAAACCTGTAATCATACTACACTTACCAAAAAAAAAAAAGATTGAATACGAATATATTTAAAAAATACTACTTGTTAAGGTTCTTATATTTTCCTATCTATACCCAAAATAATGACTATACATTTTGATAAAATCCTTCACGATATTTTTCATTGCATACCTTTAATCTCTTTTGAATGACTTTTTTTTTTAAATAAAGATAACTAGCAATGTGGAATTGTGGTCCCACATTACTAGCAATCTTGTAAACCCCTAAACAGCTAAACTCAATGGTATATTTAATTAATAATTAATAGTCGAATCGATTGTTTACTTATTATATTCACTAAGTAATGTATTTAATGACAATTGAATTACATTTCTTTGTTACGTCTGATTAATAAACAGCAATTAACATATTGTAACACCACAGCATCTTAATCTGCCATAACACTAGTACGCAATTAAAGTATACACCTACTTTGATAAGTTAAATATGCCACATGAATGCATAAATTTGTACAAATTATAGTCCAACACGTTCCTACCAACACATGCCTAAAGGGTGACTATATTTTCTCCGCTGCGCCAACAGCAGCTCGTGGCCTCAATTACATATTATGCTTATAGTGTTTTTATACCGTAATTAGTTCACACGTTATAGATTATTTATCTCCTATTTACCTTATTTACAATATCAAAGCATCAAAGTACTGCGCATATGAAAACTAACCGTCAATTTATTCATTATATTCATAAAACGTGTAAGAAATGGCCCTCATAGACCCCATAAACAATATTTTAAATTCTATCATAAGTCCACGGAGCGAATGTCAGATATTAATTATTTAATTATACGTCTTGCAACTAGTTAATTCTGTCACAATGCTGACAGTAAAACTAAGTACACAACGTAAGTGCACGAAGGAAAATTGTTTTCTTGCGTACCTACGCACGTAGACCAAGCATTCAATTCAAATCTATTTCTTATACTCATTTTTTGTGCTTGCTTGTTTTATGTTATTTAGCAAATGGATAATTTTGCATTAGAACACATATTGTATGATAATATTTCATAGAAATACGAAAGATTATTATGTTTTCCATTTGTAACCACCGATATTAGCACATCGCATTTATAGTCTCAAATCTTAGATTTATAACTAAATATAAAAATTGTCTAACCTCTAAAAACTATGCGGGATATAAAATAGGTATACATCCATTCTAATGTCTGGACTAAGAGTAACTCCATTAACACATCAATAAAATGCTTCTAATTATTAAAAATAATAAAAAATGCTTGGATGTATAGAGGCCCATATAGATGTAAAAATTAGTATGTATACTTTTATGGTATAGATATTTATATCTCAATATGAGCGAATCAAAAACGCCGTTAACAAATAGTTTAAAGCCCAAATTTAACTGTAATAAAGTAAAAAATGTAAAAGTGACACCCATAATGCTGCGGGGTTGTTGCGTCCATAAGCTATATATTTAGATTAATTAATCCATCTCTTATTACTGAAATGCCAAAGTTCTGCGTTAAAAATAGATAGGAGAAAGAAAGGAATCGAAACTACTGAGAATAAAAAAATATTAATATTTGATCGATAATTGTTGCGCGGAACTATTGGGAAAAAAATCCGCTAAACTACTGGGAATAAAGGCATCAGGCGGGTCATGTGCCCTTATTACCACTATTGTGATATAAAAAAGACGCATACTGAATTTTTACTTTATAGATTACTTAATTCGTGGTCAAGATTTCTTTAATCAGGCAATTAAACCTCATAGGGACACGTGTAACTGCATAATGATTATGGGTACCTACTTACTTATACTTAAGAACGTGAGTAGTTTCAGGAATGTCGATATAAATACGACACAAATAAACAAACAACCATACATTTTTTAAATACACTTGTTGAAGATAAATTAGCTTTACACAAACATAAAATGAATATTTAATTTAGTCCGGCGTCTGTTACATAAGTCTCATCAACATGTTTGTTTACTCATCGGTATCATTGTTACATGTTAATACATATATTGAGATGCAAAACGATTATCTTTTGCGTAACATATTTAATCGGTTCTTTGCACCTTCGAGTATCTAATTCCTTTGTTGTGCGCCTATAATACCAACTGCTTCTCTTTACAGAGTCTAGAGACTAGAGTCTACCCGAGACCACGGTCGTTGCAATACGGTCAAAACGTCGGGCAATAAAACAAAACTAGCTTATAAAATTCTATAACAGGCACCTTTTGTTTCTTTTTCCACCCTTTTATATATCCCATTAGGGTACCTACAAGGCCTGTTTCGCGAGGTAGTTTAAAAACTATAACACGTTATTAACGCACGCGAAATATGCTTAACCTCGAGCAAATATGTACAGCAGGCTTAGTTCGTGTTTGTGTTACGTTTTTACAAAACCTTTACTGCGTTTGGCTCGCCGATTGGTTATGATCCAATCGGAGCGCTAAACATCTTAACCGTGTCGATTGCGTTAACGTTGAACAAACTCGCAATAGGCAGAAAAACCGGGATCACACAAAGTTTTGCCCAGTGTGGGAATCGAACCCACAACGTTTCGGCACAGCAGTCGTACTCGTCACACATAGCACACGATCGCATCACAAAGGAATCACCTTAAAAATAATATTTTTATATAAATAATATAGGTAAATCTCGTACCTATGTTTATCAAAATGAATTCGATCTTTTTGACATTGACCTGACCGCGACCTATAGATTTAAAAATAACATTAGTCCAAATACATTATGAACGATCTAAATGTTATAGGTATCTAACAAACTGATAGGGGCAATCGATTTATTAGCTTTTGTTTTATTAGCTCTTAATAACATGTATGCTAACCTTCACAAAATAGTAAAGTTAACTTAAGACAACAGTAGTATCAAAGTATAAGTAGAATATCTACTTAGTTCCTCAAATGGTCTCGTACTAAGCAAATAGGCTTATCGTTGGGTCCGGTTCAATGCGTCCGCGCACGTCGCGCGCTTATTCATCCTTACGAGCAGTGGATAGATAATTACACACATAATTAGTTTCAATTACGTAGCGATTGTCGAAAGATTAAAATAGATTTTATCGCGTGTGAAGCACCACTTTCCGTAGTAGAATGTAGAAAATGGTTTTTTTGCGGTTATAGTAACCCGCCCTTTGTCCGCTCACTCACGTTTGTCACGTGTAGAGAAGCACATTGTCTTGCATTTCAGATATAATCGGCTTTGATCTGTTGATTGGCAATCATCTGACAACCCTACACGTGTATCGACTCATGTTTTTAAGTCAGTCAAACTATCTTTATGGTGAACATCTTTTTGTATTGTAGAATATCCTGTTTTTTCTCGATTCAATTCGATTCAATTGAAAAAAAATCTAAGGCATTGTTTTATTTTTAATTGTATAAAAGCTCATATCGCCATACTTTATATCTATATCTGGCACGAGCTATCCTCATAATATAAAAATAAGTATGCTTTCCAGCAATGCTCTAAAATTTTCTTTGTACCTATTTACCTAAAGCTACAGTGTTGTATTAATAGTAATTAACAGTTAAACAATTCTGCGCATAGTTCGTGTTAAAATAGATCAAGATAAATATGTTTAGTATGACCAAAGCACGCTTGGTTTAGATGAATAAGATGCCAAAATTTTCCACGCACATTATACAATATCATCAAGATCAACCGTTTCATTCTATGTCCGGAATATTAAGTGAGTTGTAAGTTCGGTGTACAAACTATTGTTATCGGAATGTAATCAATACGGAGATACAGTATGTTAGCGCGGTGACAGCAAACAAATGGTAACAATCAGATGTTAGCGTCGTCGGTCGTGGTGAACAATAAGCAGTAGCAATCGGAGGACGGTGGCCGTGGCGTGCGTGTTGAAGGTCGTCGCGCGCTTCCTGCGTGCGTGACGCGCATGCGGACCGAACAAATGCCCCGACACCACCACGACTACAAACTACCACCCATCACATGTGACACGAGCTTTAAAACATCCAATTCGCCACAGGTGCATTGTATGCAGCAGTAACACACTAAAATTCCGTTACCTAAATTAAAATCCATTCAGATTACCGTAACAGCCAGGTGACCGGGTCGCTTTTTGTCTTCACTAGACACTTCGGGCTATTGTCCGAGCATTGTGTTCACACAACTTGTCTAATTCATGTCATCGGCACGCTTCACCGTATTTTAAAAACATCTAACAAAACATCTCTCTTTATCGCTTTAGATAATAAAATTATCTTACAGTGTTCCATTTGACATACCAAAATAGGGTAAGTACACACAATCTTTCGAAGATCTAGAGCCATCTCGCAATTTGTAATCGCATTATGACATAATCTTCTACGAAGTCCTGAGTAAAAACGTTTATTACCCTGAGAATCGTGACTAGGATTAGATAAAACACTTGACGGTCGGTGGCATCGCGTAAAAAATATTTTGTTTTTCATCACGTTTGTATCAGGGACCTGCGACCCCTGTCGCTGTTTTCCCGAAATGCTTATCAAGAAGACGGTCGACACCTTGATGACAGTAAGGTATGCAGCCCATTAGACTATCTCACTTCACTGGACAAAAACAAGTGATTTAAAGCAGTGAATCCATACCGTTTTAGTACATAAATATTTATATTCTATTTTAAAAACTCGTGGAGCACAACGACTCCTATGTTTCTACAGTTCATTGTTCTAAACATTCGAAGGAAATTTTCCGAGAGATGCCCCCTCGTCGTGCGGGACACGCGTCGAATTTTTATATCGCATTAATCGAGTCAGGTAGGAATGATCAAAACAAAGAACATCACAGGTTCTTGGCATTTCTGTCAGAGCTATTGTTCTCTGCTGAAACGTTGGTCAGGAGAATGACCCTCTTTATAAGGTTTCGTTTATCATAACAGTACCTGTTTTAAATGACAGGAAATGCTTTGCCCATGACAATGTAATGTGTGGATTGCGGGCCACCTCGTCTTATCCCGTCGTATGTCAACGACCTATAAAATATGACTGAAAATACTGCACAACAGGGTGCGACTTACAAAATATGCAGTATCGTGACTGAATTCCATGTTCCACGCATGGCTTTCGTCCGCCGGCAACCGTATCCTAGTAACCATTTCTGAATTTCAATATTTAGTTTACGGCTCGTTATAATGCGAACATTTGTTGATTGCTTGTTTCATGTTATTTCAGGTCAATTTGTCTTTCAGTTTTCGACTAATTGAAGTAAACTATCTATTTCATACTTAATTCAATTAGTCAACGACAAACAAGTTAGCTGACAATATCTATCGCACAAACTGTACCTAACTTTAAAATACCTAATCGATTATTCACTTGTTTTTTTATTATTTTAATCTAATCATGGCAACAACGTGACAGTTTTCTAACCGGGTTATAACTCGGTTAGAAAATAATAGTTTAACGTTAATCTTTATTGATTACAACAATAAATATTATGGAATCAAAAATACTAGAGCTTACCTACGTTTCCGAGGCTATAAATAATGATGACGTTCTACATGCATTTAAAAAAAATATGTAAAGAACGTGTAAATTTTATACCAAAGCTTAGTAAAGTCTTTTTATTTTGATACATGATTAATTATATAGCTACATCTTTAACTTCTGAACCTGTTTTTAATTGAATCTACGGCGTCTGGTTTTTAAATATATTGTCATTATTTCTATTTATATTAAAAACTACGACCAGAGTGGTAAATAATACACTTAATTAAAAAGCATTTAGAAGTTATGGTTTTTGTATATTTTACAAGAATAAAGAGCGGGTTTAGAAGAAAATACCCAATTAATTTTAACAAAATTAATTTGAGGGACCATTTCTAAAAAGCACTTAAATAAATTGGAGGAAAATATGAGAAGGCAGACATACCAAGATAAATACGCTGCGTCTTAAGACAAACAAGCTTTTTACTTCTGTGTTCCAAATAAAATCATTTAATAAACTACAAAACTCTATTTACAAATAAACAGCCTATGTTATATAACTCGAATATGCTGCGCAAATTTCGCATTACTCTGTTCAGGTGCAACGAACAGCACTGTTACAGTTATGAAATCCCCTATCTATTAAATGCAACAAGGTACTTGACAACGCAATCGATTCTCCGTCCTCCTATTGCAAAACATTTTGATAAACAAAATGCATTTGTATGTAATTTTTGAGATTCGAATTTCCAAATCAATAGACAGAAAATTTAATAGCAGGTACGTAATATTAACAAAAAAAAACAACATGCGATTCCAATGGCGAATCTCCGTTTATGGAAATAAGTTAAAGGTATAAACCACTTTGTAACTTTTACTTTCATTTTCACAGTAAATCTTTTGTTATGTCACGATTGTTTTTGGTGACAATTTCTCGATGAACTTACAATTGTTCATCCACTAATCTGTATTCTAAACACACTGAACGACTTCTACGGAGAAAGTTATCAATTAAAGCGTAACATAGGCCTCAATACCTTGTTTCAGCGAACAAAGAGTATCGCAAACTTGCAAAAAGACCTATACAAACTCGGACTTTTCACTCTTTAGTTGAATTTTTTGAATAATAAATAGGCTCTCGCCATACAAATTGTAAGCGGGTAAGTAGGACACATTAACCTTGACATCGTTATGACTCTTTTACACGGTATTTAGAACTTATCAACAACAAATTGATTAGATATTCGTTAAAAACATCTGCTAAATAAATTCGCGTACCTAATAGGATAGTTAAGTACGGTGACTTTCAAGTCTATTGTTTTAGAAGAGGCTGTGAAATTGATCTTTATTATTATACCAATACATAAGTGATAACAAAATAAAATAACTCTGTAAAAAACTTAATGAACTCTGGCACTAAAATGGTACCATATCAATAGATTTTTTTATAGCAAGATCATAGGAACTGTTACATCAATACGATCGTGTATCGCTTTTTACCCTAGGGGGATTTTTGGCATCGTTCCAGTTAAGTTTTATCGGGTTAAAATATATGATATATCTAATATGTTAATATGTCTATTACACTTGAGTATATATATGTTTTATTCGTCAGTATTGAAAGTAATTTCTACGAGGTAAATTTCGAGGTGCAAAAGGCTTCATCTTTCAAACGACATTCAACTAAGGAACTTATATTTTATCTTAAATTAGTTACAGTTAAGAAGGGAAACATAAGTCAGCAATATATATGTTAATGCGTCTTTGTATGCCATAGTCATACAATTTATTCTAAATAGTATAAAGCCAATTAGGCATAGAACATAATTAAGTACTCTAGCTGTATCACACAGATTTGCGTAGTGTTTTGATGTGGCTGTTTAATAATATAGAGTCATGCTAAGTAAGATAAATCATTCCTAAGTAAGATTTAGACGTACAGAATCTTCATTAATTAATTATTTAAGGAAGTATTAATTGAATCTGAGTGCGATAGATAGCAAAACTCTATAGATCTCTCTACTAGAGAGATGCTACGAATATATAAGAATTATTCGATTAAATGTATTTGAGTATTAATGCGTCTTAAGCGTTCCGAAATTATTATTAAGCACCATAACTTGTCTAAAATTATATATTTTGTCATAAATTGTATGTATCTAATATATAGGGAATTAAATAATCAGTATATTAGCGGTATAATCTGTACATGAGGTAGTATTGCGTTATGCATGCGGCATGCGGTCACTGGTCGATGGTCGGTGCTCTATGGCCTAGAACTTGGCGGCAAGCGAGATCACGACCTGACACTGGCTGCGTGCGCGAGTCGAGTATGACTCAGCTGCGATTCCGAGAAACAATCCGATTTTATTATTTACGTTTTCTCGAGAACCTCTCGAGAGATTATAAATTACTTGCGTACATGGTATGTGACTCAGATAATAGGAGTTACTTAACTTTCTTTATAGTCGCTTCCCCTGTCTGTTCATATTTAGCTTAGATCTACTAAACTACGTAACGGATTTTGATGCTGTTTCCACTATCAATTAGATTTTTTTTCCTATGCTAGAAAATGAAGAAAACGCAGTGCGAATCCGGGGCGAGCACTAGTTTTGTATTTATTAGAGAAAAAAAATTACGTAACTATAAACTTACTATGTGTGTAACTTTTCATGTATCGGAACAACTATAAACTAATAGAAATCCATTAATCAGACAGACTGCCTCTGTGGCGCAATGGGAGTGTGTCCGACTACTACGCAAGAGGTCGTGGGTTCGATTCCCACACGGGACGCCACTTTGTGTGATCCACAGATTGTTGTTCCGAGTCTGGGTGTACTTTGTGTCCGTGACTTGTATGTTTGTAAAGTCCCCCGCGACACAGGCCTTGAACCCTACTGCGGGAGTCGTCTTTTTTTTTAAAAAAATAAATAAAAAAATAATAGATATTAATTAATTAATTACATGATGTTTACAATTAAGAGGAAAATAACTACCCGGTACCTACCAATGAATCAGAATACGTTTATATTTCCTTACGGATATGCTAATTTGTTATAGGTACTCGCTATGAATGACCGACTATGGTGATATATCATTGATAACAATTAAGTCCCTACATAAAACATTTGAAACACATAAACTAAAGAGATCTTATCTTGGACTCCTTTATAAACATCTTGATAACACTCTAGACTACGATTTAAACAAACATTTGCCTAAAATACCTACACTATAATTAAATTTACTCATAAAAATGTAAACCAGATTTTAAGACACTTTTGATTAAAGGAAGTAGGTACCTAAACGCAAAGAGGATGTAGGTGCCATGATTAATTTACAACCATTGATTCATACAACAAGTTAACGTATTTTACAAATACTACACAAGTGACGTAATTCCCATTGAAAAAGTATAATGACCAATATCTTGCTACACTCATACATACACATATTATGAGTGACTCATGTTGTATGTTAAACAAACAATTTAAGAAGACAAACAAAATATACCGGTACAGTTGCGAAACGAGACCTCTCATCTCGGTTGGACTACCTTATTTTATGAATGAATGGAATACTATATCCTACGAGTGTGCGTTACTACCTAGTAGGAGATTCGATTCAATCTGTTTCGGCATCACAATGCGGAGGTGAGGGGCGTTCTTTTCTTGGAGAAGCTGATTCAACGAGTTACACTATATGCATTATACATGTGTTTACAACTTCCGATTCCGATGACAATTATTGATTACGATAAGCTAAAGGAAATCCTTAACGTGAGTAAGACTAGCACGGTTACTATCGAGTTGCACATTCTTTGTTACTTTATCGGTGATAGCGATTTCTTAACTTATCTGTAAATAACGTTACAAGTCACATATCTACTATAATTGTGTTATTATAGGCATAAAGAAATCCATTTCCAAAACAAGTCTACATCCGTAGTACGGGCCTCTAAAGGAAAAGGTTTGTCCGTAAATTAAAATATTCGACAAGTTGTTTACACCTTGTCGATTTTTCCAACATGAGTCATGTATGTGATGATGCCTTGATATTTACTATACTTATTAAAGAATTCATATTCTTGTTGATTCGTAAAATACCCGTACTAGGAGTGCCAGCATATAATATATAGGAAAGAAACTCACCATCGCCTTGTCAGTTCCTCCAAAGGTTGGCGCTGCACTACTCCTCGTTAGAAACACCAGAGCCACCGTCGCCGTCCATAATAACCTCAGACTACTCCTCAAACTGACAAACGCCATGTTTTCTATTATCCTTATTCTATTTCTAAATATGTTCATTTGATAATTCCTTATATATTAACTCTATAAAAAATATCTAAATGTCGATTTAATTGTCATTACTCTTAAGTCGATTTCTTATCCTAGTTAGTAGTCTATTTGTCGATTGTTGAGCACCACGTTGATATGTTATCTGAAATAGAAAGTTATTAGAAATTAGTACCAAAGAAGGAGTCTAGACACGTTATATATGAATAAATTAATAGCAAATATGTGAGGGTAACTCATTACGTTTTTGACTCTGTGGAGCTGATTTTATAATGTTTTATTCAATCACTATCAGTTACATAGCCAACTATTTGTAAATAAATGTTCGACAAGTATAACATCGTTCAGTATTAACTAAATCTTGTTTAAATAACCTTTGGATTTAAATGTTTTTTTGTGGAGGTCAAGTCGGGTGGTTTGTCGCGTCATATCCGCGATATCTTTAATTGCTGTGAGTCACTGATCATCTGTGCACTTATGTAAGATTGTTCTGGATCAACACAACTATAAACATAATATAGTTATCGATTAAGTCATTGAATAAATATGAATTGATAACCAACTCAGATTCCATTCCACTTAACATTATTTTACACTAAACTTTTATTTATTTACTTTACATACAGTCCTAAACTTATATACATAACTTCGTAAACTTTCGCGATTTGTACACATTATAGAATTTTATAAGCTACGGGTCTTAATCGTTTAAATATACACCCGTGACCACGGCCGTTGCAATACGGTCGAAACATCGGGCAATAAAATAAAGGTATTTAACCTTAAAATATTTACCCGTAGCTTATAAAATTCTATAAATTTTAAACATTTTAAATTTCTTTAAGGAATTTTGAGAGTTTTTGACAGTTAAATTATTGTTTTCCAATTTTAATGAACAACTTACTTATTGTGACAATTTAAAATTAACTAATTTTGATTTTATTTGAACAATAGTAAAAACTGCATCAAAAACTGTTACATAATTTAGTAGATCTACCTATGCGTACATAGGAACAGACAACTAAAGCCAACTTTGGTTTAAACTATGGAATAAAGATAGGTAATTTTAATCACCACACTGTCACAGTGTTGGAATTATGCCCTGATTGATTGATTTGTTGGTATAATATTTGCTTTTATATCTAAGCATACTTATAATGTGTCAATCTACTTAACTTAGAGAAGAGGTATGTTATCATTATAATAAAGAATCGATAACTATTAAATAAATCATTTCAGATTACATACGTACTGTTTGCATTTGTATAAAGGAAGAACAGTAAATAAAAGTACGTGCGCGATTATTGACCTAAATATTTTTGATGTGAGTTGCCGATGCCGTGGGCTTGTCTACAAATACTATCATCGTAAATGATAAATTGTTTCTAACCCACACTAGCAGCGGACGATACGGACACAATGTGGGGAACTGATTAGATATTCAGCTGTGTTGCATGTCCTCAAGAGATTTGTGACTCACAGCGAGTTTATATTTTGTTGTAACAAAGCAAAGGTATCAAACTATGCAGCCATATTCTGTTTCGATTTTTATTGCACAGATTATAATCTATTTATGACAGACTAAATTGCGCGTCTATTACAATAATCAGTAATATTGCAATTGCGTCAGAACTATAATGATAAAATGCTTTTGTTGCTTACCTACCTATATTTTCGTCTTCAAATGTATACCTAATAGTATCTAATGTTATTATATCCTGTAACTACGTAAGTATTTCGTTTCCATTTAAAAAGAAAAATTTTAAAAAACAAAAAGAAGTTTCGTATACATTATTTTTAAATCTAATTTCCCGCCATTTTCTTAAGCATTTTTATTTCCATAAGCATTTTTTTTAAATTTGTCTACTATTGTCAAAAACGTTTTAATTAAATCATTATTTTTAAATCCAATTTCCCGCCATTATCTTAAGCATTTTTATTTCCATATGCATATTTTTTTAATTTGTCTACTATTGTCAAAAACGTTTTAATTAAATCAAGACGTATCTGCGTGGCTTTACTGATACAAATGAAACCGAAAGTGGTCAGTCAGAAGTGTCGCCAGCAATGTTCCGCTCGCTGAACCGTGTCGCGGCGCGGACGCGACGCTAGTTTCACCGACATTGGCCCCAGATATCTTACCTAACATCATTTACCTGAGCATTTTTTTAAATATGACTTACTCTAATCAACGATTGCAATTTATATAAAACCGACTACTTATCAATTATACATAGTGAAACCGATTAAATTTGGTTCTGTTTATTCGATTTGACCCCGCGATAAATTTGCAACAGATAATTTGTATTTTAATAGATATTGTAGTATCATATTGATACAAAATAGTGCTAGAGATTTCTTCAATGACATTGGCGTGGCTATCTAGATTTTATAGTGATCTCAGGTATTAAGTTGACACGATGAGCTTTAAAATCCTAAAACCTAAAAAAAATACCTATTCCGTTGACCAGTAAGTTTTATATATTTTTACTATTTATGATATACCTAACCTACTAAAAATGAACTAAGCCAAAGTGAGTCCACGAAAAACACGCAGAAAACAATTTTTTTCAAGAGAACTTTATACTGAATGTTGTAAGATTAAGGATGAGTTGTGTTGCTGTGTATTATGAATGGAAATGTAGGAACTCTTATACATTTTCCTTACTACGTCAACGATGCAGGAACTGCGTTCTAATTTTATGGTTTACCAATTCTTCTAATTGTCATTGTGTATTGATGGTATACACTGTTTTCGTTTAAATGCATTCTTACAGTAACTGAGTCAATCAACTTGATGTTCAATTTCTATAAATGATGAGATAACCAAAGCTACTGTGCTCAAACAGGAGAATCGGTTTCGGGTTGGAATCGATGAGACGGCATTGACTGTCTAATTTCTTCGTAATCTATTTAAACTGTAACCAAATTCAATAGAAAATTGCAGGACCAAATGCCTTAAGGTGCTCTTTGAGGCATAATATTTGTGTCGTCATTATTGGTAGTCATTAGTCCATCAACACTCGGTCTATAGTAGTGACTTATTTAGTGTATGGAAGAACTAGCTGCGCCTACGACTTCGTCTGCGTGAAGTCGCTGCTTGCTGCTTACTCCCTATAGACGTTAGAGTGCTGATAACAGTAGCGTAAGTCCCTCCTTACAACATCAACTGTCTTACTGTAAAAGTCGTTCTTTACCAGCTGTCCTGGCAAACTTCATACCGCCCCGTTATTTTTTTATCGTGATTTTTTAACTTTTTTTATGTAAGAAACTTCTACAAAGTCGTTCTCTTTATATATTTATATAGGATGTAGGTAGATATTTTCCTATTTTAAGGTAATCGTCAATTCACTTACTGGTCGACTTATTTTCACAAAAAGTTCCGATAACGCGCTGTTGCTAATGTTACTGGCCACAGTTTGGTTTATAAAAAAAAGGTCCAGATTGATATCAGCAGCAGTTCATTACACATGCGAGGTGTCGTGACACACAGCAATCTCCTGAGATGCATCTCAATGAGTGCTCGGTGTGGTCTGCGGGTGACGTGCGTGCATTTCGCATTGAGGCGACATTGGCCGGCTTCCTGCTTCCGGATCCCCGCGGCCAATACTAATAACTAACTATTATCCAGTTATGTATGATAATACACTGTAATTTACTCAGTTCTGGTATTATTGAAAAATAAAATAGTAATAAGCAAGGGAAAAATGAAATATAGAAGTGATAATTTTTGTAGACAACAACTATGAAAAACTAGTTGCCCGCCGCAAATTCGCAAGGGTGTTCTTATTTTTTCGTACAATTTTTCAAACATTAATTTCATACTTAGCCTCAACAATTAGAAATATAATTGATTTTGTTTATTTAGACACACGGTCTTGTTCGCAGTTTGTATGCATAAAATGTAAGCAAACTCAGCTCTATATTTACAAACAGGAAGAATTTACTAATTTAAAGGTAATTTTATCTGATTGAAATAAGTCTCTACATATAACCCTTTATTTATCCGTCAATTTATTTATGTATGAATTATTTTTAATTACTGCAAACTATTTAAATGAAGCTCACGCATTTATTGTAAGGCATTGACTTAAGGTAACCCCAACATAAGCAATAAGTATATTTACAGTTTTAATCGATTAGTTAACTCCTTCGCCCGTTCCTTGTTTTCCTTCTCATTAAAATGTGTATGATGGAATCCATCGAACCGTGAGTCAAACAATGTTTTGGTTGAATAAACTTCAGGGTCACCTGCGCCTTCCACAACACCCTCGTACGTCAATATTATGACTGGACAGAATATTACTGGGGACATTAGTAATGTGCAGCTTAGGTCATGCAATTAATAAGAATATAAAATCAACTGTGGTTTTGTATTTGCATAATATATACGTACTGTATTTACGTGTAATTTTTGTTTTTATATATCCTTACATGTACACACTTACAGTAAATACTTGTTACAAGTAAAGTAGCCTTCCGCATCCATCTGCTTTGGCATTGGATTCTTATGAAATAGCGCCACATATCTGATGAAGATCTGAATAATCTGATAAGAGAATAAACTAAACGAATACCAAAATGAAAGTTAGTAAATTATAAATAGGTACCTAAGTATTCATTTAGATAAGTAAGAACTTTAAATACTCTGCCATTTCGATGCCAACACAATATAAAATCATTGTGTGATGAGCACAATTGTTTGTTCTGTGTTTGGTTGTATTTTGTCTCCACCTATGTTTTATAAAAAATATTTTCTGTTCGTTAGTCAAAGCCATACCATTATTTTTGCTTTGTTTGTACAAACATTTTAGATATTAGTTATTTTTTTCAAACCACCCTAGTTTGCAAAAAAAAAAATAGGTATCCAAAAGAACAGCAGAAAAATCGAATAATTCAAAATTGGCAAATTCCCATGAGCCACTTCCAGTACCTAGTAGTCTAAAATATAGAAATATGTGTTAATTTAGAAATATATATCCATATGTGTCAGTTATACACAGTGGTTCAACCATTGGGCTAACTGCGGTTAATTGTCCATGTATCTTTAAGCGGAGCTTTATCGAGTGAAACTTTGAGTCATACTTTAAAGCTACAAAAGGGCTTTCAATTACTTATTTTGTGTATAAAACACATTGCATACGTTTCAATAAGAAATGTGTTATAGTAATACAAAGAAGTTCAACGTTTTATCGACAGCTCTGAGTCACCGGCAATGTCTTTTGGAATGTATGAAATGTTCCGTAATTTGTTTAACCTGTACTACATTTACTGTATTTATTCAAAGTATATCTAGTAAAAAGCTTTAAGTCTGAATTAAACGAGTTGATATCCATTGTAGAGGCTTTTATTTTTTTGTAAGAAACAAATATCAGAATTGGAAATGCTTCTCAATGGTATTTTTTTTTAAGTCAGAGTTCTATGTAAGTATGCCTAATGACAAAAGACTCCTTTCTTTTTTGTGTTCTGTTTTTTGACGACTAACAAGCTTTTATAATAATTATCTTTAGAGTTTAGTTCTATTATATGAAAATCAAATTTAAATCAATGTCACTAGTGTAGTTTAAACATTAAACGTAGCAAACGCTCGCAGTTCGCATGACACCTAAATAGGTACAATAGGTAAGCAAAATTTCGTATAAATATATTGACATTTTATTTATAAGGTTTGTAAACGGGTTTCATTTAACATTGAACTTAATGAGCAAAGTATGCGTACATTATTTTCTTATAATAGGTACATGCTTTCTCAAGTCGTCAAGTTCGGCATCCTACAACATCATTTAACGGTGACTCAGTGGGGTCACCGTACAACCTAACCTAACCAAAATGTGTTTATGTACATACTACTTAGAACTTACCGTTCTCATTTACACCTCTTTTGATAAGTTACTCCGGTAACTACCAACCACTTCAATGAGTCATCGTAGGTATATATGTCATTACATTATTTTTATCAAATTGTTGGTTTGTTTTATTTAAACGATAATAAAAACACACACTTATACAATATGATTATACTTGCATAGGTGTTGTTTTGTACTTAATGTGTTCTTAGAAAAGTATATAATGAATTACGCTTGGCTATAATTCATATAAATCGTCTTTAATATTGGAATCTGAAAGTCAACCTTTTGGGCCTGATATAGTGCCCTAGGCTCCCTTTACGGGACTTCAGAAGCCTCTATTAATAATCTCAAAATATACTACGACTACCATTGGTCACCTCGACTTCCTTTGGGATAATGTCTCTCTGTTTTAACTATCATATGTGTTTCTGACAACCATGAGCGGTTCAATGTGTAGTTGGAATAATGGTCACCTATATTGAAACCTGGTAGTAGCGACCTTACTTAATTTCTCTTGTCTACTGGGGGTCTAGACAAAGTCACAGTCACAGAAGACAGTCGTCTTTTAAAAACAAACAAAAACAAAAACAAACATTTGAAAAGCGATATCGTTATTGGAAAAGAATTCTATTATAGAATTTGACGTTTGTGGTGGAGACCATAGACTTTTTTTTTTTTGCGAACCACTGGTACGACGTTATCGAATTCGCCACCTTGTCTAACCGCCCTGATCTGTCAGGTACCCACCCATAGAAACAATTATTTTATGTGTATATTACACACAATATACTAAAGAACATAACAAAGAATGAGTTCATACTGATCTTAGTGTTATCAGCTAGATAATATTTACGGCCTTATCCACAAAAATTATCTGATAACAACCGATACGTACGCCTCGCGTTTCTTTCAAACAACTATCTTTGTAATCACTTCATTATTATGTTATTAATTTGTAAAAGCATTTAGGAGAACTATGGATCAAATAGCACTGTACCGTAGCAACATTACGACAATGTCATTTGAACTGACCGTGACACCAAACCGGCAATACTCCAAATTACTGATTTCGAATATTGCACAGATTTCGTAGATGTTGTGTCTAGGTGAAGGGATCACGTGAAATAAACCAGCTGTAATAGAACCAGCTAAAGTAATATGCAAATGTGAACTTTAATTGTACGTGATATGAGTGTTATCATGAAAATTATAATAATTATCTGGCTTGTAAAACTCTCAGTTAATCTTCACAGCGTTTATCTAAAATAACTAAGCAGTTGGTTTGTCTCTTTGAATAGCATACAATAAAGCAGATACCTATATATATATATATATACAAATGACGTATAGTAATCAATTGATGAATCAATGTGTCCTCTGTCGATCTTATCATACGTTTGACATAAACAACACGGAAACATTATAAACTAACCTGTTAGACTGGTCCAGTGCGAAGTTCATGCAATCCTCACTACTTGAAACGTTAAGGTCTTCGTTCCACTAGTGTGATCACGTCTCGTAGCTCTATTACTACCGAAACATTAATATCGATAAAAAAAATAGAGTCTTTGAATGAAAATAACAATCACAACGCACTCTGAAGTCACCGATAGTCCCGCTGGTTTCACTTCTTTCTTTGCAATTACGCGAATTTTCAAAGAAAATGTGTGTGTTTGTTTGTATGGCGGGAATGTGCGAACGGCTGCGATCGTTGCGCCACCGCGTGACACGACCTACCGCAGTCCGCGAGTTTGAGTAGAGTGTGAGCCGCGCCGCCGCTCCGCGCTTATAATCGCACGATGCGCGCCGTCGCCCCGTCACCCGCCCGCCGCCGCGCCGCTACCGAAGCCTCTGCGCCGCCCGCCCCTATACACAACTTTACAGGATAACTTATGCGCTTTCGTTGAATACTTTAACTTGTTTTTTATTGCACTGAACACAAGTTTCCTTAAATATTAAATTATGTGACTGCATTGTGATGCGTCGCGTGTATCGTGATGAGTGTCGGTCGATAGTACCTTCAAAGAATTCCTTTCATCAACATGCTAAACAATAAAAACAGAAAAATGAACTTTAATTTTTTTTAAATGTAAAAGGAACAAAGCCCCCACTATTGTAACGTACCTATTTTCCTACGTTACATGGACATACCCAGAATCAATTTTCGGAGAGGGTTTTCGTAATTTCAGGGGCTTTTAGATGGTACAATTGATTAAACACTGTCCAAATTTTCCTACCTATGTTTTTGCAAATTCGAGGAGGGGAGGGTGTTTAACCCACAAATCTCCTCCCCCCCCTGAGTACATCCATGGTACGTTATAAATTTAAATGTGTGTCCCTCCTGTCAATTCGCACGGATTCAGATAAAATTTCGCATGGCACTAGAATCCATGTGAGCTAACCGTTGAGTCACAAATAAAGCTATGTACCTAAACTAAACTCTCACTTCTATAGTTGGCTGCAACTATAATTAACCAATAACATGAACCAATTTCCTTTTAAAAATGGAAAGAAAAACGCTGAAATGATAATTGAATTATCACCTAATTGACAACAATGGATAGAGAAAAATGTTCGCTGTACCAGGTGTAATTACATGTCTACGTGCGACGTTGAGTAGAAGGAAAATCTACACTTTTAAGTTAATCCGATGTCGGTTACATAAACAACGATCGATGACGACAAACACATCGACTTAAGAGATAATGGGTAGATACTCCAGTTTCTGGTTAACATCCTACTGAAAGTTTGTGAGGATGGATGGATGGATACTTGATGCTCTTGCCCGAAAAAACTACTGAATGGATTTTGATAAAAACTTTTCAGCAATATAAGTAGATAAGTACATCAGAATAGCACATGTATATTAATATTATAAAGCTGAAGAGTTTGTTTGTTTGATAGAACGCGAAAAAAAAATTGTTTTCACTTCTTCCGGCACTTCCGGAGTGCAACCCATTTTTTTCAATCAGAACCGGAAGTACCGGCAGAAGTGAAAACATTTTTTTTTGTATATTTTTTTTTTTTTTATTATATCTGTTTAAAAGTACTATGATTTATGTGCTTAAAAACAATATACATCTACTGCGCTATCGTACAAAACATGACACTTTTAAAAAACAAAATGACAACGACATAATTATTAAATCAAAAATATGAATATTTCATATTTTTGATTTAATAATTATGTCGTTGTCATTTTATTTTTTAAATGAAAAATTAAAAAACAAATATCAAAAATTAAAATAAAAAAGAGAAGAAATAATCATTTGGATCTGTTCTTCCTCCCACCTGTCTTCCCACCAATCCACAAATCTTACGGTCTCTCGATCCTGACGCGAGTTTAACATTTTATACCCATACCAAAAAAAGTGAGCACCGCCGCTAAAGAATTTTTCAAATAACTAAGGCGTTGGTAAAAAAATATTTAGTGTTGGACAGCCCATTTAGCGAAGAATGCTATAGACTATATATAACAAGTGGAGCATCAATGAAAAATGTTGTTAAAACGGGGAAATGGCTGAACTTCGCGCGGTTCAGCTGGTACGAGTAGGCTACAAAAACCAAATATAACTTAGTCTAAGTAGTAGTAGTCTGAAATAACTTAGTCTTGTAATTCTGCGAGGCTATACACATACGCTACAGCTTTTGAGAGGCTTGCTGTATTTTACTGTAATTTCAAGTCTTTTTTATGCTCTCGATTATCTTCAACTACAAAAAATAATTCACATGCAAATTGAATAAAAATAAATGTAATCATTTTCCTTAAGAATGGTTTATAGTTATAATATAGGTCTCAGAGTATACAATTGAAATTATATTGAAATTGAGTATTTTCCACATTTTCTGCTAACGCATTATCCATAGACAATCTATCGGATACAATTTCCTGTAATCTCGTCAAACAAATCATAATAAGTAAACAACTTAATATTGTAATAATTGCAACTATTATGTCTGAATACATAAGTGGAATCTCTGCTTCTAAGTAACAATCACAATACCTATAATAATTTGATCGTTTTCCTCGATACAATTTTATTAGCAAAATACCTATAATGAAACAAGTAAGGAAGTAGATGTCCGATTTTTTCACCGGACGCCAGATGGTTTTTTTGCCGGACTGTGCAATGCTGTATGGCTTATAATGAGTGTGTTCACCCGTATCGGACACCGGACAGGCATCTGAATGTCATCTGGTGAAAAAACCGCACGTCTAAAAAGCCCGTCCCGTCGACGGGCTGTAGTGGACAAGGGTCCTTTTCACACGCTCCGGTTTCAATCCGGCACCGAATAGCCGGCGCCAGATTAAATCAAGGTACCCGGAGCGAAGCTTATGTAGCTTTCACACGTTCTGGCGTCCGTCCGTACCGGTCGCCATATACTTCGCGCCGGGTAGCTGGCTACCCGGCGATTTAAACCGGTACATGTGATATTTCGACATTTTTGTAGTTAACTGTACGCTCCATATACGTCTACGACCTGCGTGAGTAATCGCTTTTAACGGAATGCATTATTACCCCTGAACATAAAAATGTCTTTCATCGAATAGTAATCAATATGTGGGTATGCCCTACAACCTGAGCTTGACCTTCTAATTTCCTAAAAACCATTTCAGTATACCTTCTTATTTATTTGATTTGTCAATATTTATGCGGTTTTTTTCGCAATTCTATCACTATTTTCCAACTCACAAATACACTTCGATTACTTTGCTTTTCATCTTAGCAATAGAGTTGCCGCGCGTTCGAATCCAATATAATGTTACCAACTTGAATTAATTCCTAACAATAGCAGTAAGGGTTATACGATTGCTAGTAACATAGGGTATGACCCACTTTGCTAGTTAACCTTATAATTAAAAAAATAGTTTTTCCACGATGGTTGTAGACTAAATATACGACAACCGTAACTTTTTTTTTTTAAATAGAAAGGAGTTTCATTAAAGTATAAGCAATTTGCTTAAAATCGGGATACCGTTGTAGACAGAGATAGTTAAACAAATTGAACGAGTGGACATTGAACGAGAATATATGACCGCCATGAATCATGGCGTTCACACTTGTTCCTCCTCTCCAGGTATCTGACTTGAGTCACGCTCACAACGAACATGGGAACGAACGAAAATAGGACAAATTATTACCGGAAACTGCTTTGACGGGACTCGGGACATAACATATCTACTCGTATACTAATATTATATAGATGAAGAGTTTGTTTGTTTGTTAGAAGGCGATAATCTCAGGAACTTCGGGTCCGAATTGAAAAAATATTTTACTGTTGGACCCATCTATCGAGGAAGACTATAGGTTATATAACAACAAGTCACGACCAATAGGAGCCCAGTTGTAAAGTCGGGCAAAATTTACGAAGACGAAGGTGCGCGGGTCTGCTAGTAGTTCATAAAAATAAATGTTCAACAATTAGCTGACCCCGTGAACTTGCACCGTAATTTTAATGGCAATTGGTATTTAGTCTTCATATTACGATTTTTTTTTTTTCTCTCATTTTTTTTTTTTTAACCATCCGATAACGAAAAAAGATAAACAAAATAATAGAAACAAAATAATATTTAATTTAATTCAGCTATTTTAGTGTTTTCAAGTGACTAACTTTTCTAAATTCTAATCAATATTTCCATAAAACGAGAAAGTATAGATAGATGAAATACTTACACACATTAAGATATCACTTTTTCAAAACCTTGGCAAACACTATGTTTTAATTGTTTTTGCACGGAACCATTCATATATTTTTTGATCAAAAAATATGAATTGTTTTCTGTTGCTAGTTGCTTTACATAGAGTGAGAAACAAATCTCTATAACTGTACTTTTAAAATTCATTGTGGATTCCAAGACTATTTGCTTGCCCTGGGATAGTGCCAATCCTTGTTTGTACCTACCAGTAACCAATACTCGACATAACAGTTAACACACTTTTGTTATAATTTGATCTGCATATCATAGAGATGCGACCCTAAAATTACTTACAAAAACGATTAATTATGTTTAATCGATTAAAAATACTAACAAAGTTTTAATTCAACAATATAAAAATACTATATAAACGAGTTCATAAAAGTTTAAATTTAGAACAGTTACAGCATCTAGATAATATGTACTATAGTACATCAATACAATGAGTTACGGTAAATACTAAAGAAAGTTTGAAAAACAATTTCTTTACGAAAATAATATGACTTAGTAATACTAATTATGACAATGTAATGAGTAATCGCATCTCTAATTCTCTTCATTTAATTACCGCCCCCGCCCCCCGCTTTCTGTCACCATTAATTTACTTTCTCAAAATGCATCTGCGCCACCACTTGTCGCCAACTTCAATCCGGCCGAGTTACGTTGATCCAACTGTTTAGACTTTGCCTAGTCTGATGGCCGTGTGTGAGTTGTCCAATAATTATTATTATTAAATTTTTCATAAAGTTAAGTCAATCAAGAAAGTTTAGTCAATTGATTTAGTTTGGTAAATAAGGCAAGTGCATCATGCATTAATCATACTTTACAAGCATAAATTCAAACTAAAATTATATGAATACTATGTGTAGGTAATAGGTATATGATACCTACCTATGAATGAATACTCACTACAAATGGCTAACTACTTATAAAGTAATTCCCCCGGAACATACGGAACAGGTAAATTAAATATATTTTATAATAAGTTCTATACTTTATTTTAGAAAGTTACGCTCTCGTTTCGTCTTAGTGACGTAGAAAACGGAGTCTAATTCCCACTTTTTAAGGTTTCATAAACAAAGAACCCATTTTTTTTTACATTGCCTTTAGTTATATCTATTATGAAAGTGCTCTGCAGGGTCCTTATTCACTATATTTTTTTTTCGTTTTCGCGGCAAGCCCGCGCGAATAGGCGCATACGCGGTGCGCTCAAAGATATCCGCGCGCATTACTAAACGCAGCTCTCTATTAACCATTATCTCAAGATTTTGACGGAAAAAACCGCGAGGCGTCCGCTAGTTTGTCATAAAGATATGGTAATATTTCCTAAAATAGTTTTAGCTGTGTATAAATAAGTTTGTACCAAGATGTGCACTCTCTCCCCATGAACAACCTCTTTAGATTAACCTTGGTTGTTAAGTTTCAACGTCATATTCTACCTTGAAGCTTTACGACTTGTTTTCACTTATCATATAAAACATAAAGTTCCTGTAAACGACAATTCTCAAAATGTTAAATTCTGGTTAATCATAATACAAAAATCAAACTAAACCTAAACAATTCCTTACAAAGACAATCATATAAAATTGCAGCTTTCCTCATGAATTTGTAATATAATCACGTATATGGTATTCTCATTTATCTAGATAATCTAATAGGTAATACCCGTAATACCCTATTTTCCCGGTAACCAGTCTATCAGGTATCGGTTCGGGTAATGGTATTAACTCACCAGCATGACAAAGCTGACCTTCACTGATGACAAAGCTATTGTTTGTGGTGGATATGACTAAAAGAGGGTGGTAGGGCACCACTACGGTAAGTAGCCGGGCGGGTCGGCATGGGGTGAAGGTCGCCGACGTGGTATTGTACATGTGGCACAGGACCATGTGCGCTCACCGACTTTGATGCCGTGCCAACTTTCTTCGTCACAATGTGTCTTTATTGTTTATTGTGTCACCTAGCTTCGCGAAGGTTTAACAGATTTACATACATATCCTCATAGTACGATCGCGATCACAATCTTTTATCTAAAATTATGTGCAATTTAAACTGATTCTTACTTATTTGGATTTTTCCTTCGTGTATGATGAAATATACTAGAAAATTGTGAAAATTGTATTCTATATTTAATTTTTTCTCATACCTACAGGCAAACTGGGCAATTCTATCCAATTTTAGATAATATAATTTAATATTAGGTTCTTACCCATTACTATCTTACCCCAAACTAGCAGGCCTTGTAGAGCTCCTCCGCAATGAATTAAAATTAACAATACAGCATCCAAAATGATGGAAGTAAATCTGTCTGTTACTTTTTCAGGCTTAAACCACTAAACCCGGTTAGATGAAATTTCATATGGAAATATGTAGTTTGAGTCCCGGTAACGGAGGTAAGATAGATTCATGATTTTATCACGTTATCGCGCGGGTAAAACCCCGACTATCGGAGCAAAGGCTAGTAAATAAATAACATTTCTTTTTGAATAACTTGATGTGAATTACATAAGTTATTCCATAAATTAGAATTGAATACATTACTCGTGATATGACTCATGTAGGAGGTCAATCACTAAACATTTATTATGTACCCACATAATTATAATATTAATATTTATTATCCTAAATATTTAAAAAAAGAAATATGTTGGTAATGCGTAATGAGTTCGAGATATTCCTAAACATCCCAATTTCTCTGAAGACCGATTACATTTGTCAAGGCTAACATAATAAAGCGAGCTTGTGGTAGTTCTAGGAAACCATTGTCGAATAACCGAGGAACGATCGAGCCTGATTACAGCGAAGGCCGGTGATTCAATCCACCCCGACTACAAACGCTAAGTCTTCTACTGCACAAAGGAAAATCTTTCTTGACAACCGAATTGGATAAAATTGACCTAGTTCTGTGAGGACCTGCTAGTGTATACCTGCATATTATAAAACTCAAAGTATAAATATTACTATAATAAATATTATATGAGAGGTGATGGCTGTTTTATCAAAATGATTTCAATAATGTGGGTGATCATATTCGGGGATGATCAAAGCACACTAAAGTGTCTCATATATATATGTATAGACACTTTATATACACGCCAACATGATCGAATAGACAGTCTGTATGTACAGTTTTTTACCTTAATTAAGTTAAGTTTTTTAACTTAGTTGAAGCGGCGGTAGCTTAATGGCTAAGGCATCGGTCTCGCAATCGTAAGGTTGCGGGTTCAAATCCTACCCATTGTACTACTGACGTGAACCAACTCCTAACACAAGCCTTTGTGGGTAAACACAAGTGGGACATTTTTTTTTTTCTTTAATAAAAAAAATATATTTAAAAAAAAAAGTAAAATAATAAAAAAAACTAAAAAGTATCACCGCTGTGCCGGTCGGAGTGGGGGGTGTTAGGTTATTTTCGTTACGGAATTTCTGGATTCGGTCTCCACGCTCAAGGCCCGCGATAGAAGCTATGCAATAGCTTAAAAATATCAAGCACATCACTGAATGCAAATTTCGCTGACTCACTCCTATGAATCTATTGTTTTGTAAGCTAGGATATATATTTATTTTGTTTTATAATTATACTATAATATATATATATAGTAATTAATAACGTTGAAGTTTACCAAACACAATGGTTTGCTCTTTAAAGTTTTTTTTTGTAATACAACTTGATGATTTTAAAAGAGTAGCCCATGAGTTTCTTGGCAGCTTCTTCTCATAAGCTTTACACTTGGAACTGCCGTCTAATTTAATTATGTTCTTTTTTTCAAAGTATTCATAATTTTATTATTATTTTGTTAAGTATTCATTTGCCATTTTCAAATAATTAGTGATACGATTTGACGTATTATAGGATATCGAAATTTAAAGTTTGACGTTAGAACAACGTTTCATACAAGGTTATTTTTGGTATAGTGCAAAGCTCAGATACCCCAACAAGATTTTTACTTCATCATAAATCAGAAATAATATAAAAAAAATAATGCATAGTTATAAGTCATTTAAGTTGTTTTGTGTTTTTCCCGCTGTAATACGTCATCCATGTTTATTATTGAAAAATAAGTGATGATTACATTTCACATCACATTGTGAACAGGATTTGGACTGTTAGAATGATTAATGATTGAATAATTAAGTAATTGAAAAACTATCCCATTGGATTGTGTTACTGATTTAAGCAACCCTGAGCAAACTACTTTCAGATTTGCACTATACCAAAAATAACGTTGTATACTAAAACCTTCCAGAAAAATCGCGAACATACATACGAGTAAAACATAGAACCTTTTTTTTGAAAGCAGTTAAAAACAAATTCCTTCGCCGCGTCTGTCTATCTGTCTGTATGTTGTGATAATCTCAAAAAATATCCAACGGATTTTCATTCGGTTTTCACCATCACTTAGATAATTTATTTCGAAAGGTTTATATGTAAGTATGTCAGGGAATTATTAGAACCCTAATTGCTAGCTCTGACTACATGTATACACTCCGTGCGAAGCCCACCAAAAACATTTTCATATAGAGTAGGTTCATTGCTATCACTCTTTAAAAGTTATCATATCTTATGGAAAGCCAAACTCCTAACTATACACGCCCTAACCTAATACTCTTTAATTCTCGTCATGACTTGTTCTGCGTGGATCCTACTTTTAAGGTCTCTGCAAGCCCTACACGGTAGTCAAAATCTGTGGCTTGGACGTTTCGTAAGAGCGACGTGGGCATTTAAAAACGTCAAAAAATAAGTTAAGAGGCAGTTCCAAATGTAAGCTTATTAAAAAAGCTGCCAAGATACCCATGGACCAAGTTACACGAGAGGCATGCCAAAAGAATCTAGATACTCCTTGCCCTTAAGATGGACACTACCAAACAATATACTATCATATCGAAATTCTATTGGCAGTGTGTTTAACAATATAAGGATAACTAAGAAAAAATGTATATGTACTCTTTAACAGGTAAATATTATTAAGCCATTTGATTTACCATAAACGTCACTACTAGCCTGAAGTAGTAATGTAAATGGTGAATCGAATGGGTAATTTACTCAAAAAGATTTATCGCAAATAACCTACTAACAGGCGGGTGGATTCGCTAACAAAGGATAGTAATCTTTATATACAGGGTGTAATCGTTAAGTGTGTTCAGGCGATGGTTTCGTAAATATAAGAGATATCAAAAATTTAAAACTGATATTGAAAATATGTCACCTAATTAGTAAAACGACATTAATAACTATTTAAAATTAAAACAAAAAATATCCCAAATTTATCCCTAATCCCTGTCGAGCGCATGCTCGTGCATGCGCTAGACGGCCACAATACTTCCGTCTATTAGCAGGCGGAAACGCCATTTGCGTTACTTAGCAACCAGTCAATAACGTGACTGCTTAGCAACCAATTAATAACGTGGCCGTTGCTACGTGACTGACGTGACTTTATAGTCATAGATAAACAGTAGGTATAGTTTATAATTTCCATTCCACTATATATCGAACTGGCTGAAAAGCAACATTCCTACAATAAAAAATATAAAAATTGTATCTATACTTTAATTTTAGTGTCCCTTCGAAATTTAAATCTCGCGGAAATCATTAATTCAACCATCTTCAAAAACAACTTCTAACACCTTGTGAGGATTTATCAAAGACAACGTGTCAAACTAAAGACTAATCAGCCTAAAAGGTTTACAGAATCATCAAATGCCACATTACATTTAAAAACTGTAAAGAGGGGAAATCGGAAATTCTATCGGCGTAAATGTATCGCACTACTAGGACGTCACAATTTAAAGTTCTTTGAAAAATTTATACTTAAAAAAAAATTTTACAAAAAAATATTACCGACTTTAAAAAACGGCAACTAAAAAGCAAAAAATAATATACCTAGATTAACAAAAACAAATAAAATATTTTGAAGTTGGTGCTATGAAATAATAGTCTTTATGTTTTATTCGGCACCAACTTCAAAATGTTTTATTTGTTTTTGTTATTCTAGGTATATTATTTTTTGCTTTTTAGTTGCCGTTTTTTAAAGTCGGTAATATTTTTCTGTAAAAAAGTTTTTTATTTCTCCCTATTTAGTGGGTTTGTTTTGTAATTCACTTAAGTTACAATAGGCATATGTCAACTACTCAGGCAATGTCAATTACTGCAAGGCCGTTAATTGTTGAGGAGTTCACTATCAGCTTTAAAACAACATCAATATTTTTAAAAGTAATACTGTAGAAATATTTTTTTAAATGAAAGCCTAATGGCTAAGGCTCAGTCTCGCAATCGTGAGGTCGCGGGTTCGAATCCTATCCATTATAATACCGACGTGAACCCACTCTTAACACAAGTCTTTGAGCTTAGTTGGAGGGGTTAACATGATCGCTAGCAATGTGGAACCCAATCCCACATTGCTCGTTATCTTTAAAAAACCGATTACACCCTGTATATAATTATTTTGTGTGTGTACTTAGCTCCTCCAAAACGCCTGGACCGATTTTGATGAATTTTTTTGTGTGTGTTCCAGTAGATTGGACAAAAAAACGGTACGAAGTTTGCTGGAACCGCTAGTACATTATAATATTGTAACTGCTTAGCTACTAGCAGTATCTAATATAAAGAACATTGTCTTTTTCCAACTTGTTTCAACTTTTTAATTAGGTACCAATAAATAGGATCTGAAATTCATCAAATGTTATGTACCTAAGTATATGGAATATGGATTGAATTTCTTCATTGAAAAATGATATGTAAGTATGATAAATAATGAGCCAGCTTATTCCCGCTGCTGTTTATAAGCTGCTAGCTATAGTTAAACTTGTAGTAGTATTTAAATTGGAATATTATCATATGTGTAATAAATACTATAGGTGTACCAGAATCTCATGAACCGAAAATTTTAAAAAACTTTTAATTTTTATATGGCAAGGTTAACTGTACTGACAGTGGCAGTTACTGCGATAATATAATATACTAGCTGTCCCGCGCAACTTCGTCTGCGTAATTTTTCCTCGTTTTTGCAACATTTCTTATTGCTGCTCCGCTCCTATTGATTGTAGCGTGATGTTTTATAGCTTATAGCCTTCCTCGATAAATAGGCTACCCAACAGAAATATTTTTTCAATTCGGACCAGTAGTTCTTGAGATTGCCGCATTCAAACAAACAAACTCTTCATTTTTATAATATTAGTTTACACTATTTCGTTGAAACATGTATTCTTAAGCTATATCGGTAGTATGTCGATCTGATTTCTAACTGCTAAAAGTATATAGGAACAGGAAGGAGAAGAAGAAAGTTTGAAAGTTTGTTGTGTTTGAGAAATAAATATTTAACCGTTATATTAAATTAAACTAATTCAATGAAAATATACAACGATCAAGACGTATTCGTCCTACCTACCTTACCATAACCTTGTGTTATCCATATCTAAATTATAATTTCCTAATTTTTCATTAAATTCTGGTACACCTAGACGTTACATTGTAAGTAATTAGGTATACATATAAAAACTACTCTCTTACTCTTTTTCTCTAAAATTTTATTCAATTTTAGTTGTCTTAAATTTCTTGACTTTACGAGGATTATTCTAATACTTTTTTGGAAGTCCGAAACCATAGACGAGTTTTGTAAATAAGTGGATTGAATTGAAGTTGCTGGCTCTGTATATAATTATCACCTATGTTTTAGGCTTCCGTGGTAAACAAAGAACCCTTACAGTTTCGCTATGTCCTTCCGTCTGTCCGTTTGTCTCCGGCTGAACTTAGCTTGACAGGGAAGAAAATTGTAAATGTTTTTTAATAGTGTCAGTAGGTAATCGAAATTGCGCTACTTAGATGCGAAGGCAACAATCAGTCAATCAAGATCTTAAGATAATAATTTCTCATCGCTTTGTCACTGTACCTACTTCTGTACCTATTGTGTAATTTATAGCGTATTTTACACCACTAAGGTCAGTCAATGTTACCACCTAACCCCCCCCCCTCCTTCCTCCTGAGGTAGTAACATTTAATGTTATTTAAAATGAAAAAACCACCGTCGCGTGAGACAAACGGTTGATAATCTTCAAACTAGTTCGACGTTTTTTTCTCAAACAAAAAACCATTCCAATTAAATTAAGCTTTATAATAATAAAAACCGCATATATTTTTATTATTATTATTATACCTACTACGAAATAAGGAGACGAGCAGGTAAGCGTCACGCTAACCCATAACAGTATCAGAGCCACCCAAATCCTTGTCTGGCAAAGATCTGAATATCACATCACTCATTTGAGACATTAGTCCATACCTAAATCTCATTTGCGAAATGCGTAACAGAGATGTGTTAATTAAAAAAATCACGATAAAATAACTGATACTGTTGTGGTACCCACTAAGATGGCCTATGCCTAGACCTACTACTGGTGTAAAACAACTGATAATTATAATAATAATAAAAAAAACTGCCCGACTGATGTCAGATGTCGTTATAAAAATAGGCACTGACTACTGCTGTGATAATATGCACTAATTAAACAAGCACCTATTACGTGAAACTACAAATATAAAAAAACTTGAGAGGTGTCAAGGGACACCCGGATGGAACTAAGTTCTTATCTTATTTTTTATAATCTTCGCAACACCACACTGTTCAATGCGAAATAGAAAGACGAGACGAAAATAACTTACAAAAAGACGATTGTATACCGAAGGCTCGAACCCACAACTATACAATTGTCACCAATACTGTGTTCCGAATTTATGCCTCTAGACCAAATCGACAGATGACTTCTTCGTCAAATTAGATGTTCATATCTTACGCGCACGCCGCACGGCTTGTGTGTGTCAAAAAGTGTCGTTACAACTTTTCGTGAGAATTTTTTCCGTTTAGCCCCCATTCACAACGCGCGATAAGGAACTTCGTACGTACCACTTCGCACATACCTACTATCAAGGTTACTAATCTGTGAACCCAACAGTAGCAACGTTAATTAACCTCACATATCTAAAAATAGCGAAAAATCAAACAAGTAATACATCGTAAATGTATAGGATAAACTTTTTTTTTAATATCAAACTGGCGATATTGTTTCCGTAGGCCCGCTAGGGTTGATTCCATGCTATAATGAGCAAACAAGGTTGGTCGTTGGTGCGTCGAGTGCAGGAGATTTCCAACACAATGCTAGCCGCGCTCGCGGATCGTCTGGACTGCTCTATTATAATAATAATAATAAACCTTTTATTTCATGCAAAATTGTGACTACATGGACTGCTCTATTATAGCTCGCTTTTGTAGATTACACGGTGCACACAACGTGTAGGTATTCTACAACAATAAGTCGTCGTATATGCTGGGTTTTTTTTAACTAAATTAATTTGTAATTAATGAGTCTTGAAACTTGATTAAATATTATTATTATTTAAATAAATACAAGGTAACTAAAATAATATACTTTTGAAGTTGGTGCCTTAAACATAAGAACTACGTTTCCTGGCACCAACGTCAAAATATTTATTTATTTTTCCAAATCCTAATCAAAACTGCTCATTTCCTTTTACAAAATATTGCCTTTCTCGATGCAGGGACCAATCTGGTAGTATATGTCTTCAAACACAAAAAAAAAACTAATCGGTTTAGCCGTCTTCGAATAATCGGGTAACAAACATTTAAAAAAATGCGATCGAAATGAAACCTTCCTCATTTTTGAAGTCGCTTGATTAGGTACCACAATTCAAACTCAAACTCAAATATCTTTAATTCATAAAACCAAATTAATGATTGTTTGAAAACATCAAATTAATAGGTACATACTAAAAGGATAATAAAATTATGATATGTTAGAAAAAAAAAACACATAATGAAGTTAGGCGGCAGTTCCAAGCGTAAAGATCATGAGAAGAGGCTGCCAAGAAACTCGTGGGCCACTTAATTTTCAATTAATTCAATATCTTGTATAAAAACCCTTGCATTTGGCCACACTTTTCTTTCACATGTGTGTGTATGACATTCTACAGAACGATCCTAAGGGCGCAAAAAACGTGCGTCATAGTCGATAATTGTATAATATCGTAATTATGTTTCTAATAAAAGGCGATAATTATCGAGTTCCTACGTTGCTCAATAGCTGTCGCATGTCATATCTTGACTGGCACTGCGATCGATCAAAGCCCTTCGAGATTACCTATACATTGCACTGAGGCTGTAATAGTTTAAAAGTAGGTATCTCTAGTTAGTCTTCTTTAATTGTTTTATTACTATTTTAAAACTAAATCGGTTTTATACACGTGAGGTAACAAACACTACATCTTTCAAGTCTTTAAAACAGGAATAATTTAGTTATACGTTTACTATTGATGGTAAGCATACATTAATGTTTTTTTCTAAATGTAAACCCTCATACCTTTTTAAACCAATAAGTATTATTTGCAGCGTACGTTATTGATATATATAGGTATGAACGCTGCAAACAATACATCGATGGTAAATTAAGCGCGGCCTATGTTAATGTATGGGGATAATAGATTTACAACGGCCAAGTGTGTCATATTTAACACCTGTGTTTTCACTAACGTACCACTATTTAAAGTTATCGTATAAATAAAGTTGGGCGTCTCGTTAAAACGAAGCTATCATGGCAATTCCAGCTTGAAATGTACCTAGAAGTCTATAAAAATACAGCGCAAATATTTAAATAATTATAAACAATATACGTGTATGTATTATTTTAATGGTATGGTTTCTCAACTGACTGTAGCAAGCTTGACGATTAAGTCGGTATGCACATTTGGCTATTTGAATAGAATATGAGTAGAATCAGAAGAACCATAAGAACGAGTTCCTCGAAGTTTAAGAATGAAGCATAAATAGCAAATCTTAAATACGTTTAACTGTCGTTCATAGAGGTTTAGGCATGTAGCAATCACAGCTATAGAGGTACACGAGTAAAAATCGACTGTCACTATAAAGGTTTATGTTTCTCAATTAAAGAGGTTTTAGTGGTTAAAAATGACGGGACCTGGCAAATACTCTGACTATAGAGTTTTCTCGCTCACCGATTTCTCACTTTCCTTTATTTGACTATATTTCCATTAGGCGTTTATAGAAAAAAGAGAGAGGTGTGTTATTGACACCCGGTGGGAACGTAGTTCCTTTTGCTTTATCTTTTTTTTTATTTGTAAATTAACTAATGATTAAAAATTTGTTGTCTGTAAAGTCGGTTTACGAACGATAATTTAACGTGATAACGTCATAAGAAAACATTTATGACATATAGCCATTCGCGTTTCTTAGCAACCAGTCCATAACATTAGTGCCAATTGTACCGCATATCATGTCGCTGCAATCGCCATTCGCTGTTGCTTAACAAGTCATCAATAACGTGACAGTTGGTTAGTAACCAGTCAATAACGTCACACTTTTTTTGGGCGTTCAGTCAGTCATTGATTTATTAGACGTTATTACGTCAACATGTCAAAAAAGAAAATAAAGTAGAAAGAAGGAATATGAAAGAAGGTTTACGTCATAAAATTGTTATTACCGGTGACAGATCCTGAATAAAATAATTTTAGACTATATTTTATGAATTGCTGTGATTTCAAATTAAACAAATGATGTGCCGATGACGTCATGCACGATATGAAAAGGATATCAATAGGTATGAACATAGACTTTTAAGCGTAGTATATTAGGTATTAATGCCATCCTTTTCAGTGCGCCTGTACTTAAATTATATAAATTGAATCTTTGTGAAACTTCGGGTGCAGCTAGTTTTTATTTAGACCCGTAATTTTCACACTATTGTTAGGCTTTGAATAAGATATTCAAATCGGTTTTAACAACAAATGGAGCAATAGATAGTTTGGCAACAGTTTGTTTTAGCGGACGTAACTGATGCGATTCACCCGACGACGTGACATTAGCCAACGACCTTGCCGGTGCGAAGTCAATGAACTTCGGAAAATCCTTGTAATTGCAATTGTCAATATTGACTTCTTAATAAGAAGCCTATTGGCCTCAATGCAGTGACCAGCAAATGGCTCTGTGAATCATTTATGCCGAAAATAAATATATATGTCAATATTAACATGCTAATTTTAAATCTAAAAACATAAAAAATAAAGTAGGTAAAACTCGGAGAATTGAATTCTAAAGAAGTTGTTATGGTATTCGAGTCGATTGTATGAGTCAGCGGTCGAGCTAAAACTAAAAAATCTACCGAATTCCTGCACGATTTAAAAGGCTTTTAACTCGAATCTTCTCCCGTCCTCTTAGCCGCTTAGCGCCTTGTTCTTAGTCTAACTATGTTCGTATAAATTACACAATTGATTTCAAAACGTGATGTTACACACCCTCTAAACTACTTTTCCACTGTAAGTAGGGCTACCAACCGTACTCTAAAATAGAGTATTGTATCATGTAGGCGTATTCTGTAATCTATAACACTAACAGAGTACGCTAAAATACTCTTTTTACCCGACTGATGAGGGTAATGTGTTTGACATGTATGTATGTGTGTTCCTTTGTGGCACTATATAGACCAAATGCGTTGGCCAATCGATTCGTATTAATCTTACGATCGTCACTAAAGACATGACAGCAATCAAAATTTAAAATAACGACAGCCAGATGCTATAATGTGATAGAGAAAAAAAATAAAGTCAACAAACTATATCATGTGGGGTATCATCGTGTAGGTATTTTAAAATCATGATGAGGTTACATAAATCGTTTTTGACTTAAAATAACCGTTTAGGATAAACGGCAATTGAAAGTTTGTTACTAACTATTTTCACTTAAATTTTCGGTAGTGACAGTTATTACGTTACGTTACGTCTTACAAGTAAGCACCAAAAAGTATTAAATAAAAAAAAACGGGTTGGACTCCGGGAGTGCCGACAGAAGTGAAAAGGAATGAAAATACTATTATTTATGTCGTTAAAAAACTATTAAAATACTATTATAAATACCATTGACGTAGAGACCAGGACTGCGCCATAACCTCACAAAATTGACCACTTTCTAGGAAGAGACAACGCTAGTTTATGAACAATGCCTATCAAAGGCCGCACGAGATTTTCTCTCTTTCACGCTTTGCAGTCAATATTTACTTTTTAATTGAAAGGGATAGCACGGTCCAGGTCTATACGTCAATGTTAAATAGAATATTCATCTATTGCGCTATCGTACACAACCATGAAATATTTAATTTATTATTTAAAAAGACTGACAACGACATGACAATTAAATCAAAAATATGAAATCACATATTTAAAAACAAAAATCAAAAAATTAAAATAAAAAATGGAAGAAATAATCATTTGGACTCGAACCCGGTTCTTCTGGTTTGAAATTGGACGGTCGACCGCCCAATTTCCCCACTGTCTTCCCACCAATCCACCAATGTTACGGTCACGTGATCCTGACGTGAGTTTAACATTTTATACCCATACCAACAAAAGTGCACAACGCCGCTAAAGAAGTTTTCACTTCAAAAATAAATTTTACACAATGTTTATTATACTAGTCCTGTGGGTCAATTCACGTATTTAAAGCAGTGCAGTTGCAGCTCAGTTGCAGATAAGTTTCGATTTAATTGGCCTTTTTGTATTCTTGTAACTTTTGAGATCGATCTCAAATACGCTTGCGTCAGGTATGTGTCATGACTTCATGAGAGCGCAATAACGACATTCTAGTACAGTGCGCAAGCGTTTTTAAGATCAATCCCAAAGTTACAAGAATACGTAAATGGCTGTTTAAATCGAAACTTAACTACAACTGAACTGCAACTGCACTGCTTTAAATACGTTAATTGAGCCACTGATCTATGTAAACTTAAATTTATAATGTTTGGAATCTTACAATTCTTTTAAAAACAATGTAACTGTTATGTGCTTCAAAAAGCACAAAAAATACTTTTTTTTTATTTACAATTAATTATACTCTTTTTTATCAGTCCGTAGATAGGTACTCTTTATTTACCCCTTTTGGAATCAGTTATACTCTATTTCTTTTAATAAAATAAAAGTTGGCAACTGTAAGGGTAAACTTTTTAGTTAAAATAACACGTAGGTATACGAAAACATTCCTTTCATTTTTCATTTGTGAGTGTAACACAGCATGTTTTGTAGTACATTGTGAATCTGTAGCCATAAAGCGAACGATAGTAGTAAATGCAGCGACGATTCGAATTCAAATCGATGTGTGCCGTGAATGCTTGAAACAATACAATGTTTTATAACTTGAAAATTATTTTATATGCTGCTAGAAAACCAGTAAATCCTGAATACAGATAAAATAAATCGGGTAAAAATGGATACTCGTAAAATAGACACAATTTATTATAAACTGAGTTGTTTTATTTGATTGAAGCTATTTTTTATTGACTGTTTTTGTGTTATTTATCAACATATATAGCGCAACATGTAACAGAAAGAAAATGACAGTGGACAAAGTTTTTTAACCGCAGAAGCGGCGGTAACCTAATGGCTAAGGCACAGAACTCGCAATCGTGAGGTCGCGTTTTCGAATCATACCCTGTGAACCCACTCCTAACCAAGCCATTGAGCTTAGCTGGAGGTGTTAACAGGGTTGCTAGTAATGGTTATATAAATTTTTTTAATTATACCAATTTTCATTTAGTTACTTATCTATAACATCTCACTTAATTCAACCGGTTTCAAGTACCTTATACTGCACCACCTGTACTAGATAAATACCATTAATGATAGTAAAAGCGCATTAAAAGACAATGAAAGCCTCTGTCGACTTCAACATGACGTCCATAAAAAAAAACTACAAATCATACTACGTTCTTCCTACACGCATTAATTAGTTATTTTCCGTAAGAGTGAGAGCAAATCTAATCATTAACCAGTTAGAAAGATGTTCACGCCTTGTCGCGTGCGTACCATTCCATACAATTAACAAAAGGATTTCCATTGTTATTATCAAATTAACGTAAACTGTTTACAAAACGATAATACCTACGCGACACAATTTTCTTATAACACGTGTAAAAGTAAGAACTAACACAGACAATAATAAAATGGTTAATTATATTATCTAGAAGTGTTTAATCCAAACTAATATTATAAATGTTATCCAAATTAATATACTTATATACTAATATTATAAAGCTGAAGAGTTTGTTTGTTTGAACGCGGTAATCTCAGGAACTACTGATCCGAATTAAAAAAATATTTCATTGTTAGATAGCCCATTTATCGAGAAAGGCTATAGGCTATATAACATCACGCTACGACCAATACGACCGGAGCAGCAATGAGAAATGTTGCAAAAACGGGCAAAATTTACGCAGACGAAGTTGCGCGGAACAGCTAGGTATAAAAAACCCTGTCTGTTACGTTTTCACGCTTACCCCGGAACCGCTTAACCGATTTAGATAAAATGTAGTATGGAGATAGCTTGAGTCCCGGGAAAGGCCGTAGGGTAGTTATTATCGCGATTATAACTAACAAACTGTAGAGCGGGCGCTAGTTGGGTATAACAAGTTGCATTAATACATAAAAGGTCTCTCAAATGATAGCGTTAGTATTCCTATATTTTTTTATCGCGCATGACGTATTTGACGTATCGTTTGTTATTATTTGTACTTGCAGCATTGCAAAAATTAAAAATATTATTAAATTCTAAATTTGAATGGACATTTAATACCGATCTATTTTGTTACTTAAATCATAAGATATATAGATTTTTTTTCTTTTAAATAATGCTGTTCAGTGTTTATGTCACAATAAATTTGAATAATTATTAATATATAGTCACTATGAACTACGCATAATAAAAACGCATTTTGGGAATCGTGATTTGACATAAGATTCGAATTAATAATTCATTTTCATTTCTCATTCATTAATCAATCATCATCCAGTAGTCTTAAGTAAAACAATTTAATGGGTATATTTAATTCGAAACGAGTAGTAGGGGTATATGTATGTGTTAAATTAAGTTCAAAACTATGACGAAAAGGAATTTTTCCCCAAGTTAACGTGGTAGGTACTTGTTTGTGACACCCCGAGGGTGTTATTTAGAATCGGAGGCGCTGAAGGAGTGCTCCCTCAGCCCACTGTAATGAGTGCTAGCGCTTTGTTATGCAAGGATGAAGAGGCTGCACTTCCCGCAGCGCTGGAGAAGATTATTTATTCTGGTTAATTTTTCTTTTCACGATTATTAATTTTAATCTTTTATTAATAATTCAATTTAGATTATTAATTCTAGTGGTTCTTATAAAGTGGGCGATAAAGTTTGACCCATACAAACTTGACAGTTCATCATCATCTTCATCGATCATCAGTGTCACCATTAATATAATTCATCATCAATCATCGTCACCAATAATTATTACCAACCATCATCACCATTAATCATCATCCATTATCATCAATTCGTGTTTGATACTTTTCCTAACATCAACTACCTGCCTATTATGAATAATAGCTAGTGAAAATGATTATTTTGTCATATTTACTACACGACTTTGTTATTATACATAATTACTAGTTATAAGACATAATCTCGAATTTATCATATTTACTGTAAGATATACACCCACCTATTTTATAATAATAACCGTGAAGTATTTATTTTTACCCAAACAATAATAATTTACAAAAATCATAGCTGAAATGTAAAGCCACTCAATCGAGATTACAGAGACGCGGAAAAGTAGAGACAAACTTTCACCAACTAAAATCGATAGTAGTCTGGCAAATAAGGGGCTGAGGTATGATATAGATATATCTATATATCGTACACAGTTAATCCAAGATAACAAAAACAAAAATGACCTCGAAACCTGCACAATGAGGTTTGTAGTTTGTTTTCAGTGTTGTTTTGCTGAAACAAAGGTACCTGACCATATTTACAGTAACTGTAAATTTTATAACAGTTGAGTTACATAAAGAAATGAATAATTGTGGTCTTTGGGGCACTCGTGAATCATTTCAAGTCGTTAGTGAAGTTTACATTGACTTTTAACTACAGTTGATAAATTAGGTTTAATGAAGTCATTTAAGGTATGAATACTTACATTATTTATTAACAATGCCCAGCAAATGAATAGCTAAAAAAATAAAAGAAGTAACTAAAAAAAATAAAATAAAACTTAAATTTGTTTATTGACACATAAATTAACATTGGTATTTATGTGGGCACAATCTATGAACATTTACAAAATACCTATGTACTGATACTGCTTCCCAAATTAGGCCAGAAGCCTGTATCTTGGGAGACAGTGTTCAGTCGCACAGCGGGTAGACAGTACTGTTTGTTGTGCTCAATGTCGCTGTTTATACTTTAGTTTGGTAAATTTAATGGTCTTAATTATATTTTGGAGTGGTATGGTGTGTGTGCGTGTGCGTGCGCGCGCGCGCGCGCGCGCGCCTGTGTGTGTGTGTGTGTGTAGTATTTCAAGATAAATATTAGGATTTATATATTTATATTAGGTAAGTAAGTAGGTTTTCGGTCGACTGGTAATCAAGTTGTTGAAGCCAATCAGTAACTTTTACTATAACTTTTTGTCTACTTAATGAAACGATATTAAGTTTCTTATTTAAATCGTTGTATAATTCAGTGCTTATACTACGCATTTGTCTTCTTGCGAAGGAAGTTCTGCACGCCACACGTGGGCATACAGATGATAAGCTGCGTTTATTTGGGTCTGTGGGAGGCACATCTCGATGTTTTCGGAGGACAGCTTTCAAGATGAACAGCTGTCGGACTGGAAGGACCTTACAATTTGCATACAGGTTCACCGTCGGTATAGGTATAACTCTATACCATATGATCAAATGTATGCATATAAGGTTAAATTAACGTTAAATTATAGAAATACACATCATCACTATCCTAAAAACCTACTGCAATGCCTAATAGGAAAAAAAATTGTAACTATGTAAAGTTGCCGTACTTGCTTATCACTTAACTGAATCATAATTACTTAACAGGCTAGAGAAATCAAGCAACCAATTTATAATCACACACATGCATTGTTTATTCACTGCAGAAGATTTACAATAGGTACCTAGTATCTACAGTCTATAATATCCCAATGAAAGTAAAATTATGTTTTTTCTTTTAAATATTTAATAACAATATCTCGACCGTAACTCTAAACTGTCCTTTGGATTTCGGTCGACTACAATAATTTATTCAAAACAGAGAATATTAAAATGAATTTTCCTGTTTAAACAATTTGAAACCGTAGTGGATATTCCGAAAACTGTCTCATTGTATGTCATAATAGTATCTGATTTCCATAGAGTGATAATAAAAATCATTTTTCAGGTTTTTCCTTATAAAAGTTCTATGTTAATTTCCAGCCAATCCAGCTTTAGCTCTGATTAAAATGAAGTTTAGGTTTCAAGGTAAAGTAGCTATTGTCGATGTTTCCGTAGGTTTCTGGTGTTGAACGTACGTACCCTACAGGAGTGTGGTCGGGATTCCCTAACAAAGTCATCAATGAGCACATTCGTCGTACAAGTTACAAGTTCTGATTCTTGGTACAGGTTTTCTCCACGGTTTAAAAATATTTTGCTAACACTATTATATTTAACAACAATACAGAGTTGGATACTAAAGCTCCAAGAAAACAGTAAGTATTTCCCTCATTATTATTAGAAATGAGACTCACAGTCAATATGTGATGTAAATTCGTGCCATGTTCGTGCACACATTTCTCGCCATAAAGCATAGCTACCTGCCTGACGTTACTAAAATATAACCTCTTTGCATTGCACCTCGTTTAAGATCAATTTCACTAATAAACTTGAACAAAATCAGAAAAATAAGAAATTACGCTCTAAGAAATTAAGCTCAAAGGAATTATAGAGATATTTTTCATGTCACGTGTGTCTCAAATACGAAATCTGGATTTTAAATCTGTGAGTCACTCGTCAACATCGTCAACACGAACTGGATTTAGCGGATTAATATTTATGATGCGTATTTAAATACTATACATCTAAAACACTCACTTAGAGTTCCGTACCCTTTATCACGATACTAGGTATTTCAAACTCACCTTTATCACTTTATCATTCCCTTGTCCGTCTGTTAAGACAATTTTCCCATTTTCAAGCATTCTAGAAGGCGAAGATGTATTTGAAATTAGTCTTAACACTTGGATCACGAATGTCTTGGAGATGTAAAAATATCAAACTACTATGTGAAACAAAACATTCGACATTTTGCTAATCAGGTACCTAAAGTACAGAAGATGCATTAGTACACCTCTCATTTAACCATTTTTTTATATGTGGCAAATAAGCATTTAACTCGTGTGGTGGTAAACACCTACCGTAGTCGGGATATTACCTAGCAAGTTGCATATGTCCGGTACGCAAGTGTGAGCCACAATCGCTTCTAGCTAACCCGTCGCCGAATTCAGGGCATTTGTCAGTGAGTCATAGCTTGCATGTTCTTAAAGTGAACAACCAAATTGAATAGATTGTCTCTCCCCACATTGATTGATGCATCATCGCTTTGTTGACCATTGTTACTATAAATTTTAATATAGGTATCTAACGTACTCCTTCCCGTTTGGGTTGTAAGAGTCATCTGAGAAAAATCTTTTGATTGTTTTGTTTTATTTTCGCGTGGCGCCTACACATTGTTGAGCACACATATGTTTTCGCGCGCCTCGGCTCTAAATTACTAGCAACTGGCTTAATTTAAACTTTTTTTTTATTGTATATTAAACAGTAAAAAGCGCGGGAAAATATATGTGAGCTCTACAATGCGTAAGTATATGGTAAGTGTTATTAGATATCGTCTAAGCGATAGCGAAGACTGTTTCAAAATTCGTAACAGGGTTTAGAGATGAACTAAACACACAAATAGACGCGGTAGGTGACTTTATACCCACTATGTCATTTATAGGCGAAACTATAATTGCTATGAATAGGCGAAACAAAGTTCTAACAGATTAAATTAATTTATTGACCAAAATGTTACCATCAAGTATTTCATGTGCTGTGTACTTAATGTCTCACTTCACATGTAATATACACTATAGCTGTATATATGCTATATACATAATAGCTGACCCGCGCAAGTTCGTCTGCGTCAATTTTCACCGTTTTCTCAAAATTTTTCATTGACGCCCCGCTTCTATTGGTCATAGCGTGATGTTATATAGCCTATAGTCTTCCTCATTAAATTGGGGTTATCCAACACTAAAATATTTTTTTCAATTCGAACCAGTAGTTCCTTAGATTATCGCGTTCAAACATATAAACAAACAAACTCTTCAGCTTTATTATATTAGTATAGGTTAAATTCAGTTAGATTAATAGGTTTAGGTGACTAATTTCTTTGGCTCAACTATATCTAGTAGATACCTAGAAACTTTTAACGCTACATCTACATATGTATACAATGACAAGGGTATATTATATACACATAGCGTATTTTTATTTACATTACTACATTTGTATTACTACATTTAATTTAATTGCGTGTAATGCGCTTATTACACTACACTGAATCAGGGACCCTAAATCCTTAAAAAGAGCGGTGTAATAGGAGTTAGAGCCCTAATTATCTAACAAATTTTCAAGGCCACCTCGATTTAGGGCCCTGATTCAGGGTAGTGTAATAGCCGTTTATGTACCTACCTAAGTAATTTCACCTAATAATAATAAATAATAATAGTCCTACGATAAATACCTATAAATAGTAACAATCTATGAGCAAACGTTGTAAATGCGTTTAATTCACATTTTCTGTAGTTTAACCTGGATAATGATGACACAGAAGTCTCAGAAAACTGAAAAGTTCCCTAGGTATACTGCGTCAATGTAATGAGTTGACGTATGTATTATCAACCTAATTTTCTTTCGTGGAGTAATATGTGCGATATATTCACCATTTAATTGACTAATTAATTGTTGACCTATATTGTTAATATTTACATAATAAACCTGAGAATTTCCTTATTCCCCTCACAATATATCGGATTTGTGGTTTGTATTTATTGAGAAACCATCTTGAAGGCAGAACGTCCTAGAATAATATAACAAAAGTTAAAACTAACAAATTAATTAATTGAAACGGAGAAGCGCGTTTTGCGTCAATGGCAACCTAAAAATTAAAAATGATTCAGAGCAATAGAGAACATAATGAATCATCATCGACATGTGGTTTATGTTCTATGATTGTTCATTTTACTTTTAGGTAGCTTTTGACCGCGAATCCTGCGGATTTCCCACGGCAATAGCTCATTTTACCTGGATAGCAAATCTACACAACTTCGTCTGCGTAAATTTTCCCCGTTTTTGCGACAATTTTAAATGTTGCTCCGCTCCTATTGGTCGTAGCGAGATGTTATAAATCCTATAGCTTTCCTCGATAAATGGGCTATCCAACAGAAAATTTTTATTGTTTTTTCTGTTTCCTGAGATTACCGCGTTCAAACAAACAAGCTCTTCAGCTTTATAATATTAGTATAGATATTATGCTATGATTTACATCATCTCGGGCTATTCGTTGCAAACTAATTGGAGTCATGATCCGATTTAGCATAGACTTTCCTTCACTTTTTGTAGTGTTAAGTGTCTTGCTCGCTCTTCATAAGTACCTAGTTATGTTAATAGTTGGGCGATACGACAGGCAAGTGAATGGGTGTTATGCTTTCATTGGGATATTCAATTTAATTTTTGTTAGAAGTTCCGAGCTTTCAAAACATAAGCTTGTTCATAGTTTTTAAAGCATAGCAGATGGGATTTAGCACATGATCTCAAATAATCGGCTGAACAAAATATAAACGATACATAGTATTTAGATAACATAGGTATTTATTACCGGAATAGTGCCACCCTATATCTTCCCGGAGGACGGGCAGCATCGTCCTCTGCGTAGGTACTTTGAAGCTTTACTGCGATCGCTAACCCGTTCGCCTAGTGTGGTGATTATGGCAATTACCCCCAGGACCCGTGCCCAACAGTGGGACATCATATGGGTTGAAATATAAATCTTTTTTAACCGATTTCAAAAAGGGGGAGATTCTCAATTCTAATGTATTTTTTTTGTTTGTTAGCTGATTACTCGCAGACGGCTGGACCAATTTGAAAAAATATTTTTGTGTATGAAAGGGTGTACTTCCAGATTGTTCCCATTGTCATTAAAGTTTGGATCTGATCTTGGAGAAATCGAGGTAACTCTTCAAATATTAAAGGCACGTCTATAGTAATTTGGGTATATGTTATTGTAATTCGTGCATTTACTCTTAAAAAGCACCATTGAGTGAAATGGAGCTGATAATGAAGACCACAGATGATCAGCGGAACTATTCAATAATAAATATTGTGGGTTGCGATCTGAGTACCGTGTTCGATACCTGATAGTTCGCCTCCATCAAATCATTCCTCAAAATTCAACGGCCTTGTATCGCAAACCCAACATTTTGTGAAAAGAAGTGAGCATTATACATTGTAACTCATATCAAATACAAACCAATACAGTAAAAAGTGAGGAATGAAAACTTTTTACAAAAAAATAAAAACATACAATAAAAATAAATATACGGTAACTAAAAAGCAAAAATTAATTAAACATTTTTATAGTTGGTGCCTAAAACATAAAACTACATTTCCTGGCACCATAATATCTTATGTGTCAATTATATAGATCTATTTCGTAGTTATAATTATGATGAAATATTCGTAAAAGTATATACAGACACAGGGCGAAAAATATACTTTCATATTATGTACGACTATATTTTTTTTTTAAAAAGACGGCTACCGCAGTAAGGTACAAGCCCTGTGTCGCGGGGGACTTTACAAACATACAAGTCACGGATACAAAGTACCCCCAGACTCGGAACAACAATTTTTGGATCACTCAAGGTGGTGTCCCGTGTGGGAATCGAACCCACGACCTCTTGCGTAGCAGTCGGACAAACTGCCACCGCGCCACAGAGGCAGTCCTATTATTAGATACATAATACGGTATTGTACGTTAGGTTAAGATAACTTAAATTAGGTACTCCATTTTACCTTACTTACCTACTTACTACACCGTTTGTCATAGCCGAGCGAGAATTGACTCATAGGTACCATTACTTGCCGTGGGTGTCGAACATGACGGAGGTACCCAAGCACTGTGATCGTCAATTAGTCTGCTAAACTTGACATTTATGGCAAAATCTTCCACAACTAATTGTCGTTAATAATGGCAATAGCAACAGACACCTATCATTAAATAAATTAGTCACACAAAAATCAATTTCCCTCCTTATATTGATTGTCATATTAATTCATACATGGAAGTCAATAATGCAAAAATATTTATATTCTTTAGCAGAATTTAATGAGTATGACGCATAATTTCATACCCATAAGTTGATTATTTTATTTATTATGGGATGCGCATGTCGTTGGCAGAACAAAGCTTTGAAACCTTCACGTGTCACCAAGGGCATTCTTAGTACTTAGTTCGTTATATCTACTTTATTATAATCAACTACTTCCGTAGCTCTTGGCTACAGTCCGGTACTTAATTAAAAAGGTACAATACAAATGTAGCTTCTTTGTTTTACCTGACTTCTTGAAATAGTTGTTACCTAGATAATGTGATTAGACGATTGAAGGTTACATTATTTGATGTGGCTTAAACATCCTAAATTTAGAAAAAAACAATCTCTTTATAGTTTGACTAGCTGCTTGCCCCGGCTTCGCACGGGTGTCATATCGTAGTTTTTTATACCTTGAGTTACATTATTGGAATTTTCGTATGGATCTCAATTTTTTTCGCAATAAAATATAGCCTATGTTACTCCCTGATAATGTAGCTTTCTAATGGTGACAGAATTATTAAAATCGGTCGCGTAGGTTTTGTGTTAAATCGTAACAAACAAACAAACAAAAAATCAAATGTTTCCTCTTTATATTAAAAGTTTAGATGACCAATCCAAGAACGCAAGGCAATATCCGAATCCATTGACTAATACCAGATTAAATTTAATGCTAGATTCTCCTAAGACTTGATTTTTTTTATACCTAGTAGATAAACATTTGAGAATAATTTGCTCGTTAATATCATGACTACTCATGTTTTCCAATAAGTAGGTGTCCAGAACACGTCGCCTACAAGTTTATACTTAGACAAAAATAAACATTGTAGATAAAATAAAAGGACCAGTCATTCACTAAGTCAAAGCAATGAGTCATCAGTAAACATAGTAGTAACGGTGAAATGGACCGGTTTTGTGCGCGGGAGATCATGGATAATGAACCTCAAATATTCTGGGAACCTCCTTGGTAAAAATAAAAATACGTAGATAAGCTAACAGTGACTCTGTAATACTAAGAAATGGTATCTACCACTTCATAAATTACATCACACAATTGTTGATAAACTTTCGCGATATGGGTACAATTATATAGACTGAAGGTTCATTTCCGTGCATCGCGGCCGATCGCGATTCGCGCGCGGCTTACGACAAGCGACTGACGCGCGCGGCCGATGCGACAATAATCAGAGTACGCGCGCAGCCTACGACAGTCGTCGGCCGCGCGCGTCTGTCGCAGACCTTGAAAACGGCGCCGTACATTCTCATACTCTGAGTATTGTCGCATCGGCCGCGCGCGTCAGTCGCTTGTCGTACGCCGTGCGCGACTCGCGATCGGCCGCGATGCACGGAAATGAACCTTAAGGGTTTACGGGTTGTTAGTATTTTAAGATTGTTTGTCAAGGGTCGTGATCTCGTCGTATAACTTTAAAATATGATTATTTACGCGATTAGTAAGACCCGTAGTCAATATAATACATCACACAAATTGCCTCTGTGGCGCCGTGGGAGTGTGCCCGACTGCTACGCAAGAGGACGTGGGTTCGATTCCCACTTGGGACACCACTTTGTGTGATACGCAAGTATCGTTCCGAGTCTGGGTGTACTTTGTGTCCGTGACTTGTTTGTAAACTCCCCCGCGACACATGGCTTGGACACTAATGCAGGAGTCGTCTTTTTAAAAAAATAAAAATAATGACTCTATAGTTAATAAATATATAAACGTTGGCAGTACCTATGACTTGTATAGGAATATGTTATTGAGTACTTATAATACCTATATGAATTGTGTTGTCTATGAGTTGTCAGAGAGCTGAACCACAGCCAGCGTTGGCCACCAGCGAGCACTAGGCACGCATCCAGCGCTTCCTAGTACACTGACAGCATGACCTTCATATTATGTGTGCAAGAACGACAACCATAACGCTTGTTGATACAATTGAAAACAAACAATGCTATAAATTGGCAAATTAAACGGTGAATAGGTAGCTACACGATTTATTGCATATTTCTCATTGACTCTCCTTATTGTTCTAAGTTGCATCTCTCTCTATAGTTGTGTCTATTAAAAGTAATTGTTATTTAATTGATTATAATATCGGATGACCGTACGGTTTTTGTAAGACGTTGCAAGTTCTAACCTTTTGATCTTAATTTAGTATCTGATCGTAATCTTAATTAGTATGTACTACTAGTTTATTGCCCGACGTTTCGACCGTATTGCAACGGTCGTGGGCACGGGTATACTGTCAGTCAGTCAGTCTTTCTACCCGTGACCACAACCGTTACAATACGGGCGAAACGTCGGAAAATAAACAAGGTATTTTACCTTAAATTATTCACGTGATTATGACCCGTAATATATATATTTTTTCATAATGTGTACAAATCGCGAAAGTTCATCAACATTTATCTTAAGTAGTATTTCATTATTTAAACAGTGCTTTTTTTTCTTCTGTTTAAACACTAAAAATATACTAATGTGTATTATCTTTTAATCATTCGTGTGAGCTTACAGGCGAATGTTAAAAGTTAGTTGGACTCAAAAGGTTACAAGTAATGAAATACTGCGACGTGTTGGTAAAAAATGCAAACTTTGGGATACCATCAGAGTTAGGAAGGTTGCGTACCTAGGACACGTGATAAGACACGAAAGATAAGCCCTCTTATAACCTATAATGATGGGCAAAGTTGCTCGAAAATAAGGCGTCGCGTCGATCGCAGGAAGAAATCTTGGCTAATGAACCTAAAAGAGTGGACTGGAATCTCGAGAGCCGCGGAACTATTCCATCTCGCCAAAGAAAAAGAAAATTATGCAGAGCTGACTGCCAACCTTCGTCGTTTGGAGAGGTACTGGAAGAAGAAGAATGTATTATCTTGATTGGTTTCGTTCCATTTCGAATATAATAAAATCGATGCGCTGTTTGAAGACTAACTGCTACACTTAATTCCTAAGTACCTACAATAGGGATGTATCACATTAGCACTGGCCACATTGTCCTTCCATTTGTTACACTATTCCGCGAAACACTTAAAGGCAATGACCTAAGAGACATTGACAAGAAGTCACAGTATCAAAGTACAGTACAAGAGGAAAATAATTTCCGCTTAAAATCGTTATATTAACTATGCAAGTTTCTGCTCATTGTAAGCTCATTATTAAAATGTCCGCTATTTGATACAAAAGCGAGCTGAATGTAAACATGGTAATTACAAATCGCTTAAGATTCATGTGTTGTAGTTTGCGGACTTTGTACAAATCAATAGAGATGAACAACGAAGGAGGAAGCTATAGTATACACTGACCACTGCGTTGACACGCGCTTAAAATAAAGTAAGTATAGTTAGGTATATAACCGGTAACTGATCACTTTGATAAACGAATATATCGAGAAGTAGTAACTATATTTTTTTTTTAAAAGAAAATTAGAACTTCTATGAAATTCACAGCATTGAGCAGCCTGAGTTAAATAGCCAAGACAAAACCAATTGTTTATATGTGACTAATAATAATAATAATAATTATAGTTCTCAAAATCATTAAACATTTTACATAACATAATAATTACACGGAAGATTTTTATTATAGCTGTTATGTTGAACGTTGACCGCCATACTAGTATGAACTGTATTACAGCTGTCAGCCCCTTCCATTCGTGCCACGTTTCCACTATCTGAAGCAACAGAAAGCATAGCTACAAAGATTAACAAGAAGATAGTTGAACTTCTTCATTGCGCGTTTTAGAATATTAGAGGACTTTCAGAGACTTGCAGAATATATCAACATATTTCGATCCAATGTCTTTTTATTACAATATTTTATTTAACTTGCCCTGCCCTGTATGTTTGTATGTTAGTTTGTGTGGGTCAAATATTGAAAGCTAAATTAGTACCACTTCCTGTACAGTATATCTTGGTATCAACTTCAACGACAAGTTTTATGTCATACCTATTATGTAACAGATGGGTTTGTTTTAATTTAAAAAACATTTACTTCCTTAAAGCATTTAAATAAAAGGTGGTTTTAAAAATGTTTTATAACTATTTATTTATTTTAAGAAGACCAAGATAAACCGTTGACGTTCTCTTGAAAAGATTCCCATGTCGTATCTCTTTACGTACTTAGATGCACTTTAAGGGAAAATAAAATTTGAAACTCTTGTCCGCTATAGGCTACATATTCGGCACAGGGCAAGGTCATAGTAACTTGACTTGTATGAGATGTGTTTGCCTGCTCTGCATCTCGGACATGGCACGCTAATTCCGTACGCTCACACTGAATCACTAATCACGAGAGGCAGCACGACACCCATCTGTATTCCGGCAGCACCACCCGCTCTGTACGCTAGCAAATCGCTAAAAATACAAGATGAACAAGGGCACTTCATGGCCGAAGTGACCTTACCTGAACCACATAAAATTACAATATCACTTAATAGTTATTTCCTGAAGGAGGTGTCAAAAACAAACATTTGTATGTAAAAAAGGTATATTTTAATACATCTACGTAACTACGCACAATTGATTTGTTTACATAAAGTAGCCATAGGTAATTAATCATTATTGTAATGCATATAAATCAGGTACAAAAATCAAAGTTTACCTATTTAATGATACGTGGATATTGCATATATATTATTTTGTTATACTGTTATTATATTTTAGACGTTCCTGAAAATATTACAATCACAACGCATTTAACCATGTTAGTATATTATAGCGTAATTAGGTATACCTACAACAGTGACAAAGGTATCGTAAATTACCTACGAAATGTGTCACAAAGGTGTCGTAAAGTCGTTAGCTTGCAAATAGCCTGCGAAAACGGCTAGTTTGCCATCATTCCATAATAAAGAAATAGGTACGATGATCCATATAAGTGAATTGTACCAAGTCATGGACAGGTCATGGTAGCATTTACCCAAGGCCGGCCCCTCCATAGGTCGGACGGAGCGGCGGCTCCAAACGACATAGGTCCTCCGGCTAGGGAATCGAAGGCGATAAATGCTATCCCGGGGACATAAAGTGATTTGCAAATGGCCCTAAATTGGTTTGCAAGGGGCGCTATGGGGTGAAATTATTAGCACTCCCCCCGTCGTACGTGCGACTCACACTTGACTAATATTGGAGCGAAAAATTATATCTTGGGGCAACTCACACAACGCCATCTGATCCCAAACTAAGCAGAGCTTGTAGTTTGGAAATCAGACAACTGATATACATATCAACCCATATGATGGCCCACTGCTGGGCACGGGTCTCCCCAGTAGAACCTACTGGTATGTAGATCCTGGGGGTAATTGCCATAATCGCCACGCTTGGCGAGCGGGTTGGCGATCGCAGTAAGGCTTTAAGTACGCAGAGGACGCTGCTGCCCGTCCTCCGGGGTGAAATCCCTTAGTCGCCTTGACGACACCCACGGGTAGAGATGGGGTGGTACTATTCTTAAGCCGGCACCACACAGCAAGATATACCTACATACTTATATATTTCTAAATAAATACATATTTTTTTTATAGATCATTTGCACCCCGACACAGAATAAACCATCGTGTTCATCACACAAAGTTATATACTGTGTGGGGATCGAACCCACGACCTCCAGCGTAGCAGTCAGGGTCACTAACCACTAGACCCAAACAGGCCACTCAATCTCGCTCCAATCTAAATCTAACCTCGGGCCGGCACTGCATTTACCATACATTTATGAAACAGCGATCACCAACCTGTCCATACCTATGATAAAATATAATAAGACCACAAATAAATCGTGGATAATTCCCAGTAATTGTATATGTTATGCTTTTTATAAGTAGCTAAGGACAACCAAAACCGTAGCCTAGGAGTATAGGAGTACTAATTAGGTTGGGCATTGAGGGGCCCAGCCCTACCTTAAATTAGTACCTAATGCCTTACATTCAGGGCCGAGGGCAGAGGGTTAGGGGGCATTGTAGGGTTTTACTCTACAATGCCCCCTAACTAACATTTTTATTAACATTAGCCCTATCTTAAATTACTAATGCCCGATTTTAAACTCAAATCTAACTGATGCCCTGAGGACAACCCTCATATGGACTATGAACATATAATCCCAATTATAATAAAATGGGTTAATTAACTGCTAAGTGTTTAATTAAATAAGTATTGAGCAGCATTACTACGGCATACTCAAAATACAATCATTAAGTATATTTATTTTTAGCAAAAGCAATTACATATTTTTATAATATTGTGAAGTAAGTACATGTAACTTATTAACTAAATAATCATAGGCACCTTAAATGTATGTTTAGGAAGACATTTCTTTTGTAATATCTTACACTAAATTGTATAAATAATACAAAGAAACATATTTATTTATACTAAAATTTACTATACTTTAAAATTACACTTACGTAAAATAGGCTAATTATTGTCAAAACAATTTAATATATATGTAGATAGCTACAATGAAATTAATCCTTAACGCAAAAAATAGCATCTGTTCTATTTATAAAATTCTGGTTTGCCAGAAAGAAAAAAAAACGCAACATATACAACTCATGCACATAAAAACAACATTAAAGAAATACATAGATAGGTTTTTAATAAGGAGACAACAGAACAAATTACAAATAAAGCAACTCAATACAATAAAGGAGGTATACTAAATACCTATAATATTTACACAGGCATTAATTGAAATAACTAAATGGTTACATAATTAAATTATCTATAGTTTTAATTCAGATCGTCTGACTGATAAACAAACGACCGACAAAACAATCCTCGCATTATTAATTAGTTATTTGAATGCTTTGTTTCTCAATCTTTTCTATTTCACAACTCACAGTGCTTCATTAAAGTACAAATATACTCTATCAAAGTCATTCTAACTAGTCCGGCCAAAAATAGTGTTACATAAAAACTTTTTTTTTTCAACTTTTTAATTACTTTGAATCTGGAACGCGTTGATAATTTTTAAAAGTTCTTTCGAGTTCGGGCGATTTCACATAATTTTTCGTGTTCATTACCAAATTACAACATGGATTGGGGTGTTCAAGAAAATAGGATTGCGGTGATCGCCTTGCACAAAGTGGGTATGGAGCCGTCGGTCACATTCCAGACACTTCAAAAGCTTGGTATCAGCCGTATATTCGTATATCGTACTATCAACAGATACAACAACACTTCCTCTCGAACCCATAAAAGATCGGGGCGGCGAGCTGTTAGAACTACAAAGGCTGTTAATGCTGTTAAAGCCAGAATTCGTCGAAATCCCATTAGGAAGCAAAAACCTTATCGCGAGAAATGAACTTTCCCGCTAGGACTCTGTCGCGTATTATAAAACAAGACCTGAAGCTCGGTGCTTATCGTCGATATACAGGACATGCCTTAAATCAATCTTTACAATTAAAGAGAGTGGAGCGATCAAAACGCCTTCTGTCGCGATACGCAGGTGAAGGGCACAGAAATATCTCAATTGGTCGGAAAGGTACAGCGTGATCATCATCCTGCGTCAGTGATGGTTTGGTGGGGCTTGTCTTATCAAGGCGTCACAAAGCTACATTTTTGTAAAAAAGGAGTGAAAACTTCAGCTAAAGTGTATCAAGAGACAGTCTTGGATCGTGTTGTGAAACCTGTCAGCAATACACTTTTTAAAAATGTACCGTGAACTTTCCAGCAGGACTCTGCACGAACTACCCAAGCCTGGCTTGTAACCAACGTTCCGGACTTTATAAGGGCTGAAGACAGGCCCTCATCTAGCCTAGACCTCAACACATATAAGTTTTAGTAATATTACATTACTTCATTTAAAAAAATGCATATTTATTTGTAACAGAATTAATGACCGGACTAGGTACATATCATCTGAAATTTAAAAGCTAAAGGCGGTGTTTGTTTCATAACTGAAAAAAGCTCTGTCTAAATTCTCAGATAGATTCCTAGGTGGCAATATAAAACATTAGTTGATTCTGAATAGAGACCGGTAGTAGATAGCAAAGAAATTTATGAAATTTAACATAACAAGTCTCTTGATGATGATCCTCTTCAAAGACAGGTTCCAGGACAGGTTCCATACCTAATTTTGTAAAGTGTGTGTGAAGGGGTCAGTATCAACAGATTGGGAAACGATGACCTAATAACAAGCAATGGTGTTAAAGGCAGGTATATCGACGAAGCCTCGTTGGAAGACTTCTACATCGGTGTTATTGCGCATGCGTTCAGCGAGGGCCTTCTCGTGTGCTAGTGGATGCCAGGCGCCAAGTGTGCAGGCGGCGTCGTCGCGCGACGCGTGGTAGTGGCACCGGCGAGTCGCACGCGCAGACGGCACGTACTCAAAGACGCGCACGCGTTCGCAACGGTGCAGGGAGAACCATAGACCTGCAGATAAAATTATCATTTTTACTTATAATTAATAACCGGTCGCAAAGTATTGTCCCAAAGTCCTCCCTACTCTCTCTTTTACCCCACTTATTGCGATTTTTTTAACCAAGTGGTCCAGTCAACTATGCGTTTGGTTGAAAATTCCTCGGGTATACGGCAGACGTGACTGGCCCAGTTCCATTTCAGAGTGGCAGCTTTTCGAGTGACGTCAGTGATATGAGTTTACAACAAATTACGGTATTCATAATCCGGTCTGTGAATTTGATATTTATACCCTGCTAAGCCCCTCCCCTCTCCCCACAACAAAATCCTGGATCAAAATGATCTGATCTGTATGGATTTTGCATGATGAATTTGCAAAAAACCGGGCAAGGGCATGTAGGGCCCACAATTCCGTAGACCCCCCACCCTCCCCATCCAAATTAAGTGGCTGAAGAAGTGTATTTTGTGTCATACTTACAACGTTATACCACAGATAATATAATACTAGTTATACCTACTTAATAATAATTTTCAATGGAATTTGTTCGAAAATTTTGTTACTTCTCATTTGATCAGCTGTTACTCGTAAACTTGTAAAGCCTACTGAGCTGTGATAGTTTTCCTTTTAATTTCACTATATATACGTAGTAGTCTAAGTGAAATTAAAAGGAAAGCTATCACAGCTAAACTATTTTATTCGCAAACCCGCAATCAACCATTTATCTGGCAGGGACACACATGACTCTATCAAAAATTGTCACTTTAAAGCTTAATATTTCACAAATAGATCTCTAAATCCAAAAATGGTGTCCACAACTCCTAACCGTTTTAAAAGACCTATCTAACGATACCCCACACGATAGGGTAGGTGACAAAAAAATCACAGAACCACTTTACATTTAGGGGTGGTACCTACCCTAAAAAAATGTTTTTTTAAGATTTTATTCTTTCACTTTATCGGCCTATGTAATATATGTATCCATGAAAATTACAGCACTATCAGTCTCAGTGAGCTAAACTGCGGACGGACTGACATGGCGAAACTATAGGGTTCCCTAAAAAACTTTAAGTACATAGCTACACTAGGTAATTAAATATAAAAAAAAATAACGTCTCATAATGTACCTATAAAGCCCGATGACGGAGGATTTCTTCTCAGACGATAAGCAGATGTATCTTGTAGTACAGACCACAATTCCCAAAGGACATGGGGATTTAATAAGTGAACGTCTGCTCCATTGTCCTGTTCCAGTAACCTGAAACATTGAATTTTGGATATGAAATCTATTGGTAAACCTTGTTTTAAAACTCAATACATATGTATGAAATCACTTCCGATGTTGTTGGTTTTATGATTATTTTCGACATAGCTCTACCTATGTATGGTCTGTGATGACTCTTGTCGCAGGACTCCCAAGGCCAGCGTTTAAACTGTCTCCTTGTCAGTAAATCTACTTAGGCGAGGGTTGCCTCAATAGTGAATATCGAAGGAAAATATCGTCATTTTATTAAGCTGGACAAATGTTGGATAAGTATTATTATTGGTACCTACTTTTAAAAGACAACTCCTGCACTAAGGCTTGTACCTTAGTGCAGGAGTCGTTTTAGGAGGTGTTTTGAGTGTTTTAACGGACGCCGATTCAGAACAAACGCACAGTATGACTGCTGTGCTGTGCATATTAGAAATACAGGACTGTGCCTAAGGGAGGCTACACACATCAGCAGATTCGGTACATTCGGTTCGGCAGTAAGTATTTGCCGAACCGAACAAAGCCAACCTGGAAAGCAACTACTACACATTTTCGGTTTCATTAACAAGTGCCGATCAGCTAGTTGATTCGGGCCGATACCTCATTATTCGGATCGACACCAGGCGCATAGGCTTTCGTGGCTGTCTCGATGTTAGACTTGCGAGCATGGCCTTGCGAGGCATCCTTCAGTTTCAGGTCATTCAAAATTGACAGTTGTGTAAAATACAATAATTTTAAAATGTATGTTACGGTACTAAAAACTTGGGGTAAGAACTATATAGCCTCGCGAGCCGAAATTGGTGTCCACGTCGGACATACAGCCCTCACTGCTGAGGCACTTTTGAGCGCGTGCAGTTTACCGCAACCGACGATGGCTCGACCCCACAGCCGCACGCACAGCCGAGGCAACATGTGCCCGAGGCAGCCCGAGCCAAGTACACACCGACCGAGCATTTGGCTCGCGAGGCTGCCTCGGGAACCGTGCTTGGTCGATGTGGATACTGGACCCGGCTATTCCATTTTACCGCCCGACTGTGCCGAGTGATCATGACTCGAACATGTGTGTAGCAACTCTAAGAAAATAATTGCCAATGTAAGTAACTAGGGAACAAATACTACCTACCTCTTGTAGACAGGAAAGAGATTGTAATCAGGGTGGTGATACCAGTCTTCCAGTGTTGATGAGTAGTTTGAAGGATCCCATACGAGGATTGATACCCCACGGAACAAAGGTTCCTCCAAAAACTTGTATTGCGGTTTAGTTACTACCTGATAAAGAAAAGTTTGAATGGCTTAATAGACGTATACATAAATTTCTATCCTATGATCAGACCAGTGCGAACGCGGTTTGCCAAGCATATTATTTTTTTTACGGAAAGCATAACTTCCGAAACTTTTATTCTAATCACAGACTCACATTAGTGTAGCCTATGTCTATGATCCTAATGGCCATAACATTCGTTATAAATCTATATAAATTAAAATCAATTGCCGAATTATGTAGATAAGCGCATAACTTCATAACGGCTGCACCTATTTGACTGACATAAAAGACAGAAGAGAAGAATAGATATAATAGATTAACATTTTATATTTCAAACATTTGACAAAAAATAATTGTTTCATTTCATGACCGTACTGTAAAGGTTAAATTTAGTCTACTTTTCTTCATTAGTGCATCCGTGCAAAGTCAAGCCGACAGACGGGAAGCTTATGGGTAATAATTTTATTTAGAACGAAAAACCTTCATTTATTATTTTGACAGAGAGACAAATAAACCAAGAAGCTAGTAAGACGTAAAGACAAGAGACTTTCCGTAGTATTAGTTTACTCTTTGCAAGAGACCAACTGAAGACCAAACTCAGTGTCAAGTGGTCATGGCAACCTAAATAATATTATAAGAATTTTGACAGACAGACAAATAAACCAAGAAGCATATAGTAAAGACAAGAGACCAACTGGAGACCAAACTCAGTGTCAAATGGTCATAGCAACCAAACTAATATTATAAGAAATCTTACTCTTCGAATGGACACGTGGTAGACCGTAAGGCAAAACCAAATCCTAACATATAGGACTTGGTTTTGCCTTATGGTAGACCATATAACACGTGGTAAACCACGTGTCCTCATATTGGTTATTAACCAAGTCCTTAATAGTAAACAGTTTATATAAAATTATGTTCCTACATTTTATTACTTACGCGTAATAGTTAAATCACTACACTACAAGCTTAATAAGTATAATCGCTGCAACTGCAATGAGCTTACCTGTGAATTAAGTACCCGGAAAGTTGTTTTGCTGCCGACATCCTCTGTATAATTTTCTGTAGGAGCGTTGTTGAATCTCAATACCATATCGTGAGAATCTGTTGGCAAACATCACTTTATATTGATAGGTTTGTGGTAAGGTATGGGTAATTGCACATACTACCCATGTCTTTAATAATGTTATTTAGTACACTTTTTTTATGACATAATCGTGTTAACTCCTCAGAACATTAGGTAGGTTATGTTTTAAAACCACTCATCTCTAAAATTGTGTATGCGATTTTTAAAATTATTTTGTTTAAAGTTACGACAACTCCCACATTACAACAAGCCCTATGTCGCAACGGATTTTACAAACATAGGTACATAAATTAAAAAAAAATAGGTCCAACATAAAGCGGCGGTAGCCTAATGGCTAAGGTATCTTACCCATTATACCTAGGTACTACTGACGTGAACCCACTCCTAATACAGGCTATTGAGCCTAACTGGAGAGGTTAACAGGATCTAGTAAAGTGGAACTCATAATCGAAATTAGTATGGCACCCAATCGCCTTAATTTAAATGGAAGGTACGCACTTTGTTCCTTGATAGATCAGCTGAATCATCACAACATTGGTAACTTAAATATTTGTCTGTATCTATGTATTTATGTATGTATTATAAGTGTATGTAGGTTTTATTTTTATATTGTCTATCTAGCTATTTTTATTTGTGTGTAATGTAATAATAATATGAAGTCTTCCCGTGACCACGGCCGTTGCAATATGGTCGAAACGTCGGGCAATAAACAAGGTATTTTACCTTAAATTATTCACGCGATTAAGACCCGTAATATATATATTTTAATAATAATATGAAGTTTTTAATTTACAATTAGGTTACCTACTCATTCCATTTTTACATCACCCTAAGGCAGACTGGTAGAGAATGCTTTCAGCATTAAGTCCACCTTTGTACAAATTTGTGCATAAAGTTCTAAATAAAAAAATAATCCCACATAGTTAGTTATCTCTATAAAAAATTCTTAAACAGCTGTTGAACATACTTTCACTGCGCCACCGAAACAGTCAACAGATTATAGAATTAACATAGTATATTTGTAAGTGCATATAATTACTGTCATTTTATGTAGCTAACTACTGTCAAAGCTAGTTTAACTAGTATTAAAACTTTAGGTAACTACGCCTCCATAGCAACCGATTCATTATTTTCATCGACAATACTAAACTATTGCATTACTGTGATGTTGACTAATTGTAAAAGTATGCAATAATTTATATAGCTACGGATTTTTATTGTCCTTTGCTGCGTTATGTCCAAATGCAATCTCCTACCAAATGGGCCAAAAGGGTTTTTCACTAATCATGACTAATAGAGCATTGTCAAAATTGTACAAGGTTCTCACGATCTCGGATTCATACGTATCTTTAAGGCTGACACTCACTCACGTGATTGCATGGTATTTCGCTACCTAAGTCTTATTCCAATAAATATAACCGTGATAGCGAGAGACCTACAATTTGAAACATAATATAAATAAGGCGAACTAATTAGGAATAAGGAAAGTGGCTCCGGAAAGGGGAAAAGTGAGTAGCATGTCAGTCACGTGTAGCACAAATAAAATCTATCTAATTTTACCAAATTTTATAGGTTCATAGTCCCAAAATGTCCTGCCGTTGACCTATATTGTATCTCAGAGATGCCTCTAGCTAGATCCTTCGACATGCCTCCCAGCCCCGTCAGTGAGCACTGGCCTAAAGATTGATAAAATACGAGTATCGTTATCAGACCTTGAGTTCAGTTTCCGCTCCATTTCAGGGATTTTGAAACATTTTATAATTGAATACAAACGAGTAAGCAGTGAAATCTTTTTTATTTTAATTGCAGTTCTATAATACTGAGTAACTGATTGTGCAACAGCCAGTTACCCAGATAATCTACGTGAAGAAATGTAACTCTAAAAGTTACATTTCTTCAAAGGTATGATGAATTGCGCATTAAAAACCAAATAATGTGCTTCTTAGTAGATATCGCTTTCGCAGTGCACACCTTTATTATAATTTTAACTAAGTACATAAAGCAATTGATCATATTACGACTCCAGCCATAATATTTGCAGATGTCACCTCTGTAACACAATTACTTGTCATAAATTAAACAATTAAGTCATCTGGGTAAAAGGAGCTATAATCTTACTCACGATTATACGACATACGTGCAAGAAAGCGGAACAATGGAAGTACACAGCATCATTAATAAAAGACTCGATAATTACATCTAATCTACGTCTATTATTAAGTAAAACGGTTGATTTTTTTCTATCTGTCAGAGTTATTGGCGTCAGCAATGTCAGACGAATGCACTTAGGTATTATGACTTATTTTATAGATACCCAACAATCCCTGAGTGTGTGAGTTTGTGTTAATCTACTTGTAAGACTTACGGAAGTAGGTATCCAACTTTCGGAAGCATACCTATTGAAATTTGAAACCCTCTATGGGTTATGAGTTTAACATTGACGTATAGACCAGCGGGTCATTTCACGTATTTAAAGCAGTGCAGTTACAGTTAAGTTTCGATTGTAACTTTGGGATCGATCTTAAAAACGCTTGCGCACCGTACTAGAAAGCCGTTATTTATTGCGCTCTCGAGTCGCATACTTGACGCAAGCATATTTGAGATCGATCCCAAAGTTACAAGAATACGAAAATGGTTGTTTTAATCGAAACTTAACCGCAACTGAACTGCAACGGCACTGCTTTAAATACGTGACATGACCCCCAGGACTGCGCCATCCCTTTCAATTAAAAAGTAAATATTAACTGCGAAGCGTGAAAGAGAGAAAAAACTCGTGCGGCCTTTGACAGGTAGGTATTGTTCACAAAGTAGCGTTGACTCTTTCTAGAGAGTGGTCAAACTTGTGAGGTTATGGCTCAGTCCTGGTCTCTACGTCAATGGAGTTTAACTGAAAAGCACAAATCGCATAGAAGTTCGTGGAGAGTTGAAGGTGAGAGATAAATTGGTGCTGCGGATCCAATGTTAGAAAGCCGGTCATTGAATTATCTGACCTTTGTCTATTTTAACCGACTTCAAAAAGAAGGAGGTTCTCAATTCGGATGTTTGTTGAATAAGAATGTTCAAAATTATTTTTTTGATAGAAAGAGTTTTATTCCGAAATAGTCCCATATCAATTTCGTAAAAGATCTGTTGATAAATTTTGTATACCTACTTCTAAGTTGGTCCCATTGTCATCAGATCAGGATTTGATGATGGGATCCTGAAGAAATCGAAGGAAATCTTCAAATATGAAAAGATTCGTGCATTTACTATCAAAAAGCACCAATTGGTGAAGTGGAATTGATGAAGATGATATGTACTTATAAATACCATAGATGACTACTCATACCTATATATATATCATAGATGGCCACTCATACTACTTTTACACCACGTAATAGAGTGATAGTAAATTACAAACCAACCCACTAAAATGTGAGAAATAAAAACTTTTTTACAAAAAAAATATTAAACCGACCTCGTTCTATATTTTTTTGTAAAAAAGTTTTTATTGTAAAATAAACTTTTTATGACTGACTAACATGGACGCCAAAAATATTTGTACCTAGTAGGTACTCTAGGTACCTAATCTCTACCCTTGTCTGCTATTAGACGCTCAGAGCAATAAGATTTATCTGTGATTGGAACTCGGTGGTCATCCGAGCTGGCATACTCGGAAACAGTAGGTATATATACATAGGTAACTATGGGAAAGCTTACAAATATCAAAGTGTAAAATGCAATATATCAATATACATAACTAATAGGCACATAAATATATCTAGGTGGGTACTAATATAGGAATCGTCGCATTGCAAGTAAAGAAAACACTTTAACGATGAAATTTAATGGCAAATAAAACTGTTCAATAATGTATGTGGTGCAGACGCGAAGTTCTATTGTTTACGGTCACTTACTAAGAACGTACGTCGTCGCCATTGCCCTGGACTGTTTTCTTGTAAAGTTTCCAAGTAAAAGCCGTCAATAAGATTAACATCGCACTAAATATGTTTATACTTGCGCGATTTGTACGCATGATAGATACATTTTTAGAACAAGAGTTTCAATCGCATAGGACCTTTTTAGGGTTCCGTAGCAAAAATGGCAAAACGGAACCCTTATAGTTTCGCCATGTCCGTCCATCCGTCCGTCTCCGCAGCTTTGCTCAGTGTCTGTGCTAGAAGGCTGTAATTTTGCATGGATACACATATGTATTAGGTACTCACGCCGACAAAGTAAAATAATAAAATCTTGCATTAATAAATCTCGATGAACTTAGTAAAGTGCCTCCGACTGCATGTAATTATATAATTATGTAGGGGATCTTGTTTCCATATTTTTTGTGTGGGTTTTTTAATTTTTTAAAGTAATTTTTTTATTTAATACTTTTGAGTGGATATAGGATGTAACAACTAATTCTTATCACTGCTATTGTTAAGTATTGAAAATTGAAAATAGAATGGTTGGTAACTAATTTTTTTAGTATACAGTCATACCTTTTTGAAATACCCATATTGCAGTATTCGAAACAACTTTTTTTTCATACCTCTTTATTTAAATATCACAGTCGACATGTTATTAAGAACACTTTGGCGGTCAAGACGAATCTAACGACGTCTGAATTGAATAAATCCGTTTAGTGGTTTGTGAGATATGAGGTACCTAATAAAGAATATTACATACATACATTCATACATACAAATATACATACATACAAGATACGCGCGAAAAACATAACCCTTCCTTACAGTCGGGTAAAAACAACAGAAAACTCACTTTATAAGCCGCATTATTTGAATTGGGGGGGGGGGACTACGGAACCCTACATTGTGCGTGGCTGGACATGCACTCACCCGGTTTTTTTCTTTATCCCCGAACTGCAAGAAGGGATTAGGTATGTTTATCAATTGAATATCAAACTTTTGCATCCGATTTATTCAGTAAAGTGACATTGTATTTGTCTCTCACTTGCCAAAGATGGATAATATGTGAATTCTATATTATTTAAATTTACCTTTCACCTATCTCTAGACTGCCTCTGTGGCGTGATGGGAGTGTGTCCGACTGCTACGTAAGAGGTCGTGGGTTCGATTCTCACAAGGGACATCACTTTGTGTGATCCACAAATTGTTGTTCAGAGTCTAGGTGTACTTTGTGGTCGTCGTTATTAAAAGAAAAAAAATATCTTCCCAAATTTCAGTGAGTAAATGATTTAAATTTTGAATAGGTATTACAAAAAAAAAATAGGCATTTAAGATAGTAGCGAACTACCTAATGAATAGAAAACGCGGAAACCATCAGAAACGTTTTCATCGTCCCTACGAAAGCACGATAGGCCCGTTACAATATTTTACGTAAAACAAATATTGTATCACGTCTGTCTCGTCGGTGCATCGGTATTATCATATTGTAGTGGCATGTTAGAGGCGCACAATGGTGGGCAGTATGAATTATGCACGCCCTGAAGACGCGGGTTGATGACACGAAGCATTCGCGGCCGTACGCCGAACAATACCTCACGTATCCTGCACACCTTTTCTTTCAATTACTACCTAAATAAACGTTTATTATAGTACTACATTTACAATGTTACAATGCTTACGGTATCTCACAAGCTTTTGTATTTTATTTTTGTTGGAGAGTTGTTTACTTTAGTGAGGAATTTCTTCGTTCCTTTTACAAAATATGTCTGCTTAATACATGGCATTTAATCGTTTGTGCTATAGATGAATTGAAAATCCGTAAGATTTTCTGTATATAATAATAATAGAGCAAAAAGATGCCTGTGTCAGGAGACTCCGTAGATACATATTGTATGTAGTAGGTATATTGACGGTTATCGTCAGTTTCGCTACTTAACTTAGCTATTTTAATAGACAGTTAACGGTAGTTAAGTTATAGACATACCTACCTATTTAATATACATAGATAGATTGCAAAAGGCTGTTGGTAGGCATTTTCTTTAGCATTAGTAGCGGTAGGTAGCTACTAATGCTTAACAGAATTTAGCACTGTTTAACTTATAGGTGGACTACGGGTAAAAAAAAAACCCGTGGCACACCTGGGTGAACTACGAGGTGGTCCACGGGCACTAAACGGATATATAGGTGTACTGGTAGGTATACCCTCCTAGGTAGGTATATCAACGAAAATATTCCAAGTGTTTAGTATACTAGATTTGCAATGGTGTCTCTGAACTAAAAAGCTTTTAATAAGTAGGTTGGTATCTACTTTATTATCTAATAAATGTCGAACATAATATACCTACCCATTATACTACCGACGTGAAACCACTCCTAACACAAGCCTTTGAGCTTGGCTGGAGGGGTTAACAAGATTGCTAGTAATGTGGGACTCAATCCCATATTGCTAGTTATCTTTAAAAAAAAAACCTCTATCTATGTAGTGTTTCTCGTGTCGCGGGGACTTCACAAACTTACACTACATCCAGACTCGGAACAACAATTCGTGGATCACACCAGGTAGTGTCCCATATGGGAATCGAACCCACCAACACTTGCACAGCATTCATACAAACTACCACTGCACCACCGAAATATACAAGTATAAGATGTGTAGATAGTGAAACCAAGCAACTTCCACGAGTGCATTCCATTCGGGCCGTTTGCCAAATGTTTAAACTTGACACAGCGATAACACTTTCTTCACTCCGCGAAAAACATTCCGAAGAAAAATGTGATGAAGTGATTACGCAGTAATAACAAAAACAAGTTATTATAGCGGTTATGGCTCATAACTTTGATGTCTTTAACTTAAAAGGGAAGAGCATCGTACCTACTTACCTACTAGGTATATGATGTAGGTATAGGTTGTTCATACCTTACCATATGTATCAACTAAGTGTACAGTCAGCGTCATATACAAAATAACAGTTAACATTATCAATTATTTAGATACATCCTAATTGCTCACTAATTTACAATCACCAAAAGTAGCCCAATAATTCAGACCGTTCATCTTGCACAAATATAACGGAAGAACAGTTTCAAATATACGAGCTCATCCTAATCCCTCTCAGGTTTCGCAGCATCCACAGTATTCATAAATGTAAAACACAGTAGGATAATAAACTTTATGTTAAACACCATAGAGTTACATTTGGAATGTCATCAAAATAAATCGTCACAATGCACTGCGGTTCAAAAGTTGATTCTATCAAAATCGAGTGACTAGAAATACGGATAAGTATGTCACCTATTTATTATAATATAATTATGTATACTATAACGTATCATAAAACATCTCTGTAAAAAGCAAACCTTCCGCTCTTAATGTTTTACGCTAATGGAAAGGTGATAACATCAAGTCAATTTTATCCGTGGTTAGTTAAAAAATACTGTATCTTTTGATGTTATTGTGTTGTTTAAGTGTTTCTCATTATGTTCTTTGCTGTCAATATTTAGCATAAGAAGCACCCTTTTTTTCGATTGAAGATCTTTTATATTTGGTTACCTAAACGTCAAGGTTATAAAAAATATATAAATTTGCAGGCATTTTTTTTTGTTTTGGAGGGTGTTCAGAGCAAGAACAAATTCGAAAATAAAATTACAATAGGAATTTATTCGTGATAATATTGATTTTTGAACAGCAATGTAATGCCAAGTAAAGTCATTATTCTTGTTTTTATCACCAAAGAGTATTAGACCTATAAGAAGATTTTACTTTACCGTTAAATAAGACTTGATAATTTCTTGATTGTATATAAGACAGTAAAAATACAAAAGTAAATAACATTTTGCTAGTCTTTTTTTATTAAGACTAGATTTTTTTTTTGTAGAATAAATGTTTTTTTTTTAAATCTCTTTATTACAGTTATAAAGTTAAAGTAACTAAAGTGAGAGAAATCCAAACTCCAATATTTTTATTTCGTTAAACGAAATCAATGATTGTTTGAAAATACCTACAGGGGTTACAGGTTAAGTCGACCTAGATACTTCAGCGGTTTGTAGTTGCCATCATTGCTGACTGATTTGACTATAAAATACCATACAAATGATACTTAATATTTATTTTTAAATAGCTGCTTAAATAAAATGATGCCCCAAAACTATAAGTACCATAAGTATTATAGATAGAACATTTTACTGAAAGAAGACTTCCTTTTGATTTATAAGTAATTCGAACGGCGTTCAAATTTCCGGGAATCGAACCCGCTTAATGTGAGAAAGCACCATTCTGTATTTGTATGACACCAATCTAAAGTGTCAGGCATAGGGATTATTTATTTCATAAATAACGTAGTATCTTAAATAAAGGGACTGCTATGAAATTTTACATTTAATTAAATGCATTTTGTATATTTAAACACAACGTTAGACTAAGTGTTTCTGCTTTTGCACTTTAACAATCAGAGTCAATCACTTTCTGAACAGATAAAAAAAAACTTAAAAAGAATGTAAGTAAACCTCATTTGTCAATGAGTAGGTACCTATAGAAAAAAATTGGTATTTTATAAATGAGGTTTTCTTACATATTTCGCTCACGAATAAATATAAAATAGGAAATTTATTATTGAAACAAAAGACGTGCCAGTGACGTCATGCATGAAATGAAAAGGACAACGACATATACTTATCTTCGTTTTTTTGTATGACGTATTGGCATATTATTTGATATACGAAATAGTACTTTAAAAAAAATTCGGTAAAGTTTATTTTCCTACTGTGTTCTATATTTATGAATACTGTGGATGCTGCGAAACCTTCGGCACTGTGTTTGTTACAGTAATATGCGGTATTAGGATGAGCTCGTATATTTGAGAAGCTGTTGCTCCGTTAATTTTGTGCAAGATGAACGGTCTGAATTATTAGGCTACTCAGGCTGATTGTATATTAATGATCCAATTAGATGTGTTTAAGTATTTGGTAATGTTAACTGTTATTTTATATATGACTGTACTCGAAGTAAATAGATATACATATATTTTTTTATACTACGAAATAGGGATGAGCAGGTCGTGCTTCTGATGGTAACCGTCACGCTAGCCCATAACAGTAACAGTGGTATAGCGATGGTTAATAGTTATAATTATTTAGCTGCGGTTTAGTGTTCACAAACTCATAACTCTTTACTGTAATACATTCATCATCATTCATCGGGGTGAAAACTTTTCACCCCGATGAATGCAATTTTTAATTTCAATTTTCGGCACAGTTTTTAGTGACAACTATGCCGAAAATTTAAAAAAATAAATAAAAAACCTTCCATCAAATCTCAGCAACAGGACAAGCTTGAAGTTATTATGTAGGGATACCTACCTACCTAACAATATTTAAGTAGGTACATAAATTGACCCGCGCAACTTCGTATGCGTCGTTATATATCCTATAGCCTTCCTCGATAAATTGGCTATCCAACCAGTAGTTCCTGAGATTATCGCGCAAAAAAACAAACAAACTCTTCAGCTTTATAATATTAGTAGGTATAGATTAGGTACATAGGTTCCTAAAAAATATTAACCTAATAAAAGTACCTAATAGGGATTAAATTATAACATAATGGAACACAACACCGGAGTTAGTTCTGGAACTAACTCCGGTGTTGTGTTCCAAATTACTTTTTAAAATTTGCCGGTAGGTACCGGTACAGCCTACTGGTAACTACCGGCAAATGCAATGCTATATAATAAACAAGCTGTCCCGCGCAACTTCGTATGCGTAATTTCTCCCCGTTTTTAAAACATTTCTCGTCTCTTCTCCGCTCCTATTAGTCGTAGCGCGATGTTATATAGCCTATAGCCTTCCTCGATAAATGGGCTATCCAACAAGAATTTTTCAAATCGGACCAGTAGATCCTGAGATTAGCGCGTTTAAACAAACAAACAAACAATCAAACAAACAAACTCTTCCGCTTTATAATATTAGTATAGATAGTAAGTAAACGATGTCCTTCCACGTCGGTACCTACTCTTCAGTCGGAAGCATGTGTCATTGTCTGTTTCACGTCTGGGCTATAAAGTTATCACCACTTTTTCCAGAAAGGACAAAGACATGGCTTGTGGTTATACAGTGACTAAGACAATAGCAATAAAATAATATTAGTATTCGTTGCAAAACTGATTCATCAAACAAGTTTTTAACTTTGTTTTTTTGTTAATGTTCTATCAAACGTGAATCAAAATTTTATGAATGAACACTTGAATGGCATAATTTAGCGTAGGTATTTACCTACCTCCTTATTTAGGGGCTTGGTTTGATTGCGCTACTATATTACATAATAGAGAATTCATTCGATTTCGTTTTATAAAAAAAAACCTATCTTTCAATGATCATATGCGTTCCTCTAAATACTCTGTCTTTTGAATTTTACACGTAGGTACTTACGAATTTTACAGGTAGGTACCTATTCAATGTATATTTCACTTTAAACGTGGAAGTATAAAAATGATGATAGCTCAGTTAGTTTGATGCCATTTTTACAACTCGCGTTCAAATTTATCGAGCGCCACAAAAATATCTGACACGAAATCGCTATAAAGACCAGGACAAACCTACGCGGGAAGTCTTATGATATTTACAAAATTATGGAAAACTAGCCTACGACCGCGGCTCCGCCCGCCTGGACGTCGGTTACAGCTACAAAAACTAAGTTCCTATTCTACTTACAATGTTCTTACCTTGGACTCAAACTATCTCCATACCAAATTTCATCTAAATCAGTTCAGCGGTTTAAGAGTGAAAACGTAACAGACAGACGAAGTTACTTTCAAACTTATAATATTAGATATTAGGTTGTTTTAAAGGTACCTATTACCCTTATGTATATGTACAAGTAGGTACTAATATAGACAAAGACAAATGCCTATTGGTATTGCAGAAGAGCATCGTAGTCGCTGGCGCCAGCGCATCAGCCTATCATCAAATAACGTGTCGTGCAATTAGCATATCAAAGTGTTTATTTCTTAGTAAAAGATAGATCGTATTCGACATGAATAAATCAAACTGTGATAGATAACAGATTGTTTATTAAATAGATACATTGAAGAATGCACGTCAAACGCTCAACTTTAGGGTTAGCAGGTGAATACCGTACAAGTACCTACCTGTAAGTGTTTCCAGGGGGTCAATTCACGTATTTAAAGCAGTGCAGTTGCAGTTCAGTTGCAGTTAAGTTTCGATTAACACGGCCATTTCTGTATTCTGAATGGCCTCCTATGGTGAACTGGCTGCGGCACCCTACTTGCTGACTCAATTTGTAAACATATTATAAATATTACATCAAAAGAAGAATGGAGCTCACTGAGTGTTTACTGCCAACTTCTTTTCTATGCCTTTGTAAACTTGACATTACTTTGTAGAACCGTATCTTGACCTTAACTATGAGACGTTCGTAAATAACAGCTGCATTTTGTAACTTTATAATATGAAAGGATGAAAATGTCTAGTAATTATAATAATTGACATAGGTAAAATCAATTGAATATCTATTTTTTTACTTACCAAAACAAATCATAGAATTGATTTCCTAATTGTGCCTACAGTATTTACAATAATAATTAGGTACCTACTTCTTTTTAATTGGCCTATTTACCTACAATAAACGTGCAGGCATAATCAAACAATATAATCGATTAACTATGGGTATATTTTTTCATGTAATTTAAATACAGAGTGGACACCTGCGTCGTTACATTAACATGTGTATTGCAGCTCCGCATACGTGTGCATATTCAGACTTACTACAATAATGTAGCCATTTAATTTGTTCCAGAGTAATCAGTGAATCCCATACACAACAATAATTCGTGTAATTCGCATATGATTTGGGCCGTTCGGCGAAGAGGGCAGCCTACGCATGTCAATGCGAGCGACAAAGCAAAGATCCGATGCGATAAGTGACACAATACACGGTCGATCACCTGCCCATAGTGACTATACGCGCAACACATAGTACTTGCTCTTTATTATAAGTAATATAGAATATTTTACTTTAGACATTATGACCCTGATAGGGAATGGGATCACTTCATAACTCTCTATTTACATCGTAAAAACGACTCTTCAAATCCAGCGATGCCATGACCCTATTTGAACTACGAAAGCGTGTCTTTCCGTTTGTTACCTTTTTTACGACTAAACGACTGAACGGATTTTAATTAAATTTGGCAATAAGATCCCTGCGCTGGAGAAGGACATGGGATTATAAATATAGACTTTTTATCGCGATAACCGATATTCTCGCGGGCGAAATGGTCCAGCCATTTCGCCCGCGGAAATATCGGTTACGTAACCTGTTATACGTAACCGTTTGTACCTACCTATATTCTATGTTTTGAGTAATAATCTCTCTAATACCAAGTACCCACCTCTTATAAAATACATAGGTAGGTAATCAAGTATCTACCTAAGTATAAGTAGGTACCTACCACGTATGATACACTCACTCCATGATACAATCCACATTTACAAGGAACTGCCGTCATCTTATGGGCTCATTACGGGTTATTGCTCTATTGCTAAATGAATAAAATAAATATAAAAGCTTACTATCTAAAAGCGCATTTAGGGCACTGTAACTGTAACTATACGGGTTTAAACTAAAGTGGGTTGTAGCGATTCACGCGAACACTCATAGCGTGTGCCAACTCATATTCTGCTATGAATCACACTACTTATATGCACTGTATTAAAGTAAATCATCCTATAATACAAAATTGCACTTTGTTCACACGTGGTCGGTAATTAGTACCTAGATACCTTATTATTAACTAACCAATAGTATTTTGTTTAAATTGTCTTACCTACTGTACCTACTTAGATAATTAGGTACCTACCTAATCCAAAAACTATACAGATAATAGATACAGTCAGCTACATAAGTCGCTAATATTACAAATCATCACAGCTCCAAAAGTTATGGACCAAACCGAGGACTTTTAACATTGTTTGCAATCTACAGACATTATTGTGTTCTAAATTGATGTTTCGTAACAATGCGGTAGCGGTAGGGAGTATTTGTGCTGAGTCGGTCTGAATATTCGCAAATGTTAAGCTTTTGTAGCTGACTGTACCTACCTACTCGATGGTTGTGTTACTTACCTACCTATGTTTAAAGATAATAAGCTCCTACGCATAATGGTATGACATACGTGCAGTGCAAATGTATGATTATACGAAAGTAGGCAGGGGTACTTCTAATCAAATACTATCACTTCCTAAGAACACAAAATAAACATATAAAAACTTACCTATGAATTCTCCTAATCGAGAGCCAAGCAAGGCTCCGGCGCTGGTAACTACAGCACAGTTATTAAAATGTCGGCCATCCTGCAATGGTCCTCTAGGTATCTTATACCCAAGTCTTCGAAACGGCTCATCTTCAGCGGTAACTGTCCGAACCTTCACACGCTTAAGAGCACACATAACCTCTTCTTTAGAATTATCTTTACGATTACTACTGTCGTATTTAACATCGTATGTGTTGTGAGCATCCAGACCAGACTTGAACACTTTACTGTCACCCATAAGGACTCTGTGAAACTCTTTCAATAATAGCTCTTTAAATTCTGTAGTCCGTTCGCTACAATCCGAAGACGATAAATCGTCACAAATATATTTGTCGGTATCAAACTCCAGCAGTGGCGTGTGAATATTAGGAAATCTTGGACTGCCATGACTTTTCCTCACTATATTGTTGGACGGATGATTAAATGAAACAGAAGACCTATTGGACGTTTGTATTACAACACCGTTACCCCACAGCACTCCAACGGCAGACCTCCGGTTCTTCCGTAATGTATTAATCCTCAAACTCAAATTATACGGTGATCGGGATTGAAATTTATCGGGAACATAAGCTTCCTGAATACTAAGAACTGATGCCGTCTTTTGTGGACCCGGGGTCTTACTGAACAATCTTTGTTTCTCTATATACATCCAATATTGTGACCAGATTAAGTACAAATAACCACACATACCAAAGAATAAGAGGTTAATAAAAACCCAGACGGACATCGCTGCGGCTTTCATGATATCCTGTTAATTTAATACACCTCACGTTTGAAGAGCACGCACCGTTCACGTTTAACTTCTGAGCAAATGATTTACGGAAACTTCAACTGACAATATGTTATCCTTGAATATAAAAATCACAACCGTAAAAATAGAAGAGCAGTGTTTCGGGTGAATCTGTATTCGGAGGGCGGAGTGCGATCAGCTGATAACGTCCGCAGAGCGCGTGCGCGAAGTCGAGGCGGCTGCGGGAAAAGCCGCAGCGCCCTTTGTTTTGCATGTTTACCGCGACAAAGTGGTTTGGTGAAGGTCTACGATAAATTATATCGTTAAGAAATTGTTTTTAACAGATCCCACTTTTTAAATCTCAGTTTTTTTAATTGCAAAATAATGGGCTATCTTTTATTTTTTTATTTTTTAGTAAATACTTAAATGGGTTAGTTTCCGACTAGTCAAAATAACAACTCTTTAAGATATGTCAAAATATGTCACTATTTTCAGGGTTCTGTACCTCAAAAAGAAAAAAACTAAACCCTTATAGGATCACTTTGATGTCCGTCCGTCCATCTGTTAAGACCCTATCCTAGCCAAGCGCCCTTTGTTTTGCATGTTTACCGCGACAAAGTGGTTTGGTGAAGGTCTACGATAAATTATATCGTAAAGAAATTGTTTTTAATAGATCCCACTTTTTAAATCTCAGTTTTTTTAATTGCAAAAAATTGGGCTATCTTTTATTTTTTAGTAAATACTTAAATGGGTTAGTTTCCAACTAGTCAAAATACCAACTCTTTAATAAATATCAAAATACGTCACTACTTTTAGGGTTCTGTACCTCAAATGGAAAAAAAACGAACGAACCCTTATAGGAACACTTTGTTGTCCGTCCGTCCATCCGTCAAGACCCTATCTTATCCCTCCCTTCTCTATCCTTATCTCGAGAACGCTTGGAGGTATCGAGTTGAAATTAAAAATCAAACTTCTAAGTTAACGTAAAAAAGATACGGCCGCTTATTTTGATTACCGCGATACTCGATTCCTGACCTGAACTATTTATAATATGTACCTACAAATTTGCACGGAACCCTCGGTGGGCGAGTCCGACTCGCATTTGTCCGGTTTTTCTAGTCAAAGTCACTTCTTTTTACGATACCTATAAAACTACATTTTGTGAATAGAATTTTTTATCATTAATGATAAAAAATTCTATTCACAAAATGTAGTTTTACTTATTTACTAACTAGCTGACCCGCGCAACTTCGTCTGCGTCATTTTCCGTTTTTGCAATGTTTTATTGATGCTCAGCACCTATTGGTCATAGCGTCATGTTAATTAGCATATAGCATTCCTCGATACATGGGCTATCCAACACTGAAAGAATTTTTCAATTCGAAGTTTCTGAGATTATCGCGTTTAACCAAACAAACAAACAAATTCTTTAGCTTTATAATATTAATTTAAAAAAAAAAGATAACTAGCAATGTGGGATTGTGGTCCCAAATTACTAACAATCCTGTTAACCCCTCCAGCTAAGCTCTATGGCTTGTGTTAGGAATGGGTTCACGTCGGTAATATAATGGCCAAGATTCGAACCCACGACGTCACAATTGCGAGACCGATGCCTTAGCCATTAGGCTACCGCCGCTTATAATTAAATTAGTATAGATTTAGTCTTTTAGATTATTTTTGTTTATCTAGGAAACTAGCCTATTTATAGGTGCATATAATCATGTATTTTTTAGAGTAACAGGTAAGACTTTTAAATAAACGACCATATTTTTATAAGGGATTTATTTTTAAAATATAGTTTTATATAAAGCAGATGTAATAAAATAATTTAATTCACAACCTGGTAAATTTGTATTATTAGGTACAATACAAATTACTGAATAGAGATGTATAGGAGAGAAACCTAAAACGAGGTAGGATGTTTTCAAATCAGGAAGAGTCCTCCCATACCGCAGAAATTATATCAGCCATTAGTTTGGTCGGGTTGGGCTTCTTAGTGCACACAGGGCCAAACAGTTGACTTGATAGTGAATGCGCGGTTGAGTAGACCTTTCAACTTATTTTTCGTCTGTCACCGAATCTACGCACTTGCATTACATTTTCATAATAATTATATATTAGCCCGATATATTAGCCAAACACCCGGCCGACAGCCGAAAGTCAGTTTTTAACTTGTAGATCGATCAACAAACAATCGGATATATTTTTTTAAGGTACAGGGTGATTTTAAATATACTAATAACCTCAAGCTTTTGGCTTCTTTATGTTACACCAAATAACTTCGTAATATAATTTTTGTAAAAATAAATTACAAATTAACCCTTCACGATCTACTACCTACTTTTGTCTCCCAACCATTTACCACAAATCTGGGAGACATCGGAGTAAAATCGATGTTTCTTTGTCAGGTTTAGGGCCTAAACCTCACAATAAACAACGACTTTACTGCAGTAAGATAGTCTGTAGGTGGTTACTGTCATAACTCCAAAAACAAGTGGTAGGTGATTAAGTGTTAATCACACTAATATTATAAAAGCGAAAGTTTGTGAGTGTGTAAGTTTGTTACTTCTTCATGTCTAAACGGCTAGAGCGATTTTATTAAAATTTGGTATGGAGTTAGCTGGCCCCCTGGATTAACACATAGGCTAATAAACCTCGGGTAACACCGCAGGGCACAGCTAGAATTAAATATTTTGATATTAGTAAGCTAATTAGTGTAATGTAAAGAGGCCACGAGCGGGAGGTTTTTATTTATTTATTTATTAAGCATTTTATTCCGAACATTTACATTTTTTTTATAGCTGGAGTTAGGTACATATTTTAAAATAATTAATATAATACTCGTTGCTCGATGTACCTTACGGCATAGGCCTCCTCCAACGACTTCCACTCTTTTCTATCAGCCGCCACTCATATCCAATGGGGACCTGAGGTCATTCATTAGTTCGTCCTCCGATGTTCTCACTTTGCGACCTCGGCTTATAAACCCATCTCTTGGGTACCAGACAGCCACCTATTTACTCCATTTTTAAGCTTACACCGCAGCAAGTGTCCAGTCCATCTCTATTTTAGTTGATCGATACGTGGTAGGACCTCTGTTAGTTTTATTTTGCGCCTAATGTCTATATTCTTAACTTTGTCTTTTAACGAGGAGGGAAGTTAGAGTATATTAAAAATCCTCTGTATATTCCGTTTTAGATCATTGATACCATTTTAAGCTACCCTCCCATACCTTAGCAGTAAGAAGATAAAATTAATTTAATAGGTATTCATTGTTATTCAATTACAATTCGTGATACAAAGGTAAACACTACGAGGTATAAACTTTAAAACTAGACTTATTTACATAATTGGTTCACTTGTGTACCTTGTACAGGATATGCAAACATTTACATACTGAAGCTTGCGAGCTCTATTGAGCGCTTACACTTAATAATATATATCTTGGGACAACTCACACAACGCCATCTGATCCCAAACAAAGCAGAGCTTGTACTATGGCAACCAGACAACTGATAAACTTATATATTTCTAAATACATACATATCATAGACAAATAACACCCAGACACAGAATAAGCCATCGTGCTCATCACACAAAGTTTTATCCATTGTGGGTATCGAACCTACGACCTCCGGCTTAGCAGTCAGGGTCACTAACCACTAGACCAGTGGTTCCCGACCAGTGGTCCGCGGACCACCCGTGGTCCGCAGGAATATAAAAAATTGTCCGCGAACGATTTAAAATTTTGCGTGCACTACATCAAAAATCACTTTGATTCGAAAATTATTTATAGAATAAGTACCTACTGTTTTCTATTGAAATAATGTACCAAACAAAAATAAACATTACTCTAAAAACTCAATGTAACTTACATTGAGTTTTTAGTTAGGTAATGTTTATTTTTGGATTGATTTAGTATAGAGAACTCTTCATATACAGTACGATCAACGTAACTTGACCGGATTGAAGTTAGGTTTTTATCACTTTCGCGCATGTCATAGAGATGCGATTACTAACGAAAACGATTAATTATGTTTAATCGATAAAAAATACTAACAACATTTTAATTCAAAAATATAAAAACACTATTTAACTGAGTTAATAAAAGTTTAAATTTAGAACAGTTACAGTAAATACTAAAGAAACTTTGAAAAAAAACATGAGTTAGTAATACTAATTAAGACAATGTAATGCGTAATCGCATCTCTAATTCTCTTGGTTTAGTTACCGTCCCCGCCCCCCGCTTCCTGTCACCATTTACTTCCAAAAAATGCATCTGCGCAACCACTTGTCGCCTACTTCAGTCCGGCCTAGTTACGTTGATCGTACTGTAAATGTACATGGTGGTCTCTGCGACCAACGAAGAACTAAAAGTAGTCCCTGCGAACAACGATGACCAAAAGAGGTCTTTATTCAAGAAAAGGTAGGGAACCACTGCACTAGACCAACAAGTAAGTCCTAGAATTAAAAAAAAAGGAAGGCAAATACATTAGTATTCTAAGGATCCTCCGCCACTATTGTTTCGTCTACTTCGTTCCTTTTGCCCAATGTAGCGAAGTATTTAATCGCTGTTTTTTGTTTGCTCTAAATAACAACAAAAAAACGAATTATGAAAAGTTAATATTATAGTAAAATCGTAGAACAAAAGATGTGATGTCAAAAAGTCCATTGCGAGAGGTTACATCGTAGGTATATTTTAAACTGAGTATATTTACGAGTATTATTTTTTAGTTTGACTCACGACTAGGAGATATTGTCGCAATAAAATAACTAAAAAGTCTGAAACCTTCCCCAAGCTCTGTAACCTTACCCAATTCCATCGTAATTGGCCCAGTATCTACGGTTTTTTTTGGCAAAACAAATAAACACCTCTTTATTATATTAGTAAAGACTATTAAATTTCACACAAGCTTCTTTAAAATCAACAGCAGTTTTCAACCACTCAAATGAAATTAATATTTATATTATCATTTTAGGGTTCCACACCTACAGGTTAAAAACCCTATTACTAAGACTGCGCTGTCCGTCTGTCTGTCACCAGGCTGTATCTCATGAACCGTGATAGCTAGACAGTCGATTTTTTCACAGATGATATATTTCTGTGGCCGCTATAACAACAAATACTAAAAACAGAATAAAATAATATTTAGGTAGGGCTCCCATACAATAAACGTGATTTTTTTGCCAATTTTCTTTGCTCAATCTCATGATCCGTGATAGCTAGGCCGTTGAAATTTTCACATTGTATAGATAATGGCACGGAACCCTTCGTGCACGAGTCCGACTCGCACTTGGCCGGTTTTTTTAATATATTTAATTTATACAATTTTATAAACTACAGGTCTTAAACCCGTATTGCAATAGCCATGGTGACGAGTAGACTCTACCGTGACCACGGCCGTTGTAACTGGTCTTCATTGCGTGAATATACAAGGTTATATTAATTGATTGAAAAATATAACATGGTCCAAAAACTACCCTATTGGAATGTGTTACTGATTCTGAGCAAATTAGGGTCTATCGGGTTTGCACTATACCCAGAATAACGTTGTATAACCTTAAAATATTCACGCAATTAAGACCTATAATATTTATAAGACTATAAAAAACTAAATATATTAAAAAATGATAATATAAATATTAATGGGCACAATTTACCAATAATAATATTTATTTTAATGACATAAGTAAAACGTTTAAAAATTTTAACTATAAAAGAGAAGAATAATTCAAACTATCACAATTAGGTTTGTCTCCCGCTATAAAATAGCAGGTATTTAAGAATAAATACCTTAGATTAATATAAATTATAATAATATAAAACTACTCACTAGTTTTAACATTGCTTTTTTGTTATTGCTTAGAATTAACTTATTTTTTGTAGCACTAGCAATAATATTTTATTAAATAAGTACATGCAGATACAGGATGGATTTTTAAGACGGTCCAATACGGTCTGCAAATCGTAGATACGGAAAATGTGGTTTTAAAAATGTATAATGATTTAAAATGCCAGGCAGATAGTCTTTGGATTGTTATAGAAAATAATTTGGCACCTATTAGTACTAATTGTACCTACTGTACATTTTTCCAAAATGTGTCATTTACTTGTATTGATTTAGGAAAACTACAATTTAAAAAAAAAATACTACCTCCCGTAAATAGTTAGCAGGAGCTACAATCTTTATAGTACTGGCTAAACTGACCTGTCTCGAAAATCTATCTTGTACATTTAAAACAGCAAATAATGCAGTAAGTATATAATTATATTGTTAATATTCATGATTAGCTTACTTATATCTACGCAAAACGCGGCAATGGGACGACGGGGCAGTTTCTAATGCTACTGGTCTTTAACTAATAGGAGATTATTTTAATTCCATAGTGTATATTTCGTAGGCAAATTCTATGATTCGTCCGTATATAAACGGCGTGGCCAGTTTCTAAATCTGTCGATGGCAAATTATTGATAAATTAAATTGTATTCAATTATACGGAGTCTCCTAATACAGGCATCTCTTACATAAAATTTATGTAAAAATTGTATCATAGTAAAGACAATAAATTATTATTATTATTATTATTGTATGACAACAATTTACATAAAGAGTAAGGCAGTTTTAAAACGTATTTATCTTTGTGTAAATGACTAAGTTACACCTTTTGTAAACTGACGACGGCGTTTGTACACGAGCGAATTATAGAATTTATCTGCGACATGTCAATTAAATAATATGAAACTAGGTAAAATTACAAAATTATTGCTAAGTAGGGCTGATATATTCAACGAGATGTTTGAATATCCGCCTTAAATGATATACTGATTCCGTATTCATTTGTGCTACTGTTTCAGTCTACAATATTAATAAATATACTTTTTCTAATCTAACATTTTATACTGACTAGACAAATAGTGGATCCCTTTAATAAAAAAGTAAAAAATAGGGGAATTTATAAAAATCGAACATTGGGACTATGCTCGATTTTATAATTGCAAGTCATCAATAGGATGTGGTGAATATCTCCTCTGTACTTCTTAGTCTATAGGTATATATTAAGCTTACTAAATCTAATTTCATATTTTGGGCTTAGTTTTAATGACGATATTGTATGTATTACAATAATAAAAAGAATTAGTGGTCAAAAGTACTACAAAGTACTTTTTTGCAAGATTATTCTGTAAATTAATAAGTAGATTATTTTACGCGTTTCCGTCGCTGAGTATATGTGCGTCTCTAGGAAAACGCTAGCAAAATAATTACTGTTAAAAGCCATTAGTCTTTCAAACTTATGTTGTATGATATTTACAATATGATACAGGAACAAACGCAGTCATGCTAAATAATATTTTACCCAATAACAACGCTAAAACTGAAGACGACAGTTCGACTTGTTGCGGAACCAGTCGAAACGTCAACCAATCCATGGTAGATAAATAGGTAGGTAATTAACTAACATGATCGCGTTTAGCCCTTAGTTTATTTTTTTTATGTGTGTAGTCATGACATTGGTCATGGCCATAATAGAAAGTACCTATAGTTTTTAGTGGGTGTTATTACTCCATCTTCTGTTAAATGCCGCCGGCTCGGGAGTAGCATCCCGTCTCGTCATCACTGTGGAGTAGTGCAGGAGAGGCAACATTGCTACGCCCAATACCAACGCTCCAAACGTTGGCTTGTGTACCAACCTGTAGAAATGTGATAATCTTAAGCACTTGTAGCAAATGTAGTACATAAAACTTCTGAAGTTCCTACCATATTGCAGTTCTCTTTTCAAAGAATAAAGTCACTCCTTGCATATAATTTAATTTCTTTTTTTTTTCTATTAGAAAACGAAACTTAGTCAGTCAATGAATCAGGTCCATTGTGTTTAACATTGGCAGTAATGTAAATAGATACATAATTTTCATTTAAAAATGTAAGTTGCAATTTTTCTCCTTAGATATAAACTTTAACTATACCAAATCTCGCAAATGACGTTCCTCCGTGCGATTTTTAACGTTTCAATATAGATTACATTTACAGTAATATTACAAAATAAATTCTACTTTATCTATCACTAGCTGACCCCCGCAACTTCGTATGGGTCAATTTTCAGGGTTTTTGCAACATTTTTCATTGCTGCTCCGCTCCTATTGGTCGTAGCGTAATGTTATATATCCTATAGCCTTCCTGGAAAAATGGGCTATTCAACAGCAAAAGATTTATTCATTTGGAACCAGTAGTTCTTGAGATTATCGCATTATTAAAACAAACTAACAAACTCTTCAGTTTTATAATATTATAGTATAGATAAGTGATAAGTTGAAACTAGTTTTTTTGACAGATTTATATAAAACAACATTAAATATCAAGACTTACCAAGGTATAGATATGATGAAAAGCGTATACGAAAATGATAGAACTAAGTTGACCCAAAATCTTGTACACCGTCTTAGATTACTTGATATCCATTGGCACTGCAAAACTGAAATAAAATGGAAGTATATTTAAACTTTGCTTTAAACACAAGGTACTCAAAAAACATAATTCAAATCATTTTACACTTACATAATGTAACCCAATCGGGATGCAAAGTCATTGCAGATGCAAATACTTGAACAAAGCCCAAAAGCCTGTATTTCCATGTATGAAGGTTCGCATCTCTTCTCTCAAGATCGTGCAACTGTTTCAAGCTATAAGATCCTTTACGAAGTAGGCATATGGGGTCAGCTGAAGGAAATCTCGCAGCATTGTATGCTATTAGAACTCCACTTTCCACTAAACCAACTGCTGTATACTGCAAATAAATATTTTAAACATATAACTTTGTTTGTTTTTCGTTGGTTTTTTATTTGTTGCAACAGTAAAATTAAACGTCGGGCAATAAAAAAAGTATTTACCTTAAAATATTAACGCGATTAAGACCCGTAGTATATATAATTTAATAACAGTAAATAGATCAACAAGTGTTTTTAAGCTGAAATTATTGTGTAACCAACGAAAAGAGCATCTCTTTTCATTGGCTGCACAATAATTTATTTACTAACGAATAATTATATATATACGAAGTATTTTATTTACGAATATTTTATGATTAAAAATTTAATTTATAGGAGCAAAGAAGAAGATCCATTGTTATGTTTTTATTAAATTTAATATTATTTATTAAGAATAATTGCGAATTGAAATAACTTGAAACGGACCGTATTTTAAAACATCAATCAGCGCCCAGTGACGTCACAAGTGCATCTACGACTTGTTCAGTTATTGGCAGTAAAAGTTATTTTGTTGCATAAATTAATTATTTGCGTTTATTGAATAAAAATGTAAGCTGGGTTTATCAAGGCAGGCAGGTATTTTTAGCACTACATGATGTTGATGGAAGTCCATTTTAAATCCTTTAAAGTATTAAAAATCCAAAAAATATTTCGAGACTCAATATTTCCACGAAACAAGTACCTACCTATAATTTAATTAGTGACTGATCTGAGTGACAGGCACGACACAACTACATTTGTGATGTCATCAGAACTGTGATTCTATTTCGCGCGTGATCCGAAATTGTTACTTTAAAACTGTATATTTAAAAAAAAAATGGTGTTTTGTTTTTTTAATTGACTTATGGTCTACTCTACATAGAATTCTTTAAAATAAAAACAACAATAGAAATATTGGATCTTCTCTATTGTTGCTTGCGTGAGTTTCGTAGTGTAATGATTGCAGCACCTTACTTGCTGATATATATAAAAACCTGGGAAATGCATGTCGGGCCATGCACAATGTAGGATTCCGTAGCAGCTCAGCACAACAATACAACAGAAAACCCACTTATACCTCAGTAGGTTTTCTGTTGTTTTTTTTTCATACTCAATCACTACATTGTATAAAACAAAGTTGCTTTCTCTGTCCCTATATCCCTATGTATGCTTAAATCTTTAAAACTACGCAACGGATTTTAATGCGGTTATTTTTAATAGATAGAGTGATTGAAGAGGAAGGTTTACATGTATAATAACATCCATTAAATAGTGGAGAAATAAGGAGCGGAGCAGCAATAAGAAATGTTGCAAAAACGGGGAAAATTTACGCAGACGAAGTTGCGCGGGTAAGCTAGAACGTTATAAGTTATATTCAATGGAATTTGTACGAAAATGTTACTTCTCCTACAAAGCCTACCTAGCTGTAATAGTTTTCGTTTTAATTTCATTGTATACCTACTACTACCCTAATCATTTCACATCTCCAAAAACAACAATTTAGCTGGCAGGGGGGACACTTGACTCTAAAAAAAATGTACACTTTCTATTTGCGGGACGGACGGACATGGCGAAACTATAAGGGTTCCGTTTTTCCATTTTGCTTACGGAACCCCTTAAAACAACACGCGGTTATTTTCTAGTTTTTTTTGTTTTTCAAAGCAATAATCAACTAGCCGTAAGAGTCCTTGTTTTGATATTGATTATACAACTGCTGTCAGTGGATTTTTGATTTGATAAGACTAAAAGTTTTACAAACTATACTTACAAACTATAGTCTTTGGCAAGAAATGCCTATAAAAATTACTTCTATACTTACAATATCATCTTCACGACCAGCGTAAGAGAAATGAACGCGCATATCGCCTATATCATGTTCCAGTGGACTTTCTCCGTGGTAGTAGAACCCAGAATGCAGTTTGATATCAGTGCGCTCTGGTCTAGAGTCAGACCAAATTTCGTAATAATCATTCACTTTACGCTTAACATCTATGCCTGTAAAACGACTTTATTTCAAAATCTGTGAGAACGAGATGCATCAGTGGCGAAGTTGCAAATAGTACTAATTGAAATATTTTTTTTCAGGGTAAGGAATGAACATAAACATCACATGATACAAATAATCCAATCATGTCACATTAATCTATCACTGTCTTCCCACTCTTTGCACTTCAGTGGGCCTGCACTGAGATGCTAAAAGCATCTCAGTGCAGGCGAGTGGGAAGCGAAAATGTCCATTATATATATATATAGATATATATAAATTTATATATATATTTTTTTTTCAATATTGTCAATTTACTGAATAACACTTGGAGCCATCCAACTTATGGTATGTTCCGATATACACTGCGAGCACTGGCCAATGCTTAAACTGGGAATAAATTCGTTCTGTTATAACTGACAGTATACTGCCGCAGTATCCTAGCGATATTATGTGATGTCATAAATTGTTGCCATTTTTATACTGTGAGCACCGCAAACCAGAAATTTAAACTAATTCCATCGATTCAGACATTATGAAATTGATTAAAATATATATAAATAAAATATTGAATATTCAATTTTTAAATATTACTAAATTCCTTTTTTTTTCTTGTCGATCATATAAGTATAGTGGTCTCCATTCCGTTTTAAACAGTAACCAGTATAGCTAACTATTAAGGAATGGCTTCGCAGTATATGAAATTGATGTCACACTTTACAGTGCTCCAGTGCATATTGAAACATGCCCTTCATGTTTACAAGGCGTTCAAAAGGAAATTCTAGAGGCCAAACACATGCTTATTAAATTGTCATTGCTGCAAATTTTCATCAAAATCCATTCAGTAGCTCTTGTGTGCAAGAATAACAAACAACAATACATAATATAATAGTAATTTTTATAGGCAATTCTTGCTAATTACTTTATTAATACAATAATTGCATTTTTTTAAAATAGAAAAATTTTAAGTCCAGACCCAGGAATCGAACCCGAGACTTCCATATGACAAACTGGAGCCGGATTTTTTTTATCTTTAAAAAATGCAATTATCGTACATAATAATTTTCTTAGATTACTTTACACTTGTTGAATTAGAAATGTCCATTTAAGCAATTACTTAAGTAGTTTAAAATAAGTCTGCTTGTGTTAGGTTAGGTTACATCCATCCCTAAAAAACTTTTAAAGCAATAGTATGATTGGAATGGGTAAAAATTTAGTTCAACACATACCCAAAAACAACCATCCAACTTTAACATTCTCAGCTATATGTGTTTCACTGAAAAGTGGCATAGATGCAGGATTTTGATGTCCCGGTCTTATATAGAATAGTGAAGAATCCACTACATAGTCTCTCCAATCTTTGTGATACCAGTATGTCTTATGGGACTCTTCTGCAGGCTCACTTAGGAAATGCTCCTGCTCCCTGGAAACAGTAAGAGATTTAATCAATATATTATCTAACCAAATAAGTAAATAATAGAATGCAGTCTGTATACTTATTTTTTAAATTATAACACAAATGTAATTATACAAACTGACTAATCAGCCAGTAAGCTATAGAAGTAGTCCTTATTTTTTTAATAATCATATGATTGAATTTAAGAAATGTTATAGTAAACATTACATTTTGATTTGATAATGCAAATTGTTGTCGTAAAATTGGATGCACATTGCCAAAGAAAGAAAAAAGCGGAAAGAGATGGAGAAAGCTTATATCAACTAAAAAAAGCTTATACAACACAACAAAAGAAAAATGCACAAACAATAAGATGATTAATAGGTACATAATTTATATTAATACATTGTTGAGTGGAATGCCAAGCTATAATAATAAATTTATGTCTTTTTAAATATGTAAAAAATAAGATCAAAAGACAAATAAAGATAATTAATAATAGAACCGTTTTTCCCCCGAAGGGTATAAAACGGATATTTAGGTTTCAGCCGTAGCTTGAACCACATTTGAGATTACCTTCCGATATTTGTTGTCAATCGTAGCATAATTGATCGAGTGTAAAGAGTACAGACCGGTTCTTTCACTCTTTTACTATCTCCGTCCTTGTCTTGCGGTTGGCGGGCAGCGCGCGGCGGCCATTTGCTTCAGTACCTTGAGCCGGCAAGGATCTTAGGTGTGGTTCAAGCTACGGCTGAAACCTAAATATCCGTTTTATACCCTTCGGGGGAAAAACGGTTCTATTTAGGTGTTCGAGCCTACGCTTGAACCACATTTGAGACGTGTTTATTATCTGCCGGCGCTGCCTGACTAGTCATATTTTGAAGAATAAGTAAGTAGATGGTAAAAATAAGCGTACTGTGAGTATTGTGATTTATTTATTTATTTAGAAATAGGATGAGATCAGTTGTAATGCTTTAATTATTTACACACTTAATTAAGGCTTCTAGATAAATCAGAATCAAAATTTAATTGGTTATCATCAGGTGATTGAGAAACTGTCACTTAATGTATTTGGGTTTTGAGCAGGTGTTGCTTTTATTTCTTGGAAATAATGCCGAAAAAAGGTGTTCTTGGATCGCCAGTTGCCTTTCCGTAAAATCTCGTCGATGTCGCCCTGATTACTGATCCAGTTGTTTGTTGAGACTACTGCTCTAAAGCTGCCTGCTGAGGCCGATATTCCTGCTTCTTTGAATAAAGTTTTTATCCATCCCGCGATCACTGTCCTAGAGGCAGCTTTAACTGATCCTCTGGTTGTAATGAATAAATTATTGTTGCAGGCTTGAGTGCGGCGCGTTTCAGATATAGTTATAGTTTTCTTTACCCAAAGGACTGGATCAAGGCGGTTGTTAGTACCTTGTTTTAATAGCCATCCTGACTGCCTATATGATTTCGAATCTGTCTTTGACCCAAATTTTGGCCAAAATATTATTTCATTATCTTTGTTTTCAAACTCACCATTTCCTATTGATAAAAGTGTTAAATCATGGACTCTTCTGCCGGTAGCTAACAAGAGTAATACACAGGTGTGTCTGGACACCGCATAAAGGCTGTTGTTATTAAGATCGTAGGATTGTAAAAAATTTATCAAGTCTTCAATGTTCCATGATATTGACTTTTTTACTGGTGGATTTTCGACAAAGATACCTTTAATTACTTGCTTTACTAGAGGATGCGAGCCGAGTATTTGAGATCTTAAGGGATTGCTGAAGTTTGAAACAACTGATTTATGAAGTGCTATGGTCCTAGGAGCTAGTTTTATAGTTCTATAAAGGTAGCATAGGTACCTTGCTAAATCTTGTGCACTAGGGTTATCCACGGGAACAGCATTTGTTTGAGCCCAGTCGCACCATCTTGACCAGACTGGTTTGTACGTTTTCAAAGACGACAAGCGCCATGACGACTCTAGCAATTTTATTTCGTCTTCGGACCAGTTTTTTATATGATTGGCCCAGCCCGAACCAACCAAGCCGCCAATTCCAGAAACTCTACTCCTTGCGGCGGGCGATTCGTACGGAGGTCTATAAGATTCTCGCGGAGGTTCGGAATCAAGAGAGGTGGTCTTTCCTTCCTCCGATTCAGTTCTGGTTTCCAGAATGCTCTGGTCCAGTTGGGTGCTATCAGAATGTATCGGCCCTCCGATGTCTGTAAGTGATGTAATATTTGCGGTATCAGCGCCGGAGGAGGGAATATCCAACCTAGGTTGAACTTCCACATCTTGCTGAAAGCATCGCAGAATTGGCTCTGTGTGTCGGTCAAGTCTTCGCTGACATAACGTGGAACAACTGCCGACTTCTTCGATGCGAACAAGTCTATTTCCGGTGTGCCGAGGTTCTGAAAAATCCAATGTACTACTTGTTTCCTTAGGTGCCATTCTGGTAATGCCTTCTGTCGAGATAATCTGTCTGCTATTCCGTTGTAAATTCCCGGGATATAACGGGCAATCAGATGACACTGCATTGACTCGCATAGTTCTAGGATTTGCGTCGCGGCATTCAATAATCTCACCGATTTGGTGCCTCCTTGTTTGTTTACATAGGCTACACTCGTTCGATTGTCTGACTGTATCATTACGGTCTTGTGACGTATTTCGGGACCCAAACTTTGGAGAACTTTGAAGATAGCCCAAAGTTCTTTCATATTGCTGTGCCATTTTTTCTGAGAGGATGTCCATTTTCCCCATAGGTGGCGGTTGTTCACTGTAGCACCCCAACCTGTCTCTGCTGCATCTGTTGTTATAAACATTGATGGACTCGGGTAATGAATCGGTGATGCTTCGCTGATATTTTCCGTCCACCACTCCAATTGCTTTAAAGCGTGCTCTGGTATGGGAAACTTCTGATGTGGACGTTTTTGTGGTAGAGATCGGGATGCTCTCTGAATAGGTCGGCAATGGAGGCGGCCCAGGGGTATTACAAAAGATGCGAAGCTCAGTCTCCCCAAAAGTACTTTGGCATCGTGCCAGCTCCACTGTGGTTTCTTCTGGAGGTCTTGAATGCATCTTTGCAATTGTTGTATTTTTGTTTCCGATAGGCTTTTGGTATTTTGCATTGTGTCCCACGTAATACCTAGGTATTCCATTTTGGTTGTAGCTTTGGAGGAGGATTTTGTTCGGTTGATTTGCCATCCTAGATGTTTCAGGTATTCTGATGCAATGTTGGCCTGATGTTCTAGAGCAAGTGGATTCTCGTTCATAAAAAGAAAATCGTCGAGGTAGACCACTACTCGAAAACCTTTGAGGCGAAGTTGCTGAGCGACCCAGTTTGTTATTTTGGCGAAAGCCGCAGGCGCACTCGCAAGGCCAAATGGAAGACATGTCATTTCGTATATTCTCCCTTGGTACGACAATGAAAGGTATCGTTGGTGATTCTGTTTGATTGGTACGTGAAAATACGCCTGCGCGAGGTCGATTTTCATCATGTAATCCCCGTTTCTTAAGTGTGATGGAATTTTTTGATGATTTATGAGATGAAACTTTGGAGTGAGAACATAGTCGTTCAATCTTTTTAAATTGAATATTGGACGATTGCCTCCGTCTACTTTTTTCCTCAAAAACATGGTTGACAGGAAACCCGACTGATGAGTACCAATTTGCAGAGCCTGTGACTGCAGCATTTTTTCGATTTCCGCAGACATCTCGGTAGAGGACCTCGTCTGATATTTTCGGATAGTTGTTGGAGAGAAGTTTGCTATTGGAGGGATGCTCTTGAATGGGATTCTGTAGCCGTTTAGCATCTTTAAAAGATTTTGTGGTGCATCTTTCCATTGAGCTACTCGGTTTTTGAGGCATCCCGCGAGGAAGGAAGAGTCATTTACGACCTCCCCCTGGCTTTTTTCCCGGATGTGTATGTGAGGGAAAAGGCTTGTAGGGTCGGTCCTTTTTCTCTTCTCCTTTAATAAACTGCGGGGTTTTCCGCGTGATATTGCGACTGTCACGAAATCGCTGCTGTGTGTGTTGATAACTTTTAGGTCTTGTTGACCTCTGTTGAACTGATTTCGTGTTAGTGTATCGCTTTTTCATGTTAGGGAAGAACTTGTGTATGCCACCTTGTTCTTTCACTATTTCTGTTAGAGATTTGTCCTCAAAGAGATGTGTTCCTGATGGTGGAATATCATGAAGGATACTATTAAGAGATTTATTAAAAGGTTTATAAACCTCTCTTCTCTGCTTGATTACTTCTGCCCGTCGGCCACAAACATATTGGAGAAGGGCATCAGAGTTCTTCCTAAAACTCGAGTTTGCTGCTACGAAGTCCTGGCCTACTCTACTTTTTATATCTGGGGGTAGGCTATCAAATAGGTTTTGAAAGGTCATTCTTTGTTGAATGAGGCCATTTGTGATAGCTCCTAGAGTTAAGTCAAATTTCTCTAGAACCTGCACTGATTTCCAGGTTGGGGAAATTCCAGCCAAAATATTGTTGGTTTTTAAAGAGCTAAAAACCGGGGTGGCTTGAAACTGCTTCTGAGTGTCGGCATATCTTACATTGCACCATCCACTGTCCCCTAATCTTTGGCAACTTAACCCATGCTTAACAGCTGTTGAGTCAGCTTTTGCTATTTTAGGTTCTTGCTCTACGGTGGTTGGTGTGAAGTCGAACTGCACAGCTACAGTTTGGTCGCCTCCCAAAGCAGCTAGCTCCCTTTGAGCATTCGCGATCTTGACCCGAAGTTCAGCTTCTTTGGTTTCTTGGCTATAAACCCCGCCTGAAGATACAGTTGGTTCTTCTTCACCTGCCTCATCGTCAGATTGAGTACTGTCGGGTATGGAGTCGTAGGACCTGTTAAGGTCGTTATCGCTAGGGTTACCTGTTGTTGGTGTAATACTACTTTGTTGGTTATGGAGAATGGTTTTGATGTTCTCATTCTGTTCAGACTGCATAGTAAGCATTTTATTAAACAGAAGCATTTGCTGGTTTAGCACCGAGGCGAGGAGGTGATCACTACTGCCTTGCGCAGATATAGTGCGTGAGTCTTCCCGAACAGGTGGGCTTAGCGAATCCCCATAACATGAACGCTTGGAGTGGTTACTCACTCCTTCTTCGGGAAATTCACTTGGTCTTTTGTATCGGCTCTCCGTTTTGCTTGCTCCTGTGGACGGGCTACCTCTTTTTAGCTCTAAAGAAGCCTCTCTTCGTCTGCAAAGCCTGGGTTTCAGTTCTCTGACTGTGTTTATAAATGCCTCATAGGATGGAGAGTGTATTTTTTCCATTATGCTATGTGGAGCATAAAGTAAAGCTCTTCCTAAGGGCCACTTCAATAGGTTTGCTCGGATTGCCCTATATGATCGTTCTGACAACGAACTGGCTGGTGGGTTAAAAGCACGTGCCAAGTCGGTGGTAGGGATGGCGAAGCGAAGTTTTGAGTCTACTGCGGCGGTGATTTGTGGGCCACCAAACAATTCTTCAAACGAATAATTGTGGACTTGCCAATCCCTCCAATTTCTTGGGTAGTTTTCATCAATGGAGGCGACTACTGCTGTAAACGTTTCTTCGTCGCCTTCTCTCCCAGGTGTGATGGCGAGAGCCCCCATTGTTGTTAGTTCTCCCATCGTTCTGGAAGTTATTATTTAATTTAGTGAAAAAACAATTATGTGTATATGTTTAGTTGATTGATACAACTGTTATTTGGACTAAGATGTCTCAGGATACACGACACGGCATTTCTAGGTTGATAGCGTAGTCTCAGATTAGGCTACGACGGCTTAACATTGATACCGTCATCTCAGGACAGGATGCGTCGTCCCGATACCGACGACGTTGTTCTATTGGGACGACGACGTCTCGATATAGTCTTCGTCTTCCCGATTTAGACGACGTCGTCTTGTTGGGACGGCGTCGTCTCGAAACAGTTACGTCGTCTCGTTAAGATAATGACGTTTCGATCTCGGCGACGTCGTCCTGCGTAGGTGTCGCATCGGGTTTAGTGTCAATTGAACAATACTTCTGCATGAAATGCTCAAAAAGAGGCATTTTGCATCGTCGCTGGACCTGATGGTGCCGAGCGGTAAAACATCGACGTTGGGCTCGTTATGCCGAACGGATATTTTTATATAGATATTACTTACGTGATATTGGTTTCACAAATCGAAGAAAGTTTTGAGTTGGGGTTCGTCGTCTGAAAGGGGTAGGTGCTCTGATTGACTAAACTCCACGAATATCGAAAGCGTACTGAAGCAAATGGCCGCCGCGCGCTGCCCGCCAACCGCAAGACAAGGACGGAGATAGTAAAAGAGTGAAAGAACCGGTCTGTACTCTTTACACTCGATCAATTATGCTACGATTGACAACAAATATCGGAAGGTAATCTCAAATGTGGTTCAAGCGTAGGCTCGAACACCTAAATAACATGTTTTGTTACTATTATTTACTTTAGCTAGTATAAGTTATCTGAACCAGTAAATCTAATTATATATTATACAGCTTACATTATCATCAGATCTTAGGTTTGTGCAACTGCACAACCTGTATTGCAGGTCACCAGGGGCCTCCTAGGGAACAACATGAACTTTACTCACGTAGCTTCTTCTATCCACTGATACATTTGAACCCTCTTCCTCAATTTCACTGCTTGGACCTGTATATTGTAGTCAGGTTCTGATATTGGCTCCAGGATTCTTAAGGGGCCCACAATATGAACCACTCGGCCTTCAAAACGGGATGCCTCATCCCCGCTATGGACATCAATACTCTCTGCTGATGACACTAGTTCTTCTAGCATCAGATTGCTTTGAATGGTTTGACTCTGAAATTTCAAAAAATGAATTTACTATCACCCCACAATAGAAGGTTGATTAGTCAAATGTAAAAAGAACTTATACAGTAAGTTCTTACCTCAGCCCATACTAAAAAATATGTAACTCCAGAAAATAAAATCAAACTCAATATTGTTGTCAACCAGGTTTGTTTAAAGTGATTTTTAACTGAAGTCCAGTCCATCTGTAAAGAGTTTAAAGAGTGGAATAGTAATTTAAATCTAAAATAAATTAAAAACTAAAGCTAAATAATGATCTACGAATAAACTAAGTTCATAAAACCAGAAATGTGTACCTAAGTATTTACCTTTTGTTTCTGAAATAGTTTTTTAAACAATTTTTTTAAAAATCATTTAATGGGTATCCGCTTATTTATTTAACTTTAGTTAAAAATAATGTAGAATTCAAAAAATAAAATTTTAAGTACCTAAATAACTTGTGTACACAGAATTTGAGATTATTTACAGCAAAGAGTAAACTAATACTACGGAAAAAGAGGGCCCTCTTGCAGTGTAAAAAAGCAAACCGTTTTGATTTTGACAGACGACAATGCGCCATCTGAATTTTGTTTCCAGAAATATCATTTATGCGGTATGGTATGCTAGGCATATCTGTAGGTTTTATTAGCAACAACTCATTTTATTAATTTCAACGATTGTTTTAAATGTTCTCATTTTTTTAAGAGAGGCATTTTTAAGTTTTATATTGAATATCAAACTTTAAAATGACTCTCATGAAAAATGCTAAAACGTAATGGAATCGTTGAGATTAATAAACAACCTTGTTGCTGATCGATGATTCAGTTATTTGTGGTAGGAAATTAAAAAAAAAGATGAGTTTTTATATTAATATAATATTTATTATGTACCTACCTACTTACAACTAGGTTTTCTAACAAAAGCACAAAGTCTAGATATTTATTCTAACGCGACATTATCCAAGGCCATATTTTAAACAATAAAGTGTCCGTTGCAAGATAAACTTAAATCTATAGATTTAATTGTATATAACACGGGGTGTATTCAACGCACTTTTACGAAATTATCACAGCCACAATTATGAAATGGAACAACAAACACGCAAATCTAAGATAACACATATATTATTCAAATAACTGATAGTTCAGGGCTTTTCAAATTATCGCATATGAAATTAATTTAAATAATACAACCAATGAATAAAACTTCCAATTCTGTGATGGCTTGTTTGACAGTTGTCAAAAGATAACTTTTTTCAAGTACCATAAACAAACTGGACACTTACTATAGAGGCCAGTATTATTTAGTAGTGACAAACAACATTATTTTAAGATAAAGCATTTTAAAGACCATTATTTGATAAAACAAATAAAAAAGCACATTTTATTAATTTCTTAAAACAAAATAAAACCTAAAATTTTATTCAAAATGGTAACGCCATCTATTGAACTTGAAGGTGACTAAATATTTTCGGAAACAAAAAACAGATGCCGACTCTTCAATTACTGATCTGTCACTTAAACGACAGTGTCCCCACCCTGATTTACAGTAATTACAATGACAGTTGACTTTGACATTTGACACTAGCTGACGAAGCTGTCAGACACTTCGCCTCGTAATGGCCTCGAATTGCAATTTTTTTTTCTAGATTGATGTGATATTATAAAAAACTCTCACTCACTCTCTTAAGGGGCGTCTAAACGGGCCATTTTTCACGGCAATTTGTGGCGGCAATGCTGTGGCCGGCAATATTGCTAGCAATACTGGCAAGACAGTAATATTGTCGTAATGTTCCGACCATATGGCAATACATGTTTTGTATGGTCACTTATTGGTCAATATTGATTTGATAGGTTGCCGGGCGATCGCTGAGCGATAGATTTTCCGCATTATGGCATGAGTTATCCTTGTCTACGCGACATGAAGTTTGCTGTGGGTGACGCCGCGCCGTGACTTATTGCTAAATTCTGTGTTGTCAGGTGTCATGTTGTTTTAGGTTATTTGTAAAAGGTTTTAGTCGTCTTTGATAGGTACTGAAAAATTAAGTCAACTAAGAACACTGACCTCTATTGTCATAATATTTAAAGTGAACTACCAATGGCCTGCAATGAGCAGTACCTATGAACTGAATCGACCACCGACTGATACCAGTACCTACACGAAATTGCGAAGCGGCGATGGGAATAGTTCCAACATCAAATTATTTGTACTACTGCCACTTACAGTGATGTAACATCGTGCGAACATTTGAACGAAAATGAATAGATACTGTGCACCTTGACCTTACCCATATACTTACTTACAGCATAAAGCAAGGACATCGATATGTGAAGCGCAAATTATAAACAACTGAATCACATCAAGCACTGCCTTGAAATTGTAAAAACCCAACAAGAGGCGTTGAAAGTGAGAGCAGAATCCCACGAAAGCCATCATTAGGTACACCATGTATGCAATTTTATTACTTGGTGGCTTATTCATAGGCCTGTGTGGCACCCTCAAGGTCAAGCAATGTCTCCACAACCACACACAACAGAGGAGCGCGGCGAGTCCACATCAGATCGCACTCAAGCAATAGAATTGTTGTTGTGTACTGCTGGACACCAAGTCGACAGTGAGAGAGTCAGTGAGTTAACCCATCGTCAATCATTGCCATCAATGATAACATTTACAATTCACGAACCTTTGTAATGAGAAAATAAAATAAAGATTGCATTATTTCATTTAAATATATTTTCCTTTACATGTTCCATAGTTTGGTTATAACTTTATGCTGCATAGGTTAACCTAGCGCCTGTGCACTATGTATATGTTTTTACTTTTTATACAATAACTTTTCCAGTACAATAAACACAACATATTTTTTCTCATATACATTACAATTTTCTGAACATGGTTCTTACCACATTTACCAAATTCTGGAAAAAGCTTGAAAATAAATAAAAAGGCAAATAATTTAGGATCTAATGTTTTATTAGTTAAAGTACACAGTTTGGTTTTTAAATAAGAGTATTTATCGAATATGTCATCCAAAACCTTAGCTGGGGTAGATATATCTCATCATATCTATGTACCCCCGCTCAAATACCATGTCTGTGTCAACATGGGCACAGCAACCTACAGTTATATTTCCAACAACTGCAGCAATAACCTGAGATAGCATCTATAGTATTGACAACATTTTAATAATAAATTAGTAAAATAAGTTCTGCTACCAATATGTCTGGACTTTACTCTTTTTCTAATTAAATACCTATAATTAGAGGGATAACATCTTTAAGGACATCCTAGTCAATGATTCTACCATACAAACATGCATAGGTGATTACTTCTCTGTATGAGGTCGCAAGTCAAAGCTTAAAATCATCATATCACTTTGTTTTATCATAAACTAGGCTTGTAAAAAACGATAATTGAAATATTTTCAATTACTGCTTTCTACAAGCCTAGTTTTTGATAAAACGAATTGATATTAATTTTAAGCTCTCACTTACACTAGGGTGCTCTTAATTTCATTATTTACTTCTAATGTGTAGGTGCCATTTATTCATACATGCTCACCACATCTTTGCTTACCACATAGTATGACCGGGCTGTTGATATGTCCCAATTGCCAATTCAATCTAGAATATGACCATCATAACATACCGTAAATGGCTTTACTAAATTTTGATATTTATGTAAACTATGTCTTTAAAAAAATAGTTGCTACTAGTTTGCAGATAAACATATCATGTTGCATCACAAATGATAATAGCAGGCTCGATTTCATTGAGCAGATCAGGATTTCCAAATAAGCTCTCAGGTATTATTCTGCTCCTCAAATCAACTTCTGCCACCATCGCCAGGTGCCATCTGCAGGCTCATGCACTCTCTTGCCTTAGACATATACCGTTCCAATGGCTTTCGGCTTATGACACAGACTACTTCTATGCAATTTCTCCAAGTAAATACTTAATGCAACACTTGCAGAAGGTACTTCATCACCAAATCTTCCCATCAATGTCCCTGGTGCTGGAGGTGGTACAGGTAAGAGATACATTCTGAAAACAAGACAATATGATATTATTCCAAATTCAAATTGTTAACATGTCTGTTATCATCTTGCTGAATTATACCTATGCACATTTCTCGTAGCAGTCATCCAACATGTTGCGCAAACGTGTTTATGATCTGTAATAAAAACATTTGTTACTTTTAATATGTATATATAGAAACATTAGGAAGTTTGAGAATTGAAAACTTGATAAAACGATATACAGTGAATGGTGCTTGCTTTAAGTTTTATGAAATATGTACTACTTATTGTATTATCAAGTCCAAGAGATGAATTGAAAGTTTCAAAATCATTAATTGTGTGTGTAGGCAGGACAGCAGATTTGGATAAATAAGTAGATACTAACCGTCGTTGGTGACATCCAGCCACTAAGAACATTCACCATGGCTTTAGTTGCATCTAAAAACAAGCGCCGGCGCTGGTGCGTAAGTCATAACGAACCATTCTCGGTAGAGAGTACTTTTAATTTATGATTATAAGTAAAAATCATATTAAATAATTTTGACAGTTATTTGTTGTTATTGTAGGCTTCGGTGTTGCCAGTCATATCATAACATAATAAAGATTTTGAATTTGTGTATCGATTCTCATCTACTGATTTTATTTTGTTATTAATTATAGAATACATTTACACTTGTATTTCCTTTTTTCTATTTTATTACAGTTCTATTGGATTATGTCGTAGATTTATGTAAAGAATTGTTCATATTTTTATGAAGACAACAAGAGATTATTAAAATCGTTTTTTTGGTAAATAATTTATTATTAAAAATCGATTAATCGTAACGTACTGGCATCTATTTAGGCAGCAGGTAGTTAATTGGTAGATATAGGAAGTTACGGGTGCTTTGAACTAGACTTGGGTTTCGTTTTGTACTTTTTTCTGGTGAAGTCATGGTTGCTATTACACGGGGTTTTATGAGAATTAAGTTTACTTAGCACTTGCACTTGTGCTGCAACACTCACTATATTTTTTTTTATTTTGTTGGGGATGACATGATACACATTCAATTTAGGCAGCGCTCTAGTGTGACCCAATTTGCTGTTTATGTTATAAATAAACTTGATTTCTTTCCATGTGCCAACATCTTTAGCTATCATAAAATATAAGTACTTATGTTCTCTCCTGCTTTTTGAATTACCAAGACCAGTTCGAAAGGTGAGACCTTGATCACACATAAGATCCAATGGCGACGACCCTGCTTCTCTTCCAATACAATATCTTTTATTAATTGTACAAGCTCTACTGCTTGTACTTTTAATGAAGTAATAAGCCAAGCTATTACTTCATACTAACTGACTAACTAACTGTCACCAAGGAGAAATATCCCTATAATCATGAATACCAGAGTATGGTCACGATATTTTTGCGACCTTTCATTTTGAACCAACTCTACAAAGCCATTTATGATGTCCCTTGCTTTGATATGTGTTAAATGCGGGTTTCTAACATTTGGTTGGTATCTCATCAAACACTAAGTTTGATGAGATACCAACCAAATGTTAGAAACCGCAAGGAACTTCGTATGCGTAATTTTTCCCCGTTTTTTAAACATTTCTCGTCGCTTCTCCGCTCCTATTAGTCGTAGCGCGATGTTATATATAGGCTATCCAACAAAAAAATATTTTTTCAAATCGCACCAGTAGATCCTGAGATTAGCGCGTTTAAACAAACAAACAAACAAACTCTTCCGCTTTATAATATTAGTATAGATATGCAAGATGCATTATAATATTATATTTCTGAATAGTATGTAGTACTTATTATCTAGTTATTAATTTAATTAGTTTGTAAGTTTTGCAACACCCTTACGGGGTCTATGTATGTTTAAGGACTGCCTGTAACAACATTGTGCAATAAATGATTAAATAAATAATTTCTTAATTACTTTCTAGTTTTTTTAAAAACAAACTTGACTTGTATGAAACAAGAGAACAACAGAAACAAAGAGCATCAGAAAGTTTTCATATTTCTAGTCATAGTCAATATTAAAAATTTTCAGATGTCATTAGTCACAGTTCAACCAAATTAAATGCCATAGAGTTTGGCCATTGTTGCTGGGTTGTGTTGCCCGCTTATGAGTCTGGGTCATGCGCCATACTATTGCCGACATATTGCCATACATTGCCTAACCATAGATTACTTGGCCATCAGTTACATTTTTGTGATGGTTGGGCAATAAGTTGTCAATAGTGCCGCCACAAATTGCCGTAAAAAATGGCCCGTTTAGACGCCCCTTTATAACTCTTGAATTATTTAATCTATAATAAGATGTTTAAAAACCCGTCAGCTATAATATAATACCTTCATGTTATAATCATTGTAATTTCTACATTTAGATTTCGGCAAATAATGGCAAGAGCTAATAAATTATATCATTATTTATTGGCAATGCGGTACATGGCATGTCACAGCAGACAAATGTCAGATCAGATTAAATGTCAAATTACATCTTTCGTTTGTTTGTTGTTGTTTACCAGCTGTTTACTTCTTGTGTGTTTATAAATGCTTTTAATCCTAGCACTTCAATAAAACAGTCATAAAATTAAAACATTCACTATGCGTGCCTGTATAAAAAACATTAAGTTAATTCATGGTAGCTACATTAATCCAGCTAATTATACAAAAGTAACCTGCAAAAAATATTATCATGGTGCCTTTTTAGAGTTTTACAACAAAACTACAGGTATAATCCCATGTTATAATTATATTCTTCAAAAGCAATTGTTCCTCAATTATTATTTTAGGCAATTTTTCAGTACGCAATTCAGTCAATTTACAATACCTTTCTGTCATATAAAATCACTATAAGACTCTTTTGATTACTAATAATATTGGTGGTCACCAAGGAATATTGATTACTTTTTTTTGTGTTACAGGGGAAACTATACCAGAAAGTTATTTCTCAATTTTGAAAAAAAGACATCCTCATATAGAGGATATAAGCCATGATCGCTTACAGTGTACATTACAAATATTGCAAAAGTTTGGTATATCAGCTCAGGAAGCATGCCGGCATCTACATGTGTTCAGTATGAATCCTATCACTATGGATAACTATGGAGAAATACTAAGAGAATGTGGATTTGTTATTATTTCTCCTAATCATATAATAAAGTGAGTTGAACTATGTTAAAATAATATTTTGAACTTTGTTAGACTTTGTTTAGACAATTAAATGATATAATGACAATAATATATCTTACTATATACTATTATCATTATTTCAACCCATATGATGTCCCACTGCTGGGCACGGGTCTCCCCAATACCCTGGGGGTAATTGCCATAATCGCCACGCTTGGCGAGCGGGTTGGCGATCGCAGTAAGGCTTTAAATTACACAGAGGACGCTGCTGCCCACCCTCCGGTGGTAAATCCCTTAGTCGCCTTGACGCCACCCACGGGAAGTGATGGTGTGGTACTATTCTTAAGCCGGTACGTGTATGCTCATCAGAAATGTTATGATAAAACTATACAGAAACACTTAGTACAATATTTTATATATAACATTATAGCCCTTATTTCTGAATAACACTTGCACTTATGTTTATCCTTTGTATGTGAAGGGAGTCCTCTACCTGAGATTTTTAATACTTTCTACCATTTGATGCTCTTGTCCCAGTTTTTCTGCAATTTTTTTTATATCATTCTATTACATCTCTCTTTGTCAACTTTGGTCCATTGTTTTTCATCCATTTATCTTCTTTAGCTATGGCAGTGGAACAAATCATTCATTAAAAACTAACTATAGATATCTATTAAACATTTCAGATATCATACTTTGGCCAGATCTCGGACTATAGCTCAGCTGAAGAAAGAAGGTTTACTCTCTCAAGATATAATCTTAGAAAAAAATATATTAGACAAACTGGAGGACTGGCCTGATAGCAACAAAACCTTACAAAACTTTCCTGACTCCAAGTCTTCTATATGTAAGTTAATTCAGCACAATTGTTAACATCTATTGTGTAAATTAAACATATAGCAATGTGCAGGCTTTTCCAGTACAAAAGAAACACTTTTGAGCCTATTCACATGAGGTGAGACAAATTTGTTACCTATTGCGTTTATATAAAGCGAAACAAGCGCGTAAGGGTTTGTATGCGTGTAAGTACAGTTGAAAAGAATTGAAAATATTTATGGGTTGTGAATATCACTTTTCGATTTATTTAATGAATAATATATTATTGTGTCCGTGCAATCGCGCTTAGTTTGCGCGTATACTGAACTCAACAAAAACAAAAAGACTCGCGCATATAACGCGCGAATAGCGGGCGTGTCGAGATTCCGGCCAATGACACGCGATTACACGGGAGTAAAAGGTCTCGCGCGAATCATGTGTGTGAACGCAATGTTTGTACGCCGTGTACCTCGCCTACGCGCGTATGCTTTCGCGAGTAATTAGTCTTTTAAATCTTGTGGCATAGGACCTCACCTCTATGGCCATAAGGATATATTAATTATACAAAAGCTTGTTTGCTCACTTAAATTTTAAGGAATTAATCCCTTGTGACAGACTACAAATTATTAAACACGAGACCTTGTATTTAGGTTCATTAATTGATTTCACAAACCTAAAGTTGCTCTGTGTGTGAATGGAATCCACGATCTCTCTACTGATGGACGTCAGTAGAGTTCATCAATACAGTCAAATCATTGGTCTCACTCTGATAAAGATGAATATAATATTTGGTCATCTATCAAAGAAGACTGCGCCACTTTAATTAATGATATTTAAGATAGTTTATGTTGTAAATTTCTTTCAGTAATGGTGCGCACAAGTGTATTACAAAGATATCTACACTGGAAATTATCAGTTACACCTGGCGAATTTGAAAAATACTGCAATAACTATCGTCCTTTGAAACACAAGCCCATGTGTGATATACAAGCAGCAATTAATATAGCTCAAAATGATATCAGTTTCGACAATGCAAGCATCAAAAGAAATGGCTTCATTATATCTGCAGATCCATTACACACAAAGCTATTATTAGAGAATGTTAAAATATTGGCTGGAATAGATGTTCGTGACGCGATAAAGATTGAACCAGCAATATTGAAGAATAACTACAACTCTGTTCTGCAGATTAGAGATATTTTAGAGGTGAGTGTTTATTCAGGAAATGTGTAGGTACCCAATGACCATGTGTGAGTTAATTCTTGGCAACATTTTTTTGATTGCGCAGTTAAAAAAAACCTTTGGTTTTCAGTGTTACCAGCCCTATTTTAAAATTTAATTTATTCTTTAGTGGACAACTGAAAACTACGAACATAGGCGACGAAAGGAGTGTGGGCAGCTATTATTAAAAATTAGAAATTCTAGGTTGTACCTACTCTTAAACGACTAACTACAAACATCCTATCATAACCACATATTCTTAAACTGACTCACAGGCTTTGAGATTGCGCCTGACCCTGTTCCGCTCATTCAGAGATTCCAAGGTCACCAACCCCTGTCTTACGCCAATGACTATGACACCGCCTGCCTCCTGGGAGATTATTGCTCTGATGTCCTTGTACAAAATTTTATACTTATTGTTATTAGGAATACAGAATATCACATGACGCCCAAAGAAGGTGCCTGAAAGTGTACTGCATGCGGCCAGACACAGTAAGACAACGTCTAGAGGAATTTAGAAATTCAAAGGAGTACCAAATCTTATCCACAAATGCAAGGGTAATGTAATAAACAATCTAACACTATGTTTTTATGCTTACTTTTCTTTTTCAATCCAAGTTAGTCACTGAGATCTAAAAAGACTCCGCCCGCGTATAGATATATTAGTTATCCTGATGAAATATAAGCTTTGCCTTTAGGCTACATCTATGTTTAATTGTGTTTTTTTCTTTGTTTCGTCTGCGTAAATTTTCCCTTTTTTTTTACAACATTTTTCATTGCTGCTCCGCTCCTATTGGTCGTAGCGTGATGTTATAACCTATAGCCTTCCTCGATAAATGGGCTATCCAACAATAAAATATTTTTTCAATGCGGCCCAGTAGTTCCTGAGATTATCGCGTTCAAACAAACAAACAAACTCTTAGGGCGATGAAAAATAGATGTTGTCCGATTCTCAGACCTACCCAATATGCACACAAAATTTCATCAAAATCGGTCGAGCCGTTTCGGAGGAGTTCGATTACGCACCCCGTGACAGGAGAATTTTATATATTAGACTAGCTGTCCCGCGCAACTTCGTCTGCGTAAATTTTCCCTTTTTTCTTTTTCTTTTTTTTTTTTTTTTTTCAACATTTTTCATTGCTGCTCCGCTCCTATTGGTCGTAGCGTGATATTATAACCTATAGCCTTCCTCGATTATAAAGCTAAAGAGTTTGTTTGATTGTTTGAACGCGGTAATCTCAGGAACTATTGATCCGAATTGAAAAATTCTTTCACTGTTGGAGCCGAGCAGCAATGAGAAATGTTGCAGAAACGGGGAAAATTTAAGCAGACGAAGTTGCACGGGACAGCTAGTTAGATATAAAGAACATGCACAGTCAGTCAGTATATTTATTACAAACAAAATAATGCGGCCCCTTTAAAATTTTGTATTATCCAATGTATCAGAAAATTATATGATGATTTACGCAAAACGGCTGGCAGGAGTTGGATGCGAGAAGCCGAAGATAGAACAAAGTGTCGTGCAATTGGAGAGGCCTATGGCCAGCAGTGGACTGCGATAGGCTGATGATGATGATGATGATGATTATCCAATGCTGCAAAAGTTTCATTACTTTTCCTTTCAGGTCCTCTACATGGTCATACATAAAAAGAAAATGTTGACTCGCCTCACTAAAATAGAAAATGCAAATAAACAATGCTATAGTTTAAATCACTTGGTGTCGTCTAACAAAGTATTTAACACGTGAGTATCGCACCCCCTCCACTTAATTATTCTCTTTGCTTAGGCGCCGTTGGTCCTAAGGTAGCATCCCCTCCCCCCCTCCCCTGTTGCTGGTAGTATAGAGTTTTTTTTTTAAATATTCCTAAAATATAAACTTCTCCTGTAATTAATTGACTGATATTTTTCGACCGACTCGCCACTATTACTCACGTCCCTTCGGTACACACACTAACCCCATGGCTTACCCTTTTATCAAAGGGTAGCGAAGTGCCGCTTCTGTACTTGTACTATTTATTCTGTGGTACAATTGCTATAAATATAGGTAGGTACAATAATAATTTTCTACATTATCTGTTGCAGTTACATCAACAGTTTTGGTGATAAAGTTTGCGGTCGAGATATTGCCGTACTAATAACATCTTCTTTAAACAATTTAAGTAAGGATATGAAGAGAACTGAAATCATAACTGCATTAGTTAATAAACTCAGGAGGCATAAGTACTGGTTGCATGCCGCCGTCAACGTTATTGATGAAAATATTCAATTCTTAAGGGAAAAGTTTAATGATCGGACTATTTTTAATAACTGTCAGATATTACTTTATCCTGTGTAAGTAAAAGATGTAAAAAACTCACAATTTACGCTTAACTAGTTTGGTTTTATATTAGGCTCCGCGAAATGAGACACTGACCACTGCCACAGTTTAGATGATTTTTTATTATTTTGTAAGTATGTAAAATGAAAAAGGACTGCCTCTGTGACGCGGTGGGAGTGTGTCTGACTGCTACGCAAGAGGTTGTGGGTTCGATTCCCACACGGGACACCACTATGTGTGATCCACAAATTGTTGTTCCGAGTCTAGGTGTACTTTGTGTCCGTGACTTGTATGTTTGTAAAGTCCCCCGCGACACAGGGCTTGTTCCCCAGTGCGGTAGTCGTATTAAAAAAAAAAACACGCTAAGAATACTTGACAGTATTCTTAGCGCGTCTCATTTTAAATAGACATTACGCCAGTGGCTAGTTCACGCGGAGCCTTAGAATTTATACTTAAACACTCTTCATTGCTAAAGCTTACTGCTTCGGATTCACCCGAGGACCCCCATGACAAAACTATGTCATTCATAAATAGGTATTTGTGCATAGCCTTGGTATACTTCTTGTGCGTAGATTGTTATGAAGCAACACAAACTTGTACCCTAATGACAAAAGTGTTAAAAAAAACTAGAATTGAATGACAAAACTGACTCAATTAGGTATTTGAATGTCAAATCAATCAATAACAATAAATTATTTTACACTTACCAAATAATACTATGCCTTTAAATGATCTTAAAAATATATATTCGAGCATAATTTAATATGTTTTAGTATTTATAATCATCAAAATAAATACTAAAAGTAAATGATTTGAAGCCAGAACATAATGACGTCACAATGTTAAATTGCATACAAATCTCTACAGAACAATTCGTTTTGACATTTTATAAAAAAGATACTAATTTGACTTGACATTCAAATACTCAATTGGTTCATTTTTAACTTTCAGCACAGAAGTTGAACACTACATCAACATATTACTAAATCTGCGCAAAGGGAAACTAAGACACGAAACTTTCACTCACGACTTGAACTACAACTTGCTGTGTACTAAGCTCAGTGATGATCAGATACTAAGTCTCGTCTTGTACGAGATTGAAAAAAAGTACCATTTCAGCGGTGACGGTATATGGTCGAAACAGAACAGATTCAAAATGGACACGCAGATTCTAAAGTGACGTTGCCTGAAATCGCGGTCGCGATTGTTGTGAATATTTCTATATTGTAAAATTCTAATTGAAATGTTAATATATTGTAAGTAAGTAAAGTGATCTGTCAGCTATTTTTAAATGAAAACTAGGCACTTATTTTGGTAAGCAGGAATCCATATAATTAATATGTCTATATCAGATTTATTCTGTGGCGCGGTGGGAGTGTATCCGACTGCTACGCAAGAGGTCGTGGGTTCGATCCCCACCCAGGATAAAACTTTGTGTGATGAGCACGATGGTTTATTCTGTGTCTGGGTGTTATTTATCTATAATATGTATGTATTTAGAAATATTTAAGTATGTTTATCAGTTGTCTGGTTCCCATAGTACAAGCTCTGCTTAGTTTGGGATCAGATAGCGTTGTGTGAGTTGTCCCAAGATATTATTATTATTATTATTATTATTATTCACGTTATTCTTCGTATAGCGGAAAACTCAAATTTTCATTTTAAGAAATTGTAATGAAAAAGAAAACCAGTGGTATGCTATTTAATAAAGTGGGGTTTCAAAAAATTATTACGATGAAACATTACACAATAACCTAATGCCTGCTAAACAGCTGATCAACAGACGCGTGCGCTCGACTCACACTGATGTGCACCCGAATTGAATCTGAATTGCGTGTTAGACGCAAATATTAACTGATTGTCGGCATCGGCAGAGTTGCCATTTTTAATAAAGTGAGCGCTAGCAACGAGAGGATTTTCAGAATAAAATTTCTGAATTGTTACCGAGTCTTATAGGCCGACCGCTTAACTCGTATATCGCCTGCGGTGAGAAGGGAGCGCGGGGTGATGTTAACGGGTGGGTGAGAGAACGTGAGTTCTCTGTCCCGCGCACCCCGCTCACCCACCCGTTAACATCACCCCGCGCTCCCTTCTCACCGCGCAGGCGATATACGAGTTAAGCGGTCGGCCTATAGCAAACTAATTTCAGGTTTGCACTACACGAAGAAAAACATTGTGTATTTAATAAATAACGTTGTATATTCAATAGAAGCAGCTAAGATGAGAGGTGTTGCAGAACTATGAATAAAGCAGACAGCTCTATGTAATTAAAAAGATGATATTAAAAAACAAAAGGAAATAATGTTATTATAAATAAAAAATCAAATAAGCACATTGGTATTATAATTTCGTCTCTTTCTTATTATTAAATTTTACAAAATATCCGGCTTATTGCTCTTGTAACTTAACATAAACGCTATAATTAAACTAAGCTTAAACATGCAGCGTAAATAATTCAAAATATAATTATTATTACGATTAATGTACCCTGCTATATAAAGTTTATTAACTCGATTACATATTAGCAGAGATTATTTTTTTGGTATAAGCTGTGGTCCCTTTTATAAAAATACATCTATTGATACTCTGGAGATCAAAATCTGTTAACTTAATAAAAACTAAAACTAAAACAAGCATTATTATTTTAAGTTACAGATAAATAGTTGCATAAATATGAACATTATTATTCCTATAAATGTTGATAAACTTTCGCGATTTTTACACATTATACCTACAATTACATAGATTACCTACAGGTCTTAATCGCGTGAATATTTTAAGGTACCTAAATACTTTTATGGCCTGATGTTTCGACCGTATTGCAAAGGCCGTGGTCATCGGTAGAATACCTGAAGTTCTACCCATGACCGCGATTAAAACCCATAGTCTACATAATTGAATAATAATGATTACTAGCTAGCTTTGTGCCAAATGTATTATTGTTTTATTATTTTTGGCTACAATATTCTAATAGTAAGACACTTAAATATGCTTGAGTTTCAGACGGCCGAATTCTCCAACGCAACTTAATTGCAAGACGTCATTAAAGTCTGGTGTTATCTCAGACGATGAGAACGACTCATTTATATGAGCGTACATAGGATCAACATAGAGCTGACGGAAATTTGTTCGAGGATTTTCACAATGTTATTGATTACCACACTCTAATCAATTCTAATAGCGTTGTAAATCATATGCAGGAGCTCATACTGCTGTCTTTGGTTGCTGCATACTATTTACGACTCTATTTAAATTGCTTAAGAACTGTTTTTATGTAATGTATAATATGTAACTGCTCATCCAGTTCTCCGTTTAGGTACCTTGAACTAGTCCATACGTTTAATATTATGTTTTGATACCTAAATCTATAAATTGCATAACAAATTAAATATTTCGTTTGTTTTTCAAAAACGTACTTTGCATTTGAATATAATCATGTTTCATAGAAATACTTTATTATATATCGTTGTAATTACGCTATTTGTTAGTAAAATAAATATAACAATAGAGTGGGTGGATATGCCCAATTATACAGTTTAACTACCTAATTCTATTTTTCAAACTTTGGCACTGTATTTGGATGTTGTTGCCTAATTAGACAACTTACCTATCTCATACAATGATTGGCACAAATGGTTCACGTTTAGAAACTATTTACAATTGTAATGTACCTTAACCTATATATGAACTAAAATGCAATTTTAAAGTGGAGTGAATTTTAACTGTTGTTACTTAGCAGCATAATCAATACGTACTTTTTAGGGTTCCGTAGCCAAAAGGGCAAAATCGGAACCGTCCGTATGTCACTGGCATTTTACTCAAAAACTACTCAATGAATATTGATAAAATTTGGTAAAAGGGTGTCTTGTAACAGCCGCTACTTAGTTTAATAGCTAAATAATAAAAAATAATATTTTTAGGGGGACACTCCATACATGTAACAGAAGCTGAAAATTTTTATTCAGCTAATATCAGCGTGTTTTTAAACTTTCGCGACTTTTTTGATTGAGTGAATATTTTTGGAAATAATCGCTCCGAAAGTTGCATAAATTGGTTCTCCCCTTAACTTTTGAATCGTGTTACCAAAAAATATGAAAAAAATCACAAAGGTAGCGCTTAATAAATACTAACTAAAATTATTTCGGACTTGATCGGATTTACCGTCATAGAGTTAAAGCCGAAAACTGCGTTTCTCAACAAAAGGGCGTAAGTGCCATGAACATACGCTTTTTTGCTGATGCAATTATTCAAGGCTACGGAATCCTACACTGAGCATGATCCAGCATGCTCTTGCCCGATTTTTATTATATAAGTTATGTGTATCTATTATCAGCAAAACATCATGGAAACATTGACAATAATAGTTACTGTTATTATTTTGAAATTATTAATATTAAAATGGGTCACTTACAAAAGACTTTAACTGGGCTAGGTCCATATACAAAATAGAAAAAAAAATATTTTCCACTATTACAACATACAATACTAGCTAACCAGCGCAACTTCGTCTGCGTAAATTTTCCCCGTTTTTACAACATTTCCTATTGCTGTTCCGCTCCTTATTTCTCCACTATTTAATGGATGTTATTATACATATAAACCTTCCTCTTCAATCACTCTATCTATTAAAAAAAACCACATCAAAATCCGTTGCGTAGTTTTCAAGATTTAAGCATACATAGGGCTAAAGGGACAGAGAAAGCGACTTTGTTTTATACTATGTAGTGATACATTGAGTGTGGGAGCTCTTCTGTTAAGTTAAGTAACCTGTGTTAGAAGCGCCATATAGGAGGAGCTAGCTCCTTGGACCTACCCAAAGTCCAAAGTCTTTTGTAAGTGACAATTATACTATCTCAGAATTATAGAGGAAGAATTAAGTCTGACTTTTCGAAATCCCGCCTATACTTATATATCCGCCCCCCTATTCCCAATGCATGGAGAAGGATGTCGCTTTTAGCGCATACTATGGCATACCGGTTAAGTTTCACGTGAACGTTCAAATTATTACCGACCCAATGATCAAAAAAAAGAAGACAACGCTTACTTCTAGGTAATTGTACAACCTTTAATTTAAATGACAGCAGTTGCTGAAATTGAAAGTACCTAACAATTATGTAACTAATACTCGTATTTATGGCATATATCCATTAGTTACAGTAATATTGGTATATCTACACATATCTAACAATATAAGATACATATCGGTTTAAAACAAGCAGGGTTACCTCACCTGTTTTTATATAAAATGCAAACGTTAACACTAAATTGATAACAACAGGCACTATCCTAATAAGGCACAAGGAATGCACTAGAAGCGAAGTCTACGAGTATTTTACTCAATGAGTCAACTATTCGTACCTACCTACTATCTATATAATAACCTTATAAATATTATATTATTAGAGATGCACTTTTATAACGAATTACCTATGTTTAAATAAGTAAATATTTACATGTACCTAAGTATTGCAAAACTTTAAAAACGGCATAAATTAAAACTACAAAAATATAAAATTCAACCTATCTACGTCAATATATCTACTTAAAACCTAATAAAGTGTTCTATTTAATACAATATTAATTTATTAATCATCTATTTTATACAAATACGTTCACTTAACAACCAGTGAACTAATTTGTACAAAACAAATGGATTGTGGATATACTTTTTTTATTGGCAAACGTTTACCATCAATATCCATTAAAAACAATACTGACAGGCATGCTGATGCTCGTTCATATCTATATTACCTAATCTCTTTTATAAAATCTAAACTGCTCTACTTCTCTTTCACCCAGTTCATTCTCTTTCTCTTCTAATACTCCCTTTCGAAATTACTCTGGCTTAGTTACTAATACTAGGATAATTTCGAAAAGGAGTATTTCAATTCAAAAAAGGGGGCAACGTGGTGTAAGCTTGGCCAGTACTTGGCTCCATTTTGACCACAACTGGTTGGCTAAGGTCCGCGTGTCGTTCCATCTCATAATGCTTGTCGTGTGATACCATCGGACACTTGTCGTAGTCGTCAGGCGCAGTAGCGTATCGTGGAGGTTCCTCCTGAAGCGCACAAGCTGAATACTTGTCTTCGTGGTCGTGTGTGCGATAATCAAGTTTCTCCTCATGAACATGAGCTTCCATCTGCGGAGAGTGTGCTGCCATCATCGGGTAGTCACGGACACCCAACGGCGGTGGACTACCCTCTCCGTATTCATAAGAATGCCTTGGTACAAACATTTGGCCGTCGTGTCCGTTTAGCACAGTCGTGTACGAATAAGCAGAAGGCTGTGTATTGAAGCCTGGATACCCGCTGCTAGATGATAATAGTTGGTGAGAGGAAAGTTCATAGGAGTGCTGGTACGACCAGGAGTCGGCGGGAGCAGGAAGCCCGTTTTGAGGAAATGCTGGCAGGTTACCACCGATCCCCGAGAATCCGCCGCCTAAAGTTGTAGAGCTTGGTGAACTAGAACCAATGTACCCTGTCTTACGCGGAGGTTCTCGTTTGCGCCATTTCGCCCTTCGGTTTTGGAACCATACCTTTAAATAAAAAAGATTTATTAACGAATTATTTAACGTAAAAATACCATTATAACATTATCGGTTGTTTATTGACCGACTTCAAAAAATAAGGAAATTCTATGTTCGTCTGTGATTACTCGAAGACGGTTGTACCACTTTGTAAAATTCTTATTTGTTAGATAAAGTTGCTCCCACTGTCATCAGGTCAGGATCTGATGAAGTGATCCCAGAAAAATCGAGGAAACTCTTTAAATATGAAAGGCACACTATGAGTCGTGCATTTACTCTCAAAAAGCACGAATGGGAAAAGGTGCCGAATCTATACTAATATTATAAAGCTGAAGAGTTTGTTTGTTTGTTTGAACGCGGTAATCTCAGGAACTACTTATCTGAATTGAAAAATTATTTCACTGTTGGATTTGGAGTTGGAGTTTATGGTACAAACTTCAAAAGTTTATATATATTTAGTTGTTGTACCGATGAGTATTATTTCTCGCTTTTTAGTTACTTTGTTTTTTGAAGGTGCTGTTTTTTTTAAGTTTTTTATCTATTGGTTACGAACCTGTACTCGTGATTCTGACAAGTTGAGTTTGAGAGCCAGCTCTTCTCTCGCGAAAACATCGGGGTAGGGCGCGCGTTCAAACGCTCTCTCTAGCTCCTCCAATTGATATGCCGTAAATGTAGTCCTGTAAACAAATAAATATTGCAATAAAAAAATTAGCTTTAAAAATCTATTATTTCATACGAATAATTTTGAAAATATTTAAACGTCGTGAGGTCACCATTCAGGACTTAACAAACGGAAAAAAAAAATCAAATAGAAGTCAACAAAAAACTGATCTAAGTCGACGTAAATGACAATAAGAACACACTTAATAAAACCATGCGCGAAGACGGCAGGTAGAAGCTCTATCTAGTAGGTAAAAGAGCTGCAAATATCAGACGACGTATGCCATAAATTGAGAGCTCCACTTCAAAAACAACTTGCCTATAATATTCCCAATTATACATTCACAAATAAATTTATTCTTATCACTCCGGTCTCATCTGCCATCTGACGCGTGCAATATGGCTGCGGGCCCGCGCACGCGCAGAAATTGATTGAGCGTGAAACGAAATTCACCCCCGTTGCGCGCGAGCACCTCTAATTGCCTGCCAATTGACTTTAAACTTATAGTGGCGTTGTGTTATTAATTGTTTCACCACGTTTTAAATGATAGGTCGGTACTTTATATTGTTCTTGGTTTATTTATTGTAGGTCTATCAAAAACAATTTGATTTTATGGATGGCGCAAATATTGAAACATATCTGTCTTCATTCGTGATTCCGTATGCTGAAATTATTATTTTTTTATCAGCTCCTCATAATTATTTAAATGGTGAAATATAGAGAAATGAACCGTATTTCATGTATCAGGTTTAAGATATTTTTTTTTTGTTTAAATACCAACAACTAATATTATTAATTTTAGAAAGATTTGAAAGCAAGTAAGTATAGTCTGAATACTAGCAAAGAGTTTAACTACTTTATTTAGTAAGTGAAATGGATCCACAAAAACTAGATTCAAGTACCACAGCTTCAACCCACCGACACTAGAGGCATAAGTTTAAACTGCATAATAGTTTAATACTTATCTACATAGCGATCATTGAGATGGTGTTGCAACTACATTCATTAACCGTCATATCCCTCCATTCACGAGATCGTGAGATAAGGCAATTGACTCCCCGCAGTCATACGGGTAATTAATCTGAACGTACATGTCGCTACACAACTTTAGATATTATTCTTTGACACCAGCATCAAGTGTTTGTAAAGAAAAGGGTACGCCCGCTGAGGTTTTCGTCTTATGTATATGGGTGTCGGGTCGTAATGAATTGAATTTATACTTTTATCTTATCAGATCTGGGGGCCTGGACAAAGACATATTCGAATAGCGACGTCGTTAATAAAAAAAAATATAGTACCTAGAATTTGACGTTTATGGTGGAGACCATAGACATTTTTTATTATTTTGCGAAGGATTAGTACGGCGTTATCGAATTCGCCACGGAACTAATGTACCTACCTTGTCTAAACCGCCTGATGTATCTAACTGTGTGTATTGTGATGTAGTTATAGGTACTACGCCCATTACTTATAAACGAGTTTTTTTTTATTATAATGTGCTCCAGGATTTGGGCTGGGGAGGGTCTTTACGCTTAGCCCTCATAACAAAATCCTGAATCTACTATAAGAGATAAATGTAAATCGCTCGCGCGACGTGGGACGGGATGTAACCCCTAACCCGTCACCCTGAAACCGCTAGTAAATGCCCTTATTTAATACTACAGTTATGTCCTGTTATATCCAAATGGTCGTCGTAACTACCGACATTCACTAATCTTTAGCATTAGCTGAGTTGGAAAATTGAAACAGGAAGCAATATTTATTGATACCTAATGAAATATTTTAATCAGTAATATATTAACACTAAAATGCTACAATTTTAATTAGATAGATCCGATTAATTACAATAAATACCCACTTAACCAACTTCTATTTTTTATAATTGATATACATCAAGGATATAATCAAGGTTTATACAAAGTCTAAGCCGTTAACAAAAAAAATTAACGAGGCTTCAACAACCTTTTAGACTTACCTACTAAATTTAAAAAATATAAAACTGTGATCAAATATCGTGCATCACGCCATATGTTATTTATCACAATATGAGAATCATCGTATTAGTTATGCAAATAATAAACTAGGGGTGCCATCCTATGATACTTTTGAATATCGCTATTCGGGGGACCGGCCGGCCCACCTGTGACACGGCACGTGTCGGCACATGTGGAACAAACCAATCGTAAACATAAACAATATAGGATTATAATTTACGAATTCTTCAACACTTTGTTATAAAACTTATCAATTAGACTACTCTACTTATACTTCAAAATGTAATAAATTCTTATAGCTTTTTAAAAGGTTTATATCAAAAACCGTTGAAAACCAATCAGACTACTCTACTTATACTTCAAAATGTAATGAATTCTTACGAATACATACAGATTTTTAAAAGGTTTATAACAAAAAATATTGAAAACCAGAGACTTTCGTAGCGACACCCTCTACGAAGGCGCTACGAAGTCGTTTGTAGCACAATGTCTAAGATTCTTTCAAAAGAAAAAATGAACTTATATTTATTTAAGTTATGTCGTTGTTGTTTGAACTTCTCATAACTAGGTGTTATTACTTAATGAAAAAGTAGTAGAAATACTTTAAGAAATTCGGTAGGTTTGTAATCTTGATAAGAGTGGGTATACTTAGTTATGGGCAGAACTGAGAACAAATGAAAGTAGTTATCAATCAATGTTCTGTTTTTCGATTTAAGTCTATCTAAACTGTTAAATTAAACAATTGCAAGTCTTGTACATACCTGGTTTTCTTTTTCTTGATGCCATTATTGTCATTCTTCTTCTTTTCACTCTTCTTGGTAGTAGTAGGTGGTGGCGGGGGCGGCGGATGTGGCGCGGTCGCTGACTCTACTGTCTGCAGTAGAAGCGGCTCCTCTTTGCGCTTGTGGTCAGGGCCGGCGAATACCGGCAGTTCATCCCGATACTGCAGCTCGCTGACATCGCCCACCACGACCTGCACATGCCGATCTTTGCCGAACTCTCCGAACATGTGCTCTTCGAAGGTAGGCTGCTCCATGCCCACAGGCTCGAAGGCGCACTCGTAGCGCGTGCCGGGCCCGGCGCTGTCTCCGCACACGTACATATAGCCGTCGGTGGCGGGCGGGTGCGGCCCCGCTACCTCGGCGCCCACCTCGCTCGACTCCGTCGCGGCGGCCTGCCTGCCGCTGCCGATGCGCTGCTCTGCTCGACCTCCTCGAACTCGCCGCACAGATTTATCTACTCCGATATTAAACAATTTGCTTCATTTAGCCAAGCCCTCGGGATCGACGAACGCTCGCGCCGTTCGTATCCTCGTGTCCGTCCCGGTTAAATGGCTTTAATCAACTTTAACGAACTAACCGAATTTGCTCTACGGTTGGTCAATTTATATTACCATACTACATCTCTCGACGTAGGTTTTGAACCAATGAGTAGTGCGTCCGAGAGTGTCGAGCTCGGGCGTGCGAGTGCTAATATAAGTCGTAGTGTAGTGTAGGAGGGAAGAGATTTGATTGAGTAGAGCGGGCGCTTACGGCTTTGTTGCGAGTGTGTGGGGAAGCCAATCGTAGTGTGGTGTGGCCACTCCCCTGGCGCTACAGCGCGGTCCCCTCTCGGCATCGCACCCTCGTCGCGCTGCTGCGGCGGCGCCGTCATCAGCGCGCTGCCCGCGCGATATGCGGGATTCCCACAAGCTCTTTGGATATTTGTTTGTATCAATGCTATTGTAGGGCCGAACGCCCACATCATTTTTTGAAAGTCCATAATACTTCATTGTAAATCCGTATCAACACCACTCATATGTCTGTTGCATGATTTATTGCCGTGGGAAAACATATCACTTTCATATTAATCGTAGGTAATAATAAAATGTCTAATATTAAGAAAGTATTTTACACAGATACGATCATAAGGAGCTCATATTTTCCTTACCTACACATTCTTCAACTTGATGGCCGACACCAATAATATTGTCATTTTTTAAATCTTAAGTTAATATTAATTAAAATAAGAATAATTATTCCCTAAAAGATAAGTACTGATATAAATGCTAATACGACCGACCGTTAGGCCAGAAGTACAGTAGCACGGTGAGACGATGCAGCTGATTCGAATGCGCAGCGCACCGGCCAGCGACGCACGCGCACTGATGCCGCCGATCGACGCCTTCATCGCTTAATTATTAATTAACAGTTATTGCTGGGTATTATTAATAAAACATTCGCCCTGACTATTGGCACTTAGATTAGCGCCGAGGGAGTAATGGCGCATTTCAACAATTTCGGTTGTTATTTAATTGAAGTCAATTTAGATGATCAGAGTCTATTTAGGTTGGTGCTGGCGCTCGCCAGCGGGATCTCTGCTTCATTGGGCTTATTGGTGACTTTCAGACAACACGAATTGCACTCGCTGATGCACTTCTCGTCGCATTTGCAGTTTGTTTGACTTGATCAAAGTGGGTCATGGACGTTTTCACAATTCAGTTATGACGCGCGTGTTAAAAGGACTGTGCTTGAACTCATTGACCATCTTATAGAGTTTTACTACAAATAATATCGTGATTTGTAATATAATCTGATCTCTATAGTGTTATGTGTAAACGAGGATATGAAGTGCTTCTACAAACGTTGCGTGTTGTGTCCAAGGATGCCGTGTGCGGTCTTTGGGGCGGTGATTCCGTGACGGCTGAAATGAAACGCCGCGCCCCGGCCCATTTACGCCTCCAAGCCAAATGTAAAAAAAACTATAGTGCAGCTGTTATATACTTATACAGTACGAATAGGATACTAAAGATTTCAGTGCTTATGTTTTCAGGTATGTTTTCTGCTTAGATAAGTATCTATAAATGTTATCGTAGCTACGTTTTCGTAACTTAGTTATATTTCAGTTATTATTTTGACTAGAACGTGCAGTGTATAGATAAATAAATTAAAGCTCATTGTTTACATACCAAAGAAGTTCTCTTAGGAAGCAGTGGCCTAGAGACCCTAGAACACCATTTCCTACTCTGATAAAGCTATTAGGAATCTGACTCCAAGAGATTCGATAATACGTGTAGTTATAATACTTTTTAAATCAACTTACCATAAATAGTTAAAATAAATTATATTTAACATAAGCAGACGCCTATTCCAATGTATGAAAATCATATCCTTGTATTAGTATTTCGCAATGTTTAAATTAAAGGCTTATTTACAAAATAGTGTGGCATTATTGTTCTATTTCCTTTTTGTAGGTCCCGAGCCCCGACACAATATTTTATATATATTAAATGGTTTTTCATGAAAAGTAGGCCTACTCCGTTTCTTTAAAACGAAATGAAGAGTACGGAAGTAAATGTTAAAGACCCGATCTACTATATAATAAAATAACTTTCGATTTGTTGGAGATATCAATCTAAAAACCGGATCGTTTTTCGATTATATACTTAAAAATATAAATAGGTACGTCAAAAACATACATAATTAGATACCGAAATCCCTAGTAAGTAGGTACGTAATGTAATATCCGTTTAAGTAACCGTGAAAATATGTGGCCGAACCAACATAATACCATGTACATGGGATTAAGTGGTCTGAAGGTTTTCAATAAGTTTTCCATTTCTGATAAATTCATTACCATAGGTATTATTATCAGTAATTTTGTAACCATTTTTCTTATAGATAGGTACAGTAATAATACACACTCTCAGCCGTCTTTCTCTCATCATCATCATTGTTATCAAAATAATAATTTCAATACCTGTACCTACCTGAATAAGATAAGATAGATTATATACTTTACGAACCTAACGTAGATAGATACTACATTATTATGCGGCCTATCTAATGTCCTGTTATCTGGTTCAACTTCATCGTTTCGACTAGGTACTATTTTGTCTTTTTCATCTATAGGTATCGATCTAAACGCAAATCTCAAGAGCGGCGAGAAAGAGTTGTTGTTCTTTTTAAAAAAGGAAATGTTGAAGCCTGTCGAAGATGTAGAGAAAATTCTGAAAAATTGCCTGAGATTACTTATTCTCATTTTTCTTTTCCGAATCCGCGGCTTCGCCTGCGTTCTTTTATAAAAATCAAACTTGATGCAAGCGGAGATAAGATGCTAAAGAATTAAAATCGCAAAGAAATATAGGCATTAGAAAGAAATAGTTTGTACGTCGTACCATGTCGTGGCCTTAGGTATATGAATACATACCTGACAAACTACAAAATATGTACTTTTTTTCTAATACCTATATTTCTAGGCGAATGCCTATGTGAGTAGAATCGTACCCACCTCCATGGCAAAGGTGTTTCAAATGCCAATTTTTACAATATATTTGTATGTGTCTATTCAGTTATGGCAGTAAGATGCTGCAACCATTACACCATGAAACTCGAAAGATTTTTGAAAATATCCGCTCAGATAGTTGCATAAATTGTCCCGCCCCGTCCCCTCCTTTATCTTTTAAACCGTGTGATTTAAAAAAATGAAAAAAACACAAATGAAACGCTAAATAAATACTTTTAACTAAAATTATTTTCAACATAATATACCGTGTTTAAGTTATTCTCAACAAAAGGGCGTAAGTGCCATGAACATACGCTCTATTGTTGCTTTACCTCATCAATGGCGGCTAGTTAGAAATCACATTTAAAGTAAATTATATGCAGGGAAAATGTGTCTCGTAATTATGTAAATAACTATATGGTTTTGTTAGGTAACAAGGCATGTAACAATGGTATAAAGTTAGCATCTTCGTTACTATTCATATTTGTATGTCCATCTGAACATCTTATGGACATCTATCCAAAAGCATATTATCAACTTTAAAAAAATCTAATTACTAAGTATTTAAATTTTTTTAAATGTAGGTACTCTTTTGTTATGGGTGTTAAAATATAACTTCGCCGTCCTCGTATATCACAAAATCGAATCAAATTTGCTACATCTTCTAAATGATGGAAAATAATAAGAAAATGTGTATTCAATTATACTTACATTTAACTACAACCTGAAAATCTGACGTTTTAAAAATCGGTCGAGTTGTAAATCTGACAAGTTGAAAATATGTCGAGTTGAAAATGAGGGTCTGTCCTTTTGTTGAGGTTTCTTGTTTATTTGCCGCGATATTAAAGTAATTTTCGTTGTTTATTAAGCGTTATTTTAATATTTATCTTTTTTGTATTTTTGGCCATACGGTTTAAAAAAAGGGTGTACTTTGGATAGTTATTTCCTGAAATATTCACTTATCAACGCAATTATATAAATTATACTCATAACAATTTATAAATAACGTTGATGTTTGAGGGCCCCATATAAATATTTATTTTCTGTATTTAACTATCAGACTATACTTTTACAAAACACCTATACTCCAAATTTCACCAATATACATCTGTGACATACATTTTGTCAACCCTACCTACTTTGAAAACTTAGTAGTTACCTAACTAGTAGTAATTTGGACTCAATACATAATAGGTACTATTCTCCCCTTCTATTCCTGCTGCCTACTACTTTAAGTAAGATCGTCTGAACTCCAACACCACTCATTTACTTAAGGAAACACGAAACAATTACTATTAATTATAAAACTGATGATCTATTGCTTTCTTCTTATGTGTCATGTCTTTTTTAGGGTTCCGTAGCCAAAATAGCAAAACGGAACCCTTATAGTTTCGCCATGTCTGTCCGTCCGTCCGTCTGTCCATTCGTACGTCCGTCCATCCGCACCTTTGCTCAGAGACTATTAGTGCTAGGTGGCTCAAATTTTGCATGGATACACATATTGAAAGGGTAGCTATGCAGGATACATCATATACTATCCATCTTGTCAAAAACTGTGTTTGCTTGAAGAGTTACTTCAACCGTAAGTACGTCTACTTACCCGCTACAGCTAAAAAGTATCAATACAGCTAAAATTTTTTAGGATACCTCTTTTATATGTAAAGTGGCGGTGTGATTCTTTTTTCTTACCTACCCCATCGTGTGGTTTAAAAGACCTATCATTAGATAGGTCTTTTAAAAACGTTTAGGGGTTGGAAAGACGATTTTTAGATTTATTGATACGTTAGTAAAATAATAAGCTTCAAAGTGCAAATTTTTGTTAGAGTCAAGTGTGGTGCCAGTAAATAGTAGTCTTTATGTTTTATTCGGCAACAACTTCAAAATGTTTAATATGTTTTGGTTATTCTAGGTATATTATTTTTTGCTTTTAGTTGCCTTGTATTTATTTTTGAAGTCGGTAATATTTTTTAGTAAAAAAGTTTTTTATTTCTTACTTTTTAGTGGGTTGGTTTGTAATTCACTTAAGTTACAATAGGCTTATGTCAACTGCTGAAATCCTATTACATAATATTACTTGCACCGATGCAGAGCCGTTAATTGTTAAAGAGTTCACTATCAGCTCCATTACATTGTGTAATAGTGGTATGACGAGAATAAAATGCTACTCAATACCATATTATAGTAACTGAATCGCAAACTGTGAAATAGTGAATAGTCCGCTAGTCATTTGTGGTCTTCATCATCAGTTCCACTTCACTAATTGGTGGTTTTTAACAGTAAATGCACGAATTACTTTGAAATATACCTACATTGTGCGTGGCCCGACATGCACTTGCCCGGTTTTTTAGTTTATTTTAAACTCAAACACAATTGTTTAAATTGTTTATTGTGTCAATGTATTCTACTAGATTTTGTTCACTTAACAAAATAAGAATTTTTTCAGTCCTAAGTATATTCTTTACATAATATAAAACAAAGTGATTTCCCGCTGTCTGTCCCTGTGTACACTATCATTCAGATCATTTCTTCCGGGTGGCTTGTAGGTAGGTATATACATATCTATACCCATATATTAAAATCAATGTTTGTCTGTATATCCTCTATGCGCTCCGAAACCATTGATCAGATTGTGATGAAATTTCAGCAGAATGTTCTGGTCAAGCGGCCAAGCCGGCGAGTGTTCCTGGCTTTAAAAGCCGCAGCTAAGCGTGGCTGAGTTCAGCTAGTTATTATACAAAGTCCTCCGCCGCGTCTACCTGTCTGTCTGTATGTTTGCGATAATCTCAATAAATAACTACTGAACGGATTTTCATACATATATCTTTAAATATATAATACGTACAGCAGTACGTATGTATGTCACTAAACTTACTCCTAAACAGCTAGACTCATTTTGACGACATTGTTGTTATGTGTACAGATTGAGACAGGTGGAGATAACTCCGTGCAAAGCCGATGCTGGCCGCTAGTGTAAAATGAATAGATACCTACGTAGTAAAGAAAACTCCTTACGAGGTAGGAGTGGGTCGCTAGTAGATAATGTTATATACCTACCTGTAAACTTCTTAACAAACCGTTTATCTTACGCAAAATTCATTCTAGCTTTATATTCTTTAACCAGCTTCAAGAAAAATGGTTCTCTGTTTGACCCATATATGTTCGCGATTTTCTCATAAATTACTGATCCGGTTTGGATGAGATGTTCATTGCTCGGTAGTATTTTTCTGCAAAGGTTAGTGTATAAAACGTTACCCTAAGTTAAAGACATTAGAGCTATAGACTATAATAAAATTATAGTAGTAAGTCACCGTCAAGTAACCTTTATTTTTTTTCTTGATTTTACAACACTTAACATTTGCCTTGATTTTCAGTCGGAGTCAGGACATTATTCTTAAAAAAGTTATTTTAATAATAGTGTAGTGCAGTGCGTAGTAAGTAGCTAGCCGATCTATCAATTTAGATTTTTGTATTTAAACATTAAAATGGCAAGTCGTCTAGCATATACAGGCATGCTAGACGACTTGCCATTTTGCCACCATACATATAAGATATAATCACTTGTCCTGACTAACGGACTGATTCATCAACGCAGAGTTAAACCGATACAAATCTAAAATGTTGGCAGTTGATGCCTTTTATGTTGAAGGCACTAAGAAAGGTTTTTTAGAAATTCGTGCCCTAAGGGGGGGGGAGTTAGAGTTTGCAAGTTTGTATTATAGTTTTGAAGTTAGATCGGTGAAATTTTGTATTTAGCTTTTTCGTTTAAAATAAAGAAATACGTGTTTCAGCGTTTTTGCAAAATCAACCCTTAAGGGGGGTAAAATAGGGGTTGCAAGTTTGTATGAAACTCCGTCAGTATTGAAGTTAGATCTATGCAATTTCATATTTGGCTTTTTGGTTTAAAATAAATTATCACGTGTTTTAGAGTTTTGTTCGAAGGTAAAAATCAACCTTTAAGGGAGTAAAATCAATTACGCGGGCGAAGCCGCACGCGACAGCTAGTAAATTATAAATTAAAAAAACGTTTGTTCGGCCGCATTCCGAGTTTATGCTGTTCGGTTCGGTTTAATATATCTTTAATGTCTCTATTGTTACAAAAAGTATTTTTTTATAAACTACCATATGCACCACTCAAAAATGTTACTTTTAGTTGTTTTTAGGGAGTACCAATAGGTATGCAGTAGGTACCCATAGGTACTTAATAAATAAATTAATTGTCAACCAGACTCTATAATTTTAAAATAAGCTATATTGAAATACATTGCAAATATAAGAGAACATCGTAACATTGTCATTGAGGAGTGGAGATTGCCCCACTGACAAGAGCATAGCTCTTAAATATAATGAACATTGTTAAATAAATTTCGCAGGTCATGTATTGTCGATCTGTTACACTCTCTATCTCTATAAAAGTATGTACGTATATCTACAAAATTTTCCAGCTATAGGATCGGCCACTTCTAACAAGGCAGGATTACCTATATTGATGCTCATTGTAATAGCTGAGGCATAATTTTATTTAGTTTAAATAATTTTTAAATAATTATTATTTAAATTAAATATTATACAGTCATAAATATATAGATATATATATAGTATTCACTTTTTTGTGGTATTTTAATTTTATTATGATACCATAAAAAAGTGAATACCGAATCTTCTAGTAAATATAAGAAAAACCATATTCAACAACTACTTTTGTTGAACATTTCTTACTTTTCACAACTTTGAGGTTTTATACTCTATTTTTATGAAATGATTAACAAGCAAACATATCTACGGCCTGGCCTAAAAAGCCACAATACCGAATGTAAAGCAGGAAGAATGAAGCAGGATCGCCTGCGCATTGCTGTCCCTGTTTATAAAAATATTACCGAGTTTACATTTTTTATATTAGAACAATGAGAACACTCCTTTTACCCGTCACTACTGCAGATCCTCGATGAGTTCTGACAAACTTACTTACTGACTGTGTTCGGTGAAGTTGTCCATAAAATCAACTTCGTAGCGCCGTGCTATGAAATTAGTTATTATAATATTATGGTTTTCCACCAATCAAAAACTAATATTATAAATGTGAAAGTGACTCTGTCTGTACGTTACGTTTTCACGCTTAAACCGCTAAACCGATTAAGATAAAATTTGGTATGAAGATAGCTTCCAAGAAAGAATATAGGATACTTTTAATTGCGACAACCGACATCCACGCGGTTGTAACCGCGGGCAAAATCTAGCAAGCTTTATCTAAGTTAAAGGGCAATAGTCAACATTGTCCTACGCTAAATCCAAAACTCTTTTACGGTTTGTATACGTACTTTTTGAATTCTTACTTTAAAAAATATCTCGTAACACTGCCGATAACAGTTCTAGTTTAATTTGTGTCCAGTAGGTAATGGCATGTTTGTAAAGTCCTCAGCGAAACAACGTTTGTACCCAAGTGCAAGGTAACATGATTGTAATAGATTTTTACTAATAATAGGTACTTACTTTGCGTGCTATTTTGACTAACATTACTAATGCTGACAAATTTTGATTAGAAAATCTATGCTAATATTGTAAAGCTGAAGAGTTTGTTTGTTTGTCTGTTTGAACGCGATAGTCTCAGGTCCGAATTGATTTTTTTTAACTGTTGGATAGCCCATTTATCGAGGAAGGCTATCACGCTACGATCAATAGGAGCGGAGCAGCAATGAAAAATGCTGCAAAAACGGGGAAAATTTACGCAGACGAAGTTGCGCGGGTCAGCATGAGCAGTCATAGATAAACTGTGATTATACTCACATAAGTACTCGGCTTTAGGCTCGTCTACTAAATTAAATTCGATCAGATATCGAATTGTACTTAAATTTATATAACAAGGTTGAGGAGAAATTGTTACCTAACATTTGTTATGAGAACTGAAAAAGGTGAAAAAAACCATAGACTCGAGATTTCAAACTCCAACAATTAGTGCTGTAATCATAACTATTCGCATGTTAATAAAATGAGTGAACGTATAACAGTCGGCTTTATAGTAGGTATAAAACATTTTACATTACAATGATTCAGGCAACGTAGGTACCTACTGAGTACATCCAAGTTAATGGACAAAGCCCCTCAGTTGCATAGCTACATATTTAAGAGTTACTGGGTATATAATGATTGCATTATGATACAAAAAGCGTGTGTATGTACAGTGAGTCATGTGACGGGTGACGCGGCCTACGCTTCACATAAAATCTCTCTGGCGACGGCAGCGCGACGCAGAATCTGCCGCCCGCTCAATTGAACTAAATTACTTTAATTGACTTCAATTGAAATGACCTCGCGCACCGGCTCCCGACTCCCGCTCCTAGTCTGACACTTTTACATCTATCTTTTTTGGAGCTGACATAAAAGCTCTAAGATAAATTTCATTGCCCCTAATAAAAGTGGCCATTCGGTTGTCACTACAGTATCCTGTATGTTTAATGTTTTGTATCTACGTATGACGCGCTGTTTTTTTGTTGTTCTCGATTCTTAATAAAATACGAAGATGCCTAGACTTACTCATTACAATTGATGCAGTCATTTATTCTTGAATACTTTATGTTACTTTACATTATCCTTATATTCTGATGTTGGTATGAAACTAGAAATGAATAGCAGTAGATAATAATACCTAAATCATTCACTTAAAATTATATCACATCCAAATAAGATATTTACTAAAACTTTTAACTTAAGCTCCTACATTCTTATTTTCTTATTTGAAAACTCGTAGTTAATAGACTCGTGTTTTGTATAATACTGTATTAGATCAATTCCATCTTTAGAAAGAGACTTTCATATTTGTAGATAATATTAGATAATGATAATAATAGGTACCTACTAAGCACTACAGATATGATTAACTGAAAGTAGTGCAAACCTAAACATAATGAGTATAGACCTTGAGATCACAACAGAATATAAACAGATACACATGATGACGGTATGTCATTAAAAAGACATCACACATTTTGGCACGTGTTCTATCCGGTGCACAATTGGTCTTAATTAGGAAATAGCCGCGCGGGACGCAGACGCTGATGTCGCTACCGTCTTCAACCGATATGAGCGGCATTCATAAATGAAATAATACATACAATTATTCATCAACACTTCTATTTAAAATAAAATTACATTATTCAGTACATTACTCGACGCTGTAAATAACTCGGTAAATCGTAAAACTCATATCATGGGTATAGATTGTGCTATAAGTATCTACTTAATAATTCATTAGGTTTTTTTCTGTGTTAGCACTTATCGAAACTTAGCCATTAATAAATGAAGCAAAACAACATGAAGTCCATAAATAGCACATTACCGACGTATTACCCAATAGATGTATCTAAATATATTATTAAAAATACATATTAATATATATACAATTAAACTAAGTATTCAGTTTCAAAACTGCAGCAAAAAAGCCCAATATGATTGTGAAAACTCCGTTTACTTACTTCTTTTTAGTAGGTTTCTTTTTCTTTTTTTCTTTGTTACTTCCCCAATTGAAATACGATTTTAGCTCCCTGCCCGTGCCAGCATTAGGTTCCTCTACCTCACGAGGCTCTTCGCTCGTATCTTGAATGCGGTATACTTTGTTAGCGCCGAAAACAATGCTTCTTCGTATATTTTGCCGAGTACTCTCAAGTACTTCTTTATCTATCTCATCGTCGGTAGCTGGTATAAGTATTGCATCTTCCTGAAACCTCAAATGTTTTGGCTCCGGAATATCAACTTTATCAACATCTCTTGACTGGCCGGGTTCATTAATAATATTTCGTTCTGTGATAATTTGATCCTCTTGGTATTCTTGACAATAAATTTCTTTTTCTTTGGATTCGTCAGATGATAATTGAGACCTAGATACTAAATCGTCACTTATACAACTGAATTGAAGCGAAATAGATCGTGCTTTTTTTCGTCTAAAGAATTTTAGCATATTTAGCTCATCTATCGGTTGATTTGAATCAGAATCAACGCGCTCTTGGTATGATGATATTGGTGCCCCTATACATGTGTCTGCCACTTTTCCTTGGGCGTATTCGTCAGCGTTGCTGTGAATGGTAGCTAGTTGGAACTCTTCCATTTGCATATTCGAACCAGTTTGACAGGCAACTTCTGTAGAGCAGGGGGCAGAAGCCACTATTTTTTTTATTTCCAGTTCAGCAAAAGCAGATATTCTTTCTGAATATAATTGATCAAAGTCTTCAGTAACAGGTTCTTCATTCTTCTTCTTTTTACGTCTAAATCTTAAAAATAGCAAACACTTGCTTAGAAATTTTTTGCATGCATTTTTTTTCACTTTTTTATCTTCACAAGCATACAATTCTTGCACGCCTCTTAAAAAATCCTTACCAACACCCATGTCATGGGGAGACCGCATAATAGAGTCCAAATATAAACTGAAAAACAAACAAAATATAGAATTAGTGGTTACTGGGATAGTATTACCTAAAGACTAAATATGGAACTCATTTACCAACGTGTCACAATATCATAATACGTTACCTAAAGCCAATTAACCACTAGGTACATACTTAAACAATATAATTTGCGTCATGAAAAAGTCTACTTTAACTATTTACTTTTCAACAAACACCTCTAAGAATTTTATAAACAACGTGAACCTCTGGAACGCCCAAGACATTTATTTTTTAAAGATAACTAACAATGTGGGTCCCACTTTACTAGGAATCCTGTTAACCCCTCTAGCTAAACTCAACGGCTTGTGTTAGGAGTGGGCTTTGAAGGATTCGAAACCGCGACCCTATCGACATTAAGATGGAAGCAAAACCACTAGCCATTGTAAATTTATTGTATTAAAATTATTGACTAGTCTGTGACTCAGCGGCGACCGAACAGATCAGTGTGGTTAAGCATCGCTTCAAATGTCGGTCCATAGATGGGTGACCAATTCATCATTTTCGAAACTTTTTACGCACCTTAAGCCGTCGGTCCGGCGCCTAATCTCCCTCTGGGCATGTCGAATAACCGTCCTGGATCCCTATCGTACTATGAGACTGACGGAATAAAGAGTAGGTACATTTGCCTGGGCACTATAATATTACCTGTCTAGTTCGTTAGTCACTGATTGATCGCCCGAAATCGATTAAGAGATTTAATTTGTCTTTTTTCTTCTATAACAAATAAATATTACTAACACATTTTCAGCAGCGTCAGTATATATGAAGAACGCGTCGGAGACCTTGGGCACGCATCGTTTTAGCCAGTAGTGAACAGTGTACAGCATAGTCAGTAACACAGCCAGGAACGTGACAGCAGCAAGGCAGACGTTGTGACGGAAACCAGCAGCTGCACCGCAACTGAGACGATCTTCATCGTATATGTCTATGAAAGTGGGATCAACTAAGTATTTTCTTGTATCTTAGTAGTTTCAAGTCGAACACACAGAATACCGAAATATATCTCAAAATGGTTTAATTTTGTTTTTTTTTAAAAACGACTCCTGCAGTATTATACCAAGCCCTGTGTCGCGGGGTACTTTACAAACATACAAGTCACGGACACAAATTACACCCAGACTCGGAACAACAATTTGAGGATTACACAAAGTGGTGTCCCGTGTGGGAATCGAACCCACGACCTCCTGCGTAGCAGTCGGATACTCTCCCACCGCTTTAGTTAAAATAGGATAGATATGGAAATCACCTGAAGCTTTTTGGGGAAATTACTTGACTGGCCTGTTGGTCTAGTGGTTAGTGACCCTGACTGCTAAGCCGGAAGTCGTGGGTTGGATTCTCACCCAGGATACTAGTATAGTATTATATTATCTGTGCCCAGGATAAAACTTTGTGTGATGAGCACGATCATTTATTTTGTGTCTGGGTGTAATTTATCTATAATATGTATGTATTTAGAAATATATAAATATGTTTATCAGTTGTTTGATTGCCATAGTACAAGCTCTGCTTAGTTTTGGTTCAGATGACGTTGTGTGAATTATCGCAAGATATTATTATTATTACTATTAACTATTACCTACCAGTAGCCACACTGATGTACCTACCATAAGAACCACAATTGGGCACTCCGTCGCAGGCGCAGAGCGAGTCGATACAGACGCGCGCGCCTGACACCTGACACTCGAGGTGTTCTGCTCCGCACCTCGCGTCGCTGTCCAGCAGAGTGATCGCTGGTGTCACCACCACCGTCATTCGCCTCAACTACATCATCAATTACTTACAAGCACTGACCTCTATAGTACTGGTAGGTACGCGGGACTGGCTACCTCGTACAAAGTTACAGCAATTTCAAATTAAATGGAAAAAATCTGATGTAAGTCTTGTTGTTGTTTACGGTAGCCTATCCCATTGTACAGCATACTAGTACTACCTAATAGAATAGAGGCCAGTGCTTACGAGTATTATTCTGATCTTAATTTTACTGTCTATGTAAATATGTAAAAAATTACCAGATAAAACAATATTCAAACAGTAAAAATCGTGGGAGGTATTAACAAACCAGGCAAGAGCATGTCGGACCATGCTTAGTGTAGGGTTCCGGAGCCGTTTCCGTAGGAAAAAATCCGATTTCAATAATTGCACCAGCAGAAGAGCGTATGTTCATGGCACTTACGCCCTTTTGTTGAGAAACGTAGTTATGCAACTTTCGGATTATTTCCATAAATATACACTTAATAAAAAAAAATATGAGAAACCTTAAACTGTTTTAAAAGACCTGCCGAATAATGTACGACATGTGGATGTTGGCTCAAAAAAAATCTGCTTTTGTTACATTAAAAATATTTACATTTATTATTTAGCTATCAAACTAAGTAGCGGCTACTACAAGACACCTTTTCACCAAATTTCATGAATATTAATATATATCATTGAGTAAAACGCCTGTGACATACGGACGGACGGACAGACAAGACAGACGGACTGATGACTATAAAGTTACCAATAAACTATAAGGGTTCTGTTTTTGCCATTTTGACTCCGGAACCTTAAAAACAGGCCCTTTACCGAAAAGAAAAGTAAGTAATTGTAATAACTAACGGTAAAGTTGGAGATCGAAAGAACAAGCCTAGAGGAGTTGAAGAGATAGACGAATCTATTGGAAGTCTCGTTGAAGTCGCAGAAGTCCAGCAGTGGAGGTCCTATGTATTGGTTCAGGTAACGCATAGCCATACGGTCGTGTATCTACAACCAATGATGTTGGTTTTAGATTAAGATGGATCTAAAGCTCAAAAGCTAATCTGAAGCTCTTGTAGGTATAACATGATAAAATTTGACTAACGGCCGGTCTATCTAACTTATCTACCCTTAACTGTCTGTTAAAATAGCTTACTCGAGTAGCGAAACTGAAATTTGTGCCGTCGATAGATGACCGGCCCTAAGAGATTAAGATTGATTTGATTAGATTAAGATTGGGGCTAAAAGTGAGTTCTCCTATGAGTCTGTGCTTTTTAGTGTTTTCCTTGATAAAAATTACCCAGGGTTAGTCATGTTATTTTTTTTCAAAGGTTAATAGTAATGTGGGGTGGTGGGTCCCACATTACTATCAATTCTGCTAACTCAATTATAGTTAAGCTAAGCTTAAACAAGATTTGTGTTTGGAGTGAGTTCACGTCGGTAGTATAAAGGTAGGTATTCAAACCGGCGACCTCACCATTGCAAGTCCGATGCCTTAGCCATTAGGCTACCGCAATACTCATGTACTCATACTACTACTTTAAATACCTAACAGCAGTGCCGTAACTAGGGCGGTGCCAGCAGTACCCAGGCACAAGGCTGTACTTTGTGTCCGTGACTTGTATGTTTGTAAAGTCCCCTACGACACAGGGCTTGTACCCTAATGCGGGAGTCGTCTTTTTTTTTAAATAAAAAGAAAGGCGTGCCCTGGAGGGGTGAAGAAATGACCATCAGGACCAATACCAATGGCGACGTTATGTAAGCTCGCACCGGGCTCATAAGAGGCTGGTTACGGCATTGCCTAACAGTATTCCTGATTCTCATAAGTCCTACTCGAAGTTGATAATAATATTTTGGTGTCAGCGATTCTTCTTCAAAGCCCTTCTGAATTCCGTCTGCTCCCGTACGTGAGCAATAACATTATGTAGGTACCTCATCGTCCTGCACTTCCACATGCCGCTGTAACTCCCGCACGCCAAACCTGACAGGTAATTGAGTCGTAGTTATGTGCTTCATTTTTTGCACATGTTGAGGTTGTGCGACGCCTATATCAATCGCATGTAGATACCGCTTCTTACGTCTTTTACTGTGAACATCGAGAAATTAATTTATTTTCTTTTACTTATGTATTTAAAACTTCCTGTAAATAAGATTGTTAAACGCTTACTTAATTCAGTAGGCATTTTCTACACGGCAACCTTAGAGTGGTGGGGAGATTATTATTATTATTATAGCCTCTTTATATCCATAACGAATAACTTATAAAATAATGACGTATTAATATTACAATTTTTTTGTGTATACATAAAACAATAAAATACTAGAATTGATTTATATAAATATTAAATTACAATCACATAATAAATAAGTTCATGTTTAATTAAATTCAAAGCTAAATTTCTAAATGCTAAATAAATTCATATTTTTGAATTTTTTTTAAATTACGAATGCATTTATAAAATAATTATTATTACAGTTCCTAATGAACCCCTAAACGGGTAAAGGCCTCCTCCAATTTTTTCCATGTCTTTTTTTTTCATGGTCCAGTTTTCACCGGCTTTTCTTATTATTTTCATCAACCTCTTTTTTTTGTTGTTGGTCCTTGCCAGGTAGTTACTCTATGTGTCCATTTTTCCTTGTCCATACGTCCAATATGACCCGCCTATTTCCATTTTTGTTTTTGAGAATGTTCCAAAGCATCTATTACTTTTGTTAAATTTCTTATTTCTGCCTTTCTTTTTCTGTGTGTTCTTTGTATATTTAGTAAACTCCTTTCCATTGCTCTTTGACATACCTTTATTTTGTTTTTTGTCTGATTATTGTATATCCATGTTTGGCAGCCATATGTAAGACAGAGTAGTAAACATGAGTCCATTATTTTTTTCTTCAGTATTAAAGGGAGTTTTGATTTTAGGGTTTCTTTATTGCTCCAGAATTCGTTCCAGGCCATGTTAACTCGTCTTTTAACCTCATTTTCGTGTCTTGTCTTAGAGAAAGATACTTGTTGTCCCAGATAAACATAGATTTGAACATATTCTAATATATTGTTATTGGCCCTTATTGTAATGTTGTGGTGGTTCGTCATGACTTTAGTCTTGGAAGCGTTTAGTTCTAGGCCGACCGTTTTGCTTACCTCATTTAGTTTAATGATCATTTTCTGTAATTGAGATGCTATTTCAGAGAAGAGTATGATGTCGTCCGCAAATCGAAGGTTACTGAGGAGTTCCCATTTATATTTATTCCTTTCCTTTCCCAGTTCAGAGTTGTCATTATGCTTTGGAGCACAGTTATAAAGATTCTAGGTGACAGGGGGTCACTCAGTCTGACGCCTCTACCAAAGTTTATATCAAGGCCGTGTTTCTCTAACTTTACGACTTTTGCTTGGTGGGGAGATAAGTGTACCTAAATCAATCACTTGAGTGAAACATATAATTAAAAACCCAAAAAAGGGTTTTGTAAGAAAATTTTGAAGGTAGTCTGAATTAAGTTTTTTTTTAAAGGTAACTAACTAAGCAATGTCGGATTGCTAGTAATGTGGGATCAACTTACAATCCGACATTGCAAGTTACATTTAAAAACAAAAACAAAACTTAATTCAGACTACTTTGAGAAACAAAAAAACAAAATTAATTCAGACTACTTTGAGAGCCATTGAGCTTATTTGGAAGGGTTAACAGGATTGCTCCTGTTAACCCCTCCAGATAAGCTCAATGGTTTGTGTTAGGAGTGGGCTCACGTCGGTAGTATAATGGGTAGGATTCGTACCTGTGACTTCATGATTGCAAGTCCTTGGCCATTGGGCTACCGACGGGAATCCACTCCTAATACCGTCGTATATTTACCACATGATTGGAATCATTTTTATTATTTTATTTTTCTGCAAGCTTATCTGACCTATTGTCAACATGTGTTGGCATACCCAAAATATCCATCTATACTTGCTGCACCAGGATTTGCTAGCGTAGACAGCTTTGGTGCCTACAGCACCGACAAACCATGGTGCCAGCGAAGATCTTTGTGCCAGCTGTACTTGAGTACCATTTTGTGGAAATATACTAAGTGTGGCACGTGCATACTGTTTTGACAATAATTAATTGAATAAAGCTACAAGTACTCAGTATAAGTAACATACACCACTTAAAAAAGCATAAAAAATCCTTGTAGATTTAAATACCATGTGACCTTTGAGTCCAGTTAATATATATCGATGTTAACGGGTATTTTACCTTGTCCTTGATTTCGTTCGACTTTCAGACTTTGTTGCAACAGTGCTGGTGAGTGTAGTTTCATTCAATTTGACGGCCATGACTGAAGCAGAGTTGACAACGTTTTCCCAGGATTCGTGGTCCACCAATGAAATAGGTAAGGTTTCTGAATTCCTATATGAAAGTACGCAAACTTATTTTTAGGGTTCCGTAGCCAAAATGGTATAATGGAACCCTTATAGTTTAATGTCACAGGCATTTTACTCAAAAAGTAATGACATTTTCTGCACGGGTTTCATTTTTGTCTTGTATGAGCCGCTTATATACTTATTTCAATAGTTAAATAACAAAAATATTATTATTTGACTATATTATTTGACTGCCTCTGTGGCGCGGTGGGAGTGTATTCGTCTGCTACGCAAGAGGTTGTGGGTTCGATTCCCACACGGGACACCACTTTGTGTGATCCACAAATGGTTGTTCCGAGTCTGGGTGTACTTTGTGTCCGTGACTTGTATGTTTGTAAAGGGCCCAGCGATACAGGGCTTGTAAATTACTGCGGTATTCGTCTTTTATAACAATAATATATTTATATATATATATATATTTTTTTTTTTTTTTTATGGCACTTCCATACATGTTTTTAAGAGTCATTTCGCAAATTGGACATTATCATATTGGACAAACAGAATTGTTATCAATCAAACCGAATACAATTGTATTCGGTTTAATTGATAAAAATTCTGTTTTTATGTCTGAATATCTGAAATAATAATCAATAAAATAGCATAGTTGAATTAATTAAAGATCAAAGCCTATTTTGTAATATTATTTTATTTGTACATTTTATTTAATACTAAAATCATTGTATAATTACGACATTTTTCGGCAAAATTTGTGTCCCCTTTTTGTCTTTACGGTTGTGTGATCAAAATAAAAAAAAATACAAAAGTAACGTTTAATAAATACTTTCAACTAAAATTATTTTGAAGCAAAAGCTACAATTCTGATAAATCTGTTATATCTTGTTACCATTATACCAATATGCGAAAGTTTGGATGTTTGTTACTCAATCACGACAGAATATTTGAACATATCTGGATGAAATTAGGTACAGAAATTTGTTTTTTTTTTTAAAGACGACTGCAGTACGTTACAAGCCCGGTGTCCCGGGGGACTTAACAAACATACAAGTCACGGTCACAAACTACACCCAGACTCCGAACAACAATTTTTGCATCACACAAAATGGTGTCCCGTCTGGAATCGAACCCACGACCTTGCGTAGCATACAAATCTACAAATAGATTATAGTCTACAATATCACATAAGCTAGTTCAATCCCGAAAAATTTAATTAATGTTATGTAATTTCTACGTGATGGATGTCGCGGGCAACAACTAGTTTATCAGATAGCATCCCGCCGTCAATTACAGCACTTCGTAAAAATAGCAAATTTAGAACATAATAATGAGTACATACATATAATTTTTTTAGATGAGTCAAGGTCTTAATAATCGTAAAATCACTAATTTCCGCTTTCCTTTTCTACGCTCCTGCTACTTCGGCTACGAAAACCGTAGCACCTTTTCAACCCTGTAAAGGCTGCTTATAAGATTTATTTTCTTATATTATTATTGTTTTAGACCAATTACTGTACTATCCCTACTGAACCAACAAACATAAGATGCTATTTTAGTATTTATTTGAACGTACTTTTTCACGCTAGTCGTAGCACTTGCCTCTAATATTTCTTTGGATGTTGTATTTTGTTCGGTACTCTTGTTTTTGTACTCATTAGTAACTGGAGACAAGGACAACAATATATCAGTGTATTGTACAAAAAATACAGTAACTTTACCCCAAATATAAGGCATAAACAAGACAGGAAGGACAGAACTTCACGTGAGGACAATCATCCAAAACGCAAGTTAGCAAATAAAGGTCTTTCCTTTATATTACACATTGCTAAATTGCGTTTTAGCAGGTGCATATAATATATATATATGCAACAGGGCATTTTTAACGGTTAAAAAAACATGAATTCGATACGTGGATACGTAATATTATTAGAATTGCATGATTTTTACATAATTATGATGGTCGAGTATGGCGTCTAAATATATATATGAAATAAACAAAACAGTTTGTATATTTATATAGGTTTTTCATCATTTCTCCGAAACTAGAGATCGCATTGCGACCATTTGTTTTTTATCATTTCATATTTATTCCAACTTACGGAACAATGCATTTATAAAAATCGGTCAAGTAGTTTAAAAACTATGAAGTAATAGTTATGTAAAAACTAAAAATGAAGTAGTAAGTAATTAAAAAAAATAAAACAAATTTCTAAGTATTACATCTACAGTAGGTGCTACCTATCAAATTTTAAATAAAAGAGAATTCGTTATGTCTACAAACACAAAAAGTTTAACCAATTTTGTTAGAATTTTAGTACAAATCTTACAAGTAGGTACTGGCATCAACTTCAAAAAAATGTAATATAATGTAGTTAATTATTTTCAATTAACTTTTGAAGTCTTTTTATAATTGGTTGAAAATATCTGTATCTGTTTGACAGTGAACAATGACTATAATCGAATGCTCATTTACCACATATTAAATGTACTAAAACATACAATTTTACATACCATTTATTATAATACTCTCGACATCAAGCGCTATAGGAAGTAAGGACGCACTGACTCCATCATTATTGTTCGTAGAATAATTGTTATGCCGATTCAGAACATTCGACATATTGAAAGATTTATCTTGTGATGAACTCTTGCGCTTCGATGTGTCATTTAGATCATTGTGATCGATTGTTCTAAAAACATATTTTATTGATTTACATATTAAAGAAGAACATAAATTAATTTTATTCAATAGTTTTAACATTTGTATCCAATAGCTCTATCGGCACCAGTGGAATTTTTTCAATACTGTCGAGTGTAGTTAAATACGTACTACGGAGTATGTTATGATTTTATCGGATAAATCCGACAGTGGTAATTACAAGTTGTGAATAAAAATAAATTTAAAAATAACGTAAATATCTGCAAACTAAAGAACACTGAAACTCTTTTTCTAAGTTATTAACAGGCAGCAATTAGACTCTCTTCTCCACAAAATAAGTGAGATTTTACGATTTATTTTAAAATAATGTAAAGATGCATGTGATCATAGCCACTCTTGCGGTTTAAAACCAATTATTTACAAGTTGTTAATCTATAGTCCAAGACAGACGCGGATCCAAGGGGGAGCGGGGGCAACAGGGGCGATTGCCCCCCAGACTCGACTGAAAGACCTTTTTTTGAGGGAATTTTGACACTGTACCGGTGTGATTTGACAGGCGATTGCCCTCCCCCTCCCCCAGGGCAAAGGAGAGTATTTGATTCAAGACCGGTGTTGAATCAAATACTCCCCTCCACTGCTATGGAAGCGACTCACACTTGACCGGTTGGGTCACATGCTGCCCCCACTAGATCAAAGTTCTGGATACGCGCCTGATCCAAGAATACAAGTGATAATATCTGCCTGGGTGATCAATGCGTAAATTAATCGAACTCTACAAGAATTATTACTACACCTTACTTGTAACTAGGACTATAAGGCGCTTCTCGGGTTGTAGCTTTGGTTTCAGGCATACCATTCAAATCTAAATATGATAAATCTGGACTTAAGTACACTGAAAATAATAAACGAAATTTGAATATAAGTTTATTTAGTTTTATAACTAATAAATAATTGTTAGTAGGTACCAGAGACGAAGATTTTAAAATGTAAGAAGCTAGTTATTCTACCCGACACAATCCCAAACGAGGCGCAGAATGATTATTAGTAGCAGTAATTTCTAAGTTCTAGTACATTTTTACTTAATGCAGAAACTTAATAAACGAATACATAGGTTAATACATCTACTGATTTTGTAACTAGGAACGAAATGACGGACACAACAAACATAAAACCCCTCTTGTTGCATTGGAGTTTCACAAAGAAACGAATCCATAAATTAATATGTCCACTAACCACTTTTATTATACCCCTTGTTAAATGCTCCACGTAAGATATCCGCTAATTCTTTGTGAGGTGGTTCGGTAGGAACGTCACTAGTATTACTGAGAATTTTCAAAATATCGTGAATGTCATTCCAGTAATTATGCTTCTCTTCTATTTTGTGAGTCGTATGTATGTTACTAGCATCGTAATGTGTTGAGAGATAGTTAGGTGGCATCATATTGGGTTGTTGTCCACGAGGTATGAATGACAACCTGAAAGTTATTTATTTAAATTTTATTTATTTTAATATTATTCAAAATTAAGTCAAAGTGAAAATAACGTAGGTAAATACTATCTAGATTACATACATACAATCAAACAAGACCGTAACTTACTTTTTATTGAAATAATCTTTTCTGGCTTTGATAAAAAGATTTTTATGTTTCTTAAAATCGAGTCGCCTGTTTACTTTTGGATGATATTTATAGACTTTTCTTGGGAAGGTTTGGTTACTAAACTCTGTTAGCAATAGTCTGAAACAGTTTTGAGTTTTTAATTTTTAATGTACGTGTAAGTTAGTATGCTTTTGTACCTATTAATTAAAAATCGCTATGTAGATGTGTGTAGAAGCTCAGTTCGGGGGGAATTTTTCACGTGATGGCGGCACATATCCAGTAAAGAACACATGAACGGGGTCTTTTGTGTGATAGATTAAATTAAGCTCCTAATAATAATAATATTATCTTGGGACAACTCACACAACGCTATCTGATCCCAAACTAAGCAGAGCTTGTACTATGGAAACCAGACAAATGAAAAACATACTTATATATTTCTAAATACATACATATTATAGATAAATAACACCCAGACACAGAATCACAAAGTTTTATCCTGGGTGGGGATCGAACCCTCCCACCGCGCCACACAGGCAGTCTAATATACTAAGTGTTATCAAATAAATATTTCAATGTAATTGGCGCACCTAACTACATATACATAAATACCTTGGATCTGGTGTAAATAAATCGTTGAATTGCACTGGAAACTCTTCCATAAAGCTATCTTTGTTGGTTTTGTTACGGTTTCGAAACCTATTATTTTGTTTTGGTATTCCGATTTCTAGCAATGGTACGATTTGCGTATCGTATGCAACTCCAGACCTAAATTCAGACGAAATTCTTATAAAACTGGTGGGACACTTACAGGGGGTGAATAACAATCAAGTTATTTACTACAAATAATAAGTAGATACCTATATCCTAATTCATTTAGCACCTATTTGAGAAACTGAAAATATTAGATAAGTATTCAGATCTAATTTAATTAAAATTTCAAATCCTATTAAAATACAGACAGACATATGAATGGATATGCCGAAACTATATACACGTTCCGGTTTCAATCCGGTTTGGCACCGGGTATCCTGAGCGACGTGTATGGCGGTGTAATGTTTAGATAATATTACTACGGCTACCTGGCGCCTGACCGGTTTGCAACCGGAACGTGTGAAAAGGGTCTAAGGGTTCCGGTTTTGTCATTTTTCAAAAATTTCCATTCTAAATCATTTTATGAGAAAACAATCTAAAGAATGAAATGAAGCAAGAAGCAGATGAAAATATTGCTTTTTATCCGAATTATATTTTTGAATGAGTTTTGTCACAGAAATATTTATTTGAAACAAACCGAATTAAGTATTTATTAGATTATAATATTTTCGTCAAAATCAGAAAAAGGTATTTTTTATTTAATTGAGAGAAATATGTATAATCATCATAAAAATATACAAAGTAAGGTCCACAATTATCAGAGAAAGAAGATACCCTAAGAACTTAAATGGGCCGGCCATTTATCTAGGACTAGCTGTCCCGCGCAACTTCGTCTGCGTAAATTTTCCCCGGTTTTGCAGTATTTCTCATTGCTACTCCGCTCCTATTGGTCGTAGCTATCCAACAGTGAAAGATTTTTTTAATTCGGATCTGTAGTTCCTGAGATTACCGCGTTCAAACAAACAAACAAACTCTTCGGCTTTATAATATTAGTATAGATTACAAGTAATACACCATAAAAACAACACAATGAAGCGCACAAGAGCGGTTAAAGAAATGTAGGAACACCAGTTAGGCGGTGGGAGAGAAATAAGGAAGGAGATAGAGGAGGACTTTATCCAGACATTCCAAAAAGTAACTAACCACACTAACACTAGGTTAGTAAGTTAAATAAATAGGTACTAACACAACTAACAAACATTTGAAATGTAAAATTCTTCCAAGTGGAAATAAACAGACTTTATTCTATACACAGGAAAGTTTGAATATTTAGAAGCTCGCTTTATTACATCGAAATTTGACACACAAATTAGATGACACATATTACTTAAAAGTATTATCGAATTTAGGAATCTAGGTAAATAAATTTGACGCTGTCAAAGCCTCTCGCCGCTAAAACTTAACAATAAATTAAGGTATTTACCTAGGTGTGACGTCATATATAAAATCAAAAGTGTCTTCAGTAGTAAATGACAAGCTGGGTTCCATTTTGCCCCTCACTAAATGGGCAGAGACATTCATGATCGGCAGCTCCACAGTGAGGTATTCACCTTCATCCTCAGACTTTTGTACATCTGTTTTGTTTATTGGACGAGCGTTAGAAGTTGTAATTCTAAAAGAAGGACAATTGCGTATTCAAACTACGTAAACTATTTTAAAGTGTCATCTAGTATTTGATGTAGTAATTGTGCACACGAACACAAACAGAATGGCAAGCGTCACGCTAGCCTATAACAGTAATAGTGCCACCCAAATCGTTGTTTGGCAAAGATCTCAATTTCACCGCACCGCGCTCCTCATTAACCGACTTCAAAAAGGAGGAGGTTCTATGTTCGTCTGTATGTATGTTTTTTTTTTTACTCTTATGTATGTCCACCTATTACGCGAAGACGGCTGTACCGATTTGATAAATTTTTTTTTGTTTGAGAAAGTATCCTTCCAAGTTGGTCCCATTATCATCAGATCAGGATTTGATGATGGGGGTGAAGAAATCAAGGGAACTCTTCAAATGTTAAAGGCATACATTTTCTGGCACCAACTTCATAATGTGTATCTATTTTAGTCAGTTGTTTTTGTTGTTTTACAATATTTTATGCTTTTTATTTTGTATTTATTTTTGAAGTCAGTATAAAGATTTTTTTTAAACATTATAGAGTAGGTATTTACTTACTATAATCACATCATGAAATGTGACTAGGTTATTTAATGTACCTACAGTAAAGATACTTTGCCAGTCGATTTGCTCAACTTGAGTGAAAAAAAAACTATAAAAATAAAAAACCCGCCTGCACAAAAAATATGGAAACAAGATTCCCTACATAATTATATAATTTCATGCAGTCATGTGCATTAATGAATCTCAATGAACTTAATAAAGTGCCTCCGACTCCGACGATTTAATATTTTTTAGTGGTTTTAGGATGTAACCGATGTAACAACTAACTTTTATCATAGCTATTGTGAAGTATTAAAAATTGAAAAAAGAATGATTGCCAACTAACTTTTTTAGTATTACAATCATAATCATGTTATACCCTTTTGAAATGCTTAAGATGAGCCCTTTATTTTGATACCCATATTGCAATATTCAAAACAACTTTTTTTTCACACCTCTTTATTCTGACATCTCACAGCCGCCATTTTTTTTTTCAAACGTCACATATCTAAAAACACTTGGGCGATCAAGATGAATCTAACGACGTCATAATTGTATAAATCCGTTCAGTGGATTGTGAGAAATCATGTTATAAAAAATATTACATATATACATACAAGATACGTGCGAAAAACATAACCCTTCCTTACAGTCGGGTAAAAAGCTTCCATAACAAATCACAGTTTTAGCAACTTTACCTTCTGGTAGTGGCGGTTGTAGCAGCTGTATCAGGAGGAGTAGACTTCAAAGTATATGAACGATCATTTCTGCGATCCCCCTTCTCCATTACGCTGTCGGGCATTTGCCCCCAATACCCACCAAAAGTCTCTCCCATCTCGTGAATAAGCAACTGATTGTCACCCGACTTGCATGTTTTTTCTAAATCTACATCAGTTACCACTTGTATCACTACTATAATGTTACTACCCATTTCAGTCCTGTTGGTGAAATAAGCGTTATTAGCTTAGTCAAATAAGCAGAATTTGAGGGTCAACCTCGAAATATACTGGAAATTTGTGTACCTAAACATTTGCTTTAGATTTTGACCATAGATAGAGACACGTGATTTGGAAAATCTGCCTCAAAAGTATCATACGAGTAACATTTTGTGATCGGACTTCTTTTTCTACAACATTCGCTAAATGCGAAACATGTAGAAAAGTTTTCATACCTACGTTGTAGAAAGAGAAAAATCTCTACAATTCGTGAGTCAAACCCTAATTTGACCCTTAATATGTTTAACTACACTAGAATTCTACAGGCAAAGAAATGATAACTTAGTAGGTAAATCATGCAGACAAACTCGTCAATTTATAAGAGTTTTATAGAAAGGACTACAAACCTTACAGTAATATAGCAACTGTACGGCACTTCCAGTCGTGAAAAGTGCAGTATTTGTGAGTTGGCATCAACAACTTGTCTACCAAGGAACACGGAAGGCATTACCCGCCGACGGCAGTATTCAGACATATCCTTCTGGTATACGAACTTGCGGTAAGTTAAATCGGCCATCCCCTGTTGTATACCGATTAATAGTAACGTTATTAATAATATCTTACAATACATGTTTGTTAATAGAAAGACTGTTCGGCATGGCCGCATAGTTGTATAAAGAAATTGTAACTCACATACATAAATTTGTTTTATGCAGAACTTTACCTTAATCTTGTGACTTTACATCTCGATGCCTGTGAAGAAATCAGACTGATATTTTATGTTTAGATAACCATAAATACCTACCTAATAAATATGTAGGTACCTATATCTTCGTTATAAATTAGTAGGTTTATATCTACAAATTTATAACGAAGTACGTCTAGTCTGAAATTGAACGCCCCTCAATCAACTTACAAAATTAAAAGTAAGTACCTAAATGAGGAATGCACAATGATTCTAACCTAAGTAATTAGGTATGAGTGTACATGATGTGCTTATCCTAAGTACAGAAAAATGTCTTCGAGATTGGAGTTACCGCAAAATCTATGGTTAAGGGTATCTAAGTACTTAAGTATATTTCCTCACAAACTAAAACCATCATGCTAGTGGAGGCATTCAGTTTTAAATTAGACAATAGATCGTCTAACCTAAGACTAAATCCCTCTGCCTGTAGACGGTAGACCGTCTAGATACATATATTATTGATAGGATCACACATCACGTCCACACTATAGGTATAAATAACTACAGTGTGGACGTTGATCTTATCAATAATGTTCAAATGCATTTATATTGTAACCAAACATTGTTTATGATGTTGCGAGATGTGTGTGCTCGCTGCTCGACTCCCTTGCGTTTTTAGAATGCTTTGATGTGACGCGCTGCGGGTCACGCGACCCCTATCATTGCGCCGACGTCACGCCACTTCATTTTTTACTCAGAAATAATGTTGGAGCAAACTGTTGACGTTATTAGGTATAACGTTATACCTAAACATTTATTTACTCCTGTAATTAAGTATGTACTTCTATGTAATAACCTACCCACAAGGTAGGTAAGTAAGAAAAAAATAGTAGGGTAGACCGAGAACAATAGAACTATTTTTGAAACATCGGTCGATTACACAAATTTGACAATAGCATAAAAGCAAAAATTATATGCATAATTGTAGATTACATAAAATAGCATTTGACAAGGTACTCAAGAGCATATTCGTTTTTGTTATAGGTAGTAATAATAAATATTTTTGTTATAATCCATACTAATATTATAAATGTGAAAGCAACTCTGTCTGTCTGTCTGTTACGCTTTCACGCTTAAACAGCTGAAACGATTTAGATGAAATTTGGTATGGAGATAGTTTGAATCCCGGGGAAGGACATAGGATAGTTTTTATCGCGATAACCGACATCCACGCGGGCGGAGCCGCGGGCGAAAGCTAGTAAACTGTAACACTGAGTCTTATAGTTTGCTACAAGACTGACATAAAAAAGTTACAAGATACTAACTGTCAAGAAAATTAGATTTTTTATCTCAGCCTTATTGTTTGCTATAAGACTGACTTATAAAACAGTTACAAGATACTAACTGTCAAGAACACTTGGTTTTATATATCTGAGTTTTACAGTTAGCTACAAGATTACCTAGATACTTATAAGAATAACTTTCATATATAATACTTGGCGGAGATTGCTGTAAGTTTACGCTGTTATAGTCTTGTTCAAGACTCTTTGAAACTCAATAGTCCTTGATAAGAGCCCTACAGGACCATAAAAGCTTATTAGATATTAGATCAATCACTTTACCAGCAAATGTCAGCCATTAGATGTTTTAAATTGACTTATTCCAATTTGTGTTATTAAAAAAATTGGAAACGTTAAAGAAATACAATTACTTACATTAAATAAATCCTAAAAAAAATAAATGAAAACCCAAGTAGATTGAGGGACTAGCTTAGATTAGCTAGGGGACTTACTCAAGTTCAAGGAAAACGAAGTTTCGATTAAAAAATAAGGTGATGATATACAGAGCAACATCAATTCAATCCACTCGTGTCTGAAAATCGTCTATGGGTTCGGACTTCTTGTGCTTATCCAAAAATTAAATAGAATAGTCCCCGTAAACTCAATAAATTGAAGAAAACGATAATTCATGAATTTCGTTTTTGAGAAAGAGAGTTCTGGTTCCAAATCTCTAGTGAGGAGACCGTCACACCTGGGGGCCTAGACAAAGTCACAAGTAATTACCGTACGTTGCAATCATAAAAACCTCAGAGAACATGCAGTAAGAGCAGCCGAGAGAGAGGGAGAAACGCGCCTTCTGAGCAATTGCACACAGCAAAAGTGAAGATTTACCTTGACAATAATCGAAAACGTTTTTGAGTGTTTGGCCAACAAACATTTTTGAAGATGATTTTTTTATACGATTTAAAGAAATATCATAATTAACTTGAAAATACTGATTCAATCGACGAGAACAGAAAAGTACCCCTAAGTACCCTCATCTACTTATTATAATACCATTATATTGCATTTAACTCTCCCTATTTATCACTTTAGAAGTAATTGCGGTTTTTAAAAAACGTGAAAAAACTATTGATTTCGGTTTTGTTATTCGATTGCTTACCTATGTTTCTAGAAAAAAAAAATGTGTAGGTATTAAACGTTGTTCTCGAGCGTAAAGGATCATTTCCGTACATCCCAGCCGATCGCAAGCCGCGCACGGCTTACGACAAGCGACTAACGCGCGCGGCCGATGCGACAATACTCAGAGTATGAGAATGTATGGCGCCGTTTCCGAGGTAAGCGACAGACGCGCGCGGCCGACGACTGTAGTAGGCTGCGCGCGCACTCTAAATATTTAAGATCTTGACAAGCCTGTAAATAAATAAGACTTTCCATCCTAGAAAAACTATACGATATCCCACTGCTGGGGACGGGTTTCCTCAGTAGAACCTACTTTATTACTAGATTCTGGGTGTATTTACCATAATCGTCACGTTTGGAGCATCGCGATCGAAGTAAGACTTTAAAGTATACAGAGGTCACTGCTGCCCGTCCTGCGGTGTGAAATCTCTTAGTCGCCTTGAAGACACCCACGGGAAGACATGGTGTGGTATTCATAAGCCAGTACGGCTTTTTCGTTATTCTTGTTAAATCTATACTTCACGAATCACATCAATTTAAAAAGCAAAAACCCGCAGTAGGGTACGCCCTGTGTCATGGGGGACTTTACAAACATACAAGTCACGGACACAAGGTACATCCAGACTCGGAACAACAATTTGTTAATCACACAAAGTGGTGCCCGTGTGGGAATCGAACCCACGACCTCTTGCGTAGCAGTCTGACACACTCCTACCGCGCCACAGAGGCAGTCGCTATAAAACTAGTTAATTATTTTTGTTCATAAAATTAAATCATTACTTTTGTAGAGCGGAAGGACTGCTCAGATGAATTACACATAGTTACATACATGAGCCTAAATTATCGTACATTTGCGATAATGTAGTACGGTTTGAAACGCTGTGGAAAGCCCTAATTATTTTGAAATGGAGGTAATTTGTCTGGTTTGAAACTGTTATAAGTACTAATTTACCTATATTTTTTTATAATGAACTCAATGGAGAGCATTTATAAAAGATGGCGAATGTTCATATTATGAATTCATGAAATAATGAAATATTATTTTACAGTGAATATGATATATGCTTCTTTTTCGAAGGGTGTTGTGAAATCGACTTAATTATACTACGTATCTATACTAATGTTATAAAGCTGAAGAGTTTGTTTGTTTGTTTAAACGCCGTAATCTCAGGAACTACTGATCTGAATTGAAAAAAAAACCAACAAACAAACTCTTCAGCTTTATAATATTAGTATAGAAGTATAGATGTATTAACAACGGCAAAACCTAAGATACAATAAATGCATTTTTGAAAGATAGAAAAATTTGAAATCCAGACTTAGGAATCGAACCCTGAGTCTGGATTTCAAATTTTTCTATCTTTCAAAAATGCATTTATTGTATTTGTAAAGTTATTGGCAAGAAATGCCTATAAAAATTACTTCAATATTCGGCCTGCGACATCATAATTTGTTAAAATGCTCTCTGTAACGAAGCAATAACAAAAAGCCGTGATAGTTCCTTAACTAACGACTAGATGTCACTGCGAAGGCCTAAATTTCGCGAGCAACAAGAGATAGAAAAATTCGAAATCTAATAACATAGTCCAGATAGGTGGTTCGCTTCTGGCCCCGGTTTGGCTACGGAAGTCTCGGGTTCGATTCCTGAGTCTGGATTTCAAATTTTTCTATCTTTCAAAAATGCATTTATTGTATTTGTAAAGTTATTGGCAAGAAATGCCTATAAAAATTACTTCAAAACCTAAGATACTCAATTAACAATCTTTTGGACTGAAACTACTTGGCCGTTTTTGAAAACATTTAGTATATAAGAATATTTTTGGTATAGTGCAAAGCGCAGACACCTCAAAAAGATTTTTCCTTCAAGAAATCACATAAAAAAGTTAAACCCATTCAAGTTTTCTCGTATTCTTCGAGCTATCGTGCTCATTGCGTCAGGTAGTACGTAATCCATCGTTATTATTGAAAAATAAGTGATGATCACATTTCCCATCACATTGTAAACAGGATTTGGACTGTAAGAATGATTAATGAAATAATTAATGATTGATTAATTAATTAATTGAAAAATATAACTTGGCTAAAAGCTTCCCCAATGAATTGCGTTACTGATTCTGAGCAAACTACTTTCAGGTTTGCACTAAGTATACCAAGAATACCGTTGAAGAGTTAGCAGCTTGGGGTAGCAGGACACATGCCTACCAGGGGCGAAAGGTTATTTTTTTCTGAGGTAACGTGATACAAAAATATATCTTTTTGGACATAGTACTTTGTACCTATAACACTAAGTAACTATACTCCAAAGGGAAATCGAAAGTAATGGTGTCCTAAGGACCCTCCGCCACTGCTGCCTACTTCGCTGCAAGCTCGAAGGAAATTTGGGCACTCACCTGGCGCTAACTGTATTCATGTGAAGATGTTAATGAGGAATCCTAAGAACTTACATTTTCGAAAGCCCTGTTCTTGTCGCTATTTCTTCAGTTTTTATGCAGTCCATGGTGAGTACCTCGATAGGTCGGTCGTTTATCTTTTATATTTAATAAGTGTATAGATTGTGGTGTATTTCCTGATTAAATTTAATATAGTAAAGCAATACCTACCATTGTTAAAATCAGGTAGTATGTCTGACCCTACTAATTATGAATACCGTATCAGTACCACCAACATTTAGTAAAGTCTTTGAAAAATTAATGTATGATCAGATGCAGAACTTCTTTTGCAAAAATAAATTATTACTCTTTAAACAATTTGGTTTTACTAGGGGTCTCTCTACAACCAATGCTGGTGGGTAGCATAAAAAACAAATCTTTGACCTCATCCTGGGAGGAATAGCAGGATGCTTTAGGCGTGTTACGCGTCGGTGTTATAGACGGACCGTCGACACCATTTATCTACGCTTTGGTGTAAGAGGCGGACCGTTGACACCATTTATCGAAGCAGTGCAGTTGCGGACCGGCACGAGGCGTCGAGTCAGCGCTACGTGATTTCCACATCTCGTCACTTCGATTTCGCAACCGTCTTTCCATAGTTGTAGTTTTAGATTTTAATAAAGAACGATTCATTCTTGGTACATACATCGACCATTTATCACTAGTTTTAGATTTTAGTTTAATGTAATTTATAATTAAATTTATTTAAGATGTATAGACTTTCTCTGCAACCTCCGGCTCCAGTTAACGTAATTGGCGCAGTCGGTAGGATATTCGCGGGCCGGTTCGCGATAATTAGGAATATCTCAAATCGATATCCGCGTTCGCGAGTCACCCGGGTGGTTTCCAAGCACCTTCAACGAATATTCGGATCTTCGGAAGCTGAAGCCAGAGGCGTATCCAGACATCGATACTGCAGAGGGGCCAACTATACACTTATTGAACCCAGACGGAACATCCGACCAGAAGAAGTAAGATGAACACCAGTGGTCTGGCAGCAATATTTGCCACTCCGCTTGACAAATAGTTGCTGTTCTTCGGGGGGAGGTGTTACGCGTCGGTGTTATAGACGGACCGTCGACACCATTTATCTACGCTTTGGTGTAAGAGGCGGACCGTTGACACCATTTATCGAAGCAGTGCAGTTGCGGACCGGCACGAGGCGTCGAGTCAGCGCTACGTGATTTCCACATCTCGTCACTTCGATTTCGCAACCGTCTTTCCATAGTTGTAGTTTTAGATTTTAATAAAGAACGATTCATTCTTGGTACATACATCGACCATTTATCACTAGTTTTAGATTTTAGTTTAATGTAATTTATAATTAAATTTATTTAAGATGTATAGACTTTCTCTGCAACCTCCGGCTCCAGTTAACGTAATTGGCGTCTTCTGTGATTTATCTAAAGCATTTGACTGTTTTCTGCATGAAATATTAATCAGGAAATTACAACACTACGGTTTTAAAAACACAGCTCTGAATCTTCTTACGTCCTAACTGAGTTTTTTCTTCGCACCATAATAATCTTCAAAATCAAATAGGTTCCCACGACGCTCGAGTAAATCCAAATTTAGTACGTTGGGCTCCCCAGCTATACCTAACTGTTATTCCGAAATCTGTTCGAAGTACCTATAAATTTGAATTTAGGTAACATGGTTGCCCAAAAAGCTGTACTACAACGTGTGTTAATATTTATTACTAGCTGACCCGCGCAACTTCGTCTGCGTAAATTTTCTCCGTTTTTGCAACATTTAATATTGCTGCTCCGCTCCTATTGGTCGTAGCGTGATGTTATATAGCCTATAGCTTTCCTCGATAAATGGGCTGTAAATAATTTGCAGTGAAATATTTTTACAATTGGAAACAGATTTCCTGAGATTATCAGCTTTACAATAATATTATAGATTAACTTATGCGACAATTCTAAGCTCAATAAAAGAAGCTGCCAAAAAAAAACTCATGTTCCACTCTTTTAAAAATCATCAAGTATTTCTTTACAAAAATAATTTTATAAGGCTGTAAGTAATACATTACTGTATCTTTCTTAAATTTAATTAAATACCTATTTCCAAAAACACGAATATACTTAAATTATTCAGAAATCATTGTGGGAACGAGAAAATACATAAAACTTTCTTAATTTAAACCATCAGCTTAGAGGTAACTAGGCCGATGGGCTCTGGGACAATGGACGAAGTGGTCTGAGGATGGGCTGGTAATCACAGAACAAATAAACTCTAGGAGCTGGTAAATAATATGATGTTTTTTATTCTCTTTGCTGGTAAACAAAGATGAGCGTATAAACGAAAAACTCTTTAAAAAACGTTTATCAATAGAAAGCAACAAGTACACTTTAAAACAGAAACAAATTCGTTTTTTACTTATTGCCTACACTTAAGTTTGAACAATCTTATTTCACAAAATAAAATTGACATCAGACATTTAAAAAAGTACTTCAAAGTTTAAAAGTACCACGTATTTCATATATTTATAGCTTAAAGCCAACATTGTTGTCAAAGCAGCACTTTCGTTTTATTTTTTACTTTTTTACGTACTTGACATTTAACGCTTTTTTTATGTAATCAGTGCAATGCAAAGTTTTGTTTAGTTCGCCTTTCGTTGCCCTCGGATGCGTGTATGTGGCTCGCTTGCTGACGAATTGATGATCTCGTCTTTTTGTGTAAAGACATAGATACGTGTTTGTTTTAGTTACTTATTGTGATTTTGTGATTTAGACACAGTGTTTATATAAAAATGAAACTCATTGTAAATCTCTAAATAATTGTTATTGTCTATTACCAAATTAGGTTATGTGTATAGTTTTAGTGTAGTGCAGCACGTACTTATTGAACAATGTCGAGAGCCGGGAACTTTTTCATTTGGGACTATTTTGAAAGACATTTATCAATCTATTTCCTTCGCATTGAATAAAATGTTGGGGAATCATAAGGATTATCGAAATCCAATGAGATTCTGATAAATACAAACCTCGTACATATTGATATATAGATGATAGAGAATCTAGACATACCTATTATTAAAAAGAGTTTTAAGTAAAAAGCGTTTTTTTAAGCGGGCTTATTAAAATAAGTACAACGATAAACGTTGTAAAAAATAATGCCGTTTATCACATCTCTACTGGTAATATTACGTAAACAGCTGATTGCCAAATGTCATCTGTCAATGTCAAAAACAGTGAATTACTGAATTTATGAACGGGAACGAAGCCATAGGGATAAGGAAAGGAATTGTATAATTTTGAAACATTTGATATTGATAACCTTTTTAAGTATTTATGACTGAAACCTGAAGATATGGCTCTCACAGAATATATAGCATCTCTTGCACAAAACCCTTATTTTGGGGCTGGCTTCGGCTTATTCGGAGTCGGAGCCGGGGCAGCTATATTACGAAAAGGTTTTCAAACATCCATGATGCTGTTCCGAAGACATTGTATGATTACTCTTGAAGTGCCTTGTCGCGATAAGTCATATCAATGGTTACTGCTATGGATAACTCAGAAAGGTGCAAGGAAAACCCAACACTTAAGTGTTGAAACATCTTTTCTTCAGAAAGACACTGGTCAAATCAAAACGAAATATGATTTCATACCCAGTGTTGGCCAACACTTTTTCAGGTCAGTAAACAAATTTTGGTGTTGTGGCGTAAATTAGGAGAGGTCTATGTCCAGTAATAGACAAACACAGACATTGATTGAAACAGAGAGCTGATAGAGGCAATTGGATTTTGTAGTCCCTATTTCTAGGTTGGAACTATTTAGGCGCAGCTGTGTTTATATGACTCCCTTAATCTTTAATTATTTACCCAACTCAATCAAAAATCTTCCATATAAAAAGTTCTGCAGTGTTACTAAGCTGGTTGATAAATAAATGATTTTACTTGGTTGAAGAATTGTTAAAATAAATACCTATGTACCTTTCATAATTTAGAAAGCCGGACTTTATTACATTGGTGTGCATTGATTTTTTATATTTCTTTGTACCTAATTTTGATAATTTGTTCTTTACCAATAATGTAATTTGCATACCATTATTGGCAAGTGTGCTGATTCAATAATATTTATTTTAAAGATCTAATATGTACCACATTTATGCAAATGAATAAATAAAAATAAACAAATTTGATTACTTTAATGTATGTTTTCACTGAAACATATTAGTTAAAATATTTATATTATCCTAGATATGGAGACTCATGGATCAAAGTGGACCGCACCAGAGAACAACATACATTAGATCTGCATATGGGTGTACCATGGGAGACAGTCACCTTAACAGCCTTTGGAAGGAATAAACAGCTATATTATAATATATTAGAAGAAGGTTTGTTATATATTTAATAATACAACATTTTATTATATAATTTTAGTAAATATTACATAAATTGGTGAACAAAAACATTCGACCCGTGACCACAATCGGTGTAATTTGATCGAAACGTCGAGTAAATAAAAGGTCCCAGTAAATAAAAGGTAAATAATAAGTCCCGAAATATATCTAATAAACAAAAACATTGTTAAGGAACAGGTACTGTCCTAGGACTAAAATTTCAAAGACAAAATTTCAGTAGTGACATCCATTCACCCACAATTCACACTGGCCCTGTATGGTGAATTTAGGCCTCTCCTCAGCTTTATAGGATTTCTAATGTTTGCGTAGAGACACAGGCTCCCTTCCCTGTGTCCCCAAATTGGAAATCCTATAAAGCTTATTATGTTGTTTCGGATCAATTCTTTGTATGTACACTTCCACTTAAGTTGTGCAGTTTTAGTTTATAATCATTATTTTACAATTACTTTACAATTCTTGCAGAGATCACTACATCCTATAAAACAAAGTCACTTTCTCTGTCCCTATATCCCTATATATGCTTAAATCTTTAAAACTATGCAGCAGCTTTTGATGCGGTTTTTTTAAATAGAGTGATTGAAGAGGAAGGTTTATATGTATAATAACATCTATATATTTTATACCTGTGCGAAGCCAGAGCGCTAGTTTTAAATAAATCATACCTACTAGTCAGTTGGACTTCTAACAATAGGTAACCTGTGGCCGTCTTATGTCTTATATGTATATCAGAAGCAAAGGGTTATTTTTTTCTGAGGTAACCCAATACAAAGATATATCTAGCTGGACATGGTACTTTGTACCTATAATACTAAGTAACTACAATCTAAAGGGAAGCCGAAAGTAATGGTGTTCTTAGGACCCTCCGCCACTGATGTATATAAAAATTAAAGTCGTCATTCATTTACTCATCAAATCCCAGCCTAAACCCTTAAGGTTCATTTCCGTGCATCGCGGCCGATCGCGAGTCGCGCGCGGCCGATGCGACAATACTCAGAGTATGAGAATGTACGGCGCCGTTTCCGAGGTCTGCGACAGACGCGCGCGGCCGACGACTGTCGCAGGCTGCGCGCGCACTCTGACTATTGTCGCATCGGCCGCGCGCGTCATTCGCTTGTCGTAAGCCGCTCGCGACTCGCGATAGGCCGATTTGTACGGAAATGAACCTTTAGATCTAAAGAGCTGAAATTTTGCAGATATGTCTTTCGTGATCTATTCCCAAGTTAGGAAAGAATTTCAGGAAACTCAAACTTTAAGGAGGTTTAAAAACTTAATGGAAGGAAAGCCATGGGCATAAGCTAGTCACATATTATGGGTGCCTCCCCAAGTCAATAGGTAGGCCTACAATCACAACCATATGCTTTAATCAATCTTAATAATATGTATACTTACTTTTTCAGCTAGAACAATGGCTTTAAAACAACATGAAGGTATGACAGTCATGTATACTGCAATGGGTTCTGAATGGCGACCATTTGGACATCCAAGACGGCGTCGCCCCTTACACAGTGTTGTGCTTCGCTCAGGTCTAGGAGACAAGATCCTTACAGACTGTCTCGACTTTATCGACTGTCCTCATTGGTACACAGAGAGAGGAATCCCTTATAGGCGAGGTATTCATACCATACATTGGAATTATATTCAGCAGCAATATTTTATTTTAGAGAGATTTACATATAGCATTAAAACTTATTTTGTTTTCCCCAGCTTTACATAGACTTTTTCTACTTCATATAAATATTTTATAATAATAATAATAATATCTTGGGACAACTCACACAAAACTGTCTGATCCCAAACTAAGCAGAGCTTGTACTATGACAGACAACCTATATACTATATATACTTCTAAATACAAACATATTATAGATAAATTACACCCAGACACAGAATAAACCATCGTGCTCATCACACAAAGTTTTATCCTGGATGGGGATCAAACCCACAACCTCTTGCGTAGCAGTCGGATACACTCCCACCGCGCCACAGAGGCAGTCAAAGTCAAATTATATCACTTTATTTGATTCTTATAGTTATTAAAAAAATCTAAGTCATAAGAAAATAGATAATGTCTACTACTACTAAGTCCACAAACTGATGCAGATAGGTCACACACAACAAAAGCAATCTTAAATTGTATTGTCTATTTATTTTACAGGATATTTGCTGTATGGTCCACCAGGTTGCGGAAAGTCGTCCTTCATTATGGCATTAGCAGGTGAACTGGAGTACAACATATGTGTACTTAATTTATCGGAAAGAGGTCTTACAGATGATCGCTTAAATCACTTATTGAGGTTTGTTTTAAAATGTTTACTAAAATATTATACTATCACCCAGTGGCGGATTTGGCGGTTAGGCCCGGACAAGAAATTCACTTATGATTACAAAAATCAGCCAAGTGCAAGTGGTACTCGCACATTGAGGGTTCTATACATTGTTTGTTTGTTTTAATAGGGCCGCAATGTCGCACTTAGCCTCTTAATTGGGCCATTGTGCGTACGTTGTAATGTGTCAGTTCTTTTCACTCCAGCCAGCCCAAACACTCCCAGAAGCCCAGCATTCCCCGCAGGTTGCTGCAGGCTTCAGGGAGGGATAACGGTGTTTTTAGGAACTGTGCCCGGTGCTCGGCCACACTGGTACATTCCATGATTACATGCTTGGGCGTCTCCTCATGCTCCATGCATCCTCTGCTCAGTGGGCTATCTGTGATCCCGATGGTGTACAGGTGCTTGTTTAGGGGACAGTGGCCTGTCAGGATGCCTATTGCTTTTCGAGAGTTCTATACATGTGCAACACAACAGGATAGTTGTTAGTTAATTATTGTTTCCCGAGATACAAGCCTGTGCTTTGTTTGGGAAACAGTACCTGTATCTCTTGTCCCATACATTTATATGTAATTTAGTGAAAGGCAAAAACATAAATTGTAACCTAGTGACAATAAACACTATCTCAATTTTGTTGTCCGGGTCTACCCGCCAAATTTACCACTGCTATCACCTTGTTATAAACAACCTTATAACATTCTATGAGTACACACATTGCTTACATTGGTTAATAAAATTTCATTCATACAATGAAGTCTCCTTCGACCAGACTCTTACCTACTGAACCTGAATGGCATTTGATGAGACTTACAGTTTGAGAGCAGTTGTGTGGAGGCATGTCGGATCACGGATCCGCTATTCTCAGAATAGTGGATCCGTGCTTGGGGCCCAGTGCATGATATGTTCTGATGTGTTCCTAAAAACTTAATAAAAGTAAATTCCAGATCAAACTTTTCAGTGTGGCACCTCAGCAGTCTATAATATTATTGGAAGATGTAGATGCTGCCTTTGCTTCCCGAGAAGACACGCCTGCCCAAAAATCGGCATATGAAGGCCTCAACAGAGTTACATTCAGTGGGCTCCTCAATTGCCTCGATGGTGTCGCTTCGACAGAAGCCCGAATAGTTTTTATGACAACAAACTATTTAGAAAGGTAATGGAATAACCTAATCAGTAACCAGTATTGAATATACTTAGATAGTAATGCCTTTAGGCAGAATAGTTGGGATTCGTAGCTCACTCACACTTGAAAGAAAAAAATGGATTTCCATTCCTATTGGGAATTGCATCTTGCTGTAAATACCTGCCTCGTGACGTCAGTAGCTCCGCAGATAAATAAATAAATTCTTTATTTTCTAAAAGCCTACTAAATATACAGGTTTTTGAGATCCTCCTAGTAAGCTTTATAAAAGCCTGTAGCAGGAGGTCCCGCTCTTCAAATAAATTTGTTACTTAGGCCTAGTATTACATAGTGTATCTAAAGATGGTTTTTATTTTTCTTGTATGTTTGTGAGCGCGTGTGTGTGGGTGAATGTATAAATACAGCATTGATACATAGTGCGAACTTGTCACGACAGTTTGACTTCTCTCGCTTTCTGTCAGTAGATCTATGGTGACCATAGCCAAAAGTCTATAGAATAATCCAGGAGTTTGTGATTTTTGTGCGACGATATTTTATGTAGTATTTAGTGTATAGTAGCGTTATACAAAATGACGGCAGTTTACATTGGGCGTGAGGCGTTTTTGTAAAACGTATTACTGCGATCGCCAACCCGCTTTAAGCGTGGCGATAATGGCAATTACCTCCAGGATCTACAATAAGTAGGTTCTGAACCCCTGGAATAATCCATTACGCCTTGCCACTTTGTGAGAAGAGCGGAAAAAGACTTTCATTATATCAATCATCAAACTCCTGCCTGCACCACTGCTGTTGGCAAGTGGTCATGACCTCCCTCAGACAAGACCTCAAAGAGCCATGTGCTCACAGAAATGTATCGTGACTTAACTAGGTCACGTCTATGTAGCTCCCTATTCGCCGTCATGATGAAATAATGTTGTCAGATCAGGGTCCTTATTCACTATCTTTATTTCGTTGTCGTGAAGAGCCCGTGCGAAATGGCGCATGCGCGGGGCGGATAAAGATACCCACCGCGAATGCGCATTGATGCATTTCTAAGCGCGGCTCTCTACCGCGCATGCGTGGTGGACATTTTTAAACGCACCGCGCATGCCCCAGTTCGCACGAGCTAGTCACGACAACGAAACAAAGATAGCGAATAAGGACCCAGTTTTCTAATCCAATTTCCAATCGTGACTAAGGCACTTGTCCCCCCGCCGGCGAGTAGCGAGCAACTATCAACTTTTTTATCGCTCAAGACATCTATACTAATATTATATAGCTCAGCTATACTCTAAGTGTGTTCCGCGGAACCCTAGGGTTCCGTGATACCTCTGTCGGGGTTCCGCAAGAATTTAGAAATAAAAAAATCAAAACACCTCTCTCTGGTCGCTCCGCGGCTGTGCGGACTCCGCGGCCGCGCGGAGACAAAACGCTATGAATGTTATTTATTTATTTATTTGTATTTGTATAAGCTTGTGTTACATTAGCTGGTACAATATCTTATAAGTTTGGTCTCAACAATTTTATACTTGTACAACGCGTTCGCTCTAAGTTTGCCGGTCTGTGGAATGCGCGTACCCTCCCCCACGTGACAACAAAACTTATAATGTGTCATAGTTTTACCCAAATATCTACCGTACACAATTTTTATTGTTACAATTAAATAAAAAATTTCGAACGTCATACACTCATACCTATCGCCAGCGGCAAACTTAAAACGAGCGGGTAGTATACTTGTAAGCGCTCAGTCTCTTTGATAAAAGCCGCCTCTGAATTAGACGCTGTAGTTGTCAACAAGCGACTTTCGTCTCTAACTTCAAAGGATAAAGTCGATATTGTTTACAACGCTATTTTTAAATTTCTGTTTTTATTTTTGCTTTTTGTTTATCAAAGGTGCCGACTCGAGTATTTTCGAGAATATTTGAGATCGAGTCTAGGACTAAGTATAAAAGCGGCGATCGCGCGTTGGCGTCGTCAGTTGATGATTAGCGTTCGGAGCGATAAGTTACTACCTACTTACAAGCTCGCTAGCGAGAAACTAGTGTTCATTGTTTTACTGCCTGCTGTATTCTGTTGTCTCAGTTTTATACATTTCTTCCCTGTAGGTTCTAAATTTAGTCTCTTATACGCAGTAACGATTGTGCATTATTTAAACCCCACTATCCTGACTTGTAACATTATAAATAAAGAAGAATGGAACGTTGGCTTAAAGGTGTTAAACGTGTTCCAACAACATCTTCTAATGACGCTGAATGTTCAAAAGCAATGCGCGCGGAGAATTTAGCAATCACCGATCCAGAAGATGATGCCACGAGTGCCACGACGTCAAGCTCGACGGTTTCAAAGACGAAAAAAAGGAAGTATGATGAATCTTATATCAGTTTCGGATTTGTTGATTCCAACGGCTCACCTCTCTGCATGCTCTGTAGTAAACTGCTTCCTAATAGTTCCATGGCACCTGCCAAATTGCGTCGACATTTAGAAACCGTACACCCCGAGACTAAAGACAAGAATAAAGAATTTTTTGTTCGCAAAAAAGATCAGTTATTAGAAAGTCAAAAAAATATGATGCATGTAACACAAACTACCAACGAAAAGGCCACGGAGGCATCATATTTAGTTAGCTATCGCATTGCACAAGCAGGTGAAGCGCACACTATCGCTGAGAAATTAATAAAACCATGTGTATTAGACATAACAAAATGTATGCTTGATGAAAAATCTGCAAAGCATCTTTCTTCTGTTCCGCTATCAAACGATACTGTTTCACGACGAATCCATGATCTGGCAAGCTACGTCAAACAAGAACTAGTTACACGTCTACAAAATACACGATTCGCTTTGCAAATGGACGAGTCGACTGATGTCGCTGGTTTGGCTATCCTGCTGGTTATTGTGAGATATCCATATAAAAGTTCTTTTGAAGAAGACATGCTTATGTGTTCATCGCTGCTTACAAACACTACCGGGGAAGAAATTTTTAATAAAATAAATATATTTTTTGAAGAACATAATCTCAGTTGGAACAATTGCATTGACATTTGTACAGATGGGGCCAAGGCGATGACAGGTAAAACAGCAGGAGCAGTGTCACGAATGAAAAATAAAGCGCCTAATTGTAGTTCCAGTCATTGTATTCTGCATAGACAAGCACTTGCGATGAAGCAAATGCCGTCTAATCTAAAATTAGTTATGGATGAAGCGGTAAAAATAATTAATTTTATCAAATCACGACCACTACAATCCCGATTGTTCTCATTATTGTGTGAAGATTATGGCAGCAAACATAAAACACTGCTGCTCCATACAGAAGTGCGATGGCTGTCTCGGGGAAAAACTTTAACAAGGCTATTTGAACTTAGAGCCGAGTTACAAATGTTTCTTTCAGCAGATACTTCTTTTAATTTGAAGGACCGTTTGTATGATAAAACTTGGTTGTTCCGATTGTCTTTTATGGCGGATATCTTTCAAAAACTTAACGAATTAAATTTATCTTTGCAAGGTAAACAGACAACAGTGTTTCAGGCCTATAATAAAATAACTGCTTTTAAAAGAAAATTAGATTTTTGGATCATTTGCATTGGTAAGAAAGAAATAGAAAGTTTTACGTTACTCAGTGAGTTTGTTAGCGAAAACGACTCAGAAATGTTTGAAGATAATGTGTTTGAAGAATTGGTCCAATATCTCAGTTCGATGCGCGCATCTTTTGAAAAGTATTTTCCCGAAGAACACAATACAAAAATTAAAGTGAACTCCTGGATTCATAATCCTTTTTTACCCAACTTGGAAAAGCCTGAAAACATGTCAAATGAGATATATGAATCTCTTTTAGAAATGTCATCAGACACAAGTATGGAGTCATTGTTCAAAACGACGCCTCTTAATGATTTTTGGTGCAGAATCCAAGATGAATATGCAATGCTTGGCCAAATGGCTCTGGATATTCTTCTCCCGTTCCCAACTACATATTTGTGCGAAACAGGATTCTCTACCTACGCAGCCACGAAAACAAAATATCGCAATAGACTGGACGCCGAAGCTGATATGAGACTCCAACTTTCTTCCATCAAACCTGATATCAAGCAATTGATGAAAAATAAAAAACAGTTTCATACCTCCCACTAGTTAGATTTTTTCTTTTTTAATGTTTTCTATTATTGTCCTTACCAAGTGGTGAAGTAAATAATAATTAGTAACTGATACATTGTACTTTTATTATGCTGATTAATAAAGAATACACTTATAAAAATAATTGTTTTATTGTAGGGTTCCATCAAGTATTTTGCTTCCCAAAAGGGTTCCGTCATTTAAAAAGTTTGAGAACCACTGATATAGCTGAATAGTTTGTTTGTTTGAACGCGATGATCTCAGGGACTACAGGTTCGAATTGAAAAAATCTTTTTGTGGTGTATAGCCCATTTATCGAGGAAGGCTATAGGCTATATAATATTACGCTACGACCAATAGGAGCAGAGCAGCAATGAAAAGCTCAAGAAATGAACTTGTTTGGTTTGTTTTTAACTACTGACACAAAAAGAGGGGTAGATATTATAAGTTTGACCGCTGTGTGTGTGTGTGTCCGTCTGTGGCTCCGTAGCTCTTATATGGGTGAACCGATTTGATTTGTTTTTTTTTTTTTATTTGAAAGCAGGATTTTTAGCGGCGGTGACATGTTTTATCAAAATCGGTTCATCCGTTTTAAGGTCATCTCTTCTGTTAGCTGCGGTAGGCATCTTAAACGCATAATGGGTATTTACTTTACTTTCAAACATATGTGTGAGTTGTTAAGGTCAAACAACTAATTTTGAAAAACCCTTCCTATGCTACTTAACTATGACAGATTATTAAATTCTTGGTCTGATTCTGCAGCCAGAATATCCAGCACACTAGTTACATTCTTGAGAAAATAATTGTTTTAACTAGTGTTCCCGAGGCCTATAGGCTTGTAGGCCTAAAATTAAGCCTAATTGGTCTTTTTAGTGGCCATGGTAGAATTGTAGGCTTTTCAAAAGCCTATAGGTTTAAAATAACCCAAAGGGTCAAATAGCCTTTGAGGCCTTTTTGCGACTAAAGTCTTTTTGAAGTAGTAGGCTCTTTATAAGCCTAAAGCCATTATTCAGATTATGCCTTAGTATGAATTAAACAAGATTTATTTTTGTATTGTATTTATTTTCAAATTTAATGAAAACTATTATTATTTGAAATTATAAAAAAGGAGTGTGTACTTGTTACATATTATTTCTAAAAAAATTTAGCCATGATGACAAGCACATTGAAGATCTTATACTTTTGTCACCCAGACGATTTCTTTTTTTATTAATTAAATGTCCTGCCTTAGAGAATGATTGTTCACTGGGGACACTTGTAGAAGGTATTGATAAAATATCAAACGCCATAGATTGTAAATGTGGTAATTTTTTTCCTTGAGTTTTCCACCATGCTATGACATCTGTATCCTCTGTCTCAATTGGATATGATAAATATTTTTGAAGTTCACTCTCATTACTTCTTCTCCGTTTGTAAATCGAAGAAAATATACTTTTATCAGGTGGCGTCGCTGGCGATGATTCTGACAATGTAGAAGGCTCAGGTTGTTGATTACCTCCTTGATTTTGAAGGGGTATTTGTTATTATAAAATAAGGTTATAGACGTCAGAGGGTCTTCATAATCATTCATTCCAGAAAAATAATCAGTTTTTAGTCTAGGATCCAACACCACTACAGAAAACATAGCATAATCAGTACGCAGTAGAGGTGCAAATTCTTGCAACTTGGCAAATATAGCTGCAGCAGCATTTCTTATAAGGTTATCATCTATTTCCACATTAGAAGTTTGTTTCATAAGAACATCTAGTATGGGTAACACATAGTATATACTTGGATATTTTGACTTTGATAATAATAATGTGGCATCATAAAATGGCATTAACAAGTCCATGAATAATTTTACATGGTTCCATTCAGAATCTCCAATTAAATATTTTTGCAAATCACTATTGTTCTGACAAATGTAATTTAGAGCATCTTTCATTTCAAATGCTCGTTTTAACATCAGGTAGGTGGAATTCCACCTAATATTCATTTCCTTTACCAAACCTAACTGTGGCATGTGCAATATGGTGCAGGCTTCGAAATATACCTGTTTTTTTTTCGGCGAAAAATTAATTACGTTCACTAATTTCGATACAGCTGATATAGGATTTTGAACCTCTTGCAATCCTTTCTTAACGGCTAAATTTAAAATATGTGCCAAACACCTTGTATGTACCACATCTTCATAATCATCATGAAATAGCCTAAGTAACTCTAAGCACTTCACATTCGATTTCTCATTATCGGTAGTAATCGAAAGGATTTTTTTCTTTAAACAATATAAATCGAATATCTCTATGATTTTATTGAGAATATTCTCACTTTTGTGAGGATATGGTATTAAATCAAAGTCCAGGAGGAATGACTGCAACGTAGAAGTATTGTTTACAAAGTGTGCTGTTACAACCACGTAGGGTTTGTTTGCGACAGAAGTCCAAAAATCAAATGTTATGGAAATTTTATTTGTAATAGTCTTTAATGTTTCGATGATATCCTTTTGTTTTATTTTAAATAGTTCTTGAATGTTGACGGTAAGAGTAGTAGGGCTTAATGGCGAATAATTAGAATTGAGACCATTCAACATTTTTTTAAAATGCTCCTCATCGACAATACTAAAAGCGTGGTTTCCATGTATTACAAAGTTAAGCACTAACTGATCAAAATGTGACCGCTTATTCTGCTTACTCACATTTGTGCTGCTTGTAGAGGCACTTTCGTGTGTTTTTAAATGACGTACGAACGTTGAATGTGAACTTTTTATAGATAATCTTTTAGCACAAATATTACACTTTAATCCATTTTGAGATTTGGTAAAATGTGAAGATTTTACTTTTTTGTACTTTTTTGTACTAGTTGCAGTACTCGTATTTGGCGAAACATTTTCTTCACTCGCTTCTCTTTCGTGTCCTAAAACATCAGAGTCAACTTCACGTTCCATTGATTCCAAATGGTAGGTAATAACAAGATTGATACTGTTGTGAAGTTTCGAAGATCCTAATTTTATACACAACACACACTGTCAATGTACTTATTTCAATTGAATTCTGTAATAGTTCTGAGATTCACACTTGCAGGAAAACCGCAATAAAAAGAGTAAGTACTGTTCCCTGACTGATCGGCAGGAACAATAAGTAAATCATTCAAAACGCAAGCTACAGTACGAACGAACGGATACTAAAAATAATGAAATTTTTTGAGGGTAGTTTGATTAATCATTCACGACGAGTCATATCATAACAACAGAACGAATGGATACTAAAATAATGACATTTTTTGAGGGTAGTTTGAATAATCATTCACGACGGGTTTTATCCTAACGACAGATAGTCACTCACAGATTCATACGTTGCTTGAGTAAAATCAAATACGCTTGACTCATCTTGTGTACGGTTAATAGTCCGACACTCAATGTTAATCCATGACATATAGGCGGTATAAAAACAGAAGTAGGTATTACGTCAGACGTGCTATTGAAATATTGAATTTGACGGGAAATATTGAACTTAAGTATGCTTATTATACCAATTTTTGTGTGAATAAACTAATAATATAATACTTAAGACAGTGAAAACGATTCATACAATTTGAAACAATATTTAAAGTCGTAAAATTAAGTTGACGATTATCATACTCGAACAATAAATAAAATCGACCTAGCTTAAAGGACTAAAAACCTTTATAGGCTTTTAGCCTTTCAAGCCTTTTAAATATAGGCCTAGCCTAAAAAAAGTCTAATAGCCTATAGTCCTCGGGTAGACAAAAAAAGGCTATGAAAAAGGCCTAGCCTAAAGGCCTAAAAGCCTTTTTAGGCTTCTTTTAGCTGTAGCCTCATAATTCATAGGCTAGCCTTAAAAAAAAGCCTAAAAGCCTATAGGCCTCGGGAACACTGGTTTTAACCCCGACGTAAAACGAGGGATGTTAAAAGTTTCTGTGTCTGTCTGTGCCACTATAACTCCTGAACGAATGGACCTATTTTTACCCGACTGCAAGAAAGGGTTATGTTTTTCGCGCGGATGTCAGGGCTGAAACAGGAAATTCCCCAAAATTGGACATCTGGGAACACTAACCGGACACGCCCATAATTATTTTCGTTTATATTCCGCCATTTGATCATGCTATTAATCACTAAAGCACGAATGCCTTTGAGTCAATTGATAAAAGATACAGTGTACCTCCTAATTCAGTTGATGTACACGTACTACGTACACGTAATTTTACAGTAGAATGATTAGGAACATTGTGTTGATTGTAAATGTTTTCTTTATAGGTTAGATCCAGCTTTGATTCGACCAGGCAGAGTTGATATGAAAGAATATGTTGGATACTGTGATCAAGAACAAGTTGAACTTATGTTTTTAAGATTTTACAAAGGAGAACAAGCCGCGGAACATGCTAAAATATTTGCGACAAAGTAAGTTTTAGTCTAGTTATTGCCATAGTTTTTTTTTTTTTTTTTTTTTTTTTTATTGCCTATCGCTGGCAGACGAGCTAGCGGTCCACCTGATGGTAAGCGGTAACCGCCGCTCATGGACAGGAATGTCAGGGACACACCCAGCCGCTGCCTACCGTGAAGTGAAAACTCTGAAACCTCGTTTGAAGAAAGACATGTCGTAGCGCTCGGGAAACACCGCAGCAGGTAGTTCGTTCCAGAGTCTACGTTCGTGGAGGGTGAAATTGCTCGCGTCTGTAGGATTTACCATCTTTCCTAACCCACCCTACACGTGTCCCCTGGGTGGTGCTAAACGAGCAAAAACGCCGAGTATCGAGCGGCGGTTAATAAACTCGACTCGTCCAATCAAAGGCAGGAAATGGCCTCTGAACTCACGAACATCTACGGGGCTTGGCTTAATTGTCTGGCCCTTGAGGAAGAAAACCTCGCAACACATCATTAAATAAATAACCCCAATTCTAAGGTGGGCAACGTGCCGAGATGTATGATTGGTGGGAAACCAGTTTCTAGCGCCAACCTCAGTGGAACGGGCAACCACTGTTGTATCTGCCTTCTCCTGGGAATAGGCGTCACCCTAGGTAGTGACTGATATATCGTCCTTACTCGTGGGAATTGAAATGAATGAACAATTTAACTCTACAACAAACAACCAAAAAACCAAGATTACTAGCAATAAAACTCTAACACAACAAATCTTCCACAAAGGAATGTTTGAGTCTAGACCCAGAACACTATCACTTGGTGATTACCCAAATGCTAATCTTATAACGCAAGATATAGCTGCCGGACCCTGTGCAAACAACGATGCTAAGTGGTGACAAGTATCTGGAAAAAAGAGGCCTAATCCAAGTCCAGAAAAGAATGGGCACCAAAAACAAACAAAACTGGATACTTACTGGCTGTCCCAGAATCCACCAATACCTACAACAAACAGATTTGCTGGCTTAGATACTGATAACTCTAAGGGAGAGAAAATTTCTGCTATTGAAAAGATAAATAAGCCCCCACCAATATTTGTTGACAAAGTGGGAAATATCCAACCCCTTCTCAAGATTCTTAATGAACACGCCCTTGATATGTTTAACCTTAAAGTTATTAACAACGATCAAGTTAAAATACAGCCAAAAGATCCAGAGACATACCGGACTATTGTACACCAACTAGAACTTAGAAACACAGAGTTTTACACGTACAAACCCAAGCGGAGTTTTAAAGTGGTCCTTAAAAACATGCACCCCTCAACCGAACCTGAGGAAATCAAAGCGGCGTTGGAAGAAATAGGGCATTACAGTAGCAATATATGGAACATCAAACAAAGAGTAACAAAAAAGCCACTGCCACTGTTTATAGTTGAATTAAAAACAAGCCCAAACAATAAGAGCATATATGAGGTTAAAAATCTCATGAACTGCATCATAACTTTTGAACCTCCTCGACCTAAACGTCAATTACCACAGTGTGCCAAATGCCAGCATATGGGCACACTAAAAAGTACTGTCGCCGGAGCCCTAAATGTATTAAATGTGCTGGTGACCATCTCTCGATCGAATGTTCAAGGAAAACCAGATCAGAAAGTGTAAAATGCGTCCTCTGTGACGGAAATCACCCGGCCAATTATAAAGGTTGTAAAATCTACAGAGAGCTTCAAAACCTTAAATTCCCAAAGATACCAGAACGCAGAAACACCTACGCTCGCAGCAAGGAACAGGAAGCTACACCCGAAAATCAAAAATCTAAGGATATAAAACCTCTAAATAACCAACATAATTCATACAGAGAAGCACTAACCAATAAAAATCTTCTGAACAATACAACAACAGAGACAAATCACACTTACCAAAATGACATGCTTGAATTAATGAACCCTCATGAAACAAATGATGCAGCAACTGACCACCATGACTAACCTAATATTAGCCCTCACAACCAAGATGTCAACTTCGACTGCTTAAAAATTGCCCTATGGAACGCCAATGGGCTGTCACAATATACCCTCGAGGTTAAGGCATACTTAGAAAAATAGATATCCTTCTAGTAACGGAAACACATTTCACCAAAAAGACCCACTTTAGCATCCAGAACTATAAAACCTATAACACAATGCACCCCGACGACAAAGCACACGCTGGAAGTGCAGTTCTAATAAGATATAATATCAAACATCATGAAACAGTACATTACTGTACAGATGAAATACAAGCAACAAATGTCGTCATTGAAGACTGGGCGGGACCTTTTACAATCTCGGCTGTATACAGTCTACCTAAACATAAACTCAAGTTAGAAGACTACATAAGGTTTCTTTCTACAATGGGCCACAGATTCATAGCTGGAGGTGATTACAATGCCAAGCATCACTACTGGGGCTCACGTACTATAACTACGAAAGGTAGGCAGCTGTTAATGGCCATTGAGAAATTAAAACTAAATATTATTTCCCCCGGAGATCCTACATACTGGCCTACGGACTTGAACAGAGTACCAGACTTGCTTGACTTCTGTATTACAATAGGCATCCCTCACAACTTCATAACTAGCAAAACGAGCACCGAACTATCCTCTGATCATTCCCCGGTAGAAATAATACTAAAAAGGAAAATCACAGTAGTACCTAAACCTTGTAAGCTACACTCTAATAAAACTAACTGGGAGCTCTTCAGACAGGTACTGACAGAAAAATTAGGTTTAAAAATTCCTTTAAAGTCGGACGACAACATAACAGAAGCGGTAGAGCATTTTAATAGCTGCGTTCAACAATCTGCCTGGTCCGCTACCCCAGCTGCCGCAGATCCTTACCATAAACAGGATTACCCAACATCTGTAAGAGAACTATTAGCTAATAAACGAAAAGCTCGGAAAAAGTGGCAAATAACAGGTCATCCTACTGATAAAAAACATCTAAATTATCTTCAAAGAAAACTAAAACTTCTATTAAAAGACAATGAAAACCGAGGCATACAAACATATCTAGAAAACCTTGATGCTACAGCAGAGACAAACTACTCTTTGTGGAAAGTCACTAAAAAACTTAAACACCCAGCCAGTAATCAACCTCCTATCTGTAAAAATAACTCAGAATGGGCTTCTAGCAATGCGGATAAAGCTACTACATTTGCTGAACATCTCAAACAGGTCTTCATACCAAATCCAGATACAGGCTCCTCCAAAATCCAAGAAGTCACAGAATTATTGGGCCAAACTGACCAACTCGATCCTCCCATTAATAAGCTCACTTATAAAGAATTAAAAAAAACAATTAAGGCTTTACATCCAAATAAAGCTCCTGGGTACGACCTTATAACAGGAAAAATCCTAAGGGAACTGCCAAAGGAAGGTATTAAATTTCTCACTTTCCTGTATAACGCTATCCTACGAAGAGGAATGGTCCCTCCACAATGGAAAATAGCCCAAGTTATAATGGTTCCTAAGCCTGGAAAAAATCCAGTTGAGGCGCAATCATACAGACCTATTAGCCTGTTACCCATACCCTCAAAAATCATGGAGATAGTTATTTTGCTTAGATTATTATCCCCGATAATTACCGCAAACAAATTACTACCTGACCATCAGTTTGGTTTTCGTCGAAAGCATGGTACTATTGAACAAGTACACAAACTAGTGGATCATATAAACCAAGCTTTTGAATTAAAACAATACAGTGTCGCTGCGTTCCTGGATATATCTCAGGCATTTGATCGAGTGGCATGACGGACTTCTTTTCAAAATAAAAAAGGACTTACCTATTAACTTTTACAACCTAATAAAGTCATACCTAAGCGACAGACACTTTTTTGTAAAACAGGGAGAAGAATTAACGTCATTATGTGCTATCAAAGCTGGAGTTCCGCAAGGCAGCGTCATGGGTCCCACATTGTATCTGATATCTCTTTTTACTGATCTCCCTACGACCGATGGAGTAGTTACTGGAACATTTGCTGATGACACAGCAATCCTATCAGTGGACAATTCACCAGATATTGCAGCACAAAAGCTTCAAAACAGTCTCGATCAGGTATCAAAATGGCTCAAAGATTGGCGAATCAAAGCCAACGAAACCAAATCTGTCCAGGTTACTTTCACAAACAGAAAAGAAACATGTCCACCCGTCAATCTCAACGGCATACCTTTAACGCAAAAGAAACAAGCCAAGTATCTTGGAATATACTTGGACAGACGCCTTACCTGGAAGAAGCATATTTTCACAAAGCGGTTAGCTATGGGCCAACAGTTGCGCACTATGTACAGGCTATTAAATAAAAAATCACGACTCTCACTTCAGAACAAACTATTGCTATATAAATGCATAATAAAACCCATTTGGACATATGGCCTACAACTCTGGGGAACAGCAGCAAAGTCAAACATTGAAATAATACAGAGACTCCAGTCAAAGATACTAAGAATGATAACGAACGCACCTTGGTATGTCTCAAACAATAGACTCCATCACGACCTCTGCGTCAAAAGTGTTATAGAAGAAATCTCAGATAGAACAAATGCGTATAAGAAGCGGATCTCCAATCATCCAAATATGTTGGCAGTCAATCTTATGAACACCCAAGCAGTTGCTCGTAGACTAAAAAGAAAGATTCCTCAAGACCTCCTTTGAGAGGCACAATAATAAACGGAGCAGTCACTGGACGGCGTTCGTGCAAGCCCTTTAATTAAATAAAAATACACATATTGCTGAATGTCTGTAAGGTTGATACATTGCAATAATTACATTAATAAAAAAAAAAAACGTTCGTGGAAGAAAAGAACGCCGGAATCGATCCGTACAGGACCGTATTGTTTCCAGGTGGAATGGATGAACCCTACTACGATGTCGAGTGGTGCGGTGGTAAAAAGGTGTCGGTGGCACCATGTCAAACAGTTCCTCAGAGCACTCCCCGTTGAACAGACGGTAGAGTGCGCAAAGTGCACCAAAGTCAAGCCTCTGCTGTAAAGACTCCAGTCTGTCCGTGAGATTGGGGTCATCAACGATCCCAACAGCTCGCCTTTGGAGGGAGTCAAATGGATCGAGCAAGTATTTGGGGGCACCCGCCCAGAGATGAGAGCAGTACTCCACGTGCGGTCGGACCTGCGCTTTATAAAGCACAAGACGCTGTGCCGGCGAGAAATAACGATTCGTTCTGTTGAGGACACCCACCTTTTTGCTCGCCAATTTAGCTTTACTTTCCAAATGACTCCCAAACTGGACTTTGCTGGAGATTTCGACGCCGAGGATCCCAATACTCTCGGAGACTCGGAGTGTAACTCCTTGGAACTGTGGCACTAGGACAAATGGGTCTTTCTTTACAGTGAACGCGCATACTTGTGTCTTTGTAGGGTTGAATCGAATCAGGTTCCTCTTACCCCATTCGGAGACCCGCCCCAGAGAGTCCTCGACTTCTGATACAAGTTGCAACCGTCTCTCCTGAACAACGCTCCGAGGTACGTTCTGTTGGCTAGTATATCGCGCATCACCCGTGATGCGCGATATACTAGCCAACCCTGAGCCTTGTGGAACGCCAGCATTAATGGTTTTTAGACCGGAACAAGCACCGTCAACGACGACCATAATGCTCCGATTGTCCAGAAAGCTAGCGATCCATCTGCAACACCCCTCGGGGATTCCATAAGAAGGAAGCTTCGATAGAAGGGCCTTATGCCAGACCCTGTCAAACGCCTTGGCGATGTCAAGGCTGACAGCGAGAACCTCGCCCTTGCCTTCCAAGGCTTCAGCCCAGCGGTGCGTGGGGAACACAAGAAGATCACCAGCTGAGCGACCGTGACGGAAGCTGTACTGGCGGTCGCTTATCAGCTGGCACTCCTCAAGATACCGCAAGAGTCTGGTGTTGATAACTCTCTTCATCACCTTTGATAACAAGGATGTTACCGCTATCGGCCTGTAATTCGACGGGTCCGACCGGTCACCCTTTTTGAGAATAGCGTGGACATTGGCGACCTTCCACGAAGATGGAACCCTTCCATTTATATATGAGAGACGGTAGAGGCGCGTCAGAACGGGGGTCAACTCAGGGGTGCACGTCTTAAGTACCACTGCAGGGATGCCGTCCGGCCCGCTCGATTTCTGGCTTTCTCCTTAGTACAGTGGGCCAGACTGCCATCGTAGTTGCGCAGTGGTGTGAGGTTGGACTGGCAGAAGTTATCTTGCGCAGCTTTGGCGAGCGACCAGAATGCAGGGATGCCTTCGAAGTCGCTCGCCAATTCTAGCAATGTGATCTGCCTTTGCTATAGCAATAGCCTTCTTGTTGGTTCTGGAGGCGGCGTTGAACTTACGTTTCTCAACATACACGGTCAGATCCTTACGTTTCCTGGCATCGTTTCAGGCTAAATACGCAGACTGTTTCAGGCGCGCGGTCACTCGTCAAGCCTGGTTGAACTAGGGGCGACTACGACCACCAACGGGAATTCGGGCATTGGGAATAAATAGTTCCATTCCTTGAAGCACCGTATCCGTGATGCAGTCCGCACAAGCGTCGGGATCCTCTGTGGAGAAGCATAGCCGCCTCCAGGGGTAGGACGCGAAAAATTCGCGAAGTCCATCCCAATCTGCTGACTCATATCGCCAGACTCTGCGGGAACCGTTTCGCTGGAGGGCGGACGGCGCGCAATGGGGGCTTCGCTGCGGATAAGGCAGTGGTCGGACGACCCAAGTGGAGCATCGACCACTACCCTGTATCCGCGTGGATGTGTTGTCAGCAGAAGATCCATCAAGGAGGCCATGTGGCTCTCAACATCTGGTATACGGGTGGGCTGTGTTACCAGTTGTGAGAGATCATAGGCCAAGGCCATATTGAAAGTAGTCCTACCCGGGAGATCGGTGGTCCTCGATGCCAACCACTCTTTATGATGAGCGTTAAAGTCACCGAGGACCACCACCTCTGCGGATGGGCACTGCTCCAACATTTGGTCAATCCCCCTTTGGACGTTCTCAATAAGTAGACTCGAACCCGAATCACCGCAAGGAGATCTGTAGAGGCACGCGTAGATTCGGGTAAGTCCACCATGGTCTACGCGAAGCCATAAAATAGACAGATCCCCATGTTCGAGACCCCGAAGGCGGCGACAGATATCGCCCCGTATGAACACGCACACTCCGGCTTTCCGGAGGAATGTCTGCTCCAATTCGTAGCCGGGGTATTAAGGTACGAGATGTCATCCGGGGCACATATCTGTGTCTCTGTTAAAAAGAGCAAGGCAGGCCGCGCTGTCTCAAGGTGGTGGGGTACGGCGTCTAGGTTACTATGAAGACCTCTGACATTGCAAAAATCCATTTTAAATGTGGATAGGGTGTCCGCCGTGTTAAGGCTTCTCTTTTTTTCTATTTCGTGGCATTATTTACAGAGAGATATATCGGGAAGGGGTTATATGAGGTATGGGGCCACAGTGATACTCAAATAAGGGGGCGGGGCGTAAGTCCCGGCTGGTCCGCGAGTTGTGTGAAGGGCTGACGGGGTATGGAATAATTAACTATTGCATGTTTTATCCCTTTTATAATCCTAGCGAGTTTTAAATTGCTAAGTATCTAAATTAATATAAAGCATTTATTTATTTAGAGTGCACATTAAGGAAAAAATCCTTAATATGGCCTCTAAAATAGCTAAGACATCTTTGTAAGTTCATAATCATGTTATTTCGTCACCAGCCGTCCTTCATGTCTTCGGCTAATTGTCTGTCAGTTTATCACTACGTATTTGTAATTATTATTTATATAATCTATTTTTCCCAGGGTACTTGAGAAGAAAAAGGTTGTCAGTCCAGCACAAATCCAAGGATATTTCATGTTCCACAAACATTCACCCCCAGAAGAAGTATTAGTGGATGTTGAATCTATATGGACATTGGGATAATAGGCAGTATTTTGTGATAATGTTTTTTAACATGGAAAGTAGTCAATAGTTTTAGGAAATAAATAATCTACTAAAAATTTTTGTATTTTTATTTTAATGTTATTAACAGTCTGAAATATCCATATTCTTCTTGAGAACATAGTTAATAGTCTATATAAAACATAGTTACGTTTAACATAAATTTAAAGAAACTAATTAGGTAGGTACATCAAAAAATGCTAGAATACTTAGTTTTAAACTAAGATTAACAATATATATACAAAACAAACTAAAGTTCCCAGCATCTAAATTTTAACATAAAAATCATACAACGATTTAATAAGACATTATTGACTCAGACCCTCATACTCTCACATTACATTTTTAAAAACTCATACCAATAAAAGGCGCAAACAGTAGGTACCTTACTATCAAATACTCTAACATCAATTTTCACCAAGAACTGGGGATCTCCTGAATGATATTTAGGAAGTTTAATTATATTATGAAAAGACCAAAACATTTAATCAACTTTTCCCCAAATACGGAAACTGGAAATAGGGCAAGTAGATGATGAAACATGATCTTCAGATACAATTTTTGAAAGGTTGGAAATAAGTTATATTCTCATATCATTGTAATCTATAACAAGATTATCTGGAAGAGATCCCTCCCTACGATAATAATGATCTAATTGGACAATAAAGAGTACCTATATATCTATCTATTTTTATTCTATATGATTATATATAATTATGCTGTATTAGACAGCTAAGAAGACCTTTAGTTATTGGTGTAAATGAGCGTTATTCGAATACTTTACAGTCTAACAATGATGTTTTAATTAAAACTTAATAGAAACTTTACGAAAAGATAATCTATCATTATAAATCTATTCCATTATTCATAATGGAGATAAATAATTCTATAAGTAGACACTTAATAAAACAGTATAATATCATGAAAATCACTTCTGGCAGACATTTTCTTCTTTATTATTATTCTCTTAAATGTTATGGTGACGAGCTTGTTAATTCAACAAGAAATGTTGTAACAGGGCCCATCCATCCAATACCCAAAAACAATACATGCATTTTAATACAGTAAAAGCTCCTTATTCACGTTTTGACTATTCGTGGATTAAACGAGCGACCCAATTCCTATATTCGCGGATCTAATTGATACATATCATTAAAAAGGATTCGGTATCCTTTGTTAGCGCGTCGGCAAATGGACTAATAAAAAAGTAAAACAGACCTTATTACAACTACCTACGCCTAAAGTATGTTGTCAAATGCCATCGCCACTGTAAAGTGGTTCGGCTTTGCCTTTGATATAAGCCGCTTTCGCCGCGGTTGGTGTTTTTTAAAGAAACATAAAGAATGTTTAAGTAAAACAAAAAATGTTAAAAGATTAAAATACAAAATTCTTTATACCATTGCATAAGCCTGACTATAATAATTATAGTCAAAAACTTATTTTTTTTATATATATTTTTTATAATCCATACCAATATTATAAATTTGAAAGTAACTCTGTCTGTCTGTTACGCTTTTACGCTCAAACAGCAAAATCGATTTAGATGAAATTTAGTATGGAGATAGTTTGAGTCCCGGGGAAGGACATAGGATAGTTTTTATCGCGATAACCGATATCCACGCGGGCGGAGCCGCGGGCGAAAGCTAGTCCCATATAAATTGCCATTCCATATTTACGGTTTCTGTATTCGAGGCTTATTTACGGAACATATACACCGCGAATAAAGAGCTTTTACTGTATGTAACTACAATTGCACTTAGACTAAAATACAGCCGCAGATTTGCTTCGTTCATCGAGTATTTAAATAATATCATGTTTTTAAATACAATCATAAAATTGGCAATATTTTTTGACCAATCTGACTGTCATATTTTGCCCGCTAATATTATTAATTAAATTAATATTCATCGACTTACTGGGGGAAAAAAAATTGCCCCTTCTATGATTGTATATAAAAACATGATTTTATTGAAATACTCGATGAACGAAGCGAATCTGCAGCCATATCTCCGTCTATAAGTTATTGTAAGTTATCAATGATGAGTTACAAAATACCATAATTCCTCAACTCGATATAAAAAATGTAATGACAAAATCACGTATCGTCTTCATGGAAGATACCAAATAACAAAAATAAAAACTAAGCACTAAAGAATTGGCGAAACCCGCGCCGACTGATGGACCACGTACTCCCTCACATTACCAAAACTGGAACCGACCCGTGACCACGATCAGTGAATTCGATCGAAACGTCGGGTAAATAAAAGGTAATATGTATAAAAATCGCGAAAGTTTAAAAACAAAAACTGAAACAGGTAATAAAAAGTCTGCCTTTTTGAATACTTTGTATAGATCAAGAGTTACTCTTCTATCTGACCGCCTTGCCTACTGCGGTGTTTGACGTTTGGCTTGCAAGTCACATCGAACGCACTCTCCGATTTAGAATTCAACGAATTGAAATCGAACAGTAATGTTCTTACATTGTTCGTCAAATAATAATCACATTAACAATGCAGGAACCCCACTGGTTAGTAGTTCCGTTGGTCGGACACGTACAAATCGGATCTTCTGTTATGTAACTATCACGTAAAACACTCACATTAGCAAATATATTACTTTTCCAATATCAAGATAGTTTTTTAAAACTAATGGATTTAAGCAGACACAAAAACTTTTTTGTGTAGTCATGAGTTTCTTGACTATGTTTCTGGGCATTTTGTAGCAATTTATCTACGAGATCCCCTCTAAATACGTTAAGTATTTCCCATTGCCAGTTAGGCGATATTTTATTTATATTGATGTCCTTTTGATTTCTGTCTCTGACTGTGAAGCAAAACTTGTGTTTGAAACAAAACAAAGACAAACACAAAACTACCGGTTCATCTATAGGTTCTTGCTTGAATTGAACTTTGAACTTTATAAGACAAATAAATTCTTGGGGTAATGTTTCAAGTGGATCAAATAGGGTCAAATTATGAATTCTCGAAAGTTTCCTCAAGTATTGAAATGGTGACTTAGTTGTTGTATTTGGTAATTCAACAGTATTTAATAAGACTACTTCTTCCTTACTTGTGGTATCGTTAGAAGTTGATGGGGCAAGAGTTGGAGGTATGATTTGAAATGCAGGATTAGGTGCAACATCTACTGGATTTAAAGACAATTGAACCAGCTGTAATGGCTGGTTGGCAACAGTTAACTGTGACTGATTGGCAATTAGCTGTGGCTGACTGGCGATGGTAAATTGTGGTTGACTGGTGAATGTTAATTGTGGCTGACTGGCAGCTGTTAACTGTGGTACTAGATTAGGTACATACAAATTAGGCATATTACCGACACTTTGCGGCACCCAAATATTTTTCGCGAGTACTACGTTATTTGTATTATTGATTTGATTTAGAATCATATTATTTTCAAGATGATTCTGTAGCATATTACTTTTTCCGTTGTGTTCTTGTTGCAGCAAATTGCTAGTTGAGACAGCTGCATTTTGTTCCTTTCTGAGACTATTAAGCATTCTCTCCGACATCAACTCGGAGACGGGCTTTACCTTGATTCTCGGTGTCGGGGTATCTGTGGGAGTACTGGTTACCGTGGGAGTACTGGTTACCGGGGGAGTCTTAGCATTTTGATGTTCCTGTATAACGCTAGGTGTCGCGAGTGACGTCGTCGATGTTATGATAGGCATGCATAACTCGGGCTCTTCATTAATATGGCATGGTTCTGAAACGACTTTGTTCAATCTTAGCTCAGTACTTTGGGCAAACTTCCTGGGAAGTTGTTTCGGGTTTGCTACAGGATTTGCATTGAGAAGTTTATTTTTAGGATCCGGAGGACTACACATAAAGAGTACAGCAGAGTTTAGAGAATTTTGTAACTGATTAGAACTATCTGCCGTAGGTGCAGTCATACAAATTGTTCTTAAAGATGCAGGAGTTGGCGGGTTAATGGGTACCCATCCTTGGTTGTCATCCATTGCGTCAGATCCCCGTAATTTAGCCATAATTCGTATATAATTAGACTCTTTAGTATTACTTGTAGGCAAAGATTTAGTCAACCATACAATACCAAGATTTTTATGTTCCATAAATTTTAACAACCCATTGCAGTTAAAACCTTGTCTGTTAATAACTTTTCTACCAATATTTAATAGTTTGCGTTTTAATTGATATTCAGTATTAGCCTGTCTACCGGTATTTTCTAATGAGTCATTTTTCTTATGGTAATTAGTGACACAAGTGGTAATAATGCCTTGAATAATTTTGTAGTCGCCCAGTTTTGCTTCCATGCGTTGTTTCGTCATTTGCCTGGATTCAGCTTCGCCCCTATCTTGGTCACTATCTGATGAGTCATCAATGTTGATACATTGATAAAGCATAGAATTCAATGGGGGATCCTCTACTTTTACAGCTGCCTTAGATTCTTCTTCATTATCAGACATGCTTTTACAGTTATTGCTTTCAATAACAACTGTCTCATTGGAACTTCTAGACAGTATTCGCCTTTTTCGTCGCTTAGGATTAGAACCAATTTCTTGATCACTTTCATTGGAGTCTGAATCTTCATGTTTCATAAAAGAATTTTCAGACGCACTTTCTAAACCACTATTTTTAATCAAAACCTGCTCATCTTTTGAATATTTTATATAATATGTTGTACTGCAATTTTGAATAATTCTATTATTGTCGTATACAACAATGTTATTTTTACCAGTTAGATTAGGTTTGTTATCTATTTTTTGTAAAGTTACTGAGCAACTTTTATTAAATATAGTAGGGTATGTTGTTTTTAATGGAGTGTGCCATTGACTATGTGATAAATATGTTCTCATATCTGAGCATTCTCGATTGCATATTTTACATACAAGATATTTATTGAAATTACTACTATCCCATTTATTATTTCCATTTTGGACAGTTATCTTCTTTTTCTTTTTAGTACTATCATCACTTGTTTCAGTGTCTGAGGAATGAATAATTAGTTTTTTTCTTTTTCCAGCCTTCTCTTTCACTTCTATGTTTTCAACGGGTAGTTGACTTGAGCTTACGGTGTTTTGCTGTGGTTGATTGCATGGTTCCTAGAATGTCAATGATTTTTTTTATTTATACCTACTAAATTAAAGTTTGTTTTACTTCATAACACAATTAGCTCTTTTGAACCCTATGTTACAGCCAATGTGATCAATTTAGCGATTTTGCATAAAAGCAAGTTATTATGAATAATCCCCTTTATCCCTACTGATATTGTTACAGTAAATGTGTATAACAGACCTGTTGACCTAGTGATTAGTGCCCCTGACTGCTAAGCCGGATGTTGTGGGTTCATACCCACCCAGGATAAAACCGTGATGAGCATGGTGGTTTATTCTGTGTCTGGGCGTAACTTATCTATAATGTGTATGTATTTAGAAATTTTTAAGTATTTTTTCAGTTGTCTGGATATACATAGTACTGGCTCTGCCTAGTTTAGGATCAGAGGAAGTTGTATGAGTTGTCCCAAGAGATTATTATTATAATTAGAGATAATACATAATGGCTAGTTATTATGAATAGTGACTAGTAGGCTTAGTAGTGTGAGAAATTAATCGCTTTTGTTACAGCATGCGGAGGCTGCACTCCCACAGCACTTCCGGTTCTAAATAGCATGCTTGTGGTATCACAAACAAATACTAGGTGAAATCAGTTTGGGCTAAGTTGATTCTGACATAGTTTTAACTGATAGTTTACTACATACCTTCTATTCGTTTCGAAAGTAATATTATAATTTCATTGCTTTGTTTTAGACTTGCTAGAGATTGTACAAAATCGCTAGATAATATTACAATGCCAGATCTACGATTATTTCGAGGTGGGACAAAAACTCGATATATGATAGTATTTGGCCTTAAACTAAGTTTAATATAAGAAGAAGTTGCATAGGTTAAGCGTAAATAAGAGCTACTATTATATTATTATTATGAATAATGGCTGGATTATTTGTAATACCTTGATTAATCACATTGACCATGACATATATGTTTAAGACAACAACTCCCATTATAAGGCTCCAACTCAGAATTTACGGTTGAAAGTCATGGGAGACTACAAATACAAGTCAGGGACATGACATACAACATTTTGTAGATCCAAAGTCATGTCCCATGTGGGAATCAAACCCACAACTTCTCGCACAGCAGTCATACACACTCCCAGTGTTCTGTCTAATTTTATTTAGATGTATCTATATAAATAAAAAATTAACCACATAAATGTATGCACATAACTTCAGAATGACTGAAATAAATAAGATAATTATTTTTTTGTTGCGATTGTAATTGTCAGGACAAAGTATGCATAAAAGAAAATTATTAAAAATCTTTAAATAAAAAAATTGAGTTAACAACTACACCCAGGCTAGTATATATTAAGTACTTTCACCATATTATTTATTTTATTTTTAAAAGCATATAATTTGATTACTTACAGTTATATCTTTCTTCAATATCTTACTTCTTAAATTGTTTTGCTTCTCGCAGATAGTTGTTTTCACAGTAAAGAAGTTAGTTAAAATTTCTTTACATTTCATGCATATTAATTGTGGCAAACCATCAAAAGGCGACACCTGAAAATAAGTTATTATAAAAAATACTATATGCATAAAAAAATGCATGATTTATGTATTGCACAATAGTATCTGAATGTGTCTGAATTCTATTACTTTATGCATTATGCCTTTTATTCATCTGTATAATTGTTAGTACATAGTTTAAATCAGGGATGTAGTTACTGCCATATATCTATACTAATACTATAAAGCTAAAGAGTTTGTTTGTTTGAACGCAATAATCTCAGGAGCTACTAGGTCAAATTGAAAAATTCTTTTACTATTGGATAGCCCATTTATTGAGGAAGGCTATAGGCTATATAACATTATGCTATAACCAATAGGGGTTATGAAAATTAATGCAGACAAATTTGCGCAGGTCAGCTAGTATATATTATGACCCTTTCATAACATGCCAGCAACAATTTTTTTATACAGGGCCCATGTATGCCCATGTTTTAAATTAATCTGACCAAAACTTCCAAACCAGTAGCATATTCAGTGAAGCCCCCGCTAGTCAAACCTCCGTAAAGTTTACCTAGTAGTTTAAATATGTACCTTTATAAAATCTGTGCTGTTTTAAGCTTCCGCCACTAAACCAAGATCTTGGATTGCTCAGCAGATATAAGCCTCTCCCAAATTAGTTAGCCTTACAAACAGTAAGACAGTCTATTGACAATAAAGCTTGAGGTATATCTACTTAACAAACAAAACTAATAGCTAGCCAATCTTGTGTGTACTATGTGTACTCTTAATTTTTCTTAATAAGGCAGGCATGAAAACATACTTACATCTATGTCATAGCAATATTTAATTTGTTGTTGAATTCTAGGAACTATCTGATATTGCCCCATATCTTGTAAACACAAACGGCAAGTCACAAATAGTTTTGGGTCAACCTCTATCACATCCATCATATCCATGGCTGAAAAAGAAACATGTATTTATGGATTTTACAGAAATTTATCAGAACTTGTTTACAGAAATCCACAATAACACCAATCTATGACAGAATGTTAGTGAGTTATTGATAAAAATAAAAGATCTGATGTAGGTACTGGAATCAAAGACCATTAACTACCAGGATTAAGATTTTAAGAGGGTATACTGCCAAAAGATAATAATTAAAAGCAGATGCTTAGAATACTTTTAGGTTATGAATTGAGTAGTTTAACTTCAAACTTCCCGCTAAAAAGTATGCGATTTCTCTTTCACTTTTAATAGGTACGTTGTTGTATCGTTCCCTATTATAAAAGGCGGATTTCACAGTGAAGAAGCTCCATAATATGGCAGTAATATAAACAGAACTCACCGTCTGGTTGCAAGTGTACACATAAACACTGATCACTCTTTGCACTGAATGATAATTCTTTTGGATTGAGCTTAGTTCACAGTAGTTTACTCACACAAGTCACAGATGGTTTAGATGTGACGACAATGTCAACATTGTAATTTCTAAAAAGCTGTACAATAGGTTTCTCTATAAATCATTTACATTACACAAGAGAAAGCGTAACAATGCATATTGTGTGTAAAAGCTTTATTTAAAGCATGCTAACTACATCTACAAATTTGACAAAATTACACCAAGTCAAGTCAGTCAGTACTTGCACAGGATGGGCCGGAGGAAGCAGAGCAGTATTCCCATTGGTCCTTGGTAGAGGGAGGGGAGGAGACAACGAAAGTTTCTACGCCCTCTATTAGTGAGTAGCAGAACTACTTGAATAATACTAACGCCATCTTTTAACGGGATTAACTTTTAGTACTATTGGCCGTGAGATAAGGTCGAAATTCACGTATTCGTGACCTTGAAATTAATCATGTGAGCTTCACCTCTTTCTAAAGCGTCTTCTAGACGGTTGGAAACAAGGCCTCCCGCCAAGGTGACCTTGCTGGTTTCCAACAGAATATGTATGTAAATTGGTTTGCAACAGCCGTCTACACTGTTGGAAACCAGCAAGGTCACCTTGGCGGGAAGCCTTGTTTCCAACCGTCACCGTCAATTTTTGTGTGATCGTACCCAGGTCACCAAACAGCAAACCAAGCGTACAAACCAAGGTGACCTTGCTGGTTTCTAACAATGTAGACGGCTGTTGCAAACCAAATTATGGTTTGACCTCCAACGCCCTTGGCGGGTGGGAGCGCTCTCACCACCACGCTGTTTGCTGTTGGTTTGTCGCCGTGTAGTCGGCGTTTCCAACCGAACAACAAACCAAACCACCACATAGGCACACAGGGGAGGTTTTGGGGCTCCCCCCCAAATTGCGAACTTCCCTCCCCCACCCTCCCCCGAAAAATTATTCTGGGTACGATCATGTATTTTAATTTAATAGAATCATGTTCATTCCTATAAATTGTATTCACGTCCTTTGGTATGTGGACTCCAATACCCCATACTATTTATCTTATTTCTATAGCTTATGTAATGTTCCTCTAATAATTTACCCCCCCCCCCCCCCACTCTCCTTCTACATATCACGTGGTTTCATAAATAAGTAGCAATCAGGAAGATATTTTTGACAACATATTTGAAAGAGGGGAAGGGTCGGGAGGAAAGGTGTTTGATGCCTGAGGCTGTTTCTTTGATAGCTAGTTTAAAAACATGCAAACGTGTGTGATCGAAGCTGCGACCCCTAGGTATCTGAAGAGTTTTGTATATTTGTTTGTTTTTTTGAAGAGATTATCGCAATCTCAGGAACTACCGGGTTCGAATTGAAAAATGAATTTAATATTGGATAGCCGATTTATCGAGGAAGGCTAACATCACGCTATGAACAATAAGAGCGGAGCATCAATGAAAAATGTTGCAAATAAGGGGAAAATTAAAGCAGACGAAGTTGCGCTAGTTAGATAATTCAGGTAGGTATAAGCGTTCAATGTTTTGACCACGGGATCATAATTAACAGAATCTCATGAAATAATCTTCATAAATATGAAGTTCAAGTACATTGACTATGACTGGCCAGTTGGTCTAGTCACTAGACCAACAGCCAGTTAATGTCATTGTTAAGAGAGTCTAGAATCTAGTGGCTAGTGACCCTGACTGCTAAGCCAGATGTAGTGATTTCGATTCCCGCACGGAGCACCATCCGCAACTAGTTATTCCGAGTTTACTACCGTAGTACTTTGAGTCCATGATTTGTATGTCTAAAAAGACCCATTTTTTAAAAATTTGACTACGGTGATATGACTGCGTGTATAAAGACCCAGGGTGACAATGCTATTACCTAGTGTGGTTGTTGTCTTTAAAAATTACATAGTGGGTCTGCGACCCATAGGTATCGAGAGAAGTAAAGCGTTCAAATATTTGACCTTGGGACGACGTAGATCTCATAAAATTAAGAAGCTGAAGTACAAGCACGGTGGGTTTGCTATCCATAGTTATCGTGATATAAACGTTGAAAGTTTTGAACACGGATCGCATAGACCAAGCATAATATTATGAACTTTGACTTCATAGATGATCGCTCTGCGCCAAATAAGTACTTTAGGAGGCACAAGCTTTAAAAAACGATCAATTTCGAGAGCATAGCTATGTAAGCTATGAATACCATTTGCGGGAGAATTGATATGGTGGTATCTCGCTCTACTCAACTCAAATCAATATGAGTAACAAAAATTAAGAATGCCTGCCGCCCTGCTGAATTACTGTTGTGATTGTAATCATCACACCCACTGATCTCGCGCTTGATTTCCTATGTCATGCCTTAGGTCTAAGAGAAGACTTAAAAAAATAGTACTTAATAAGAGAGGACATCAAACTCTTCCTAATAGTAAGTTAATAATATTCAGTAATGTTTCAGTACAATACCCGATAGATGGCGTTGTTATAAAAAAAATGTATAGTTTATTTGGCATGTATCCAAATTAGATAAAGTTTCTGATAAGTCGTAGTTTTATATTATGTTGAATTACTTGTAGTTCTTTTTAACTTTAGATTGCTAGGTAACACAGTAATAGGAGTACCTATCTAGTTAAAACTATAAAAAAAAAACAAATCTCTTATAAACATTTTTTTAAAATTTGTTAACGCAATAATATAATATTAGAATAATAACAATACTCCGATTCCTACACGTATCATGTTACCGTCGTATTCGGTATAATTTTGTGCAAGATAATAGAATAGCAGAACGGATATGGATCCATTTTGTTAAACTCAATACATTAAAAAGGTACCGGAAACTACTAGCGCTAAAAGTAAATCAATCTGGTAAAACAATTATCTAGAACATTCCATGTAAACTACTTCTCACGCCATCTAGGACAGAATAGCTGAAGTTTACAAACACTGATTTCCTCATAGTGAATAGGTTTACGTTAACGTTTTATAGGTGGCGCTTTTACCACTTATCTCTGTACGAGTGTTTGTGATCCGAGTGATTTGATTGTGAGACCTGTAGATCTCAGATTATTTAATGCTTTATGTGAGACTCAGAGGGACAGGCTCCTATTAAATATGAGGGTACAGGCTAAAGAGAATTTAACACTTGTAGGTATCACTGACGTAGAGAACAGGACTGCGCCATAACCCACTGACCTCCCTATTACAAGTACGCAGTATAGAGGTCAGTCGCTTTATCCTCACAAAATTGACCACTCTCTAGAAAGAGACAACGCTACTTTGTGGTTAAACCTGTCAAAGGCCGCACGCTCAGATCAAATAGTAGTTTTTGTTGATGCATGAATTACTTAAAAAACTAGCAAGACTTAGTTTATGTTTTAAGTTAAAAAAAAAAGTCGATGGGGTTGGTGACACTTTTCACTTAAAAATGACAGAGAAATTTTCGAGGAGCTCATGGTTTATAAAATTAATTATTATTTTAATGATGTTTTTCTAAAGATGAATTGAAAATGAATTAAAACACGAGGAATTTTCATTCCACACCTTTTACTTAATTAACAGGATATGGGTTTACCAACCCTAAAACGGTCTTAGGATTTTTTTTGTAAAAGGTATGGACAGTTTTGGAATACTGGTAAAAACGGGAAAGTAAGCAAGTAAGTCAGTAAGTTATATATAACAACAGTGTCGCAAAACGTGAGCGGTAGTGATGCAGATGTGAGTCAACATACCACGTCGCTAGTGCGTTGCCCTAATTTGTCCCCAAGCCCGATATTTTAAAGGCAAACGCGGCTTGAAAGTACATTTTGGTAAAGTGCACAAATCCTAAAATGTACTTTCGAGCCCAGGTCCATCTAGCCAAAGTACCTCTTACTCAAAATACTACGTTTTGGCAAATGTTATCCAAATTCAAAAAATCTGTTTTAAAGAGGATCCCCCGTGGTGCAAGACCTGCAGTGGCACAAAATCTGTCCCACGGCATAGGTCTTGTACTACGGGAGAACTCTCAGAGAGCTTGGGAACAATTGTTAACCTTCCCTTACCGAATTTTACATGCTAGATATAATGATCATACCACCAAAAAATCACTCACCTCACAAATCAAGGAAAATTGCCATATTTCATCTCCATCTTTTGAGCCCCAGTTTGTTACTTTCCATATTAATTCCAAATTTCATTACATAGAATCGAAATTAAGGGAAGGCGACATTAGGGGAGCGGCTAGACTTTTGTTTAGTAGTGACGTGGTGGCGCTGGCGCCTTGCTCTACTGACACGCTTGCGGGCCTGCAGAGCAAACATCCAGCGCCAAGGAATGACCTTGCCTTCCCCGACCCACCTGACACTGATGCAGATTGCCTTAGTGTCACTGCCAACGACGTGTTGACCGCCGTTAACTCCTTTCGAAGTGGTTCTGCCGGCGGAATCGATGGCTTGACTCCCCAGCATCTAAAAGACCTTTTAAGTTCCAGTGCTGGGGAAGCTGGCGGCACACTCATGAAGGAGTTGACGGCTTTAATTAACCTCATGCTCTCCGGCAATGTTGATGATGGCATCATCGACATCTTGTATGGGGCCAATTTATGTGCCCTTCGCAAGAGCGATGGTGGCATTCGTCCCATTGCCGTAGGAAGCACCTACCGGCGTATGGCAGCCAAAATGTGCTGCCACTATTATCGCGACGAACTAGCTTATAAATTCCAGCCACAACAACTTGGTTTCGGTTCAAGAGGGGGCTGTGAGGCTGCCATACATGCTTTGTCCACGTATCTTGGCTCGGGTAAAGCAGACGTTATCCTTAAGGTTGACGTAAAGAATACCTTCAACTCAGTCAACAGGGATACTTTGTTGGCACAGGCAAAATTAGAAACACCCAAAATTTACAGTTACCTTGGCAGTGTTACAGACACCCGTCTAAATTAATCTATAAGGACAATCTTTTGGATTCAGCAGTAGGATGCCAACAAGGTGACCCCCTTGGGCCAGTAATTTTTAGTTTAGCAATCCATCCTATTATTCAGCAGCTACATTCAAAATTTAACATTTGGTACCTAGACGATGGGACTCTAGGCGGAGATGTGGACACCGTATATAATGATTTGGAACTAAATTTCAGTAAATGTGAAATTTACATACCTATATGACAACAATAATAAACTTTCGGCGTTTTCTAAATTTAATTCTTTGGTACCAAATTTAAAACTTCTTGAAAATGATTCTTTTCGCCTGCTTGGGTCCCCGGTTCTAGAAGATGCCTATGACTCTTTCATAGAGGAGAAAATACAACATTTTCGTGAAGTTTCAGACAGATTACTCCAAAGTAATATATCCTCGGCCTTTACTATAATTCGATATTGCCTTTTCGTCCCCAAATTATCACACGCGCTAAGATCCACGCAACTTTTTAAACATTTGGCACTTTTAGATAAAATGGACAAAATTATTCAAAATACATTGTGCAAAATTTTAAATATTGATTTAGACGATCGAGCGTGGCTACAGGCGTCCTTACCTGTTCGCATGGGCGGCCTTGCCGTTCGCAAAATTTCAGATATAAGCTTACCAGCGTTCTTGTCTTCACTTCACAGCACTGAAGAATTAACCAGGAAAATTTTAAATCCTACACTGGTTGATTCCGAAGTGAGGTGCAAGTCTGAGGCCTTGAATGCTTGGAAAATGACTTGCCCAAGTATTGTTATGCCCTCAGTAGCGTAACCACCTTGGTGGGACCCGGTGCGGAAGTTGGTGGTGTCACCCCATCGAAAGTTAAAAGCAAGCAAGTGTGCGTTGACAACTTCTCGTTGAAACAATGACTACGAGTATCTTTTAATGAATTTATGTTTATTAGTTATATTATTATGTTTAGTTAAAATTTTGAACCCGTGTAGGAATACCGGCCCTAAGCCGATACCAGCTCCGGCACCGAGACATGTCCACCAAAGTCGAATTTAACCTCCATATCATATGATTTTACGACAACCGAGATGTTATCCACCGCGTTCCCAAGGAACTTGTACGGCTCTGTGAGTTTCATTGCAGAAACCATTTCAACACTCTTCTCTCTACATTTTTGATGACGCTGGGCCTGAACATTATTTTTTGTAATTGCTACATATAATAAATAACTTTTTTGCTACATATAATGACAACAACAATCTGATGAGTCATATTAATATTCGATTTCAAGAGCCTAGGAACATCTTAAGCTAGATTTTATTTTTTGGAGAAAACAGAGTAAATATTTATTCTTGCTTCTCATATCACGAAAATTGGGTCCCAGATGATGATTATATATTTTTTTGACCATATATTTTGAAATACCTAAGTCTTACGCATGGTGTAACAAGGCATTAGATAGATTTTATCATTACGAGGAACGATCACAGACTGATTCGAGGCTCCCTAAATATCAGCTTCAAGGTCAAAAGACTTAGAATGATGAGGCATATTCTACTGACCGACCTACTACCCCCCAGATAGTCTTAGGTTCCAAGTTCCAGTTCGAGCTTCAGTTCACTGTTTTCTTTGACTATTGCGGTGTTGTGCACTCGGAGTTCTTGGCGGAACGTCTAACGGTAAATAAAAAATATTATTTGAGTCTTATGCAGCGTTTCAGAGAGCAAATTCGAATTTCTAGATTTGTGGAAAAAAATCTTGGATTTTGCACCATGGTAAAGCGCCTTCGCACAAGACCATTGCGAACGAATTTTTGACTAAAAACTCAAGAAGTACCATTGAGCAACCTCTATAACCATCAGATATGGCTCCAGTCGACTTTTTTTCTTTTTCCCTAACTCAAATTGGCCACCATGGCACCTATTTTCATTCGGTAGAAACATAAAGGAAAATTCGCAGCGAGAACTGAATTCAGTTCCGAAAAAAGCGTTTTTAAAATATTTTGACGATTGGATTATTCGCTAGCATAAGTGTATCGTTTCTAAAGGCATACTTGGGAGGCAAAAGAATAAATTTGGATGAATAGATTATCTGATATTTTGTGTGTTACTGATCGTTTCTCAGTACTTTCGTACTTCATTAACCTTCCACCCACAACTTTACTGTACTAGCGATTTTTTTTCTTAATATTTGTATTTAGTTCTAGCAGTTGGCACCGGATGTCACCCCAAAAAGGGTGACACCCGGTGCGGACCGCCCCCGCCGGCCCCCCTAGCTACGCCCCTGTGTGTGTGAGAGAGTTATGAAGGTATATGTATATAAACTTAGTTAAGTTGTGAGTATGTGATAATGTATAATAATTATAAAGTGATATATATAAGTGATGTAAAGGTATAGTATAAAATAGTAATAAGTTAACAATCAAAGTAGTCACAATTTTTTCAAATTTTGTAAAAGCTAGTCATTTCATCTTTTTCAAAAGATTAAGCTGCATTTCATCCTTGACTAGTATATATTCGGCACCTTCTTGTTGTTTTAAATAAACATTTCCATTTGAGGTCCAACTATATTTATATTTTTACGTTCTTGCAAAGTCCCTGGCAAGGAAGTGAAGCCGTCTAGATTTTGCAGTAAGAGATTCAGATACAAATAGGGCCGAGATATTATTTTAAATTCCCAGGTTACAGATTTTCAATTCTTTGGTTTTATTGAATTCTCTAACTGCACTCAGAAATTAGGTTTTTAATAAAGTATTGGAGAATTCAGTGATAACGGTGGTCTTAACCGGGTCATTCTTATTTGGTACACGATATACATCGCGCACATCGCCTGGATGAAGGGTGATATTATGGATGTTTGAGAGATTGGATATATAATTGAAAAGGGTCTCTTTGTCTTCTTTTCGAATGCGGGGAATGTACCTGACCTCAATACTTGTTTTCTTTAACGATCTTTCCAAATACTCACATTTATCGTCGATGTAGCCGATTTGAGACAGTAAATCTTTCCGCTGATCCTCCATCCATCAATTTTGGACTGCATAGCCGTGAGCTGAAGGCAGGGTCGCACCGGGTGTCACCCTTTTTGGGGTGACACCCGGTGTCAACTTCAAGAACAAAATACAAACATTAAGAAAAAAAAAAACACTACCAAAGCTGTCTTTTTCGGGAATTTCTTTACAAGCACTAGCTAAACAAAATATTAATAGATAAAAAGAGTAGTGGTAGGGGGTAGCGAATAAAGTACTACTCTGTCAAGAAACTACCGAGAAACGATCAATAATGCACAAATGTCAGTTATTAATCCAAATTTATTTTATCGCCTTAAAAATATGCTTCTTCAGTTTTTGGGGTGACACCCGGGGACAAAACAATAAGAAAAACAATCGCTAGAACAGCTGTCTTTTTCGGGAATTACCTCACAACCACTAACTAAAAATATGTAATAATAGTTAAAAATTGTAGTGGTACCCCTTACTACTACGAGTGAATGAAGTACTACTCTGTCACACTACTACTACTACTACACAAAATGTCAGTTGATCATCTAATTTCATTTTGATACCTTCAAAGTATGCTTTTTCAGAAGCGATACAATACGCCAGTAAATATTTTAATCGTCAAAACATTTTTTAACGCTTTTTTCGGAATTCTCCTATATGTCTTCTACCGAATGAAAACGGGTGCCACGAAGTGGTAATTTGAGTTAAAAAAAAAAAAAAGAAAAGTCGGCTGAAGTCATATCTAGAGATTAACGTAGTTGCTCAATGGAATTTGTTAAGTTTTTGGTCAAAAATTCGTTCACAATGATGGCCTTGTGCGAAGGCGCATTTTCGTGGTGAAAAATCCAAGAATTTTCTTTCCGAAAATCTGCCATTTTCGTCTTCTTCAACGCCGCATAACACGCAATTAATATTCTTTATTTACCGTTTGACCTTCCGGCAAGAAATCAGAGTGCACAACACCGCGATGGTCAAAGAAAACAGTCAACATGACTTTGGCTTTTGATCAATTTTGGCGTGGTTTTTTCTGTTTCGACTCAGTTGGAAGGTGTCACTCCGAAGCTTTTTGACTAGTTTGCATGTCAAACTTGTAAACCCATGTCTCGTTACCAGTAACAATTCATTTATTGAATATTGGACCGTAATTGAGTCGTGCTAGCTTAACAAAATTCAGATCTTTTGGGACTAGCTGAGCGGCAACATGTTTCATACTCAATTGATTTTTTTAAATGTACAGACACAGAAAGTGGCTATCTCTTTCAATCTTGAATCAGGATTTACAGTAACTGTTACCTTCACTTTTGCGATGATAACTTCAGTTGAAGATGTGAATGACCTACAAGAATGATGCAAATCATCCATCACATCTCGACCGCTTTGTCGCCGTATGCTGTGTGTTGTCAACGAAAAGTTGTCAAAGTAAACTTAGATTGTACGGGCTATATAATATTTGAAGATTTTCCTCGATTAATCCAGGATATCATCAAAGCCCGACATGGTTACAAACAACTTAAAAGTATACATTAGCAAACAAAAAAGGAATTTTCCAAATCGGTCCAAAGGTGTGTTCTAGTAATCGAGTAACATACATATATTAACAAAAAAAAACGAATATTGTGACGAATTGAGAACATTCACCCTTTTTTATTTCAAACCGGTTTATAAACTCATTTATTTCAATGTAAAAAAGAATAGATTTAAAATATCTTGCAATTAAAATCTCTTCTTTCAAGCTTTTACAGCAGCAAAGCTTGAAAGAAGAGATTTTAATTGCAAGATATTTTTTTATCTTACTTTTTATTGTGTTTAGTTATTAGTTCAATATTTTAAATTTATAAAGTTATAAAATTATCCCATGATGTTAAACATATAAAATTTATTGCTTTTAACTTTCGATGGGGTGACACCATCAACTTCCGCACCGGGTGCCATCCAAGGTAGCTACGCCACTGGCTGAAGGGACATGTCTTCTAGAGAGTTTTCTATCTCCTAATTAGTAGTCATTATTGATGAATTCTGTAGTTTTACCTCCTCAAGATGCTTATTGAATAAGTCAAATCTTTTGTTTTGAGCATTTTGAAAATTTACAAACATTTCGCGCATCTCCAATTTAAAAGCCGTGAGTTCGTCATAACTGTCGTCAACAAGTCGACGCCGTTTATCTCTCGTAGTACTTAGTATGAGATTGGCTGCTACAATTCTCTTCTTCACGGGTTTTTAACAGAATATTCTTTTTTTTTTTTTTAAAACGGCTTCCGCAGTAGGGTACAAGCCCTGTGTCGCGGGGAACTTTACAAACATACAAGTCACATACACACATTGCACCCAGACTCGGAACAACAATTTGTGGATAACACGAAGTGGTGTCCCGTGTGGGAATCGAACCCACGACCTCTTGATTGTTTTATTTAATGGTGATAGACGATGCATAGCGCGTACTTATTTACGACAGCGAGATATTTGTATCAATAACAAAAGTGCTAGGCATAGAGCTATTTCGCTAATGACAATATGAGGATTTATGACGCACGCGCAGGTTCGGGTCCTAATTGGTTTGCGACATATATTGGGGCGCACACGTCGATAACGATCCTCAAGTGTCGGCCGTTGACCGCACCAACTAGGTGGGGCTTCACCTTCGCAGGGAGGTTCCAGCGGTGGTGGGATGCACCGTCCTTGAAGCGGGGGCGCGGCACTGGCACTGACTAGGTGTCACACAGATAGTTCTTCGTAACTCATGCGCTCCTAGTAGGTACTACACTTGATTTTATTTTTTGATTGACATGATTCCGTTTATAAAAATGCGCACGCGGATGCACCGTCCCCCCCCTGTCATGCGAGCAACTCACACTTGGCCGATTGAGCCAAATAGTCCAATCCTGTCATACATGATTGTTGTGTAACTACAGTTTACGCAGCGCACGCCACTTAAGCTATCAACTAGTCTAACTAAGCTAACGTTAAAGACCTGGGTGTCATATTGGATACAAAGCTAACGTTCTTGCCGCACATTGAAGGATGTATTGGAAAGTCGTATAAAATGTTAGGCTTTATCATCAGAAACGGAAAGGAGTTCCAAAAAACTAGTACAAAAGTTCTGTTGTACAATGCGCTAGTCAGAAGTACTCTAGAATATTGTAGCGTAGTTTGGAGGCCTCATTATGCAGTGCATTCCTTAAGAATTGAACGAATACAAAAAAGGTACTTGAGGTAGGTACCTACCTAGATAAAAGTAATAAACGAAATTGTTACTCAGATAGGTTGAAGCGTTTTAAAATTATTCTCTACTACTCTACTACTATATTTATAGATCTCATGTTCCTCTACAAAATTATAAGCCACAAAATTGATTGTCCTCAGCTCTTGAGCCTAATTAAATTTAATGTTCCATCACGAATGCCTCGCGCTCAAATAAAACCACTTGTGCCCCCTCATCGAAGAACCGCCTGTGGAAGTAACTCTGCCATACCGAGACTAAGCAGAATCTTAAACGAACACAGCCAGTCCATCGATTTAAACAATAACACATTAAGGCAATTCAAAAAAATAATAACAGAAGCTCTTTCAAACAAAGACTCAGTACACGCACACGTTCCTCCCTCGAAGTAAGTCGAGTACTCAATCTCAATTTAGATATAAGATAGTATTTAATTAGCACATAAGTAAATTTGCGCAAGTCATGCTTGCCTGTAATTGGTTGTGCATTTAGTTATATAAAACTGCTTATTGTCAAATGCTTATGATTGTTGTAATGTAACAACTGTTGGCAAGCTAAATAAATAAATAAATAAATCAACAGGAATCATTATACCCATTTTTTGCATTTTTTTAATTGATGCTCCGCTCTTATCATAGCGTGATGATAAATCGCCTATAACTTTGATAAATGAGTTATCTGACACAAAAAGATTTTTTCAATTCGGACCAGAAGTTCCTGATATTATTCGCTTGTCTATACGTTTACTATAAGCTATACGCTTTCAACAAACAAACTACAGCTTTATATTAGTACTAGCTATGCCGCGCAACTTCGTATGCGTAAATTTTCCCGTTTTTGCAACATTTCTCAATGCTGCTCCGCTCCTATTAGTCGCAGCGTGATGTTATATAGCCTATAGCCTTCCTCGATAAATGGGCTATAATATTAGTGTAGATAGATCATTTATTTTTTGGGTGCAAATTTATTCAAGATTTTGATGGGGGGTTTGGCTGGATCTCTGAAACGGTTAGATATGCATCTAAAGAACCGCTTACCTATGATTTTTTTGTATTATTCTTTCTCCAACCGAAACTGATTTTGTGAAATAACTTTAAAACTATCAGCGTAACAAATTTAAAAACCGGCCAAGTGCGAGTCGGACTCGCGCACGAAGGGTTCCGTACCATCCCTACTAATATAAATGTGAATGTAAGTTTGTTAAATGAAACTTTGTACACATATTCTTGGAGGTATTAGAAGTAACATAGGATTATAAAAAAAAAGGGGGGAAATTTACGCAGACGAAGTTGCGCGAGACAGCTAGTTATCTATAAAAACGGCAAAAAAAAGTCATGTAACTTGTATGTGAGCCCCTCTTAAATATTCATTTTATTTTATTATTTATTTTTAAAGTCAATAATATAAATCAATATTCTATATATAATATAATACACTGACGGACTCATAAACTGCATCAAAGTTCAGGTTTACTCTAAAAGGATTTTTTTATAATAAGTATGCAAACTTTTTAGATTAAATTATATAAATATGGAAAGACTGGCTCTTAATCTTAAAAAAAAATTAAATTTAAAAATAGAACTGCGGTAAAACAAATGAATATAGCCGGGAAAAGAAAATTTACTCGTAGTATCAGATTTGCGTGTTATTTATAGCAAAGTTTTAAATTAATTCTCATTGATTTTTTTTTGTTTGGTCAATTGAATTATTGTTACCAGCATAATTGTTGGGTTAGTTTTTTAACACATCGAGAGTTTTTGAACCATAATATGGATACTTCGTCCGAACAAGCGGCACAAATTGTAGCATTGGTGCGGGAGGGCTTGGATCAACGAACGATTGGTAGAAATTTAAATTTAAACCAGTCTACGGTTTGTAGAATATACAGAAGGTTTGTAGAGACAGGTTCTTACAGGAGGAGACGTGGTACAGGCAGAACTCGAGCAACCACAGGTCGTGATGACCGATTTATTGTTACAACTTCCCTGCGAAATCGTTTCCTCACGTCAGTTAACATCAAAACCGAGCTTAATGAAGTGCGTGGAAAAAACGTGTGTGCACGAACAATAAGAAGAAGGTTAAAGGAAGCGGCTATCACCCCTTTTAGACCAGCAAATGGTCCAAAGTTGTCTGCAGCTCACAGACAAGCTCGCTTAAGATTTGCGCGTCATCACCTGAATTGGACAGAAGAGCAGTGGGCCTCTGTATTGTTCACGGACGAGTGTAGGACATGTTTATATGGTGCAGATGGTCGCAGAAGAGTCTATCGTCGACGTGGGGAGCGATATGCTCAAAGTTGCATTGAGGAGCGTGTTCCTTTTGGAGGCGGTTCATGTATGGTCTGGGGTGGCATATCGATGAACGGGCGAACAGAACTTGTGTTCATAGACATGGTCCGTCAAAACGGTAATAGAGGGGGTTTGACAGCACATCGCTACATAACAGAGATATTAGAAGATCACGTGGTGCCTTACATGGGATTCATAGGCGAAAATTTTACTTTAATGCAGGATAATGCCCGGCCGCATGCAGCTGCACAAGTTCAACATTATTGCGAAGAGGTTGGGATACGTACAATGAATTGGCCAGCACGCAGCCCGGATCTTAATCCCATCGAGCATGTTTGGGACAATTTAAAAAGAGCTGTATATGCGAGAAACCCTTCGCCTACGACAGTGGCAGCACTAAGAACAGCACTTTCAGAAGAATGGGACAATATTCCGCAAGATCTTTTAAAAACCCTTATAAAATCTATGCGGAACCGATTAGAATCCGTAATAAGGGCACGTGGGGGTAATACACCTTATTAAAACACAAATAAACCCTTGCATAAAGTTTGTGTCTATTGTTAAAACCAATTTTTTAATTAAACAATTTTTTCTTAAACTTCTGTTTTTTCTTCAAAAAAGGTCTTAAGGTCCTTTCCAGTACATAAACTTAAACTTAAAGATATGATCCTACGCTGTTTTAAAGTTCACGAACCAATCTAGAGGTTTCAATTTAAATCTGTATAGAAAGTTTGCATACTTGGTTAAAATATTTATTTCAAAGTCGTCTATTACTTTGATGCAGTTTATAAGTCCGTCAGTGTATATGTTTGTTAAGCTAAGATAGTTTTGCTGTACTTCGTTTTCGTTAAAATAAAGATTAATAATTTTAATAAAAAAAAATCAAGCTTCTACCTTTTGCCGTTTTCAATATCAAACAGAAAAAACACCGTTAGCTGTATCGGAGCCCCCTGTATCTATTTTATTGTTTTTAGTATTTGTTGCTAAAGCGGCAACAGAAATACATCTGTGAATATTTTAATTAAAAAAAAAAAAGGACTCCCGCAATAGGATACAAGCCCTGTCGCGGGGGACTTTACAAACATACAAGTCATGGACACAAATTACACCCAGACTCGGAACAACAATTTGGGGACACACAAAGTAGTGTCCCGTGTGGGAATCGAACCCACGACCTGTTAACAGTCGGATACACTTCCACCGCGCCACCGAGGCAGTCGCACTGTGTCTACACAGTTAAAACTTTATTTCACGGTTTATGAGATACAGACTAAATTATAATATCGAGCAAAAAACGACAAAAAATCCGATTCGGACAGTTTGGGCCCTTTCGCGCTAAGGCCCGCCAATAAAAACCTTCGCCATATGTCCCGTTCGCGTTATGTTCCGTTCGCGTTATGTCCCGTTCCCAATTTTTCGATATATTATTCTACTGTCTTTTTACCCTTGCCTCGTCCGCATTTTTTTTATTAAGTCAAATAATGTTATGTTCGGAAAATCTAATCTTTGAAACAAATAATCGTTACCACCAGAGTACATAGGTACTTACCTACCGGAAGGATGGGCTGATATCCTTATGTAAGTACCTTAAACTAGTGTCAATAATCAATTTATTGAATACTATCAAAGACAGTGGTACCCAAAATTATCTCCAGCTGTTTTCAGCTGTGCCAACCACACAGGACTACTAATGTTGTGGAAGGTTGGAATCACCGTTTAAATACCTACGAGAATCGAAAAACGGCTAACATTATTTTCGTGTACACATAAATTAAAAAATGAAACACATCGTCAAGATACAAGTATTAGTAGATATAGGACCTATTCGTAAAATGGCTCATGATGAAAAAAAGGACCTATTCTCGGAATGGCATAATTAATACCATCTGAAACCCTGGATCACCCCAGGTCTCATTAGATGTATGAAACCTAGAGATCGACTTCATCAAAGAGCAAAATTTGAGCCCGATAATCATATATTAAGGCTACCTTACACAAGACACCAGAACTTTTTTGTGAATCTTCTACGGAAATTTAAACTACAGTATGAAACCCAGAAAATTAAACTAAATCAAAAAATTAAATTATTGTATTTGTAAAGTCTTTGGCAAGAAATGCCTATAAAAATCCTCGCTTCCTCGTGGTCAAACTTAGTAGTCAAACTGATTTGACCACGAGGAATTTTGACATTCTTCGTGGTCAAACTATCTGATTTATTAAAAACGAACATCCTATGTAATTTGTGGTCAAATCAGTTTGACTAGTAAGTACAGTTATATCCAAAAGTTTCGCTTAACGCAATTTATTTAAAAAGTAACCTACACACATATCGCCATGTATAAATTGCATTTGACAGTTTATTATGAATTCGTCTCGGAATATTTGTTCTTGGCGTCGAGAAGATGGTTTTGGATCAGTTTTTTCTTTTTTCAATAAAGTTGCCAGTAAACGAGCAACCGCGATTGGATGATATCGTCTCATCGATTTGTTAAGTTGTCCATTCCATGATTCTACTATATTGTTTGTGCGATGTCGCTGACCATATACGGACCATTGTTTTTTAAATGTTTTATTCTTCATCCATGTATTCTCGAAATATTTTAAATATTTTTCAATTTTTGCAGTGTTAGGAGTATCAGATTTAATATACTCCCATCCTTCCTCTATTTTGTCTTCAGGTAATAGGGCTAGTGTAGCACATAAGCCAACAACTCTCTTTTCATCTTTACTTTTTAATTTCAATTTCTTTGCTCTTCGCCATTGGCTGTTTGAGAAATGATAATAACAGTGTACAATTTGGACTTCAGTAAATATTTGTAGTAGTGCATTGCTTGCTGCAGTTTCAAAATCCACGTGGAAAATCTTTGGTGACCAATTGTTCAATCGTGATTTTATCATGGAAAATAATTTAAAGTAAGATTCTTCTTTTTTATCGGTCATTAAGGCATAAACCAAAGGAGCTGTATTTGTTGTAGATATCGATTTTGAAAAATCGGCATGAATGCAGTATAGTTGGGTAAATGGACTCGGGCAACTAAAAAATGTACCATCGGCAAAAAATTCGTCTGATTCTTCAATTTTTTCCATATTATTTTCGGAACAGAAAACCATAATCCTACATTTCTCCGTAATATAATCAGCCAAAAGAAATGACTCAAATTTATGTGGAACAGTAACCTCTGTAAAATCTGTAAAGCATGTTTGTTTCCTGTTCGTATATAAAGCAGTTTTAACGCTACCAAAAGATGGAACTTTGGTTTCAAAATTTGCGTCCCGGTTTATTAGGGACCTTTTCTTTTCAACATACATCTCTGAGATTGTGCACTCAGTGTCTTCTACTTCATGCCTTAATTCATCAACGGCAATATCAACTTCATTCTTATAGTCATCAGCAGCACATGAGTGATTAGTACATTTCTCGATATTGTCATCCTAAAATGAGATAAACAGCATTAAATAAATTCTCGAGAGTCTGTTGGTAGTTACGAGTTACTACTCTGCTAATATATCTAGTAAGAACAGATACTCCTCCCTATATTCAGCTCTGAAGTGTAGTTGGTACATTTCGCAGCCAGCGTGCCTCCTGAAACGCTTAGGTGTGTTTTTAAAAATACGCTTTCAATTTAGGCGTTCGGTGCCGGACTGTATAATATATGATGTAACCGCGGCACGGTAAGCGTGCGTCAGAGGTCCGACACAAAACACATAATTTGAAAGAATGAACATGAAACAATCCTTACCTTCAAAGTAATAGACCCCCGACATTTTTCTTTTCTAAGACGACTGCAAGTCCAGAAAGTGGACCCATTTTTGTACTTCCGCAATTTATAGTACTGCCGTCCACCGAACAATAATACCGTTCCTCTTTTACGCTTTATGTATTTTATGTCCATATTTAAACAAAACAGGAAAAAAGACACCTCGAAAGATAAGTGACGCGGACATGCAATTGTCATTTCACTTTTATTTTTCCCTGTACAATAAGACTTTATCGTATACTCTATACTATAGATAGAGTATGTTGTTCACAGAGGTTAGTTACAGTTTGACCACGAAGAATGTCAAAATTCCTCGTGGTCAAATCAGTTTGACTACTAAGTTTGACCACGAGGAAGGGGGGATAAAAACCTCGCTTCCTCGTGGTCAAACTTAGTAGTCAAACTGATTTGACCACGAGGAATTTTGACATTCTTCGTGGTCAAACTATCTGATTTATTAAAAACGAACATCCTATGTAATTTGTGGTCAAATCAGTTTGACTAGTAAGTACAGTTATATCCAAAAGTTTCGCTTAACGCAATTTATTTAAAAAGTAACCTACACACATATCGCCATGTATAAATTGCATTTGACAGTTTATTATGAATTCGTCTCGGAATATTTGTTCTTGGCGTCGAGAAGATGGTTTTGGATCAGTTTTTTCTTTTTTCAATAAAGTTGCCAGTAAACGAGCAACCGCGATTGGATGATATCGTCTCATCGATTTGTTAAGTTGTCCATTCCATGATTCTACTATATTGTTTGTGCGATGTCGCTGACCATATACGGACCATTGTTTTTTAAATGTTTTATTCTTCATCCATGTATTCTCGAAATATTTTAAATATTTTTCAATTTTTGCAGTGTTAGGAGTATCAGATTTAATATACTCCCATCCTTCCTCTATTTTGTCTTCAGGTAATAGGGCTAGTGTAGCACATAAGCCAACAACTCTCTTTTCATCTTTACTTTTTAATTTCAATTTCTTTGCTCTTCGCCATTGGCTGTTTGAGAAATGATAATAACAGTGTACAATTTGGACTTCAGTAAATATTTGTAGTAGTGCATTGCTTGCTGCAGTTTCAAAATCCACGTGGAAAATCTTTGGTGACCAATTGTTCAATCGTGATTTTATCATGGAAAATAATTTAAAGTAAGATTCTTCTTTTTTATCGGTCATTAAGGCATAAACCAAAGGAGCTGTATTTGTTGTAGATATCGATTTTGAAAAATCGGCATGAATGCAGTATAGTTGGGTAAATGGACTCGGGCAACTAAAAAATGTACCATCGGCAAAAAATTCGTCTGATTCTTCAATTTTTTCCATATTATTTTCGGAACAGAAAACCATAATCCTACATTTCTCCGTAATATAATCAGCCAAAAGAAATGACTCAAATTTATGTGGAACAGTAACCTCTGTAAAATCTGTAAAGCATGTTTGTTTCCTGTTCGTATATAAAGCAGTTTTAACGCTACCAAAAGATGGAACTTTGGTTTCAAAATTTGCGTCCCGGTTTATTAGGGACCTTTTCTTTTCAACATACATCTCTGAGATTGTGCACTCAGTGTCTTCTACTTCATGCCTTAATTCATCAACGGCAATATCAACTTCATTCTTATAGTCATCAGCAGCACATGAGTGATTAGTACATTTCTCGATATTGTCATCCTAAAATGAGATAAACAGCATTAAATAAATTCTCGAGAGTCTGTTGGTAGTTACGAGTTACTACTCTGCTAATATATCTAGTAAGAACAGATACTCCTCCCTATATTCAGCTCTGAAGTGTAGTTGGTACATTTCGCAGCCAGCGTGCCTCCTGAAACGCTTAGGTGTGTTTTTAAAAATACGCTTTCAATTTAGGCGTTCGGTGCCGGACTGTATAATATATGATGTAACCGCGGCACGGTAAGCGTGCGTCAGAGGTCCGACACAAAACACATAATTTGAAAGAATGAACATGAAACAATCCTTACCTTCAAAGTAATAGACCCCCGACATTTTTCTTTTCTAAGACGACTGCAAGTCCAGAAAGTGGACCCATTTTTGTACTTCCGCAATTTATAGTACTGCCGTCCACCGAACAATAATACCGTTCCTCTTTTACGCTTTATGTATTTTATGTCCATATTTAAACAAAACAGGAAAAAAGACACCTCGAAAGATAAGTGACGCGGACATGCAATTGTCATTTCACTTTTATTTTTCCCTGTACAATAAGACTTTATCGTATACTCTATACCAGCTATACTCTAAGTGTGTTCCGCGGAACCCTAGGGTTCCGTGATACCTCTGTCGGGGTTCCGCAAGAATTTAGAAATAAAAAAATCAAAACACCTCTCTCTGGTCGCTCCGCGGCTGTGCGGACTCCGCGGCCGCGCGGAGACAAAACGCTATGAATGTTATTTATTTATTTATTTGTATTTGTATAAGCTTGTGTTACATTAGCTGGTACAATATCTTATAAGTTTGGTCTCAACAATTTTATACTTGTACAACGCGTTCGCTCTAAGTTTGCCGGTCTGTGGAATGCGCGTACCCTCCCCCACGTGACAACAAAACTTATAATGTGTCATAGTTTTACCCAAATATCTACCGTACACAATTTTTATTGTTACAATTAAATAAAAAATTTCGAACGTCATACACTCATACCTATCGCCAGCGGCAAACTTAAAACGAGCGGGTAGTATACTTGTAAGCGCTCAGTCTCTTTGATAAAAGCCGCCTCTGAATTAGACGCTATAGTTGTCAACAAGCGACTTTCGTCTCTAACTTCAAAGGATAAAGTCGATATTGTTTACAACGCTATTTTTAAATTTCTGTTTTTATTTTTGCTTTTTGTTTATCAAAGGTGCCGACTCGAGTATTTTCGAGAATATTTGAGATCGAGTCTAGGACTAAGTATAAAAGCGGCGATCGCGCGTTGGCGTCGTCAGTTGATGATTAGCGTTCGGAGCGATAAGTTACTACCTACTTACAAGCTCGCTAGCGAGAAACTAGTGTTCATTGTTTTACTGCCTGCTGTATTCTGTTGTCTCAGTTTTATACATTTCTTCCCTGTAGGTTCTAAATTTAGTCTCTTATACGCAGTAACGATTGTGCATTATTTAAACCCCACTATCCTGACTTGTAACATTATAAATAAAGAAGAATGGAACGTTGGCTTAAAGGTGTTAAACGTGTTCCAACAACATCTTCTAATGACGCTGAATGTTCAAAAGCAATGCGCGCGGAGAATTTAGCAATCACCGATCCAGAAGATGATGCCACGAGTGCCACGACGTCAAGCTCGACGGTTTCAAAGACGAAAAAAAGGAAGTATGATGAATCTTATATCAGTTTCGGATTTGTTGATTCCAACGGCTCACCTCTCTGCATGCTCTGTAGTAAACTGCTTCCTAATAGTTCCATGGCACCTGCCAAATTGCGTCGACATTTAGAAACCGTACACCCCGAGACTAAAGACAAGAATAAAGAATTTTTTGTTCGCAAAAAAGATCAGTTATTAGAAAGTCAAAAAAATATGATGCATGTAACACAAACTACCAACGAAAAGGCCACGGAGGCATCATATTTAGTTAGCTATCGCATTGCACAAGCAGGTGAAGCGCACACTATCGCTGAGAAATTAATAAAACCATGTGTATTAGACATAACAAAATGTATGCTTGATGAAAAATCTGCAAAGCATCTTTCTACTGTTCCGCTATCAAACGATACTGTTTCACGACGAATCCATGATCTGGCAAGCTACGTCAAACAAGAACTAGTTACACGTCTACAAAATACACGATTCGCTTTGCAAATGGACGAGTCGGCTGATGTCGCTGGTTTGGCTATCCTGCTGGTTATTGTGAGATATCCATATAAAAGTTCTTTTGAAGAAGACATGCTTATGTGTTCATCGCTGCTTACAAACAGTACCGGGGAAGAAATTTTTAATAAAATAAATATATTTTTTGAAGAACATAATCTCAGTTGGAACAATTGCATTGACATTTGTACAGATGGGGCCAAGGCGATGACAGGTAAAACAGCAGGAGCAGTGTCACGAATGAAAAATAAAGCGCCTAATTGTAGTTCCAGTCATTGTATTCTGCATAGACAAGCACTTGCGATGAAGCAAATGCCGTCTAATCTAAAATTAGTTATGGATGAAGCGGTAAAAATAATTAATTTTATCAAATCACGACCACTACAATCCCGATTGTTCTCATTATTGTGTGAAGATTATGGCAGCAAACATAAAACACTGCTGCTCCATACAGAAGTGCGATGGCTGTCTCGGGGAAAAACTTTAACAAGGCTATTTGAACTTAGAGCCGAGTTACAAATGTTTCTTTCAGCAGATACTTCTTTTAATTTGAAGGACCGTTTGTATGATAAAACTTGGTTGTTCCGATTGTCTTTTATGGCGGATATCTTTCAAAAACTTAACGAATTAAATTTATCGTTGCAAGGTAAACAGACAACAGTGTTTCAGGCCTATAATAAAATAACTGCTTTTAAAAGAAAATTAGATTTTTGGATCATTTGCATTGGTAAGAAAGAAATAGAAAGTTTTACGTTACTCAGTGAGTTTGTTAGCGAAAACGACTCAGAAATGTTTGAAGATAATGTGTTTGAAGAATTGGTCCAATATCTCAGTTCGATGCGCGCATCTTTTGAAAAGTATTTTCCCGAAGAACACAATACAAAAATTAAAGTGAACTCCTGGATTCATAATCCTTTTTTACCCAACTTGGAAAAGCCTGAAAACATGTCAAATGAGATATATGAATCTCTTTTAGAAATGTCATCAGACACAAGTATGGAGTCATTGTTCAAAACGACGCCTCTTAATGATTTTTGGTGCAGAATCCAAGATGAATATGCAATGCTTGGCCAAATGGCTCTGGATATTCTTCTCCCGTTCCCAACTACATATTTGTGCGAAACAGGATTCTCTACCTACGCAGCCACGAAAACAAAATATCGCAATAGACTGGACGCCGAAGCTGATATGAGACTCCAACTTTCTTCCATCAAACCTGATATCAAGCAATTGATGAAAAATAAAAAACAGTTTCATACCTCCCACTAGTTAGATTTTTTCTTTTTTAATGTTTTCTATTATTGTCCTTACCAAGTGGTGAAGTAAATAATAATTAGTAACTGATACATTGTACTTTTATTATGCTGATTAATAAAGAATACACTTATAAAAATAATTGTTTTATTGTAGGGTTCCATCAAGTATTTTGCTTCCCAAAAGGGTTCCGTCATTTAAAAAGTTTGAGAACCACTGCTCTATACTATAGATAGAGTATGTTGTTCACAGAGGTTAGTTACAGTTTGACCACGAAGAATGTCAAAATTCCTCGTGGTCAAATCAGTTTGACTACTAAGTTTGACCACGAGGAAGGGGGGATAAAAATTACTTCAATATTCGGCCTGCGTCATCATAATTTGTTAAAATGCTCTCTGTAACGAAGCAATAACAAAAGCCGTGATAGTTCTTTAACTTCCGACTAGATGGCGCTACGGGGGCCTAACCCGTAAAAGCATTAAGAGATGGAAGAATTTGATATCTAGTAACATAGTCCAGATAGGTGGTTTGCTTCTGGCCCCGGTTTGGCTACGAAAGTCTCGGGTTCGATTCCTGAGTCTGGATTCAAATTTTTCTATCTTTCAAATATGCAATTATTGTATTTGTAAATCAAAAAAACCCTAAGAAGCTTTGGCAATCCATAAAAAGATTTTGTAACCTCGCTAGCAATAACAAAGACCCAACTGAATTACTGACACCTGATGACGTGGAATCATCTCTTGACCTCTGCAACGAACATTTCTCTACCGTAGGACAACGGCTTGCAATACCATTCTCACCAAAACTAACACCACCGAAAACGAACTCGCTAATTCAATTATAGTTGATAGCACACCCACTGATTATTTTTTCATGACTCCTACAGATCCCGAAGAAATTAAAAGCATGATCGAAAGCCTTCAAGTTGAAAAAGCGCCCGGTATTGATGGATTATCGAATTCCTTAGTTAAATATATTAAAGATACTGTAGTAACACCCCTCACACATAAGATAATCTAAGCCTTTCGAGTGGTATATTTCCGACAGCTTGGACCTAAAAACTGTATTGAAAATTACAGATCAATTTCATTACTGAACGTTTTTTCGAAAATGCTAGAAAAAATAGTAAACAGGAGGCTAAACAAATTCTTAGAAATTAGAAACATATTATCCTCGCGACAATTCGGTTTCCGGAAAGGTAAAAGTACTGAAGATGCGGTAGCCTTGCTTACGTCAATAGTGGCTTCCAGGCTTGATAGTAAACAACGTTGTATCGGTGTGTTCCTTGACCTGGCCAAAGCCTTTGACACAGTCTCCGTTCCGATACTACAAAAGAAAATGTCTAATATGGGTGTGAGAGGTTTATCCTCCGTGTGGTTTAAGAGCTATCTGACGGAGCGGAGTCAGTGTGTGAGGATTATAACATAAAAGAGCGTATCTTTGCGTACACTGAAACTTCTGACATTTGGTGTACCACAAGGCAGCATATTGGGTCCTACTTTATTCGCGCTTTACATTAATGACTTTACACAATGCACAAATTGAAAATGCCGAAATAGTATGCTATGCAGATGATACTGCTATAATTTTTCACGGAAACTCGTGGACTGAAGCCCTATCTTTCGCTGAACATGGCATGGCAAAGATTCATAAATGGCTGCAAAACAACCTTCTCTCTCTGAACACCTCCAAGACTCAATATGTATGCTTTCACAAAACTAGCGCATCAGCCCCTCCAACACAAACAGTAATAAAAGCTCATAATTACGATGGTAATACCTGCACCTGCGAATTATAACAAACTGGATATATACTAACTAATATACTAATAATATAAATATACTACTAACTTACGATGGAAGAGATCTTACAAATTTTAGCATAGATGTGAATTTGTACGCAATTATATAATATACTTTTTAATTTCATTTATATATATGTATATATATCTATCTTTAAAACTATTTTATTTTAACTCTTTATTAATTAGAAATAAATATTTTATTAACTTTTTTTATTACTCACATGCCTCATTTTTATTAAATATTTTGTACTAGTCTGAACCTTAGGTATTACCTAAAAGAATTTAAACAAATTGCTTTTATTTTGGTACCGTGTGGTACCGGCTTAATGCCGTGTGGTACCGGCTTAAGAATAGTACCACCCCATCTCTTCCCGTGGGTGTCGTCAAGGCGACTAAGGGATTTCACTCCGGAGGACGGGCAGCAGCGTCCTCTGCGTATTTAAAGCCTTACTGCGATCGCCAACCCGCTCGCCAAGCGTGGCGATTATGGCAATTACCCCCAGGATCTACATACCAGTAGGTTCCACTGGGGAGACCCGTGCCCAGCAGTGGGCCATCATATGGGTTGATATGATGATGATATGCTTTTATTTTAACACGCAGAGATATTTTTAATTACATTTTTTGTGTTGTTTAATTTTATAACTTTTAAACTTACGCGTTGCATTATAAATACAATTTGACACGGGAATAAACGCGTTTAATCTAGGTAAAGTTATTTACCTTATGCTTGACGTTTCGATCGGGTTACACCGACCGTGGTCACAAGCTGACTGAACGTCAAGCATAAGGTAAATAACTTTACCTAGATTAAACGCGTTTATTCCCGTGTCAAATTGTATTTGTTTAATTTTATTTTATAAATGTTTATTTTGAAAATATTAAAAAAAAAATATTAATGTAACAAAGGTAAATAATTAGATACGAGTTAACATACAGTCTCCTCAATACAGGCTAGCCTAGTGAGAAGGCCAACTGTAATACAGCAGTAAATGTCCACCCAGCTTTAGATTATGAATGATTGTATCTTTGCATTTAATGCATGTTTTATTGTATATTTGTCTGTTCTGGCGTTACGCGACCGATAGTACCGGACGCATTTTCCGTCAGATGTGTACCGACCCTAAAAAAAAGAGATCAGATCCGCGAGCAAAATACAGTAAATAAATATATCGCAAACGAGACAAATTTCACAAGGGACATATCGCGAACGGGACGTACTGTGAAAGGGCCATATCGCGAATGGGACATATAGCTAATTGTTGAGGCTTTTACTAGCGGGCCCAAACCGTCCTAATCCAGAAAATCACCTTTAATTTTGTTTTTTAGCATTTGTTGTTATACCGGCACGAGAAATACATCTGTGAAACTATCTATCACGGTTCATGAGATAGCCTGGTGACAGGCGGACAGCGAAGTCTTAGTAATAGGGTCCTGTTTTACCCTTTGGGTACCTACGGAACCTAAAAATGGGCGCGCAGCTATTACACGAGCTAGGCAACTAATTTTCTAATACACATTAATATTAAAATTCGACAACATTTTACTGGGGGAACACACCATTTTAAGGACACTGTTGAAAAAAATGTAGAGGGACAAAAAAAAATAGATGATTTCTTATAGTTTATAATTATAACTATTCTGTCAAAATGATTAACAGTTATTTATAATTAAACAGTAATTATATTTCTACAACAAATTCTAGATTACATACAGGATTAAAACAAGCACTTTCGTCAATTATTGATTAAACACTATTCAAATAGATATCATAAAATATCATTGTCAAAAATATTCCACAAAATGCATTTCATCAACTGAAATTAAGTTATAACAATTTATCCTATTTGGGTATCAGTTTAAATCACAAAATACTCTGGGGATAATTCAATGAATGAAAATATTTAAGTAGCAACCATTTATTGCAGAAGATGCAATATGTTATCACAGCACTCGTAAAAATTGCGGTTGTCAATAGACGAAATATTTACAATATGGAGTCATATTCATTTAGGATAGCCCCAGAGGAAAGATATGAGACTCAAAGAGCAGTCAAATTGATAATATTCATCATTAATAATAATTAATAATAATAAAATTATTATTTTGTTTGCCAATTCATTAATACATATCTAACTAAAGAAATATAAAATATATTTATCTGCGCTGACGTCGCTTTTTCTTATTTGCGCGCACATTTCCATTTTGAGGCAAACCATTAGAGGGTCCGCTGGTTGACGACGGCGGGGGGACGGGCGGTGGTGGTACGGGTGGGGAAGGTACCGGCGGCTGAACTTGGATAAACCCAACACGTACAACGTTTGGTGTTGGACCATTCTGTCTTGGCGTGTTACCAAATTGGTTGACAGCTCGCGGAGCCGGTACTGGAGGCATCTCCACAGGCTGTGCTTCATTGAGAGCAGCTCTTAGACGCTGTCGCATACGTCTACGCGCATTACGCGATAGAGCAATATTTTCAGTACCAATAGCTTGATTGTTTTGTATCGTCGGCGGGGATTCCGCTTCATTAGATGTGCCTGTGCGCTCGTTCGAGCCCGAATTGTTTCTATTTTCGATACGAGCACGCATTTCCGCTTCAGATCTTACTAAAGCGTTAGCTTCCAGACCGAGCGTAGCAAATGCTCGGGAGAGTCTAGCCACATCATTCTGTAGGTCTTGCAGAAAAGGTTCTAAGTCGTGTGCGGCGTGGTGGGAGTGTTCGTTTTCACGGTTGTTGCCGCGGTTTGCTACACGCAGCACGGCGCGCGGCTGTGTCTGGTGCGCGAGCTGGTCGGGTGGCGTACGACGCACAGACAGCTTCCCGCTGATCGATACCGGAGCGATTAACGCTCTAGCATCGAGACCATTCACAATCAAACAATGTCCGCGTTTTTTCAGAGAGCCTTCACACGACCTTACAGACCATACCTGTAAATAGATACAAAATTAAGTAACCAAATTTACAACAACATGCCATATAATATACAATTATGGCAATATAATTACTTACACAGTCAGAAAATATTGCTTCACGATCATTGCCAGAAATTGTAATTGTGTAGCTAAATTCATGAGCCACCCAAGGTGATGCAGCCATAGATAACCATGCACATACACAATCATCTGAAAGAAACCAAAATAAATTTTATTTGGAATAATTGAATTCATTGTATTATTTACTCATTTACTTGTTTATTACTTACTACTAATTTCAATTATCAAGAAAAATATGCCCATATCTGCAACTCTGACTGCAGTGACAATCCTCCCAGGTACAGTGGAAAACTGCCAGGCTTGTAAATATTCACCATTTTCAGATTTGCCCTAAAATTAAAATAACAATTTTAATGCAAATTTATATGTATTTGAATTACATAATGAATCTCTTGTTTTATAAAATGTGTAAATAATCATACCTCTATTAGTTCAGGAGAGTGAAAATAGCGTAGATGATTAAGCAGACGAGCTGATGGAAGCCGTACTCCATTGCCATTTTTGCAAGACAGACAACGAAATAGACCTTTGCATGCTAGTGGGGCTCTCGCTGTTGACTGCTGTAATTTAGTTGTCAATTATTTTTCCAAGAATTTGAAATAAATTTAGTCAAATAACTCATCACAACAAAAAAGATATTTTTGTAGGAGCCACTTAACTTGTGAACATTAATTTGCACTGCAGATAAATTGGCATCATTATGTTAACAATATTTTAATAGATCACCTGCCAGTGCAAATTCCTCTGGTAGACATCATACTGTGTACATTATTCCTTTTCACAAGCCATCACATGACGCCTGCTGAATGGACATGTAACAGTTTTTAAGTCACCATTGAGGTAAATTCATAGCCAAGTTTATAAACTTACATTGGACTGAGCATCACTACCATCATCTTCAGCACTTTCATTTTCAATTACTTCAGCAGTATTCTCTTTTGGTGGTGTGTTCTCAGCAGCAGAATCAGTAGTGACTTTCCCACCAAGTTTCTGGAAATATAGACAATGTATCAAAAAATGGCCTTATTGTGCTTTCTAATTTAATAATTTCCATTCACCATAGCATGTCATATAGAAGCAATGTAGTAGGTACTTGTTAAAAACTGATACAACTATATGCATTATTCGCAACTATGTGTATGACCAAAGAGAAAGATTACTTACAAAAGCTCTCAATTTTCTAACATTTGCAATCAATTCTTCCATAGCATAGTTTCGAGTTCCAAAGAACAGAGCCCTGCAAACAGGACACACATCAAGACGCATTTTGCAGCGTCCACAGACATGGTGCCCCTCATTGCATTGGAAAATTTGTCCAGAAGGAATCTCATAGCAGACGGGGCATTGAAGTAGGTCATCTAAATCTGGCAATGCATCTGCCTGTAAAATATTTAAAACATTAGAAAAAGTCTCTTAATTTAGTTTTATTACTAAACCTGTCCTGGCACATTGTATGAGCAAATAAATCTCTTGTTGCAATTTATTATTCAGGGATTTGCATGTAATTGGGTAATTAAACTAAAAAAATGAAAAAAAATCAAACCCATAATTTCGTCATTACTGTAGGTAACTTTAATTAAGAGCATGTCTACTTAAGACCACAATTAAATGATTAAATATTTTAAAGTAAAAAGTAATGTAATTTATTGGTGTAAATATAAAACGGTTACAAAAACAATTTACAGTTATTATCATCATTGTGTTAAATACAAATATATAAATGCAGGTACACTGTAAAATAATAACCTCAGTTACGGACAAAATAGATATTAAAATTATAATTAAGGAACTCCTACAGATCGTAAAGTCAAACACAGATGACGAACGACGGCTACGCAATTTAAAAATTACACGTGTTAAATTGCAGGTAGCTTTATTGCACTATACCTACATTTAAATAATTCAACCAAAAACAGAAATCTAAATAAAAATGTTGAATAGCGTTTTGTACATTTACAAAGAGGAAATTTAAGTAGAATTGCGAAACATAAAATGGTGGAGCAATTTTTATGTGTACAACTACCGTGAAATTAAACTAGTGATCCTATTTTAAAATTTATCTGCATTGTAAAATTACTTCATATGGAATTTACATGACAAGCTTAACTAAGTTAGAATTCATAATATTTTTTTATCGAATAAGAAACATAGCGTTTGTAAAAAAAAAAATATCGACCAACGGACAAGGTTGAACAATGGAAGGTTTTATTATTCTTATTATATTGTATAAAGTCGGAATATACATACCTTAACCTCCGCCTGTTCCGACATAATTAAAATATTTTCTTAGAAGAAAAATTGATAATCTTCTAACGAGCCAAATGAGCAGTAAATGTATTTTATTGCCTGAAACACAGCTGTCGTTTTAACAAATGGCGTCCATAATACATTACAGTCAGGTGTTGTCAGTTTCTTTTATTTTTAAATGTGGTCATATGAAAAATTACCGAAATAATGCGGTTTCTGTTTGACGGTATTTTACATGCTCTTTGTTTGACGGTTTGTTTCCTTGGCCTGATTTTACAGAATAATGTTTTAATCGTTTTCTAATAAATGTCGTTGGCAAATCGTTTAATGCCGCAATATACCTACAAAGACAAATACGTTTTACAAAATGAAAAAGTGTTTTATACGAATAAACTGACCATTTCACTCAACATGAGAATTTGGCGCCCCATAATGCCATTTGGCGAATTGGCGCCCTATAGATAAGGCACTAGCCTAGCTCGGTTTAATGTGACTCAATTTCGCTAAATGATATACCGATACCGATAACTCCAAAAATAGCGTGGGCGTTACCTCAGCCGAATGTTGTCTCTTTTCAGAATATGAATGATACAGATTTTCAGTGCAACTTACTGTTGAAATGTGCTCAACTTTTTAAATTTGTGCATCCAGTTAATTTTGAGTTGATCAAGTATAAAATGATTCTGCTAGAGTAACGTTACTCCAGCAGAATTTATTTTTTCGCAATGGACCTATCTGGATATAAAATAGTTAAAAACATAGCTTTTAAATTGTGCGATATGTGCATGCAAAAGCTATATTTGTTAGTCGTACAGTTTTCATGTTCTTTGAGTTTTTGCTGGGGTAACATTTTACTGATGGCTAGATCTCGCAAACTACCTACATATTGAAATCCATACTAATATTATAAATGTGAAAGTAACTCTGTCTGTCTGTCTGTCTGTTACGCTTTCACGCTCAAACAACTAAACCGATTTAGATGAAATTTGGTATGGAGATAGTTTGAGTCCCGGGGAAGGACATAGGATAGTTTTTATCGCGATAACCGACATTCACGCGGGCGGAGCCGCGGGCGAAAGCTAGTATTATATATTTGTGCTTTAAATTTGACTACTGTTTCTATTCTACTTATATAGTTACACTGTTTATTTGCTAAGAGACACATTTTAAAAAAAGGAAATTAGTTTCTAGTTTCCAAACTAGAAGACCTAGAAACCCAATGATGATTTTCGTTTATACTTCTCATTTATTCTCTTAATCCCACAAAATTTCTTCTAGCCTACTTCAACCCATATATAATTTATAACGAATATTTTGTTTCAACCGACCAAGTTATTTTGAACTTAAAATTAACTTCTTATTACCGATTGAACGGATAAATGAATAGTATTACTTTTCAGTGAATATTATTTAAGTGTATGCAAAATTTCAGCTAAAACCTTTGCTTTGTCAGTCCTCTTATCGTGCATCGAAGAGCAATGGTTGTCCAACCGGCTCCCGGTTGGTAGACAGACACGGGAAATCAACCGCGCATTTCAATTTAGAGACAAGATATGAGTTTAAAAAAGAGGGTACAAGGAGTGTACTTTGAATTGTTGAATAGCAATAATACAATACAATATTTGCACCTTGTGTTTTATTTTATTTACATAATAATGTATTAAGAATAAAATAAAACAAAAACATCACATACTATAGTATTTTTTTGTTTTCACTTTACCTACATTTATAAAAGCCGACCGCGCAGGCGGCCGCCATACATCGGTCAAAAAGCGGTGTCGTTGGTATTTTATGTATATAAAAACTATTGTTATTATAAAGAACGGTTTATTATATATAATAAGTTCAGCTTATCAGCTACACATGATAAAAGCCGCACATCTGTGAATTGAATAGATTTGAAATACGAATGGAATATAAAAGGTACTAAAATTTGGGTCATAAATCAATCGGTTAGTTAATAATTATTTTTAGGTAGAAATATAGTTCCTGGTATAAAAACAATACATATAATAGGTTTTTTATAAACCGAACTACCTATTATAACACAAAAAACATGCATGTTTTTAAGAAATATTTGAAAAAATGAGCCTTGAAAACTCGAAATCTGTCAGGCAACCGGATCCCGGTTTTGGCGTACTGTTATACCTAGCAACTGAAGGCAAACTGCTAAGTTGCATATATAATATAGAAGAGTCAGCAGTTTTGGCTCTGGGAGGATGCACTAGGCATCGAGACAGGCAGATAGTTTTGAAGAGCGGTCCGGGTCGGTCGTACTAAATCCTTGTACTTAAATTCTAGTTCCTAAATTCTATCTCATATACTATTTCAATATACTTTAACCTTGTGCTCATATAAAGTATTTTTTTTAAAAACCTAATTCCGAAACCCCGTATAACATTTGGTGGCAGCGGTGGGATACCGAAAAGCGCTACGTACCCGAGTATACGTCTTCGGAATATCCCAAAGTGAAAAGTGCAAAAATTTAGGGGTCATTTGTACAATTTCAAATAAGTGTTTCGAAATCAGTGTACCAGTGTAAATCACGCATACGCGCACAGTGCAATCGGGTAAACTACAAGCCCGATTCCATCTCCAATACGAGCAAGGGTGCTCGTATCCATCCATTGGTCGTGCCTGTATATCAATCTCGGGTGGAACCGAGATGACGAGCTTCGTGCAAATTCTAATATTCGCCGTTGGAATATTTCTGTGAGTGACAAACATCTACGCCTGAAAAACTTTAAAAACTACGTTTTATGTTGTGTGAACTCAGAGTTTTGTTCTATAAATAATTTCTTATATGATATCATTAATCCTAGGTACTGTTGTAATATTCAATAATTCCCTGTATCTGCCCGCCTACGATTTGTTTATACTTAACATTCTCAGACAGGGCTATGATAAGCTCTCGCCGCTACTGCTAACTTATAGTTGAGACGGCTATAACACATTTATTTCTATTATTATTGTTTTGTATTATTAATTTTAAGTCACATAATGTCGGATAAAGAGAATCCCAGTGTTTCCAAAACCACACCAGCGCAATCTCAAGAGAAAGCAGAACTTAAAAAAGAAAATCCTGTCGTTTCAAAAAAAACTACCCCAGATCCACCCCAAGAGAATGTAGGGCTTAATGTTTTGTTAAAATTTATCAAACCCTTTGACGGGTCTAGAGAAACCTTGAATTCTTTTCTCTCAAATTGTCAAAGTGCTTATAGTATTGCGAATGCCTCACAGAAACCCATTTTGTTTAAATATATTTTAAGTCAACTCACAGGCAAAGCTGAAACGACATGCATCATAAAAGAGTTCGAAAATTTCGAACAACTACTAGAGTTTCTAAAACAGCAATTTGGGGAAAGAAAACACTATGCCCACTTGCTTTCAGAACTTCAGGAATGTAAACAAGCCCATTTAGAAAGCGTAAATCAATATTCCCTCAGAATAGAAACATGCCTTGCCAAACTCCTAACGGAAATCAAAATCATGTACCTTAAATCAAAAAAATCAGAACTCGCCGGTCGAGTGTCAGCTATGGAGGACCTCGCACTGCATACTTTTGTCGTTGGCCTTCAACCGCGATTGTCACAAATAGTTAGATGTCGCGACCCTCTTACATTAAATTCAGCCATCAACTTTGCGGTCGCGGAGGAAAAAATAATGTCTGGTCTCATAAGAAAGCCCACACAAAATAGTTCTAATGAGAGACCAAGATTCACATCTCGCCCTAATCGTTTTCCAACTCCTCAAACCTCACGATTTGAACATCCAAAAAATGCTCATACCAGCGATGTTGTCTGTCGTTACTGTAAGAACATAGGCCATACAATTGAAAACTGTCGCAAACGACAATATAACAATTCCAAAACACAATCTAACGCCCAGACACCATCTGCCCGTCAGAATAATCCCCAACCGAGTCCTCCTCGTAGAACCTTCAACGTTCAATCTGATGATGCTGGATATGATGAAACTGATAGTAATAATTTAAACGAATAAAATTTCCGGATAGGTATCGCTCTGGAAATTACCATAGATTTAAAGCCGATACACCAAGATTCACTGTATCCACTGTTTCCAAGATCCATCATCATCGTACTAAATCAAATCCACTGAATCCACTGTATCCACTGAACCCTGTCACTACTAAATCAAATCCACTGAATCCTGTCAATACTAAATCAAATCCACTGAATCCACTGTATCCACTGAATCCTGTCAAAACTAAATCAAATCCACCGAATCCTGTCAAAACTAAATCAAATCCACTGAATCCTCTGTATCCACTGAGTCCTGTCAATACTAAATCAAATCCACTGAGTCCTGTCAATACTAAATCAAATCCACTGAATCCACTGTATCCACTGAATCCTGTTACTCCTAAATCAAATCCACTGAATCCACTGTATCCTGTCAATACTAAATCAAATCCACTGAATCCATCACTGAATCCACTGAATCCATCACTGAATCCACTGTATCCACTGAATCCTGTCAATACTAAATCAAATCCACTGAATCCATCACTGAATCCACTGAATCCATCACTGAATCCACTGTATCCACTGAATCCTGTCAATACTAAATCAAATCCACTGAATCCATCACTGAATCCACTGTATCCACTAAATCCTGTCAATGCTAAATCATCAAATCCACTGAATCCTGTGAATACTAAATCAAATCCACTGAATCCTGTTACTAAATCACCAAAATCTGTTACCAAAACACTAAATTCCATCATTGATCCAATCACAACGGCTGGAGATCCGTTCCCTTCAACTTTTGAACACACTCATTCTCCGAACCTGAAACACAATAAAACAAAACATCTTAAAATTTACGAAATCAGAAGAAATACAAATAAACGTTACTTACCTCATGTTAGAATTCAAACCCCTGTAGCCGAGCGAGCATTATCTTTTCTAGTAGACACTGGTTCCTGTGTGAGTTTGCTGCAATTAAACTCTATGACTAAAATGCCAAAATTAAGCGAGAATATAATCACACTTAAAGGAATCGACCCTGGTGACGACGTTACGCCTACGATGGGTAGTTTTATGATGCAAGTATTCAAAAATTCAACTAATTACATGCATGAATTTCATGTGGTCGAAGACATCAGTCTACTTTATGATGGAATTATTGGTAACGACCTTTTGAAAAACTTAAAATGCCAAATCGATTACAACGAAGGAGTCCTACGTATAGAAGACGATTCAATCAAGCTAAATTTCGCTGAACCATTATATACTATTCCCCCTAGGTCAGAAACTGTTATTGAATGCACAGTCAGTAACCCACAAATCCAAGAAGGCATAATCCTAGATCAACATATTTCTAAATCATTACTAATCGCGAATTGTATAGTTAACGTGAAGGAAAACAACCGCATTAATATCACCATCGTCAACGTCTCTGAAGATCCCGTTGTACTTCACCCTAATCTAAATCTTACCCTAGAACCATTAGAATTGAAATCCTGTATGTCTCTTTCACAATCACAGTCTCTTTCCAATACCTATGCTAGAACTAACAAAGTCCTCAAACAACTCAGAATCTCCCATCTCAATTCTGAAGAAACAAGTGCACTGTTACAAGTGTGTTCCGAATATTCCGATATCTTTCACCTTCCAGAAGACCAACTCTCGTTTACTACTACCACAGAACATAAAATTCGAACTAACACTGAAACTCCTATTCAAACCAAAACCTATAGATTTCCAGAATGTCACAAAAAGGAGGTAGAGAACCAGATGAATAAAATGTTAGAACAAAATATCATTAAACCTTCTGTCTCCCCCTGGTCTTCACCCATCTGGGTCGTTCCCAAAAAATTAGATGCTTCGGGACAACGAAAATGGAGAGTCGTAATAGATTACAGAAAACTAAACGATATCACTATTGGCGAAACGTATCCAATCCCTCAAATTACTGAAATACTAGACCAACTCGGGAAAAGCCAATATTTCACAACCCTTGATCTAGCCTCAGGATTCCATCAAATACCAATTTCCGCTGAGGATGCTCCTAAAACAGCCTTTTCTATACCACAGGGTCATTTCCAATTCACAAGAATGCCATTTGGACTTAAAAATGCCCCTTCAACTTTTCAAAAACTAATGAATACATGTCTCTCAGGTCTACAAGGTTCTCGCTGTTTCGTATATCTTGATGATATCGTCTGCTACTCGCCAGATTTATCCAGCCATATCTTTAACTTATCCAAAATCTTCGAAAGACTTCGGAATTATAATCTCAAGTTACAACCAGACAAATGCGAGTTTTTATGTAGAGAAGTCGCGTATCTTGGTCATCTCATAAATAGAGACGGAGTAAAACCAAACCCAGAAAAGATAAAAGCCATCACAGAATTCCCAATACCAAAATGTCCAAAAGACGTAAAATCCTTCTTAGGACTCGTTTCATATTATCGACGATTTATTCCCGACTTTTCAAAACTGGCTAAACCTTTGACATCTCTTCTCAAAAAAGATGCACTCTTTGAATGGAAAAATGAACAGCAACTAGCTTTCGAAACTCTTCAAATGAAACTCACTACATCACCGGTCTTAGCATACCCTGACTTCTCGAAACCGTTTTTACTCACATGCGACGCCTCAAATTTCGCTGTATCCGCCATTTTGTCCCAAGGGCAGATTGGAAAAGACCGCCCTATCGCATACGCCTCTCGCACACTTAACAAAGCTGAATGCAATTACAGTGTCACTGAGAAGGAATGCCTTGCCATTGTCTTCGGAACAAAAGCCTTTCGTCCCTATCTCTACGGATACAAGTTCACCATAATTACTGATCACAAACCACTTCAATGGTTATTCAATTGCAAAGATCCTGGTTCGAGACTAGTCCGCTGGCGACTTAGACTAGAAGAATTTGACTACGATATTGTTCATAGGAAAGGTAAGACTAATACTAATGCAGATGCACTGTCCAGATTCCCCGTCAACCCAGTTGACAATGAAGGTTCACCCTCGCTGGATCTATTATTACCAGACTCTATCGAAGAGGCCGATTATCAATTAGAAGATCCTCTCTTACCATTACTATCTCCTATCCCTTTCTCATTTAATAATGATGACTTACTAAATCAAAACCAAAATACTAATCCTGATTTGAATATTACTCCCAATCCAACTTCAGAACTCCCAATAGTTCAGAACGAAGAACCACTACTAGATCTGGGACATGACTTAGGTATTAGCCCTAGAAGCGACTCAAACCAAAACCTTCAAGACCTCAATGTTCCCTCTCCAATAGAACCCAACTCACAACTTGATACTCACTCACAATCCAATGTCCCAAACAATGACGATTACTCCAAATTTCTAAAATCAATAAAAAATAAAGATACTATTTCCAATACTATACTAAAAGAACACAACGAAAACCTGCTAAAATCTACATGTAAGACTATCTTAATTCCCACGTCTATGGATCTAGATGAATGTAATCCCTATATTCCTGAAATATTATCCCATAATACAAATAGAGAAGAAATCCTAAATGCTGAATTCGAACCGTATTCTTTCTTAAAGACAAAATATGAAGACAAAATCGTTTACCTTCTATTCACTAAAGTCCATCACTTCGACGAATCCGCCTATCCGGCTATTTACGACACTCTGAAAAAAGTAAGAGACTCAATTTTACAATCCAACCTTCCAAATCAATCTACTAACCTAACTACTGATATCGCGATCTCCGACTTTAAGAATCCATTCGATCAACATTCTTATACTAAACTCTATAACATATTAACTTTCCTATTTCATAATACCAAAATCCGCATACATGTCTATCTAAATAAAACAATCTATCCAACCTTGAGCGAAAGACCTCGAATAATGCGAGAAAATCATGACATCCCAATAGCGGGTCACTTAGGTTCATCACGTATGTATAATAGAATTCGGGATCAATACTACTGGAAAGGAATGAGAGGAGATATAGAAGATTTCGTTAAAAAATGTAGACTATGCCAAGAAAACAAAGCCTTAAGAAGGTTAAATAGAGCCCCTATGGAGATCACTAGTACATCTACTACACCTTTTCAGAGAATCGCCATAGATATTGTAGGACCTTTGCCAGAATCTGGCCCTGCCAAACTGAAATATATCCTTACTATTCAAGATGACCTTACCAAATTCTCTACAGCCTATCCCATTCGAAGCACGACGGCTGAAGAATCGGCAGACTGCCTAATCCATTTCATTTCCCTATTTGGAATCCCTAAATCAATCCTCACTGATCAAGGCACAAATTTTACCTCAGACCTCTTTAAGGTCACATGCCAATTCCTGAAAATAAAACAATTATGGTCATCACCATACCACCCTCAAACTCAAGGAGCCTTAGAACGCAGTCATTCAACCCTCAAAGAATATTTGAAATCATTCACGAATGAAAATCAAGACAACTGGCCTACATATGTTTACACTGCAATGCTCACTTATAACACCACTGTACACTCTACTACTCGATTTACTCCACACGAATTGGTATTCGGACATAAACCACACATCCCAAGTTCTGTATACGAACCTAGTCCGGGCACAACTTACTCAGATTATATAAAAATGTTACAACATAAATTGAAATACACTAGGGAGAAAGCATTAGAAAACATCCTAAAATCTAAAGAATCGTCCAAAACTTATTACGATTTGCGAACGAGAACACCTCCACAATACAAAGTTGGTGATTATGTTTATCTTAAGAATCACTTAAGGCTACGGAAAGCGTTATCGCCCGTCTGGAAAGGGCCTTATAAAATCATTTCAGTTCATGACAACCATACAGTCACTCTACTCATCAACAGACGACATATCACACACCATTTCGACGAAATTAAACCAGCGGAAACGACACAACATTTAAGTGATTAACAAAACGATTATTATCTGTTTCATTTCTCTTTCAGCACGACAGTCTATGCTCAACAAGACTTTATCAAGCCATACCCTTCCAATTCAGGAATATACTTCGACAGTATTGGAAAACTTAAAATAATCAAGGGTGATTTAAATATTATTAGTTATATAGATATATCTTATATAAAGCCACATTTAACCAACATAAACGAAATTCTAGGAACCTTAAAATATGCATGTCAACATTCTAGTGGATCTCACTGCCAAGAACCACTATCACCTTTATCAGTCCGTTTTAATGATGTCTGTCGCGAATATGATTCTATTTCTCATTTAATTTCCAAACGCAATAAGCGATCCGCGTGGTTTGGCGGCATAGGAACCGTGTTCAAACACGTTTTTGGCACTCTCGATGAAGATGATGCTACGAAATACGATTCTGCTATAGAATCTGTTCAAAACGACCAAAAGAAAATGGCAGAATTAATTAAACAAAATATAATAATTACTACTTCCACATTAGATTCTTATACAAAGGTAATAACTAAACTAAAAACTAATCAAGAAATAGTCAGCAACTCACTTAGTGTACTTCTAAATCAAATAAATAATATGACTGAAATGTCAAACACGTTAATTATAGAAACAAAATTCACTCCATACTTATGAGCTTGGAAAGTTCTTTACTTACATTATCATTCCAGTTAGAGGATTTGACTAATGCAATAATGCTCAGTAGTCAAAACATACTACATCCGAACATATTATCACCTGCGCAATTATACCAGGAACTAATTGATAACGACAGGCATCTGTCTCGAGACACTGGGATTCCAATCTCTCTAAGTTTAGATAACATTCATATAATTCTAAGTATTTCTAGTGTATCATGTTACTACTTTAATAATAAGCTAGTGTTTGTTTTACATGTACCTTTAGTCACTATTGACGAATTTAATCTGTATCATAATCTTGCATTGCCTACCCCTCATGAAATTGATGACTCTAATACCTTTAGTTTAATTTTACCCTCTAGTTCATATACTGCTATTTCTAAGGATAAGCTAAGTTTTTGTAATCTAGATAGTTTAGATAGGTGTAAAACGATAAACTCTGAGTTCTACCTGTGCGAAATACATTCGGTTTTATTATCTACCGGTAACCCTACGTGTGAAAGTGAACTGTTAACAAAGACAATCAGTGCTATACCAATTCAGTGTGAGACCAGATATATAGTCGGCGAATTAGACATTTGGAAACCACTTATAAACAATCGGTGGATCTTTGTGCAATCTCGCCCGAGTAAAATCTCTATTGAGTGCGGTGTTTCCGAATTACGGGAAATAATAGTGTCCGGTACCGGTGTATTAAACATTCCAAATCAGTGCACGGTTTATACGAAAAGTGTAAGACTTATATCGACAAACAATGCCTTAAATATAACTATTCCTAGCCCTAGTTTAGATTATAGCATTATAAATGACTCATGTTGTAAATTGACTAATAAAGATACAAAATCAAACATGATTTTATCTCCTACTTTACTACAAAATATTGATCTGGATGATCTAACTACTAACCCAAGAAACGACAAGCTATTCCACGAATTAAATGAAATTATCCAAGAAAAACCCATTCTAGCAAAGTATGAGACCCCTCATTTTGTATTTACCTCTGTAATCTCTTTAATAGTTATATCCTTTGTAATGTTTAAATTAATTAAGTTAAGTTTTGTATTTTTCAAACATTCTCGTAAACCTAAGTTTAATGTATCTTTTGTAAAACCGACTCGTACCGAAGATACCGATAATCCGCATATTGACGAATCACGTTGCAACTCGGAAATCGAATTACCCCGATTAAGAGAAATAGTCTAAAGCCTATTCTGAAATTCGGCCTTTCCCCCAATTTCAGTCTTCTGCGGGGGGTTGTTATACCTAGCAACTGAAGGCAAACTGCTAAGTTGCATATATAATATAGAAGAGTCAGCAGTTTTGGCTCTGGGAGGATGCACTAGGCATCGAGACAGGCAGATAGTTTTGAAGAGCGGTCCGGGTCGGTCGTACTAAATCCTTGTACTTAAATTCTAGTTCCTAAATTCTATCTCATATACTATTTCAATATACTTTAACCTTGTGCTCATATAAAGTATTTTTTTTAAAAACCTAATTCCGAAACCCCGTATAACAGTACGCTGGCTTTTTATATTTATATTATTTTGCTTTTTACGTGCGAATATACACATTTAACTTTGGATTTATCGAAAGTTTAATAAGTAGGGCTTTACTCACGATTTCATTTGAATAAGACCAAAATTAACTGGCGTACTTAGTTTTTTTTTGGGGTGTGGCCGCACTTAGCGACTGTTTTTACAAAAAATCTAAATTCAAATGATTTTATTTATATCCAAAATGAAACTATTATTACCATTTTTCAATATTTAATTAATTTCCATATCATAAATATCAAACTTTTTAGATGAGACACGATAAAAAAAATATTGAAACCACGCTCTGCCGTCTGTCGTATTTTGAATGATAATTTCGCGCGTTTTTTGTTCTGGAAGTGAAGAAGTAAAGTTAGCTTGCCAGTAAATTAATTCTAATATTAAGCTTAACAGAAAGGGTAAAATATATATCAAAACCTATAATAAGAGCAAGACACGAAACCTATGCTCAACAAGCGGCTCCCGGTTAGCGGCCAGATATACCCCTTCAATCGCCAATCAACCGGCTCCCGGTGAGCTGACAGACTGTGACAGACTAAGGGCGCTATTTTGATATCGATACCAAATTTATATCAGTATTACAGTCCTTGTATCTACGCTTTAGCATCACATTTGAGGGATTTATTATCCATCCGCGTCCAAAGAGCGTATAAAATATTCGCGTCCTTCCATCATTGACACTAATTTTTATCAAGGTAGTACCTACTCCGCTTCTCCGCTCCTCCACTCTCCATATAAGATTGACTCACTGTCAACTGTCAAAATTGTCATTTGTCATTCAGGAATCATATAATTCCATTTTGCATCTTGTTGATGATAATAAAAATAAAAATTAAACATAGTTATTTACACATTTTATTAAAAATACTTTAGCAATCACTAATACGATTGAAAGTAGCAAAGTGATGACAAGATTATGGCACCCATTACCAGAGTTCTGTTAATATTTAGCTTATTTATCTGTAAGTATTGACTGTTGTTACACCAATTTAAAGAAACCATTTTAGTTTCTATTTTTTGTTTGAATTCACCATTGTTATTTGGCTCTAGAAAAAAGAAGCTTATACTTATACATTCACTTCAATTTATGTACTCCACCTATATTGCACAGTTGCACCTACTAAAGCTTGTTCAAAGTATGAGTAATGTTTTGTTGAAACGGTAGAATCAATATGATGATATGTACCTAATTAATTTATTTGGTGGTTATTTTAGTTGTACATTCTGAGAGGCTACATGAACAGATATACTCGTCAATTGAAGGAGGAGCTGCATGTTTCCGACGTCTAAATGGAACCCATCAAGCAGGATGCTCATGTAAAGTATTGGTTTAATAAAGGCAAACAAGACTGTCATAATTTTCACAACTCTGTATTTAAAATTGTAAATAATGTGATGTACAGTCAGCCAAAAATATGGTCTATAACTCTAAAGTTGAAGTTCATTTTTATGTCATAAAACAGCACAGTTGATTTATCCTTCTGGCAGTTGCTGGGCTCAACCTTAATGTCATTTTGATAGTACATAAAGTTTTGTCAAAACTGGTAGACCACTTTCTTGGTCAACTGTACACTAGACCAAGTCTTCATACAATTAAAGTGTACAATAAATACTTGATTGACAGAACTTGAATGGAGAAGCAGAAAATTCAAAAATAAGAAGTATCTACTAATATAGTAATTAATATCGTATCAGTAATAAAAAGTATCAGATATAGACATTACTATGTACATGTGCCAAGTAACAGTACCATTTAAATCTTATTATTAAACAAATATCACAAGACTACTGACTGTGTTGATAGTGCAGTAGTACTGCTTCTTTTGAAAGGACAACTATAGTGTCTTTAATGTTTGCTATTGAAACACCAAGAGAAGTACAACTGCTGTGTATGGAGTTGTCGGCTTGATTCCCACTTGATCACCTTTATGTGTTCTCCACAAATTGTACTGAGTCTGGATATACCTCTGGCTTAAGATATTTTATTTCTCAAAAATAATACATGGCATTTACTTAACAAATACACAAATACTTTTCACTTTACACAAATAGGTACTAAAACATTATACTTAAGTCTAAGAATTTGAACAAAATAAAAGAAAACACAACTCTTAACAACATCAGAGAGGCTAATAGGGATCCATTAAGTGGGTGTTTAACACTTTCTTAAATATTCTTAGGGTTTTACTTTTCATGTTATCAGGCAATTTGTTGTAGATTTTAGCACTTTCAAAGGGTATAATTTATTTACTATAATTTGTCCACGGATGGCATAGCATGATATTGTTTGCATATCTTAGTTGTTTAAAGTTAAGGTAGTAGTATGTATCTCTTTAGACAAAATTGTGCCTAATTTGTCATACATAATAGACTAGGGAATCCTCCCTGTGTTATCCTTTTATGAAAACCAAAATGAAGATATAATCATGTTCAATTACAAGCCTCTAAATATTTTATACTTTATGCTTTCATAATATAGTAGGTATTCTATTATACATATTTAAGTACAATGAAAAAGAAAGACAAAATATTCTTCAGTTAAAATGTTACTGAGTATTATAAACAGGGGTGTAACTACCGCTGTATCTATATATAAAGCTGACACTTTGTTTGTTTGAATGCTGTAATCTCAGGAACTACTGGTCCGAATGGAAAAAATATTTTTACGTTGGGTAGCCCATTATCCAGGAATGCTATATAACATCATGATACGACCAATAGGAGCGGAGCAGTAATGAAAAATGGTGTAAAAACGGGGAATATTGATGCATACAAAGTTGTGTGGGTCAGCTAGTCAATAATATAGGGCCTACAGGCTATGCCCCCTCCATGTGCCAACAACTTCTTCAACCTCACAATTTTTCGATTATCGATTTATCAAAGGCAAGCTAGGCCCCTGATTATAAATATAAGGGTATATCTATTTCTCTTTTTATTGTAGCTTCAGATAATGGTGCGGTTGGCGTTGTCCAAATGATAAAAGAAATTGCTGATGCTCAATGGGTGGTGCAGAACTCTACAGCTGGGCCTTATATGGCTGTAGTGAGCACTGCACTCTTTTATGATGTCATTGAATTGTTCATGGAACAGCCTTCGTATATTGCTGGCATACTTTTATATGATACAAACAGGTAGGCAATTGAGTAAAGCAATATATTACTGTCATGTTACATATTTATCTGTGGTATAGTATTATTTCTCTTAAATGTATGATATCTTTTAGTTTGTTCATATCAACCACCATCACCACATTCATTTGTAATCTAATGTATACTTTTTCAGATATAATTCTGGTGAAGATATCACGCTATAAAACATATTTTTCTAAATATGACACCTCCATTAACTATAAATATTATCACTTGATAGTTGAAACTGTCTCTGTGGTGAGGTGGGAGTGGGTGGGGTTCGATTCCCACATGGGACACGACTTTGTGTGATCCACATGGAATACCACTTTGCATGATCCACAAATTGTTTGTATGTTTGTAAAGTCTCCCGCAACACAGGGCTTGTAACCTACTACGGAAGTTGTGTTTATAAAAAAAATCAAAGGTGTTAACGTTTAAAGATAATGTAACTTGTTTGATTGCCAGATACCTTTATAGCCTATTGTAGACTTAATATTACCTATACACATTCATATAAAAATAAATAGAATTCTCATAACTTGACTGTTATTTCTTTTTTTTGTTTGAGTTTAATTCTGTTATTATTTATTGGCAAACTAATAAACCTCGAAATAAAATAGACTTTGATGCATTTCAAATTGTAATAATTTGTTTATTTTTAGCACTACATCTTTTACACAAGAATCTAGATGTCCAAACGAGTATGCCGCAGCTAATGAGAGTACTTGTTCATCTTCAAAAACAACTGGCATATGGAATGTAAAAGGAACCGGGCTGTTGCGCCGAGATATACCTTTTCCAATATTTTACTTGTCACAATCAAGAGCTGAAGAAATTGTTAAAATCGAACAGTGTTATGAAAAGTATAGAACTTTTTTTCATTAGTAATCTTGATTTTTTATTCAAAATAATGTACAGAATAAAAGAAAAAAGTTATTTTCAGGTATAACTTGGATAAAAACAATCAAAAAGATAATCCATTGTGCTCTCTACAGTTGCATTCTTTTATGTATGCTGCAGTCAACAGTGAAGTGTGTCTGAGAAGGTTAGTAGTGTACTTTGATTACACAAACTACAGTACGATCAACGTATCTTGATCGGATTGAAGTTAGGTTTTTATCACTTTCGCGCATGTCATAGAGATGCGACCCTAAAATTACTTACGAAAACGATTAATCGATTAAAAATACTAACAACATTTTAATTCAACAATATAAAAACACTATTTATATGAGCTCATAAAAGTTTAAATTTAGAACAGTTACAGTAAATAATAAAGAAACTTTGAAAAACATTTTCTTTACCAAAATAATCACAAAAAAACATGAATTAGTAATACTAATTATGACAATGTAATGCGTAATCGCATTTCTAATTCTCTTGGTTTAGTTACCGCCCCCGCCCCCCGCTTCCTGTCACCATTTACTTCCAAAAAGTGCATCTGCGCAACCACTTGTCGCCTACTTCAGTCCGGCCTAGTTACGTTGATCCAACTGTAGTTGTATTTGACTAAGGAGCAATTTTTGTATCATTTATCACCAGGACTAGAATGGGCTAGTTTCCAACTAGTCAAGACAACAACTCTTAATGTAATGTTAAAACGCAGATTTTATAAGGAGATCTCATACAAATAGCGGTCTATCACGTCACTATTTTTTCCACGTCAAATCACTTCTTTTTATGACATGATCAATGATAAAAAAATAAATTTTTAAAAATTTTTATCAGTACTTATCTGTTGGCACTTCAAATGTCACATTTATTTACTAATTTGATTTTTTCGTTTACCTAAGAAACAGGCCTATTAAGGTGGTGACATATATTTTTTTGCTGGGGCAGCCAGTCAGATTAAACTTCAAACCACTTGTTCACTGTAAACTAAACTACACCTTCAACAACAAAAAGACAACCTAGCGACAGTATAGCAGGATACAGGTCCATATCAGTTGTTTCAACTGCCAGCCTGTTAATAAATAATAATAATAATAAAGTGGAGACCTCAATCAGTTAATTGTTCGTTATCATTACAGATCAGCTTCTTCCGCTGTATTGACCTCTACAAAAGTATGTGATCCTTTGGGTGATCATAATGTCTACTATTCTCTCTTCCCTCGGTCAAAGGTTAGTCAAATATGTGAATTAACATCATAACCATATATATTGGTACATAAATAGTATAAATGTTGATAAAATTTCGCGATTTGTACATATTATGAAAATATATAGGTATATATTTATATTACGGGTCTTAATCGCACAAATAGAAAACAGTCGGCCCGTGACCACGGCCGTTGCAATACGGTCGAAACGTTGGGCAATAAACAAGGTATTTTACCTTTAATTTTTCACGCGATTAAGACCCGTAATATATATATATATATATTTTCTTGACATAAATAGTAATCATTTTAGAATTAATAACTTTTTCAGGATGATAAACCTGCAAAGCCTGTAACATTGGTAACTGCTAGGATTGATAGTGCCTCTTTATTCGATGGTAAGCCTAAAATATGTTTTACAACCTATTATAAAACAATTCTTTTATATAAACGTATACCTATAGCATTATTAGATGTTGAGAAAGTTTGTGTATGTTAAAATATGGCTTGTCATCAAACAGGTGTTTCTCCTGGCGCCTCTAGTTCAGTTGTTGGAATGGTCACACTATTGACGGCGGCTACGACTCTTTCACAGATGATCCCTGTTCAAGAAGCACCATTGTATGGTAAGTTACAAAACTACAAATCTCTACCTACTTTATTTATTTATTTTTTTAGACTATGAGCAATACTGACGTATAAACTATATTAAACTAAAACGCAACCAACATCCATCAATCTAATGGATTTCTCTTTCACTACAAATTGTATGCATCTTCAATTTTAATTTCAGATCAGAATATTCTTTTCACCCTGTTCAATGGTGAAGCTTTTGACTATATTGGATCGCAAAGAGTTGCTTATGACATAAAGAAAGGTGCATGGCCGGCGTCCGCTCCCCTCACTCCGGGAGACATTCGTCTGCACGTAGAACTCGGCCAAATAGGAGGATCATTGTCACAGAACCCTTGGCTGTTTCACGGCTTCGTACCCAGTAGTGACACTTTTTCGACAGAGGTAAGTTTTGGTTTAGTGCCCCTTCTTCCACATGGATATCTAAAACGCGTTAATTTAAAAAATATCTAAAGCACATTATTCATTGGTCTGTACCGACACGGTTAAAAATTAACTTAAATTTTGATGGACAATGCACACCGCACTGTAATATAAACAAGCAACGAGGGGGAGGTTAATAGTATTAGATATATTTCGGGACTTAATCGCGTGAATTATTTAATGGTACGAACCTTTTATTTACCCGACGTCGTCGGTGCAATTCGATCGAAACGTCGGGTAAATAAAAGGTTCGTACCTTTAAATAATTCACGCGATTAAGTCCCGAAATATATCTAAAATGAATAAAAATCGCGAAAGTTTAAAAATGTTAATAGTACATTACTAATTACCCTGTAGATATACATAAATAAGCAAATAGTTAAAAACTATTATTTTGACATTAGAAACAGACACTTCAATTTTAATTATTTGTATAGATTGCTGTTCGTAGGCAGTTGTAATGTCCTCAAAATGATTTCTGACTAAACCATATTGCCCAAAAAAGTTATTTGCAAAATGCTATATCGAAGACGTTTTGTATATTATACAAAATTGTAATTTACAGGTCACAGATTTTTTAAATAACATGAACCATAACAGCCGGAATATGAACATGTCAGTGTTACCAAAGTATACAACCAATATTCCACCGTCCTCGTTACATTCCTTCCGTCGAATTCTAGAAGATGTCACAAAGAATGGTAGCTTGCCTGAGTTGCTGTTAGTAGATCACGAGGACACATTCACCAACATGTTCTACCATTCAGCTCTAGATGAATCTGATAAAATTATTTTTAAATATCGTAATATTACGGTGGACAGTAACGGTACATGTGAGTATAATTTTTGTTTCTCTTTTATGTTATATTAGCTGTGCCCGCGACTTCTTCCGCGTCATTACCGCTCACTACCTATAGACGTTAGCGTGATGATAAAAAGTAGTCTAAGTTACGCTTTACATCATCAACTGTTTGACAGTGAAAGTCCCGTCAAAATCCGTCCATCTGTTTCGCAGATTACCCGTTACGACAAACAGACAGACAGACAAAAAAGTTTATAATCGCGTATTTCATAAAAAGCTTATCCAAACTAAATAAAAATGTGAAAATAATTCTGTCTGTCTATTACGTTTTCACGCTTAAACCTCTGAACCGATTGAAATGAAATTTGATATGGAGATAGCTTAAGTCTCGGGAAAGGACATGAGTGAGACGATAACCAACATACACGCGGGCGGTGCCGCGGACGAAAGCTAGTGATTAATATATATTTGTATTTAAACTAAACTGTATCTAACTTAAAAATTTTATACTAACCGTCGTGACTTCGTTCGCATAAATATTTTACGTGGATATAAATATTAGACGTATGGCTACTCCAGACTATAATCTATTTCTGTGCCAAATTTCATCTAAATCCATTCAGCCGTTTTTGATTGAGCAATAAACATCCATCTATCCAATCTCTCATTTATAATAATGTAGTACTAACATTTAAACTTTCGCGTTGCATGATTATAACTATTTATTATACGGCAATTAACGCGCATTGAATTGCTTGACGTTTCGACCAGGTTGCACCGGCCGTGGTCACTTTTGTTCCTCGAAAAGTTAGGGTCACTGCACACTACACTGATTGTGTCCATGCTAACCGACTGCGAACTTATACGCGGTTGTGTTTTACGAATCACTGGATTCCACGTCACGGATAGTTTGAAGCCCTGCAGCAGCTGCAAGTCTACGCAATTGTTAATTCCCGTATAACAAATAGTTATAATAATGTAGTAGTAAGTTTATAAAAGTAAAGGATACTTAGGTGTTTATTTTTTGGCTTCACAGTAAACCCACTAAAATTCAAGCAATAACTTACATAATAACTAAATACGTGTTTTATGTACAAAATATAAATCTTTAATCAGTTGTATATTTATATTCAACTCCATATATATTTCCCAAACAGTTATACCTACACAAGATCTTATAGCCAATGGAACGATGACGGTGGACGATCCCCAGGTGAAGATGTCGCGGCTCGCAACTACTTTAGCACGTACGTTGTATCAGCGAGTCGCGGGCAAGCCGTACGACGGCAGTGTGTCTGCCTCCGCTCATTTAGTAAGTGCCAAAAATAATATTTTTAGTTATACCACATGATTATTTTCGTCTTGAATAATTACTTTAGAGTTTTGGCTGTCAAAACAGCAACGGGAAATGGCTTAAATAGGCCAGAAATTGATTAACTCTTGACGATGATCGGACATTCAAAACTATGCTCGCTTACATAAATGTGCATTTTCTGATTTGCCAATCATATGATCTCACTAAAAAATGCTATATTACATGAAGTGTAATATAAAATACAATAATATTGCCTAATAAAAGTTCCTCGGGGGACGCGGCAAATGGCGTGAAGATTGCTTTAAATCAATTAAATTAAAAGCGGCTATAGCCTAATGGCTAAACTTGCAATCGTGAGGTCGTGAGTTAGAATCCTACCCATTAAACTACCGACGTGAACCCACTCCTAACACATCGTTTGTGTTTAGCTGGAGGGGTTAACGGGATTGGTAGTAATGTGGGACCCAAAATTTTAAAAATAAGAAAACGGTAATAAACAAAATCCCGGGCGTGGCTTGATGCCGTAGTGAATAATGGCGTAGGAACGGACATTTAATTATTAATTAAGCACGTAATGCTATAAATTCCAAAAATTAACATAAATATATATTGTTTAATCAAAGTCTATCTATAACATATACCTTGAACTACAGGTAGACGAGATGCTATACTGCTTCCTAACCAGCCAAGCATGTCGCCTGATCATGGCAGCGGACTACACATCGAGCTGGGACGAGAAGCCCCCGGAGAAGCCCGCGCCTCTATACGTGGGAGTGGCGGCGTTGGCCGGCACCGCGCCGGTCTTCGCAGGACACCTACTGGCACTGCTTACTGGAACACATCTCACTGTGAATAGAACTACGTGCGATGATCTTGTGGAACCTGTGAGTATCTACTGTTAAGTGACTTTGAATGCTAAAGCAGAGGTGGGTTCAAAGGCTATTTGCAGTGTTAGCTTTTTATGCGACAGGGTACAAATAATTTCAACCTATACCGCCTCGCGCGACGGAGGGGCTGGTGCAAATAATTTCACCCTATCGGGTGCTGCCTAAGAATTTTTCGTCACAGGGGGTGAATGCGCCTCGCGCCCTCAATTTTGCCGATCTGGACATTTGCCAAGTTAAATTTTTTCACTATTGGCCGCCCCTAAAAATCCGCCTCTGTTTTCACCGGATACCTATTAGCACTGCTCATTGTAAATAGAACTACGTGCGATGATCTCGTGGAACCCGTGAGTATTAGTTGTCTCTTAACTGATTTCAGTTAGTGAACAGCACAAGAGATGTTATAGTGCTTAAGTTTAAGCGCAGACCAGGGAGGGGCATAGTGGGGTAGGGTTGCCAATTTTTTTTTGGTGCAAGTAAAAAAGTAAAAATGTACGTTGTGTCAAAATAAAGTACAATTTAATTTAGTTTATTTTCTTAAAATATTTTTCGTTATTTTTGACAACATTAAATAAATACTCATAATAATCAAGCATCTTTACAGTCTATATTTAAGTTATGTTTTTTTTAAAATAAATATGTAAATCGAATTCTGGAGAAACGAGCATGTAAAATAAAGTATTTTTGCGTACTTTATTTTTCTCTTAAAGTATATAGTACAATTACCCGAAATAAAGTACAATACTTTATTATAAAGTGGCAACCCTATAGTGGGGCCACAACTGTTGTATTGTATGTTAATGCCCATATCTATAATTTTTAATTCCTTACCTAAATCGGGCGAGCTTCTCACACAGCTTAGCCGGTGTTGAGTGAAATAAATTGCACCCTCTACCGGTGCGGTCCCCAGTCGTTCGAGCGCAACACATGTACATGATATTTTCTTGCTTATGTATATGCATTGCCAGTCGGATTTTCCATATTTTGTTGTTAATAATATGTCCAGTGCACTTTTTTTTTAAAGAGGACTCCCGCACAAACTCTGTGTCGCGGGGGACTTTACAAACATACAAGTCATGGACTCAAAGTACACCCAGACTCGTAACAACAATTTGTAGATCACACAAAGTCCGTGTGGGAATCGAACCTACGACCTCTTACGTAGCAGTCGGACACACTCCCACCGAGTCACAGAGGCAATCGCTAGTACGCTTTTACCAAACAACACCATATTTTATTTTTAGGGCTTCTCATATTATTGGCTGCGTGGTTGGAATCACACCGGAGTATGCATCCAAACGACTATGAACATCAGCGCTGCAGTTAGTCCCGCCTTTACGATTGAAGGTTAGTATAAACTGGCTGTGCTCGCGACTTCGTGCGGCTCTCTCCCTATAAACGTTAGCGTGATGATAAAAAGTAACTTAAGTTACTCCTTACATCCTCAGTTGTCTGACAGTGGAAGTCCCGTTAAAATCCATCCAGCCGTTTTGGAGATTAGCCGGAACAAACAAACAGATGGACAAAAAAAATTAAAATGTATTTTTGTTTTATGTAGTAGGTACCCTAAATGTATACTCTTGTATGCATTTAGTAAATAAAGGTGACACTAACAGGCGACAGCTACAACTCACTGAACTGCTAGTGCATTTCTAATAAAATAAAATACAAATATGTAAAGTAATAAAATGTGTTAATTATACATCCGTAAACACAACAATATAGTTACGTTGAGAAGACATTGCGGGTATCGAAAAGCAAAAAAACTATTTTCAAGTATTCGCATTTCAAGACCGCGACTGTCCGCCATACGCCCCTTCGAACGGCGCGCTGCCCGAATATATCTAAACTGCGGAGTCCCAGTACGTGGACAGAATCAGTGTGATGCCATGTGGGCGCGCGTCTACGCTGAATCCGACCACGTCGAATACCTAGTTATGCTTTTTTTCTACGCTCATCGGATTCTAAAGTTATACTTTACGTGCGACATTCCAGACTACGACCTTAGATCGGGCCAGTACTCTACATGGACAGAGTCAGTGTGGCAAGCGATGTGGGCGCGCGTGTTCGTGCGCGCGGTGGGCGCGGGCGCGCGCGTGGCGGCGGGCGCGGGCGCCGCCACCACGCTGCTGGCCGCCGCGCTCACGTACTGGCTGCAGCGACACGCGCAGCGAGTGTTCACTGCAGCACCCACACGGTCTATTGTCAATGATGATGCCGCTTCTGGGTGAGTATACATACAATTAGCGCCACCAAACTATGCGTTTGTGAAGTTGTATTCGAATGTAGTCCGGCGCAAGGATGTCGTTCCCCGCCTGTCTCCTTCATCCTCTCCGGTACCTAAATTCGGGTTGTGCGCAGCTTACGCGCCAATATCAGACACGTAAACTAAGCTGGTGACATGTTTACATTTATTTTATTTATTTATTTCAATTTTATTCACAAAGTTATACAGAGGCAGGCAACTAAATGGAAATGAATAAAAAAATAAAATAAATAGTAAAAAACAATATAACTATACAATAGTGTACATACAAACAAAAAAAAATACATGCATATATATACACATATATATCTATAATATTGTATACATAAATAAATACACAGATACAGAAGAAACATATTTAAAAGTTACTATTGTTGTAATGATTCAGCTAATCTATCAAGGAACAAAGTGCTCACTCCATCCATTTAAAATTAAGGCGATTGGGTGTCATCCTAATTTCGAGAGGAGTGTAGTGTAGGAGAGTAGTAGAGCGCGCAAACTATGTCGCTGGCGAATAGAGAGCCATTTAAGTTCGGAACGGTAAGTAGAAACATGGTCAAAATTACGAAGATTGAAAATGAATCGAATGCAGTCAATTAGAAGACGGTCAAGTTTATTAAGGAACTCAGCATTCAGGTCAAGATAGCATACACCACCATAATCGATCAAGGGGAATATCAGCGTTAAGACGAGCATGAGTTTTATACGGAAGAAAGTTCTTGAGACGATACAAAGCATGCAGAGTACCCGTCGAGTTAAAAGGCATTGACTCCCTAACACAATGGCCTGGCACTTACACGGATTTACAGTCAAGCCAAACTTGTCTGACCAGGTCTTGATAGCGTTAAGGTCGCCATTAACCTTAGCGATGGTCTCAGATATGTCATTTACACTGGCATGGGCATACAACTGCAAGTCATCCGCGTAAAGATGAAACGCACACTGAAGAACTTTAGTAATGAGATCAATAAAATTAGAAAATGATAGAGGATAAAGAATACCGCCGTGAGGAACACCTGCGTCACGCCACCTCGATAAAGTACGGTCACCCACTCGACGGACTGCTGGCGTCCCCGAATAAAAGATGAGAACCAATCCAAAGAACCTGCCGAGAACATCAGATGAGATAGGATAGAAACTAAGTTATCAAAACTGACAGAATTGAAGGCATTGGAAAAATCAACCAAAACTAAAACCGTAACTCTGGCCTATGGCAGTTCCTATGTCGCCAGTAACTTTAATAAGAGCAGTGGTGGTGCTATGTCCAGGCCTGAAGCCTGATTGAAACTGGCTCAACAAGTTCTTTGGATACACAAAATGTGTCACTTGTTTATGCGCACAGGCCTCCAGCACTTTTGATAAAAAAGGGAGAATAGAGATAGGTCGAAAATTATTAGGAAGAGTGGGATTTGAAATTTTAGGTAGAGGAAAAACAAAAGCATATCGCCATGAAGATGGGTATGTCTCTGAATCTAAAGAAAAAATTATGATGTGTGTTAAAGTAGGAAGATGATCTAGAATAGGTATAACCATGCGGCGGATCATACCTTCTTTATCAACAGTATTACATTTAATAGAAATATGTAATTATCTTTTTGATCTCGCCATGATCAACCAAAGAAAAATGAAAGAAGTCTACGTTGGGTGTGCAAGACTGCGAATGTGAAAAAAGCAGATTTGTATGCACGTCTGCGTAAATATACATTTGATTTTCAGATTATTTTCATGTTCGCGGTTTTGCATGCGCAACGATGCTTTGCTTGTTTTACGCTTCTACATTTATGTAGGTAATACTAATAGGAGTACATATAATTTTAATTTAATTTAGACTTATTTCTTGTGATACAAGTACATATAATTAACTTTTCCACACATAAACGCAAAACCGACGAGATTTCATACTGAACCAATCAATATTTGATTGGTAAATGCACAGCGTATCGATGTATGATTTTCATTCCATTGTATGTGTTTTGTTTCAGAATACTGAGGACTGTTAACTGTTAAATGGAAGTGAGTATGTCGAAGACTGTGCTGCGTGTACCTATGTGATTTGTGATAACAGTGATCTAGAATGTTCATTAAATTTATTCTATCAGAACGACTAATAATGTAGGTAAATTGTTACATTCCAAGCTTATTTGACATATTAACTATAACAAAGATAAATACTGTAAGCTTACTCTTACCCCGAAACGAAACTTCTCAACTATTTCGTAGTTTTTAATTTCTTTAGTTTATTAAGATTTACATTCGTATAAGCGTAAGAAGTTCGGGTCCGTTGACAATTATCGGGAATGAAGGAATTGATGTTCTAGCTCTGTATATGATTAAACCTAATCATTTTTCGCTCGAATTTCGTTTCTCGTTGAAGTTGAGTATGCTTACTTCTGATACATGAATGAGGTTCATTTAGATACTGTTTGTTTTACTACATGTTACAAACATTTTTGTTAAATCCTTGAACTAAACATTAGTTAATTTTGCTTGCTGACTAGTGTATTTTATTAAAATTATTTTAATGTATATTTTTTTATTTAAAATGAAATTACAGTGAATTTAGGGCTACGCGTGTCTAGTTAAAATTTCGTTTGGCAACGCACCAGTTATATACTTCTTAGAACTAGCCCTGATCTAAAATATATATTTACGTAGATATTTACTCAAATTACGCTTCGTGTCATCATAGTGTCATCTAGGAAAATCATACGCTATTTCAGTGGCGTAATTAAAAGCATATCTGCGAGACTGTTACTTTAAAAGCAAAGCAAGGCAAAATCAACTGAATACGCCTATAAAACGATATTGTATAAGAGTTGCTAAACACATAAACCCGTCGGCATCATTCAATCATTCAAATATGTGGATGAACGTTCAGGAAAAAGCCGTGTCGAACACGTACACTTGGCCGGGCGACAGTACCCGATCGGCTCTTGTTATTGAATCTGCCGACCCGCTTATGTGACTAGCCTTAACAAGACTGTGATCCTTCTGAAATCGACGATGGTACATCCATGTAGGTAGTTAATAATAGTCTAGCTAAAATACTAATTGTTGCCCGTTAGGCCTTATGTGCAGTATGCAATTAGTTCCATACATGCTTATGAGGCTATACACTTAATAAATTATTTCTGCCTGTTTTCTCGTGGTCCCAGAATTTTGTCCCATTAATGGGACCGCAAGTGATCTTTTTGTCGTGGTCCCATTGCTATTTGTCAACATTCTGTATACAAGACTAGGGACTTTTACTTTGCCGTGTGTTTGTGTGGGGTCAACATTGGAAGCTAAATTAGCGCACTTCCTGACGTTCGATGACCTAGTGTCATCGAACATAAATTAAAAATAGTAATAATTAAATTTAATTTAATTAAAAAAAAACTTAATGTGTACCTATTATGTATAATGCCGGAGGAACATTTCTACAACCGTAAGTAACAATGTAACCACAAGCACGAGAAACAGTTCTCCCTCGTAGTCCCGTTAATGGAACGAAATCCTGGGTCCACAAGAAAACAGCCCTTTTTTATGCTTTACCAATTAGTGACTAATTTGACATAAAACATGTTAATTAAAGTAGTGTGTAAGTTTAATATTTTTAACTGCTTTGGTCTAAAATTGTTTGCTAAATTATTCCTTTGATATTTGATCACATTATTGTTACCCCCCAGTGTTTTTTATGAACAACAGAAAAGTAGTTAAAACCACAAGAAGTAATATAGTAATTACTTTGCGTACTTTTATGTTAGACCAACCATTTGTACCTACCAGTTTTATTTAATTAAACCATATGAAAATCAAAATTATTAATAAATAATTTATTTAAAGAAACGTTTTTCATTAATTTATAAACATTTCATAATATTATGATTATTATATATTCGAAAGATACTCTGTCTGTTACATTTTCTAGCTGCTTAACCAATGTTATAAATTGTGAGGGATACCTACTTGTACAAATTGATTGCAGCTTGAAGAAATAGCCTGAGTTTTCATAGGCAATTTTTTATCTTAATAATTGACGGTCACGCGGGCAATTCACTATATTTCCACGTATCCAGATTTGTGGCAGTCATTATGGTGAATCTTCAAGTGAAATTAAGTATTTACATACTTCTGATAAAAACAATTTATAGATATAGTTGCACCAAACATCGTTTCGTTTATCAGATCGCATTCAATATTTTGCATAGTTTTCAATATAATATTTAGAGGTTTGAATTTTTGACAAATATCCAACACCCACAATTTCTTTTGCTTGATAGGAAAATCATACGCATCTCGGTCAAATGCAGTCCTGAGCAGGTTTGTATCATTTTTCTTTAACTGCTTTGGTTCTTCGTAAATATCTGTTAGGCCGTCCACGCAGTGAATTTTGGTTGCAGTTATAACGGTATCAAAAGCAAACATATCTGAATAATGTTTATATGATACAGGCTCAGGACTCTTAACCACTTCAAATGAAATTTGTGATGTATGTTCGTGTTTATTTGACAAAGGTATTTCTTCAATCAATTCATTAGAAAATTTAATTTTTAATTGCTGTTGCTTTTCTTTAAATATACTGGTCAGTTCGTAATACACAACAAAAGGATGAAACACGGTGGAACTCTTTAGAGCATCAATATGAGCTTCGTTCCAATCGACTGTTTCGAATGAAAACTCGTTAGAAAACCTCACCTCAAGGACTGCTGTTAACAGTATGGGCTCTAAACACACCATCAGTTGTGTGGTAAGGTTTGGATTACCCGAGGTGATTAATATAAAGTATGTTTGTGCAATGTATCCCAAAATATTGGTATCATGATTACTGAGAAATATTTTTAGTAAGTATCCTTGTTTAACATCTTGGAAAGACCAATGACCAGCATAAGGAGATAACACATTATTAGATGTAGGTTTTGAAGTCAATTTACTCATTTCTTTGAAGAGGGTTTTTAGGAACATGGAATACTTGTTTTTATCATAATTAGACCGCCAGGATAATTCTTTTGGGCCCACATCTCTACAACACATGTTTTGCAGTTTCCCATAGCGAATGGGAATCAATTGATTTTGTTCGTGTGGCAACTTATACAAATTGATTCTTAGAATGGGCTTCGTTAGAATACCTGATGTATATATTCTGTTCAATGAATCAATCACATCCTTTCCTATCCAATACTGAAGATTTGTCGTAATTAATTTAATCCAGGTTATGTTATCATCGTCGGATTTATTAAGATTAATCTCTAAAGTTATAATCTCAAGCGGTATCCTGTAATAATAATCATCAGGAACCAATTGTTTGTAGGAATGAATATCTCTTTTGCCAGGATATGTCTTCATTTTTTCTTGTTTGTGTATGTCTCGATTCCTTTTTTTTCCGGACCCAGTTGATTCAATAAACGCTATTACTAGGGTAATAGCTCTAAAAACACGTCCTCTTCAGCATTTTACAAGTTACACTTTAATTTTTTTATTTCATCATGGATGCTGGCTCATAACTTACTAAGTGAAAGAGAAAATTTTACAAAAATTACCTAGGTACCTACCCAAAATAAACAGACAAAATCAATGGTGTCAATTACATTGATTTCTTTTCCATGGACCATGGAGATTGACAAAAAAAATTGCAAAAAGTATCTCCTTGAAAGTAGGTACAAGTACCTACTTACCTACGCTCTTTTCATGTATATTACATTTAAATGTTGGTAAACTTTCGCGATTTGTACACATTATAAAATTATTTATAGGTACTACGGGTCTTAATCGCGTGAATAATTTAAGGTAAAATACCTTGTTTATTGCCGTTGCAATACGGTCGAAACGTCGGCCAATAAACAAGGTATTTTACCTTCAATTATTCACGCGATTAATACCCGTAGTATATATAATTTTATAAATTATTACCTATATTATTATTACAATTATTTTATAAAGATACCTACTTGAAAAGAGCGCATGGCTTTTCCTACCGATACCGGAGTAAAGCAGACTCGTATTTAGATTTATGTGCAGATTTTAGAGATTAACTACACTTGCCTCAACCAAAAAATCGACCATAAATCGCAATATGGTTGTTTTTACAACAATAGAAAACCTAAATGGAGTCTATTCTGTGAAAGCATAAAGCTGCCCCCCCCCCTGGAACTCAAAGGCATACATGACCAACAAGGACCGAAGGTACCTACATACCAAACGTTGTCGATAAAATTTAAACATATGTCCTGCTATAACTCAGTTATGGTCAGGTAAAATATTGTTACTAGCATAATGTCGGTTTTTAAAGGAAGGGCGCTGTGGCCCCGATTCATTTTTTTTTCCAACTGGCCCAAATTTTTGCCCCTCATATAAATGTACTGCGTGTAAGAGTTTTATAAAACCGGGCAAGTGAATGTCGGGCCACGGACAATGTAGGGTTCTGTAGTCCCCCCTGTTTTCTGTTGTTTTTGTTTCATACTTACAACGTTATATAACTTAATAATATTTTTCAATGGAATTTGTACGAACATTTTGTTACTTCTCATTTGATCAAGTGTTACTCGTACCGAAGCAAAGTAGGCTTTACACTTGTAAAGCCATTGGCTTCCTTAGGGCGTGGACCAAGATTCCACCGGTGCAAGCCGACAGCACGGCTCCGAAAGCGACGCACCTTGAGAATATCACAGCTTTAAGGCCCGAAAAGGTGTGTGACCTGCTTAATCTCCCATCAGAAAGGAAGTGGCCAGCACAGGCCAAGGTGTACTATGCGTTTGAAATGAGTTGTTAACTGTCATGATGACATTTGGTTTCGCATTACGACTGCAACTTCATTGTATGACGTAAGGTCAGCAATAAAATGATTCGTAAAAAGGTGTCATTAGTACTCGTATTACACAGAAGTACGTATCTACTCTAATGAACTATATATGCGCGGTATTTTACTATTTATTTATGTTTTAGTTAAAAAACATTACGTCTGACTAAAAGGCCACTAAAGTGTAGAACATTCTTATATTTTGTCTATTTACTTATATCTGTTTGGTGTTTATAAAATAATAAAGAATACTAATAATATTATTATAAAGAAAAATGTTAGGTAGGTACCTAAATAGTTCAAAGAAAATAAATATTACGTCCGTTCCATTACCATAATACACATACGTACTTTACCCGACTTAGGAGTTTTTATTGCTAGCGGTACAATTTTGACAAGTACAGAGTGAAGTTGTTGCGATCGCGATTATCTTCTCATCTAAAACGCATAGTTTAACTTGGCAGCAACAAGTCTGGCCGTTACGAAATCTACCCACAGCTAAATTATCTCGGCGTGTCATCGTATTTTATTGACAACCGATCCACACAACTGCGCCTGAGTTACTGAGCTCTACCGCTCAGTAGATCTGGCTCGGACCACTGCTGTCCACTGTCAGGCTCACACACATTCTGGGACATTCAGATAGTTTTGAGAAACTAAAAAACTAAGTTCTATGGATAAAATATTTTAATTAAATCTTTTCAAAGAACTCTCTACCAGCCTCTATACAAAGTTTCATGCGTCTAAACCAATTTTAAAAACATTTTTTCCAGTCCGCCGCAGATACCTCTTCCACAGCCTTCTCGAACGCTACTAGCGCGTCTTCTGGTGATCCTGTATCCCTTTCAGCTGATTTTTATTAAAGGGAATAAAAAGAAGTCACACGGTGCCTGATCAGGATTGTAAGCAGGGTGACTGACCGGTGCGATGTTCAGGAAGTCGTCGTGTCCTCGTTTTGAGTGCCGTGTGCGCGGGCGCGTTGTCATGGTGAAGCAGTTCCCCGCGGAGCCCGGTGTTCGGTCGCTTGTTAGCCATTTGGTGGTATACTATTCGGCGTTGATGCTGCTTTGGTCTTGTAATGGAATTGAAACCAGATACCCCGTCAAAGTGAAGACTCTAGCGATCAAAATTTTTCCTGTGCTTCTCAATCGCTTCGTTGTGCGGCACCCAGCGCGACATTATCCTCGATATGCGGTGTTCTTAGTAGGTATCTTATCTTTGGCAGCCTACTTGCTTCTCTTGGGGTTGTCTTACTTGTACATCTTTGAAGCGGCGGTAGCCTAATGGCTAAGGCATCGGTCTCGCAATCGTGAGGTCGCGGGTTCGAATCCTACCCATTATACTACCGACGTGAACCCACACCTAACACAAGCCTTTGAGCTTAGCTGGAAGGGTTAACAAGATTGCTAGTAATGTGGGACATTGTCGTGACTTCACCCGAGAATAGAGAACGTTAATGTTTTCTGCGATGTAATCATGTATCTAGGTACAGTAAAATTATGTGTGTTGATGTTGACGCTTGGAAAAACGGGGATGTGGCAGTGCTTACCTGATTAGCACGGCTAAAAATAAAAAAAAAACCGCCTGTACAAAGAAGATGGGATCAGGATCCCCTACATAATTATATAATTTCATGCAGTCGGAGGCATTAATGAGTCTCGATGAACATAGTGAAGTGCCTCCCCGACTGCATGAAGTTATATAATTATGTAGGTGATCCTATTTCCATCTTTTTTGTGCAGGCGTTTTTTTAGCTACATATATTTTTTTTTAGTTGTAGGATGTAACCGATGTTACAACTAATTTTTATTACAGCTATTGTCAAGTATTGAAAATTGGAAAAAGAATGGTTGCTAACTAACTTTTTACCCGACTGTAAGTACTGTACTAGACTGTATCTTGTATGTATGTAATATTATTTACTACCTGATGTCTCACAATCCACTGAACGGATATAATAGTCCGAGAGCTGGTACGAATTTTTGGGTAGGTATTTGAGGCAAGCTGAAAACTTGTCAGATACCTCTCCTATTATACCCCAACACGGAATTGCAGACCTGGCTGGTGAGTAGCGGGGCTAAATCAACCCCTACATTTTTAAAAATATTTTTTTTTTATCCCCAAAAATATATTTGAGGCAATACGCAATTTATATATGTTGAAGTGTAATACTTCATAAATACGAAAAAAAATAAGCCAGATAATTTAATCGGGGCTTTAACATTGCCAGACGCGTGCAAAAATATTTTGCAAAAAATTATAAAAAATGTTTTTGAGGCAGCTTGAAATTTTAATGGAGTGTTATTTATAACTAAAAAATAAGATTCCCAAAAAGACAGATCATTTCGGTGGGGCTTTCTACCTGCCAGGTGATCAAACAAATAATGAATGGGTACGAGCCTGTAGTGCTATAGACAAGCTGTAGTGTGAGAGAGAGCGCATAACGACAGCTGTCTTCGTTCTTCCAATATTATTCATCATATATCCAAACTAAATATTGAATTAGGACCATCTGTATGTACGAGTTTACCTGGTTTTCATGCATTAACAGGATGCGATTACAATCCATCATTTTTTCAAAAAGGCAAGACAAGACCATACAAAATATTAATGAATAATTAAAATTATCAGAAAGCATTAGCAGATCTTGGAGTTGCGCATGTTACCGGTTCGCGTGATGAAATTTTGCCAGTCTTAGAACAATTCGTTTGCGAAATTTATGGATTTAAAAATACATCAAATATAAATGGAGCACGATTCCTTAAATTTTGTTCGACTTACAAGGCCGACATTGAAATTGAACCTTTAAAAATAAAACTGAAAAATTGTGATCCCTCTATCTTACCTCCATGCAAAGCTGAATTAAAACAACATCTTTTATGAACGCAATACATACAATACAAGCATTTGGGGAAATACATATTTGCGATTCCCCAGCTCTTTGACACCTAATAGAAATGGATGGACACATAATGAGGATACACTAGATTTTCACTGGTTTGACGGAGAGTGTTTGCCGCAATTAGTATTCGACGCTGTTGTTCACGAGGAAAATAAAAATAACGATGATGAAAATCATACTGCAGGTGAGAATAAATGGTTTATTTTTAATAACTGCTGCATTCAAATTTCTGTGATTAATAAAAAAAAAAATATTTATTTCTTTTCGCTGATGGTGTAGAGGATGCCGAATCTGACACAGATGAATCCGAAGATTTAGTTACTTCTGATGAAGAATCCACAGACGAAGAATGTTAATTTATATCTGACTAGCTGTGCCCGCGACTTCGTTCGCGTGGAAGTTGGGTTTATATTAAGGTAGTTTATGTTACAATTTAACTTCTGTGTAAAACATATTGGAAACATGCTCCACAATGCTCTGTGGCATCTATGGATATTAGGGCCTAGCTCTAATCAGGGCCCGACCTATGGCAAGGCAAGCCAAGCAAATGCCCAGTGCAGCAAAATGAAGGGCGACAAAGATTATGGCGCCAGACGGTTAGAAGACAAATTATAATAGTATTTTACCAAAATGATTTGCATCACATCAAATATTACTATTATCGGTTTCGGGTTAAATGAAGCCCGAAACCGCCCAAGTACTCGCGCGAAATAGGGCTAGTGTGAGATAAGTTTTTAAAAAAATATCCTGGTTTTAAAACATTGCATTCCCGCGGTACTGTGATGCGTGTTCAAACAAACAGACAACATTCAAACGTTTCTAAAAGATATACTGAATTAGTATATCTTTTAGAAACGTTTAGTTTAAATACTAAACTACTGTCGTAGCCGAGGATAGAACAAAGTGGTGTGCAATTATAGAGGCCTATGTCCAGCAGTGGACTGCGATAGGCTGATGATGATGATGATGAACCTGTCGTTAATTAAGATCATCATAAACTCATATCCGTAAATAATATATATATAATACATAATCGTAAGAATTTCAGATTTATTTTTTAAATCAATTTACCTGATTCTGTTTCATTTGTATTTAAACGCCATCTATTTTCAAAACTGGATAAGTTTATATTAATACTTGATGACTTTAAATTAAATTATACTTAAACTATCATGCATATTAAACGAAGGTAAGCAAGGTATTTAACCTAAAATTATTCACGCGATTAAGACCCGTAATATATATATATATTCATAATAGCTGTGCCCGCGACTTCGTTCGCGTGAAAGTCGGGTTTAAATTAAGGTAGTTTAGGTAACGAAATAACTTCTGTGTAAATATGTTGGAAACAGTCCTGTTGACTAAATACTTACTAAATAAAAATCGATCTATAGTTTGGTGTGCGGCTTAAGAAGTGGGTTTTCTGTTGTTTTTGTTTCATTCTTTCAACGTTATACCTACTTATTACCTAATAATTTTTAATAGAATTTGTACGAAAATGTTGTTACTTCTCATGTGATCGTAAACTTGTAAAGCCTAAGTACTTAACTGTGATAGTTTTCCTTATAATTTTAGTATTTATACTACTACCCTGAATTTTTTCACATACCCAACATCAACCATTTAGCTGGCAGGGGGACACTTGTCTCTAACAAAAATGTTCACTATAAAGCCTAATATTATACACAAAGGAATCCTTAAATCTAAAAATAGTCTTCACAAACCCTAAACGCTTTTTAAAAGACCTATCTAATGATACCACACACGTAGGGTAGGTAGGTGAGAAAAAAATCACATCCCCACTTTACATATAAGAGAGGTACCCTTAAAAAAATAATGATTTTCAAGATTTTGTTCTTTCACTTTATCGGCGTTAGTAATTTATTCATGCAAAAGTTGCAACCTTCTAGCACTAACAGTCTCTGAGCTAAGCTGCGGACGGACGGCCATAAGGGAACTATAAGGGTTCTGTTTTGTCATTTTGGCTAAAAATGGGGTGTATTTCATATAGTGTTACAACGCAATACTAATAATAAAACTGCTCTTAATACTCTACTAATAATAAAACACTTAAACGATGTTGAGCCATTCATTATCGTTGAATTGATGAACACGTAATCTCCAACCATAACCCCAAAACATGATCCTCGATGCACCTGTGTGATGCGTGGTCAAACAAACGGACAGACAGACAAACATTTCTAAAAATCATAGCAATGTGTTTCTTTTTAAAACTTCTTTTACTAAGTATAGAACATTATTGAATACAACGCCATCTACTTTCAAGAATGTTGCCGTTGTTTTGTTGTTCACAATTTGATTTCATAGATGGCGCTACATGTATTTTTTTTACGTGTGTAATGTCTTTTTTTTTTAGACGAACACAATATCATTTCTGGAAAATGTCGAATACTTTTTAATTATAATGTAATTTCATTTCATTCAATTCAATTTCATTTCTACTACGATTAATTCATTACTCTCAGCAGTGCATGCAATACCTATAATTAATTGCATAATTTACTTGATTTTTAATATAAAAAGTAATAACCAAAGTAAATAAGTTACCTACGGTCGAAAAAATAACTAAAACATTCAGAAAAATATTAAAAAAGGATAAAGACAATTTAAATAAATACAAAAAGAACATATTCAGACATCAGATTCGAGCCTGGGACTTCGTCGTCAAAGTCCGCTAGCATAGCTTCGAGGCTATACTGTTAGCTACTCCGCTCGTCAAAATAACTGTTCTTATGAAACTTAAAAATGTTGTGTTTAGCTCCTTTTAGTTTTAGCGTGAAGTTATGCATTCCACGGGTTACAATTATAGATAATGTCTAATTGTGGAAATTTTTGTGATAAACCATTATGGTGCGACAAAAAATACGTTGCTACTCGTTCCCCATAGACGTTAGCGTAATGATTCATAGTGTAAATAATGTCCTATAGTATTTACTATAAAACTGCAAATTTTCATAAAGATCCGTCTAGTAGTTACTGTTTTATAACGAAAAATAGCTACAGACATTATCCCTTACTGCTTAGCTCCTATGGGAAAAAGCGTGATAATTTATAGCCTAAATGTTAATCTGCATCTATTAGATTGCACGTGCAAAATTTCAACCGAATCTGTACGGTAGTTTTTTCGTGATGCGTGTTCAAACAAACAGACAGACAGACAGACAGACAGACAGACAGACAGACAGACAGACAGACAGACATTTCTAAAAATGCAGGAAAGTGTTTGAATACTCTTTTCGAACATTTCCTAATATTTTTTTTCACTAAGTTCGGCCATGTACAGACACGTGAAATTTACAGTTTTTATTATATGTATAGAAGATAGATGTGAAATGAATTCAATTTACTTCTAATTTATTTTATACTTAAAATAATTGTACTACATACTGGAGAATTATTATATTTTTATAAACCTGGTTTTGCGATTTATTTATTTTAATTATTGCTTTTTTTAATACGTAACCCTTATTAGCATAAGTAAAAAAAAAAATCCGTATAAATTTTGTTTTAGAATATTGCCAGAGAAAAAAAAACAATTTTTAGTTTTGAATGTAGGGGTAATAATATGAATCCTGTACAAAAATTTTTGGAACAAAAATTGTTAAAAAAATACTTTTTTTAAAAATTATCTTCAAAAAATAAATATTTTTGCGGAAATATCAAATATTTATACAATTTATTACGTTTCAATTCGCATTAAAATTGACTAACTAACTAATTTTTGAAAATTAAAAAGAAATCACAAAAATATGTCCCTTTAACGTCCATAAATGAATACAATCATTTTTAAGCAAAATGTTTTTAGTACAAATTCAGAAAATTTTATATTTTTTACTCCGTTAATTTAACTAGAAACCTCATGGGTTATTGTAAGTCACGTGGCCTCGTCAGAGCCAATAGTAACGCGGCAAGTAAGAACGAAGACAGCTGTCATTATGCGCTCTCTCTCACACTACAGCTTGTCTATAGCACTACAGGCTCGTACCCATTCATTATTTGTTTGATCACCTGGCAGGTAGAAAGCCCCACCGAAATGATCTGTCTTTTTGGGAATCTTATTTTTTAGTTATAAATAACACTCCATTAAAATTTCAAGCTGCCTCAAAAACATTTTTTATAATTTTTTGCAAAATATTTTTGCACGCGTCTGGCAATGTTAAAACCCCGATTAAATTATCTGGCTTATTTTTTTTCGTATTTATAAAGTATTACACTGCAACATATATAAATTGCGTATTGCCTCAAATATATTTTTGGGGATAAAAAAAAAAATATGTAGGGGTTGATTTAGCCCCGCTACTCACCAGCCAGGTCTGCAATTCCGTGTTGGGGTATAATAGGAGAGGTATCTGACAAGTTTTCAGCTTGCCTCAAATACCTACCCAAAAATTCGTGCCAGCTCTCCTACTATAAACGATTATGACGTCGTTAGATTCGTCTTGATCGCCCAAGTGTTCTAAGTTATGTGACGTTTGAAAAAACAAACATGGCGGCTGTAAGATGTCAAATTGAAAAGGTGTGAAAAAAAAGTTGTTTTGAAAATTGCAATATAGGTATCAAATTAAAGGGATCATCATAAGCATTTCATAAAGGTATAAAACATGATTATGACTAATAATATACCAATATCGTGTATTCTTCTTTTGCATCAGTCCTCTAATATGATGTTTAATAAAGCAAAAACTTTTCTTTTTATACAATATATAAACAAAGAAACATTGTAAGCATTGGCAATTTGAAAAGAGTGGCCGCGTGTTTTTATTGCCTGTTCTTTTTTCCGGCTTTACCTATTGTTTGCGAACAGGCAAGTAGAATCGACTTTTCACAAGTATAGTAGTTTGCTTCATAAGTGAATAAAGAGTTTTTATTTATTTATTCATTACACTTTCGCAAATAAATAAATTATTTTAGAACAAATTTGATTACCATGAAAAGGGTAATAGAGGGTCAACATTAAAAGATAGGCATTTTCTGTCGCGGGTCTTATTGCTGCTCCGCTTCTATTGATCATAGCGTGATGTTATCCTATAGCCTTCCTCGATAGGTGGGCTATCCAACAAATATAATTATTCAATTCGTACTTGTAGTTCCTGAGATCATGGCGCTCAAACAAATAAAGGAACTCTTCAGCTTTATAATTGATGTAGGTAAGTATAAATCTATGATAAAAAAAATAACTTTATTTTTATTCGATTATATCCGCCTTCTGAGAGTGGAAGCCCTGGGCACGTGCCCCGAGTGCCCCAAAGGTAAAGACGGTACTGATTGCAGAGTATCATCGAGGGACATGAAAATTGCGCATGAATGTTCCGTTTACTAATCCCTCCACACAAAGCCAACGAATTAATTCGTTGGCGTTCGTTAGCTCGATGTGTATGCAGCTTAAGGAGAATTTTCGATCTGCCTGCCCCCATCTCTAGGCTTATACAGTGTGACCAGATTTAGCAGAATTCTGTGATTTTAGCAGAATTACATCCCCAATTTAGGATCTAGCAGATTATGTCACAGATCTGAAAAGATAGCAGTTTTTGGCAGAATTGTATAAAATCCCTGCAAAAAATTTCAGGATTAAATATTTTCATTTAGGTAGTCAAAAACTGTTTGTAAATCATTTCTAAATTTGGTTTTCGAATCTGACGTTCAAGTTACAAGTAATTGACTCCGAGTATAGGGAGCATAAATGGAATAAAGCAGAAAGCAATGGCGGATCTATTAGAATCGGGACAAGTTCTGACCCCACAGCAATAGACACTTTGAAAATAAGTGTTATTTTCACAATTTAACATGTTTTTGAATTTAAAAGCATGAAAACGAATACTAAAAGTAATGATTTGATGATAGGAACTTATGACATCATAGGTTGTTACCCATACACATTTCATAAAGAGCTTGTCGTTTTGACATTTCATAAAAAGAGACTGATTTGACTTGATAGTCAACATCCCTGTTGGTCGATTTCGCAAAGGCCTTGATGATTTTGCCTATTTCCAACACCGCTTGTGAGTGTCTAATTTTTCAAATGAACTTTAAAAAACTGACCGTCGGACCAATAAATTTAAAAATAAAGCCAGGCAGCAAAAGGACAAGGTGACTGCGTAAATTTTACGCCAACAAAAAATATGTTAAGCCCACAGAACACACATTAGCGTTAAGCCGCTCAACGATAAAAATATGCGCACCACAAAAAAATTGAAATAATTAAAAATTAAATTTCGGTTACAAATTGTAATATTGAATTTTTCGTTATTATATATTTTTATTTAATTTAATTGGGTTTATTGGTATTTACTTTTAAATATTCATACAAATTATAATTTCATTCATTAGCAGAATTTTGGCATACTTATATTAAAATTGGCAGACTAAGGCGAGAAGCTAGCATTATTGTTCAATTGAAATCTGGTCACACTGGGCTTAAAGAAAGCACTGGTTGAAATGTCACAAAAGGATTAAGGTAAAACCCCCAATATAACGCACGCATAGAAGTATATTTTAAATATTTCCTTTTTTTATGATGTTACAAGATACGAGTATTTTGATACATCAATTACAATTTCAGAGTTCATTGTAAAATTTAATATAAAAATTTGATTATTAATAACAAATGAAGAAAAACATCAAATTCAATTTATGCTCTTTTTAGCCTAATAATCGACTGCAGAATTCCAATTATCGACACCCTGTAATCAACATGTTTCAGTAATCGTGATCTAGTAATCGACATGTTCCATTATTCGTCATCCATTAATCAACATAACTCATTACACTCAAATGTTGTTAGTGATTTTGAAATAAAAAACAGTTTTTATTAGTCTTGCGAATATTTTAATTAACTTAATATACAAACTGTGGTTCGTAATTCGAAGGTAGTACAATGGAATTACTATATTCAATCAATTAATAAAGGTATAAAAATACTCGTTAGTCAGGTCGTACCTGCTTTCTTACTATGAGCCCTTATTATTTTAAATACAAGAATTAAATAAAATAGCTTGACGTTTCGACCAGGTTGCACCGGCCGTGGCCGAGCCGGACTCCGTGAAGCCGATCCCTCACTTTTTTGTTTCTTGACATGTTAGGATCACTGCATTCTACACTGAGTGTGTCCATGTTAACCGACTGCGAACTAATGCGATGTTGTGTTTTACGAATCACTAGATTCCACGTCATGGATAGTTTGAATCGCCCTCTTCCCGATTAAAAGTTTTATGTTTTTTTAATTTCATTCAATCGCTTCACGCACAATTCCTAAATAAAAAGGCTAAAAGAACACATCGCAGCAGCGAATAACTGGCAAACAAATACATCGGCAATTGCAGAACACATACTGCAATCAAACACCAATTACTGGATTGAGAGACAATTCTTGAATTGGCGAACTGTGGAGAGGGCTTGTAGACGATGATCCACAAACACACTTAACACCACGGAATATATTCGCCATATACTCGTAGAAGGGACTGCCACACATTCAGCCACTTGGTGGACGTCCAATTGCCCAACCTTCTGGAAACTGAGATGAAATTATGACTGGAACTCTCTCATAGGCAAACACTACCTTATTAGTAGGTTCAATTGTCAACCGGCATTTCCGGTAATCAATACCGTTATGATATCTTTTTTATCTCCGGGTGACTGGTAGCTAAGTTTTCCGCTTTTTTGGCAAGAACTTTCCCTACTTTAGGTGATAAAAAAAGTGCTTACATCAGTGTCGAAAATTCTTGCCGGATCTTCTAAAACGTCCTTAAGATTTTTTCCTGTAGATAAAATGCTACTTCTCCAAACCAACGCCAAACCTCTTCAGTGACGCATTTCGGGCCGTTGTTAAATTTGACGCCGTCCTCTTAGACAGTATAGGATGTCTGTTTAGAAAAAGGTTGTACCATTTCCTGCCTGGCCCATTGTCAGTAAATGCATTATTTTTTTAGCTTCATTTCTCTAAAATATTATCTTTTTCCGTAGACAAATAATGCACAATATTGGTTAATAAGCAATACACATAATTTGTGGTGTAAAGTAATTCTTGGTACACCAAATTTTCTAGTAGCCACCGCAATTTTTTCTCCATTTCTGACTCTTCAGTCGCCTGTGCCATTTTAAGAGACGAGTAATTTTTTTTAGGTACCATTCCTACAAAAAATGTATGATATCGATTACTGTCTATCTAAGGAATACCCAATTTTCGACATGGTTGTCGATCATTGGAAACAGTTTGACGATTTAAATGAATGAAGAATATTTTAGAAGTGCTGTAAAACTTAGCTATGTGGTAAAATAAATTGCCCAAAATAATAAAAAGAAACGTTTTATTAGAACATGCGAAGAAAAAAAAACAATTATCGACATGCGTGTTGCAGAAAAAATACTAAATAATAATGAATAGGGTCATAAACTTAAATAATAATAAACATTCTCGGTCTGGCAAAATAATCAAAAGTTATGGACAATTTACCATAATCACCCTCTTAGTGATTGCACTAATAAAACTGGATTTCCGTAAGAGATCTCTGCCAGTCGACACTGACACCTATCCCATTTTTTTTCAAACTCGAACTCGAAAGTACGAAATGTCATTCGCAATGACAGTTAGATAACTCTTGTTTAAATACTGTATTCTACGCAACAAGCCAACGTATGAGTAAAAAATCATCTGGTGTTCAGTGTCCAGTACATTTTCCCGGGATCAACTCTCTCGTAAGTTGCAAAGAACTTAAAAAATAGTAAGTTGTTCTATGGACAGTACCCTAGTACCCTATCAACCTCAGTTTAAAAACTACTAGATATGAACGACGTGACGTCATCAAGAAGATAGACAAGGATAGTTAATTACGTTGGCAATAAAAAAGAAAAGGATATACACTTTTGTACCCGGTTTTTTCTGCTTGGCCCACTGTGGCGAACAAAGAAACTGTGCCAAACAAATTAACGCGAGTTAAGTATATTCGAATATTTGTGTATTTCACTAATTGTTTATGTACTGAGGTAAAGGACTAGTTATAAAAGTAATAGTGTGAGGAATATGGATGGCTGCAGCATCTTAGGCTGTAAGAGCCGCATTGAGAGGAAAACCAAAGGAATCACATTTCATTCGTAAGTATTGCAATCTAGTGCCTAATTTACATTGCGATGAGATAAAAATATTAAATTGCAACAGAATACGTCGAGTATTATTATGATAATATTGCAATTATTACCTCAAAGTAAAACATTGTATGATGTCCACTTTTCGGATTGAATTTTCCCCAATCCTAGTATCTAATGTTTTAATTCTAAACACATCTGTCTGACATTGCTAATAAATTTAATGAACACTTTCTTAATATGGCTAATAATAATTTTACAATTCTTATTGATAATATTTCTGACAGGCTTACTATAACATCAAACGATAAAAGTATTTTTATTGAACCAACCGATTAGTAGGAGAGCTGGCACGAATTTTTGGGTAGGTATTTGAGGCAAGCTGAAAACTTGTCAGATACCTCTCCTATTATACCCCAACACGGAATTGCAGACCTGGCTGGTGAGTAGCGGGGCTAAATCAACCCCTACATTTTTTTAAATATTTTTTTTTTATCCCCAAAAATATATTTGAGGCAATACGCAATTTATATAATGTTGCAGAGTAATACTTTATAGATACGAAAAAAAATAAGCCAGATAATTTAATCGGGGTTTTAACATTGCCAGACGCGTGCAAAAATATTTTGCAAAAAATTATAAAAAATGTTTTTGAGGCAGCTTGAAATTTTAATGGAGTGTTATTTATAACTAAAAAATAAGATTCCCAAAAAGACAGATCATTTCGGTGGGGCTTTCTACCTGCCAGGTGATCAAACAAATAATGAATGGGTACGAGCCTGTAGTGCTATAGACAAGCTGTAGTGTGAGAGAGAGCGCATAATGACAGCTGTCTTCGTTCTTACTTGCCGCGTTACTATTGGCTCTGACGAGGCCACGTGACTTACAATAACCCATGAGGTTTCTAAAATAGTTAAATTAACGGAGTAAAAAATATAAAATTTTCTGAATTTGTACTAAAAACATTTTGCTTAAAAGTGATTGTATTAATTTATGGACGTTAAAGGGACATATTTTTGTGATTTCTTTTTAATTTTCAAAAATTAGTTAGTTAGTCAATTTTAATGCGAATTGAAACGTAATAAATTGTATAAATATTTGATATTTCCGCAAAAATATTTATTTTTTGAAGATAATTTTTAAAAAAAGTATTTTTTTAACAATTTTTGTTCCAAAAATTTTTGTACAGGATTCATATTATTACCCCTACATTCAAAACTAAAAATTGTTTTTTTTTCTCTGGCAATATTCTAAAACAAAATTTATACGGATTTTTTTTTTTACTTATGCTAATAAGGGTTACGTATTAAAAAAAGCAATAATTAAAATAAATAAATCGCAAAACCAGGTTTATAAAAATATAATAATTCTCCAGTATGTAGTACAATTATTTTAAGTATAAAATAAATTAGAAGTAAATTGAATTCATTTCACATCAGATATAAATTAACATTCTTCGTCTGTGGATTCTTCATCAGAAGTAACTAAATCTTCGGATTCATCTGTGTCAGATTCGGCATCCTCTACACCATCAGCGAAAAGAAATAAATATATTTTTTTTTTATTAATCACAGAAATTTGAATGCAGCAGTTATTAAAAATAAACCATTTATTCTCACCTGCAGTATGATTTTCATCATCGTTATTTTTATTTTCCTCGTGAACAACAGCGTCGAATACTAATTGCGGCAAACACTCTCCGTCAAACCAGTGAAAATCTAGTGTATCCTCATTATGTGTCCATCCATTTCTATTAGGTGTCAAAGAGCTGGGGAATCGCAAATATGTATTTCCCCAAATGCTTGTATTGTATGTATTGCGTTCATAAAAGATGTTGTTTTAATTCAGCTTTGCATGGAGGTAAGATAGAGGGATCACAATTTTTCAGTTTTATTTTTAAAGGTTCAATTTCAATGTCGGCCTTGTAAGTCGAACAAAATTTAAGGAATCGTGCTCCATTTATATTTGATGTATTTTTAAATCCATAAATTTCGCAAACGAATTGTTCTAAGACTGGCAAAATTTCATCACGCGAACCGGTAACATGCGCAACTCCAAGATCTGCTAATGCTTTCTGATAATTTTAGTTATTCATCAATATTTTGTATGGTCTTGTCTTGCCTTTTTGAAAAAATGATGGATTGTAATCGCATCCTGTTAATGCATGAAAACCAGGTAAACTCGTACATACAGATGGTCCTAATTCAATATTTAGTTTGGATATATGATGAATAATATTGGAAGAACGAAGACAGCTGTCGTTATGCGCTCTCTCTCACACTACAGCTTGTCTATAGCACTACAGGCTCGTACCCATTCATTATTTGTTTGATCACCTGGCAGGTAGAAAGCCCCACCGAAATGATCTGTCTTTTTGGGAATCTTATTTTTTAGTTATAAATAACACTCCATTAAAATTTCAAGCTGCCTCAAAAACATTTTTTATAATTTTTTGCAAAATATTTTTGCACGCGTCTGGCAATGTTAAAGCCCCGATTAAATTATCTGGCTTATTTTTTTTCGTATTTATGAAGTATTACACTTCAACATATATAAATTGCGTATTGCCTCAAATATATTTTTGGGGATAAAAAAAAAATATTTTTAAAAATGTAGGGGTTGATTTAGCCCCGCTACTCACCAGCCAGGTCTGCAATTCCGTGTTGGGGTATAATAGGAGAGGTATCTGACAAGTTTTCAGCTTGCCTCAAATACCTACCCAAAAATTCGTACCAGCTCTCGGACTAGATGCTTCTGAGATACATCGTATAAAAATGGCTTTAAAAAATACAAAATCGGCTGGTTATGATAATATCACAACAGAACTCATTACGAATATATCTCAATATATATCAGTGCCACTAGCATATATTATTAACTTATCTTTAGAGCAGGGATGTTTTCCAGACAATTTAAAGCTTTCTTTGATAAAGCCACTGCACAAAAAAGGGTTGAAATCAGATGTTGATAATTACCGGCCTATTGCAATAACTCCGGTAATATAAAAAAAAATTGAAAGAGTCATGTACAGGCGAGTTCTGCACTTTTTAAATAAATATAATATTCTTGCTGAACAACAAATTAATTAAAGCAGTTATTACCAATATTAATAATAAAATGCCCACATGTGCATTATTTTTAGATTTAAGTAAGGCTTTTGACCGTGTTGATCACATCAAACTTTTAGAAAAAATGGAAATTTACGGCATCAGGGGACCAGCAAAAGAATGGTTTCATTCATACCTAGTTGATTAAAAACAGATAACAAGGGTGGCAAGGTTCAATAAATTGCATAATAGCCTAGAAAGTTTTGATTCCGAAGCTAGAACGAATGACTGTGGAGTACCTTAAGGTAGTATTTTTAGGCCACTACTGTTCCTTCTCTTTTTAAATGACTTGCCACAGTCAATTAAACATCAAAGTGCCCTTATTTGTGCAAACGCCGATGACACTACAATTATTATTAAGTGCAATAATAAGCAAAATTATGAAATTGAAATTAATGAAACTTTAAATAATGTAATAAAATGGTTAAATACAAATAAATTAAAAATTAATACTTCCAAAACTAGCGTACTTCATTTCAAAACATTCAAAAGTGAACCTGTGCACGTTAATATAAAATATAATAAAGTTGCTATAGAACAAGTACGTAATATAAAGTTCCTCGGCGTAACTCTTGATGAGCATTTCACATGGAAGAATCACATTGCAATAATTGCAAAAAGAATCAATCAGTTCGTATTTGCCTTAACACAGTATTTAGGTATTATATTATGTAGAGTTGTATGGTGTGGATTTTGTTGAAGCATCGCTGTCGATCATCATGGCGCGGTATATCGGCAGATCATCAACGCACACGTTGAACTATTTTTGTAATTAAGTTTCTTTACACGACGGCAATGCTTCAGATATGTCATTAATGGACTAATGCATTGACTTAAAAACCTGGACCGTGCCATCTCTTTCAAGTAAATATTGACTACAAAGCGTGAATGAGAGAAAAACTCGTGCGGCCCCGTCTCTTTGAAATGAGTATTGTTCACAAAGTAGCGTTGTCTCTTTCTGTTTCTGTGAGAGTGGTCAAGTTTGTGAGGTTACAGTGCAGTCCAGGTTTATTCGTCAATGGACTAATGACATTAATGACGTGACAGCTATACCATGACAGCTGTCAGTTCTCCCCAATCATCATGACTTCTGTTTCTCTTTGTAGAAAGGCGATTAGTATTTATTATAGTCTAAAGTGGCCGGTTACAACGCGGACGTCCCCGTTATTAGCAGGCAATATTAATTTGCTTTACTCGTTCCATCGAACTTATACTGCACATACAGTACTTACAAAGTTTAGAGTAGATAATATGACAGATAATAAGATGTTACCTCAGCTATTTAAGTTTGTAGATCAGAATGTGAGTACGTATAAGAGTCTTTTGAAGGAAGCTGTAGCTATTCCTTCTGTATCCTGTGATATCAAATATCGCGATGACTGCGTACGTATGGTGGAATGGACGCAGGAAAAGCTGAAAGAAGTTGGTGCTACCACACAATTAAGAGATGTTGGATTCCAAGTTATTGATGGAAAAGAAGTCAAACTGCCGCCGGTTTTAGTAGGTGTATTAGGAAATGTAAGTTGTGGCTGCTTTATTTATTTAATTGAAATTAAGTCCTGTTGCTATACAAATTTGTTTCTATTTTTGGTAGCTTTTGAAACCTATGTTTCTCGATATTATACTTAGCAGCATAATTACATGGAGAACTTGGATATTAAAATGTTGAATGAGAAATTAAACTTTAGACATTAATAGCAAATATCTATATTTAGTTAATTTAAAAATATTATTTAAAGACTAAATACTAACTCCAACAAAGGAAACTATATTGCTGTAGTGATTTATGTCAACATAGATCCTCAGGGTGTCCACATTCTGGAAAGTCAGGGAAAGTCAGGGAAAAGTCAGGGAAGCTCAAGGTAGTCAGGGAAAGTCAGTGAAATCGAGGAGCCACCTGGAAAGTCAGGGAAAAATGAAGAACTTACACTATCCCAACATTTTCCAGTGATTGTAAAATGAAAAATGTTATTTAGTCATGCCCCAGAATGACATTAACTCTACTAACTGTTAGAGCACATTTTTTTGTCACAATTAAATTTAGTTTTAATAGGTTTTCTTTAATATGTATTTTATTTTTTTGTAAAATTAATTGAAATATTTCTATCCTTTTGGATGATTTTCAACAGGCTGTAACTTAAAAAAAAAATGGTTGTACAGCCAATTTCAAAATAAAAACCAATAGTAGCTGCAGTTTTTGTATCTGAACTTAATTTTATTTACGATTTTTTTAGGACAAGAAATCCACCAACATAGCTTTTTTACCTTTCGCAAATATCGTTAAAAATTTAAAAAAAAAAACATTTTTTTTTTTAAATATATTCGTATGAAAAGTATTTTATTTTCGACAAAAAACTTTAAGGGTTCCATAGCCAAAATGGCAAAACGGTACCCTTATAGTTTTGCAATGCCCACCTGTTGTGTCTGTCCGTCCATATGTCATAGGCATTTTACTCAAAGACTACTTGATGAATCTTGAAATGGTGAAATTTGGTGAAAAGGTGTCTTGTAGTTGCCGCTACTTAGTTTGATAGCTAATTAATAATAATAAATATTTTTATAATAATATCATCATACTCGTACATAACAGAAGCTGGCACTTTTTTTTTCAAGGAAATCCCCTCAGTATTTTTTTCGTGATTCGTTAAAAAAACCGTGCAAGAGCATGTCGGACCATGCTCAGTGTAGGGGTCCGCAGCCTTAAATAATTGCATCAGCAGAAGAGCGTATGTTCATGGCACTTACGCCATTTGTTGAGAAAACGCAGTTTTTCGGCTATAACTCATTATAGCCGTAAAACTGCTTTTCTCAACAAATGACGGTATATCTAATCATGTCCGAAATAATTTAAGTTAGCGCTACCTTTATGATTCTTTTTTTTCCATTTTGGCTACGGAACCCTAAAAACGAATACGATATATCTGCTGTAGAGTATGATATGAGTTGAGTATACCTACCAATAAGTTAAAGTTTTCCATGTTTTGGAAATTCCACCGAAGTGACAAGTATAAACCAAATTTTAATTCAATCGGACCTGTAAAAGTTGACAAAACCTCCTTGTAAAGCAAGATATGAGTTGAGGATCTTTAAACGCCTCGAGAGATATTCGTAAGTTATGGCTAAGAACCTTCTCGGCCATATCCGCTTTTAAACAAAAAATCCGTGTTTAATCGGTCTATTGGTTTAAGAGTTACAGTTGCCCAGACAGACACATGTTAAACTTATAACACCCCTCTTTTTGCGTCGGGGGTTGTTTGTTTGTTTGTTTTAACGGGGCCGTAATGTCGCACTTAGCCTCTTGATTGGGCCATTGTGCGTACGTTGTAATGTGTCAGTTCTTTTCACTCCAGCCAGCCCAAACACTCCCAGAAGCCCAGCATTCCCCGCAGGTTGCTGCAGGCTTCAGGGAGGGATGACAATGTTTTTAGGAACTGTGGCCGTTGCTCGGCCACACTGGTACATTCCATGATTACATGCTTTGGCGTTTCCTTATGTTCCATGCACCCTCTGCACAGTGGGCTATCTGTGATCCCGATGGTGTGCAGGTGCTTGTTGAGAGGACAATGACCTGCCATGCCTATTGCTTTTCGCAGTTTGTCCCTGTTTAGTCTGATTAGATTCCGAGCGATCTTTCTGGGCGCTGCGCGCTGTTGGAATCGCCTCTTTCGTTTGTCTGCAACCGGTGTTTTTTCCCCATTTCCTCTGTTTTCTCACGCAGCCAAATTCGTACCTGGGCTTATCGGTTCGGGGCCGTGGCTGTTCATTTTAGATCCCCGTCTCGCTAGCTCCTCCGCCACGTCATTTCCAATTGAGTTGCTGTGTCCCTTTATCCATTGCAGGGTCACTTCATTATCTTGGGTAATAGCCTTACGTGATTCATGGCATTCTTGAATAAAGGTCGAGTTTATGCTGGTGTTTGACACTGTAGCACTGAAGCGCTGTCGGTTACAATTTTTATTTTTAGATCTTTTGCATTTCTGGCTGCGACTGCTTGAGCCGCTTTGGTTATGCCAATGCATTCTGCTTGGAAAATCGTGTTTCTTCTGTCCAAAAGAGTAGATATCTTAATGTTGAGGTCATCTGAATAGGCTCCTGCTCCCGTGCCTAGCGCAGTGTTTGATTCATCTGTGTATATTCTAACTTCAGATGGTCCGGAGCTGTCTTTTGATTCGGGTTTTAAGTCTGATTTTGTATCGTTGGTTAAGTTATGTTTTTGGGGGATTCTATCTGTTGGGGTTTCCAGGAATGGATATTCCTTTGTAATTTCTGATAGAATTCTGCGTCGGGGGTTAAACACTTTCAAGTGTGTACAAATGTGCTAGATATCCTGGCTGCAGCATCAGACCACGAATTGCATAATCTTGCATAGTTATTTAGCATACATGGGTGTTTCAAATTTTAGGTCACACATTATGTTTGAAAGTAAAGTAAATACTCATTTTGCGTCTAAGATCCCTACCGCAGCTAACAAAAGAGCTGATGACCTTGAAATGGCTGAACCAATTTTGATAAGACATGTCTAAAAACCGTCCCTAGAAAACCTGCTTTCGGATGAAAAAAAAACGCATCCAAATCGGTTCACCAGTTTTGCGTCGGGGATTAAAAAAATAAAAATTAACCTAGTACCTACCAAACAAACGTTCCAAAAAATTGTTTATTTTCCTTGAGTTTCTTACGTAATAAATATTAAACAGGGGGAAGGGTCAGCCGATTCTTATTTTTCTAAAGTAGGAGGAAGGGGTTCAAAAACTGCCCAAAATCAAACTTAACTAAAAAAAGTACAAGTCCGTAGACCTAAAAAAACCACAAAAAAAATGTTTTGTTTTGGTTGGTTATCTTACAATTATTTGTAAAAAAAAGTCTTAAAGTTCAGTTCCAAAAAGACAGCTATATTTGTTTTTTTTTTAATTTGCTGAACAACCATTTAAGAAGCCTGCACTCAAAAATGTTGAAAATTTTTTACTCTCTTAATTTTTCTAAGAAGTATATTTGGTCAGGGAAATTTGAAAAAATGGTCAGGGAAAGTCAGGGAAAAGTCAGGGAATTTTTTTGAACATTTGCAGTGGACACCCTGATCCTGGTTTACTGCTAAACAACCCTATAAAACAGATATTTCTTTTGGGGTAATGAACATAGTATATCTTCCCCTGTCCTGTCATTACATTCCCTGTTGTATGAACTACTTGCATAAATAGATTTCTATTTATTTTTATATTTTAGATTATTAGAGCCCATGGTTTTGCTTATCACCATATATTGAAATACATTTTGTAATTTCTGACATATCTAGTACCTAACCACTCAGTTGGTTTGTTAGTCTTTGATTGTCATAGCAAATAGAATTTATTTTATTTGCTAAAATTTCGATATTTTCCTGGCTTATTAAAAGTACCTTTCTTCTGAATGCAGTTAATATTCATTCCAAAAAGTAAGGAGAGACACTGCATTTGCCTGCAGCCACAATGATAATGGTTGCCTGTTGTATGACTAATCCATTGTATAAAATCCATCATGTAATTTGAACTATCCCACCAAAAAAAAAATCATATATTGCTACCACTTATGGAAAGACAAGCCTCTAACATAATACTCTCTAATTCTCATCTTATCATATAGTGTTCTGCATAAAGCCTAGTCTCTAATACACCTTAGTCAAAATTAGTAACTTACTGATTACATACATACATATCAACCCATATGATGGCCCACTGCTGGGCACGGGTCTCCCCAGTAGAACCTACTAGTATGTAGATCCTGGGGGTAATTGCCATAATCACCACGCTTGGCGAGCGGGTTGGTGATCGCAGTAAGGCTTTAAGTACGCAGAGGGCGCTGCTGCCCGTCCTCCGGTGTGAAATCCCTTAGTCGCCTTGACGACACCCACGGGAAGAGGTGGGGTGGTACTATTCTTAAGCCGGTACCACACGGCAACTTACTGATTAATAATATATAATTTAAGGAGCACAATTAAAATTCTGAGATTAAAAATATAACATCTTACAGCTACAAAACCAAGAGTAGCACAAAGTTACTAAATATGAGTAGATGCCCTCACTGGAGAGCCCACTCACAATACCACACTATTAATTTATCACATCTGCTTAAAGTCTTAGGACCAATAGCAGATATATGGACTACAAAAAAAGTATAATAGCTATACAGTAGAATCCGTTTATAATGACATCGAAGGGAATTGTCAAACACGTCATACTAAGCGGACGTCATACAAAGCATTTTTGGGAAATAAAAATAACCTTATTTTTTTAAGGTAAATACTTATTTTAATAGAGAAACAGCATATTAAATCAAAATCAAAATTGCGTGTAATACATGTATAGTATATTTTTCATTTTTTTACTTAAGAAATCAGTTTATTATTTTTTTTACTTAGAATTATCACTAAAAACAATGCGTGACGTTCAACTGTCCATTGAGATTCAAAACAAAAACAAGCCATGTGCCGAACGTCGCGTCGTCGGGAATCAACGGCCATTGCCGAAGGTGTAAAGAATCATGTCGGTCACTATAAATGGACAAAATGTAATAAAATTGGGTCATTATAAGCGACATGTCACTGTAAGCGAAGTCATTATATCCGACTTTGTTACAAAGAATTTTGTATGTAAACCAAACTTCGTTGTGTAATTACGTCATTATAGGCGGTTGGTCAATATAGGCGGAGTCATAATAAACGGATTCTACTGTACCTTTAAAACTTGGCATGTTTAACAAGTATGTATTATACTGACATCATATCCTGAGAATTTGGATTTTCTAGTATCATCAACCTATTGCAGTCCTCTGCTCGACATAGGTCTCTCCAATTGCACACCACTTTGTTCAATCTTCGGCTTCTCACATCCATTTTTCGTAAATCATCACTCCACTTGGCCTGAGGAGTCCTACACTATGTTTACCGAGATGCGGTCTCCACTCAAGAACTCGTTTATCCAACGGTTGTCGGTTCTTTAGCTTATATGGCCAGCCCACTGCCACTTCAGCTTGCTAATCTGGTGGGCTATGTCGATAATTTTGGTTCTCTGCTGAATCACCTCATTTCTGATTTTGTCCCTAAGAGAAACTCCAAGCATTTCTAATTTTAAGTTCTCTAACTTAAGGATTTCATAATTTTTTTTTTTTAATTGGGAAACATTTAAACTAAACTCCCACACTTTTTAAAATTGATTTTGATTGATTTTTCTCGCTGTTTCTTTCACATGAACAAAACAAAATAATAAATTGGTTTAGCTATTTTTGAGTATAATTAAGTGTGAATAGTTTGGGCATGTTATCTTAAATCTGTCACTTTTATTCAAGGATCCCAAGAAAAACACCATCTGCATTTATGGTCATTTAGATGTCCAACCGGCTTTGAAGTCTGATGGTTGGGACACAGACCCATTTGAGTTGGTGGAGCGCAATGAAAAGTTATATGGACGTGGTTCTACTGATGACAAGGGACCTGTGATTGGCTGGCTTCATGCTATTAATGCTTTCAAGGGCATTGGTGAAGAGGTAAATAATTTAAATGTAATATTTTATGCAAGTCTATTATTATAAGTTTATGATTTGATTTATAGGTACTTATTTTTTTAATTGAAAAAAATATTTAAATAACAATCTAAGACGATGTTGAAAAATCCATTATGATTTTATGTTGGTTATGCATACAAATGAAATTTGGTATCAGGTTTGTTTAATATTAGCAATGTACAATACTAAATGTATACACCTATTGGACGAAAACAAACAAAATGTAATTTATTAAGGATTGAGCTAAATCAATACATATGTACAAGCCTCTTTCAACCTACTTATACTTAAGAATGTGCTCAATATGCGGAATTTGACGGAATAACAGTTATTTTTCAAGTTTTTTATGTATTCAGGTCATACCTACCATATAGGTATGCGGATTAATAGCTAATAAATTATGCATTAAATGATCGCCAGCCAATAGTACCAAAGTACAAAACTGTATTAAACTGTAAATCTACTACAAAGTAATACCCATAGAAAATAAATGAAATATTATAATGTCACCTATGGAATATTCCATCTCTTGGTCTCATAACATATTTTAATATAAAACAAGAAAGGGACAGGTTTTGAATTATTCATAATTTAAGGCATTTGTATTGAAACTACAGTTACATCCTTCCAATTAAAAGTTCGATAGGCTAGTTTATTAAACAGGGTGTCCCAAACTATGCCACACAGATGGAAACTACCCTAAATATTGTAGATAGAACATTTTACTGAAAGGAGACTACATTCGATTTTAAAAATAAATCGAGCTGCATTCATAGCTTTTAAAATAATCCGCACTACTACGCCGCGTTATGATTTATTTTTATAGCTATTCCGATTCCGATGTACAAAACATTAGTTTTCAGTCATTTATGCTTGAAAGAGCGACAAACATTCATCCATCATCAACTTTCCAATTTAATATATTAGTAGAATTCTTTACATGATTATTATGTAGGCATTAATCTTAGCTCGTTGCATTCGGTAGTCTAGCGTTATCGAAGCGATAAAAAGAGAAAACGTAAAATCCAGATTAATATATGACTTTTGCATATGATATGTACCTATGGATGTAGCAAATGAAGTTATGTTTTAGCTGCCCGTAAATCTAAAGTTCGTGTTTGAATGTATGGAAGAATCTGGTTCAGAAGGTTTGGATGCTCTACTCATAGAACATTTGAAGCCAGAAGGATTCTTCAACGACGTAGACTACGTGTGTATATCTGATAACTACTGGTTGGGTACCACTAAGCCATGCATCACATACGGCTTGCGAGGAATCAGCTACTACTTCTTGGAGGTTGAATGCGCCAAAATGGATTTGCACAGTGGAGTTTATGGTGGAACAGTGCATGAAGGTAAGAATCCTTCATTTAATTCCTTTGGTTTCAATATATTTAGTTTATTACTCCTCTCCCCACTAAATACTGCAGTCATTAAACATTCCGTTTTGTATTCGCATTGCGTCTAGTCACGGCAGTTTTCTTGTATATTTTACCATGAAATATCTATGAATAGTGTAGACAAAACATCATTGAACACTAATACCATATCAATAGCATACATATATTTATTATATTTGGTATGTTATGTTTCTTGTGTGTGTCAATTCAATAGGTAGGTAAGTAGTAGATATATAGTAATCCTTTAATAACTTTTGAGTTACGTAACCAAATTACTTTCACAAACGAGGTAATTATTGCAATGCGTTGAAGAATGATAAGGTCTTAATTCCTTAGTAATATATTTGTTTAGTTATCTCCCATCATATCTCAGTAGATAAAAGTCGCGTATCATTGCTTATTACGAATGCTAGTTACTAAGTAATAGTTACGCTATCAATTTTAATAATGTACTAACATTTTCTGATAAAATAATTGAATCTGATAAAATATTGAGAAACTGTTTTTTTTTTAACTTTAATTATGGTAATGTGAAGTTTAGTATTAGCAGCTTTCCTACCATAAGCCTACTTATAGAAAACTAACTAATAAATACCGACTTATAGAAAACTTCTTTACAAATAGATCATTTTTTGAGCTAAGTAGGTACCTACTTTAAACCTTTATCGAAATCGTTGTATTTGCCGATTTAGATAAAGCGATTATCAAAATCAAATTGATTGTTTTCTTAATTAGTGTAGAGATCAAAGAATCGGGGCATTTAATATATTTAATTTATAATATTGTTCCAATTATAACAATGAAATTGGCGCTGGTTCTATGCAAGATGTTTCCTATTGTCTGCCATAACACCTAGGTAGGTAGGTAATTTGACATCAACTAGGCTATTTATTTTACAAGTCTCATAAATATAAATTGGTAGGTATCCATATAAATCCACTAACGGCACAGTGCGACAACAATCGTCAAATTGATACCAATTGAAAGTGATTGTGTGAATTACAGCTATGTCAGATCTCATATATCTGATGGATCAGCTGGTGGATAAGAACGGCAAGATCTTAATCAAGGATATTTACAAGTCGGTCGCGCCCTTGACCGAGAATGAGAAGAAACTCTACACTACTATCGACTTCGATACGGAGGCTTACAGGTACATGTATTGAACTTAAAGAAAAAGTTTAGGTAGATCTATCCAAAGAAGACGATTTCTATGGAGAATGATAGCCTGAATATTAGATGTACCTACTTTATGTGATTGTGATTGTGACATAGCTATCGCGAAAGTGCGATAGCTATGTCACAATCACAAAAAATAACGATATTCTTTATTCAAGAAGAAATCGAGCCTACAGTACCGACGTCGACGCGCTCCTAACACTAGCAATGTAGCCTACAGTTGGATCAACGTAACTAGGCTGGACTGAAGTAGGCGACAAGTGGTTGCGCAGATGCATTTTTTGGAAGTAAATGGTGACAGGAAGCGGGGGGCGGGGACGGTAACTAAACCAAGAAAATTAGAGATGCGATTACGCATTACATTGTCGTAATTAGTATTACTAACTCATGTTTTTTTGTGATTATTTTCGTAAAGAAATTCTTTTTCAACGTTTCTTTAGTATTTACTGTAACTGTTCTAAATTGAAACTTTTATGAACTCATTTAAATAGTGTTTTTATATTGTTGAATTAAAATGTTGTTAGTATTTTTAATCGATTAAACATAATTAATCGTTTTCGTAAGTAATTTAAGGGTCGCATCTCTATGACATGCGCGAAAGTGATAAAAACCTAACTTCAATCCGGTCAAGTTACGTTGATCGTACTGTAACTGGAGGGTAAGAATGTCAGTACTACATAGATAAAAATCTTTAAAAAATTACATTCGTTACCATATCCATACATCTTTACCAACTTTAGCATGTATATTGTTAGTAATGTAGATCATCAGAATAACACATTTTATTAAGATGTCTGACATCCGTTCATCAGAGCTAGACTCACTAACAAAATCTAGTACACTAGTGCATGGGAAAATTATAACTTAAACAAAAGAAATAGTTTATGGTGTTGGTTCCGAGCGTATTCCTATTGCTATTGTGTTATTATCAAAGTTCCACAAACTAAATGGTCTGTTTTAAAATGAGTCAGTAACTTATCGCCAGTTCTGCGATATTGCGGTCTTTAAACTCGTGTCATGTTGATTGTTGACACATGTTATACCTATTCATATTTTGTCCAGTTGGTGTGCTTTGTCTCATCAACGATGCGATTATAAACTCTATGGATATTATTATGTAAATACTCCTAAAATGGACTATGCCTTATTAGTAACGCGTTTACTTATTTTCGCGTTCTTAAGCGCTTAATGCTGTTCTATTAGAACTGAGCGCGACCTTTGGAATAAAAACAACGGTATGAGTTTTTGCAGCATTTTTAAATACTTACAACACTTATACTTAATAGAGTAACCGGTATCACAAAGTAACAAATTGACCACGACAGAGTTAAAATGAATGTTACATCAGTTTTTGCTTTGTTGTGTATCTATACTAATATTATAAAGCGGAAGAGTTTGTTTGTTTGTTTGTTTAAACACGCTAATCTCAGGAACTACTGGTCCGATTTGAAAAATTCTTTTTTTATTGGATAGCCCATTTATCGAGGAAGGCTATAGGCTATATAACATCGCGCTACGACTAATAGGAGCGGAGTAGCGACGTGAAATGTTGCAAAAACGGAAAATTTACGCATACGAAGTTGCGCGGGACAGCTAGTTATTAATATATTTTTATGTATGTTCGGGAAGATTCGATTAAAAACAAAAGATAAGATAAGAAAAAAAATAAAGTCAGTATTGGCGCTTATTGAAAAAATCGAAATATCTACATAATAGATTAGTATTGCTGCATTGCAATAAACACCGTTGCCTTCCTACACAGATTTTGTTCGCAGATTATTAGATACTAGCTGTCCCGCGCAACTTCGTCTGCGTAAATGTTCCCGGTTTTTGCAACATTTCTTATTGCTGCTCCGCTCCTATTGGTCGTAGCGTGATGTTATATAGTCTATAGCCTTCCTTGATAAATGGACTATCCAACAGTGAAAGAAATTTTCAATTCGGACCAGTAGTTCCTGAGATTACCGCGTTCAAACAAACAAACAAACTCTTCAGCTTTATAATTAGTACTAGCTGTCCCGCGCAACTTCGTATGCGTAATTTCTCCCCGTTTTTGAAACATTTCTCGTCGCTTCTCCGCTCCTATTAGTCGTAACGCGATGTTATATAGCCTATAGCCTTCCTCGATAAATGGGCTATCCAACAAAAAAAGAATTTTTCAAATCGGACCAGTAGATCCTGAGATTAGCGCGTTTAAACAAACAAACAAACAAACAAACTCTTCCGCTTTATAATATTAGTATAGATAGTATAGATATTAGCCAGCTATAGACATAAAGCCGTAAATTACTGAGACAGGCCTCTCTGAGAGAAGGTACGGAAACTAATCCACCACGCGTGTCCAGCCCGAATTGATGGATAATGTCACATGTCTTCCAATTTTTGGTTCTCGAATAGACTGATTTCTGAATAAATAATATAACTACACAAATTAACTCCATTATTAGATAAGTGTTATGTCAATATGTAATGGTATCGGTTCCGAAAGCTCAGCCAGTTGATGGTTGAAAAAATGAATAAGTACTCAAAATGGTTTTTATTTCGTAGAAAATCGATTGCTGCCACCCAATTGGCTCACAATGGCGATAAGGAACAAATTCTTATGCATCGTTGGAGATATCCCAGTCTCTCACTTCACGGTATTGAAGGTATGTCCACCTCTTATATTAAAATGTATATTTACCTATTTTGTTTTTTATACACCATATAATAGCGTAGACACGGAAACCGGCTTGAGGCCACCCATGAGTTAGTTTAATCTACAATAATTTCAGCATTTTATTATTACTTTTTATTTAGCCCACACCGATAAACCTTTTTATAGAAGTCCGTGGATGATTACGATCGTGGTTGGTGTATCTGAAATGTGTAAAAATCGCGAAAGTTTAAACCGTGAACTCATTTTGTAGTAACTGGCCTGTGTGGTAAAATATTTTGTAGCGATTGTAAGTGTAAATTGTATGTTATGTAATCTGTAAATGTTTAGGTGCCGCCTTCCAGCCCGGAGCGAAGACTGTAATTCCAGGAAAGGTTATTGGAAAGTTCTCCATAAGGATCGTGCCGAACCAGGAGCCCGAAGAAGTAGAAAAGCTTGTGTTTGATTTCATCAACCAAAAGGTTAGTATTTTACATGCCTAAAGATGCATAAAAACTGTAATTAGGAAAATTTTGGTACACTATGATAAACTAGCCACCCTACCTAGGGCGAAGTCGTAAGAAATATTGTACCTACATGATTTTGGTGTTAGTTTTTTTCTAAAATACGAATAATTTAATAACTCCACTACTAGATATTTTCTGTTCATAGTTAAAGCAAACGCTACTACTGTACTATGCAAATTACGCATTCTTTGTTTAAATCATTTTTAATTTAGCTTTTATGCATTACATGCGTACTGTGTGTATACTTAAAGTAGCGATTCCAGAAACGCTTTTGTCGTCAATAACAATGCCTTTACAAGACTGACACTAGTGATTAGGTATATACAGGGTGTATTTTTGAAACGGGTCAGTAAGGGCAAGTACCTTAACCGTTGCAGTTACAGCAAAACGTTCTTAGAAGACCTTCCCTAACTTTTTGACATACTTTGAACTGCATTCACAGATTTTGTAAAAAACTTACAGTTGGCAAAAAAAATGCAAAAAGTCCAAAAAATTTTTTTTTATGCCAATCGATTCTATTTTATGTGGGGATCAAAAAACTCTATGAAACCATTTTAGCTTTCAGTACTAGAAAAGACAGAAATCTCCAAAAACGTTTCCCATACATTTCCTACGGAAATATGATAAATCAACTCGAAACTCATAGGACAGGTAAAATTTTAAACTTTTTTAAATAAAAAAAATCATTTAAACATTTTAGAAATTGGTTTATGAAATAAATTGCTCAAAATGATTTCCATTTTCACGAATACATAAGTCTATCCTTTTTTGCACTGAACGAATGGCGGCTAATAATGTTCTGGGATGAATATTACGTAAAATGGTCATTAATGCATCCTTGAGCTCTTGAACACTGGCGTACGTCGTCTTATACACCTCGTTTTTCACGAAGCCCCATAAAAAAAAATCAAGTGGTGTTAGATCGGGGCTACGAGGTGGCCACTGTGTTGGACCATGTGTACCTATCCACTGTGTACCGAATAGGCGGCTCAAATTGGAACGTGAAAGGTGACTGTTATGTGGCGGAGCACCATCTTGTTGAAAATGAACTTTTCGCAATTCCGACAGGGGCCATTCGTCCATCTCGTTTTCAAGATGGTGTAAAATGACTTCATTATACATGGCAGAATTCAGTTTCCCTTCATAAAATTCCACCATTATAACTCGATTGGACATTATACCACACCAACAGTTGAATGAGAAGCGAACCTGATTATGACTTGCCGTAACTCTTAGTGGATTTTCTTTGGACCAATAGTGGTGATTTTTTCTGTTGTACATACCGTTATTGGAAAAATTCGTTTCGTCTGACCACAGTATGTAATTTAAAAATTCATGATCTCTGCTTATTTTTCCTCTTAGCCACCTGCAAAAAGTAAGCCTTCGAACATCATCACCCGGATGTAACACTTGAACTATGCGCCCATATCGATAGCACTTGTAGCCGTATTTCTTCCATATCTTTATCACAAGGGAGTGGGATACACCTACTTCAAAGGCGACATGCCTGGACGATACCTCTGGATATGCTTCGACATAAGTCAGAACCGCAATCTCCGTGTCCATGTCCACACGAGGCTGCCGCTTTCTTTTGAAAGAACCCTGCAATTCCAGGTTTTTCAAAAGATTTCTAATAACCTTTCTTGTTGGCACATGTCGCAACGGATACTTATTGCGGTACCACACTAATGCAGCTCCCGCATTTCGATTATTGACAAAATACGCTTCTAATAAGTCAATTTTTTCACGATTAGAAGACATTTTAGCGAAAATCCTTAATTAATAATAACTCATACGAAGTTTCTCAGCTGACACACAGATTTTCGAATGAAATTCGAAATTTGAAGGTAAAAATTATTTTTATTTACTTTACAGTCAATTCTACCCACTTCCTGGCCATAACAAAAAGTTCGACCATCGTAGAAATTTGTTTCTGTTGCCGAAATGTATGGGAAACGTTTTTGGCGATTTCTGTCTTTTCTAGTACTGAAAGCTAAAATGGTTTCATAGAGTTTTTTGATCCCCACATGAAATAGAATCGATTGGCATAAAAAAAAATTTTTTGGACTTTTTGCATTTTTTTTGCCAACTGTAAGTTTTTTACAAAATCTGTGAATGCAGTTCAAAGTATGTCAAAAAGTTAGGGAAGGTCTTCTAAGAACGTTTTGCTGTAACTGCAACGGTTAAGGTACTTGCCCTTACTGACCCGTTTCAAAAATACACCCTGTATACATTGGTTAGAATTTCCTACATACCTTATTGTTGGCTTTAAATCATGACAATGAAATTATCGTGAGGCTAGGACGTAAGTAATAATGGCTGTTTAGCTAACAGTGACCCAAAAATGTAATAATTAAAATTATCTGATGTCTAGGTACAAACTACAAAATCTATATTTGTGATATTGTTTAAAAAATCACCACTAAATAATTTTATTTGTTGCACTGGTTTCATAGGACACTTGGATTCGGCGAATCTAACGACAAAAAATGATCGTTCAATAATTCACCGATTCTGAGCGTCTTTTAAATACGAAATTGCAAAGTAGGTATAATAAAGAATTCTAAAACTGATTACTGAGTGTAAATCGACTTGTGTAGGTATTGTTCTATGTCCATATAAAAGAACCGAGAATATGTTTTTATGAATAAAAATGCATATAATAATTCTCTCTTAGATAATTTATTCCCCGACGCTTCGCCCGTATTGCATGCAACGGTCTTGGTCACGCGTAGACTAAGACTCGTAGCCTATAAAATTATATAATGTGTACAAATTGTGAAAGTTTAAAAACAAATAATAGAAAAACAGTTTTTTTTTACAACTCACACAACACTATCTGATAAACATACTTATACATTTCTAAATACATACTTAATATAGATAAATAACACCCAGACACAGAATAAACCATCGTGCTCGTCACACAAAGTTTTATCCTAGGTGGGGATCGAACCCACGACCTCTTGCGTAGCAGTCGGATACACTCCCACCGCGCCACAGAGGCAGTCATATATTCTTTAAAATAAATTGTATTTTTATAAATTTCTAGTGGGCAGAGAGAGGGTCGCCAAACAAGATGCGTATCACAGCCCAGAGTGGTCGCGCTTGGACAGAGAACCCCGATCATCCTCACTACCAGGCCGCGGCACGCGCAACGAGACTTATATACCACGTAAGTACATTACGGCATCTGTCCTACGGCCGGCGATGAGCGAGGAGCAAGTTGCGATTTTATCGCTCAAGAAAAGTACAATAGATGTATATTGTAGGTCCCGTCCGGGTAAACAAAAGAGATGCAGTATAGAGCGAGTATTCGCCTGCAGTGTGGACGGTCAGCGATCAATATATAGCCATTTGTATTTCTTTTGTTGACACAGGTTCTACATAAGCATGCACGTTTTCTGAGCTATAAAATCGCTACCCCTTTTCTCGCTGTTGGTGGGACAGGTGCCTACTTTTTGCCCGACTACGGCGAAGCCAGAGTGATAAGTTTTAAGCAGTGTTATGATCGTCTTAGTCATTAGCCTGAAGACGTCTACTGCTGAACATAGTCCTCCCTCAAAGACTTCCACAATGACCTGATGAATTATTTTGTGCGGTCTGCATACAAAGGCTTCTCGCAACCTTAATAAGGTTGCGTGTTCTCTTTCAGTTTCAGTCGCATATATTTTAAAAAAACGCTTCACGTGCATAGTGGATACGGAAGGTATTATGCGACACAAATTAAGTAAATTATAGCCGGTAAATTCCTTTTGGGGCGTTATTTAGTTCGTGCCTTTAATAAAGCACGAACTAAATAATGGTTGGAAAAAGTAACGATGTACAAAAGTAAACAGAAAGAACAATAGGTTCTAAACCTAAGTTAATATTCGAAATATCGCTAGTAAACAGCAGAATGTTACTTATTATTAAAAAAAACCCGACAGATAAGACAAAAAGTTGATTTACGTCATAGGTTTCTTCAAAACTGCTAACCGAATTCTTATTAATCAAAATTACTGAGACCGGTTTCTAATTGAAACGGGTCTCAGTAATTTTGATTAATAACTAAAATATTAAATATTAATAATTTTGAATAAAACTAGGTATATAAATATTATAAAGATGAAGAGTTTAATCTCAGGAACTACTGGTCCGAATTGAAAAAATATTTTTTGTTGGGCTGCCCATTTATCGAGGAAGGCTATAGGCTGTACAACATCACGCTACGACCAAAAGAACGGGAAAGAGACGAAGAGAAAGGGGACGAAGTTGCGCGTGCCAGCTAGTGTGTGGTACCTACTATAAAAAACCTAGGTACCAAAAATTCATCCATCCGTTAGTTAGAGCATTGCAATACCACATATATTTAGACGTACACATACACTTAGTGTCGGATTCAGGGTTTTGTTTGGGGTGAAAGGGGGGGGGGGGGTTCTTGACCCCGCTGGAACTCATGATCTTGGTTTTAGGGGTAGAGGAAGGGTTGGGTTTGTAAATATGGCGTGTTAAGTATGAAATAAAGTCGGATGGATAACTTAGCCCGAAACTTCCGCTTGCTACCCCCGGTTTACCATGATGACCGAGTAATTTGTTATAATTCAAAACTACTAGACAGGTATGACATAGTTATTATGATTATGACTAATATGGTTTAGGAGAACATTATTGTTATGAATGAACAATCTTAAACAAACAACCTTCGTCAGGTTAAAAATAAAGGAATTTAGACTTTCGCCGACGCGACGGCTTGAAAGTATGTAGGAAACTTTAGAAAGTCAGCTACCTGCCTGTGTAGTCCCATTTAGTTCCGTCAAGGCGTTGCAGAGTTTGCCCCGGGACAAACAATAAAAATTAAAAAAAAAAGTTTTTAACGTTTAAAGTTGGTTTCCTTGTTTCATAATAATCGACTTAGATGTTTTTAAGATAATTAAGTTTTTATCTCACGTGTTGTCGGGTTTTTAAATGTGCGCAAATTATAATTAAGGTTTGAATACTGTGTAAAAAACTACGCCGTTTAAAAAAAAGTTGTTATTTTCATCTACACCTGCTAGGCAGAAGTTAAAATGCCATGATTACACAATACATATTATATAATATCACAATATAATTTAATTATAGGACGAAGAATAAATAATACCACGGGAACGAAGTCGCGGACCACAACTAGTAAAGTTGTGGTCCGCGACTTTTTAAAAAAAAAAAAATCCGCGAAATTTTCATTTTGCTGGGACAGAAAGAAGCAGACTATCCTGCATCCTATATACCTGTCTCCGTGCTTAAATTTCAGACGTTCTGGCTTATGGCAATGAGTAACAAACAATCCATCCATCCAAATCTTCGCTTTTATAAGTAGTACGTTGACAATAATGTATGTTATTTTATGTAACTAATGTATCTGATGATAAAAAATTAATTACAATATTATACGTATGTTGACTGGCCTGCTGGTCTGTTGGTTAATGACCTTGACTGCTAAGTCGCAGGTCATGATTTCGATCCTCACCGAGGATAAAAAATTGTGTGATGAGCACATTGGTTTAATCTGTGTCTAGGTGTAATTTATCTGTAACTGGCTGTCCTGCGCAACTTCGTATGCGTAAATTTTCCCCGCTTTTGCAATATTTCTCATTGTTTTTTCAAAGCGGAGCGCTTATATTGGTCGTAGCGTGATGTTAAATAGCCTATAGCCTTCCTCGATAAATGAGCTATCCAACAGTGAAATAATTTTTCAATTCGGATCAGTAGTTCTTGAGATTACCGCGTTCAAACAAACAAACAAACTCTTCAGCTTTATCATATTAGTATAGATATGTAAGTATTTAGAAATATATAAGTATGTTTATCAGTTGTCTGGTTACCATAGTATAGGCTCTGGTTAGTTTGCGATCAGATGACGTTTTGTGAGTTATAGTGAGATTGATATTATATACGTGTGTATCGGTTGTGCAGACGGAGCCGGACATGTCCCGCGAGGGCGGCTCGATCCCGGTGACGATCACGCTGCAGGAGGCGAGCGGCCGCAACGTGCTGCTGCTGCCCATGGGCGCCGGCGACGACATGGCGCACTCGCAGAACGAGAAGATCAACGTGCGCAACTATATCGAGGGCGTAAGTTGTTTGGTCTATTATGCATTAAACTACAAGTCAAAACCTGAATCGCGATATAGAAAATCTCACAGCTGCTAGCTATATACAGGGTGTCCCAAAAGTATGCCACATGGAGGGAAAGTACCATATATTATTGTAGATAGAATATTTTACTGATAGAAGACTTTTATTTTGAAATTAATTCGAACTGTTTTCAAAGGTTTTTAAATAATCGCCTATTTGGACCGAAAATCGAACATGCTAAATATGAATAAAGAAATACCTTGTGTTCTTACGATACGAATCGAAAGGGATCATCATTCATTACGATTATTTTCAACCGACTTCAAAAAGGTTCTCAATTCGACTGTTATTTTTTTTTTTTTGTATGTTTTTTCACCGATTACGCAAAGACGGCGGGATCGATTTGAAAAAATATTTTTGTTTTTGAAAGGGGATACCCTTTTTTCCAAGTTGGTCCCATTGTCATCAGATCACGATCTGATAATGGGATCCTGGAGAAATCGAGGGAACTCTTAAAATATTAAAGGTACACTTACAGTGATTTAGGTATATTTCATAGTGATTCGTGCATTTACTCTTAAAAAACACCAATTGGTGAAGTGGAACTGATGGTGAAGACCACAAATGACGAGCGGACCTATTCAATATTTCACAGTTTGCGATTCAGTTACTTTAATATGGTATTGAGCACTTTATTCTCGTCATACTACTTTTACACAATATAATAGAGCTGATATTGAACTTCTCAAAAATTAACGGCCCTGCATCGGGGCAAGCAATATTTTGTAAAAGGATTTGAGCAGTTGACATAAGCTTAATGTCTTTTAACTTATGTGAATTAGAAACCAACCCACTAAAAAGTGAAAAATAAAAAATTTTTTTACAAAAAAATATTACCGACTTCAAAAATAAATACAAGGCAGTTAAAAAGCAAAAAATAATATACCTAGAATAACAAAAACAAATTAAACATTTTGAAGTTGGTGCCATGAAATAGTATTTAGTCTTTATGTTTTATTCGGCACCAACTTCAAAATGTTTAATTTGTTTTTGTTATTCTAGGTATATTATTTTTTGCTTTTTAACTGCCTTGTATTTATTTTTGACGTCGGTAATATTTTTTTGTAAAACATTTTTTTTTATAAATAAAATAGTATCTTAAATGGAAGGAAAACCATAAAATTTGATAATTAAGTTAAAATAATTTCACCGAAACTTAGAACAAATTTAACTTAACAAATGCTCAAAGCGTGTCCTATCCTGTAATACGCAAATTAACACACTTATGATATCACTATTTGTCGATTTAATAATATTTGCGTGAATAATGTTTGAAATAATACGATTAAGTTCAGTCTGTAACTTGAAATCATCATAAATAGAAGCAGAAACACTGTATAAACTGCAATAATTGAACCTGTCGTCGTGATTAACTATACAAATTACATTTTATCTTTGTCTTCCCTTTATTTAAGATCCTATATTATTAAAAAATAAATACAGTATGGTACTTTTTCACATTAGGCGGGTTTGATTCCCGGTTGAAAACATAAAATGCAGTTGTAATAATTTTAAAAATCAAAATAATAGAATTTTATTGATTTATACTTACGCCTATGATTGCTATTTTTTTTATATTGAGTACCAAACAAAATATTTTCAACTGATATATTCCGGGACTTAATCGCGTGAATTATTTAAAGGTACGAACCTTTTATTTACCCGACGTATCGATCGAATGAAATAAAATAAAAGGTTCGTACCTTTAAATAATTCACACGATTAAGTCCCGAAATATATCTAATATGTATAAAAATAGCGAAAGTTTAAAAACAATAATTTGCAACTGAGTTATTAACATTTTTAACTTACCTGTTCATACCTGGCAAGGTATGAACAGGTAAGTCAATATAGGTAACTACACCGATCTGGTAACCAATAACATTTTGTATCGAAAGAAAGATTACGAAGATAATCGTATAGGCTTGCCTGCAAAAATCCGTTCATGAAGTTTTAAAATCGGAAAAAATAGCCATGAGCACTTTTCCATTGGCAAGCTATCATAGTCGTATTTATATATGTCTCATGTGGTTATCAGATGGGTGAAAATCGATGTTCCACGTCTCCCCTACAATTATGTTTTCACCGGGTTGTACCGACCGTAGTCACAGGCTGACTGTTTTCAGTCCATCTCGAATTTATTTAAAACAATATGAATACCTTAGTTTAAATATTAAACCATGAAAAATTTGTTTGAATTTTCTTCTTTGTATAAAGTTTCGATGGATAAGAAAATATTCCATGTATTTCTACTACTTTGAGAAATTATTTATTACTACTATGAGAAAGAGAGGATCTGTGAAAAGTGTGTGAGACTCCATGAGGTAACACTGTGATTGCTAAATGGCCAGACACAATCTGTGGTTCTGTGCCACTATGATCGCTATGGCGCTCCAAGCCAAAAGATTTTGAAGATAGACGAAGGATACATGCTTAATAATAATATAATAATAATAAAAACTTTATTGATATAAAAGGACAAATACAAAAATATATGATAACCCTGTCTCCTGTGCTAGTATACACTGTATTACAGGAGACAGTGCCTTCTTCTTATTTACACAAAAGGTTTATGCTAACAAGAACATGCAATAAGCAAACAAAAATTGCAAAGTTTAAAATAAAAGGGTGACAAAAACAAAAAAAAACAATAAAAATAAAAATCAATAAAAACAAATGAGACAACTTGAGCTATCTTTAAATCTAAAACTTTAAAGCTCAGACAAAGGGGTTTCTAATTCCCTTAGTATGGCAATCTTAGAAATTGATCTTTATTGTAATTTTTATAGGCATTTCTTGCCAATTACTTTATAAATACAATAATTGCATTTTTGAAAGATAGATTATTTGAAGTCCAGACCCAGGAATCGAACCCGAGATCTCCGCATGCCAATCCGGGCCGGAATCGAACTACCTATCTGGACTATGTTACTAGACCTCAAATTCGTGGGGCCTAACATCTAGTCTTGGATTGGCATGCGGAGATCTCGGGTTCGATTCCTGGGTCTGGACTTAAAATTTTTCTAACTTTCAAAAATGCAATAATTGTCACTATACTAAAGCCGAAATAGTTGTAAAATGTGGGCAAATTTATAATATAATAATAATATAATTTTGGGAGAATCATTTTTATATACACTAGCGGACACCTCCAACAGCGTAGGCGTGGACCTCGTTCCCGCGGGATGATGTTTTATACATATAAACCTTCTTCTTTATTCACTCTAACTATTTTTGAAAACTGCATTATGATTCGTTGCGTAGTTCAAAAGATCTAAGCGCACAGACAGACAGACAGACAGCGGGAGCGATTTTATTTTATACTATGTAAAGATATACAGGTTGATTTTTAATATACTAATAACCTCCCGCTCGTGGCTTCTTTACATAACACCAAATAACTTTGTATTATTAGTTTTGGAAAATATTTAATAAATTAAGTCTTACCTACCACTTGTTTTTGGAGTTATGACTTAACCACCTACAGGCTATTTTACTGGAGTAAAATCATTGTTTATTGTGAGGTTTAGGCCCTCAGCCAGACAAAGAAACATCGATTTTGCTCTAGAGTCTCACATATTTGTGGTAAATGGTTGTGTGACAAAAGAATGCGGTATGTGGTGAAGGGTTCCTTTGTAATTTTTTTTTACAAAAACTGTATTACGAAGTTATTTGGTGTTATGCAAAGAAGCCAAGAGCGGAATGTTATTAGTATATTAAAAATCAACCTGTATAGATTTACGAAAATTGCAGTGACGTGACAACCCTACAATTTGTTTGTAAACATTTCACATCATGCGCGGCTTTAGTATTTGTTGTAGTTAGGTCTGAACTGATTAGTCACTTGGTCGTTAAATAGTTTAATGTATTTTATGAATAAATCATACTACAGTAAGTTTCTGAAAACTCATAATAAACAAAATGAACAGTCGGGGAATCCGGGGCACCCCTATGTGTTGGTATAATAACGCATTGTGACACTTATCACGTATTCAAAATGGCCGATACTACTGGGTTTTTTTTTATTGACAGATATTAGCATTATTTCTCGAATTGCCTTTTGTGTTGACCAGTAAGACCCTTGTCAATACAGTGCAATTGAAACCTGTTTTATGTAGGTCGGTAATATACGTCGATGACGCGGTTTGTTTTAATGTATCTTTATTTGAAGTGCTTCGTTCAAAAATAATAAACTTAACGATGATGACACTCCCGTTATTACTCAAGGAAAATCACCGTAATTGTTTGTTTTTATCTCCTAAAGTGATACTTCCTCACAAGTTTAGGGCAATATATTGAATTATTGTAATTCGTTGACCACAGTTTAGCTTTGGGCAGCAAGTTTCAATATAGATGAAAATAATTGAAACTTCTACTAAGAGTCACTTTTATAAATTTATACATAGATCAAAAATCCTCTAATTTCTATAATTTGCTGAACAACCATTTTTCTGAAGTTAGGCCTGTTAAAAAACATACAATTTTTTCTTAGAAGTCTTTTTTTTTTCTGAGGTGTTCTTGATTAGAGAAATTTGAAAAATTGGTCAGGAAAAGTTAGATTTTTTTTTAACATTAACAGTGGGCACCCTGTTAGATCTTGTTTATGACGTACAATCGGTTAATTTAGCATTGGACTAGCTGTACTCCGCAGTTCCAACTACGGGGATGTTGGTTATTGCGATAAAAAGTAGCTTTAAGCTAGTAGCTTTGGAGATTAGAGTCGCTTGAGCTACGTATATTTAAGACATCGTTCGTGAACACAGAATCTCGCCACCAACACTTTCGGAACAAATCGCCGAGCAGGGGGTTTATACAAGGCACATTCGTTCCGTGGCGAATTCGATAACGCCGTACTAATCTTTCGCAAAAAAATAATAAAATGTCTATGGTCTCCACAGCAAACGTCAAATTCAAATGTGACTTTGTCTAGACCCCCTGGTCTGAGATTTCATGTTTGTGAGCTATGTTTATATCTGCTTTGCTCACATGTCACGTAGCGCGTTTGTATGAAGCTTTAATTCTGTGCTCTCGATGTCTTATTCTGACAAATTCTTGAATTCATAATATTAGCAAATTTCTTTAAATTTATTTTGTCTTTTACAGATAAAACTGTTCGCCGCATACATGTACGAAGTCAGCAAGCTACCAAAGTAAAACTTGTTAAATATATGGAGGTCAAGATGGAGTTGGTTAAGCAGTAGCTATGGAGTAGTAAGGGATTAATCACATTCCTGCCTTGAAGTACAGTAAATAATGGCATAATGGTTTAAGTTGCTGCATAATATTTAGTAATAATTACGGTGCCTTACAAATTTCATACATTTATTAGATATAGGTTTACATATCAAACTGTGTTGGATGTTTTTTTTAATTATGTGTCTTTGAAAATGGCTATGCCAATTAGTTTGTTTACAGTATTTTGATTCTTTTAAAATGTTTTTTATGTAATTTTGATATTTATGGCATTATAAATATTTTTATTTAATTATTATAGTTTTATTCTACGTCCTTTTAATGATGGGTTTGTTGATGATTTAATACCTACATAATAAGTTTTGTGAAGGATTAAACAAAAGTATCCACAATATACTAACATTTAAACATGATTATAACTATTTATTATACGGGAATTAACGCGCATTATTTACCTTAAAATTGCTTGACGTTAATAAATAGTTATAATCATGCAACGCGAAAGTTTAAATGTTAGTGTAGCAAACCGCTACGGGTCTGGAATTGCAAAACAAGTTTGTCAACTCGAATACTTACGCTAGAAGCGTGCATGACTGGAAACAGCCGGGAAGGAGATGACCAGGTGAGGGAAACTAGTCCGTAAGGGAAACCCTTATCTCCGGCAATGAATCTATAAGACGTAAGGACGTGATTTTTTAGTCGGTTCGAGTCCGACATACCCACCTGTCGTGCTCTCGACGGGTATCCGTGGGGATTTTGGCTCGCTTCGTGTCCGGGGTACGCGCCCCGGGCGCTACATTGAACGGGCCCCAAATAGCATATTTTAGGAGTACCAAATCTCCTCCCAGGTACACCTGTGTTACAAATAATGGATCCAAAATTTGCTCACTCTCAGATAAACTAAAGCTATTTAAAGATTATAATTTTTTGGCCGTGTACTGGCTTAAGTGTTGCGCTATCAATACAGTACAGATGTTTGACTTGATATATTACTAACACTGTATAACGCCTATAAGTCGAAGCAAACACTATATACCAATGAATAGATACGTTAACTTCGAACTTGAAAGCTGAAATAAGCAAGCAAGTTATTTCTTTGATATTACATACCTAGGTTACGGGAAGTGTGATTAATTAAAAACTATTAATAATTTTCGATCATTATTAATAATTACCTTATGAATTGGTAAATGTGAGTATAACATAGAAATACATCACTTTTTAAGTTTATTATTAATAACTAGCTTTCGCCCGCGGCTCCGCCTGCGTGGATGTCGGTTATCGCGATAAAAACTATCCTATGTCCTTCCCCGGGACTCAAACTATCTCCATACAAAATTTCATCTAAATCGGTTTAGCTGTTTGAGCGTGAAAGCGTAACAGACAGACAGACAGAGTTACTTTCACATTTATAATATTAGTATGGATTAGTATGGATACCACAGTGCTTACCTTAACTTGGTTACTGTTGTAACAGAACCGAGTTTTTCCACCCCGACTTCAAGTAGTACTTGTTTGTGACAGCCCGAGAGTGTTTTTAGGTGGAGGCCCGAAGGAAGGGCAACCTCCGCCCGCTTTCCGTAGCGCCAGAGAAGATGCGATTTTTAAGATCTGGGCGATAAAAATGTTGACTTATGCGAACTTGACAGTTTAATAATCATAATTAATACCAATCATCATCGTCATCTGCCAGCATCGTAATCAAACATCATCATCTGGTGATTATGACGATTGATGATGATAATGATATTAATGGTGATGATTCACATTCAGTACCGTTATCTTTTACAATCAATCATCAACACTAATTCGTAACAGAAAGATTATAAAATATACAAAAAAGTATTAAATACTAGCTACTAAAATTACATTAATTAGTAGGTATGTCAGGTTAAATTATTAGGTACTAATCATCAGTAAACGTGATTAAAGACAAAAACGTTTCATTCGCTGGTTAAAATGCAGTTGTAATATACCTAATTAGTAAATAATATGCTGGTCATAATCGGTCGAAGGACCCGTGGCATGGATGGCGACCGCGACTCTGTTAACAAGGGACCGATGACCAAAAGGAGGTCGCTAGGAATGCAGAGGAAGACCAAGTGTTGTGGTGTAAATAAATAGGAAGAGGCTCATGTTCCGCAGTTAACCGAAACAGACAATACAATTTTTCCCAGATCTAGCTTTAAAACTGATGCAGTTTCAAATGAAATCGCTTGCCCTATTTTACCTCCTTCAAGTTTTGATTTTCCGAAAACGCTGAAACACGTTTGTTTTGTTTTTTACAACCACAAGGCTAAATACCCAATTAATAATAATCATTACAAAAAATGAAAAATGTAACAGCTCATCAGAAACGATACAGCATATAACAGGCGCATGCAAAACAATAGCTCAAACCGACTACAAAAACAAGAGATAAATATATTATAAGAAGAGTAAGTACATGATATTGGATATATCAACCTCCATGTGTACACCATAGCAGGAGCATCCATTTACAATGTAAAAACTGTATGTAATAATAATATAATAATAATATCTTGGGACAACTCACATAACGCTATTTGATCCCAAATTAAGCAGAGCTTGTACTATGGAAACCAGACAACTGAAAAACATACTTATATATTTCAAAATACATACACAATATATATATATATATATATATATAAGTAACACCTAGACACAGAATAAACCATCGTGCTCATCATCACACAAACTTTTATCCTGGGTGGGGATCGAACCCACACCTCTTGCAGTCCATGCCTCTGTGGCGCGGTGGGAGTGTACCCGACTGCTACAGTCGGGTACACTCCCACCGCGCCACAGAGGCAGTTAAAATGTAGTCAAATTGTATGTGCATAAATATTGGCCAAATTACTGATAATTAATGAATAAGTATAAATGTTTTGCAAAGGAAAGACAAGAATGGCCTTAATTTATCACGCAGAATCTTTACTTACAAAAATAAATCGTTTTCTTAATTAATACTTAAGTAAAATTATCAAACGACGACAACAATATTCTCCTAAAGACTACATACTTAAATTGGTTTATTGGTTGACTAGAAATGCTGACTGGGATTTTATTAAAAAAAAATATACTAATGAATGAGTTTTATGAAGCCTACTAGCTGTGCCCGCGGTGTTAACTGCAGTTTATTATGTGTTCATCCAGGGTGTCAGCTAACTCCATACCTAATTTTATTAAAATCGCTCCAGCCGTTTAGACGTGAAGAAGTAACAAACATACACACTCACATACTCACAAACTTTCGGCTTTATAATATTTGTGTGATGATATTGACCTACTAATTTGTGCTTATTTCTTGTATTCACGTTCGTATATCAGCCGGCAGCCGCATTGCCCCAAAGCAATATGCCTTAGGACATGACGCTGTGAAAATGCATACTAATTTTGGTATGGAGATAGTTTGAGTCCCGGAGAAGGAATATGATAGTTTTTATCGCGATAACCGACCTCCACGCGGGCGGAGTCGCGGGCGAAAGCTAGTAACCTATATATACTAGTTGTTACGAGCTGTTTCTACATTCGTAAGCTGTCTAACTTTGCTGACAGACACACACACGCTGCATAATTGGGTTTTCCTGCGAGACATGTTATTTGGATTGGCACTGTAACCTACTGTCTAAAGTAATTCCCAAAAAAACTGTTGAGTCGACAATTACATAAATTATATTTTTACTCTCTAGGGGACTAATTTCCAAAAAATATTTTTACAACTTAAAAGGCGGATTTGCCCTAAAGCACAGTAGGCCCGGGCCTAGGGTAGCCAGATATTAAAAAGTAATTACTCAATGTAGGTACATAAATATTCTAAAGGCTTTGCGCATATTATGGCGGGCAACATTTTTTATGGACATGTAAAGCATGGGCGTCTGGGTATGCCCATGCTTTACATATCCATATAAAATGTACGACACTGATTTATGAAATGTACCAAACATTGTTATAATTGGTTTAAAAAAAACAAAATTCAATTTTTTTATTTACTCGGGATGCAAAACAACACTTGTATACGTCGGTATTCTACATGTACATGTAATGCCAAAGTTCTCAAACAATAGGTAAAGCAGGAGAAAATTGAGATTATATTTCAGAAGAAGAAGGGGGGGGGGTTCAATTTCAGTTTAGGTGGTACAGTCGACTAGACACCGGCCAAATGAGATAATTTCAACCCCCAAATGTTCCCCACGGGCACAAACTGAACATAAATATAAGTATTATTTTTATGTAATATTATTATTTTTCTTGGAATATTTTTAATTCGAAAAGCGGACGGGCAAAGCCTCGGGATAAAAGCTTTGAATTATTAATTAACAATAAGACTGTTACTGATAATTTAGACCTTTTTTTTTTTTTTGGCGGGAAATATTCCTGACGGACACCCCCACCATCCGGGGAAGATGATGGAGGTAGTGTGGGGTTTGCACCCACTAAAAAACCCGCCGTGTATCGCTCGCCACCTTTGCGAATGGGCCGCCGGAATTCGTTATACCGTCGGCGGCCCGCCCAGTGGCAATGCCCGGACGCGATGTTGTTGCGTTCCGGGCATTTCGCACCTACGCGGCCCCTGGATACACACAGGGCGCCGCACCTCCACGGAAGGCCGCGGGCGGGGCAGATTACCCCGTACGCCCGCCCGCAGCCCCACCTAAGGCGGCATCAAGCGCAGATATGCGCGCCGACGCCGCCCGGTTCGCCGGCGACGGAGAGGGTCTCCCAGGGAACTCTCTTCCCTGACGCGCTCCGCCGCCACCTTCTGCGAGATGACGTCGTCGCAGAAGGATGCGACCGCATTCCACGACCTCTCGCCCCGGACCATGGACAGAACCACAGCCGGCAACGAGAGGTCACTTCCGACCACTGCTGTGAGAACCGACGTTGCCCCTCCCAAGCTGGACAATGCTGGAGGGTGTGCTGCGCCGAGTCCTCACCGCAGTCGCAGTGGTGGCAGGCGGGACTCGGTTCCCTCCTAGCGACCGTGTGCAGGTACTTCCCGAAGCACCCGTGCCCGGAAAGGACCTGCACCAGCCGGAAGGAAAGGGTCCCATGCTGCCACCCCGCCCACTCCTCCAGGACCGGCTGGAGCGCCTCCACGGTTCGGACACCTGCCCGTGGAGTCTCCAGTCGGTCCTGCCACCGGGCCATGATTGCCCGGTGGGCCTCACCGCGCCAAGCGCGAAGCTCCTCGGGCAGGGGCACCGAACCCCCTGCCCGAACAGCCACCGCCCGCCGATACACTTCGGCGAGCACTTCCGCCTCCAAATCCCACGGGGGTGTGCCGGCCAATGCGCACGCTGCCTCTGCAGACACCGTGCGGTATCCGCGTATGGCCCTGACCGCCATGGTTCGCTGGGGTCTCCCTAAGCGGACCCTATTCTGGGCGGTCAGGGACGCCGCCCACACGGGTGCGCCGTAGAGAGCCATTGACCGCACCACCCCCGTGTACAACCGTCTACTCGAGGCACTAGGCCCGCCCAGGTTCGGCAACAGCCTCCCCAGTGCGGACGCAGTAGCCTCGAGCTTAGGCGCCAAAATGCGGAAGTGCTCGTCGAAGAGCCACCGCCCGTCTACCACTAGGCCCAGATACTTCATCTGGGCCCGGACCTGTACGAGGACCGAGCCGACGGCAATCGAGGCGCCAGCAGGTGGACCGCGACGGGGCCCATGGAATAGTAGGGCCTCCGTCTTGGAAAGGGCCACCCTAAGCCCCAGATATAATTTAGACCTAGCACAACCCTTCAATGATTTCTTTGCTGACATACCACTAACCACAACCAGCTCCTTGAACGCTTGCCCAGATAAAGCCGAATCACTCTTGAGAGATAATGTGGATGAATGCAATGTACCATTTGCTTTTAAATATATACACCCCAGTAAAATAATAAAAATATTCAAGTAACTCAATTTAAAAAAATCTGCTGATTTATGGGGTATTTCAGTAAAATTAATTCACAGTATAATTACTGGTATAGTGCCACAATTATCTATAATTTTTAATCAATGTGTTAATACCGGCATGTTTCCTGATCTGATGAAACATAGTAAAGTAATACCATTATTTAAATCCGGTTCAAAGAATGACCCTAGTAATTTTAGACCAATATCCATCAGGCCAGCTATTAGTAAAATTTTCGAAAAAGCCATACTTATGCTGTTAGAATTTTAATTTTAATCATCTACTGCATCACGATCAATATGGTTTCACAAAGGGTCGCTCTACAATTGATGCAGGTACTAAGCTACTGAAACATATTTTTAGTGCCTGGGAAAATTCACAGGATGCCATTGGATCTCTGTCCGTGATCTTTCTAAAGCTTTTGATTGTGTGGGAGGATATACATAGGACACTTCTGCTGAAACTTAGGCATTACGGTATTAAAGGTACAGCGCTAGATCTACTTGCCTCTTACCTAAGTGAAAGAATTCAATATAGGCGGAGTAAGGTCGTCTGGATCGCCAATTAGTATGGGCGTGCCACAGGGTTCAATACTCGGTCCCTGCTTATTTTTGGTATATATTAATGATTTACCATTTTATATTAATAACTTTTGTGACATCATTCTATTTGCTGATGACACTTCTCTAATTTTTAAAATTAATCGTAAACTAGAAAAGAAGAAAGAGACATCTTATACAAAGAGCTTACTATTCAATCGATGATTATCTAACTGATAAAGATAAATGGATGTAGTTTGTTGCTCCCTATTAATGTATTTTGTTGTATAGTTTATTGCATTTTACTAGGTGAATATTGTTGTCACAGTTTGATAATGTTACTTAGGTACTAGTTAAGAAAACGATTTACTTTTGTAAGAAAGGATTCTGCGTGATAAATTACGGCCATTCTTTTCTTTCTTTTGCAAAACATGTATACTTATTCATTAAGTAGCAGTAAATTGGTCAATATTTAAGCATATAAAGTTTTTACATCGTAAGTGGATGCTCCTACTATGTTGTGCCCATTGAGGCTGATGTATCCAATCTCGTGTACTCTTTTAATATTATTGGCCTCTTTTTTTGTGTATAATATAATGGTGGCAGCACCTTACCTGCATATACAGTTTATAAACAGAGAAACATTGTAAACATTGGCAATTTGAAAAGAGTGGCCACGAGTCTTTATTGCCTGTTCTTTTCTCGGGCTTTACCAATTGTTTGCGAACACGCATTACAAGTAAATGTAGAATCGACTTTTCACAAGTGTAGTATTTTGCTTCATAAGTGTAGTATTTTGTTTTAAATAAAAAGGTTCGTACCTTTAAATAATTCACGCGATTAAGTCCCGAAATATAACAAACTTTTCCAGTTGGTTCGATTCTCTCGCCTGCCTTGAGCACTGCCTGCACTGCCACATTCCCTCGCCTGCGTTTATTTAAAAATCTTTGAATGCAGTGTGAATTATTTTTTAAATCAAAATGAAGTCCTATCTTACTTAAATGTTCTATCTGTATTATTTATATTTAAGGTACTTTCCTTCGTATGGCATAGTTTTGGGACATCCTGTATAATTTCGTATTCTGACTGACTGATTTATGAACGTAGAGTCTAAGCCGCTGTGGCTACAAACAGCAGCGGATTTGCGGTCCTGGCCCGAACTTGATCTTGTTACGACGGGACGAGGGTGTGCACTTAACTTCACGAGATACTCACTCATGATGGAAATAACTGCATCTGGTACCACCATTTTACTCCAAATTTGAATTTAGGGCCCTTTTCATTCAACATATAATTTCGTACCCTGGATTGCTCCCCAGAATCAGAATCCAAGACTTTTTGATTACCCATCAAAAACCACACAATAGATTTACCTTATTGCCAACATTTACATTTGTAGTATCTAGTAGTACCTACATACAATACTTACATAAAAGTATATCACTTCTCAAGATTGACTGACTGATTCGTCAACGTAGAGCCTAAACCGCTAGAGTTACAAGCTAAACCTGATATTTTTGCATTGGCAGTACGCATTTTATATTGTAGGCATTCATTATGAAAGGATTTTCACTAAGAAGGGAAATTCTTCCTCTAAGGGGTAAAATAGGGGTTGCAAGTTTGTATGAACTACTAGACATTACATCTTTGAAATTTCGCATTTGGCTTTTTGGTTTAAAATAAAGACACACGTGTTTCGTAGGCGTTTTTAGAAAATCAATTCCTTAGTGGGTACAGTTTTGTATTAAACTATTATGTTTTAAAGTTCTGTAAAATCTGTGAAAACGGGTATTTGGCTTCGTGACTCTAAATACATAAATACGTGTTTTGATCGAAAGCGAAAATCAAGCCATAAGAGGGTAAAATCAGACAGCTAGTTTTTTAAGTATGTAATAATTATCTACAGGTATGTATAAGTATACTTTAAAAAAACAATTTCTTTACACTATGGTCGTGCCCGGGGGGAACATTTGGGGGTTGAAATGATCTCATTTGGCCGGTGTTTAGTCGATTGTACCACCTAAACTTCTTCCTCCTCAACTGAATGAAAACACCCCCTCCCCTTCCTCTGAAATATAACCTCAATTTTCTCCAGCTTTAGGTATTGTTTGAGAACTTTGGCATTACATGTACATGTAGAATCCCGACGTATCACAAGTGTTGTTTTGCATCCCTAGTGAATAAAGAACTTGCAATTTTGTTTTTTTTAAAAATCAATTTTAACAATATTTGGTACATTTCCTAAATCAGTGTCGTACATTTTATATGGTTATGTAAAGCATGGGTGTACCCAGATGCCCATGCTTTACATACGCAAATTATCACATTTTTAATATCACAATTTAATTTAATTTAATTGATGAAATAATATGTTTATGTTCAGTTTGTAACTTGGAATCATCACAAATACAAGCAGAAACAGTGTAAAAAATGCTGGGTCTAGCGTCGTGATTAACTATACAAATTGTATTTTATTAAATGTAATATTTTATAAATCTATATTATATATCTTTATTTAATTTCTCGGTATCTTACTGGTAAGTTTATTGCTACCAACTGTTTCTAAAATAAAACTGGGCAAGTGCATAATGTCGGACTACGCTCAATTTAGGGTTTCGTAGTTGCCCATCACAATAATGCGGACTAAGAAGTGGATTTTCTGTTATTTATGATTTGAACTAGGTAATAACAACGTTAAACTTATGTGCTTTTTTTTATGTGTTAGAATATGAATGATCTCCATCGGGACCTATAAAAAAAAAGGTGCGGACGGACGGTCGGTCGGACGGACGACTCTGACACTGACTGACATGGCGAAACTATAAGGGTTCCGTTTTGCCATTTTGGCTACGGAACCCTAAAAATAGCCGAAGCTCATAAACACGGACTTCATCACCATCCATCCAGCTCCTCAACAACACGGACATAGTGAGAAGGACCAAACGTTTAGAGTTAGTGTAGTGACCATTTGTACCTAGTCCGGCCATAAGTTCTGTTACAAATGAAAATACAATTTATTTTTATTCAAGTAATATTATACTAAAACTTATATAAACATAAATTTATTAAAGTCTCAGCAAAATAAAAATAAAAAAAACTTATGAGGTGTCAAGGGACACCCGGATGGGACGAAGTTCTTTTCTTTATTTTTTTTTTATAATCGCCGCGACACCACACAGTTTAATGCGAAATAGAAAGACGAAACAAAAATAACTGGCTTGCTTTCTATGAGAGAGAGAGAGAGAGAGAGAGACAGAGAAACACGCGCACGCCGCACGGTTTACAAGTATAGCAAAAAGTGTCGTTACAACTTTTGGTCTTAACTTTTTCCGTCTAGCCTCCTTTCACAACGCGCGATAAGGAACTTCGTTCCAAAAACAATATTCTATTCAAAATGGCCACCTTTGGCACAGGCCTTTAATCTGTTTGACCACGAATTTATGGATTTACGGACAGTTTCCATGGGAAATTTTGCCACTGCTTGCACAAGAGATTTTTAAAGAGACTCAATATCGCCGTGTCTCTAAAACTGACTTGTAGTCTCAAGGGTTGAGGTCTGGGCTAGATGAGGGCCAGTCTTCAGCTCCAAGTCAGGAACGTGGTTTCAAGCCAGGCTTGGGTAGTTGTGACCAGGTGCAGAGTTCTACTGGAAATTCCACGGTACATTTTTAAAACGATTCAAGACTGTCTCTTGATACACTTTGGCTGAAGTTTTCACTCCTTTTTCACAAAAATGTAGCTTTGTGACGCCTTGGTAACACACGCCCCACCAAAGCATCACTAATGCAGGATGATGACCACGCTGTCCCTTTCCGACCACTTGAGCAGCTTCTTTAGAACTGTGAGCGTACAAAATATCATTTTGCTTATTGTAATGCACTTCAATCGTGAAAACTTTTTCATCGGTAAAGAGGATATTTCTGTGCCCTTCACCTGCGTATCGCGACAGAAGGCGTTTTGATCGATCCACTCACTCTCTTTAATTGTAAAGATTGATTTAGGGCATGTCCTGTATATCGACGATAAGCACCGAGCTTCAGGTCTTGTTTTATATTACGCGACAGAGTCCTAGCGGGAATCTTCATTTCTCGCGATAATATTTTTTGCTTTCTAATGGGATTTCAACGGATTCTGGCTTTAACACCATTTACAGCCTTTGTAGTTCTAACAGCACGCGGCCGCCCCGATCTTTTATGTTCTTCGACAGAGGAAGTGTTGTTGTATCTGTTGATATTACGATATACGAACATACGGCTGATACTAGCTTTTGAAGTATCTGGAATATGACCGACGGCTCCATACCCATTTTGTGCAAGGCGATCACCGCAACCCTTTTTTCTTTAACACCCCAATCCATATTGTAATTTGATAATGAACATGTAAAAAGATGTGAAATTGGGCGAAATCGAAGGAACTTTTAAAAATAATAAACGCGTTCAAAATTCGAAGTAATTAAAAAGTTGAAAAAAAAGAAAAGTTTTTATGTAATAGTATTTATGGCTGGACTAGTTAGTTTAACAGTGCAGTGCAGTGTAAGTAAAGAACACACGAAAAGTGTCTTTATGTTATTAGAAACAATACGAATAGGTAAGTGTTACAATAATATTTTTAGTAGGTAGTTTACGTCAAACTCAAATTACTTAGGTATTAGTCTTTTTAGACTAGATTGTAATTTCAAAGCGGAACATTTCTGTTCATCATTTAAAAAATGTGGATAAGTAAAGATAAGACAGATAATTTTTAGTAAATAAGCCCAAGTTATACTTCGACAGTACTGACATTAATTGACCCTTAACTCATATTTACCATAATTCGTTTTAGGTACTCCTATATATTAATATAATTAGAAATAAACCCGCGTAACCCATCCACAAATTATGAAATTTGACGTTTCGGAGACCTGACTCTACAGTGTCGCCTCTTGCGGCGAATACACACGCGATAGCCCTTATTTTACAAAAAATATAGTCCTCTTTCACTTGGTCGGCTATTACTCGTAAGTCTAATTATCTATTTTTTGCTATATATATACCACTACTCTGATTTATTACCATTTTCAAAAACAACCATTTAGTTGGCAGAGGATGGGTGCAGTTGACTCTTCTTTCTTTCTTCTCTTTAAAGCTAATGTTTTATAACCAGATCCTTAAAGCGAAAAACGGTCTTGACGAAATTCGAAATATTTTTGAAAGACCTACCCAACAACACTCCACACGATAGGGTAGACAAGAAAAATAAACACACCCCCAATTTATGTGTAAGGAAAGCACTTTAATTATATTTTATTTAACCACTTTGTCGGCGTAAGTAATAAGTATACCCATACCAAATTACTGCTAAAGTTTGTAGTACTAAAGAGCTTACCTGCGGACATGGCGAAAGTATAAGGAACCCTTCCTTGTTCTTACGGAACCCAAAAAATAATAGTAGGTAATTGTTTGGGTCAGGTATATTACTGAGGAAAGAGAGCATGCCACTTAGCACGAGATAGGCGGACTAAGTGAAAGGCGCCACCTCCTTTATGAAATGCTAGCCGGCCGTGGGACCGACGAGCGAAGATCCTCAATAATAAGGACGTGACAGGCACGTTTACCTGCTGAAACAATCTATTGTTTACTAGTTGTAAGCAGATATATAAAATTGCGGTTCTGTTGGTTCTCTTTTTGTTCATCTGCAGTCGTTATAAATGGGTCTGAGTTCTGTTTGCACGTGCAGGTATTTATAGTTCACGACAAGTTCACATATCACACATTACACCCCTAAAGTGCCTGGGCTATCGTAATTAATCAGTGGCCGTAACTTACCTTAGATGGTAGGGGGGGGGAGGTTTCAATTGGTAACGCATGTTCGGGTCCCCTGTAACCTGCCCCCCTAGACAAATGGAATTCTATTGTTTAGAGTTTACGCTCGCTAACAACTGCTAATCTCATATTAACAATTCAGGGTTGCGCGCGCAACGACGTCATTCTATTCTCTCTAGGGGGGGTCAGGTTACAGAGGCCCCGAACATGCGTTACCAATTGACCCCCCTCCTCCCCCCTAAGGGCCCTGGGGACCTTAATACGGCTGATATGGCGGTAGCTACGCCACTTTACCCAGTCCTTACCAGTTTTTGTCGGATGTCGGATTTATAGATTTTTTTAGGAGTCTTTTGTATCTTTCGTAAAGTGTGTTCTTCAGTAGAAGTGTCGAAATTTATGAACTACTTCAGTTTTTTTAGGTAATTTTGTAAATCGGTTTGACGTGAGCTATAAAATCCAAATCTTTAAAAAAATATATCTATCTGGCTCTTACCTCGACATGAGACGGAAAATGGACGAATTTAAGGTACAATATACATATTTTCAAAGTTTAAAGGAATCATACCTGCGTCGCGACGGAATTTACAAACATTTAAATCAACGTTACATGAAACACGTTGATTTGTTTACTCCGTGCTGAAGCCTGAAATCAAACATGCAACACTTCGGCATATAAGCTTTGGCTCACTGTTGCGCCACCAGTGCATTTAGTATAAAAATATTTTTACTAAAAAGCAAAAAATAATATAGGTACAACAACAAAAAATAATTAAACATTTTGAAGTTGGTGCCAGGAAACTTCTAAATGTTTAATTATTTTTTGTTATTGTAACTATATTATTTTTTGCTTTTTAGTTACCTTATATTTATTTTGGAAGTCTATTTTATTTTTTTGTACAAAAGTTTTTATTTTTCACTTTTTAGTGTATTGGTTTGTAGTTGATTTAAATCACAATAGCATAATCCAAGCTGCTGAGTTCTTTGTACAAAATGTTGCGTTTTGCGATACAAGGCCTTTGATTTTTGAGGAGTTCACCTGATACTAGACCATCAGTTCCATTACATGATTTGACGAAGGCGAAGAATCAGATACGGTATTCAGATCGCAACCCGCAACATTTATTATTGAAAAGTTCCGCTGGTCATCTGTGGTCTTCAACATCAGTTCCATTTCACACAATGGTTTTTTTAGAGTAAATGCACGATTTACAACAAATTATACCCAAATTACTATGGGTTTGCCTTTAGTATTAGAGAGATTTCTCCAAGATCTCATTACCAGATCCAAACTTTCATGACAATGGGACTAATCTGGAAGTATACCCTTTCAAACACAAAAAAAAAATTCAAATTGGTTCCAGCCGCCTGCGAGTAATCGGATAACAAACATTTAAGAAAAATACAGTCGAATTGTGAACCTTCTCCTTTTTGAAGTCGGTTGAAAATACCTAAGTATTTATTATGTATGTAGATGGTGGAAGAAAAATTCTTCCCTTCAATCATATTGTAGTATAGTAGAGTGTCGCACTGCAATTGGTGTCCTTTCGTGATGATGTTATCGGGTTCTAAGGATTATCTATTTTAGTACCAATAATTCGTATTCTTTCACGGATGCGTTCCAAACTCTCTCATGTTTACCTTTTATAGCGTGTGATAAATCTCCACAAGTTGTTACATAGTCGAGGGCAAATCAAGGTGAGTATATCGGAGTTAAACAACTAAAACCTACATGGTATTACGTCACGGTGGCTTACGGATCTGGGTGGGGGTGTCCTTTGCGGCATACCTACTTACCTCCACTCCATGTGGCCTATCGGAAAATAATTAGGTATGCCTATTATATTTAGCGTGGAGATTTCATGTAGATAATACAATAGAAAGTTACCTACAATTTGACAATTTGTCCAATAGTCTATTGTTATCAACCGATCAGTTGGACTGATGGAGGCGGGGATGACCTAAGTCCGAAACCCGAGTAGGTTAATAGAACGAACTTGAATTTTGCATTCAATATAATATCTGAGATTATTTTTAACTCTACGTGGTACACGAATCGTGACCTCTTTGGTTTAAAAATAAGTGTAAGGCGTCTAGATATCTACAGATGATTGATATTACCTACCTACATTTTATATTTTGTTTCATGATTTAAAAGATTCATCTCGACAGTTTAAAAACCGTACTAAGCTTTTTCTGCATAATAAGGTTTGATTTCCCTCAGTTCTGAATAAACATTCACGTTCCTGTTTGTTGCACTCAGGATTAGGGTTATTGTGTCGACGGTTTGTGTGAGCTCGTCTCCTCTTATTGCCGTGACAGGAGACGCGACTATGATATGACCTATATCATAGTCTCGTCTCCTGTCACGTGTTGTGTAGTTAATATTCTATGAAAGTTGTAGGTAGACTACCTACTTGATTTATTGCGTGCGTTTGCGTGATTGAAATGACATGGAGTGGGCGTCAAAAAGTCGCTTCATAAACAAAATAAGTATTTTATGATTAAATGCTGCCTCTGCCTGTGTCAGCATTATTTAGGTACATTCAAAACCTTACAGTTATGTGACCAATGAGTTAACGGTTACACGCAACGATTAATTTATACGAGATTAAATCTCTTTCAAAGTTTTACTACACTTTTGATCCAAGTGTATTGTGTGGGCGATTAAATAAGTATGTCTTTTTACTTGAGCTACGTAACTCCCGTTGACATCGACTGGTGCGTTCATACCAGTTTCCAATACTAACATAAAAGAGGATAGCGACCGGCCCTCATTCACTCAGTCTGTCTCCGAGTCTCGCTACAGTGAAACGTTACGCTCCGCGAGGTACCGAATACAAACGCACCGTGCATAAAACTTAATATACTAAAAATACATCGGTTTATTACTGTGAGACGATTTACTTTAATAATATTCGACGTCACTTCTATAAAACTCTTTAAAAATTCTACAAGAAGTGCATAGCTTGGTAAGTTATAAATGTTTTATATTATTTTGGTTTATACCTGTTATTTGTATTAAGGATTTTCACATCACAAAAAATTATACATTGTTTAATATACGAGACCTGAATAACCACTGTACGTGTTTAGCAGTTTTCATCCAAATTAATTCGCATTGTTATAGTGAGCTGAGTGAACAGACGGGTTCGTACAACAATATTGTATAACTGGGCAGATTGTGTTGTTGTATGTGCCCAGTTCACGAGTCCGTCATCGGTTGGCAGATTATCATGCACACTTTCTAATTTACTATAACGAATTTTCGCAACAGTACGTGCATATAAACATCCATGTCGCTTTAATTCGATACACATTACTAGATATATTACCTGTTAATACATACGTAGGTACTTAATGTAACGAGATTGGCATCTTTAGAAATCGGTGTCTATACAAACAATGAGTTTTATTTCTTCTTTAAAATTAATATTAAATAATTTAGGATGTTTATTGATATTATATAACGTGTTAGACAATACAATACTGACTGAGAGTTAGAACAGTAAACAACACATAATATTAGCTACCTACTGTTCACTGATTGATTCAGGTAGGTGGAAATCTAGTTTATACCTTTATAGGAAATACGTAGATACTATAGTTCATGTTTTGTATTTGATCAAGTACCTACATACGGATATCAAAGTGTGATCAAAGTATAAATCGAAAAACTTAAAGATAACTCAGATCTAAATACTTTTAATATGAAATTAGGTAAGTATTTTCGCTCATTGAAGTTAGGTATTTAGTTTGGCTCCCTCAGCGCACATTCGCTGTTTACCTTTTCTGCGACGGACCTAAAGACCTAGAATAAAGAATAATATTGATTTATTATATAAGTTGATTACCTACCGCATTTAAACAAAACGCAAAAGTAATGTTTTATTTTGGTCGGAGACGAATCCGAATAAATAATAGGATGTGTACCTCCAACTAAACAGCAACCCAGATGACCTATTAGAAAACGAAGTATATTTGGTGAACATAGACAACATCAAAGGCGGCCAAGATTTTTTTTTAAGGATAACTAGCAATGTGGTGCCAGCTAGGCTAAATTGCTTGTGTTAGGAGTGGGTTCACTTTGGTAGTATAATGGGTAGGATTCGAAGCCGCGACCTTTCGATTACGAATCCAATGCTGCTTAACCATTAGACACCACCGACCGGTTTAAATTATTACCTATAACCTTTTATCTTTTAGAAATATTGCCTGCATGATGGTCTTGTACTTCTATTAAGATATTAGTGCTTGGATGACCGAGCTTTACTCGGTATTATTTATTTAACGAGGTTTTCTTAAAATGAAATCCTGCTAGATCGATTTATCGCCCCCGAAACCCCCTGCATACTAAATTTCATGAAAATCGTTGCATGAGTTGCCGCGATTCAGATTATATGTATGTATACAAGAATTTCTCGTTTATAGGTTTATAGAATCAATAGAATCGGATAAAAAGCAGGCACGAGTTGAGACATTTAAGAAACGGCTCTTCCTTCATTCCTTCTCCAGAAATGTACCTTTGTGGTGTACTGTACGATGTGTGAATGTGTACGACTGCTGTGCAAGCGTGAGATTTTGTTTTCGATTCCTACACGGATTTTTGTAATATTCGTGCAGGAATTGTCTTTACTTATTCTAAGGAAAAAAAATCTATCTTGTAAAATATATAAACAAACACACTACAGAGAAAATCCACACAGAAAATCAATCTAATCTATTCTAACTTTTTTCCGATAGATTTCCGATGAGAGCTATCTGAGAAAAGTTAGGATATCTAGACAAACGTACAAAATCCGGGCAAGTGTATGTCGGGCCACGCACAATGTAGGGTTCCGTGGTTATTCGAATGCCCCCCCCCCCCCCATTCGAATAACCATTCGCATAATGCGGCTTTAAGTGGGTTTTCTGTTGTTTTTTGTTACTTCTCATTTAATCAGCTGTTACTCGTAAACTTTTAAGGCCTACTTAGCTGTGATAGTTTTCGTTTTATATACTACTACCGTGATTTTTTTCACATTCCCAACATCAACCATTTAGCTAGCAGGGGTAGGAGGTCACTTGACTCTAACAAAAAATTGCACTTTTAAGCTTCATATTTCACAAACGAATCCCTAAATCTATTTTTTTTCTTCCCAGCTCCTAAACGTTTTAAAAGACCTATCTAATGATACCCCGCACGATGGGGTAGGTGAGAAAAAAATTCACATCCCCAATTTGGATAGGGAGTCGGCTTGAGTAATGTGTGTATTCATGCAAAATTGCAGCCTTCTAGCACTAACAGTTTAAGAGCTAAGCTGCGGACGGACGGACATGGCGAAACTATAAACGTTCCGTTTTGCCATTTTTGCTACGGAACCCTAAAAATGTTCCTCGCTGCTTTATGAACGTTGTTTACATGTTTTTATAACTACCGACATGTTTTATATATAGTAGTATAACATATCATTGATGTAATCTTGTATGTCAATAATTTATTGATAGGTAGGTACTCAATATATGTAGCTATGTTATAGACCTTCGGCTATATTATTATTATTAGTCATTGGTATCTAATGCCTGGAACACTTAACCGTTCTATGGTCTAGATAACACAGATAGGCACCTAGCATAAGCACGATATAACATTAGTGAGTAATAGTTTTCATTAATATTTACTACGTAAGTATTATTTTCTTTTTGTGAAATAAAAAACATAAGCTGCGGTAGCCTAATGGTTAAGGCATAGGTCTCGCATTTGTGAGGTCGCGGGTTTGAATCCTACCCATTACACTACCGACGTGAACCCACTCCTAACACAAGCCATTGAGCTTAGCTGGAGGGGTTAAGAGGATTGCTAGTGATGTAGGACCACAATCCCACATTGTTTGTTATCTTTTTTTTTTTAAATCAAGTTTTATTAAACAAAGTTAACACTCAGGCATACTCAAGGGGGATTTTTTGATGGTTAAAAACCTGAAAGGTAGATACACAGTTCATATTTGGCCGGTGTTTAGTCAATTGTACCACCTACGACATCCCCAAAATTTCGAAATCCCCCTACGAAAAATGAACCTGGGCCCATACACTCAGGTTTTCATGTTAATCTTTAAAAGTCTTGCTAAATATATAACACTAGTCGACCCGCGCAGCTTCGTATGCATCAATTTTCCCCGATTTTAACACTATGTATGTACTAAAGTAAGATTTTTAATAAGTAGGTAACTAGAGGCCTACTCTAATTCAATGAAAACGAAGATTCGATCAAAAATGAGGTGGTAACATACAGAGCCAGTCATATCAATTCAATCCACTCGTTCCTGAAAAATTGACAATAGGTTCAGACTTCTTGCGCCTATCCAAAAAATGATGAGAACTAAAACGTTATATTCACCAAACCAAATTTCGATTACCGGAGACAGTTGTTATAACATGTGACAAAAATACAATACCTACGGGGAATTTGTAAGTAGGAAGGAAGCAATAGTATATTAGTCATCCGTTGTTTAAATTGTAACAATAAATATATCACATTAATAATATTGGGTTCTTCCCCTCTTATAAATTAATATAAACAAAGCAGGATTTCAGTTTCAGAGTTGTGAATACAATAATTGCATTTTTGAAAGATAGAAAATTTTGAAGACCAGTCCCAAAAATCGAACCCGTGACTTCCGTATGTCAAACCGAGGCCGGGATCGAACCATCTATCGGGACTATGTTTCTATCCTTTCCTGCACGCGAGTTGGGCACTCTTGGCAAAAAATGCCTATAAAAAAATAACTATAATATTCAGAGTTGTGAGTTTTTAACCTCTACAATTCGCAAAAAGCTCATTTAAAAGTCGAACATTTTCTGTGTGTTAGGTACCTGTTCGATTTTTACCCGACTGCGTCAGAACGAGAGAACAGAGGTTATGTTTTAGCTCGTATGTTTCCTAATATCTACCTACCTGATTGTCTAAGTACAGCCCGTTTGCTTTTTAGAGATATTCATAGAAAGTCCGAATAACAAAGGTGCAAGATATTTTCACACCAACTGATGATCTTTTCGTTATGAATGAACTTTTAGAAAGTTTTTTTGCAGAATAATGTCTCAATGGGGTGAAAATTAATGGTCATAACATAACTCGAATAATAAGAGATATAAAACAAATGCATATCTTTATTTAAAAATAGTATAGGCGAGATGTGCACCGATGTTAGCCAGCATTTGTGCATTAACAGCTTCATTAGCAGATACACAGGAACTGGGAGGAAGGAGGGGACAGGGGGGTGATAGAGATGTCCCACTCCCCTTTCCGACCCAACAATATTTATTATCTACATCAATTGCCTATTCACTCAAACTTCTTACGCTTTGCCGAAAATACAGTAGGTAAGATAGTTTTCGTTAATCGATAATGTTAATACTCGTAGTTTACAATGTTTCTAGAAATGCAACTAGAATTACGAGTAGATTAGGACCTGTACATTATACACTGATGCTCTGTCATAGTCAAAACATTCAACGACATAAGCCCCATAATACTTAATTTTTTTTGCTAAAGTTCAAAGGCTCATTAAAAATATTATGAAAATATATATATATTACGGGTCTTAATCGCGTTAACCGTATTGCAACGGCCGTAGTCACGGGTAGACTACGACGACGAGTCTACCCGTTACCACAGCCGTTGCAATACGGTCGAAACGTCGGGAAATAAACAAGGTATTTTACCTTAAATTTTCACTCGATCAAGACCAATATATATATTTTCATAATGTGTATAAATCGAGAAAGTTTATCAACATTTAATTTAAAATACTTATATTGGATTGTACAAAAAAAAAGGAAAATTTTTAAATACAGTAAGTTATTAGCTACGTTCATAGTTACTTAATTGTTATTCCGGAGGCGTACCGCTGTTGGTTCGAAGCAAGGATCTTATGCAAACGTTACGTCGCCGTAACGCATCATGTGTAGGTGACCTCAATGCTTTTGAAAAATAGCCCAAACAGGCCGAGGTCGTAAGAAACACTTGTAAATAATATTGGACCAAAATTTACAGGTAGAGACAGCTTTTAGAGGACAAACTTTGTAATGTGTCATCAATACAACACTTCGCTGTAGGCAGGTAGGTATTTATCTAACCTTGTACCTACAGCTATAGGTAATATTTACAAGTATACTTATATGTATAACAATTATTTATTTTATGCATATCATTATGTGAATATTGTTTTTAAACTTTCGCGATTTTTATACATATTAGTTATATTTCGGGACTTAATCGCGTGAATTATTTAAAGGTACGAACCTTTTATTTACCCGACGTTTCGTACCTTTAAATAATTCACGCGATTAAGTCCCGAAATATAACGAATAATTATGTGAATATTTTGGAACTAATTGAATACCTGGTCGAAGAAAAGTTCTAACTTAGTAACACGTACTCAAAAGTTTTTCAGCAACTAGTCTTTTTAGAATTTATTTCATCATTATCATCAACAGCCCGTATCAGTCTACTGCTGGACATAGGCCTCTTCTAATTTTGGTCACTACATCCGGTCCTCTATCTTTCGCATATAGTCCATCCCAACGACATTATTTTTTTTTTAATTATTAAAAAAGATAACTAGCAATGTGGAATTGAGTCCCACATTACTAGCAATCTTGTTAACCCCTCCAGCTAAGCTCAAAGGTTTGTGTTAGGAGTGGGTTCACGTCGGTATAATTCGAACCCCGCGACCTCACGATTGCTTGATTGCTGATTGATAGATTTAGGTCATTGATCCAACTGACGTATACCAAGTCGCGGTAGTCACTCTAGGACTCGTTTGCTCCAGCGGCCATCAATCCTTCGGCAGATATGGCCAGCCCATTGCCACTTCAGTAAACAACTAAAAATGTTAAAAAGTGGAACGCCGTGTGTGACACGCATTGTAAAGTGCGTAATGCTAAATTGGTGCTACACTGAACCTTAAAAGAGTTCGTGTTTTTTCAAATCATAAACCGTTACTGCAGTCAGCAATACTATACGTGGTGTGCATACGTGTATCAGGTAGAGATACACAGTTTGCACGGTCACCTGGTCATACAAGTCTATTGTATAGTAAGTTATAATTGATAAAAAGTGGGCAAGTACATGTCGGACCATGCGCAATGTAGGGTTCCGTAGCTACCCAGCACAATAATCACACTAATATTATAAAGGCGAATGTTTGTGAGTATGTGAGTGTGTATGTTTGTTACTTCATCACGTCTAAATGGCTAGAGCGATTTTAATAACATTTGGTATGGAGTTAGCTGACACCCTGGATTAACACATAGGCTAATAAACCGCGGGTAACACCGCGGGGCACAGCTAGTGCTCTATAAGAAGTGGGTTTTCTGTTTACAATTAACAACGTTAGGTATGACTATGGTGACTTTCAATGGAATAAATATGAAAATTTTGTTACTTCTCACTTTGTCGGCTATTACTCGTAAACTTTTAAGCCTTCTTAGCTGTATATACTACTACCGCGATTTTTAAGGTTCCGTAGTCAAAATTGGAAAACGGAACCCTTATAGTTTCGCCATGTCCGTCCGTTTAGTTGGCAGGGGGGTGACACTTGACTCTAACAAAAATTGCACTTTAGAGCTTAATATTTCACAAACGGATCCCTAAATCTAAAAATGGACGGACGGACATGGCGAAACTATAAGGGTTCCGTTTTGCCATTTTGACTACGAAACCCTAAAAACTGGTTCTGCAATATATTAAAGACAACTTTTTGCATTGTATTAAAAGGTACAAGCTGTCACAAATTGGCAGTAGGTACCTAATCTTAAGGGTATATTTATTATTTATTGAAGAGGTAGTTCTTTATAATATCAAGTTCTCAAAATTGTAATATTATACTAAAGGAATCAGATACCTACCTGTTATAGAGAAGATTCAGTAGATAATCTTGATGCTATATTTTTTGGAGAGCGTGAATTGCGCGAGTGGTAGGTAAACCCTGTTCTTTTTGCTTCCCTAAGCATACCTACTTATAAGCTACAGACTACGACATCTGTTAAAACTTTAAAAGGGACGACTCAAAAAAACACTAACTTGACAGTTGGGTATTTGACTACTATCAAAATAAAATATTTTAAATAACCAGGTAAAAATATGTCATAAATTGTTCTAAAATATATGTTCATTTATTAATTTAATGTGTTACCTAATTTATAATCATAAAGAGAAACACTGAAAGTAAATAATTTGACCATAGAAAACGTGACGTCATATGCTAGCTTTCAATATAAATTTGTAAAGAGCGGTTCGTTTTTGACGTTTCTTAAAAAGAGGCTGATTTGACTTTAGTCAAATACCCTATTACGATTTGTTAATAAAGGACGAACGATACGGCTCGATAGGTGTACCTAACCTTAATCTGTGACCAATGCAATACACCGACCTAGATGAAGCTGTTGAAGTCAAGTGGCAAAATCATCGCTTTGTACAATTTTATAAGAAAATTGTCTGATATAAAATTGATAAAATGCACTGTTATTGTATCGATATTTTTTTCAATATTTTTTTATAATATCCTGGAACAACTCACACAACGTCATTTGATTCCAAACTAAGCAGAGCTTGTACTATGGCAACCAGACAACTGATAAACATACTTATATATTTCTAAATACATACATATTATAGATAAACTACACCCAGACACAGAATAAACCATCGTGCTCATCACACAAAGTTTTATCCTGGGTGGGGATCGAACCCTCTTGCGTAGCAGTCGGATACAGTCCCACCGCGCCACAGAGGCAGTCTATTTTGGTAGTTAAGTACCTGAATAAAAAAAATATTTCAATAATATGTTATTGTGAGTAAATTAGGTTAGCAGAATCGTTAACGTGTTCAATATTATTACGTGTAATGTTACGCGGTGTACGATTTTCCTACAAATCTACATTTTCCTTTTGTTTATTTCAATCATAACAGAGATGAAGCACAAATGAAGCGATCCGTATCTTAGCATACTATCAATAAGGTATTGACACAGTTAGCGGTCCGGTTGTTGTATAACAATCATGATGACGTGTCGCTTGACTTTCGCTTCAGCATTGATTTCAAAGGGAAATCCATGCATTGTGAGTTACCGATTATGGCAATGAGCGCGTGTAACTGGCGGGAGGTTGGAATTCCCTATGACGTACACAGCTCTCCGTACTAATGCGCATGTATTTGCAATCTGCATCGGCGATAAGAAAATCTCTACTGCATTAATTTATATGACTACCGGTCTGTTTATCTCGATATTAACTGATACTAGATGACTACCTATACTACCTACCTACTTACTTATATTAGCCTACTTAGGTATCTTTTGCCAGAAGTTTGGTTTGTGAAATAGGTCTTTAGGTACGTTTGTGTTAGATTTTTAAAGCCTTAGTTTTCCAAAACAGTAGTGCGTTGGTGCCATCTTAATACGTTAAATGAATCTGATATAATTTACGATATTTTTTTTATGCGTCCATCTCATCATCGAGAGATAAGATATAATGACAGATAATTGCACGTTTTTCCAATACAATGTCATCTGGAAATCCAGCTTGTGAGCATCCTTATTGCAAGCTAAGGTCTTTAACGTGTATAATTGGTAACCGGACGTCTCTCATAACAGCTGAGTCATCCACTCGTTTCCTTGAAGCCGTACAGAATGAACAAATGTGTTCCACTTTCGTTCACAAAGTCTACAGTTTTGTTAAGTTTTATAAAGTAAATATTTTTATTTTGCAATGGTAAATGCCCAAAATTGTGAGAATCTACTTTTGTTCCGTAGAGCCGATTTCGGCAACGCTTGCCGATGAAAGAAGTTTTCACGTAAACGAGCAGAAATACCTACCAATAATAATTCAGGTTATTTGGTAAAAAATATTTTTCTGGGTGACTTATTGTGCTCTATATATAAGATACATTCTTATAAATCTAGACTAATATTATAAAGCTGAAGAGTTGGTTGTTTGTATGAACTTGATTATCTTAGGAACTACTGATCCGAATTTAAAAAATACTTTACTGTTGGATAGCCCATTTATCGAGGAAACCTATAGGCTATATAACATCACGCTACAACCAATAGGAACGGAGCAGCTATGAAAAATGTTGCAAAAACGGGAGAAATTTACGCAAACGAAGTTACGCGGGTCAGCTAGTCCATCACAAAATTCATCATAAATCCACTAGTCGTAGTCGTGTCACTGTTTGTTATATCATCGCCCGCATAATGTTGACTGTACACTCAATTTACACTCCTTTTAAAACGGTATATCGTTTAACAAGAATTGACCGTGTATAAACATACATATGTACACATTATAAGTACATGGATTTGTTTGATTACAGTATTATGTAGGTGCGTGTCGGTTATCAGGTCAAACTTTACCAACCATTACATACAACGACTGGGGTTTCCCCATGCGTTTAATGAATGTAATCAGGAATTGCAGAGGGGCACTAACGAGCCTCGCTCGAGGCTGACCGCGAGGTTATTGATCACATGTCATCTCCAGCCGCTAATAAATCTGACCCTCAATTAGCGCAGAGCTCGGATGCGAGATAATTAGCTATTACTTTCACAATTATGTTAATGTCGGTCATGACATCATTGATTTTCACTGTCTACGTGCTCTCTACGATGTATCCGTGGGAATATTAGCAAAACATACGTACTGTGGTTTTATTTCTGAAAGTCACTTTATTCATGGAAATTGATTAGTCATTCGTCTTGAATTATGTTTTGTAATACTATTATTACCCCACTACGGCTAAACCAAAAAGGAAGGGTTATGTTTTAGTAGTCCATATATTTGTATATACGTATGTTCCACTGTAGCGCCTAAACTTTCCATCTGATTTGAATGAATGAGGTGTCAATCGATTCGTTATTATAGTACATTAATTATTAATTTTATATAATAGTTAATGACAAAGGCTACATTTTCGCTCAGTAAGCATGCAAATGAGGTATTTTTACTTATTGTTTGGTACCAAACACATTGCTAGTTTTGTTTTCATTAACTCTATATTTGCGTTGTATCTCCTTTTCTCTTCAAATTTAATGACATAGTAGAGACGTCAAAGTAATGTTGACGTTTTTGGGCGACAATAAAAATCTCTATGACATTATAAAAACAATTCATCGTAAAATTCTGATCTCTCTGATTGTTTGGTTTTAAAAAGAAAGTTTTTGGTAACATTGCTGCTTATATATACTAGTAATGTAAAGCTGAAGAGTTTGTTTGTTTGTTTTAACGTGATAACCTTAAGAACTATAGGTTCGAATTGAAAAATTATGTTACTGTTGGATAGCTTATTTATCGAGGAAGTCTATAGACTAAATAACATCACGCTAAGACCAATAGGAGCAGAGCGGCAATGAAAAATGTTGCACAAACGGGGAAAATTGATGCCGACTGAATCTATTTCAAAATTAATCCCTATTTCACTTGGTCACGAGATAACTAGAGAACGACTTTACCGATTTCTTTCATTATTTATTTTTTTTAGTTTTCTAATACTTTGTAGAAAGGGCTTACGTAAGAAAATGACGAAAAAAAAATAACGGGGCAGTACGAATACTACTGTAAAATTACCAGCAGCTCTTTTTCTTTCGTACTGATTGTGAAATCGTGAGGTCGAATCCTGCCCATTATACTACCGACATGAACCCACTCCTAACACAAGCCATTGAGCTTAGTTGGAGGGGTTAACAGGACTGCTAGGAATGTGCGACAACAATCCCACATTTCTAGTTAACTTTAAAAAAAAAACTTCACTCAATTTCTGTTACCTTTCATTTGCAGTTATTTATGTTATTGTGTAGTTTATTTAGAACAAATGGATACTGTCTAATAATGCAATTAATTTTATGTTTTGTAAAATGGAAAGGATGTTTAATTTAATAACAAAATAGAAAATAATACAATAATGTAGATGAATTAATGTTCCAAATACGAAATAATTATGTACTTTGTTATTATATTAGGTATTTTAAATATACTATGTGACAAAATCAAAAAATCCATTAAAGAATACATCATATTTCATAAACATAGGACATTTCATACGGACGTTTTAATTATACCTATCATTCCGTATCAAAGCAATTTTATGAAACTGTTCTGCATTGCTTTGACCTAATTAAAATGACCTTTATTGTAAAGACCGCCATAGTAAAGACCTTGAAAAATGTAATGAGTAGGTAGGTAGGTACCTAATTACATTGTTCTCCACAGACAGGAATTTTTATTCATTTTTTTTATTTTGAGAGACTTTCATTACTTCCGCTCTGACGGACAATGAATAGTACTTTGCGTGTATTGTCACCAGTGTTGCTTAAAATTAGTTTTTTGTAACGGCCAGTACTGATTCTAGTGTAACTCAGGTATTCTGGCGCTGATGATTTCGCGGGGCCTAATCGGTGTTTTAGTCATGAATCAAGAGCAGGGTACGGTACTGTCTAAAAGACCCTATCGTACTATATGAAGCTTTCTCAGACATAAAAGAGGAAAGAGGACACTTTTTGGATGTGTGAATGTCCTTTATTATGTATGGACAAGATAGTGGCAATATTTGAATCTACACAGTGGTCATCTTGCCTCAGATTATAGGTATCACATACACGTGTCTTTATAATGAGTAGGTGGACGACCGGCGGTCGCTGATGTACCCCTCCACAGCAGAGAAAGTGTGATTAAGTGACGATAGATAGTCTGTCAGACTTAGCTTAGCGCTTATTATCACGCTCATACTCATTAATTTTAGAATTCATGATGTAGCCGGCTGTAGCTGCCTATTTTGTGTGTTATATATGCGATTAGAGGATTATATTAAAATTATGGTAGTCTAGACGTAGCTCAAATCTTAATTTGTAACTTTTGAAATAAAAAAAAAGTATTATTTTTATTTGCTAACTAGCTTTCGCCCGCGGCTCCACCCGCGTGCATATCGGTAATCGCGATGAAAACTATCATATGTCCTTCTCCGGGACTCAAACTATCTCCATACCAAATTTCATCTAAATCGGTTAAGCTGTATGAGCGTGAAAGCGTAACAGACAGACAGAGTTACTTTCACATTTATAATATTAGTATGGATTATGTTAAATAATATTTATTTTTTCTTTTCTTTTCATTATATTTCGGAGCAGCTCGTCTCGATCCGTGCGAGCTTCGTACAGTCCAGTACCATATACATATACGATAAGCGAATGCTCGACCAAGCTACATGGTAGGCGGAGTGGGGGGGTGTTAGATTTGGTTTTCGTTACGGAACTTCTTGATTCGGTCGCCGCGCTCAAAGCCCGCGATAAAAGCTATGCAATAGCTTACTTAAAACGAAAGCATTAAGTACAGCCTAAGTCTTTTTTCTTCCTTCGAAAGAGTAATTACATCCAACATATCAACCCATATGATGGCCCACTGCTGGGCACGGGTCTCCCCAGTAGAACCTACTGGTATGTAGATCCTGGGGGTAATTGCCATAATCGCCACGCTTGGCAAGCGGGTTGGCGATCGCAGTAAGGCTTTAAGTACGCAGAGGACGCTGCTGCCCGTCCTCCGGGGTAAAATCCCTTAGTCGCCTTGACGACACCCACGGGAAGAGATGGGGTGGTACTATTCTTAAGCCGGCACCACACGGCATAATTACATCCAAAGTTACAATGCATTCATTAATGTTCATAGCCAAGGCTAGGCGTGTATTGCCCATCTTAATAATGATAAATAACATATTATGTATGTATATCGACCATTAGGTATACCTACTGAATATTCAAAGTACCTAATGTACTATTGCACATTTTCCGCTCATTGTTATCCAAAGAAAATGTGTGAATCATCTTCAATTTCTTATAATATAACTGGTATTTCAATAAAACAGTTTTTAGTTTCGTTTAGGTACGGAAAGTCCGAATGTATTATATTATTTTATGTTGAACGTTCCGCCTACAATTAAAGTACGCACTTGTTGATGACAAGTACAAATTACATACGATTGCCTCAGTATTTCAAGAGAGTTTGTATAAATACTTACTTCGAAGCGTTAACTGTGACATTCGTTGCGGTACAATTGTTGTGTTTATTTGCATATGTGAAAATTGTAACAACTTGTTTCCTGTAAGAAAATTACTTTTCTTATTTACGAACCCCTTAGTTATACCTACTTACAGTGCGTTTATGTTTTATCTGTAATTGTCCGTCATTATCTGTTAAATGACCACTAACTATACATGTAATTACTTTAGAATATTTAGAAAATACACGTCTGGTATTAGTTAGTTGGGATTTCTTGCGTGGGGTACTCTGAGCTCTACCTACAAATTATACTTATGCTTTTACATATTTAGTAATATTTACTTATAATCTCGGAAACAGCTCCAACGATTTTCATGAAATTTAGTATGCAGGGGGTTTTGGGGGCGATAAATCGATCTAGCTAGGTTTCATGCTGAGAAAACGTTGTTTAAAAAAATATAACCGGTCTTCCAGGTACTTTATTAAAAAACTACTAATTAATATCTTCATTGTTATCAGATTTTTTTACTATTTACAAATATCTAAGAAATCAATAATAACTGTTCATCGATTGCAAATAATTTATTTCTCGATACTCTTAATTAACTCAGAACTGAATTGTTTCAGAATCAAAATGATAAAACTAGCTGCGGCAGTGCTGTTGGTGGTGTCGATGGTGAACAGTCAGTGTTTCTACAAAGATGACTCATCGAAGAAGGTGGACCCTACGGCTCGCTCGTTTCTTTATCGAGGGCAGCTCGAGTTCACCCTGAACCTCTTCAACGCGATTAATAAGGCCGTCCCTAATGACAACATCTTCTTTTCACCGTTCTCTGTATACCACACTTTGCTGCTCGCGTACTTGTCAGCTGGCGGGCAAACAGAACAATCGTTGAAGGAATCTCTGCGTATTACTGACAGCCTGGTAAGATATTCTATTCATTGAATAAACCGTTTAGACTTTGCCTACCCTTTTATCTAATGAAAACAATTGTTGATTTATTCAAGTGTAATAGTCACAAGCATATCCAAGTAGGTACTTGATAAAATTGCAACATTGGCAATTGCAGAAGGTAATGGTCTCTGCTGAATCACTTGACTACTAATAGATACCAATGTTGTGAAACAAGAAATTCATTATTTTGCCATATTATGTTAACTGCATATAAGTCATTACAATAAACTAGTAAAAGACTGTGTGTAAAAGGAAAAATGTTCAGAATCACATAATGTCGAGAGGTCTCTGCCAAATTCTGATTCCGAATGATTGAGCAGTATGCTTACACTAACAATCTTTATAAGTGTGTCCCGGCTACCCAAACGGGTCTGTTCATTAACCAATCAGTTTATGAATACCTGGATGGATTTGGATGTTTTTTTTACAAAGATAGGTTATAGTTTGAAATAGCACATAGGTTTAATTTTTACGCGATAAAATCGCGGGCAACTGCTAATATAGTTGTATAAAGTTTCGTTTCCCTGGTGTTCTTAGAGTCCAATATCAATCCCCAACTTGACGCCATATTTATGTCTGACTGGCACAAATAACTTTTACTGCATTTGAAAAGGCTAATTCAATGTCAAAAGACTTTATCTATTCACTTAGTTTACAAAATGCAAGCGTTATGTCACTGCTTTGAAAGGGTTATGATCTCACGAAAGCTCTCCTCTAGAATCTTAGAATTAACATTAATCTTATTAAAATTTGTAATTTTAGGACAAAATGAACCTGGTGACAGCTTACAAGGTGGACAAACGTTTGCGGAGCGCGAACAATAACAGCGACAGCTATGAGTTCACCAGCGCCAACAAGCTGTTCGTAGACGAGGGGTTGCAGGTGCGACAGTGTATGCAGAACCTGTTCGCTCAGGAACTCGAAGCACTGGTAAGACTCGAACCCACGATCATAGGGGTATCACTATGTTAACTACTCCGGCACGGAGCCACGCCGAGAGTTGTCGAATTAGTCCTTCGTATGCTATGGATTACAGATATTGTAATAGATCAGTATACTTACATACTACCACGGTTTATCGCTATGCGGAATGTTATTGACACATCATTTATTATTTTTACATGACAAAACAATTATGTAAGTTAATTTGAAATTTTCTAGAACCATGTTATGTGTGGTGTAGGTAACAAAGTTTTTTGTGAGTTAACTAGTTTCTATTTATTTTTAAATTAACTTCCTGTATTCTTTTTAGTTACCTATATGCAATTTACAGTAGCAATAAGAATAATAAATTACGACCCATCTGCGAGTTTCTCTTTGACTTGCTTAATCTAGAGAGTCTATTAATGTTGCTGTTCGGTTAGCACTGCATCGCGAATCCCATAAAACAGGAAAATAAATTACAATATTAATATGCTTACTTTTATTGTACAGAATTTCCATGACAACCCTGGCGCATCCCGCGATTACATAAACAACTGGGTTTCGAGCGTCACTAAGAACCACATCAAGGGCTTGCTTCCCGAGGACGCCATCACACAGGCTACCAAGCTGGTACTCGCCAACGCTGCCTACTTCAAGGGCGTGTGGGCATCCAAGTTCCCACAAGAGAGGACCAAGAAAGAAGCCTTCTTTGTATCCGAATTTCGTCAGACTCTCGTTCCGTTCATGAAACAGAAGGGAACCTTCCACTACAGTTAGTATTATTTAAGATATTTACTGGCCGTGTGGTACCGACTTAGTATAGTACCACCCCGGCTCTTCCTGTGAGTGTCGACAAGGCAACTAAGGGATGTCACACCGGAGGACGGGCAGCAGCATCTTCTGCGTACTTTAAACCATTACTGCTATCGTCAACACAATTATGGCAATTACCCCCAGGAGCTACAATAAGTAGGTTCTACTAGGGAGACCCGTGCCCAGCAGTGGGACATCATATGGGTTGTTATGAGAATTTATTTACACACATAATTCTATAGACGTAAAACTAGCACGAGTGCACTTAAAAGTGGGTGTGGCTTTCAAATTTAGGTATAGACTTGGTGAATGTAGCCAATCTTTGAAATCGAAAGCCTGAAAGTTTTTGGCTTATCTTCTTCACATTTTCGGTACGAAAATAAATTTAGTCAAGTCTGTTTGAAACAGATGCTCTACCTTTTAGGTATTCCACGTTAGATGGCATATTCTGTCTGTCAATCAAGCTCAGTGTAGATAAACCGAATGGTTGTGAATGACACTAATATCTTTATTAGTATAATTATGTAAAAAGATATATGTAACTTGGATCTGTTTGTCAATTTAACGAAAAATTATTGTGTTATGATTACAGTGGTGAATGACGACCTCGGTGCTCAGATTCTGGAGCTGCCATACAAGGGCAATGATATCAGCATGTACATCCTTCTGCCTCCCTACTCCATGAAGGAAGGTAAGTAACTAAGCGTTTATAATATAAAATGTGGAAGGCATAACGTAGTTAAAACTTTAGAAACGAACTTTTTGCATGTTGTTTATTTACTATTTAGCTTTCAATCGAGGTGCCACCCGCGTGGTTGTCGGTTATCGCTATAAAAACTATCCTGTCCTTTTCCAGGACTAGAACTATATCTATACTAAATTGAATCTACATCGGTTCAGTGATTTTAGCTTGAAAACGTAACAGACAGACAGTGTTACTTTCACTTTTATAATTTTATGTAGTTTAGATTTTGGCGAATTTACTATTTGTTTTGAAAACGTTATCTTCGTCCATCCAAATATTCCTTCTGAGAATTCATTAGAATAGACAGCCAATGAGAAACATTTATGGAAGCCGCGTCGCCTAATTTTTGCGGGGTAAGGGGTGAGAATAAATGTCAAGTGGTAGGGACAAATAAACCAATCACGTCGCTGTTTACAATTGCTGGGTGCTTAATCATGATCTTTTTTCTGTGACTAAGGCAAGCTCATGTGGAACTGTCAAAATCAGCTTAAAAATGCATCAACGCGCATGCGCGGACTTTTTGGAGCGCGCCACACATGCGCCTTGATGCATTTGTAAGAATAACCCTCTATTTACCATTATGACAGGATTTTGACTGTTCCCAAGGGCTTGCCGTGGACACGGAATAAAGATCGTGAATAAGGACCATGTTATAATTCCAAAGTCACCTCAGAAGGTACATTCTGTATAAACTGAACTAAATGTAACCTAAATTGACGTTGCTGATCTGTCCTCTTTTTTTCTGGTATATTGTTCAAGGGGTAATTGCAGAGGCCACGGAAACTCAATTAAGGTCTATTTCATCTAAAAAAAAAACAGATCAGCGGTTAATTTATAAAAGAGTGTCATATACGTACCTAGTATTTGACTGAATGTGCTTATTAGGGTATCTAATGGCATTAGTATTACACCACTGAGTTAATTACTTTGAATGGATAGCTATCCTTACATTATAATACAATAACCTTTAATTTACATTCGATATGATCTTCGTACTTCGAACGTTAAACTTGGAATGAATGATGATGCTTACTGTTAGAAGGAACATTGAGAGCAATCGACTAACGGTACTTTGTTGCTAGGTGTTACCAACATAATCGCAAACTTGACGCCGGAGAGACTCGCCGCTGTCGTCGAGGAGAGCTACATGGGACGTGAGGTCATCGTCGAGATCCCCAAGTTCACCGTGGAGAGGTCTCTACCATTGAGAGATGTAAGAACTATCATTATCTCCTAAGGTCATTAGTACTTACGATCGATTTCTTATTATTCCCAAATAGTGACTTATCGATCGATCATCACAGTTGTTCACTTTAAATAAGTATTGCTGTTGCAAGAAATGTGAATTATCGATAATTTTATTAGATTTGAGTTTTTTTTTTATGAGTCTATGTTTTTGTCTCTATGTTGTATTTGTGAATTTAACATTTGCTGTCTCTGTGATCGAAAATACAAGTATGTAAGTACTTTAAAAAATAAGGAATGTACTTAGTTCCAAAACCGTTTTGTAATTCTTTGTTTATTTGTAGGTGCTAGAGACACTAGGTGTCGGTGATTTGTTCAACGCGACGGCTGATTTCAGCGCTTTGACCGAACAGCGGGGCATTGTTTTCGATGACGCCGTTCATAAAGCCAAAATTCAAATCGACGAGGATGGTATGTATCACCCAGATATAGAATTAATTAAAAATCATATCGCCACTACATAAAGTCAACAATTCAGATATTTAGAGCTTCTTATTGCCTACCAATAGAATTAAGATCTGCTCCTCTGTTGAGGTTCTAGATACTACATATGACTTCAAAATAAATGGCGAAAAAACTGCCTCTGTGGCGCGGTGGGAGTGTATCCGACTGCTACGCAAGAGGTCGTGGGTTCGATCCCCACCCAGGATAAAAGTTTGTGTGATGAGCACGCTGGTTTATTCTGTGTTTGGGTGTTATTTATCCATAATAATATGCATGTATTTAGAAATATATAAGTATGTATATAATTTGTCCGGTTTCCATAATACAAGCTCTGCTTAGTTTGGAATTAGATAATGAATTGTCCCAAGATATTATTATTATTATAAAAGTAGAAAGAACACCACGAACTTAGTTTTTGCCCAGAGAGTTTTTCCGTCCATTTTATTCAGAAAATGTGTCAAAATATGCCCTGGTTTCAAAATATGCCTTTGTTGCTGAGTGCATGGTGTGCATACCTGGGCGTCACGAGTTTCGAGACATAACTTTTGTTTAAAATAGCTGTTCTAGTACCAAAATTTTGCATTATTATGCCTCAATTTCATACTCCTCCTTTTATTTAAATAAGTGGTTTGGTAATATTTAATACCACATTAAAAGTATTTTATTTACCGTCGTGAATATTTTATTATATTTACGACGTTTGTAATAGGTACATAAGACCATCTTATAAGTGCTGTTAAAAGATTTACTTTACAATTATGAGTTGAGATGCACTTAAGTATCTAGATACATAGGCAGATACTTAAAAAATCTTAAGACTAGAAATGTTGAATTTGACAGATTATTAATTTCAGCTTTTATACAGCAAATGTTGATTGCAAACCTATTGGTTATGGGCATCAATTTATACAAAATTAGCAAGTCATAGACCAGCCCAATATTTTTTAAAGCAACCATTATGGTTATTTTATTGACCGGTCATGCGGTTATGATTCACTTCGCACTCGAAATTGTAACTTTCACTATTCAGTGAAAGGAGGAAAATGAAATATCACCAATTGTACATCTGCTACATATAGTGATGAACGCGATCTCTTACTTAGGTAACTGATAATTGGGTATGATATGAAAGACTAAGCCTTTGTATTGTTTGAGTCGAAGATTTCTTGGTTCTGTTACGTACACAACTTAGACTAATATTCGTTTTCATTGGTCGTTATTTCTGCATCACAGATTATTCTCATTAGTCGACAAATAGTATATAGTCCAATTTTAAGGGGCCTTTCTGGTTATTAACGATGTTAAATAAAATTCTACAGAGCACGGTTTTTATATCTAATTTCTCTTCTACTTATTCCTTAGATAAATAAAAAAAGTAAAAAAAAGCCGTCATACGTGATCTAGGTATCAAATAGTACTAATTTAAGTGAAAGGATAAGATGACGCATTGTTTGCAATTTGTTCATTACCCATAGGTTTCCCTTTCAATCACCATTGAAATTAACCTGATTATTGTCCTTTTCAGGTACAGTAGCTGAGGCCGCAACAGCGATCTTCGGATTCAGGTCCTCCAGGCCGGCGGAGCCGAGCCGCTTCGTCGCCAACTTCCCCTTCGTGTATGTCATCTACGAGCGTCCCACCAACTCGATCCTCTTTATGGGTGTGTACAGGGATCCCAAAAAATAAATTTTAATGTTGAGACTAAACTAGTTGAGCTGCAGAGAGTAATTAAATGACGTAGTTTTATGTTTAATTTAATGCTATTATTGACTTATTGTAAGATAATAATGTACTGTTATCCAAAAAAATGCCCAGACCTATTTGGAATGCATACTTTTTGGTGATTTTGTTGGCATTTCCGCAACAAGGAATGTCAAACCCTCAAGACTGTCTGCAGGTACTGAAACTATGGCTAGGCAACTCAGGCAATGCATGGTGTTGTTGTTGCTTTATCCATAGACTACTGTAACTGCTCACGCTCTGTCAGTACGCGCTTGCCATCTTGCATCTAAGGTAGGTAAAGCGGGCGTTAAGTTGGGCCTTCTTGGATGACAGTAGGTCATTTAATGTTAGATCTGTTTGATAGCACATAAGTAATAGTAACTGTAGCATAGCAAAAAGACATAAAATGAAAATGACATTATAATGTAGTCCTTATTTTTAGAATTGTATGATTGTGAAACAGAACAAATACATAATATGTAATTAATCCATCAGTTACTATTAAAACCATTGGCAAAATGCGTGTCTGTTGTAAAAATATTGTGTTGTATTGAATGCAAAATTTTCTTAATTTTTTTTTTAATATTTTGTGATAACTGACTCAGTAAATCCTACAACCGTTTATTGTAATACCTAGCTAAAATACAGTAGCTATCTTTGATAAGTAAGAATAGGTACTACTTATTTATTTATTTTCGTTTTAAGATGTGATTAGTTTTATAGGACCTCAAAAATTTCATTTTAAGCTGTTGATAATTTTGCAACTTACCTAAGTTTTTGTTTTTATAAATTTGTATTTTTAAGATTTGTGACTTCAATAAAAATACCTATATCCTCGAGGTATAGTCCATTTAATTTGTTATGTTTTATTTAATTGGTGGGGCATTCAATTTCTTAACGGACACTATGGTAATAATGATTAAAGGGGTGCAGAGTTTGTAGTACCTACCTAAAATATAAAAACAAATTATACACACAAACAACCTATTTTGACTGCCTCTGTGGCGCGGTGGGAGTGTATCCGATCCCCACCCAGGATAAAACTTGGTGTTATGAGCACCATGGATTATTCTGTGGCTGGGTGTTATTTATCTATAATATGTACGTATTTAGAAATATTTATGTATGTTTATCAGTTGTCTGGTTTCCATAGTACAAGCTCTGCTTAGTTTGGGATCAGATAGCGTTGTTTGAGTTGTCCCAAGATATTATTTTGATTCTTATCTACTAGGTCAACGGTCGACTATTTAAGTTGCAGTTATGAACTCAAATTTAAAACATCGTTATGTATCATGCTGTCATTATTACTTCTCTACTATATGGTGAATTCTTCTAACCACAAGATTACTTTTGAGAACGTCATAAAGTTAAGTACCTAGGTAGATATCGTTTGAGTATTCATATAAAAACAATAAAAAGTCACCTCACTATGAGTAAATTGTACTTATTTACATTTAAAACTATTCTTTAGGCAGTAGATATATGACGACTTCGCCGAAATAAGCGTACCTACGCAGCTATCAGTCAAGATATACGTACTTAGTTAAAATGTTGGCAGACTGCAAATGACTAATTTGGTCTAACATGATCTGTAAAAAATGGCTAACGTCTAGACAACAAGGTTTAAACGACCTTGATGAAATTTTGAAAAAAATACATTATCCTCATACCAGTGATCGGAATGTTAATTTCGTGAATTAGAATAATGATTTAGGTAATATGTAGTATTAAAAAATATATCAACTTAAATAAATAGGTCCCCTGAATTTAAATCACTAAGAAGTTAATACATTTGAAAAATACACAAGGTCAACGTAAATATGGATTATATTAACTGGCGGCGAATGACCTAACATTGTAACGTAGCACCAAAATAAAGTTATAAATTGAGCTTTCGCATAGCGAGTCGACTGATATGTGTGGGGTCGCTTGCTAATTTACCAACCATCATATTAAGTATTCGTTTTATTCTATTATGGTGGGAAAAATACCTAGTGAAGGTAAACGCCTAGCATGTGGTTTAGAAGCTGAGGGTATTGTGAAATCTGCCCCTACTAAAACACCGCCATGTACCTACTCACTGCCTTCACGGGCGGATCACCGGAATTTGTTACAGGTATCTCGACAACCATCACACTATTCACAATATACCTAGTTGTATCAGATTTTATTCACTCACCATAGAGTTCATAGACCATACTCTTTCATCATATTCTCATTGCTCACCACTAATTTTAAAGTAAACGGCCAGTGTAAATGCCAAAAGACGATTAAACACGCTTAATAACGTGCGTGTATTTGTGCAGACGAACGCTCTATTGGTGGTAGATTCTATATGGCTTAGACAATAATACTATATAGTTACCTACCTAAGTTACGCCGTTGTAGTATGCTTTTTTGACAAATCACTGTAACCACAAATATACAGGTACAGAGTATGATTTTAAAAGTACTTTGGTTAGTAGGTCGGTAAGTTATTAAAGCGAAATTTTATTGACACCAAAATACTTATACAAAGGTAGTGAAATAGGTATAGTTGTAGTAATTTTCGAATTCATTTTTAGTTAACCGTAAACGAGAGTAAAATTAGTAAACAACACTAACACAAAACTAGCCCGGGACAGTTAGGTATCCCGTCTAAACCCGTACCTGCCATATCAATTTGTCGCGGACTACAGGTACGAAGCATAATATATGACCGATATGCGAATATCGCATAAAACGAATATCGGCGATAATGGAAGTCTACGTAGAGTTGATGACTCTGATATGTCGTGTCATGCTTTGACAGCTGATTAAGTATCTTCGCTTAAATTATACACATCATTAATTAAATAAAGCTAGCTTGTCCAGATTCTTTTTTAATCCCCGGTATGTAACTTTATACAAATTTAAAATTAGAAATCAATTGCAAATCGTTAGTTTCGCAAATACTCAAAATTATTTTTTTGTTTGGTTCGCTCCAATACATAAAAACAATTGAACATAAGGAAATTGGGAAAAGTCCAAAGGAATCCCCAAGACACACCTGAGTATCACGTCAACTAGTATGTTAGTCTTGCTAAAACTGAAAATCGGCATAAGAATTCTAATACAAAGGAAGTTTAAAAGAATATGGACATTCCAAAACAATAACATCTGCAAAATAGGAAAAAAAAATAAACTTATTTATTGCTAATTTTGTATAGGAATTGCCCCTCCGGACATTCCAATTTAGGTGGTAGACACAAAGTTCACCGGGAGAATAAAAACTGCCATATGTTATTATTTCTTATATATATAACAGACACACCATCATAATTATAGCATTCATTCTTATTTATTTATCTACTTAAAAATTATTTTCGTAGTAGATCTCTGCAGTGTTGTTCTAAATTTAGTTTTTCAGCCTCCAGTTGTTATGGCGATGCGATGTTCGTAAATCAGTAGATAAGAGAGTTAGTCACGGACCACGGAACAATTTATTACATGTACTTAAGTTCTTGGGTACGTATTTAAAGTTTGATGAAGACGTTATTGACATTTGCTGTGACTAGCAGCTATCTATTTAATCGACTCAACCGGAAATTACTGACATTATACTGTCTCGATTGCTCAAATTCAAGGCTTGCTGCAATAAACTAGCTGTTTGAACTATATTTGTAGATATAGCTTCGGATGGACGTTCTATATTTATTTGCAATTTTTTTATTAATTTGTACAAGCAACCTATCATATAGTTTCAGGTCATCGGCTATCAATAGTTTAAGCTCGTAATCTTTAGACATGGGACTATGTTTTGGTTATACAAAGGAATGAATGAATAAAATGAGTAAATGTAGGATTTATAAAATTATATATAGGTACTACGGGTCTTAATCGCGTGAGTAATTTAAGGAAAAATACCTTGTTTATTGCCCGACGTTTCGACCGTATTAACAAGGGCAATTAACAAGGTATTTTACCAGCCGATTTATTGTCGTTTGCTGCTGCTACAGGGAACACACTGACGTTTTACAGACTTGACATAGCTGTTAGACATTATTTAAGAGCTAAACTACTTCTGTAATATTATCAAACGTTAGGAGGATTATGAACATTTATTGATATGCAGTTCATATTTATTCACTTTGTTGTCCGACGTTTCGACCGTATTGCAGCGGGCAATTAACAAGATATATTACCTTAAATTATTCACGCTATTAGAAATACGAGTACCTATATATAATTTTACAATGTGTATAAATCGCAAAAATGTAAGCTTGCTAACCAATTGCGATCAGAAAAAAGTTATTTCTAGGAATCAAAAAGATATATTTCTATAGAATACCTATTCTGTACAAATATATTTTTTGATTACTGAAAATAAGTCTGTTGGCACATAGAAATGAATACCTACCTAGGTATTAAGTACATGTGCCAACGACGGCGTAAAAGCTTTTAAAAAATGTAATCTTTTTGCCAAGTATGGTACTGTTTCTCGATGACAACACTTCTAAGGTTTTTACGCAATATCGAAGCAGCAACGCTTAGCTCACAGATAAAGTATTGAAAGTGCAAATGACTTAATTGTAAGCACAAAGGGAATAAATATGAACTGCACATCCATAAATGTTTATAATCCTCCTAACGTTTGATAATATTACAAAAGTCTAAAGTAAACGCCTAACAGCTATGTCAAGTCTGTAAAACGTCTGTGGGTTCCCTGTAGGAGCAGCTAACGACAATAAATTGGCTTAGTTATGGACCGCACTTCGACGCGATGTTATCTCCGAGTACAGTATCTACTTATCGGGTCTGTGTAACTTCCGTGTACGATCTATAGTAGAAAGTGCTGTTAATGAAAGGTTCATTTTGGTAGCCAATTTTTTATGTGTTGGCTTTTTAAGGTTTCTAATTGGCACGCAGCGTGCAAATGTTAACCCTACGTAGGTACGAGTTCATATCATGTGCCACACCTTTAAGTTTTCTTGACACGATCTCGTTGATAGGTAATCATACAAGCGTGAATCTCCGGAATGAAACAGTATGTTGATATTAAGAAGCCAACACACAAGTAAAGTTGTCTTGTTAGTTATTTTAGACATTCAGTCAAAATTAGCACCTAGGCCAATTTGCGGCGGAAGTTTTATATTGGCACCTAATACTTACGTAGTTATTTGCAAATAGATAGGTGATACTAACGTATCGTGTCTAAATATATAGGTATACCTATTTGACAACGACCTCGATTTTAAATCACAGTTAATTAGTGATATACAATATCTTATATTAGAACGAGTAGTAAATTACAGGAGGGATTGCTAGGAACGAGCCAATTGTTATTTAATGGTTCTGTAGGCAGTGGATGTATTTTATGTATGTATGAATATGAATTTATGTAGGCAGGTAGGATCAGAGCAGGTAGGTGAATGTTATTTATATCTGGCCTCATGATACGTGAGAAATGAGAACATTTGTATCACAACAATGAATCAGTTGCTCGCTGTGCTTAATTTTAGCAAAATGCTGCAAAATAGGTTACATTAAAACAATGGTACCAAGTACAGAGCTAACGGCTGATTCAGACCTTTAAGAAATTCCTATTGAACTACGTAATAGCAGGATGGGCAATACAGATGTTCTGTGATTACAGACAATAAAGCTACCGCCCAAACAACACGCGTTGTATTATTCTCGTGCCGCTGAGAAAATATTTACTATTACCACAAAATACATACCTACATAGGTACTGAAAGCCGACTTACAGTTTAACAAAAATCCATGCACACATAGACGCGCACTTACAGCGGTCTCAACTTCAACTTGCACTATCTCGGTTGACGATTCGACCGAGTTTGACCGACATTTCCGTAGGTAGGTATGTGGGCCTCTCAGTATTTACGTAGTTCATAGCGGCGGTAGCCTAATGGCTAAGGCATCGGTCTCGCAATCGTGAGGTCGCGGATTCAAATTCTACCCATTATACTACCGACGTAAACCCACTCCTAACACAAGCCATTGAGTTTAGCTGGAGGGGTTAACAGGATTGCTAGTAATGTGGGACGATAATCCAAAGAAAAAAGTTATAGGTAAGTGTTTTCGCCCGTTGTAGGAAGTCTGTCATCTCTATCTATCTAATTACTAAAGACAGTTAGCAGACTTGACATGAGCATCCTCACCTTTCAGTTGAAATACAGAATGCTCAGTTTTCACTCATAATGTACAATTTCCTGTAAGCGGGCCTTATCCGTAAACCGACTTTACAGTAATGGTCTCTGGTTACGTTGTAAACTTTGTCCATCGTTTTTGCTGTCTGACATACATCATTTGGTTAGTTTCGTTTGTTTCCTACAAAGTGCTTTCAATATCGTAATTGGATAATTATATTAATGATACTTTTGCTTTTACTGCTGTTTGACAGGCAAGCTTATAATGCGTTCTTGTGTGTTGGTACCGCGTATTCTTGTGGTTTACGATATTTTTTATTATAACGGTGAGTCATTATAATTAATTAGTTTTTGTGCAACTCTCGATATCTGTCGGTTTTCTCATAAATATTTGTTAAAAAGTTTACAGTCGAGTTTCAAATTAATTGCTTAGCTAAATTTACTTATTGACCTGTCGATCGATCATTTTTACAAAAACTTTGATTTTTGCCAGAAAGTTTTACATAATTTGATAGAGATTAAACTATGCTGCGTAATGCTGGTAAAATTAGGCCATAAAAATGCGAATTTAAGAGGTCTTAAACTCTGCTTAATACTCGTAAAAGCTGATATCAAAACATTTTCAAGAGACTGTTTAATATCAAGAATATGAACTACGTGAACTCATGTTTAAAGTCAACGTGATAACTGGAAAATTCTCTAATTTATGATGATTGACGGCCCATCGCAAGAAGAAAGTTGAAGTGCCTCACAATATTACAAGTATGTTTACATTAAGTTGGTTGTATTTTCTTTTCATACGTAACATATCACGCTGCGGGTACAATTTACGTACTGGACTTTAAAACATATTTTTTTTATTAGTCGTTAACACGTAAACAGATAGCTGCTGGTTATACGAAGGAAGGTCGTCTACTATACCCACTTCCGTTTTGCTGTCCGCTTTCTTGAACTCGTAAGTTAGTTATTTTGAATTCGTACGATCGCTCTGATTACTGTATATGGATTGTTGTCTGACCTTATGCATCGCTTTTCCCTGTTTCTATTAAAACATTATTCACAGTATTCTTTTTCATTTTTATCTCACATATTTTCTGCAATGAGGAAATCTGCAAGGAGTGTTTATAGAGCACTTTTCTTTAATTGGATTTGCTTACATTGTTTGTACAAGATGTTTGTTTTATAAAATCTATTTATATTAAATTCCTTGTCCTTACTGACTGATGGATCAATGCACAGCCTAAACCGCGAAACGTAGAGACGTGAAATTTTGATGATAACATACACATAGTCCTCATGCGATGTACGCATCCGATAAAATAGGATTTTTAATTACACCCCTAAGTGATTGAAAAGGGGTGTCAAAGTTTGTATGAAACTTCGTTAGTTTTGAAAATAGATCTGTACAAATACCCTCTCCCCCCTCGTGTCACATCGAAATCTGATCTATAAGTGCAGTCCGCCTTTAACCAAATGTCTTGTAACTTTTATATTATTTTCTAGGTTCAGCGAGATAGACGATTAATAAAGAACACATCAGTAAACAAAGAATGGAAAGCAGGTACGTAAATCCATCGGAAGTATTTGTAGCGTCGATAGGATCGGCGGTCCACAATAGAACTAATTACCGCCTGTAGACCGATGCGTGTGCGCCGGAACCGCGGGAAACAATGCCTTGCAGACGACGACGCCGCCCGCCAACCACTATTTATATGTGCCTTTTGTTAACTCGTCTTAATGTTATTACAATGGCTTCGGCGAGGCTCCAAACACCGTAAACTGTTTAAAATTAGCATCCAGTGTAGGTCATTGTTAATTAATGTTTTTGTTATATTTTGACAAATAAAGGTAGGTAGGTACTGTTTGGTTATTGTTTTCTGAATTCATTACTTCGGTAATTAGTTGGCTCTTTTCTAGTTAGTTGAAGGTGACACTTCCTGTCAATAAATTAGCATTTTTCTTTATGGACGATGACTGAAATCAATGACCTTTTTTGGCGGAAGTAAAATTAATTATAAATAAAACTGAACCTAAAATTATTCTAAAAATGTTTATGTTGCCAAAAGATCGTATCATACACAAAGCAATATATTAAGTAAGGTATTTAGCTACCCACTCTTGTTTTCGCTTTTAGTTAATCTGTATACATATATAGTTCTGCAGGTTGTGGTGTAGCTGATTCATAATGGTGTAAGGATAATACACGTCATAAATTAAAATCTTCGGTTTTACGTTTTAGATTTTTACTTGTGTAACTCTTAATTTTATCTTAAAATATTCTGTGTGGTTTTTTCCTGTGTGATTCAGAGAACTTGATTTAATAAAAAAAACAAATACCTGATTGTGAGCAATGTAAACTTTTTTTGTACTTTGTGCAAAAGCATTATGTACCAATCTAAAGATTGCTGTCGATGTCGCAAATGAAGTATAATTGTATTTAGGCGTAAACTATAGAGAATACCAACAATCTATCCATAAATCTATTTAATATTTATCTTATTGTATATTTAAATGTCTTTTGCCTTGTTCTTTTCTCTGGCTTTACCTTTAGTTTGCGCATTTGGTATCACATGTACATGTATAATTTCGACGTATCACAAGCGTTGTTTTGCATCCTAAGTAAATAAAGATTTTTTGTTTTTGATTTTTGCCACATGTTATTGCAGAATATAACTTGCAATAACTTGAGAATCGATTAGGCTGATTTGTTTTCACAATTTATTAGTTTTTAATGAAATATCATTTTTGTAAAATCTACGGCAATGTCTGAAATTTGGATGGTATTTTTGAAATGCTCAACTAGTTTCATGTAAATATTTCCTTGGTAAATTAAACCTAGGTCCGTATTCACTAAGGTTTTTTTTTTCGTTTTCGCGGCAATTGGCGCATGCGCGGTGCACTCAAAGATGTCCGCGCTGATTGTGACAAGATTTTGACAGTTAAAAGCGCGGCCCTGACGCGAAAACGAAAAAAAAACATTCCGATAAGGACCCTGGGCGGGCAGCGACCCTCAATCGACTAGCGACTTACAAAATCAAAATCGTATTTCGTCCTTCTGATGCAGTCACAGGATACAACAGCTTCAATGTATAGTGTTTCAAAAGTAGTTATTCTTGAATGTAGTTCTGAAGAGGAAAGTCAGGAAATGGCGGTGTTCTTTCAAGCGAACTAAAGATTTGTGTGACGCTGATGTATGGACAGTTTATATACATCACTTCCAAGGAAAGGCGAAGTTACTTATAAATATTTATACGTCAGTACTCAGCACAACTATGAACAGTAGAAACAGGTTGACTGCAAACATTATATATTTTAGCTTCCTTGAAAAGCATTTTTGTATTCAATAAATTTTGAGGAATTTCTCATTTAAAGACTAGGCTATATCAGCAGGTCTCTGAAACCACAAAGCTTATTTGAATGTTGCACTTTGGTTGCAATTATCTCAAAAGAATATAGGGTAATCCACCTAATTATTGGCATTTTAAGAACCATTATTGGTATTGGCACTTTTAAATGTCAACTATTGTATCTTAATTCCAATATTGGTTATTGGTAAATTGTTGCTAATTTTGAACAGAAAAGAATACCATTAACTTTTTATAAAATCTAAAGTGCCATCTAAACTTTTTATCAAATGAGTTAAAAGGTTTTATAGATTGGGCAAAGCGCTAGTGATACTCATATTCACCCTAGACAAGTAGTATAAACACTAATCGTGTAGAATGACGTCGTTGCGCGTGTCTAACCGTGAATATAAAAAAATGCTGAAAATCATTGGCGGTTCTGCACGCCCAACGACGTCATTCGCTTCGCTTGTATCTATTTATATTATTTTCAAACATACCATCATAAACAGCGGTAAAACGAGTTTTGAATATGTTCTATTTTTTTCATAATCGTCATAGTAGTTAAACTTCGGGTAGCTCCACTATTCTGCCAAGCTAGACCAATAATGTCTAAATGCCTATTTTATTATATTGCTAAAAACTCATACCTAAACCTTTTTTGTGTTACTGAGGCAGTATTATAAAGCATAGTATCAGAAACGTAAATTGCCAATTACTAAATGTACAAAGCAGTACAATGACACGGCATACAGTATTTGAGTCATTGCATCTGCCCACGTACGTTAACGTCGAACTACTGTCCCACTTTGGCACCTGTTTGACCGAACCATCAAGGACATAATCACCTTTTTTGCTAATTCAACATTGTTTTTTTAATTATATTTATTTCAAGCTACCTACCTTAGTAGTTTCACCTTCAAGAGATTTATATATTTAGCATTGCAATAACAAGCACCCCGTACACATAACACCTAATCCAAATTGACTTTGAGGCTTGCCCATGAAAAATAAGAGCACGTTTTTTCTTAAATTTGTTTCTCAAAGTGGACAAAATGTAGTAATAGATAAGTAAGGTTCAATGATCAAGCGCAACTTATCTTAATTCTCTCTACTTATATATGTTCGAGTATTAACATCTTATTTAATGATTTGATTGGACAAGCTAAAGTTGAATGAGTTTCAAATATACTAAGCATTCCCGCGACTTCGTCCGCGTGAAGTTGCGGTACTGCTTACTCCTTATAGACGTTGGCGTGATAAAAGTAGCCTAAGTTACTCCTTACATCAACAACTGTCTGATAGTGAAAGTCCTGTCAAAATCCGTAGAGCGGTTTTGGAGATAAGCCGCAACAAACAGACAGACAGTCAGTTTGTAATGTCAAAATAACAGTTTTTCTACTACAATTTTATTTATTTGTATAGAAGATCATGGAAAGTTTAATCGTTTACTAACTTGTGTATGCCTCTAATTTTACTATTACGATCATGGTAAGTAATAAAATAAAGTTTATGATACAACCTAAATTGTTACAAAACAAAAAACTTAACCACTTATAATTATTAAGTAAAGTATTGTAGCGTCAAACATTCGCCATTTATTTTTTTCTAATTTTGATGTACCCATGTGTCTCACAACTGAGACGAATATAACGATACTTTTCAAGCTAAAATTCATCAAGCCATTTAGGCTCTAGAGCGCACCAAAGAAATATACATACACTCGAAAAACATAACCCTCCTTCTTGCGCAGTCGGGTAAAAATCAGTACAGTGAAACTGCTACTATTTTCAGCAGACTAGAGAGTAATAAATCATTGAAAGTTCATTAATTAATACAGTTTTGTATGACTATACGTTTTATTAAAGGTACTGTTATGATCTTTTTTTTATTTGTGTTAGGAGTGGGTTCACGTCGGTAGTATAATGGGTAGGATTCGAACCTGTGCCCTCACAATTGCAAGTCCGATGTCTTAACCATTAGGGTACCGCCACTTTTTTTTTTAGATAACTAGCAATGTGGGATTGAGTCCCACATTACTAGCAATCTTGTTAACCCCTCCAACTAAGCTCAAAGGTTTCTGTTAGGAGTGGGTTCACATCGGTAGTATAATGAGTAGGATTCGAACCTGCGACCTCACGATTGCGAGATTGATGGTTTAGCCATTAGGCTACCGCCGCTTCGACTTGATTATGTGTTTAGTCAGACGACTCAAGCTTATGTTATTTCTCAATCAATACTTACTACAAGAGTTAAAGTTTGTAAGGTTGTAGGGGATGATTTCTGGATCTACAGAACTGATTTTGAAAATTATTTTACCAATAGAAAGTCAAGTTATTTGTTAGTGTCACGGGCACGGGTCAACTAGTCATCTATAATTACAGAGTTATTTTACAAATTGGAATCACAAGCGATGTTTTAACAAAAAATAAACTGTATCACAAGACAAAGTTTTAATTTGTTATTTTACTTGCTGCTACTGCTAATTTAAAATAAAAAAACAGTATTGTTGGTTATGCTAATATAATGAAGGTTTAACGAATTGATTGAAAAATGAACAGGAAGTTCTATGAAGGAAGTTGTGTTTTTGTATATTAATAAATTCGTCAAAACGGCACCAACTTAGTTAGAAATAGCTTTTGGTTATAGGTGCCTACTTATTTGTTTATTTCAAGAATGTAATTTAATAGTTTTGCATTTATTAGTCGGTATTTTTTTGACCATTGAATGCCAAACAGTCAATAGATTCTGAAAGGAAATAACATTTCAAATTTAATATTTAAATTTTGGTAGTAGTTAGTATCAGCATTGCCTGAGATTACCGCGTTCAAACAAACAAACTCTTCAGCTTTATAATATTAGTATAGATTAGTGTAGCTCATAGACCATGAAACCACGTGTAGGTACTATAAAATACTTACCCTTAGTAACGTTCGATATCAAAGTTGAAGAAGGGAAAGAAAACAAAATGTCATATTATATAAAAAAAACATTTTATTAGCAAACTAACATAGGAAAGTAAAAATATAAGAAATTCATTATAAAACTGTAAATGTTGTAAAAAATTATGGTAGCTACATTTATTTATATTACACGTACCTTACGGTGTGATACTGATTTAACGTGACCAGATCTAATCTGACACTAGGCTTCGATGTGCGGTACTTTTGCGTCGTGTAAACATTCATTTACTTCCTTTAAAAAAAAAACAGCGCTAGATACAAAAAACTTTCCTCCTGATGCAATTATAACCTCAATGTCAATGACTCTAACAAATTAAAATTACCTAGGAAATGTTATAGTGAGTACAAATTTTTGCATTAATACTCCCTCAAGTTTATTCTGGAAATAGTTCTTTATGTCTATTTAAATAATAGTAGCGCACAATCTTATTTATTCTTTACATTATCCTATTAATAATTTACAATTCATTAAAATGTCACACTTCTTTAATATATGCAACAAATTCATCGAGTAAAAAATAAAACAATTTTGAACATCACAAAAGCCCAGCGATATTGCGTAACACGCATGTGATCAATAATTTCCATATTACAACTTTTTTTTATGTGGAAACACCTAGTACATTCATAGTTGAAATGCAAACTTTATGCCAAAACGTGGTGTGATACTATTGTAGAGTAGTTTTCTATAAATAATCGTGACACTAAAAACAGGTTGTACTATAACGTGGCAAAATTAAACGAGTTTGGAAATAAAATAAATGTACACGCGACGCATAAATAAAACACGTGTCGCTTAGTTTGGAAGACCGTAGTGATATCGAACCAGTGTCAGGCAGAGTTCCACAGCACATACCGCACTGACACTGTCTAATAGATATACAGATAAGCAAAAAATCACAGCTCCGGTTAATCAAAATACAATTATGTTTTTGTTTTCATATTTTCTTCATCTTAAAATATAATTCTAAAAATAAATAATGAAGTATTGTACAGGACGGCTCAGTTTAAGGGCGAAGTGGATGAACGCTCTATACTTGTCACAGGTTTTCATAAAACAGGATACTTGTTATAAAATAGAATGAAGAATTAGATTTAAAATAAAATGTAATCTCAAATAACTACAAAGTAATCATATAATTATAGTAAAATTAAATAGAGAGTCGAGACTGACGCTCTCGTGTTGAGGAGTGACCTCAAATAAATTAACAGTAGGTACGTATTTACAAAGCATCGAATGTTTTTAGAACATGGTCAATATCGAGTCATCCACGCCTCCCTTACAACAATTCCAATTCTATAAAATTAAATTATTCATGCAATTATTATACTCATAGAAACTTACATACGACACATAATTATCAATAAAATCTAATAATCAACTCAGGAACAAATGCATAAAAATCGATCAATATAATCCTTTTCAATAATAAACCTTTTCATAATAATGTACTCAAAACCAACATAAATCAATATATTACATGAATATATTATTAGCAACCATTTATGCGCTCACATATTTTATGAAGGTAGCCATAGTATCTTAAAGTAATCTGGTAAATCTCTCGACGTTTCTTATTTAGGTACTTATTAAAACTATAAATTCGCTAGTATTCAAATACCATCTAATGAGATACAAGTGGTAGAGTATAAAATTTACTTCCAAAGTCAACTTTCTTTTAAATCCATTCATGATACATATTTACAAGATAATGAGTATTGTTAAGAGTTTCCTCTGGCTTTAAAACTATATATAAGTATATTTAGGTATATATTTAAGGCAATCTCCACAGAAAGTTTCGTTGTGACATGTATAGGTACATACACTGCATACATGTATGTATTTTACCTGAGGAGATAGTGTAGATACGAGACTCAGTCTGAAAACATTTTAGAGTAGTTGCCACATACACAGATGCAACTGAATGTTAATATTTTGTTGTCAAAAAAACACGATACAGAACACTTTAATCGATGAAATCATTCTTTTGCAACATAGTACTAACATTTAATATCTATATTAACTACACAGCGTTCATACAAAAATATTGTAAACTAAAACGAAATACTTAAAAGGTCGCGAGTGCAACTCAGGACCTGACATCTGTAATATGTTGAGTTCAATATTACAGATGTAACAGTCACAGCAATGGTAGGCAGGAGGCAGTGTTCGTTTACAAATGAATACTGAACATTGATTCATTAATATCAGTTTTGCTACTGGCAAGATGCATGTTCATATCGGCAACACAGTGAATAAGAGTAGATAAAGACAGTTAAGTACTAGCGGTTTACTAATCAGAGTACGCAATCAAATGTATATTTCGTTCAGTACAACTGTTCTTTGAAAGACAGCTGTGAATTACGATACCAATAAATTACTGATATCTATAAATCTTCAACAATGTTTTATGTTCAATTTATTTTCCGATTTACAATATCGTTTCACCAGAGACTTGTGTTTCGCCAGATATATTTTAGAGATCACTAATTTTAAAAGTAAACCTAAGAAATATTATTCTATTTGAAATAAACAGCTCGAAGTTGTACTTGACACATTTCACAAATCACAGTTTGCGAATAAATATGAGATTATCAAGTCGGTATAAACGTAGGTAGATATATATTCTTCGTCAGTTCGGGAACAGTAAGCATTGCCTACCACTTTCGAGGTATTCTTAAATTCCAATGATTTTACTACTTAATCTTCGACTTGATTTAAGCTGTGTGGCATAGATACGTACCTACATACTATTACCTAAGTATACCCTCAATGGGAAGCACTCGAATTAATATCGCGATTTAGACTTTAATTTCACTTCAATGCCATATTTAAAAAAAAAGAAAAAATATAATGAGATTTATGCCCTGAAACACAGTTGATGTGAGCTTTTTTAAGTGACTGTAAAAAAAAACAAGTCATTATTGAAAATACGGCTTTGTTCTGTATGTTTGTTTGTTAAATTCAATTGACACAAAGGATTGTATCTAATTTAGTGAGACTAAGACAGCGTCCAGTGGAATGGTTTAACAGAAAAAATGCCTAGGTCGTGCCGCTATGACATTGTATGTGATACCGAGCAATTGACGTGCGGAGGCCGAAATATTATAAGTTGACCTTAATTTCAGTGGTTTAATTTAAATCGCGGTACATAATTGAACTATTGTAACAGACACTGGACTATATAGCCTATTAACGTATTTATTGTGTTGATACTTTGATCACGTTATTATATTTATATTTTATATTACTTCTTCAAGAATGTTCAAATGAATTCATAAAAGCGTTTGGTATACGTTCAGACATTACTTTTATTGTAACGTCTCGTCGCAATTATTCATGAATATGCATAAACATCTAGTCATCAACATTGAATTCCTTTCTAGACGAAATATTATGCACCTTGTTTTTCAAAACAAGATAGCCACATTTATAACACTATATTTAAATGTTAGAAATTTTGATTATATCATTATGTAGTCTCAGAATTAGCCAATTTGCGTTATTATAGTCGATGTCCGGCGTCATTAGATGATAATTGTAATTGAGCACATTGACTCCCTAAAATGCATTTTGCAAATTGTTATGGTCCATAATTAAGTGAAATATATTTTCTGCATATTCATCAACTAATAAATATTATATTCAACGATATTGAAAATGAAAGACAGGTCTTCAATTTGATACAAGCAGAAATAAAACAAACAAGTGAGACGCTCTATGCTCTGAGAACGTACACACATTATACTATTTGTACTCCCAATCGCATACGCAGATAAGTATCTGAAAATGTCAGTAAAACAGATTAGAATGATGTCTGTATTAGGTAATTACTTTCACTAAGTGGAAGGCAAGCATGTACAATACTTTCATGCACTTTCATCTTCACGATTACCGTTTCATGGCTAATAACAGGTACCTAATAATAGGAGGACATAAATAATGATTACCTATATAGGTGTTCGACGGTAAACAATGTCTAAGAAACTATCTAGGGAGGTATATCAATAATAAGAGGGCGAGGCCCTGTGTTATAAACACACGGACGGAACAAAGAAAGGCCAATTTGTTAGACGAGAAAGGGAGCACAATTTTAAAGACCGCGATTGAAACACCACTTGTATTTCTAATTTATAGCAATCTGGGGGCAATCAAGCCTCTCCCAGTATGAGGCGAAAGATGTAATATTGGGAATGAGAAACCGTTCACTGCGTCGCGTCGTCCGATATGGACACACGAATTATGGTCCCACCCGTCCCGAACAAGCCATTACGTTCGAATAACTAAGGAGAGCATTATAATAATAGCGCGACTATTCCACTTTTTGTACAAAATCTTATCTAAGACATCGCAAAGTAGCTTCGAGTAAACAGAATAGTCCAAATAAAAATTATAGTGCCGCCATGCTAGAAAAAAAACAATCAATGTTCGAACCGAGAGCGGCACAGTGTAGAGATGCGGTAGATGATCGGTGAAAGACGGTGGGTTCTGAATACTCGGTCTTTTACTCTTTTATATTTTTTATTTTTAGAAAGTTCAGTCGGCCGCGCTGCGGGAGAAATTACTACGGCGGCGTCGTCGGGGCGACCAGTAACACCAGCACTGCACATCATTGTTCACTGTTACATATATATATGGTTGTTGTTATTTTTTAAAGATATTTCGACTTTTTATAAGTCTACAAACCAAAAGATCTGTGGTATAAAGGCGTTGAACAGTACAGAGATGGCGGTGATGGCCTGAGTATCAAGGAACTAAAGTTAGATATCTACCTACTTATACCAAAATGCATTTAGACATTGCATATACAATTTCTAAAGTTAAGTACTAGACTTATGACTAATAAATATGGAATGTAAGTCGATTTTATAAACTTGTAAACACTTAAACTGTTCTTAGCTAAAGCTAAAATGTATACGGTAACGGGCGAAATTACATACAAATTAACAAATAAGATTAACGACCGAGAACCTTCACATGTTTCTTTCGTAACTGTTTTATTTCTCTATAAATTATTACTTTATTAGCACCTTACCAAATTCATCTGTGATATTTTCAGCCTTTAAGTATCGATTAAGAAAATACATTTGTTATCATATCACCATGATAAAGTTCAATTGACTATGAATGGGGTGTGTGCGGCGCGCGCTCGGGCTGTTACCTCTGCTTGTTGGGCTTGGCGACGCCGTTGGCGGCGGCGGTCTTCTGCGCGATGTGCGTCTGGTAGTGTTTTGCGAGATGTGCCTTCTGTCGGAAGCTCTTCCCGCAAAGCGAACACGTGAACGGTTTCTCACCCGTATGTGTTCGCACATGGACGTTCACTGAGTATTTATCCTTGAATCCTTTTGAACAGATCGAGCAGTAGTGCAGTGATCTCTCTTTTCTTACACCGTTTGACGTGGAGGTGGGGGCCTGAATAGCCGTGCCAGACTGTGATGACGGCGGTGGATTTTTACTTGGCGGTCTTTTCGGTTTTTTGCCTCCAGTTTTTGTGCTCGTTACGGTTGGTGATGCTGTTACTATTTGTAAGTGTGGGTTCAATTGGACTTCCCCGGCGGGGATCATGGTCACTAGTTCACCGTTCACGTGATGAATGTTATAGACATTACGCGTCGGGTCAATGGGTTCTACAGTGCAGAAGGGTGGCATAGACTCGCCGAGCTCTGTAGCTATCCTCTTTAATTTCTCATAATCTTCAGGATAGTTAGTATCTAGTCTTGAGAGCAAGATATCATCTACACTCTGTGTTGATGAGGGATTATCCCCATTTGTCAGAACAGTGGTATTCGGATCTTCTAATAGTATCGAAATGTTTAATCGGTTTTGAGGAGCGATAGTCATTAGAAGTTCCGACTCGCTGTCTTTGCTATCTTGGTACATAGACGGTACATCAGGTTTGTTGTTGTTAATAGTGATAACTCTCTTTATTTCATTATTAACATCGACTTTCGCAACTGGATTTTTTAAAGTACTATACCTAATGAAGGCTTTTCCCTGTAATGCACTTCTGAGCAAAGATTCATTGGATTCCGGATTTTGGTTAGTGATTTTCCAATCGTTATTATTGTTATTGAATTCTACTTGACTGTCTAATAAAACTGGTGTTGTAATCAGAGAAGGACTATGAGAATCGTCTTTTTTGTCGCTACTCGGAAACTCACTTTCTTCATAACTATAAGGTTCCACTTTCACTAAATCACTCGTTGTTAAATCTGGATTTTGGCTTTCTGAGTCACCATCTTCATAAGTAAAACCTTCTACTTTTGTCAAATCTTGGTTAAAGTCATTGGAGAAACCGTTCATGTTTAATATGGAGTCAAGGTCTAAGGGGTCGTGTGGCTCAATGTCGGTTGGACTAGACATTGAGACATCTTCCTCTTTACCCCAGTATCGAGTTGAACTGGTTTCGGTCATGTCGTGATTGAGAACTGTTAGGGTATATATTTGTCCGTCCGTGTTGTTAATTAATTTATTTGAAAAAGTCGTATCTGTGCAAGGATGTGTGCCATTAATCTCGCTTTCTTGAGTCCAATAAAACTTGTTGAGATCTTCTAACATGGCATTATCCAGGCGATCCCTATCGCGGTCCGGGTTCCATATAGAGTCAAAACTCTGCAACGTCGTGGACGTAGTGGCGGTAGCCATGGTGGCGCCGGCGCCGACCTGGGTGGCTGTCACGCTGAGTAAGCTGTTGTTGTTTTGTTCTTTGGGCTCTTCCGAGAGCAACGGATTTGACCTCGAGTCTGGTGATTCCATGAACACATTCACAGAACGCATCTGTTGTTTGTACTGAGCATCAGTAACCTCGCTAGACGTCACGAAATCAAAGAAATCCGACTTTGACAGTTCTGGGGCAGTGGCCGTCATGACTACCGTTTCATTTAAAACCGAGGACGACTACTCAGTTTGTTCTCTTGTCAGTTTTGCTACATCAAGTTCTCAGTATTTGTGTTCAGTTTGTCTTTGTACTACAATAAATATATCTAAATTTAAATAAGTGAATAACCCGGTATGACTTGTACTTTATTGGCAGTCGCTAGAGCGTCGGTAACTGATAGTGCAGGTGTGCAGGGCGCGGGCTGGGGTGCTACTCGGACGTGCCCAACGTGCTCGAGTCAATCGGCGGACCAATCGAGTGTGCGAACTTGATCCGTACGTTCCTTTTTCCCATTATTCACCCCAACCCTATTCCTTGTCGGTTGAGAACTTAGATAGCGAGGCTTTCCGAAGAGATAAGGCACTCGATCATATATTCCATGGTATTTGTGAAGACGATTGAGGCGAAGTCAATCTGGAAAAGAAAGAAAAGTCGGGTTATTGTAACACATAAATGTAATATATAATTTAGGACGAATGTTTAATGTCGTATTTACGTAGAGTAGTTGTAAAATATAAATAATAGTATCCGTATCTGGACGTTTAATTAATAATAAGCTCGCTCCGAGTCTTTAGATCCTGTACGAAATCAGGGCGAGCGAGTCACGCGTCGTGCCTATCAGGCATCACGTAGCGCTTGCGCCGGGGCTTTGCTCCGCGGAACAACTCTCAATGTGAATAACAAAAAATAAAATTGAACATTAAATTTTAATAAAATGAAAGCAGAAACGAGATCATCACACGCTTATAATTCTAGTGGTTGTCTAAATATTTTTACTTTCTTCATTATCATACACATTTCGACAACCTCCGTTTTGTTAAATGCGCCAATTTAACTCTTATGTTTGCGTTATATTTTTGCACTAGCGGTTTTTATGCGCGCCGCCATGTTCGATATACATGTCGTAAAATGAGAAAGGTCTGTCAAACGACACGATGAATTGGAGCAAGCGCGAGGGACCGAAACACTTGATATTAAGTTTCATCTGACAGCTGATACAATGGTAACTCGTTGATATTTGAAGAAATATTATTTACGGCCTGTATACTTTACATATACTAACGATATTAAATAATTTAACGTATCTTTATTACGTACTAAACAACCATCTCGTTGACTCTAAAGTTCAAGGGTTATGGGAATAAAAATGTTCCCAAAGCCTTTGTGAACAATGCAAATACTTCGCAAACTTATTGTTTAATTCATTATTATTTACGTTATGTCGTTTTGATACTTATATTGCATTTATCTATGTCTATTTTATGCGTAATACAAAAAAATAAAAATTGATACACTAAAGGAAATGCCAGTGTTTCAATAAAAGAAAATTGTGACTAATATATCGCACAGCTCAAACCCCTTGAATGGATTGGGTTGAAATTTGGCACACAAATAGGTAAATATGTAGATGTTATGACGTAGTCATTTAATAAGAACAGATTTTTGAAAATTGAAGGTGTTCCAATTTGAATTTTGTAGACCAGTTTTAGTTCGATTTACTGAATAATTTTAATAGGAAGTCGTATACAATACAAAACAATACATCACTTTTGTTCCTGTTGTTTTTGTGTAGTATATCACCTATACGGTGCAATAATTATAAAGCGATATCAGTGTTTCCTATATTTCATAAAAATGTCAAAACTGACAGGCCACAGTGCCCATAACCGGGGCTTCTACCCTACTTGGTACTTTATAACTGTTATTAAGTTTAAAACGGAATGTAATATTTGTGAGCAATAAAAGTTTCTGGAACGAATCTTTAATTAAGAACAATGACGTTATTTCTTTATTTCATTGTTTGCAGTTGTTAAGCTTCGTACCTATATTTTGTTTCAATAAATGAAGTATAAAATTATATTAGATACCTACATACGATTCAAATGACCGTTTTATTCTTAACTTTATACTGGTGGAACTTAAGAAATAGGGAATGTTATTATACTATCTGTGGTAATGGTATAGTCTCAACTCTAACCGATTTTTGTCAGGAGCGCCCAATCTCATCATGACTAACTACGCAGGACATTTAGTAACACAAGAGTGTGCGACTCAAGTACAATCTCTTTTCTCTCACTCTCATTGTCCGATAGGATAGAAATCCGACACGAACGAGGGAGTTTAAGCGTAGGACCGACGACGGCTTATTCTACTCTCCGAGGCACGGAGAGGATTTTTTCTCAAAAACGCTATACCTATCTAAAGAACGACAGTGGGAACGTCGTTTAACTCACATATATCTTAATCTGCTCGGTCACCAATGAAGCATGGGCCCCCTACAACGAATATTCTAAACTTAATTAATACTCTATTGATTATAGCCAGTAATTTACATTAGTCAAATGTCACATGTTTAAGTAAGCTCTCCAAGTAGACGATCATAAAGTAGTCTATTTATCCTCTCAGAAACGCCTCATAAAATACAAAATTCAATCAGTACTTTACGTCATTGCCTCACAAAGATATTTTAAACTGTACTAAATTGTATACAACCTGTCATTATTTTAAACGAAACACTAAGTTAACATGCGAAATTGTTTCGCAACTAACACTGCCGTTAAAAATAGTGCTTTTGCCATTACTTAAACCCTATTTCACAATTGAACAGACAGTGGATTAACTTTAATTGTACATAGAAACATTACTGATCGTTCTGAAGACATAGGTATCTATCATAAAAGTATAAATATTGGGTTGTATTGCGATTAGTCTCTCTATATGCACGAAAGACCGAAGACGCAGAAAGTAACATCTAAACAACACAGTCATAGACATTGTTCACGGAAAAGAATTTAGGACCACTTTGTTTCGTAGGTTGTTTATTCATATTTTTATTAATATATAACTAGTTTAAGTTGATGGTAAAGTTTTAACTTGATGGGAAGGTGTAAATGAATAGGGGGGGGGGGGTTGATTAAATCGATATCCACGGGGTGCCTTGTTCATTACCCCCAAAGAATAGTGGTTTTATTTAGGAACTAGGCCTTGATTGCTTGTTTTAGGAGTAGGTTCACATCGGTATCTGTATAATGGGTGTTATTCGAGCCCGCAACCTCTTTTTTACGACCTCGATGCTTTAACCATTTAGGCTCCATTAACGGTGCTTCGGTACCGACATTCCATGTCCGTGGAAGATCTATGAGTGCACTGCTCGTGTGAAGTACGTTTGTAGCTTACTTTCTGTATTGTCGGTGTTTTGTGGTATAAATAAGGTAGTGGGTAATCCCAAGCTGTGCTAGTAGGTAGAGATGCAGGTAACCATTATAGTTTCTGCGCTAAGGTCGCCGCAGTGGTTTTTCTGAGAATCTGGTCTCGTAATAGCTTCATAAGCTATTAACTTAACCGATAAGCGTCGATTATTGCAATTGGTTCGGGTCTCGTATTCGCAACAACACGACTACAAAATAGTTTTACCAAGTCATTGTAGGTATGCACAATATGCATGCGAATTGTAATACCACTTAAAAATTTGGTCACTTTTTATGGTCTGCCAACAAGATTTTCAGTTTTGTATAATATTTTTATAGAATAAAATGAATTAAGGAACCTACCTTTACTTTAATATAGGTAGGTATCTCACACCTTTAATCATGTCCGTTATAAAATGTCACCTACATTTGTAACTGCGTAATCAATCCTTTATTGGATAATAAGTTCAATAAAAAGCATCGTAAATTGTTAATATTGGTAATAATTAAGACTATAATGTAACGATTAAGTAATTAGTTAATAATACTTGTATTAATCACCAAATAAGGATGTAAATTTGATGAGTTTGTCTGTGTGAGCAGTGGCGGTGCGCGGGGCGCACTGCATGTGGGTTAACGAGCGCGGTTGCGCCACAGACGCTGAATGCGACTGCGCGCTGCGCCATAACACCGCGTCCGTCGTGCACACTACCGATCTTGACTTGTTTTTTTAAAGCCAATATAAGTAATTCAGATAAATCCGTATCGATATTATAAATGCAAAAGTATCTTAATCTGTTATGTTTACACGCCTAAACCACTAATTAACCCCTGCAATGATTTTGCAGTAGAGGAATTTGAAGCCTGGGGCGTGTCATAGGTTGACATTTTATCGCGATACACGCGGGCAAAGACGTCGGCAAAAGTTATTTACTGCTTTATCTATATTTTGTTGTATATGCGTAGTTAATTTCTGTCCATTGAATTTTGTATTACAGCCGCCAACCATAAGACCGACTAACTAATAAACAATTTAGGATAAACATTTGTGCAACTGAAAATAACTAAAGATTCACCCTACTATTATTTTCTTTATAACTTCATATGTAACAGCAATTCGTCTCGATTGTAGAGATCAGGCACAGGGCCGACAGTTTAATTGGTTTTCGAGACACAAACAGGTGTGACTTCAGTATGACAGTGACAACATTGCTTAATCTCCGGTTTGCTTGGTCTCCGCTCTACTAAAGTCCTTTGAAATCAACTCTATCTATCAAATTTTCCTAACATAAGTCGATAAGAAAATATATTTTGCTGGACACGGTTCTTTATATGTTATTCATTTATAATATTTCGTAACTTAAATTCAAAGAGAAACCAAAAAAAATGGTGTTCTAAGGACTCTACGCCGCTGATCAATTCCTAAACCTTTGTCCTAAAAAATAGATTACCTAGTATTCATATTTTGATTATAACTTCGGTTCATATAGAGAAAATTTACGTCTGTGGTTCTAAGAAATCTTATGTGATCTTCGTTAGCGCGAATACTCGTGATATTTTTATTGCAGGTAGAAGTGTTATTATTGCGTCTGGTGGTTTAAGATATTCTATACTGTTCTGTTTACACTTCCAACAGTTGATGTTATTTACATTACGTAGTTCAAAACTCACTTGCCTACAGTACAGTAACTACGTACTTTAGGCAAGTAAGTTTTGAACTATATAAAAAAAACGGGCAAGAGTATGACGGACCATGCTCAGTGTAGGGCAGCTGTCACTACAAAGAAATGCACTACATATGAAAAAATCGATCCGAAAAAATTTTCATGGCATTTCGTCCTTTTATTAGGCGTCACCTTTGTAATTTTTTTATATTTTTTTGGTCAAACGGTTTAAAAGGTAAAGGGGGGGGGGGGACAATTTTTGCAACTTTCGGAGGGATTATTTCCGAAAATATCCACTTAATTAAAAAAAAAAAATGTGTTGCACTCGGGGACTGCCGCGGTAAAGCTATTGCATAGCATTTTTATCAATTTAAGCAATTAAAAAAAAAAAAAAATTTAAATAAGTTTCTTTTTTAATTATAAAAAAACAATGTTTTTAATTTTTATTTTCTTCAAATTTTTTTTTTTTGGGGAGCGTGTAGTTTTTTCGTTACGGAATTTCTGGATTCGGTCCCCGCGCTCAAGGCCCGCGATAGAAGCTATGCAATAGCTTAAAAAAATCCTGCTTCTGTTACATGTTTGGAGTGGGGGGCACTCTATACATGTAACAGAAGCTGGAAATTTTTATTTTTAGCCTCTTAATCATATTTATTTCTGTTATTTAACTATCGAATTAAGTTACGGTTTATATAAGACACCTGTACTCCATTTTTCATCCATATATAATGTGTAGTTTTTGTGAAACGCCTGTGACATACGGACGGACAGAACAGATGGACGGACGGACAGGACGAAACTATAAGAGTACTGTTTTTGCCATTTTGGCTACAAAACCCTAAATAACTTTTATGTTTATGTTTGAGGTACGGATGCATTTATAGATATTATACTATAGGAATATGAAAGATATGAGTTAGTTCGGTACTCTTTTCTATCGACTTATTTTTTTAAATATTTAACAATTTTAATATTCCGATTCGAAAAATTATTTTCGTGTTTAAAAGGTTCAATAAATATATTGAAGTCTAAAATATAAAAAAAACTACATTTCCTGATACCAACTTCAATATTTATTTTATTTTGTGTTGTTGTACCTATATTATTTTATCTTTTTAGTTATGTACCTTGTTTTATTTTGAAAGTTTAATATTTTATTGAAAAAAAGTTTTTATTATGTTTCACACGAACGAAGTCATAGGAGAAGGTTATTACACAATATTGATAATCTTTGTGATATACATGTCAGTGCTTTATTTTTAAAAAATGTACCTACTTCTAAAATTGATGAAGCAGATACGGACGGCCGATATCTTTAATTAACGCGGAATAAACGGCCCCAAAATAACAATGTTTGATTCTATCTCGGCGAACTATCGAACGATGTCTACAAATTGCGTCGTATTTACAACAAAAATAAGCGGACAATTAACTGTGAAGTTTCGATGGGGCGATAATGGCTATTCGCGGGTTGGAGCGAGGCTTGCTGTGAGGACCGCGGAGCGAGACCCGCGGCCCACTGAGATTCGGATCGCGATAGGCACCGACCACAATGTGACGGTTTTAATTGGACGTTTTACATAGAATTGATTCGAAGCAAACTTGAACACGTTACTGGTTCTTTAATGCAATTCAAGGCGAAGAACAGCACGACGTTGCAGTCTTGTCGTAGCCGGAGTGAGGAATTTGCGGATGTTTTTACTTTCAAGTTATAAGTTAAGGAGTGTAAACCGATTTCTACACTCGACGCGAAAGAAGGGTGATACTTGCAATAATATTATATCTGGTATTAGTACTAAGTGAAGATTTTACCGATATCTAAATTTTTGCGGAAAGTTAACCATGAAAAATAATTAACAGTAAATTAAAACAATTAGATAACAAGATTGTGATGTGACATTTAGATAATTCTTTACATGAAAATTCCTAACCCAGCTTACTGCATTATTATTAGATGATTAACATTAAATATATCTGATAATGACTAAAGCGCACTAAATAACTTTTCAATTAATAATAAATGATTGCTCGCGTTCTTCTAGATAAATCAATAATTACACAAATTGTTTTATTGCTTGTATTATCGATCTATTTCATATCAATTAGTATAGCTGGCTAGCCGTAAATGGGAGCTGGTTGCAGCGACCGCATACCAGAGCGCGTGCGTCGTACGACGCAACCTTTGACATTTAACTGAAGATGACCGCCTGCTTCATACAGCCTTTGATCTCTTATACTATTGCAATTTTATGCCAGATTATTATAACGAGTTGGATAGCAGTAAAAGTAAAATTAACGTTGCGAGTCGTAGCTGTCGGCGGGCGTAACCATAAACTCGAATGACACGCGGTTAATTGCGTTTAATGTAATTAAAGGGCTCGGCACTTAGAATATTTCTAAGTTCCGGAGATTCTCTAGTTTCGAGAGAGTTAATATTTCTTAGCATTTATTGATTAATGCACGCAAGCCTTACGTTATATGCGGCGCACAGATTAGCAACAGTCCAAAGAAGCACATGTTTTATTGACGCAATATTTTTGCAATTCAATTACAACGGCGCTAATTAATGCTCGAAATCTAGTTGAAATAATTAATTCGGTAGTTAATAAGCGCATTGATACTATGTTGTAGTATAGAACTGTTTATAAATGCCAATATAGGTCGATTGCGGTTTACATACTGATTTATGGTATCTGGGAGACGGTGGCTACGCAAGGATGCACAATCTAGTCGTGACATTAATGGCAGAGATTACTTGCTTACGCGCAACTGGAGTGCGTCGAATTCTGACGTAAAATATGGTTGTATTTATATCGGATAGTGGTAACCAGAGTTCCCACGCGCGCGAACACAGAGTCTACGTCGACGCCGTCTCTAAAATGATTGGAACATTGGACACATGCAAATGTTGTTAAGATAAGTAGATCTCACGGATTTTGTATACTTACATTAATGTGGTTACATTCTCTATTTATATAAATATTGAGTGAAGCGATGTTACAATGGTTACCCCAGCGTTCAACACTTATTTCTTCACTGTTCAAAATGTTGTGTGATCAACAATTTGTTGAATTTATAAAGAACTTAATTATTTTATTTATTTATTTATTTAAAACTTTATGCCAGTCTACCTAAGGGTGATGTAGAAATGGAGTGTGTAGGTGCAGTAACCTAATTGTAAAATAAGAACTTCCTTATTATTCTTACATAATACACAAATAAAAATAGCTAGATAGAGAATATAAAATAAATACTAAAATCCAATATAACTATACAATAGTATACATACTTACAAAAATACATACATACATATGTGACACAGTAATTAATAATTCACTTGCGTGGAAGTGTCTAGTTACAAATAAGAAGATATTTAATTCCACAGGATGTCACTAAAATCATTCCAAGAGAAAACGGTATTAGATTTCTTATAATAATAAAATTTCTTTATTGTCATATTCGAATACAATAAAAGATAACCTAATATTCTTTACTTTCTATTGAATAATCTAGGTAACAAGTAAGTTTTTTTTTGATTCTTAGGTCGTTAAATATAATGAATTAGTCGATTGGATTCTGCATTTCAATGAGCGGGTGTGCCGACCTGTAACTCAGGTTTGTCTCGATTAGGAACCGAAATTATACGGTGATGACCGTTTTGTCCTGCACAACAGCTAAAGTAACAAGGCTAATTGGATAAATCATTAGTCGGGATTACGTAATATAGTTGATTTCGTGTATTTCATTCACGATTCCATTTTGCTCATCAATTTTAGGTCGTTAAAACATAACATTATATTACTGCGTGTCCGTCCTGTATAATTCGATAAATCGTTTAAGTTTTAGTGTTCTGGATCCAAATTACGGCAGCGAAACACTTACAGTGTCCAGTCAACCAATCAGACTGACTTTTGATAAGATACGATAAATAAATGAATTCTTTATTTGTTTTATGTGCAGCAATTATACCTTTTTTAATTGTAGCTTTTACATAAGTTTTAGAATTGAGTGTTATAGATATAATTAAAAATAAACCATAGACACTTGTTAAGATAAATATTAAAGAGATATATTTATGAAAAATATTAAGCTTTAAGCATGTACCTAGGCTTTATATTTTTCTTAAACAGCTACTTAAGCCAAGCCAAGGGCTTAAAGATACCAGTAATGATTAAGACAAAACAAACAAAGTTATGCGAAGGGACCTACTGCATGGGAGACAATAACGTGTGGAATAAGCGTCAATCACGATTTCGTTTCGAAATAAGCCATGATTGGCCTACATCACAGGTGCACTCACAAAAAAGAGAAACTGCAGTATTGCGGCGTACGAAAGAAAATCTTATTATCGACATAAGGGGCGATATTCGAGACGGCCGTCTGCTCCAGTTACAGAAAACGCTCCCTCCGATTTGGATCCGGTTCGATCTGGTTTCGTGCGAACCTACCTTCACTCTCTTATGGTGTTTTAATCACTGTTATTTATGGAGTACCTTACACACAATACGAAACTCAAATCGATATTGCCGGGTAAATAAAACCATGCAACCACATCCGTTTAATTTAAGCTTCCTTTTAGCAGATCACTCTGGTTTTTTGTATTAAGACAGTGATATTCTGAATTAAATCAAATCTGAATTCACACAGTAAAACAGTCAGTTTAAAAGTTCTTATTTTGCGTTTTAATAGCGGCAACTACAGTCATTATAATTTATGTTGTCAGTTATAAAGTTTTGCAAACAATGTTAGCTTTTAATGAAGTAGCTAGACATCACATTTTCATTCAAGCGTTATAATAGAATAGAAAAAAATGAATCTGTTAACAAGGTACAATCATTATAAATAAATAAATTTACAAAAATACTTTTATTTCATGCCCAGATGGATCAATGCATAACAAAAAACCGCTTTGTAATTTAACTTTAGGCTGACATGTAATGGTTTTGACGTGACAAAAATGCGTACAAAAAGTTTTCATACTGTTGATACGTGATTCTCTTTGGTAGAGAAAATAGCTGAAGATTGACTAATTGGTAGTTAGCATGCACGTTCGATGTGCAAAGCGTGTTAGTATAATACGGAGGCAAATTGGCATTTAACTTTAGAGTGGCAGGTCAATAAGTTGTTGGAAAACGAAAGTAGCATCTGGCGTACTATTGCTTTGTTATTTTTATCGGATAGTTTTACCAATATTAAATTACTCAGCCAGGCTTGGATGTCACGGTTTACATTAATACTTTTTGCTCTTCATTGCGTATTTCATGCTCAACATTTTTTTAAACTTTAAGAAAAGGTTCAGTCTTAACACGCAATGCAGTTAGTACAAGAAAGTCTTGCCTTACTACGGAGCCGGATATCAATTGGATTTCTATTTTTGGTAGTTTCTTGCTAATTTGCTTGCGTGTGTGAACAGTAGAGTGTTGGTTGTGGTTGAGACTCAGGACTACAGCAAACACTATACATCTAGCAGCTTTGATTAGCGATTTTACGGGTGCATTGCGTTTTCAAGTCTTTTTAAACTCCGGAATCTCGTGCTTCGATGTTAGCGTCATCACGTCTAGCACGATATCAAAGTGTACACAAAAGCTCAAAACTTACTTGACCGTTGCAATTTATTGTACCTATTAAGACAGAGAACTAAAGCGCCTTTAATTATTACATATTAGGTACTGTACGTATGTAAAAGATTACTCAATTAATATTATATTGTTAAGAATATGTCATTTGACAATATCTACTTATTCTAATTAATATCGCAAGTCATCAGTCGCTGCTGGACATAGGCCTCTCCAATTGTACCTTTTTAATTCCAAAACAAAAAAAAGTTATGTTTATGATAATGAATAGCAGACAAGCTCGTGGAGTGCTTCATAATTGTACATAGCACAGTGCACTATAAAATTAGATAAATAAATTATAGCAAAAACTAGGTTGTAGAATGTAGAGAAAAATAATGTTCACTTAATATGCAGCATGCAATAAGTCATTCCGGATTTTGTTATTATAAAATAACTGAGAGCAAAAGTCAATGTAATTATTCGTTCACGTATTGATCTCCGTATAAATAAACGGGTTGTTGCAACTTGTAAGTCGCCATTCGGGAAGTAAAATTATAGCATGCATAAACACTAATGTTTATATGAACCTACGTAAAAACAATTATATTATCTAGAGTATGGGTATTACTATGGACAATTACGAAAATATATTTGTACATGGGGCTTCCCAGGTATTGTAAAGGGCTTCATTATTTGTCGCGATGTAATTGGTGAGTATACTTCCTTATGACGAAGCGGAAAATACGTATAATCCAGCAACCAACCAAAATAGTTCTATAGCGAATAATTTAGTCAGTTACCATATAAGCAAAGTCAATTTATCTCAAAGCAAATTAGGTATCTAAACGATTTCTGCTAGTTATATTAAATTAAATATAATGAAACCGTGAAACGTTATAATTTATTTAATTTAATCAACGTAAACATGCAGTTTCTTTTTCGTTCTCAATAAACATTGTATCAAAAATAGCGCGATTGTAAGACTTCCATGCTTTTAAATAAATTAATGTCTATGTTGCATGCATTTTATAACTTACGATTATATTAATACATTTAGATTAAACCCACGCTCGGAAATATTTAAATTTAATGTTGTTTGATTTAATATAAATCAACATATTTATGTAGAACGATCTTTTTGGTAGGTATTTCATTTTAATCACCAATTATATATTTATAATATTGTTAGTTTAGATTTTCTTTTTTGTTGAACTTGACCTATTGTCAGATATATTTTTCCAATGGTATGAAATCATCACTTGATATCAGAGAAAATCATTAGGTGACATCAGAATAGTAATAAAGTTTTGGCTCACAGTAGGACGTCGTACGACAATATGCACGAGGCTATGGGATAGATTTCTGCAAGGGATAGCACTTTATGTGACCCACCAGTAGTTGTTTCGAGACTGAACTGGACTATGTGGTCATGATTTATAATATCCGTGGCTAGTACTCGTAAGTATGGGTTTACCTCATAGCGGGAGTGACTGTACAAACAAGAAACAAGAAAAAAATATCCATATACTGAATGCAACCCATGATATAGATAAGTTATGTTAAATTAGCTTGTAATTAGCAACAGATTGTTATACATTGTTTGTTATTAATAAGAAAATTAGTCTGTAAGCTTTCGTTAAAACATAATAAAACAACATTTCTGCTGAAATATATGCCGTCGGATACACTACCTATATTACCACCTTCATCTATAATTAAAAGTATCACTTTTCCCTAGAGAAACATTTTCTTATCTTCTTACAGACAGATACATATTATAAACATAAAATTGCAATGCACTTAATATGGTCTCGGTGTGCAATTACTATCATGTAGTAACTCACACCAGGCCCAGTGATATGTTTAGCACGAATCTTAATGAAGCTCATCTGTATAACTGTAATCGAACGAGGCGAGTTCGCTATTCGAACCGAAAACAGCTCAGAAATCATGTTCCAAGTATTACCAATAGCATAACATATGCAACCCAATCAATCGATAATAATCAATCATATATAAACGATTTTTATGCATGCCAATCGATTTAAAAAATATGTGTTTGCAATTCGATTATAAGAAACACGGAAGCGATGCATCTCTTTATGTTTGATGAAGCAATAGTTTTACCATGAAGACTTGTTTATCAAGCAAAGATGGTAAGAACCTAGGGACATTGCCCACTATTACTCTTTTGTTACGTTTTGATTTAAAGTGAAATTCACAAGTAAAAGCTTAGTACCTATTTAGAAAGACCAATAATACATTATCAATTTCAATTTAATACTGCTACTATTAATTTTAATAGTAGGTACCTATTCTAACCTAAATGTTAGTAACACGAGACCACAGATCGCTTTCCACGGTGCAAATGACTTCAGGTTAATAATTTTCAAATCGTGATCTCACATCAATTTATTTCACCATTAATAGTTTGTCCTTATTTATAGGTATTATCACGTCTATCGGTCGGAGCAGTTTCGCAACGTTGCAGTTTAACATCATTTGCATATTCCACGGCGGTGTCGATGTGGACCCGTGTTGTACATTGAGCGAACCACAAGTAATTACAATTCACAGGCTCTATGTATTTCGTTGTGAACTACTTTTCGATGTTCTGGTTATAGGGTATTTACGTAATAGTTTTTTATTAATATAAAGCCCGTCTTGGTACATAAGAGAATAAGAAACGTTTTCGTATCTTTATTGAGTAGGTAATTACGACTAAATTTTGATAAAATTAGGTATGTCCACTCAGTATCATGGCAAATACTTACCCTTGAATATGACCACACCTTTCTGTTACACCCTGTATTTTGAACTTGTGGCTTTTGTACCAGTTCTTTCTTTACTTCCTTAATTGCTGGATCGACGAGTTTAAACCTTTCATATCTCTATTATTTCTAGTATCTGCACTTTTACAGCAAGAAATATAATATTTAACCAGTAAAGTCTGACTATCACCATATATCTACGAGTCGTTATATAAATAACGTGATTAATAGCTATATATTTTATTTCGATACTAATCTCTAATTAATATGTTTGGCTAATATTTGAATCCCAAGCGAGAGTAATTAATAGTTTATAGATATTAGCATATCCATTTGCTAGTTGATTGCAAATTAACGTATTCTACAACGAGCGTTGGTGGTTTTGTTTACGTGATGACAACAGGTGACGCTGTGAGGCGCGACGCAGTCTTGTTTCACGGATGTCAGGATGATCCAGATTCACATAGAATCCTTTCACCAATCGCAGCCTTGAGTACGCCGTGTCCCAGGACTGACCATTACCGACGCACCGTTGTTAATGTCCTATCGATTAACATAGATCGGTACTAAAAGATTTAGTGCGCGACTACCAACGTTTATAGACTACTATTGTGTTTGAATCGCATTTACGATATGTTCAGCTGTTAGTGAATTGGGTTAGCAAATGTTAGGCCGGTCCCAGGCCATCCGATGACGAAAAATACCGGACGTGTCCGCCAATTAAGCGAGCTACGAAGACAAGAAGCTTGGCCACGACGAGACAGGGACGTGACGCGCTCTTTGGTAATTGAACTCAATGAACAAAATGTGGCTATTTTCCTTATTAACGGAGCTATTAATTGGTTTGCAATTTTCCTTTTTTATATCGTCAGAACTAAATTAAGCTCGGTATAATACTTTGCAAGGGAATGAGAATTTAACTATTTAGAATTAAAACGTAATTAAATGTATAGATAAATATTAGATTATCTGAAGCAAACCTGTTTCTAACACTAATAGTTTTTTTATTATGTTATATTTAAAGGTCTATAATAAATGTCAAAATGATAAATATCTCAAGTGTTTAAATGCTTGATTTATGTGGCATGTTTTAAAAGGTATTCTTTTCTACAATTTTACATGATTTCAACGTTTAAGGCTTTTATTACAGTCAAGTGGATATTTTAAATAAACCACCTATGTACTTATGTTACATTCTTAAAATATCACTTCCATAAGTACCTATATATTTTAATTACGCTCCTTTTTACTCAGATACGAGTACATTCTTGCAAGTTTTTTGAGCCATCTTCATTTTAATTTGGTTTATAATGGTATGTCAATTGTTATTCGCCCGTGATACTTTACAAAGGCACTTTCATATTAAATATAACCAAATTGCATTGGTAAGAAAAAGCATGCACCCACAGTGGTAAGCAAAACCTGAATTGTACTTTTAATTGAAGGGTTCATACCTTGCTGCTGGTTATCAAGGTAATTGCGGCAGGTTTTAAGTGAAAATTTATTTTATTAAATATTCTTTCTTTATAGTGCTCCACATATTGACATTTCGGTTAAGAATGTTGAACTCGTATTGAATAATTCATTACATTAAGTCGAAATGCAAAAAGATTCCAGTAATAAATATTTTAAATAAACTGAACTTTACAATGCCAGTTTTTTATAATTTTCGAGTTTAAAATGGTGCAGCAGAGCGATATCGTGTTCCGCTTTGTCGCCAAATTCATAAAATTTGATTTGTAACGGTAGTTGCGACAAATTAATTCGTTATTATTTATAGATACGTTTTGTTTGAGGGCCTTTTTGAGAACCTTGAGGTCCTCTGTGTTCCTCCTGTCTCTTATCGACAAATTGTTTGGATTTTTTCATATTTCCTGTTTACCTAGAAACTTTAAAATAGCCACAGAATATAACTTTCAAATTTAATTTACAATGAATTATGAAAATCCCTTTCCGTATTTCGTCGTAAAATATCTGAGCCTTTTTAGGGTTCCGTCCGTCTGTCTCTTCCCAGGTTAGCTCAGAAACCCTTAGTTATAAAAAGCTGTAATACGGTATGGATATTATGCATATTAGTTGCATCGACAAAGTGTCAAATTAAAATTTTTGTAAAAGTAGAGTTGTGATTTTTCTTTGCGCCCATTCCATCACAAGGATGTCGTTAAATAGGTCTTTTAAAAATACTCAGGGGTTGCGAAAACCATAAGTAATGCTAGTACTCAGTTTTTTTCATACTCCCAATAACAACCATTTATAAAAATAAAATAATAATGAAATAAAAAGGAAAATTATCACAGCTAAGTAGACTATATAAGCTTACGAGTAATAGCCGACCAAGTGAGATGTACCAAACAACATTTTTTTTAAAATTCCTTTAACAATTAGTATGAAACAAAAACAATAGAAAACCTATTTCTTAGTCCGCATTATAGTGATGAGCAACTACGGGAACCTTAAATGAGCGTGGCCCGACATGCACTTGGCCAGGTTTTTTAATCCCACTGTGTATATATTTTTCAGATGAGCCATTATAATTAAAAAATCAATGCACAATGGTATTCAATAACATCCCATACTCGGATCATTTATTAAGAAAAGCTTTCCTGTCAGAGATAAGATAAATATGCCACAATAAAGAATGTAACCCACAGCGCTATGTTGTAAATAATTTGAGAGAATACATTATGATCGAACACGGAACAATTTCTCATAATGTACACTCTCACTTAACTAGCTGTGTGGTGCTGGGCCGGATCAACGCGTACCCACATCGAGCACCGCCGCAGTTCTGTGTACCTACTGGCGAAAATATTTGTTAGTCGAAACGACACACTACACAAGTAATGACTAGATTTATTAGAACACAACGTAGATTTATTATAGCACCTTCACTTTTGGGCTCAGAACGATTTATAGTAATTTTCTGATAAGCCCAAATAGGACTTTACTTTAACTAAATACAATATAATGTTGATCATAGAAATTAAAAACAGACGAATTGAGAAAAAATCTTTAAAATATACCAGTCGCAATACAGCGTAGAAATGTTAGAAAAAACCAACCGCTAATTCTTAGCTTACGTTACCAATTAATATTACTTTGAATATCTTTTAGATGCGTTCAAGACAGGCATTAATGTATGCAAGAGTTTCACCACTTTGATAGCCAGCTGAGAAAAAAACAAAACAAATTATAATGGACTTCGCAACATTTTTTCGTTGTTTTGAAAAAGTGTGCGCTGTAGGCGCACTAGGTATGTAACAGATTTTTGTATTGATTTTCCCCACATATCTAGCAAAAACATGTTGTAAGAGCTACTATAAAATAATCCCCTCAAAGTTCTAGTACCTAACTAGTTAGTTCCCTTTATTCAAAGGCTTATATAATATTAACAGTCAAATGGAGCATTGAATCACTTAATCATTAGTTATGAATGGTATAAAGATTCTTGAGGTAATTTTAAACAAATAAATAATCACCGTAAATACTTCAATATACAAAAATTAGAATCACAAATGTGCGCTAATATTTACGACATGTGCGAGTCATAATTCAGTCGAAAGCGGGAAGTTTATCCGTATTATTTATGCGACTGGATTGACACCTGCAACCCGACGCGATGGCGGACGATTCACGCCGATCCTGCGTCGGTTGTTACACTGATGCACATTTGTGATAAATTAGATACGCCACACTCGAGAACCAATCTAGACGCGGCGTGCAATCAGTTTTGCGAAATGCTCGTTTCCTTGTAAATTGTTGATGAATAAAGACGGCAATTGACCAGAAATTTTATTGACGAATATTTGAGATGGATAAGATTTGTTGAGCATCTGTTCCCGGCTCAGTTTGGTGAATTAATAATTTTGTAACTAATATGTTACAAAATTATTAATTCACCACGTCCATCATCATCACCACATCATCCAACATGTTGAAAGCTCATGTCAATTACCAGCTTTAGGCGCTATGAATACTGGCTAGTCATGTTTGTGTTGATGTAGGTGTTTACGTCGATAAACCCTTTTCTCGGTCTCATAATATTATCAACTTCAATAACATAAGTATGTAATAAATTACTGCTATAAATCACGTTTGAATTACAGCAAGCTTTTCAGGATTATCTAAACGATGTCGACAAGGAGGTAATATATTAAATAAAGTCAAAATAAAGCTGTGTAGAAATACAGATCAGTACTGTAAATTAATTTCTTTAACTTGTTGCAACTTATTGCCGTGAGCCGAACTGGTATTGAATCAAAGATTGCTTATTGATATAGTCAGTTGAGATTCGTATCATTTAATTACAAAAACCGATAAGTAACAAGTGTTCCAATCAAAATTATTCATATTTTTATTACAATTACTGTGTATATATTGTAGTACTCGTACATTGGAAACATAACATATATTGGTAGCAAATACAAAGCCATATTTCATTTAAATTCGATAGTTTATGAGCCAAATAAATATTAATAACTGGACTTAGATTGATAAGACACGGTACGACCCAGATGATAGAAGGAATAATAATTATTTGAATAACATGAAATTGCTACAAATTGTTAATAGCCTATCCAATTTGTAAGGTTTATGTATATGTTTAGGTTATGCAAAAACATTTGTACTATTTCAGTTATATTTTTTTTTAAAGACGATTTATAAACTTTTTTACTAATTAATGATGTATTGTAATTTATTATTACTTATATTAAAATCATTATTATATTGAGTCTATTCTTTTTAAAAAACAACGATTAAAATAGCCTAAAGCAATTGGCAAATTTGACTGCAAGCGAAATTTCACTTATGATTAATTTGCCACAATAATGACAAAGATTGAGCGTCGTAAGTTGAACGCTCTCTATTTAAATGCATACCTCAATGGTTAGATCGGGTGATTATCTTGTAAGATTTCTTGTTAGTTAATTCAATGTGACACTTGATTCCGTTCGGTGGTTAATAGTAGGTAGAACAAATTACAAAAAATATGATTCCACAAATGAGTGACTAACTCCTGTCATGTTAACGAGTAGTTAATTTTAAACTACTTGAAATTAATACGCTTTTGCAATGAAGTAAGATTTAATACTGAACTTTTTTGGACGAGTTCGCATGGGTGGCCATTCTATTCACTAAGAAAGAGTTAACCAATTGATAACCCATTTTTAAACTTGAGAATGCCACTGAATTTTACTATTATTATTTTTAAATTCGAAGTTACGCTGATGATTCATAAGGAATTAACAATGCTAGACATTTCAAAGAACTTATTTGTTCAGTCAGTAAAGTCCCTATTGATAAAATGTTTTTTTAACGAATATTGACAAAAATAGACTTCAGTTCAAGGAAATCGAACAAAAAATAAAGTATCAAACTAGATTTGACAGTTTTTTTATAACATAGGTATTATAGTTACGTAGTCTTATGGAGCTGGCAATAAAAAGCTTTGTTTTGACTAGTGCACCTAGATCTTTTCAGCTTTATTATTGTAAAATCTTGGCTTTGGCTTGTTTAAACGCTAATATAATCTAAGAAGACTCAGTGTGCAGTAAGTTGTTTGAAGCATAAGGGGCAATTAAAATGTTACTTTTCAACCTACTTCAAAATAGGACGTTCTTAATTTGACTGTGAATCAATAACAACAATAAATCAATAAACAATTTAAAATTGGTGACAAATAAAACATAAAAAACTACTATTCCATGGCACCAAATTCAAAATGTTTATTTATTTTTTGCTGTACTATTTTGCTTTTTAGTAACCTTGTTTTTATTTTGGGTAATTTTGGTTTTGGTAATTTTTTATATCGTGATGCTATGGAACAAAACCGCGTACAAAATCTAGTACAGAATCCGAATTAACCACTTATTATCAAGCGGTATTGTTTTGTAATTGGTATGTTTCAGCATTAAGAAAGTATTTAAACTAACTAGCAATAAACCTATATACACGTGTATGTATACTTTTCCACTGTTCAAATATCAACAAGGACGTCAGAGGAAAATGAAATCAAAGAGTCATCAAAGCGAATTTTAATGGAACTTTCACTGACATTTCATTTTGTACTCTGACAAGCTCGTAGATATATATAACTACGTCATTTTCCATTGAAAGCAATACAAATACATATACAAATAAATTGAAGTCATACATGTCGCATCATCGTTAATAGAAAAAGCTTGAAGCAATGTTAATGGCTACATCTGTGTCTTTGAATGTTTGTTGGGGTGTCATCGGTTTTGATAACTTAAGCCGTGGTAAATTGTGTTGTTCGGGATCAATTCCCTCACTCGACAGAACTTTGTAAGATCTACAAACGTTAGTGTCGATGCTATTTTTATAAAAACGACGAGATCTTTCATAGGCTCTTATTGGCTTATTATCATGTTTTTTTTCTACAATGTATTAATAAAGTTATTGTATTACTTATTGATAATGTCTTCATTGTTAACAGTTGCGTTCGCCTAACTTTCTATGCCCATTACAATAGCCTAACTATGTATATTAGCGGAAAATTGAGTAGCAACGTCCAAGTACTTTAGTAAGTCGTGAGTAACCTCTTGCTAAAGTGTTGTTCACAGACAAATTGGTTCAACAAGATGTGATATAAAGCGTGCAGCTGATCAACTGACCTCGACCGGAGTGATGCGAGAAATTGAAATCATGACCCACTTAACCCATTAAAGTCAACAGGCCATTAGATCGAGCTCATCAATATCGTCTAATTAAATTAAATATGTACTAATCTAAGTCTACAACGTATCCTCCTGTGTAAGATACTTGCTGGAGATATGTTCAAGTTTGACAGTATCTCGCTGCGTCACCGAAGCAATGATAAATACTTTGTGGATTCCCATATGTTTTTTAAAGTCAACTAGGAAATGATACAGGTCTATCTAATCGCAGGGCCAATGCAAACATACAGATCACGGACGCAAAGTACATCGAGACACGGAATATAGATTTGTAGATTACACAAAGTGATATCCCCTGCAGGAACCGAATCTGAAACCTCTTGCACAAGTCGTAGGTACACCTAGGCACTCACTTCCATTGCGCTACCATAAGTTATGAAATTATTATCTTATATTGTTGTCGACTACATTGCGTCAATATTAATTTACCAAACTGCAAACAATTGTATTTTAGTCATTTTCCATCAAAATTAGTTCTTAAGCGACTATTATAGATAGTTTACGACAATTTAATGAGTTTTGTTAATTAAACACTAAGTCATATTATTACGACTAGAAACTTTATAGCTGTCAGTTTACTCATTTTCAATGATTACTTCTAAAATTAACGTACGAAGTATTTACACTTTCGCATATTAAATGAGTCTTGTAACCAACACTTAATTTAAAAAACATAAAGTATATTGTCTCTTGTCTATATATAAATCACATAAAACAAACTGAGTGGCAGAAACTACTAGATGTATGACATTTGCAAGTTCCGTGCATTGATGCCATAAGCAAAGAAAGGATTATTGAAAACTCAATACAATATATATAATAATTTATAAAAGTTGCAGACTTCTGCTTAAGTATACACTAATACATACGGGTAGAATTATAGGGTGTAGCTCATTGAATCTTAAATGTTTTAATTTAAATCTAAAACTTATTCGAACATTGGATAAGTCTCTTACCATTTTTCACAAATAGTGGTGTCTGCCGTTAATAGAAACTTGTTTTTGTATCACAAATCTTATTAATATTTTAATGGGATTTTAAACTAATTTATTTATATAACTAGTTTTTTAATGATAAAGAACGATGCGGTAGTTTTTCATATAGCATCTGGTATTGATTATTTTTACTACATACTATATTGTTATAGATTAAAAAGAATTGACCTACATTCACACGACCATGGCTTTTCCTGCCTTATTATAAAAAAGATTCGAATTGACGTTGATTCAGTGGCGTGTAACTTATTAAAGAGGCTTTTAGAATTGATTGCTTTTACTTCTCAAGTATCCGCAGTTATTTTTAGATTTGTATGCGTGTAGTCGGCCTTATTGTTTCGGCAGTATTATATCCTTCCGTCGGTTAGTTATCTTTAGCATTAAAACTATAATTTCAATAAATTTATACCCTCGGTTTAGACACAAATAAATTAATTAAGCTTTAAATAATAATAATAATATCGTCTGTGGCGGCTAGCATTTAGTGAGTGGCGAAACACCGCCTGCCCATTTGTCCGTGTGTTTTTACCATGTGTTGCAAGTCAGGCGCCATATTCCTTTAATAGTACCAGGGTTCTTAGTCACTATCTTTATTTCGTTGTCGTGAAAAGCCCGTGTGAACTGGCGGATGCGTGGTTCGCTCAATTATGTCCACCGCGAATGCCCAGTAGAAATCTGCGCTTAGAAATGCATCAACGCGCAAGGGCTTTTCAGGACAACGAAATAAACATTCCACAAACACATCATCTGAATAACCCACTTTTAATTATCACTTTTTGACAATAGTTTTTACACTAACTGGGGATTGTTGGGTACATTTCCAGCGAGTGTACTCAGCGATAATCGCCGGTTTGTGCTACATAGCCTTTAGATTAAAGTGTCTAACGGGCCTCTACATGTTGGCTTCGGCTCCACGCACACCTACCAAATGCCCGGGACTCCAGGGTCCCGTGATTTGAAAACGACATACATAATAATAAAAAATCTTTATTCACTTAGGAAGCAAAATTGTGAAAAGTCGATTCTACATTTATATGTAATGCCTGTTCGCAAATAAATATTAGCATGACGTGCAAACGGCCTTTTAAATGATCTCACTTCACAGATACAGTCCTCCTCTCTCTGAGAGAGCGTATACGTTGTAAATACGGGTAGTTTGGATTTATGAACTTAAATAAATCAAAACTATTTACTCAATTGCCGACGAGTACACTATCACATGTTTAAAAAAAAATAAGTCTAAAAAAAATACCTAATAAAGGGTTTTGAAAAGAATAAATGACCGTTTTTAAACAAAAAAACTCTTCTGTTATTATTTATTCGTATATGTAATAAGAAATTAATATAAATAATATAATTACACATGAATTTTAAGAACTTGATCTTTTCCAATACAACCTACGTAAAAACCTACAACTGAAAAGAGTCTTAATTTAAAAACGGTAAAACTTTTCAAAAAAGGAACTATCAGACCGGATTTTTTATTAATCGTTGTAAATTGTACATGATAAAGCGCTCATGTCTTTACAAACAAGAAGATGTCGCGCGCACGCTTTTTATCGATCACGTACTTAATGTTTTATTTTCATCTCATCGCTTACGCTTTAGTACGAAATATCTCTATTAAAATTATTATTATAGCGTTTTTTTATTTCCCAAGCTTTTTCATGTCAGAAGAAAGCTTTTAACTTTTTTTTATTTTCTAATCATCTTTTGAAGACTCAATTGAACTTATAATTGGATACACAAAGCATATTTTATAGGCTAGTGAATGTAATTAGTCATTTAATGTTTACGGCGATTGCAAGTATAACTGCAACATAAAATTATGTTCCGGGTTGCCACAAAAGGGTTTTTATTTTGAATCATATAATTTAATTACTCTTGTTAATGACCAGTCGTGTTTATTTCGTAGACTGTGATGCTAGTACATTGAAATACTAGATAACGTTTCATGAGTAATTTTATAATAAGTTTTACCTTAATGTAAAAATACTCACTACTCTGGACAGGATTTTTTACAAACGTGACCAATAAACTGTGGGTCATTAATTCAGAAAGGTTTTTTCTTATCAGACTAGTAAGTTTTGAAATATGTGCACTTCTTTTCAAAAGCAATAAACAACTTCGTTTCATTAGAAACTATAATAACAAATTTCATATAATTTCAAATACAACATATTGTATACAGAATGACATTACATTTATCAATTGAGAAGTTTCAATGAATGAACAAAATTTAAACTCACGTATAGGTCCCACGTGGCGGCCATGCTCTTTCTAGTACGACATATAACGTGATACTACAGCGTTCAGCGGTCACATTGATAGCCAAACAAAAAAACTTGAACAGGATTTCTAGCATAATCCGAGACGTGATTAATGCGGAAAATGTCAATGACAAAAGGAGACGTAGGCCTTTGGTAAACACGCGCAAAAAGTTGTATTGTAGTATCGGCCGTACCTCGTAGTATACAGTGTGACGCCGGGCGCTTGATAAATATCGACCTGATTGAAATATTTTCAATAACTATAATCAGTAAAATCTAAATTTTTCGCAAAGTAAGAAAACTTGTCTCCAAGAACTTTTACTTTAAAATTCTGTTCATAATAGTATAAAAAGTGTACTAGACATCTTACACATACATTAAATAGCGCATAATTTTCCAATCAAATTGTGCAACGCGCAGCGTTGATGTCTTTTGTATGTAAACATCATAAAACAGTAATTTGTTCAGAAAGTCATGTGTTTCTTTTATGTTTGTATCTCGCTAGAGAGGCATTTGTGTGGATATACAGTAGAAGTTTTAGTTGAACTATTACATTGCTTATGTGTTTTAAAAACATTAACAAAGATTTTGATTCAGAGTATAAGTATAAATCTATCGCTGCTCTAGATAGATAAAATTAAAATGATACCTGGAAACGCGCTCAGGCTGAAGGTAGTTCCGTATCTGTTGACGTCCGGCAAACCTTCGACATTTCCGAACAAACACAGTTGAATCACCCGCTCGGGACACGAGGTGGGCCGCGGCCGGCGGGTCGTGGAGGCTGTGGGCGCGCAGCGAGCGGGGCGCGGGGAAAGGGGGGAGGGGGGCAGCGTGCGAACATATACCCGCGAGGTCGGTGTCTTTTTACTCGCATTACCTCTTGACATTCGAACTTAATGGAGTTGCCTTATTGAAATTTAAGCAGAACGACTACCGACGTAATGGAATAAAATTAGGTTATCGTAACGAGAAAACGGTCTTCGAGTGGCCATCTTTAAGCTCTCGGCGGCCCAATAGGAATTCGAAACATTTAGCAGATGACGCACGCTTCAGAAAGCTACTCGTCTCGCTCGCGGCGCGGCCGCGGCACGCTTGCAGGAAAAGAATAGATATAGGAACGCGCTCCTATCGGCGAATAGTCATTGTTCTTGGCCGTAATGGAACAAAATAAAGACAGAACAGCGGTTTTCGTGACTGCGAGACGAAACGATCGATGTTGACGGGGGCGAGCGAGAAAGAAAATAAGGTTTTTAGGGTCGATGGCCGAGCGAAGGAACTTAAAATTGGATTTTCTTAAGAAATATGCTTCATTTAGGACACGTCTATCATAATCTTCAATGTTGTGTCAAGCCTCTGTGATTATTGATGTTCACAAATGATTATACTTAGTTGTTATCTACGAAAAATGTGGTTCATTATATTTTCTAACTAGAATCTTTTAAGATATAATTTGATTTAAGTTTAAATGTCAATGGAATTTGACATAAACATAATGTCATTTCCAGAAAAAAGGTTTGTTTTTGAATGGCCTTGTCATGAATGGTTTTCTAGCGATGAGATAACAAGGTGAGTCAGTAAGTCCACATGCGTCCCGAGGGCAGTGAAGGCACGTAACATGCGAGTAGCGGGACCGGGGCTGTGTTCCCCCTCTTTCTTAGTAGGTAGGGGGGAGGGGAAGCGCCCCGCGAACCGCGCGCCGCACACGGACCGTTACGCCGGCGTCCTTGGCTGAGTTCTTTCTTGCGCGGGCGCAGCAGGTCGGTCTGAACTCGTTCCGCGCTGGCGGTACCACTGTGCACGTGTGCTTCCCTGTGTTGGTAAACCAACTATGTGTGCACTATTGCGGCCGTGTGTGAGTGCATTAGATTAGTCCTAACGGATATTACGGAATTTTGTAAGATAAATACTTCAAATATGAAGTAGCTAGAAATATTAACGTACACTTTGTAGGAACGAGTTATTTTTACTAGTAACATAAAGTTATTAGTATTCGAGTACGATACTACTTACATAAACATCCACAGCTGCTTGACGCCTGCATGTCTAATATGAACTTTATTAGATGCAGACAATTTATGAGTAAATTTGTTAGTGTTTTAAAAACTAAACAAACATACTTTATTGGATCCTCAACTTTGGATACTGAAGAGTTTTGCTGTTTACCATCATCAGACCTTCGTTTTCAAATATATGGGACTTCTCAAAACGAATGATATGACCGCAAAGTCCAAGGTTTTACTAGTAACTAGTGAACTACCACTACCCATATCAAATCAACATTTTGACATAAAAGCATCGCATACTTAACACTTACAAATGGTTGAAAATAAACTGTAAATTTGTCGTAAATTTCGATAATTACGATTGCACAAAGCAAGTTAATTTTAAAACAGAAGGAACAATTAAGACGTGATCCGCGTGACCCTTGTCCTACCTATTGTAGAGATTACGATCTGTTTTTATCACGTCACTAATGACATTTATCAATAAATTGCATTGTGCGCTTACGCAACACGCTTTGTTACAACGTTGTATCATGTATTTGGTACACTCCGCGACACAATTAGTATACACGACCTAGATTGTACCGCACAGCCTTTAGATACAAGATGAATAGAGATTCAAAGAGTAACAATAGTACAGTCATAATGGATTTCGATATTGGAAATATATTTTTTTAAGTTACATTGTTATCTTCACAGGCTGATACGTTTGTATTCACAAACACCGTTTTCTACATACAAAAAGGCAAACATGTACAGCTACGTAATAGATGTTGAACGGTAACAAATGCATTTTTTGCTATTTAAATACAGAGTTTATTGATAAATAGAATGATTTCAATAAAGTCTTCTGATTGGAATTCTATGAGTAAATGCACATATAATACATGTGTTTAAATATAACTAAGTATGTTAAGTGGGTAAGTACATTTCGTGACCCTATTTTCTACTCTATGTAGCAACTTTCGGTTTACGAATGATTTATTAATTACATTACCAAGTACCTATTGATGTGCGAGGTTTTTTTCACAGAATATAATATATTTAAGTGTTATTGTTAACTACAACGATACTTACGAACTATACTAGAAATAGGTTCGAAAATATGTCTGTCTTGTTTGATTTTCTCCAAATTTAATGTTGTTTTTCGAATAGAATATAGAATAACATATGTAGCACGTAACTGAACAAAATAAAATAGAGGTGTCTTCGGGACACTTTTCTGCTTTTTTGTATTTGTTACTCGTATTTGTTGTTAATGACTAATGATTTTAAAAAAATCTGGAAGGTTGTAACATTTTAAATATTGTCCTATTTCAGATTAAGATTTTTCACACGTACTTGTATACTACACACAACAAACATTACAACCTTTTACAAATATACAATCAACCTATAGAGCACAACCTCCATATTGTAGCTTCACATAATCATAAATAATAGATTTTTGATCGATGTCAGAATATTACACTTCTTTTAGCCTAGCCTCTCAGCCCGCAAACAAAAACGTAAAATAAAGAATTACGTTCCAAAAATGGTGTCCATTTGGAAACCTATGACTCTACTACGATTGCAATAACCGAACGTATGTTAAAACGCAGCACTAAGATAGAAATACGCTTAACTCCAAATTTCGAAACACCAGCCAATAAAGGTCGGCAATCGTAACTAGAACGTTATGGCGTTTTGCGGCGCCGAGTACCACTTAAAACAATTATAACCGTCTTTAATTACATTTTGTTCTTATTACAGATTTTATTTTCGTACTCGAAAGCTTTTAATGCGATGAGGCTAACATAGCGGTGCACTTATCGAGCGTTGAGCAACGAGCAAGGACGATCACGCAGCCGCTGATCGGTACCACGCGTTGTTGCCGCAATCGCTTCGAACGCGAGCTTTGATCAACCAGTGCATTATACACTACACAGTAATGTTTGCCTAACTGATTCAAGTCATGGCGTTCAATCTCATCACTATGTATATAGGAGATATTATTGTAAAAATATGTGTGTGCAGATATAAGTGCACTCTCTATTCCCTCACCGAAGGGGTGGAAATTCGACATGATTGGAGGGAAGATTAAGCGCAGGCCGACGATTTAACCACTCTCTATCTCGAATGAATTAATGAGAGTGACATTTTTAAAAAAGAGCTACAGAAGTATGTTCTATGTGCTACATATGTAGGGTTTTAGTATTCGCATTTAGTCCTTAAAGTGGATCATTGTTCGTGAGCCATGGCGGCCGTTATTCCACGCGACAGAAGTTACGTTGCTTATATACAGCATGCTTAGTTATAGCTTAGGTAAAGAAGAACTTGATCTATAATAATACTATAAAGCTGAAGAGTTTGTTAGTTTATTTGAACGCGGTGATCTCAGGAATTTTTGTTCCGAATTGAAAAGTTATTTTACTGTTGGATAGACCATTTATCGAGTAAGGCTATAGGCTATATAACATTACGCTACAACCAATAGGAGTAAAGAAAATTTACTCCGACGAAGTTGCGCGTGTCAGCTAGTAAAAGATATACTACTGAAATTATTGATCATATCACAAACTTGGCGTAATCTTACTCGGAGATGATTTACGGCTTGTCTCAATAGCTTATCTACTGTTAATTTCTATTAAAATAATTATCTATTAAATTAGTTAATTCTAGTAGTAAAACTTACATTTATGTCGTCGATAGATAGAAAACCTTTAAGATTTTCCATCTATTGATGGTTATCGAAACGTACAAATGTGTGTTACGTAAAATGAAGTTTCAGTTTCTACTAGAGCTATTTTAACAGACAGTTGACAGTAGATAAGCTATTGTACCGGCATAAGAATAGTACCACCCCATCTCTTACCGTAGGTGTCGTCAAGGCGACTAAGGAATTTCACACCAAAGGACGGGCAGCAGCGTCCTCTGCATACTTTGAAACCTTACTGGTATCGCTAACTCGCTCGCCAAGCGTGGCGATTACGGCAATTACCCCCAGAATCTAATAAGTAGGTTCTACTGGGAAGACCCGTGCCCAGCAGTAGGACATCATATGGGTTGATATGTAAGCTAATGAGGCCGGCCGTAAGTCAACGATCAGAGATTTTTGTAAAATCAGCTTAAACTAAGCCTTAGTACTCTATACGCTATAGATCTCAGCCTTATTCACGGACCCTTCGAACTTCGAACACATTACAAGTGGTACAAGTGTGTTGAATATCAACGTACTTGTAGCCGTCAGCGTTCGCCTCGTTACTCTCAGCCTCTTGACGTGTCAACGCCTTTATATACCACACACGTGGAGTGCACTGTTGACAATAGAACAAATAAATGCCAGTTACAAAGTTAAATGTCACATAATGACTCACTAAGAGGACAAGTTATGTCATGAAGGTTTTTCTAGAGTTTGAGATTTCACGATGAGTCAAATAAAATCTTAAAAATTGGATGTTAATTTTTTTTTTTTTTTGTTATCTTGAGCTGGTAGGGGCTTTCCTCTCAACTTGTAAACAGTTTCAACGGATTATAGCTATCTAAAATGCCGCTAATTTATTTATATAATCCAAACCATGTAAATTAGTTATCAAATTTTAGAAGATGTTATGATGCTAATGAATATATAGGACCTTAGAATCTACATAAGTAGATTCTAAGGTCCTATAACCCTTGCTATTTTTGGGATACATTTTCAAGAATCTCCGTCTTCATCTTACTCTTTGTATGTTGGTATTCGTAAAAGCGCCTAAGGAAATCTGTTTGATGATAGATTTTAGTGTTTACCTGTGTAATGTAACATCTTACCATGAACCTAATCTGCAGGTCTAACGTAGTAATAACAAAACTCTCTAATGTGGCAAGAATATATTCTGAAAGAAACCATTACACATTTATTAGAATAACTAAAAATTGCAACAGCGTACAAAATAGAATGTTTATAAATGAAAATAAATTAAGGAAGTCGTTATGCTAAGATAGCAGATTAATAGCTAAACGCTGACATTAGGTCGATATATACTATTAAACACTAATGTAGTATTAATAACAGTAAATTATGACGGTTCTAAGTTATACCAAGCTTCCCTTCGATAAATACTTAGACGAAGTTACAACTGTTTAAACTTTGTTTATGCGTCTACTAAGAACGGTTTAGTACCTTCAGGCACCGTGATTGGAACAAGCAACACAAACTTATGTACTTAATATACTCTTTTAATAAATAAATAACATTTAGATATTGATACAACGCGTATTTGTAACAACTTAATCATTCCTCCACGGATCATGCGAGAATTTATTTTCTGTGATACAACATCGACTTGTACTAATTCAAATAAACGCATTAATGTATTTTGAACCTTATTCATATGAGAATATAATACATATTTATTAAATGCAACGCGTGCTGGTAAAACATTATGCGGCTTACCTAGCTATCGCTCCATGAATCAGATTAAAGAACTTACACACGTTTATTAGACGCACACAGAGGCGTGAATTTGTATGTGTGCGTGTTGTGTAGTACGGCGGTCTGTATGTACGCTGTGTTGGGCGCGTGTGTGAGTGCACACATACAGACGCGGCCGGGAGGTTCAACGTACCAGTCGCCACTACGAGAGTTCCTTGTTCCACTTTACCACTGACACTATATTATTATTGTTCCAATGGAAGTTCCGATTCGAACGAGGCTTTTTAGAGACCTTGTTTTTTATCATCTTATTTATTCAGTGAAATTAATCGCTAGTACCTATAGTATAATACAATACCTATCCGAAGTCAATTTAAGTAGGTTACGGGTTTAATTCCCACGTGGAATAGAACTTTGTGAGTTCCACAGATGTTAGTTCCTGGAGTTTTATAATTCTGTTAATTGTATGTCACTGAACGTAATACTGGACTTGTGCCTTACTGCAGGAGTCGTTTTTCCAAAGAAAAAATCATAAAAAGTTCCCTCCCAGCTACATTTAAATAACGCTAAAGACCCCGAAAAAATAAGTTACTGGTTTAAAGCCTCCTTTAATATTAACTTTTTTTATTTTCATTGTTCGTTATTATTACGGCTACAGTACATACTATACACGCAAAAACCAATTATGTTTATCTAAGAGATAACTATTAATATAAAGGCATCCGGATACGTGCAAGATATAAATAAGTTTTTATATACAACAATTTCAATTCTCAGAACTCAATACACGCGTACAATAGCACTGATTTCCCTACATCCGGTGACCTTAATTTATTAAAACCAATTAAAAACATAAAGCTCATTAAAAGCTTTCAAATAATTTACGTTACTAATACCCTTAATAAATTACGCAAAATCTAAAATTGCGTAAATCATTTGGAAAATGTTTTATCGTGAAAGCTACAAGTAATTCTGTAGCGTTAACGTTGGTACACTCGGTGAATAAAGTGGATTACCAGTTTTGACAAAACTTCCTGTGTAACCAAAATGACCTTAAGGTTGAACCTAGTAACTATCAGAATATGATTGCAAGGGAAAAGTAACCTTGTTGTTTTATTATAATGCAAATGAACTTCAACCGTAGGGTGATGGACCATATTTTTGGACGACTGTTCATATAAAAGTTTATAGCATAATAAGCTATAAAGATGTAAATGGATTTATAGTACATGTTGATATCTTCTTATTAATATAAATGTCAGTCAATGAGACATAAAGGCTAAACGAACAGGACATGAAATTATGCTATAGCAATTTACGAAGTTCCGTTGAAAATAGTACAATAGAAAAGACATCAACGCGTTCAATCATATTCTGCCTTTCTGTGAATTGGTTTCTATACTTATTTGCTCATTTAATCATACTTGGAATAGCTTTTTGTTTAACTAAACATGACAGGATATTATTTTTTCAGAAACTTAAGAAATTTAAAAGTTATTCATATGGCACAACGTTAATATAAAAAATTATCAAAAAAGTCATATACGGACTCCGAAATGCTATTGATTGTTCTTATTTAGAAAACGGTAACCCATCATAAATCTGATAGGGGCAACATTTCTTAACCTTACTTTATATAAGCACTGTATCACAGGCTCGTCTACAAGTAATTTACACATGTTCAGTGTATGACAATGTCTTTGTAATTACTCGCGATTCATATTTCACGCGTTTGCATGATAATTATGCGAATTGACTATTAATTGCTATTAACTACTAATATATGAATTGTATTAACCAACCATTTACATTATAATTAAGCATATTCATTAATATGTAGAGTGTTTTACCTAATCGAACATCAATAAATTACATTGTGTCAATATTGTAATTATGAACATGCTTGTGTTTTATGTACCGCTCTTGACTTTATCTATGAATCCAGATATCAACGAGGTTAAGCCACCTATCCCACCGCTGGCGATAAGCAAGAAGCGAGTAGCGATTATATTTCCCAAATAAATTGCAATAGATGTATATTGTAGGTCCCGTCTGTGTAAACAAAAGAGATGCAGTATAAAGCGAATGCGAGTATTCGCTTTCTGCAGTGTGAACACTCAGCGATCAACTATTAATATCTGTATGTCTTTTGTTTACATGGACCTACATGAAAATGTACGTTTCTTGAGCGATAAATAATACTCGCTACTCAATACTCGCCGTTGGTGGGACCGGTGCTTAAGCAACGTTACCACTATCGAACCTAAGATAGGTGATCATTTTCTTAAATTAACAAAATACCCCTTCCTATATTTTCCACCTTGTTAAGCCATCAGTTTTATCTCAAATCATATCAAACGTCCTACCGGACTATGAGATGAGATGAGATAAAGAAATAGAAAGTATACTAAGCACTATAACATCAACTGCGTTGACAGAAATCGGTTAGCAGAACATTATACTGCCTTATGAACGACCGCGATTAAGGACCCCAGACCTAGGAATCAAATGCGATCGACAATTTAGGTGGAGAACCAACAAGTTAACTAATGTTAAAGTTTATCTTTTATTTTTCTTTTAAAGAAAGTAGAAAATTATTGGCACGATAGTTAAAATTGGGGCTGCTACCCTAAATATAATGATATTGAACAAGATTTTGCGAACCGTGCAATAATAATAAGTATAATAGCTACTAACTGTGCGCAACACCACCTCATAAAATTTAAAACTGGTTTTGCAACATGCCAACTTGTGTTTTTTAACAGTCAGACAGAACATTTTATATCTTTTTTTATTAAAGTTATTAATAGTTTGTGCTAAACGCATGATAACATGTTTGTTTCGGGCTAACATAAAATATGTACCTACTTTTAATAGCGTGTAAAATGTAACATTATTTAACTAATATTAGAACTTGTTGGTAGTTGTAAGTGTATTCTTGTATAGTGTAGCCATTAATATTTCTTATTTGTTTTAATCATTGTTTTTATTTAATTACTTTCATTTATTATTTTCTGTTTGAAACGGGCAGCCAAAAACTAGTTAGTTTTTTTAAGGGTATACTTCCGGATTGGTCTCATTGTCATCAAAGTTTGGATCTGATGATGAGATCTTGGAGAAATCGAGGGAACTCCTAAAATATTAAAGGCACAGGTTGTAATTCGCGCACTTACTTTTAAAAAGCACCATTACAAAAAGAAATGAGGAGTTTATATGCTATTGTAAATAATATCAACTACAAATCAATACACTAAAAAGTGGGAAATTAAAACTTTTTTACAAAAAATAAAAACCGACTTTATATATAAATATATGGTAGATAACTAAAAAGCAAAAAATAATAAAGGCACAACAACAAAAAATAATTAAACAATTTGAAGTTGGTGCCTAAAACATAAAACTACATTTCATGACTCCAACTTCAAAATGTTTAATTATTTTTTGCTTTTTAGTTACCTACCTTACAGTTATTTTTGAAGTCTGTTTTTTTTTAGTTTTTATTACTAAACAAATAATTTCGCGCATTATTTAACTTGTTACACTGACAGTGCATCAAATAAGTTAATAATACATAAAATATATTACCTACAAAACGTCACACACATATAAAGTATGTACTTTAGTCACGACTATAATTACCAATTAATGGTTCTCAAGTTGTTTTCAAAATTGCTTCCTATTAGAAATCAGTAGTTGTACCGTATTAAGCTTACAAACATAATAATAAAGTAAATTGATGACTATGACACACCCACAGAACATTTATTAGCTGGAAGCTTTTTGTCAGTGACTTTGATTTCGTAAAACAGTAGCAAATTTGTATGAAAAAATAAAAATAAATAAACGGTTAACGTCTGATGCAATAATTTCGCTGCAACAATGTGTTTTTTTTTATAATATTACAATTTAAATATGGATTGTATTAACATTAGTTATAATAATAAACTAAAAAAATATTAAGACGAACTCAGATCATGATTTCTGACATAAGCGCGAATTTTGTGAGCTTTGATGTGGGTATATTTTGTAGCCCTAAAATCCCGGCTTACCTCCTCGCATTTAATTTTTTTTTACTGAGAGTTATATTTTCCACATGGGTATAGGTTGATAAATTGTTAATCTGGACGAAAAATATTATATTATAGAACAAAATATCACCTACTATAAACATACTATAATAAATAAAAATATCTAAAGGATTTATAAACTTTATCCGCCATCTGAGTGAAACTGACTACATATATGGCACTCTTTAAGCATATAGTTATTAATAGTTATCACGCAATATGTAATTTATAAAGCAAGCATTTCATAAAAATATATCTTGCTGTATAATATACACTGGCAAGAAAATGTTATGAGACATTTCCTGATCTGATAGCGAAATATGAAGAATGAAGTTTACACCGATTCTTATTACTACTTCATTTACAAATAATATAACCAGGATTTCCAAAATATGCTTTTAAAGGCGTGGTTTCTTTTAAGAGTAAGGTCACTGCATCACTTTTCGATCTACCTGCCAAGTAATGAACAGTAGCATCCAATTTTATAATGTAACCCCGTCGGCCGTTTTCAACGATCAATTTGACTACTTTTTTTATAATTTCCCCTTGGAGATAAATCCGCCCCAATAGGAAGTTTATTATGAAAATACAATACGCTCTGCTATTTGATATATTCAATTAACTTATTTTTAATTTAGTTGGAGTTGTTTGGTTGCAAGTGTATGTGTGTGTGTGTGTGTGCGTGTTTGACTACTAGAGATATATAAACTGAGGAGCAAAAGTTCCGGGTCACTTACAAGAAAAACCTCAATATCTTCCAAAACATCGAACATAGCCCATTAAAATAAGAAAAAGAGAATTTATAAGACAGTAAACTCTTATTAAATTAATTTTTACTTTTTTTACTATGCTTAAAAATCCACTAGCTGAATATAAGAAAAGACACAGTATTATTATAATGATTACAATTGCCTTTATATAAGTATCTGCTTATAAATTGTATTTGTTGCATTGTAAATTTTTGTTTGTTTAATTTTATTGAATTATTTGTTGCTTAAACTTTTTAACTTAAACGTTTCGACTGGCCTGTTGGTCTAGTGGTTAGTGACCCTGACTGCTAAGCCGTGGTCGTCTTAGCTCTCCGTAGAGGTCGTGGGTTCGATCCCCACCCAGGATAAAACTTTGTGTGATGAGCACGATGGTTTATTATGTGTCTGGGTGTAATATCTATAATATGTATGTATTTAGAAATATATAAAAATGTTTATCAGTTGTCTGGTTTCCATAGTACAAGCTCTGCTTAGTTTGGGATCAGATAGCGTTGTGTGAGTTGTCCCAAGATATTATTATTATTATTAAAGTTTTGTAAGAATATTTTCGGGACTTAATCACGTGAAATATTTAAAGTGATCTTTAAATATTTCACTCGATTAAGTCCCGATAATATTCTAATATGTGTACATCGCGAAAGTTTAAAAATAATTAAATTTTTGTTTTTTGATATAATATTTTATTACATACATATTACTTTATTTTATTAGTGATTATATTTTTATTTCAAATCTATACCTTGCACATTTTAGGAGGAATCGAAGTTTTCTAAGTGACCCGGAACTTTTGGTCGCCAGTTTATTTCACACTAGCTGTCCCGGCAAACTTCGTAGCGCCCCGATATTTTTGTTATTGATTTCTTTTTTTTTACGTAAGATCCTTCTACAGAGTATTACAAAACTAAAAAAAATAATGAATGAAATCGTTCTCTAGATGTCGTGACCAAGGGAAATAGGGATTCATTTTTATTTAAATAAATAAGCTCCATAGAAAATATGTAAAAGTTATATCTCTAGTAGCCAAATCCATCGATAGATAAATTATTGAAAACGGCCGTAATTAATGAGATCACCTTATCGGCTATCTTAGATAATATAATTAAACCTATGTCTTCTACTTTTCTGGGCAGTCTATACCTTGTCCAGCAGTAGAGCAGCATCTACAGACTTCAGCGACGATGACTTGATAGATACTATTAATAGAAACGTTTGCCACTTTTTGTCATAAAGCATCTAACGGGTTAATGAATCATTGGACAGCGTTTACAAAAAGCAAAAAAGTAACTCACAAGAAAAGTCTGGCAAAAATTCAACGCTAAATAATGAGTTGCTAACCAAATTATTATATTAATATAAAAATAAGGAATATTAATACTAGCCGTCCGACTTCGCACAGGAGTAATGTTCCGTACGTTGTTTTATATTTTCTTTAATACAATCCTTGTCGTGAGAATAACGAACACAATAAAAAAAATATATTCATTTTGGTGTAGTGGTACTGAAGTTCTGAAGTTCTAATGTAACGAACAATGTGGGATTAGGTCCCACATTACTAGCAATCTTATTAACCCCTCCAGCTAAGCTAAATAGCTTATGTTAGGAGTGGGCTCACTTCAGTAATATAATGGGTAGGATTCGAACCCTCACGATTGATGCCATAACCATTAGGCTACCGCCACTTCAGTTATGCGCGTACATAATTTTCGGTGATCCATTTTTATTTGTATAGATTATATATTATAAAGATACGAGTAGATTAGCCTATTAATTATTATCATGACAAATATATCGCTTTAAGGAGTTGTAAGGATTTATGATGAAATTGTAACTATTTTGGCCGTAACATGTTTTATTTACACAACAAATTTCGACTGTTCCATGATGTTATTTAGATAAGAGGCAGTTAAAACTATAGTGACAAGCAGACGTTATCTATATCTACAGAAGTTAAATAAATCACATGTTTACAAACTTGCCTAATGTTTTAAACACATATTATCATTCTTTTTCAAATTATCGCAATAGCTACTAGAGTGTTTCTACTTATAAAAAGCGAAATAATGAATCATAGCAAAACTAAAAATAACTAGGTAGGTGCTTAGGTTATTTCACAACAAAACCAACATTTTTTAGTAAGAACTGTTTTAGAAGCTTCGGTTCTATTTAAAGTTTGTAACTAAGTTTATCGTAATAGTGGAAATATAAAAAGAAAATTTCTTTACTTTTAGTAATTTTCAATGCCGTTTTATGTTAATTTAATCAATTCTACTTTGTTTACAAGGCGCTTGACCAACTCCGGCACCGAGGCATGTCCCCTCGGTGCCGGAGTTGGTCAAGCGCCCTGTAAACGATCAAAATGTTTGTCAAATAATTTGATAATATACCGCTATGTTTGAAGAGTTTGTCAAACGTTATACGTGTTTGACGTGTTTGATGAAAAATTAGATTGACGACGTGTACCGCGGTGTTTGTCAAACAACAAGGAGAAACCCGAGTCTGGCACATTATTTGACAAAGTTTATTTGATGGTTGGTTTGAAAGTTTCAGCTATTGTTTGATGAAAACTTGAAGTTTGACAAATAAATTTGATCGTTTATCGGGGGTAACCCGTTGCGGGTTCAAGTCCCGCCGTAGACTCATTTTTCCTCAATACATTTGAATAAGAAAGTCCTGGAAAATGACTAAAAAATTCCGTTACACATGTAAGCATTACGTATAATGCTTACAGAAATTAGTATCAAGAAACGATAAAGCAAGACGCATAAAGTTTTCTTCACCATTTTAAGTTAAAGAGGTTGTGAAGTATCATCATCATTAAGTCCAAGAAACATTTTGTTATAAAAATGATTGATCGAAATTTCAGTCGTATTGGTATTACAATACGATTGAAAACTATTGAAGAGCTTCGAGCGCCGGCAATGGCGAAAGCTGCTTTTAATGAAAGCAAACGTGTTTGAATTCTTAGATATAAATATTAAATTCTCTAGTATCTAGGTAGAGATTTTACAAATATCTAGTGTATGAAGATAGCTAAAATATCTTCGTAACGTTCTCTTATTCTACATATTTGTCTCTGATTGATGGTAACGTAGATTAAAACTGTTATTAATCCGATTCATATTTTCTTATCGCACTGTAATTATACCCATCTTTTAAATAATTGATTTATTTATTAAGACACTTATGTAAAAACACCTACAGACTCGTGCTCTTAATATATTTATAGCTGGCGCATAGAAACTTTGTTTTTAAGAGTTGAATTTACAAATTAGGCACCGGTATACATACGATTTCTATCCACATAATACATTTTAGGTGTCACGGCAGTGCCTGTAATTAATTATACATTGCATATAGATAAGAAACTAGTACCTCTACAAAGTCGTACTGTACTTTTAAATAGTTCGTTACAATAAAATAGACTAACTTTGATCTTAAAGAATATATTATTTTCAATATTTGAACGAATAGCATATAATACCTAATATTTTTTTTAGATCCAATTAACACATTATTTGTGCATGAAATTGATTACATTAATGTAAATAAGTGTATCCTGTTTTGGCTAATTCATTATAGTCTTGACTAAGCTTAATTTCAAATAGATATAAGCGATTCAATTTTATTTAATTGAAAACATGCAGCTAAATTTTACATTAAATTTTACAACTTATTAGTCATATGAGAGCGTTCGTTAAGAGAATTAATGTAAGCAAACATAAAATAGCACTATCCAATCATCATTTGTGCATGTTATAAATTATTAATTAATTGCATTTACTTACGTAAACAGCTACAGAGTCGATCTGTTTTGATATTTTTAGCTAATGCCTTTAGTCTCAAGAAATGAATAAGATTTAAATTAGGGACTGGCGACACTTGATTCTTAATATAATTATACATTATACGCATACGCGTAATCTTAATTAGAAATAACATAGACCGATTTCATTTCATTTTTTGATTTAATCCCGGTGATATGAATAAGACCGGAAATTTATATAAATAAACTGAGTTACTGATTCAGAATGCACAGCATTTTTCATAGGAGCTCATTACGTAGTGAAGTGAGCCGGCCGGAATAACATTGAAAATCCTAGAAACCCCAAAAAATAAGACTTTAAGGAATACTGCCCTTTTTAGCAGCAAAAGGGCAGATTCCCTCAAAAATACGGAGTAAATTAAGCAGAAAAGAAAATGCAAAGATAAAACATTTTAATTATTCGAAATGCTATCTCTAAAGGGGTTTTCCGAACTCTATAAGAGTATAGTTGTAGGTTTACAGCTAGAACAATACCAATATCTATAAAAAACATGAATGCACAACGTGATCGTTGTACCTACTATACAAAGGTTAACTGAGGTTGTATGTCTGCTTGCACATACCTGAAGAGCTATTCGATTTAGCGGACCGCCCGGTGCCCTGCCCTTGACTCTTGCCCTACGTTTGCAACATAAAATCATGGCCAGAACATCGACTTTATCATCTCTGTACTCGTCTGCAGTTGTACTCCCGACGCTTTCGCGAGTTATACAGACAAATATTTTGAAATATTTGTTACAGTTGTAGTTTTTTACTGTTACTACTTACTCGGTGATTTGTAATATACCACCTAACTAACCTACCACCTATTTTTGGAGTTATGACCTTAACCACCTACAGGCTATTTTATTGGAATAAAATCGTTGTTTAGGCCCTAAACCTGCGATATTATGAAATCATTGTGACAAAAGTTGGTTAGTTTTTTTTTTCAAAACAAATATTACAAAGTTATTTGGTGCAATGTTAATGTTAGTAAAGTGGGAGGTTATTAGTACCTATAAACTAAATTTATTAAGATAAGATTTCTGTAAGTTCGTGTTATCAGGAAATTCCACAAAGCCGCGGGTTAGTACCGCGGCACTAGTACCTATTACAAAGTGAAAAGAAACTGAAAAAGTGCCACGGTCCGTCACGTTCCGCCTGCTGATAGGCTGAAGTATTTTGGCCGTCTCGTTCGCATGCGCGTGCATGCACCTGGGTCCACTAAAGCTGTCACAAGCATGGTTGCTAAGGAACAGTGAAGTGTTTATTACAATGTCATCAATGTTTTCTTATGGCGTTATCACGTATTATCGTCCGTAAACCGACTTTACAGACAACCATTTTTTTAATCTATGTATAGGTAAATCCACAGGCAAAAGATAGATTCCTTATAAGTAAGCCATTATACTTAAAGACATTTTGCATAAATAACCTCGGCGTCAGTTGATTCAAGAAAAGACTTATGCCTACCTATCAATACAATCTTAAAGCAGGTACAAAGTGGAATTTCATTTTATTTTATTAACGTAATAAAGTGGTTCTGAGACGAAGTGGTGTGGAAATTGGCGACCATAAATCGACCTAATTTATGTAGCTTTTTGCTTTAACCGCGAAACCTTAATAAATCTTAATGAAGCCATACTTGAACAAAGGCATTGTAGCTGGTCTGTAATCATTGCAAGATTAACATATCGTGAAGGTACGAGGTCTAGTTCAAATTACAATTACGTTTTAAACCAAGAAATTAATTTTAAAAAAGAAGAACTTTTCTCTTAACCACCTTCAAAGTAGGTTGCATGACTATATTAAGCACCAAAAATAAATCAGGTACAAAAAAATACAAAGTCAATTAGCTAAAATCATTTTAGAGTACCTAAACGATATGCCGATGGTGTAGCAGTTGACAGAATCCCAGTGCACAGGTGTGAATAGTTATTGTCCATCATTCATACAATTCTATTCATTAATTCAGTTCGTTGCAGATTCAATGAGCACCGGCAGTTACGGAGGTGCATACAGACGAGATGACTTGCGATTGACTTTCACCTTCGTTGAAAAACCGTATCGCATCAACGTCATCTAGATTGAACCTTGGCGAACATTGACAATGATAAAATGTCATTTTGTCGAAAATAGTGTAAAACAATAAAATTTTATGAAGCTCACCTTTATTTCGACGCGACACTCGATGGTTTTATATCTGTAATAAAAATATAAAATAGATCGTTAATTGCATATTGATTCAAATTACTTGTTCGAATACAAAAGACTACATTTAATAATATTTTGAATCATTCACGGAAGTAATACAATACTAATAGTTATTGTTTTATAAAATTCATGTAAAATACTTTGGACGTAGTAATACCGATAGTAGGTAATTTGAACAAAAAACAAACAAGAAACGAATTTTAAATTCAATGTTGAGGAAGATTGGACTTTAGTGTAATTTGTGCGATTGTTTCGGAATGCATTATACCTATATAGACGCTTTTCCACTATCAGCGCGAGGCGAACTCACGAACGAAGCCTCTTAAAGCATTGATTTGCGGCAGGATTGAGAGTAAATTGGTTTTTATTATCAAAAAGTATCGCCGTTACGAGTTTCAAGGGGAGTTAACACCGTCAGCTTTCTACTTCACGTTATTATCGGCCATAACTGTGGTATTCAAGGCGTTGCTCCATATTCAACAAGCAATCAAGAAATGGATAAAAATCATATTATCGTTTATAAAAATTACGTAAAATATAACGGTAATCTTCATTTTATCTATGCTAAGCTATTTGTATGTTTTGCGTGAGTTACTGGAACACTTGATGCTAGACATGATGTCAAGTGTGATAATGTATGTTGACAGTGATGGAAACTATTCATATCTTGTAGGTACTGTACAACCGTTTAGGTAATTTATGTTCGAGCTTAATGTGTTCGCGCGTAAATGGATGCATTAAATGTTAAAAGGTTGTTTGTTTAGTTGGAAACTGGCGCAAAACAAAAGTGGTGCAAACCGCAGAACCAGTCCTACGACAGGAAGCGGCCTCGAGCCGGCCCGCCCCGCGCCCTCGCGCCATCGCCCCCTCACCTGCTGCGACCACCTGATCCAGACAAAGCGTGTCCTTCGCGTAGTGACGCATGCAAGTGCATTGCACTAATAATACCGGCCGAGTCCTTTCCATGTCCGGTAGGCAACAAACCTTATGCAAACAAATAAACCCCTATCTTAATAAGTCCCACGAGAACTTGCTTAAAGCTGTATCAATAGTAAGATGACTTACATAATTATCCGTGTTCGATCATTGCACATGTTGCTCTAATTCATACCTATTTCAATATTACATTTCAGTATTTCCTTATTTTCTATTGAGATGAACATGTTTAAATAAATGTTGAGTAAGGAAATGTTTGTAGTAAATTAAATGTAAAAGCAGAAACATGATAGTGAAGACAGTTGAAGCACTGGTCCCGCACGTTCAAATTGCCAGTTCACATGCAGTGCAAGATTGGATCATAGAAGGTATTTATTTCTTGCACTATGTATAGAGTAATTTGAAGAGGTTAAGGGAATACAAACCATATTACTAATACATAATCAATTTTGAAGTTACCTTTATTTAGTTTTTACTATCATGTTATGGAACTATTTATAAAAGTAAATTGAACTATATCTGAATACCAAAAAGCAGGCACTATTTTGATTAAATAGCTAAAATAAAGCCTTTATAATTCCACATTCAATTTATTGGACAAACTGCACACATTAGACACGTTTTTATAATGTTCTTAACCTGTTCCTAAGAATATCAAATTGTAAAGTTTTAAAGGTTAATAAATCAATAAACAACAGCGTGTTTTGTAGAAACCTCAGCTACACAGTATCCAGTATGTAATGTGTGGGAGGCGTCTTATGAATATAATGTGAATGAAGATGGTCCGCGTGACACAGTATCGTCGCAGTCGTTATGTCATGAAAAGATGATTCATCCTTACAGTATTCAATTCAATGATTCAACAATCGCAGTCACTTTCTTGGGGAACGTTGGATAGTCGCAATTAAATACTCTGAGCATCTACAACCTACACACTCATGATTGAATATATTGTTGCATATTTATATGAACACAGATAACATATAGGGTGTCCTGTGTGTTATCCGTGAGTTTATATATAGGTGCTATGTGTATCGAATTATCTCATACGAATGGACGAAAAGTGTTCAGATTCTTAAAGGTCATTGGGTATTTTGCCAGTTGGTATAGACTTCGTATTTAACTAGCCGTTTCAATGTCAATTTATCTACATATTACCATGTGCCAAATAGTGAAAATCTAATTATAAACCAAATATGAAAATATTACTTAATAATATGCAGATGTTGTTGGTGTACCTTTTTAGTGTTTCTATTTAAGATTTACAATCTGTATAGTGGATGGTTCTACGATGTGCTCACAATGCTGTTACCTAAAGTTCGACCAGCTGGCATTTTCTGACAAAGAAATCGGTTAGTATCTATATAAATCGTGACTAAAACATATCTTTAAATAGAATAGTTATTGTATAGAGAGGAAAAGAACAATGTTATTGATGCGCACGCGGCGGCGGCGGTGATGGTGGCGGTTGCCGGCGCGGCACGAGTGCCCGCCGCGCACAAAGCCGCTCTGCGGTACAAGCGAGTCTCATCGGACCGCCCAAAGAAACGATCTCATAGAAAGTAGAGCAACTCATTTATTTATTCAGTGCAGCCACGGGTGCGAGCGAGACGCTGCCGCGAAACTGGCTCATTAAAATAAAAATCCGATTTTTGAGTGCAACTCGAGCGAAGTGAAATAAAAGTTTCCGACGAAATTTGCTCGAGTTATTCCAAAAAAGGCGCGCGAAACGCCTCTGCGACGAGATCACAAGATACAAGTGCGAGGTGAAACCGACCGCAATAGCCCCCGACACACACGCATTGCGCACAGTCTTTCTGCCGACGCGTTTACTTTCATGCGAACGATACATCGATATATTCACTTTACATACATATTGGTAATACGGTGGCTGATTAATACGCATAGAATATAATCACCATAACACAAAATACCCTTTTTATCGAAGAGCATTATGCATTTCTTTTCCGCATTAATGACTGTTTTCACTCTAAGAACCGCGCCATTGTGTGAACATTACGCAGCCGGCGCGAGTGTTGCATTAAGCGCACGATATAATGCAGCTCTATAATCATAGTCACGAGGCACGTTATCTGCACCAGCATTTGCTATGTAAATAACACCATACACGACATTCCGCCGTTCAACAAAATACAAATCGCTTGTCATTTGGCGTCTATCGAGAATCGATTTACGCGAGCGAGTTCCAATTAACAAAAATTTTACTTAAGCACTTTTAGGTATCGATTGCAAAAACGTTCGACTCGTTTGTGTGGGCATGTATTCTGGTTCTGCATTCCAACATTGGAGCTGGGCGGATTGACGACCGCTGTCATTTAAAGGTATTTTCTGGTTCGATTTTCTTCATTAATGGTCAGGTTAATCGCGTCAGCTTGTCTGTTAATTTCAGAGCAGCTCCCCTCAATTACATTCATGACTTTAATGAAACTTCAAACGAGATGTCGAATGTGAAAGCGCAGGAATCCTGTCTAGCTATAATATATGCATACATTAAATAATTTACGAACTCACTTTTCTATATATACATATAGTAGCAGTTTCGTTATGGGCTTAGATATAATAGAAAATCTAACCGCTGAAAAAATAACTAATTTCAAAATGGATTGCTTGTTTATATTGTAAACTGTGTAATACTTTTTATTTTACATTGGATTTATATTTTGTAACTATATGATTCTATATAAAAACTGCGGTAGATATTTGTAGTCTCCATTAATACAGCATATACTTGACATGAAGGTTGACATCTATTAAATTATATTCTGATCCATACCAGCAAGATGTGTCCCCAAATAAAATTAGAATAAAAATACTTGTACTTAAATATTATATGAAAAATGTTATTCCATATTATGACATTGTATTCACGCCAATAAAATCAAGCAGAATAGTGATTGAAAACGTTTTGGGTGTATGAGTCCATTAAGTCTATAATTACATTTAAAAAAACACACTTAAGTACATACCGACTCAAGTGACTTACGTTGCGCATCAATTGACAGACTTAAAAACCAATGTATTAGACACGTCAATCGAGAGATTTCGAATTTGATCGAATATAATTAAACTAATTTCGTATGATAGAGCATTCATTGGAATATGTTATTTTAAGTTTCTTAAAAACAACTTCTAAGAATCTGAGTATATATTATGTATAGATATTGTATAGATAATTAACGCTAAACTTTGATCTCGTGTAGCTTTCGCAATCACATGTCAATTCATTATTAGCAAATAGATAATTACCGGTTTGTAGTTTGATAACCTACTGGTGTTGGCAGCTGTTTTTGCCTAAGCGAATGTTAAAAATAAATCACCAAAACAGAATATAGCTAACATACTTTAGAATTTTAGTCAAAATCATATTGCAGTTCACCGCTACAGTATTCGGCTTCGCCTCCTGGATGCAGTCTGTTTCAGCTAGATTCGTCATGTCATCTATCTTGGCTGGGATCCCCAATTATCATCATTCAAAGTTGTAGAGGTATCGAACGCGCGTCCGTCCGCGGCCTGGATATAACACTACTTCAATTGACTGGCCTGTTAGTCTAGTGGTTAGTGACCCTGACTACTAAGCCCGCGGTCGTGGCTTCAATCCCCACCCAGGATAAAACTTTGTGTGATGAGCACGATGGTTTATTCTGTGCCTGGGTGTAATTTATCTGTAATATGTATGTATTTAGAAATACATATATAAGTATGTTTAACAGTTGTCTGGATACCATAGTACAAGCTCTGCTTAGTTTGGGATCAGATGACGTTGTGTGCGTTGTCCCAAGATTATTATTATTATTAATTCTTTGTACCATATCCGATTTGCGACTCAAGTAGTTCTTATATAGACCTCTAAGCATTTAAAATTTGTATACGAATGCCAATGATTGTAGTACGAGTACGAGTAACCAGGCGAGCACGACTCTCCGCGGCGAGACATGCCGACCGCGGCGAGCCACACCACCAGATCAAGTTGTCATGTCAATCATGTGGAGAAACGGACCTGCACTCGACTTACTTTTTAATTTAGGCATGTACTTACACACTTTTAACTTTGTTTTATATTCAATGTTATACACTCATCTTTACAACGAGTACCTACGTACTGCATTTTTAAGGTTCACTAAAGTGTATCTCATCAAATATGTCTGAGTAGGTCTTTAATTTACGAACCATTAGCTCATTTTCAGCACTTACCCCACTTACATATGTTGTGACTTTCTGAAAAGGCCAAATTTTGCAATTACAGAATGTATGAGAAGACAGAATATACAGAACATATGTTGGAAATTGCAAAATATATTCAAATCACAGACATAAAGGTCACTCAAACTCCGAACATAAACACAAAATGTAATCTCATCCTCATGCATGGAATCAAACCCATAAACTTCGACACGTTAGCTTCTCTGTTGCGCCATCCGTGCGGTCAATCTCGTTGTAATTTGATTGATTTCTCGTTATAGATACAAGCACATATATTACACACATACAAAGTACCAAAACATCGCAATCTTATAAACGGAAGTTATAATTGCCGAATTACGAAAACATTACATACATATAATACATGTAAGCATTATTTAAAAATGTATGTTGCACTCAAGTAAAATTAAGATACAGTGAAGTTATTGCTACATAAACAGTAGCCATACCGAACCAATATTTGTCGTTGGACCACATTGCGTGGTCGATGTGTGCATGTGAAGTCGCCTACGTCATTTAAGTTTATCTGACGTATTATCGGTGTTTATAACTGGCGCTACCGTGCGAGGCTGGGTTGTTTTATTTATTTATTAGCTTTTGCCGGTTTTAATTAAATTAATAAGATTATAAAACGAAATATTGGGTAGAGCAAGCCCTGGGAAAATTATATGACACACTTTTCAAAGTCTACAAGAGTCAATTTGGACCGTGGAACACTTGATCGTGTTGAAAATATATTGTTATAGTTAAATTATATAGTTTAGGATCAAAAAAAGGTTCTTACAACTTTGTAAACCATAACATTACGCAGGCCAAGGTGAACGTGACGTGAACTGCCTAAGAAATTTTGACAGTGTGTTTATTCATGCAAAGCAGATAGTTTTTTACCAATGTGTATATAACATTTGTATTCTTAAATTTTCCTTAAAATACGAAAGCGTTTTGACACAGGAAAACCAATTTTCCTGTTCATGCGTTATGCTACTTTCGCATCTTGTGGGTGATTACAAATATAAATAGCGGATCTAAATTATTTGTATTATATCTTATATTGACGTGTGTATAAATCAATGACCGAGTGCACGCAAGAAGAAGTGTCACGTAGCAACGGTCACGTTATTAATTGGTTGCTAAGCAACATTCACGTTATTTATTGGTTGCTAAGCAACAGCGTAGTGTAGTGATTGCAGTGACATGACGATATGACATGCGATACAATTGGAACTAACGTTATTGACTGGTTCCTAAGCAACGCGAATGGCGATATGTCATCAATGTTTTCATATGACGTTATCCCGTAAAACTATCGTCCGTAAACCGACTTTACAGACAACCATTTTTTTATAGTATTTGCATTATACCAACAATAAATCTTTTAGTTAGGTACCATTTTTACAAGTATGGCAAAAAAACCTCACCAATATTTTCCATGATATATATTAACATGATAGCCAACTTAAGTTTGTTCAGTTCAGTATTCGGCATTAATTATCATGTTAATATTCCAATACTACCTACACAGTAAATTGATCTAGGCATCTACAAACACACAATGTGCAGATATTATCTACATTTTCTCGTAGGCGGGCCAGAGATAGCTGTCTGAGTTGTCTATTCATTTCTAAGCATTCACAACACACAACACATTGTTTTAAAAATGATTCATGTTTAGAAATATGTAGTTTCTATGAAAATAAAAGCAAGTGTAGTTCAGAAAGCTTTGCAAGGCGACACATGACACATTCGTGTGTAAAGATCGGCGCTCACTGATTCAACTATATAATGCATATTATCTTTTTAATAATAGTCTACTGTCTAAAACGTGCTTTTCTACTTTTGGAATTGATATACTTAACAAGACTAAGGGTTCCAACAGCGTAATTTTAATTTTCCGAAAAATTCGCCTGAATTATCAAAAATACAATTATACACTGACAAGATGATAACATTTCAAATGGCTTGCCATTTGAAATGTTATCATCTTGTCAGCGTATAATTCTATTTTTTTATTATTTTATTTATATTTATTATTATATTACATTAAATAATCAATACGCTTTATGCAGCAGTAAATAACAGTGCACAAACCGGATAATTTTATCGTAAGTTGTACAGCAGCTTTTCCAGCTCTAGCCATGTTAACGTTATTAACCGTCTTGCTTCGATGTCTTTATAGTAGAAAAAATCTCCAAACTCTTCAATTTAGCATTGAAGAGTTTACCATATAGCATCTGCAACATCAATAAGCGCCGGTTTTTAAGGCATAAACGCCTTGACGTTGTTCTACATCCTTCGGCATTTTATTGAATAGTATACCATATATTGCCATCTACAATGTCACAGAGCGCCGGCTTTTAAGAGTCATGAACGATAAAAACGAAAGAGAAACGCTCGGCATGTTAATATCGTAGATAATATGCGTGTTATGTTGCATATATTGCGTAACAAGGCCGTCTGCAACAATGTGTAGAAATTTATAATAGTTAATTAAGTAGGAATACATTAGCATCTTATCGTTGGCTAATCATCTAATTATAAGTTAAAATATTGACCATATGTGTTTATTTTTATTTTTGTGGCGCCATCCTAGGTGCCGGAACACCGTTCGTGTTTTTAGTTTTTATTTACAAAAAGTATTGTTTAAAATTCTTTAAATGCTTTAATACTTTTAAATAAAACACACTTTATTTATTTTTTGTTGTTATTTACCCCTTAAAATACATAGTACGTACCTATATACCCTGCGGGCTACGTCTATTAGAAAAATAACTAGGAGGAGGAGGCATTGCTTTTACTTTTCTATTATTAAACTTGTAAACAAATTAAGTGTAGTAGTTATATGGTAACCAATTCTTTAATGTCTATCTAATTTTTTCTTTAACCTAACTTGGAATGCTTCAAAGAGACCTTAACCTATAAAGATCGTGTAATGGGGCAATAGCTTCCTCATACCCTCCATATTGTCACTGACAAAGGTGTGCTTAACTAGAGTTGAGTTCTGTTGGGTCTGCCCCGCTTCTACTGTACTTTTGTTTTGGGACTGTTTATTTGTTGAACAGAGGCGGACACTGACTGTTTTTACATTACCATGCGTCCTTAGTAGGGCTAGTAGTGCTAGCCGCAACACTGCTGAAAGTTTATTTTTTTTAAAGTCAAGCTCTAAGTAGGGTACAAACCCTGTGTCGCGGGGGACTTTAGAAACATATTGTATGTTTGTAAAGTCCCCCGCGAACACAGAGTACACCCTGACTTGAACAACAATTTGTGGATCACACAAAGTGGTGTCCCATGTGGCAATCGAACCTACGACCTCTTGCGTAGCAGTCGGTCACACTTCATTAAAGATTGCTGATATTTTATTTAAAACTTATTTTTCTAATAACAAAACCCGGTTCAAATACCTGGTACAAATACTTACGTTTTTATTTATTGGTACAGAGTTAGATATAATTATGACATTGTGGACACATCCGCCAGCGCGCGCGATCAGGATCGGGCGAGTCACGAAGTGCTCTATATCATAATATCTATATATAATGCACTTAACATTGTGTTGCGTCCGGCTAGTTGCATAATATCAACCGGTAGCTAGATACTACCTGTCACAGCACGGGAGTTACGTCTCAGCTAGCTACTGCCGTAATATTAAACAATAATTACTGTAGCTAAAAGGTCAGGAGACCGCAAGCAGACTACTCACTCTATTATGCGCGTAATAAACGTTTCGAACATAAAGTTTAGGATCCATTAACTACGTCGCTGATTAAAGCCTTTGAATAGTAAAATTTTACTATTTTATGTAGAGCTTAAATTAACTTACATTGGCAATATTGCAGCTACCAAATTGATGCAATAGTAATAAATAAGTTACGATCCTACTTGTAGTTCTATTTGCATTTCATTTTCCTGTTTAATCCTTCAATTTGAAGTCAAAGTACGTTTTCTACGTGACCGAATATTTCTTCGAAACATTTTGATTGTACTCGCTTCCAACAAATTTGTAATAGCTATAAAAACGCAATTTTCACCAAAATACTAACTCAACAAGTCACAATTCATCACAGTTCTATCCAATCTGGCTTTATAACGGTACCCTGACTAGTTAGTGTCCGTATTTTCGTTTTGTACTTGCGTTGTTTTTCATATCATGGATCATGATAATCTTGGACTTACTTGGTATTGCGTGGTCGTGGGCGGCTAATCGGCTGTTTCGCTTCTGCATAATATCTAGGTGGATCGTAATGGCGAATTCCATTATAAGTGAGAGTGCCTGATTTAAGATAAGATTACTAACTTCTGAACTAGAATTTACAACGCGATTACTCTAAGTATACGAATACAGCGTTATAAATAAAATGTTATACTATACTTAATATTTTACAGTGTTGTATGAACTCACTGGTAACAACGACTTCAAGCTACGCTCGTCCACCATTGTAACAAAATACATTTGTATTTAATTCATTACTTAAAGAATCTGTTAGTAATTTAAAATTCACAGCGTATTTCTAAATAGGCTATTTGACTGAAGTCAAATCAGCCTCTTTTTAAGAAACATCAAAAACGACCCGCTCCTTATAGATTTGTATGAAATGCTAGCATGACGTCACGATTTCTGTGGTCAAATCATTTACTTTTAAAGTTTCTTTTTATGATTAAAAAATAATAAACATGTAATATTTTATATGAATATATATTTTTTAGAACACTTCATTTAGTGTGTGTATGTCATTACATATTTTTACATGGTTAGTATAACATATTTTATTTTGATAGTAGTCATTTACCCAATTCCTGTGAATTGACTGTGTCAGTAATTAAAAATTTAGGGCACTTGTACCGTACGTAATATGCACTTTTAATTTGTTCATCTGTCTATTGGATGAGTTCAGGTAGCCAAAGTGCAAAAGTCTTTCTGTTTTTGATGAAACTTTACCTTCAGTTTCAGTTGTTGATTACTACGATTTATACCTACTTAGACCCATAAAAAAATCTCAATCTATCTTTAGTCTACGTCCAGGTTAATGAATTCATTTTTGCCTGCTTTTAAGTGAAATCATTCATCAAAGACAAACAGATCTTATACTCCATAATAGATAATGGTTAACCAATTTAACTCTATCAACTAGACTGCTATTTCATACGGTCCATTAATAGTATGCTGTAGGAAAAATCTATTAATCAAGCAGTCAGTCAACTGCAAATTTATTGGCATATTGAGATAGATACTAATAAAACATACTTACAAGTCCGGATATTCAAGACAGAATGATAGTTATTATTTTGTAACTGGCTCACTGCTTGAGCGAATATATTAAAATACCGGTACATATTACTTTTATATTGATATTATTATGGATGTCATTTCCACCATTATTTAATCATAACGTTTAAAGTAATTGTCACTACCAAGAAATACCTAATTAAAAATTGCTATTTTTTTACCGAATGAACCAATACTCAATCAATGAATCGTAAATAGGGGGACAAAATATAATATTCCTAATATTATTATTTTCACGAATTTAATCAATATTCCATACATTTGTACAAAGTTAGTTAATACTTTGACAGGAAACATCGAACCGGACCTCTTATTTTGTGAATACTATCTATACTTCTATATCTATACTAATCTAAACTCTACACTAATATTATAAAGAGGAAAGATTTGATTATTTGTTTGTTTGTATTCAATAGGCTCCGAAACTACTGGACAGATTTGAAAAAATCTTTCATCGTTGTGAAGCTACACTAACCACGGGAGACATAGGCTATTTTTTTATCCCTGTATTCCCACGGGAACGGGAACTACCCGGGTGAAACCGCGAGGCGTCCGCTAGTAGTTTATAAATAGCGCGCCCGATAAATAATAATTATTAACCTAAAAATATAATAACGCTCGAAAAACAATGGAATTACATGGCAATCGGGATACGAGGTTTAAACGGGGAATACCAGGAGGGTTCGCGTAGTAATCCCGCGCACCATCCATGTCATCTGAAAATGAATACTGATACGAACTACCTATGTAATTATGTATCAGTACTCACTGGATGTATTTTTTAGTATTAATATTATTTTCATTCACGTTTTTGCCTGTCAAAAATAATTCGAAATTGCCATGTCGACCTGTCGCGGGTTAAAAATAATATACGTCTTTTGAACTATATAATTATTTAATGTATAGTAAGTTGATTTTAAAATTGCCCTACGACAGAGCAGTTTTGGTTGACCTAATTGTAAAGACATAATATATGTTGTAAGTCGCGGGTTTAAAACCAAACAGGCTAGCGCACACTTTCAAAAACAAAACCGGGCAAGAGCATGTCGGACCACGCTCATATACGGTTCCGGAGCCGTTGTCGTATGAAAAAAATCTGATATGAATAATTGCACCAGCAGAAGAGCGTATATGCACTTACGCCCTTTTGTTAAGAAAAGCAGTTATTCGGCCAATAACTCAATGACGGGACCAAAAACATTCACTTATTCAAAAAACTGTTTTTAGAGACTTTTAAATATTTTTAAAAGACATGTAGAATGATGTACCACGCGTAAAAGTCTGCATAATAAAAGCTTCTGTTACAAGTATAGAGTCCTCCCTAAAAATGTTTATTTTTATTATTTAGCTATCAAACTAAGAAGCTTCTACTACTAGACACTTTTTCACCAAATTTAATCAATCTAATTGTGTAGTCAAATCAATAATCATTGTGTAGTATTCGAGTAAAATGCCTGTGACATACGGACGTACACACAGATAGACGGACATGACGAAACAATAAGGGTCCCATTTTGCGATTTTGGCTCCAGAAATGGCTGCAGTAAGAAACTACTAAAAAAACGTAATTTATTTCATAACTACTGCTCACAATCGGTAAACGAAAAAATCGCGAGGAATATATGTCCTAGATCCAAACATTTGAAGACATGTAACATCCGCCAATTCGCAGTGAACCCGCATACTGGATTACAGCCCTAACCCTCCCTCAGATAAGAGACATACAATACATATTGTAACGTTATAAAGTTCATTGTGTTATTTCCCTACAGTGAAAGACCATAGGTACTACATACATTCTATTGTTTCTAACATCAAACGAATTAATTCTTTATTTGAATGTACAACAACTACGTTTGTTATATTTAAATCCACCAGCCATCAACAAATGTCTACTTCAATTGACTTGAACACCGGTTATTACTGAAATTAAACATGTGTAAATGCTTTCAAGCTTTCGTGACTTGTACACTTACTGAGATAATCAAGGCGTAATCGTGCTATTATTACGAAAGGACTTTTTCCCAACGTTTTCATTACAATTGCACCGATCGTTGTCACAAATTATATCTAGATGGGTGACTGCTTAGTAACATAAATACTTGCACGTAAAATGTCAGTTTGTCTCAAGTATGATGTTCGGAAGACCAAAGCATTACCCTTCCTTTTTGGCTTCGCCATAGTCGGGTAAAAACACTTTTTAACATCTTCATAAATTTTACTTGAATATAGTCTTTCTATAGCAACGTAGTGACTTTTCTCAAAACGTTTTCACGTTACACGTGATGTTACATATACCTATAGCCTTCCTCTATAAATGGGCTACCCAACAGAAAAAGTTTTTTTTTTATTCGGACCAGTAGTTCCTGAGATTACCGCGTTCAAAAAACAAGCTTTATATATAAGTATAGATTACCTAAACAACATTCACAATTTTTGTATTAATAAAATACTTACATAATTTTACTTAATAACATTTAAAAATATATAAGTACGCCATCTCTACAACGACTGGTATGGTGGTGAGAAACGTTCTGCTACTCGTACATATCCAATTTGCAAAAATACCTCTACGGAACAATCAAAAACCAAATTATGACCTGTCCATTCTGGTTTCAGTGAAATTTAATGAAACATTTAACACCGAATACGTTCTACTCATAAGATCTTCATTTGATATGAATGAGTAGTACGTAAAAGTAAAACGATTAATTTCAAATACTTTACACAAATCGTTGACAGGCAGCAACAGCTCGCTATTGTGTTACCATGAAAACAATTAACAATAGCTCCGAGTTATTATTGTGATTGCGGTTCAGCATTTAAGTGATCATCTCTTATGGAACATTCAACTCGGTCTTATTACATGTTCTTCACTGTTGAATTGATTCCAATATTATGTCTTGCAATCGAATCAATACAAATATTCGAATATTGTGTTCGAGTATTCGAATACTGATTCAAGCTCGAATGTTCGATTGCAAGCCCTGCTTTCAATTAAATGCCTATCTCCATCTACGACCTAGCATGCACTAGAGGTGGGTAGCAGTAGCTTGTTCAAGGCACCTGCCTGTAACCTCCGTTGTTGGAATTTTTGTTAGTCTGCTGGTAAACTCATCTGGTATTCAATTCGTACCATGCATGACACATCAAGGTAGGATCAGGATATGACTATGTGTAGGTTATGGTAGTACCTACATTTTCGTTCCACGGTGTTTGACCGATAGTTGATTATTTAGTATAAACCGTATTGTAAACATGTTTTTAGCTAATAAAAGCGCTTGACTTCTTTTAATGGTTTCATTACTACTATAATGCTATAAAAACCGGACAAGTGCGTGCGCCCGCCGAGGGTTCCGTACAAAATTTGTAGGTAAATATGATAAATATACGTTTTTTGCGGCATAAACGGCCGTTTCTTTTATACGTCAACTTAGAAGTTTATTTTTTTCACAGATTCAAGGGACTGTAGACTTAAGTATATGATTTAATTTCAACTCAATACCTCCAGACAGACGGACGGATGAACAACAAAGTGATCCTATAAGAATTCCGTTTTTTCTTTTTGAGGTACACAACCCTAAAAACTAAAAAAGACTACCAATTTTTTATAGTATAACATTTTAGCTCAACTCAACAGTTTTTGAAGGAATTAGTTGTAAAACGTAAATACAAACAATTCATTTTTTTTTCGTATAAATGTATATACCTACAGTGTATAATAGAATATACCTACAGTGGGATATAAGCAGTATTCGCGTCGCCTCGCCGCGCGCCGGCCGCAACCGGATGTCCCTCGCCAAATGCACAATCACACTAACACAAACTCTCACGAATTTTTCTCCCAACGCTTTCACGTCTTCCACTAATTATTATCCACTTTATCGGGCATCTTCAATTTGATTTACGTCTAGCTTTTACACAGCTCAATTGGTACACTTTTTCTTTTCGGCGAGATAATTTAAGTGTACATTAGATGCGAGCGGTATCGGCGCGGGCGTCGCGGCCTCCTTCCGTCCGCGACCGTAAACTCTTGTTGTACAAAACGCCAGCTAATTAGTTACCGCCAGATTCTGCCATTATATTATTACGTCTATAAACTAATGAGAATTTTGGGCTTAATTACATTTTTGTTATTATTATTGGTCGTTAGAACAACTGGAGCATTAAAGTTATTTTAAAATTCAATTTAATGTTAGTGGTATCCATTAAGTTCAAACTTCCAGTGTTAAGACTTTCAGTGTTTAATATAATTGCCAATATTTATATATCAAGGAAGTGATAATACAATAGACACAAATCTAAGAGCAACATTCATAGATATTTATTAAGTTGTGACCTGATCAAGCCTGACTGTACAACAATACCAACTAATTATACAGGTTTTGTATGCGAAGATGTGATCTGGCAGCCCTAAACATGACTCGTATGCGATGATTAGTTTATACGGTTCATTTACTGTAATGCTTAATCAATCCAGTGACCATAATAATTAAATGTAGGTAGGTAGCTAGGGAAGCTAGGAACGTCACGGTCTACGGTGCAATCTAGCACTACTTAGGTACCTAAACATAATCTACCTGCTTCCCATATTATCATTTGCGATTCCCTCTATCAACATATCTTTCAACTGTAAACAAGGATTATCTCCTTTGCTTACAGTCGAAATCGCATGAGGAAGGACGAAGATTTTTTTCCTGATCAGGCCTCGATTTGCTGTGATGGCATATTGTTAGGTCACGGATACAAAGCACAAACACCGATCTGTGAGTATGCACAGGTTCTAAGCTTCCTTGATGCCCAACAAGCTCAGATGAATCCGTTCTCCCTATAATAAAAGACCAAGTTGCTACAGCTTTTAATAAAAATTGTTAACCCAGTCGTTAGGATAAAGAAAAGTAACTGTGCTACTGTATTGTATTCTGAAGCAGTTGACACGTGTTACTAACGAATGTTTATTCTCTACATCCAATAGTTATTATTCTTGAGTACGTCATTATAAATTATTAATTAAAATATCAATAGTTTTCGAGATCTATTCAGACGATAGATAGCCATTGATGCATGTAGTATTGTGAGCTCGGAATCTTACCTACGATCATGTAAAGTCATCATAGATTTAATTATCTCTGATTAGTCATCAAACAACTTAAGTTTACAACTACTTTAGTGATGCTAAAAATATGTTGACGTGTGTAATTTATATGGATAGATTTGTAATTTAAGTATTCATTTTATGATTTTGCTTTTAGGAACTGGAATTACAGTTAGCTACTACTTCATCTTGTGATAAAGTATACAGTAGCAATTGAAGCTAAGAAATTATTATTAAACAATATCGACTAATACATACATTTGGTAAGCACAACAAGAAAACCAAAGACGAAAATGTGATACCGAATTGTTGCATTCAGTTTTATATAACTGTAAAATTAAATAAAGTAAAGGCTATACTAGCTGACCCGCGCAACTTCGTCAGCGTAAATTTCCCCGTTTTTGCATTTTTTTTTATTGCTGCTCCGCTCCTATTAGTCATAGCGTGATGTTGTATAGTTTATAACCTTCCTCGATAAATAAACTATCTAACAGTAAAATATATTTTTAATTCGGACTAGTAGTTCCTAGACATTATCGCGTTCAAACAAACGCTCTCTTCAGGTTTATTCAGTTTTATTCTATCAGGTTTTTCCAATCATAAATGTTAACAACACGTTTTTTTTACAATAACATCTTAACAACATGTTTAACATGTGTGTCACAACCAAACAAATCCCGAGACGGTCGAGTTCAATTGGTCAACCAATAACGATGACAGACGCAATATACAGAATGTACTAATGCGCAAGCGTCAGTCAAATCACATTACTCATTCAGTCACAATACAAAGCCAGTAGCGAGCTATAATGTATGAAACTTTCCTTCTAAATGAATTATAACAACCTCTTATTGCAATTTGAATCGTTGCGAAACTTAATCTACAGCATTTATTGAAGTTAATTTAAAATTACATTTAATTAAATTAATGCAGACGTGAGTGCTAATGTAAGGTTTTCATCACGACTTTCCTTCGTTGTCTCTTTCGGCGTCATCGTCCGAGCTGCGTATGATGCTCTCGGTAGAGTGTACTATATTCGTTGGTACGATGCAAACTAACATTAACTGTAACACGAAGTCTGGTTATGAGCTGCTCTAGGGCACGCCTTTAAAAATCGCATAGGCGTACCAATGGAGGGAGATTTGGGGGGTTGAAACCCCTTGAAATTATGAAATTACAAAAAGCCTACCTTTTTGGTTTTTGTGTTACAGTATACATTTGGCCGGTGTTTAGTAAATTGTATCACCTAAACCTCCCCCCCCCCCCATCCGAATTGCGGCTTAAGAAGTGGGTTTTCTGTTGTTTTTGTTTCATACTTACAACGTTATACCAAATGCCTACTTAATAATATTTTTCAGTGGAATTTGTACAAAAATTTAATATCAAAAATATAATAGCTTTCCTTTTCATTTGGCAGGGGGGCGGGGGGGGGGGGGACACTTAACTCTTACAAAAATTTGCACTTTGAAGACTAATATTTCACAAACAGGTCTTTAAATCTAAAAATATTTTTTGCAACCCCTAAATGTTTTTAAAAGAGCTATATAATGATACCCCACACGATGGGGTAGGTGAGAAAAAAAATCACATTTCCACTTTACATATAGGTTCGCCTAAAAAAAATGTTTTCAAGATTTCATTCTTTCACTTTGTTGGCGTAAGTAATATGTGTATCCATGCAAAATTACAGTCTTCTAGCACTAACAGTCTCTGCGCTAAGCTACGAACGGACGAAAGGACGGACGGACATGGAGAAACTATAAGGGTTCTGTTTTGTCATTTTGGCTTCAGAACCCTAAAAATAAACCTGGGTACGCTCATGAAAAACCATTCCATCATACAGACTGCCACTGCCATAATAATATACTCAAACGAATCGTGATATTATTTGTAGGTAGATAGGTATAATACACAGTTTATATTCGCCAGAACTGCATCATATTCATTTGTTATTTCCAACTTTCGTTTTCAGGGTTCCGTGACAAGTCTAAATGGAATCCTACTGGCAACGCAGTTCAGAAATATATTTAAATGCTCTTTATTTCTGTAACGAGATTAGGTGATGACATTAATGCACCTACTATAAGGAAATGTGTTAGCTCTGCATTATGTAGGAATGTTCTATTTTGCATCCTAGCTTTCCAATTTTAAGACATACGTGTATCTACATAGAGATTGCTTAAGATTCTAAATACTAAAATACTATTAATATAAAAGTACTTACAGGTATCTATATGAATAGAAAAGTCATTAGTAAGTTTATTTAGTCCCACATTAAAACGACTAACATTTGATGTCTAGGCAAATGAATAGTAGTATAAGTTATAGGTACGTTTATAGTTTCATTTATTAACTAAATACTAAAACGATTGTATAAGCAAGAAGATTCTTTAAAAGATTACCTATTGCAGACTACCGATGCAAATAAATAACAGGTATATAAAATAGTTTATTACACACGTATGAACTCTTCTAGCTCCAGGCCGCATCGCACTTGCTTTTTCAATTAAGATAAACTCAGTCTATCTAGGTTTATTAGTTCTGTCTTCTCTTGGTGAGAATGAATAATTGTCTGCGTTATTCATTCATAAGCCAACTATGTACGCTAGACAAAGGATTTAACAAAAACCCAAACCAGTTTTAGTATAATGCTTCACTTGGGTACTTCTATAATGAAACCTAGGAGTATATTTGTGACTGTATTCTATTCACGTAAATTAAAACTGTAAGCCTAATACTCGTATAGTAGCGTGCATCGTATACAGACGAGTAAACATTGCCTACCACTATAGAAACGGTTACATTTGCGTTACGTTTACGTTACAGTAAATTGGCAACACTGTTTAGAAATTTTGTTTTTATAAAAACAATTCATTAGTATCTACCCAAGAATGTGATAAACAGGAACTTGGAAATAGATGTGAAACGCGAATTGCAATTAACAAGAGCCATTGTTTATGATGAAATCTATTTCTAACGTACTAGGAAAATCTAGAATATAATCAAAATCGCAAATATTTACGTAAACGCGTGACAAGAGAAGTAGTGTGTTGTTACAAAACGCGAGTGCGGTAGCGTGGCGTGACGGCATGTCGCCGACTCGACGCGCACGACCGTCGCTCGACGCGAGTTTAATGATATCCAATGTTTATCACCTTAGCACAGTCACCTTAACTTAACTAACAAGGAATCAAACCATATTCAAAGAATAATCCATCGATCTAAACGTGAAAGAACGCATTACGCTTCCGCGATTCATATTTCTTAATGTAATATCTCTTTATTACTGGAATTATAAGTTCCTATAGAGAAAGTCTCGTATGAATTAGATAAGCTGTTTTTATTAAATTGACAAAGCAAACAAAAAATCCGTTTTATAACAGTTTTATGGTAATTAGTAACACTCAGAAGAGTAAACAAACGGCTTAGAAATGTTATGAAAATAATCCTAAGGTTATTTTTATCTTTTTAACATTCTTTTTCTCTGCGGTTTCTATTATATAATAGGAGCTGGGTCCTTATTGAGGTTCTTTTTTTTTTTGATATTGCGGCAAATCCGCGAAAAACTGGCGCATGCGCGGTGCACCAAAGATGTCCGCCGCGCATGCACTTAGATACATTTTCTCGCAGCTCTCTATTTACCATTATGACAAGATTTTGACAGTCGGCGCGGGCATGCGGAAAAAAAACAAAAAAAGAACGTGAAGAAGGACCCTGGGGGCTTAGACAAATGCCACACGCTTCTTTTTTGGCACACGCTAACGCGGGAAAATGTTTGCATTTGACATATAGTTGACAATACGTCACGTGACTGCTGCTGAATTGGTGGACCAAAAACAACAGTAGCGTGTGTGCCAAAAAAGAAGCGTGTGGCATTTGTCTAAGCCCCCAGGTTTTAATTATATGCTATACTAGACATGCAGAGCAAACAAAATAGGAAATCTTTCGCAAAAATAAATACCCTTTCATGAAATACAAGCTAATAATAAGAAACAATGGTTTTGCTTTCAAAGTAGTATTTTCTCGAATGGTTAACGAGGCTTATTAAAGGGTATAAAATATCTGAAACTCGATTCAGTACATTACAGTAAACTGCATAAACAATGAATGTCACGGTACTGTGCGGCAATCTTTAACACATATTTTCAACTCAAAGATATAGAAAGTGCTAAGAATACTTTTAAGAGGTGCTGATTATAGCTTGGTTATGGTCAATGCAAATTTGAAGGAAACCCTACACTAGCTAGAACTGCTGGCTACTTTCATTTCTCCTAAAGATCCAATCTCACAGAACTGTTGTCTTACAAAATGTGCGAATGTATAATTCACGTATGTACCCACATACATTGTGGTCACTTATACCAACATGTTATAAAAAATATTTACTAATATTTGCATTTCAACGAATTCAAGCAATTCACAGCTATTTATTTGAAGAAAGTACCAAAAGAGATGCTTGACCAACATTTGTGGTTATTATTTTTATCAGACTTCTATAATGTTATAGTACTTACTCTTAAGTACTTTAGAATTTCTAATGATCATTTATTTTTACTAACAACGTCAAAAAACGAATCTGAAAATATTATCAAACGTAAGTGTAGGTAAGTATTTATTGTCTAAGAGCCCCAACTTTACGCAAATGAAAGAGTAAGTAGGTACCTACTATAAAACTTTATATACATATATCTATAAAAAAAACAAAGTCGGAAATGTAGCACAAGGTATTAAATATCGAATAATATAATGGTATATAGAACAGAATGATCATTTTGGCGTGATAATAGAGCAAAACAAGGCGTGGGTAGCGGCAGCACTGCGCCTGCGCGAACCGGATCTAAGCTTGCTATAAATCATGTTCCGAGTTTTGTACTACGTCCCGCCGCCGACCCCTGAAGTGTCAATAAAACTGCTCAAAAATATGAACTACACTCATTTTACAATAGTCAAAAGTTTCGTTTGAATTTGATTATATGATAGATTACAGAAGTTCAAAGATATGACCGACGTTTTGTTTAACTTCCAAGTAAATATCATTTATTTTTGAAATTATTTACCTACTAGATTTTCGGAAGCCATGTACATATTTCTTCAATTTGCTGTCTTAGTAGTGCAGCCAGCGGGGGTTATGAGATGTGAAATAAACTCTAGATAATTAACCTACAAAGTCTATGAATGAAAATTATGTTATTACATTCATAACAATATGTGATACTTACTTAATTTCTGAAATGATGAAAGAAAACATGATTTCTAGAAAAACTTCTTCAAAAATCTACTTGTTAATTTATTCTGTAAAACTCCATTAAACACTACCGATTTCCAATATTCAAAAATATGTAATCAAGCCAACCAACAAATTTATTTCATTATTGAAATTTTATTCATTAAATTCAATATTCCGGTTTAATGCAGATATTTAGGCACACAATAGAGAAACATCACAATAGGTTATTTAACTTAACCTTTCTTATTAGCCAGATTTCGAAATTGAACATCAATATTATGGGACAATCTTACCGCTCTGGTCTGGTAGCTCTGCCCACGCAAATTGAAATCGAAAATAATACATTCAAACACGTCCGTTGCCATAAAAATACTTTCAACTAACATGAAAGTGTTATCAGTTTTAAAGTGCCTAGTGCTTTGTTTTGTTTTTTAGGAAGTCTCAATTCACGAACGTACTGTAAAGAACAAAAGTGGCCAGTAAGATAGAGACCAGATTCGCAGACGAAGCGATAAGTGTATATTCCACAGTGTTCGGAGCCGTCGTGGTGCCGACTGCCGCCCGCAGCCGAGCGGCCACTGCACTCGCTTCGATTTCACTTTTATTAGCAATCCACTTAATTGGATACCACAGTTGCGGTTTTATTCATTTTGCAGATTCATCTGAGACGCATTTTAGGTATTCTAATAATAACAAATGGTATAAACCTCCTCTACATTAAAAGAAACTTAAAATTCTTCGGTAATGTTAACCACGAATTTATCAATTCCAAATTCTTGACAATCTTAATTAGTTAATCGATCTGCACAACCATATTAAGTTCAAATCTACAAGACTTTTGAAGCTAAGCCCATAATTCCTTGTACGGTCAATGACATAGGTACAAGATTCTTATAAGATTCAATATTCAATATATCGAAACCCCAATTGGAAATAAATGATCGTTGGTGTTGAACATTTTTTTAATACTTCATGTTGCAATTATAATTGTTTATTAGAAACAACTAACAGTTACACTGCATCGATATAAAGTAAAAAGTTTTATAATATTTGTGTAAACAAATATACACCCACTCCGTTATTCACGTAATATCTATTGTTAACTATTTCAATAACTAAATACTTAGGTATTACAATTAGTTTTTTTTCTATATTTTATACACCAATGTTTGAGCTATTAATGAATAGAATTAAACGGTTACGAAATTTGTTATCATGAATTAGTAATAGAAATGTACCTTCTGTGTTGTTAATAAATATAACTTTTGACAGCCTCGATGGCACAGTAGGCATGACTGCTATACAAAAAATAGAGGGTTCGATTCCCATCAGGGACACCATTGCATGTTCCACAAATTGTAGTTCCAAGTTGGTGTGTACCGCGGAATAGTTTGGTGTGCTGGTGTGATACAAAGTAGGCACTTTGTATCCATGATATCTATTTATATTATTTTTAAAATCCTCGCGGCACAGGAATTATTCGCAAGTGCGAAAGTTGTTCGTTTAAAAAAGAAAAAATAGCAATTAGAAAAGACATGTATGATTAATATGTTTTATTGATTGTGTTTCTGCAATGTACTACAGTAGACTTTTGATCGATTTATCATTTGCCTATAAAAAAATGTCTGAATGCACTATCTTTAGGTAATCAATATTTATAAATGTTTAGCGTAACTAGAGCGCCATTAAAGCGCTTGAAGCAAAAAAAGTTTATTTGAGTAAACTTCCTTGACAAATGCCCCGCTTTTATCATTAAGTGCTGAAGGTCAAACAAACTACTGGAAAAGTACAATGCGAATTAAGTTTTAATTTATACCTAAAACTACTATCGTAATTCCACGCTCGAGAGCTCGGTTAAATGACATTAATAGAGTTTTTGTTCCACCGCACTAATCGAACAGCCTATGGTGATGTATGGACTGGAGACACTAGAGCAAACATGGTATATACTGCTCGCTTACTGTCGTACAACTAAGCAATTCACTTTACTTATAAAAGCAACAAGAACTATGTCCGAGATGATGACTTCTTCCAATTACCTAAAAGTTCCTAAATTTGTATATTTTGCACAATTTTCGTACGTTCATATTTGGATAAAATGATTATACAGGAAATAAACTACAAGGACGTCTGAGATGCTGTCTGCATGACTTAATACTTCCTAATATCTAATTCGAATCACGTACTAGATAGAGCCCCCGAAAACAAATGGCAGTTTTAACAAAAACAAAAATAGACTTGACCTCATGAAATAATATCTGCAAAATTAAGTTTAGTGGGTAAATTGAATCGGGACACGGTTTGATATTATACAAGAGTACATTGTACATTACTTGTTGATTCGTATTGTATTGTTGTGATACAGCTCGATCGCTTGAACACTCGAATGTAGGTAGTCATTTAGCCGTTTAATTTCCGCATCAAAGTGTCACTGAAGGACGTTTGAAATGTCATTATATCAATCAAGGCGTGCTTTTGTACTTTTAATGCTATTTCTTTATTGATTTGAGATACGAGATGAATCATTAGGTTTTGATGTATCAATTAATATGTAAATTGCTTGTTTTTTTTTAATTCTGCGGTATTATAATATGTGATCATTTTATATAAACATTTCCAGTTTTATATGTTTTGATAGACATCAACTGCTGGTTTATGCTTTTACTTGAAAGTGTTGTTTTTTACTTTGTTTACTATCACGTGCAAGAAATTTCGTAGAATTAAATGAGTGGCGCTTTGGAATTCATAATCTTATTTATGTTTAAAATTTACATGTTCATTTTAATTTTAGCACAAAAACACGTTACAGTATTAACACATCAAGAAAGTTTTATTAAGATTAAGTGCCATAGTGTGTATCTTTAGTGAGAAAAACAAACAAACATGTAGAAGAAAATTAACAGATCCCTTGCAGTTGTCAAGGTGCATAAGTGTTGACAACATTTTAATCGAATGTACTAATAAACGATAAACACTAAAACAAACCGGAACTGTATATATGTCCGTAGATCATGACTTTCACTTGCACTGCATCATCAAATATTCTAAGCATAAACCTGTTTTTGTTTTTGCAACTAGATAAAATTTTAGCCATTTATATTTTTTACATTTTTTTCGCTGCATGTTATTAATTCTGTTATCGTAGATGATAAAATAATAAAATCGAATTTCATTATAATAACTAACAGGTTTACATAAATTATGGTTTAGAAAATTAAATCCCAAATTAATTGCTTAAAACACTGTATAATTTCTAATGGCGGAGAGATGAGATAAAGAAAATACCTACTCTGAGATGCATAGCGATCACTATCACATTTTGATATGCATTTTGCGGTGAAATTAAAAGAGATATACCACAAATATGAGACCACATTATTCTCTCAACGTATGAGTATCTTTCTCGCAAAGATAGAGATGTAGAACTATTCTTCATAGACATTTATGTAAACTGAAAACTCGCACTCAAAATTGCATCCGGCTCTAAAACAATTCACAAATTTTAGTTTATTAGTCATCTGACCAATTCGGGTCAATAAATAGACGGCTTTGTCAAATCAAGAACTAAATTATAAACTAAAAGAAACATAGATTAGTCATCATTTATTTCCATTTAATTATATGTAGTCAATGATTTATGTCAATAACATCAGACTAAGTTCATTACCGTAATGTATTGAAGTAAGAAATGTGAGTACACATGTACCTATGATATGGAGTGCGGTTGGGGCGGCCCCGATATATTAGATACACGTGTATGTCCTTATTTAGTGTCTAATAATAAGACCCACTTCGAAACAGTCGAACAAACAAAAATAAGTTAGTGTAAAATGCAAAACGGGCCGGCCTCATTCTCGTCTCACAACTACATTGTTGACACACATTGCCAAGACTAATGGACTCCAATTTACTTGTATTGATTAAAATACATCCGTATAATATGTAGATCGTTTGTATTTTTAGATCTGCCTACATCAGTTTATTAATTGTAATAATGAAAACAAAACTATCGTGTATTTTTAGTATTAAACTTAGGTAAAAGTAGAGTAACTAAACTGATAATTTTGAAAATAAGTCTGCCATGTGTTTTTACACATGGTAGACTTCTGAAGATTTATTCTAGGTCCGAATTGCGACCACAAGCGATACTAGTACTTATAATAAATGGACATAGTACAAAAGAAGAATATTTAAAGTAAAATTACTAGGTATAAAATGTAGACGTACCGAATACATGTTAATTTGTTGCGGAATCCGAGAGCAATAACCGACGGTACTGCTAGCGGTATTCGGCGGTTTCTTCGTCTCTAATATTCGACAAAAACAACCGTCCGGTGTCTATGTGTGCTTGAGTTTATGCACTACAAAGAAAACTTCTCATGTATGTTTGATTTGAGTATATTTCCACATATTAAGCTCGATGTGGAGATTAGTCACGCCACGGCCTTCTAAAGACCCACACTATAGCTTGTGTTTAAAAATCGTAAGTTATAAGATTTATTTTTGGGTAGGCTGTTCGTGGTTGGGCATTGGGTCACCCCATTTATTGGCCACGGGTGTATTAGAAAGCCTTAAATCCTTAAGTACTTACTGTTGTATACACTGGACCATCAAAGCTGTCCATAGCCGCAGGCAAGGCCCTTACACGCTAATGGATCGTTTATGGTTTGTGATGAAAGTTCTCTTTATACATATAGGGAAAGACAGGGGTGTATTAACTCAGTTTTAGGTCTCAAGTGCCTACCTGACTAGTTTTGTAGGGATATAAAAATATGTACTTGATAATACAATTCTAAATATAGTTAATATATTACGTAGGTATGTAGAAAAATATTACGGATTATGTGTTACATAAATAACATACAATTGACAAGACACACAAAACGTGATATTTTATTGTAAACATTGGTTATTTTGGTACGTGTACAGTCAATAAGTAATTAGTCAGGTATGTTAATTACGCATAACATAGAGAAATTTTTCACCAAGCAAAATCTGTACATTTTTGTGAGTAAAATGTTGAAAATGTTGATGAATGTAAAACAAAACAACACGTTAACACAAAACACCGAGAGTACAGAGGGTGAGCTTGAAACAATCGCGCTCGGGCAACACACATAGACTTCGTTCAAGAACACGGAATCTTACTCTCACCTAGGGGTTGATTTGGGGGTTTCGAAAATGCAAATAGGTAGGTAGGTACATAGTACACATTTAGCCAATGTTTCGTCAATTGTACCAACGAAACCCCTTTTAAATAGCGAAAATCTCACCCGAAAAATGATCCCGGACACTCAAGCATGGAACACCTTCAAGAACAAAGTGATCCGAGGTTTCTATGCGTTTGTGTTTGATGAAGTATTTTAGTATTTTGTGACGTAGGTATCTATTGAACCGTAACTTATTTATAATCCATATTAATGGTAACCAAATGCAAAAGTTATTCTGCCTGTTACATCGTAATTACTGCTTAATGATGCCACGTGGGCGAAGTCACTGATAATAGCTAGCTGGCGAATCATATAAGGGCTGGAACGTTTAGTATAATTTACTCCTTATTATCGGTAAGGTATTTCATTCATTAAAATGTATTTTTCATTACAATCGATCAATGTTACGTCAATCTATCTATAAACTAAGAATTAATTTTCTTTTCAAATTATTATGAAAATTGTTTTTTTGGAAAATCCACGGATATAATTTAGATTGTATTTTTAACCAAACATAACATGTGTGTATCTGTGTGATTGTCTCTCGTATTTATCCAAAAGTGGACTAATTTTCATGCGTTTTTGTCAGCAAACGTTTAATCGAGATAGTTCTTACCTTTGTTTTATGGAAATCCGTTCAGTCGTTTAGTAGATAAATTAACTTCTACATCACTAGTCGGGGGTTTTTTAATGTAAACACAACTTTTGCTCATTTAGGAAATCTCATTAAAAATAACGAGACTGTCTGCCATTAGCAAATTAATAAAGCAAAAGTGGACTGCTAATTTTGTATTGCTTATGAGAAATTGGAAGACAATAAGAAATTTAAAACGCCTGATGATTTAATAATCTAGTAACTATGAATCAAACTTAATATAATTGGTACAAAAAAGTGAAAAAAGATCAATTAAAGATAGTAGACATCTAAACGAAACTTTCTTTACAATTAGAAGCTATAAAATGTTAAATGTTTACAGAAAACAGAGCGTCCTTATCTTATGAAATATTGCTCTACATTTTTAACTTTCTAAAAATAATATAGGTTTTAGCTTGGCTTCGGAATTCACTCACAACAAGCTTTTACACGCGGCTTTGTTAGTACCTTTCATAATCATTTTTAATTTATTTAAAAAGACGACCTACCAACATATAAAACCAATCTTGTTGGTTCCAGTCCTTCACGGTTAAACCCTATGAAAGAATTATAATTTATCAAACTAATTGAAATAACTATATCCAAGTAGATTTCTCAAACATACGCACGGTGTTTGAATGTATATATTAATATGTTTAGAGAAATGTACACATCACCAATATTGTTGGTTGCTTGTCAGTTTATTACGAATAGAATCCAACAGTTACCACATTCTAATAGAAACAAAACGCTAACAAAATGAAAAAGAATCCCCACTTGTAAATCTGGATACAAAATATTATACCCATTACGTAGTAATGAATACAAGGCGACGTTGAATCGATAAAATATTTCCAAAGTAAAATCGTAAATTACTCAACATGCCAAGCCCATCAATTTTATGCTTAAATATGTACTTTAATAATTTCTATCCAAGTGTTTTTTAACGTTCGATGTCTATAATCATGTTGTAACTATTAAATCGAATTGATTGATTGAATAACCTAACTATTCAAAGTATGAATGCATCTTAAAAATAACAGTAAAAGTTATTTATTGAATTGAATTGTTTATTGGTAGGTATTAAGTTATCTATGATAGATATTTATCTAGCTTGGGACATAAATTTGCAAGACACAATTGATTCTAATCATTTGATTTGATGTTTATTGTATTTCAAGAATGGAATATGGTTTCGGGTTGAGGCATATTTTTAATTTATTTTCTATTTTCAGTGAATATAACTGACTGTTTAGAAGCGTATTTTCTAAAGGTTGCAGAAATTAGGCAGGTATACCTATTCTTCCTTTTTTCATAATCATGTTCTTCACTTAGTGAAGGTCCTGTCTAACCTGGGGCTTATCATTTTGGTGTTAAATTTCGCCGGAATGTCCTATTTACTGCCCTAACTGGCATCCCCGTAAATAGGCATACCTTTACCTAATTTAAAAATAATAAGTACCTTTAAACATTTCGAATTCAACTTTACAAATCATATTAAAAGAAGATTTTCAACTGGTTTTTGTTATTGTAGGTATTGTATTTTAGAAAGTAAAAAATCTAGTGCATGCTACATTATCTCACTATAACGAGGCTATGTTTTATAAATGGTTGAATTTCATAGCTCCTGATTGTAAAGAAAGTCTCTTTAGAGGTCTGCTACATTCCTGTTTTTTAATTGATATTTTTTTATTAATACCTAAACGTTTTTTGGTCTAGTAACTGCAGTTTTATGATCTTTCTAAATGTTTCGGGTATATCAAATAGCTTAGTTGCTATTCAACATCAAATCATCAAACGATGATTTTATATCCATGTAAGTATGTACTTAAATATACCCCTTGCGTGACCCAAGACCAAAAATACACCTGTGTAAAGACAAAAGTCAGTGTTAAAAAAAACAAGTCATTGTCATGATAAAATATTCGTTAGCAAATTTAAAATAATTGTTATATTTTTCTACAATACTTTAAAGATGAAGTACCTTATTATCGTATATTCCACCCACATAAATAAATACTCTATGTGTAAAAGTCATTTATTAATAAAAAATACTATTATATGTCAAAATTTCCTAAACTGCTAGAGGTGACCTGCTTAGTGGAAACTGTCACACGATATTAGATCTAAAGGGAAAAACATTGAGGGTTATGTACTGGTTGTAACAGAAACTAGTTACAGTAGTAACGCCTAGATAGCGTGATTGACTGTCGCAACTAGGTGCAGCGTTGTCCATTTTATTAATTTTACAGTATCTAGTTAGGTAGGCAGGTACTTTGAACCCCTAAGTTTGAAACTTGACTGCTACGAATAATATCTGCAAATATTAAGCATGGTACAAAAATAATCGGGTCTCGTGCCACAAATTGGTAAAGAACAGCGGACCTATAAAGTCTGACGATGATGATGATTGTCACATTAAACCCAATTTTGGCAATTTGAATAATTATATTGATAAAATACCTTAAAGTAGATACATCAATTTTTTTCTTAGATTCAACTAGCAAGCTTTTACCCGGGTAAGATCGTTACATGGCTAAACTGAATCCAAGGCAGACGGTTTTCTACAAAAACAATTTAAAATACAAACATAAATTATTTATGTACTCGTAGGTACCGGCATAAGCAGTTTTCTAATATCTATATTTTAATGTTTAATAAGCATATATATACATATATATATATATAATAGGCTTTAAGTTGTTTATATCAATAGTCAATTTGAAATCATACTACGATGATCAATACTACGATGCGTAGCTAAATATTTTTTTATAGGCATATAAAGTTTCCTGATTGCGTTCCTAATGTTAACAAACAACCGAAACTTAGTGTAGAAAATCATCCGTTTTTGTTTCAGGGGCAAAGGTTAGGCGGTGTATCATAGCAAGGACAACACTTTCTGCGCAGGAGTGCGCGTCACGGTCGGGCGAACACCAACCTTCCGCGTCGCGCGGCGCCCGCCGCGGCACGCGAGAGGTCAAGGCTCCACACTGCCCATTTTGCTCTAATTTACTCTTTTATAGTTTTTCATTTGTAATTTGCATTTTAATTAGTTCAGTTTTTAATTGGTTTTTTGTTGGTGTCAAGGTGCCATAAAATGCACGTGTTTACAATAACAGGTAGGCCTATCAATTTACGAACCTATTCAATCAATAATGACAGATTTTATATTAATGCCTTTTATAAATGTGCGAAAAATCGTCACAAATGCCACTTCTTCGAGGACACGGTGAGGTGAATATGTCAGAATAGAACCGGCCAAACTAGGCCTATAAATCTACAATTTTACTTCCTGATATAAAAAATGATCAGTAAATACACGTAGGTGAGCTTAAATTAGAGGTAGGTACGCAATATTTTAGCTAGCAGCCAAATAGCAAGAATTCAAATAACTTTTGCTGCAGGTAATAACAACAATGTGGGCGGTGCTAGTGGTTGTAGACAATTATCTAACTCATATATACATAAAGCTTTAAATTAACATCTACAATAAACATTCTTGTACCATAATTATAAAATAATAAACAATTACCTTAGAGAGATTTGTAGTGTCACTATTGCACTTTCTCCGAAAATCATAACAGACCGGACGGGCGTAGTTTAGAATTGATTTTACACCTGTGAGTTGGCGATTCATTTATATATTGTTGTTATAATGCTGGTACCGACACGTTGCGCAGTTACTTGGTCCGTCATCCCACGGTTTTCATTTACCATCCGCTTATATGGCAAATTGATGCCGATGTAAAATATTACTTTATGACTTTTACACTTTTCTTGTTCCTAAAAAAGCCTATTAAGATGAGAAAAAAGGGTAATTTTCTAAAGACTACTGTAGTAGAAAATATATTGTAAAGTTAGAATTATAGTAAAAGTAGGAAATTCCAAATAACTGTAAGCACCAAGACGCAGAATACTTTATAATAAAAATAGTATCGATTTATTAAAAGTGGGGAAATAAGTTCTGATATCTTATCCAGACTAAATGGTTCAATACTGGAATTGAACTGAAAACTATTGTAGGTAACCTTTTCAACTCAACAAATATAGCCGTTCGTGCAACTTGATCTCTAATAGATTCCTGACAATTGATATGAGCATTACGCTAGCCTGCCTTATTCTACAGAAAGGTTATGATTTTCACATTACGTAGTAAACAGCCTCAAGAATTCTATTGTGCAGGCGTTAGCAAAGAGCGCGTCGTGTGCCTACTATTTTCATTCGCAAAGCTCTCTAATTAATCAATTAGATAGCCTTATTCTTTACTGCACGAATTATTTTAAACATTATATTATGTATATTTATCTGATTGTTAACAATTACAAAATTTACAAATCCCCATCCAACACAAGACAGATAATCAGAAATAAACACTCACGAAATTTCAAATACAGTAAGAATATGGTTGTAATAACTACCTACTAGTTTGTGATTCCTAAACATAAGTATATGAGTTAAATATACGTATACCTACTTTGTTTATATTATTTCCTGAATTCCAACCTATGTGTTAACCCATTGACGTATAGACCTGGACCGTGGCATCCCTTTCAATTAAAAAGTAAATATTGACTGCAAAGCGTGAAAGAGAAATAACTCGTGCGGCCTTTGACAGGTATTGTCCACAAAGTAGCGTTGTCTCTTTCTTGAGAGTAGTCAATTTTGTGAGATTATGGCGCAGTCCTGGTCTCTACGTCAATGGTTAAACCTGAATATTTATGAAGAAGAATTCAGTCATTAAATTTTTTCACATTAATAATATATATTCTCAAAATTGTCGAAATGGTTGTGTTACATGTTGAAAGAAAAAACTTTTCTATTACGCAACTTATGTTGTTAATCGATTTTACTTATTCATTGGATAATTTCTTCAATTAAGTAGCTTCATTAGAAATTCAGTTGAATGCATCTCAATCGTTTAATACCACTTTATCTAAACAAACGTAAATGTTTATTAATATTTTGTAGAGACATCAGATATATTAGTTATTAAACAATTGCATTGAAAGCTATAGGTACCCACAAGGTAACAACCTTTTTAACATCCAGTAATGAAGCCGTTCTAGCGAATTTATCTCTAATAGATACTGACAATGGTTATGCATTACGTTAGTTTGGCGTATCTATTCTAGGCAGAATGCACTAATTTTAAAAACTTATTTTATTTAATTGAAAAATAACTTACTTTATTTTATAAATTGTTTTATATTTTCTTTTTTTTTCTTAACGCTACAACTTGCCTAGTTATTTCCTGCTACAGTTACCAAAGTGCTAAATTTAATCCAATTCAGTTCAGTGCTTTTAGCATGATATTTGTTTGCCAGCAAGGTTGTATAAAGTTAGTTGAAAAAGTTGTCACACGTACATAATCTAACATTTTCTTATGCTTAAATTGCAATTAATGTAAGTAATACATATACTTTTCAGCATTTGATGGTGATTTTTTAAAACATACCTGTATAATCACAATGTATTTTTAAGTTTTGATGTATTAGTTAAACTGTAATTTAGTAATTGAAGTAGAAAATATAATGGTCCAACAGTGAACAAAAACCGGGCAAGTGCATGTCGGGCCATGCATAATGTAGGGTTCCGTAGCTGCCCAGCACAATAACGTTGTATAAGAAGTAGATTTACTGTTTATTTCATACTACTAACAACGACATTATGTTAATAATTTTCAATGGAATTAACTAGTACGAAAATTTTGTTACTTCTCAATTGGTCTGCTGTTACTTGTAAACTTGTGAAGCCTACTTAGCTATTATAGTTTTCCTTTTAATTTCGCTTTATATACTACTGGCCTTATTTTTTTTGACATACCCAATATCAACCATTTAGCTGGCAGGAAGGGCGTGAGGGGACACTTGACTCTAACAAAAATTTGCACATTAAGGCTTGATATTTCACAAACAGATTTCTAAATCGAAAAATGAAATTCGCAACCCCTAAATATTTTAAAAGACTTATCTAATGATATCCTACACATTGGGGTAGGTAAGAAAAACATCATATCCCCACTTTACATTACACTTTATTAGGATAGGTACCATAAAAAAAACTGTTTTTCAAAATTTTATTTTAGTACTTGCATCCATGCAAAATTACAACTTTCTCTGAGTTAACCTGCGAACGGACGGACGGACAGGCGTGGCGAAACTAAAGGGTTCTGTTTTGCCATGTTGGCTACGGAACCCTATAAAGGATAGTCAAAATACTTTAATCACGTAGGTTACAAAATACATCTCTTATGAACTTTTGACCAAATTTCGAAAAGTAGAGCCAGTGAGAAAAGAGCCTGGAAATAAAAACTCATGGCCACGTTTTTTTTAAATACCAACTTTTATAATATTACTTAGTATATAAGTATATGAGAATAAGCTAAGTTGCCTAATGCCTAGTGATTTCTATAGACAAACCTATAAAAGCGAACTTTTAGTCTACCTAGTCTAAATTTTAGTCTTTCATAGCAAAACTCCTTAATTTTTCAAATATACCAATTGAGACTCAATTGTACCTTTGACTGAGCCTTGACGAAGTGGCGTCCAAAGAGTAGAAAACGTAGTGTTAGCCGATCGGCACGATGGGTCAACGACATCAAGCTGCTGGTCATGCCTGGATGCGATTACCACAAGACCATATGCAGTGGGTAGTGTAAACTAGCTAGTTACACGAGGGCTATTTCACTTCTGTTTATAATGAAAACTCTTTCATTAATTTTTTATACAAGATGGTAAACGAGAATAGAATATAGTTACCTGTCAACTTATAAGTAGTTACTAAAGAAGACTCCCGAACACACGACCCTTCCAACTGTATATCAACTACAGTCCTCTAAACAAGAAAGAAGATTCTACATTATTCTAGAAATAAGAAAGTTGCCTCACTTACATGTTCTGTCAGGTACTTTCAGAGTTTTCCCTTTCATAACACTAAACAGATACCTAACGCTAAAAGATTGCAATATATTCAAATGATATCGACTAGACATCGATTTGAAACGTCTGGAATTGGAACACAATTAAAAGGACAAATCGTGACGCATTATAAGGTATAGTCAAGAATATCTGTTGCGGTACGACGGCGGCGTGTGGAGTATTTTGGTTGCGTAATGCGACCACGACGACTGCACCGTCGACGAGCCACGACCACCGAGCCACTCATGCACAGCATCCACGGAACTATTTCTATTCAATCCTTATACAATACCAATGGTAATCCTATTATTTATTTATTTAGGAACGTTTAACAGTAATTACAAATTACAAACATTGCAATAATTGTAATGTTTACTTTGTAAGTATGTGAACGCATAACACACACCAATACCCGGGAAATAGTTATTTACATTGGTGTGGAATGGTAGTCGATGCGCGTCTTTAGTTCTTGGACTTGTCAAATTATAAATAAAATGCATCATTAAAAAAATACTATAACTTTGTCATCAACATCGTTCTTTGCTGAAACTTTTCAATATGAATCAAAATAATATTTAGGTCAAATTTTATCATGATATCTCGCCCATGCACGTGGGAAGAGCCGCGGGCTGTTAGTAAATAATAAGAAATATATTTTAGAACAGAACAACACATATTGAAAGTTGTTCTTAAAAGTGTAAAACATAATTTATCAGTAGGTAGGTAACTAAGTTATTATTTATTTTAATTTGGGTGAATTTATTAATTCAACGGCCTTGATTGGAATTATAACTTTTTACAGGATTGGCAACGAGTGAGTAATACCTACCCCAGGGCTCAATTATTGTGTAAAAACGACAGATACGAATTGCATCGAATTCAGATAACATTTACGTTATTGCATGACACGTGTTATGTATTTTTTATGTTATTTGTAGACTTGTACAAGCAATTTATGCGTCTGGGCGTACGTCCGCATATTTTTCAATTGTCCGTTATTAATAGAATAGGCTTATGCCAATAATCTGAGTCATATTCATACGTACGTTTATAAAATTCGGCCCTGGTTTTGCTATCTTCCATAGGTTACAATAACTGCTCACGATCAATCGAGTTGTAAGGTTGTTTACCACCTTGGATGGTATAAAGAAACAAAGTGTTTACGATGCAGATATCCGCCGTATATCTTAGATAGAGTTGCGAACAATACACTCGCTCCCCTTGCTGGCTAACAAGCTCCATCACCTTCATGCCATCTCATTGTACTATCGGTTCGGGCTAATTCGTATTGTGACGTCGCTAATCCTTTGTCCAATTCAATACTACTCTCAAGGTAACTGCAGCCGGCTATAAAATACTCAAGACAATAAAAGACTTACAGATATCGTAAACTAAGGTACAAGATAGTAATTCTCATAAAACTTTGATATTGTTCGAGGCCATAGCAAGGTGCAGCTATAAAACAGCAAAAATATGTACATAAGTTTCAAAAGTTACCTACCTTAATTTATGTAGGTACTTTTTTTAAGAATCATTTTTGATACATTTAGATTTACTAATTTAAAATGTATATAGGCATGCGAAAGTAACTTGTTTCCCTCTATGTTACTTTGTCAGTTTAATAACAGTACTTGGATGATCGAGCTTTGCTCGTTATTTTTTTCCATAAACGACGTTTTTGAAAAATGGAACCTAGCTAGATCAATTTATTACTCCCAAAGCCCCCTCTATACTAAATTTCATGATAATCGTTGGAGCCGTTGCCGAGATTCAGATTATATATATACAAGAATTGCTCGTTTAAAGGTATTTTCAGAGTTTAGTCCATCATGATGGACTGAACTGAAAAAAAATCGACAGAACTACTCTGAAAATAATACATCAGTCGACCCGTGACTACGATCAGTGCAAATAAAAAAAGATAAAACGTTTCGTACCTTATTTTTATTTTATGCGATAAAGTTTCGTATCTATTTAATATTTCAAGAATGATTTATTTATATGGTAACAATTCTCTAAACTTTAATACAAAAGTTTTACCAAGCATTGGATTTAATGTTCTAAGAATGTTTGCCGAATCAATTCAAGCAAAACGTGTAGACAGCTTCCAGCTAGTATTTAATATTGAATGTAATCTATAAAGATAATGCCATACCGGATATAATATTACGATCCGAGTACCTATAAAACTTGAGTACTTGCTTAATACCAACTTCGATTTAATAAGACGTCCAGTTTTTCTTCCGTTCATACCAGGCCAGACTTATAATTTAGCTTATACGTTTTTATTGCTATCGACGTGTTTTTTGAGTGACACAGAATCAGATCAAAGCGAGGCCCGGAGAGTGAAAATCAACTGCAGAGATTAATTGAACGAGTTGGCTAACAAGATAAATTGTATACGGATACTAAGTGTAAGTAACATTAATCGGAAATTACCAAACCCAAATATAGATAAATTATATGCAATTTAGTTCTTAGAGCTTTAATGTAAACCGACAGTTAAATACTCACGTGACTTTGTACATTTCTCCAAATAAATAATCATAAATAATTTTCGTTAATTTTCCTTATCCATAACTACCGAACAGGCTTTATGTCAGTCTCTCACGAAATCTATGCATGTGTCCATTAGCCACATTCCGTATGGTCCATCGTGAGAAAAATATAGAGAAAATCTAGCATATAGATAGTGTACGGAGTGTGGTATTATGTGGTGCGCAATATTCGCACGAACTCAATAGGTGCTGTCGCGCGTTGATATCTTTTCAACGTGAAATGTGAGCATGCAATATGGCAATGAACGTTATGGTGCCCACGTCGTTTATTGTGTTCGTAATTTTGTATGTATGTATACTATGTTATTAAATTACCATAGAAACGATCTGCATTGATAGGTAGATAATATTGCAGAATGATAGAACACAAACCTGACTTACTTAAGACCTGTAAGTATTTCTTTCTCAATCTCAATATCACAGGTTTTTTCCAATACTCAATACTGTCGACATTGAATCGAATTGGAATACCGAAACTACATTCGCATGTTCTTGTTATGGTAAAGTACTGACGTAGCAATCAATTTAACTTATATGGTAAACTATACAACAATTGCCACACCGCCCACGCTTAAATTCTCCAGTTTCATTAAAAGAAATACGCGTTTTTACTTCATCCGCGTTCATAAATGTCAATATTATTATCAACGGAACGTTTATTTCTTCACCCGTGGAAATATTAATACACCAATAGTTATCGCAGCTGTCGTGCTGCATAATGAAAACTTTAATATTACAGACCCTAGTACTTAAACCTTTTTTCGATACAAAATATATCAATTTAAGTTTTCATTTCATTAACTGATGGATAAACAATATTAAACTTATTAAAGGTATGCAAAACTCACCTTCGCCTATGATGAAGCGATCCAATAAATATTCTGAAATCGGATTAACACTCAGTGAAATAAGCACGAGTTGTAGCACTTCGTCTCTAAGTAAGTGAACAAGACAAGGGTCGAGTTCATAAACACCCGTCAGGGAGCACAGGGGGTTGAAGTTCGTAAAGTCCCGATACAGTCCAGGGTGGTGAGGGTGAGCTTGGGCAGCGCAGAGCTTCGGGGTGCCGGCGGCGCGCGGGTGGCGGTCCAGCGTCCGGCCGCACAACGCGCCTCGCAACGGTAAACTGGCTGGCAGCGCTAACACAGCCTCTCCCTCGCTTGTATGAGTGCCTCCAACCTCCCTCCCGAACAAATAGTACCGTACGCTGCGACCAGTGTCTTGGTAACATTTATTATACTTTTATTAGTGTTCGCCTGCTTGCGCACCTGTGTGCGTCGGCACCGAGCACACCGACACACCGCTATGTGACGTGCCGAGAGTTGCGCGCGTGTGGGTGTTGGAGTAGGTAAAGTAACTACCTATGCGTGCTTTGATCTTACGATTCGGTATGCACGGCCGCGCGGGCGCACGTAGCACCGCGGCTATACTTTACTTCTATAATATCTAGTCAATAATTTTAGTTTGGATTTGTGCAACACCACACGTCGTGTCGAGCCAACTATCTAGGCTAGTAACCGGTATACACAACCATAAGTATCTTCACTTTGGAAATCGTAATTATTATGAGCTGATAGCCCATCATGAGATATGTAATTAAAGCCTGCGCCCTAATTTGTGCTGTTCAAATCAAATAAACATCAGATATAATTATAGATTTTGTTTTATTACTACCAACTCTAACTCGACAATTCTAGTTAGAATGTAGTAAATATTGTAGGATCAGGTACATAGTAACCTAGTAATCACTGACAAAAACCTTAAAGTTTTAGTTACGAGGTATTATGAACTCATTCCGGATATTAGGTAGGTACCTATTTCTTTTTATTTTATTTTTTTTATTTTTTGGAGATTTTTATGTCTAACTATTGGAAAAAAGTTCCGTCAACGGTAAATCCCACTAGTTCCGCCGCGGACCTTCTTCCATGGAACTACTGGGAATAAACCTCCAATTCCACTGAGACTGTTGGCAACGTTGTTCAACGACAGTGCTATTTCATGTGAAACCAACTTTTTGATTCATGTGAGGTGTCAAAAATTATTTATAGGCACATAACACGAGGACTTTACTATAATTGGTTTAAATACATAATCGTTTACAAGATGCATTTGCATTATTTTCCAGGAATTAATGGAGCCACCAGCACTCTTCACAAGTTTAGTAGTAGTAAGTATGACTTACAAAGTGTTTTTTTAGGATTATTAGGGTTACGTAGCCAAAATGCCAAAAAAGGAGTCCTTATAGTTTCATCATTTCCGCCTGTTTGTCTGTCTGTCTGTCTGCCTCTCCGTCCGTATGTCGCAGGCAATTTACTCAAAGACTACACGATACATATTGATTAAATTTGGTGAAATGGTGTCTTGTAGTAGCCGCTCTTTAGTTTTATAGCTTAATAATAAAAATAAATATTTTTAGGGGTAGCACTCCATATATGTAACGGAAGCTGAAAAAAAATCAAAAAAAGTGGGTGTCGTCAAGGTGACTAAGGGATATCACACCGGAGGACGGGCAGCAGCGTCTTCTGCATATTTTAAAGCCTTACTGCGATCGCCAACCCGCTCGCCAAGTGTGGCGATTATGGCAATTACCGCCAGGATCTATAATTTAGTAGGTTCTACTGAGGAGACCCGTGCCCAGCATTGGGACATCATATTATTATGGGTTGATATAATGATGATGACAATCTAATTGTAGTTTCACATAATCATAAATAATTATTAGATTTTTGATCGATGTCAAAATGTAACACTTTTTTCCGTGTAGCCTCTCAGCCCGCCAAAATATGCGACAAGGAACTACGTTCCAAAAAATATACAAACTTAAAACAACCCCTTCTTGCAGCGGTGGTTAAATTTTAATTAAACCCTCAGTATGGCAATCACAAACACACAAAGCAGCTAATGGCAGAATCACACCATAATGTTGTTTCAAAAACCTACTCGCAAACATAATCACACTTAATCGCAGATGAATATCACAGCTGCTTCAGTTTCCAGGCGCGTTTTTGTCACAATAAAGTCCTTATTCATACAAATCCAAAAAAGACTGTAGGTAGGCGGGCACTTTAACGTTAGATTAGGTCAAATGATTTTAAATATCACGTCGGTACTTGGCATTTATATGTGTTATATGGCGTATAAGGTTACAATGCTGTTTTTAGAGTCCCGTACCGCAAAGGAACAATTGGAACCCTTATAGGATCACTCATGTTTCTGCCTGTCCGTCTGTCACAGCCAATTTGCTCCGAATCTACTGAACCGATTGGGTTAAAATTTGGTACACGTATGCATTTCTGTAACCCAAACACAAATCCTTAATGTAAACAAATACATTTTCAAAGAGAGAATTGAATAAGAATTAATTGTAACATTTATCGTAGGTATCAAATAACCCTTTTATTTGATACCCTATCTAGTTTTTTTTATTAAAAATATATATATTTTACCCTTTAAAATATATATATTTTTAATAAAAAAAGCTAGATAGTTATGAAAGTAGACAAAAATTAACCACTCCAATTCCCATTATAGCACACCCATAAGAAGTCTAAACATAAAATGATAAATCTTTCAAAATGACAGACAAATCCTTAAATACGGAAACTTTGTACGGAACCGACGCCGAAAGGGTGAAAACATTTGAAAGAAATGTTGATTTTTTTGACACCCTCGCTTTTATTAAAGCAACTAACAATATAGTTGGGATAACGCTTATAAATTATATTAATTTAATCTTATGACTTTTTTTTAGGGTTCCGTACCTACAATGTAAAATATGGAACCCCTTATAGGATCACTCGTGTTTCTGTCTGTTCGTCTGTCACAGTAAATTAGCACCGAATCTACTGAACCGATTATGTTTAAATTCAGTAAACATATGTGTTTCTGTGACCCAAACACAGACGCATAACGAAAATAGAAGAATTTGAAACTTAAGAGCCATTTTTTGGGGGCAAACTAGGAAATAAAATAAAAACAGTTTCACAAACTGTATCGTGTAACATATCAAATGTAAGGATATCAAATATATTTTTTATAGTTTTAATATCGTTATTATGAAAAACCATGAAAAAAGACCATCCCCCCCCCCCCTATCTCCGAAGCTACTGAGCTTAATATTTATACTAAAGATAGTACTTAACCTATAAATAACAGGAAAACTTATAGTCTGAGTTTTTTAGCATGGGGTATTTTTAGGGGTTAAGTAAGAAATAAAAAAAAAACCGGGTCTCCGGGAGCGCCGGCAGAAGTGTAAACTTGAATATTAACGTTGTGCATTTTTGAATATTTTGGAATGGAGTTAGGGTTTTTTTTCATCAGTATAAAAGTACTATCATTTATGTGGTTAAATCATTGGCGTATAGACCTGGACCGTGCCATCCCTTTCAATTGAAAAGTAAATATTGACTGCAAAGCGTGAAAGAGAGAAAAAACTCGTGCGGCCTTTGACAGGTATTGTCCACAAAGTAGCTTCGTCACTTTCTAGAGAGTGGTCAATTTTGTGAGGTTATGGCGCAGTCCTTGGACCGTGCAATCCCTTTCAATTAAAAAGTAAATATTAACTGCAAAGCGTGAAAGAGAAAATTTAAATAAAAACCGGGCAAGAGCATGTCACACCATGCTCAGTGAAGATTTCTGCAGCCTTAACTAATTGTATCAGCAGAAGAGCGTATATGCATGGCACTGACGCCCTTTTGTTGAGAAACGCAGTTTTTCGGTCATAACTTAATAAACTTCTCAAAACACTTAAAAAAAGGCTTTTCGAGAAACACAAAGTCTGCAGCCTTTAAGTGACCTCACTTAAAGGCTGCATGCAGACTTTGTGTTTCTCGAAAAGCCTTTTTTTAAGTGTTTTGAGAAGTTTTGGTTAATTTTGTAATAGTATAGCAAGCTTAAAATAAAGTACAATGTATAAAAGTTAACTAAAACACACACTCGCACAATTTACAGTAAGTAACCCGTTGAAAAAACACCAGAAACACAACACGTTTCATGTTTGTAGCAGTCTGTCTCAGTCAGTATATCATATTTTCAGCACAATATCGTACTGAAAATGTATATATGTATGGATATATCATTTATTTACAATTATGCGACTGGGTTTTGTTAGTATGACCGATTAAAATACTTTTTTCGATATAGGAACTGTCAAAAATTAAGTCAAATTTATAGAATACTAGCTGTCCCGGCGAACTTCGTACCGCCCTTTTTTTGTGAATCTGTTTTAATTGTGAATCTAAACCATTCTTGAATCCACTGGAACACATACAAAAATTTTCGTCAAAATCGGGCCAGCTGTTTAGGAGGAGTTCAGGGACATATACACGTATAGTAGAATCTATACTAATTTAAACTAATACTATATAGCTGAAGAGTTTGTTTGTTTGTTCAAACGCGGTAATCTCAGGAACTACGGGTCCGAATTTTAAAATTCTTTCGCTGTTGGATAGCCCATTTATCGAGGAAGGCTATAGGCTATATTACATCATGCTCCAACAGCAGCAATGAGAAATTTTGCAAAAACGGGGAAAATTTACGCAGACGAAGTTGCGCGAGACAGCTATATATATAAAAATTCGTTTTTTCCCGCGGCTTCGCTCGCGTTATGTTTGTTTATTATAGCCCATGTGCTATTCTGAAGTATAAACTACATTTCTGTAAAATTTCATCAAAATCGGTTCAGTCGTTTTTGTGTGATGAGCAATTAACATCGATCCGTCCCCCCTAAAACTTACGAATTCATACATAATAGGTAAGAGCAAAAGTATTTTCGTATTTTGAATGTATTGTTAGTAATCAAACCTCTTTGGTTGTACTGAATGTAACTGGCTGGTTTTAATACCATTAAATGTTGGCATTTTGAACATGCAATAAAATAGTTCCCGCCATTTTTCAATTGTTTTTCAAGCAAGCAAAATGAACGTATGCGACGAAGAAATTCGGTAGGTACATTTTAAAGTTTTATTACAAACTAGCTGTCCCGCGCAACTTCGTATGCGTAAATTTTCCCCGTTTTTGCAACATTTCAAGTCGCTACTCCGCTTCTATTAGTCATACCGCGATGTTATACAGCCTATAGCCTTCCTCGATAAATGGGCTATCCAACAAAAAAAGAAGTTTTCAAATCGGACCAGTAGTTCCTGAGATTAGCGCGTTTAAACAAACAAACAAAGCAAACAAACAAACTCTTCCGCTTTATAATATTAGTATAGATAGTTAAAAACCGGGCAAGAGCATGTCGGACCATGCTCAGTGTAGGGTTCCGCAGCCTTCAATAATTGCATCAGCAGAAGAGCGTATGTTCATGACACTTACACCCTTTTTGTTGAGAAAAGCAGTTTTTCGGCAATAACTTAATGACGATAAATATCCGATCATATCCGAAATAATTTAAAGTATTTATTAAGCGCTAATTTTGATTATTTTCAAATTTTTAGTCACACGGTTCAAAAGTCTTAACTTTTAGGTGAGGGGCACGATTTATGCAACTTTCGGAGCGATTATTTTCAAATATATTTACTCAATCAAAAAAGTTCATTAGAAACCTTGAAATGTTTTTGAATGACCTGTCGAATGGTGTGCCACACGTTGATGTTTGCTGGTTAAAACATTTTTCAGCTTCTGGTAACTACATGTATGGAGTGCCCCCCTCTAAAACTATTTATTTATATTATTTAGCTATCAAACTATGGAGCGGCTACTACAAATTTCAATCCAAATTTCAAAATATTCATTACCTGCCTGTGACATACGGACAGACAGACAGATAGGCAGTGTAGACGGGCGTGGTGATCCATCATGACAGCGCCAGATCGCACTCATCTACAGCCACTCAGCAAAAATTGAGAGAGCTTAGCTGAGATGTGTTAATGCATCCTCCGTATAGCCCTGATCTTGCTTTATCAGATTTCCGCCTGTTTCGGTCACTTCAGAACTCTTTAGGAAGCATAAGTTAACCTCAAAAGAACACTGTGAAAAATACCTGTCAGATTTTCTTGATCAAAAATCTCAATTTTTTTACAGCAATGGGATCATGGCATTATCCACAAGATGGCAACAAGTTATCTATCAAAACGGCACATACATATTATAAATAAATAAAAAAATATAACTAAAAAGTTTTTTTCTTTGTATAAAAATCACGAAAATACTTTTGCCCCGACCTTATATCTGTAGGACGATTTATTTACATATTTCGATGTTATAGAATCTTTTTTTTATTATAGAATTTTATAAGCTACGGGTCTTAATCGCGTAAATATTTTATTTTAAAGCTAAATACCTTTGTTTATTGCCCGAAGTTTCAACGGTATTGCAACGGCCGTGGTCACGAGTAGACTCTTTTTATTATTTTTCTGTTAATACTTATATCTACATAAATGGCTTATAAGTACTTATACTATAGTACCTGGATGAAGGTATTTTTAGGGCTTCGTAGCCAAAATGGCAAAAACTGAACCCTTATAGTCTCGTCATGTCCGTCTGTCTGTCCGTTCGTATGTCACAGGCATTTTACTCAAAGACTACACAATAAATATTTATTAAATTTGGTTAAAAGGTGTCTTGTAGTAGCCCCTACTTATATTCCAAGATCCCTGGCGTGCCTAAAACTATTTTATTTTCTGACAAATAAAATGTAGGGCTTCGGGTAGTGTTTATATGTACACTTAATGCTACCATACCAGCTAGTTGTATAGACGGCCAATTTTCAGGTACCAGGTGAGAAAGGTACGAAAAAATCGGACTAAATTATCTTAATTTCTGACAGTTGATTTTCATTTAAATGGTGTAGAATAGTATAAAAAATATTATTCAGCATTGTCAGACACTTCCCGCCGGCCATAACTTCAGCCAGACACTACAAAGTGACCAAAAAAAGGTGACAACTTATCTTATTTTCTGATTCTTGATTCTTATGTTACTTAAGGGATTATATGTAACATATATTTGCTCAGCCAGGCAGATTGTATGGGTCAAAGATTGTCCCAAATACCAAATAGATTCAACCTTTAATCTGATCGTTAAGTTATTATAACACTTAACTTATTATCTTACGCTTGATTTTTAAATATATTAGGTACTTAGGTGATTTTATGGAACATTATATTTGCTCAGCCAAAAGAATTGTATGAGCCAAAACTTCTCCCAGACATCAAAAACATTCAGCAGCGCTAGGGTATTATAAAAGCTACTTAGCTTATATTCTAACACTTGATTTTTTATACGTTACTTACGGCCGGTCTCAATAATCTACCTATCGATGGATTTCCCTACTAGAGGTAGAATTTTGACATATTTTGTATAGAGCTTATGTCAAATATATACCTCTAGTAGCCAAATCCATCGATAGTTAGATTAATGAGACCAGACGTTAGGAGATTGTATGGAACATATATTTGCTCATACAGACAAATTTCGTGAGTCAAACCTTCTCCCGGACAAAAAAAACATTAAGCAGTTATAAGATCGTGAAGGTATTATAATATTTATCTTATATTATGATGCTTGATTCTTATATAGCATATATTTATTAGACGCCTCGCAGTTTCACCCGCGTAGTTCCCGTTCCCGTTGGAACACAGGCACAAAATAGCCTATGTCACCTGGGGTTAGTGTAGCTTCACAAAGATAAAAGTTTTTTTTAAATCCGTCCAGTAGTTTCGGAGCCTATTCAATACAAACAAACAATCAAATCTTTCCTCTTTATAATAATATATAATAACTTTGTATGCGTCAATTTACCCCGTTTTCGCTACATTCATTTTTCATTTCTGCTCTGCTCCTATTAAGCTTTCCTCGATAAATGGTCTATCCAACAATAAAGGAATTTTTCAATTGGAACCAGTAGTTCCTGAGATTACCGCTTACAAACAAACAAACTCTTCAGCTTTATAATATTAGTATTGATATATGTATATAAGAATTGCTCGTTTAAAGGTATAAGATATAATTAAATTAACTGCAAAAAGTTATGTTGAGGAAGACCCCGAGGAAGTCGAGCATATCCAACACCTTTCGTGTCATGTGTTCAGGTTCTCGTCGCATGACATGCCCGTACCATTTCAGTCGTCTCTCTGTCAGTTTTTCAGTAACAGGCCTTAACTACCACGGACATAGGTATTACGGATACGGTCTAGTAAGGTAAAACCACCGGCTCAGCGCAACATTCTCATTTCAGCGTCATGGTGTTTATCTGCCAGTTGTTTTTTAAGTGGTCCAGTGTATTGTAAAAAAAAATAAGCGACGGGTCTTAATCGCGTTAATATTTTTTTTTCAAACAAAGGTTTTTAGCCTTAAAATTAAATATTTACGCAATTAAGACCCGTAGCTTATAAAAAAATTATAATGTGTACAAATCGCGAAAGTTCACGAACATATTATATCATTGTAATTAGAGCTCTGTCCCTATTTTTAAGTAAAGTTACTTGGTAGCCCTCATTGTGTTGTCCGTGAAAAGGAATTGTTTTTTTTTTGAAATGCAGGGTTGGCAACGCGTAGGTACTGTGACGTGAACCTCTTGCTGGCTTTGGGGTGCGCAGCCGGGATTATTGCTCTCGAGGATGAGGAATCAAACAACTTCTTAAGCCCAGAACGATATTATATATTGAATAACTTGTAATATGATTACTTTACGTATTAATTCTTTTCCTTGACCATTCGTCTTGACGCTTGGTCCAATTCTCCCAATTGTTTCTTTCGTTTTCTTCTTCGTCATTATTTCAAAGTTTTGGAACGTCAAGACAAACAGTTCACAATTAATGAGGCTTTATGCGAGTGGCCGGTCAAGTTTCCGACGCACCTGCCACACGCCGCCGCCTTATGAAAAAAAAAAAAAATTTTTACATTTGAGTACTAAGTCAATTTTTTTTTTTTTTTTTTATATAATATAAAACAACAAATATAAACCTAGCTGTGCATTTACCTATCATGGCGATATAGATTTTTTTTTTTTTAATACCCCCCTTGATCTGTCTCTATGCAAAAGACAACGTGTAACTGTCATACCTAATCCAACAAAATTTATGTCAACAAACACTTTACATAACAGTTATACGATGATGCTGGGCAAAAAACGCCATTAAAATAAGCACCAGTATCAGATTCGTTACCTAGCTAAACTTATGTATAACTAAATTAAATCAATCATTAAACACCAATTGACCCCAGGCAACAAATTGGGTGAAAGTCCTGCTTTGTTGTAACTGGAAGAAAATTCATCTTTAAGTATTAATCTTATATCAGTTAAATAATTGGTCAATCAAGCTATCGGTGACCATCTGATCACATCTATTGATTATTTAGATAAAATAATCACCAACGAACTTCCCAAGTTCGATTGAACCAAATGCAAAACTGTCTGCTTAATCACAGAGTTGTATTTATAATTCAAAACAATAATACACCCGTTTTTGTTTGCCTAGTGCTCTATGGCATCAACATTGTAGGACATTTCTTCGCCGTGTGGTTGTACATGCAAAAACAAACAACATTTTAGAATCAGATCTAAAACCATTAACCATCCCTAAATATCCAATTGTTTACACGTCAGACTATTAACAACGTCGCCACTTCTTTTCTGGCATCACCTACTCCTAAAAAAATAATTCTCATCAACTACTCATGTTTATCATGACTTAATTATAACATATGTTCATATAATAAAAATTCTCAACTACATAAAATTAAATACTAAGATATCGATATCTATTCGTCCATCCTCATAATAAACGGTTTCAATCTATTCGCATGAACAATCTGCCTCTGTCTTGAACCCACTTTCTTTATAATGAAGTTATTGTTATTCAACCTATTTTCAATTCGAAATGGCCCTAAAAACTTTCTACATAACTTTTTCGATATCCCCGACCTTCTCTTTGGATTAAAAAGTAAAACTTTCTGACCTATGTCATACGATACTTCAGTTGCTTTTTTGTCAAATAATAGTTTTTGTTTCGCTCGCGACTTGTCCAAATTTACTCTGACCCTTGTAAAAATGTTTTCTCTATTCTCTATTCTACTCGCGGTATTCTCATTCACTTTAATATTTAAATTAATTCCCGTATCCGATGGCAATTCTGGTTGTCTTGCAAAGACCAGAAAGTACGGTGACACCCGTGTCGATTCTTGTTTACTAATATTATATGCAAACGTAATTTGAGGTAAATATACCGACCAATCTGACCTATCATCTCGACCGTACTTGGCCATCATGCGCGACATAGTTGCATTTAATCGTTCTACCAACCCTAATGTCTGATGATGCATCGAAGTTGCAACTTTATGCACCGCCCCGAAGTTTGTAATCGTTTCTTGAACTAACGCCGACGTAAAAATTGACCCTTTATCCGTTATGATTTCTTTTACGGCCCCATGTATTGAAAAAATATTATTAATAAGGAAGTTCTTTATTTCAATCGCTGTGGCCTGTTTTACTGCCTTACTAATCGCATATTTTGAAAAACAATCTATTGCCAATATAATATATCTACTTCCATCCATCGCATTATTTAACGGGCCTATCGTATCTACTTCTACCTTTTCAAATAACCTGTTTGTAACAATCGGTTGCAACGGCGCCACCCTATTTGACGTGCGCACTTCTTGACATACTTTACATGCTTTGATATAATTCTCTATTTTCTTATATGACTTTGGACAGCAGAATCTTGAATTAAATTTTTCTACTGTCTTCATCAAACCTAAATGACCTCCATATAAAGGATCATCATGAATCTCACGCATAATTACTAGAAACAGTTCATCCGGAACTACCAGCAATCTTTTTATAACATTATTTTTTGTATTTAATTTATATAACATGCCGTTGTGTATAAAGAATCCTTTATATCTTTGTAAGTTTTCATCTATGATTTTATTTCTTAAAGATGAACAAAAATTATCGTTCATTTGAGCCCTTATTACTGGGTCTATTTCTAATTTGCAGATTTGCTCATTATTCTCTGTACATCTCATCCTAAATACTTGTAACCCGTCAGTGACCACGTGATCATCTTGACTTATTAACGGATTTCGACTCACGAACTCCGCATCCGAATCCGAATCCTGTTCTACAACTACTGAAGAGGAACTATCATTACAGGAAGGACGAATGCTACCAACATTCACTAACTCACTCACTTGTTGACGACTGATCTCACTCTGTTTAAGTGAGACCCGATATGAAGGTTTTTTCACAGGAACCTCGTTCGAAGTTTTTATTTTAATTGGGTTATTTCGGCACCCACCTGGCCTAACCTTACCAAATGAGAATTGTGGCTTGTATTCTTCCACTAAGTCATGTAATTTATTATTATCACCTGTACTCAGATTTTTATTAATATTCATTTTATCTTTTGACACATTTAAATCAGGAAGAATACAAGTGTCATTCTTATTTGACTCACAAATATTACTAACAAATAAATGATTATGTTTAAAAATATTAACAGACATTATTTCCTGTGTATCGATAACAGAAACTTTGCCTGGTCTAGCAACAAAACATATTTCATTGTAGTTTCTCAATGTTATTTTATTATTCACAAAATCTAGGGATGCCCCATTTTTGATTAAGAAATCTTGACCCAAAATCACTGGCCAACTGACATCTATTACCACATAAAAAAGTGTGTTATACACCACATTATTAATTATAACGTTGATATATGTTTTGCCTGCGACTGGTATAATCTTACCATCAGCCGTTTTTAAATTAATATTATCACATATATCTAAGGTTACTTTGTTCATTAACGCTACTTTCTTCGATAGCAAGGACACTGAAGCCCCACTATCTAATAAAGCAGGAATAGCACCTGAATTTAATTCTACTAAAATGACTGGTTCGGACTGACCATAATTATTCTTCTTGACGTCTTCTATGTTTGAGCGCCGTTGCGTACTCATTGCTGCGACGTGATGCTCGCCTACTCTCGTTGTCGACGACGCTGCATCACCAGCTGATTGAACCGGCATCGGCAGAGGTTCTCTGCTCCTTAAAAAGTACTGGCGGGGATTTGACTCCCGCCTTGGTGTTAACGAACCGCTTGGTGAATCATTGTGCGGAACCCGAGACACCGGGGATCGGTATTTACTATACGGAGTCGATTGATTGCTCCGAAATGGACTATTGGTCGGTCTGTTGGAGTCTCCTTGCTGCCCAGACCTCACTGCTACCGCATTCTCAACCTTAACCTTAAGATTGATTTCCCTTTCAACCTCTTTATCATATACTGAATGTAATTGTAAAACTGTGGCCTTTAAAATATTTTTATCAGCACATACAACTGCAGCGAGCTTTGATTTGTAGATACTATTACATTTCTTTGGAAAGCTCCTTACGAACGTATTGTCGTCAATTTTTCCCTTTTTGGCTATATTTGAAAGCTCGTAGTAAAATGAAACAATATTCTCCTCTGGCGCCTGTATCCTTTCATAGAATTTTTCCGTATAATTAGTACGGTTTGGGAATTCTGCTTTTAATGCAGTGATGAAGCTCTCGAAGCTATCACAATCTTCTATGATTGCTTTGTATAGGTGTAGCGCTGGTCCAGCCAGATACGCCGCCACAAATAATTTTTTTTCCTCATCCGAAGTGATTTTATTAATCACACAGATGATCTGGAATTGGTTGACAAAATCATCTACGGACTCATACAATCCCGTGAATGCACTCATTTTTAATTAACTTTACATAGAAATACGACTTAGCTCTTTAAATGACTTCCTCTGAAGAGTTAGGCGCCTCCACCATGTGACGTGAACCTCTTGCTGGCTTTGGGGTGCGCAGCCGGGATTATTGCTCTCGAGGATGAGGAATCAAACAACTTCTTAAGCCCAGAACGATATTATATATTGAATAACTTGTAATATGATTACTTTACGTATTAATTCTTTTCCTTGACCATTCGTCTTGACGCTTGGTCCAATTCTCCCAATTGTTTCTTTCGTTTTCTTCTTCGTCATTATTTCAAAGTTTTGGAACGTCAAGACAAACAGTTCACAATTAATGAGGCTTTATGCGAGTGGCCGGTCAAGTTTCCGACGCACCTGCCACAGTACCTACCTTAAACTATTCTAGAATGTACCTAATAATCAGGCAGAGCATGTGTCTATGTCATGGGTGCTGCTTTACCATAATAAAGTTTGCTTTCTCACGCTTGCAGGTCGATGGCGACAATTCCTCATTACTCCGTCTTAGACCTAGAAAAGTAGGTACCTAGTCCGATACCTGCGTTATGTTGTTATGGACCAGCAATGAAAATGCATTTAGGTACTTGTTTTTTTTTTAAACAATATTATATAATTATAATTCTAGAGAGTACATTATATAAAATAACTAACTAGCATTCGCCCGTGGCTCCGCCTGCGTTGATGTCGGCTATGACCCCGGAACTCAAACTATCTCCATATCAAATTGTATCTAAATCAGTTCAGCAGTTTAAGCGTGAAAACCTAACAGATAGATAGAATTACTTTTACATTATTTTAATAAATTAGTTTAATTATGTCGATATAATTACATAGATAGAAATTCTATCGAAAAACTAAGATATGTAAGCTTACCGAGAATTGCAGTAAGATTTTTGTGATAACCTACTTTCAAACCATTTCAAACTAATTTATCTGAGTGTATACTAGATGTCGCTGCCTGTGTTTACATTTTACGTTACCTATTTAATAAACCTTTAATTTAGATTTGTATTATTTAAACTTACTAAAACTCTTTGAAGTTTTAGCTCTATATTATACAAAACTTCCTGACATCACAATTTTTTTCCTGATATTTATGTACTCAACAGTCAACATTACAGAAACTTTTTGTTGTTATCTACGCTACGCTTTTTATTATCTGGCATCCCTGCCGGGTGTGTGAGCGACGTACGAGTTGTGTATCTTTAATTTACTTATTTTTAAGTGTAAACAATGAGTTTTTTAAATTGTTTAATTGTGCGATATTAAAAAAAAATCTAATCTCATTGCCAATGTCGTAAATTAGATGTTTTATACGCTTTTTATATTGATGTGAGGTTCTCGTGCTTTGTCTTCGTGTGTGACAATATACTCAAAATGGCGCATCAACTGGCACCGTCTGTAAATTGTTCATTAGACGACATTGACCTCAGCGCGTTAAAGGTAATATTTTAAAGTATACAATTTTTATTAGCAATTCCAAAACAAGTTCTTAAATACTAGGATACCCCAAACTAACAGAAAAAAAGCAATCAAAGGGCAATGATCTCACAGGGCGTGAATCATAAGTGAAGGTTCACTTTGAAATGGCATAATAACCTTTTTATGCGATTTCATGTATAATATGTATTATTTCAGGACCCAGCTGGTATATTTGAGCTTATAGAAGTTGTCGGAAATGGAACTTATGGACAAGTGTACAAGGTATGTGCTAGATAATCGCAGTAAGTCATTCAATAATAAACTCCATTTGTTATACGTATGTAATTATATTGATTGCTTATGTTTCAATCCTCACGGTCTAAATACACAGTGCAATGCATGAAGTGCTGCTAGTAAAAATTAACGTAATAGGCGCCAATGAAAGCATTACAATTAAAGAGTACAGTCTATTAGTGTCAATGAACTTCATTAGTTATAATCATCAGTGGGCTTTCAATATATCAGGAGATTTTAGTCTCACTATGAAGATGTTCTTGAAAAACACTGTTAGGTAAATAGTTAATTATGTTAGACCTACCCCTTATATTATCATTCTATTTTTATAACATAAATACTTGTGTATTTTACCTGAATGGTAAGAGTAAGAAATTGTAGTTTCCTTGTAAAATATTTCAAACAAACAGGTAAAATATTTTAAATGGAAGTATAGCTACTATATTAAAATGAATGATATTGTCATGTACTATGAACCTTATTGACAATTATTCATGTCCCTGATATGATTTTAAATTGAAAGATTATTATAAAGTGTTTCCAATAAGATTGTGTAGGTACTTAAATATTAACATACACACATAAGATACTCTAACAGTAAAACAGGCCCTGCCAAATTGCCTTTTTATGAACCTACCTGCCTATAAAACTAATATAAAAGTTACTGTTTATTTACAGTTTGTAAATAAACAGCTTATTCTAGAAGAGTTCCTGGAAATAACCACAAGTAGCGATCAGGCATCTTGTACCTAATATACTCAAGTAAAGTTAGCACCTACATAAAACCACATGATAGCAATAAAATACAATTTTATTGCTATTAAACAAGAGATGTACTCTTGTTCAGGGAAGATTATACATACTGAAGAGTGATTTAACTAGGTACTCTTAGTATTCATAAATTATTTTTGAAATCTTAATAACTTTTTAAGAAAGAATGAACCAAGTTTAATATAGATCTGGTATCTTAATAAGGGGTTTGTGAAATTGTGGTTTATTTCCTAGGGGTCCGTGGGCTGGCAAAGGTTAAGAAGTGCTGATCTAGGTCAATGTTAATACTTACATCAAAATCTTCTCACAGTTTCCAGACAAACATGCAGTTGAATAATGAAAGCCCTATGCAAATTAGATCCATAGTATTTAAAATGCATGCATAAGAATTAAACAGAGAACCACTGTTTTAGAAGTCACATAAAAAAACATGGCTAAATTAGAATATATGCATATGCTCAACTCATGCAATAGAAAATGTAAATAGGAAATTAATAAAGTTGGGTGTAATCTGTGTTGACTGATAAAGTGCTTATAAGTCTTTTTTTTTATATCACACAACCATCTAATCTCAAACTTTATTCTATTAATTATTTAGCTGCTATAAATTGATAAGTGTATCTATTGACTTGATCATGTTAAACAGAAACATATAGATTGAACTACATAAGTGTTATAGAGAAACCACCCCCATACTTATCTCAAACAGATTTATCTTGAATGGAAATGAAATCCTTGACCTCTAGTCCAGCAGTCAGGTGCATTAACTACTAGACTTGACCATCAAGCTAGTCATATAACTGTAACTTTGTGAAATGTGTGTATCTACTTGCCTAAACAGTGCACTCAAACATACTGACAACCAATGGTGAATCCAGAATTTCGATTTTGCTTGCCCCTACTGGGGTACCCAATATTTTGGTATGGGGGGCTTGGTTACTTTTGGAGGTGGCTTGAGCCCCTTAGCTTACCCTCCACTCCCCCTCTGCATCTGCCAGTGTTGACAACTAATCTAACCTTGAATATTGTTAAACTCAGTTGCAAAGGTGTATCTGATTACACAAGATGATTCTAACATAGTTGTGTACTTATTGCAGACTAGTATCAACATCTTGTATGTTAAGCATGTGGAAAATAAAAGAATATTTGTTTGATGTTGTTTATTACGATTAAAACATCTTTGGTGGCGCTGTGGGAGTGTGTCTGACTGCTACACTAGAGGTAGTGGGTTGGATTCCCACACAGGACACCACTTTGTGTGATCCACAAATTGTTGTTTGGAGTCTAGATGTACTTTGTGTCCGTGACCTGTATGTACCCTGTGGCACAGGGTTTGTAACATACTGCAGGAGTCGTCTTTTAAAAAAAAACTGTCCTACACAGGAGGGGACAGTTTTTTTTTTAAATTTGGTATGGAGTTTCCATACCAAATTTTATCTAAATTGGTTCCAATGTTCAAGTGTAAAAACAGACAGAGTTATTTCCACATTTATAATATTATAGCGTAATGCTTTCCCAGACTATAATCTATCTCTGTGCTAAATTTCATAAATATTTGTTGTAACATTGAATAACAAAAATACAATCATTCAAACATTATTTCACAATTATAATATTAGTAGAATTCTCGCTGATTAATTTGCCATAGTTCTGACTAATACTTATCTGACCACTTCCCAAGTTAAAACATGATGAATTAATTTCCATTTTGGGCATGAATCATAATTATCATGTAGTTGAGCTTACTATTATGAATGTTGACTTCATATTTATAATGATTGTATGACTGTCCTGTTGGTCTAGTGGTTAGTGTACCTGATTGTTAAGCCAGAGTTTGTGGGTTCTTTCTCACCCAGGATTAATTGTTTTGTGATAAACATGAATGTTTATACTGTGTCTGAGTGTAATTCATTTATAAACAGAGTTGTAATATGAGTGTACAGCCTAATTCTCTAACAAATTTTCAAGGCCACCTCGATTTAGGGCCCTGATTCAGAGCAGTGTAATAGCCGTTTTATATGTATGTATTTAAAAATATATAAGTATATTTAGCAATTGTCTGATGGACTCTGCCTAGATCAGATGGTTGTGTGTAAGTTATGCTAAGATATAATTACATATTATACATATAACAGTGATTTAATCAAAAATCTGTTAATAATAATACTGCTTGGTGTATTAATATCTCTTTGATGATTGATTATTTGATTGTTATAACTTGTGTTAGAAAAAACCATAATATTGAACATTACAGCAATTACCATATATGTCACAGAAATATCTATATACTTCTATATAAACGGGGTAATTCCATTACTATAACTCCATGTTATATATTCTATTTAATCTCCATAACAATCTTAATTGGTCTTAAAGAATATTTAAACAATCAATGTATGTGAGTAATAACTAAACTTGTTAAGAGCTACTTATAATTATTACATTGTACATGATTAACTGGAATGAATTGATGCTTGTAATTCATTTATAATGATAAACACAATAAAAAACATAACAATGCAATTCTAGGGACGACACACAAAAACAGGACAACTGGCAGCCATCAAAGTTATGGATGTCACGCAAGATGAAGAGGAAGAGATAAAACTAGAGATAAATGTGTTGAAAAAATACTCTAATCACCGAAACATTGCCACATACTATGGTGCATTTATCAAAAAGAGTCCACCCGGAAAGGATGACCAACTGTGGTTGGTCATGGAATATTGTGGAGCAGGTGTGTCATTGCACTAAATTATAACTTTTCCCTATGTAATATGTCCTATTCTGATGCAAAAACTACATTACTATAGTTTCATCAAAATCTGTTCAGTAGTTTTTTCTTGAAGAAGCAACAAACATTCATCCATCTTCGCAAACTTTCCGATTTATAATATTAGTAAAATAAATACTGGAATATGCCTGCAGCTCCAGTTAATCAGTTATTGTAATAATAAGAACTAGGCTATGTCTATGTCACTGCTTAAGCTTCTAGATGCTTCCATACAGACTATGGAAGCATCTAGAAGCTTAAGCAAAATAACCAGTGATTTAGACATGAAAGCCAACAAACAGATATAATTAAGATTAATATACATTACTATGTTTAGTATGACAAATCCAATATGCTTTAAGTAACCAATAAGAATTCTTAAAAACTAAAAATATTACAAATTACTGTACTTTTTTCTACAATGAGCAGAATAACTTTTTGACATAAATGACGTTTTGAATTAACATTATGAAAAATATTTAAATGTAGCATATTTATCTGTATTCAAAATAGTTGTTTGTGTTTTTTTTTTTATAGATAACAAGCAATGTGTGATTGAGTCCCACATTACTAGCAATCTTGTTTACCCCTCCAGCTAAGCTCAAAGGCTTGTGTTAGGAGTGGGTTCACGTCGGTAGTATAATGGGTAGGATTCGTAGTATGTGGTAACCTGTGACCTCACGATTGCGAGACCGATGCCTTAGTCATTATGCTACCGCCGCTTCAACCTTAATAACATAATGTTAACACATTTTATGTTAGCATTACAACATAAACTCCCTTCCTAATAACTTGTTTGCATGGTATATTAATAAAACATGGAACAATCCTTGTTACTTTTTATTGCAAACCTAATATCTGGCATTATTGCTTTTCTGGTCAAGAGTCAATTATCTTGCAATAAAGAAATATAGGAATATATTAATAGAGTTAATTTTGTTATTTTCCCGTGGAGGTTTCCACATCTATAAAGACTTGAGATTAGGTTTAATTGACCCACCTGTATGTCATCTAAATCTGTTCAGAAGTTCTCATGTGCTTCACTAACAAACATCCTAACATGGAATATCATCAGCAACAATGTTTCTTACATAATCAAATCATGTTTTAGGATCTGTGACGGATTTAGTGAAGTCAACTAAGGGTCAATCATTGAAAGAAGAATGGATTTCATACATCTGTAGAGAAATCCTCCGAGGCCTCAGTTATTTACACTCCAACAAAGTCATTCATCGTGACATCAAGGGACAAAATGTCTTACTTACAGACAATGCTGAAGTTAAACTGGGTATGTACTAGAACAAACACTATCTGAATAATACCAATGTTGCATTATTATTTTACTTTCATTAGTCACAACTGTTTAGTGACAAAGATAATATTAAAGATAGTAAGAACAGGACTTAATCAAATATTACAATGATGTTAAATTTCACAAGCTGCCTAAAATCCTGAATAGATAGAGAAGTCATACCAATTCAATTTTGTCCGTCATATTTGAATATTTTTTTATTTATCTAAGTTAACTCTGACTGTACTTCCTGAGTTATTTACGCAGTGGCGAATTACAAAAGATAATTTAAATATGTCATTTATTTAGTGTATAATTTAATCCATGTTTTATATCTTCAGTGGATTTTGGAGTGTCCGCACAACTGGATAGAACTATAGGTAGAAGAAATACGTTCATTGGTACCCCATACTGGATGGCGCCGGAAGTAATTGCGTGTGACGAGAACCCTGATGCTACGTATGACAATCGATCTGACCTTTGGTCTCTCGGTATAACAGCACTTGAGATGGCTGAGAGCCAGCCACCCTTATGTGACCTTCACCCTATGAGAGCTCTATTTCTTATTCCGAGGTACGATTTCAAACAGTTCAGAAGTTCATATAGTACTAATAAGATTAATAACTATACATATAACATTAATAACATTAAAATTGTTTTCAGAAACCAACCACCTCGTCTCAAGTCAAAGAAATGGGCAAAAAAGTTTCATAGTTTCATCGAGACTGTGTTAGTCAAAGACTACCATCAAAGACCTTATACTGAACAACTATTGAAACATGCATTTATAAGGTAAAATTCGAAACAACCTGACTTTTAATCTTAACATGTTATTATAGTATGTTAGCACTTACACATAAATTTCCTTGGTGCATTACAGAGACCAGCCAACAGAGAGACAAGTCAGGATACAGCTGAAGGATCACATAGATAGGTGTAAGAAGAGGAAGCAGGATAATTCCGTGAGGGAGGATTATAAGTACTCAGGCTCAGAAGGTGAAGAAGAGGAGAACGCTGTCGCTGGAGAACCTTCTTCTATCGTTCACAATGCAGCCGCGCACCAAGGCGGCGATACTCTACGTCGTAACTTTCAACAAATACAGGAAGGTCCCAGGTTTGTACCATAAGATAACCATTTTTGTGTAGCATTGAATTCTTTAAACAGTATAACTATTTGTGTATTAACCAGACAACCTGAAGCGCCTCAACCACAACCTCCGCCGAAACGCAACAGTAAACGCGAGGAACGCGAGGAGATTCCAGGTAAAATAACATTCTAACTCGATGACGTGATATTTTCCTTATATTAACTATGTGACGTTTTGTCTTAACATTGTCTATTTGTTGATGATGTAGAACCGGGCCCGCCCGCGAGGCCTTCCATTCCACAAAGACTGATTGTTGTACCTGACCCACAGGCACAACAGCCTAATAGATATAGGTAAGTTCTTTGTGACACTCCTTTAACACTCTTTATAACAATGTAATTCCTACTTATTTTTGCCCTACAGCATAAAGGAGGATCAGAGGGCGCAGCAGTGCCCCTGCCCCTTCCGCTAAGTCATATTTTTAGAGCATATCTTGGCACTTTCTACAGCCCCAAAGGCTTGACGGATTTTATCATATGAGGCGTTGTTGGATGCATCCCTCTCATCTCAGTTAATTTTAGGCAGTCAGGGGTTTTGTATTTCATTATAATTTCTTGTTTACTGCTTTTCTGATAGTGTTTAATATCACTCATCATATTTTGTGTACGCTACACAAGTATCACGAGTCTGTTGCTGACCCAGTTTTTAAGAAGAATGCATTATTGTGTTTTTAACACAAAGTTACTATTACTTATTTAACTTATCACTGGCACTGTTGCAGGCCGCTCCCGCCCACACCAAAGTCATCAGGCTCGTCGAACAGTTCGGGCTCCAACAACGGCACTCCACCCGCCAGCGGACCTCAACCTCCACAGCGCGGCTCACATCACATATTCAAACCTATGGTACGAACTATTATTTTCCTATGACATTAATATGTGTAACAGAGTTGCGAATACTTTCTTATCAAAAGCTATAATACCGTTTATACATAATATCTATGTATAATATATTGTTTACGTATATTGCTTTAGTATAAATCTTTAAGTAATCGCTTGTTCATAAAGATGACGTTGAAAGATTTTTATTATCATTTTCTTTAACTAGCATCATAAACATTACATTTCTATGGAATAAATGCTAATCTTAAAATACTGTTATAAGGAAAACCATGTCTACCTAATTAAGTCCGTAATCTCGACATGGCAGGTATGAATTAATAATAAACTCAGACATTGGACTTTGCTATACCTAGTAACACTTTCGTATAAGATTATTGTATCTGCTCCAAAAGTATTATTGAATTGTGTTTGTTTATAACTTTTATTTTATTGGCTTTTTTGTTTTTATTTTCATGTCACGCTGTTAACTTTGTTTGCACATCCGATTTAAACTGCAACTGCAGCTTCCACCGAGAAGGCCAGAGGTAGGCTATTTGAGGCAGTTTTGAGCTTGTTTTTGTAAAGTTAAAGTATGACTCGTAATATAATATTTTATACTTTTTTATCGTTCGACAGGACTTGGACAAATTGGCCGCACAACTTAATGAGTTGGGAGTTGTATCTGGTAACGAACCTCCTAATAGACCACCTCGCGCTCCAACTAATGGACAAGGTCCGTATTATCTTGCATATGTTGTCTTTATCAACTAAAATTTTATACTACAGGTTCTAAAATGTTGTCGAATTCAGGTCCACCAGTGGAACGCAACCCACCAGAACCACCGTTCGATGACTCCGACACTGATTCCGATGCCGAGGACAGTGGTGGACGAGTGCGCAACGATGGTACTCTACTCGCGAGCGATCCACCTAAACCACTGTAAGAACTAGATACAATCATTCTTAAGCTGTATCGATATTCGCGTTTACTGGAAGTGCTCGCCTAACTATAAATATATTCTAATGCACCCTGTAAACGATCAAAATGTTTCGTTTCGTGTTTGTCAAATAATTTGATAGTATACTGCTTTATTTGAAGGGTTTTTCATACGTTCTACGTGTTTGACAGTATTTGACAGACATATTTAATGTGAACCATGGTGTTTGTCAAACAAGGTCTCTGTTTTGGACGACAAGGAGAAACCTCTGGCACATTGTTGGACAAAGTTTGTTTTATCCTTGGTTTGATTGATGAAAACGTGAAGTTTGACAAATAAATTTGGTCGTTTACAGAGCGCTTTAGAAATTCAATATTGTAAGTACTTCTATGACGAATGTGAAAGCTATACTTTTAACCAAGAACCTGTCTGGTAAAGATAAATACCGCCGTTTAGTGGCTAGGATCATCTTCATATTTTTCTTTCTATTCAAGTTACACCATGTAATCATGCGCACTTTTAAGACATTATAAAGGTATATTTTTAGTCAATAGTTATTATCCTGTAAAAAGTAAAAGACAATGACCAAATACCTATCTGAATGATTTATTTTATCTCACAACCATAACTACTGTGGCTTTGGTACGAGGAAAATGTGTTTATAAACGATTTTTTACAGTATTATCCTGTTCAAACTTATCCATACCTTGATAAATTTTCCGTGTTTAATAGCCGAACTAAAAAAAAAAATAGACACATACTTCGGTCACTGTCTTTTCAAAATCCATCATCATGTTATTTTTTCATTCTCACTTTAACAAAATAACTAATCACGGCTGTCGTCTTCTTTTTTATTTGCGAACACATTTTTATTTTTGGTTGATCCCATCATTTCATTTGCCCCTCCCGTCCCGTTCGGTTCGATTTGGCTTGTCAGTCCCGAGTTCTGCTACAGGCCGGGGCTCAGCGCCGTGGCCGAGGACGGCGGCGCCGGCGCCGGCGCGCCCACGCGCCCGCTGCCGCCCACGCCCGACGACGACGACGCGCACCCGGACCGCACGCTCGTCATGAAGAGGGTGAGCACACTCACGAACACACACACACAGAGACACAGACACAGTTATACTACAAAATACGTAGGTATAGAAGGCCGCCACACATGTCAACAACAGACCCACGCACGCATATATCTATGGCATCTTAATATATACAGCGCTGTTTATTCATTACGTAAGACAATTTTATCCAGTTATTGTTACCCCTCCATCATCCCCTGTGTAAAAATTCGGCCGACCCCCTCTTCTCGGTTTAATATTTATTACGTAAGAATATAAAGCTGTGCTGCTAGCTAGTCTGCGTAAATTTTCCCCCTTTTTTTAACATTTTTCATTGCTGCTTGCTCCTATTGGGCGTAGCGCGATGTTATATAGCCTTCTTAGATAAATGGGCTATCCAACAGTACAAGATTTTTTTTAATCGAACTAGTTGTTCCTGAGAATATCGTGTTCAAACAAACAAACAAACTCTCCAGCTTTATAATATTAGTATAGATAAATGAATATACTTTAGGCTTGTTTTAATTTTTTAAATACATAATATTTAGGAATGTTTTTTTGTAATATATAATCGACTTTGGTTTTATAATAAAGCTTTTTCTTTCACACCTCCGTACGCGCTTTTTCGTAGCATAACTTTGCATATTTTTGTGATCTTACATAAGACCTGTCAAGACCAGTCGCACCCCCTTGTAAGAAAAAATAAGACATGTTTTGAGCCTTTGCTTGTAATAAATTTTCTTTGACCTTTTTTTCTATGTCACGGACAAATGTGGTTTTAGATCACTAAAATAAAAAAGTTAATAAACAAGCCTAGTAGCACACGCCGGGTTTCCGCTAGTCAATATAGCATCCGACCGACTGTGATCTCCCGAATCTATGTACAGTACTCCAAAAGTAATAATGCGCATAGAAATCTTCGGAAATCTTCGTCATTGTTCGGCAACGGTCGTATTACCCGAGCGTCGAAAGACGATATTTATATAGAGTGGTTAAGAGCAATTTCTCTATGCCTAATTTTATATATTATGTGTTTTGTGCTAAAACAGATTTGATTTACCTGTAACGAAATTTGATTCGATAATTCCATGTAAGTAAATAGCGAAAACGCTACAATCATTGTTGGAGTGATTAGTTTTCAAGTGTCTTACCGAAGTTGGTGTAATTATGGAGGAAAAGGTTTAAATAACATAAGGTTTTATTAGAAGGAGAAAAAAACGTTTTCAAATAGAGGTTTACATAAAATATAATCAAAATCTCAGTTCAAATTTGTTTACAGCACTAATCATTCCAGAAAAATAATACAATTATAAAAAAATTAATCAGAATCGAGGAAGACCTCTATTCCCGACATCGCAGATTCATCAGAAGTTTCATTATGCTCTTGTTCATTTACACTTTCCTCACTGCTATCACCTGTGTAAATAATCAGTTTATCGGAATAACTATCGATTCTTGGCTCAAATTTTCTATATTCATCTTCGCATTGAACCGCATGATCAGAAACTTTTTTCCATTCTTCTGGTCCTATTTTATTGATTTTTTCTAATATAGCATCTTTAACTGACGTCACAGTCATTGCAATATTTCTCTTGGCCACGTGTTGCTTTATTTGGGACCAAATATTTTCAATAGGGTTAAAATCGGGATGATATGGTGGCAATCGTATAATTTTATGCCCATGTTCCTCCATTATACGGTCAATGGCAAATTCTGTGTAATTTTCTTTGTATCTTTGTATAATTTTATACAAATCGGGTTTCAGTTTCTTTGGGTCATGCGGAATGTTGTGTTGTTGTAACCAAGCTGTCATTTGTGGTTTAGATGTGTTTGAGTTTGGTGGTTTCACAGACAGCTTATTATGATATGGGGCGTTGTCTATTACCAACACACTATTAGGAGGCAAGTTGGGAATCAATTGATTGCGTAGCCAAGTTTGATAACGTTCCGCGTTTATTTCTTTATGATAGTCACCTTCTGAGTCGACACATTTATGTAACATTAGAGCCCCTGGGACGAAGCCTTTTTCATTGCCTGCGTGTACAATAATTATTCGCTCTCCTTTGGAAATGGGTTGTTTGATACCTTTTTTGTTGCTATCTTGCCAAGTTTTACCCTTAGTATGTGATGTGTGCACATACGACTCGTCCATAAATACTATGTTTCTACCAGAACTCCTCAGCTGTTGTATTTCTCTGAGATATTTGATCCTTTTTAGGCGTATATCATGTTTTTCCATAAGTAATTGTCTGTTATTATCAGTTTTCAGAAACCTAAACCCCATGTCTTTCAAGATCAACCTTAAAGTCTCGGCACAGCCTTTGAAATTAATAGCTTCGATCAACTTTATTCTTAAATTATTTACAGTTGGGAGTTCTTTCAGCGTCAATTGAAAATTGTATATCATATTACGAATAACACAGTAGTCGAAATCATCAAGTACCAGCCGAAATCTACTTTTAGGTCTTCCTTTTTTCGGTGTAGAAAATTTCTTTGATTGATTATGTTTTTTTTCGTTTAAGATATTACTCAAAGTTCGTCGCGAAATTCCTGTAGCTTTTGTAACACGGTCTTGAATTTTTTTAAAATAACCATCATGGTCTCTGTTGAAAACATTGGCTTCATTTAAGAAATAAAGGTACACATTAAATACCATTTGCCGTGCTTGTGAATTAAGCGGTTTTCCACGTTTAAATTTATCCATTTTGGAAGAATTCGTCTGAAAGAAAATGGCATGGGCAGAGTTAGGTATATATTTTTTATGCATGTTTATCTATTTATTTAATTTAAATAAATCTCATTTTTTAAATGTTTTTCTAGTACTTAATATGTATTTAATGTAGGTATTTTATTTTTTTAATATTAAAAAAACGTGAAATATGTTATTTATTTTCCTTTTTTCAAAATATACTATTTAAATCTGAATAAGCTAATTAATGTTGAAATTATATTTACCAAGAAGGGTGTGTAATAGCAGCTCTATATATTTCCACAAATAGAGAACACGTGCAGTCACTACCAATATATAAAGACGACTGACAGACATTTCGCTGACCGGCGACAGCTGCCGAACGCCCGATTTGTTTTCGATTGTGCACACATGATATTGACTCCTATCTCTTTTAAACAAGGTGCAAAATGCAAATGCCTTGTTTAGGGCTCTTACGATTCCATGATTCGAGTGTTTCCGGGAATACGACAATTAGCGAAGATCTGCATGTGCATTATTAATTTGGGAGTACTGTACATGGGTCTGTTGTCGCTCGTTGTAGGGTGCCAGCTGCTGGCCTTCTGCACCTATGTATTTTGTGGTTGTACTATGAGAGCAATCGGCGAACACTGACGGAGTCCTCGGGCAATTCGCGCGTATATAACTACACGATGAATTAGTGGGTACAGCTGAACTTTCAAAGATTTCTGCATTATGCTAACACATCTCATCAAAAATCGCAAACATGTTTTTATTCTAAAAACTTTTTCAATGGCCATATTACGAGAGCTGGACAATGTCTTAAATGTTTCCTAGTCAATAACTATTCCTGCTATATTGTTTAACTGAAATCATCGCATTAGTTTTCGGAGAACTACTTTTTCCTGTGCAACAAAATTGCTACATGTGGGATAATGGGATTTTTTGGGACTTCTTATTACTTTTCGCTCCAGCTAATTTAATTGCACTGTAATGATGGAGCTGTTTTGTTGCATTTGGGATAATTTGTGTGGCATTAATAGCTATAATGTGTGTGGCTTATCAAAACAGCAAACTCACCGAATGGGGCCATGTGAAGGGCTGTTTATTTTTTGATCAGGATTATTTTGATGAATGGTTTTTCACGCCAAAGTAAGATTAGTGAGCATAGATGCTAACTTTTATTTTCATTTTTGTATTTCTATTATTTATATGTACTTTTTGTATCGGACATGTTTGACAAACTCCAGAGAGAGAATACAGAAAGCGATAAGAGGCAGTCCGACGTCGATGAAGCAGTCTTACTGAAGGATTGGGACTTTGCCCGCTTTTTCCCTTCAAAGAATGCTGAATCAAAGGCGGAGAAAAAGGCTTCACCGAAAGAAAGCGAGCTAAAACGTGCACAATTTCAAAGACAATCTCGCTTGGAAATGGAAGACGCCTGGTCAAAGTATAAAGCCATAGCGACCCCGCCTTCTCGACACAAGCAGTTGTTCCAAAAACCCAGTGAAAAATCAACGCAGGATAAATTATCAGATATTCTCAAGTACAATAAGAAGGAACCGGATTCGGATGCCAATTCTCCAAACCGTTTCTTCAGAGGATTCCGAAGGGAAAACTCTGACCTTTTCCCACTTCCAAGTACTCGTCACTCCGCTATATACTTTCCAAAGCATGAAAGTCCAGTAGGAGCAAATAAACAGCTTCGATCTAGCGGGATTTTTAACAATTCTCGCAAACAAGTTATCAAACCGTCATCCGGGGAGCCAATACTGACCGACTTCATTAAAACCAACGATAGTTTGAAAATGAAGGCTGCAGATGCAAGAAGAGGTGAAAAGAAAACTCCCGACAGAAAGATTACAGCTAGTAACCCCATTGATGCTTTGAAAAATGTGGCCGCTTTGATCAGACAGGATAGTGACAGCAATGGACCGAGCCGACAAAGTAGTATCAATAGCGACTCGCCAGCGACAAGCATCTGCTTCACAACCAGCACTTCGTTTGAGAAAGCTGGCACCCCTGATTTGACAGCTAATACGCTCGAGAATAAATCGATATCAGATAACATTACCGAAACTAATAACGTAATGAAACCACGCAGAGAAAAGACTGAATCTGATATAGTTTTCCGCAGAAATTCTCAATATAATCGGCATACAGAGCTAATGACAAGTTGTGGGCAGGAAGCGGTACTCGTTCAGGAACAGGTAAATTGCTCCCTGCTCAGGATAGTTTGATTAATATTTTTATACTTACATTTGGTATGAGGGTTTGGTTGTCTAACATGGTTTTGACTAACATAATATTCAATATGGACGCTTTTATAAAAATGTATGTTTTGTATTTAGTGTAGTGGTTTTGGATATTATAATAACAAGTACTTAAATGTATGGGAATGGTTTCCTGCCTTTGTTTTTTACGTTTATATTACTAAAAAATATCTACCTCGTATATTTATCATGTAAGGAGACATTGGTTTTAGAAATTGCTCACACGTCTTACATTTTGGCGTGATAATTATCTTCTAGTGTTTAGAAATATATTAGTTATAGTAATTTATACTGTATCGGGAAGACAGAGTACAAATAGGTAGTATGTACTATTAACAAGTAGACAAATCTTAATCTTAGAATTTCTATATCATAACAGCTTTATCACCTAATATATCACACACTGCAACTCATTAATGTAAACTAACCGAACTCTTTAATTTATTGTCTGTACGCGAATACCGTCTTCCTGCCAAGAAACCAACAAATGCAAAAATATAGGATTTCTACTTATGCCATCAACACTTGAAATTTAACCATTAGGAATGCTGCCTAACGAAATGTCACCGAAGCTGGCGAGAAACAATCATCAATTTGTGAATGTGTTTTACTACTGCATGTTTTGGCTGCCGTGTATGTCGAGCTCTGTTAATGTCCAATTATTAATATTGCTATACATTTACAAATGTTTGTCTCAGTTTGGAATAAGACAACAATAACATAGGATTACTAAAATTGTTAAGAAATATTGATTTGTAAAGTTTGTGTTCTTTTGCAGTTGAATATTATGAATATAAAGTTAAAAACAAAAAACAATGGTACTTGATAAAATACAGTTCATTTTTACAGCAAAAAATGAAACTAAAGTTATTTAAAATAAACTATATTTTATCAAATACGGCATTAGTTCTTTTAAAAATAGTATGACTATGACATTATCTATTATAATAATTATTAAAAAAAATGTTTAGAAATTTTCCAGAATAAAATGTTGAATTGGGTGTAGGGTCGGTCGAGCGGAGCCAACGAAGGAAGTGGGTCCCGAACTAGCTCTGTTCTACCGGACCTGCTGAGCCAGGCCGGACAGCCGACCACGCCTCCGCGTCACGATAAATCCACCAGTGAAGAGGTAAATTCATGTACAATCGCTATTCCTGCATAGGCCCACCATTTTACATACATGCAACTATTCGGGACACTTTTTCAAACTTTAAAGTCATACATTACGCATAAATGTACCGCCCCAACTTTACAAGTAGCCCCGGTTTGCTTTCTAGTGACACTGGTGGCTATTGTCATTATACATTCTAGATTTTACTCACCACATAGCTACTATGTGAGATTTATTTTCTTTTATGCGTGGCATTTTCACCGTACCTACACGTGCTTAAAAGGGTTAATTTACAATGGGAACTTTAGTAACATGATGTGTTCATAATAAAAAGTAACTCAGGTGCTTCCAACTTAAGCTGTGCTTCGTATATTATACTTACTATGCCAATATGTATTAATCCTTATTTTTAATTTGCCAAAGTATATAAACCATTATTGCAAAAAAATGAGGTAAACCAATGAAATGTGTAACAGTATAAATCGCACCCCCAGTAATATAAAGGCTCAAGTCAAAATTTCGGGAAAATGAGATTTTAAATTATATGGGCTCAAAATCAAATTCTCTACCGGTTAGCGCTGGCAGAGAAAGAAAAAGGATATTAATGACTCGGTAACTATATTTGTGTCTTTCTCACACTCTCCCCGCTCGTCACCCGTTTTTACTGTTACAAGGACGCAACCAGCAATGTGTCCATACTTGTCGGAGGCGGACCGCTAAAACGCTGTACAATTCTTATTTGTGTCTTTCTATGACAAAAAAATCTGGTGAGTTTTGTTTGACATTTTTTTAATAAATAGAACAATTTGAAGTTGCGCCGTTATATTGCACTAAATGTTGTAATTTTTGGATCTAATTGATAATAGAACGTTATATTTCAAAAAAATAAATATCTCAGAGGGAATTATATCTTATTGATTCATTATAGTACGTAACTTGTTTTATATGCGGTGAGGCACTATGTGATAATTTTTTCAAATTGGACCTTTTCAATGAATACAAAAATATTATTGTTTTAGTTAATTACACAAATTTGAATTAATGTTAACAACATTAGTGATATTCCTAGTTTCTTTATTAATTTAGTGTTTTGATTTTGTTTTCTTTTACACAGTTAAGTCTGTTTTTTGGGTTTTTTCTAATGAGTAAAGTGAATATTCAAGTGGTGTTACCTAGCAACAAACGACTCATTCTGGAAGTTTTCAGGAGGAAAAACTATCACAACATTGGGCATAGGAAGTGACGAAGTAATTGAAAATAGAAATATAATGACCTCTCCTCAGAATTCCATCATGCGTCGTCGTTCGTCTAGCTCAAGCTCTTCGTCCAGCTCTAGTAGCTCCAGCATTTCTAGTTCTAGCAGCAACTTAAGTACTACTTCATCTAATACAAGCATTTCTGACAATCATACATAACATAACCCGTCCACTTTTAGATGGAAACGCCAACCCACAGCCAGTCAGTATTCTTATTGACATCGTATTATCACGAGTTACTATCAGTTAGACCCCGAACAGCTGTTCGTAATTACATCATTTATCTACTTTATTTCGAGGAAAGTGATGTAGACTTCAGTGATGACGATCCCACTTACAATCAAGAGCGAAACCTTTATCAACCTTCGCTGAGCACTGTAGCTATAACTTTCATTGATTTATACAATTTAACTACGACAGATGATGATATTCACACAAAACCCAGGAAACGTAAAGCAGATCCAACAAAATGAATGCAAAACACACAAAAAACTTAACTTAGGTCGAAGCTATGTAGTTGTACACTCAAAGAAAATAGTCCCTGCATGTAATATAAAAAAGAATGTATATTTTACCTAACAGTACCAAGATTACGCCTAAGTACAAGTATACCAATGCCGAGAACCCGCGTAATCCAAATCATGCATTCTATTTTTCCGTAGACGCTGGAAGAGTACGGATACCCGTACTCTTCCAGCGTCTGCAAACGGTCTTTACACACTTAACATTTCACACAAGATGTTTCGAACTGTACAGGTTGAGAACCAAAATACGGGGGTTTTTATAAAAGATCACCAATGCGGCAAACACAATAAGCTTAACAGTAAGTGATGACCTTAAATATGACACGTCAACTTCATCAACTCAAAAAAGTCAATATACGTAATAAGGGAAAAAGGATCCCAGATATTGAGGACATACCATGCAAAAGACATACTTAGAGCCACTACAACTTAGTTCTGCTAAAAAGAATGATCTCAAAGATCTTATTAACAAGCAATTGGTAGATCCATACTATGCTTCTTATTATAATAACATGTTGTCTTTATTTTATTAGATTATTTTTTAATCTACGTTTACGTGTTATGAATTAGTTTGGTGTACGTAAACTTATTTTGTTCAGACTGCTACAATATCATTATAATACGAAGGTAAATTTCGTCACCATCTATAATGTTATTATAGCTTAAGTGGGAAATTGGGCGGTGTAGAAACCTGAAGAGTCCGGGTAACGATTATTTTTTTCTTAATTTCATTAAAATTTTTGATTTTGTGATTTATTATTTCATATTTTTTTATTATTATGTCTATTAGATCGAAATATATTATTGAAATTTCATCAATATGTATTTTTTTCTTAAAGATATACTGTTTATATGTCGTGACGTTGTCATTGTCATTTTTTTAATTGTCATGTTTGTGTACGATAGCGCAATAGATGACTATAATAGCGAAATAGATGACAATAGACTGATTATTAAAGCATTACTTTCATTTTGTATGATATTTTATTTGTAAAATGATAACAATAAGTTCAGACCTGCGGTTTTGTTTTGTGATATAGAGTACTAACTATAATAAAACACTAAACAGTAACCGGCTCGTTAGTAATATACCGAATGAAACTTAAATAGGTCCACATTTCTTTTATGTTTTTATGTACTATATGGGCCTAACTTAAATATGTTTTTTCAATTACTTGTATTTTACCAAAATATGTATATTTTCTTTTTTTTTAAATGGCTATTTATAAAGCCGTTATTAAAGATCAAAACTGCAAAATTTCACAATTATAACTTAAATAATAAGCATTTTATTCGAAAAATAAACTAAAATGTAAGAATCCGGAATCTTTAAACGCTATTTCCCAAAATTTTACTTTTTTGGATTATGCCCTTATATTACTAAGGGTGCGAAATGTTCATGATAACAATACGCATTACAATAACATTGACAATGCAATGTCTCAAGATTGGTGTAACATAATATCTAATAAAATTAACGGAGTCGACAGCTTTATGTTGGAAGCTTCTGTTGAACTCATGACTGTGTGGTGTCTCAAGCTTTTGGTTTATCGTATTAATGTGATAATGGTTGTCAATCATGCAAACATCCTGGAGCCACTGCGCGACCGGTTTGCAGACACCTGTTAACACTGCGTAAGTACGAAACGAATTGATGCAAGAGGAAATGCTTGAAGGTTCTCATAGATTGTTGTTTGTTGAAATATAGAACTGTATCTCACTTCTTCTTTATATTTATGCATTTTCTAGATACGCTTTCATTATATACCCAAATGTTTTGTTGATCATCGAATGCAGATCGATATTATCAAAGCTTTAAAGTAGTCCAATTTATTTAGGACAGCTTAATAACAGTTGTATTTAGAGCAGGGGTCTTACGGGTTATTAATGAATTGCTATGCAGCTCGACACGTGAGGCTAATGTTAGTGTTCTTATATAATACCTAAAATTGTTACTAATCGCGTAATGTCACACACGTCCAAAATATAACGTATGGAAATGAAACCATTTTGGTTTAAGGGTTTGAAAGGTGGGAGCTATAATAATACCTTATCACAAAGGTGATCTGTTCAATATTCAAAGATTGTATAAATTATCTACGTTCATTCACAGCGACTTCATGCCTGCTGCCATTTCACGTACCATTATTACATTTTATGTTACAATCATAAATGTAGATAATAGCCATCAAGCTAATAACTTTCCAATTGTATTTGAAATGACAACTAATCAATGGGAGATGGAATTATTTGACTAACCGATCACATATTAATGCAAATGGTTGATGATGCGGCTAAACCGGCTGCAAGAATATTATGAATGCAATATTTGTTTTTAAAACAGTGAGAATATAAAACTAATATTCGTTATTTTTTCTGTTGCAGTATAGGCAAGCGATTGCCGGAGGCACGCCTCTGTCCCACCACCACCACCACCCACCCTCGTCCTCAGTCCAATCCACGCCGTCGAAGTCGTTCATTTCGGGCGCATCGTCCCCGCACCCGTTACAGCATTCCCCTTCAAACTCTTCTGTGGGCTCCCAACAACAGTTCCTTCCCTTGCAACAGAAGCAGCGGTCGTTCCTCACGTTCGGGTTCGGTGCGGGCTCGACCGGTAGCGGCGGCACGGCCGGCTCCGGCGGGAACGCGTCCCGGCGCGAGAGCCACGTCAATGTCAACGTCACACCCACGGGACATGACCTATCTTCCGATACGCCCGAAATACGTAAATATAAGAAAAGATTTAACTCAGAAATCCTCTGTGCAGCATTATGGGGTAAGTAATACTCTTTAAATTGCTTATTACTGCTTTCTACAATATATTATTTATAAATTATTCTTTGTTTTTTAGGAGTCAATTTGCTTATTGGTACTGAAAATGGTTTGATGTTACTGGACCGTTCAGGTCAAGGAAAAGTTTATCAATTGATCTCACGACGCCGCTTCCAACAAATGGAAGTGTTAGAAGGACAAAATATTCTTGTGACTGTTTCGGGAAAGAAGAACCGTGTGCGTGTATACTACCTTAGCTGGCTCAAGTCCAAAATCTTGCGCACTGATGGACTTAGTGATGTTAGTATTTATTTTTTCAATTGTATGTAAGAAGGCCAAGCCTGGCTGAAATGAACGCTGTTTTCCCATAAACAAAATTTCCATCAGCACAATGAATAAAGTCATACTTTTTATTTTATTAACAGCAAGCAGAGAGGAGAAATGGTTGGATAAACGTTGGAGAACTGCAGGGTGCAGTTCATTTCCGTATCGTCAAATACGAAAGGATTAAGTTTCTTGTAATCGCTCTCAAAGACTCAATCGAAATATATGCATGGGCGCCAAAACCATATCACAAATTTATGGCCTTCAAAAACTTTGGAGAACTGCAACATAGGTAAGTATAAACTACATATTGTCTTTTTACTTTAGATTTAAAGATTCTTAATTAAAACTGAAATACTTTTACATATGTAAAAAGTTTTTGGGCTTTATATTTATCCAAATCAGGGGTTGAAATTGCAACAATACAAAATGAAATATGCATAGTACTTTAAATCCCATATTGCAATTTTCAGGCCTCTTTTAGTTGACTTGACTATTGAAGACAGTACAAGACTGAAAGTAATATATGGATCTGCAGATGGATTCCATGCTGTTGATTTAGACACTGCCACTGTCTATGATATTTATATTCCAAAGCATGTAAGTAGTAATGTAAGTGGTATCAACAATTTTTATTATTTTTTTAATATTAAGGACAATAATTGCTGTTTTTTATCACTGTAGTTACTAGCGAATTAAAATATTACTTAAATTATCCTCCTTATCCAATTTCATGAATAGGTGGGATTAATTAAATATTATGTAATGTAATACCTACAGTAGAATTAAACTAAATGCTTCATCAAATGATCTTATGTGTTACTACTATTTATTAGTGTTGATGATCAACTCGATGAATGCATGTGTCTCAGGTTGATCATTAATACTATAGATAGTTGTAACACGTGCTACAGATATGCTAAATTAATGTTATATTTATTACTTGCAGACGCAAGGCGCAATCGTCCCACACTGCATTGTACCCCTACCAAATTCTAATGGAGTCCAGTTATTGCTGTGCTACGATAACGAAGGCGTGTATGTGAATACTTATGGAAGAGTAAGCAAGAATATAGTTCTACAGGTTTGTACATTCATGTTATTTTAAGATTAGTATTATAAATTCAAACTTGACTAAATTCGTATAAAGACAACCCTACTGTAAATTGAAAACTAATACAGTTTCGAATAAGCGGAAGATATTTGAATCCATGGAACATTTTTGTACATGTTACTCGCCCTTGTTAATTTAATTTGGATCGAAACTTAACATAATGTATTCTTTATTTCAGTGGGGAGAGATGCCAACATCGGTAGCCTACATAGGCACAGGACAGATTATGGGATGGGGCAATAAAGCAATTGAAATTCGTTCAGTAGAGAGTGGTCACCTCGACGGCGTATTTATGCACAAGAAAGCACAACGACTCAAATTTTTATGTGAGCGCAATGACAAAGTGTTCTTTTCTTCTGCCAAAGGTGGTTCCTCTTGTCAGATATACTTCATGACGCTCAATAAACCCGGCATGGCCAACTGGTAGTGCGAGGCGCGGCCGGCGACAGCACGCCGCTGATCTGTGATTGTAACACGCACGGCGTCCCTTATTAAGTGCATGCCCGTACTGTACAAGATAATGCCAGTAGATTAGTCAATACAAAATCATGTGCTTTGGCCACTCGAAATTCAAAGACTTGTGATAGTAACAGAATTAGTATATGTGCTCAAAAGACAATCCACAAAATATTATACATTCAAGTATTCGAGGACCTTCTTAGTAAATGTGGCATTTTGTACTGATGAAGATAATTTTCATTACAAGCTAATAAGGAATATATATATTATTAAGCAATAACCTCTAGGATAAATGTTTTGATATTGACAATTATGCGTAAGTAAGTTAATGTGCTTAGGTTTTATATTATGTTGCAATTTGATAATTTCTAAAAGAAAATGTAATTGAAATCAACTATTAATTCATATATGCCATATTGTTTATAATGTTAAGCTAGTTGGGTGATGATTATTATAATTAATTGGTTAAATAATTATTTTTATGATATTAACAAAGAACAATGCCATGTCAGACAGGTTATAGATAAATATTGACAAACATTCAACAAAACACAATTAGTGGTAATGTAAAATTATTCTTCAATTTATATTGTAAGGTTCGTTCACTTATCAAATTGGCATTTAGTCAAGTCACTTTGTATCATAATTATCACACCAAACTACATTTTTATTAATGGATAAATCCTAAAATTTGGTAATATTTATTATTTATTTGTTATGTACTATATTATTTACATGTATAAAGATATAACTGTGCATATTGAAAATATATATTTGACGACTTTTTATTTGAAATACCTAGCCCAATAAAATTTTAAAATATATTTAACTTTTATTAATACTGCCAGTTTTAGCAAATGTTATGATATTCAGTTAAATTAGATGATATACATAAGGCAAGAATTGCATGAAATTTGGGATAAAAGCATTAAATCAAACTTAGACAGTTTATTGTTCACATGGTAATCAATCTTGGAACACATCTCATTGCCCCTCTCTTGTGATACAAAAGGTTTCTATCACTAGCTAGTTTTTCCCGGCTACGGATACGCCCACATTATATTAATGTTCATAGCCTGTATCTAAATATGTTTTTTAACAAAAGAGAACAAACATCCATCCCTTCAAACTTTCGGATTTATAATACTAGTAGGATTCATTCGTAACATATTTCCAAAGCACTATAGAAATGAACCGTGTTCTTTTGGATAGTATAAGTACTGTGAGTACCTACACTACAATAACTATTAACTAAATTCGATTACTTGAGAAAGCTATCATTTTATCGCAATATATTGTGAGCTTATAGGTAGATGAGAGTCACATTGATTGAAATAATTAACACAATGCATGGACGTACCCCGCGGAATTCAAACAACCCTCCCCCAACATTGTAAAAAGGTAGGGTATGCATATATATTTGGCCGGTGTTTAGTAGGTATACAATTAGATCACTTAACCCTCCCGAAAAATTGTTCTCAGTACGTCCATGACACAATGTTACTCCTTGCGAGGGTAGAAGGTACAACAGTAAATATAACAACATGAGAGATTTCAAGTTTGATTGACCAGAATTTGTAACCATTAGTCGATAAGATAAATTATTCACTATGTTATATTCACTGTTGCCAGGGAGGGGGGTTTTCGGCTTTTGGTTGACTTCGGGGCGAAAAGTGAAATTGGGGGAATTTTGAGGAGTACCTACCACCATTCAACACAAAATTCCCATCACTAGGTACCTAACTAGATAACTACGTACTAACTTTCGATTGCAACCATGGAGATTGAGTAAATTATGGAGGCCACATGCTGGCCGAATAATAAAAGTGAAACGATTTGACCTTGAAAATACTGTTGTCCTCTCAATCTCTTTCTAAATAAGTATTCTTTTTCTTTCATAAATAGGGTGACCATGTTTTCTGTAGGTACTTCTAGACATTCGTACAAAATTAGAGCATCGGAGCCGGCTACTTTATAGAAAAATGCTAAATATCAAGTTAGGTAGGTACTTACTAATATGGAATTCATAAATGTTGGTCTAGTGGTTAGTGAACGTGACTGCTGAGCTAGAGGTCGTGATATGATTCCCACCCAGGATAAAACTTTGTGTGATGAGCACGATGGTTTATTCTGTGTTGGGTGTTATTTACCTATCTATAACATGTAGGTATGTATTTAAAAAAATCTATAAATCATAACATAACAACTTTAAGAAGAAAATACAAATTATTAAGAAAGCTAGCACAGCTGTCTTTTTTGGGAAATTCCTCACAAGCACTAAGTAAAAAAATAATAATAGTTATAAAGAGTAGTGGTAGGAGGTTGTGACTGAAGTACGACTATGTCAAGAAAGTACCGAGAAATGATCAATAATGTACAATTCATCCAAATTTATTATATCGCCTTTAAAATATACTAATTCAGAAACTATACACTTACGCAATCATCGAAATATTTTTAAAACGCCGGAATTAAGTTCAATTCTCGCCGCGATTCCACGAGTTTAGAAAAAATAAAAAAGTCTGCTTTAGCCATATCTAAAGATTAAGGTGGTTGCTTGATAGTATTTGTTGAGTTTTTGGTCAAAAGTTCGTTCACATTGATGGCCTTGTGCGAAGGCGCATTATCGTGGTACAAAATCTTTCCACGAATCTCGCTTTTTTCGCCGAATTTGCTCTCATAAACACCGCATAAAACCAAATAATATTCGTTTGACGTTCCGGCAAGAATTCGTCCGTGTGATGACGGACGTTAAGAATACAAGGGTCGCCACCCCTCATCCCGTGGGTGCCATAAGAGGCGACAAATGTGGTAAAAGTCAAGCAGATGTAACCAATGCCTAAGGAAGAAAATCTCGAAATCAAATCCTATACCAACCCGTCTGGCCAGCGTGGTTTATGTAGCCCAAAAACTCAAAAGGAGCCACACCAAAGAAGACTGCTCCAGTTCCCGGCAGCTCTGCTATTCCTGGCCAAGGTAACGTCGGGACAGAGGGTGTTAAGAATCGCCAGGACTACGGCATTCCCCGAAACTCTTCACCAAAGCTCTTGAAGACGTCTTTAAGACACTGGACTGGACTGGACAGGGCAGAAATATAAAAGGTGAGTATATTTCAATTTGCCGACGACATCGTCATAGTAGCGGAGTCACTGGAGCAGCTTAGCCAGATACTGCACGGCTTAAATGGAGCTTCTAGACGTGTTAGTCTCGGTATGAATTTAGAAAAAACCAAAATCATGTTTAATGACAATGTCATGCCGAGACCAATTTATGTCGAAGGGTCAATGCTCGAAGTTGTTCAAGAATATATCTACCTAGGGCAAGTTATTCAACTTGGTAGAAACAACTTCAAGAAAGAAGTCCAGTGGACCGAAACAGGCTGCTTGAGAGATGCAAATAACAGATGAAACATGCAACTCAAAATTTGAGTTGCATGTTTTATTTAGGCGCGGAATTTGAGACTCGAATTCCGCGCCTAAATAAAACATGCATTCATCATTCATCATCCATTAAATGGAAAACAGTTGTGCCAGCTAACAAAAAACAAAAATTGAATTTCAAACCCTAAACTAATCATCCAATATCGATACTTTTTTGACTTAATTTAAATCTCAAAAAAATATTTTTTATTAATGAATACCACTAGGTTTAGGAGTGGTTGGAAGCAGACAACTAAAACTAACGGCCGGTCTCAATAACGTAACTACCAATAACTGCCTGTAAAAAAGCTAACTGTGATTACGTACTTACTGCAGACAACTAACCAACAACTACCCGTGAATTCTACAAAAGACCAACTTAGCCCCTCAAACTTTCCTGAAATTCGATATTAAGATGAAATTATGCACATCTCCAAATTTCAGTTTTTTTCAAAACATCATTTTTTTAATCGTCACTTAACAGAAACTATTACGACGTAAGTACCAAGCTAAATAAAGTCCGAAAATTAATAGATTTCGTTTTTTACGCAGGTAGCAGTTTTTTTTTGCTTGCAAAACGTAGTACCACAGGCGTCCAAATAACATACCTACCAAAAGTCCAGCTTTACATCATGTTTTGGGTTTTTATATAATAGCTTATGTTATATTATATTATGTGGTGAATACACAGTAAAGTCAACATAGTAAGGTTGTAAATAAACTTATTTTGCGCGTTTAAATATGAAGATGACCAAATATGGTCTCTTTATGATTCGAGGATAATCTCGGTTGTAGTTTAGGGGTACAAAAATCTCATTAACTAAGTCGGTCGTGTGATTTTTCTGTTCTCGCCATATCACATGAGAAGACAAAAATCACACAATTCACTGCTTCTTCTGTTTGGTAGATCTGAAAGCATTTAATACTAATCTATCAGAGCCTTGACTCAGCTATAAGTCCAGAGCCACCTTGTTATTTAAATGACATTCTGATCGCTCAGCCTAATGCATTCGAGAGCCAGAAAAAAAATTATGATTTTTCAGTTGCTGAGGTACCTCAATTTTTTTCTCATGAGCTCGGTACCTAAGAGACAAGTCGAAACGCGGAGCCGCCATTTTTAAAACTCAAAATAAACTTCAAACTGGCGAATGCGCAAAATGTGCGTGTCATAATCCCTACCGAGCATTCAAGCAATATTGGTGGGAAGAAAAAAAAAACTTTTAGAGTTCTCTACCCTGAGTCTGTGTGCTACCTTTGGAGCTTGCAGCTGCCTTCTTGAACATCCAGCAGGCCTTTGACAAAGTCTGCCATGAAGGCCTTCTGTATGTGATAAGAACTAAAGATAAAGATAAAACTTTTTATATATTTAATCAATTAAAGAAATACATACTTGATCAAATCATATAAAAATTGATTAAACAATCGACATCCGAAATGGAATTAGATTTCTAATATTATATTTCACTTTAGATTTAGATCCTGCACCTGGGAGTTTGAACACAATCAGCTAATATTACCATAATATACCAAACCAAATAAAAAAAGTAAAAGAGGTGAAATGTTTTAAAAGAGCAATAGGACTGCTTACTTTATTGATTCAAGTTTGTATAAAATATCCCTCCAACGTAAAGGGAGCACCTCCTACCAGGCAAGGTGATTATGCCTGGCAGGCTGAAGCACAACAGTTGATGTTGGAAACTTTTATATATAGCTTGCAGCTGTGAGGACTCCAATATTGTGATAGAGGATTTTTGGATGTTGCCATAGTGACTAACAACTTGTTATTATTTATGTGGATGAACTCCACCAATACAAATGTTTTATGGAACAGTTTCCCACTTCAAAAGTAGGTAAAATCAAAAATAATATTTTATTTAAATAATATTTTTAATACAATGTAACATAATATTAGCTACGAAGAGAACAATTTTGAATTTGTTAGCCCTTTAGTTTCTGTCTGTGACATAGGGACTAACATAAGGCCTGGAACAGGAGGTTGCATTTCTAAATCTCTGAGAGTATTAACTTTTACTTTCAAATCACTGCGTAGTTTGTTTACATCTATGTTTAACTGTTTTTGATCTGCCTCTAACAGCGTTTTCGTGTCTTGAACATTTTGTTTTATTAGGACTGATCCAACAGTTACCCAACATTTGCGTTGTGATGATTTCGTTAGATCTCTCAAGGCTTCACGATTCTGATTTCTCCTTTTGTCGAGCATTATAATTTCTCGTTTATCTGACAGTATTTCTTCCGCCAATTTTTCAGCTGACACCAAATATTGTAACACTTTTTCTTGGTCTTCCATTTAATTGAATTGAGTAGTAATTTAATGTGTCAAATTTAACTAGGCTTTGATTAATATACCTTGTACAGTCACAGCTGCAGCATTTCATATAATAAAAATTCCTCTAGTCATTTATTTAAAAGCCCAAACAACATTTTGTGCTTAAAAACATATTTTACATGCTCTTTGGTTTTACATACACTCGTGACAGTGACAGCGGCGTTTCGTTCCACGCGCGTTGACATCTCAGAATTCTCAGATAAATTATTAATAGTTCTAGATAACTTAATATCCCTAGCGTGCCCATCCAAAGAGCATGTAAAATATGCCCACATAAGTTTTTCTCGCTTCCACATATGGTGTTGCCAGAAAAAAATCATTACCTTTTATTCAGGGTAATTTTGTCATGTAATCAATTGGGTCAAATGTGAGCCGTCACTGATCTGTGTGTCGAAAGCGGCCCGGTGGAACGATTGATGCCCTTATTACTTGTGTACCCAACCTAATATGAATTAATTGCTTATTAGGTCAAATACAACTCACTGCTATTAACTACGATTTTTATTATTCCAACCGCAAAGATGGATACCGTTTGTCAAAAACGTGGAATCCTGTGATCAGCACGTGTATACACCGCCGAACAAACATTACACGCCAGTGTGACTTCAACACACAACCCTAAGGACATCTGGTCCTTAGGGTTGTGTGTTGAAGTACCGACAGTTCCGTAATAGTGAGTGATAAAAATCAAGCGAGGGTAGTTTCCGAAACCCGCGTTTCATGGAAGCGATGCTAAGCTGGACCAGTATACCCGTGACCAACCCGTGACCACGGCCGTTGCAATACGGTCGAAACGTCGAACAATAAACAAGGTACCATAAATTATTCACGCGATTAGTACCCGTAGTATATATAATTTTAAAATATATAAAAGTGCTAGATTTCATTAAAATGGAATTAATCTTTTTGTAGTTTGTGTATCTTGTGTTTTTTTAAACATTTATCTTTTAACAGTTAAAATCATATTTACAGAATACATAAAATAAGCGTGTGCGTGTGCGAGAGTATCAAGGAAGAGAAGTGTGACCGGTGTCTTTAAGCCTCAAACTGGACATATTATTGAGACACCGCCATCCACATCACATGCAAAAAGTATCATCAAAGTTATTGAGTTTATGTCCATCTTCTTCATCTAGAAGGCCCATTGCTACAGACGATGAATCACTTGTTAACCTTGGTGCACGTAACATAGACAGATAAATCTACACAAAGCGGTCTTCAGCAGGATAAACTTGTTGCTAAAATAAAAAGAACAATTACTTCTAAAAATAAAAAAATAAATCAATTACCGACAAAAAAAAGTTGCCAAGCTTTCCGCCGTATAACTAATTATTAGAAGTAATATATCTATTTTTTTTAATTTATACACCTGCGATCAGTCGCTTAGACTATAATCAAGTAAGTTGCGAGAGGTTGTGGTTTGGCGAGACAGAGCCACTGCTCTATCTCCCCTTAGTAAAGAAGCACATCGGCTCTCTTGAATCTTCTGATCGGGTTTGGTTGCAAGAGCATACTGGATAATGGGTTCGGGTGGATTATTATGCGGTCCTTGTTGAATGCTTGGCTGAATATCGTTTTACTTTGTCCGAGATAGTTGGGTTTTCTAGGTACTTATAGATTTCTGAATTGCGAGCATACCAGGGCGCTGATGAAAGGACCCATAAAATTCTGTTTTGAGCTATCTGAAAACACATAATGTTGGATTTGCTTGCTGTCGACCACAGTTGGATGCCATATGTCCAGATAGGTTTAATTATGGAGAAATATATCCTTATTAAATATAGCTTGTTGGACAGAGATAAGGCAGACCGTCTACCGAGGAGCCAGAGTAGGTTTTTAAATCTCAGGTTGATTTCGTTGCGCTTCGTTTTTATGTGGACTTTCCATATCATCCTTCGTTCCAGGTGAAATCCTAGGTACTTAACGCATGTTGATTGCGGTAATGCATAAGGGCCTAGGTTGACTGGAGGACAAGTTTCACGCCTTAGGTTAAAGGTGATGTAGTGAGACTTCGGTGCACTTGCCTTTATGCGCCACTTGGTCAGCCAAGCATTGGTGACATTTAGCTAAGTTTGCAACAATCTGCTGGCCTCATTAGGATCATGGTTACAACTAAGCAAGGCCGCATCATCTGCAAAAGTTGCTACAGCTGTTTCAGATGACTGGCGTAGGTCACTAGTAAAAATATTGTAGAGACCCGGACCAAGTACGGAGCCCTGGGGTACTCCCGCTCTGGAGCTAAGAACAGCCGATCTGGCGTCACGGAGCTTAACTTGAAACTTTCTGTCATTAGGTAAGAAGTAATAGATGATGATAATGTACCAATTTTGCGAACTTTCAATTCAAATAATTATGAACATGATTTAAACTAGAACTACTAACTACTAAAGTACTAACTACAAAGTTATTGTCATACCGATATTTGCAAACACATAACATAACAACCCATATGAAGTCCCACTGCTGGGCACGGGTCTCCCCAGTAGAACCTACTTATTAGTTCCTGGGGGTAATTACCATAATCGCCACGCTTGGCGAGCGGGTTGGCGATCGCAGTAAGGCTTGAAATACGCAGAGGACGCTGCTGCCCGTCCTCCGGTGTGAAATCCCTTAGTCGCCTTGACGACACCCACGGGGAGAGATGGGGTGGCACTATTCTTAAGCCGGTGCCACACAGCACGTTATACTAATAAAACAAAACATTGACTCTTAAATTTTAATGATCTAGTTATGTTAGTGGCAGCGACAATTAGTGGCTTAACAATTTTTTTTTATTTATAGGCCTTTATTGCTGATAAATAATAAAAAACACAAATTAAATACACATCAAATCTTATTTGTATTTCTTTTTCAGCGTGTCCTTTAGACACATATGTCTCCTCTAGCAGGCTCCAGCTATTCCTCTTTGAGGCTAATCTTGGCCACAATGGGCCAGCTACTTTTCGTACGACGGTTAACCTGTATTAAATTATGAAAATATATTTATAACCGTGTGTGAAAGGTAGTTCAAGGTTTATGTTAAGATCTTTAGGGTTTGTGGCGCCCTTTAAGGTAGACGTCCACATGTCCGTATCGTACGTATCGGACGCATCTACTGACCTCTGTAGGTACTACTAATATAGAGGTCAGTGGACGCATCGCATCAAATGGAATATTTTTTACACTGTCTCCACTGTAGGTTGCGTACGCGGACCCTATCAGATGCCCTTTAAAGCATCATCGTCGGCATTGCCGACGAGCAGATTAGTGAGATGCGTACGATGCGGATCAATGGACGCACTTGTATGAGTATATAGGAAACTACGACAAAAATAATCCGGTTCATGCGATTCCTTTTTTTAAGCTAAACGTCGTACGTATAGAACGATACTGATGATGATAGATACGTTTAATGCTATGCATTAAACGTATCGGAATGAATCGGCGGAAATGTGAATGCTTACCTTTAGTTCACTGTTGCCAGATTGGGGAGATTCCCTGTAAATTCTGTGTTTTTGGCTCTGGGAGGAAATTGAAGGTCTTTTTTTAGTATCATATTTCCCCTCCCCCGCCCCCACAGCACAAGCTACTCTAACCCCTACTACTTCATCGTAAGCACTTGACTCTAAGGTGTTTTTTTATTTAATATACTAATTTTTAGGAAAATTAAAAAAAAAATGGGGGAAATTTACATGGTCAACTGGTAACACTGTTATAGTTAGGCACCAGCGAGCGCCAGGCACCAAGCTAAAATTGATGTACAATTAAATAGACCTCATTCCTTCCAATTATAGTAAAAAATTGACTGCAAAGCATGAAAGAGAGAAAAAATTAAGTGCGGCTTGTCTCTTTGACAGGGTATTGTCAACAAAGTAGCTACAAAAAAAAACCACAAAGTAGCGTTGGCGTAGACAATTTTGTGAGGATATTACGCAGTCCAGGTCTTTAAGTCAATGGCATTTGGCGGATGTTTGGCGGTGGCGCCAGTTTCCAAGTTTCCTTCCTTCCACCATTTTGATTTCGCAAATCGTGGCTCAAGTTGATGGCTGCTATCTACTGACGCTGTGCAAATGCGTCCTATTTTAAATAATTAGTCATCTAGTTTATAGCAACACCACCTAAAAGTCATTCTAGTGCGGAATTAATTACATTTGAGTGTACCGTAATCATAAATTCAGCGGTCTAAAGCTTTTATAATCATGGATGGGCCGCCTAATAGAGGATATCGTGGTGGCGGCCGTGGAGGACCACCCGGAGGTCCTAACCTAAGAGGCAGAGGAGGTTTCGATATGCGTGGCCGGTAAGAAATGATTATTTATACAATATTTGTACATTTATTAAATTAGTGCAAATAGCAAATTTAGGTTATGTTCTTACAAGTTTTTGTCATAACTGTTTATGTATTTTATATGATAGAGGCGGCCCTGGTATGCGAGGAAGGGGTGGTCCACCGCGAGGTGGTGGTATGCCATTCCGGGGACCGCGAGGATTCCGCGGTGGTCCAATGAGAGGCGGCGGCGACAGAGGCGGTCGTAGTTTCCCGCCAGGACCTCAAGGCCCGGGACCGCATCCAGTTCCAACAATCGAATCTCGGGGGGCGCCTCCTCAACGTAAGTAATGATTATTTATTAAAAGCGCCTGGTTTCTCGATGTAAAATAAATCTCTGAACGTCAATGTGTTGGTAACTTAATGAGGGCAATGGATGCCAAATTTTTTGCTAATACTAAAAATATATTTTATGTAGATCACATGTAATAGTAATTAATAATTTAGGAATTTGTAAATTTCTCATAACTGTCTTTCTCATAAAGGTGGAGGATTTAATAATAGAGGTGGGCCTGGCATTATGAGGGGCAGAGGAGGTAGAGGCCGAGGAGACTTCAATGGTCGTGGAGGTGATAGAGGTGGTCGTGGTGGCATGCCCATGAGAGGTAATTATTAACATGCTTATACTGTTTATGGAGAATTACCGCTATTTATGTAAAATGAATTGTTCTGCTGTGTAAATCATAGCCAAAATTACTTAGGTATGATATAGTATTTTCATTAGATATTTTGTTAATTTAGGTCGCGGTGGACGTGGAGGTCATGGAGGTCCTCCAGGTGGCCCAGGTGGCCCTCCAGGACCACACCTAAGTGGTCCACGACCCGCTCCTCCCCATGTGGCTTCGGCAGCTGCTCCTACACAGTCACAACCTTCTGGACCCTTCAAGAGGGGAGGTGGCCCTCCACATGGTGGCCCTGGTGGACCACCTAAACGACCAAGGTTTGGGATTTTGATGATATGCTAGTTAACATTGTCTAATTAATTCCAGTCTATTTCACTAGCATTCATACCATGTACTGGTGTGGTTTTCAGTGATTTCTTAGTAATCCCCTTGAAAATGAATATTCGACTTATTTTATTTATATTATCAACAACATCATAAAGGAGTAAGCAAGTAGGGCTAAAATTTATGTTTTTACTTTAGGTTTGATGGACCTAGAGGTGGTGGTGGTGGAAGGCCCCCACCACCAGGTGGTTACCAGCAAGCTCCACCGTCTCATGTTCCCCCACAACCTAATGGCTATGGACCATCGTAAGTGATACCAAATTTTGATTTTATTTTTAGTTATTGACTCAATGATGAACCCAGAAAACGATAGGAATGTGCCGTCTGAAACACAAATGACGATTTTCTATAAAACTGAATTGTTATGATATTACAAATAAATAAGAACAACTACTTCAGTTTTTTAAGTTTTTTTTTATGTTTACAGACACACTGGATACCAGCCATATGAAGCACCTGCCGCAGATCCTTATGCTCAGCAATCCTACAACACTCCCAGGTAAAAATATAAAACAGTTATACTAATATTTCTTTATATTATGTATGAACATAACAATGATGATACATATCTATAGATAGGAATTGCCGTCTGACACACAAATGCAGAAAGTATAGATTCTGAGAACTCAAATATACACAACTATAGTCATTAACTTCTTGGAATACAAATCTTATATAATCTTTTTTTGTTTGCCAGCCCATATCAAAGCAACAATTATTCTACACCTGCACCAGTTCAAGCCAGTTCAGGATACAATTCTGGTAGCTATGGCTCAGGATATGGATATTCAACTGGCGGTCAGGGCAACTATGAAAGTGAAGGTTACAGGTTAGTAAAATAATACTATAAATCTATTACATCACAGGTCTAAAGATGACTCAAACAATTTATGGCTGAAACATATATAGTTCTCAGAAAATAATAGAAACCTTTAGAATAAATAGTTGTTTTCCAAATGTTAATGTGGACCATGTACCTAGCGGGGGCGCGGGCGGTGCAGGTGACGCCGGCTACGGCGGAGGCGAGCCCGCGTACGGAGGTCAGCCGCCTGCCTATGACTCTTACTCCCAGCCTTCATACAATTCCTACCAACAGCCGCAGCCACAGTATAACAACAACTATGGTAAGTTTCGGAAATATTGAATTCCTTGATAACGAGTTTATACCACACTAGTCAAGTATTCTAGGAAAACATGTTTTTAAAACACAAAAATATTAATCCGACTCTGTATTTATTGATCTTAGTTGTAAACTTTCTCAGAACATTTTATAAAGCCACCTGAAATAGCTAATATTAAATATTGCCATCTACAATAAAATTGATGTAGTAAATTATTACATAAAGTTGAAACAATTTAAAATTAGTTTATATCTAATAAGCCATCTCACTCAAATGTGGACTTGAATTGGAAACTCGGTTTTATAATTAGAATTAAAAAGTTCATATGAAAATGAAAGCATGTATGATACAAGATATAATTTGAGTGTTTTAGGTTAACTTCATATCAAAACACATTTCATACAGTGCTAAGTTGTCTAAATATAATATACATACATACAAATGCCAATGCTAATTTAGAAAACCATTGTCATAGATAAATATAGCCACAAATATAACATATAGCCACAAATATAACATAGATATCTGAAAACTAAGAAAATGAACTTAGAAATTATATTGATTTATATTTAGAACTCTTACAAGGTATGATTTTAGTACAAAAAATAATATTATTGGAACAAACCAGTATTATGTTAAGTTATTAATATTAGTAGTTTTATTTAGAAGATGAGGCTGTTTCTAAGAATTATAAATTTATTTTACTATGGTATAATAATTACTATTATTATTAGGAATAAGTTTGGACGTCAAAAAAATCTATTATAATTGTTTACATTACAGGCAGTTGGTGATCTGTTTGACTATACAGAATATCATTTACGTCTTTATGGTACACATTCAAAATAAAGTATCTGGATCAAATTATTGAAGCTAATGGATTAACAACTATACAATGCGGTTTGCTATGTATATGTGACATTTTGTTAGTTGAGATTTTGGAGAGAAATAAAAATACATGTATTAAGTAAATGACTGAGTGAGACCATTGAGAAGTGACAATAATAATCATTCATGTAATAACATAAACTATAGAATAAACAGTGCTCTGAATATAATGATTGGCAATATACATTTCCACTTCTTATATTAGTAGTTACCTAAACATATAACATACTTACTATATTATTATATCTATTGTAATAACTTCTACTTTGGCTCATTTCTTGTAAGAATGGTATAGGTAGGTACCATAATGTTTTAGATTTTAAGGACTCAATTCACAATAAAAATATAGATAAATTCAATGTGTATGCTTTATTTCAATATAATCTAGCAATTGCCATTACAACCGCAATTCAATGACACCTAAGAATTAATAAAAAAACACCAGATACTCGTATTTGTTAACAAAGAAAGTACCATTATTTTAGTGGGAGGATCAAAAGTCAGAAAGTAAAGTCAGTAGGTGAAAACATGTTATATGAAAACATGATATAAATTGTATAAATAATACATATGATAATTAATTTAGGATATTATTAATATCGTACCAATATTATTATTTATTAAGACATCTTACAAGACAAGTCTTAATTTAAAAAATAAATAGTATTATCAAAGAAAATTATTATCAAGGAAAAGAAATATATTTTTATGAAATGTCAAACACTACATGACATGTTTAAGTGGCTATCGACAAATCATTCACTTTTAGTTCGTTTTATAATATAAATACAAAAACATTTTAAATTGTGAATGAAAATTTATTTGAGTGCATTTTAAAGAATTAATTAGTAGGTATCTAAATTGGTCAAACACCCAATTATTATGAAGGGTATAAGATGACTTAAATGTTGCACATTAAGTTGCAGTAAGGGTGTCTTGATATCCATTAAAATTGTATTTATATTCATGTATGGTCATGCACAGGCATAAAGACCATAATAAAGTGGTGGCACTATAGCCAAGGATGTGTAGTTACTGAATTATAACAACTACATAACATAATGCAAACTAGATACATTAATACTATAGGTATTAATTAATTGTAGGTAGCTTTTTCTTATGCAACTGGCTCTAATGTCCAGAAAAAAACTTCTTTCCAACATCTAGATAACAAGAACAGTCATTGAAAGGGAAAGACCAGGGCTTAAATCTTGGTGACTTAAAGCATTTCACTATAGGTAGACAGCAAAATTAACAAATCAAAAGTTTCTCTTTCAGGTGTTAACATTTGAAATGCTCTAGCAAATCGTGTTAGAGGGAAGGGGCAATGTGCCTTATGATTATGAATGTCAGGAACATGACAAAACACTTTTGTAATTGTGAACTGGTATCATGGTCTCAATATAAGATTATTGAAAGAAGAAATAAAAATGGTACTTACAGGTGACTGGTAACTATTTAAGTAGACTACTTGACTGAATGATTTGAAATTGTGGTGGGAAGAAATCTCACTGGAAAATTTAATATAAAAAAATTGCCATGATAGATGGTAACTTACGATAAATATTCTAAAATCCTGTAAATTGTGTAAGTGTAGGTATTCTCTTATAGATGTCACAGTTTCAAACTGATTTATCAACATGCAGTATAAACTGCTGAACTCGAAAAATAATAATTTGAATAAAATATTGTAAATATGGGACAATACTTTAATCAAAAACCGATCTGAGAAGCTTGGACTGATAAGAAAGATGATGACTTTAAACTCAATGGCTTCAGCAAATTTATAAGTAGAGGTTTATTTTATGGCAGACCCATTCTACATGGGGTCACAATAGGGTAGATGACTATCATTTGAAATACCTTTTAAGAAACATCAGAACAAATGCTTCATTTGAGTTTTTTATAATACACATTTATGATAACATATTCAATGGTTATTTGGTCAGGTCAGTTTTAGTATTGGTTTTGAAGTCTGATGATCTAATTAAGAAGTTTTATTGTCAAGTCCACAATAAATAATTTAATTTAATTCTAGTCATCTACCCAACTGATTTGTTATGTTGAAAAGAATGTTTATAGAAACAGACATCCATGGTGGCGAAATCCAGGGCAAACTAGTACTGATGTAAACAATCTTATATAAAAAATGGAAATGAATTGTTCAACATGATAGCGAAAGTATCATAGTTATTTTTTGGATATATCACAGAAATTGATTAAAGAGTAATGTGGAAATATGGAATTAACAGAAAATCTGTTCATCCATATTTTGTAAGTTTTCTTTAAGGGAAATAATAAATTCTTTTATTGCAGCAAAAGTAAATTATGGAAATATGTGTAATCAATCACACATATTCAATTTTATTATGTGACCAACACAATAAATATAAGATTATTGATTTGAATTAGGTAACACAGGTATTTGGCCTGCGGCCCCAGAGATATAAAATATTCTCCATTTATTTTTGTCTACATGCTTTGAAGATATATTAAAGTATAAGAACTAGAGATACAGGTAACATATTTTTATTAATAGTTAACCTTACGGCAAAATAAAGCGTCTAAAAAGACACAGTACTAAAAATATAGGTACAGCAAAGATAACATAATTAATAAAATAAACAAATGCTTGACACTGTGTTCAAAATGCTGCAATGATTTTTATTAACTTATGTAAATAAGGCAAATTGTTGTCATATTAGGTGGAATATGAAATTATTGTCCAAGAGGGAAGCTCCAAAAACAAGCTCTTAAGATTTTTTTTATATTATGTCACATTAATGTAGTAAAGATACCCTTTCGTCAGTCGGTTGGATTCCTCAGCGTTTGGCGTAGAGGCAGGTTTTTTTTTAATGATCTAAATATGTAGTGAAACTGCTATCTGAAACTTAAAAATTAGTTTTAAGTTTGTCAGTCATGCAAGAATTTGTAACCAGGCGCGTTAGCCATACGTTGTATGTTGTATTCATCTGCGCGTGATTTGAAATTTAGTATATCCGGTAAAGAATATTATTAGAATCACCTTACATAAGTCAGTTTTGCTCTGTAACAGATGCTGTTATTAACCAATTAAAGTCCTATTAAATCCAGCTGACTGACGGAAGGGTATTTCTTTACTTCACTACTACGACGTAAATTAGAAAAATAGCCTTTATAAAATGTTTGCATTTTTTTGGCACTTTCCTCCCGGTCTAACAGCAAAGACATTTAAATATAAAATAAGATGGCTATATAATTGTGATGCAATTGCCTATGTGGTAATTTTGTTTTTAACCCTCTACTGCATGAATTATGAAGGAAATGATAAAAAAAATCTTTGATGGTTATTTAGGCTATATTTAAGGATAAAATTTATTATAAAAACAAAATTTAAAAAAAACCACTTACAGATACTGAAAAAAAAATTGAGGTCAAATATGGGTTCGTATGCACCTAAACAAATTTTAATCAAAATTACATGAGACATATATGGGTTTGTATGAAATAAAGAAATTTTAGAGTTTTAAATTACAACTTCATTTTAGTCATGAAATGCCGTTAAACAGTTTCGTTTGTCGTTATAACTTAGAAAAACCATACATTTTCAACACTTTGTATAAGTTTTTTGGCCGCAAAATGGACATTTTTGTCGTTTGTCATCCATTCTTCATATGGTCCATTTTGTCAGTTCTAACAGAATTTAAAGGTAAATCTTGATGCCTGGTAGGAACTTTCCTCGTTTTCTTTGGACCAGTTGGTGTTCCTGGATTAGATGGAGCCGGACTTCCGTGGCTGGCAAAACTTACAGGCCCATCTCTACTATTATTAACAGGATGCCCTCTTTTTCGTGCACTTACAGCTTTACCAGATTTGCGTAAGTGTTCTGAAACGGCTTGCTTAAAATCAAATAAAGGCATGTAATTGTCTGGATTATTTCTGCGCCATAAAATCCAAGCATTCACAATACACATGTCCACCATATGAAAAAATATTCGCTTATACCATTTTTTGGATCTCAAGTGAATTCTATACAGTCCCAGCATAGAGTCCAACAAATCAACGCCCCCGATCTGTTGGTTATACACCTCAACTGCTTGGGGACAACTAATATTTTTATAAGGCTTTTCTTTTCTGAAGTATCTTCGTTTTGTAGTGGTCGGGTCACTACTTACATAAGCAGTTACACTAACTCCATCAATGGTAGCAACTTTTTCAATGAAAAATCCACGTTCTCGTTTTTTCAGTTCCTTTTCTGGCGGCATATCTATATTAGGAACTCTGTTTAGGCGCACTGTACCTAAAGGCAAAAGTCCGATCTGTGAAAGATATACCTGAAGTTTAGGGCTATTAAACCAATTATATTAAGGAAAATCAAAGCCTTGCCTATCACACAAAAAATTGTAATCGCATACGAAACCATATCTGGTTTCACAAAAAAGCGGTTAAGTTAGGTTGGAATGCATGCGAAACCATATATGGTTTCATAGAAAAAGACCCCCATTTTACGAGAAATTTGCAAAAAAAGAACATAAAATTTAAGCATTATTGAAATAGAACAATAATAGCACTGTATTATATTTTTTATCAAGCCAACCTTACCTGCTTCACGAAGAAAAACTTTTTTGAAAAATGGATTTACAGACACTGTGTTGAACTTCACACCGGCGCTTAAAAAACTGAGGTTTTAACTAAACTAACGTTAGACCATAGTTAACAAATATTGTTATCGTATTGCCAACATATTAATTATAATGTAAAAGATGCGTTTATTTATTGCTTAAGCATTGTTACGTGAAAAAAAATTACTAAAGTCGGTGTACCATATATGGGTTGGTATGCGGTAGAGGGTTAAATAAATTGCATGAGATATATAATACATGATCTACTGAGAGCACTAAAAGTGCTGATATGTGGCTATATTCAGGTCGATAAGTAATCAAAGTTACAAAACAACATGGCAAATAATTTATATAAGAAATCAAAGAGAGATTTCTTTGACAAATATCTTTTATACTACTATTTTGTATAAACAAATATGAAAATTAATACCTATAAATAATTATAAACATTTCGTTCTAAGATCTGTTAAGTTTTGGTAAATTAGTAATCACTTTATCATGTCTGCAACACTAGCTGAATTTGTGTTAATCAATAATACCTATATTTCAGGAATGGGATGAAATTGTTTCACTCACTTGATGTGATGAGATTGAATTGAAAGTCTACAGTCAAATGGGTATTCAAGGCAGGACTTCCCGAGTCTTTATGGTATGTAACATTATGTAGTGTATAAATAACTGATCCCTAATTACTTAAAAACAAATCTTTCCTCGTTATAATACAAGAAGTAATGCAATTTCTAAATAGAAATACACACCTAAATACTAACTGGTTTGAAAGTAGTGAGCGTTTTTCTTTTTCCTTGAGTGTCTTCACCATTACTTAACCTCTAGAACTTTTAATTCTCGTAGTACTCTGAAATCTGATCTTTTTTTTTTCACAGATGGAGCACAGGACAGCAGGCACAAAACAGTATAAAACGCAAGATTAAAAAGTTAAATAAAAAAGTAATAAGATGATTTTGTTTCGTTTTTATTTTTTTGTACCCGACATGATATTGCTTTACAGCTCCAGATTGTCAAATTTAGAGAAGTCACCTCCCACCTTATAGCTTTTGACATAGAGCTCCTTCACACTATCCTTTGTCCAGCGTAGGCGATGTTCGACGAACCGTATGCGTGGTACTACTTTTTTGCACTCGTGATCTTTATCACGCAAAGTTGAGACCATCATTTTTAAAAGCAGAGGTAATAGCGGAAAATGTTCGTCACATACAAAAAAAAAAGTAGTACCTACTTTTTTTTTTGTATACAAGCCCGTTGGACTCGCAGATTATGCCATATAATCCGCCAAAAAGGCCGAGTTTTAGGGTTCCGTAGCCAAAACAGAACCCTTATAGTTGCGTCATGTCCGTCCGTAGCTTGGTTCAGAGACTGCTAGAAGGCGTGTGCGTTCTTCTAGCAAAATGTCGAATTTAATTATTGAAGTATTTAGTAAAAAAAATAGTGTTCCAGTAATATTAGGGGTAACAGAAGCTGACTTTATTTTTTCAGCAAACATTAACATGTGGCACATCGACAGGTCTTTCGAAAACATTTCTCTAATAAATATATTTTTGGAAATAATCGCTCCGAAAGTTCCAAAAATCGTGTCCATAACTTTTAAAACGTGTGACAAAGAAAATATGAAAAAAATCACAAAGACTACCTACGTTTATTTCGGACATGATCGAATATACCGTCATTGAGTAGGTAGGTACCTACCTATTTGGCGAAAAACTGCGTTTCTCAACAAAAGCGCGTAAGCACCATGAATATACGCTCTTCTGCTAATGCAATTATTCAAGGCTGCGGACCATGCTCAGGGGGAGCATGGTCCGACATGCTCTTGCCCGGTTTTTTCATTTTCAATCGTTTAATTCTAATACGCGAGGCGCGTGGGTTCGCATAGCCGTCGCGCCTGTAGCCCTACTGTCTTTCTTATATACGAAATTCATTAATTTTCGTTTTATTACATTACTTGAGTTTACGCGGATATTCTAACTAATGTTTGATTAAGCACAAGAAACCCTAACCCATAGACCATTTTCAGACACGAGTGGATACTGATGTTCCCGGCTCTGTATGTCACCACCTCTTTTTTAATCGAAACTTTGTTTTTATTGAATTAGAGTAGGCCTCTAATTCAATAAAAACAAAGTAGGATCTGCGTGTTTTTCGCACTCGCGTTGAGTTACTCTACACTACACAAATGCGTAAAACACGCACAGCGTTTGCGGTCAGCACTGGCGTATTATCTCATGGATAGGGCAGCAGTTGATGTGCTCTAGTTTTTAATGTATTTGTTTACAAATTCCCAGATTTGTTCTACAATTGTATTAAGTCTTTTACTAAATCCTACGATTTTTTTTTGTGAAATACAAGGCTGGTCCCTCAGTTCACACGAATATGAAATTGTAGAATTTAAAGCGAGGCGCTTGTCGCGCTCGAAATGAGTCTTGCATAGGCTACCGCCGTCGAATTAATGTGTATCTGGATCGAGGGCCCATTTTTTAAATCCTTACATAACGAAATAAGATTTACACGGAAATTAGTTAAAAATAGTAAAAACCTAAAGCAAATTCTTCAGTCTTGAATTTTTTAAACGTGAATCAAAACTGTTATGAATAATTATCTTGGGCCCTCAATCCAGACGTATGCATAAAGTGGCATAGTCTAAATCTCAGAAAGTACTATCTCAGGGTTAATCGTTTTTATTTAAGAATTTCTTAAATAATTTAATAAATTCCCAAATCTGTAAAATACAACATTAGGTACAGATTTATATCTAGGTCCCTCAATTCATTAATGTATTCACCAAGGAATCTGCAAAACTATTATATTTATATATTATATTTGAAGAAATACATAAATACGTCTTTAATATATTTTACATAAAGACCTCTGTGAAATAGTAAAAAAGAAATACTGACGCAAAAGGTACTTTTTAAAAAGTTATTGAAGGTCGAATTTTACGAAAACGTCTGAACTGAGAGCCCAAGTTTTTTGGTTTTATTGACTAAGCTCAACCTCATAGATTAACGCAAATTAGAATGAGTTTTTTTACTATTCTTTAACTAAAATAATAACTTAACATCTGTTCCTATAGATGTCATACTCTAAGAGAAAATTGATTTAAAATTTTTCATAGGAGATAATTTTGTAGGGTAGATATGATTTTGTAATTTTTACCTCAACCCTTTTGACTACAAATTATGGTCAGGACATGGCTTGCTCTAAACGAGACGGCGACATTGAGTCTCTTAAAAAATCTCTGGAGCAAGCAGTGCCGAAATTTCCAATGGAAACAGTGCGTAAATCCATAGATTCGTGGCCAGACAGATTAAAGGCCTGTATAAAAGCTAAAGGTGGCCATTTTGAATAGAATATTGTTTTTATTTTTTGGTGAGACTTTAATAAATATGTACAGTACTCCCAAATTAATAATGCACATGCAGATCTTCGCTAATTGTCGTATTCCCGGAAACACTCGAATCATGGAATCGTAAGAGCCCTAAACAAGGCATTTGCATTTTGCACCTTGTTTAAAAGAGATAGGAGTCAATATCATGTGTGCACAATCGAAAACAAATCGGGCGTTCGGCAGCTGTCGCCGGTCAGCGAAATGTCTGTCAGTCGTCTTTATATATTGGTAGTGACTGCACGTGTTCTCTATTTGTGGAAATATATAGAGCTGCTATTACACACCCTTCTTGGTAAATATAATTTCAACATTAATTAGCTTATTCAGATTTAAATAGTATATTTTGAAAAAAGGAAAATAAATAACATATTTCACGTTTTTTTAATATTAAAAAAATAAAATACCTACATTAAATACATATTAAGTACTAGAAAAACATTTAAAAAATGAGATTTATTTAAATTAAATAAATAGATAAACATGCATAAAAAATATATACCTAACTCTGCCCATGCCATTTTCTTTCAGACGAATTCTTCCAAAATGGATAAATTTAAACGTGGAAAACCGCTTAATTCACAAGCACGGCAAATGGTATTTAATGTGTACCTTTATTTCTTAAATGAAGCCAATGTTTTCAACAGAGACCATGATGGTTATTTTAAAAAAATTCAAGACCGTGTTACAAAAGCTACAGGAATTTCGCGACGAACTTTGAGTAATATCTTAAACGAAAAAAAACATAATCAATCAAAGAAATTTTCTACACCGAAAAAAGGAAGACCTAAAAGTAGATTTCGGCTGGTACTTGATGATTTCGACTACTGTGTTATTCGTAATATGATATACAATTTTCAATTGACGCTGAAAGAACTCCCAACTGTAAATAATTTAAGAATAAAGTTGATCGAAGCTATTAATTTCAAAGGCTGTGCCGAGACTTTAAGGTTGATCTTGAAAGACATGGGGTTTAGGTTTCTGAAAACTGATAATAACAGACAATTACTTATGGAAAAACATGATATACGCCTAAAAAGGATCAAATATCTCAGAGAAATACAACAGCTGAGGAGTTCTGGTAGAAACATAGTATTTATGGACGAGTCGTATGTGCACACATCACATACTAAGGGTAAAACTTGGCAAGATAGCAACAAAAAAGGTATCAAACAACCCATTTCCAAAGGAGAGCGAATAATTATTGTACACGCAGGCAATGAAAAAGGCTTCGTCCCAGGGGCTCTAATGTTACATAAATGTGTCGACTCAGAAGGTGACTATCATAAAGAAATAAACGCGGAACGTTATCAAACTTGGCTACGCAATCAATTGATTCCCAACTTGCCTCCTAATAGTGTGTTGGTAATAGACAACGCCCCATATCATAATAAGCTGTCTGTGAAACCACCAAACTCAAACACATCTAAACCACAAATGACAGCTTGGTTACAACAACACAACATTCCGCATGACCCAAAGAAACTGAAACCCGATTTGTATAAAATTATACAAAGATACAAAGAAAATTACACAGAATTTGCCATTGACCGTATAATGGAGGAACATGGGCATAAAATTATACGATTGCCACCATATCATCCCGATTTTAACCCTATTGAAAATATTTGGTCCCAAATAAAGCAACACGTGGCCAAGAGAAATATTGCAATGACTGTGACGTCAGTTAAAGATGCTATATTAGAAAAAATCAATAAAATAGGACCAGAAGAATGGAAAAAAGTTTCTGATCATGCGGTTCAATGCGAAGATGAATATAGAAAATTTGAGCCAAGAATCGATAGTTATTCCGATAAACTGATTATTTACACAGGTGATAGCAGTGAGGAAAGTGTAAATGAACAAGAGCATAATGAAACTTCTGATGAATCTGCGATGTCGGGAATAGAGGTCTTCCTCGATTCTGATTATTTTTTTTATAATTGTATTATTTTTCTGGAATGATTAGTGCTGTAAACAAATTTGAACTGAGATTTTGATTATATTTTATGTAAACCTCTATTTGAAAACGTTTTTTTCTCCTTCTAATAAAACCTTATGTTATTTAAACCTTTTCCTCCATAATTACACCAACTTCGGTAAGACACTTGAAAACTAATCACTCCAACAATGATTGTAGCGTTTTCGCTATTTACTTACATGGAATTATCGAATCAAATTTCGTTACAGGTAAATCAAATCTGTTTTAGCACAAAACACATAATATATAAAATTAGGCATAGAGAAATTGCTCTTAACCACTCTATATAAATATCGTCTTTCGACGCTCGGGTAATACGACCGTTGCCGAACAATGACGAAGATTTCCGAAGATTTCTATGCGCATTATTACTTTTGGAGTACTGTACCTACATATAAGATTTAGTAATATTACATTACTTTATTAAAAAAATGCATTTTTATTTGTAACAGAACTTATGGCCTGAATAAGTATACCTAATGATATTATGCTGGTTATAATGATATTTACTTCGCTTCCTACAGCTCAAGCAACAAATATTTACTTAATTGCTTCTGAAACAGCTTGTATGAGGATACATACTGATTAGTCTAAAAAATTACAAAATCATATCTACCCTACAAAATTATCTCCTATGAAAAATTTTAAATCAATTTTCTCTTAGAGTATGACATCTATAGGAACAGATGATATGTTATCATTTTAGTTAAAGAATAGTAAAAAAACTCATTCTAATTTGCGTTAATCTATGAGGTTGAGCTTAGTCAATAAAACCAAAAATCTTGGGCTCTCAATTCAGACGTTTTCGTAAAATTCGACCTTCAATAACTTTTTAAAAAGTACCTTTTGCGTCAGTATTTCTTTTTTACTATTTCACAGAGGGCCCAAGATAATTAATCATAACAGTTTTGATTCACGTTTAAGAAATTCAAGACCATTTGCTTTAGGTTTTTACTATTTTTAACTTAATTTCCCTGTAAATCTTATTTCGTTATGTAAGGATTTAAAAAATGGGCCCTCGATCCAGATGCACATGTCGAATATGTTGCTGTCACGAGTCCCATTTTAGTCTCTTCTTTGTAGGTACCTACTCATTTACGATGTAATTCAGATTTTTTCGGGTAGGTACCTACACACATTGTATCATAATATATAGCACAGAGTTCTGCTCTAACTGATTGATACCTACGTTATTTGTCGCATATTGATTTCATTTTAGAATTTTGGTCCTGTAATAGTTTTACACGATTAGAATTAATTTACCGAACGGCATACTTAGTTCATCTAGATGAATGAACTAGCTGAATTAAGTCTACTGTTTTTGTATATTTTAATACTTATTTTTCAGAGCCCTCTTATAAATGTTTTTAAAAGGAAGAACTAAATAGGATAATAAAAAAAACATTTGTGGTGCTTAAATTATATTATGATATACATCTACGCCTGTGCCTCAGGCAGAGTAGTGATGATGTCAGAGTCACCGGGGTCTGTGATAGCGAGTGTGCACACCCTGTAGTATTTTCCACAAGCTGTGCCCAACTCAATGTTGTTTCCACTGTAGTGGTGGACGCCAGTCTTCGCCAGAAGTGCGTAGTACTCAATCTCAGATTTCCTGTAAAAAAAAAATCAAATTAACACCAAGTTACTTTTGTTAAATACTTTTTTGGCATGTTAGTTGCATGGCACCTTTAGGCGCGATTGGTCCAATACACCTTATTCGCGATTGATCTAATTCGTAGTTGACCCAATTCGCAATTGGTCCAATTCGCGGTTGGTCCAATTCGCGGTTGGTCTAATTCGCGATTGGTCCAATCCGCGATTGGTCCAATTCGCGGTTGGTCCAATATTAATTATTTTCAAATTTAAATAAAAAAATAACACTTTTATGTAGGAACATATTGTACTACACTTATTTATAATCATATTACAAATCATATCCTGCGATACAAGCTCTTAGAAATAATTAGTAGTTTTGTACTTCTGTAAAAATCAACGTAATAAAATTTTAAATAAATTTAAGTACCTCCACAATGAAGTTCTATTTTTATTAAATAAATATAAGTTATACCAATATCTTTTATATATCAATGTATCATTACCACGTTTATTTTTTACAATATTTAGAACTGCTGATTATTTGCTTTGTCCATTATTTTAGAACTGTTGTTTATTTGCTTCGTCCATTATATACTGACATGGCAATTTTTCAAGTAGGTACATAGCTTAAATAAAACGACTAATGTCACAAATCAAAACAATGCATGCAATACCTGGCAGATTTGTTGTGACTAACACCACTTTTTTTTATTACGTACCCATAATTAATTTGATGATAGGTACAATAATGTCCTTTGCATTTTGTTTTTGCAACTGATAAAGTTGTAATCTTGTATGAAATAAAATATTAAAAATCAGATTATATCCAAATAAAGTATATTTTTACTACTTTTTACTCAACGGCCGTGTCTACCCGTGACAACGGCCGTGTCTACCCGTGACCACGGCCGTTGCAATGCGGTAGAAACTTCGGGCAATAAACAAGTATTTTACCTTAAATTATTCACGCGATTAAGACCCGTAGTATAGGTATATAATTTTATAATGTGTACAAATCGCGAAAGTTTATAAACATTTATTTTTACTACGTTACTTTTTGACAAAATTATTGCAATATTATTATGAATAGAACACATAAAATTCTCGTGTCACAGTTTTCTTTACCATACTCCTCCGAAACGGCTTGACCGATTTTTATAACATTTTATATATAGTTTCAGTAGGTCTGAGAATAGGAGGAAGGGTGCTTTAAACCCCCCCGCGCCAACTCCCCATTTTAAAAGTTACTATACTCCTCCGAAACAGCTTGACCGATTTTGATGAAATTAGATTCAGTAGGTATGAGAATATGTAGCAGATTCTTTTATTCATTTGGACCAACCGCGAATTGGATAAACCGCGAATTGGACCAACTGCGAATTGGACATTTTTTTGAACATTGGACCAATCGCGCCTAAAGGGCATGGCAATTTAGTTGGATTTTTTTGGTTCATGTGCTTTCTATAACCTGCTATAACATTGTAAGGTTTCATTAACATCTGTTTATCATCCATCCATCCTTACAATTTTTAGCAGGCATAATCATAGACATTTCTTGCCAATTACTTTACAAATATAATAATTGCATTTTTGAAAGATAGAAAAATTTGAAGTCCAGACCCAGGAATCAAACCTGAGACTTCCATAGCCAAACCGGGGCCAGAATTGAACCACCTATCTGGACTATGTTGCTAGACCTCAATTTTTTCTATCCCTTTTCAAGAATTCATTCTACCACTTTGTTGACGTAACTAACAGCAGCAAGGACTGACAGACAAAGAATGGGAAGCTGAACCATGGGTGTACCCAGGTGTGAGTGGATTTGGGGTTCACCCTAGTATGGATACATATTTGTCTGCAGGACAATTCAATAGGAAACTGAAAGGAATGATGTTCTATAGACCCGCCGCCACTGGTAACTAATATCCATGCCAAATTACAGCTTTCTAGTACTAAGGGTCTAGGCTAACCTGGAAACCGACAAATGGACAGAGCAAAACTATAAGGCGGGTTTCGTTTTACCACTTTGGCTATGAAACTAAAAACCGATATAATCAAGAAAGTGGATATAATTATAACATCCACTTTTCTTTCAATATAGGCAGCCTGGAGACATTGAATTTGCACACTGATTATTTGTAATGACTGCAAGATGATTGAAATTCTATGTTAGTGGTTAAATAATGAATTACATTTTTTAAATATAGAATGGTAGCAATAAGGTAATATATGGGTCTAAATAAATGTGTAAGAGGTTAGTTGATGTTGTTGCTTACCTGCCAAAGATCAGCACATGGATATAGACTACTCCATAGGTTTCCCATGTGAATCAAGAAAACAGACATGTCAAGTGATTAGAGTACAGGTTGTAGGAATGTGAATAACCTCTAAATTCATGTCAAGTTTGATTCAAAATGATAATAAATCATTTGACTTTGACTGTTTAATGACACACAATGTAGGAATCCATACTTCTTTGTCCTAAGACTCCATATGCTTCCCATAAAATAATAATCATTGGGAAACTCTACTTCTCAGTAGTCTCACCTTAGAGGAGGAGCATTTTTGGCGATGATGACCAGTTTAGCTTTGCCCTGGCGCAGAGTCTTCAAGGTCTGTTTGTATCCCAGGCAGTATTTGCCGGATTTCATAACCAGCGCCAATCGAGAGTTGATAGACTCGATGGTCTTTTTCTGAAATAAAAAATGTTTGGTATCATCATTAAAGATCAAAGCAGACCAGTAAACAAACTACGACACATGCTACGTACGAAATTAAATATGACTGCAAGGCAAATTAAGGAAATCTAACCTAAAATTTAATGTATGATACGTTCTCAACCTTGTTAATTAAATGAATTGACAAGCCTATCTTGTACCATTATTGTTTTTGGACTTTAGTTGGTAGATTATTCAATTAAGTTTATTAAATAATCACGTATAAAGTCCGTGGAGAAAGACACGTGTTGCTATCATACCTGTTTCTTAGCCGCAACCATTGTGATTACTGGTTTCCTCACGAATTACTGAAATGAAAGTGTTAAAGTTACTTTATTGTCACTTGTACAATTAAATAAATGTAGTTTTAAAGTATAAATTATTAAAAATAATCCCACAAAGTATGATTCCGCACCTGTCGTAGAAACGCGTTCCAATAAAAAGAATGAATTTGAGAGTTGAACGAATCATAGAGTAGAGAAAAAGTAGGGCAATGACATTAGTGACAATACAACAATCGACTAAAGAAACGCATTGACTTGAATTGTTTTTTTTTTTACTTTTCCCTCCGATATTACCTATTCGGAAGGGATTAAGGCTCGCACATTCTGTGGCTATGCCAGTTTAAAGTATAATTTCTTTCTAGTTTTCTTCTTTAAATCATAAAGCTTGTTTTCGTCCAGTTCTTACATAATTCATGTTTATTTTACACTGAGCTGTGAGAATAGTGACATGTCAGTTTGCCGCCCTTTTCACAACTCTAGAATTTTATGAAATTGCTTAACTTTTATCGCGGGCTTTGAGCGCGGTGACCGAATCAAGAAATTCCGTAACGGAAATAAAACCTAAGACCCCCCCACTCCGCCTACCATGTAGCTCGGCCGAGCGTTCGCTTAACGTATAAGTACAAAGAAGCTCGCACGGATCGAGACGAGCTGCTCCGAAATGTAATGAAAAGAAAAAAAAATACTGCACATATAAAAATTAATAAATAATTATAATTGCATAAGTTGATAAAAACTGCTATGCAATACCTTTGCCGCGGCGGCAGTCCCCGAATACCACACATTTTTTTTCACTTCCCGCCGATATTAATCAGTAGATACTCAGATCAAGTAGTACTACTATCTAAAAATGCATCTACGCAACCACTTGTCGCCTACTTCAGTCCGGCCTAGTTACGTTGATCCAACTGTACAGTAGGATCAACGTAACGTGACCGGATTGAGGTTGGCGAAAATTGGTTGCGCAGATGCATTTTTTAGTAGTAAATGGTGACAGGAAGCGGGGGCGGTAACTAAACCAAGAGAATTAGAGGTGCGATTACGCATTACATTGTCATATTTAGTATTACTAACTCATGTTTTATGTGATTATTCTAGTAAAGAAATTATTTTTTAAACTTTTTTAAGTAGGTACCTATTTACTGTAACTGTTCTAAATTTAAACTTTTATAAACTCATTTATATAGTATTTGTATATTGTTGAATTCAAATGTTGTTAGTATTTTAAATCGAAAAACATAATTATTTGTTATAATAAGTAATTTTAGGGTCGCATCTCTATGACATGCGCGAAAGTGCTAGAACGGAATGCACCCTCTTCTACATTTGGTGTTGTCAGAAAAAGTCATTACCTTTTATTTAGGGTAATGTTGTCATATGATTCATTGGGTCCAATGTGAGACGTCAATGATTTCAGCGTGCCGAAGGCAGCCCGGTGGAGCGATTTATATACTTATTACTTGTGTACCTAACCAATTTGAAGTTATTGCATAATAAGTCAAAAACCACTCACGGCAAGTAACTACGATTTTTGTTTTTCCAACTTAAGTGTAAAATGAGCAGAGCTAAGTTTTTAAGAAATCTCACAAAAATACGTAATTGTATTGTAGTACTTATGTGGACAGAGGTTTACACTACTTCGACTACCAACCAGAACCAGCTCTGACGAACGGTTGGCAACCAAAGTCATTCTGTCGGATAAGATATATTTTTTTAAATGTTTTGTCGATAAGGTCGAAAGTCACTTGCATCTGTTTTTCTAATGGTACGGTTACGATTAAGAAAAACAGGCGCAAGTCACTTTCGACTTTATTGACAAAACATTAAAAAAATATTTTTATGGTTTTGTCAATAATGGCATGCATGCGTTTTTCATAATCTTTATAGGTTTTGCTATACGCATGCATGCAATTATTGATTATATTTACAATGTATATTTACTTGTTTTTTTTACCTCTTTCTTCTTCTTTGCGTTTATGACAATCTAGCCGTTTTAACGGTTAATTTCTGCCTGTGTCAAGTATTTATGCGCTTATTACATGCACAAAGTCTCGTTCTTATTCAGTTATCACGTATTCAAATCATTTTTTACAAGTTAAACTCGGAGCTGTAAAAATAATGGCCGGTCAGTTTGCCGCCATTTTTACAACTCTTTTACCTCTTTATTGTGACACAGCCGCGATGATTGTTTTTTTTCAAACGTCATCTAAGAACATTTGGGTGGTCAAGACGATTCTAACGACGTCTTAATGTATAAATTCGTTCGGTGGTTTTTAGATATTAGGTAATAAAAAATATGACATACATAAATACAAGATAGGCGCGAAAACTATGACTCTTCCTTACAGTCTGGTAATTAGTTCATAAAAGTTTATATTTAAAACAATAGGTTACAGTAAATACTAAAGAAAGTTGTAGTTCCGTGTTCGTGTTGGCAACACATTACCAATATCGACTCATTTGACGTATTTCAATTTGACGTTGACGTAAGCAGGTGAGACGTAATCAAGTAACCGTCCGATTTGGTCCGGCGGATATGTATCTTCGATTTTCTGTACTCTAAGTTGTTTTAAAACAATTCGTATTTGATTTATTCGTTATTAAGGTAATATTCTTGCCATTTAGACGATTTGTTTTTTCGTCTTTTTAAAACGTGCTCACATCATGGCTGGAAGTAGTACCAAAAAAGTAAAAAGTTCAGCACCTTCAACAATTGGAAAATTATACCTGATAGCATATAATACTATACAAACTTTAGGGTAAGTTATAAATACAGGATAATATAATATATTGGAATGGACATATCATTTAATAAACTTAAAGTTATGAATGATTATTTTTAATGTTTTATATTTATTATTTAGGTTTAACACTGTATTTTACCTTAAATTCATTTTAATATGATAGATAGTGATTCTAACTTAAAATCTATCTATAAGTTGTAATATTTATTATGAAGCAATTTTTAATTTCAAAATTATATTTCATAGACCATAGTTAGACCACTGTACTAATTTAATGAAAATTACTTAGATTGAGATCCTTTCTTTTGATTATTTTCATGTTTTTGGCCCACCAGTTAAAATTGTAGCTGTGTTACGAATAGCCTACAAATTAAACAAGTTTAATTTTATTGTTTCAGATGGACCTACATGTTATTTCAATCACTATCACACTTTTTGAATCGTGGCACATTAGACACTTACTGGGATGAAATCAAATGGACAGTAGTTATATTTCAAAATGCCGCAGTGCTTGAGGTAAATACCACCACTATTTTAATCTAACAAACTAGCAGAAGTCTTGTGGTTTCACCCGCATAGTTCCCGTTCCTGTAGAAATACAAGTGTAAAGTAGCCTATGTCACCCGGGGATAGCTTCCCAACGGTGAAAGAATTTTTGAAATTGGTCCAATAGTTTGTAAGTTTATTTGGTATATACAAAAATACAAATCTTTTTTAAAGAGGAAAGATTTGTATTTTTGATGAGATGTGTATGATTACAACATACTCATCGTAACTGTTTATGTACCCAGTAGGTTCACATATATGTATTTGCGCACATAGGTATGCAGTTACTGTTTGTAGTATATTTAAATTTTTCATAATGCTGTTTAAACACTTTTTTTGCAATAGGCTAGCCTATCCTCTGGATTAATTATAAATGGAAATCACAGTAGTATTTTTTTGTGATGCATTTTTTCTTAAATAATGCTTTTATAATATTGATGTCTGCCTCTTTACACCTAATTCAATCTGATACTGCTATTTCAAGTATGATTTCTTATAAACATTCTAGGTTTTACTTACAACTCTGCCAATATTAATAACAGATGTTAATAAAATACATATGCTTACTTGAAGTTTATACATTTTATAAATACCTAAAAGCCACTGCCATATCAATAATATGGGGAATGTGCAAGTGTCAATTGCAATTTGTGCTAGCAACAAATTACTCCTTTGACCCTTGGAGCAACTGGGCCCCCGAATTTTATAGGGCCCTTTTTAGCTATGCCTCTGTTTCTCTACAACTTGGAAGGGCATAATCTATGTTTAAATAAACCCTGGTTTACATGACTTCACTATGTCTTGGTAAAAATAAACTTAACATAACTTGAATTACAGTGAAGGAAATAAACTGCATCAAGGTTTAAGGAAATAAAAATAGTAGCTAAATATGAATGTATAATATTTTTCATTCATTGTTCCTTGCAGGAAACATTTAATTATTTTGCATATTAAGGTCTAATGTATAGAATTTTAACTGTCATATTTTGTCCCAATGTATAGAATTTTATCTGTCATATTTTGTCCCTAAAAATGACAAATAAAATTCTGTAAAGGATGATGTCATAATTTCATAAAATTTTATCTAAATCCTAAAAGGATGTTGGCAGTTTCTGGAACAGCTATATCCATCTATTGAATGTATAAATAAATAAAATTGAAGTGTCTGTTTGTAATGTCATTATAACAGCTTTTTTCTAAATGCATAGTTATGAAAGTAAAGGGTGTCCCAGAAAAGTGCACTTTTTAAATTTGGTGTAATTTTTTTTCCTACATGTAGCAGTTCGGAAATTTAACAGCTGTGACCTATGATTGTTCCGATTATTAAAAACGGAGTGTTACACAAAAGAAAAACGTGTTATCATTGTGAATACTCATTAGGTACAAAGATAGAGTAAGCCACGCAGTCAGAACAATTGCCAGAAAAATCATCTCACGAAATTCTGATATCAACTAGCGACCATCTGGACCACCTCTACCACTGGATCATGTGATATTTAAATCGATTCTTTCTTCTAGGTTTTTGTTAAATCTCGAATGTATGTGAATAAACCAGAAACAATTCCCTAGCTCAGTGCCGAGATTCGACGCGTTATTAGTGAGGTACACCATACACCCAGATCTCTGTCAAAAAATCTTGGCAATATATTTTCCACGAATTTCATCAATGCATATACACGTGATATATATAATATGCACGTGACTCCATAATAACAATAATATAAAAATAAAAACTTCGCTTGAAAACTTTGGCTGCACTGCTCGACATAGGGCAGAAAACGATCTCCGTCCCCCTTGATCGTTGGCTTGAGAGCGACGGGTAGGGCTGCCTGTCGTTTATAATCTAGAGACGCGATTCGGACCGACGGCAAAGCAGCAAATTAAAGCAATGGATGGATGTGATATACTTGGCCAAGATCCGCCGGAGGTGAAGGAAACTATTCCGTAAAGGAAACCCTCGTCTCCGGCCATGGACTTAGAAGTTACACTTCTGTGGTGCCCTCGATGGGTTGGGATCAGTGGGGATTTTGATAAACGTAAAAAAAAAAGTGACTCCAAAATGAACAAAATTCCTATTTTGTAATCTTTATTGTTACAAAAATATACCTATATAATTATTTTGTGGACTGCTAGTAATAATAGAACCAAAGAAAAAAATACACCAAAGTTAAATATGTGTGTAATTACAATAAACATTGATTGAAATTCAATATACGTACAAACGTGTAGTATGTAAATCAACTTCCATTGTATTCAATTGAATTTATGAATATTTATAAATTGGAAGGAGTAGAAGAAACAGAAGTTCGAATATTTAATCGATTTATTTTTCGGATATACCAGAAGATATGATTCTTGAAGTAAATGTTGGGTTCAGGCTCAGGCAGGTTGTTTACGAACAGGCTCGATCGACTTTTAAAAGATTTATTATTATTATTTATTAACCAACTAAATGCCCCTATGTTTGATGAATAAAATTAAATGTAAGATGCGTCAAAATAATAGTAGGTACAAATATTTGTCATTTGAGCGGCATGGTCGCGCAAACAACAGAAATTGGCATTCTATAAAGAAATATTAATTCCGCTCATATGTTTTCACTAAAGCGAAAATCAATATTCTTGACTGTAAATATGGGTAATTGCTTATATACTAACTTTATTAAAATGAAAATTTACAATGATATTAAATACAAGCTAGATTACCCTACGAACTAACTATATACATACTATTAACATTATTTACAACTTACCTAGTAAACTACAAACTTGACTGTTAGTTTTACATATAGGTAGATGATCAAAACCCAAATAGGTAGTAATTAATAATAGCAGGTAATAATTACTTTCCGTTTAAATTTTTCATGAAAAGTCTTATTAGTTGTTCCTCATTATAACCTTCTTACATTAGTAGCGTCCAAATGGAAGGATTTGGGGGTTCCGTAGTAAACAAGGAACCCCTATAGTTTCGCCATGTTCATCCATCCGCACGTCTATCTGTCTCCAGGTTAGCTTGGAGACTCTTAATATATCCCTTAGTTATCCATAAGTAATTTTATACGAACGCCGCGAATAAAATTTGTGCGGTTTACGGACCTAATACGGTATCAATACGAGTAGCACAAATGTGGTTCAAGTGTTTCAAGTCTGGAAATTTTAGTGTGAAGAATGAGGTTCGCTCTTGACGGATAAAATCGGTGCCATCTTTGAAAAAGTAGTGCAAGATCGTCATATTAGTAGTTACGATATTGCTGAAAAATTGGATGTTGATTACAAAACAGCTATACGTCATTTAAAAAAGGTTGGGTACCACATGATACATATTAGTTACGCCGACAAAGTGGTAAAATAAATATTTAAACAAATTAGTGCTACTCCCCTACACCTAAAGTGGGGATGTGATTTGTTTTCTGTGTCGTTGGATTGGTCCTTTAAAATATTTAGGGGTTTTGAAGCCAAATTTTCGATTTAGAGACCCGTTTGTGTATAATTAAGCCTTTGAAGTGGTCATTTTTGTTGAGTCAAGTGTCCCCCCTGACAGCTAAATGGTTGTTTTTAAAAACGTAAAAAAATCAGGGTAGTACTATATTATAACCAGTTTAAAAGGAAAACTGTCACAGCTAAGTAGTTTTTACAAGTGTAGGTAATAGTAATAGCTGACAAAACCACGTGAGAAGTAACAATATAATTTGCGTACAATTACTGAAATAAAAGTACTATAACGTTATTAGTGGTGAGAAAACCCACTTTTTAGAGTGCATTATTGTTATGGGCAACTACGGAACCCTAGATTGTGCGTAGCCCGACATGTACTTGTTTAATTAAGTTCTGAGCGTTAAGTATTTGATGAAAATCCCTTCAGTTGTTGTAAAGATCACCAAATATAGTTCAGGCACCAAAGCTAGTTGGCTATTCCGACTAGTGGCACACTATTTATTACAAAATATATTGATTCATTGTATCTGGGTAGAGACAGCAAGATATTATGTAGAGACGTATTTTTTAGTAAACTCGAAAGTGGGCATACTTCTTTGTCTATTCACGGAAGAGCTACTATACCACTTTCTCCCTATTGGTTTGTAAGTAGGTATGTAGGCTTGGTTTTATATATTCTATCTCACTCCGCAACTTCAATAAACCTCTTATTTTCGTCGTATCACTGTCACTACTGCGAGTGGTAATTATATAGGTAGATAGGTACTTGATCCATATCAGCTTTCGCAAAAATCATTTCCCATAAGTACCTACCTATATTTCGTAAATGTGTTTCAAACTCAGTCAGTGCAAAGTGCTGACTGTTATTTAAAGAAGTTTAGGCTCATTTATGTTTTAAGCTTATTTTACTAATTCTATGAATAAGGATAATAATATTACATACATATTTCTTAATAATAAGTACCTACTTACCTACACTTCTAAGAACATTTTTATGTAGCGACTAGCTGTCCCGTGCAACTTCGTCTGCGTAAATTTCCCCCGTTTTTGCAACATTTCTTATTGCTGCTCCTCTCCTATTGGTCGTAGCGTGATGTTGTATAGCCTTCCTCGATAAATGGGCTATCCAACAGTAAAATAATTTTTCGATTCGGATCAGTAGTTCCTGAGATTACCGCATTCAAACAAATAAACAAACTCTTCAGCTTTATAATATTAGTATAGATATTACTTTAGGATTTTAAAAATTATACTTACAAGTAGCGAAGGGTTTAAAAAAAATTCTAAGGTAACCCGACACCATATATCTATCTTGGTGGACTCGGTTCTTTGTACATAAAATATTTATAGCTGTCCCGCGCAACTTCGTATGCGTTAATTTTCCCCGTTTTTGCAACATTTCTCGTCGCTACTCCGCTCCTATTAGTCGTAGCGTGATGTTATATAGCCTATAGCCTTCCTCGATAAATGGGCTATCCAAAAAAATAAGTAGTTCCTGAGATTAGCGCGTTTAAACAAACAAACAAACAAACTCTTCCGCTTTATAATATTAGTATAGATTACAAATCAAAGGTAAACCGAAAAGAATGGCGTTCTAAGAACACTCCGCCACTGATACTTACATAGATATGTGTACGGTGAGTGTATCCTACCATCCTACTAATGTTATAAACGGGAAAGGATTTGTGAGGATGGGTGGATGTTTGTTGCTCCTTCGACCTGCGTCTTATTCTATGACCAGTATTCGACGTAACTAAATATAACATCGAAAGTCTGAACATCGAAGGACAACTGCGACAAACCTCAACAGCGTCTCAGTGTTACTCGCAGCTTTACATTCCATAATGTTATTGACATCTAGCTTCTTCGTAATCACATCACACTAATATTATAAAGGTGAAAGTTTGTGAGTATGTGAGTGTGTATGTTTGTTACTTCTTCACGTCTAAACGGCTGGAGCGATTTTAATAAAATTTGGTATGGAGTTATCTGACACCCTGGATTAACACATAGGCTAATAAACCGCGGGTAACACCGCGGGGCACAGCTAGTTTTGTTATATAACACACGTAATTACTACCTCTACGTAAATTGTGCAAGTACATAGTATGATTTAAACACGCATAGTCACGTGGTTGAAACAAAGTCTAATGACTACAAGAGTGTGCTCCGTTACCTTGTTATTTTATGTAGGTAAATAAAGACTGATTTACACGATTCAAGTTTCTTGCTTGTTGTATACAATTAAATTGGAGCAATAAAAACTTGCGTGCTTTAAACCACAGGTTAGCATTGAGTAAACTAACTTTTTATTCATTGTAGTAATTATTACTTTTGAATGTACAAGAAAATTGCATCGAAAGAAAGAAAAATAAAATTTTAGAACAAGAGACGAAAGATATGATGTTTGCTAAGCAATTACAAAATTGTAATAATAAGAAAAAAACCGGCCAAGTACGGAACCCTTCGTGCGCGAAGTCGGATTCGCGCACGAAGAGTTCCGTCTAAACCAGTACCATCTAATTTAAATACTAGCATCCGCCCACGGCTTCGCCCGCGTTTAGTTTGGACTGCCGTTTCACCCCTTTAAAGGTATGCTTTAGGCTTTGTAGTGGATGGTGTTTTATCCACTAACCACTTGAGAACAATTGAACAAAATTTGAAAAAAAATGGTACCTTCAATGCTAATTAAAAATTACGCGGAAGAAACCAGGGGAAGCATTGCTTGTATGTCTGTAATGGGTAATACATTTTTTTTAACAAACGTTAAAAGTATAACATAGGCTATTTTAGGGTACACTACGTTATGATGAGAGTGAAACAGGAATAATAGAGGAACGCTGGGTGGCTACGATACGATACTGTGGCCTATAAATAAAATATAGGCATATAATAATATTGTATAGGTATTTGTGTGGCGGCATATTCTAGCATATTCCTCCCCCGCCCTGCCCTCGGCGGTGGTGGTATAAGTACCGTTGAGCCAATAGTTGTCCCCCCTAAACAAAGTTCTGGATCCGCGCCTCATTTTGTTGCGTAATATTTTAAAACTTTAATATGTCCTAAGATATTCATTGAAATCAAATGAAGTAAAGGCAGTTTTGTTCAAAATTAATTATATATGATTAGATTTCGCTAATAAATGCGGTAATAGTGGGTCCACCTTAATAGATAGGCATTTGCTGTCGCGGACTTTTTTTTGATCTATTTACGAGAAAAAAAACCGTCATACATAGTTGTTATGTAATTGTAACCGTTTACGCAGTGCACACAACGGAAGCTCTTAAAGATTTTTTTTTTCCCCATTTTTGCAACATTTTTCATAACTGCTCCGATAATATTGATCATAGCGTGATGTTATATAGTCAAGTAAATAGTCAATACCTTTCTCGATATATGGGCTATCCAACACAAAAATAATTTTTCAATTCGAACCAGTAGTTCCTGAGATCACCGCGTTCAAACAAACAAACAAATTCTTCAGCTTTATAATCTATACTAAATACTAATACATACTAGCATTAAGTCCACCTTTGTACAACTTTGTGCATAAAGTTTTAAATAAATAAATAAATAAATAAATAAATACTAATATTATAAAGCTGTTTATTTGAACGCGATAATATCAGGAACTACTTGTCGGAATTGATAAAATATTTTTCTGTTGGATAGCCCATCTATAGAGGAAGGTATAGGCTATATAATATAACATCACGCTACGACCAATAGGAGCGGAACAGCAATGAAAAATGTTGTAAAATTGGGGAAAATTGACGCATACGAAGTTACGCGGGTTCACTAGTATAATTATAGATATAAAATTCTTTGTCTTGACGGACTGATAATCACGCACAGCCTAAACTGCTGATCGTAGAAACTTGAAATTTCGAAGAATAGACATAATAGAGAACTACAGAGATATTTCCATATTAAACACTGTAGGGAAGATATTCGAGAAACTTGTGGCAGTATACCTAATACACAACATGGTTTGTCAAGACGACGATCTACAGTTTCAAACCTGATATGCCTCTCAGAGTATGTTCTTGAAAATATGGATAAGGGTGGGCCCGTTGATGTTATCTACACCGATTTTGAGAAGGCGTTTGATCGGCTTATCATCTTGCTTAATAAATTATTACGGCTAGGAATACGTGGCGGCTTGCTACGATGGGTCCAATCGTACTTGTCCAACACATGTCAATCAGTAGTGATGGGAGGACATCGATCAAATTTCATTAATATACCTAGCGGAGTTCCCCAAGGCTCGCACTTTGTTCGACATTTCAGATTCTATAAAAATATCGAAACATCTAATGTACGCCGACAATTAAAAAAAAACCCATTAGATGCCTCGATGATTGTATAGCGCTTCAAAGAGATCTGGACAATTTACTCGTATATTATGCCAAGAATAAAATAAATATAAGTGTTACTAAATGTCAAATAATAACCTACACACGGAAAAAACATCCTTTTGTCTATTAATATAATTTTAACGGTACTCCAATAAACAAAGTTAACATGGTTCGTGACCTAGTATTGTATGATAAAAAAATATATTTTACTAAACATATCGACCACATCGGGGCGAAAGCTTTCAAGAATCTTGGATTTGTTATGAGGTCTTGTCAAGTATTTACAAACATAATTGCCATTAAAGCCCATCCAAATTGGGCCCCATGTTATCTTATGTATACTATCCAACTGGAACGTATATCCAAAGGAAATTTCATTTCATCATTTAAATTATCAGTTCCGTAATCCTCCGTCTTCATACCAAAATAACTGCGAAATTTATTTAGTCTAGAAGACAGGCGAAAAATAATGGGTATGTATCTTGTTCGACATATTGAATGCACAATTGGACAGCCAGAGTTGGTCGCGTTAGTTACATTCAATTGTCCACTGCGTCGAACCCGACACACACCTCTTTTACATGTGCCGCGACGTGCAACAAACTACGCTCGTAATAGTGTACTACTCACCCGCGTTGCCCGCAACTATAACACTACATTCCAAGATGTGGATGTCTTTGGGTGGTCCAAAACATCCTTCAAATTGCAGGTCAAAAAAAAATAAAAAAATTGTATGAAAAGTTAACTTTTCATATTCTATAGTATAACCACAGATAATATAATACTGGTATAACATACCTAGTGGTTAGTTATATCTATATGTTTCTTACATAAGTGTTGAGGTCTAAAAGAGTATTTACAATGAATTCTTAGTTAATTAAGTTCGTAAGCTGAATCTAATAATTAAGTTATTGAGGGAAACCTGTTATCGGCCATGCTATTTACTTAAGTCAACAATATGTTAAACGAATTGTATCGCTGTTGGTTTTCTTAATAAATAAAAAATAAATAAAGATTATTATATAATGTAGGCATCCGATAATATTTTCAAAATATTATCCCCTAAGGGGGTTAAACAGTGGTTGTAAGTTTGTAAAAAACTCCGTCAGTTTTAAAGTTTGATCTATTTTATGAAATTTTGTATTTGTGGTTAATGGAAATGTGGTTAGTGGAAAATGGAAATATGGGTTTCAGCGTGTTTGGAAAATCGACCCCTAAAGGGGTAAAAAAGGGTTGCAAGTTTATATATATAAAACTCCGCTAATTCGAAAGTTATATCTGTGAAATTTTCTAGGTAGCTTTTTGGTTTAAAATAATGGGATACGTATTTTATCGCTTTTAGGAAATCAACTTTCAACTGCCTAGCTATCACGGTTCATGAGATACAGCCTGGTGACTGACAGACGGACAGTGGAGTCTTAGTACAGTACGATCAACATAACTTGACCGGATTGAAGTTAGGTTCCTATCACTTTCGCGCATGTCATGCGACCCTAAAATGACTTACGAAAACGAATATTTATGTTTAATCGATTAAAAATACTAACATTTTAATTCAACAATATAAAAACACTATTTAAATGAGTTCATAAAAGTTTAAATTTAGAACAGTTACAGTAAATACTAAAGCTGAAACGTTGAAAAATAATTTCTTTACGAAAATAGTCACAAAAAAACACGAGTTAGTAATACTAATTATGACAATGTAATGCGTAATCGCATCTCTAATTCTCTTGGTTTAGTTACAGACCCCTCCCCCCGCTACTTGTCACCATTTACTTCCAAAAAATGTATCTGCGCAACCACTTGTCGCGTACTTCTGTCCAGCCTAGTTACGTTGATCGAACTGTAATAGTGAGAAATTTTACCCTTTGGGTACGGATCTCTAAAAAATAATGTGGTTAGCGTCTTAAGGCCGAGCCCAAAAGGTACCCAGATTTATAAATATGTCAAGCAGAAACTGCATTCTACTTCACGCTAGTTTTCACCTGGGACTGGTGTAAATGAGCCTTAAGTAAATAATAATTATTATGTAGGTAGGTTTGACTTCAACAGCAGCTTAGTTCAAAGTCTATTGCTCAAAGTTATTCACTACTTATTCAATTCAATGTCAACAGTACGCTGTTAATTTCATAGTATCATCGCAAATGGCTAGGTAAACATCTTATGGACGTTGTCATTTTATATAACTAGTTAGCGACTCGTTTACTAGTCCATCATTTGAATTTTTAATTACAATTTATGGCGTTTAAAATATAACCCAACCTTTTTGGATCTCTCGATCATTTGAGTAGGTACTTTAATAAGGTTTTTTTATCTTCTATGTGAGTAGCTCGCACTACGGGAGAGTATATTTTATGTGCATGTAAATAGCAAAATACGTAACTTAACTATAGGCGGTAAAGAAAAAGATTTATTTTGTATTATAATCTGCCCCTAGACGATTTTTTGCCTATAAATATTCCATACCTGCCTGCCACCTTTCGTTTTTATATAATTTATACTCAGATTTTGGATTCAGTAGGCCATCAACGCCCGCACAAAAAACTATCGACCACACAGTTCCGTCGCGCAGCTAGTTGAGGAGACATACTAGAAAATATATTTGTGCCGCCAAACAGCACAGCACACAGCTCTCTTTGCATTAAATACATAATTAAAGCGGCTGTTTATGTTAAAAATGTATGAATTTTTTAACCAACATAGAAGTATTAACAACGTTCGCACGTGACAGCTAATAGTTTGTGGAGTTTGCGCGCTCCGGCCGTCTTCGAGGACATATCAGATGCAATTTATTTCTATCATGCATAAAGATCTTCTTTAGATCTTATCAAGAATTAGTATAAGGCTGTAAATTGACTATTAATATTAATTACACAGTTGTTTAATAGATTCAAGCACTCCCACTGTTTAATATAATGGTTATGTGGCAAACACTCGGTTCAAAGGTTGCATGTAATGAGTATAGTTACACCTGGAGGTTAATTAAATAAGTTGTCGGAGTATTGTTGTGCTATCTATCTGATTTTACCGTTTATTTTTTTATATTTTGCTAATTTTACTAATACGATGTTCGCTTGGTTCGCTATTTCTCTCTATAGAATTTTACTTTCTACTAATATTATAAATGTGAACATTTTTGATAGTTTGTTTTTTTCCAATATTTTTTGACTGATTATATCTATTGTGTTCCATAAAGTGCCATAAATCTGATGTACCTACAAATTAATTTTATAAGTACCAGTAAATATAACATTAAGTACATAATTTTATTTAAATTTTGATTATTTATAATTCAATTGAGGGTATGTTATCATATTTTAATCTATACTAATATTATAAAGCTGAAAAGTTGGTTTGTTTGAACGCAATAATCTCAGGAACCACGGGTCCGAATTGAAAATGAAATCCACGTTATCTTTTTTAAATTTCTAAACCTGTTTGCGGAACTCTGATAACTTTTATACGGGACCCACTTTGGGAAACGCTGAACACATTAATTTCGCTCGATTACCTATGTAACATGCATTTTTTCTTTAATTACAGGTCGTGCATTCAATAATAGGCTTAGTGCCATCAGGTGTAGCCGTGGTCTTGCCCCAAGTGTACTCGCGCGTGTTCCTTGTATGCGGTTGTCTGTTGGCAACGCACTCGGCCACTGTCAGCCCTGGTCTCCCGCTCTGCATCCTCGCCTGGTCCATCACTGAAATCATCAGATACTCCTACTATGCCCTCAATTTATTCAACAGTGTGCCACAACCTTTACTCTTTCTGAGGTATGTCGTTAATTTTAATGTATTCGTGTTTAATATTCTATGAACTTGCATTTAAACTAAGTTTAGGAATAACTTAGAAAATATGTCGAGAATGCTATGAATTTAAGTTGGAGAAATATTTGTTTTGTTCGATGACGTGATTAGCGCGTGTTGTTGTTCATTGGCGTGGGCAGGGCAGAAATACAGATAAGGATAGCTTATCGTCCGTATCGGATAATTTGCAATTCATACAACGGTCGAATATTACGAAATCTCCACGCAATGCAATACCTACTCATTTTAATACGACTTGAGTTGTTCCGTTATACAATGTGTAACAGAAAGTTGTGATCGTATTCAAGGGTTGGTATGATACATACCTATTTTTTATTTGTTATTTTTTTAATTTATGAATAAAAAAGTTATCAATAAAAAAAGTATGGCTTAAAAAGTTCTTAATAATCCAATCAATTTTTGCACCAGGGGAGGTATATTACTAATTCCATACGCCTTTCGCTACTGAAATTTGACAAAATAATACGCTTTAACTATGTATTATTATAGTATTTTTTTGAATTATTTGTTTTATTTAAAGGTATTTTTTGGTACTTTTAGCACATAACAACTTTTCAATGTTGACAATGGGTATGCATCATATATGGCATGACTAGCACCAAGTGGTGCTAGTCATGCATACACTATACTAGTTTCAGCACACACTATACTAGTGTATAGTCAACATTGTGTAAAAAAAGAGTATTTTAGCGTACTCTATTACTGTTGTAGATTATAGAGTACGCCTTCATGATATGGAGTACAATACTTTATTTTAGAGTACGATTGGCAACCCTAAACATACACTAGGTGTGGTCAAATTTCAGCAGCATTTATGACGCTGCTGAAATTTGACCACACCTTTCTGTCACATGTTGTACTATTTTTTATGCAATAAAATTTTCCAACTTTTGCTGAGTCATGTCACATGTCACAAATCAGACGGTACCGTACGTAAACGAATATTTATTTTATGTTCTTTGGGGAGCTTTACATTTATAATATAACTAAATTTACAAGCATGTCATAAAAAAAATAGTTAAAATATGTCTAAAACATCTTGCATTTGTAGAAAACAGATCAAGATAACTGTCATTGTTTAAAATTTAAAAATAAAAAATTTAAAATATACAAGTATTTTATAACATCTCGCAACTAGTTTAGTTTAGTTGTGAATGCCAACTTGACTTGAAGAGAATAATAAATTACTACTTTGTCTCGTTATCATTAGTATCTAATTATAAATAAAAAATAGATTTCGATTCAAAACTAGACAGAGTAGTAATCTCGAAGCCGGATCATGTACTATATATTATATGTAAATGGTTGGTTCAATCCATACGTTTTTTGTTTCAGATACTCAACATTCTTGATCCTGTACCCCATTGGTATTACTGGAGAGCTGATGTGCATGTATCACTCTCTCGGAGAAATCGCCGAGAAGCAATTACTCACAATCTCCATGCCCAACCCTTGGAATGCCGCATTTAACTATTACTATTTCCTAATCTTCTATATGTTCTTATACATTCCTATTTTCCCCTTCCTATACGGTCACATGTTGGCTCAGAGGAGAAAAATGCTCGGCAAAGATGCCAAGAAGACGAAATAAAATAGTAGATATAGTAAAAATATCTACCTCACTCATCACATTGATGAGTTTTAGATTTAAGCGAATCTCTATTTTCAATTACAGCTGGTTTTTATTGTAAGAGTTTTTGGTTACGTTGGTAAAGTTTTATAAAAAAATCTTGTCGAATATTAATGCGTAGATAACGAAACGCTTTACGCCAAGTCTAAGACGCTTTGGGAATGCGTTTTCTTTAAGGTGCTAATGCACATTGACGCATAGCAAAGGTTTTGACGTATCTTGCCGCTAATGAGTGTATATGATCAAGACATTTTAGCATTTAATATTAATTTACGTAAGTATCAGTACCTACTTGCAATTAAATACTCATTTTGACACAAGCTTCATTGAGGATAGCGGTTCTTAAGTAGTTATTATTTACTTAATAATTTTGGGCGACTGGTGCATTGTCATTAAAATATTTATTTATTATAGATTCGTTTGGGTTATGGGCAATGGCATTACAATAAAGGTTTATTTTAATATAAATTTCTTGTTTTATTTGTGACCGGCTGTTCTTTGCGGCTTCGCTAGCGTATAACGTTGATTACTGTGATAAAATGTAGTTCGTCTTTCTCCTAGCTTAGAAATTTGGTATAAAGGCCAAATTTCTGATCAAGATCGGCCCATTAGTTTCAGAGATTACCCTTAACAATCGTACAAACTCCTAAATAATACACTAGCGGCCCGCCAAGGCTTCCCAAGAACTTTTCTCCACTATTTAGTATTTACCATAATAGGCATCATGAGCATAGGTACCCAGAAATTTCAAAAAGGTGCACATTATTTATTTGGCCGATGTGTAGTAAATTGTACCAACTAACCCCTCCCCCCTTAAAATTACTAAAACTCCCCCCCAAAAAATGAACCTGGGTGGGTACACCCATTATAGACAAGTAGGTATAAACATATATTATGTACCTAGCCTTCCGCAAAAATGTAAGTAAGTGATAAGGAAAATCGTATGAAAATCCTTTGCGTGGTTTAAAGAGGTTAGCGGCGAAACAAACGAAAGAAAAGCGACTTTGTTTAGAGAAGAGAGATGAAGATTATGTCCCCCCCTACCTCTTATGATCTACGTGGTTTTGATATATTACTGCCTCTTCTGCTTTAAAAAAGTTTGAAGTTGGCAAGATTACTATCAATGCATTGAGATCGCAACGGCAGGATATCAAAATATGTGTTGTTGTTTTCCCAACCGCCAATCCCTCCGACTCCGTGGAGCAAAAAAGTCTCAACTGTCCTCAGTTATCGATTTGTTGTCTTATCGGATAATTTTATTAGAATGAGGAAGAAAGAGTGGCCAAATATGCGCACTCACTTTTGTGTATGATAATAACAAGTCTTCCTTTTCTGCAGCAAAAAATATAATTACCTTATTTTTTTCTTTTTCCGTTCAATTAATGCGCATTGCTCCTTATCACACACGCGCGTACCACGCATTAACTAACTTAAGGTACCTACTCACAAAGGGTAAAACCCATCGCTCTACTACAAAGTTTACAACACAGGCTGCACTTTGGTCTGTCTAGAATTACGGAACAGGAAAAATAACTTTAAAAATATTTTCTACGAAGCGACGTTCATTCATCATTATGACCGCCACCTGTGAATCCTTAAAAAATAATTAACAGATTGTATCTACTATTAATACTTCTCTAATAAACAGATTATTTGCGTAACTCTCATCAATTACGATGTCTATCAATAAATATGTGTAATCGACACTGATTTGTGATAATTAAGTACGAGATAAAGATATTTGTATTATTATAATCTTTATAATACAGTTTAGTATATATTAAATGTATTAAACCTTTGCCGAAACAGTAGTTGGAAAGTTGTTTTCATAGAGCCACAATGAATTCAAAGTATACTGTTTTGATTTTGGCGGTTTTGACTGCTGTGGCTCAAGCCAAGAACATCAATGTAAAAGACATACCGTCGTTGTCCCAAGATATGGCCAATGGGTGAGTTTATTTTAACATAGTTCTGTTTTAATAAATCATGGGTAGGTAAATGTCCTACAGGATACGCGCCTCCTGTAGCTTCTTGGAGGGTTTGCTATTGTCACACCGCACAGGCTTGGCAGTAGGATTAGTTGACGCAATAATCACAGTATTCAGTCATAACATAACTAATGTACCTACCTAAGGTACTGGTGAAAACCGAATGGAAATTTGTTCTGTAGAGAGTAGGTAAACGCGTAGACAGGTAGGTAACGAGACTTCAGGCTGTTGGACGGTAGAGGGTTGGTACCTAAGTGCCTATACCTACCTAAAGTGTACCTAAGTAGGAAGGTATCCACGGCCGTACGTAGACTAAGTTTAAAGTAGGGAATTAGTAATTTAAGGTTACCCCACTATGCCTCATAGGGTACGGCCTTGAAGCTAGTACATTACTAATTTAGGGCATTGCCAACAGGCGAAATAAATTAGGGAATTTATTTTTAGGCGGGGCAAAAACTTGATGATAGCGCCCTTCACTTTGGGAGAACGTGCTTACGATGGGTGCATTCCGTTTTAACCAATACCGCTATTGTGAGTACAACGCGCGACGTGGGGGTAAAGAGCCTAGCCTTGCCCCCCTAGATCCGGCAATGTTCACCTGTTTACCTAGTTTAGCTAGGGCAGGTGCCTATATAGGTAGGTACGTGCTGTGGTGGGTGTGTCGAGTGGTCGAGCATCACGCGTGAAACATTGACACATCCACCACAGTACCTTACTGCTAAACATTACTCAACGTGCTTCTTTTAGGGGAAATTTGACCGTTGAAAGCGGGAGACAAGAGGTCCTTACTGAGGAATGGTTAATAGGGGACGGGGTGAGGGAGAGCCTCTGAAGGTAGCTTTTAGTTAAGGATCCAAGGGAGGATATAGACGCGGGGGGACTCGAGCCTAAACAAGAGTCTTCCCGGATACGACAGGCACTACAAGTAAAGATAAACGAGTACTATGGGGGAAGCTATTATAATAGTATGCCATGGAGCTATTATAAGTATCTAGTAGTCTTTGTTATTAATTGAGCGTACTTAATTACTTGCTTATCCTTATAATAAATAGTACGTAAGTTGATAATAATAATAACCTACCTAGGCTGCCTATTATGAAATGGTCCATTAATTACACAGTGAATTATTGATTACCTACACTCGGCTCGGTTAGGTAGGTATCCGGATTAGATACGTCAACGTCATTCTGATAAAAAAAATTAAGCATAGCTGCTTTGACTGGTTTCGTTTGTGCAGTAGTGTGCTCCAGTTACAAAAGGACCTGAATATCTGCACAACCGAAACGGATTGTAATGATTCACTGTGAAATCTATACTAATCTATACTAATATTATAAAGCTGTAGAGTTTGTTTGTTTGAACGCGGTAATCTCAGGAAGTACTGATTCGAATCGAAAAATTCTTTCACTGTTGGTTAGCCCATTTATCGAGGAAGGCTATAGGCTATATAACATCACGCTACGACCAATAGGAGCCGAGCAGCAATGAGAAATGTTGCAAAAACGGGAAAAAATACGCAGACGAAGTTGCGCGGGACAGCTAGTTACTCTAAACGCCGATAGGGTAGATAGACACGGGTGTAAGACTTTCAAACTACTCACGTTAGCTAGCGTCATTCGATGTAACGGTTTATTTTCGAACTACTAGCATAGGTACACGCATTTTTTTTTCGAGGTAGTGTGTGTCGCAATAACCTGTTTCCAAAAAATACATCAGACCTGGTACGTACAAGTATTACCCACCACTGACTCTATCAATGATAAAACGAAAAGGAGGTCGGGGGTTTTTATTTTTTTTTCCCCTATCCTCCAATATTAATCGGCAGAGATTATGGCTCGCACATTATGTGCATACGCCAGTTTCAAGTATAATAATTATAGTTTCAAGTATAAACAAATTATTTCTTTCTAGTTTTCTTCTTTCAATCACAAAGTCTCGTTCTTGTCCAGTTATCACGTATTTCAAGTATATTTTACACAGTTTTACACTTTAAACGGAGCTGTAAAAATAGCAATATGGCACTTTGCCGCCATTTTTACAACTCCAGGGGTTAAACCGAGCCCACTGACCTCTATAGTATCTATGACCGTTGTATGCGTACCTATTGTCAAAATTAAATGAAAGTCTTGTTGTTGTCGGCGGTAGCATTCCAGAGTCCAGAGTACCTACTTACCTAGAGGCCAGTGACCGACCCTTTTTTTTCTTCTTAACGTCATATGACTGGCCTGTTGGTTTATATAGTTAATGATGACCCTGTCTGATAAGCCGGAGGTCGTGGCTTCGACTCCCACCCAGGACAAACCTTTTGTGTGATGAGCATGATGGTTCATACCCTGTGGTGTGGGTGTAAATTTTTTAGAAATATATAGTTATATGTATGTTTATCAGTTGAAATAGCATATACAGGGTGTAACAGAAATGTGTGGTCATATTCAAGGTTTGGTATGTGCCCATGATACTGAGTGCACATACCTAACCTAATTTTATCAAAATCAGAGTACCCTAAAAAAATATTTATTTATTTTTATAGATTTTTTAATTCGTTTATTTATAAATGAAAAAGTTATTAATTAAAAAAAGTATGACTTAAAAAGTTTTATGCCATAATAATTCAATCGAATTTCGTACCAGAGGGGGTATAATACTTATGCCATACGCCTTTCACTACAAAATTTTGACAAAAAGAATATGCTATAACTATGTACCTAATAATAATGCAACCAGCTATGGCACCATGGTAGGTGCATTACTGATAACATACCCTATCCGCTGCTGACATTTGACCACACCTTTCTGTTACATCCTGTATAGGAGGAGGATGGCATAGCAGATATTATTATTATTATAAATATTATAGATGACGTAGTGTGAGTTGTCCCGAGATATTATTATTATTATATTGTAACCTACCTATAACCCACTGTTCCAATAGTTCTTTTTTTTCTTGCCAGTATAGTTGTAGGATTTACGAGTATGGCTGGTCTAAGCTAACTTCCGTGGAGTGACAAATACCACAGAATAAGTAATCCTACTTATCTGCGAGACTAATCTATGTGCCTACTTACGTTTTATTATTTTACCATGTTCTCTAGCCGTATCTGGGATGGACTCGGCGTGTCAGCCACCGTGAATGACTATGTCGATGATACCATTTCAATGCTAGTGCCATTCATCGAGCAGCATGGCCTAGATCCCATGACCTTACCTATGATGGAACAAGGATTCGAAGTGGTAGGTATTGTTGACTATTTTTGGAATGTAGTTCCTCGCACGTTTTTGTTTGCGGGCTGAGGAGCTAGAAAAAAAACCGGGCAAAAGCTAGTTGGACCATGCTCAGTGTAGGGTTCCGAAGTCGTTGCCGTACCTATGAAAAATATCAGATTTCAATAATTACACCAGCAAAAGAGTGTATGTTCATGGCACTTACGACCTTTTGTTGAGAAACACAGTTCTTCGGCAACAACGGTACCTTTATCCGATCATGTCCGCTATGTTATGCCGCGTATGTTAAACGCTGCCTTTTTGATTTTTGTCTTATTTTTGGTCACACGGTTCAAAAGATAAAGGGGGGGGGGGGGGGTGGCACAATATATGCAATTTTTATAACACATAATTAAAAAACTTTTTTAGAAACCATAAAATGTTTTTAAAAGACCTGTCGAATGATGTGCCACACGTTGAATTTGATCAAAAAAAATATTTTCAGCTTCTCTTATTATTGTTTATGTTACTACATGTATGGAGTGCCCCTCCCGAAAAATATTTATTTTTATTATTTTGCTATCAAACTAAGTAGCGGCTACCACAAGGCACCTCTTTGATTAAAATGCCTGAGTCATAAACCGACGAATAGATAGACGGACATGACGAAACTTTATGTAACCCAAAAAGTGTTGTTACGGTTACAAAAAATCTATTATTTATGATTATATGAAGTCAAACTGGCTGTGTGTAATAGTGTGAAAAACTTTTTTTTGAAATAGGACTAATTTTAAAATGTTAAGTTTTTCCAAAATTATTTTCATTTAATCATTGGTTATTAATACAAACACAAAAAGGTAGGTACAGCAAAAGGAACGACGTTCCAACCTAGTATCCATATGACACCTCTCTCTTGTTTCTTTTGTTATATATATATATATATCTACAACGCCCGCACTTGGGAATCCCTGTGAGCGGGAAGTCTACATACAATTAACGGATTTAAAGTTAAACATTAATGTATTATATAAAGAGTTGTTCCATATGGGAATCAAACTCAATCTCATGTAGGTACGTCAGTCATGCGGCAGTTATTGCAATACAACCTACCTATATTACTTCTACTGTATCAGATAGATGTGTCACTACAACTTTTATTTTACACTAGCTGACTCGCCCAACTTCATTTGCGGTCGTTTTTGCAAGATTTTTCATTGCTGCTCCGCTCCTATTGGTCGTTGCGTAATGTTATGTAGCCTTCCTCGATAAATAGGTAATTCAACAGATAAATATTTTTTCAATTCGGACCAGCAATTCATAAGATTATCGGCGTGCAAACAAACAAACAAACTCTTCAGTTTTATAATATTAGTATAGATAAAAAAAGCTTGATGAATCTAGTAAGTTTCACAGAGCAAGATCACCAAGATTTGGGTATTGGAAGGAGAGTCACTGTATTCGTTCTGATAGCGATGGTTTGATATTGTTAGGGCCACATCATTGTGTTGATATGACAGACGCTATGCGCGAAGTTTGAAAAAATTGGCAGGTCTGTTTGCCCATTTGCCGCGGTATTCAGAATTTCTCGTATTCACTGTTATTGACTTTGGCGCCGTAAAATCGTAGCTATATTTTAAGTTATACCTAGTGTCTAACAGGGGCGTAGCTCCCGCCATATCAGCCGTATCTATACTAATATTATAAAGCTGAATAGTTTGTTTGTTTGTTTGAGCGCGATAATGTCAAGAACTACTGATCCGAATTGAAAAATTCTTTCACTGTTGGATAGCCCATTTATTGGGGAAGGCTATAGGCTATACAACATCACGCTACGGCCAATAGGAGCGGAGCAGCAATGAGAAATGTTGCAAAAAGGGGAAAATTTACGCAGACGAAGTTGCGCGGTTAAGAGTTTGTTTGTTTGTTTGAACGCGATAATCTCCGGAATTACTGGTTCGAATTGAAAAAATATTTTACTACTGGATAGAACATTTATCGAGGGAGGATATAGGCTATATAACATCACGCTGCAACCACTAGGAACAGAGAAGCAATGAAAAATGGAAATTTGATGCGTACGAAGTTGCCCGGGTCTGCTAGTAATGGGGCCCTCAGGTTACAAAAAACCCTAAACGTGTGCTAGCAATTGCACCCCCAACGACTTACTGAAGATTAAATTACCTTACATTAGTCCTTTGGCCGTTTGGGTCTTTGGATACCACTAATAAATTTTGAAATGGGGCCCGTCTATGGCAAGCTACGTGCCTGGTGTCTAACCATTTACCAAGAGGCTAGCATACTTATTTGCCGGACATGGGCGGATTCAATGGGGGGGGGGGGGGGGCAAGAAAAGAGAAATTACGTAAGTAGGTACACAAAGCAACCGTCGGGTTGGAGATCTGCTCTGCTGGATCCGCCTAAGTTGCCAGCTTTGCAGTATTTATTCAGAAATTATGTTTTCATTACAGAGACCCGTTCTGATTACATACAGTGCATGGATGAGACTGTATGATGGCTACGCGACTGGTTTGGTAAACATTGCTCGTTCTGGTGACCAACATGTGAACTATTTCGCTAAGATGTTGCGTATTCGTATTCAGCTGCAGTTCACTGATCTTGAGGTAAATATAACCATAGTTCATTCTATAGGTGAGGCACCATCCCATTAAATATTTTTTATTGTTGTCACTAATGCTTATTAACGTGCTTAAATATATGGTAGATATAACACCCTACGGTTGAAATTCATTTGCACGTCATAAACTACAAAGTTGATTTTTTCTTGCAATTATATACTGACAGCTTTGAATAAATAATGTCTAGAGTACGTTAGTACCTACATAATACCTCGATGTGTCTAGATTTCTAATCCGGCATCCAAAATTGAAGCAAAGAACTGTCAAATGTTAAAAAAAATTATGAATAAAAAAAAAATGATAGAATTCCTACTAAACAGTACTTTTACCTGTATTCGTATCATTAGGCTTATTAAGGGAATGCTCCATCTAGACATTATATAATCAAAGACTGACAGTTCTAATTTCAACCTAACGCTATGTTGGTTACATAGGATTTTTTTTCTAAACTGGTAGACCACTTTCCTGGCCGACTGTACATCCTACATTATGGTTGTGTAACTCTAGGTATGTACCTTCGGTAGGTGCCTATTCTTTACATCATTAGATGAGTTTTACTGTTTTACTTGTGCCTATTACCTACCAACAACGAATATAATAACAAGTTGGTATTGTCGAGATCGCTACACCTACACCTAAGCAGATGCAATATAGGAAGAGCTAAATTTTTTTACATAGAGAAGCCCTTGAATTGAAAGAGATCTCAAAGAGAGAAATACCCAAAACTAAATTAAATAGGTATACGATTATATCGGCTACGGGTCTTAATCGCGTGAATATTTTGAAGTAAATAGGTAACCTTTTTTTAAAAGTAAGTAGGTAACCTTTGTTTCGTACGTTTGCTTAAACTTTTTAATTTGTACACATTGTACAAATCGTAAAAGTTTAATTAATAATTATAAACATATTGGTATCTACATTCCTTCGTAAACTTTCGCGATTTGTAGGTACACATTATAAATTTTATAAGCTGCGGGTCTTAATCGCGTAAATATTTTATTTTAAAGTTGAATACCTTTGTTGCCCGACGTTTCGACCGTATTGCAACGGCCGTGGTCACGGGTAGACTGAGTCTACCCGTGACCTACCGATATTTAATCTTAAAATAAAATATTTACGCGATTAAGACCCGTAGCTTATAAAATTGTATTATAGTATATATTGTTGAATAAGTATTTATTTTAATCTCTATTTAGTTCGTCTACAAATACCTGGTGACAGTGATGAACATTGGACCAAGAGGTGGAATTGTAGGCTCGCTGGACCGTTTCCGCGTCGTCGTTGACCTACTAATTGACTTCAACAATGACGAGGTTCATCTTCAAGAGTTCAGTCTCAGAGATATTGGGTAAGACTACAAGTCATTTGTACCTATATTATGTTATACTTACAGAAAAGAAGAATAAATTATAATTGAATGTAAGCCCCAAGAATCCGTAGACCATCCCCCTCCCCCCTATTCGAATAATGTGGCTTAAGAATAAGAAGTGGGTTTTCTGTTGTTTTTGTTTCATAATACAACGTTATATCTACTTAATAATATTTTTCAATGGAATTTGTACGAAAATTTTGTTACTTCTCATTTGATCAGCTGTTCCTCCTTCTCAGCTGTGATAGTTTTCCTTTTAATTTCACTATATATACTACTACCGTGAATTTTTTCACATACTCAACATCAACCATTTAGCTGGCAGGGGGTGGGGGGGCTAAAGGCTAAAGCTTAATATTTTACACACGGATCCCTAAATCTAAAAATGATTTTTACAACCCCTAAACGTTTTTTAAAAGACCTATCTAATGATACCCCACACGATGGGGTAGGTGAGAAAAAAAAAATCACACCCCCACTTTACATGTAGGGGAGTTACCGTTATTTTTTTATTAAGATTATATATATTCTTTCACTTTGTCGGCGTAAGTAATATGTGTATCCATGCAAAATTACAGCCTTCTAGCACTAGCAGTCTCTGAGCAAAGGTGCAGACGGACGGACGGACATGGCGAAACTATAAGGGTTTTTTGCCATATTAGCTACGGAACCCTAAAAATCGTTTTTAATTTTATATAGGAAGTAGAGTTGTGAAACTGTCCTCATTTCGATTGCACTGGATATTTGTTGTTTGAAAGTATCGTACCACGTTTAACTACATTTATAAAGAAAGAACGTGCCTATGCATACAATAACCATTTGACATCAGAAAGATAGCTTAATTTTGGGCTTTGAAACCAAAAAAATGATCATGGGTACGTCCATGAGCTGAATAAATCAGCTATTATAGCTTGTACCTACATGAAGTTATATGCTACCTACTGCTGGTGAAATGGTATTATGGTATTACCTTAAACCTATTTAAATGATATTTGACCTCGCTTATGATTATCTAGGTATATTTAATAAGTATTAATTTATTTCGCATTATAGTCTTTTTTGTTCTATAAACTATAATAAATCTTTTTTACAGACGTCTTCGTGTCCGTTTCACTGGCAACATTTTGATCGACTGGTTGATAAGCCCCGTTTCCAACATATTCTTGATCTTCATTGACACCGTCATCATGAACGTCGTTGAAGCTAACATTCAGAGCGGTATCCAATTGGGAATCGATTTTATTAACAGCAGTTTAAAGGAGGTTATTCGAGTGCTTGAATCGTACAATTAAGGACATAAATATTCGCGATTTATACATATTATTATGAATATATATATTACGGGTCTTAATCACGTGAATAACTTTCACTTAAAAACTTCATATTGCAACGGCCGTGGTCACGGGTAGACTCCGACAGTCTACCTGTGACCACGGCCGTTGCAATACGGTCGAAACGTCGGGCGATAAACAAGGTATTTTTCCTTAAATTATTCACGCGATTAAGACCCGTAATATAATATATTTTCATAATTAAGGACATCTAGTGATTTCTGAATTTATCTGAATTAAACAAATATTGTTGCACAATCACAGTGACTTTCATTGCCCTACTTGTAGGTACTTGGGTAAGTATGTAGGTCATGAAATCATTTTACCATAAAATTCGTTTATTAAGAAATAGATCCTTAAGATCTAGTTCTAAATAAACGATTTTTATGGTAAAATGAGAAAGTAACTAAATTGAAAGGTAAAAATACGAAGTTATTGATACTTACCTCAAGATATAAATCCATTGCGCTTTGAAGAAAACTGATGTCTGTACACTGGTGCACCACATTATGTCGTATCTCACTGGGAAATTTTAAATCTATACTAATAATAAAAAGAAAAGCTTGTTTCTTTGTTTGAACGCGGTAATCTCAGGATGTACTGATCCGAATTGAAAAAATCTTTCACTGTTGGATAGCCCATTTATCGAGGAAGGCTATAGGCTATAACATCACGCTACGAGGAGCGGATCAGCAAAAGAAATGCTGCAAAAACGGGGAAAATTTACGCAGGCGAAGTTGCGCGGGACAGCTAGTTCAGTTTAAGAAGAATATAAATAACTAGCTGTCCCGCGCAACTTCGTATGCGTCAATTTTCCCCGCTTTTGCAACATTTCACGTCCCTACTCCGCTCCTATTAGTCGTAGCGCGATGTTATATAGCCTATAGCCTTCCTCGATAAATGGGCTATCCAACAAAAAAATATTTTTTCAAATCGGACCAGTAGTTTCTGAGATTAGCGAGTTTAAACAAACAAACAAAGCAAACAAACAAACTCTTCCGCTTTATAATATTAGTATAGATGTACAACACAAAATATCATACGAACTCTATCATTTTGTACAGCTGCCGCCACAGGCACACACTTTATTTCGACAATAGGTATATAATTTAGGTAGATACCTATATATTTCCCTATTTATCCCGTTCGGCGTCGGAACCCTTGGTCCATGGAGTACACCAGTGACATAGTCGAGAAAAAGTTTTATTTAGTGTTAGTTTAATAGTAATAATCGATGAGTGAGCAATTTTAAAGTTTGTAAGCGTTTTACGTCTTGCTAGCAGTCAGTGTTCAGTACTTCCAAATTCTAGAAACTAGTTAGTACACTTACGAGAGAATTAATTTCGATTTTGTTAATCACTCTATTCTTTCACAAAATTAGAAAAATACGGGAAACAGGGCGTAGCTCTCAGTTGGTTTGAATCATATCTGAATAGAAGAACTTAAGTCACTAGAATAACTAAATTCAACAGTTATACAAACAGTCTAGAAAACTTTGACTCAGACCTTAGAATTAACTATTCTGGTGTACCACAAGGTAGTATTTTGGGACCCTTGCTTTTCTTGGTCTAAGTATATTAATGACCTACCTAAAGTTCTCAGCGAATATGAATGCATATTGTTTGCAGATGATATTACCGTAATTATGGAACTTGATAATAATAACGCTTATGAAGCTGTAATTCAACAAACAATACAATCTATAGTATAGGTTAGATTCAAATTCATTAAAGTTAAATTTAGAAAAAACAAAAGTATTAAATTTTAAAACACATCGTAGTAAATGCAGGCAGTTAAACATTGTCCACAGTAATCAGATAGTTGAGCAAGTACATTGCAGAAAGTTCCTGGGTATTGTAGTCGACGAGCATTTGACATGGAAGGACATATTGATAGCATTTGTAAGAAATTAAATAGGTTCGTTTTTGCTCTAAGAAAGGTTAGAGAAATAACGTCTGCTCAAACAGCACTAACGGTTTATCATACTTACGTCTGCTCCGTCCTCAGGTATTCGATAGTCGGATGGGGTTATTCATCAGAACTTATGAAAATATTTATGGTACAAAAAAAATGCCTACGTGCAATTTATAATTTGCACTGGTCAGAATCATGTAGGCCGATTTTTAAATCTCAAAATATTCTTACTGTTCCGTCGATATATATTTATGAGGTAGCAAAATTTGTAAAGTGTAATGGATATTAATTACACTTTAAAAATTTTGCTACCATTATTCGAAGTTCAAGACAACACAAACAAAAGGAAACACAATCATTATCGTTTAAAAATGCCAGTACCTCGCCTTGAAATTATTAGACGAAGCTGTTTTTTATGGCACCTCTCATTTACAGCTCCTTACCAGAAAATATTATTGAATTGCCATATCGAATCTTCTGCTCTGCCTTGAAAAAAATGTTAATAGATGAGAGTTTATATTCAGTAAACGATTTCTTATAGAAATTCTGCTCTCGTTCATATCACTTTAGAAACGCATTGTAAGTTAAATGATAAAGATGTTTATTAAGGGCTTAGATTTAATTTAATTTTGTGAGTGCCTCATAAGTTTAATATTGTTTTTTTTTATTGTAAGTTTAAAACTGCATTTTTTTAATTTTTAATTTGCATGCTATTTTTTTATGGCGAAATGTGTCTTGTGCAATTATTTTATTTAATACCATCCTTATGTATACCACATTTTATGCAATTAAAGGATTTATGATTATGATTAGATATACTTCTATTTTTGAATGCATTAAAAAACTTAACATGGTTCCACTAAAGGATAAGATTAGATTTGTCGAGAGAGATGTTAACATTCCGGATGAGTGTGAACTGACCATCTGGTCAGTAGAAGCACTGTTTTCATTGATCAGCTTACATAATCTCTTCTCCAAACTTAGTTCTACGAAGGGGTGGAACCATGGGCGTTACTGGTTTGCGCGGTGTCGTCATGGTTATTTATTAAATTTAGCAAAAAAAATGCTTTGAAAATTTGAAAATGAAAAGTTCAGGCCCAGCGTCATCAAAAATCTGTGTTTATAACACAGATTTAAAAAAAAGATTTCGTCGAATTCGTCACAATATCTGTTATTTAGATTAAATAAAGTGCTGTTTGTCTTAAATTTTGCATCGCCAATGGAAATTCGTGATTGGAGTCCCTGAAAATGTTACAGAAGGCTTACAGTTTATCGACATTATCAATAACACGTGCTTATGAGTGGTACAAAGCGTTCAAAAGCGGTCGAGATGTAATGGAAAATTTGCCTCACTCTTGTAGGCCATTGACATCTTCACATAGTGAACATATTTTTGACCAAAATCTCAACAAATACCATTGATCTTCACATATGGCTCCATCCCACTTCTTTCTTTTTCCTAAACTCAAATTACCACTTCGTGGCACCTGTTTTCATTCGGTAAAAGACTTATAGGAGAATTCGCGGCGAGACCTGAACTCATGTTCGAAAAAAGGGTTTAAAAATTGTTTTGACGATTGGATAATTGCTGGCTAAAGTGTATCGTTTCTGAAGGAGAACACTTTGAAGGCGATAAAATAAATTTGGATGAATAACTGACATTTTGTTTACTAGTAGTAGTAGTATGACAGAGTAGTATTCACTACCCCCTACCACTACTCTCAATAACTTTAAATATATTTTTTAGTTAGTGCTTGTGAGGCAATTCCCGAAAAAGACATTTGTACTAGTGATTTTTTTTCTTAATGTTTGTATTTTGTTCTTGGAGTTGAAACCGGGTGTCACCCCTTTTGGGGTGACACCCGGTGCGGACCGCACCCCAGGATGAAAACTTTTTTTTCTGTCCTTAACATCGTAGCCGATTTTTCTGCTTGGCCCACTGTGGCGAACAATGGTATTGGGCCAAACAAGTGAACGCTAGATAAATTTATTCGAATATTTGTATATTTCACAAATTGTTTGCGTAAAAGAACTCTGTAAAAATAGTGTATAGTGTGAAGAATATGAGTGGCTTAGGCTGTAAGCGCCGCAGTGAAAGGAAAACCAAAGGAATCACATTTTATTCGTATGTATTACAATCTAGTGCTTATTTTACATTACAATGAGTTAAAAATATCATATTGCAAAAGAATACATCGAGTATTATGCTTTGAAGTGGTCCTCTTATTGAAATAATATGCTAATATTGCAATTATAACCTCAAAGTAAAACATTGTAGTGATGCCTACTTTTCGGTTTCAATTTTCCCCAATCCTAGTCTCTAATGTTTTAATTCTAAAACCTAGTCTAAAATGACCGTCAGCATGAATTTCGATTTGATTAAATATCTTTATAATTGACCGCGCAACTTCGTCTGCTTAGATTTTCCCCGTTTTTGCAACATTTCTCATCGCTGCTCCGCTTCTTTTGGTCGTAGCGTAATGTTATATAGCCTATAGCCTTTCTCGATAAATGGGCTATCCAACAGTGAAAGAATTTTTCAAGTCGGATCAGTAGTTCCTGAGATTACCGCTTTCAAACAAACGCTACTCTTCAGCTTTATAATATTAGTTTAAATTTCGTTCAAGAAGGATATATTATGATTTAAAAAGCTTTAGTGGAGCTTAGGACTATCCTACTAAGATTTTTTTACTGAAAACTACACCTAGGTACATAATATTGAGGATTACATTGTAGACAATTTTTATTCTTTGTTCTTGTAGGTACCTGTAATGGGTATTAAGGAGGTCTCACTCACTGGAATTTCTTGAGCCTTTATATGAATGAACCGATAAACACATGCACTTAAACAACTGAGCTATAGTTTAAATATTTGGCAATCACTTATTAAACCTGTTTTTCATTTTAGGTTCCCTTTTAATTCAGAAAGAAAAATTAGTGAAAACAAACAAACCTTGAAAATCATGGAATTAAAAAAAAAGAATTTTATAAAAGTGTTGTATTTCATTCTAAGTTATAAAACGAAGAGATACTTTGCGAAAGTCGACAGAATGGTTTTGGCTGCCAGCCGTTCGTCAGAACAGGGTTCTGGTTGGTGGTCGAAGTAGTGTAAACCACTGTCCACTCTATGTATTAGATTACAATTACGTAGTCATTTTATGACATTTCTGAAAACTTAGCTGCGCATTTTACACATAAGTTGGAAAAATAAAAATCGTAGTTAATAACAGTGAGTTGTATTTGACCCATTAAGCAATAAATTCATAATGGTTAGATACACAAGTAATTATTATGTATATCAATCGCTCCACCGGGCGAAGGCAACCCGCACACTGAAGTCATTGACGTGTCATATTTAACCCAATTGATCATAAGACAAAATTACGAAGCAATTTTGTCATATGATCATTTGCAAAATGACGAAGCGAGAAAAACATAGGTACAATATGTATGGGCGTCTAAACGAGCCATGTTTTACGGCAATGCCGTGGCCGGCAACCAATATTGATATGATGGTTGCCGGACGATCGCTGAGCGATCGATTTTCCGCGATGTTGCCCGGACAATTTTGTTGTTGTTTCAGTCACTCTCTATTTTATTGTTGCCGGGTTGTGTATCCTGTTTAGGAGACTGAATTATGCGCCATACAATTGCAGTAATATTGCCATTATTGGCCGAGCAATGGCCCGTTTAGACGTTTTATTATTTGATCTGAGCCACACGAGTTTTTTCTCTCTTTTACGTTTTGCAGTCAATATTTTACTTTTTAATTGAAAGGGATTGCGCGGTCCAGGTCTTTACGTCAATGGTCTATGCACGTCACTAATGTCAGTGACAATGTCAAACAACTAATAATAATTGAAATGTCTTAATAGTGCATTGCACGTGTTTTTATTTTCGTCGAATAAATATGAAATTATTTTTTGAGTCTAATTAACTAAAACAGTAGCAGCTTATCAAGAAAAGCTAAAATGGGAAAAGTTAAGAAAATGAAACCCTCGCAAGTGGGGAAAAACGTTGCCTTAGCTGATCAAATAGAGGCAGTGAACTCTGTGAAGAATAAAAGCAGAAATAAAGAAAGAAATAGGCACGACGATGATGAAGAGGTAATTTTAACATCATAGTTATTTAACACCACATCTTCCTAACAACCTGCGTTCTGGGACGTGTTTGTTTATGTGTACCTAACAAATAACCTCTAACAATCTTAACACCAGGAATAACTAAAACAGTATCTACATGTTCATAAGATTTATGTTGTGTAATTAAAATTAATAATACATTGTTTAAAATTTAATAAGTAGTTCATTCAAGATTAGATCTAAAAGACCTAAACCTTGTATGCAGTAGCAGTTTTAATGGTGAACCATCATTTAAATTGTTTTCTGTTATGACTTTACATTTTATACATTTATTTTTAAATCACTTTTTAGTATTTTCATTGTTAATATTTGCTTTTTCAGTTTGTAAATGCAAATTTATCTAAGAAAATTCTAAAAGCTGCTCGAAGGCAGCAAGCTGAACTAGGTGATGATGGAGAAGATTCTTCACCAGCTAAACATGTAACCCTACCTCTTACAGTTAAAGGTAACAAAGTCTTCTTATTGCACAACTGAATGTACTCATACCATAGTCATTCCCTTGACAATATGAAAGTGGCAGTAGCCTAGTGGTTAAGGCATCGGACTCGCAATTGTTAGGTTGCAGGTTTGAATCCTACCTATTATACTTCTGACGTTTACCCATTCCTAACAAGCTTTGCCAAACTACTTGGCAATATATGATTAGGTATAAATGAGACAAAAGATGTAGTATAGTCTGGTTATAATTATCTAAAGGTGCATCTTATATACTAACGACTTCGTGTTGATAACAGATAGTGGAAACATTTAATAGATACTGAACGTGCGATAAGGAACATAAGATTGTGATGTAGATTGTAGATACAGCACAAAGATATTGTACTGTAACAGTACACCCCCCTTTAAAAAAAAAAAAAAATATGGTAATAGTGTTTACAATATAAATTTGACCTAGACCTTACTAGTTATTTGCTGATGTATATAAATAATAATGCTATTGTACGCGGTGGAATTTGATGACGCCTGTTGTGGTGTGATTTGCTGACGTCTGTAATTTTGACTTAGCTGTTGCACGAGTGTTTATTATTTTTTTCCGTTAAACTCTTCATTCTTCTGTCCAGTGTTTTCATTATGCCGTAAATTAGGATCACGCCGATTGTTAAAATAATCTGTCCCATTGCAACATTTCTTGTCCACCGTAAGTCCTCCTGGATCAGGTTACGGAGTTGGTCCGCTTCGTTTTGATTGAGGCAATTGTCCGTATTGTATGTTATCTGGTCCTTAGAACTTTGATTTCCCATTTTAGATGTCTTGTTGTTACGAGTAGTTGTGAATTAATGGTATATGTTAAGATCTATGTTAATATATATACGAATAGCTTGCTTATATCAGCGATTTTTTTATAGACGTACTACTGGCTTTACTTTACGTCCCGATCGTGTAGTGTACGTGTGTGAATGCCTGTCGCAATCCTTTGAATCTGGCACGTAGTTTGATTCGTCATTGATCATGAAAGCTGGTTTCAATCTATCAATTGATATCACTGTCTCTTTATCCCTAATTCTAATGCAAAATGTTTTATCTGTTTTACTAATTACTGGGTAGGGTCCTTCATACGGCGGTGTCAGGGCTTTCTTAATTCTATCACACCGAACAAATACGTGTGAGCATTCTTTGAGTTCGGGATGCACAAATATAGCTTGATTGTGTTTTTTTCTTTTCGGAATTGATGTCATTTGTGTGATGTCCTTTTGAATTTGTTTTACAAACTCTTCGTACGTTGATAACTGTGCTGCTGATGACTCAAAAAATCCTCCAGGGAGTCGTATTGGCGTTCCATATGTCATCTCTGCTGAACTATAACCTGTGTCTTCTCGCAAGCTACTCCGCAACCCGAGTAAAACTGTTGGAATTTCTTTTAACCAATTTTCGTTGGATTCTCTTGTCATTAACGCCGCCTTTAAAGTTCTATGAAATCTCTCTATCATTCCATTGGATTGTGGATGATAAGGTGTTGTCCTAATTTTATGTATTCCCAAAAATTGTGAGAGTGACTCAAATATTCTTGATTCAAACTGTCGGCCTTGATCCGTAGTAATGCGCAATGGACATCCAAAACGAGTAATCCATCCCTCGAAAAGTGTCTTGGCTACTGTTTCTGCAGTTATATCTTCTACCGGAAATATTTCGGGCCATGACGTACAACGATCTATGATTGTGATTAAATATCTCTTCCCTTGTGAAATCGGAAGTGGTCCGACGATGTCAATATGTAAATGTTCAAAACGTTGCGCTGTCATAAATGTACCAGGAGGTGATATCGTATGTCGTTGTATTTTTGATTTTTGGCAGGCTATACATGATCTACACCAGTTATTGATATCTTTGTTCATATACGGCCATAAATACCTTTGGGTTATCATTTTTCTCGTAGTTCTTTTTCCTGGATGGCTCATACCATGAATGGTATCGAAAATTTGTTTGCGAAAATGCTTTGGTAAGTAGGGGCGGCTTTTTCCAGTAGAGGTGTCGCAGGTGATGTTTATTGTGGAACCCGGAAGCGTAATGTTTTTGAATTTTAATCTTTTATTGTCATGTAATTTACTTAGTTCATTATCTGTTGATTGACATTTTTCCAATTCAGCGTAATCGATAGGTGATGGCACGTATATTTCCTCTATTCGAGATAAGGCATCGGCGGTAATATTGTCACGTCCGCTTATGTGTTGAATGTTGGTACTGTATTGTGAAATGAAATCTAACTGCCGGACCCGTCGCGGTGTATCGTTTGATGATGGTTTTTGGGAGAATGCGTATGTCAAAGGTCGGTGATCCGTAAATATTGTAAATTCTCTTCCCTCGATTAATCTGTGAAAATGTTTGACGGCCATGTATATTCCTAACAGCTCTCTGTCAAACGTAGAATATTTTTGTTGAGTTTCGCTCAATTTTTGTGAAAAAAATCCTAATGGTTCCCAATTGCGTCCGGATTTTTGTTGTAAAACTCCACCAACGCAAGTAGCACTAGCGTCGGTCATGAGCGCTAGTGATGCGTTGCGGGAAGGATGCGCTGTTAACACTGCGTTTTTCATGCTTTCCTTGCATTTTTCGTAAGCTTTGTCTGCTTCCGTTGTCCAAGGAACAGGTGAATTATCGTTCTTTTTTGAACCATGTAGATATTCGTTTAAAATTCTTTGATTTTCCGCTGCGCATGGAATATTACTTCTGTAGAAATTGACCATGCCCAAAAATCTTCTTAATTCTTGAATTGTTTTCGGTTTGGGAAATTCCATGATTGCTTTGTAATTTTCTTCGGTAGGGAGTATTCCTTGGCTCGTTATATGATAACCTAAGAAATCTATTTCCCTTCTGAGAAATTCGCATTTTTCGAGATTAATGGTTATTCCATTCTCGTGTAAACGTTTGAAAACCGTTTCTAAATGCTGATAATGCAAATCTTCGTTGTCCGATGCAATGAGACAGTCGTCTACAAATATAAATACGTAGTTTAAATCTCTAAATAAGGAATCCATGAATCGTTGAAATGTTTGTGCCGCATTGCGTAATCCGAAAGGCATTCTTAAGTACTCAAAAAGTCCAAAAGGTGTGATGATGGCTGTTTTTTCTATATCTTTAACAGGAATACAATGGTATGCTTTACGTATATCTATCTTGCTTAGTATCTTCTTATTTTCTAATATGTATGTAAAGTCAGTTAATCTTGGTAGTGGGTATTTGTCCGGTACTGTCGTGCTATTGAGCATTCGATAGTCTCCGCATGGTCTCCATTCGCCATTTTTCTTTTTTACCATATGTAATGGGCTTGCCCATGGGCTATCTGACGGTCGGCAAATTCCGAGTTCTATCATATTTTGAAATTCCTTTTTGGCTATGTCGTATTTTTCTGGAGGTAATGGTCTTGCCCGAGCTGCGACGGGTGGTCCTGTAGTGATAATGTGATGTTCAATCTTATGTTTGGGCGCATTGCGGAGAGAGGACCCTTTCGTGATGTCTTCGTATTTGTTTAAAAGTTGCGTAATACGTGGATTCGTTCCCACTGCGATATTACGAATTGTTTGTTGTGTCGCTTTTTCCGAAGTTACATGCGTTGTCAGCTCTGTAACTTTGTCGATAAGTTTGCGACCTGCTATGTCGACTAATAGTTTATAGTGCTCTAGAAAATCTGCTCCAATTATTGGTTGTGTAACATCGGCGATTACAAAATTCCATTTATAACATCGTTGTAGTCCTAAATTCAAGGTAAGCGTCTTCTCGCCGTAAGTCCTAATTTTAGTCCCATTTGCAGCGTATAGTGTGTATTGTTCATTTTGTAAAACTGAATGTCTCTGTTGCTTGCTAATGACTGAAATATTTGCGCCCGTGTCAATCAAAAACTTCATACCACTTTTTCGGTCGGTAATGGTGAGGCGATTGGATGGGTGGATTGCACAGAGTTTCGCCGTTGTCTGTGCTCTTATTCGTTTCCCTGGTTCCGTACGTAAGTCATTGGTTTCCAACTGCATGGTTTAATGCAGTTCTTTGCATATTTTCCGAATCTTTCGTGGTAGTAACAAAATCGATTTGCTCCTCTATAGTTTGTTCTCGGCCTCATAATCGGGAATTGTTGACGTTTCTTGAAATGATTGTGCGTGTTGGGTCGATAGCCATATTGACCTTGCTGAATTGCGTCAATATCTATCTGTAATTTGGCTAGCTGGGCTAAAATGCATGCTGTATTGTTGTCGTTTGAAGTGTCGTTGCTAACAGCTGATATTTCGGTTACTTTTGAATTCATTATTATTTTGTCTGCAATTTGGCTCAGTTTGTCAATTTCCATGTCTTCCGTAACTGCTAGAACCGTAGTAACTGATGTTGGTAAAAGCCTGAACCATAGTAGTTTAATTGTTTCGTCACTGATTTTTCCTCTCCCGAGGACTCGCATTTGACGTAATAACTGCGAAGGTTTTTGATCACCGAGTTCTGTCTCTGATATTAATTTTTGAAACTGTCGCTGTTCTGTTTCTTCGTAACAATCAATTAAACGTTCCTTGATGTTTTTGTATTTATCTGTAGTCGGTGGTGAAGTGATTAGGTCACTAACCTGTAGTATTTCTTCCTTGGATAACTTTGCTATTACTGTACAGTATTTGTATTCGTCTCCTTGCTTCTGTGGTGCTAATATGGCTTCTAGTTGCGTGAACCATAATCTTGGTTGGTCTTTCCAAAATTCCGGAATGCGGGATAAAACCGAGGTGCCAGCAGCTACTTCAAGTGTTCCTTGCTGATTTATGTTCGCCTTGCACGGTGATTGTGCCATGTTTCTTGCTGCGTATTCGTTCGTCGGGGTCACCAATTTGCCAAACTACTTGGCAATATATGATTAGGTATAAATGAGACAAAAGATGTAGTATAGTCTGGTTATAATTATCTAAAGGTGCATCTTATATACTAACGACTTCGTGTTGATAACAGATAGTGGAAACATTTAATAGATACTGAACGTGCGATAAGGAACATAAGATTGTGATGTAGATTGTAGATACAGCACAAAGATATTGTACTGTAACTTTGAGCTGAATTTGAATTGACGTGAATTGCTAGTGATGTGGGACCACAATCCCACATTGCTAGTTATCTTTTCTTTAGAAAAAATAAAATTATAAATTTTACAACTGAATTAAATTAAGCCAAATAAACTAATCATAAAATTAATTAAAAAGTAGTTTAAGATAACAACAGTGCAGTTAAATAACTTATAGACATGATAAACTCTATCAATATTAAAATTATTTTAAAACCAACTAAAGAATACCAGGGCCAATACCTGCATTTTATTTTCAGATCTACAGGATGATAGTGATGATAATGGAGCGGGTTCAGATAATGATGACTTGGAGCCAGACACATACTATGATAACGTAGAAATAAATGAAGAAGATGAGGCGGCTCTCAGAATGTTTATGTCAGCAAAACCAGAGAGAACACGAACTCTTGCAGATATTATCAAAGACAAAATCACAGATAAGCATACTGAATTGCAGACACAGTTCTCAGATGTAGGAACATTGAAATTACAGGATATAGATCCTAGGTGAGTGGGTTGGTAGAATATTATAATCAGTAGTGGTTTTACCTTTACTAATTATAATAGAAGCAGTAGATGGATGACAGAGGTAAAACTAACTAGCCCATTTTGATGACGTAGAGTTGGCTTGAGGGTTGGGAAAGCATGTATATGGTATAAGTAAAGTATGATATGTATTAATAAGTTTTAATATTGTAGGATAAAAGCTATGTATGAAGGTGTCAGAGATGTTTTAAAAAAGTACAGATCAGGAAAACTACCTAAAGCGTTCAAAATGGTACCGCATTTACAAAACTGGGAACAGATATTGTATATCACAGAACCTACTACATGGTCTGCAGCTGCCATGTATCAGGTATTGTATAATATATATTCATCATATACTAATTTATTTTTGTTATTTATCTATTTATCAAAATTGGATTGTACCTACAGTTAGTACCTTTAGTTTACACTTAAAATAAAGTTAAAGTGTCTATTTGTAATGTTAAAATAATTATACATATTACTAAATGCATATGAAAGTATATATGGTATTTATAACAAAAACACACCATAATATTTAATTAGGGTTCTGTACCTTAAAAGAAAAAAAAAACAGAACCCTTATTTGATAACTTTGTTGTCTGTCCATCCGTCTGTCTATCAAGACCCTAGGCTGTCTCAAGAAAGCGTGGAGGTATTGAGTTGAAATTGAAACCATTTACTCAGGTCTCCAGTTCCTTGAAGCTGTGAAAATATCAAATTTTTAAGTTAAGGTAAAATAAGATACAACCATTTATGCCGGTTTTTTTTTTCTTACATTTTGACACAATCTCAAGAAATCAAAATTTATAGGATATTTTGCATTGACCTAGAACTATGATTTTTTTTTCTTCAAATATAACTAACAATGTGGAATTGTGGTCCCACATTACTAACAATTCTATTATACCCTCCAGCTAAGCTCAATGGCTCACAATTACGAGACCTATGCCTTAGCTATTAGGCTACCGCCGATTCTCTTATACTACTAGTATAGGGAGAAGTCTGAAAACTATACATTAGTAAATAAAATCTTTAAAAAACTGCTAGACTCTATTTCTGAATTATTTATAAAATATGTACCTACAAATTTGTATGGCGAGTCCGACTGGCACTTCTCCACTTTTATTCTGTCTGTTTGGTCCGGCTAATCTCTGAAACGGCTGGACGGATTTTGATGAGACTTTCACTGTCAGACAGCTGATGATGTAAGGACTAGGAAAGGAGTAACTTAGGCTACTTTTTATCATCACACTAACATTCATAGGGAATGTGCAGCACTGCAACCTCACGCGGGCATAGTCACGGGCTTAGCTAGTGTTCTATATAATTCAAAGGTTTGCTGTGAGAGAATAACTCAATATGAAGTCATATTGAGTTATGCTAGTCTTTGTACATATCCATACTGTATTTCGTAATAAGTATGTTTATTCCTTTCGTGTACATTTCTGAATTTGAATATTTATATTTTCTACAGGCTACTAGAATTTTCGCATCAAACTTAAAAGAAAAGATGGCGCAACGTTTTTACAATTTAGTACTGCTCCCACGTATCAGAGATGATCTTGCTGAATATAAACGTCTAAATTTCCATCTTTACCAAGCATTACGGAAAGCACTCTTTAAGCCAGGAGCTTTTATGAAGGGTATATTGCTGCCATTGTTAGAGGTAATATTTTTATACTATTCCTTGCTGTATTCTCCATTTCTTGCGATCAAAAGTGAACCATTTTCATAGACACTTTGATCCTTTCTTGAAAGAGAGAAAATCCACTCCAATTTCTAAAACTGTGCGTGTAGTTGATGTCTCCAACCCATAAACTACATGCAAAATTTCAGGATATCATATCAATTACTTTTGAGACTTGTTTTTTGTTTTAGTAATGTTTTCTTTTTGTAGTCAGGAGATTGCACTTTACGTGAAGCTATTATAGTTGGTTCTGTACTAGCTCGTAACTCAGTACCTTCACTACATTCAAGTGCAGCAATGTTGAAGATTGCAGAAATGGACTACACTGGACCAAGTTCAATATTTTTAAGAATACTTTTTGACAAAAAGTATGCATTGCCATTTAGAGTTGTGGATTCTGTAGTATTTCACTTTATAAGGTAAAATATAACATGACATCTGATTTCTGTTACTTAAGTGTTACTGAGCTTACAGCTTAAATTAAACTGAATTTTTTTGTATGTTTTAGATTCCAAAGAGATCCTCGCACTTTACCGGTACTATGGCACCAGTCATTGTTGACATTTGTACAACGTTATAAAGCTGACATATCTACAGAACAGAGAGATGCACTTCTGGAACTGCTGAGGAAGCAGTCTCATCCTACAATCACACATGAGGTATTTTTTTTATCTATTACATTAAGAGCCTTTAAAATGGTATAGTTATTAAAATAGTAAAGTTGGATATTAAATAAATTCTCTCTACTTCTCTTACAGATTCGAAGGGAATTGCAGGCTGCTAAATGTAGGGATGCTGAAATCAATGATGCAGTGGCTAGTGCTATGTTGGTTGAATAAGCTATGTATTGTAAATACTAAAGTTTATGTTATTAATAAAATGAAAATATATAAAATCACAATTTTTTATTAATTATATTACAATAACATTAACTTATAGCTATATTTATTGGCCTGTCAACTTGACTTGTTACTAGATGTATGGGTGGCAGAACTGACGATCCACAGTCACATTTTCTGCCTGAAATGTAGTCGAATGATCCAATTCTGTTGTTACATTTTCCACAATGCAGTTTGCCTTTAGTCCATTGTTCCTCTTCAACTTTATCTTTTACCCATGTGGGTGCAAGCTCTTCACTGATGTAAATAAACTTCTTTACGTCAAAACTATCGCATACATTTGGACCACACGTTAACGTACTATTGATGGTACACGAATCTTCAAGTAGTATGTGACGGCACTTGTGGCATTTTATAACTTGTGAGCTCATTTTGTTTGAACTTTTATTTAGTAAGATTTATTTTAGGTTATATTACTAACGTTGAGGTATTCTCATTATATAATCTGAACCAAGAAAGATCAGGATATTCAGTTGTTACGTTATAGAATATAATACAGCATTGAGTTAAAATTTCAAGGTAATTTTTAGTTGTTATTATTTTCGTTTAGTTTAGATTAGTGATGTAAACCGGTTTTCTAAAAACCTTAAAAAAACCGGTTTTTGTAAAAACCGATAATCACCGGTTTTTATTTAGTTAAACCGATTACTTTTAGACTTACTTGTTTTACTAATCGTGTATCCGAACACCACAGTCAAGCCAAGTTTATATATATTGTGTTTGATCGTGGAATCACCGATCAAGGAGGCGTCTAGCAACATCGTTGACAAACATCAAGAGACCTACTCTAATTCAACGAAAAACAAAGTTTCTATAGAATATTCATGGCTATCCTTTTACGAATTTCATTGAAACGAAAATTGTTTGACATATTCTTTCTAATTCTCTACCCTACTCGTCCTATATGCACCGTAGGAAATTTATTTTAATTGAAGCTACTCTGCCTAAAGAAAGCTTATTGCGTAGGAGAAACCGGCGCCTGGACAATTGATTAAATATTGATATAACTTCCTGTTTAGAGTTTGTAGGAAATTACAGACTAGTTGCCGACTTAGAGTTTGTACTGTCACGTCCACATACTTACATCCGTCCGATATTAAGAACTGGTTTTAGGCGCTCGGAAAATATTTTATATGCAAAAGAATTAGTAAGAAAAGAATTATCTCATTTAATAAACTAATCTGTTGATACCAATATTACGGCAACGACTTCAGAACAAGCAGTTCAATTCAAACATCAGTCGAGACGATTACAGAACAGGAAAAACCTGGACTTTTGAACTTTTTGAAGCACAAGAAACCAAGTAAAAATCCAACTGCGTTCGCAGTTAACATACTGCGCATGGATGCATATTTTTGGAGACAGGCCCAGCATGATAAAGCTGAAACTGCAAAAGCAGCTGAAAATGCTAACAATTTTTGGAGCCATAAGAAACATTTAGCGCCATTAAACATTTTAGCTCTCAAATATTTATCAGTACCAGCAACGTCTGTGCTTTCGGAAAGCATGTTTTCCAAATCGGGTTACGCGCTGTCATCCAAAAGAAATAGGTTGCAAGCAGATGCTGTCGATCTCATCTGTTTCCTGTATCAAAATTACGACTTATGCAATTAGTTAATTTAACATTTAAGATATTTTGATTTTAATAAAACTAAAATATATAAAAATAAAAAATGTTTGACTGTCGTGCCGCGGTAAAGCTATTGCATAGCATTTTTATCAACTTAAGCAATTATAATTATTTATTTAATTTTCATTTATGCAGTATTTTTTATCTTTTCATTACGGCGGAGTGGGAGTATTAGGTTTTATTTTCGTTACGGAATTTCTTGATTCAGTCGGCGCGGTCAAAGCCCGCGATAAAAGCTATGCAATAGCTTAATTCATTCGACGTATTGTTCTTTCTTTTAAAAAAGTAAGTAAAAACCTAAAAAAACCGGTTTTTTACTTAAAGTAATCGGTAAAAACCGGTTCTCAAATTTGTAATCGGTTCACATCACTAGTTTAGATCTGTCCTGTCAGTTTTAAGTATGTCACCATGACATTTGTTTGAATGTTGCCAGAATTCTATTCTTTTAAATTAAACTATAGTTTAAATGGGACATGGGTCTTTGGGGCCATTAAGAAATATTCTTCACTTATTACGGAATACCATCGATACTGAATTTATGAATGAAAAAAATATCAATTGGGAAATGTATGACCTAAATAGTTCTATTCCGTAATAATCCAGTCTTATTTTGCGCATACCTGCCTTTCGCTACTGAAGTTTGATAAAAAGAATGTGCTAAAAGTATCAATAATGCAATCGATTCCCTTAACTGCATAATGATGTAATATTACATCTGTTTACTTTTCGTCGAATATATTTTTATCTAGCAACCCTTCCTACTTGCCAAAGTCAAGTTAAGTATTGTCAAAACTCTAATTGACACGTATAAACGCACCTTATCGCCATAGACATTTTTTTTCTTACATGACATTGACGTGAAAAATTTTTGGCGCCAAATTGCAAATCTCGGTTTTCAACACAGTTGCAGTAAATGTTTTTTTTGGCAAACAATCTGAATTATAATAAACAAAAATAGTTTCCGGCATCACGCAGGTATGTAGAAATGGTATTGTATTAGCATTTTGTAAATGGCATTGTAACTTGCTGAAAATAATGATTTTTGTTTATGATGTAGTACTACATCATCATGGAAATTGGCATAAATATTATTAGTATGGAATAAGTATGATTTGTTTTTCCTTATCTTTTTTTCATATGTTTTGTTATAATATACCTGTAATGAATGTATTATGCAAGTTTTATTGTTATTTACGGGTATTTTTTTACTATCTAAAACACGATTTCAATGGTATGAAGCTGTTGCGAAACGTTTCACATATGGTGGTGGTTCTTTTTTCATGCATGTATATTCTTTTAGCACAATGTCACGAAGCCTGGCGAGAGATGATGACATTGAAAGGATGTTGAAGGAGTTGGAAGACGGCAACGTCTCAGAAGATGACCTAGAAGATGACGATGACGATCACGATGAAGAGAATTTTTATGCCAATGCGCAGGAACTCGTACAGGACTTGATCTCAGATGATATGGAAGATTTGTGTGAGGATCCTATTCCATATAACGAAGATGACCCTCCATTAGTTCAAGATGCTGCTCCAGGGCCAAGTTCAGGTGCATGTATCTTCAATAGCTTCGATAAGCGTCAGATTATATGGAAAACTGGTAGCATGACGTTAGATGAGCGCAAAATTGTACATGAGCCCACATCTACACTAGATAATGAAATAGCCAACTTAGATACACCCTACAAATGTTTCATGCACTATTTTACACCTGATTTCCTACTAAAGATAGTAGATGAGTCTAACTTATATTCAGTGCAAGAAAATGTTGCCAATCCCATTACTATCACTGTTGCAGACCTCAAAAAGTATATTGGATGTTTGTTATTCATGTCTGTGCAGCATTTTCCAAGCGTGCGGTCATGCTGGCACGACAAGTTCGGATACCCGCCGATAAAAGCCACGATGTCGATAAACAGATTTGAGGTAATCAGGTCAGTCCTGCATTTTAATAATAATGAGCATCATTTACCGAAGGAACACCCAGATCACGACCGCCTCCATAAGATACGTCCGGTAATAGACCACCTGAACAAGACTTTTTCATCGATACCTGTAGACCAGCGCCTCTCCATAGACGAGCAAATGTGTGCAACAAAAATATCTCACTTCCTCAAACAATACCTTCCCAATAAACCTCACAAGTGGGGTTACAAACTATTTGTATTATGCAGCCTGATGGGTTATGCCTACCGGTTTGAAGTCTACTCTGGACAAAACAATACCAAAGACAAGCCAGCTGACGAACCTGATTTAGGAATCACAAACAATGTGGTCTTGCGTCTGGTCAGAGTAGGAAGCAAAATCACGTCATATATTTTGACAATTTCTACACCTCATTGCCTTTGGCCTACTACTTGTCCAAGCAGGGTATCCACTGTGTCGGCACTGTCCAGCAAAACCGTTTACCTAACTGTCGACTTCCGGATAAAAAGACGCTCATGAAAACTTCCGTCCCCCGAGGAACCTACGAAGAAAAAGTGGCTCATCACGATGGCGTTGACTTCTCTGCAACTGTTTGGAAAGATAATAAGGTAGTTACTTTATTATCTACGTATGTTGGTGCAGAACCTGCAGGTTAAGTGCAAAGGTTCGACAAAAAACTGAAACAGAAAATTGACGTCCCATGCCCTAAAGTGGTACAAGAATATAATATGCACATGGGGGGAGTTGACCTTATGGACAGCTACTTGGGACGGTATCGTATAAGAGTCAAAAGTAAGAAATGGTATATGAGACTATTTTACCATTTGCTAGACCTCGCCGTCATCAACTCGTGGATTCTCTTCAAGAAAAACATGACTGCAAAAGGTACCCCCAAAAAGGAATTGCCAAATCTTGGAGAGTTCCGAAATGAATTGGCAGATGCCCTGTGCAATGTGGGAACAAGCAACGGTAGCAAAAGAGGTCGGCCAAGCAACAGCTGCTTAGAAGAACAAGCTAAGAAACGAAGAGGACCAGCTCATCCGCTTCCTTGTAAGGACGTGCGTTCAGATGGTGTTGCGCACTGGCCCATATTTTCAAAGCGTTTACGCTGTAAACTTCCTCAATGTAAAGGTACAACCCAATGGGCATGCTCAAAATGCAATATCCCTCTATGTTTGAACGGAACTAACAACTGTTTCAGAGATTTTCATACTACTCCTTAGTATAATAATTTAAGACGATTTTGCATGATGATGTAATATTACATCAATAAATTATTATAATTTTTTTTCACAAAAACCTGTAGTTTGATTTTTTTCATTATTTTTCCTTTAATGTACACCTCATTTAGGACCCCTGGGATTTTTCTCGGCCCAAAATAAAAAATCATGCAGCTAAGGGTTAAGGCGCCAGTTGTAGGTGCAATACTGATAACATACAATAACCTCTAGTGAAAAAAGAAACCACTAGGCCAACAGGTCTAGTGGTTACTGACCAGTCGATTTACCACGTCATTTTTACACTATAGACAGGTAAAGAATCATGGCAAGGCAATAACATATTTGTTAAAAAATATTTAGGCCGAAGTTCTGAACAATTTTGTTTTCCGGTTTACCTTTGAATAAAGTCTGGAATCAAAGTTATTCTCGTTTAAAGTTTTGGAAACTAGATCGGAGCTGACACCATATTATAAAGGTACTCTGTAGGCTTCCTAGTCCAAGATTCCTAGACCGTGCCATACCTTTAATTTTTGCTTTCTCTTCCCGCCAATATTACTCGGTAGGGAATAAGGCTTGCACATTTTGTGCATTCGCAAGTTTATATTATTTCAGCTTCGAATTTATATTCTTTCAAGTTTTCTTCTTTGAATCACAAAGTCTCGATGACTGTTCCAAGTTTATTTTCTTTCAAGTTTTCTATTTTGAATCACAAAGTTTCAATGTCAGTTCCAAGTTTATTTTTTTCAAGTTTTCTTCTTTTAAAGGTATTTCAAGACAATATATTTGACATCCTTTCAATAAACTTATATTAAGTTACAAGATACAGTTTGCGTAGCTATTGTTTTAAGTTTCTTAGTTTTCCCCACGAAAATGGCTCTAAGGTCCAAATTCTTCTATTTACGTTAAGCGTCCGTGTTTGGGTCACAGAAACACAGAAACATGTATTTGAAGTGAGAGCAAGAGTGATCCTCGGGTTCCATTTTCTCTTATGAGTTACGGAACCCTAAAAGCAAAAATAAATATCTTTTATTTTAATGTTGATGCCGTCCATTAGTAGTTCTACTGTTCAAATTGGCAACAACTTCAAAACGAATTATATTAATTAAAAATGTTCAATAGGCACAATAAGCAGGTCGCATTAAGATAATCTATCTCTATGGTCGCAATCGAGGTTGTAAAAATGGCGGGAAACTGAACTGCCGTGACATCATTTTCACTCGAGTTTTACAATTTCTTATTCAACATGTGGAAATTCCTCAGAAAAATGTGTATTTCGTGTAAAATCGATAACACCGACTCGTGTAAATTAGGTTTATTGATGATAAGGATAATAGAACTACCTTTAGATAACTTGACACTGAGAGAAATTAGCTGAAAAACGGCTGACTATTAATATGAAGAAATGAAGTACCTACTTAGCTTAGAAGGAATATGTTCAATTCGACGGTATCGGTAAGTAAGTATGTTACGTACATTTTTTACTTAATCCATACCAATATTATAAATGTGAAAGTAACTGTGTCTGATTTAGATGAAATTTGGTAAGGAGATATATATATTTTTATCGCGGTAACCGGCATGCACGCGGGCGGAGCGTAGCTCAGAGACTGTTAGTGCTAGAAGGCTGTAATATTGCATGGATACATAGGTATGACTTATGCCGACAAAATGGAAAAATAAAGTTTAAAAAAAAATGTCTTTCCTCTATATATAAAGTTTTTTTATCACTTACTTCGTCGTGTGGGGTATCATTAGGTAGGTCTTCTAAAAATATTGCCATTTTTCGATTTAGGGATCCGTTTGTGAAATATTAAGCTTTAAAGTGCAAATTTTTGTCAGAGTAAAGAGTAGGTAAAGTCTAACATATTTTGTATGGAGCTTATGTCAAATCTACCTACCTACCTCTAGTAGCCAAATCCATCGATAGATAGATTATTGAAACCGGCCGTAAATGGTTGATGCAAATGTTGTATGATACCTAGTCCGGCCATAAGTTTTGTTGCAGATGAAAATGCATTTTTTTTAAAAAGTAATATTACTATAAAATAAAACTTATACCTATGTACATATTTATTAAAGTCTCTCCAAAAAATAAAAACAATATTCTATTCAAAATGGCCACCTTTGGCTTTTATACAGGCCTTTAATCTGTCTGGCCACGAATCTATGGATTTACGCATTGTTTCCATGGGAAATTTCGCCACTGCTTGCTCCAAAGATTTTTCATGAGACTCAATGTCACCGTGTCGCTTAGAGCAAGCCATGTCCTCTAAAACCATAATTTGTAGTCTAAAGGGTTGAGGTCTGGGCTAGATGAGGGCCAGTCTTATAAAGTCCCAGCTCTTATAAAGTCCGGAACGTGGTTTCAAGCCAGGCTTGGGTAGTTTGTGCCTTGTGATCAGATGCAGAGTCCTACTGGAAACTCCACGGTACATTTTTAAATTGCTGAGAGGTTTCACAACTCCAAGACTGTCTCTTGATACACTTTGGCTGAAGTTTTCACACACTTTTTCACAAAAATGTAGCTTTGGACGCCTCGATAAGTCACGCCCCACCAAACCATCACTGACGCAAGATGATGACCACGCTGTACCTTTCCGACCACTTGAGCAGCTTCTTTAGAACTGTGAGCGTAAACTTTATCATTTTGCTTATTGTAGTGCTCTTCAATCGTGATTTTTTTTTCATCGGTAAAGAGGATATTTCTGTGCCCTTCACCTGCGTATCGCGACAGAAAGCGTTTCGATCAATCCACCGTCTTTAATTGTAAAGATTTATTTAGGGCATGTCCTGTATATCGACGATAAGCACCGAGCTTCAGGTCTTGTTTTATAATACGCGACAGAGTCCTAGCGGGAATCTACATTTCTCGCGATAAGATTTTTGCTTCCTAATGGGATTTCGATGAATTCTGGCTTTAACAGCATTAACAGCCTTTGTAGTTCTAACAGCATGCGGCCGCCCGCCCCGATCTTTTATAGTCTTTGACAGAGGAAGTGTTGTTGTATCTGTTGATAGTACGATATACGAACATACGACTGATATCAAGCTTTTAAAGTGTCTGGAATATGACCGACGGCTCCATACCCACTTTGTGCAAGGCGATCACCGCAATACTATTTTCTTTAACACCCCAATCCATATTAAAAGAAGTGGCAGTAGTCTAATGGCTAAGGCATCGGTCTCGCAATCGTGCGCTCGTAGGTTCGAATCCTACCCATTAAAACTACCGACGTGAACCCGTGAAGTCTTTGAGCTTAGTTGGAGGGGTTAACAAGATTGCTAGTGATGTAGGACCCAATCCCACATTGCTAGTTATCTTTAAAAAAATATATTGTAATATAATTTAATGATAATGATCACGAAAAAATATGTGAAATGGAGCGAAATCGAAAGAACTTTTAAAAATAATAAACGCGTTCCTAATTCATATATAATATATTAATCTTGGGATACCTTGTAACAGTATCATATTATGGCTGGACTAGTTATATAGTGAAATTAAAAGGAAAACTATTACAGCTCAAATGCTTTACAACATAACGAGTAACAGCAGACCAAGTGAGAAGCAACAAAATTTTCGTACAGATTCCATTGAAAAATACTTAGGTATATTATGTTATTAGTAGTATGAAACAAACACGGAAAACCCAATTCTTAAGCCGCATTATTCGAATGGGGGCCTACGGAACCTTGCATTGTGCGTGGCTCGACATGCACTTGCCCAGTTTCTTTTACGTAGTAATAGTTAGTAGGTATTCTTTGACATTTCCCTCCCTACCGTTTTATTATTGCGCGTAGCAAAAACAATCTTGTATTACAGTAATTTAAAAAAAAGTTTTTAATTTAACGTATTGGATTAGTTACAATAAGCTTATTTTATTACATATAATTCTGCTATTATCTTCTACCTTTTTTGTATTCAGTAATGTTAAATTGACAAAGAGCTAAGTACTTTAGCTCATCAGTCTCAATGAAAGAGAGAGACACAGATGTCCCCAAGAACTAAGATTGATTTAACAAATTTCAAATATAACAATAATTAAAAAAAACTACAGAATCTTTTGAAAGAGCTCTCCACTAACTTCTATACAAAGTTTCATGCGTCTGAATCAATTTTCGAAACATTTTTTCTAGTCCGCTGCAGACACCTCTTTCACGGCCTTCTCGAACGCTGCTTTGTCTACTGACGCTTTGTTTCTGGATCGTATTGATAAATCCAGGATTCGTCACCTGTCACAATGTCGTCAACGCGCCGAGTCGAACCTGCTTCAAATTGTTTAATCATATCATGGCACCACTCCACGCACTTCGGTGAAGTTGTGTGGTACCTAGCTCGAAACGTGTGCGAAGGTGCTCGTGTAAAATCTTGTGAACGCTTCTCGAACCAATCTGCAGTGTACACTGAATCTCTTCGTATGTAATTCGCCTGTTTTTTTTATTTTATTTTAACTGCCTGCACACTTTCCTCCGTGACAGCCGTCGTAGGACGACCACTCCTTTGTTCATCCCCCAAAGTAAGGCGACCGCGCTTGAACTCGCTATGCCAACAGTAGAAGGTCCTTCATCCATAAAAGTCATTTGAAGTCGATCAAATGACTCATCAGGTTTTAGGCCACATTTAAAATCGTAGAAAATCATCGCACTAAAATGTTCTCGATGCAGATTCATTTTTAAATGAGACACGGTAATTAGATTTGCCTCTCGAAAAAATCTGGAGGGAAATTCGAAATTCGAAAAATGGTATTTTTACCTTTAAATAACTATTTTTTTCTAAATAATTACAAGTGGCCAGTGCCTCATACATAAAAAAAAATCGCAACTCCTTCTGAGTGGCCTGGTATTTGAGTCCAAGAGTACATAATCTCTTCGATCGAGCGAGTTGAGGTAATAGAGAGTGGGATCGTGTGATACTGCGACAAAATGTGTGACTTCTACCTACCTACCACTACAATAGTTTTCTATGTGTCCAAACACATACGGCCGACAGGTTCCATCGTGCAGATATAGAGATACCTAGGCTCCTATTTAGTACGTTCCAGCCATCTGACATGTCCGACTCACTTGTAAAGAATTGAAGCCCAAGCACTTTAGTAAATACTTTATAGGTACATGAATAGGTTATATCCATTATACAGTTGTTTATAAAAATATCTTAGAATAAGCTATTGATCTTTTTATAGCACGACTGTAGGTATTTCGTGAACGTTCTCATATCCCGATTGTAGTATTGGAGTAAGTAGGCAGGTAGGTACCTAGGTAGGTATATATTTAAACACTTTTACCGGCGGTGCAAATCATTTCACACCGATACCGCCTAAGTATCTCGCGCGAGGAGGCGCTGTGCGAATAATTTCACTCGATGCTCCTTAAGTACTTACCTACCTATTTTTATACACTACTACAGGATAACTTTTAATTCAGTCCAAAAACTTCAAGGTTAACTCACGCAGGTTAACAAGGTAAACAAATCGTATTTTTATATTGCACTATTGGCAACTATTTGCTTGGCTATTACATAATAGTATTGCAATATGTCTGCAATATATAGCCCATGATGCAGACTCCTAATCGGGCTACACAACCCGGCAACAATGACTGACGAAATCACGCATTGTTGCCGCATGGTGGTAAATCCCTAAATGACCCCCCCCCCCCTTGGGTATGCCCATGGGATAGATACCTACAGCAGGATACAAATAAAACAACAAGTCGCATGTGCGTGATATTTTATTCCACTGAACTTATTCCACGAGAATTTTGCGCTGTTCAATGAATGCAAACTTTTGATTAACTATGTGACTAATGTGCTCCGTTTATAATGCTCTAAGTATGTACATGTAAGTATTTAGCATGTACCGTTTACGCATATTATTATAACAATAATGAACAAACGTTCAATAATTTGTATAAAAAGTATACCTAAAGCAAAAATTTGTGGCTTATAAATTAACTGTCATAATATCGTTCCAGTCAGTGCTTAGAATAACGTAGGTATAAATAAAATATTGATCGTTGTAATCTATCCTCACTACAACGAATAAGTAACTGTTATAGGAGAGAAGAGGTTTTGAAAGCAAGCGATGTTAGGCAGGTTATCTATACACTTCGAACAGTGTAAGTATAAAAATTTAATCTAACCGGTCGAGGCAAAATTCTTATTATTTATATCAAACTTAATCGCGAAATAATTAATCTAAAAACGCCTAACAGTTAATTTGATTTTTGGTTTATTCATAATAAATTTAATTAAATTTATCTTTTAATGGCTTTGAATCTTTTAAATCCAGGGGCCTTATTTAATCACGATGACAATTCGAGCGCGTATTGTAAATATTAGGATCACGACACCTTTAAAACGTTATTCTGTTTGTTATAATGTCTGCCTTATTTTTCTATCATAACAATACGTGTTAGTTCCGAGATTTTACCTTGCGAAACGCGCAAACCACACGAATGTGAATTAAACTAGAGTTGATGTAGAGTCAAATCTAATTTAGTTCTGGGGCCCTGTTTTAAGGAGTCATCATCAGATTTTGAAACAATGGTAGTAGGTACGTACCAAGTAGTTTTGCTGCTTAAATATAGGACATGAGCTTAGACCCGTTTTGATTAAATTAATTATGAACAAACCACATAAGTATAGCAATATGATTTATGATAACGTTATAAGCACGTACGGTACCTAGCTAAATTTCAGCATGGATTTACAATGGCATAACAAAGTTATATAAAGTATATATTATTACGTTCATTTCGTATCATAAACCTTGATATAAATAATAAAACTTTGACTTAAAGTAGAGCCGTTACACATTTAAATATATTACAATACGGTAAGCAAACTACTCCTCCAGTTGTCAGGAGTCATTAATACGATCAATAAAAACAATGTCACATTTTTTCACATTCCATTGCATTCAAGAACAGCAGTGGAATGTAAACAAAATAAACAGATTCATAAGTTTACTTTCGTAGTATAATATATTGTATTATCCCAAATACAATATTTATAATATAACGGCAAATTGGGATTAATAGGCTACTTATTAGCTATCATTCATTATTGTTAGACATATCCAACAATTTCACACATTTTTCAACACTGCAAAACAGTTTCAACAAATACATAGGTATACAGCTTAAATAGTTGTCACGATACGGTAAACACGCAACATGCTTTAAAATACATTTTGTAAATAACAGAAGTTTCCATAACAGAACATTACATTTTATATAATTAGTGAGATAATTAGGTAACGATAAGATAATTATCTGAAAATTTAGAAGATATTTTACACGTGTACTTATTATGCATTCATTCATACATTCTGTAACGCTTTTTGAGTAAATGTGGCGTAATTGATGGGGATTATAATTTAAATGGGAGATAAATATATTATGAAGGCAGGGAAGTTTTATTGTCGATGTTTTCGAGTAGATATGTTATCATTTCTACAGCTATACGATGTGCTTTCTGCGTCTTATTTTTAGGCTTCCTATAAGTACCTATAGGTACAAATACATTAGTAATTAAGCATGAAGACTAAGGACACTATGTCTAAATAGATATATACTTTAGAATACGTAATAATTTAGAGTGAAATTAGGTAATAGTCTATAAGTAAGGAAGGACTTTTAAATACGTAGGTTGTAGGTAAGTACCTAATTAAATTTATGGTATTAAACTGGGTGATGATAAAAGCATACAGAATGTATAAAGCAATACGTACAGCATTTAAAATAATTATACGTGCGCTTAATTTTCCAGCTTAACAATATAAAATTTCGATCACAGACATAATTACATAATACAATGCACGCGTTATCTTTGCGCTTATGTTGTTGAAATATAAAATACTTAACTTATTATTACGATATTCTAATATAATTGTGAGATTATTCAAAGCTGAAACAACCAGTTTTCTGTGACTAAAATATTTCAAGGCAACAATTTTTAAATGATTTAAGCGAACATCTCTTCGCAAGGTGGCGACTTAACAAACTACACTTAAAACTAAGTAATTCTGAAGGGCGTTTTCAGCTAAAATCGCGACACCTACATACTATTTTATTATACAATCATTTCATTACGTATAGAACGTACAGAATATGGATCCAAATTGCTTTCCTTTTTTATTACATTACATTTAAAACAAAGTCGACTTGTGACACACGAATGTCCATTTCTGTTGAGTCGCCATAATTATCTTTATTAAGGGCCGAATTAGTAGGAACTATTGTCCTACGTGGTTTAATGTGGTTAGCAGTGGCTTTGAAACGATAGTCGCAAAAGTCAGTCCTGTATATTTATTAATTAAAACTATAAAATTGCGATGAATTAAAAAAACAAGTAGATACCTATTCAGTTGAATAAAGGAGATGGAATATCTATATCCGTTATTTTCAAAGTTCGATTTGTATGATACCCATTGATTTCATGAAACCTTCTGGCATATGCTGCTTTAATTTCATGAATTAACGATTCCATAGATCTGATGTCCAAAGTATGACAAAAGGAATGACCAGAACTACAAATTACTCTAAAAAGGTTACACATGTATCCCATTGTAGATAAAGTAGAGTCGGTGCACATGTGCAGCAAACATACTAAGCATTCAAAGTTCTACGTTTAATCAACATTAATATAGACAGTAGATTGCTACGATTAATTTTATCAATAGTAATTAAGTATTAGTTTAGTATTAGTATCTTATGTTATCGTTATGACTTATGAACAAAATTACACCCTGTGCTTAAGCGCTATTAGTCAAACCACTAACTCAAACTAGCTTCTTTGAAATGTACACTTACGATGGCTATAATTTTCGGGGAATATTCTAAAGATCACATTGCTTCAGCCTAAAATAATAATTGCAGACGCAGGGTCAATCTTTGAGTTAAGTGCTAGATTGTACTGTGTCGAGGAGAAGGTACGTGTAGATACTATTACTTGATCGTGTTTTCAGGACATCGGATTGGGATTGGGAGTGCTTTATATTCGTTGTTTGTATGTGTGTTCAAGTTATTTCGTATTTGTATAGGTATTTTAATATTTATAATTTAATTGGTTGTTTCACATTCACATTTCATAGTAATGGTATTAGAGAGAGCTCAGAATTTGTAAGTGCAGTAGATACTAAAATATCCTCGATCAGACCAACTTTTAATTAATCCTTTATAATATAAAAGGGAATAGTTGTTCAATTCATAAATAAGGTTTCATAATAAGGTTTAGGTGCGTATTACCTAAGTTTATAAAAAATCTTATTCGTTTCTTCCCAGCTTTTTTATAGTAGTATAATACCTAAATAATTTTACCGTAGCTATGTGTATAATGTGGTAATTAAATCGATTTAAATTATATTAATATTAGAAAAATAAATTAACTTGTGTACCTAATGAATGTATTTTGCCTGTATGTTAATTCGTAAATAGTTTTATTTTAGTAAATACTAGCTTTTTAATTACTTTATTATTATTATTATTTTATTAATGTTGTTTAAAAGCGGTTCTGGAATAAACTGAAAACTACCAGGGTGTCATTTTGCATTGTATTAAAGATAGCGATGCGAGTAAGTCTATGTAACTTCTCGTGGTCTGTTTCAGTGATATTGGAAGTAAGCGTGCTACTTGAACATGAATTATGAATTTCAATTCACTAAACACCTAATTTAAATGTTTGTTATAATTCGAATATACCTATGTATATGATTACTATTTCGACATTCCGGCAATTTGAAGTTCTATAACTACGAAAGCAAATAACAATGCTTAAATGTAGATCTAGAATGCTTGGCATATGAGTCATTTAAAGCAAAGCTATTAATTTCGATAAACTAGATAGATTGGAGAATAAGTACATTTGGGAATTGACCAATTTACAAACCTAATTCTACGTCTAAGTATTATATACATTAAGACTACTTCGCGCATAAAAAGAAGAGTGTAACAAAATGTGTTTTTACGTCTAATGGAATGTACAAGATGTAGGTGAGCTCTGCTTTTACAGTAATTTAGGTTGTCTTAAATTTGCTCCAAGAAAATGGTTTTGCGTGAATAGAAACGTATTATTTTTGCAGTTTCAGTTGCATTTTCTTGAAAGATAAACCATTATTAAATTATTTGTAATAGGTACATTCCAAATTTATTGTCCATTGCCTAATGGTGTCGAAATAAATGTGCGTTGCGTTATTTATCAACGATTCTTCATCAAACGTGACACAGTCAAGGTAGGCTGATTTAGTATAATATAATTTTAAGTAAAATTTATTTTGTGATACATTTTAATGGAAATGGAACTTATTGTTTTTCCGACGTTTTATATTGTCATTCTTGTACATTCTACTCGTATGTCGTTTGCCTTTCGACGTTTTAATTTATTTCCAGTTAAATCTTTTATTTATGTACCATTAGTTTTTCAACTTTCGTGTTACCAATTTTCCAAAACGCGCTATACTGTTGTTTTATTATAATTATTATTTTAAATAATACTGAAATATAATAATTGATAACAAAATGTGGTACATACATTAAACAATATTAGTAATACACTTGTTTTAATATCTTGCTTAAATGCTTAATTTGATTGTGGTGCAAAAGATAATAACAATTGCATAATATGTGAAGAAAGTAACTGTTTCTAATAAACTGTCAGATATAAGTTACTGAAACGTGTGGAGTGTTGTAGGGTGAATAACGTCGTTTGAAATGAAGACGTGAACGACGGTGTAATGCTCTGGGTACAAGAAGCACCAAGTAAGCAAGCTTCATACGATGACAGCTCACGATCGGTGCACAAAGCCACTTATGTAATAATCACGATGTGTCCTAAATATATGGTGGGCGTTATTATTGCTTATAATGATATATTGGCGAAATCTCTTACTCCGTAACTAGGATACACATTACAACATAAAGTTAGTATTTGAGCCACAATTATAGTAATTATATAAATTAATGTGAGAAAGTAGACGAATTTAACATTAATTAATGATATCGGATGTGGTGATTCAACATTCATCGACAGATTGTGAATTACCTTCACGTCTGTATACGATTATTCATAAATACTTTAGTAAACGAATACAAGAAATCGAAAATAGTTTAATAAAATATTTATGTAGTTATGCATCATTGAAGACAATGCGGCAAGTGTGTGTATACGTGTGTCGAGTGAGTCTTCATAAACGCACTTCCACAAGGAGTAGTCATTCTCGTTCATAGTAGTGGAACACATTACCTAGCTACTATGTAAAGGCAAGGAGCAAGGACGGGTAGAAAGCGTTTATCGTTTAGGTACTCTCTTCTGGAAATACAGTTCACGGTATTTACGTAGTCTCTCAGTCTTATAAGCCTCATTCTGAAATAGCTGAAGTCTCTAGAATAGAATAATTACGTAGATACATTAGTCAATTTGGAATATTCCTTCGGATTCGTTAAATTAAACACATAACCAGAGGGGTCGACGAAAATGCGGTCAGATAGTGCTATTGTACACATAACCATACGTAATACACAATGTAAAAATTTACTTCTCTTAAAAGCCTGTAAATTACATAAAATTAAAGCACCCAATATATCCACCACTTATTGCATTTCTAACCACTCGTGTAGTCGTACACTACCTTAATAATGTGAAACTGCTTCGTGTCCCTTTGTCTAACTTAACCGAATCCGGCTCGCTGGACAATCTTAAAGTTTTACTAAAGCGATCATTATTGAAAATTTATATTTTTATTACAAATGGACTCGGCACAGGCGGGGTCACCCGCTCGCGAGATCGCGAGGACGTGTTTATATAGGCGTTAACGGAAGTACAAAATTGGTCCATGCGTCGGGTGAGGGCCGCGTCAGAGGAAGCTCCGGGCGTCGTCGTGCCTGATGTGCGCGATGCGCTGGCAGAAATGGAACCGCGCACGTGGCGGGAGCGGGCGCGTGCCGCTGGGCTCTGCCGGCGCCGGCGAGCCCGCGCCGCCCAGCGAGCCGCACGACGCCGACTCGGCGAGCGAGCGCGTCGACGGCCGGGAGCGGGGAGCGCTCGTCTCGCCCGCCTCACACTACCTATAGAACGAGTGCGAGTGTGGGGGCGGCGGCAGCGCCGGCGGCACGGGCGCGTGCGGCTCCGACGCTGAGCGCTGCACACCCGGCGTGCGGTCGCCGCGGTCGCCTCTTCCGTACCGCCCGCCCCGCTCACGCTCGCGCTCACCGTTCCAGTTCCACTCCCACTGATTCATAATAAAACATATATCAACACTGTGTCGGAGGAGTAAATGTTGCCTAAAGTGCAATGTGCTAATAAATAAAAGTTACCTACTAGCTAGACTTTGAGTTCTACTGATATTATCTACGATTCTACTTCTGATAGCTTCTATTGTGTGCTTTACCAAAGTCTATAACTAGTTATATCACATAAATTTATTTATGTTACTACGGCTGTAGCAAGTTGGGTTACGGGGCTACGACGAGGCAAATCGAGATCTGGAAGATTTTCATTGCATCTCACCTCATTCGTCTGAGGCACCGAGAGTGAGGCTTTAGGTAGTACTTGTGAGGGTGTGTGAACAGGCTGCGTGTTATGCTGCGGCGCACCTTCGCGCGCCTGCAGCAGCTGCAAGATGCGTCTCACGTCGGCTGTGAGGCCGGTCTCTAACACCGCCACTCTACGACTTAACTCCTCTAGTCTTGTTAACACAGTCGCTACAGATGCCGCCGTCGCTGCAACCCCTACGTTTTGATACTGTGGTGATATGCTATCCTGTAAAGATAGATACGTTACAAAGTGATTTTTACTTTTATTGTTCGATATTTGGTTACCCCTCTTTCCAATAACCCTTATACTTCGATGTCATTTATAGTATTGACAAATAATAAAAACTATGAGTCGTTGTCATTCTCAACCGTTAGGCTGCGGGATTCTAATTGATCCTGATTCAATAGCTAAATTTATGGAGAAAAAACGTGGCACTCGATGTATGTATAATGAACCTGTGCAGCTGCGGCGCTTTGTGTCTTCTCATGGGAGAATGCGAGGGCAGCGGGGCGGCCGGTCTGATGGAGGTTGACGGCGGAGTGCGGCGCCGAGCGGCACGAGGGGGTGCGCGCAGCGGATGGCGGGGCGGCAGGTGCGAGGATGTCGTCACAGGACACGTGCTGGTGCGCGGGCGCGGCTGGCGGCGACGGCGACGCGTTCGTGTAGTACGAGCTCGGGTTCGTGCTGAGGCTGGACACGGGCAGGGTTGCGCTGTGCGCCGGCGTGCTCACTGCCGGCTCGCCCGCCGCCGCGCAGCCCGTTAGCGGTGACGTGTCGTTCAGCGGACCCACCGACGACTGCCGGCGAACGCCTGCGCGACTTCTGTACGTTTGAGGCGTCGATTGCGCTGAAAATCATTCACGGATTTGATTTATAGTCTAGTTTTTTAAAACCTTAGGCATATGGATGATTTTAATTGTCCGCTTATTAATTCACATTAATTTTTGTTATCATGTGATGTCAGGTTATTAAAGTTATTAGTTGATTTGCTATAAGATATAAAAAAATTACGAAGAGTACCGGTTGATAGGCGCATGACCATTTACAGATGAAAAATTTACATGGGACCGTACAACCAGTATCTTGACTGTCCTAATCTGTTATTTTGAACATTTTTTTGATTCATGCACTAAAAATTAATACATTATGCATACTTACAGTACTTGTTGTGCAGTGGCTGATGTGTTTTATGATGGTAGAGGTCTGGGAAGCTCCGTTTAAGTTGCGCTAGCATGCCTGCACACAAGGGCCGCGCTCAGAGCGGGGCGGGCGGTACCGGGGGTGCGGGGTGTGGTGTCACATGCTAAGTACGAGCCACTAGAGTGCCCACAGGTTGACAATTCACCGGTTATTCATTGTTCGAGAACATCTGCCACACCGCATCCCCTCCCACATCACCAGTAAATAGGAATATAAATAAATAAGGAAACAAGCGAACACATGCGGCCTTAAAATAAAATTTAAATTAGTTTTCGTAATATTTTTGGTTATTTGTATTATTTAATCCAATTAAATTTGACTTTAAATGATTTTCATATATTTACTTAAACTTTGCAAAAAGTTAAAATATAGTCTTATATTCTTTACGCAATACCAACAATGACACGATATTTATCTTGTCATTGTTTTTGCGGTAAACTTTTTGCAAAATACTTAATAAGTGAAATTATTAAAATATCCCAAAACAGAAACTCTCTTACCCGATGTTAAAAGTTGTAACGGATCTTCAGGGTAACATAGTGAAGAAGAGATTTAAATATGGCAAAGGGAAATGCAATCGTTCATTCATTTACTATGTGTAGGTATCATCTACTCTATGAATAGAGAGGAAGGTCTACCACTACATGCCACCCGTGTTCTCAGTGAATTTATCAGAACTCCTTGCACACGGGCGTATGTGGTGTACGTTCATAATATAAAAAAAACAAAGTGAACATTCCAGGGGCATGTTCATGTTGCGTTACCTGTAATGGAATTGAGCGTAGTGGACCGTTGTTTGCTAAAGTTAAAGTTGAGAGGGGTGACGTCCTGTCCCGCTTTGTCTGCAGAGAACTCTAAAATGCCGCGGCTTGCTGGAGACTCGGTGTCATCGTCGCTACATTGAGAGTCCTACGAATAAAGTCAAGTTGTAGTTGAACATAAAGTTGACGTAAAAAAATGTTGAATCAATAAGGTCTTGTAAAAGGTTTTTCAATAACGGCTGGTAGATGTTGAAATGAAATAAAACAAGCTCTGTGTGAGGTATTAACAAAAATATTTTTTTTATTTGAAATGCCTATATGTGCCATTAGGTGTTTAAATGCCCGTTTCTGTGGTTTTTATATGGCACGGCTCCCACTGTTCCAATTTTTAATTACTCTTCTGCATAGATTCGGCTGAATTTGAGCAATAGCCTGTGTGTGTTATGTTGTATGTACATTTCGGGCATTCAGTTGATTGTGGTTTATCATTGGTTTTCCATGAAGAAAAAGTTAAAGTTGAAGAGTCGACTGTAAAATGGGCGCAATGCGCGCAACGTTTTTACTAACGAACACTCCTTTTGATAATAAAGTTGTATCATTTGAACGTGCTGTTCAATCGTGTAACTTGCCATGGCGATTTGGCTTAAGTAACTGAATAACATTATGTACTAGTCTATGCTGAACAATAAACAAAATATTTGACAGATGTCATCAAAACAATATGACCAAAAACCCTTATCGAAATACTGTGATGATCTATAAAAATTATTAATAATCACAAATATGTCATTATTTTATAAAAGATTGTAAATAAAATTGTTGTCCAATTGGTAACAATTGGTAACAAACGTAAAGATATTTGAATTTTTTAAATTTACTTTTACATGTTAAATATAATTTTTATTCACTTAGGATGCAAAATAACACTTGTGATACGTCGTGATCCTACATGTACATGTAATGCCAAGTTCGCAAACAATAGGTAAATCCGGAGAAAAGAACCTGGCAGTAAAAACTTGTAACTAAAATTGCCAACTTGATATGGGGGATTAACAACTATATAAACTTGATATGGGGGTAAGGTGTTGTTACTAGTATACTACTAGTAAACATATCAACAAATCCTGAAGAATACATACCACTTTTTCGGCGAACGTCTCAGTGTGCGGGCGACGTGTAGTGCGGGCGTAGGCCTCGCGTAGCAGTCTTGCGTCGCTTGGGTTTTCGTAGCGCATACGACGCCGAGGCTCTATACCGCAGAGCTCCTCCTAGGCATTAAATATTATTACATTTTATTATAGATTGACAAATACAAAAAATAGTAACATTCATAATGTTACTGATTAAAATATTACAATTAGGACATTTCGTAGCAAATCGTAGCCGCGTAGTAGTCCATGTAGGTCGTAGCAATAACATGACCGTTTTAATAATCACAGTATATAACATTGCGGAGCTTTATTCTGTGCGTTCTCCTTTTTAGGGTTCTGTAGCAAAATGGCAAAAACGGAACCCTTATAGTTTCGTCATGTCCGTATGTCACAGGCATTTTACTCAAAGACTACTTACTCAATGAATATTGATAAAATTTGGTGAAAAGGCGTCTTGTAGTAGCCGCTACTTAGTTTGATAGCTAAATAATAATAATAAATATTTTTAGGGGGGCACTTCATACATGTAACAGAAGTTGTAATTTTATTCAGCAAACATAAACGTGTGGAAAATCATTCGACAGGTCTTTTAAAAACGTTACAAGGTTACTAAAAAAATTTTTTGATTGAGTGAGGTTATTTTTGGAAATAATCGTCCGAAAGTTGCATAAATCGTATCCTCCCCTTAACTTTTGAACCGTGTGACCAAAAAATATAGAATCAATCACAAACATAGCGCTTAATATACTTTAAACTAAAATTATTTCAATTGTCAAGGCAGCGGAACCCTACACTGAGCATGGTCCGACATGCTCTTTCCCGAGTTTTTATTATTATTATCAATAGATAATGTGATGGGCTGTTGTTAAACAGCCTATATTATTCTACTGTTGGATAAAGGCCTACCCTTCCTCTTCCATTGTGCTCGATTCAAGACTCTACGACCCCATTTCTTGGAATTAAAGTGAAAATGCTACTAACGTCTCTCATGTTGTAGGTGATCTCGAGGTTGTTGACGAAGGAAGAACGGAACTCAGGGTAGAAGTCGAGCACGTCGAGCAGATCGTCACGATGGACACGATGCAGGTCACAGTAGGTGAGAGCGCGTACTCGACAGTTGCTGCGGCCCACCGTGGGGTAAATACAAGGGTTCTCTCCAAATATGTCATCTTTACCTGTGTGATAAGCAGTCATAACCTTAGAAGAGTGGCACAAGATTTAGGTAAGGTTTTTAACTATTTTATTTCCTTCTAACTACTTAATTTATCTTTATAGATCAGATAGCGTTGTGTGAGTTGTCCCAAGATAAGATATTATTATGACTAAATCCCTTTGTTTTAATGCCCGACTTTTCACTGGTAAACTCTGGTCCGTAGATTATAAAATTATATAATGTGTACAAAACGCGAAAGTTTACAAACATATCCTTAATTTATCTTCTTAATTGGTGCACGAATGAAATTGATGGCAACGAGAGCCTTATGAATGTACATTATTTCTTATTTATATTTATGTATTCTCAGTCTCGAGTAACTTCGATTATATTAAACGGATTTGGGTTTAATATAGAGAATTTCATATTTTTATACTTTTGAAATTGTGTATTAATAGATTGTAATGCGTTTTGGATGGCAAACAAGTAGGTTATTTAATGCATCTTACCTAAAATAGCCATAACTATGTCGTCCTTTAGAATTTCTATCGAGCCTCTGGAAATGAAGTAGATAGACGTGAGCACATCGCCGCGATGAGCTAGCGTCTCACCGGGAGGCGCATGTGTCGTCTTGAAACGCAGGGATAACGCTCTGGAAACCAAAAAAAATGAATATAAAACTACAACTATATACTATACGGGGTGATTTTTATAAATGGTCAACAACCTGCAACATGCGAGACATTATTCGTTATAGCTACAGGTTCGTACGTACACAGTAGATACGTTTTAATAATCTGAACTGAATTTACAGATTTTTAGAACTAGGTAAACTTAACAAGAAAATTAGAAAAAAAAAATCAAATTGCCTATTTATTAGAGCAAACAAAATCGCTTTATATAAGTCGCAATTTAATTTTCCATATTACTCGTAAGTAGCAAACAATAATGTTACCATACATAGTTACATATAAATTACATTATTATCATTGATGCGAATTTATATTAACACTAATACACTGACTACACACTTTTGGCATCCCTCACTAATCAAGCTTAAGGTTTGGTAGAAATAATTAAAACCCTGGAGTAATATAGTAGTGTAGTAGTTCAGAAATAAATTAGTGTTAGTTGGATTACCTTAAACATCCTGGACTAGCACCATCAAAAGCTGAGCAGTTTGTAAGTAAGTTGCGGTTAAGATGTAGACAGATATCTGCTTGTAGACATTCTGGGAAACCTTTTAGCAAGCTGGACGTGTCGATACCGTTCGTGTAGCTCCATGCATGTTGGAAGTATTCCTCTAATCTTTGACGTAAGGGATTTGCGATCTGTAAAGAACAATGTTTAGTGTGTAGTTGGTTTATTCGTCGTGTCGGTGTCTGGTGCTACGTCGCGGTATATAATATATAAAATAGTTCTTAATTCTAGGATTTATCAGTGTATATACTTCTACATAAGCAAAAAGCTATTCACTCGATACGAAATCTCGAGAACTACTTGATCAGGAAAGGTGAAATTTCAAAAGGTAGGTAAGTAAAAACAACAAAATAGATAAAAGTATGGTCAAGGTTTATATAGTAAATCATGTGTTTATTATATAAGGTGGAATCGCGGGAAACAGGTTTGAGACACACAGAGATTAAATTCCTAGTAATTCGAGTATCATAAGTTTAGCCTATTTGGGTGTGATTTTATTGAGTTAAAAAGCTAGTTTAATCGAGATGTCGTTTGATGAAATCCGTTCAGCCTCAGATCTTACCTGTCGGGTATATTTATTTATTAATCGGTTATAATGACTTCAAACTGAACATAGATAATTAAACACAATCATTACGCAAGAGGTTCGATTCCCACACGGGATACCACTTTGTGGAATTCACAAGTTGTTGTTCCGAGTCTGGATGTACTTTGAGTACGTGACTTGTATGTTTGTAAAGTCCCCCGCGACACAAGTCTTGTACAAAAAAAAACAAAATCCTTACCTGGTGAAACCTAATAAATTCTCGCACTCTCAGTATCTGGGTATGGTAACGCGCGGTCCCCGAGTATAATCTTTGTATAATAGCCGATACGTTACCAAATATACTCGCGTACATTAGAGCTGAAAGGAAAAACTTTTTTTAATAGTGTCACTTAAAGAGTGTTGCAAATATGTGTCGGATTACTTACAGCCGACAAGCATAACAAATATTGTGAACCCTTTCTCCATATCAGTGTTGGGCGCAACGTTACCAAAGCCGACGCTCGTGAGTGAGGTACAGGTGAAGTATAATGCAGTTATATATCTAGACCTGAAAACCAATGATATTGTTGTTAATTATACCTAGTGTATAATTCTATTAACAAATTAAGTATTTGAAGTTTCAGTTACCTCATGGATGGACCAGTGGAATTATCATAAGTGGCTCGGACATCATTAGCGAGTGCATCTAGCCATCCTATAGGAGCCTGAAGCTGTGGTCGTTCCCAGCTGCCTATAGCGTACCTGTTTAAATCACAAATGATTTATGGAAAAACAGTTTTCCAACAAAAGCATAAGATCTATGACAAAATATAACGAGCGTTCATTCCTTATTGGTAACAAAAAATCTAAATAAAACACAACTCACCATAAGCAAGCCAACCAATGAGCAATAAGGACAAAAGTGGCCATAAGTAGGAGCAGAACGGCGGTGCCATATTCCGAGTATCGGTCAATTTTGCGAGCGACGCGCACGAGCCGGAGTAGCCGCGCCGTCTTCAGCAATCCGATGAGAGTCGTTGTCTGCAACCAGCACAACGACACCTCAGAACGTTCCGTCAGCTGCTAGTGCAATGCAACTTAGCCGCAAACCCAACTCAAGCGTTATATGAAACGTTTGCTTAAAACTAAATAGCATCAACGAGGCCTCGCAGCGAAAATCACGCTAACTAAGCAAAACTTGCCTATGAATGCTGTTGAGCTCAAACTTAGATATAGTTTGCAGAATTAAAAGCGATTATTTTAAAACTATAAAATTAGCTGGCTTCGTACATAATGCGGTGCATATAATACTGTTTGATTACTGTTATCATTTCTTTGATAGATTCTAGTCCCTCTACAGTATACTGAGGCCGGCGCGTACCGCCACAGCGTTGGGTCGTGAATGTTTTTATGTGAGTTGAAGTTTTAAGCGGAATAGTTACAAATACAAGTATTTACAATTTTGAAATAATTTTAGTAAATTTGGAGAATATTAGAAAAGATTTAGTCAAATTTATCTCGTTTCTAACATTATTGAGGACTTACCTAAAGTATTATTTAATTACCTCGGTGGCACTATGTACATACAAATTTATAAGTATTATGTTTTTTTGTAAACTGTAACTTTCTGTACCACTTTAAAATTTTATATAAGCTATTTCTAAATTACTTAAAAAATACATTTTCATACCACGATTAAGTTCAGTTTTTATAAACTGAATATGATTAGATTATTTATTGCTACAATATTTTACCTTATGTCTACTACAGTATACTCGCTATTTTTAAATTAATATGCTACATAAATTAGTAATTATAATTCTTAAATTTTTACTAATGAATGGCTTTGCTTTTAAAAGTTTATTAATAATTTACAAAAGTAATGAGGCAAGACAATAAATGAAACGTTATGTTATTATATAAGTACATAGATAGGATATTCACACGTGTATCTTTTGTGCTGTAACGTTATGGGAAGCATTGCTTGTGAATATGTTGCTTTGGCTGTTTGTCGATGCATTCGTTTTGATGAGTGAGTAAAAATATATAGGTTTTGAACGTACCGCCCTTTTATTCATTGACACATGTCAAGGACTGTGCACTTCACATTGTTTTATATTTGATTTTGTTTTTGCAGGTTTGGATTTTGGAAAAAGGAAAAACAAAAAAAAAAACTTTTCAAATCAATTTATTATAATTTTAAAAATAAAATAGGTCATCCTTATATATGTACGAAAATAAATAACAATGTATGTTGATGTCAAATAGAAACCAATTGATAAATATTGACAAACACAAATGACGATGAGTAAATAAATCGAAGTGGGTAGTACATATTCAGTGGCGGATACAGTATCGAACATCAATACATTATATATTGCTTGATGTAAGGTGGGTGCTTCAGTTGTTATGTTAGTTCGGGACTGAGATATAACTTGGTGCTTCTTAACGTCGTGAATAATGCGATTTATTGATCGGTACAAAAAGGTACGTCTGGGAAGTGTGAGCGTAATTGCTACCAAGCTCTGTGCATTTCGTGACTTTTGTACTTTTACTAAGAAAAGCCAATGAAAATGTTCCGCCATCGTTCTTGTTATGAAATCATTTTCGTATAATATTTATGTATTATACCTACTTCAACTTCTACCTAAAGCACTTACTCGATGCCTTCTAAAACATACTTTGGTTTTTCTAGTTTAGTGAATCTAATTCGTACTAAAAGGTACGTATTAATGAGATTCTCAACTATAAATAATTATTTATGCAAGTATATTCATAAAAAAACTATATTTTCTTGCTTGTATGTGCTAAAAAAGCTAAAATATATTATGCTCAAATTTAAATAAAGGATGAAAGCCCTTCAAGGTTTTGTAAAGAACGTGGTAAGTACTCGTAGTGCTACATTAACTTAATCCTTCAACAGTTTGCATTCCAGGAGAGACTTAATTTCAGTTTTGATTAGATGTAAGTAGGCAACAAAGTGCTAGGCAGAACCAAGTTCCGCTTTGATCTAGCCGTATGAGTAAGAAAACGCTATCCTGCCGGCGGCGGCGGCGGGCTGCGACCAAGCTCGTGATACAGCTGCTAGTGAGCTTCATAAGATGTCGGGCACGGTGTTCAACTGGTAAATGATTGACATTTTGCTCATGGGAAGCGTCCATATCTTCCATTAACGCATTCACTTAGTGGATTCAAAATGGCTAGTGGAAATTAATGAATAAAATATGTCAACTAAAAATATAATAAAATTGAGTGGCAGCAACATAAAAATAGTTCACAAAGATGGTATACCTCATCACTTTCCAGCCCCTGCTGTAACAAGAAATGGTATTACAAATTCAATACGCACCCACCTTCGGGTTTTCCACAACGTGACTATTTGACAAAATGAAAAAATAAACGACTGATTACTAATCGTCAACAAAATGAATGGGTAATAATTAGTAGTCTTAAATTAAAATAAAATCACAAATTAACTTTGCTTACGAACAAAACATACTGAATGATATGATTTTTGACGGGTTTACAAATTTTGATCGTTTTAAAATAATTTACAAAATAGCTAATTGATTCGATAGTAAAGTGGGATCTTTAAGTGATCGGCTGTGGTAACCTAATCGATAGTGACAGTTGCATTGACTGCATTCCACATCTACGTGACTCGCTAGATAATAACCAGAACTTCATTTGTCCGAAATAACATTCATCCCGAACGATACAATGTTCAAGTTTATTTAAACAAAATAATGACTAAATAAGCACATGTTGTTTCGTCTTGATATACTTATCGCAACCCTAACATGACCTAGTTCGCTTTCATATTCTTATGACCTATTTTACCCTTCACTTTGCGGAATGTATCGTGCTTCACCACCCTAATCTTGTTGTACTGTATGGCCTCCACTTGTGACCACTGTGTTATTTTTATATATTTTTAACGGCATTAATATTTTGTGAACCCTTAATCTACTAAGTTCGGGATTCCGAGAGTTGACACCGTTTCGGACAACTGATCGTCTGGATATCCACCGTGAAAAGCAAACTTAGGTACTCAGTTCACGCTCCAAAAACGATTTGAATCGATTTTCGCAGTGTTGCGAGTGAGCCGGTCGGTCGTGCTACAATCGATACGAGTTTGCGAATCACGGTAAGCCCGCTGGTGTTTTGTCTTCTATTCAGCCATTCCTTTTGTTATCTAATTCTAATTAAGGTTTGTGTACGTTTCGTATGTGAGATGAAACCAAATGTGGTGTATGTAGGTGGGAGGGAATGTCAGCTCACTTCGTCGGTGTCGGTGCCGAAGAGAAGAAGGTCGAATGGGATGGCAGCGACGAGATCGATAAGGAACCAGCCACGTAAGTAGTGGAGGGCGATTTTTGCGGGATCCGACTCCACTTCATCCGCCACATTCACATACGTGGTTCGGAAGTTTATCAGGATATCTACTATGAAAGTCACGTCCACTGAAAATAAAACACTCTGTTATATTCAACTGCTCAAGGTTGGTGAACAAAGTACATGCAGACAAAGGACATACGATGCGCCAATGTCATTGCCCGGATAAACATATAGCAGCTATATTATGTATATTATGGTATATAAATGGAAAACACTAAATTTTAGTTTTTGGCGTTAGGGATTGAAGAAGAGCTCAAGGCTTTTTGTATTATTTGGCTGCAGTCCATACACACTACGAATTGTAGCCAAAAACCTATTGCGTTAACTCCATAGAATTTATTACTTTAAGCTATAACTAAAATGAATAGAGTCTAGTTGCCAGAAGTCGGAGTAGAATCTATTCTATATTGAAAATGGGAGATTATGTCACGACTTCTGTCTTTTCTTTTAGTATATTTTATTCAAAATTAGGCTAGACAAAGAATGTGTAAAATCTCTACAATTGATGACATCTGTAGACTGGCAACCATAGTCGGGTCACAACTGCCCGCATTAGCGCTCCAGGCCTGTGTTGTGTGGACTTCACAGGCATATAATAAACGGACATGAAATACACATTGATGCGGAACCAACATTATGGATCTCATAAGTTCTGTCTTGTGTGAGAATTGACCTCACAACCGCACATAAAATCTCATAAGCAACGGCGGCGGTGCACAGTTATATGTACTCTCACCATGCCAATTGTCATCGAAGCAGTTATTGTATAAAAAAAAACGAATGATTAATTACCTATCATGTCGATGACTACTATAGGGTCTTCGCCGAAACTGCGGGAACGTTTATCGAAGTCGGGCTCATTCAGTTGGAAGGCGGCCACGTATGGTGTAAATATCGCCGTGTAGATCACAAGTATCAGGATCAACCAATCCCAAGCGGCCTGCAATAACAAGGTTTATAATTTTAATCGATTTCAACAGCGATTTAAATATTCAAGCAAATACATATGAAACTGGGCGAGTTGCGTGCCGCTTTGTAGCGAGGTCATTGCGACGAACGTAAATTATATTATATTTCTTTTTCAGAGTACTAAATTGTAACACTTCAAATGGTGTATAAAGTTATTATTAAGTCAACATATTAAATCCCCAACAAAAAGTGATTTTCTACAGTCCTTGTTCTTTTAAAACTTTGTCAGTTAATTTGTAAAATAATATTGGGAGTGTATTATTAGGTACAGGGTATGTTAAATCAGCATACGGTCTGTTTATGCACAATTCCAATTCCGTTCAGGGTAAACCCCTGAACGAAATTGGAATAGTGCATAAACAGACACGATTGAATAATGAACGTCCAAATGTATAATCTTTTTTCGTTTTAATATATATAATCAACATAGAAATAAAGTGACAATAAAATTAAAAGATGAAATCTCTCTAAAGTTTCTGAGTGTTCTGTACAGAAGGTGTTTTTACATGTCTTTAATTTAAAGATATGTGTATTAACACGCCACATGCCTTTATATAATAACATAAAGACTTGTGTATAAACACTTTGGAATTATATAGTGAGAAGAATACAACATCATACCTTATAAGGAGAATGGTGGAGGATAGTGCAGGGATGAGAAGGCTGCGTGGTTCCCTTGTGGCCGCCCGTCGCGCCCAGTGACAGTACCTGCGAACAATGACGTCATGAGTCTTTACATGCGCTACACAAAGCGACAGCCTGCTAGTGTGTGCTCACTTCTTCACTCTTTGTAGTTTGGCTCAAATCTTTGTATGTTTATGTTTAACGTGCATGTGTTCAAAATTGTCTCTATTTTAATAGTTTTTTTTTGTGATTTGTTATGTTTTATAATCAAAATAGTTTAAAATCTGTAAGTTAAACTACTAGATATCTACTTAATACTACTTTTAACAAATGTGTTTGTAACATATTTGAGTTAGTAAAATGCGAACGTGCTGAGTAATTATATTATGTTTTTAAAATAAGTAGGATGCAATTTACCATTAACATTCATTCACGATGATAGTTAAAACATAATGTACAATTTTCAAAGAAAATTCATTCTCAAAGCTAAGATTTAAAACTATAAAATTGATGGATGAAAGATTTGCGTGTATGCAAACTAGATGAAAGTATATGTTATAGAGTTTTTTTTTACCGACAAAAATATGTTGAATATTCTATCAACGAAATAGCGTTTGTTAAGTACGTTTGTCAGATAGTAGAATGTATTTTTGGTTTCGATTATATTTGCTTTTATCATTCATGATAAAAATACTAATGGATGATTTCTGAATCGCATGTATACCATACAATTCCACCATTAACTTTACCTATTCGGAAGCATATTGGGATTGGCTCGGTTTTCAGCACGGGCTGTGAAGGTCGCAGAGGTGTGAAATCAGTTAATAATTCATTCGTTGGTTTAGTCTGCGTATGCTTTTAGTATTTATTATTTAATAGCCTTCCACTGTAGCGACTGTCTGGCTTTAGTGAACCGTCTAATCGTACCACAGATTTAAAAGGTAGCTTTAGTGAGAATTAAAAAATATATATATAATACCTGCAATGTTTAAAATCACGATAACGATTAGTATATAGAAAGCTAGTTCAATTTTAGAAATTCCTGGTACCTGTGTTGGTACAAATTAAACGAAATAACTCTTCCTCTCAACAATTATCTGGCAAAGAGATAAGTGAATTACCTCCTTGCCGATGGCAGGCAACCCGTTGAGGCCATTACAGGGTGGTTCGAGGCGTACGACGCTCTTGCGAGAGCCGCGGAAACCGGTGTCACGTACACGCACTGAGGAGCGCCAAGTAGAGAGCGGCGGGTCATCGCGCGAGCCGCGCGCGGAGGCGGCGCGCCTCGAGGTGGTAAGCGCGGCACCGCCGCCGGCGCACGGCGGGGTCACGATCAACGGCACGTCAGGGGGCCCACGGTCTTCCATGCCGCTGCCGCGCCAACGTTCTCACCGGAACCCACCGTGCTCCGATGCCTCTAGGTGCTCACATTCCAGCACGGCTCGCTCGAACGCCGACGCCGACTCGAGTAGTGCAATTGCCGTGTTTTGCATAGATGATCGATTTATTCCCACGTACACTTGAGACTCTTCCTTCTCTTCTAGTTTAGTAATCGTATGTATATATTAGTTTGGTATTTCAGTAGATTCTGTATGGTAGAAATTACGAATGTTTACGATGCATGGTATGGCTTTGAATAAATACTTAATTGAAATAGCAATATGGTATAAATATTGGTGAAAAGAAACGCATCTCTAACGTATAGATAAGTAATTCGTAAGCGCCAGTTTAAGTTTTTGCACATGTCGCTTAAGACAGTAGTTGAAGTGTATAGAGTATGTCTAATAGGCATACAACTATGAGCGCCTGAAAGCGCAGAACGAGGCCGGGCCTTATTCAAGGCACTATGTCAATGGGAAGTTGGCTCTTTTCATCTTTTTATGTACATGTTCAATGTGCGCAAAACGTTTCTCTTCGTCGCTGCACAAGAATAATAATAGCGAAGACAGGGAAACTGGCATTGAATGGATCATAATAGGAAAGTCGGATGAACGTTTACATGATGGGTTGGTGTTTCTTTTATCATAATCACGATAAAATTAATGCACACAACACTCAAGTATGATTGTCATCCTTATTGTATTTTCATTCAATTCATAAACCTATTCAATGTATAATGTTTTGCCTTATCATATTACATTTAATTTCGATAAATGCAAATAATCAGCGTAGTTTGATTCAACTCTGCAGCTGGCATAGAAGCAATGATTTCAACATTTAAAATAAATATATACATAATATACCTATATAGAGAACAAGGGGAGCTTTATTATTGTAGCTTCAAATACATCTGCAAATATTACTTGACGGAATTCAATCTTTAGGTATATTTGTTTATTTTGGTCGCGTATTTATAATACTGTGGTTTAGATTGCTGATAAAGTTTTCATAGAACGACGACGGCTCACATTCGGTGAAGCCTAGCAATTGCATGTTTCACGGTAGGAAGTATGTACCTACTTATATGTTAATGTTATTGCATACATGTTTAGTGTTGAGTGCTATATTACGTAAGCCATTTTACGAGGCTCAAAAGATGCGCTCAAAACTTGAAACTTACATCTGAAATATGTATAATATGTTCACAGAAAACGCGATATTAGATACTTAATAAAACATATAGGTACTTGCTTTGTTCAAAGTGAAATCTACATCTATAATCCTACTTAGCTTACGGAGAGATGGGGTGTTCTGTATTATTATTTATTCATTTTAAAGTTCATTTTTGATCTTTGTAAATCTGTAACTCTTTACGTCAAGACATAACTTTTATTTTAAGTTATTCTTGCAATTCCAAAAGCCTCTATGGTATATTATGGTAACTAATGATTAAAAGGACAAAGAGAATGTGGGTGGGCTTTGTAGTTAGGTTATACAAACTAAGTGGTAACACAGTGTCAAATTGATTAAATTAGACATTCAAATAATGTTGTAATTGTTATTTAATAGCCATTATGAGTATATGGTGAATATTTTACTACGAAATACATACGTCATATAATTATAAATACAAAAACCATCGAGAGTAAATATTGTTTTGTTATTAATCATCAAGTCCTTAATGATCGTTGAGAAATATAAGACTGTATATAAATGTATGTCGTTATGTAATAGGTAGGTAAATATTTAACAGTATTGTATCAGATGTAGCTACAGATGAAGAAGCTGTGCATTACGTCAACAATGCAAGTTTTGATGTATCTTGTACGTAGCGCAACTGAAGCCCCGAGGAAATCCATTCAGAATATGAAGAGTAGTGGGAGGGGCTGCATGCTCTGCATAGTTTTTTACAATAGACGTCATCATAGTATGAATATATAGATAGATAGATACAATACAGCGTCTGTAACTTACGATACAATAAAGCCTCCAAGCGAGAAGCGCGTTTTTATAGAAATACGATGTAAACGACTAAATAAAATACGAAAAGTTCTATGGAATGGCTATATCAACTACTCAATCAGAACCAACAAACCCTACAAGATATTATGAAAGACGAATGTATCGATGATCTTTCATAAAATTTTGTAACATTCGTTCAGTCTAAAAGCATCGATTCAAATTATGATAATGTATGTGAGCTACCTTCTTTTACTAAGAAGAGAAAAATAGATAAATAACGTAGACAAAGGAAACCATACCATGGTAGTCATAACTCCAAGCATGGATCGCGTTTTTTCCCACGAGAATATCAAAACAAAGCAAAAACCAATTCAAAGAATATATATAACGCTAAGCTCGCAACCAAACGATGGAACAATAACACCTCAACAACTGACGCACTGACACTGAGCGAACTAAGCACAGGACGGCACAACACTCAATATTATTGACTAGTCATAAGCCTAAGCGATCTTTCACCACTTTTAGGTATATATTATATATGTACAAATAAAATTATTAAAACACCTATCGCATCGCAACAAAATCCGCAAAAGGTCGACTGCGAAACGATAATAACAATTTTTTACTTTTTAATGCAGTCGATCGATTAAGTGCTCGACTCGTTTATTTTATGACGGCCCGTTTTATCGGATATGCGTTTGTTAAGTGTGTCGTGTAGCGGATATACGATTTAGCTATGAATCGCGGCGTCGTCCTCTAAAGGCGAGTCGCCTAGGAACGATATTAAGATAACAATTCGATGGCAGTGTGAGAAGCGGCAGAGTCCGCAGCGTGGTCGCTGGACGTAAACTCGATGGGGCACTGTAGCGGCGCACGCAAGAGGTCGCTGTGCGCGCGTCGAGGCAGCGAGCGCCGATGAGCGGCGGCCGGCGGCGGAGACGCCCGAGCTCAGGCGTGACCTCGCACAACCTCCCCTTCTACCCATCGAATATTTCAGTAGCTCTACCATGAATTTTACTATATTTTCGTGTAGTTAACGCAATAAAGCGTAAACTAGCGCTTCGTGTACGTATTTTGAATTAAAATATGAGAGCTAACGTCTTTATTTTACACAAGTTCTGAGTTGTATTCTCGTATTGTGCAAACTTTTTTTAATCAATAGTAATTAGCTATAGTTGGGAATAGATTAAGAGACGAATAGAATAGTGTCATAAAATACTTTGCTCTCCGATTTTAATTCAAAATACTCACGAATCACTTGTTTCTATATCAACTCTTAGGCGCACAAACGCGGGTGAGCAAGAGGCGCCCGTGTTTAGTTATGATGTATAATAACAATTTTGTTAATATACATATATTTGCTTCAAGCCACCACTCATTTAAAAATACTGTTATTCACAGCTTTAAATTAACGTAAGAAGTGTTAAACAAGTAAAAAATTTAACTATGACCTAACCTGACTGTACCTATTAACTAACATAGTAATACTTAAGTGAAAACGTAGTGGATTGTACTTTAATCTGTCTTTTAATGTAACATAACTCCTGCAATATCTTATTGTACAATGGTTTGTTTTCCAATAAAGTAAAAAAAAAAAAATATTGCGTTAACTATACGTAAGCATAGCATGATTTGGGCTACACCTTCAGCTGAATCGCACGGTGTCGCTATGGCGCGTGCCGTGAGCCACCTCGCTGAATGTAATGCCGCTGTTGCCATCACGTGACACATCGATATTAAGCCCCCAGGCCTCAGAGCCACCATACTACCAACAAATAATTTCATTTATTTTTATGGTATTATAGGCGTACGTTTTGTTATTTTGTTTATTGATTATGCTCGACGTTTTATTATTATAATGCGTCTAAATAATGACATCGTTATATTACACGCGATATACGTGTCGTATTACATCTTTCGCATCTGTCATTGTAATATTTTATCGGCATTAGATGTCAGGTGTTGCTGCTATATACTTTTAAGAACGAAAGATGCGTTTTTTCTTTTATTTTAACAATAAATAGGTACCTATTTAATGATAGTTAAATATAACTATCATTAAATAGGTACCTATTTATTGTAGTAATAACTGGAGACATTATGATTTAAAGTGAAAAATACCGACTTAAATGTTACTAAAATTATTAGCGTCTTTATTTTTTACTTTTTGAAGACTGAATCATTGAAAATCTGTGTATGAAATTCAAGACAACTTAAATTCTAGCGAAAGACATAGAATGGTTTTATATTAGGTACCAAGCAAAAAACCGCAGCATTAGCTAAATAAAACGAAACACAAAGAATTTATATTCATTGGTATAATGCCAGACGACAAAATAGTTTGTGAAGAACTTTGTTTTTTGCTTCGTGCTGGGTATGCAAAGCACTAATGAAACTAAGCAGCCAAAAGTCCTTAATGTCATTGTTATTTTTCATTACTTTTTGTAGATTCATAGACATTTTTATTTAGATAACTCTAGTGGTGTATAAATAACTCATTTCACAACATTTTGATAAAATAAGTTCACATTATCTCGATGAGAAAACATGAATCCAGTGATATTAGTTCAGACCTGTTCAATCAGTCTTTAAGCAGCACTTCACTTTCTTAATATTATAAATTATATTTATCGTAAATGTTGATAAACTTTCTCGATTTGTACACATTATTAATATATATATATATATATTACGGGTCTTAATCGCGTGAATAATTTAAGGTAAAATACCTTTTTTATTGCCCGACGTTTCGACCGTATTGCAACGGCCGTCTTCCCGTGACCACGGCCGTTGCAATACGGTCAAAACGTCGGGTAATATATTTATCGTACTATACAAAACGACCATTTTACCTTGACTATTTATCCGATTCACGGAGAAATGAGACTTTTTATACAAAATGGCTACCCATCTATGAACCTGACTGTGGTACCGTTACTGAACCTCGTTGATTTCTTCACGTGATTGGTCGTAGCATGGGTTATGAAGTAATGTATATATAGATAAATTAAAATGGTGGATTTCGACTTAAGAGGGCCTCTCTTAGGTCGAAATCCACCATTTTAATTTAACAAGATATCAATGTAGTGGTACAAAAGCGTAGACGGTCTACGTGTTCGTAGCACAATTAAAAAGTCTTCAAGTTTGCAGTGAAAGTGTTACGATAACCTCTACATATATAAGTGTATACATGTCGATGTGCTACGTCACGTTGAAGATGGGCGTTAGATTGGCGCGGGCTGGTGAACCTCGCGAGGCGATTAGCACGCGATAGTTCAAGGACTCGCGATAGTTATAGAAAGGCACACATAGATAAACTCCTTCACACTATTACGCAACTAACCTTTCAGATTTACTTATTAGTATGGGGCAAGCAACCTTCTGTAGGTGAAATATATAATAATGTTAAGGAGACGGTAATTGTTAATGTTATCAAGATTTGTGGTAAATTTACTTTTAACATATACACTATTGAGTTTACCGGCTTTATGTGGTGTTTTTATCATATAAACAACACAATGCAGCTGGTAAGATTTACAAGATGGCGTTGTTGACTGCTAAGACCATTGACTTAGGATATTCTACGTTGGTATATCCTAAGTTTATGACTAAGACTGTGTGATCCACAAATTGTTGTTCTAAGTCTGGATGTACTTTATGTCCGTGATTTGTATGTGTGTAAAGCCCCCAGAGATACAGGGCTTGAAAATAAATCATTTTGTTGAATTAAAGAATACATGTTATGGTCAGAATTAGATATTATAATCAATACTACCTACGACAAACTTTCCCGAGATAACAATATACGTATGTCACTAGATCGTAAATCAAAATAAATAGCCACAATATATTGATATTAAAGTCACCTATCCATAACAGTAATTAATACAAATGTCACGTAAAATAATATTACTTTATTTCGTTCAATCCAATTAATAAATACATTATTTATTTAGGTTATGAATTGAAAAGTTATTATTAATTTGTTAATTTATCAGCTTTGTTGTAAGGTGATAGACAGATTGATAAAGCATTTATACAAATATTTCATTAGTAACCAGATGCAACGATTATACATAATATAATGAACTAACACGATCATTTTTAACATTGGCTCATACACAGAGATGTTTTTATAATAGACAGAGAGTTCATGGATAGCGTTTATGACATACAGTCGCTTTGCTATGAAGTTCACATACCTCCAACAACAGATAGAAATGCTACTCAACTCACTACTGTACAGGCAAATAAGTAGCGTTTAATAACGATATGCTGGAGATGGTAGAAGCTGTGAACGGAATGTTCAAAAATACAAACATCAACGAATATATTCAAATTCAAAGCTTTACAGAATATTACAAATACAATAATTGCATTTTTGAAAGATAGAAAAATTTGAATCCAGACTCAGGAATCGAACCCGAGACTTCCGTAGCCAAACCTAACACGATCTAACATGGATCTTTCAAAAATGCAATTATTGTATTTGTAAAGTCTTTGGCAAGAAATGCCTATAAAAATTACTTCTTTACAGAATATGTTCGTAAATTTTAGAATCGCTACGACTATCATAAATACATAATATTATAGCGTTGCTACTGATATCAGACTTGCACAGAAATAATTTTAAAAAATCGAGCTAAAATCAATACGCCTAATCTGTTATGTGATAATGTAAAAACGCGAAACTCCAACTGAGAAAGAGTGACTTTGTGACTTGTCATCAAAGTTGGAATCTGATGATGGGATCTTTGAAAAATCGTCAGAACTCTTCAAATATTACAGGCATACCTATAGTAATTTAGGTATATTTTGTTGTAATTCGTACATTTACTCTCAAAAAGCACAATTTAGTGAAGTGGAACTGATGATGAGCCATGTCTAGCGGAACTATTTAATATGGTTTGTTACAATACACCTGATATTTTGGCTCCATCAAATCTGAGCTGTTTGTCAAGTATCAGGTGAACTTCTCAAAAAATCAGGAAGAGCAACATTTCGTAAAAGGAAATTACTAGTTTGTATTAGGCTATTATAATTTAGATAAATTACGAAACAAAACACTAAAAAGTGAGAAATAAAAACAGTAATAAACATGATTTAGTAACAACCTATACAAAATTTATTAAATGTAAGTATTTCAACTGGTACCTAGTTATACTGTAGAAGTCAATATATATAAATGATTTCATATTGTTACAATGTTCTTCGACATTACGATTTTGTGCTTCCATGGCCGTCACGTAAAAGTCACGCTTTGTCAGTTGAGGTTTTTGCGTTTTTATATTATCACTTAACAAATTGGGCGTGTTGATTACAGCTCGATATCAAAATAATTACATATTTGCTGGACAAACCAAAATTTTAAACGCTTTTGTTTTATGTTTTTTTTTTAATAGAAGGTAAAAAAGTTATATTTATTTACATTTTAACATACAACATTCATACAACATGAAAATTTATGCTTTTACAATATTTTTTTACTCATTTTTTTTATATGTCTAACATATAAAAAAATATTTCGATTCCGTTGTACACCTAGTACAAGGGAATCGAAACGTAGGTATGTTATTAAATTACACTTTAGATGTTATTGGTGCAAATAATTTGTCAGTAAATGACAATACTAATGATGACAGCACTGCTCGGAGTATTTTTTGCCAATCCTGATACAACATACAATATTACTGGTATTAATCGTGAGTTGCTTAATAGTTTTGGTATTACAACAAATCTGATAAGCCTATTGTGTAAACACATTGTCTATAAAAAATAGATGTCACACATTTTGATGGTTACGCAAAATAAACAGCTGAACTTTACGTTCATATGAATAGCATCCTATGCCACCAACAGTGCACAAGGTTTTATACACGGAAAAGATATAACAGAAGATTTTTATTACCAAAGGAGAAGATACACAAGAGTGTAGGCTTATAGAAATAAAATTCTATGGCGAACACAACACACGGAAGATGAGTTGTAAAGAAAGTAACGGAGATTTATTCAAAATTTACTTGTGTCACTCTAATATCTGGTCTACGTCCAGTAGCCCCTAAAGCTAAAGATGTTAAACCTTAACAAATGGTTCCATCTTATCTGACAATGAGAACGACGGTATAAAGAACACTCATAATAATGTGTGCAATATAATAAGAATTTCCTAGTGAGCTTCAATTTCTACTAAGATTGCCCACCATGACATAATGATTGATTAGGAGAATACTACTGTGTTGCTCAGCGACGAATGAAAATCATATAATTTAGAGGTAGAGCCTTTAGATTGAACGATCTGATTAATAATACAGAAAATCGTTTAGTTTTATTTTTAAGTTTATGTTTCGAATGTGTCTTAAAATTTAAGACTAGCAGTAACTTTGCAGAGCTAGATAAATGTGTATGCGATACTATAACTTTTATTTCAGAGAAACGGTAACAGTTGCAATACATCTGTACCTATTAATATTATAAATGTGAAAGTTTATATGTATGGATGTAGGTTATTGATTTATGCCAAAACGGTTGAACGGATCGGGATAAAAATTAGCACAGAGATAGATGTATAGGATAGTCTGGAATAGCACATACGCTTTTTATCCCGAAAAAATGCATGGTTCCCTTGGGATAGATTTGTTTTTAATTAAATTTACGCTACCAAAGTAGCTGGCGATAGCTAGTACCTATGTAATAATATGTTGCCCTGTTTTAAACCGATGGTTAGTGACTAACACCGACTGTGAGCTAGAGATCGAGAAGGACTTCTACCTAGTATCGTGCTATCGTGCTTATCACACAACACAACGATTTTCCTGCTTCCTGGGGCCACATCTATACAACTCAATTAATAAGCACCTTAACATATACGCACTACCTACACACACATGCAAGGATATAATTTCAAAGTGGCTACTATAAAAAAATACGAGGAATCTGAAGCTCTTCTTCGCGCATTTTAGGTACAGATGCACATACTCAAAAGCACACAAACGGCACACACACACTAATCCATATTATTTTATATTATTATTATATTTTTATTAGTTTTCAGTCCCACATTTAATATTGTTATTTAAAAATCATAAATGTTTAATTTATCTCAATCGAAATGATTAATATTACGAGATTACCCACAGACGTAACTAATGAATCCGAAAAACTGTATGATTGACACAAATAATTAAATACATATAAATTGTGGGCCTCGCGCCTTTAATACAAGTTATTTTAAATAACTTAGCAAAGGTGCTAGGTACCATTTAAAATTTCATGTCTATGTACCTACCCATTATTACTATAACTTAATGTGTGTAATTTAGTGTGAATAAGTTTGTGAAAAAATTAAATTATTAAAAAAAAATATAAAAAAAATATTTCTGCACTTTAGGACGTTTGAAAAAAAACAAACATGGAGGCTGTGAGATGTCAAAATAAAGAGTTGTAAGGGGTTCATCCTAAGCATTTCAAAAAGGTGTAACGTGATTATATCTGTAATACTAAAAAAGTTAGTTAGCAACTATTCTTTTTTTTCAAATTTCAACACTTGACAATAGCTGTGATAAAAGTTAGTTGTTACATCCTACAACTACTCAAAAGTAAAATAAAAAAAATTACAAATTAAAAAAAACCGCCTGCATAAAACCGATGAAAACAAGATCAGTCAAAAGCATTAATGAATCTTAATGAACTTAGTAAAGTGCCTCCGACTGCATGAAATTGAAGTTAAAGTTTCACGATATTTTGTGTTAAAATGTTATAAGGTGATTTTTTTTAGATTTTTTTACCTAAATGATTAATTAAACTTAATTAATGTAAAAAAATCTGGTTGATTTTATTATATTTCTTTAAAAAATGTTTTGGCCTATTAATTTTTAATTTAATTTGGCACATTCTTACGGAAGAAAAATGAGACGTGATGAAATGAAAATTTGTATGTATGTTTAATAAACGATAAATTATTAAACATACGTACAAACCGGCAACATTTCAAAGCAAAGCGTTACAAATGAAAAAAAATATTGAGTACCCCTCAATATTTTTTTTCATTTGTAACGCAGTGTAATAGATCAATATACTCGTACGTATATCTCAAAAGATAAAAAAGTAATATTGAACACATTATTTTAATCTAGCAAATTTATGATATCGGTAGCTTATCAATTGCATATTTAAGGCACTACATGAATTACTATAATAGTTACGTTTTCTAATACTTAGATATTTCTGTTAATTTATTTAACTTCATACCATGATAAAAATATATAACTAATCAAAGATAAGTTTAGATCGTAAATTAATTTATACTTCTAATCAAATAAATATGTCAAGAAGGTCAGTCTATCGTGCAGTATAATATAGATATTACTTGCGTTCGTATTTCACAAATTACGCCATAATCATGTATGTAGATTAGACAGAAATGATTAAGGTGAGTTCGCATATATTTTTATGGTCATCATAACTTTTATAAATCCCTTATTTTAATGATTTAACACGATTAAAGAATTCTAATCTTTCGAATATTCATTGTTAATGTAGTTATATTATGAGTAATTTAACAATATTTTAAAAGTCATCGTGATAAAAAAAAATTGCCCACGTTATTCATTGGATAATTGGATTGTGCTCGGAAATCAACGCGGAAGATTTGTCTATAAAGAAGGGTCTTGAAGAAGTGCAACATTAGCTAATGGATTGTGTTGCTGTGAGAGACAATCAGATAATATACTTTGTCCTAAACCTAAATCCAATTTGTTTATAGTTATAAATAAACCAATCGGATGAAGGCTTAAGATAATCTTAAGCCTTCTATCATCATTATAATCTTTAAACTATATTCAGAGATCTGTACAACCAGTGTAGGTACCTAAATTAATGATATTTCTATAACAGTGACTCCATCCTACCTAAATGGTTACCTATGGGCCTAATTTATTAATTTAGATCATAAAAATGTTTTATGATGCGACGAGGTTACAATGATTTTCTGGATAAAAAGAAGGTGGATAGGTATGTGTTAAATGTTTCGAAGTGTTCGGGCGTGATAGAGTAACACGTATCTTATGAATTAAAACGTTTATATAATTATTTTGATAATCTTATAAGAAAGTGAATCTCGAGAACGGCCGGAGCAATTTAGCCATCTTTTTAAATATTGCTTCCCGGTTCATATGAAGAAGAAGAAAATTGAAAATATTGCCAAGAAAAAACCTGTAAAATACAATTTTACTACCAAACATAACCCGGGCGAAACTTTGAACGAGCAATTCTTATTATTATCTATCTAAGTTACATGTCAAGTTACATATATATATATATATATAAGAATTGCTATATATATAATCAGAATCTCAGCAAATACTCCAATCATGACATTTAGTATGCATGGGGATTTCGGGGGCGATAAATCGATCTAGCTAGGTATCATTTTTAGGAAGTGTCCTTTAAAAAAATATACCTAGCAAAGCTCGGTAATCCATGTACTTAACATCTATGAGCGAATAAAGAATCATTTATTTATTACACAAATAAGGACATGTATAGAGTTTACGAAGTATGCCGCTTTGTGGTAAGCAACCTATTTAAAAAGAACAAGGAAGGAACACAACCTGGAACTCGTTTGTCTTTTATGTTTGAAAAGACAGACATGTAACTTGTGTGATGAAGCAATTACAAGCAACGAGTATCTTTTGTAAGTTTTAGTAGGTTCTTTGGATGGGTTGAGGAAAATCTTTGAAACTATAGGGTGTGAAAGAAAAATTAAATAAGTTGTATGAAAGAAAACATTTAGTCTCATGATGTTAGCCGTGGCGGGCAGCTAGTTTCAACTAAAACTACTTTGCCAAATAAACTCCGAAACGTAAGGTGCATTATAACAGTGAACAATGGTCTTTGTAAGTACATCAATGTGCCTGTCAATTACATGTCGATTACGACCGCTTAATGTGATCTAATTAATATCCTTTAGGAAAACGTAATGTTTCCTCTGGGACTTTTGGCAACGTCCGTTGTCACAAATTCTCCGCAGTAGCCAGTTACAAGAAAATTACATTAGAGTTGGTAATGGACTTGGCCGAGAAATCGGCCAATACGATGAATAGTCAGTCAAATGGCATAAATTACCACCTATAACGTGAACGAAGTTATAGTCAGTGTCAGAAACTGGTTGGAAATTAAATTATGGACTTTAATGATTTATTTTTTAAAGTAATGCCATAGGTAGTAGGTAGGTATTCCTCAATGTATTCCAAAATATTAATACCTACAATATTCCTATAATGGAAAATTTTCATACAAAATTACCGATTTCAGCATTTTGTACACACATCAAAAGTGTCTAGGGATCAAGCATTTTTATGCGGATTTCTTGAGATTGAGATGTGGCTTTGTAATAAATTTATGATTTTATAAATTTATATGGATCCTTTTTGGTGCATTTCATAATTTGAATCAGGAACTGTGAATCAAATTCGAGTAAAAAATGAAAATCAGCTGTCAATATTTTCCCTATAAAAACATACAACGCATTGAAGACATTATTAGTGCTACTGTTTCCCTACTACTGATTAAAACCAACGTTATTATGGAGCGGCGACGTCATTTAAGCAGGGAAGAAATGCTCAGAGCCGTGGGAATGATAGAAGCTGGTTCCCGGCAACGTACTGTGGCTTTAGCTCTGAATACAAGTCAGAGTGTTATCAGTCGACTTTGGACACGTTACCGAAGCACTGGTACCGTGGCTGAGCGCCATGGAGGACGGTATCGCTGCACCACACGAAGACAAGACCGATACATTCAAATCTTAACTCGAAGAGGTCCAACAATAACCGCCATGATGTTAGCCGTGAGGCTTCATCACTCTTCAGGGAACTTAATTAGCGACCAAACAGTCAGAAACCGCTTGCATGAAGTGAACCTTCATTCCCGAAGACCGCTACGGGTACCACCTATAGCAATGCACAATCGTAGGATTCGATATCAATGGGCTCTTGTACACAGAAATTGGGCAGAAGAACAATGGCGTTTCGTGTGCTTTTCTGATGAGTCTCGTTTTGGTATGAGACCGGATACAAGACGTATACGACACTGGAGAACCCCTGGACGCCAACAGCGATTAAAATCCTGCCAGGAAGTCCATCCTTATAGTGGTGGAACCATCATGGTATGGGCGGGTATTTGGATCGGCGGAAGAACTGAGTTGATTTGGATCAGAGGCAACCTCAACGCTCAAATTTATGCTGAGACGATTGTATCAGACGTCATCGTTCCTCTACAAGTGCAAATCGGTCCCTTATTTCAGTTAATGCATGATAATGCACGACCGCACACCGCAAGAGTTGTAAGACAGACTCTCGCCGCAGCTAACATCAATGTCCTGCCCTGGCCTGCTCAGTCGCCAGACTTGAACCCGATTGAGCATGCATGGGATATGCTACAGAGAAGAGCTCTGCCGAATATGGAGGGTATCCAGTCGCAAGAAGACCTTTTTTTGTTGTTGCAACGAACATGGGCGGCCATTCCACAGCGTGATTTGGATGAACTCATTTTGAGTATGCCAAACCGATGTTCTTGTGTTGTTAGTGTTCGCGGTAGAAACACGGATTATTAATTGTTTAAGTTACCCAATAAAATTTTAAAGAAAACTGTTATTTCAGTCTTTTTTTCGAACTTTAATGTTAGTGGTTCAAATGTCAAAAATCCCTTTATTAGGAAAATGGCAAATTTCTTTATTAATGCAAAGGTGACTTGGTTTATCGTTACTGTGACAAACGAAAACACTTTATTTGATGAATCCTTAAAGAAATAAAAAAAAAAATCAATCAGGAGAAAAGTTATTGCAAAAATATATGTTGATCCCTAGACACTTTTGATGTGTGTATTATTCGGTGGTTCATTTGGGTTTTCCCTGTTTTTTCAACCACCCTGAAGTTGTTCTCAGTTACAATTTTTTTTTTATCGAGAATAATCGTTGTTGCCGATCGGTAATTGATCAAATGTGATAAAATTTCATTAGATAGGTATTAACTTTTTGCTGGGACTGAAATTGGTTCAACTGGAATTTTACAATACCATACCTAAGGGTTAGTTTGTTCACACCTGTATCTTTCTTTTCTTAACTTTAGAATCAATTGCTGTACATTAGTCACTCTAAATCTTTAAGAAGCTTAACTAATTTGAATATATTTTTCGTTCGCTGTAATAGGGAAGCCGCGTGGTGCCGGCTTAAGAATAGTACCACCCCATCTCTACCCGTGGGTGTCGTCAAGGCGACTAAGGGATTTCACCCCGGAGGACGGGCAGCAGCGTCCTCTGCGTACTTAAAGCCTTACTGCGATCGCCAACCCGCTCGCCAAGCGTGGCGATTATGGCAATTACCCCCAGGATCTACATACTAGTAGGTTCTACTGGGGAGACCCGTGCCCAGCAGTGGGCCATCTTATGGGTTGATATGTATGTATATGTAATAGGGAAGCACAGACAGATTAAGAGAACCCAAAAGAACAGCATAAAAATTAAAATAGATTTTTAGGTAGGTATGTATAAGTAAGAAACAAATAAAATGCCTTTTATCCTTCAAAACAACAATCTGCATCCTTCGTCAATGAAGGCTTTACTGAGCTGTGGTAATTGCGCATCAAAAATTTAACACAATCTTCTTTTATATTCCCCGAAAATGTAATTTTCGCAACAATATTTAATTTATTTAAGGCCGAGCAGAATTAAAATGGAATTTATTGATTTTTCCATAAAATGTTGGCTTGTGCAGTTAATACCGCTACATAATAAATGAAGTGTCCATAATGCTGTCGGCGTATATATTTATACTCGTGTTGGAGAACAGAAACAATTTGGAGAGAGAATTTTGAGATTATTTGATTTTGTACTGAGATATTTAAGCCAAGATGAAAAGGGAAGAAGGATGTTTTGTAAGTTTAACGAGTGTACCTTTAAGTGAGTCTGTTTGTGCCAATTGCAGCGCCTAACTACAAATGGATAGTTTTAAATGCGTGTTTTTATAAAAAAAGTTTTTTTAACTGTGATGGTTCTAAGCTTTCTTTGGTGACAAACTAATAATCAGGCGTACCCAGAATAATGTTTCGGGGGGTGGGAGGGATCATTTTGTGACGTTTAGTCAATTGAACTAACTAAACATTGTAAGTTACAAGTAAGTATTGTGTAGGTACTTAAACTTTCGCAATTTCAGGGGGAAGGCGTTATCCCACATGTACATCATTATTACTATCGTAACTGAGACATAGTCAGAGACTCATAATAGCTACAAACAACTAACTCCATCTATCGATTCGAGTTGACAGTGAAATGTGCTGAACTGCTCCGTAAAGTATAGGGTTTGCGAACATCTAACTGTTTGTTTATTATTGGCAAATTATTTTGACGGCCTCCGATAACTTAGCAACGTGACTCGAACTCGCAATCATGTCGTAAATAGCTGGATCGATACATATCTATATTACCTATTTCGCTTTGTCTATCTCTATAGGCAATGTTTTTTTAAACAAACGCACAGTTATGTTACAGTTGTCAAAGGTAGAAGGAATTAAATTTTAACATATTTCAATTTTATTTAATAACTGACAACCTCTCCCGGTTTTGTAGAAGTGTATTGTCAGAAACAGTCGAACGTAATATTAAATTATTTTATTAAGGTTAGGTATGTGGGTAAATACCAACCATTTTTTAATGTTCACGTGAATTAAAAAAATAAGTTACATACCTACGCACCTTGTTAGGCAAAAACGAACACAACAAAAAAAAAACCAGCCAGAACGGATGCTGCATCATCAAATTCGATCATCATCAAATTTATGTAGGTCATACAGATAATAAGTACTAAATCTCTATACTTTAGGTACACATAAAGACATAGAAACAGGCTGCAAATCGTGCGACTAATAGTTGTATCTTTCTAGAAATCTTTTTCTTCTTCTTCTTCTTTGAATTTATGGCAAACTAGCCATTTTAACGGCTAATTTCTGCCCGTGTCACGTATTTATTGTACACTTTAGTTGTACAAAGTCTCGTTCTTATCCAATTATCTCCTATTCAATTCATTTTTTACAAGTCATACTAGTTAAACTCGGAGCTGAAAAAAAAATGCCAGATTAGTTTGCCGCCATTTGTACTTTAGAAATCTGATTGTTCCACCTCACAGGCTTGTCTATATCAAGTCACTTTGACATTACAGAAAAGACATAGGTAAAGTAGCGTTACCTCTTTCTAGAGAGTGGTCAATTTTGTGAGGTGGTGCATGGCGCAGTCCAGTCTGTGTCTATTGGTAAACCTATTGACGTATAGACCTGGATTGATCGTGGACATGAGTCGACCCGTGACCACGATCGGTGTAATTCGATCGAAACGTCAAAAAGTAAACACATGCACTTCAAAAACTGGGCTATGGTTTAAATATTTAGCAATCACTGATAATAAACCTGCTTTTCCTTTTTTGGTTTCCTTTTAAATTCAGAAAAAAAAATAGTGTTATTATTAATTATGAAATGTATAAAACAAACAAACCTTGAAAATAATGTAATTTTAAAAATTTAATGATTTTTATTAAAGTGTTGTATTTTAATCTAAGTTACAAAACGAAGAAATATTTTGCGAAAGCCGACAGAATGACTTTGGCTGCCAGCCGTTCGTCAGAACTGGTTCTGATTAGTAGTCGCAGTAGTGTAAACCACTGTCCACTATACGTACTATATTACAATTACGTTGTCCTTTTATGCCATTTCTGAAAACTTAGCTGCGCATTTTACACTTAAGTTGGATAAATAAAAATCGTAGTTAATAACAGTGAGTGGTATTTGGCCTATTTTGCAATTAATTTATATTGGTTAGGTACACAATTAATAAGTATATCAATCGCTCCACTGGGCTGCCTTTGGCACGCTGAAATCATTGACGTCTCATATTTGACTCAATTGATCATATGACAAAATTACCCTAAATAACAGGTAATGACTTTTTTTCTGGCAACACTAAAATGCGGAAGCGAGAAAAACATAGGTGGGCACGCTAGATACTTAACTACATGATAGTATTTGATCTGAGACAGCACCTATCTCCGGATTTTTATGTCACATTCTTTGTTTTCTACATTGACGTATAGACCAGGACTGCGCCATAACCTCACAAAATTGATCTCTATCTAGAAATAGACAACGCTACTTTGTGCACTGCACAATGCCTGTTAAAGGCCGCACGAGATTTTTCTCTCTTTCACGCTTTGCAGTCAATATTCACTATTTAATTGAAAGGGATGGCGCAGTCCTGGTCTCTACGTCAATAGTTTTCCATCCGAAGCTTTACGAAAATAAATAATTAATTAACAAATCACGCGTCGTCGTCTAAAAGCAGATAAAAATACACAATAACAGGAAAAAAATAATCGCAAAGAGTCACTAAATACTTACTATACTATGCGTTTCAAATGAGAAGATAATTTCATTTCATTTTATTTCATTTCAATCGCGATTGCGACAACTTCACTCTGTACTTGTCAAAATTGTACCGCTAGCTACAAAAAACTTCGGGTAAAGTACGTATAAATATGGTAATGGAACGGACGTAAGATTTATTTTCTTTGAACTATGTACCTAACATTTTTTTAATTATAATATTATAAGTATTCTTTAATATTTAATAAACACCCAACAGAAATGAGTAAATATTCAAAATATAAGAATATTCTACACTTTTGTGGTCTTTCAGTCAGACGTGATTTTTTTTTTTACTGGTATTAATACCTATAAATATAACGTTTTAATCATCTCTTCAAAATTGTAAGCAACATTGAGCTTGACATTATCGACAGGCTTGAAAGCAATAAAACAATTTTACGAGAAACACTTAATATTTTATATTCCAATTCACCTTTAGTGTTATATTTTAAAATGAGGCTTTAATAGAATTATTTTGCGGCTTAATTCAATTTTCATTATCATTTTGAAGGCTTTCTCTTCATCCAGACCACATTTTAATATAAAATAAGTATTTAGTGACTCTTTGCGATTCATTTTTAGTGTAATTATTTCTTTTCGTCAAGCTTTGGATGGGAAACCATTGACGTAGAGACCAGGACTGCGCCCTCACTTTCAATTAAATAGTAAATATTGACTGCAAAGCATGAAAGAGAGAAAAAACTGGTGCAGCCTTTGACAGGCGTCGTGCAGTGCACAAAGTAGCGTTGTCTCGCATAATCTAATATATAAAATTCTCGTGTCACAGTTTTCGTTGCCATACTTCTCCGAAACGGCTTGACCGATTTTGATGAAATTTTTTGTGCTTATCCGGTATCTATGAGAATCGGCCAACATCTATTTTTCATACCCCTAAGAGTTTGTTTGTTTGTTTGAACGCGATAATCTCAGGAACTACTGGGCCGCATTGAAAATATATTTTATTGTTGGATAGCCTATTTATCGAGGAAGGCTATAGGTTATAACATCACGCTACGACCAATAGGAGCGGAGCAGCAATGAAAAATGTTGTAAAAAAAAGGAAGAAAAAAGAAAAAAGGGAAAATTTACGCAGACGAAGTTGCGCGGGTCAGCTTATCCGGTATCTATGAGAATCGGCCAACATCTATTTTTCATACCCCTAAGAGTTTGTTTGTTTGTTTGAATGCGATAATCTCAGGAACTACTGGGCTGCACTAAAAAAATATTTTATTGTTGGATAGCCCATTTATCGAGGAAGGCTATAGGTTATAATATCACGCTACGACCAATAGGACTAAAGCGGCGGTAGCCTAATGGCTAAGGCATCGGTCTCGCAATCGTGAGGTCACGGGTTCGAATCCTACCCATTATACTACTGACGTGAACCCACTCCTAACACAAGCCATTGAGCTTAGCTGGAGGGGTTGACAAGATTGCTAGTAATGTGGGACTCAATCCCACATTGCTAGTTATCTTTAAAAAAAAAAAAAAAAAAAAAAAAAAAAAAAAAAAAAAAAAAAAAAAAAAATAGGAGCGGAGCAGCAATGAAAAATGTTGTAAAAAAAGAAAAAAAAAAAAAGAAAAAGAAAAAAGGGAAAATTTACGCAGACGAAGTTGCGCGGGGCAGCTAGTAATTGTGTAATAATTGAAATATAAAAACCTGTCAGACTAGTATACAGGCATACATGACAGGTTTTTAGGGTTCCTGCACGGAACCCTTATAGTTTGGCCATGTCCGTCCGTCCGTCAGTTCGCAGCCTAGCACAGCGTTAGAAGGCTGTAAATTTGCATGGATACACCATATTACTTACGCCAAAAATCTAGAAAAACATTTCTTTTGAGGGTACCTCTCCTGTATGTTAAATGGGAATGAGATTTTTTTATTAACCTACCCCATCCTGTGGGATATCATTAGATAGGTTTTTTAAAAAAAGTTTAGGGGTTTTTTTATTGATTATTATTAAACATGCATCTTAAATATATATGACGGCGCAACATATGGCAACACTTGACTTTCACTGTCATTTACGTCGGAAAAGAATGAGGGTAGTTGATCATTCTTGCGGAACGTCACATGGACGTGATGGCGGGGCGACCATCTTGTAGGCAGTTCGCCGACGAGAGCCGTTTGCGCACCACGTGCCCGACGAATCGCTAATTTCCGACCCGATCATTTTATTTTTTTATATAGTGATATGTGGAATCAATTATTAGCTATATAATTTAGACGCGTCTAGTATTATTTCGTTTATTAAATTATCTGTGGTGAAATTAAGATTTTAATTTAATTAGTAATGGTAAAATCTAAACCTAGTGATCTCCCGGTGTTCGTAAACGATGGCAAGCTATAACCTACGGCATCCTGAGCCTACATATACAATCTCATTGTCTCACAAAACTGTTTACACAGTTTGTCTGTGTTGTAAAGACCATTTTTAGATTTATGAAATACTAAGCTTTAAAATGCAAATTTTTGTTAGAGTCACAGAGTAGTAGTATATACTCGTATAGTGAAATGAAAACGAAAAGTATCATAGTTAAATAGGCTTTACAAGTTCATGAATAACAGCTGATCAAATTATTAAGTAGGTATAACGTTGTAAGCATGAAACAAAAACAACAGAAAACCCACATCTTAAACCACATTATTTAGATGGGGGGAGGGGGGGGGAGGACTACGGTATCCTACATTGTGCGTGGCTAGACATGCACTTGCCCGGTTTTTATATTTAAATTATTCCAGGTTCCTGGTAGTTAAACAATCACAAGAATAACTTTTTTTAAGAAAAATGAACCGACTTCATATAAATTATGCAAAAAAAAATACAATTTTTCCCCTCTGGGCATTCGGCCGGCATGCCCTGCCCTAGATATCGGGCTCTGTGCATAGGGACAGACAGCGGGAAGCGACTTTAATTTATACTATGTAAAAATGTTATTTTTAACAACAAGATCACTGATGAACCCCTGCAACACCACAAATATTTTTTGTGTTCGCGAAGGCCTTCGTAATACCTACCGGAGCTGAGATGAAGTACTTACCTACATACATTTTTTAAGTATTTCGTAAAATGCTATGGCAGCAATTTGCGTATCATGTGGGAATGTGTGTGACTAGATGATAAATTAAATTAAGATAGTATCTAAATCTGTTGAATGCATGCAATGATTATAATTATTATCTTCAACAAAGATTACAATAATGTAAAGGTACATTAATATCAATGAATGATTGAAATGACGTTTCTTTAATCTATGGATTATTAACATGAAATCAATTTAAACATTTGCAGCAATAAAGAAATGAAACATTTAAAACGCTAACGTAGACATCGTTCACAGATACGGAATCTTAAAAGATTCGTACCAATTAGAGTTGCTACACACATATTCGTTTGTCATTCGGCACAGGTCGGGTGGCATGGCGGTGAGAATGTTCCGGAAAAAAGCCGTTCGGCTTTGCCGAATACGTACACTAGGTCGGGTGACGGAGGGCGGTCGGGCGGTAATATTGAATGATGTGTTGGCCCGAATGAACTACCCAATCGGCACTTGTTAATGAAGCCGAACATGTGCAGTACTTGTTTCGGTCGGCACTTTCAGTTCGGTACTTTCGGTTCGGAACGTGCCGACCCACTCATGTGTGTAGTGCCCTTAGTTCCGAGGCGTTCCGAGATTCCATGTCCGTCAACAATATCTATGCATGCATTACTCGAGCTAGGTACTTATGAAGCTTATCTTCTGTTTTATCGATAATTAGTGATATGGACGCTAACACTATGTTGCGAAGTCGGCGTCATCTTCGTTTTAATGTAGGAATTAGCATTCGTACACACAACATATTGTTTGCACTGCACATTTTATTGCAGGAATAAGTAGTGGCGCGTAGTGTATAAGAGATTAAACGCTATTTTACTCGAACTAGTACCTACAAAAATGTACCTATAACATCAAATTACAGTGAGAAAGGCGTCACTGTATTGTAATACCTGAGAGTGCCTACGAAGAGTACCTATACATTAAAACGTTAATTATATTGTAAGTATCACAATAATAATTTCGATGGAGAATTGAATTAATAATAATAATAATATCTTGGGACAATTCACACAACGCTATCTGTTCCTAAAATATGCAGAGCCTGTACTGTGGCAACCAGACAACTGATAAACCATACACATACTTATATATTTCTAAATACATACATATTATCGATAAATTACACCCAGACACAGAATAAACCATCATGCTCATCACACAAAGTTTTATCCTGGGATTTATTTTAATTAGGAGGTCATCACATTTTTTTAAAATTAATTATGTTGTTATTTGTTATAAAACATACGCTCTGGACTGTACCTAGTACCTACTCTGTCTAATGGGTGTGTAATGGAAATGAAACTAGCTTGATTTACTTGTGGTTTATTAAAATATGGATTGTGTTGTTGCCACTGTCCTAAATTTAGGAAAGTTTACGTTACGCCGTTCACGACCTAAATACCCACACGACAGACTACATCAAAGCCTGATTACACTACGTAACAGACAGAGGGGAATGGAAAATATTTAAAACATCCTATGTAGTGTTACTATTGGTATATCTATTTTTATTTAAGCATTGTATGCTTATGTACCGACAGTTCTTTTAAATGGAATTTAATAATTACTTAGAATTTTGAATTCATGTCAATGTCTAAATATTAAATAATTTAAATAGTAGGTAGGGGAAACGTGCCCAAATCGTACTGGCGCTTAAATCGTACTCCATCATTATTTCTGAATGAAGAACAGCAGTACAAACAAAAAAAACTGCTAGTCAGCCATGTTACCTCATTTCAGTGCCAACGTTGATCCAAAAAATCTTAAAAAAATAGGTAGAAATTCTGTTTTCAAATATTTTTTATTTGGTATGACCATGACATAATCATTTTCATTAAGCATCATGTGAAAGATTAAACTAATCAGTATTATTATTTCTAATATATAAAATTCTCGTGTCGCGGTGTTTGTGGTTAAACTCCTCCGAAACGGCTCAACCGATTCTCATGAAATTTTGTGTGCATATTGGGTAGGTCTGAGAATCGGACAACATCTATTTTTCATACCCCTAAGAGTTTGTTTGTTTGTTTGAACGCGATAATCTCAGGAACTACTGGGCCGCATATAAAAAAAAAATATTGTTGGGTAGCCCATTTATCGAGGAAGGCTATAGGTTATAACATCACGCTACGACCAATAGGATACGAGCAGCAATGAACAATGTTGTAAAAAAAGGAAGAAAAAAGAAAAAAGGGAAAAATTACGCAGACGAAGTTGCGCGGGTCAATTTTATATAAATTTGTGAGTTAATTTTTAGTTTTAGTTGATTATAGCTTGCGTCGGTTTTTTTCCACGGAAAATTTTAAACCCATTTGGGTCATGTGCTTAATTTGTAGTCTTATTGTATTTTCGTATTTTAGCTTTGTTCAATTTGTACCGGTACGAATGATCGAATTGTCCGTGTACGACTGTTGGATACAAACGATATACCTACATGAAATAAAATGAGCAGGGTCATAAGTAGCCTTCCACATCCTCGTCGGATAAAATACCTAGTGAGTATAAAGTGCCAGTCATTTGCTGTGATTATAAGGCTGATAATATAAATTTGATTTCTAAGTACCTACGATTAAGGCACACTGTGGTACGACTTAGGAATAATATCTTTAAATCGTAATAGGTACCTATTTCTATTCTCTTTAAAATCTTCTTTTTCTAAAATAATTATAGAAATTATGTTAAAATTACCATTGTTGTTGATTTGCCATATTTTTTTTTTTGTAAGTTTTAGTCTAGCTATATCTTATAAGTTATATTTCGGGACTTAATCGCGTGAATTATTTAAAGGTACGAACCTTTTATTTACCCGACGTTTCGATCGAATTGCACCGATCGTGGTCACGGGTCGACTCGTGACCACGATCGGTGCAATTCGATGGACGGACGAATCCGGGTGGAATCCAAAGCAAGATTTGTCAGTGAATAGCACCATCGACCATTGTTCGTTGGTCCATAATAAATATTGGCGACCCCAAACAAGTCTCCTTCTGCGATTGCCACGCTGCCAAGCTGAATTGAAGCGGTCTTGTTAGTTCCTCCTGATAGTTTGGTCACTTACTAACATCTGGTGGTCTAACTACATTAGTTGCATCACCGTAATGTTGGGTTGCCTCCTCGCGTGTATTGTAGATATCGGTCTTGCCGAGAGGTGATAACACGATTCTTTTCATTGTGCCGCTCTGCTACACTCCCAGTTACACGATAACGAGTAGTGTTGCCCAAATTCAGTCTTGGTCTTGCAGTCTTGGTCTTGTTCTTGCGTTTTTGCAAGACCAAGACCAAGAACAAGACCGCGTATTTTTAGCAAGACCAAGACCAAGACTGACCGTGCAAGACTTGAGCAAGAACAAGACATAGCCTGCAAGACTCTTGCGTCTTGCAGCTAGGACTTAGCGCTATTTCACTGAGTAGTTAGGTGTAACAGTTCGGTGTATAGGTAGGTACGCTTAGGAATTCTATGAGACGCAAAAAACTGTATCAAAGAATATGAAAAACTGGACCTATGCGCATTACGACTAATACCATAAACATAGCGAATAAAAAAATATCTATTAAAATCAAACTGAGTGCATGCATAGTTATGTTTTAACCATCGGCACTTTGATAATGCGGCATCAAAGGTTTTGTACTTACTTCTCAAAGAAATTTGCCGCTTTTCGGAAGTACATGGTTATGATACACGCGCCGGCGGCTTCTTTTGAAATCTAAAACAATCGTTGCCGCCACGCCGAAATCATAACATTTGACACTATTTGATTGCCGCCATAGGGCGAAGGTATACTCATGCAAAATAATTTCCTAGTAGAGTACCTACAGGTGTTCCAAAGAATAAATAAGTTTCAGAGTGCTTAGAATGAAAATGAATACATTATACTGATCACGCAAGTAGTATTATGATTAGGATAAAATGGTAAGGATAGGTAGTAGATGTCATATTAATTCATTCTAGTAAGTATATATTATAATATTGATTACTTATATGGTTTTAAACTAATTACTTAGGTACTATTATTGTACATTTAGTCATTATATTTCTTAAGTTTTTACAAGAAAAAATAGCAAAAAAGTGTTCAAATATCACCCGTTTAATAAATATTGTAGCCACTTTTAAATATACTTGAAACGTGTAAAAAAATTCTACAAAACTAATAAAATAATATAAAAAGCGTAGGTACTTACCTACTAATAAAATAAAAAGCCTGCGATAAGAGTTTTGTATTACTTACCAGCCCGAATATCTCTGAGAGAGATGATGAGAGTAAGTATTTACTAGCTGTGCCCGCGACTTCGTCCACGAGGAATAGTAACTTTGGAGGTATAGTGACGTTCAGGACTTATTTATTTATTTTAAAACTTCTGTCATCAAACATACAAACGAACTCTTCAGCTTTATAATATTAGTATAGATGTACGCCAAAACATTCACTTATATGTAAAGAATAGTGATTGGCACTAATTCTATTTTATTCACGCGTCGCGTCTGTACAAGTAGGTAATATTTAGTGTGTGTTTGTACGCCGCACGCGGCATTGTTTGATTTGCGGCGGCATCCTTTTCATAGAGCCGGCACGTGGCGAGGCGGCGCGGTAAAGCAAGGAAACGTACTATAAATAAAGGAATTATTTTAATTCCAGTCATTTCCAATTGAGCTGTGCTTCGAGTCTAACTTGATAATTGTTTTTACTAATTCTCGTTGTTTTCTAAAAACGTATCACGTGTACAATTTAATATGAGTGACGAAGATTCAAATTATTCTAGTCCGAGTAACGAGAGTTTGAGTCACAGATCTAAAAGACCCAAAAGCAAATTTGAGGAGTTTTTCGAAATAATTCATGCATCCCAAACTGCCTTCTGTAAATTGTGCCAACATAAAAAGATTGAAATAAAAATGAAAAACAGAAACACTTCAGGCTTAAGGAAACATCTAATATCTTTCCACAAAAAGGAATCAGAAATATTTCTTCCTGTTAAACCAAAATTAAGTGGAGATATCACAAGCTTTTTAGTAACCGCTGGAAGTGGACAGGTAAGAATATTTTTTTAACAGTTAAAAGAATTTTAACTCCGCGTAGCTATTCATGCGATACTTTCAAAAACGCCATTAACTTACGTAAGTATTTTTGAGTTAGTGGTGTTTTCACAGTTTTCATCTAGGGGTGCGACATATTAAGTATGTAATTATCGTCTTAAATATTTTTTATAAACACCCATATTTTCAGTTAATCGGCCAGTAACAACTAAGTACTTTATTTTGGTAAATTACAGTACAGTGCAACCTTAATATAACAAATATCAATTTAACGATTTTCTCGATTTAACAACAACAAACCTCCTCCTCTTATACGCTCAAACCTAATAACACAAGATTTATTGTTTTGTTTCAGTCGGAAAACAGCAGTGACAACATCACGACAGCTACAGTTGATTGGGTGGTGAAAAAATATCTTCCCTTCTCATTTTTCGATGACGAAGCTACACAAGTATATTTTCGACGTATTTGCCCTAATATGGTGTTTCCTAAAAGGTCTACACTTAGAAGGAAAGTCAAAGAGCGATTTGAAGAGCTCCAATTGAATCTCAAGGAACGACTTCAACAATTATCATCTAAAATGTCTTTTACCATTGATGGGTGGACGTCAATTGCTGGTAGGAGTTACTACGGGGTTACTATTCATTATATAGACAACGCATGGAAGTATCAATCTGTAGTTCTTGATTTTATACCATCACGCGGTCGACATACTGGGGAAGATATTGCAACGATTTTCCATGAATGTTTATTGGAATATGGCATAATTGATAAAATACAAGGTATCACGGTCGACAACGCAACTGCAAATACCAAATTCATGTATGAACTGGGCAAACAGCTGCCGCCACACTTTGATTCAGACAATCAACATTTCCGGTGCTTTGCTCACATTTTAAACCTTGGTGTACAAGATTTATTAAAGACCTTAGCATTACACTGTGAGTCTGACACTAACGCGCAAGATCAGCAGTACGAAGACTATGCAGACGAAACTGAGGATGAGGAAGATGAAGAATCTGCACCAAATATTGCTGACTCGCGTACATCTGTAACAAAGTTACGCAGTATTTCCAGTAAAATAAAAAGAAGTGAGATAGTGAAGAAGAAGTTTCAGTCTGCTTGTGAAGCAGCTGGCGTGCCATCAAATCTAAATGCCATTCTTGACTGTCCAACGAGATGGAATTCCACACATGATATGATTGGATTTGGTTTAAAAGTGAGAGCGGGCATTGACATATTGTGCAGTTCTGTCACCGAATTAAATGATTTTCAAATCACAGCTAATGAATGGCAGGTACTCGAAAAATTACATAAATTTCTAATAAACTTTAAACTTTTAAGTACAAAACTTGGTGGAGACAAATATGTTACATTACCGCTAGTCATTGTATCATTCAATCTCTTGCTAGATAAAATTGAATCCATGGTAAAACAGTTAGATGAGAAACCTAATCGATCTGAAGTGGATGAAAGGCTCATTCTAGCTTTCCAAGCAGCTCGAGACAAAATGCTTAAACATTACAAGAAGAGCAACTGGATTTATTGTACTTCTTTAATTTTAGACCCAAGGCATAAGGCTCAGACTTTTGACCTGACAATGTGGGGGAAGCAACTTAAAACAGAAAGTCTGCGCAAGTTCAATGAACTTTATGAAGAATATAAAAGTCTACACTCACTGAACAAATCTCTGGAATTACCAGAAAAAGAAAATAAAGTATGTGATGAAGATGAAGACGTAATAGACTTTGATAAACTCTATGAATGTCCCTCGACGTCATCTGGATCTTGTCTTCAAGGCTTAGTGATAGACGAGTTGGAGGAGTACCTGAGAAAACCAAGAACTGCCAGCTCGGAAGACATTTTAGATTGGTGGAGGACGCATGAGACAGAGTATCCGATTTTATCGAAAATGGCCCGTGATTTTCTCTCAATACCTGCAACTTCAGTACCTGCTGAGAGGTTATTTTCTAAAGCATCATTAGTAATTAGAAAACATAGAAATAGGTTAAGTGATGAGTCAGCCAGATGGTTACTTTGTATTAATTCTTGGTCAAAAAAAATTATATAAAGTATCATAACCTAATGATAAAGCTGTTGATTTGTGTTGTATTTTATTTTTTATTCAAATAAATGATAAATCGTAAACTCTTTTATTAAATTTCTTATAAGTTGAGGGTTCAATCTCTTTCTAGACAGATAAGTATTGTTCTTTAAAATACAGTCAAGTTATTGTAATTAATTTGTTTTTTTACATGTTTTAGCAAATGTAAGCTTATAAATCATAAATGTTTATTAAGAAACAGTTACTTCCATGGAAAACGACATATAGGTCAGTTGATTTTTCGAATTTCTTATCAAATCTCAGCAAATTAAACAAATTGTTGATAAAATGCCATTGATAAAAATAAATGACGTGCTCATAGAACGAGTGAGTGAAACTAGAAACCTTGGCTTGTTGATGGATGAGGAATTACGTTTTGAGCATCATATAGCTAAAGTCGTACAAAATTGTTTTTATAGACTAAAAATCCTTTACAAAATTCGTAAGCATTTGAATGTTGACCTTCGTATCGCGCTCATGGACTCGCTTGTTCTGTCAAAGTTGAACTATATGGACATAGTATATGGACCTCGACTGCTGGTGAAAACCGTAAACCTTGTGCAAAGAGTACAAAACGCATGTGCACGGTTCTGTTTTGGCATACCTCCGCGCCATCATGTTACTCCCTATCTTAATAAGGGCAATATTTTAAAAATGAAATACCGCAGGGAATTACACCTTGCCACCCTACTGTTTGGTGTCATCAATACAAAGAAGCCAACATATCTCTACATGAAATTAAAATGGAAAAATGAAAATAGAAATTACCCCATACGAGAGATTTGTTGTGCACTACATATACCTCGACACAAGACAGTAGCCTTCAGAGGTAGTTTTAAATATAGTGCTACCAAGTGTTGGAATAACATACCTCCTCCACTGCGTAATCTAAAAAGTGTAGCTAGTTTTAGACAGAAATTAAAGTATATATTTTTACAATTACAGCTGTGTAGCACATAAAGAATTATTTTTTTTAATTAATTTTTATTATTGTTGTCTTTTTTTATTTTTTATTTATGCAATGTCCTATTTTTATTATTATTGATTATTATTTTTGCTATGCCTTATTATTATTATTATTTTATCAACATAAATTATTTTATATTATTCTATTTTATGAAATTAAATATTTTAACAATTATTTATATCTTACAAATATCATGTAATATGTACTGTCACAGGCGCCCGTGAACACACCACTGGCTTCAGCTGAAAATCAGCGCCGCAGTGAACTGTGGCATGTGCTGAGCTGCGGCCTTTTAAGCTCACTCTAGCTTAGATTTAGAACTTTTATAACTCATATTTTTTTTTTTCTTTGTATATTTATTTTTGTTTTTTTACTGTGAGCTTAATAAACGGTTTTTCTTTCTTTCTTTCTTTCTTTTATTAATCTGCTTGATCTTTACTATGGCTATGTTAATTCAAGCTCACAATGTTCCAATTCTAATACGTTTTTCTAAGATTTAAAGTAAACTTTAATAAATAGTAATAGACTAATAGGTAATTGCAAGACTTGCAAGACTCTTGCTGCAAGACCAAGACCAAGACCAAGACTGGGAGCGCAAGACCAAGACCAAGACCAAGACCAGGTGTATTGGCGCAAGACCAAGACCAAGACTGGCTAAGTCTCGTCTTGTTCTTGCATTTGGGCAACACTAATAACGAGACCACAACCTGGAAATGACGTATTGGCTGGTGCTCAGGGCATTAGTAACCACGCGTAGGACTGCTGCTACTGCTCTCAACATTACTTATATGACGATGTTGCATGATAGTTAAATTCAAATTTTAAAATATTTAACCACTTTTATTTAGAGTAAGCAAACAATGTAATAATTTTGCGACGCAAACTTGTGTATAATCGTTTGCGCCACTGTACTGTTCCATTGAATTTAAACTATTTTTAAAAATTTGAAATTTGTACAAAGGAGTTTTAATTCCACAATCAAAATTTTACTACAATTCCAAATTTTTTTGTATTATGAGGTCATGATTAACTCTAGATTTAAATATCTCTAGACTTTGTTAATGTTTGTACAAATTAAGTTTTGTTCTTAGAGTGGACGAAATAAGAAAGTTTCTCTTAAAGTACCTACATATAAGACAATTAAATACCTACTACTTGAGAAACTTAAAAATACTTGGTTGTTATGTACAACTCGCATTTGAAAGATAAATACATTTACATTTTTGATTTTACTAAAAGAGTAATAATTATTCATTGTTAATGCAATGGACTATTTAAAATGTCAAAATAAGTTAGTCTTTATCTAAAAGAAAATACTTAATTTTATAAGTTTAAAGACCCTAAAGAAATTTCAAATTGACATTGAGGTTAAATTTAATAAGTTAAACAGTCTATTGAATTTTAACTTTCTTGAAATATAATATCAGATTACGTACAGCAGTAGCATGAAAATTATATGATCATTAAACAGTTCATAATGAAGGGGCAATTTGTTACATTTATCGGGTAATAATTATGTGTTAATTAAGAAGTCAGAGGACTGTTCCATTTAATAAAGTAATATTCAACATGGTTATGGCGTAGAAAAGAAATGGTATAGAATCGAAACTAATATTATACTTAGTCTGAACATAAATACTGTCACAATTTAAAAAAACATTCGGTCATTCATAAATGATATTCAGTGTTTTCCCATTTCCGCGAGAATCTGTGTTAAATATTTTTTGATATTAAAATGCAGTGGGATGATAAAGAAAACCGAATTGCTGTGACAGGTAATTTTCAAAACTCTTCATCCGCTTGGTATTAGGCGAATGTTTGTGTATCGAACTGTTGATAGGTACAATGAAACCGCCTCAGATAAGATCTAGCCGTCCATGTAGGAAAAAAGCATTCAAAGCAGTAGGGAAGAATTCGAAGAAATCCAGTCCGAAATGTTTGCTGTTTAGCAATATTTTAACAAGCGAAATGACTTCCTAATTAGTCAGCAGAAGATGTGGTGGGGTGTTAACTGTCAAGGAGTGACTGAGCCATATTTTCGTGAAAAAGTTGTCAAAACATCGGCACGAGTGTATCAAGTCAAGATGCGATTCTTGAGGAGGTAGTTAGGCCTCTTAACAACACCATGTTCCATAACCCAGAATGGTTTTTCATGAAGACTCAGCATCGGGTCATAAAACTCGATCCACGCTAGCGTGGCTGGAAACGAACGTGTCTGACTTCATCAGAGCTGAAGACTGGCCGTATCAAGTCCAGATCCTAATCTGCTGGATTATGATTTATAGCTGGTTTAAAAGTGTATGGCATGTTCTAAACGCCAAGATAATTTGAAAAAACCTACCATAATATTGGCAGTGAAGAATTTTTCGATGGTGAGTGTGCATGTTTCTATTGGTAATTGGCTAAAGTTTAAAGGACTGTGTTAAATGGAAATAATTTTGAATGAGCTGCTTAGAATATATTTTTCAGGCTATTATATACAGTACCTGGATGATTTTTTTTAATGACGTTTTCTAAAAATTAAACCTAGCTAGATCGATTCCATCGATCAGATTTGGTCGGTTTGCGGCCCTTTCACGATTCTAATTTTTAAATTAAAACTAACATTTCAATTTCATGAAAATCGTTGGAGCGGTTTCCGAGATTCAGATTATATATATACATACATATATACAAGAATTGCTCGTTTAAAGGTATTATTTAAAGATATAAGACAAAAAGATTAGATATAGATGTATGCATGAACTAACATATATTACAGTACCTCATCATCAGCCTATCGCAGTCCACTGCTGGACATAGACCTCTCCAATTGCACGCCACTTTGTTCTATCTTCGACTTCTCGCATCCAACTCTTGCCAGCCGTTTTGCGTAAATCATCCCTTCACCTTGAGGGCGTCCTACACTACGTTTGCCGAGACGCGGTCTCCACTAAAGAACTCCTTTACCCCAACGGTTGTCGGTTCTTCGGCTAATATGGCCAGTTTACTGGCACTTCAGCTTTTTAATCTGGTGGGCTGTGTCGATAACTTTGGTTGTCTGCGGAATAACCTCATTTCTGATTTTGTCCTTAAGAGAAACTCCGAGCGTAGCTATAAAGTTATGCTCGGAGTTTCTCAGTCTATAAAGCCCGCTGAGCAACTTTGAACTTGTGGACTAACCGTACCGTCAGTGTCCACGTTTCGGCTCCGTATGTCATTACGGGTAGGACGCACTGATTGAAAGCTTTAGTATTAAGGCATTGTGGGATCGACGATAAGAAGACTTGACGTAATTTCCCATACGCTGCCCAATCTAACCGAATTCTCCTGTTCACCTCGTCCTCGAAGTTGTTTCTACCTAACTGCAATGACTGACCGAGGTAGACATATTTTTAAACAACTACGAGAACGGCGCCGTGCACCGCTCGCGCTGTCGGTTCCTGTAGTACATCTTCATTGAAAATGACCTTGGTTTTATCCAAGTTCATCCGTAGGCCGATGCGTACACAGGAGTCAGCCAGGTCATTCAGCATCTGTTGTAGGTACTACAGCGTTTCTGCCATGATGACGATGTCATCAGCAAATCGCGAGTGAGAGATGTATTCGGCGGGGTATGGTGATGCCCCGCCCTTTCTAGTGCAGCGTCTTGAACATATCCTCCATTGCATTTGTGAACATTTTCAGGGAAATAACGTCCCCTTGCCTCACTCCTCGATGTAACGGTATAGGTTTTGTTTGCTGATTCTGTACTTGGATGGACATGGTGGCGGCTTGGTAAAGACATCACATCACTTGGATAGTCAATCTACTTGGCATCGCTGCAGGGACTCCAGAACGGACCAGATTTCAATCGAGTCAAAGGCCTTCTTATAGTCCACGAATGCTAGACACAGGGGCTGATTATACTCCTGGCTCTTTATACTATGGTGCCATATCCGCTCCGAAATCCAGCCTGTTCCGGTGGTTGGAATTCGTGAAGTCTTCGCGCAAGGCGGTTCGTGATGACTCTTGAGAACAGCTTATAGACCTGGCTTAGAAGGAAAATCGCTCGGTAGTTCTTCAGCCGGGTCTTATCTCCCTTTTTGAAGAACAAGACGACTCCACTTCTACTCCACGTCGCCGGAGTTTTCCCTACAAACAGGACAACATGATGTCATGATGAAGTCGATTTCATTTTTTGTCATAGTGGCAGGGCTTTGCCACGTCCACTTCCTGTAGGGCTGTTTCTTGAAAAAAGTGTTCATCAAGAAGAGCCCCTCCCGTTCGAGGAAGTTGACTAGCATTTGCCCCCTATGATTTCTGCTTCGAAATCGATGGGGTCCTACAACCAATTCGCTGCAAATTCTGTACTCCCACTTTAGCGTTGAAGTCCCCCATAACAACGTTGTAGTGGCTCTTAGTGGTGGAGTGGAAGGCCCTCGATATGTCATCGAACATATCCTCCACTTCGTCGTCTGGATGTGCCGAGGTCGGTGCGTACACTTGCACCACCTTGAAGCTATACGTCTTGGTGAGCTTGATAATGAGGTACGCTATACTGTTCGACACGCTGGACATTTCCACAACGTTATCAGAAAGGGACTTATTTACTGAAAAGGCAACACCACCTTAGGATTGTTAGTCTCCCTCGCGGAAGTACATAAGATGGCCCGACTCAAGGGTTATGGTGTCCTCCCCCTCTCTTTGGACTTCACTTAACCCGAGGATATGCCACCTAATCTTCCCACGTTCCATCTCAAGTTGTGCCAGATGCGAGTCTAGCCGTAGCGTGCGTCCGTTATACGTCGCCAGAGTCAGTCGCTTGTGGTGACTTTCCGTAGCACGGCGAATTTTAGAATCCCCCGCCACGCCGTTACCGTGGACGCCACCATGTCCAGAAATAGCGTGACTGCCGGGAACTGGAGGCCTTGGCTTTTGTGCTTCGTGTATTTGGAGTAATGCCCATAATCACCACGCTGGGCAGGCGTGTTGGCGATCGCAGGGCGTAGCTTTCGCATCAGTGACGCTGCTGCCCCTCACTGACCTTACTTTAGCTACGCCTTAAATTGGAATGGTTACCAACAGTCGGTCATCAGAGCCTCGTTCGTTGTACAGAAGGATGTACCGCGTGCAGGTGAGGTTGGCTTGGAGCGAAATATGGTAGTAGGCCCCTTACATCCCTAATTACAGTACCTAATAAATGTTTTATGCAATAGAAAAAAAAACCTTGCAACAATAGGTTTTATTGCAAGACTAGGTAAATGTGAAAGCAACTCAGCAAGTTTTCAGTTAGCAAGTTTTTCTGTCTGTTATATAAAGAAAAAAAAGTAACTTATATATCACTTATATATAAGTAATAATTTGATAACTAATCTTGACAATTAGACAGTGATCTGTGTATGACTAAGATATCCAACTAAGAAAGTTTGTGAGAGTTCGGGTAAACAAAGAAAAGTTTCATTCTCGTCAGAAAGATGATAGTAAATACTTGTTATCGACGACTTTGATATTATCCCTGATTGTTTGTTGAGAAAGATAGTTGAGAATCACATTTGAAGATGATTACTTGAAAAGTTGAATTGCAGTCTTCATCCCCTTCTATTCCAATAGTTTCATGTGGAATCACCATAGACTTCTTGCTAATGGATTGATGCACATTAGGTACCTACAAGTTTGTATGAAATGAGAGCATGCGACGTCAAGCAAGTTTAGGTAGAGTCAAATAATTTACTTAAAGTATTTCTTTTGATGGTTTAAAATCATAAACACGTTAAATTGTAAGCAGACAATTTATTTAAAACAATTTTGTTTCTTATTATTGCATAGTAGTAGTAGTTTACCTATTTATAATATTTTTTTGTTATAAAAGTAAAATTTCGATGGTATATACCTAGATAAAGACATTATACATTTGAGACTAATTTCCAGCAATATTTCAAAGTTACATTTTGAATATATATGAGAATTTTCGAGCCCAAATGCCCATTATATTCACATTAAGAGCGCTCCAAAACCTGCAAATTACATAAAGCTACAATACCGCGTAGTAATTTAATATAACATTAAGCCTGTATACCCCCCGATGAGATAGGCAGAGGTGAAAGATATCGCAACCAAAAGGCTGAAAGAGAATGTTTTTTTCTTAAAAATTATGCTGTTAACCGCAAACCTAAGGGGACGAAGTCCCTTGCCGGGAAAAATACATAAATTTAAAAGGCTGCCAAAGCTATATAAAGACGGACAGTGAAATGTCAATGTCATTTTTCGCGGCTATATAGTGTTTTCATTACAGGCACATAAAATACTCCCCGTCGCTATTTTCTTCTTTTATTTCCAACTATAATTGTTTTAGATGTACCTAGTTGTTATTAATCTATACTAATATTATAAAGCGAAAGAGTTTGTTTGTTTGTTTGTTTGTTTAAACGCGCTAATATTAGGAACTACTGGTCCGATTTCAAAAATTCTTTTTTTTTGGATAGCCCATTTATCGAGGAAGGCTATAGGCTATATAACATCGCGCTACGACTAATAGGAGCGGAGAAGCGACGAGAAATGTTTCAAAAACGGGGAAAAATTACGCATACGAAGTTGCGCGGGACAGCTAGTTAATTAATATTTGTAAGAATGAACAAACAGGGGTTTTTGAAGAAGAACTACTATAAAAGCACAGGGACTACGTTGTGCAAACTAACTATTCATAAAATAGTTTATCTTAATCTTAATGTACTACTGGAAGAAATAGATTTTTTTTTTATAATCTATACTTAATATTATAAAGCGGAAGAGTTTGTTTGTTTGATTGTTTATTTGTTTGTTTAAACGCGCTAATCTCAGGATCTACTGGTCCGATTTGAAAAAATCTTTTTTTGTTGGATAGCCCATTTATCGAGGAAGGCTATAGGCTATATAACATCGCGCTACGACTAATAGGAGCGGAGAAGCGACGAGAAATGTTTCAAAAACGGGGAAAAATTACGCATACGAAGTTGCGCGGGACAGCTAGTTTATTGATAAAAGTACCTACTCTTTTATAATCAGGGTAAAATCAATATTTTGTACAACTTCTGCTTATTGTTTTTAACTGAATGCACAATTTTATTAGAAAATAATTTGTTTTTGTTTGTTATTATTGAAATATAAAGAATAACCCCTGAATACTAAACGATAGGTACCTTTTGAACATTAGCGAGCGACTTGAGGAGGTACGGTTCCTTAAGTCTGTCAAGTGACAGTGACAGCATGAGAGTTAACGATATCTTACAATAGGGATGTTGACTGTCAAGTCAAATCAGTCTCTTTTTATGAAATCTCAAAACGACAAGCTCTATAAAAATGTGTATGGAATTACAACCTATGACGTCATAAGTTCCTATCGTCAAATCATTACTTTTAGTATTCGTTTTCATGCTTTTAATTTCAAAAACATGTTAAATTGTAAAGAACACTTATTTTCAGAGCATTTTAGGATCTACTATTACCTGATTAGTATAAAATAATTTACTTTTATTTTATTACTGTTAACGACCCAATTGAGCAACGTTTGAGTACTGGATATTAAGTCAGTTTTAAACTATTAATCTTGGTCGTACTTTTACTACAGGTAATCGAAGAAGATCAGTATAAATCGACATCATTCTAACAGCTTCAAGTTTTATTGGTACTTATTTATACCAATTGATGATTATCTGACCTCCAAGAGCTGAGTAATAGAAATGCAGGTTAATAAACCTTAACCCAATTGTTAGAATTTATCAGGGTTATACATTGTCTATTTAGTATGTAATGTTAGACTGCACGATTGGTGCATTGGCATCGTTGTAACTACTATAACGCGATAACTCCTCACGACACGGAAATACTTTAACTATAATTATTAAATTTGAAGTGTATAAGAACTTCAAATTTAATAATTATAGTTAAAGTATTTCGTCCAAAGCTCTAATAAGTTATTAGAGCTTTGGACTTATTATAATGCTAATCGAATGTTGTGTCCGAAAATAAGTTTTTCTGAAAACACAGTAATATGGATAAGTTTGTTGCAAGCAAAGAAATGAGAGGGGATTGTGGAGTTGTGAACATGGCTGTAAGCTGAGTCGTTATAATTTTAATAGCTTTACATTGTTCAAAGCGGCGTTAGCCTAATGCCTAAGACATCGAACTCGTAATCGCAAGGTCGCAGGTTCGAATCCTACCCATTAAACTACCAACGTGAACCCACTCCTAACACAAGCCATTGAGCTTAGCTGGAGGGGTTAACAAGATTGCTAGTAGTGTGGGACCTAAAATCTCACATTGATATTGATGTAAGTGAAAATACATGCTCCAAAAATCCGTAAGAACAAATCTTTGTACAGTTTAAGTGTACAATAAATAATTGTCACAGGCAGAAACTGGCTGGAATATCAGCCAGATTACACAACTCAAAAATAAAAAGATGGCGTAAGTGTAAAGTCTCACTCTTGCCAGAGGATGGAGATAAGACTTAATCTATACTAATATTATAAAGCGGAAGAGTTTGTTTGTTTGTTTGTTTGTTTAAACGCGCTAATCTCAGGAACTACTGATCCGAGTTGAAAAAATATTTTTTTGTTGGATAGCCTATTTATCGAGGAAGGCTATAGGCTATATAACATTGCGCTACGACTAATAGGAGCTGAGCAGCGACGAGAAATGTTGCAAAAACGGGGAAAATTTACGCATACGGAGTTGCGCGGGACAGCTAGTTAATCAATATAAAAATAATGTATCTATATTTTTTAAAGTACATTAATGTAATGTCATGGCAACTGATTTCACTTACGATAATTAATCGCCTCGGAGGTTAGCCTATTACGCAGGGCATACTGTATTGCACCTAAATAGTTAAAAAACATTTTAAACCCTTTTATTTAAATGCTCTAAAAGGAATAAAATATTTTTTAAATTGATTAAACTCATCAATTTGTTACATTATACCTTTTATATGACATATGACAGCTTGTCGCTAGGTCGATTCCAAGACCTAGCGATTGGACTCTACTTAAGGCCAATGGTCGATGAGGTACTGCATTAGGAAAATCTCGCGACAAGCGTTTATGTCTTGTATATATCTTAAGTCGAAAAGACAAATCAAATGAGCCCAAACTTGCTAGGTTTTTTTTTTTAGTTTAGGAGTTCCTATGGCCACCTACCTATGGTACCATAATATTGTCTTCAGATATACACTAGTGTACTAAATTTAAGTCAAATGAAACGTCAGTAAGTGGTACTAATTTAGCTTCCAAGATTTGAAGTCTACAAACACAAGAAAAGTTAAATAAAAGCTTGTAAAAATGTATGTAATGTTGTAACGCAGATTCTGAACATTTTGATGAGACGAAAATCTTACGATCGAAGAGAAATAGCATGGAGACCGGCCAAGTAGGTACCTGCATAGGCTTACCGTGTTTTACGAGGCATGTGGAGGACTGTGACATTTGTAGAAAGCACGGTTGTCGATCTATGAGATAGCAATAACGTCGCTTACCTTTGCTTATCTGTCCGTTTACTAGATGACTACTGGGCAGATCAATAAATATTACACAGGATTTAAACAAAGACAATTCAAGCTGGTTTATACTAACTACTAGTTGTTCCTCGCGGTGTTACCCGCGGTTTATTAGCCCATGTGATAATCCAGGGTGTCAGCTAACTCCATACCAAATTTTATTAAAATCGCTCCAGCCGTTTAGACGTGAAGAAGTAACAAACATACACACTTATATACTCACAAACTTTCGTCTTTATAATATTAGTGTGATTAGGAAATCTAAAGCCGACATTCTTTCTCGTTTTTATCAAAGCAATTTAAATAAACTATAATTCGAATAAAATGTACATTCAACTTCATCTTCAGTCAATTGACAAAAGCAATATTTCAAAATCTGTCATTTTTGGACTATGCGATTAGATATTTTTGTACTGAGCCGGTTTCAAAATAGGTAAATGTTAAGCGATTTATGTAACATACTTATTTTAATAATAATTTATTAAATCACAGTAGTAGAGGTATTAGGAAAACCTACAATCAGTATAAATACGGATTGTGTCCACATAGATTGATATATTGAAAGGGCCTGCTCTTAATTTGAGCAGTGGGCCAAACATTATTGACAGGGAGTGATGAATGACCTTTACATAAGTTTAACAGTTTGTTCCAAGTAGTTCTGTACAGTATGGGTTTATTTGAGTGTTTAAGTTTTGTCAAACAAACCACCGTACCTACCGAAGGCGATCGCTTTTCAATATAAAAATTGAATATAAGGTTTATTTAAATTACGTACCGATCACCTTATATGCAAATACTAGCTGTCCCGCGCAACTTCGTCTGCGTAAATTTTCCCCGTTTTTGCAACATTTCTCATTACTGCTCCGCTTCTCTTTGTTGTAGGGTGATGTTATATAGCTTATAGCCTTAGCCTTCTTCGATAAATGAGCTATCCAACAGTGACAGAATTTTTCAATTCGGACTAGTAGTTCCTGAGACTACCCCGTTCAAACAAACAACAAATTCTTCAGTTAAGTATCAAGCTATATCAAGTAGGTAATATCTAAATTTTGGCCTATTTTAGGAGTATAAATTATGTCATAATTGGTCAACTAGTAATAAAGGAAGCGGTTGATTACGTCACCCTAATTTTACTTAGTCTATAGTTGATTTGCTTATTAGACGTATAATGAGATCAACTGCAATATTCAAATCTCAGCAGCTGAGCTAATTAGGTCTCATCTCATCCGATCTCTCTATCTACCTGTATCTCTTTCGGTGTTTTTTAGTACCTCTTTCGATATTTGTATTTCAATTATGTACCTATTTCAAAAATGCATCAGAATAATGTGTAATAATCGCAATTTTTCAAATATTATAATATTCATAATTGTGAATGTTATAGTGTCATATAATTTCAATTCCTAACCTCCTTGCTATGATCAGCGATTCTTAATATTCAAGTAGGCAACAATTCTATTCAATATTCAGTTAAATTTATATTTTTTGACTAACAATCCGTGTTTTCATAAAAGTTTAGGTATGTTTGCTCAGAGACGCTTTTAATTGCACGAAAACTCCTAACTACAATAACCTGCAAGCATAGAAGACGTTACAGCTGCAAGTTATTGCATAGTTTGACAAACTACAATAAGTTGCACCTGTATTGCAGCCTGCTCTTGCTAATACGGATGCGTCTCACGATATTGTTGTTTGAAGTTTCTTGCAGTTGAATACGCGTTGAGGCAGAAGAATTGGTTCGTTTTATGTTTTATATAAACGGTCTTTATTGTAAATATATCGATTGAGTGATGGCAAACAATTGCTTTAGCCTATATTTTTTAGTAACCTCGAAGGAAAGTCCTTACTCTTATATTCTATTTTTAAAGATAGTTAAACACTGATAAGAACTTCGATACATTGCTTTGTATAGATATCAGAGACACTTTCCAACTGAAAACCCATTGAATTGAAGCAATGCGCTTAAAGCTGTTGTTTCTGATTAACAGTATTATTTGCGCCCTTAAATTGTTGCACTAAGCTGATTTGTTAAAGGAAATATACCTACTTAAAATCTTGAAGAATTCTGTTGTCATTGATACACTAATTCTGTACTGTAAAATATTTGATACGTATTTGATTTTCTGTATCCTTTATTTGTACTCTATGCAGTATCTGTAACGTTTCACGAGCTTCCACAAATAACATAATGTTTCAAAAGCCTTTAAATTCTCTTAGTAGAAGTAATGAGTTGGATTTTAAGATACAATTTAGATAAATTGCTAGCTAAATTGCTACAGGATCAACTCCACAACAACTTTGTTTGGTGTGCTGCTAAATCTCTATACTGTGACGTAATCGGAAACACATATACATATAATAAATTTGTATATAAATGAACAGGAGGTATATTAAGAGGATTACCAATATAAAGTTACATTACAGTTTACAGCGTGAAAAGAAGCGAGAAAATTGTGATTTATTATGCAAACATTTTTGAAGTAGGTAAAAATCCGAAATAATCCGGCCTTGACCCTTCATCGGGTCGGAAATCTTTTGAAGATTTTCCTTCGTAAAAAAGGTAGAAGGTTTTGAAGTATATTTGCACCTGTACAATGTTTTTTCTTCCAACTACAGCTTTTGCCATTGGTAATTCTTAACAAGTACCTTATTAGGTACTACCGAATTTTGCGGATGTTTTTTAAACTTGAAACGTTTTCTTTTACTTAGGTAGCATGCGACATTTGTGAATAGTGGTTAATATACAATCTACATTCGTTTTTGTAAACTAAGATATCCCTATTTGTTACTTAGGGTTAAGAGACGATACTACTATACCTAATGATATACCCAAATACTTAGTAAGAAAAGAAAATGTGTATTGGTTTTTGTTTCCCTGAATAAAATATCAAGCAAAAAGCTTGATATTTTATTAGGCAAACTTTCTTTCACCCCCGTACTTGGGATGAGGAAAAAACAATAAAAAACTTATGTAATCTATCTACTGTCATAGTATTTCATCTAAGAAGAGGGGTCCCTGACTCGGCGGAGATTGAGCAACGTTGCCGCTGTCGGCCCATGTATGGGTTGATGAGAATCAACCCATATATGTCATTCCTCTCCGTGCTTCGGAGAGCACGTAAGCCGTCGGTCCTGCGCCCAATCTTTCTTTGGTCGTGTCGGATTTTGATCCCATCGTGCTGTGAGAGTGAAGGAATTGAGAATGCACTTATGTTTGCGCATACACTTGTGCACTTTACTATCTTCTGCGTAGTTGGCTAGTCATAGGCCGCTGTTACCAACATCGGTTACGAGATCATTATTTTAATCTAAATCGCCAAGTATCTTTGGTGGGTAAACCGTTTAAATTAACAAACTCTTCGGCTTTTCTATATCTTTATAATAATAAGAAAAGCAAAAACTCTGTGCCCCTTTGTTTGAAAATTGCGCGGACGTAGGAATATGAAATTTAGCACAGTTAAAGTTTATATAGGGAAGAAGTGCAAAGCCAATATTTTGAAATAATAATTATGCATAATACATTAAATAAATTAAAATTAACGGTACACATACTACCGCAAATTAAAGTATAAATTACACACACTACGGCGTGTATGGCACTCTCTGCTAATGTCAAACAGAATTGACTTGACACATTGTGTTTCGTTTTAAAACAGAATGAAAATGTATATATTCTATTTCCCTTGGTCACGTGTTACCTAGAAAACGATTTTACCGATAACATTCATTCTTTTTTTAGTTTTCTAATACTCGGTAGGAGGTTCTTACATAAAAATAATTAGAAAACAACAAAAAAAAAAAAAAACGGATGGTACGAAGTTCGTCGGATAGTAACATATACAAATCGTATCGATACAACCAATGAAGCCGTAATTTTCAAAAATAATAAATTATGGTCTGATTTTAGACCTTAGGTGATCCCTAGTTACTATATTATTTTTTTTCTCTTTATTTTTAGGAACCTTTAAATACAATTTACGTCGGTTCCATAGTAACCTAATCATATGTCTACAATACAATGCATGTAAAATTCTATCTGTCTAAAACTAACTTTTATATAAACTGAGCTTCATCTGACAGAGGCTTTGCTAGGATCAACAAAAATATTCCTAAATCTGGAGTGTTTATCTTAAGTAAACTAATTAATCTGTTTCTTGCAGGTTCATTCCTCACACACTCCACTAAGACATGTTGCACATCTTCTGTATTATTGCAACTCTCACAAAGAGGTGAATCTACTTTCCTCATTAAGTGTGCAAATTTTCTCAGTGGCATGTGTCCGGAACGAAGCCTGAAAGCTGTAACTAACATACTACGTGTATACATATGATCAACTAGCCACGGAATACGGGGAGGCTGATTTTGTATTATTTTGTACCAAATACCTTTAGTCAAAGATTTTTCATTAAAACTTTCTATCCAATCTTGATGACATCGATTCTTAAATTTTGATAAAATTTCGAAATACATGGGGTAAATATAAATTTCTGATCCGGACAGTGCAGCTGTTTTGGCCAGTCGATCAGCCTCCTCGTTGCCTCCAAGACCAATGTGTGCCGGTATTCACTGCAAGACTATGTTTTTGTTTCTCATGTGCATTTCAATAATTTTATGCAATACAACATATGCTATTGATGTGCCTCTGTGTCCAGAGGCGCATCGAGCTACATGCTGCAGAGCACTCTTACTGTCACAGAATATGACAATATTTCTTTGCTGCAACACATTTGTGTAAGATAGTGCTTCTGAAATTGCGAATAATTCAGCAGTCATGATAGACACGTTAGACGCAATTTTAAAAATTGTGCCTTGCTAGTGCTAGTTACTATATAGGTAGATAAACAATTAAAAAAACAGTTAGTTATCAATTGAAGCTTATAGAACTCTTTACGTATAATGCTTATATAAAACTTTGATATAACTCTTGCCACATAGTTTCAGGGTTTCGGGCTTCCATTATACATTAATTTTTCAATAAGCAATCAAGGAAATGGAAGGTCAAGTTAACAGGTATCTATTAATTGCAATCAGATGTTGGCTGTTATAAACTGTTGGCAGTTTGGCCAACAGTGTAGTAGAATTATTAGATACCTACGTGTCACTGATAAATACCTAGTCTATGGTTTTTGATATAGGAGGATAAAGAGTAGGCCCTTTTTACCTAACTGAGGAGGAGGCTTACGCAGGCGCGTTTTTTTTAAAGATCTGTATGTGACTTCATTTTTCCTGCAAAATATCCCATTATTTGCAAAGAAAATTCATAGCTTTGTTTGAAGAAAATCCATTTTTTATTCAGTTGTTCTTTTAAATTTTAAGTAACATGTATACGTGTAATCTCGTTAGTCGTATGACTTTGTCTGCTATTAATAGAATTTCCGTGTTTAAACTCAACTCTTTAAGTAGTGTAACTAACGGTCAAGGAAAGTAGGACGTGAATAGATTACACGTGAAAGTAATATAGGTTCATTTATTATAGGAAGCGCTTCCAGGTGCAAGGTCGAGTTTTTGCTACCTTAATCTATACATCCATATGTACTTCAGACGGAAAAGGTCAGTTTTAGTGTTCCGTAGCCAAAATGGCAAAACTCTTATAGTTTCGCCATATCCGTCCGTCCGCCCGTCTATCCGTCCTAACAGTCTCTGTGCTAATGATACACATATTACTTACGCCGACAAAGTAAAAGAATAAAGAAAAAAATAATTGAAAAACATATTTTTTTGAGAGTACCTCTTCTATGTATGTAAAGAAGTAGGGATGAGATTTTTTTTTTCACCTACGCCATCGTGTGGGGTATTATTAGATAGGTCTTTCTTTTAAAACCGTTATGGAGTTGTGGAGATTATTTTTAGATTTAGGGGTCCGTTTATGAAATATTAAGCTATAAGGTGAATTTTTTTGTTAAGAGTCAAGTGTCCCCCCCTTGCCAGCTAAATAGATGATGTTGGATAAAAAATCACAGTAGTAGTATATATAGTGGAATTAAAGGGAAAACTATCACAATTAAGTAGGCTTTACAAGTTTACGAGTAACAGATGATCAATTGAGAAGTAACAAAATTTAACAGCTGATCAATAGAGAAGTAACAAAATTTAACAGCTGATCAATTGTTCTAAATCAGTTCTGCGGTTTGAACGTAAAACGTAAGAAATGCTAGAGTTACTTACAACATTCTTTGAACAAAAATGGGGATTGTGTGTAGTAGACACGATAATATGTATTATTATGCATAAAGGGAAAATATCAAATAAGTTTAGTTATTTTAACACAATCAGTTTCCCAGTTGCTGGTTAAACGACGGCGACGGTTTCAAGATAATACAGTACATTGCACAAAAAGCAATCGTATTGTTATTTTAAAACAAAAGGTTTTTGTTCCATTCTTCATTCAACTGCAAAAGCTAAAACTCCAATTACACTACACGGCCTGCTGTGTGATTCGGAACAAAAATTTAAAATTCACTGTTGTTTTTATTGAGAAAAGTATTCTCTTAGTGATAATAAAAGCGGAATTAAATGATACACTTTTAAAACTGACTGCGTCGATGGCTCAGCGAAAGAGGGTGTGGGTTTTATTGCAACGCCGGACTGAACATTGTCTGATTCATAAATGTTAGATCCGAGATTTCTATTTTTTTTTATAGCACGAAATGAAGTGACGAGCAGTTCGTGTGCCTGATAGTACGCGTCACGCTAGCCCATAACAGTATCAGTGCTACCCAATTCCTCGTTTGGCAAAGATCTGAGTGTCACCGCACTGCGCTTTTCATTTGAGACATTAGTAGTAGTTACACTTGCTAAAGTGCCCTTCAACCAAAACACAATGATGTAACTGTAAAATAACTGTCACAGTTGTGGTATCCATTAAGACGGCCTCTGGCTTAGACCCTAGTGGTCTAAGCCAGAGGCCGTTCTAAGCCATAAGCCGTCTTGGCGGTCGATTTATAACAGCATTGTCAGATAGTCTTCTGTGAAATAGTGATGCAAATACACTACTGTGTCTGTTGAAGAACCCTAGCAGGTATAATTACTGGACAAATGAGATTATTTTTTAGAAAACCTACAGCTAATACAGGTAATAAATTAAAAGAATTTATCAGATGAAGGCCAATTCCAAGTTTTCACAGTTAAGCTTTTTTACCCACGACGTAACGGAGAAGGTACTCGTATATGCGTTTAGTTTAGTTTGCGTGACAGATTGTTTGTATATGTGTGCTCTCGAATATTGCCATTTATCTCAATAATGGCTCGTCCGATTCAGATGAGGTTTTCTGTAAAGTGTGTGTGTGTAATTTGTATGCAATGTTACTTAGATATATTTTATGGTGGTAACTCGCTCTACGGGGGGCTGCTGTGTATGTTTAAAGTAAAACGAATGTTGCCATTTATCTCGATGGTGCGACCGATTTATACGAATACTAATTCACGAACGAATGTCTTAGAATGAGGAGCGCAGTGCACTGACGCTCACAACTTCGCTGAACAAGGATTTGAGTGACACTAATGCTGCTATGGATTGCCATAACGCTTACCAACAGCCTTGCGACATGCGTAGGTAGAAGTTCCCTTTGTATTTGCTAACCCCCCGCGATACAGGCTGTGCAACCTAGTATTGGAGTTTTCAATAGAAAACTCCAATACTAAAAAAATAGAAGAAAAGGGTATCCAGGTACAGCGAATTTGCTCACTCTAATTGAACTTCCTGAAAATTGCATAGAAACAACTTGATGCTGTTTTTCGCCTAGTGATTAAGGAAATCAAGTTTTGGTTTCCTTATTTTGAATTATCGTAGAAGAGATTATATTACAATTTAGTTAAAAGTACTGTGAGTGATTTTTTAAAATGATTTAAGCAGGTACCTATCCATTAAACGACTTTGAGTGCAGCAGTTATACTGCTACGGTGGCGGGAGTGTGTATGATTGCTGTACGACTGTTGATGGTTCTATTTCCACGCGGGGCAAAACTATGGATATCCATAAAATATTAGTGCAGTGTCTGGGTGTGCTTTATGTTCGTTGACATGTCTGCAAAGTACCCTGTGACACAGGGACTATACAATACACGCTACAATAGAGGCAAGCGATGTTTTTAAATTATAAAATAGAGTGTCACCTCTTACAGTATTATAAAATTATATATCTTGTCTTAATCGCATGAATAATTTAAGGTAAAATACCTTTTTTATTGCCCGACGTTTAACCCGTAACCACGGCCGTTGCAATACTGTAGTATATAAATATATATTTTTTTAAAGACGACTTCCGCTCTAGCGTAGAAGCTCTGTGTCGCGGGGGACTTTACAAACATACAAGTCACAGACACAAAGTACACCCAGACCCGAAACAACAATTTGTGGATCACACAAACTGGTGTCCCGTGTTGGAATCGAACCCACGACCTCTTGCGTAGCAGTCGGACACACTCCCAACGCGCCACAGAGGCAATCTGATAATGTATACAAATCGCAAAAGTTTATCAACTCTTGCAGTATTTCTAGTATTCGTAAGTCCGCTAGATAAGCTTTAGGTCTGCATAATAATTAAGAGTCTTTATTATTAAGCAGACCTAAAGCTTATTTTCACCTTAGTAGAACAAAAAAACCCTAATGTTTGTTTCAGAATCGCATGGCACGGACGAAAACTCTATCGAAGCCGTGTTTTTACAAATAGGCCAAGGTAAACCCCATTACCTACCAACTATAGGGCTGTTATCAATACGATTTATATCAACCAGTATTATAATATAGATGCAAGTGCTTTTTGTTACTATCTAGAACGTTTGACTAACATAAAGACTTTTGTAAACTTCGTAAATATCGACGAACATGTTATTAATGCAATAATTTTTAAAGTTGGTAATATATGTACCTGAGTCTGAATTTCTAATGATATTGCAAAATGCAGTAAATAATGTAGGAATATTAAGACAGGTTTGACTAGAATATTTAACACGCTTATATTCGCTTTACTTCATGTATGTTAAAGAATTTAAGAACTCGATTGTCGGCTACTTCAAAACATCGGATTAAATTAAAACTTTGAACACATATCAAGGACCAATGACAATATAATCTATACTAATATTGTAAAGCAGAAGAGTTTGTTTGTTTGAACGCAATAATCTCAGAAACTAATAGTTCAAATTCAAAAAAATATTTTACTGTTGGATAGTCCATTTATCGAGAAAGACTATAGGCTATATAACATCACGCTACGATAAATAGGAGCGGAGCAGCAATGATATGTGTTTCAAAAACGGGGAAAATTGACGGAGCCGAAGTTGAACGGTTAGCTAGTAATAAATAAAATAATAATTAGTCTGGTTTTCTTATTTTTATTATACATAGCTATAACTCTATGCGAAAAACTGAGTGTATGGTCACGTTGTTTTATAATTACCTACAACTTTTTGCAAAGAAGTGAAACCCTTCCAACAATTAGCCAGCAGAAAGCTAAGAATTGTAGCGAGAGTTAATTACACAAATGAGCCGAGTATTCTTTACAAGTATTTTAATTTAACCTTAAAGTTAAGTCCGTGCCCTCGTTTATTCTAATTAACTTTTATTGTTGCTAATTAGTTTGTTCTATTCACAGAGAACACATATAGTAGGTTTCGATTATAGTAATTTTATTGAATAAATGTGAAATTAATTCGGTCGTGTGTGTTGTGTATATCAGGCATGCACACGTAGACTATCTAGAAAGATACAAACGTGTTCGGAATAGTTCAAAAGCTGACTCTAAAACAAGATATTCTAAAAGTGAAGCTAACGAAGTACTCACCACCTTCTCTTCAACGATTTCATTGTTGTTATTGTTGCTCCCATATTTTAAGGCACCGTTTTCCATGACCACAACTGATCGTCGTGTATTTAACAAATTTATTAACACTATGCGTCCTCATTTAATATACATTTCACTAGTAGATATATGTTCAATGATATTGTTTTAATTACATCCTTACATTTCTATATGCTAAATCAATAGATACGTTTCTAATTAGTATCTGATATATTGGGTTTTAATATAAGTAATTTTGAATTGTCACCGTACCTGAAAGGTAAATTTATAACTGATTACACGTATGACTACATATATGATAACTTTCTATTGTATATATAAATGCACTTGGAGGTGATTTTAAAAGGTAGTACTAGACTTTACATGACTCTACAAATGGTTAAAACTTATTTTGAATATCAAAATGGTTTAATATAGATTGTATTTTGTGGCAAATAAGATTTATAGTTCTTACAGGTACAATACACGAGCTATTAAACTAATTTGTTTAGTAATTACTAAGTTATACCCGTTTAATAATTATTCGTGTTGATAACTGCAATGTAAATTAATTTGAAGTTGGCGTGCGTTTGTCCGTTACATATAAACTTTAACCATTCTAAACAACGTTTGCCATCTACGCAACTGCGCTGATTCTTTTTGATAAAACGCCAGACTGAAATAATTACAGACGTTACATAATTGAACTGATATTTAATATGACATCCGTTGCTACGATACTTTTCTTTGTAAACACATTTCTTTGTTCGTCAAATCACTTCGATAAAAAATCATACAGCGAGTTTTATAATGTCTCGTTCCAGTTTAACAATATTCTTGTTCAAGTTTGTAATTTGATTATAGTCTCAAACTCCACTGACGAACATTCACTTTTAGTAAAAGTTTTATGATTCAGCATATATAAAAATTACCTAATGTTTTTTGTTTAATATTTAAAGGCACGATTGCTTTAGGACACATGATATATTGTTAGCGGTATATGCAGTTTGTTAACATCGTGTCCGGTTGATGTCGCGGTGCAGCGAGTCGCGCTACGTACGGGGCGGGCGAGTCGCGTGCCGCGTCATACTGCGGCGAGCGCGGGCACGCGCGCGGCACCCCGTGCGCGCCGCCGGCCCGCCGCGCGGCGCATACCCGCACTCTGTCGCTCGCCATAGCCCGCCATCGTGCCTCAACCACCCGAAACACCGCCACCGATACGCACCATCGTTTATTATTGACAGACGACCTTGCTCCACATTATATTTTCTCCACTAAAAGGATTTATTAGGTCAATAATGGACGGATGTTGAACATTTGTGTTAAATGGAAAACAATGACTGGCTTGATTGACCCCGTCTAAAGTATAACCGTTGGAGTGTTTTCGCTATTTTCATATTGATATTTTGTTATCAATAACCGTTGTCGACCTTCAGATAGTCGCATACAAACTTTTGCTCAAGTTGAAGTTGTACTTTGGATAGAGTTACGCAATATTTGTGTGTACGTTCGAAATGTTTGTAAGAAAACTTTCTCGAATGTATTTTTCTTATAAAAGGGCTGTATGTATAATACAAAAACATATAAAATAATGATATGGAGGTTCTGCGAAGAAGTACCATCAATCAAAGTTGTTTGTCAAACAAAACACGTATCAATCAATATTCACGTGAACGCTCCCAGGTCATTTGAAATTGAATCAACCTTAGAAGAGGTTGATATTACTTTAAGGGTCTCGTAGCGACTGACCTACATATCTATGTACCTAGGTGCCTATGTCAAAGTGTTATATACCGCATAGGGTTGACATGAAGCTACCATGCTAGTACAGGGTCAAGATTTGTACGCTAGTGGTTTTACTTCCTGAAATTTAAAAAGATCGCAACAAAAAGACTTACAATCTTTAGCATATTGTCAAAAAAGCATGTTTTACTCAACAGAAAAGAAAGATCACGTGAAAAATAGACCGGGGAAGTAAAAAAACATACAAATGTTTTTTTTTAGAATAATCTATATCCATTTGGATTTATTAGTTCGCGTTATCGCTTGGGAATTGCCTTTCTAGTACCCCTTCAATCTCGGCGAGGTATTCCATACATGTAGCGCGATTTTATCTATCGACGGTAGTTAGAATTTGGGAAATGTTGATTGAAATAGCTCCTTGAAAATATTCTGCCGTTTTATGTTGACACGTAGGATGGGTTTGCCTATCCTAAATATCTTTACTAAAATGAACATCAACATCTTAAATGAACTAAATGTGTGAGTACCTCTTTAAATCTTGTTTATCTGTGTTTTTATCTTTCCACGCACTTTACGATATCCCGTAAAAGTAGGTACTTCAGTACTTTTAACTTAATCCAGCGAACAGATATTGTATAGTCGTGATAATGTAATGTATGGTGGTCGATTGCTGTAAAAAGGTGTTTATTTAGAGTACTTGTAGTATGGTAACCAATTATCGATAATGCCTGAAGTCTTTAATGTACTTCTGTCTCAGATCGGTCTAAGCAACGAAAATATGTTTAGTTATGGATTCTTGGTAGGTACCAACTTGAGTTGCTTGTACGGTGCAATACAAACAATGGTCTATCTAAGATCGCGTCTCGCGCTAAGATGTTGTTATGAGTCAGTATCGTAACTAGCCTTCTATGCGGGGTATTGATTCTAATGGTCATTTCTGCGCCTGGCCTGTGCCTGGGCACCTCTGGCACCACCCATAGTTACGGCACTGAGACTCTTGTTGCTACTATCAGTGGTAAGGTAAGTAGTAGAGATGTCTTGGAGAACGCCCTAAAATTAAGTATCATTGAGGTATTGAAAGGAAAGCGACACAAAACTTAACGTTTCTTGGAAACAAACACAAGATGCTATAAACTGTTAAGCTTTATTGGTTCTTCATGAATAAAGTAGTATATAAACGGATTCTAAGTACCCCACTAACGACGTACTGACAAGAAAGGCATTACGTGGAAATGGAAGCACTTATAGTGTTTATAGTAAGGGATCAGTAATGCTGAACGACGTGTCTTCAATCCGATTAAGGAACGAGTTACCGCGTATTATTAGATTACCCTACTGTGTAACTTACTTCTCTATACTCTAAGATGTAGGTGCATCACTACGTGCGCCTTTGTAAAGAACTAGGTAGCATAATAAAAAAATACTAAAATCGGTTTAGTTCTTTGCGAAATTCCGATTTAGATTCTTTAGGTATTTTTAAAGAGGCATGATTAGTTATATTTTTATCTTTCTAGATTCAGCGGTTTCGGTTGTGCGTGGATCGGTCAGTCAGCTAATTAGTTTTGTCTTTTTTAACCGACTGCTAAGGAAGGTTATTATAAATTTAGAAGAAGAATGTACAGGTAAAAAGTAATACTATAATAAATAAGGCATATACTCCAAACACTTGTGTATTAGAACATCTTACTACCTACAACCTCGCTGTTTGTCCAGGGTGGTTATGGCCAACAGCTCCACTAAATGTGTATTATCATCACAGTTACATTTTCTAGTTGTTTTTATTCGCAATAAGCAGATAGTTACTGCGTTTGTATGTGATATTAAATTCGATAATAGTACGTGGTTTGGTTTAAAATCCAAGATTGTATACTTACAACTTGTAAGACAAGGCTGTTGGCAGTGGCACAGTTCCAGATTAAATGTTCTTATGTAGTTCCGAGTACTAACACACATAGCTTAAAAGTAGCACACTATTTTTTTTTGTATAATAGATACTCTAAATAAACATTGATAGAAGCATAATTATATTACTTAGGTAATAAAGATAAATCACACTATTTAAACCTTGTTTTGATTTAGGCATCGCTCAAATAAGCTTATTGCAGGTATGATATTTAGTATGGATGGTGAATAATTCTCTGATGTATTATAATGATATCTTGGGACAATTAGTAACTCTTTATCTAGTCTATCTATCTAAATATAATATATAGTTGTTTCATTTGCTTAATTTTAAGGGTCCTTGAAGAATTTGGAATTTCTGATTGAGTAAATCCAATTATGATTTGAAAACATAATTATTACGAGTAGAAGTAAAATACTTTGATTGAATAATATTATCACACATACGAGGTCAAAATAAACTATTATGGTGTAGTCGTTCGTACCCACAGGGCAAACTGGTTATGAAGTTTAAAAGCCTTCTTTTTTGAATATGCGCCATAGACAGTATTTTTTTTGTTCGTGTTTCTGAATCGTTAACAAGAGCTTTGCTAGCAGCGCACCAAATATATTTTTCAATTTCTATGGAAACTGACTGTTTCAATTGAAGCGTAGAATCTAACCTCTGAAAATCTGGGCATGTTAACGTGTACGAATTGCGTTCACGTCACCGCGCGGGTGAAGTACAAAATTCAATTTGTTCTTTCCAAATTTGTTGTTCGGTTGCTCTGAAAGAACTTTATTCTAAAGCAGAATTGAGAGGAGAGGTGCAAGTGATTGAATAGAAAGTCTAGAAGTTAAATTAGTTACAACTTGTAATTATTAAGTAATTGGATCTGTTTATCTATATGTTAAATAAGTTAACTACCATCTATTTTTTTTTTTTTTTTTTTTAAAGACGACTCCCGCAGTAGGGTACAAGCCCTGTGTCGCGGGGAACTTTACAAACATACAAGTGACGGACACAAAGAGTACACCCAGACTCGGAACAACAATTTGTGGATCACACAAAGTGGTGTCCCGTGAGGGAATCGAACCCACGACCTCTTGCATAGCAGTCGGACACACTCCCACCGCGCCACCGAGACAGTCAAGTATTATTAATTATTATACAGCTAAATATCGTAGGCAAGTGAGTAATAAACGTTAAAGTAACTACAAAAGTGTACACTTGCTACTAGGACTTAATAGATAGCATAAAAATAAGTTTGTATATCTTCATAGAATTTAGTTCATGTAAACACTGATAAAATGAAATCCACATCGCAACCTGTATCTAGTTCAAATTTAATAAAATCTGTGCATAAGTTCTACCGCGGCGTAACAAGCTCCGAATACACTTTCGGATTTATGATATTACTTTAGAGTCGTAGGTAAGTTGGGCTCGTAGCAGTCGTAGCTAATGCTACCGCATTCTATTTGTAGCTATGGCTCTACGCCACACTGTGATACTACACGTTTTTGAAATAGGTAGATATTTCTTACTAGCTTTTGGCCGCGTGGATGACGGTTAAAACTATCCTTTTTCCTTTTGTGCCACTCAAACTATTTCTATACCAAATTTCCTATAAATCGGTTCAGTGAATTAAGCGTGAAAACGTTTGTTACGTTTTCTTAAGTGTGTCTTTCACATTTTTAATATGAAATTGTTTAAATCGTTAATTGTACGTTATGTTTTAGTTTTCTTGTACTGTTTTTATAATTATGAGCCTGCGTTGGACCACTTTCGGACAAAGGTTGTACTATTTTCATACCTATTTAATATTAATTGAAGAAGTGGCAGTGAGTAGTCAGTAAACGAGTTCTTGAGTGGAGACCGCGGCTCGGCAAACGTAGTGTAGGACGCCCTCAGGCCAGGTGGAGTGATGATTTACGCAAAACGGCTGGCAGGAGCTGGATGCGAGAAGCCGAAGATAGAACAAAGTGGCGTGCAATTGGAGAGGCCTATGTCCAGCAGTGGACTGCGATAGGCTGATGATATGATATGATATATGATATTTAATATTAATTACATATACAACTATGTTTTTCATATAACTTTAACTAGTGCAAATTCGTATATGATCAGATATTCAGACAAACATAGTTACAGAGTTTTACTCCATAATAAGCATGTTACTAAGCTGATTAAGTAAAATCCTCCAGATATCATAGATACATATAGATACTATATCAAATAGGTAGGTAATCAATCTATCTCATAATGTTTCTAATAATATATTTAAAAAGATCACAGCATGAATGAGCTCTACGTTCTTTCTTTTACTTATACAAAACTAATTAATATATTCTTACTCATACAGTTGTAGGACAGGCTTATATAAAATATCACAGTTTTGAATTTTGCATATTATGTTTATATATATATATATATATATATATATATATATATATATATATATATATATATATATATATATATATATATATATACAGTCCATACGAAGCCGGAGCGGGCTGCTAGTATATAACAATAACACACAACATACACAAATGCCCACTAGTTATAACAGCTAAACGGCCATACAATATCATGTCAGTGTGAATGTATAATCCCTGATTACTTAAAGAAACTAAAAGAAATGAAAAGGACAAACTATTATATCGTGATGAAATATCTAGTAGCTACGTGAATTTTGCCAATTAGCTCTTTATTGCCAATAAGAGAAGCTGAACAATTTAGTAACCCATATAATTGCCATATAATCTTTCTGTAATAGTTGTCACGCGAACACGTTATTACCTTTATGAATTAAAAATTAATCTGTTACTTAGGTACATTAAATCATCGAGATAATATATCGTAATGTAATTAGTACGTATGAAAACAGTGTAAATATCATCTCAAGTATTTGTTTACGATATGACATGTGATAGTAGTGAGTTAAGTGGAACTCAGCAATATCACAATATGAGAACGTATAAAAATATTCGATCACATTCCGGTTCAAAGAAAACATTAAACGGCAACTATAATTCCTGAGAATAATACTGTGTCGCATGGGAGTAAACCAATGTTTAAATCACGAATATATAGTCCATCAAAAAATCGCAACTTCAATTTGTGGTCCTTTTTATTTTGTTGTGTATGTATGGTAACCGCAACCTTTGATCAGGTCTTGTTTAACGTATTAAGTATTTAAGTATACAACATTTCGCCTTCAACGGTTTAGGCACAGTGACGTAGGGCTTCTAGGTACCAGGTCTGTACCTCATTTTAACGCCCTATCTACGAATATAGGGCGTTGAAATAAAAAGAGAAACTTCCCAGGTTGAATACAATGTTTATTCCTGAAATGAACTAACTCACAAGCACAACGTATACTACTATAAACTTATATTGAATCACTTATTAATGAACACAATCAAATATAATTAACTACGACCTATGGTCGTCGGTCGGCTATAAAACTCCTCGTCCTAGACTATCTCTTATTTCATGCCATTTAATATTTCAAAAGTAAATCTCCAAATAAGTTTCTAAGATATAAAGGCCGTATTTATCCGAGACTTCGGTATAAACATCACAGTATCTATGTAACACATTTTATCTACAAGGGATTAGATAGGAACTTATGTTAAGTTTTGAGACTAGTAAAATCAAAGGTATATGCTCATATATATCTATCATAGGTCTTGAGTGAAGTCCACATTGGTACAATCGCGACGTGTTGTTTTCATCCCAAGTGAATAAAGAATTTTAGTTTTAAGATCAACGCCAGTAACCAATGAGAAATGAACTACTCAGTGAGTAAACTTTATGTCTCAGAGGAAGCAAAATTGTTCTCGACCCCGCATCAAATTTAATAAAAAGTAAAACTGTAGAATCACAAATATAATAATTAATTCACTTCTCTCCTTACAAAAGTAGGCAACATTCACAGACTGAGACACTATTGTTGTGCCGAATTGCTTGTAAGTATAGAGCACACAACGCTATATTCCGCTATTAACCCTGCATTCAAATTCAATATTAACATTTTATTTTACTTTCGGCAGTGCAGATACACTATTCAAGCGAATACCCGCAATCCTGAAATTTATGATGTAAAAAACTGCAGTGTTTTCGCATGTTGGTACATAGTTGTTTATGAGCCGTGATAATATATACCAACCAGTATGTCTATAATGTATGTATTATAATAAACTTCTATAGAGATTTTGAATAAATAAATATTGGCTTTTTGTGATTTATATAATTATGCTATTCTTGTACTGCTTTTTTTCAATAGAGCCAATAAGAAACCTTAGACGAATATTTCGGTACATTTCACGATGGTTTTGATTTAAGATTTTTATGGCAACCGAATCAATTGAAGTTTGAACTTTGGTGCGTTATACCCCTTATACTTATGATTTTACGAATCTTAAGTGTTACATCCAGGGTAAAGCACAAAAGTGTTAATGATATAAATAAACAATACTTGTAACAACTATCTATCTTCACTACAAACAGAAGTTACACGCGTTCGTAAATTGGAAGAACTTTGTGATTTATCTGTGAATGATAATAAATTTATGTAAAAGGGCTGTAAGCTCTCGCTGATACAACATGTCTCACGGCATTTGCTGTGAGGTTTTAAAGCTGAAAGGCGTGCCGAATCGTTGCGGCGGTTAAGCCATGTAGCCACGAGCGGAAAGTATGCGTGACATAGGTTTAATCTACCGAGGGAGGGATTGCACGAGGATGTGGGGAGGCTACCTTATTTACACATGCCGTGTCTGTGCTTATATTATCGCCTTATTATAATATATTTGATCATTTTTTATAATGTTTGTTAATATATGAGATCATTTTTTATAATTTTTGCACACGTTAAATAAAGTGATTTGTATTATAGAGTCGGCTGCAGCATAATGACTCATTATGCAGAGAATGAGTGTCATTAACATAAGAAATAGTCAAGGTGACTGTTTTGTCGTTATACGAGTAAAAATAGTTTGTACTTATAAATAAATGGCAATATTAATTGATAAGCACCAGATAAATAAATAGGAGATCTCTGATTAAAAACTATAAGATACGAGATAGTTGCTTGTTTTATTTGACCAGTATTATTAAGAGTGAGAAAAAGATAACCATGATTCTTCAATTATACCAAATAAGAACTATGTTTTAGTTCTTAGGTACTATCTCTATTGTTTTAACTATGTTACTTAGGTACTATCTCTGTTGTTTTCTGCAGATTATTTCTACTAGGTATATCTATCATATAGGTATGATGCAAATATTTGTCGTGAGTGTTAAATAATAAAATACCTAACAATGAACTCCTTATCTATACATATATAATTACTTGACTGATTCATCAACGCAGAGACTAAACTGCTAGGGGTACAAACCTGAAATTTTGGCAGTTGATGCCTTTTATGTTGCAGACATCCACTAAGGAAGATTTTTTTTAAATTCGTCCTTCAAGGGGATAAAATAGGGGTTGCAAATTGTATAAAACTCTGTCAGTTTCAAAGTTAGATCGGTGAAATTTCGTATGATCGTACGTAGAAACACGTGTTTCAGCGTTTTTGTAAAATCAGCCCTAACGGGATAAAATAGGGGTTCCAAGTTTGTGTGAAATCGTTTGGATTTTTGGTTTAAAATAAAGAAAAGGTGTTTTATCAACCCCTAACAAACAAACTTGCTAACCCTATTTTACCCTAAGGGGGTAAAATAGGGTTAGCAAGTTTGTATAAAAACTCAGTCAGTTTTAAATATAGATCGGGAACATTTTTATTTAGGTTGCAGGTTTCACAAGATTGTATAAACTCCGGCGGTTTTGAAATTAGATTAGTGAAATTTCGTACTTGGCTTTTTCGTTTAAAATAAAGAAACATATGTTTTAGCGTTTTTTAAAATCAACTCATAAGCGGCTGTAACAGGGGTTGCAAAATGTATAGAACTCAGTCAGTTTTGAAGTTAGATCTGAGAAATTTTGTATTTGGCTTTGTGGCTGTAAATAAGGAAATACGAGTTTTAGCGTTTTGATCGAAAGCGATAAATCAACCCTTCAGGGGGTAAAATCAACAACGCGGATGAAGCCGCGGGCGACAGCTAGTAGCCTATATAACCAGGTAGTGTAATCACGTAAATTGTTTCATACTAACATGCGATGGCTGTATACTAATAACCCTACCTATTAATATATTTTTCGCTCGTAGCAACTCGTCCTTATAGGCTATTAACCTACTTTTGCCAAATCATTTTACTAGCGTCAATGTAAATAGAACAAGCGATTTATATGAGAATTTCAGCTTACGTACTCTATACTAGGAGTTATAATATGTTGAAGGTAATTATAATTGATATTTGAAGCTGTTGTAGCAATGGCTACGGTATTGGACTCACAATCGAGAGGTCGTGGAATCAAATCATCACTACCAACGCACTTACCACGTTTTCGATCATTCTAGCTCGCCAATTATATATCGAAGGTAGATAGTTCCTCTATGCTACCTCATTGGTAATAGATCACTACCTCTTTCGATTAGCGCAAGACTTGGTTTGTTAACAGAGGGTTTTTCGAGAATTTCTTTTGATTCGTTCTTGGTGTGCAAAAACAGTTTTATCCACAGTCTTAAAACCTGATGTTGTGTGATGTAAATCATTATTTGACTATGGATTCTGAAATTTCATGAACATACCAAATATTCAGTTGAAAATATTTAATAATAATAATAATTATACTAATTTATTTATCAAAAAACATTGAAAGTAATAATACAAAATATACACAGTATCAATATTTTTAGAAGATTTGATGCAGAAGTATAAACAATCGAAACTCAGTCCTGCAGGGAGCTTAGATGTACAGTACTCCAAAAGTAATAATGCGCATAGAAATCTTCGGAAATCTTCGTCATTGTTCGGCAACGGTCGTATTACCCGAGCGTCGAAAGACGATATTTATATAGAGTGGTTAAGAGCAATTTCTCTATGCCTAATTTTATATATTATGTGTTTTGTGCTAAAACAGATTTGATTTACCTGTAACGAAATTTGATTCGATAATTCCATGTAAGTAAATAGCGAAAACGCTACAATCATTGTTGGAGTGATTAGTTTTCAAGTGTCTTACCGAAGTTGGTGTAATTATGGAGGAAAAGGTTTAAATAACATAAGGTTTTATTAGAAGGAGAAAAAAACGTTTTCAAATAGAGGTTTACATAAAATATAATCAAAATCTCAGTTCAAATTTGTTTACAGCACTAATCATTCCAGAAAAATAATACAATTATAAAAAAAATAATCAGAATCGAGGAAGACCTCTATTCCCGACATCGCAGATTCATCAGAAGTTTCATTATGCTCTTGTTCATTTACACTTTCCTCACTGCTATCACCTGTGTAAATAATCAGTTTATCGGAATAACTATCGATTCTTGGCTCAAATTTTCTATATTCATCTTCGCATTGAACCGCATGATCAGAAACTTTTTTCCATTCTTCTGGTCCTATTTTATTGATTTTTTCTAATATAGCATCTTTAACTGACGTCACAGTCATTGCAATATTTCTCTTGGCCACGTGTTGCTTTATTTGGGACCAAATATTTTCAATAGGGTTAAAATCGGGATGATATGGTGGCAATCGTATAATTTTATGCCCATGTTCCTCCATTATACGGTCAATGGCAAATTCTGTGTAATTTTCTTTGTATCTTTGTATAATTTTATACAAATCGGGTTTCAGTTTCTTTGGGTCATGCGGAATGTTGTGTTGTTGTAACCAAGCTGTCATTTGTGGTTTAGATGTGTTTGAGTTTGGTGGTTTCACAGACAGCTTATTATGATATGGGGCGTTGTCTATTACCAACACACTATTAGGAGGCAAGTTGGGAATCAATTGATTGCGTAGCCAAGTTTGATAACGTTCCGCGTTTATTTCTTTATGATAGTCACCTTCTGAGTCGACACATTTATGTAACATTAGAGCCCCTGGGACGAAGCCTTTTTCATTGCCTGCGTGTACAATAATTATTCGCTCTCCTTTGGAAATGGGTTGTTTGATACCTTTTTTGTTGCTATCTTGCCAAGTTTTACCCTTAGTATGTGATGTGTGCACATACGACTCGTCCATAAATACTATGTTTCTACCAGAACTCCTCAGCTGTTGTATTTCTCTGAGATATTTGATCCTTTTTAGGCGTATATCATGTTTTTCCATAAGTAATTGTCTGTTATTATCAGTTTTCAGAAACCTAAACCCCATGTCTTTCAAGATCAACCTTAAAGTCTCGGCACAGCCTTTGAAATTAATAGCTTCGATCAACTTTATTCTTAAATTATTTACAGTTGGGAGTTCTTTCAGCGTCAATTGAAAATTGTATATCATATTACGAATAACACAGTAGTCGAAATCATCAAGTACCAGCCGAAATCTACTTTTAGGTCTTCCTTTTTTCGGTGTAGAAAATTTCTTTGATTGATTATGTTTTTTTTCGTTTAAGATATTACTCAAAGTTCGTCGCGAAATTCCTGTAGCTTTTGTAACACGGTCTTGAATTTTTTTAAAATAACCATCATGGTCTCTGTTGAAAACATTGGCTTCATTTAAGAAATAAAGGTACACATTAAATACCATTTGCCGTGCTTGTGAATTAAGCGGTTTTCCACGTTTAAATTTATCCATTTTGGAAGAATTCGTCTGAAAGAAAATGGCATGGGCAGAGTTAGGTATATATTTTTTATGCATGTTTATCTATTTATTTAATTTAAATAAATCTCATTTTTTAAATGTTTTTCTAGTACTTAATATGTATTTAATGTAGGTATTTTATTTTTTTAATATTAAAAAAACGTGAAATATGTTATTTATTTTCCTTTTTTCAAAATATACTATTTAAATCTGAATAAGCTAATTAATGTTGAAATTATATTTACCAAGAAGGGTGTGTAATAGCAGCTCTATATATTTCCACAAATAGAGAACACGTGCAGTCACTACCAATATATAAAGACGACTGACAGACATTTCGCTGACCGGCGACAGCTGCCGAACGCCCGATTTGTTTTCGATTGTGCACACATGATATTGACTCCTATCTCTTTTAAACAAGGTGCAAAATGCAAATGCCTTGTTTAGGGCTCTTACGATTCCATGATTCGAGTGTTTCCGGGAATACGACAATTAGCGAAGATCTGCATGTGCATTATTAATTTGGGAGTACTGTACAGTATTATTCATTACAGACTATTTTGCAATGCAGTAATAAACAAAACAGTATATATAAATAAGAGTAGGTGATTCGAATGTACAGAAAATAATTAATAATGAATTGACAATTATTATAACAATATTATAATGTAATAATCTATACTTATAATAAATCTGTAGAGAGGTCAATTCTGTACATGAAATATATTTCCAAAATAACTATCAGGGGGTGATTAGGGATCGATACTGATGCCAAAAATGCAATCAGTAAAATTTTTGTCTGTCTGTCTGTCTGTCTGTATAACCGTTATAGAAACAAAAACTACTCGACGGATTTTAACGAAACTTGGTACAATTATTTTTCATACTCCTGAGTAGGTTATAGTATACTTTTCATCACGCTAAAATCAATAGGAGCAGAGCAGTGAAGGAAAACGGGAGAAGTTACTCCATTTTTTAAGCTTTCTTCGCGTGTGCAACCGTAATGGTTAAAGCTACACAGAAATCATGTATGACGGAAATATTCTCCTTAAAATTATATAAAAAATATCCCACGACAGCATATGTCTATCCTTTATGGTTGACTCACAATATCACGTGTAACTCCCGATAGCTTAGTAGTTCGAAGCTTTCTGATTATATTTGTCTACTCTTACGTTTATAACACTCTCAGTCATCCCTAATTAAAAAAGTTAACATAATTAACTATTCCATAAAAAATACTAATAGAAATCGGTATAGAAACACCAAAGTCATACATGAAATACGCTAATAAGAAGCCATCGCGCGTGAATACTGAATCATGATATCTATCTATATCTATACATATAATAAAATTGTAAATTTCACGTGTCTGTACATGGCCGAACATAGTGAAAAAAAAAATTGGGAAATGTTCGAAAAGAGTATTTAAACACATTCCTACATTTTTAGAAATGTCTGTCTGTCTGTCTGTTTGTTTGAACACGCATCACGCAATAACTATTGGACAGATTCGGTTGAAATTTTGTATGTGTATTCTAATAAGTCTGGATTAACATATAGGCTATAATTTATCACGCTATTTCTCATAGGAGGTAAGCAATGACGGATAATGTCTGTAGCTATTTTATCGTTATAAAACAATAACTACTTGACGGATCTTCATGAAAATTTGCAGTTTTATTGTAAATACTATAGGTCATTACTTGCACTATAAAACTAATCGTCTATGGGGAGTGAGCAGCAACGTATGTTTTGTCGAACCATTATGGTTTTTCACAATTTTTTCCACAATAAGACATTATTTACAATTGTAACCCATGGAAACAATAACTTCACGCTTAAACTATTAGGAGCTAAACACAACATTTTCAATTTTTTTAAGATCAGCTATTTTAACCGTGTTTGCATCAGCTGAGGTGGTCTATTGGCACAAGTAGCGGTATTAAACGAGCGAGGTCGGAGGATCGACTCCCTAATTGCGACTCCCTTTTTGTGTTGTGTTAAAATTATTTTTATTCTTTTTTTTAAGTATTTTTCTAAATGTATACTTATTTATACAAGCTTTTATTTTCGACTTTAACATGTTTACTTTGTTTAACAAATTTTCATATTAATAATCACTTCCAATAGGCACCTTTATCATTGTTTTGCATGAATAGTGATTATGTTATAAATGTAGAAATGAAAAACAATATTACATTACAAATAAACAGTAATTACTTGATATTTTCTAGAATTTATAAATGTTAATTGCTTAAAAAAAATGAAAGATTAAGTCCGCGTTACATCAAAATAAAACACGTGCCGCCATCTGTGATTCGATTTCTTCTGAGTGCCAAAATTGCTTACCTACAAATGTTAATAAACTTTCGCGATTTGTACACATTATGAAAATATATGTATTACGGGTCTTGATCGCGTGAATAATTTAAGGTTAAATACCTTGCTTACCTACGTTTAATATGCATGATAGTTTAATATAAAATCATCAAGTATAAAAATAAACTTATCCAGTTTTGAAAATAGATGGCGTTTAAATACAAATTAAAAAGAATCAGGAAAATTGATTTAAAAAAAACGTACGTAGAGGGATATGAATATATGATGATCTTAATTTGCGACAGGTTAACACACCTATTTTTAAATTCACCAATGTAGACATTATAAAATAATATTTTAATCTTCTAAAGTGAGTGAAAAAAAATATTGAAATAAGTTTAGAATAAACCCAAAAAAGATATCTGAGTATATCTTTTAGAAACGTTTGAATGTTGTTTGTTTGTTTAAACATTGCATTCCCGCGGTACAAACACGGACAGAAAGTAGGTGTACTTTAGACTCGGAAAAGATCGCTCGGGCACACAGATTAATCTGTGCTCGGGCAGGACATAACCTGCGATCATAGGGAATCTGTGAGAGTTTTTTCCATCATACTTTTATTACCTATGTATAAATTATCTTGAAGGAGCGGCTAGGTACCTTCGATTAAAAGGTCCGATTTAAAAGTGTCGGAGCCGAAGTTGGAGTCGGAGGTTTAAAATCAATCGGAATTTTCGACCTATCGGAGTCAGAATCGAAGCTCCTTAAAACTCAAAATTTCGCACGAGTAATTGGGCGGTTTCGAGCTTCATTTAACTCGAAACCGCCCCAGTACTCGCGTGGTGGGGGAATTTTTCAATATTAATAGTATTTGATGTGATGCAAATCACTTTTTTGTCGAGGTGTGGTCGTGCGAATTTTAATAATTTGTCTTCTAACCGTCTGGCGCCATAAACTTTGTCGCCCTTCATTTTGCTGCGCTGGGCATTTGCTTGGCTTGCCCTGCCATATGTTGGGCCCTGATTAAAGCTAGGCCCAAATATCCATAGATGCCACAGAGCATTGTGGAGCATGTTTACAATATGTTTTACACAGAAGTCGAATTGTAATATAAACTACCTTAATATAAACCCAACTTCCACGCGAACGAAGTCGCGGGCACAGCTAGTATATGAAATAAATAACAAAATTTAGTAAAATTAAAACTAAACTTTTACAAAGAGATATTTTTTCAGAAAAATATTAAAATCTGAAGAGTATTGCAATACTTTAGGTTACGTCAGATCAGTCAGTCTTGTACGGACTCAAGGTAAGTAAACTATATACACTTTCTTAACAGTATTAAATCAAGGTGATTCTGACCCATGATTGATGTCAAGAAGGTTCCAAAAGAACTGAATATTAACGAAAAATAAGACATATTTGTATGGTGAAATAAAGCGTAAATTTTATTAATTGTTAGATCAGAACTAAACAAGGAAGGCATAAAACCAAGAATAGAACTCTTAAAATAAACAGTGACAAACGGTTAAATACCAATATCTGACATACCGACAAAACACTCAATAGCCACGAAAATATTTTGAATGTTCTGCGAAAGAAATAGGAGATGCAATTCTGAGGAAATTCGATGATTAAGATAGTCCTGATTATATGCCTGTCTCAATCATGGAAAATAGGATCGTGCACGTGAATATATTATAAAAGCAATTTGTAAAAATATGAAATACACGGCTAGAAGTAGTGGATTAAGCTCTGATGCCAATAGGTCAGTTGCCAAAGATGGCAGCAACGAGGAAAGCGAGAAATAAACATTTTCTGCAATATCTATATTGACAAAATATCACAAACAAGTTAAGCAGAATCTATTGCTATGCTGATGTGATTCAGAGGTTGCTCTTACACCAGACCCCTTAATTTCAGCAGATAGAGAAAGGTTTAAAAAAAGGAAAAATATCATTTGCGTGATACGTAGTAATAGTTGGTATTCTTTGCTAATGATGTGTGTAATGTAAAAAAATATTTTTATATTTTCATAAAAAAACTTCTGTTGCATATTCTTCATTGAAATTGGTGCAATCATTCATTTTTTTAGTGTAGTCCTGAAGTAGTAAACAATCCATAATTTTCGTTTGTATTCTAAATTTACTTAGGTCAAAATTATATTAAGTTCTTTTTGTATTTTTTTGTAGATGTGTGTACTTCAAACATAATATTGGTGCATGGCGAAACTAGTTCTGTGTTTAACTCCTCGCGGGATTTTTGTGTGTTTGTTTGGGTCTGATGGAGGAATTTTGCTGTGTATCTTAAGTACAGGGTCCTTATTCACGTTCTTTATTTTCGTTTTCGCAGCAAGCCCGCGCGAACTGGCTTATGCGCGGTGCGCTCGAAGATGTCCGCGCGTAGCGCGTTGTTGCATCTCTAAGCGCAGCTCTCTATTCACCATAATGAAAAGATTTTAACAGTTCGCGCGGGCTCGCGTTTTGCGGCCACATATTTATGCAATACTCGATTACGAATTGGCATAATGCGTAGTACACCAGTTTTAATGTGTCGAGGTTGGCAGATTGCTCAGGGCTTTGAAGACATGGATAAGACGGCGTACTCTCATGGAGACGTGGTTGACCTGTTGATCTCAACTCGTCATCTATTTGTACCCCCAGATATTTGACACCTTTAGATCTATTTATAGCCATACACGAACACGGTGAAGTGGAGGTGGAACAGGAATGGGCTACTATGGTGAAGGAGTTTGGAGGTTAGGTGATGTGGGTAATTGAAAAAGGAATGTAGGAAGATTTTTGGCAATGTGTCAACACATTACCAGATACTTCCACTAATTAGAATTGCTGTGTCATTGCCATAGGCATAAATCTTACAGTGCGAGATGGTCATCTTGCAGAGATCGTTCATGTGTATCTGAAAGAGTATGTGGCCTAAGATACTTCCCTGTGGCACGCCACAAGACACACACTCTTGATCGCTGTACGTGGTATCTATTTTCACTCGCTGAGAACGATCTCTGAGGTAATCTTCAAAGATTTTCAGCGCTTTTCCACGTACTCCTATACGCTTCATTTTTATTAATTTCTTTATTTAAAAATGTAGACACAAAGTTTAACAAAGGTTGACTTAACAGAAATACACACATATATATATACATTTATATATATACAAACGTAAATAAATACACAGATACAGATATCAATTTGGATACAAGTTGTGATAATTCAGCTGATCCATCAAGGAACAAAGTGCGTACCTTCCATTTTAAATTAAGGCGACTGAGTGCTGTCCTAATTTCGGGGAGCAGGGCATTCCAGAGAGACTGTTTCTCTCTGTATTGAACTAACTAACGAAACGAATCTAGAAGAATGAGCAGGACATAAAAGAAGCTGATTGTCGAAAGATCGATGATCTCTACTGTGATTGGAGTGGAGGTACAGAAAGTTGAAAGTCAAATATGAAGGGGCAGTAGGAGAATTAAGAATATAGTTAATAGAGTGTAGTGAGAGCGCGTAAACTATGTCGCTGGCAAATAGGGAGCCATTTAAGTTCGGAACGGTAAAAAGAAACATGGTCAAACTTACGAAGATTGAAAATGAATCGGATGCAGGTCAAGATAGCATACATCACCATAATCAATCAAGGGGAATATCAGCGTTTGGACAAGCGTTAGTTTAGTTTTATACGGAAGAAAGTTCTTGAGACGATATAAAGCCCGCAAAGTACCCGTAACCCTTTGACTTACATTAGTTATTTGAGTATGCCAGTTGAGGGTTGTATCAAGGAAAATCCCGAGATTCTTAAACGAAGAATGTAACGGGATAATGGAGCCATTAAATATAACCCGTGGTAATGTGTCGGTGTTCAATCGAGTTAAAAGGATAGGGATCACAATTGCGGAAATGAATGGCGGACACTTAGACGGATTTACAGTCAAGCCAAACTTAAACACACTGGCCTGGGTATACAACTGCAAGTCATCTGCGTAAAGATGGAACGCACAATGAAGGACATTAGTAATAAGATCGATAAAAATAGAAAATAATAGAGGAGAAAGAATACCGCCTTGAGGAACACCAGCATCAAGATTGCGCCACTTTGATAAAGTATACCCCACGCGCACGGACTGCTGGCGTCCCCGAAGATAAGATGAGAACCAATTTTTTATTAGGTTTAGTGCAGAAACTGTGTCAAAGGCTTTAGACATTAAGTTCCATTATCTAGTGTTTTTGCTATAGTTTGTGTGAGATCCAATACGGCATCTTCAGTCGAAACACCAGTTCTAAAACAGTATTGGTTATCAGCTAGGACGCCGTAACTGCACAAAAAGCTCTTCCAAATAGATCCGTTCTAGTATTTTAGAGAGTGATGATAATACTGATATAGGTATTTAATTATTGACACAGCTTCTGCTCCTTCCCTTATGAATCGGGTGAAGAACAGCTTTTTTTAAGCAGTCTGGGAAGGTAACTTTTTGTATGCACAGATTGCAGATATACGTTATTGGAGGTACTAGAAAATGGCTGCACATTTTAAGCAGCTTGTAGGATATGGGATAGGATATACTATCTCAGCCCACTGCGGCGTCACAATGCAGTTGTTGTATAATAATGTGTATAACGAGAGAGTTTATCTGGGATACTTGGATGTTCTCTCACAGTCCTCTACTGCATCAAAACTTTTTGTTGTGTTCTCTAGTACTTCCTTTGCCACATTGTGCCCATATTAGCAAAGTAGGTACAAACCGGTTAAGGGGGTTACTGGGCTATCACATAATTTGAGGAGTTTAATAAGACTGGAACACTGTATGCTGGTATTTGTTATTTCTTTGATTGTCTGCTATAGGGCTTTTAGATTGTTTTTAGACTTTTGTAACTCATTCCTTTCGTAAGTTCTCTTAAGTTTTCACAATAAGGTGTTAAAAGTATTTCAATATCATGTAATTTATCGCGGTATTGCATACATTTAATAAGGCCAGGGGTTATCCATGATTTTAGTGATGTTTGTTTCCTGGGTAATTTTATTTGTGTTGTGTTGTGTTGCTTATTTAATATATCTGATATTATTAATATTAGTTGCGCGCGAGGTTCATTTACCAGCTTAGTGGTTTCAGTGGTACCGGTAAAACAAAACGTTGTAAAAACATTTTGTCTTCGGGTACCACCCCTACCCGTAACGTGATGTATTTTTTTTTCTTACTTGCCCCATCGTGTGGGGTGTCGGGTCATAGATCGGTCTTTTAAGATTAATTAGAGGTTGTGAATATCATTTTTCGATTTTTTTTATGAATAATATATTATTGAGTCCGTCCATTCGCGCTAGCTTCGCGCATATATTGAACGCAACAAGGAGCTCTGAGTATCGCTATTCGTGCATACTACGCGCGAATAGCGGGCGAGTCGAGATGCCGGCGAAGGGCACGCGATTACGCGCGAATAAAATCCTCTCGCGCGAATTATGTGAACGCCATGATTGTATACATGATTATGTACGTGCACGCGCGTAATGCGCCTCATCTGAACAGGGCCTAAGTTTTAGGCAATATAGAATATTGCGACGATAGGATTAGTTTGCCAGGTGGAGTGATGATATACGCAAAACGGCTGGCAGGAGCTGGATGCGAAAAGCCGAAGATAGAACAAAGTGGCGTGCAATTGGAGAGGCCTATGTCCAGCAGTGGACTGCGATAGGCTGATGATGAGGATTAGGTTTGCGTAAGTTAAGATTGGAGAGATGAATTATAGAAGTCGTTACAATTTAAAGAATGTAAAACTTAGATTATTACTTTAGATTTAGGCAATGGGTTCTAAATACTGAGTTCTCAGGGTCTCTTTACATGAGGGGTAGTCTAACGAAGCTGGCTTGATGGTGAAGTGGCACTAAGCTCGGTTTTGCTAGGAAGGAGCGAGCGTCAAAAAATAAACATGGCGCAAGGCATAGATTTTCGTACAACATAGGCAACTAGTATGATAAATGTTGATAAACTTTCGCGATTTGTACACATTATGAAAGTATATATATTACAGGTCTTAATCGCGTGAATAATTTAAGGTAAAATACCTTGTTTATTGCCCGGCGTTTCGAACGTATTGCAACGGCCGTGGTCACGGGTAGACTATTTTACCTTTTATTTTACCTTAAATTATTCACGCGATTAAGACCCGTAATATATATATTTTCATAACAAGTATGATGCATCTAGTCGATGTTTTACTATCAATAATATTAAATTTGGATTTTGTAAAATTTTTGATTGCTAATTAAGGTGTAATTATTAAATATATACCTATCTTTAAAGTTATACCACTTGACAATATCTCTATTTACTTAACATTACCGTCCCACAAATGTAACAAACATGTCATGCTTTTTCATACATTTTCAACTAGTTTTGCTATAAAATGTAATTTAAGAAATGCAACAACAGAGTACTAAAACACAAAAAGAATCATTTTACGTCAAACTAACTTAATAATAGAATCGTTAAATTAAGAAAATGTCAGGTAGAGTAAAAAGTGAAAATATTAATTGACTTTTTTAAATCAAATCGTATTCAACATGAGTAGACACGCATAAATCAGTTATTTAAAATAGTTTTTCACTGTAGACCAGTGTTGTTATATTTATTAAGCCGAACTTGATATCCAATAATCTATATCTCTAATAATCTATACTAATATAAAAAGAGGAAAGATTTGATTGTTTGTTTGTATTGAACCGAATCCGAAACTACTGGATGGATTTGAAAATATCTTTCATCGTTGTGAAGCTACACTAACCCCGGGTGACGTAGGCTATTTTTTATGCCTGTATTCCCCCGGGAACGGGAACTACGCGGGTGAAACCGCGAGGCGTTCGCTAGTGTTTAATATTTTGTATACACCTATATTTTTATGTGTATGCCAAGTTGAACATGGAATCAGTCTATTTTAAGAACTTGTTTATGTACCCATAATCATGTACAAATAAATGATTGATATAAAAAGATATTAGATTCTTGACTCCAATTTCGTACCTATTTATTGTTGGATATTGAGAGTGAGATATAAAATAGGTTAGACAGAAACTTCTTTGTTATTTTAGTTTAATGTTATCAGATGATTATCGTACAGCGTCAAGGACACTCAGCAAAATAACTATCTACTCAGGACAAAGACTAGCTCCGCATTGCAAATAATAAATCTAGATACTATTTTTGATCGATACCGATAACATAAATATGGATATTGTACGAATGTATTTGTCCTTTCCGTGATCTGTGCGTTGTATTTACAGTGCAGTTTATTTGATAAATGTTCCCTGTAAGAATAGCAAACAAAGAATCGGAATAAAATACATATTTTTGATTCATATACGAGCACCCAAGTATGAATATTATATTGATTTACCGTGTTGATTATTGGCCGTGGAAAATGGAATTAACGGCAAGTATAAATGTATGAAATATCAATAATTGTTGAGTTTTATTGCCAATTTTGCCAGTAAAAGGTTGCTCGTGCACTGTTACGAATATGTACCTACATTTATTACTTATCTACTAAGGTATTATGTCTAGTCAAGTACTGGTTAAACCTTTGTATAAGTTATAAATAAGTGTATTTTTTCCCAGGTTTAACAATTATTATAGGAGTTCAAATTTTACACTATTAATATAATAGTTAGTAACATTTCTATGTAGAGCAAAAATAACATAAGCTTATCATCGATTTGCAACTACAGATGCGGTTGTGAACCCAAAACAATTACTTAAGTAGTTAGCCTATAGCTACCGTATACGTAATATTGGCGTTTATTCCAGTGTTCCAGCAATGCCCGAAGTCGATGCAGGTACCCGTTTCTTATAATAAGCACTGTCGCAGTATTTCTACCATGTATATTAAATGAGAATGTAAGCCTCTCTGTTTGTTGGTTTTCATAGCTTAACCATTGAAACCATTTTGATGAAATTTGTATGAACGTAGCCTAAACTCTGTCGACATAGGTACTTTGTAGTCAGCCTCAAAATAAAAGGCCATTATTAATTCCATTTATACTCAGTAATGTACTTGGTTCTTTTATGAACACTTACCGCAGTGTAGTATTACACAGGTCCATCTATGAAGCGCAGTATTTCTTTTACTAATATACCCCAACTTAAAATATGACGCGGCTACTAAATCCATGCTATATTTACCTATCGTTATACATAACCGATATTGATGAAACTTGTATTTAAGTTTTAGTATTTAAGTTATACTACCTAATACTAAACTTATTATAAACAGAATTATATAATAACTAGTTGTGCCCTTCGGAGTTACCCGCGGTTTATTAGCCTATGTGTTAATCCAGGGTGTCAGGTAACTCCATACCAATTTTTAACTTTTATAAGCTCCTGCTGTTTAGACGTGAAGAAGTAACAAACATACTCACTCACACACTCACAAACTTTCGCTTTTATAATATTAGTGTGATTAACATCAATCCTGAACAAACAAACAGGAAATAACATACTTTTATGAAGTCTGTTAAAAACAAAGAATAGGTAATCCAACACATTCCAGCGACGACCTAAAGAACGTCACTGAAATGAATTGGATGCGGAAGGCGGAAGACTGGATGTTGTAGCGTAAGTTAGGAGAGGTCTATGTGGACCGATACCGGCTGATTGAATAATACATAATTTCGGATTAAGGAACTCTTAAGAAGTTGATCTAGGCTAGCTTTTTTCCAATATTTAAAATGTATTTACATACACAGCTACTTTTCAATTTTATAATAGTAGAGAAGAGAAGACATAATTCGACTGCCTCTGTGGCGCGGTGGGAGTGTATCGCAAGAGGTCGTGGGTTCGATCCCCACCCAGGATAAAACTTTGGGTGACGCAATGGTTTATTCTGTGTCTGGGTGTTATTTATCTATAATATGTATGTATTTAGAAATATATAAGTATGTTTATCAGTTGTCTGGTTTCCATAGTACAAGCTCTGTTTAGTTTGGAATCACGTTGTGTGAGTTGTCCCAAGATATTATTATTATTAACTGCAGTGAAATTCGTTGAATGCTTACCCTCCAGAATCGACCCCAGGTCGTTCTAATTGTGAACCTCATATAGGATATGATGATTCTAAATGTAGCGCTCTTCTCGCTATCCCTTTACATTACCCGCTCCCATTAGCTTCCGAATACTGTAAACAGTATTTACTTACTGTATTTACTTTTCCGTACCCTTATGTAGGTATTCGGCAGAACGAAGGTCGATTAAAGGTTTAATTAAAATGCACAAAACATTGGTTTTTATCTTTATACTTATTGTGTTGCGCTGTCCCCGTTTATTGGTCGCGCTTCCCTCATGTATATCGCCTTCCTGTACGGTTGTTATTTATTTTACAAGTTAGGATATAAGTACGTTGACATTCAGTTGACCGACGCTTGTTGTAAACATAATAAGAAACGACATAAAAAATGAAATGAACTTTTTACGGTCCACAGGGATGAAAAACATTTTAAATATTGTTGATGTTTTGAGAGTGGCAGCGAAGACTTATCGAGTTTGCATTGAAAGTAATGTTTACGAAATGAAAAAATACGATGACAGGCGTTTATATACATTCGAAATACCTATCAGATCACAACGTTAAAATATAGGTTATAAAGGTCACTTTAAGGTGAATAATATCGACAGAGATAACTACTTTTGAGAGCGTATTAATGTGCGTGTAGGTAAACTAAGTCAGTTTAATGATTACTAAGCAAAGTTTCCAAATATTTCGATTATTTTAGCCCCATGCCTCAAAATTATCTCAATTTTTTTAAGTATTGAACATAGAACTAACCGAGTCAAGTTTAAACGGTGAACATGAAATCTTAAGTAACTAAACGCATTAATTACTGGGTAATCAATCCTGAATTTTGGCTACAGAAAAATCACTGGTACACAACCACTTCATTCGCGGTCAATCTATGAATGCATCGAACTTCTACGTATAACTAATGTCTGTGTTACAGTACAATATCTTTGTGCTGTATCTACAATCTACATCACAATCTTATGTTCCTTATCGCACGTTCAGTATCTATTAAATGTTTCCACTATCTGTTATCAACACGAAGTCGTTAGTATATAAGATGCACCTTTAGATAATTATAACCAGACTATACTACATCTTTTGTCTCATTTATACCTAATCATATATTGCCAAGTAGTTTGGCAAATTGGTGACCCCGACGAACGAATACGCAGCAAGAAACATGGCACAATCACCGTGCAAGGCGAACATAAATCAGCAAGGAACACTTGAAGTAGCTGCTGGCACCTCGGTTTTATCCCGCATTCCGGAATTTTGGAAAGACCAACCAAGATTATGGTTCACGCAACTAGAAGCCATATTAGCACCACAGAAGCAAGGAGACGAATACAAATACTGTACAGTAATAGCAAAGTTATCCAAGGAAGAAATACTACAGGTTAGTGACCTAATCACTTCACCACCGACTACAGATAAATACAAAAACATCAAGGAACGTTTAATTGATTGTTACGAAGAAACAGAACAGCGACAGTTTCAAAAATTAATATCAGAGACAGAACTCGGTGATCAAAAACCTTCGCAGTTATTACGTCAAATGCGAGTCCTCGGGAGAGGAAAAATCAGTGACGAAACAATTAAACTACTATGGTTCAGGCTTTTACCAACATCAGTTACTACGGTTCTAGCAGTTACGGAAGACATGGAAATTGACAAACTGAGCCAAATTGCAGACAAAATAATAATGAATTCAAAAGTAACCGAAATATCAGCTGTTAGCAACGACACTTCAAACGACAACAATACAGCATGCATTTTAGCCCAGCTAGCAAAATTACAGATAGATATTGACGCAATTCAGCAAGGTCAATATGGCTATCGACCCAACACGCACAATCATTTCAAGAAACGTCAACAATTCCCGATTATGAGGCCGAGAACAAACTATAGAGGAGCAAATCGATTTTGTTACTACCACGAAAGATTCGGAAAATATGCAAAGAACTGCATTAAACCATGCAGTTGGAAACCAATGACTTACGTACGGAACCAGGGAAACGAATAAGAGCACAGACAACGGCGAAACTCTGTGCAATCCACCCATCCAATCGCCTCACCATTACCGACCGAAAAAGTGGTATGAAGTTTTTGATTGACACGGGCGCAAATATTTCAGTCATTAGCAAGCAACAGAGACATTCAGTTTTACAAAATGAACAATACACACTATACGCTGCAAATGGGACTAAAATTAGGACTTACGGCGAGAAGACGCTTACCTTGAATTTAGGACTACAACGATGTTATAAATGGAATTTTGTAATCGCCGATGTTACACAACCAATAATTGGAGCAGATTTTCTAGAGCACTATAAACTATTAGTCGACATAGCAGGTCGCAAACTTATCGACAAAGTTACAGAGCTGACAACGCATGTAACTTCGGAAAAAGCGACACAACAAACAATTCGTAATATCGCAGTGGGAACGAATCCACGTATTACGCAACTTTTAAACAAATACGAAGACATCACGAAAGGGTCCTCTCTCCGCAATGCGCCCAAACATAAGATTGAACATCACATTATCACTACAGGACCACCCGTCGCAGCTCGGGCAAGACCATTACCTCCAGAAAAATACGACATAGCCAAAAAGGAATTTCAAAATATGATAGAACTCGGAATTTGCCGACCGTCAGATAGCCCATGGGCAAGCCCATTACATATGGTAAAAAAGAAAAATGGCGAATGGAGACCATGCGGAGACTATCGAATGCTCAATAGCACGACAGTACCGGACAAATACCCACTACCAAGATTAACTGACTTTACATACATATTAGAAAATAAGAAGATACTAAGCAAGATAGATATACGTAAAGCATACCATTGTATTCCTGTTAAAGATATAGAAAAAACAGCCATCATCACACCTTTTGGACTTTTTGAGTACTTAAGAATGCCTTTCGGATTACGCAATGCGGCACAAACATTTCAACGATTCATGGATTCCTTATTTAGAGATTTAAACTACGTATTTATATTTGTAGACGACTGTCTCATTGCATCGGACAACGAAGATTTGCATTATCAGCATTTAGAAACGGTTTTCAAACGTTTACACGAGAATGGAATAACCATTAATCTCGAAAAATGCGAATTTCTCAGAAGGGAAATAGATTTCTTAGGTTATCATATAACGAGCCAAGGAATACTCCCTACCGAAGAAAATTACAAAGCAATCATGGAATTTCCCAAACCGAAAACAATTCAAGAATTAAGAAGATTTTTGGGCATGGTCAATTTCTACAGAAGTAATATTCCATGCGCAGCGGAAAATCAAAGAATTTTAAACGAATATCTACATGGTTCAAAAAAGAACGATAATTCACCTGTTCCTTGGACAACGGAAGCAGACAAAGCTTACGAAAAATGCAAGGAAAGCATGAAAAACGCAGTGTTAACAGCGCATCCTTCCCGCAACGCATCACTAGCGCTCATGACCGACGCTAGTGCTACTTGCGTTGGTGGAGTTTTACAACAAAAATCCGGACGCAATTGGGAACCATTAGGATTTTTTTCACAAAAATTGAGCGAAACTCAACAAAAATATTCTACGTTTGACAGAGAGCTGTTAGGAATATACATGGCCGTCAAACATTTTCACAGATTAATCGAGGGAAGAGAATTTACAATATTTACGGATCACCGACCTTTGACATACGCATTCTCCCAAAAACCATCATCAAACGATACACCGCGACGGGTCCGGCAGTTAGATTTCATTTCACAATACAGTACCAACATTCAACACATAAGCGGACGTGACAATATTACCGCCGATGCCTTATCTCGAATAGAGGAAATATACGTGCCATCACCTATCGATTACGCTGAATTGGAAAAATGTCAATCAACAGATAATGAACTAAGTAAATTACATGACAATAAAAGATTAAAATTCAAAAACATTACGCTTCCGGGTTCCACAATAAACATCACCTGCGACACCTCTACTGGAAAAAGCCGCCCCTACTTACCAAAGCATTTTCGCAAACAAATTTTCGATACCATTCATGGTATGAGCCATCCAGGAAAAAGAACTACGAGAAAAATGATAACCCAAAGGTATTTATGGCCGTATATGAACAAAGATATCAATAACTGGTGTAGATCATGTATAGCCTGCCAAAAATCAAAAATACAACGACATACGATATCACCTCCTGGTACATTTATGACAGCGCAACGTTTTGAACATTTACATATTGACATCGTCGGACCACTTCCGATTTCACAAGGGAAGAGATATTTAATCACAATCATAGATCGTTGTACGTCATGGCCCGAAATATTTCCGGTAGAAGATATAACTGCAGAAACAGTAGCCAAGACACTTTTCGAGGGATGGATTACTCGTTTTGGATGTCCATTGCGCATTACTACGGATCAAGGCCGACAGTTTGAATCAAGAATATTTGAGTCACTCTCACAATTTTGGGAATACATAAAATTAGGACAACACCTTATCATCCACAATCCAATGGAATGATAGAGAGATTTCATAGAACTTTAAAGGCGGCGTTAATGACAAGAGAATCCAACGAAAATTGGTTAAAAGAAATTCCAACAGTTTTACTCGGGTTGCGGAGTAGCTTGCGAGAAGACACAGGTTATAGTTCAGCAGAGATGACATATGGAACGCCAATACGACTCCCTGGAGGATTTTTTGAGTCATCAGCAGCACAGTTATCAACGTACGAAGAGTTTGTAAAACAAATTCAAAAGGACATCACACAAATGACATCAATTCCGAAAAGAAAAAAACACAATCAAGCTATATTTGTGCATCCCGAACTCAAAGAATGCTCACACGTATTTGTTCGGTGTGATAGAATTAAGAAAGCCCTGACACCGCCGTATGAAGGACCCTACCCAGTAATTAGTAAAACAGATAAAACATTTTGCATTAGAATTAGGGATAAAGAGACAGTGATATCAATTGATAGATTGAAACCAGCTTTCATGATCAATGACGAATCAAACTACGTGCCAGATTCAAAGGATTGCGACAGGCATTCACACACGTACACTACACGATCGGGACGTAAAGTAAAGCCAGTAGTACGTCTATAAAAAATCGCTGATATAAGCAAGCTATTCGTATATATATTAACATAGATCTTAACATATACCATTAATTCACAACTACTCGTAACAACAAGACATCTAAAATGGGAAATCAAAGTTCTAAGGACCAGATAACATACAATACGGACAATTGCCTCAATCAAAACGAAGCGGACCAACTCCGTAACCTGATCCAGGAGGACTTACGGTGGACAAGAAATGTTGCAATGGGACAGATTATTTTAACAATCGGCGTGATCCTAATTTACGGCATAATGAAAACACTGGACAGAAGAATGAAGAGTTTAACGGAAAAAAATAATAAACACTCGTGCAACAGCTAAGTCAAAATTACAGACGTCAGCAAATCACACCACAACAGGCGTCATCAAATTCCACCGCGTACAATAGCATTATTATTTATATACATCAGCAAATAACTAGTAAGGTCTAGGTCAAATTTATATTGTAAACACTATTACCATATTTTTTTTTTTTTTTTAAAGGGGGGTGTACTGTTACAGTACAATATCTTTGTGCTGTATCTACAATCTACATCACAATCTTATGTTCCTTATCGCACGTTCAGTATCTATTAAATGTTTCCACTATCTGTTATCAACACGAAGTCGTTAGTATATAAGATGCACCTTTAGATAATTATAACCAGACTATACTACATCTTTTGTCTCATTTATACCTAATCATATATTGCCAAGTAGTTTGGCAAATCTGCATATAAGGAAATATTGAATGGAAATGTTTAGATAAGATAAAAATACCTAACCACCTGCGTACAAGGAATTCGATAATATATTGTAAAGATTATTGCACAACGAATTTATAAAGCATGATTCTATGCGTACGGGCGCGTGAACTTGTCATGAGTAGGTATCTATCAATGTTCAATATAATAATATTAGGTACCAGCTATTCCTTACGGTTTCACCTGCGTTGTGCTTGAATACCCTTTTGTATAAACAGCTATTCTAATGTATAAACTACATTCCTGATCATCAAAATTCTTTCAGTAGTTAGTGCGTCAAAGTGTAACAAACATCCATTCATCTTCAAAAAATTTCGGATACTATTAAAATGATGAAATAGACACATAATTTATAATCTTTAGAAATATCAAAACCATTAATTGAATTCAAATTATGTCCAGGTGGGCTATGCTTTAATCAGTCTTAGAGAAACCATCGACAAGAAATTGTTTTATTATAAAAAAAACAAGTAGTCGATAAACATTTGTTTTTGTAAAAAGAAAATACCTTTAAGAAAATCTCAATAAAGCGTGCAGAGACGGGGCGCGGGCGGGTCAGTATAAATCAAACAATAGACGATCTTATCGTTTAGCGATTTCTTCTAGACAACCTTGAAATGGGACATTGAAGTTTATAAAAGTAGTTGCTGCGTAGTTCAGTAATAGTGAATAAATACGATGTTATTTATCAAATTCTTAAACATTGGCGAAATTGATATTTAAGGAGTTTAACTATAGTCAAGTTAGACACCTTCAATCTGTGAATCCCACTGATTAAAGTACATAGCTCATTATAACAATCTGACTGAACATAATATCAAGATTGTTTGTTCTAAACTTTTTCTTACTATTAAGAATATTTCTCATTGGACCGTTTAGAGCCACCAAAGTAAAAATATTCACGTCAAAAAATGGAGTTCGACCACAAACACCGTGACACTAGATTTTTATGAAATAGAAGATTAAGTACATAAAGTACGAATCAAACAAGCGTAAATGTAGGTTTTCAATTTGATTTATACCTCCACCTAGATTTTACTAAAACTAAATAACTAACTGACGAAATGTTTTATATATCTATATAATAAATTAATTATATTATGATAGATTAGATATCAATATTTAATCTACATAGATGTCTGCGCACGAATATTAGTTTCATAGATTATGGTCTACAAATATCGGCAATACAATGTGCAACACGCATTCGAAAAGCAATGAAACAATCTTGTAACTCATGAATGAAAGTATAGTGATTACTAAAGTGGCTACTCGATTATATGAACCTCAATCTTCGAGTAGCCTCTTTTTACCTGTCGGTCACTAGCGATGCAAATATATATAATAGCGATAGCAAAAATCTAGGGTATATAGGTGTATTTACCCGGCATAATCCAATTTTCGACCAGTCTTACGAGCAACTTTTCAACTTATAAAATTAAAAAGTAGTTGAGTCTTGCAAACTAAAGTAGCAAAGTTAAATACAAAAGTATGAACGCTTGGTAAATAAAGAGTTTGTCATTGAGAACTTAATATTAAGTTGGTACTGGCATCTTGGCAGCAAAACGCCGTTATGGATGCACCCACCTGGCGACGATGAATATTAAACAGACAGGTACGTACGTACTACTGCAAAATACAGAGGTATTGAAGGCCGGCTCTCAGCTCAACAAAAATTCCAAGCTCGACATAGACGCGCACGTATAGAGGTATCAACTTGCGCTGCCTGGGTTGACGATTCGAGCGAGATCTTATTACGTGGCTATGTATGTATGAGCCTGTTTTTGCTCGTTGTGGGGAGTCGGTCATCTGCACTTATCTAATTTGTGGTGCTGCGGTCGGAATGTAGATTATTATATTATATATCCGTACGTACGATAGGTATAAATGTAGAGTGGTTCAATCGATGTAATCTTGAGGACAAGCAAACTAGTCGCCGTCATTTCTCTGCATGAACATCACTAGTTACTTACTAAATGAATGTATGGTTATTTGCCTTGTCTGTCAGTTATTCTTAGGAAGAGCTCTATATTCTGATGGATTGGTTTAGACAATAGCTATTGGAGTACTGTAAGGTAAAAGAATAAAATAATAATGCCTTAAAAACCAAACTATGAAAATAATAATAATAATAATAATAATAATAAGCATTTATTTGTCCTTTACATAAGTACAATTACATTTGCCATATTACACAAACAATAAATAAAAATAAAAGACAAAAAGGTCCTGGACTCAGCATATAGTCAGCAGCACAAAACATGCCGACCGCTGATATTCTGCCCAAGCCTGGTGTTAATTACTATTTATATATATTTACGTTTTCAGTTATTTTTTAAACATTTGACAGTAAAAAAAATATCCCTGTATATACATATATTAAATATCCCTGACCACGACTGACTTTAGTTACAATGATAACATTTGAATAGAATAATCACAATTATTACACAGTTAGGATGATTAACCTGTAAGTTGTATTTATGTCAGGTTTACATTATAAGAAGTGTGAAATATATTAACATAAAATTACAAATGTTGGAAAAGCCCCTAAATGGGATGCATTTAATTGTGTTTCAGGGGGTTAATTAAGTATTCTCGACATTTGAAAAAAAAAAGGGCAAGTGCGACAATTCGCGAGACATTTGACAAATATAACCGATTTCATATGTTTTTATATAAATGGACAAGAAAATATCGGTTTCAATCCGATAAATTCAAGTAGTCAGCTGAATCAAACATCTGCTGTGTCCCCATTTTCTTTCTAATTGTGGATTAGTTAACGTATCATTAATGAACAAGGATTATATCGATTAGATTACCTTGAGCGATAACGCCATTATTTGTACTTAAAGTGTATCGTATTATATTCTACAAGAACAATAAAGAATTTATGATCTTTTATTTGATAAGGTAGGATGTTGTTTGTTATACATCATTGGAATGACTGATATAGCACTCCTGTTATTAAAATACCTGCCGAGTGAACTGTATTTCTTCGAGAATTTAGAAGAAGGTATATTATTATGTTCTATGGGGCAAAATCATTGAAATTTTATGACTTACTTGCTCTTGGCAATGGCTTCCTCCACATTTGCACAAGTTAGAACAACTTTTCCAGACAACTTCTACTTCATATGTACCTTGCTTGGACAATTATATTTGAAAAATGATAGCTGGATAAAGTTAATGCTTACAATCAAGTGGCCTGTATTGTTTTATGCCACCCTACACGTATAAAATAAATAAAAAATAGTACCATTCAGTTATAGAAATTGAGAAAATGCAGTCTTTTCTCTACACGGTAAAACTCTTTATGTACTAAGCAATTTCTTAGCTACAGAATATCTGTGATACCCCCAACGATTCGGGGAATCATTTTAATACGATGAGGGAGTTTGGGAATTTCCACTACCCAAAATGACATTTTAAAGAATATGCAATTCATGGTGACGTTCGTTGACTGTATTGCGATAGTTAATAACAACATTTATTGAGTTGTGAGTATGAGTCGTTTAGATTATATTCATAGAAAATTGTTGACGTTTTCCTCGTTATTTACAATTCTTATTTACCCGACTGCAATGAAAGGTTATGTTTTTCGCGTGTATCTTGTATGTATGTTTGTTTAATTTACTTTATAACCTCATATCTTTGAAACCACAAGACGGATTTAAACAATTAATAAGACGTCGTTAGATTATCTTGACCGCCCGAGTTCTGTGCTATGTGACGTTTGAAAAAAATAAACATGGCGGCTGTGAGATGTCTAAACAAGAGGTGTGAAAAAAATAGTTTTTTCGAATACCGCAATATGGGTATCAAATTAAAGGGCTAACTGTAAGCATTTTAAAAAGGTATAATATAGTTATGACTGTAATACTAAAAAAGTTAATAAGAACCATTCTTTTTTCAATTTTCAATACTTGGCCATAGCTGCGATAAAAGTATCTGTTAGATTCTACCACCCCTAAAAAGTATTAAATAAAAAAAAATTATAAAGATATTACATAATGTACGGGATCTAGTTTCCATCTTTTTTGAGCAACCGATTTGAAAAATTCTTTTTGTGTTTGAAAGGGTATACTTCCAGATTGGTCCCATTGTCATCAAAGTTCGGATCTGATGATGAGATCTTGGAGAAATCGAGGGAACTCTTCAAATTATAAAGGCACACCTATAGTAATTTGGGTATATTTTACATGCACGTACACCATTGAGTGATTTGGAACTGATGATGAAGACCACAGATGACCAGTGGAACTTCAATTTCATCAAATCATGTAATGGAATCGATGGTCTAGTATCAGGTGAACTCCTCAAAAATCAACGGCCTTGTATCGCAAAACGCAACATTTTGTAAAAAGAAATGAGCAGTTTATATAATGCTGTTGTAACATAAATCAAGTACAAACCAATACACTAAAAAGTGAGAAATAATGTTTTTTTACCAAAAAATTAAAGCCGTCTTTAAAGTCGTCTCCAAAATAAATATAAGGTAACTAAAAAGCAAAAAATAATAAAGGTACAATAAGTTGGTGCCAGGAAACAAGTTGGTTTTACTTGTTAGTTACCTTATATTAATTTTGGAAGCCGGTTTTTATTTTTTTGTAAACAGGTTTTTATTGATTTAATTGTCATGTCGTTGTCATTGTCATTTTTTAAATTGTCATGTTTGTGTACGATAGCGCAATAGATGAATATTGTATTTAACCACATAAAATAAAGTACTTTTATACTGATAAAATATATACATATATAAAAAAAAATCACTTAGCTGCACTTCCGGAGTGCAACCCGTTTTTTTATTTAGGAGTCATATGGGCTTCGTATACCTAAAGAAGTTAATAGAAATACATCTATGTACATATATTAAAATTGCTTTAATTTTTAAAATACTGGAATTAGTCTTTAAGCGTTTACTTACAACTGAATTACTGAAAGTAATTTTGCTCACGTTAGTAACACAAAGGTATGCCGGAACATATACGAGTGATTCCATGTGCATAGGTACCCTCGTAGGTTAAGTAGATATCAATACAGGCGCGGATCCAGAACTTCGTTCAACATGGGGGCCAACATTTGACTCAACCGGTCAAGTGTGAGTCGCTCGCATGACTGGGGGTCCATTTGATTCAACACCAGTACATAATTTCCACCGCTACCAAAGGAGAGGGGGGGGGGGCAATTGCCTGCTTATACATTCCGATCCAGTGTCAAAATTCTCAAATTCCCTAAAAAAAAGATTATTCAATCAAGTGTGGCTTTCCCCTTGCATCCGCTCCTGTAACTATAACCATAGCAGTCTAGTTTTTATAATAAATATTATATGTAGTAAGGGTAGGTGTATCTAAAATATAACGTTAATAATGAACCATCATCGCGTGATATATTAGTCTTGTAAAGATTATAGCGGATTGTAACAATAAATAATTATCGGTAAAGTAGAACGCGATCCAGTCGTGATATGTGTGATACGAACAGTGTGAAAGAATCGTGTGTTGCGTGCGCAGGGGCACAGCGCCCCACAAATCATAATTAATGTTCACACATAGAAAAAATAGTTGAAAAAATACAGTTTTAGTTTAATACTTTTATAAATAAGTAGGATTACTTTAGTGAACCATGGCATCTAAAAAAGATGACAATAAAAACAAAAAAGATGACAATAAAAACAAAAAAGATGACAAAAATAAAAAAGTTCCTCAGCCCCCACTTCAGCCAAAAGGCACACCGGGCTTTTTATCGAGATCACTTTTCTGTTGGATGTTCCCAGTGTTTTGGAATGGCAACAAACGGGATTTAGAAGAGTACGACCTAAGGCCCACAAAGAGTATTTATGACTCTAAAATTGTAGGTGAACAATTAGAAAGGTGAGTTTAAAAGTCAATTATTGTTTTGGTGTTTAGGTGCTTGAAATTTTATCTCTTTTTGTATCCGTATATGTAATCTTTACAGTATACTAGCTGACCCGCGCAACTCCGTCTGCGTAAATTTTCTCTGTTTTTGCAACATTTTTCCTTACTGCTCCACTCCTATTAGTCGTATCGTGATGTTATAATACCTATAACCCTCCTCGATAAATGGGCTATCTAACAGTAAAAGATTTTTTTAAATTAGGACCCGCAGTTCCTGCGATTATAGCGTTCAAACAAACAAACAAACTCTTCAGCTTTAAAATATTATAGTATAGTTATAAATATTAGAGGTGGGCAATGACCCGCGCAACTTCGTCTGCGTCAATTTTCCCTTTTTTCTTTTTTCTTCCTTTTTTTTTTACAACATTTTTCATTGCTGCTCCGCTACTATTGGTCGTAGCGTGATGTTTTAACCTATAGCCTTCCTCTATAAATGGACTATCCAACAATAAAATATTTTTTCAATGCGGCCCAGTAGTTCCTGAGATTATTCAAACAAACAAACAAACTCTTAGGGGTATGAAAAATAGATGTTGGCCGATTCTCATAGATACCGGATAAGCACAAAAAATTTCATCAAAATCGGTCAAGCCGTTTCGGAGGAGTATGGCCACGAAAACTGTGACACGAAAATTTTATATATTAGATAGTACGTGACTAGCAGTGCGTTACGAGACTAATATCCGAGCAGTGATCTTATATGATTTATGTGACGCACTAATAGCTTTGTGTAAAGAATAAATCAATGAAGTGAGAAGTCGATTAATTATATAGAAACTCTCCTATTCTTCTTAGATTGTTTCCTTATCATGAACTCTAACGGTGCGTACAAATCTGGCGAATGCACCGCAAATGCGCGGCTTGCGTGACACCACCACTGTTTTGTGTGCCTCATGTTTGCCAGAATCCTCTTTTTGTGGGCCTTTCGAGGGCCACGCGAGCCGCGCATTCGCCAGATTGATACGGATCAATAGCATAATGTGCAAGTCGCAAAATGTGCAAGCTACGTAAAATGACACACCATAATATCTAAATCAAACATTAGCAAAGAATATACGTAGTATAAATTTTCTTTTGCCTTAAGAGTCAAGCAATGTGTTACAAACTTCATACTCTGAAATGACTTTTTTTTATTACTGTTTCATAAATAGTAGATAATCTATGATAACATGGATCACGACGTGCTCATAAACAAGACAGATGTTACAGTCCCCATTGTTATGTGTGCAATAAATAGGTACCTACCGTAATTACATTATCTACTTAGAAAATGTACTACCTGGCGTGAGAGGAAGAGGTTTCCAAGCTCTCAGAAGTTCGTATTAAAGTTTAAAACCGATGGTATTAACCCTGCGCGTATTCGTTTACTTGCATCTTCGCGTGTAATATTAAATTTTAATACAAAGTTGTATAGAGGTGTTTCGTTTAAAAGTGAAAAACGCGCTGTGCTCCGCTGGGCTGCCGACGACGGTCGACTCTGTACAAATATATCTACGTATTACATTCAGACCACATTCAGAGTTATTAATGCCATTTGTTTGGCTTAAACCAATTGTCATGTTGCAAAACAGAGGTAGCTAATTAACTAGGGATATAAACATGTAAAAATTCCACCGGCTAGAAGCCTTTTTCACATATTTTCGTTTCGGTGCATCGTACTTTTATTTACTTACGCGTGGTCTGTTGTGGCTTCGTGGTTTCTGCCTCTAGAGACCATTTAAAAATATTAAATAATTGAGTTTTTGAGTATTTTATCTTCATCGCAAAGGGTATATAAGTTTAAAACGTGACTTTGTCTGTCACGTTAGAGCTACTAAACGAATAAACAATAAAAAATTCATTACAATTACGTCAGTAGGTATTTAAGTGGAAAACTGATAAACTGATTGAGATGCGTCCCAGTTAATTTTCCCAGAAAAAATTAAAGATAAATCATCTCGGCAAAACCAAATATACCTAATAAGCAGGAACTGAGCACAACAAAATATACTTATGGACAGAAATACATTATATTCTAGAAAAGTCTAATATTATCTAATAATTACATATCTATCTATGTCTCTCAATCTCATTGTCTCTCAATCATTATTTTGGATTAGTAATAAATATTTAAATAATTCTTACAAATGCTTTCTATAAATTTCAAAAAGTATTCAACTCAATTATTGATTTGACAAAATACTACTAAGTTTGAAGGATTTCCGCTAGATGGCATAATTAATTTAGTTAAAAAGGTTGTGGATAGATGTCGCGTGAAGCGTCAATAAAAATGAATTTCGAAACATCATTTTTATTAAGACTTGGAACGCAACGTTACGTTGTTGTACGGGTTGTAAATAAAAAAAACACGTTTTCAGCTTTTTGATCGCAAGCGAAAATCAACCCTAGCTGGTAAAATCATACACGCTGTCTGTCTGTCTATTACATTTTAGCGCTTAAACCGCGGAACCGATTAAGATGAAATTTGATATGGAGATAATTTGTGTCGCGGGGAAGAACATAGGATAGTTTTTATTGCAATAAACGACATCCACGTGGGCGGAGCCGCGGGCGAAAGCTGGTATATAATATTATCGTACTTACTGGTAGCGCCACCATAGCGGTGATAAATAATTTAATATATTAATAATGTTAACCCATGTGTGACTGTGTGTAAATAACTTTTATCTTTAATGATAACGTTAAATATAAATGTGCTAATCATCGTTCTAATATAGATTAAGCTTCAGTATTATCTAAAGGTGTAGGTACTGTGGGTACTAAGCAAAGCGTATATACAAAATCGTCCCTTTCACCTTCGTTTCAGATGTTATCTTTACAATACAATAATATAATTATGAACTACTTACTTTCAACTTGGTGTATTATGGGTTTTCCTTTATTGTTCGTCTGGTCGTCTGTCATTTTTAACCGCCAACAAAAAACATATTTTTTCATGTTTGAGTGTGTCATCGTAGCTCTCAAATTAATCGATCTGTTCGGTGACCACAACATTACAACCTTACCTATTTCTGCGGATATTATTTTAAAAGGCACCTCATCATATGAGCCATTAAACAAACATGACAATTAACTCGTTTTTTCAGAGGTCAAAGGGAGAGTCAATTTCACATATCCTTGGAAAGTAGGTCTAAAGTATTGATTTACTAAAGTTATGGAATTTATGCTCCTAATGTTGTGGTATGCCAATTTATTTTATAATTAAAATTCCATTGAATACCAAAGGCTTACATATTTGTCGTGGTATTCGTGTTTCATATAATGCTAAGGGTGTTCTAACTTGCCTGTGTAAATAGCTTAAGGCCTATGTGGCGATGTTTTGCCGGGAAAAAAAATATGAGCCTTGTTGACCTAAGGCGGGATATAGGTACTTGCTGTTTCCGATGAAAAGAACAGCTCAATGTGTCATTTTTAACCTATTTAGTCTATTTCTTAAGGTCATAGTAAACTTAGTTTATTATTTAGTTAGTTTTACAGTGATCAGTGATCGAGCAAATCGAGAGATAACCGAGGTTAAGGTACATTGCCACTGTCGGTCCATAGATGGGTGACCGTTTTCGAAAAATGTCTCTCAGCTCCGTTCCTTCCGCGCCTAGTCTCTCTCCGGTCGTGTCGGATTACGACATACACTATTGCACTATAATATCTCCTGTGTAGTTGGCTAGTCTCTAGATTGGCCGCTGTAATCGAAAATCGCTTATTAGAGTAGTTATAGAGGCGTGGCCAAGAAATATTAATTGAATTTTTATTTCTTAAATTTCGTGATTAAAATATTACATTTAATTACTGTGATTATTAAAATGGAAATCAAGTTGCAATCTGAGGTAATAGATAGTAATGTGATAAAAGATAATTTCGCATTGAATTACGTATCGAATTACGTACTTAAATAAGATTATTTTTGACAATGTCCACGATAATACAAAGTGCAGCACCTATGATATCATTAGCAACTGTATCGAGTTCAACACTAAGGTTACATCCCATTGTAAATTGGTCCCAGATCTTAACTACTTAACTTATAATTTGCTATATTTTTAAAAGCAACACCCGCGGTAGAGTTCTAGTCCAATGTTGCGGGGGGTGTTTTAAAATATACAATCAATGGATAAAAAGTACACCCACCCTCGGAACTACAATTTTTACTCTTCGTTAACATTATGTTGGACTTTAATCCGACTTAAAAAAGAAGGAGGTCCTCAATTCGGATGTTTTTTATGTATGTTCGGTCATCTCCGTCTTAAACATATAGATGGATTTTCAAAATTATTTTTTGTTCGTAGATGGTTTACTCCGAAATGATTCCATATCAAATTGATGAATTTCGGATACAGACAACGAAACTCTTCAATAAATGCCAGCAAATCAACCGTAATTGAAGACGGTTAGATGTTTTTTGTAAAAAAGGATTATTATAGCTCAAGTGCTACTCTGATGTATAAAATTAATTACTGTAAAGTTACATCAAGCCAGAAAAGTCCATTCAGTAGTCATAGAGTGAAAGAGCAAATACCCATCCATCCTCATAAATCGGCTTTATAATATTAGTACAATTCAGGATAGGATAGGGTTAAGGGAACAACAGCTGTTTGCTGTTGTCATCCCTTATCTCTGAACACCTATAAGCAAGCATGTATTCATAAAATGTACTCAGTAGGGTAGGTATGTTATCTATTAATAACCCGCCGCAATGTTCTGTTGCGATTTACCACTGCGCATGTACGGGGTTTGAAGTACCTTATGGAGAAAACCGCAAAAAAGGTTTTTTTGTTTCAATCAGGGATATTTTTTCAAGTAATCCAAGAGAATGCGTACATATATACACATTTATACTCCTACGTATACTAACTTGGGACCGACGCAAATTGTTTGAATTATTGACAAGGTTGCCAGTCAATAATTCAAGGAATCTTGCAACGTCTGGAACATTTCCGACTACAGGATAATTGGATTATTTTGTGAATTGAGGGCACGGCGTTTAATCTTGTGTCAAATCATTTGACAAACATAAATTCAGCATATAAAGCTTGGTTGGGTATGTTTTAGTAAATAAATATAGCTTTTATCTGAAAATGTTGGATGTGATCGTTTTGAAAATTTGGGTAGAATATGGTCAATCTTTTTTTGTATGAGATATTTTTTTTAGGTATTGGGAATTACATATATTATTTTGCAAATGGTTGGACAGATGGGTATCTGATTATACTAAATAGGAAAAAAACTGAAGTAATCCTGATCCAATTACGCAAATTATTGTATTATACAATTACGCAAATAATTGCACCTATTTGCGCTTAAATCGTACCCCACCATAAAACTCTCCCCTATATCTATATCTCTATATGTAAATATATAAAAAAAAATGAACCAAGAATAAACTACCTACTTTGCTGATGCGCACATCCACAATTTCTATACGGCAATCCGTAAAAGAACAGCTTCGGTGCTAAACAGAACAGTAACAACAGTATTCTCACTACCCGACAGTCAAAAGCCCGACAGGCCCTTTTTGGCCCACTGGGTATAAATGCATATGGTAACTAGATGCCCTAGGCCATTTTTGAATGCTAAATAGCTTTATTTATTTAAATACATTGTTTTAAGAACTTGTTGTACTATCATCATCATCATCAGCCTATCGCAGTCCACTGCTGGACATAGGCCTCTCCAATTGCACGCCACTTTGTTCTATCTTCGGCTTCTCGCATCCAGCTACTGCCAGCCGTTTTGCGTAAATCATCACACCACCTGGCCTGAGGGCGTCCTACACTACGTTTGCCGTGCCGTGGTCTCCACTCAAGAACTCGTTTACCCCAACGGTTGTCGGTTCTTCGGCAAATATGGCCAGCCCACTGCCACTTCAGCTTGCTAATCCGGTGGGCTATGTCGATAACTTTGGTTCTCTGCCGGATCACCTCATTTCTGATTTTGTCCCTAAGAGAAACTCCGAGCATAGCCCTTTCCATAGCCCGCTGAGCGACTTTGAACTTGTGGACTAGCCGTACCGTCAGTGTCCACGTTTCGGCTCCGTATGTCATGACGGGTAGGACGCACTGATTAAAGACTTTAGTCTTTAGACATTATGGGATCGACGATGAGAAGACTTGACGTAGCTTACCAAACGCTGCCCAACCCAACCGAATTCTCCTGTTCACCTCGTCCTCGAAGTTGTTTCTACCTAACTGCAATGACTGCCCGAGGTACACATATTTTTGAACAACTTCGAGAACGGCGCCGTGCACCGCTATCGGTTCCGGTAGTACATGTTCATTGAACATGACCTTGGTTTTATCCAAGTTCATCCGTAGGCCAATGCGTGCAGATGAGTCAGCCAGGTCATTCAGCATCAGTTGCAGGTCCTGCAGCGTTTCCGCCATAATGACAATGTCATCTGCAAATCGCAAGTGAGAGATGTATTCACAATTGATGTTGATGCCCCGCCCTTTCCAGTGCAGCGTCTTGAACATATCCTCCATAGCATTTGTGAACAGTTTCGGGGAGATAACGTCCCCTTGCCTCACTCCTCGATGCAATGGTATAGGTTTTGTTTCCTGATTCTGTACTTGGACGGACATTGTTGCGGCTTCGTAGAGACATCTCATCATCTCATGTTGTACTATGGATTGTGTTTATCCGAAATAAAAATAAATATATTAAAAGCAAGTAACAACACTTTAATTTTAAAAAAACAACTTTGATCAACTGATGAATCTTATTATTTACACATTTATTGGTTTCCGTTACACAAAATCACAATTTGAATTTTAACGCCAAGGAAACGATACCAAATGACGCGTCCGCACGCGCCAATGTCTCGAGCAAAAGTGATCGTGCCGACCCACGCGCTATGATGACGTTTTATTTGACGTATGACAGCTTGTACGGTGTGAAGTAGGGGCAGCTGTCAATGCCTAGCTTCACAGCAGTGTGATTCTCCTTACAATATTATTATTATATTTTTTTCTGTCACAGAAATTGGTTAAATGCAGAAAGAGAAGCGAAGCTAAATGGCACAAAACCTAAACTTTGGAGAGTGCTGGCGAAGACATTTATATGGTCTTACTGGGTCGGGGGTCTTATGCAGTTCTTATATATTTGTTTGCGGTAAGTTGAAATTCTCGTTATTACAAAAAAACCGAACGTCAACAATTATTTTCTAAAGTTTTAAAATGAGCATGACACAAAAGTGTTGTGTTGATTTGTGAAAAGGACGACAAACTGAGCAACCTGAATAGTTCATAAAAAATACATTTAAAATCTATCAGATCGCGTCTTTATGCATTTAATGTGTTTAACAAATCTTTGACACTGGCTTAAATTAGCCAGATTGACTGGCAGATTGCTATGAACTCAAAAATAATAGTTTCTATAGTTTTTTAAAATTGTATTTTTATTGCAAACAGAACAGCGACCCCACTACTGTTCAGTGAGTTGCTTCAGTACTGGTCAGTGGACTCCACGATGAGTCGTGAAGTTGCCATGTACTACGCCATAGCTATGATAGCTGCTAACTGGCTGGGTGCCTACTTTAACCACAAAAGTTTTCTTTTCTGCCAACAGTTTGGTATGAAAGTAAGGGTTGCTACCAGCTCCTTAATGTTCAGAAAGGTAAGATGTTTTTCCTTTTGTTGCGTGATATATTGTTTTTACCTTTTTTGTAGGTAGATAGATGCTTTCACAATACAAGAGTTTAGAGCCCTTTAATATATTTTGCCCGCGTGGATGTCGCGTAATTTCATATAAATCGGTTTAGCGGTTTAAGCATGAACAGGTAACAGACAGACAGACAGAGTTACTTTCACATTCTTTTTTATTATTTTCAGAGTCATTTTGTGTCACAGGGGTTTTTACAAACATACAAGTCCCGGACACAAACTACACCCAGACTAGGAACAACAATTTGTGTATCACACGAAGTATTGTCCCGTGTGGAATCGAAGCCCTCTTGCATAGCAGTCGGACACACACCCACTGCGCCCCAGGATAAAAATAAATTGTTAGGATACTCCGATTTTGATGATAGTTATGTGATATCATGAGCACATAACAACCCTTGAATTTGTCAAAACCTTTTTGTTAGACGTTATATATCGTTTGAGTAGTTAGCGCTAAAGCTTATACTAAAATTGCAGATAATGCGCATGAGTAATGGAGCTCTCGGTGAGACGACTGCCGGTAAGGTTGTCAACTTGTTGTCCAACGACATGCAGCGATTTGACTTGACCTTCGCGTTCCTTCACTTCACTTGGATAATTCCCTTGCAAGTGGCTGTTGTCTTTTATCTGGGGTACTTACAAGCTGGTTACGCTGCCTTCTTCGGATTTACTGCGTTGGTCATTATTGCACTGCCTATTCAAGGTGAGTTTAAAACAATAGAGGAACCAGGTATAGGCATAGGCGAATAACACATAAACATAATTCAGTCGTTTTTAAAATTGTAGTATAAGTATGACATAGCAAGAGTTATATACAATTCTAAGAATCTAAGTAGGGACGTTTAATTTTTTAACGGTGTTTACCGATATTATTTTTTAGTACGAGTATTTAGAGAGTACCTAATATTACCGTAAGATAATGGCGAAAACAGGATTATAGTTAAGATCCTAGGAACATTGCCAAGGAGCGGATAATTAATAATAATAATACCTTGGGACAACTCACACAATGTCATCTGATCCCAAACTAAGCGAAGCTTGTACTATGACAACCAGACAGCTGATAAACATACTTATATATTTCTAAATACATATATATTATCGATAAAACACACCCAGACACAGAATAAACCATCGTGCTCATCACACAAAGTTTTATCCTGGGTCGAACTAGGTCGAACCCGACCTCTTGCGTAGCAGTCAGATACACTCCCGCCGCGCCACAGAGGCAGTCACACTATGGGTCAATTAATTAAATAAATTAATGACGGAAATTAAATACAGATAAATAAAAATTGGAAACTGAATAGAGTTTCACTATCGTCCTAGCTTTTTACGACACCTATATATTTGCTATTTAACTGTAACAAATAATTTTGCTAGAGTAAGCTACATATTTTAACCTAAGATAAAATGTTATAGTATTTTATAAAGGCATTTCTTCAATTACTTTGTTAATACAATACTCGTGTGCAACAAGGGAAGAAGAATTTCAAGTGTTGTGGCATAGTTCAGGTTAGATGGTTTGGTTTATTGCGCTCCTTTAAAGACGGAATCGGAAGGCTCGGGTTCGATTCCTGGGTCTAAACTTCATATTTTATCGTGCTAAGATAAAATTCTTAAGAAGTTGCTAATTTTCAGTTTTGCTGGGTCAGCTGATGGGCAAAATTAGATTCCGTAACGCTGAAAAAACAGATTCTCGAATTAAAGTTATGAGCGAAGTTATCAATGGAATTCAAGTAAGTTTTTTTTTAATTATTTTATGTTTAAGCGCTGTTTTATTACATAATACTAAGAATCCTAACCTGATTTGATGTTTAGATTTACTTACACAATAAAAGTAATGTATTATGACCTAAAAGTTTTTGTTAAGCAACTACGTTCTCGAGTGGGGTAGGTATAGTATATTTTTGTGAACTGTAAACTAAAAACTAACACCGTTGGCTTGTGAAATAGACACACCTTTTATAATGTACCTACAGTAGGTTAGGGGATCTAGTTCGTTCAGAATTTTAAAAAATCAAGAAATTCCACTTCTTTTATTCGTCCTTTTTGAACTTGCTACTTTTAAATTGAGTTCTCCGACATTGACACGTACCTAGCTAAATCTTAGTTTAAGTTTAAGTTAACAGGATTTTGTTTACCGAACGTTTAACCATTTTCTGTTATCTGGCATTCGTACACGTAATTATATATTTTTTGTATTTATAGGTGATAAAAATGTACGCATGGGAGATACCATTCCAGAAAGTAGTGGGGCAGAAGCGTCTCGAAGAGTTGAAGGAGGTTACAAAAGCTACAATGGTGAGGACGACGTTCCTCGGTTTCATGTTGTTCACCGAGAGGTTGGCGCTCTTTGTAGCTGTTTTGGTCTTTATATTGTTTGGTAACAACTTTTCTGCGAATGTTGTAAGTATACTACGATGATGAACTATTTCAATATCCTCATTGCCTTTAAGTAGGTACGCATTAAGGCTCCCACACATTACCAGTCCGTCTACAGTATTTCAGCCTATCTGTATTACTGTGTCTGCATTGCCTGTCGGTAATGGTTGAGAACCATTTCTGAGGCTACACACTAGCAGTTGACAGTCGGCAGTTTCAGTGACGACTTCATACGGTTGCCGGCCGGCTACTCGCTAGTGAGTGTTCGTTTGTCGCGGACAGTCCGGCCGATACCTGATGACGCAGATCGCACCTGCCGCGAGCGCACACACTATGGGTTGGATTGATAAACCTTTAATAGAAAACTGTTAGTCTGTAGCGATTAACTGACAGGTTGATATCCTCCGGCGGCCTGGTAGTATGTGGGAGCCTTGTTGTAGGTATTATTTTCTTCTCAGATATAATAGTAGTGGTCATGTCTAGTCAGAATCATTGAAGTACAAAATAACTAAAGCTAAATTTAGCCATAAGTATAGGTTACCTATTTAAATTTTTCGCAATCTTTGGACATCTGGCACGCAAATTTTATTTTTTATGTGAGTTAGCAGCTACATTCAAAGAATGGGTGTAGATTGTGTGATATTACGTCCCTACATGCCTTGATCTTAATCGAGTTATAGACATTAAGTATTATATTCTTATTGTCGTCTAAGTTCAACCTAAATTGCTTAGAAATTACTTTTGGTCATCTTAAGTTGCAAACTCTTTTCGTTAATATTCTCTATTTCTAATTCACATTGATGTTTTTAGTTTTATCCGTTACAACAATTTATGAGTTCGGTGCAAGTGAACATCACTATGATTCTCCCGATGGTGCTGTCTTTTACTGCAGAGATGCTTGTGTCACTCAATCGTATCCAGGAATTTTTGTACTTAGGTATGTATTCTTGTGATGAATGTCTTTATCCATATCCTTTAGCTGTATACCTAGTGCTAGAGGTGACTTAGTGGTGATCAAGCAGATAGAGATATCTGCGAGATTATGCAACGTTACCATCGTTGATCCTTAGATTGGTGACCGTTTTTTAACATTGTCTACCCCTCTGTGCCTTGTTGAGCACGTTAAGGCGTCGCGCCTAATCTCCCTCCGGTCTTGTGAGATTTCCGTCCCATAGGACTATAAGTGTGAGGGAATAGAGAGTCCACTTGTGTTCACAGTAGTTGGCTTGTCTCTAATGAGATAGGTAGACGAAACCGACATCGGTTAGGAGACAATTACGTTATAGTGCTAGGCGCTTAGGTGTTGCAAAATAAACCCTTTGATTTTGCTCAACTTTTATTTTTGTTAACAAAACAAACCTCTCCTCGATCTTATAGTATCAATAAAAAAAACTGTAAGTACATCAATCGAATTATAAAGGAACATTTGAAGTTCAATCTTATGAAGTGTTAGAAAGTCTCCGGTTTGATTCCTTGGTCTAAACTTATTTTTTTCTTTCTGACAATTGTAGGATAGTTATGGTACCTAATTAGCAAGCAATGCCTTTAAAAACACTTTAAGGTCAGTTACTTGACATAAAAGTTCTATCAAAATCTGTCTAGCCACCCAAGAGATTTTATTGACAGATATACTTATAAACTCGTTTTTATTAACATTTTTATAAAAATATTTAAAATAACTTTATTTATGAACTTTAAAAAGGTGTATTTGATCTATACTAATATTATAAAGCTGAAGAGTTTGTTTATTTGTTTGTTTGAACGCGATAATCTCAGAAACTATGGGTTCGAATTAAAATTTAATTTTAAGTGCAGATAGCCCATTTATCGAGGAAAGCTATATGTTATATAACATCACGCTATGATTAACAGGAGCAGAGCATCAATGAAAAATGTTGCAAAAACGGGGTAAATTGACGCAGACGAAGTTGCGCGGGTTAGCTAATATTAAAAATAGATAGAGAGATAATGTGAGAGATATAAAGGAGACAGAGATATTACCTATCTGTCCTACATCTCCAGACATGGACAAAGAGAACTTGGGTAATTCATTTTAAAATAAGAGCAAATTTTGGCTGAACGAGAACAAAGCATACAACCGCATTATTCACTTCCGAAATCCGTGCCAGGCAGTTAGTATGTCTGTAAAAACATTCAAGTGCTACAAGGGTTCACACTTAGTCGTAATAGTTTATTTTTGGTCTGAGAGTTGACCTATATTATGAGTTTCGGTAGTAATAATGCGCCATTAGAAGCCTTGCATTCCACTAGAAGTAACATGTTGTGCGGCTATGTGGAAAAAATGTGCATGCTTAAACAACATGGGCTGCGCTGCGGTCGGAATACCTTAAAGTTATGATCCAAGCGTTTTAATGAGATTATGTTGCGGTTTCATTATGTGAATGACGGGAAATCGGATTGGAATGATATGAATTTCATGTAAGAATGTTTAGTTTACTATTTAACGTTAAATAAACATATGTAGGCATTGCTGGATAAAATTTATTCTTCAAGTTTATTTCGGTGGCAGCGCCAAATCTCGACAAAGACTAGCCAACTATACAGAAGATAATATGTTACAGAAGTGGACTAGAGTAAAAATGCGGCCATCTAAGCTGTCATAATTTTTCCCAGCTCCGCATTTAAGATTGGGTCTTACGGATTTTACATGTGTAAAATTACTTAATTTATTTAGTAAGTAACCGTAAGATAGGCTTTGTGAAGTTAAAGTGTACAATAAATAATTATATAAATACACTCGAAAATTGGCTTGAGTGACATCAACTCAAAAATTGCCAAAAAACCCAATTCACCGACAGTGACAATATTAACATTTAAACTTTCACGCTGCATGATTATAACTATTTATTGTACGGAAACTAACACGCATTGTTTACCTTAAAATTGGCTTGAGTGACATCAACTCAAAAATTGCCAAAAAACCCAATTCACCGACAGTGACAATATTCACATTTAAACTTTCACGCTGCATGATTATAACTATTTATTGTACGGAAACTAACGCGCATTGTTTACCTTAAAATTGCTTCACGTTTCGACCAGGTTGCACCGGCCGTGGTCACAGTCCGCTTGTGACCATGGCCGGTGCAACCTGGTCGAAACGTCAAGCAATTATAAGGTAAACAATGCGCTTTAATTCCCGTAATAAATAGTTATAGTGACAATGTTTATTATTCTGTTTAATCTCTTCATCATTCTATAATAAAAGACGTAGTTGTAATCGACTACGACTTTTATTATGTTATCTTCGTGTTTTTGCTAGTAATTTAATGTTTATATTGTACAAATGTGTCATTATCTGTCGAATTAAATACCAAGCGTTTGCGCTTTTCTTCCTTTCGGTAATACCATAGACATAATTATTGGACTGAGCGTTTTCTATGTTTGAAATAAACTTAGGCTGCAAAAGGTGAGAAAGACAAAATGAGCATGCGAGTCTCTCTTTTTCTAAAAACCTGGTTGGTAAAAATCTGGTTTGTCAACCTACAGAAAAGAGACAGGTATCGGCCACACAGTCACGTTGTCTCCTTCTAGAGAGTGGTCAATTTTGTGAGGGTATTGCTTAGTCCATTCTTTATGGCTATGGGTAATACTAAATACCTAATGCTATATCTTTAATTGGCAGAGGACCGTGCGGACTTAATGGACGTAGTAGAGGAAACATTACCATCTCACTTGTTCCGCAATATGTCCACCAATAGGGGTTCCAAGGAGGGGGATGCTGTTAGACCTCTTTCTTATCACAGAAACTCTGAGACAGTCCCCGCATTCGGTAAGTGTAGTTATATATAGAATAGTTATTTCAGTACAACACTGATTTTTTTAGTAATGGTACTCTGGCTCAGGCTAGCGTACCAGTGCTAAAAGTGACACTGTTTTAGTACTGGACTAAAACAGGGTCATTTTGTACTTGATAGTCAGCTACCACGTACAAAGTGACAGCTATTTCTTGTGTCGAATTGGGTATTTGACTACTATCAAAATAAAATATTTTTTAATAACCATGTAAAAATATGTCATAAAGTATTCTGAAAAAATATATTCATCTATTAATTTAACGTGTTTATTAATTTTAAATCATAAAGAAAAATACTTAAAGTAAATAATTTGACTATATAAACCGTGACGTCTATGCCAGCATTCCATACAAATTTGTACGGAGCGGGTCGTTTGTGACGTTTCTTAAAAAGAGGTTGATTTGACTTCAGTCAAATACCCTATTGAATGAGCGTCCTGTGAGTTTTTTGACAGTAATGACAAATAACCGTTGTCGAATTCACAAGTATGGACTTACATTTGAGCGTACTAAATGTCAAAATGAAATGGAAGTCTTGTTGTTGCGATCTATTCCTTTCTAATACCAAAAACAAATACCTACCATTGTTATTATTTCTGTAGAAGTAAATACCATTAGTATATAATTTTTGATGCTGGCGGCAGCCTGTCCATCGTATCTCTAGTAGGTACGACGGACAGGCTGCCGCCAGCATCAAAAACTATATACTACTATAGGTTAGTGCAGTACAAGTAGTAAACATTTACTAGCCTGTGAGAATGGGCTAATGGGCTTCCTAAGTAAACAAAACAATCCAAAAGACTAATTGGGTATTTGACTACTATCATAATAAAATAACCATGCAATAATATGTGATAAAATATTCTAAAAAACGGTGTTTGTTCATAATTTAAAGTGTTTATTAGATAATTGAAAATGTGACGTCATACGCTAGTATTTCCCACAAACTTGTACGAAGCGAGTCGTTTTTGACGTTTCTTAAAAAGGCACTGATTTGGCTTTAGTCAAATACCCTATTAGTAAATAAACCTAACATTTAAACTGCCAACTGTCAAGTCCCGATGGAATTTAGTGCCAAATTTGATTTTTTCTATTTAATATTTTTTTTGCATAAAAAGAAGTGGTTTGACAAGAAAAAAATTGTGACGTCATAGACCGCTATGTGTATGAGATCTCCTTATAAAATCTGCGTTTTGACATTCCTTAAAGAGTTTTTGTTTTGACTTTATGGAAACTAGCCCATTCTAATAAAACTGGTAGCTGCAATAAAATATGCTGACTAACATAGAACCTCCTTCTTTTTAGATGCCAGCTTATAATTTATTATTTATATACAGTACTTACAGTGAGTAGGTACTGACTAAACATAGATTAACAGCCGATTAGATAAGCAGTTGTTTGTCCTATTTTCAGACAATTCTAAAACGCTTGTAGGTTTCTATCAAGGTTTCTTTTTTTATGGACAAGGTGGATGCTATTAATATTGATACTAATATAACGTGTTTAAATATGAGTGATTGATCTGAACTACTTAAAGGCGACTGCCATATAATTCTAATAATCTATTTATAATATAATTATAAATACAATCACGTTAATACACAATCACACTAATATTATAAAAGCGAAAGTTTGTGAGTATGTGAGTGTGTATGTTTGTTACTTCTTCACGCCTAAACGGCTAGAGCGATTTTAATAAAATTTGGTATGGAGTTAGCGGACCCCCTGGATTAACAAATAGGCTAATAAACCGCGGGTAACACCGCGGGGCACAGCTAGTACATAAAACGGATCTAAGTATCTTCTGATTAGAGAACAAAGATTAGAGAAAAGTTAAAAAAATATAGGTACTTATGTCAGATCAGGCCAATTAATTTGCGTTATTATAGTCCACGATATCATTCGATTTGATCCTATTACGAAAAATCCTATTATTAAAATATCGTAAACAAATTACGATATTTTAGTCATAATATTTCTCGTTTTGCTAGATCCTGGTTTCAAAACGCCTTCGGCGGTTGGAAGGAAGCAGTCAGTTTCTAAATTTAGGAGGAGTGTCTCCTACATGGACGATACAGCAGTGGTTATTCATGATGTGTCCTCGAGCTGGACTGGAGACCCTAATATGATGGCACTCAAGAATATATCTGCTCGGATTCGTAGAGGAAGGTTATGTGCTATCATTGGTGCTGTGGGATCTGGCAAGGTAAAAATATAGACAGTGACTTCTTGTTTTTGCAAACTTGAGGTCTTAACCAAATGAAGCGATAAATTTGAAATTGATGTGCCTACCCTCTGAACTTATCTCGCTTGTTCATAAAACTTGTTTTTCATTTTCAGTCGTCGATTTTGCAACTACTACTAAAAGAATTGCCCGCGGCGACTGGCACTGTTTCAATAAATGGCAAGATCTCATATGCTTGCCAAGAGGCGTGGCTTTATCCCAGTACAGTCCGAGAGAATATACTTTTCGGTTTGCCTTTTGAACCGAAAAAATATAAGGAGGTACGTCAATAAACTATTATTTGCATACAGTATTTTTCCGATATTTGTGCAGTATTTGGGGCACCAATAGACGTAGGTAAAGATAGGCAAAACTGTGTCATCGATCGCTTTGACTTACTCGATAAAGCCGTATCTAATATTATACTATTAATATTATGAAAGGGATTTTTGTTGAAATCAGAATGAGTATGTCAATAATCAATCTGACTAGGCGAAAAGCGGAATATAGGCATTTTATTGACAATGATTCTCATCACTATCCATTACGGAGATAAAGAAATCAAAATTACCTTTAATGAATAATAATGACGCTGCACTTACGTTAAATATGGGTAACTAGATCTATTACTTCAGTGTCTGTAGTTCACAAATGTTTATAATAATAGATATAAATAATTACATAAAATATAAGGATACCTGACTAGAATCAGATCTACATACAGCGATGAATATTCAAATAATTGCTAAGCACGTATTCAATATGTACAGGTGTGTAAGGCATGTGCACTGGAGAAGGATTTCAAGCAATTCCCGTATGGGGACCAGACGTTGGTGGGTGAGAGGGGAGTGTCCCTCTCCGGAGGCCAGCGAGCCAGAATCAATTTGGCGCGCGCTGTTTACAGAGAGGTAAATTGATTTCTATTTTGTTGCACAAATATTGAACTCATAACTGCTCGGAAATGAACAATTTTCTACAAGCCTCTTTTACTATTTCAGCTCGCCATCGCCTGGTCTCAGGCCTGGCTGTCTGATTGAATTAAGATAAAAGAGTTTATTAAGTGTCAGTAATTCAAAAGTTTAGCGATTGTATACACAGCTTTTTTTGTATTTTTTTGATGATCGTAGCCAAATGAAAATACAGCCTCAACTAGGCTAGATATTTTTAAATCACATGTCAATGGACCAAGCCGTGGTTTATAAGGTAGCTTTTCTATCGATCCATTTCAAATGCAACGCCAAGGTAGACGATGTAGCAATAAAAAGTTATGTGGTTTGAAATATTGAAGTGGAATATATTCATTTAAAGTTGAATGCGCTTTCAATGCCACTTCTCATTAAAATATTCTGTTTGAGTAAACAGTTTAAATGGACTGAAAATACGTTCTATTTCTGTTAACGAAATTGTCGGTAAAATAAATGAATAAATTTTGAAATATGTTTATTTTCCACGTGTTAGAAGCTTTTTAATCCTGTTTATGTGGTTTCGCAGCTTCAAAACTGTACGGGGTTTTAATTAAAAAGTTTTGGATGGGTTTTTCGTCGAGAGTATATATTTTATCCTATTATGTTCTGTGCGATAATTTGTCTTTCGTCACGGTTTCACTAGGTAACTACAAAATAAAACAAATTTCTGTTCATTAACAAACGTTATATTCTCAATCCCATGTTTTTTTCCTTTTCCTCGGCTCTAGATTGTGTACTTAAGTTTACCTAGAGTGTTTCCAAAACAACTTTTAAAAATTTATGGCTCAAGTTATCTTTTCGCGAGTTTTGCAACAGGCCATTTTCCTCAGACGACTTTAATGATTCGCACGAGGAAATGTACAGCGGGCACCCTACTTCCTTTTTTATTTCAGATTAAGGTCGGTGTTAAATGGGAAGTAACATTCTTATCCACCAGTATTATGGGATACGCGTTGATAGCAAACTGTATTCAAGCGTTCTTATATAAACCTTTAGTACTGTGAATGGTGTTAATTCACATTTATGTAGGTTATCACTATATTCGAAAAGTATAAAGGTTTTGATCAACCATATATTTTAAAAGTAGCATCATGTAATATTTCTTTTGACCGTCCATAAAATCAGTCGGAACGCGATCGTTGATTTTGATCGCGGATCAGGCATCTTGCTGTAGGTTAAGACTGTTATGAGTCTAGCTAGTCGTATTCGTCAGATTTAGTCAAATTGAGTGAACGTATAGAATTAACAAGCTTATGTCGTTTGTAGATAGATACGTTTTGTAGAACCTAAAATGTTTTTATGTGTATAAACTTATGGAAGCATGTTATTGTTTCTGCAGGCGGACATCTATTTACTGGATGACCCTCTATCGGCAGTGGATGCTAACGTAGGCCGTCAGTTGTTTGAGGGTTGCATCAACGGGTACCTTCTGGGCAAAACAAGGATTCTCGTCACTCATCAAATCCACTTCCTCAAAGCTGCCGACTATATCATCGTTCTGAATGAAGTTTGTACCATAAGTGTTTTTCTAATATTTAATTGTGTTGTGAAAATAGTACTTGTTAATACATTACATTGCAGAGTTTGTATACTTCTTTCTAGGGATACCGAATAATGAAATTTATATAATGAATCATTAGATGCAGTCCTCCCAGTTCCTATTGATAATATTTAAAACATTTGTACTTTCCTAACGAAAAAGATAAGAGTATATGTAATAAATGCTTTAAGCCTGTTTTTGATTATTGTATAAAAGGCGATGACTATTAATTAATAGAATAATCTGATTAACTATATATCAATTAGTTCAAATAAGACCGTTGAATTACTCTACAGTGTACTATGTTTAATGTTATTTTGCCAGGGTCGCATAGAAAATATGGGCACGTACGACGAGTTAGTGTCCACAGGCAAAGAATTCGCTTTGATGCTTTCCGCTCTACAAGAAGGCAAAGACAAGGACACCGACAGCCTGTCGTCAAAAGTGAGTTCAATTAGTTAAATTCGACTTTACTATTTATGGTTTTAAGACTTTTGTCTATTGTACTAAAACCAAAGAACTATCAGTTTACTTCTGAACTTTAATTAAAGGGCGAAGAAAAACGACCTCTTCTTCTGAGAGCTCAATCAAGCGTCAATGAAGGAGAAGACCTTCCTGAATTTGAAGCACAAAAAATGGCAGACGAAGAGAGAGCGTCAGGAAACCTGCGGTGGGAGGTTATTTCAACGTATTTCCGTTCTGCAGGCAGTATTTGGTTCCTACTTTATACGTTAACGGCCATCGTTTTGGCAACTGCTAGTACGGCTGGAGTCGACTACTTTGTTAGCTTTTGGTAAGCATTCAAAACCAATATTATGCCTAAATATAGCTAAGATTCGCTATTATCGTAAAAGTATATAGGTAGGTCTTGTAATTTAGAGATTATTAACAAACCTATTATGAGGGATTTCGTTTGTACTATTTTTGGCATTCAACAAATACCGTGTCCGCTACTTTACTTATGACTTGAACAAGATCGACGGCCACAATACTTCAGCCAGCAGCATCAGCAGGCGGAACGTGAGACTTTTGCGTGAGTATCTAAAGCCGGTCATCGATTTTTAAGATGTTATCACTTCAAAAACTGACCTACTTAGAATTAAATGTACCTACTCAAAAACTAGATACCCCCTGAACAAATTAATAATCAGACTTACCCGGAAATTATGTCATTGTTGTGACACCAAAGGGCTTAATGTAGATTTTTAAATGTTATTGTAAACTTAATTAAACAATTATATATATTTTTAAAGGACAAATCAAATGGCAGCATATGAAGCCGGCTTGGAAGGAGAAGAATTAGGTAAGTTCTTCGTTATCACAAATAGTTGTTGTCTGGTGATTAAGACCAGTTTAAATGTTCAGTGTAATTATGGTTTATATTTTCAGGCTAAAACGCAACTTCTGTCAAATAAATATAATTATTGAGATAAGCCATCCTTGTATATTTTCTCTTTTACAATATATTATTGTGTGATGTTTTAAGCAACTTTAAAGAAAAATTATAATTTATATTCTTCCAGACACGGACATGGATACTCAAGTGGGGCCCTTCACAATCGCACAATATCTCATGATTCACGGAGGCTTAGTGGGTGTTGTCGTGCTCTTGACCAACTTCCGAATAATACCGTTCTCACAGCTTTGCGTCGCCGCTTCCCGCAATCTGCATAACAATATGTTTAGTTCCATGTTGAAAGGGATCATGAGGTTTTTCGATACTAGCTCTTCAGGTATGTAAATTGTGATGGCCTCAACTCTTAGTTCATTCAATTTCATTCTTTGTATCACTTTTACTACGCGTTAATGAAGACACTAAGATGATCATATTATTAACGACATAGATTGCTTACGAACGCCATAAAGGCAAAAGTAAAACTACTGATGTTCCCTACAACCAACCAATGCTGGAATCAACTGAAATGTAGTAAATGTTTGGCAGAGCCAGCTTACTCCAAATCCACCAATGTGGTTTCCATCAATGTGGTTTAACCTACAATACGAAACTTTTTTTTTATTTACTTTTTTATGTAAATATTTATCTTAACTATCACAATATATTCCATAGGTCGAATTTTGAATCGCTTCACAAAAGACATGGGTGCCCTTGACGAGATCTTACCTAGGACTTTGTTGGACGTGGTTCAGATTTACGGAACATTACTTGCCATCCTAGTTTTGAATGCAATAGCCTTGTACTGGACTCTTATTCCATCTGCAGTCCTTCTCATACTGTTCTTCTTTTTGGTACGAATTTACTTGAAGGCAGCTCAGGGAATCAAGAGATTGGAAGGAACAAGTAAGTGAAAGAAATCTTACTACAAATGGCATTTTGTGCTTCTTCAATGAAATAAATAAAATTATGTTTCCTTTTTAGCAAAAAGTCCAGTATTTAGTATGGTGACTTCATCTCTAAATGGTATTTCAACAATAAGGTCAGCTGGTGCTCAACACAGACTTATCCAGCAGTTTGATACACATCAGGTAAATCTAATAGCATTTAGAATCTTAGCAGCACATATTTTTGCGCTCGTAAGAATTTCTGAAGGAAAAACGTTGCATTTTCTTACATTTTTATAATGGATGGGTTTTTTGGTAATCTATAAGGTGCTAATAATTATGACTTCTCACATAAATATTCTTACTTGGTGGATTTTTTTTTTCAGGATCTGCATAATTCAGCGTGGAACAGTTACTTAAACGGTGGTACCGCGTTCGGTTTCTGGCTGGATAGTTTATGCTTGGTGTACCTTACTTGCGTTATCTTCGTATTCCTGTTTGTTGATTTTGGTAAGTTTTTCATGCATATTTACTTTTTGAACTATAAATGCCTACAATTTAACTTATATTTATGGCTTCATTTAATATTATCATGAAAAATGAGATTAGGTTAAAAAAAGACAATCAGAGAAAAGTAAATTATAACACCACAAATATGGTACAAACGATAACTCCAAAGTCATTTTCAATCCAAATAGTTGTTATGGAACTCTTAATTCATTATATACCTCCAAAAAAAACTTATTTTCTAAAGTTTCTAATTGTATTATGTAATCGTTACTAGGGGACGCAATCCCAGTAGGCAGTGTGGGTCTAGCGGTGACACAAAGTAGCACTCTTACGATGATGCTGCAGCATGGAGCTCGGATGCTTGTGGAGTTCCTGGCACAGCTCACCAGTGTCGAACGTATCCTTGAGTATACCAAGATTGAGGCCGAAGAAAACCTCTTTGAAGGACGTAAGTATTGCAGAGTGTTGATAAGTCAATATCAATTTTAGAAATTTCCCACTCTTTAATATTTTTAGACTAAGTATTATGTTTTATCTACCACTTTCACTACACTAAGTATACATTTTATTTTTGTGTATTGATGATATACATTGCTAAAAATATCATTAGCGAGCGCTGCTTGTAATTTTAAAGCGTTTCGCTTGTATTGATCGGTCCGCGAGGACTCCGTATTTGTTTAAATAGGTATGTATAGTTGTCGGATAAAATATTTAAATAAGCTTTTAAAATGGAAAGACTCGCTTTAAATTAAAAGTATAAAATAAAAATAACAAAAGATACCATATTATACCTAGCTACCATACCATTTACTTACATACCTCGTGATACGTTAGGCAAACCACTTACAGAAAATATCATCACTCGTATGTCCAAAATAACTTTAGTTTAAAGTATTTATTAAGCTCTAGTAACTTTTTCATGTTATTTGGTGACACGGTTTAAAAGTTAAGGGGGGGGGCACAATTTATGCAAGTTTCGGAGCGATTACTACCAATAAAAAACATTTTTACAAAAAAATATTACCGACTTCAAAATTAAATACAAGGCAACTAAAAAGCAAAAAATAATATACCTAGAATAACAAAAACAAATTAAAGATTTTGAAGTTGGTGCCATGAAATAGTAGTCTTTATGTTTTATTCGGCACCAACTTCAAAATGTTTTATTTGTTTTTGTTATTCTAGGTATATTATTTTTTGCTTTTTAGTTGCCTTGTATTTAATTTTGAAGTCGGTAATATTTTTTTGTAAAAAAGTTTTTTATTTCTCACTTTTTAGTGGGTTGCTATGTAATTCACTTAAGTTACAATAGGCTTATGTCAACTGCTCAAATCCTTTTACAAAATATTGCTTGCCCCGATGCAGGGCCATTAACTGTTAAGGAGTTCACTATCAGCTCTATTACATTGTGTAATAGTAGTATAACGAGAATAAAGTGCTACTCAATACCATATTAAAGTAACTGAATCGCAAACTGTGAAATGTTGAATAGGTCCGGTCGTCATTCGTGGTCTTCATCATCAGTTCCACTTCACCAATTGGTGTTTTTTAAGAGTAAATGCACGAATCACTGTGAAATATACCTAAATCACTGTAGGTGTGCCTTTAATATTTTAAGAGTTCCCTCGATTTCTCCAGGATCCTATCATCAGATCGTGATCGGATGACAATGGGACCAACTTGGAAGTATACCCTTTCAAACACAAAAATATTTTTTCAAATCGGTCCAGCTGTCTTTGCGTAATCGGTGAACAAACAAACAAAAAAAAAAAAAAAAAAAAACATACAGACGAATTGAGAACCTCCTCCTTTTTGAAGTCGGTTGAAAATATTCACTCAATTAAAAAAGTTTTTTGAATGAGGTGCCACAAGTTGATGTTTGCTGAAAGTGCCCCCCCCCCCCTAAAATATTAATTTTCATTATTTAGCTATCAAACTAAGTAGCGGCCAACACAAAACACCTTTTCAACAAATTTCATCTATTTTCATTTAGTAGTCTTTGAGTAAAATGCCTGTGACATACGGACAGATAGACAGACAGACGGACATGACGAAACTATATCCTCGTTTCTACCATTTTGGCTACGGAACCCTAAAAACAAGTGTATGTCGGGTCACGCACAATGTAGGGTTCTGTCCCTATCCGAAAAATGTGGCTTCAGAAGTGGGTTCTCTTGAAGAGAAGAGCACTGTATTTACTAATTTATTAATTTTCTTACTCTGTATCAACAGCGGTTTCTATACCACCTAGCTGGCCATCTCAAGGAAGAATCGTCTTCGAGAATGTGTCGCTAAGATATGCACCAACCGAAGAACCCGTACTGAAGAATTTGAACATTGAGATTGAAAGTGGATGGAAGGTGAATTTCACACATAGATACGGTTAGATTAAAAAAAAAACATCATTTTAAATCCCATTATTTTTAAATTTCCAGGTCGGCATCGTTGGGCGTACAGGTGCGGGCAAATCTTCACTCATTTCAGCTTTATTCAGATTTGCGTATCTCGACGGATTAATATCGATTGACGATCTCGATACATCACGAGTCTCGAGACAGGTACGAATTTCATTGTATTACGTAAGCGCGACCGTGTAGAAGGCCATTATTTTCTAACTTATGGTACTAGTATAGTATTATATTATCTGTGCTTATGGTTATTTGCAGGGCCTGCGATCGAAAATTTCAATTATTCCACAAGAACCGGTTCTGTTCTCTGCGACAATCAGGTACAATTTGGATCCGTTTGACATCTACAGCGACAATGACCTTTGGAGGGCACTAGAACAGGTCAGTTTTAAAAATAAAAGCTGATTGCTTTCTGGAAACGAGCTATGTTTAGACTTTATTGTATTTTTTTGTTGCAGGTGGACTTAAAATCAGCTGTTCCATCATTAGACTTCAAAGTTACAGAAGGAGGCGCTAATTTCTCTGTAGGTCAACGACAATTGATGTGTTTGGCGAGGGCTGTGCTGCGTTCGAATCAGATATTAATTATGGATGAAGCCACGGCGAATGTTGATCCTCAGTAAGTAATTAACTTACACCTCACAAAGTTATTTGACTACAAAAGAAAGAAAATATGAATTCTCATATTTTATTTTAATTTCAGGACGGATAGCTTCATCCAAGAGACTATCAGGCGCCAGTTCGTTTCCTGTACAGTTTTGACAATAGCTCACCGCCTCAACACCATCATGGATTCAGATCGAGTGCTAGTCATGAGCAGCGGGGAGATCGCAGAGTTTGATCACCCGTACATATTACTCTCTGATCCAAATAGTCACTTCTCATCAATGGTACGAGAGACAGGCGATAAAAATAGCTCTGTGCTATTCCAAGTAGCTAAAGACGCTTATTTCCGAAACAATGCGAAAGAAAATGCGAGATAAACATACTTAGGACTTACTTAGTTATAGAGAACAAATGTAATAAATAGATTGTTTATAGCTATGAAGAATTGCTTGAGTGTTGTAAAATACACTGACATCTATACTTGTAGTATAAGAGTGTGTCAGTGTGTAAAATATCACGGTTTATAGAAGAGATGAATGTAAAACAGTCACAATGTTTTCTTATTAGAGATTTTTCATTTAAATTAAGAACACGTAAATGTATCGCCAAGGCTGTGAAATACAAACTAATATAGATACTTTCACAGCAATTTTACTCAATTGTCGTGTCTCGTTATACGCTTACACAGTTACATAATAAAATTAGTATCTAAATTACTTTATCGTATTATTTTTTCACAACTCTTTCAACTACAATATAAATGGTAACAATATAAACGGTAAAGGATTAGGATCTTATACCGTTTATATTGTTTGTGTCAGTATCAACAAGCCAAGATCTGATCAGTTTAACTCTGAATACAATATGGTGTTACATAAAAGTATAGATTTGTGAAAAAAAAACGTGATACAAATCTATACTTCACAGGAACACCTAGTTTGGAAGTTAGGGTTTACTCTATCGGTGTGACCTTTAACCATCAAAATTGTAACCTAGTTTTTAAGATTATGTAAAAAGGTTTTTACATCAATAAATTATTATTATTTCTTCTATACTAATCTATATTATTTTTATAAATGCGACAGTTTACCTACGGATGTTTGTTATTTAAGGACGTCAGTACAGCTAAACGTATTTGGATACATTTTGGCACAGAGATAGATCATAGTCTAAAATAGCGCATAGGCTAAATCACGGAAAAATCCTGTAGTATTCTACAGGATTTTAAGAAATTATGGAAAACAAATTATTGATTTGTTTTCCATAATTTCCACGCAAACCATGTCGCAGGCAACAGCTAGTACATACTTAATATTTTAAAAGCATATTCCAAATCCTTTATCTTGCGTATCACCTCATAGAGAGTTCAGAACTAAGTATTATAGATTAACATATGGGTGACTAACAGTAAATAAAAGTAACGAACAGTAAACAGGTCGCCCCACTATAGACTATAAAAATTAATTAGGTCTGTATCGTACTTCGCTTTAACTGAGTAACATTTAAAATCCAATATCATTGACATATTATTATTGTTGTTTAAATATTTATTTATTGTCGCAGGGGGCTTTACTAACATACAAATTATACGGAAGGACAATTTAAGAATAAAAAAATATAACAATGCTTCTGCTTGATAGAAATAAGAATAATTAAAATATAATAATAATAATATATTGGGACAACTCACACAACGTTATCTGATCCTTAAATTCATTTAACTAAGAACAGAGCTTGTACAATAGCAACCAGACAACTGATAAACATACTTATATATTTATATATACATATACGTACATATCATAGATAAATTACACCCAGACGCAGAATAAACCATCGTGCTCATCTCACAAAGTTTTATCCTGGGTGGAGATCAAACCCACGACCTCCGGTTTACCAGTCAAGGTTACTAACCATTGCATTGTAAGAAGGTCAGCTACATCCCCAGCCCCATAATAGAAGGGTTGGCTCCCAGATCCTTTTTCGGGTTTCGTACTTCAAAAGGAAAAAAACGGAACCCTTATAGGTTCATTTTGTTGTTGTTTGTCAAGACCCTTTATCTCGGGAACGTGTGGAGGTATCGAGTTAAAATTGAAACCTCAACTCAAGTGCCCAGTAACTTTAAGCTGTGAAAGAATAAAACTTCTAAGTTAACCTAAAAAAACGATACGGCCGTTTATGCTGCAAAAATGTACATTTCGACACTTACAGTACATTTATAAGCTACTTTTCGTTTACCTAGAACTATTAAATTTTGTCAAATAACACCATCTTATACTACAAGTATAGGGAAAAGTTTAAAACTATACATTTTTGATTAAATCATAAAAAAAATATAGTATTTACTATTTATGACTAGCGGACCGTCCCGGCTTCCCACAGGTGGACATAGAGATCCCTATTTGTCACTAGTAATAAATATAGCCTATATTACTCAGGGATAATACAGCATACTAACGGTAAAAAAAAATTGAAATCGGTCCATTATTTTTGAGTTTAATTGCAGTAGTAAATACAAATCTTTTCTCTGTGCAGATAGTGTAGATAGATATGTACAGTAGACCCCCGGTGATCCGGCCCCTGGCTTATCCGGAGCTCCTTGTAATCTGGCATGCCTATCACTGTACATTGTCATGTATGAGATTTGTTATTTGTCGGATTACAAGGTACACTCCTTCAAAATAAGTCCGGATTATAGAGGTCTGTGACACTGTATAATCCTTTAATTTGTTATTTGTCGGATTACAAGGTACACTCCTTAAAAAAAATTCCGGATTATAGAGGTCTGTGGCACTGTATCTTTCTAGAGAGTAGTCAACGCTACTTTATAGACAATACCTGTCAAAGGCGGCACGAGTTTTTTCTCTCTTTCACGCTTTGCAATCAATAAGTATTTATTGTTTTATTTGTCGGATTCGGAGTCTGTAGCAGTACTCTATAATCCGACAAATTCGATAGTCCGACAACGTCCTGCAAAACGTTTGTCGGATTAACGCGGGTCCACTGTATATACAAATTTGTACGGAACCCTCGGTGGGCGAGTTTGATTCGCATTTGTCCGATTCTTTAATTCGATATGTGAAAAAAAATGGGATTCTGATTCGTAACCGCGCATTTATGTACAATATTATTTGTTGTTTTTGATCAGTGGGACAAGAACGCGAAGTGGATGCGCAAGGGCATAGCAGTACCTACCTATACTTTACGAAAATAATATAATGTGCACAAAATAAAATTCAATAAAAAATATTTAAAAAAAAAATATATATATAAAACGCTTAAAATTATTTACTGTATTCCTAAAAATGGCTGACAAGAAAGATGAAAATGAATTAAAAGACGCAAATTCACAACCGAAACGAAAAGGTGTTCCAAGTTTTTTATCAAGATCGCTGTTTTATTGGATGTTGCCGGTATTCTGGACTGGAAATCAACGGGACTTGGAAGAGTATGACCTAAGGCCTACGAAACACTGCTACGACTCGAAAGTTCTGGGTGAAAAGTTGGAGAGGTATGTATGGCATGGTATTTCATATTAACATTATATTTTACCTTGGTGAGGAGCCTACCTACCCAAGGTCATGTGGTAGGCCTGTGGGGTCTGCGACCATCGCTTAACCTAACCTGATCCAATCTGTAAATCGCTTGTTTAAAACACAGGTAAGCGCGCGCATTCTTGATAAGACTTGTTCAATTGTCACTACTCAAATTGTTGACATCTTATTAGAACCAGCATGTTCTAGAATCTAAAATTCGAATACATAATTATGATATCCACTAATGCGCAATGAGCCGAAGTAGTGGTAGTTTTTGACTTGTATGCCCTTTCACAAAGATATACCCGTGAACAAAGTCGCGGGCAACAGCTAGTGTGAAATAAAGGCCAAACTCTGAAGTAATTAGAAAAAAAACTTTTTTTTTCAGTTTGCTAATGTTTTTAAGAATTTAAATTTAATGTACCTGAGAATATGTAAATAATTAACCATAGCTTCAACGCATCAAAACTCTGTTTTGATTCGTCGAAGCTATGGTTATTTATTATAGGGTAATTATATATTAAACTAGCTGTCCCGCACAACTTCGTCTGCGTAAATTTTCCCCTTTTTTATAATCCTATGTTACTTCTAATACCTCCAAGAATATGTGTACAAAGTTTCATGATGATCGGTTGAGTAGTTTTCGCGTGAAAGCGTAACAAACAAACTTACATTCACATTTAAATATTAGTAGGGATTTATTATAAGTTATGTTATGAGTAGTCAATGTTTACCAAATCTTTAAATGCGTTTTCCCAAAAATTGTAATTTGCACTAATCTCGACAACAGGCCGTTTTCAAAATATTCGATGTCACAATTCCCGATTTTATCTATCAAAGTGTGACTTAAAGGTCTTATCTATAAATAAGGGAATACGCTCCCAAAGGAGTTAGCGGACATTCTAAAATCTTACCTGACAGAAAGAGCGTTCAGGTAAGACAAAAAGATACACACTCAGAACTTAGACAAATAAAAGTTATAAGAAAAAGCGTGCTTGGTTGTGTTTTATATGTCATATATATGTAATATTCCACAATCAAATCCATTGCAAAATTCACAGACAACACAGCTGTTATGGCTACGGGAGTGTCTAATAAAGAGGCAGTGGAAAAGATTTAAAGAACAGTCAACATCATCACAAATAAAACTAAATGAATTAAAGTCGATTCATATAGACTTTACCGATAAAAGATCAAACTATCAACCAATATATGTATAAACAATAACATCATATTGCTTTAAAAATACTGCCAAATATCTGGGCAAAGATGTTCTTTAATTTGAGGTGAGAGTTTACCGAATCGACGGAATACCTAAACTTATATTTGACCGGTACAAAACCCATGAACAGTTTGTTTGGGATTTTTTTTTATTTTATTTATTTTTTTTGTCCACTTTTGCAGAACGAAAATAGTTTGAATGTCGGCGGCAGCATTACCCCACTGTAGAATTCCGTACGACGTCACTATATTTTGTCATAAAATCACATCTTTTTATTGACAAAATTTAATCGGAACTTAACTGTTGGCGGTTTAAACGGCAGGTTTATTTACTAATTAGTCTTTTGGATTTTTTTGTTTATCTAGGAAACAGGCTTATTCACTTATATGGCCCCCACTGAAGCTTAGAATCTAGAGTAATTCCTAAAAACTTTGTGGTCTCTACAAGGTTTATCTTCTTTTATTTTTAAGGTTCATTTTCGTGGATCGCGGCTGATCGCGAGCCGCGCGCGGCTTACGACGAACGACTGACGCACGCGGCCGATGCGGCAATAGTCAGAGTATGAGAATGTATGATGGCGTTTCCGAGGTATGCGACAGACGCGCGCGGCCAACTACTGACGTAGGCTGCGCGCGCACTTTGAATATTGTCGCTTCGGCCGCGAGCGTCAGCCGCGCGCGGCTCGCGATCTGCCGCGATGCACGGAAATGAACCTATAGAGTGATTTTTAGGTACTCGCAAAATGTCTATCTGTAACTTAGAACAAAATATACCATATTAAATAAAAATCATTGTATTTGAAGAGATTAATATTATTGTTATTGGTCAATTTTATATTATACTAGCTGTCCCGCGCAACTTCGTATGCGTGCATTTTCCCCGTTTTTGCAACATTTCTCATTGCTGCTCCGCTCCTATTGGTCGTAGCGTGATGTAATATGGCCTATATAAATCCTCGATAAATGGGCTATCCAACAGTAAAAGAATTTTTCAATTCGGATCAGTAGTTCCTGAGATTACCGCGTTCAAACAAACAAACAAACAAACAAACAAACTCTTCCGCTTTATAATATTAGTATAGATAACAAAAAAAAACATGAAATTAATGTTATGTGATTTTTTTTCTTAATTTAATGATTTTCATTTAGAGTGTTATTCTATGCTATGCACGGAGTTTCTCTTAGGGACAAAATCAGAAATGAGGTGATTCGGCAGAGAACCAAAGTTATCGACGTAGCCCACCGGATTAGCAAGCTGAAGTGGTAGTGGGCTGGCCATATTAGCCGAAGAACCGACAACCATTGGGGTAAACGAGTTCTTGAGTGGAGACCGCGTCTCGGCAACGTAGTGTAGGACGGCCTCGGGCCAGGTGGAGTGATGATTTACGCAAAACGGCTGGCATGAGCTGGATGCGAGAAGCCGAAGATAGAACAAAGTGACGTGCAATTGGAGAGGCTTATGTCCAGCAGTGGACTGCGATAGGATGATGATGATTTTATTCTAAGTTACAGAGAGACATTTTGTGAAAGAGACATTTTGCGAAAGATACATTTTGCGACCAAGCAACATTTTATGAAAGAGACATTATGCGACTAAGCCGAATAGAGTGTCTTTCCCTTTTATCAGAGACTAGCTTCCGCCCGCGGCTTCGCCCGCGTTAAGTTTGGCTTTGTAGTGGATGTGGACGAAGTGGTTGGTGGATAAAACAATCCACAAACCACTTGAGAACAATTGAACAAAATGTTATAAAATTTGATACAATACTAATTTAAAATTTAAAACAATACTATTTTAAAATCACGTGGAAGAAACCAAAGGAAACAATGGTAACGGCTGTAATGGGTAATACTTTTTATTATAACGTTAAAAGTATAACAGGCTATTTTAGAGTACACCACGGTATGATCGGTTAGAGTGAAACAGGAATGATAGAGGAACGCTAGGTGGTATTTGTGTGGCGGCATATACAGGCATATTCCTCCACCGCCCTGCCCTCGGCGGTGGTGGTTTATGTACCGGTGTTGAATCGAATGCCCCGCCCCCCCATCCAGTTGAGCCAATAGTTGTCCCCCCTGAACAAGGTTCTGGATCCGCGCTTGATTTTGTTGCGTAATATTTTAAAACTTTGATAATTGAATTGAAAGAGCTGCTGCAGAACTGCTTCATGACACTTTTGTTGCTTGCTTGATGACCGGGTACACGGGCGTGTACCCCGTCATCGATTTATAAGATGTTAACGTCTTATAAATGGATGAACGCACTTATAAGACGTTAACATTGAATTTAATCTAATAGGACATATTTAATGAGTTGACATGCATGACATTAAAAAATTATCGTGAATAACTACTTGCATTCAAATGTTTTTTTCTTATTATTATTCTTTGCATTCCATTAATGTACAATATAATAACCTGTTCCCTATCTCTTGTATGCTTAATGGTTGAATATGGTTGAACGACACGTTGTATAATCTGCAAATGTATGTATACCGATATCCGCAATGGAATGAGTAAATGAAATGAAATAAAATATTTAATAATAATATTCGTGTGTCAATGATTGCAAGAAGGAATTAAGAAACTTATAAAAATGAAACATAAAGATATTAGGTATTATGTTTTACTATAAAAAAAAACTAAGCTTCTTTTTTTGAGAATTTTGCAATAAATTGTCCATATATAATAAAACCGGGCAAGTGTCAAATATCGGGCCACGTATTATGTAGGGTTCCATAGTTACCCTCCCCCCCACCATCCAAGAGGCCGGACGGTATGTCTTTGATACCTTGGAAGATGGGAAGACCTTTGGTGTGGGATGCAACCTGTGTCGACACCCTAGCGCCTTCCCATCTTCCAAACACTGCGAGCTGTGCCTGCGCTGCTGCTGCATCTGCGGAGACTCTCAAACGGCGCAAATATAGTAATCTAGTCGGAGATTACATATTTGAGCCGTTTGGGGTTGAGATGCTAGGGCCATGGGGTCCAAGTGCTCGCCTCTTATTCAAAGACATTTCCCAGCGTCTTGTCAGTGCATCTCGCGACCAGAAGGCTGGCTCTTTCTTTGCACAGAGAATAAGCATTGCCATACAACGTGGCAATGCTGCCAGCCTTCTGGGCACTATACCGGTAGACATCGATGGGGAGGAATTCTTTGACGCCTAACTCTTTTTTGTAGTTTACTAGGTAAGTTGTAAATAATGTTAATAGTATGTATATAGTTCGTACGTAGGGTTATCTAGCTAGTAGTTATTAACATTGTAAATTTTCATTTTGCTAATTAATAAAAATTATAAGAATTCCTATTCAACTTATCGAAAAAATATATTAAACCTTAAGTACCTTTAAATTGCTTGACGAGCGTTAATTTCCGCGTTTAATATACTTAGGTGTTGTCTTAAACGTAGAGATGATATTTATACACGAACTCCTAAGTTTGTAATTTACTTTAAATAGTGTTTGGCAGCGGAATTGATTGCGGATTTCAAGTTGAAAAGTGAAATTTAATCAACGGAAGAACTAAAGACCTGATTTAACTTAAGCAAGATTGTGTCCTATCTGAAAATGATTCTTAAGAATTATTCGACCGTTTAAGAAGACCGACTTTAGATTAAATTGATCAAATAATAGATACTTTCTTGATAATAAAAATAATACAACGTTATTAATAATTTTCAATGAAATTTATACAAAAGTTGTTTGTTACTTCTCATTTGATCAGCTGTTACTCGTAAACTTGTAAAGCCTGTGTAGCTATGATAGTTTTCCTTTTAATTTACTACATATATTACTACCATGATTTTTTTCACATAAACCATTAAGCTGGCATAAACACTAGACAAATATTTGCACTTATAAGCATAATTTCACAAACGGATCCCTGAATCTAAAAATGGTCTTCTCAACTCCTAAACGTTTTTAAAATACCTATATAATGATACCCAACACGATGCGGTTAGCATATGTATAGAGGAGGTAAAAATATGTTTTCAAGATTTTATTCTTTCACTTTGACGGCGTAAGTAATATGAGTATCCATGCACAAGTATAGCATTCTAGCACTAACAGTCTCTGAAATGTCGAAAATATAGGGGTTCCGTTTTGCATCTTTGGCTACGGAATCCTAAAAAGCAATAGACACTACAGTTTACTCTTGAAAACAGTTCTCATATTTTAATCACAGTTTATTGACACTTCATTTCAAGGAGATTGAATGAGGCCCATTGAGATCGTAGGTACTTGTTGTAATATGAAGTGTAATGACTGATAGTTGAATAATACAATCTTATTCAAACACATAAACGCTATATAGAGAATTGAATGCCATTCATTTAACGAAAATAGTAATTTTTAGGGTTCCGTAGTAATTTCAACAAAGCGATGCTATTTTTTAATTAAGGAAACAGACAGTCACATACAGTTTTTATATTTATTTTTAACGGTTCTCACAGAAATCAGTTCCATAGATATTTTGATTGTCATAGTTACTACTAGCTTCCGCCCACGGCTACGCCCGCGTTAGGTTTGGACCTTTAAAAATCAAATGTAAGCATATATAATAATATAGGTATTTGTTAGGCGTATTTTGTATTTTAAAACAAACATTATTAATTAATACATATATTTTTAAATTATATACAAATAAAAATATTATTATTCTATAGCGCAAATGACATTAACAAACTTTTTGTTGAACCCAACCGTTCCACAGGGTTCCCTATGGAACTGTATTGTGTTCAACAAAATGTATTGCTGCGGGGCTTGCCTCGCGGAGATACCGGCTGGACTTGGTACGGTGCCCACATAACCGCCCACCTCGCACATAAATTCGTAAAGGCTTATGGCACTTGACTCGCCTTCCAGCAGAAATTTTGACACTGGACTGATGTGTTTTGACAAGCATATTCCTCCCCCGCCCTCGGCGGTGGTGGTTGATGTACCGGTGTTGAATCTAATGCCCCCCCCCCCGCCCCCTCCAGTCATGCGAACAACTCACACTTGGCCAGTTGAGCCAATAGTTGTCCCCCCTGAACACAGTTTTGGATCCGCACCTGATTTTGTTGCGTAATATTTTAAAAGTATGATATCTTCTAAGATATTTATTGAAATCAAATGAAGTAGGAGCATTTTTGTTCAAAATTTAATATTTCTGATGAATAACGTATTTATTTGGATAAGGGTTAATACCATGTTTATTAAAACACTTTTTATTTTAGAATAAATTTGATTGCCATAAAAAAGGTAATAGTGGGTCAACCTTAAAAGATAGGCATTTACTTAACCCGAATTTTTTTAGAACTTTTTAAGAGAAACAAATCCGTTTTGTAATTTTAACCGTTTACGCAGAGCACGCAACGGAATCACTCAAAAGGAATAATTTTTCCCCGTTTTTGCAACATTTTTCATTACTGTTAGTGCTCCGCTCCTATTGGTCTTAGCATGATGTTATATATATGGCCTATAGCCTTCCTCGATAAATGGGCTATCCAACACAAAAAAAAACATTTTTTTTTAAAGATAACTAGCAAAGTGGGATTGGGTCTCACATCACTAGCAATCTTGTTAACTCATCCAGCTAAGCTCAATGACTTGTGTTAGGAGTGGGTTCACGTCAGTAGTATAATGGATAGGATTTGAACCCGCGACCGCCGCTTCGATTAGTAGTAATTCGAATTAGTAGTTCCTGAGATCATCGCGTTCAAACAAACAAACCAACTCTTCAGCTTTAAGTATAGATTAAAATACCTATGGAACTGATTTCTATTATACCTACACTAAGAACAAATTTATTAGGTAGAGGTAAAGTGTACGAGATGATCCGTTGAAGTGAGATGATCTTCTTTCATTGCAGCAAATTTTACTTATAGTTCATTTTTTAGTTTGTTCAGCTTTTTTATAAGTAAAATGTAGTACCCGAAGCCCCTTCTCCTCAGTCAATCGTGATGGCGTCGTAGGTAAGTGATAGCAACATTTATGCGTAAAAAACAGAAATTACATGCGCTAAGTAAAATGTGGTTTAAGTAGTCGATTCTGAAGACTGTTATACATATTGTTAGCTTGGTGAGATCTTTAATTTAGGTATTGAATAATCAGGGTGGATCATCCAATTTGACTATTTATATGTTAATACATAATGTATAATGATGTATGTTTTCTAACAAAAATAACTTAATTAAATAGTTTAAAAATGTAGGTATACAGAAAAATTATGATCAATACCTGTATTCGTTCAATTTTCAATTTCAATTAACAAAAAATATTTTTCTCGTTTTAGACTACGTCACGCAATCACATCACACTAATATTATAAAGGCGAAAGTTTGTAAGTATGTGAGTGTGTATGTTTGTTACTTCTTCACGTCTAAACGGCTGGAGCGATTTTAATAAAATTTGGTATGGAGTTAGCTGACACCCTGGATTAACTCACAGGCTATTAAACCACCTAATAAGCACTGCGGGGAACAGCTAATTGTAAAATAAAAAATAATCTTGGGAAGGTGTTGGAAGACTCTTTTTGTGTAGTTCTCCCTCTTAGAACATTTGAAAAATTGAAATCCGATGTCCCTAGGACCATCACCATGCCCCTACCGGGTATACAAGATGATCCTTTGGTAGTGTTTTACAAGTTGTGAATTATAATAATAAAAGTGTAGTGTAATATTCTTTATTTTCGGTACGACAACAGGTACACAAATAAATTTACTATTAATAAACGTTTTGACATCTGCGTTAAGTTCAATATCGTTTAAAATATAAACATTCTCCCTTAGCCACTTGAGCGTCAGTGACTCGTATATCAGCCAAACAGTAAGTAATCTCGTACGCGTGCGGCTGGTAAAGTAACCAGTACGATCTTATACAACAAGGTTTTAAATAGCGGCATCTAGCTTAAATCTTATAATAATAATAATAATAATATCTTGGGACAACTCACACAACGCCATCTGATCCCAAACTAAGCAGAGCTTGGACTATGGAAACCAGACAACTGATAGACATACTTATATACTTCTAAATACATACATATTATAGATAAATAACACCCAGACACAGGATAAACCATCGTGCTCATCACACAAAGTTTTATCCTGGGTGGGGATCGAACCCACGACCTCTTGCGTAGCAGTCGGTAACATTCCCACCGCGCTACAGAGGCAGTCAATTATTTGAAATATTTATTATATATAGTTATAAATTACTTGAAATATTTATTTTTTAATATATCCATGTAACAGCAGCTCCCTAGGCCCAAGAGTTTAGATTGGGCGTGGATGAGTGAAAGAATGATTAAGGACTTGAGCATTTGAAATTGGACTAACTCTCGCGTGTGGCTTAGCCCGCGTGGATGTCAAACGCGGTTCCCCGGCACTCTAACTATCTCCGTAGCAAATTTCATCTAAATCGGTTCAGCGGTTTAAGCGTGAAAACGTAACAGACATACATAGATGCAGTCATATTTATAATATTAGTTGAAAGTTTGGATTATGTCTTTAAAACATGTAGGAACTAGTCTGCAGATAACAGAAATGCTTGATAGGATTGTTGTTAACATTGTATGGCCCGTTTCAAAAACCTGTTTACCTAAAATTGACTCATTATTCGGTTGCTCATAAAAAGGTTCGCGTAAAATTGCTATCAGTATATTAAATATACAAACGTTAGTTGGCCTCCTTTTATTCTGCCTGCAATACCTACGTAAATAAATAAACGTTGCATTTTTGCATTCCATTTATATTATTTCTGCAACCATCTTGTCGCCTGATTGACAATTTCGATTTGACTTGATCTAACGAATATTAAAGATTATAGAAGATAGAAAGATATTCTTATCTTAAAAAGATAGTTAATTCAAGAGGATTTAAGAATATGTCTACATAATAGTTTACTACCACTGGGTCCACGTACAATGAACATGATTAGACTAAGGTCAAATGCTAAGGTCAAATATTAATGAATTGTGTAATGAATTTTGATAATATGATGATACTTAGTATGTTAGTAGTTAATTTACTCAAATATAGGAGGAAATGGCACCTCAGTAATATTAATTATAATTAAAACTGACGTCAACTAGCAGCGTACCTTTGTAAGATCAGTACATGTTGGTACCGATTCTGGGTGTATAACGCGACACTGAGCTTAAATCCTACTGCAGGGTTTGTGTTTGCAAGAAACTAATAATAGTGATTATATATCTTAAGACAACTCACACACGTAAATCTGGTCTTAAAGTAGGCAGAGTTATCGAATCCCCGCGGGATCACACCCGTTTGGTCGCATAATGCCTAATTCGTAAAATGGCACCCGAGTCTTGAGAGGACTAATTCGCGAATGGACTAATTCTTAAAAAGACTAATTCGCGAAATGGCTAATTCTCAAAAGGACTAATTCGTCAAACGGCTAATTCTTAAAAAGACTTATTCGCAAAATGGCCAACTCTTAACGATGTATGACAGAACAAGTCATACATTTACGGGAAATAATATACCTATAATAAATATATATAATAATTATATACCTATAATAGGTATATAATTATATAAATTAACTTAAAAAAAAACGGGCAAGAGCACGTCACATCATGCTCAGCAGAAGAGCGTATGTTCATGGTTCTTACGCCCTTTTTTTGTTGGGAAACGCAGTTTTTCGGCAATTACTCAATGATGGTATATTCGATCACGTTGAAAATGATTTTAGTCTAAAGATTGATGTTTGTGATTTTTGTCATATTTCTTGGTCACACGTCCGAAAGACCCTGTGACCAAAAAATTAGAAATTCTCAGAGTTCCCCAAAAAGTTGCAGTCGAGTCGGGCTGATCGCGCCTGCTCTTTAGGGACTTTAGGTACAGAGATTGAAATAATATTTTTCTTAATAATGTATAGATATCGAATCGAATATGAACCCGTTCACTTACTTACACCAAATTTAGAGTAAATTTTGAGAGTGTCACTTACGAGAATGTCAAACGCCCAAGTCTATTCTATTTTATCTAACACTAGCTGTCCCGCGCAACTTCGTATGCGTAAATTTTCCCCGTTTTTGCTACATTTCTCGTCGCTGCTCCGCTCCTATTAGTCGTAGCGCGATGTTATATAGCCTATAGCCTTCCTCGATAAATGGACTATCCAACAAAAAAAGAATTATTAAAATCGGTCCAGTACTTTTTGAGTTTATTCGTTACATACAAAAATACAAAAATACAAATCTTTCCTCTTTATAATATTAGTGTAGATTTACTGAGGGAATGCTACATAAAAACAATATATAATTCCCGATCATTATAATAATAATTTATTAATACTACTTTGTTCATAGGAATTGGTTGAAAGCTGAAAGAGAAGCGAGACTCACTGGCAAAAAACCGAAGCTTTTGAAAGTTCTAGTAAAGACCTTTTTTTGGTCTTATTGGGCAGGTGGGATTATGCAGTTTATTTCTAATGCCATACGGTAAGCTGAAACACCTCACCTACTTAATTATTATTATACTCCTTTCTTTTTGAGTTGATCGCAGTACCTATAGTTGATTATTTCGCTAATTACGGCTACTGTCGGCAACCTTAGTTGCCATAAAAACAAGAAAGAGTAGGCCCCAATATGCTGCCTTGAGGAACACCAATTGTAACTGGAAGATCATAACTACGGGCTCCGCCAAGGAAGACATACTGGGTGCGTTCACATAGATAACTTGCAAAAAAATGCAACTGGGTGTAATGGATGATTTAGAAACTGGTTTCAAAGGAGAAAATCTGGTAATTTGTGATATAGGCTCACGCCTGCTTTAAAAACCAGTCTTAATCTAATTAGTCAGTAGCCTAATTATATATAACAATCAATAGTAAATAAATATAATTAAGTAGTGATCGTGACCAGAAGGCTGGCCTTATCTTTGCACAGAGAATAAGCATTGCCATACAACGTGGCAATACTGCCAGCCTACTAGGCACTATACCGGTTGACATCGATGGGGAGGAATTCTTCGACGCCTAAACTGGTCGTGACTCCCCTTTTTAACTAATCCTTTTTTTGTAGTTCATTAGGCAAGTTGTAAATAATTGGTTAATTTTAAGTTTATTTTAATTAACATTGCAAAATAAATAAAAAAGTAGTTATCAAGTGTGTAATAATAGAGTTAATACTTTAAGAGATTTAGTAGCGATCTTTCACTTAAAGATGATTTTTGATACGCATATAGATACAATTATAAATAAAGCGTCTAAAGCATTAGGATTTATTCAGAGAATATCTGCCGATTTTAATAACATTATAACAATAAAAATTCTCTACTGTACCTTTGTTCGCAGTCACCGAGAATATTGCTCTCAGGTTTAGAATATGGAGTAGAAACCATTCAATTTTTTTTTTAAATTTGTTTGGGCTTATTTATCTATTTTAAGTTTTTTTTAAGTAATAAAATACAATAATTTGCGAGGATAAATACATTATTATTATTTATTTTAGAAATAATCTTTTAAGACTATATACTAAGCTTGCGCTCTGACCAATAATTTCAAAGGTCAGCGCATGCTTTGTCAAGATTTTCTTCAAGTTTTATCTATGCTAAGCCTAAGTACGCTTTATAGATCTCAGCCTTCAAGGTAGACGGAATATATAGATACGTATTTTTAATTATGTTCATGCCTTAAATGAAGAACTGAGCATTGCTGCCATTTTCACTCCAATAGGATTTGCTCTATACAAGTTTGAGATTACACAGGTATGAAATCATAACTGAGGGTCGTCAAATCTTCTGAGCATTTTAAGAAGTAGGTGGGTAAGTTAGGTACGTCTAATTTTCATGCTATTGCCAACAGAACTGTGACACCATTATTGTTCAGCCAAATGCTTCAGTACTGGACCGTACACTCCACAATGACTCGTGAAGTTGCCATGTATTATGGTGTCGGCATGATTCTAGCCAGTTGGGTGGCCGCTTACTGTAATCATAAAGGTTTACTCTACTGCCAACAGTTCGGTATGAAAATCAGAGTCGCTACAAGCTCATTGATGTTTAGAAAGGTATGTTTATCGTATAATTAACTAGCTTTTGTTCTCTCGTACCGCTATTAAGCAACAAATGTATTTATTATAACGATTATCTACTTTTCTTTACCTGCATATAAAATTTATTTATTTATTTAATGTAATTGACGTTGTAGTACCCGTTGTACCCGTTGTAGTAAAAGAAACATTAAATGTAAAATATTCAATATTTCTTTAAAATAATCCGGTCAAATGGATTTTTTTAAACGGATTGATATTTAGGTACGGTTTTGTAATGTAAATAAACTTTTTACTACAAAAAATATATTCCCGACAAAAATAAATACAAGCTAACTAAAAAGCAAAAAAATAACATTTTAAAGTGGGTGCCGTGTACAATATTATTTTTTAAATTATTATTTATTTCTCACTTTTTAGTGGGTTGGTTTGTAATTTACCTATTTCACTAGGTATGTAACTTGTATGTAACTTGAAAATTGCATACAACTTGAACAAACCTGCATACAACCTATTGTTTATGCATATAAATATATTTTATTGAGTAGTTCTGCTGGTCATCTGTGGTCTTCATCATCCGTCCCACTTCACTAAATGGTGCTTTTTTAAAATAAAAATGTACGAATTATTATAAAATATACCCAAATTAGGCACTTCAAGTTTGCCTTTAGTATTTGAAGAGTTCCCTCTATTTCTCCATGCTCCCATCATCGGGTCTAAATCTGATGATAATGGGACCAAACTGGAAGTATGCTCCTTAAAAAAAGACAAAATATTTTTTCAAATTAGCCTCGCTGTCTTCAATTAATTGAGTAACAAACATAAAAAAACATACAGTCAAATTGAAAACCTTCTCATTTTTTGAAGGCTTATAAAAATATATCTGCCTTATCGCTATTTAGTTACCTACATACATACAAACTGATGCTACTCTGTAATATAAAAAATGTTATAAATGAACATTTCAGATAATGCGCATGAGTAATGGAGCTCTCGGTGAGACGACTGCCGGTAAGGTTGTCAACTTGTTGTCCAACGACATGCAGCGATTTGACTTAGCGCTTGCTTCGTTCCACCTTGGCTGGATTATTCCATTGCAAGTGATTGCTATCGTCTACTTTGGATACTTGCAAGCTGGCTACGCTGCCTTCTTTGGATTTGCATCATTGGTGTTAGTTGCACTTCCTATTCAGGGTTAGTAACTTAGTAGTGACTGTAAATCGAGATAAAGGCGAAGATTTCAACTGAACACCTTAAATTATTACCGTTTTCTAAAGAATGCTACTTTCTTTAATTCCTCGAGCCTATGGATCCATATCTTTCTTTCGTGTCCAAAATTAATTCCCGTTAGACTATGATATTAATTAACGCTGTGTCCGCGTTTTACTCTGCACTATTGGGACACTCTTTACTTATACAGATTTATTTGTACTAAGGGTAGTGCTGTAAATTAGACATAGTTCATTATTTTTATAAATAACCCACAACCTTATTAATTGTATAGATACTTTTTGTCCGTCCAGTCTTGTCAATCAGTCTAGTCAGTTCTGTTTGATATTGGGAGTAGTGTGTGTAATGTTTGTTTTAATTAGTGTAATGTATTTCTAATGCATTTTATTTAAAAAATATTAGTTTTCGATACTCCTTGTCGATATAAACTTTAACTATACCAAATCCCACGTTCCAGCATGCCCGCAATGTATTTTAAAAAGGGATCCAAAGTCTTTTACATCTAAAGATTTTCATAATAATAACCAACATGATTTCTAGTCACTACAAATACCATATTTTAATGTTTATATTTATACATTTTCAGGTATACTAAGTTATGTCATGGGAAAAATTCGCTTCCGCAATGCGGAAAAAACAGATGCCCGGATTAAAATAATGAACGAAGTTTTAAACGGAATTCAGGTAAGATTTCTTCTTATTACACAGAGGTATTCGTCTGTTCACATTCTTGTATGCTGGTATCTAAACTTTCAGGTGATAAAAATGTATGCATGGGAGATACCGTTCCAAAAAGTGGTAGGACAGAAGCGTCTTGAAGAACTAAAGGAAGTAAAAAAGGCCACTATATTGAGGGCAGTGTTTAGCGGATTCATGATGTACAACCAGAGTCTTGCACTTTTTATTGCTGTACTAGCATTTATCTTGTTCGGAAATAGTTTCACAGGAACCGTGGTAAGTGTAAGAACGTAGTTCTTTATCGCACATCATCTAAGAAACTTTACTATACACATACATTTTAACTTTAAACGAAACCCTTTTTAGGGTTTCGTAGCCAAAATGGCAAAAACTTATAGTAACGTGAATGAAAGACTACTCAATGAATATTAATGAAATTTGATGAAAAGGTGTCTTGTAGTAGCCGCTACTTAGTTTGATAGCTAAATAATAATAAATGTTTTTAGGGGAATCTAACAGAAGCTGATTTTTTTTTGATCAAACGTCAACGTGTCTCATCATTCGACAGGTCTTTTAACACCGTTTTAAGGTCTTTAATAAACTTTTTTCGTTGATCTCGTTTTTTTACCCGACTGCGGAGGAGGGTTATGTGTTTGACGCGTATTTATGTTATCCTTCCAATGTTCCTATGTCCGCTCATTCTTATAATCAGTTGAGTCGTTGAGGAGTTCCTCAACGACTTAACTGATTTTAATAAATGATACGTAATAATCTCGATCTACATTTTTCGAATGTAATGAGATTCACATTGACGTCGCCAATATCACAGGGTACATACAATTCTTAAAAAAAATAAAATGTTAAGGGCGGATTTTGTGCACCTTATTGTGCTGTCCAAGAAAACAATTTGTTTTGAAGACCCTCGAGTGGGATAGCAAATTAAACGCTATTATAAGGCGAGTTCGAAAATATAATCCATATGTAAACATATGGATTATATTTTCGAACGTTTGTAGTGACAAAACATTAAAAACAAAGTTAATAATTAAAAAAAATAATCTTATTAGATCGCGTTGTAATTATTTTACAAGAATTAAAAAGTAGAAAATTAAAAAATACATTTAAAAACTAACAAAACCCGCCTGCAAAAAGACAGAAATAAAGGATTTTTTTTTGTTTTTAATTTTTTTTATAATAAATTTAATAATATCTTGGGACAACACACAACGCTATCTGATCCCAAACTAAGCAGAGCTTGTACTATGGCAACCAGACAACTGATAAACATACTTATATATTTCTAAATACATACCTAGGTACATATTATAGATAAATAACACCCAGACACAAGGAAGCGGCGGTAGCCTAATGGCTAAGGCATCGGTCTCGCAATCGTGAGGTCGCGGGTTCGAATCCTAAGCATTATACTTCCGACGTGAACCCACTCTTAACACAAGCCTTTGAGCTTAGCTGGAGGGGTTAACAACATTGCTAGTAATGTGGGACTCAATCACGCATTGCTAGTTATCTTTTTTTATAAAAAAAAAGACAGAATAAACCATCGTGCTCATCACACAAAGTTTTATCCTGGGTGGGGATCGAATCCACGACCTCTTGCGTAGCAGTCGGATACACTCTTACCGCGGCACAGAGGCAGTCAATTTTAAAATTAATGGTTTATACTTTTCAAGTTAGAAGTAATTAATAAGTATTTCTGAAATAAGAACGCGCATTTTGTTCATATTGTTGATACTTCTTATAAGTATTTACCCAATACTATTTATTTTTCAGTTTTATCCTTTACAACAATTTATAAGAGCGGTGGAAGTAAATATCACTCTAATTATGCCTCAGGTGCTATCTTTCACAGCAGAGATGTTCGTATCGATCAACCGGATTCAAGAGTTCTTGCTTTTGGGTACGTAAAATATTTATGTACTAGGTATTGTATTTACAATCCGAACTTAATAGAACTGTTGTAACCGTATCGTTAACTAGCTGTCCCGCGCAACTTCGTATGCGTAAATTTTCCCCGTTTTTGCAACATTTCTCATCGCTGCTCCGCTCCTATTAGTCATAGCGCGATGTTATATAGCCTATAGCCTTCCTCGATAAATGTTAAATCCAACAAAAAAAGAATTTTTCAAATTGGACCAGTAGTTCCTGAAATTAGCGCGTTTAAACAAACAAACAAACAAACTCTTCCGCTTTATAATATTAGTATAGATTTGCTACGACAGTAACACTACATACAGTGTAAATTTGTATCATAGCTGTTTTTCTTTAATTTGCCAATTTTACCTACTAAATTGTGAACACAGTTCTATAGGTTTTAAAACTAAGCAATACTTGAACAGAGTGGAATTGCAGTGGGTATGGTAATGTAACAAAAGTGTATATTATAATTTACAGAGGATCGGCCTGATTTGCTGGACGTAGAGTATAGTAACTTGAATATAACAAATGCAGACCAAACTCTTCCTCGTGATGAAAAGGCCGACAAGAGCTCAGATATTGGTAAGTTTTGCAGAACAATAATATTAGATTTCTACATCTTCTTTGTTTACATGAAAACGGGATGAGATAGGCTATGGAATATCTTACGTATTATGAGAATAAAGTGTAATCGGAATTTAAATGCTGTGTTTCAATTATTGTTTAGTTTAAATTTATATTGTGACTACTATAGAAAATATTCTATTGCTTGTAAAAATATGTTTTTTTTTCTTACAAGTGTTTTGTTAAAAGTGAGACCAATTCATATTCGTATGCAGCATTAATAAATACATTGTTGATTCGTTAATTAAATAGCAGGTAGTCTTTAATTTATTACTTTACAGGTTCTGCAAAAAATACAGTATTGTCAAGGAAGCAGTCAATCCATGAATTTGTTAGTAGTGTCTCTTACATGGATGACTCGGCAGTCATCATTAATAATGTGTCGGCAAGCTGGACCGGCGACCCTAACATGATGGCGCTCAAGAATATTTCTGCACGAGTCCAAAAAGGAAAGTTGTGCGCTATCATTGGAGCTGTGGGATCTGGCAAGGTATTTATAAATGTTTTGCTTATTACTCAAGATTAGGTATTTATTTACATTTATTGGAGTTTTTATCACCATTAGAAATTAATTGGAAAGAATAAAAAATGCCCAACTTTAGTACCAAAATAATTTTCTTGTCATAGCATTCATAAAATCTAATGAACGTTATTTTCAGTCATCGATCTTGCAGTTACTTCTCAAAGAATTACCTGCAGCGACTGGCACCGTTCTAATAAATGGAAATATTTCATACGCTAGCCAGGACCCATGGCTTTACCCTGGCACCGTTAGAGAAAACATACTTTTTGGTTTGGATTTTGATCCTCAACAATACGAGAAGGTAAGTGTATCATTTTAATATTTATAATACAAATGATTGGAATATTTATATGACATACTTGTATACAGGTGTGTAAGGCATGTGCTCTGGAGAAAGATTTCAAGCAATTCCCTCATGGAGACCAGACGCTGGTAGGAGAAAGGGGCGTATCGCTTTCTGGAGGTCAGAGAGCCAGAATTAACTTAGCACGTGCTGTTTACAGAGAGGTTGGTAATATCTGGTTTCTTTATACAATTTTTATCAACGAAAATTTTCTCTTTATTTATATTTTTCAAGTCTGTGACATGAATATAAATTTATTAGTTTATCACTTCAACTCACATGAAATCACACAAACGCAAACAACTCTAATGCATACACTAGGTCTTCTCATATAGGTAACTAGCTATCCCGCGCCACTTTGTATGCGTCAAGTTTCCCCGTTTTTGCAACATTTTTCCTTGCTGCTCCACTCCTATTGATCGTAGCGTGATGTTATATAACCTAAAGCCTTCCTCGATTAATGAGCTACCCAACAGAAGAACAATTTTTCAATTCGGTCAGTAGTTCCAGAGATTACCGCGTTTAAACAAACATAACTCTTCAGCTTTATAATATTAATATAGATTATAATATTAGTATAGAATAATAACGTTTCCCTATTAAAACTTTATTTTACAGAGGTAGGTACTCTTGGTAGGTACTAAATTTATTTTAGGCTAAACGCGCTTTCATTGCTACTTCTCATTAAAATAAATCAATCTGAATTCATCCATTATGAATATTTAGCACAAACGCATTCAAGTATTATATTTTTATTTAAAAATAACTTACTAATGCATTAGTATTGAATTGGTATTGAAAGTATTTTACGAAATAGGGTTTAGATTTATTGATGTTCTTGTTCAAAGCAAAATCAGTACAATAGAAAAGGTTTTGCTTTTAGTTTGATAGATAGCGATAGTGTGCATTTTAGATCGCGATATGGTTTTGTTACCGAGAACTGTATTTAAACCAAAAATATTTTGTAGAACACTGTACAATTTTACCAGATCAAGTGAAAAGTTGTTTATTTTATATAACCTCAACTTAGTTACAATAGTGATTGTTCCAATATCAGCCAAGTGATTAATCAGGAAGTCTTGTTATTTTACAGTGCTATAAAACTAATAAAGATGATTACCTTTTTTATTTCATAGTCAGACATCTATTTGCTAGACGACCCCCTATCGGCTGTGGATTCTACCGTGAGCCGTCAGTTGTTCAGCGGCTGCATCAACGGGTGTCTCCTAGGCAAAACAAGGATTCTCGTCACTCATCAAATCCACTTCCTTAAAGATGCCGACTACATCATCGTTTTAAACGAAGTTCGTTTTTGATTTATTCACTTATGTACTAAGTATATAATCAACTTTAAATATTAGATTTAACTTTGAGATCAAATTAATTGAATAAATAATGAAATGCTGTAAGTCTACTTCATGATAGGATCGATTTATTTTACATTAGATTTATTTTTTTGTATCAGGGTGGCATAGAAAATATGGGTACATACGACGTGTTAGTTGCTACTGGCACAGATTTTTCTGTAATACTTTCTGCGTTACAAGAAAGTAAAGAAAACGACTCCGATAGCTTGGGATCAAGGGTTAGTAACCAAATTACATCTACATTATTTTTATAATTTAACTGTTGTTTCAATAAAATATATGCTTATTAATTAAGTGTGTCATCATAAGCTCTTGCTTAGTATTATATTTAAAAAAAAGTCCTCCAAGCAGTAGCACCACAGCAAAGTGTTCTGATTTATCAAAAAAATAACTTTATAGGTTTCTGACATTTGAAATACACTATACTTAGTTACTCATTACAAAAAAAATGCTGACTCATTTAATTTACAGGGTAAAGAAAAATGGTCTGGTATAATACTCAACGGCAATGATAAAGAAGATGTGCCTGAGTTTACAAAGCAAAAGATTGCCGACGAAAAAAGGGCATCAGGCAATTTGAGACCGGAGGTCATTTTTGCTTACTTTCGTTCTGGCGGTAGCAATTTGTTCTTGCTCTTTACTATGTTCATCTTAATTTCGGCTATCGCAATCAGTGGTTGTGTTGACTACTGGATCAGTTTCTGGTAAGTATTTAGAAAATATTAAGGTAAGTCAAATGTTACAAGACATTCGATCAGGGGCCGTACCATGAACATTTAAATTGTTTGGCAAGGGTAGGGCTGGTCAACTTCATCTTTGAACCTGACGCTTGTTAGTCGCTGAACTGATGTCAATTGCAAAGAATAGACAAATAGACAATTGACAAAAAAAAACAAAGGCTTGGTGACGTTATCATGGCCTCACCTGCTTTTTGGCCGGATTATGCTACGAAATTAGCAGGACAGTTTATTTTCTCGTCTACAATTGACCGGCTTTATGAGTTCATGTACATAATCTTTAGTTTGATCAATTAGATTTTAATTCTTTTGAAATGTCATATGCCGGGAGCCGGTAAAACTCACAGACAAGAAGATAACTGTTTTCAAAATACGAAGTTTCGTCTGATGCAACTGTGAACTTTCTGTTACTAGGACTAATCAAATGGCTGGGTACGAAGAGAATAGAGTAATAGAACCAGGTAAGTTCTAGCTTTTTCGTCCATAGTTAAGATTTATTTGAAAGCAAGTCACAAGTTACCTTTTTTCCTATTTGATGGCTATTCTTCAACGATACCAAACTCTAAATCGATCAAAAGTCAAAAAATACTTTATTCATTTAGGTTACAAATGTAACGCTTTTGAACGTTAGGAATATTTAACGTCTGGCAATATTTTACTATACATTGTTAAAATCGTGTTATTATTTGTTATAGACACAAACATGGACACACAAGTGGGTCCCTTCACAGTGGCACAATATCTGATGATTTATGGAGGTCTTGTGGGTGGCACAATCTTCTTGTCCAACTACTTCGTGATCCCCTTCTCACGTCTCTGCGTCTCCGCCTCGTGCAACCTTCATAATAACATGTTCAGTTCAATGTTGAAAGGAATCATGAGGTTCTTTGATACCAGCTCTTCAGGTATGGAAAACCTGTTTTTCATTGTATTATGTAGCAATCACATCATTATTATCAAGGACATAGTGCAATAAACCTCACGCTGTATTTATGTTGGGAGCGCCTTCATGGACATGACATTGTATATAATTTGTTATAAAAACTAGACGATATCGTACCTATTTTTGAATAGGTACGCTATCGTCTAGGTTTTACTGATAAAATAGTTGTAGTAATAAATAGTTTGCAAAAAAAACAATTTAAAAATTCCACACTTTCTTACCCTTGCGAAGATCACAATTCTTATGTTTTATGTTGGTCCTAATAATTTAGAACGAAGAATTAATAATATTATTATTACTATACACTCATAGTAGGAACTTTACAAGTAGAATGCTCGTAAAATTCCTCTCATTATTGTTGATGTGATATTTAATTTTTTTTATGGATTTTATTTTCTGTAGGTCAAATTTTGAATCGTTTTACAAAAGACATGGGTGCCCTCGACGAAATTTTGCCAAGGGCTTTAAAGGACGTACTACAAATCTGCGGAACATTACTTGTCATTCTGATTTTGAACACAATCGCTCTCTACTGGACTCTCATACCATCGTTTATTCTTCTTGTATTGTTCTTTTTTATGATACGAATTTATTTGAAGGCAGCCCAGGGAATAAAGAGGTTGGAAGCAACAAGTAAGTGATCAAGTAATTGACTATTTATTATAGATTCTATTAGCTGCTTTTAATTTATGATATTTTAGCCAAGAGCCCTGTGTTTGGAATGGTGACTTCGTCTTTAAATGGTATATCAACAATTAGATCATGTAGTGCTCAAAATAGACTTATCCAAAAATTCGACACACATCAGGTAAGCAAATTCAATTTTAAATTACAAAATTAATTAATATCTCTCATATATTTTATTAGTTCTTATTATTTAAAATAAATTATAATTATCTTCCATGTTTCAGGACTTGCATAATTCTGCGTGGAACAGTTACTTGGCCGGCGGTGTGACATTCGGTTTCTGGTTGGATACCTTATGTTTGATTTATCTCACTTGCGTTATCTTCATGTTCCTGTTTGATAACATGGGTATGAAAATCTATACTAATATTATAAAGCTGAAGAGTTTGTTTGTTTGTTTGAACGCGGTAATCTCAGGAACTACTGATCCGAATTTAAATTCTTTCACGGTTGGATAGCCCATTTAACGAACTAGGCTAAATAACATCTAAAATAGGCTACATAAGGGCTACACGGGGAAAATTTACGCAGACGAAATTGCGCGGGACAGATAATACTATATAAATCAAGGATTATTTACTGATTAAAAACGTTAGTGAATATAAACTTTAAATATTCATGTTAGATACATATTGGGACTTTATCGCGTGAATTATTTAAAGATAAAGATAAACTTAATTGTCTCAAACATGTGTACAAATTTGGCGTTATAGTAATAAACAGTTCTAACATGTATATGTTTTCAGACATGCAAATATTGGTGTAATAGATGAGCCTAAAAGACGAACAACATTACAAACTCCTTTACCTACAGTATTATTATTATATTAAAATATTTATTAGTATTATAAATAATATTTAAAGCAATACTTATAAATACATTTCATAATAGAAGATTGTACGTATATATAATTTTACATTATCATTGTCTTCCAGGAAGTTTTTTAAGTTAAAGTAACACGTACTATGTACCTAACACATTGTTTATTTTTTTCTTAAATAAACACAAATTTCAGTCTTTAAATGTATTCGGAATTTTGTTAAATATCTTTGGAGCCATGTAGAAGACACTGTTTTCCAGTAACATTGTTTTAGAGGAGTGAATGCACAATTTTTTAATGTCTCTTCGGTTGCGTACTATGACTTCAGACGTACGGGGAAATAGTTGAGGATTTGTTTTGACAAATAGTGTTTCTTATACAGGAACAAACTGTGCCGTTTCATATACAAGATAATTTGTAATATACTAATAACCTTCCGCCTATGGCTTTTTTACATAACTAAATAAGTATGTAATATCAGTTTTGGAATAGTTAATATATTAACCCTTAATGTTAATATATTAATAAGCGGCCTACGGGAAGCAGACTCGCTTTACGTAAACAATTTTGGATGGTCTACCTGAAAACCTGTGGAGCCTCGTAGCCAACATCATGGCGGTCATTCTGTCTGACGGTCTGTCTGCGTGTGGTAATGCGAGATCGTCCTCTATGTTCCTCGGCCACGCCGCCCGTGATATGATAGCGTGTCTAGAGGCGGCATAAGACACTCTCGGTAGAGCCAAGAGCTGGAATCAGCTTGCAACATTCCGCCGGCTCTCATCGTCTCTTTTCGTGTCAAATGATATCGTCGCACCATATCGATGCATTTTTTTTCATTTCCAGTGCAGAAATTGTAATGGTTTTGTAAAAATGCTATTACAAACTCTTATAGTAATAATAATCAAAATTTATGGAATACCCTTTATACAAATAGTGAAATTTACTAAAAAGATACAATAACGATCCAAAAAAAAAATTAATAATAATCCTCAATGGCGGTGATACTTTATATATTTGATATCTAGACACTTCTATTGTAGCAATTTTAAATTTATTTATATTTTACAGTTAATAATCTCGTTGTTCTTTGTACCAATATCTCAAAACATACTATTTAGCTATTGGGCATTTTGAAAATTGAGCTGTATGACGTGAAAAATCGAGTTAAACTAATATTTGCAGTACACATGCTTTTTGGGCAATGTTATCAATACAAGACCAGACAAGACTTACTGATCGGGTCGGCTTTTCCAAAGCTATGTGAGTAGGTTAATGTTTTGTTGATAAGTGTTTTCTTGTATTATGATTTGTAAAATATTAATAATTTTATCCCAAGTTAGTTAAAATACATTTTAATATGAATAGATGCAAAAAGCATTTAAGTTTTGTTAATATACCGACTATTGTTTTGCATGACATCAATATTGTAGTCACCAGCCACTACAATATTTTTATATTTAACTAGCTATTACCCGCGACTGTGTTCGCGTTAAAATTTTGAAAAGCAAATTTATCCTTCGGCAACATTTTTCTGTGATAAAAAGCCTCTGTGCTATTCCCGACTATAATCTTTCTCTGTTCCAAATTTCGTCCATAATATTAGTATAGATTTTATATATATAAGTAAGTAATTGTTCCAACATCTAAAAGAATATATTTAAAGTTTATTTCGGTACTTGGTATAGGCAGATCACAATTAATTTATAATGATCTAGCTCTACTGCTTTTGCCCCTACCTACATCTTCTCGTTTGTTGCATATTTCACAGTTATGAGAGTTAACAAATTTCATTAAATGTGCAAAACTTCTACTAGGAATGTGGCCAGAACGCAATCTGCACGCCATTACAAGTTGTTTCCTATTTAACTTAGTAGTGTAGAACCAGGGGACACGAAAAGGGCTCACATTGGATTTTTGTACCATATACCTTTGCATTTCAATCGTTCATCAAAGTACGCCGTAAATCTCTTGTAACATATTGATTTATACTTGGGTAAAATTTCAGACCAGTTTAGTCTTTTACCTCATCTCCCTCTAATACAGTGCTTTTCGCTAGTCTGTCAGTCTCTTCGTTTCACGCCAGTCCGATATGAGATGGAACCCATTGCAGTATAGTTAATCCCTTGTCATTAGCTTTGTTAATTTTATCCAAAATGCGATAGGCAACTGTTAAGCCTCTATTACCAGCGGTACTGCGAGCTATATGAAGAAGAACGCTTTGACTATCTGTGAAGATAACAATTTTACGGTCTAAGTTAGAAACGTAGTTTAAAGCTGCTATGAGCTCAGCACTCATAATAGAAATAAAATTATGAATCTTAATCATTTTTACATTTAATGTTTTAGAACCATCGGTATAAATAACATAGTATTTATACTTTTATTGTAACTCTTGAACTACTTCCTGCCTTAAAACATAGTCTAATTGCTGCGATTTTGATCCATTTACACTGTTTAATCTACTAAGGATAACATTTTTTTTAAATTGATGTTAGACATCTAATGTTTCAAGAGGGTATATAAAAGAGATCACATTCTGTGTTACTTAACATGACATATTGCCAAAAGTGGCTTCTTTTTATTGACCCAAAAACGATTGCTGGTCAGACTATTAAGCTCTGTCAACAGTTGAACATTGATGTTGTTACAATATGAATTTGTTTTTAAACATAATTTGTATGACAAGTAAAGTCTTCTGGTCATTAAAGGAGCAACACCGACTTCGCTCTCCACGGCATGGATGGGAGTCGATTTAATAAATCCAACAATAATTCGGAGAGCTTGGTTTGGTTTGTAATCAAGCTTTAGTGTATGGCATTTAGCTGCATTGTCATATAGATAGCTACCATAATCTAACCGATTTCGTATTAGAGCAAAGTAAATTCTGCGGAGATGCAAAGGGAGAATACCCCAACTAGACCCAGCTAAAAACTTAAGCAGATTTAAGAATTTGTAGGATTTTTCATACATTTCGTTCATATGGTACAACATAGTAGGAGCATCTACTTACAACAAGAGTAAAAACTATATGTTCTTATATATTGGCCAAAGTACTGGTAACGAATGATTAAATATAAAATATTAATTCTGATATTAAAAGAAAGAAATTAATGGCCTTGTAAAGGACCTCGAGGTCTCTCTACGCGAAAGCCTATGTTCAGATATTTTGCAATAAAGAATTTGGAACATAGTAATTTCATTTCATAATTCAATTTGGTTTCCGTTATGCTTTTATTGAAGGGAATTTCACAAAATAGTACATTAGTATTCCTAGTTTGGCAAAATAAATTACTTATACAAATGTTAAAAATAGTTGACGATTGTCATGCATTCCTCCTAACAAGATCTCTATCAGTTAAAAATTAAAAATAATATAGAATTTCCAGAAGCAGCTCACTTTGAAACGGTCACCAATAATATACTTTGCAATGTACATTGAGGATGCCGCCCCTGATCATCTTCGATATTGACAACTTGTTTTCTTGTTCGAAACTTGAGATGTATGGGATATATTCTCGGTGCCTATTTGTTTATAAAAGGTGTTTGTTTAGCACTTGGTAGATGGAATGTATCTTAGATTTGGTATAAAATTTGTGGCGATTGGCAGAGTAAAACATTTGACAACTGGTTATCATTATTAACGGCAGTTACCTTCGCCATCTACAATGTTATTATAGCTCAGGTGGGAAATCGGGAACTGGTCCAGAAACCAGAACACCCCAGTTCGAGTCCTATTTATTTTTGTTTTTGGATTTTTTATTTATTATTCCATATTTTTTTATTATTATGTCAGTTAGATTGAAAAATAATATTCAAATTTCATCAGTATGTAATATAATGTTCAAGTTTTCATTTTTGCACTCCCGGAATGCAACCCGTTGTTTTTTTTTTTGCAGACGTCGTCGTGTTTACCTTTTTGCTTTTTGTTTTTTGTTTACATCCTACAAGTTGTGTCATATTACATTTATACAGAGTTCCTACCGTTCCTACTATTTTAATTTGTTTTTGGAGGTGTAGATCCTTTTTGAACTGTAAGTTTTTGGCATTTAGTTCATCGATTTAAACATGAGCACTTTCGAGTTTGTTAGATATTTCCTGAAGTATTTATTAAAAATTAATATATTTTGACTAATGCTTAAAGTACAAGTCAACACAGTCGTATAAAATAGTAAAGATTTTTTTCTAGAAATACCATTACAAACTACTTAGAGAAAAGTGTCTCCGCGAAATAGCAGACTGCATTGTCTTAAATCTATTGAATAGGTCGTTTTACATGCACGTCAGTTTAGCCACTCCGGGCAGTGTGCTTAAACCCTTCTGTTTATCCAATCCATATTAATCAACTTAATTCAGTATCTTGGTTCCAGGAGACATGATCCCGGTGGGCAGCGTTGGATTGGCAATAACGCAAACTAGCACTCTGATACTTATGCTCCAGCATGGCGCACGAATGCTTGTGGAATTTCTCGCACAGCTTACAAGCGTCGAGCGAATTCTTGAATACACTAATATTGAGCCCGAGGCAAATCTTTTTAATGGACGTAAGTATCGTATATATTAACAATTCATTTGACACAATGGCGGGTTTTAATCTTTTATATTTGTTAAATTCCTTGATTCAATAGTAACCTATGAGGTTTGTACTAGTTTGTTTTGTACGATTGTCGTCATTATTGAATGTTTCAAACAGCGGTCGCCATACCACCAAATTGGCCATCTGAAGGAAAAATTGTCTTCCAAAATTTATCACTGAGGTATTCACCAACACAAGAGCCAGTACTCAAGAACTTAAACATTGAGATCAAAAGTGGATGGAAGGTCAGTAAATATGTATAACCAGCTGTCACTCGCGTATCACACTAATATTATAAAGGCGAAAGTTTGTGAGTGTGTGAGTGTGTATGTTTGTTACTTTTTCACGTCTAAACGGCTGGAGCGATTTTAATAAAATTTGGTATGGAGTTAGCTGACACCCTGGATTAACACATAGGCTAATAAACCGCGGGTCACACCGCGGGGCACAGCTAGTATGTGTATAAAGCAAAAAGCCAAATACAACATTTCGCAGATCTAACTTTCAAAGCTGACGGAGTTCTCTATAAACTTTGGCACCCCTTTTCATTCCCTTGGGTGGAATTTTCGTCTCTACTATCAGCGGTTTAGGCTGTGCATGGATCCATCAGTCTGTCAGTCATAACAAAGAAGAATTATACTGGGTTCCTCAAAAGTGTGCCACCAAATGCCAGGCAAGTTGCCTTAGATATTATAGATAAAATATAAATCATTTTACTGAAAGAAGACTTCATTAGTAATTTAAAATTGTACTTGAATGTTTTGATTATTTTTGTAATGTTGATTTTAAAAATAAATCGAACTACATTCAAAGTTTTTAGATAATCGCCTGTCTTAACCGGGAATTGAACCTGCCTAATGTGAAGTTGCAACATAATAATACAGGATTTTTAAGACACCAATTAAAAAAATAATCCCAGTCATATAATCACATTAAATGTAAAATTACAGAGCCTGCCCTTTATTACACTTTAAACTAGTCCCTAGTTTAAAGTGTAATAAAGGGCAGGCTCTGTAATTTTACATTTAATAATGTACAATTTGTATAGTTAGTCACGGCTCTCTCAACTATTGAATTTTATGATATATGCTAAACTTAAACGTATTATTTCAAAAATTAGTAAATCTACAAATAGTGATATCATAAATGTGCTAATTTAACATTCTCCCATAAGTGGATTATCTCGTACACCTTTCTCCTACATCAATAGTCAGAAATGAGTCAAAGCAGATGTTAGATATTATTTACTATTTCTAATTTTGAAACGGTTTTTTGCTCTGTATAAGTCTTATTCATGAGTATGTTTTTATTTAAGTTTGTTTCTCCAAATCGGTCAAGTTCATCTATTTATTATATTATAACAGATTATAAATTAGTTGCGTTACAATGACTTTATACAAGAGAACCTAGCAAGTACCTATATTTTGTGAGAAATCTTTAAAAGTTTTATCATCAGCCTATCGCAGTCCACTGTTGGACATAGGCCTCTCTGATTCACGCCACTGTGTTCTATCCTCGGCTTTTCGCATCCAGCTCCTGCCAGCCGTTTTGCGTAAATCATCACTCCAGCTGGCCTGAGGGCGTCTTACACTACGTTTGCTGAGAGCTCGGCAAACGTAATAAAAACCCACGAAAGGCGTAAAAAAGAATCAAATAAAATGTTATAACCAACTAACAGGTAACTAACCGATGAAAATCCGTCGAGATCTGCCATACGCTGCCCTGTCATATGCATTTAAAAATATGTGTGCCCTAAAATTGAAACACTAGTCCCGCGCAACTTTGTCTGCGTAATTTTTTCCCGTTTTAGCAACATTTCTCATTGCTGCTCCGCTCCTGTTGGTCGTAGCACATATTATATAGCTTATATCCTTCCTCAATAATTGAGCTATCCAACAGTGAAAGAATTTTTCAATTCGGATCAGCAGTTCCTGAGATTACCGCGTTCAAACAAACAAACTCTTTAGCTTTATAATATTAGTATAGATAACTATAAAAAAAAGGATTATAATAATAGATATGTTGTGTTTGGATCCGTTTTTAACCCTGACGCAAATCGAAGGGTGTCATACATATTTTAACGTGTGTTTCTGTGTGTATGTTTGTGTCTGTAATTCTTAAACGAATGGACAGATTTAGATGTGATTTTTTCTGTTTGAAAGCTTCTCGGTCGGCCCTTAAGGTTCATTTCCGTGCATCGCGATCGATCGCGAGCCGCTCGCGGCTTACGACAAGCGGCTGAGGTAAGTGACAGACGCGCGCGGCCGACGACTGTCGTAGGCCTGCGCGCGCACTGTGAATATTGTCGCATCGGCCGCGAGCGTCAGCCGCTTGTCGTGAGCCGCGAGCGGCTCGCGATCAGCCGCGATGCTCGGAAATGAACCTTTAGCCATAATTTACTTGTTCATACTGTCACTTTAGTAAGATTTTCCAAAACATGGCAACTATGAACTGATACTGCAGCATCAAATAGTCTGCGGTATACCCAACTTCTCAGCATCTAACAGCAGATATATTGTGTTTGGGCTCATGAGAACGGTTATTTGTATGAACACGCATCACTGGTGGGTTTGCCATAACATAGAAACCTTGTGCTGATGCTCAAAAAGGATAAGATTATTATTTTTCTATTTTTATAACTGCTTTGGAATGACCTAAAATATATAAGTGTATGTTTATTGCCAAACAGTGCAGGGACAGCCCCTGACAAATATGTGCTTCAATTACATAACCTCCTTTTGCGTCGGGAGTTTATTTTATTTTATTTGATCCGTTTTCTTTTATTTGATCCGTTTTCTATTTTTTTAAGTTCTTCTTTTGCAACGGGTTTTTTTTAATTGGTAAAAATCAACTTTGGTTTTATTTAATTTGTTTGTTTTGGTTGTTAACCTTCTCTCATGCTTTTTAACCGACTTCAAAAAGGTGGAGGTTTTCAATTCAAATGTTTTTTTTTTTGTATATTCGGGCAAAACTCCGCTATATACCTAGATCAAATGTTTTTTTTTTGTATATTCGGGCAAAACTCCGCTATATACCTAGATAGACAGACTTTCAAAAATATTTTTTTGGTTCGAAAGAAGTTTATTCCGAAATGGTCCCATATAAATTTCGGAAAGATCTGATGATGAGTTTCGAAGACAGACAATAAAACTCCTCAATAAATGCCAGCAAAGCAACCGTGATTGAAGTCTGTAAGATGTTTATTTTGTAAAAAAAAGTAGGTAAACTTAACTGTGTGGATTTTGGTGATCTCACGTAAAAACTATCAAGTCCCTTGTATGAAAAAGTAGGACATTATCGATCCCCTCCCCCCTAAATCGTTTTACGTAATGGTTTCCCTATGTTTCCCAGCTTTGTGTAAGTTGCAGTTCGGTGTAATTATTTTATCTTGAATGTTTAAGTGTATGGTTTTCCTTCCATTTACGATAGGTACTATGTTATGTAGAAAAAAAATGCTAATGATTCACCCTTTCGATAGATATCATAAAAATACTACATGTTTCTTTTTCCATATTTTTCGGGTACGATTCCCGGTCAGGCGATTATTTAAAATTCTTTGAATGCAGTTCTATTTGTTTTTTTTAAAGGTAGCTAGCAACAATCTTGTTAACCTCCCAGCTAAGCTAAATAGCTTGTGTTAGATCCGGATTCGAGTCCTATTAGGAAATTAAATCTTCTTTCAGTAAAAAAAAGTTCGGTACTTTCCCTCCGTGTGTTGTAGTTTTGGGATAATATTGTTTTTCTAATACTGTGATAATAATCTGTTTTTCGTAAATAATTCAGGTCGGCATCGTTGGACGCACAGGTGCGGGCAAATCTTCACTAATTTCTGCTTTATTCCGATTCGCTTACATCGATGGTTTAATATCGATTGACGGACTTGATACATCACAAGTTTCGAGACAGGTACAATAGAATTTTTAGGTGCTCTATGATTATATGCGAGATAATTGACGGATATTAATTTGCCTACTCATTAATAAATTTCCAGGGTCTGCGTTCAAAAATTTCAATTATTCCTCAAGAGCCGGTCCTGTTCTCTGCGACAATCAGGTACAATTTGGATCCGTTTGATGTCTACAGCGATGACGACCTTTGGAGAGCACTAGAACAGGTCAGATACATGAAATATTATTTATGCATTTGTAGTTCGGTGGCAATGTTATCTAAATAGTATTCAACACAATTGATAATAATTGCAGGTGGATTTAAAGTCTGCTATTCCGTCGTTAGATTTCAAAGTTACAGAAGGAGGCGCTAACTTCTCTGTAGGCCAACGACAATTGATCTGTTTGGCGAGGGCTGTGCTGCGATCGAATCAGATATTAATTATGGATGAAGCCACGGCAAATGTTGATCCTCAGTAAGTTGATTAGAAGTTATAAGTTCAAGTATACGTTGTGTTTTTGCTTTTAATATAAATAAACCGAATTTTAGCTTTTAATATTACATTTAATTATCGACTACAAGGCATTAGTCTACATAGAGTTGATCGCATACGTGATCTAGGGAATTGAAATGGACTTCATATTGCTGATATTGTTAACAAAGCCTCTCGTACACTTATTTACTTTTATATAGAACTTTGGTCCGATCTCAATCCCTGTCTGGAGTCCCATTTTGATGTTCATATCATAAGGTTAGAAATACTTTAAAATATTTTTATACGTACCATGCTGGTACCTACCGGAATGCATGGTACCAGCTTAAGAATAGTACCACGACATCTCTTCCCGTGGGCTGTCGTCAAAGCCACTAAGGGATTTTTACACCGAAAGACGGCAGTAGCGCTCTCTGCGTACTTTAAAGCCTTACTGCGATCGCCAACCCGCTAGCCAAGCGTGGCGATTATGGCAATTACCTTCAGGATCTATAATAAGTAGGTTCTACTGGGGAGACCCGTGCCCAGCAGTAGAACATCTTATGGGTTGATTTGGATGCACTACAGATGCACTAAATCTAAGTTACCATACCCTCAATTATTAAAACATTACAAGCTACAGTGCTTGGAGTCTAGACAAGTTTACTAATGGGCTTAATGCTACATGGTTTGCATTTGGCAATAACAGGTTCGATTGTATGGATAGGTAACGACCTATTTTTATAGGTATATTTTTTTGGTCGCCTCAAATAATGTATTTGAGGCGACCAAAAAAATAATAAAGGCGTTTTTGTATTATTACTTTTTTGTTTTGGGAAAAGGATTCAAAAGTTGATGTCGTGCAAACATTATCGTGATGTCGCTTATGTTACGAAATAAAATAATTATTAAAACTCATTTTAGCTACTTTCTGAACGATTCAAACAAAATAATATTACTATAAATGGTGCTCCTGCATTTCCACATTCCAATGTCTACAAGACAATGCTTGCACGACATCAATTTTTGAATCCTTTTCCCTATTTTTTTTTTTGTAAAGATAACTAGCATGTGGAATTGTGATCCGACATTACTAGCAATCCTGTTAACCCCTCCGGCTAAGCTCTATGGCTTGTGTTAGGAGTGGGTTCACGTCGGTAGTATAATGGCAAGGATCCGAAAGCAAGATCGCCTAAACAAAAATCGTTTCCTTCTATCTTTCCATACCTTTCTTCAACCTTCTTCTAAGGATTTTCCTTCTTAACTTCGTAATTTTTTTCTCATTTTTAGCCTTTTTTTGGTCATTATTATTTATTAATTATTTTGGTACTTTACTTGAATTTACAAAGGAAAAGGTGTATATTGCTGAAAATAACAGTATACAATGTAAAACTTAATACTATCATCATAATTACATTCATTAGAGTAGGTATTCATACCATTAAATACCTACATTTTATAATTTCCAACCATAATCAACAATCTCGAGGCACAAACAAGAACAAGGTCGGGTAGATGACCATGAAATAGGATACCTTCTCATTATGATTAACTGAACAACACGTTAATCATATTGAGAAGGTATTCTATTGGTCATCAATCTCTTTTGTTTATATGTGACCACAAAAGGGATGAACACGAAGTGGACGATTACGTACTTTATTAGTTGCAGTTCAAAAAGCGTTTGGAAATTTTAAAAATATATTATAGGCTCCTGGCAACATACCATTACATCGCACATAACACACGAAGAGGGGAGGGCACGAACGAGCGCCTCTTCGGCGTACAGTTGATACGTTCAACGTACACTTTATCGATCTAGCATTCTTCGGGCTTTATGACACACAATTCAGAAAATGGCCACTGAAATTTTGGTCGCAAAACTTTAATTATTACTTATACTTAATAATAATAATAATATCTTGGGACAACTCACACAACGTCATCTGATCCCAAACTAAGCAGAGCTTGTACTATGGCAACCAGACAACTGATAAACATACTTATATATTTCTAAAAACATACATATTATAGATAAATTACACCCAGACACAGAATAAACCATCGTGCTCATCACACAAAGTTTTATCCTAGGTGGGGATCGAACCCACGACCTCTTGCGTAGCAGCCGGATACACTCCCACCGCGCCACAGAGGCAGTCAAGTACTTAATCGCTCTTACAAATTTGCTCACGTGCATATTATTTTGCGGACATTGGTGTGGGTTATATATTTTTTACCTAAAGTTAAAAAAATATTATTTGGAATGTGTAATTGTTCTATGTCCTAATAAAATAAAATAATATAGAGAGTGGGAAAAAACTGGTATTATTTTCCTATTGTTTCAGAACGGATAGCTTCATTCAAGAAACTATCAGGCGCCAGTTCGTTTCCAGTACAGTTTTGACGATAGCTCACCGCCTCAACACCATCATGGATTCAGATCGAGTGCTAGTCATGAGCAGCGGGGAGATCGCAGAGTTTGATCACCCGTACATATTACTCTCTGATCCAAATAGTCACTTCTCATCAATGGTACGAGAAACGGGCGACAAAAATGGTGCTGTGCTATTTCAAGTAGCCAAAGACGCTTACTTCCGAAGCAATGCGAAAGAAAACGCGATATAAAATAGGATTTACTTAGTTATAGTGAACTAATGTTATTAATAGATGGTATAAAACTGTGAAGGATTGCATGAGTATTGTAAAATATTACGATTTACAGATAAGACACTAAATAGTTTTGTTTATTTTGTACCTATTTACGTGTTTCATTTAAGTGACCTTCATGTCAATACGAAGGTATTTAGTAAAATATATTGAAATATTTCATTTTGAGTTTTTTTTTTAAATAAGAACACGTAAATATATCACCAAGGCAGTGAAATCCAAACTTATAATTAATAATAGATATTTTCACAGCAATTTTACCTAATTGTCGGGTCACTATATACGCTTACATACACAGTTACGTAATAAAATGACCTAATAATCTAATTTACATTATCGTATTACTATTTCACAACCCTTTCCGATATTAATTGTTTATGTCAGTATCACCAAACCAAGATCTGACCAGCTTAACTCTTTATACAGTGACTATACAGTGCTTCTTAAGTATACAAAATCATCACAACAACGTGATACAAATCTATACTAATCTTTACTAATATTATAAGTGGGAAAGTTTACATGGATGTTTGTAATAATAAATAATAAATAATAATAAATTTATTGTCATAAATTAAAGATTACATAAGAAGTGGGATTCTTTGACTCCTGCACTAGTAAAAACTGTATTGCAGGAGACAGTTTCCTCCCCTTTAAAGGAATCTTTACATTTAATTTATGTTTAATAGCATGCAAAAGGAAAAATAAAATATAACAAAAATAATAAAATAACAATAAACATTAGATTAAACATTAAATTAAAGATACAGTAGGCTTACTTATGTGTGTGTGTGTGTATGTGTGTGTGTGTGTGTGTGTGTGTTGTGTGTGCGCGTGTGTGTGTGTGTGTGTGTGTGTGTGTGTGTGTGTGAGTATGTGTGTGTGTGTGTGGGCGCGTGTGTGTACATGTAGTTCGATTAATGTATTTCACGTAACAACTTTAATGAGGTTTTCCACATCGTCATAGTCTAGTGATTCTAACCAATTCATTATATATTTTTTAACTTCATTGTTGTTAAATTGTATTATTTTACATTCTTTGTTGCACTTATTATAAATGTAGGGAGCAAGAAAGTTAAAATGCCTTTGTCCTAAAGAAGTTTTCATCCGAGGTACCGGGCAGCGCTCTACTCTCTTAGAAGTTACAGGTAAGGTTGGAACATGTTTTTTATGGTACCGTCTCAGCATTCCATAGATGTAAATCTTTCTCACAGATAAGACGCCAGCCATCCTGTAAACTGTGGTGGTAGGATGCCTAAACGGTAAGAACATTGTTACTTTCAGAAGAGCTCTCTGGGCTCTTTCAGCAGCTATGAGTATGGTTTTTCCTGCACCACCCCATGCACAGATACAGTATCTAACTATACACTCGCATAGAGCTTTATAAGTTGCTATTAGAAGATGTATATCACCTATAGAGCGCAAGCTTTTAAAAATATATATGATCCTTCTAATCCTGGCAGTTACAGTATTTATATGTTGTTTCCAGGTTAGTTGGCTATCCAATACTATACCTAGATACTTTATGGACGTTACTCTGGAAAGGGCTGTACAGTTGCAATGCGTGTGATCATCTTGACGATTACAGGGATACTCATGCATTTTGAGAGAATAGTTTGCAGGTGGGAGGCTTAATGCAGATTTACCAAAACAGATAAATTTAGTTTTGCTTGAATTTAGTGACAAAAGGCTATCTTCCAACCAAACTGTAATTAGCGCCAATCCTTTCTCTGCTTCTCGCTGCACCTTGTCCCAAGTGTTGCCATGGAAGGTTAGAACGGTGTCATCGGCAAACATGACCACGTCCATACTTGGCAGGGTAGCAACACTACATAGCTGGTTCACGTAGATAATGAACAGTGTAGGTCCAAGCGTGCTACCCTGTGGTACGCCATATCTGCAGACCGCACCGTCACTTTCAACACCAGACACCCGTACACACTGTGATCTGTCTGACAGATAGTCTGTAAACCACTCCAGAGCCACTCCTCTTATACCAACGCTCTCAAGCCGTCTAAGTAGTATCGGGATTGAGACAGTGTCAAACGCTTTCTGCAAGTCCAAGAAGACACCTAGACACTTGTCTCCTTTATCAAGGTGCGATACCACATTAGATACAAGGTGTAGGACTGCATCTTCAGTCGATTTTTTCTCCCTAAATCCAAACTGGTGCTTACTTAGCATTTCATTTTTTTCTAGATAGTTCATAAGTCTCTTATTAACAATTTTTTCTAAAACTTTTGATAGCGTTGGTAAAAGAGAAATAGGTCGATAATTGGATGGTTCACACTTATCACCCGACTTAAATATTGGACAGACCACAGCCTTTTTAAAGCTTTTAGGGAAGGTACCTGTTTCCAGGCTAAGATTACAAAGGTAAGCAATTGGCGGAGCTAGGGCTTTAATATTTTGCTTTAATATCAATGTACTAATTTTATCCCATCCTGGCACGCTGTCAGACTTGAGTCCCAATACAATGCCTCGTACTTCTTTTGGGTCGGTGGGTGTTAGTGACATTGATTTCAAGGGAGCGTTAATACAACCTGCTTGGCGTGCTAGTAATGGTTCTCCCACATTCATTTTTTGTAGCAGCTGATTAGCAAGGACACCACCTATTGAGGTAAAGTAGTGATTGACTTTATTTAGTGATAATTTAGGAGTCGCATCAGCAACTAGTAGATCTTCCAAGGGTTCACTTTTACGGTTTAAGTCACAAGCTTCTTTTATAATTTTCCATGTGTTTTTTTTGTTTCCTTTGTTAATGCATAGTTTTTCTTTGTAGTGATTACTTTTGAGATTTTTTATAATATAATTACATACATTTCTATATTTAATATATTCTTCGTGGTACTGTTTGTTGTTTGGTGATCTTTTTGCTATTTGGTGTAACTTGTCTTTTTTCTTTATGCACTTTACTATACCCTTTGTTATCCAGGGTTTTAATGGTCTAAGGCGGTTTGTAGTTTGCTGAGTAGTAGTATTTGAAGCAATTATATTTTGTAATGTATTTATTACTATGTCAGATGCTATATTAGTGTCGTTTGTGTCATACAAACTATCCCAGGTATTTTCAGTTAGTAATTTTGTAATATTGTCGTAGTCTATTTTTAATTTATTATATACTAATGGCTTTTTTATTATACTTGATTTATTTATATAAAGTAAAATAGGAGAATGGTCAGTTATTGATTGCTCAAATACAATAGTTTTCCAAGTTGAGGAACACTTTACCATACAATGGTCAATACATGTGGTAATACGTGTGGGTCTAGTAATACCTTGTTTCAGTCCGTACGCGGCCATCAAATTAAGGTATTCCTGAGTGGAGCTTGGTAGATTATCCGGCAGGGTATCGATATTTATGTCACCTAGTAGAACAATGTTCTTCGTGCGTATCTTACAGAGTGTCTTATCAATTGATTCTAGGTAAGTGCTCGTGTTTTTATAACTTGGAGAACGGTATGAACAAATGATCGTGTAGTCGGGCTCTACAGTGACAATCAGGCAGTTTCCTTCTAAGAAGTAATCCGGCTCACGTACGTAAGCCTTTATTACGCTCCGAATATAAACCGTAACTCCATCATTTTGGTTGTGACTATTTTTAGTCCAGAACTTGTTGTAATTATCAATTTCCGGGGGAGGATTGTTCACACTCGTCCAGCACTCCGTCAAAACAATAATATCTATGGGTATATCAAACGTTGAGATAAAAGCTAGGAAATGGTCAAAGTTGCAGTTTATGCTTCTTATGTTCATGCAAATAGATGTAATTGGCCCGCTGTTTACATCATAGTTCAACAGTTCTGAACAAGATTCAGCACCACTTAGTGATAAGCACTCAACTTGACCAGATGTATCGATCTCCTCTATAATGTAATTATTACAATCGAATTGTGTTTACTAAAAGATGGGACACTTAGGTATTTGTATCGTAGTTCATGTTGATAATCTTGTATTACGAGTAGTACGTTTTTAGACAGTTTTATACACTTTATAAAATGCACAGTAGAAAAAAGAATAGAGTCAGATGTATTTAATATTCCTTGATCTTTGGGTTGGGTTATTATTGGGTTATTATTAATAATATAGTGTATGAAAAACGTCATGTTGTTTGTAATATATTTAGTTTGGGCTTTGTTTATTAGTAAATATATTGTTTGAATTTGAATGCTTCGGCACAATGTTTTATATATAATATGTTGTAGACCTTCATATTTATGCGATGTCGGTGTTAATAGAATTGTGTATCTATCGAAGCTAACAACGTTGCAGTTGGCAAAAAGCACTTTTTTAACAGAACAGTTTATGTGTAAGGATATGTGTTGTTGTTGGTAGCTTAACATATTTTGTAGTTGTATTTTGTATTGTTTTGTATAGTTACTTATAATTTTTAGTACGTAAAATGCCTTGGCGAATAATATGATATATATGTAATATGTCATCATGACATTCTTGTTTCTTGTATATAATTGTGTAGTGTATTTATTAATGTGTACTGCCTCAGTAGATAAGTGTGTATGTTTATATGTATGTATAAAAGTGTATGAAATGAATAGTAAGTTATATGGAATAAGTAAGTAAGTTACAATAATTAGCTTGTAGGTAATTTTTACATAAAATAGTAGGTAAGAAATATGAGTATAACTAAGGCCGGTATATGAGATAGGAAGTCTGTCTAGTCATTTTACTTCTTTTTTTAAAGCTTCAAAATCCATTTCGCTATTGATTCTTTTTGCAGGTGACCCTTCCTTCTTTTTCACGTATACTTTGCCATAGGAAACCCAGCAGAAAGCGTATTCATTCAGCTTTGAAAATTCTCGCGATTGGTAGAAAAGTTTCTTCACTTTGTTGGTAAGTACTTCAGACACGTATATAGGTGAGTTGCCATTTAGGTTGATGTGAGAACTATTAAGTCTATTTGATCTGTTCTCTCTGTTATGTTTTTTAATGTTAGTTAAAAGTTCATCCTTTTTTATTGCACTGGTAAACTCAGCAGTAATAGGTCCACCTTTATCGGGGTTTTTGTTATTCATCCTATAGACGTTTCTTATTTCCTGCGGTTGGATAGGGGTTTTCATAGAAACAGCAATAGTATTCACAATTTGAATTAAATCATCTTTTGTTTCCCCTAATTTTTTTGGCACATTTCTTATCTCAAGACTAGAGGACATCATATTTCTTTCTAGACTTTCAACTTTATCTTCTAGTAATTTAATATATTCCAAGTTGCTATTCCGCTCCTTCTCTAATCCAGCCACTTTTACAAGTAGTTCATCATACCTACTACTCATATATTCAACCGAGGAGTGTAATTCAGAAGTTTGTGTTTTAATTTCGGTTATACTATTTTGCAATGAACAAAATTTCTCACTCTGTTCTCGTCTTAGTGTTGCAAACGATGACATGATTTCATCACGAAGGGAGTTCAGCTCTAGCGTGTGCTCCATGTCGTGTTTGCGCTTATTACGGAAGGTAATATTATCTGGTACTTGCACTGATTTAGGAGTCGACAAGTCTGGTTCGGAACTGTGGTGAGTTACAGGATCGTTGCTTTTTGCTTTTTGTGGCGGTGAGCGCGTTAGTTTGTTATTCACCCTAGAACAGTAGACACTAGTTTAGAATTAGAATAACACTCTACTTTTTATCCTGGCACTAGTCTAGAATACCACGCTACTTTTTATCCCGGAAAAACGTTCCCGTGGTATAGATTTGTTTTTCATAATTTCACTCGAACGAAACACCTTTTTTTTTTAAGGATACCCCTCCAGCTAAGCTCAAAGGCTTGTGTTAGAAGTGGGTTCACGTTGGTAGTATAATGGGTAGGATTCGAACCCGCGACTTCACGATTGCGAGACCTATGCCTTAGCCATTAGGCTACCGCCGCTTCATTGCATTACCGCAGCTTATTCCTAATGCTTTAAAAACAGTTGATACATGCTTAGATCGTCTATGTTTGTCATCTCGAAATTAGTTCTCTCCCCGTATTCAAAAAATACAAATGTTTTTTTACTTAAATTCGTTTAGTTTTATTTCACGATTGTACTCTGTCCAGTTGCTAATCCGTCCACCTGAGAATCTGTTCAGTTGCAAATCTGTCCACTTGCTACGGAGGGGTTTCAAGCATTAGAAGTCCGCCATATTGGATTTAGAGTGACGTCACTCTTAGCTTGCTAAGAGTAACTCGCAAAAACTACTATGTTTTTGCGAGTTAGGTACTCTTAGCAAGCCTTTTCATTTGATACCCATAATGTAGGAGTGCATTAAATATAATTCGTCCGCCATCTTGTGTGTGCTGCCATATTGGATTTAGAATGACGTCACACAGTTTACCATGTATTGTCATCCACACCAAAAGTGTGTACTGAATTTCAGCTCAATCGGTAAAGGAAACCTGCTTCAAAATTGAGTTGCAAGATTCCACCCAAACAAACATATTACATACATACATTGCAAGTTAAATAAAAGCTTGTTGCGTATTAAATAATTTCCAAATACTTTTTCTTGTATATTCTCATAAAGGGTTCAGAACTAACGGCCGGTCTCAATAACTTATCTACCGTTAACTGACTGCCTCGGTAGCGCGGTGGGAGTGTGTCCAACGCAAGAGGTGGTGGGTTGGATTCCGACACGGGACACCCCTTTGTGTGCCCAATTCCGTTCCACAAATTCTTGTTCCGAGTCTGGGTGTACTTTATGTCCGTGACTTGTATGTTTGTAAAGTCCCCCGCGACACAGGGCTTGTACCCTACAGCGGGAGTTGTATTTTGAAAAAAAAAATACTGTTGAAATATCTTAATCGAAACTGACATTTGTGCCGTGAATAGATAGAATACCATTCGGGTTTTTATTATCCACTGTTATTGAAACGCACTGAAACAAAAAGTGAAAAGTGAAAGTATTAGAAAAAGAACCAAGATAACAGATGGTTTGCAACATGCTATAAAGTAAAAGTGGCAGTGGGCAGGACACGTCTGCCGATTGAAGGATGAAAGATGGACCCTGAAATTGACCAAATAGAAAGTGCCTATAGGGAAAAGACGCGTCAGGCGACCCAAAAGACGCTGGGCGGACGACATATTAGCGATAGCGGGAGAAAGATGAATGGCAGCAGGCGAGGATAGAGAAAGATGGAAAAAATAGAGGAGGCTTATACCCGTAAAGGTTCATTTCCGTGCATCGCAGCCGATCGCGAGCCGCGCGCAGCTTACGACAAGCGTCTGACGCGAGCGGCCGATGCGACAATACTCTTAAGAGAATGTATGGCCCAGTTTCCGAGGTCTACGACAGACGCGCGCGGCCGACAACTGGTGTAGGCTGCGCGCGCACTCTGACTATTGTTGTATCGGCCGTGCGCGTCAGCCGCTTGTCGTGAGCCGCGCGCGGCTCTCGATCGGCACGATGCACGGAAATGAACCTTAAGGGGTCCGATTTAAATCATTAAAAATTATAAATGTAACTAAGAACACTTTTGAAATGTAAAATAAGCCGAAATAAATAAAGCTTTATATTATTGAAACGCACAAATATCAATTTCGCAACTAGGGTTAAAATACAGTTAATGGTATATACTTTACTGAGACCGGCCGTAAGTAGTTTGTCATATAGGTTACTAACAGTAAAAATAAGTAGGTAAACAGGTCGCTCCCACCTAAGACTATAAAAATTAATTAAAATAACATTCAAAATCCAGTATTAAATAACTAGCGGAAACCCGCGACTTCGTACGCATGGATCCCGTTCACGCGGGATGATTTATTATACATAATTATACATATAAATCTTCCTCTTGAATCACTCTATTTATTGCTGCAAAATGTGTTAAAATCTGTTGCGTAGTTCAAAAGATCTAAGCGCACCAGATAGCGGTAGCGACTTTATTTTATATTAAGTAAAGAAAATATATATTTTCAGCAATTTTATTCAATTGTCGTGTCTCGATATACCCTTACACAGTTACATAATAAAATTATAGGTACTAACAGTAAATAAGTAGAAAAACAGGTCGCTTCCACCATAGACTATAAAATTAATTATGACTGGATCGTGCTTCGTTTTAAATAAGTAAAATTCAAAATCCAGTAAAAAAAAATTACAAACATACAAATCACGAACACAAATTATTCGATGGTTAATTAATAAATATCGGGGGGGGGGGGAGGGGGGGGCATACATGTGACAAACTCCAACTACGTGTGGCTTAAAATTCCACAGGTCTTTTAAAAACATTTTAAGGTTTATAAGAAACTTTTTTGATTAAGTGGATGTTTTTCGCAAAACTGTGTCTAAAATTGTCTCTCCCCTTTGACTTTTAAATCGTATGGCCAAAAAAATAAATAAAATTAAACTAAGGATTTAGTAGGCGTGACGTTCGACGCCTAATAAATCCTTAGTTTTAACTTAATTTATTTTCAACATGATCAGATATACCGTCTTTGAGTTATTGGCAAAAAACTGCGCTCTCAAACTCACTCAAGGGTGTAAGTGCCATGAAGATACCTTTTGTTGGTGCACTTTTTCAGATTATATTTTTTCATATGTAGTGAATTTCTTTGTAGAAACAGCTGCGGAACCCTGCACTGAGCATGGTCCGACATGCTCTTGCCCGTTTTTTTTTTATTTGGATTGAGTAAGAAAAAAGTAAAAGCTAGGATTCTGAATTATAACCGCGCATAATATATGCACAATTATTTACATGTTTTCGATCAGTGTGAAGATGCATGCGCAGGGGCATAGAACGCGAACGCGTTTACGAAAATAATATATTATGTACAAAATAAAAAAAAGTATTAATAGTGCTTTGTAGTTAATAAACAAATAAAATTCAATAAATTTATCTAACATAATTTAAAAAAATATATAAATAAAACGTAAAAAATTATTTACTTTATTTTTAAAAATGGCTTTCAAAAAAGAAGAAAATGAAACAAAAGACCCAAATGCACAACCGAAACGAAAAGGTGTTCCAAGTTTTTTATCAAGATCGCTGTTTTATTGGATGTTGCCGGTATTCTGGACTGGAAATCAACGAGACTTGGAAGAGTATGACCTAAGGCCTACGAAACGCTGCTATGACTCGAATGTTCTGGGTGAAACATTGGAGAGGTACGTTTTCATTTTAACTTTTTTTTTACCCTGTTGAGGAGCCTACCTACCCCATTGAGGTATTAATGCACGTTAGTACACATTATATCACTATGAAATGTACCTAAATCACTGTAGGCGTGCCTTTGATATTTGAAGAATTTCCTCGATTTCTCCGGAATCTCATCATCAGATCGTGATCTGATGACAATGGGACCAACTTGGAAGTATACACTTTCAAACACAAATTTATTTTTTCAAATTCGGTCCAGCTGTCTTTGCGTAATCGGTGAACAAACACATCGGTGACATCATAATAAAACCAATATGTTCTAGACTAGACCCTATAATTTGAATACATGTGATATCCACTAACGCGCAATGAGCCCGAGTAGTTGTCCCAACTCGTATCCTCTTTCAGAAAGGAGGTTTTTTTTATAAAGATAACTAGCAATGCGAGATTATGGGTCCCACCTGGGTTAACCCAACCAGCTAAGCTCAGTGGCTTGTGTTAGAAGGGGGTTCACGTCGGTAGAAAAATGGGTAGGATTCGAACCCACGAGCTCACGATTGCAAGTCCGATTATTTAACCATTAGGCTACCACCGCTTCTTGTTCTTTTTTATGCTATTAAGCTGGTAATAGGGAAACATCTGGTACTAGGTCCTTACAGTTCTAAATTATATGATAACAGTAGCCGATTGCAGTTGACATTAGCTCAAACTTAATATTTTAAACATTGGCTAAGGTTTTCCTGTTATGTTATAAAATGTCTACGCGAAATCCTACGTAGGTACGTATACCATGTCATGACTAACGTAGTTCGTTTTATTACGTATCTATTAATATCAAATTAATTAATATTCAAAACTATATTTGTGTCTAAGTCAATGATTATAACAAGGAATCATTTATAAAAAATGAAACAAAGATACATACGACAGACATAGAAAAAGTAAGCTACTTTTTCGAGGTCGACCCTTCGTTATATGTAGTGGATGTAAAATATGTAATATAATCTTAATCAAACATTTTTTTCAATCAAGAGATGTTATATTTTAAATTAGGAAACAGACAACCACATACAACTTACAGAATTGAGTTCAATAGATGTTATAATAGTAACTACGGTCCATTATAGGTACACTATGACAAATTTAAGAATGGTACCTAGAGCCAGAAATGTTCCCAAAACAGATGTTAGATATTATTTACTAATACTTAGGTATAGCAATTAAGTCGCGATTTGTCTTTTAATTTATAAGTGGACAAATTATTATTGTTGAATATATCCATGTTATTAAATTCATAAGCTCCCAAGGTCCAAGGGGTTAGGCTGGACTTTGATGGGCGCTTAATCCAACATCCTCGTATCGGTTATCACGATCTACGTCCTACGTCTTTTCCCTAGACTCAAACTATCTCTATGTCAAGTTTAAACGTGAAATTGTAACAGATAAACAGACAGAGTAAATAATATCATTTAATAAATTTGAATAACGTCTTTTAAACATGTAGGAACTAGTTTCCATTCATTAGAAATACCTGATACTTAGGATTGTTGTTAACATTTAATGCCGGGTTTCAAAAACCTGTTTACCTAAAAATAAACTCATACCTAATTAGGTTGCTCATAATATGGCTTGCGTACAATTTCTATCAGTCATATTAAATATACAACGTAAGTTAGCCTCGAAGACTCTCCCGCGTGGATTTCGGTTGTCTATAAGTTAATAAAAGATATAAATGGACTAAATGTAAGCTACAATTTTAGGTTATGAGTTCAGTAGTTTGAGGTTGAATAAGTGACCAACAACCTGACATTTGAATTTTGGAGACTAAACAACGTTTACCACAAACAATTCATTCATTATGTTTAAAAACGGCCAAATGCGAGTGGAACTCGCGCACTGAGGGTTCCGTACAAACTTATAGGTGTGTAAATAGTTCGGGAATCTATATAAATACACCGCACTGTGTCAACTACAAAATGGTGACTCAATAGCCGGGGTTATTCAAAGCAATTCAGACCCACATTGCTAGTACAAATCGTTAAAAAGATTGAATTATATGTATGATATTGTTTGTCTAGAAAAAAATGATTTCCAGTTAAATCTAACTTTTGTTATTAGCGCAACCTTTAACCGACTTGACATATTTTTACATTTTTGTTTTTCTCTGCAATGAAACAATATCCAACGATTTATTCAATATCAGACAACTCACACAAGACCATTTAAACCCAATCTGGAGAGAAACTTTACTACAGCAACCAGATAAACAACATAACATACCTACTTAAATAATTCTAAATAAATAAATTTATAGGTATAAATATAAAACTACGTCGCGATAGTTACAAGTTTATTTTTGTGAAACTTGCTCATGGTGTCATCATGCTTTTTATATTGTCCGTTAAGTGTCAAAAGTATTAATTGTATTAAAAAACAATAACCCCAGATGTAGAAAAACCAATAGGTCTATCATATTCTAGTCTCTCTCTTTTCTATTATATAAGTATCTACTGTACGTGTATAATAGTAAAATCTTGGGACCATTCTCGCACGCATGGCCATCTGATCTTAAACTAGGCAGAGCCTGTACCATGACAACCAAAAAATATTTAAAAAAAAACAGACAACTAATAAACATGCCTAAGTACCTACTTAAATACTACTAAATACAAATTATGAGAGACCTATGTCAAGCAGTGGACCGATACAGGCTGATTTTTTGATTGATTGATATATGTACATAATCATCGTCATCAGCCCGTATCGTAGAGTACTAGTCATAGGCATCTCACACCACTCCGATGCTTTCCATATCCAGTCCATCCCAGCGGTCTTCTATAAATACATACACATTATAGATAAATTACACCCAGACACGAAATAAACAATCGTGCTCATTACACAAAGATTTATCCTGGGTGGTGATCGAACCCACAACCTCCGGCTTAGCAGTCAGGGTCACTAACCACTAGATTTTTGGTTTCGGCTCCGCCCGTGTAAATGTTGGTTATAGCGGCAAAAAGTATCATTAATTTCAACAAAATCGATTCAGTACATTCGCGGTGAAAACGAAATAGGCAGACAGACTACCTATACAGGTTGTAACAGAAAGGTGTGGTCAAATTTCAGCAGCGGATAGTGTATGTTATCAGTATTGCAGCTACCATGGTGCCATAGCTGGTTGCATTATTATAACATAGTTATAGCATATTCTTTTTGTCAAAATTCAGTAGTGAAATGCGTATGGCATAAGAATTATACCTCCCGTGGTACAAAATTCGATTGGATTAGGTATTATGGCATAGAACTTCTTAAGTCATACTTTTTTTAATTAAGAACTTTTTCATTCATAAATAAACGTATGAAAAAATAATAAATATTTTTTTAGGGTACTCCGATTTTGATAAAATTAGGAATGTGCACTCAGTATCATGGGCACATACCAACTCTTGAATATGACCACACCTTTCTGTTACATCCTGTATAACATAATAGGTAACTGCTCCTGTTCTAATATTAAAATGTGGAAATGGATTAACTAGCTTTGTAAGACTTTGGAATACTTATTAACTAGAATTTTATTTCAACTTAAACTTTCATTGTTAGAGATAGAAGATAACGAATGTCTATAGTACCTATAATGTTTTATGACGCATAAGTTTTAGCATTTTGCTATCTTATCAGATAAAGGAATTAAGGGCAATAATCTATACCTACTTAAAATATAAACCTGAACAATTTGTTTGTTTGAACGCGGTGATCTCAGGAACTGCTGGTTCGAATTGAAAAAATATTTTTGTGTTGGAGAGCCCATTTATCGAGAAAGGTTATCGGCTAGATGCTTCGCTCCTATTCTGCTGCTTCTTATTGATCATAGCGTGAACATCACGCTATGATCAATAAGAAGCAGCAATGAAAAATGTTGCAAGAACGGGGAAAAAATATTTCTTTTGAGAGCTTACCTTGCGTCTTGCGTGCTCTGCGTAAACGGTTACACAACAACAATGTATGATGAATTTGTTCCTCTTAAAAATTTTATTATAACACTTTTGAACTGACTTTAAAAAAATTCAGTTCAAAAGTGTTCTAATAAACATGGCATTAAACCTTTATTCAATAAATATTTTATTCATTACAAATATTTAATTTTGAACAGCACAAAATTATAAAATTATCTTTAACAGTTTTGTCGACCCTTCGTTTTTTTGTATATTAATATCCTTTTCATATAGTAATTCTGTTAATAATTTTAGTATGGTTACGTAGTTTTTATTTATCTTTTTGTTTAACTGGGAGTGCCAACTTTCACAAACGTTGTTGGTTCTGTGTCTTTGACCAACTACATTCCAGTCAGCAATATATTGTTCATCATGTAGACATTGACGGCCCATGTATGCTATGAACTGTTTCATCTTTTCCTCGCTCAATTCATTTGATTCAGTTTTTATGTACTTCCATCCGTTTTTAACAAGTTCTAACGGAGTTAGCGGCAGTACCGAACATAATCCCACAATTCTTTTATGTATTTTACTTTTCAAACCAATCGATTTCGCTTTCCGCCATTAGCTCTGACATGTACTACACTCTGTGATAGTAACACTTTTTAATCGATATAAATGGAAACTATATTCTTAAGGTAGGTATTTGCTACAGCAATCCCGAAATCTGCGTGAAATACAGTGGGCCACCAATCATGTCATACTGGTGTTATAATGTGGTGTGACAGCGAGTCGGTAGGGAAAAAATGTATTACCCATTACAAACATACAAACAATGCTTCCCCTGGTTTCTTCCGCGTAATTTTAAATAAGCATTGTAGGTACCAAAAATTATCAAATTTTGTTCAATTGTTCTCAAGTGGTTCGTGGATAAAACACCATCCACTAGAAAGCCTAAGGCAAATCTTTAAAGGGGGGAAATGGCAGTCCAAACTTAACGCGTGCTAAGCCGCGGGCGGAAGCTAGTTTGTATATAGATAGAAGAATACGACAATGTTCTATTTTTGGGTGTTTGAATGCATTGACGTATAGACCAGGACTGCGTCATCCTTTTAATTGACTGCAAAGCGTGAAAGAGAGAAAAATATCAATTTTGTGAGGTTATGGCGCAGTCCTGTGCTCTCATTGACGTGGAGATCAGGACTGCGCCATAACCTCACAAAATTGACCACTCTCTAGAAAGAGACAATGCTACTTTGAGGACAATACCTATCAAAGGCCGCAAGAGTTTTTTCTCTCTTTCTCGCTTTGCAGTTAATATTTACTTTTTAATTGAAAGGGATGGCGCGGTCCAGGTCTATACGTCAATGTCAATATTATGTTTGAATGTATCTTTTTATGAAATGTCAAAACGATTTGTTCTTTAGATATTTGTACCTATGCAGGTGCATAACTGACTATGACTATGCAGTCAAGTCATTTACTTTTTACTATTTATTTTAATGATTACTTATAAATACTAAAACATAATAAATTATGGACATCTTTTTTTCAGAACATGCAAAGGTTTATTATTACCTCATTAGTGTAAGATAATTTATTGTTGTTGGGGGTTGATTGACTTGACATTCAAATACCGTCGACCAGAACTACATTCATCTATTTCGTAATTTAACATAAACTCCTGAATATAACAGCAAAAATTAAATAAAAAATACATAAATAACAGGTTTTTGTGGGTTTGCCTGTTTCTTGAATAAACTTGTTGTTATTTAAATATTTTTTTGAGAAAAGAAAATAGAATGATAATGATCAATGTTAGGGTATGATCAGGGTATCTTTGATTCCCTTTTTCTCCAGAATCCAAAATAAGGAATAAAACATACAAAAAAAAATGTTTTTTTTTTGTCATATGTTAACTATAAAACTTTAAAAAAAATCGAACATATTTTGAAAAAAAAAAAATTACCTATACACTCCGACCATTTACCGGCTCAGAGTGACGGCTGCACTGCTAATAATAAAAAATAAACGAAAAAAAAAAAACATTTTGAAGTTAGTACAATTTGATTTTTATTGAATCCAATTTTTTTATCAAAGTATCCCCTTTAGGTTGACCGTACCTAATTATATAAGGTTAAGCGTATCTGGCTAAGTTGTGAATCTACTAACAGTCAACAATAAAGTTTAAAAAAAATTGCAAACCGGGGTTTGTCACATATCTTAATGTAATTAAAGCCTAAAGAGCTTTTAAGCATTATGTTGATTTTAGCCAATTAATAAATGGGCATTCAATTAATAAATGGGCGGTTACTGCCGCAAGTGTTGTCAAATGTGGATGTCGTAACAATTAGGTAAACTATTATATGTACCTATATTGTTTTATTGAATTTTAAAATAAATAGTTAAAAAACATTTAAAAACAAATTAAAATGCACTTAAAGAAGTAAATTATTTTTAAATTAAAACAAACCCATTATACCAATAACATGACGTATAAGTTTGTCACGAGATCGATATCAAGTAGGTACCTACTTCTAGCGATTTGACTCAACTTAGGTTAATGATCAACAGTACGTAGATAAGTACACTGTGTTACAGTACAATATCTTTGTGCTGTATCTACAATCTCTACAATCTACATCACAACCTTATGTTCCTTATCGCACGTTCAGTATCTATTAAATGTTTTTACTATCTGTTATCAACACGAAGTCGTTAGTATATAAGATGCACCTTTAGATAATTATAACCAGACTATACTACATCTTTTGTCTCATTTATACCTAATCATATACTGCCAAGAAGTTTGGCAAATTGGTGACCCCGACGAACGAATACGCAGCAAGAAACATGGCACAATCACCGTGCAAGGCGAACATAAATCAGCAAGGAACACTTGAAGTAGCTGCTGGCACCTCGGTTTTATCCCGCATTCCGGAATTTTGGAAAGACCAACCAAGATTATGGTTCACGCAACTAGAAGCCATATTAGCACCACAGAAGCAAGGAGACGAATACAAATACTGTACAGTAATAGCAAAATTATCCAAGGAAGAAATACTACAGGTTAGTGACCTAATCACTTCACCACCGACTACAGATAAATACAAAAACATCAAGGAACGTTTAATTGATTGTTACGAAGAAACAGAACAGCGACAGTTTCAAAAATTAATATCAGAGACAGAACTCGGTGATCAAAAACCTTCGCAGTTATTACGTCAAATGCGAGTCCTCGGGAGAGGAAAAATCAGTGACGAAACAATTAAACTACTATGGTTCAGGCTTTTACCAACATCAGTTACTACGGTTCTAGCAGTTACGGAAGACATGGAAATTGACAAACTGAGCCAAATTGCAGACAAAATAATAATGAATTCAAAAGTAACCGAAATATCAGCTGTTAGCAACGACACTTCAAACGACAACAATACAGCATGCATTTTAGCCCAGCTAGCAAAATTACAGATAGATATTGACGCAATTCAGCAAGGTCAATATGGCTATCGACCCAACACGCACAATCATTTCAAGAAACGTCAACAATTCCCGATTATGAGGCCGAGAACAAACTATAGAGGAGCAAATCAATTTTGTTACTACCACGAAAGATTCGGAAAATATGCAAAGAACTGCATTAAACCATGCGGTTGGAAACCAATGACTTACGTACGGAACCAGGGAAACGAATAAGAGCACAGACAACGGCGAAACTCTGTGCAATCCACCCATCCAATCGCCTCACCATTACCGACCGAAAAAGTGGTATGAAGTTTTTGATTGACACGGGCGCAAATATTTCAGTCATTAGCAAGCAACAGAGACATTCAATTTTACAAAATGAACAATACACACTATACGCTGCAAATGGGACTAAAATTAGGACTTACGGCGAGAAGACGCTTACCTTGAATTTAGGACTACAACGATGTTATAAATGGAATTTTGTAATCGCCGATGTTACACAACCAATAATTGGAGCAGATTTTCTAGAGCACTATAAACTATTAGTCGACATAGCAGGTCGCAAACTTATCGACAAAGTTACAGAGCTGACAACGCATGTAATTTCGGAAAAAGCGACACAACAAACAATTCGTACTATCGCAGTGGGAACGAATCCACGTATTACGCAACTTTTAAACAAATACGAAGACATCACGAAAGAGTCCTCTCTCCGCAATGCGCCCAAACATAAGATTGAACATCACATTATCACTACAGGACCACCCGTCGCAGCTCGGGCAAGACCATTACCTCCAGAAAAATACGACATAGCCAAAAAGGAATTTCAAAATATGATAGAACTCGGAATTTGCCGACCGTCAGATAGCCCATGGGCAAGCCCATTACATATGGTAAAAAAGAAAAATGGCGAGTGGAGGCCGTGCGGAGACTATCGAATGCTCAATAGCACGACAGTACCGGACAAATACCCACTACCAAGATTAACTGACTTTACATACATATTAGAAAATAAGAAGATACTAAGCAAGATAGATATACGTAAAGCATACCATTGTATTCCTGTTAAAGATATAGAAAAAACAGCCATCATCACACCTTTTGGACTTTTTGAGTACTTAAGAATGCCTTTCGGATTACGCAATGCGGCACAAACATTTCAACGATTCATGGATTCCTTATTTAGAGATTTAAACTACGTATTTATATTTGTAGACGACTGTCTCATTGCATCGGACAACGAAGATTTGCATTATCAGCATTTAGAAACGGTTTTCAAACGTTTACACGAGAATGGAATAACCATTAATCACGAAAAATGCGAATTTCTCAGAAGGGAAATAGATTTCTTAGGTTATCATATAACGAGCCAAGGAATACACCCTACCGAAGAAAATTACAAAGCAATCATGGAATTTCCCAAACCGAAAACAATTCAAGAATTAAGAAGATTTTTGGGCATGGTCAATTTCTACAGAAGTAATATTCCACGCGCAGCGGAAAATCAAAGAATTTTAAACGAATATCTACATGGTTCAAAAAAGAACGATAATTCACCTGTTCCTTGGACAACGGAAGCAGACAAAGCTTACGAAAAATGCAAGGAAAGCATGAAAAACGCAGTGTTAACAGCGCATCCTTCCCGCAACGCATCACTAGCGCTCATGACCGACGCTAGTGCTACTTGCGTTGGTGGAGTTTTACAACAAAAATCCGGACGCAATTGGGAACCATTAGGATTTTTTTCACAAAAATTGAGCGAAACTCAACAAAAATATTCTACGTTTGACAGAGAGCTGTTAGGAATATACATGGCCGTCAAACATTTTCACAGATTAATCGAGGGAAGAGAATTTACAATATTTACGGATCACCGACCTTTGACATACGCATTCTCCCAAAAACCATCATCAAACGATACACCGCGACGGGTCCGGCAGTTAGATTTCATTTCACAATACAGTACCAACATTCAACACATAAGCGGACGTGACAATATTACCGCCGATGCCTTATCTCGAATAGAGGAAATATACGTGCCATCACCTATCGATTACGCTGAATTGGAAAAATGTCAATCAACAGATAATGAACTAAGTAAATTACATGACAATAAAAGATTAAAATTCAAAAATATTACGCTTCCGGGTTCCACAATAAACATCACCTGCGACACATCTACTGGAAAAAGCCGCCCCTACTTACCAAAGCATTTTCGCAAACAAATTTTCGATACCATTCATGGTATGAGCCATCCAGGAAAAAGAACTACGAGAAAAATGATAACCCAAAGGTATTTATGGCCGTATATGAACAAAGATATCAATAATTGGTGTAGATCATGTATAGCCTGCCAAAAATCAAAAATACAACGACATACGATATCACCTCCTGGTACATTTATGACAGCGCAACGTTTTGAACATTTACATATTGACATCGTCGGACCACTTCCGATTTCACAAGGGAAGAGATATTTAATCACAATCATAGATCGTTGTACGTCATGGCCCGAAATATTTCCGGTAGAAGATATAACTGCAGAAACAGTAGCCAAGACACTTTTCGAAGGATGGATTACTCGTTTTGGATGTCCATTGCGCATTACTACGGATCAAGGCCGACAGTTTGAATCAAGAATATTTGAGTCACTCTCACAATTTTTGGGAATACATAAAATTAGGACAACACCTTATCATCCACAATCCAATGGAATGATAGAGAGATTTCATAGAACTTTAAAGGCGGCGTTAATGACAAGAGAATCCAACGAAAATTGGTTAAAAGAAATTCCAACAGTTTTACTCGGGTTGCGGAGTAGCTTGCGAGAAGACACAGGTTATAGTTCAGCAGAGATGACATATGGAACGCCAATACGACTCCCTGGAGGATTTTTTGAGTCATCAGCAGCACAGTTATCAACGTACGAAGAGTTTGTAAAACAAATTCAAAAGGACATCACACAAATGACATCAATTCCGAAAAGAAAAAAACACAATCAAGCTATATTTGTGCATCCCGAACTCAAAGAATGCTCACACGTATTTGTTCGGTGTGATAGAATTAAGAAAGCCCTGACACCGCCGTATGAAGGACCCTACCCAGTAATTAGTAAAACAGATAAAACATTTTGCATTAGAATTAGGGATAAAGAGACAGTGATATCAATTGATAGATTGAAACCAGCTTTCATGATCAATGACGAATCAAACTACGTGCCAGATTCAAAGGATTGCGACAGGCATTCACACACGTACACTACACGATCGGGACGTAAAGTAAAGCCAGTAGTACGTCTATAAAAAATCGCTGATATAAGCAAGCTATTCGTATATATATTAACATAGATCTTAACATATACCATTAATTTACAACTAAGCGAACCAACTCCGTAACCTGATCCAGGAGGACTTACGGTGGACAAGAAATGTTGCAATGGGACAGATTATTTTAACAATCGGCGTGATCCTAATTTACGGCATAATGAAAACACTGGACAGAAGAATGAAAAGTTTAACGAAAAAAAAAAAATAATAAACACTCGTGCAACAGCTGAGTCAAAATTACAGACGTCAGCAAATCACACCACAACAGGCGTCATCAAATTCCACCGCGTACAATAGCATTATTATTTATATACATCAGCAAATAACTAGTAAGGTCTAGGTCAAATTTATATTTTACAATATAAATTAATTATATGGTAATAGTGTTTACACACTATTACCATAAATTTTTTAAAGGGGGGTGTACTGTTACAGTACAATATCTTTGTGCTGTATCTACAATCTCTACAATCTACATCACAACCTTATGTTCCTTATCGCACGTTCAGTATCTATTAAATGTTTTTACTATCTGTTATCAACACGAAGTCGTTAGTATATAAGATGCACCTTTAGATAATTATAACCAGACTATACTACATCTTTTGTCTCATTTATACCTAATCATATACTGCCAAGAAGTTTGGCAAACACTGCATTAGGAAAATGTCACGACAAGCTTTTATGTTATATTAATGGTGTAAAGTAACAAATTAATAGGTTTGTTATAATTTCCTTCTTTTAGTTAGGGCACTTAAATAAAAAAAGTTTTTTTATGTTAGGTGTAAGTTTTGACAGAAATCTATATTAACATTTCTATTTGTTTATAGGAATTGGTTGAAGGCTGAGAGAGAAGCGAGACTCACTGGCAAAAAACCGAAGCTTTGTAAAGTTCTAGTGAAGACATTTTTTTGGTCTTATTGGGCAGGTGGAATTATGCAGTTTACTTCTAATGCCATACGGTAAGCTGAAACTACACAATTATGCAAGGATAGGTTAGACATAGGTAACACGTAGATGTATTTCAATATTTTTTTAGCGGAATTGAATACTTTGCCGCCATTTTCAGAATCCAATCTATCAATATAAATTTAAATCAATGTTGTATGCTTGTTCTCCACGCATTCCGTTTCGAAACAGATTGGTCAGATTGTTATGAAACTTTGAGAGGGTATTCCGAGGATGACCTCGAAGGTTCTTGGCCCAAAAAACCACACCGAAGCGTGGCCGGATTCAACTATTATAGTTCAGTGGGCTATATAACAGTCAACATTTAAACGATTTGCTCCACAGGTATGACGTCATATATGGGGTCGTCAAATCATTTTTATTTTTGTAGGTATTGCATGTAATATGTTCTAGAGAAATGTATTTGTTCAGAGCATTATAAGACGTATGTAGGTATCTACTATTGCCTGATGACTCTAATGAGTATAAAATAATTAATAATTTTTTATTTCAGTCATCAGCCTAATTATGGATTTTAATGTACTTGCATTGCCTACAGAACGGTGACACCAATATTGTTCGGCCAAATGCTTCAGTACTGGACCGTAGACTCCACAATGACCCGTGAAGTTGTCATGTATTATGGTCTGGGCATGATTCTAGCCAGTTGGGTGGCCACTTACTGTAATAATAATGGTTTACTCTACTGCCAACAGTTTGGTATGAAAATCAGAGTCGCCACAAGCTCATTGATGTTTAGAAAGGTAAGTCAATCCTTTCGGTTATTCCCTCTATGCTCTATAATCCCGCTATGCTCGACTCGAACAATAACTACTAAAAAGGTTCGCTATACACGAAATTCTTGAATTCTACGTAAGCAATGGTATGTAGTACCTAGCATTGTATTTATATTCTTCAGCAGTAAAAAAAAGTGTTTGAGCTCAAGATAACATTTTAAAGCGCCACTCGTACGCGTTTGTAAGATAAAAATTGTTTTGTCTCGTTCTGATTATTAAAAATGTCAAAATGACAGATATATAAGCACAAACTAATTTCATATGTTTGTGAATAGAGCTGTAAATCAATAAGCAACCTACTAGACCCAAGAGATTTAACGAAGTCTGTAGACTTCGTTACAAATCCTGTCTTACTAATATTACATACAGGGTGTCAGGATATTCGTTAAACTCTTTGTGGGGGTTAAAGTAAAGCTTATTTGCAGCCAATTTAGCCATGTGATACCATGTCCGAAATCTAGTTTTCTTTTATTATTTTTAGTTTACATTTTATTTGGTGTTTAAATCATTTTTTTTTATAAAATACGACGCTCGCAGACGCCCCCGCCCGCCCCGCGACACAGGCCTTGTACCCTATACAAGGCCTGTGTCGCGGGGCACTTTACAAACATACAAGTCACGAACACAAAGTAATTAGTGGATCATGCAAAGTTGTGTCTCGTGTGGGAATAGAACCCACGACCTCTTGCGTAGCAGTCGGACATACTCACACCTCGCCACAGAGGGAGTCAAAACATTAGCAAGAAAACACTGCGTCTATGTTCTATGTTAGAGGTTTTGGTTTCCGCATTTAGTCCTTCAGTGGACCATTGTACGTGAGCCATGGCGGCCGTTATTCCAGCCAGCCCACCTCCTTCCAGAAACAGATCAGTCTCCCCGGTCTTCTAAGCGATCTTGGTGTTCCAAGTGTATCCTTGTGGATCTGGGTGACGCCGGTACACTCGAGGAGTACTCCTCGAGTGTACCGGCGTCACCCAGATCGCTATCGATGCGCTATCGTTTTCTCCGCTTCCATGCAAGCTCTGCACAGAAGACTGTCAGTGATACCTAAGGTGTGAAAGTTTTAGCTTTAAATCACTTTCATGTCTGGGCCCAAAAATGGAAGATAAAATTAAACGAGTCAAAATCCATACATATTGACTTCACCCTACAAGGCCTACAAGTTCCATACGCAAATACAGCGAAATACCTAGGTATGACACTTGACGCTAAGCTTCGATGGAAAGCTCACTTAAAAAAGAAAAGACAAGAACTAAACATGCGTTATAAAACTATGTACTAGCTACTTGGAAGGAAGTCAAGTGTGTCTATATATAATAAAATTTTAATATTTAAGCAGATTCTGATGCCAATATGGACGTACGGAATCCAACTCTGGGGCTGTACAAAACCAACTACCATAGCTATTATTTACCATACCATAGTCACAGATAATATAATACTATACTAGTACAGATATCTCATCCCATACAAAGAAATGCGATCGTCCTAACTCGGGCTCGTTTTCGGGCTCGTTTACGGAGACGTTAGATGGCATTAGCAGTGGTGCATAGCAAGCGACATCTAGTGATTCAGGCTACAGCTGATTGATTTTAATGGCCCTCCTTACTAAAGTCGCCAAAAGATGGCGTTAAAAACATCGAGGGATGAAAATTGAGGCCTCCGCTTGGTTTGTTCTAGGTCGTGCGTTTACTTGGAAATAAAGTTGGTTGCTATTTGCTACTACGCGGTCATCGGCCGTGCTTAGGTCCGTATTAATAGATGAAGCTCAGATTCGTTCTAAAGAACGATATCATCTGAGTTCCCTTCTAAGTGCGGTTAGCGTCTTACTAAACGGCACTAATTAATAAACATGTATTGATAGCTTATATCGCGCCCGTACAAATAACGCAGAAAATCGCTTTAAATGACGTCATTCGAGTGCAGACCTCAAAAATATTGTAATTTGACCCTAATAGGCGACGACACTACATAATTACATTAAACGAATTTGTTATTGCTAAAGTAACTCGTCGGTGTACACCTCAAAGTTCTATTTATATTATGATAGAATGTTTGCGTAAGTTAAGTAACTTTACCACAGTCGGTGCATAGATGGGTGACCCTTGTCTAAAATGTTATACTTACATCAATCATCTTTTTGGTCTTGGTTTATTGTCAGAGAACATTTTTTTATACTTATTTAAATGTAATCGTGAAAAGATTATGCATAATTTCACAAAATCTACAATTTAGGATTAAAATTGACTTAATCAACGACGATTTTATAGTATTATATTATCTGTAACGATATCAATGGCAAAAATATTATTTTTTTGCCTTAATTTTTCTGTATTATGACTTATCTATTGAATAGAACGGAATCGAAATCGTGTTCAAGGTCGATCTTACGTTTGAGATCGTTTTAATAATACGGGCCTTGAGAGTGTAACTGTCAGAGTCCATAAATAATTTTATTGTAAACTAGCCGACCCGTAAATAGCAACTTCGTCTGCGTAAATTTTCCTTTTTTTCTTTTTTCTTCCTTTTTTTTTACAACATTTTTCATTGCTGCTCCGTTCCTATTGGTCGTAGCGTGATGTTATAACCTATAGCCTTCCTCGATAAATGGGCTATCCAACAATAAAATATTTTTTCAATGCGGCCCAGTAGTTCCTGAGATTATCGCGTTCAAACAAACAAACAAACTCTTAGGGGGATGAAAAATAGATGTTTTCCGATTCTCAGACCTACCCAATATGCACACAAAATTTCATCAAAATCGGTCAAGCCGTTTCGGAGGAGTATGGCAACGAAAACTGTGACACGAGAATTTTATATATTAGATTTTCATTAACGACTACATCGGGAGTAGGTATTTAACTCTTTTTTTAACCCTCGACAAAAATGACGAGTGTTATAAATTAATTATGTATCTGTGTGCCTGTCTGTAGCAACGTAGCTTCCAAACGGATGAACCGATTTTGATTCAGTTTTTTTGATTGAAAGTTGACTTGGTCGTGTGTTCTTAGCTAAAATTTATGAAAATCGGGATTTTCTACTTCATTTCAATTACTTACTTACCTAAGGACGAGGAACCCTTCTTAAGATTTCCTCGTTGTTCCGGTTTGTTAAGATCTTTGTGTCAAAACTTTACCGCCTATATATTACGAACTATAAGGCGCAGACCCATCTTGTTTCTACTTAAACTTCTTGTTTTGACGAGATCTACGTGACCACGGGGTAAAAACTTTAAACAGCTATATTTAACGAACTATGGGGCGCAGACCCATCTTGTTTCTACTTAAACGTCTTGTTTTGACGAGATCTACGTGATCGCGGGGTCAAAACTTTGAACGCCTATATCTCACGAACTATAAGTCGTAGACCCACCATGTTTGTACTCAAACTTGATGTTTTGATGAGATCTATGTGATCACGGGGTCAAAACTTTAAACGCTTATATCTTACGAACTATGGGGCGCAGACCCATCTTGTTTCTACTTAAACTTCTTGTTTTGACGAGATCTACGTGATCGCTGGGTCAAAACTTTGAACGCCTATACCTCACGAACTATAAGTCGTAGACCCACCATGTTTGTACTCAAACTTGATGTTTTGATGAGATCTATGTGATCACGAGGTCAAAACTTTAAACGCTTATATCTTACGAACTATGGGGCGCAGATCCATCTTGTTTCTACTTAAACTTCTTGTTTTGACGAGATCTACGCGATCGCGGGGTCAAAACTTTGAACGCCTATACCTCACGAACTATAAGTCGTAGACCCACCATGTTTGTACTCAAACTTGATGTTTTGATGAGATCTATGTGATCACGGGGTCAAAACTTTAAACGCCTACATCTTATGAACTATGAGGCGTAGACCCACCTTGTTTGTATTCTAACTTCTTGTTTTGACGAGATCTACGTGATCGCGGGGTCAAAACTTAGAACGCCTATATCACACGAACTATAAGTCGTAATCCCATCTTGTTTGTACTCAAACTTCTTATTTTGATGAGATCTATGTGATCACGGTGTCAAAACTTTAAACGCCTACATCTTACTAACTATGGGGCGCAGACCCACCTTGTTTGTGTTTAAACTTCTTGTTTTGACGAGATCTACGTGATCGCAGGGCCAAAACTTTGAACGCCTATTTCACACAAACTATAGGTTATTTGTGCCAACCAACCAAACCAACCTTATATGTAATCAAACTCGTTTGAACGAGTAACAAAGTGTGAGAGAGAATCAAAGTAGATCTGCGCCCCATAGTTCGTGTGATATAGGCGTTTAAAGTTTTAACCCCATAGTCACATAGATCTCATCAATCAAAACAAGAAGTTTGAGTACAAACATGGTGGGTCTATGCCCTATAGTTTGTGTGATATAGGAGTTCAAAGTTTTGACCCTGTGATCACATTGATCTTGTAGAAACCAGAAATTTGAGAACAAAAAGGTAGGTAGGTCTGCGCCCCACACTTCGTAAGATATACACGTTTAATAAATAAAAAAATAAAGTCGGAGGCACTTTACTAAGTTTGTCGAGATTCATTAATGCCTCCGACTGCATGAAATTGTATAATTATGTAGGGGATCTCGTTTCCATCTTTTTTGTGCAGGCGGGTTTTTTTATTTTTATAATTTATTTTTTTATTTAATACTTTTTAGTTGTTGTAGGATGTAACTGATGTAGCAACTTACTTTTATCACAGCTATTGTCAAGTATTGAAAATTGAAAAATTAATGGTTGCTAACTAACTTTTTTAGTATTACAGTCATAATCATGTTATACCTTTTTGAAATGCTTAAGATGAGCTCTTTAATTTGATACGCATATTACAGTATTCGAAACAATTTTTTTTTTCACACCTCTTTATTTTGACATCTCATAGCCGCCATGTTTGTTTTTTAAAAACGTCATCTATCTAAGAACACTTGGGCAATTATTACGAATCTAACGACGTGTGAATTGTATAAATCCGTTCTGTGGATTGTGAGATATCAGGTAATAAAGAATATTACATACGCGCGAAAAACATAACCCTTCTTTACAGTCGGGTAAAAATGACACAACTCAACATTATTTTGTCTCCGTGATCCCGTGTCGAAGCACCGTACTGCACGTATTGCGGGGCCTCTTTGATGCATGGATTTGTAAATATCGAATATTATCTTGGCGCAAGACCGACTGGTCGATCGAGTTCTTTTCGGTCATTTCGATTTTGATGGATTTTAGTCCTGAGTTCTGCAGGACTGTGATTAGGCGCAGGACCAATTGGGGCGATCCTGCGCCTATTCCCTCTTCGGTCATGTCGATTGTAATGCATTTTCGTAGGTACTGTAGGACTGTGATTAGGCGCAGGTCCGATTGGTCGATCATGCGCCTATTCCCTCTTCGCTCATGTCGATTGTAATGCATTTTCGTACTGCAGGACTGTGACTAGGCGCAGGACATGTCGATTGTAATGCATTTTCGTTTTGTAGGACTGAGACTAGGCGCAGGACCGATTCGTCGATCCTGCGCCTAGTCCCTCTTCGGTCATGTCGATTTTGATGGATTTTCGTCTCGAGCTGAGTAGGACTGTGGTACTAGGCGCAGTCTGTCTGTCTTTTAGATGCACATACTTGCACTTGCACCAATACTAGATAATGTATGGGACAAAGTATAAAATCGCTGTTTGAGCGAATTTATAAAAAAGGGACACTGTATTTTTATGAATTTGCTCATATCTCGAAAACAGTGCTTTCAATCAAAAAAATAATAAAAGTTAATACATTGTTCAGCTTTGATGCAAGTATTTTTCGATTTTTCGCATTATGTCATTTTTTTAAAAATTTGCGCATAACTCGGAAACGAACCACACTGTTGGACCGAAAATGGCATAAACTCGTAGGTTTATTGGATAGATTGCTATCAACTCAAATATAAAAAACAATATAGTCTAGTCCCATTTTATTTAGTATATTTACGTATTTACTATTTGTAAGATAACCTGGACCGATCCGAAAGTTAGTTCCTCGGGTAAACAATACGAAAAATAATAAAAAAATAATGTCCATTAAAACAACATTATTACATAACAATCACGTTTTTAGTAGGCTCATTCAAAAAGAAACAAATTTTAAGTTGTGTCGTATAACCGTTAAGGTTCATTTCCGTGCATCGCGATCGATCGCGAGCCGCTCGCGGCTTACGACAAGCGGCTGAGGTAAGTGACAGACGCGCGCGGCCGACGACTGTCGTAGGCCTGCGCGCGCACTGTGAATATTGTCGCATCGGCCGCGAGCGTCAGCCGCTTGTCGTAAGCCGCGAGCGGCTCGCGATCGGCCGCGATGCTCGGAAATGAACCTTTAGGGTAGTGTCGTAATGCGTCGGCATTACCAGGTTTAAGCGCCCGACCGCCCGACCGCCCGACTGGCCCTACCGACATAAAATAACGACACTACAGAAGGCATGCTTCATACAATGCATGCTTTACGTACTTTAGACTGCATAGACATCGTTCACGGGCATTGCTTTTTTTTGGAATATTATTATATAATTGGCTAACCGTACATTCGTCTAAGTTATTTTCGGTTACTTTGTAATATAGGTATGGCATTCAATATAAATTAATTCATTATTAGCTTTAGCAACCATATCTAAAGCAAACTACAAAAAGGTGTGTTTTACTTATTGTATAACCCAAAGTTTATTGACTTAGCGCGGGTGGTCGCGCTAACTGTGCGCGTCTACTGTAGGTATAAATAATGAAATACATTATTATGAGCTAACTTTCTCTATTCTCGGCATTTTGTGACATCGGTCGGTACATTTGATCGGAAGCCGGCGTCTTTGAAAACACCGCTGGTACGTACCTATTTATAACCTGACCTTGATTATTATTTTTAAAATGCATTTTTATTTCAAATATTTTTTTTCGTTCGCAAAAACATGGACTTCGGCTGTCCGGTTGGTTTTGGTAATTTGAAGAAGGATTTGACGCAGGATCAATGTGTCATAAATGTGTCAATAAATCATAAAATTTGAGTGGGACAAGGCGCAGGATCGACTAGTAGTCTTGTCCCTAGTTATAGCCCAATAGAAGTTAATGGAGTCATAGGGCAGAAACCCATCAAAACCGACACCACCGACGAGCGACTAGGCGCAAAACCAACGAGTCAGTCTTGAGTCTTTGTTTAGTAGTTGGTTGACTTTATTTTTTTTCTTTATCACAATATGACGTCTGGCTGTCGCCATTTTGAATTTAGATTCCTGTCATGTCTTTACAAGATTAATACGAATCGATCGACGTATGAATCATCAAAATTGACCAAAATCACATACATACATACATACACGGCAAACACATTACCCTCCGTAGTCGGGTAAAAATACACATTCAATAGCGGGTCCTGCCTAAGGCGCCTAAGGCAGGGGAAGTGTATGATTATGTACTTATTAACCCCCTCACTCGCCCCTTGCCACATCGCGTGAATAACTCACTCTTGGCCGGTGTTACCCCCTCCCCCCAGAACATGATGGGCAATGGAACAGGAGTCTAGTTCTTTTATGGGGTTTAAAAGCCTCCAATTCTTTTATCTCTAGTTGTAATTTACTACAACTTCATGTCACTCTTACTTCTCGTCGAAAAATAAGTAAAATATATCAACAAAATGTAGGTATGGTTAGATATTGTTCTGTTTGTGACAACTCTTGCATATTTTTTATGAGAGTCAGTGGGTGGCATTTAGCGCTACATTAAAGGAGTTAATCCACTGTATACTTATAACACTTATGTTATAGAATATTGTTTAAGAAGGGGTGCTTGTTTCCATATTATTTGACCAGGCGGGTATTTTTATTTTTTAATTTAGTTTTTATTTAATACTTTTTAGTGTTTCCCTTTTGGAATCCTTACGACGAGCCCTTTAATTCAATACCCATATTGCAGTGTTCAAAACATTTTTTCAAACGCCCTTTGTTTTTATTAGCTCATAACCACCACGTTTTTTTTAACGTCACTTATAGAAAGAACATTTGTTCGGTCAAGACGGATCTAACGATGTCTTGATTGTGTAAATCCGTCCAGAGTTTTAAAAAATATGGGGTAATAAATAAATTAGAAGCGAACCCTACCAGAACCGAATTCGGCCTTTTTACCAAGAAAAGAAAGCAAGCAACTCTACAATTACCGCACTTATTTGGTACCACCCTAATCCTATCAACTGAATCCAAATACCTGGGCATATATTTGGACAAACAGGTGAACTGGGCAAAACACACTGATTACACCACCACAAAGGCCAGCATAGCCCTTTGGCAATGCAAAAGACTGCTCGACAGAAATTGGCAGAAACTGGCTATATACTACAGACATCCGACCAATCATCACATATGGCTCTTTAGTTTGCTGGTCCAGGACAAATCTGAGCACAGCCCAGAAGGATGTCGAGAGACTACTAAGATTTGCCTACTTAGCAATTACCAGCAGCACAAGCACTGCTGCTCTACATGCGCAATGTGTAGCCGCACACGCCACAGAGAACAGAGAAGTCACGGATACCCATATTCGTATACTCTCCGACAGTGCCTCAGTTGTTCAATCCTTAAAGAAAACCCAGATCACGTTCAGGCTAATACTAGAATGCCATAATGCAATAGAACGTATTACGGTAGTAAATCGCAACGAGTAACACTAAAATGAATTAAGGGACAATGTGGATCACTTGTTAAAATGAGGGGTTCAAACACGAAAGTCATCAGACCCGAACCCATTGTACCTATTCCTTTCCATCATCTAAGAAGCTGGTTAAAGGATCTTACATAAACACAAGCAAAGTAATGGTGGACCTGGACACCAGGTTGCAGGCAATCCAAGGAGGCTATGCCATCCCTGGATACGAAACTGACCAAGCGTCTTTTGCGCCTGGACAGAGACAGCCTACGAATGGTGACGGGGACTATCACTACTTTTTTTTTATTCTTGGGTAATTATCGTAATGAATTGTCGATCTAGCCTATAAGGCTAATAAGCAATTTTACTCTAACTTAATTTTAGACATTTACACTAATTTTATAACTAAAAATAATGTCTGTTGCACTTTCTGATAACATGTTCAACACAAAACACTTGGTTCTTGTGTAAATTTAAAGCACTGTCACTTTTATTTGTTCAGTATAATTGACAATGTCCCTTAGCACTTTATTCTGAACCCGCTGAATAATAACTATGGCACGGGGTCTCATCACGAAGAAACAGAAATGTAGGTCAAATAAATATCAACAGATGGCGTTATAAGTATCGATTTGATATTGAAGTTTTTTAAAACTTGGAATATCAGAAGATAGGTACTAAAAATGTGTATTATTATTTTTTTATTATTAAGCTACACAAGGGGTTGTAAAATAATAGGTTCCTAAATCAAATTTCCATAACTTTACAAAGTTTCTTACAAAGTCATAACTCTAGCGGCAATTTATTTGTACTATGTTATGATAGGCACAACTTAAACATTAAACTGGTTCAATCTAACAATAGATGGCACTATTTGGGAATTCCGATTCTAATGATCATTACGCTTTGTTACCAATTTGCATGAATTCGCAATAGTGGTCATGGATTCGAATCCCTTTATTTATATTTCTGATGTGACTAAGTCCTGGTAAACATTTGTGTAGGTTATTTAATTTCAAATGAACTCTAAAATAATAAAGTATGCGACGTAGTTGAATCCGTTATTACATGTTTTAAAATCAAATACAAACTGAGCGTACCCCAATGCAAGCGACCTATTGGGGTACTACCGCAGTAGTCGCGGGCGAGTGGGGCGCTCTGCTCTCCCTTCTACCGCACCTCAGCGTTAGTTTCTCTGCTAAGGGATCCAAAAGGGATCGAGTTATACCACTATATACCTGCTTATTACAATAAGATAATATCATGCAGTCGGAGGCCAGTATTATGTTCATCGAAATGAATGTTATTGTTTAATGCCTCCGACTGCATAATATTATACAGGGTGACAATGTAAATAAACATATTTTTTATTGGTTTTTAATAATTTCTGTTATAATTGACAGTGACCTATTATGATATACATATAGTTTTATAATGTTCAGATTTTTTAATTGTAGAGATTTTTTTAAAAATCCGTGTTATATACTACTTAATAAGTAACTTCGAATGAGTCATCCGGTAATCGGTTAGGTTTTGTAATGTAGAAAAATATATCTACCATATCGCCTTTTGGGTACATATACAAATGGTTTAAACTATGTGACGTAAAGGCCACACAAGTTCCGTAGTTGCCCGTCATTGTGACACCCACTGCATTCAATAATGCAGTCTATGGGACCGTCTCCACGGGCGAGAGAATCGCGGCGATATTATCGTCGTTCCACCTATTTTTACCCGACTGTAAGGAAGGGTTATGTTTTTCGCGCGTATCTTGAATGTATGTAATATTCTTTATTGCCTGATATCTCACAATCCACTGAACGGATTTATACAATTAAGACGTCGTTAGATTTGTCTTGATTGCCTAAGTGTTCTTAAAAAAACAAACATGGCGGCTGTGAGATGTCAAAATAAAGAGGTGTGAAAAAAAGTTGTTTAGAATACTGCAATATGGGTATCAAATTAAAGGGCTCATCTGAAGCATTTCGAAAAGGTATAACATAAATTATGACTGTAATACTAAAAAAGTTAGTTAGCAACCATTCTTTTTTCAATTTTAAAAAAATAATATTCAAGTGAAGTCAAATTTTATTTTCATTCATTTCCTACAAAATTTGTTAATATTTGTTGCTCCTTAACAGTATTAATGACTGCAAATAGCTAAGATTAGTGTTGCCCCCGCGATGTAAAATATTTAAAGGTTTGTGTTTTTCACAAATATAAAGTTTTGAAACTTTGTAAAAGTAAAAAGAAATTGAAATCAAATTTAAATAGTGAGGTAGCAATAAAGTATTGTATTTGTACATAGGCAGGATACGTCCCGTCATCTTGACGTCAAGATGGTGGAACCACGTATTTTGTTTAATTACTAAATTAATTATCAGGTAGCTAAAATTTGAGCGAAGGTAGCAAATAGTAGCCAAAAAGTACTGCATTTGTATTTCTTTAAGTAGTTATGAAATCCAAGACTTGGTTCCGCCACATTAATAGTCTATGCCTAACTGAACTCTTTAACAAAACCTTTGCACAATACCTCGTCGCGGAAACGTGGCGATTCCGTTACGAGTCGCGACGATACGCTGGCGGAATCGCTCGCTCGTGGAGACTACCCGACGATAGTAGAGCGGAATCGTCGCGATTCTCTTGCCCGTGGAGACTGCCCCTAAGAGTGGGTTTTCTGTTGTTTTTGTTTCATACTGGTAACAGTATCAAAAGTAATTCATAACGGAATTTGTACGAAAAATATTGTTACTTTTCACTTGGTTGGCTATTACTCGTAAACGACGGGGGGGGGGGGGGGTGAAATTTGACTCAAACAAAAATGATATTTCACAAACGGATCCCTAAATAAAAAATGGTCTTTACAACCCCCCAATATTTTCAAAAGACCTATTAAATGACACCCCACGCGATGAGGTAGGTAAAAAAATCATCCCGACTTTATGTCTGGGATAGGTAGGTACTCCAATATAAAAAAAACTGATTTTATTTTACTACTTTATCGGCGTAACTTAAATGTATATCCATGCCAAATTATAGCTTTCTAGTACACTAAGGGTCTCTAAGCTAACCTGGGTCATACAGATAGACGGACAGGCGGACGAACGGACACAAGGAAACTTTAAAGGTTCCTTGTTTACTACGGAACCCTAAAAATGTTGTAAATAAACATTTCAGATAATGCGCATGAGTCATGGAGCTCTCGGTAAGACGACTGCCGGTAAGGTTGTCAACTTGTTGTCCAACGACATGCAGCGGTTCGACTTGGCGCTGGCTCTATTTCACCTTGGCTGGATTATTCCATTGCAAGTGATTGCTATCGTCTACTTTGGATACTTGCAAGCTGGCTACGCTGCCTTCTTTGGATTTGCATCACTGGTGTTAGTTGCACTTCCTATTCAGGGTAAGTAATTTTGTGAAAATCGAGACATCACATTTCTCTCCCTTCTATTTAAGTTTTCAACTATACAGTACAAGTTTTCTAAAGAATGTCAATTTCTTCTGTGCGATCGATCTTAAGGGCCTTTCCGTTCATGTCAGAATTTCTTTTCCATTATATTATAAGATTGAAGGTACAAAGAGTGCACTTGTATTTCGGCAGACTATGTGGCTATTTTCCATGAGATGGTCCGCTGTGTCCGTTATACCTCGTTTTACTCTGCATTATAGTGGGTCTATACTTTTAACTGATACAGATTTATTTGTACTAGAGGTTGTTTATTTATTTATATATTTTAAAGAAGGCTCATAGACTAATAGAAAAATCTATATTTAAACATGTTGCTATTTACAATCCTTCACAAGCAATAAAATAGTTAATTATTTTAACATATTACAAACTTTGAAAATAATGTCTAGATGGAGCGTTCCCTCAGAGCCGAACCACACGGCGCGGTACGGCACCGCACTGCAAATAATTCGCCGCGTAGGGGTTCACACGGCGTCGGCGCCGCACCGCCCGTGTAGTGTACACATCGTGGCAGCGCAGCGGTGCGTTGGACCTACAGTCTGTTAATAAAATGTGCCCTTCTTTCTGCTGCGCAAACAACTGCAGTGCTGCTCCGGCACCGCTCCGCTTACTCTCCTCCCCACCTTGTCTTATTCCGGTGTGCGAGCGGCCGCGCCGCTCCGTGTGGCATGCCATAGATTTTTATATGCAGGACGCCGCAGCAGCAGCCCTCAGGTGTCGCACCGTCGCCGTACCGCTCCGTGTGGTTCGGCCTAAACTCTGTAAGGCTATAAAAAAATGAAGACGTTTAGTTAGGTTTCAAAAAGTATTGTTAGTTGTGTGGCTATTTTATTCCCCGTTTAAAAAAACAGAATTAATAAAATCGGTAAAGGCATTCTCTAGTTAACTCGTGACCTAGGGATATAGGGATTCTTTTTTATTTCTATGGAATTAGAATAGTTTAAATATCAAAAAGTGAGTTATCAGAACATTAGTAGAAGTATGCTAATATAAAATTAAAATTGAATTTACTTAAACTAAAATACACCAAACAAAGCAAAATATATTTGACAATCATTTATTTATCTATTGCTTTTTTAAATATTTAGTATTTTAATAGAGAACATAAACTTGTAGGAAATTTTATGTCGGGTTTATTTCACGAAATAGTGGGATATTTAATTTTATTGTAATGACAGCACTCAGAAAAATGGCGCGAGACTCAGATTTATAAACTACTAGATATGAAGGACGTGACGTCATCAAGAAGGTATACAAGGATAGTTATTTATATTGCCAATGAAAAAGAAAAGGATGACTTTTTTTTGTGTCCTTATCTTCGTAGCCAGTTTTTTTTCTGTTTGGCCCAATGTGGCAAACAATGAGATGTGGGAAAGATATAGTAGGTACGAACATGCAAGTAATCTTGGGGGCAGATGAATATGTGTACTTCATCAATAGGAGTACTACTCTTATATATGTCGAAGCGCCAAGCCGTATGAGCCATTAGCGGCTCAATTTTTGAATTAACATTATGGTAAATGGTAATCGATCATATGAACGCGGATGCCTCGAACAAGGTAAAGTCCGCCAACTGTACTAATCATTTCAAATAAACAAATGCCACTGCATCACTGACCCTATAATATAACCAAACTAACACTTTCAACACACGACCATAAAAATAGCAACAACTATCGGTAGACGTGTTGTCGTTACGACCTCTTGACTAAGACTGTCAAATTAGACTCACTGCACCACAACTAGCACTTCAAATGTCAAACTAAAGTCAAGCCATCTTGTGGCGGCCATGTTTAAATGAGTCAATCGAACAAGTCTATTGACGAAACAGATGCTAGGTCAATAGAATTAAATCAGCGTTTTAATAATTCTTCGACATATATAACTAATACGAACTTATTATAATACAGGAAGTGTTTTTATAAAAGTGTACCTAACAAATATTCCGCTTTATTATTGTTTTTACAAGTAAATTTTGGATAATTAGCTGTTTTGTCAACTGTACTTTTATTAGAAAATGTTTTTCTTTAGTATTAGTCCCATAAGACGAATCAAAAATAACTATTAAAATCAATTCGCTTTTTGGGACCACGGTCCTGGTTCCGAAAGTTGAACGACCAAATATGCAGATATATATTTTCATAATATTACCCGACATGATTTCTGATCACTACAAATACCGTATTTTCATATTTATATTTATAATTTTTTAGGTATACTAAGTTATGTCACGGGAAAAATTCGTTTCCGCAATGCGGAAAGAACAGATGCCCGGATTAAAATAATGAATGAAATCGTAAACGGAATTCAGGTGAGTTTTCTACTTATTACATTTATGTATTCATCTGCCGACACTCTTGTATGCTGCTGTTTAAACTTTCAGGTGATAAAAATGTATGCATGGGAGATACCGTTTCAAAAAGTAGTGGGACAGAAGCGCCTTGAAGAGCTAAAGGAAGTGAAAAAGGCCATTATACTGAGGGCAGTGTTTAGCGGATTCATGATGTACAACGGAAGCCTTGCACTTTTTATTACTGTACTAGCATTTATAATGTTTGGAAATAGTTTAACGGCAACCGTGGTAAGTATTTTATGGTTTATACTTCTCAAGATTAAGTTTCTAATAAATATTTCCGAAATAATAACGCGCATTTTGGTTAAATGGTTGATATTTGTTGTAAGTGGTAAGACTATTTATTTTTCAGTTTTATCCTCTACAACAATTCATTAGGGCGGCAGAAGTGAACATCACTTTAGCTATGCCTAAGGTGCTATCTTTCACTGCAGAGATGTTTGTATCGATCAACCGTATTGAAGAGTTCTTGCATTTGGGTACGTAAAATATTGATGTACTAGTTACTGTATAAAACTTGGCGGAACATCTTCCCTTTCGGAACCTAATAGAACGGTAGAAAACTCTATCGTTTATTTGCTAAGACTGTAATATTATATACGAGGGAAGGTCCAAAAGTTTTTGGCTTAACAAAGAAAATAAGTACATATAATCTGCAAAGCGGCAGTAGCCTAATGGCTAAGGCATCGGTCTCGCAATTGTAGTAGTAATTAGGTAGGTAGGGTTAACAAGATTGCTAGTAGTGTGGGACTCAATCCCACATTGCAAATTATCTTTAAAAAAAACATGTTTTATCTCCATTTCAATCCACTTTTCATAGCTCTTTATAAGCATTTCTATTTCCTTGTAAAAATACTCAGATTAGTTTCAAAAACACGTAATAGTCATTAAGGGCCAGATCTGGACTAAAAGGTGGGTGACAATTTTTTTCGAAACCACATTTTGCATTAGCAGCCTTGGAAGTTGAAGCAGTGTAAACGGAAACATTGTCGTGGAGAAGCCAAACACCTCTGCTAAGTTTTACACGCTTCTGCTTGATCGCTTCTCGTAACTGCTCAATAAGGGCGCCGTAGTAGCTGTCACATACCGTGGTATTCCTTTCTTTTATGTCAATCATTAGTATTCCGTGACAATCCCAGGATACCCTCGCCACTATCTTTTTGGTGGATTGCGTTACTTTGGTCTTCCTAGGCGGCTTTTCACAAGGACAAAGTAATTTTCCGTAACAATTGACTCCAAAAAACTCGCTCTGTGCCGTCTATACGCTTTTAAAACTTTTTTACAACATACTTTTCGCTCACTTCGCAGCAATCTCGAAATAAGTTTGGACACCCACCTGGCACTATAGTATGACCATTAGTGCTGTGCACTCCCTGAGGTATGCGCGCGGTGAGACGGGGGGGTTAGAATCGGCTGCTGCGCTGTCAGTGCGCCGTCAACGCTTGTGACGGCAGGTAGTGTTATTTGTATCGGACTGTCTATGTCAGACGCACACGAGATAAATATTCAAAGATGGGTCGTGCGTTATCTCGTGATATGAAGACTGTCATTTTTAAGGTGGCTGAATATTTTAAGAAAAGAAAAGCAGACAAAGAAAGCTTTGAATTTAAAAATGACGTGAATATTGCTAAAATCGTTGCGGAGGCTACGGGATACAGCAAAAGAACCGTACATAATGTGATTTCTGCGGGCTATTTATCAATTGAAAATTCAAGCCAATTAAAATTTCAATCGCCAAAAAAACCAAAAGTTCTAAAGAAAAAACACGTTGTGGATGATTTTGACCTTGGAGTTATCAGAAGAAAAATTCATCAGTTTTACGAAGTTGAAAAAAAAATACCAAGTGTCCGTAAGTTACTATCAAGTTTGAGACAGGATGGCATATTGAATTGTGGACGGGAATATTAAAGACAGCTTTTACACAAAATGGGCTACCGTTACAAAAAATGCAAATCAAAGAGACATCTCCTTATAGAGCAGCCTAATATTACAGTGTGGCGGAAAAAATATCTTACACAAATCAGAAATTACAGAACGGAAAACCGAAACATATATTTTCTTGATGAAACATACATCAACGCCAGTCACCATGCCAGCAAATGTTGGCAATCATCGTCAGAACCCGGTATTCATGCTGATATTGGGAAAGGACGGCGACTAGTAATACTCCACGCTGGGTGTCGAAATGGCTTAGTGGATGATACATTGACTATATTCAAATCCGATGCTAGAACCGGTGACTATCATGGAGATATGAGCGGACCTACTTTTTATAAGTGGGTAGATGAAAAGTTAAAAGATAAGTTGCTGCCGAATTCTGTGGTTGTAATGGACAACGCGTCTTACCACAGCGTTCAGATTGAGAAGAAACCAACTATATCAAGCCTCAAAAGTGAAATGCAGAACTGGTTGCTACGCCATAATGTAGAATTTTCAGGAACCATGTCAAAGGCTCAACTGCTACTTCTTATCAAAAATACACAAAAAGAACCCGTGTATAGAATTGACGAACTCCTGAAAGCCAGTGGACACACTGTTCTGCGTTTACCTCCGTACCATCCAGATTTAAATCCAATCGAGTTGGTCTGGGCTGATATTAAAAACAACATAGCCCAAAACTATATTAATTCTTCTCTAGACGAAAAGATAATCTTATTGGATAAATTGTTTTCGGAATTCACGGCGGAAAAATGGCAGAAATGCGACGATCATGTCCAGAAAAATGAAAATGATTACTGGAGTCGCGATAGTAGGTTCGATAATGTTATCGATTCATTCATAATAAATTTGCAAGACTCTGATTCAAGTTCCGGTGGCGAAGAGGAAGATGAAGATGATGACGAAATGGAAGATGAAGTTGAAACAGAATCTATGTCAGAATAACTTTCGTTAGAATATATAATTGTTTGTAAATATAAAAAATGTTTAATAAAACAAGTCCTGTTGTGAATTATAACTTTCAATTCTTATTTATCACCTGCATATTTTTAATAAAATATGAGTATATTTGGGTTACATTTTAATCAACAAAGTAAGTATATATTACAGATAGATAGCCTCCGACCAACGCAACGTCCCGCCACAAGTCTTGCCTTAGAAATGCAAACTGATATCGTAAGATCTGTCCGACATGTATCGACCTCATGTGAACTCATGCACTTTTTTCTTCGCCCCCCACCTCGCCGTGCATACCTCAGGGAGTGCACAGCACTAATGGCCACACTATAATTTTATTTATGTAATAAGGAAGAATCCTAAATGAAGTTCTCGAATGCCCTGTTCTTGCCGCTATTTCTTTAGTTTTAAGTCTTCGATCATTCAAAACTTCCTGTTCTACTAATTTGATGTAGTCCACGGTGAGTGTCTCGAGCTGGAGCGAGGTTCGTCGTCAATGGACTCCCACCCCGAACGAATCTGCTTACTCCATCCTTTACTACTGCTTACTTAATTATTTTTTTGAACTGCCAAATTTCTCCAGCCAGAAACTTTTGGACCGCACTAGTAGGTAGTGTGCAAATTTTTCACAAAAGATACCTAGCTGGTTTTAGGGTTCCGTAGCCAAAATGGCAAAAATGGAACCCTTATAGTTTCTTCATGTTCTTGTTTCTGTCTGCCTGTCTACCTGTCTGTCCGTCCATATGTCACAGGTATTATACTTAAAAATTACACAATGTATATGGATAAAATTTGGAGTATAGGTGTCTTGTATAAGCTGCTACTTAGTATAATTGTTAAATAACAAAAATAAATCGGCGGCGGCGGTAGCTTAATGGCTAAGGCATCCTATCCATTATACTACCGACGTGAGCCCACTCCTAACACAAGCCATTAATTGTTAATTATTAACATTAGCGATTAACAGAATTGCTACTAATGTGGGAATCACAATCCCACATTGCTAGTTATATTTTCCAGATAATAACAACGGGTTGCACTCCGGGAGTGCCGCTAGAAGTGAAAACTTGAACATTATATTACATACTGATGAAATTTGAATATTAATACACATACATACGGACATAATAATAAAAAATATAAGAATATCGTTAATAATCATAAAGAAAAAAATATCGTTATTCGGACTTGAACTGGGGTCTTCTGGTTTCTGGACCGCCTGATTTCCCACTTGAGCTATAATAACATTGTAGATGCTAGCGAAATTTACCTATTTGTAATTGTAGTATTCTAATGATATTGTACGAGTTTTTCATTGCTCTCCCTCCCTCATAAGAATTTTCCATGAAGCCGTGTCCTGACGAAAGTTTAACATTTTTTACCCATCCCAAAAAGTGCACAACGCCGCAATAGAACTTTCGTCCTTGAGTTATTGCCGGAAAAATTAACTTCTGAACAAAAGGGCGTAAGTGTCATAAACATAAGCTCTTTTGCTGGTACACTTTTTCAAATCGTATTTTTTCATATGTAGTGCATTCTTTGTAGTAACAGCTGCGGAACCACTGAGCATGGTCCGACGTCCGTTTATTTTATTTTTTGCTAAATTATAAATCCAGGTCTTTTGGGTTGTGAATCTAATTAGTAATACTTGAACAGAGTAAAGTTGCAGCTTAATGGCTGTGTAACAAAAGTTTATATTATAATTTACAGAGGATCGCCCTGATTTGCTGGACGCAAAGGATAGTAACTCGAATATGACAAATGCAGAAAAAACTCTTCCTCATGATGAAAAGGCCAACAAGATCTCAGATATTGGTAGGTTCATAAGTAAAATAACATAAGAATCGCATAAAGTTTTAGTTTCATGAAAACGGGATGAGATGGGGTATTTTACGTATAAAGACAATAAAGTGTAATCTAAAATTATTAAACAAAATATTATATTATTTATAATAATAATATCTTGGGACAACTCACACCACAAACTAGGCAGAGCCTGTACTATGGCTACCAGACAACTGATAAACTTCCTTATAATTTTCTAAACACATAAAACGTCGCATAGTGGCGCGTCAAGAAGAAGTTAGACGCTAAAAAATATTTTTGTCGGTAAAGTTACTCTAATATCGTAATCTGAAATTGCATTGGCCAAATATCGTATATAAAAGGTCATTTTCTTTATACTATCTATTTTTGTATAGAAAAAAACGTTGTCGGTCACTTTATGGTCATTTAAATGAATAGGTATTATCTTAAATAATAACTAATTAAAAAAATAAAATTATAAAATAAATTAACAATTTGTTCATAAACAAAAACATGTATATTATATCGAAGCGCCAGGTTGGCCTTATGAGCTATTAGTGGCTCAATATTGAAATTAACATTAAGGTAATCGATTATATGATATACACGGATACCTGGAGCATGGTAAAGTCCGTCAACAGTTCTAATCTTTTCGATTACACAAATGCCATTGCATCACCAACCCTAAAACCACACTAACGCTGTGCATACACGACTATAAAAATAGCAACGTCTATCGGAAGACGTGTTGTCGCTTTGACCGCTCCATCAAGCAGCTCCATCTCAGCATGCTGTGGGAGCTGGCGCATGTTCGGTGCCAGAGAGAAGCACATGCCTTACGGATGATTGCGTAAAAATCGTCCACTCTCGCGTTGGCAAACATTCCCGCATTTTAAAAGCTTTGTTGTACTGTAAATACCCATACCAAAAAAAGTTCAAAACGCCGCTAAAGAAGTTTTCACTTCAATAACAAAATATAAACCTTTCGTTTCGTGATCCAGCAGACGTAAACTTCTTTTCAATAATTCAAGCTGGTCAGATTTTGGATGGACTCTTTGAAAAATCGAATTTTTCTCTTGACTACTACGATTCATTGCGATAAAGTTTTTTTTTTAGAGACCCATAAAAAAGCTTTATCGCCCACGAACAACTTAGCCTGAGTGAAAAAGTACTAGTTTCCTAAAAATAATAAAAAATATATGAATTGAAGTTGAGGGAAGCGTACAAATATTCTGCAAGAAGACATCTTTAGCTAGCTTTTAAGGTAAAACCCATCGGATGTAAAGATATACACATAACTAATTAGATAGTCTAAAATATAACATACGCAAACTTGCATTTTTTCGGTTACGCAAGATAGGTCATCTTCGTCAATTTTTTTTAACAATCTATTAAAACAGTTTCATGTATAAAAAGGAATAATAATAAGTACCTTCTATAAAATCTTCCATAATTAAAAACACTTATACACGTAAAAATTAACAATCGCGTAAACCATCTAAATGGCAAATGAATAATGTCGTACCCACTTTGAGCGGTCATTATTTAACGACAGTGAACGCTAACTCATTAGTGAATTCATTTTTATGATCCATGGAGTGTTGGGAATCTTAATTAAATACACACTAACCCAACCCTCATTACGACTTGACTTTTTAGCGTTTAAGCATGGCCATGTTGCACTCGCCACAGTGCATCGTCCTCATCACACAAAGTTTTATCCTGGTTGTGTCACTGATTGTGTGCCACAACCTGTGACAACCAGCTAAGTGTGAGTCGCTCGCATGTTTCAAAACCGGTACTGGCGTATCGGTGTTGGCTCAATTTGGTGTTTACAGGCACCACCGCCAAATTGCCTATCAAAACAAACCGGTACAATGTCAAAATCTCCAAAAAAAGGTCGTTCAGTAAAGTCTGAGGGACAAATCAATAGGCTAGTAATTATGATATTTTTTATGTATGATAAAAGTGATCTGAAAGACCAAATAGCAGGTGGTATTTAATTTATATTTTCTTATAGATTCTGCAAACAAAATAGTATTGTCAAGAAAGCAGTCAATTCATAAATTTGTTAGAAACGTCTCCTACATGAGTGATTCGGCAGTCATCATTCGTGACGTGTCCGCAAGCTGGACCGGCGACCCTAACATGATGGCACTCAAGAATATTTCTGCCCGGATCCAAAAAGGAAAATTGTGCGCCATCATTGGAGCTGTGGGATCTGGCAAGGTATTTATAAATGTTTTGCTTATTAGTCAAGATGAGAAATACGATTTCTAGCTTTGAAGTAGTAAGTCACATGACTGCCTCTGTGGCGCGGTGGGAATGTCTCCGACTGCTACGCAAGAGGTCGTGGGTTCGATGTTAGTTTGGGATCAGATGACGTTGTGTGAGTTGTCCCAAGATATTATTATTATTATTATTATTTACTGCAATTATTATCACCATTTAAAATAAATACAAGATAATAAAAACTGCCTAAATTTAGAAAACAATTTCCTTACCTATATTACTGCATTTTTAATTTCAGTCATCAATATTGCAATTACTTCTTAAAGAATTGCCTGCAGCGACTGGCACCGTTATAATAAATGGAAATATTTCATACGCTAGCCAAGACCCATGGCTTTACCCTGGCACCGTTAGAGAAAACATACTTTTTGGTTTGGATTTTATTCTTCAAAAATACAAGGAGGTAAGTGTATCATTCAAATGTTTATATAAGCTATAACTCAAATGATATATAAACGATATATTTAAATATAGGTATGCAAAGCCTGCGCTCTGGAGAAAGATTTTAAGCAATTCCCTTACGGAGACCAGACGCTGGTAGGAGAAAGGGGCGTATCGCTTTCTGGAGGTCAGAGAGCCAGAATTAACTTGGCACGTTCAGTTTACAGAGAGGTTGGTAAAATAATTTTACGAACAAAAAACAAAATTTATTAACGAAATTTTGATTCTTTTGATTTACATTTTTTAAGTCTACGATATAAATAAAAAGAGGATATCCTATGATATTTTACTTGGAATTAGTTTATGACTTCAACACACATAAAAATACACACGCAAACAAGCCTAATTCACACACGTTTTCTCAACAATTATATATGGTTAACAAAGTTCACTAAAACTAAATTTAACTTAAGTAATCTTGAAAGGTGTAGGTTGTTACTAAATGTATTCTAAGCTAAGCGCGTTCAGTGCTACTTCTCATTAAAATATTATGCTCTAATAAATCAATCTTAATTCGTGTATTCGTTTACAGGGTTCATATATATTCATATATGAAAAGGTATATAAGTACGTAGCAAAAACGCATTCTAAGTTTTATATTTTGATTTAAAAATGTACTAATCTATACATTAGTAAATATTGAATTGATATCAAAAGTATTTTACGAAAATAAAGTATTGATTTAAAGATGTGCTATGAAACTATTATAGAAACTTACCTTTTTTTATTTCATAGTCAAACATCTATTTGCTGGACGACCCTCTATCGGCTGTGGATACCAATGTGGGGCGTCAGTTGTTCAGCGGCTGCATTAACGGGTACCTCCTCGGAAAAACAAGGATTCTCGTCACTCATCAAATCCACTTCCTTAAAGCTGCCGACTACATCATCGTTTTAAACGAAGTTTGTTTCTGATTTGTTATATCGGTACTAAGTATTTAATCATCATTAAAATTCAAGCAACAGAGTGTAACTTTGAGATCACATAAATAAATGCTGTGAGTTTCCTTTATGATAGGAACGATTTGATTTACATTAGATTTATTTTATTGTATCAGGGTGGCATTCAAAACATGGGTACATACGACGAGTTAGTTGCTACTGGCACCGATTGTGCTATGATTCTTTCTGCGTTACAAGAATGTAAAGAAAAGGACAACGATAGCTTGGAATCAAGGGTTAGTAACAAAATTAGATCTACATTATTTGTTATCATGTCACTGTGTTGTTCGTTAAATTAAATGCTTAAAATTTAAGTGTGTCACAAGATTTTGCTGAAGAAGCGATTTGCGAAGTCCTCTGATATACTTAAATAGGTTTCTGACGTTTGTAATAAATTACAGTTACTTATTTGTTTAAAAATGCAATGAAATTTACTGCCGAATTTAAATTACAGAGTGAAGAAAAATGGTCTGGTATAACACGCAACGGGAATGATAAAGAAGTATTACCTGAGTTTGAAGAGCAAAAGATTGCCGACGAAAAAAGGGCATCTGGCAATTTGAGACCGGAGGTCATTTTTGCTTATTTTCGTTCTGGCGGTAGCAATTTGTTCTTGCTCTATACTACGTTCATCTTAATTCTGTCTATCGCTATCAGTGGTGGTGTTGACTTCTGGATCAGTTTCTGGTAAATATTTAGAAATTAAAAGGTAGGTTACATATTACAAGACTGACTATCAGCGCTTAATCTTTAGTTTGATTTGATCCATTTGATTTTATTTATTTTAACTGTTTTTAAAATGCGATGTTCTTACTAGGACTAATCAAATGGCTGGGTACGAAAAGAGCTTGGGAGGAGTAGAACCTGGTAAGTCCTAGCTAACTCCATAGTTACGATTTATTTAAAAGCAAGTTACAAGTTACCTTTTTTCCTATTTGATGGTCATTCTTCGCCGATACCAAATTCTAAATCGATCTATATTTTACTATACATTGTTAAAATCGTGCTAATATTTTGTTATAGACACAAACATGGATACTCAAGTAGGTCCCTTCACAGTGGCACAATATCTGATGATTTATGGAGGTCTTGTGGGAGGCACAATCTTCTTGTCCAACTACTTCGTGATCCCCTTCTCACATCTCTGCGTCTCCGCCTCGTGCAACCTTCATAATAACATGTTCAGTTCAATGTTGCAAGGAGTCATGAGGTTTTTTAATATCAGCTCTACAGGTAAGTAAAATCCGTTTTTTCATTGTATGATGTAGCAATCACATAGTTACTATCAAGGACATAGTACAATAAACCTTACGCCGTATTTACGGTGGGAGCGCTATCATGTAAATGGCTACACCAGCTTACCCTTAAGAAGATCACAACTTCTCTAATTATTTCTTCTACTTGCCATTCATCCATATCGATTATAATTTGTGTTGGCCATAATAATTTAAAACGTTACATTATTATTATTACAGACGGATAGAAGGAACGTTATAAGCAGAACAATATCATAAGGAATCGCGTTCTTTAAATGTGTAATAATTGACCTTGAAATGCCCTCGGTAGTGATTACTTTCTCTGTGTGCCCTCGACCGCAGTCCTCTATTTTTTCTTTTTGCTGTAGGTCAAATATTGAATCGTTTTACAAAAGACATGGGTGCCCTCGACGAAATTTTGCCAAGGACTTTAAAGGACGTACTACAAATCTATGGAACATTATTTGTCATTCTGATTTTGAACGCAATTGCTCTCTATTGGACTCTCATACCGTCATTTATTCTTCTTGTATTGATCTTCTTTATGATACGAATATATTTGAAGGCAGCCCAGGGAATAAAGAGGTTAGAAGCAACAAGTAAGTAATCTTTCATTACTATTTAATATAGATTTTAGTGGCTGCTTTTAATAAATTTATTTGTGTGATGATTTTAGCCAAGAGCCCAGTGTTTGGTATAGTGACTTCGTCTTTAAATGGTATATCAACAATTAGGTCTAGCAATGCTCAAAATAGACTTATCCAACAATTTGACACACATCAGGTAAGCAATTCCGATAATTAAAAAAAACTGAAAAAACCCGTCAAAAGACAGAAACAAGATTGATTATCATGCAGTCAGAGACGCGATATTACGTTCAACAGACACATTAATGCCTCCGACTGTATGATAGTTAGTTAGTTTGTTTTACCTGAGCGAACAAAAAAAACCGCACTTAGTCTCCTGATTGGGCCAGTGTCCGTGTTGTACTTATCCTTTCTGTTACTCCAACCATCCGATGCACTCCCAAAACGCCAGCAGCTTACCCAAATTACAGCAGGCTTCCTAAAGGGATGTTGGTGATGCTAGGAGTCGTGCCCGTTGTTCTGTTACACTGCCACACTCCATGAGCACGTGTATTGGTGTTTTTTCTGCCTCCGTACATCTTTTGCATGGGGGGGCTGTCCATCATCTCAATCCTAAAAAAACTTTTTACAAAAAAATATTACCGACTTCAAAATTAATTACAAGGCAACTAAAAAACAAATAATAAACCTAGAATAACCAAATAAATTAAACATTTTGAAGTTGGTGCCGAATAAAACATAAATACTACTATACCAACTTCAAAATGTTTAATTTATTAAAAATGTTGGGAGGTTTCTGTTTTTTCCTGCAGCCAGGATTTTATTTGAGAGGTGGGCAGGAGGAGTAGTGGTTCTGGTCCGTTTGTGATCCATTGCAGGGACAATGTGTTAGAAGCAGTGATGTCCTGGACATACCATGACAAGGGCTGAGTTGATTGTACGGTTTTGTAGAGCCAGGAGTACAGAGGCGCTATCCGAGACAATTTTTATGTTGAGACCCTTTATATCTCTTGCCGCAACCGCTTGAGCCGCTCTGGTGCATTCTGCCTGGAATATTGTGTTTCTTTTGTCTAAAGAGGTTGATAGTCTGATGTTTAGATCATCCGAGAAAACACGGGCTCCGATTCCCGTTATGGTTTTGGATTCGTCTGTGTACTTATATATTCTTACCGTGTTTGTGAGCTGTTTTTCGCTTCTGGCATCAGTTGGAATTGTATCCTCGGTCGAAAATAAGCTGTGGTATTTTATCTACGGGATCATCGAGAAAGGGTTGCTTTTTGGTGGTTTGACCTAAGTCCGAGGGTCGCTGCCATTGCCTCTGCCCGAATGACCAGATGTAGTAAGTTTCAGGTTTAGGAGATATTAAAGGGCTGCTGATGGGGTGGTCCTCACTGACTGCATAATATTAAATCTTGTTTCTGTCTTTTTACAGGCAGGTTTTTTTTTATTATTTACTACTTTATGTATTTTTTTTATTATTTATTATGACATTTATAACTATTTTTATTGTATTTTTCACTTTAACTGATTTTATTTTGATTTTGCTCCATTTTTCTTTTCCTGTTTTTTATGTTTTGTTATTGCTTAGATGCTTTTTTTTTTTTTTTAAATATATTGTATGCCTAAAAGGCGGGACATAGCTGTGCTAATTTAATATTATATAACATCCTCTGTACCTATGGTTCACAATAAAATAATTTGATTGATTGATTGATTGATTGACTTTATAATTAACTTACAACGAGTAAGTAAATTACAAGGTGATTTAATTAGAACTAATTGTTTTATTGTTAACGTTGTGTTTTGCTATGATTTGCCACTTCAAACATTTTTTTAACATATAGGTTATATTTATTTAAACTCGTCTTTTATAGCCCTTTGATTTGATACCTCATTTGGTCTTTAGTGGTTAATGTGTGGGCTGAAAAACATTTTTTTTCAGCCCACACATTAACTCTCATAAAATCCAAAATTGGGTTTTTTTTATTATAAAACCCATTCACATCATCAAGATGAATCTAACGACATATCATTCATAAAAATCGGTTGAGCTCTTGGGGAGTTATGGGTGGACATAGGAACATTAGAAGGAAACATTACATACGCGTCCAACACATAACTCGACCAAGGTTGCACCGGCCGTGGTCACAAGCGGACACACACAGCCGCTGCAACCTGGTTGAAACGTCAAGAAATTTTAAGGTAAATAATGCGCGTTAATTCCCGAATAATTAATAGTTATAATCATGCAACGCGAAAGTTTAAATATTAGTAAACACATAACCCTCCTCCGCAGTCGGTTAATTACAAAATTCGTTCATATCTCTCGTAAATATTGTTAATTAATGTTCTTTTTTATAATTATAATTATCTTTCATGTTTCAGGACCTGCATAATTCTGCGTGGAACAGTTACTTGGCCGGCGGTGTGACATTCGGTTTCTGGTTGGATACCTTATGTTTGATTTATCTCACTTGCGTTATCTTCGTGTTCCTTTTTGTTGACATGGGTATGATAACACTATTAGTATTTTAACTGATAAAAAAATTATTCCTGTAGGTTAATTCTTATATTTTTTTTCTGTCTACTACCTACTCTACCTGTGGCTGATGGGAAAACTTTATAGAAAAATATCTCCTGAAGTTAAAAGTAACTCTACTATTATGGTAGTCCCATTGAAAGTTTACATTTTTAACAATTCATCATCAATGTTGCTAAGTCACACTAAATCATTTCAAAGATCCGAATTTTCTGACAAAACTATTTTAATTTGTGAGCATTTGAAATTGTATAGTATATTACATTCTAGGAAATGTATATAAAGAAGATAAGGTTTACGAGAACAACAGCAAACAGTTTCTTGGGAAATAATAAGCAAATGGTTATTCTTTTTCATTTTCAGTTTTAACCATCACCATTCATCATTATCAGTCATCATCAATACACGGTCGAAAGATTAGATGTAATTTAAAAAAGCGTTAAATGGACTGGAAAAAAAAAATGTGTGGCACTCGGGGACTGCCGCGGTAAAGCTATTGCATAGCATTTTTATCAATTTAAGCAATTAAAAAAAAAAAAAAACCAAAACATAACCACAACTCCTGTGTGGCCCTTTGCTGTGGCCTTTATAATAGAAACAACAAGAAAGGGGAAGACTAAAATGACAATAGGTAACATAATGTCAATAGATGGCGCTGTATTTAATTTTGTTACTATTTAATACAAAATGTACTACGGTCTGAATCGCGCTATTATGATTTTTGCAGCCAGAATCATACGTACAAAATGAAACGACGTTAGACGATGCACGGCCTTCAAGCCACACCTCCGTGCCCGTCGGAGTGGGGAGCGTGAGGTTTTTTCGTTACGGAATTTCTGGATTCGGTCCCCGCGCTCAAGGCCCGCGGTAGAAGCTATGCGATAGCTTAATTGTTAGTTTTTCTAAGATCCACTATCTATTATGAACAATAACTACCTAGTTAATGTGATTAATTTATCACATTTACTATGCGACTTCGTCATCATCCTTAATATATAGCTATTATGAAAAATTTTGAATTAATCATATTTACTGTAACTACACAAAACTGACCATTTTAGTTGTTCTGAGACGAGATGTACGCTGTGTACGTTGTGTTTTGTCTTTTATATTGTTAATGGTGTGTTTGTAAAGTCTTCCTGATATAGAGCTTATACCCATTTCGGTTAAAAATCGTGTGATATTAAAATTTAAAATAGGACTCAGGTATTTAAATAATACAGTTTTTTTAAAGATTGAAAATATTCGATTATTTAATGATAAATGATTTCTTTGGTTCGGCACGTAACCAGTTTCAAGTTGTCTCGTATCTACAACTAGTTGTCATAGCTACTCTTGTATTTTTCCGAAATTATAATGACGATAAAAAGAATAAGAATATTTTATTTGTACAAAATGTAGGTAACAATAAGATGTAACAACAGTTCATGAATCCTTGTACATTCTACCTTTCGGCAAACAAGCATTTACATGTAAAGTCTTAAATAAATTTCTATAACTAATATATGCATCATAGTACATCATTTAAAAAATCGGTCATAGAGTAGTAACATTTTTTTAACAATAAATCGGTTTACTGTTTTTTAAATATTTTTAATGGTTGTTGCTTTAGATTGTTGGGTAATTTATTGTACATATATCATTGGTACCATACAGATGGTACTTTTTTGACGATCTACTGAATTACTTGTTTCAGCGTGAATACCCATTTTTGGCCAAATTTTTACTTATTTGTGTTGTTCAAATTACATTTATTGCCCGGAACTTAGAAATTATTCCATATTAATTCATTAAAAAATACTCGAAATTTTTGAGGGTTTGTTTACTCATTGCTAAAGAGAAGTTATCAACTTGTACTATATTAAATGTTATGCGTTCATGCTTGTCAGTTGTATAAACAGAATGGTCTAGGCAAACTGTCTGGATTGGCTAAACTGAGCTGAATGACAGATCATTCAGCCCAGTTTAGCCAATCCAGGCAGTTTTAGTTCGTAGACCATTCTGTTTATCTAATCCATATTATTTAGTATACTACAGTGTCTTGGTTCCAGGAGGCATGATCCCGGTGGGCAGCGTGGGTTTAGCAATAACGCAAACTAGCACTTTGATACTTGTGCTCCAGTATGGCGCGCGAATGCTTGTGGAATTCCTCGCACAGCTTACGAGCGTTGAGCGAATTCTCGAATACACTAACATTGAGACTGAGGCAAATCTTTTTAACGGGCGTAAGTATCGTTTATTCACAATTTATTTGGCACAAAGGCGGGCAAAGTGATAATCTTTTAATAGTTGGAATAATAATAATAAATATCTATTATATTTCTTAAATTCCTTGAGTCAATAAATTGTAGCCTACGATGTCCTAGTTTGTTTTGTACGATTGTCACAATTTTTTTTTACAGCTGTCGCCATACCACCAAATTGGCCATCTGAAGGAAAAATAGTCTTCCAGAATTTGTCACTGAGGTATTCACCAACCCAAAAGCCAGTACTCAAGAGCTTAAACATTAAGATCGAAGGTGGATGGAAAGTATGTGTAGCCTGACCAGGAAAATAAAATTACTAATGTAGTGCCCCTTAACCAGGTTTCGGGGCGCTACATTAGCAATTTTACTTGCAACACTAAGTGTAGTCGTAGTGAATATACATCGACATACAGTTATTATAGATAGAGTAGGAAAGACAGCCAGCTGCGGTTTTCTCTCTTTCTTTTCTATTTTATTAGTAAGAGAACTCTACTAACTATAATAACTCTTTGAACAATTACGCCTATAATCATACACCATTATTTACAATTCATTATCGATGTTAGTAGTACCAAGAGAACCAATTTATCATAAAAATCAATACAAAATTATTTATATTTGTGATTGTTTAGAATATTCTGCCTCTACGGCGCTGTGGGAGTGTGACCGACTGCTACGTAAGAGGTCGTGGGTTCGGTTCCCACACGGAACACCACTTTGTGTGATTCACAAATTGTTGTTCCGAGTCTGGGTGTTTGTGTCCATGACTTGTATATTTATAAAGTCCCCCGCGACACAGGGCTTTTATCTTAATGCGGGAGTCATCTTTAAAAAAAATATTGTTTAATTGTATAAGTTATCAGTTTTATAGGAAAGAAGAATACGCTCTTATATATGAATTTATTTTCGATTACATAATGTTAATCGATGTCTTTGGTTCAACATAGGTACAATTTTTAATCGCCCCGTATCTCTTTCACTTGTTGTCAAAATTATTGTAACGCTGAACTTGGATTGGTTTTTCAGTGTTAAATTGGAAAGATTTAACTAAATTTTGTTATCCAAATTACATTAATTGGGTTTAGAAATTATTATTAAAAATGCTAGAATTTCCGATGGCTTGTTTAAACATTTTTAAAGTGAAGTTGTCAATTGAATACTATAGCGACGTTTTGACGTTATAGTTGCCGGTTAAAGAAATTAGGTCCATTACTTTACCGCAACATAGCGTAGTTTTTTATTTTGCTGGTCATGCTTTAAATATAATAAATATAAATTAGTTTTAATAGTGAGCTAATAATATTGGATTTCTAATACTATCAATTATTTGAATTTCTAGTACTAATAATCTGTTTTTCTTAAATAACTCAGGTCGGCATCGTTGGACGCACAGGCGCGGGCAAATCTTCACTCATTTCTGCTTTATTCCGATTAGCTTACATCGAAGGTTTAATATCGATTGATGAACTTAATACATCACAGGTTTCTAGACAGGTATTGTGTAATACAATTTATAGGTACTCTATGATTATATGCGAAATTATTGACGGATATTAATTTGCCTACTCATTAATAAATTTTCAGGGTCTGCGTTCAAAAATTTCAATTATTCCTCAAGAGCCAGTCCTGTTTTCTGCGACAATCAGATACAATTTAGATCCGTTTAATGTCTACAGCGACGAAGACCTTTGGAGAGCACTAGAACAGGTCAGATACATGAAATATTTTTTATCCATTTGTAGTTCGGTGGCAATGTTATCTATATAGTATTCAACACAATTGTTAATTGCAGGTGGATTTAAAGTCTGCTATTCCGTCGTTAGATTTCAAAGTTACAGAAGGAGGCGCTAACTTCTCTGTAGGCCAACGACAATTGATCTGTTTGGCAAGGGCTGTGCTGCGATCGAATCAGATATTGGTTATGGATGAAGCCACGGCAAATGTTGATCCTCAGTAAGTTGATTAGAAGTTTTAAGTTCAAGTAGACTCCGTGTATATATACACGGATTTTCGGAAAGATTTTGGCCAGATGGACCGCCAATGGTAGGAAAATTTGTCTAGGAGTACTCAAGATAAAATTGCCTGCCATGACATGCTACTCTGTCAAGAAAGTACTGGGAAAACGATAATACGCAAAAAACTTTTTTACAAAAAAATATTACAGACTTCAAAAATAAATACAAGGCAACTAAAAAGCAAAAAATAATATCTACCTAGAGTAACAACAACAAATTAACATTTTGAATTTTGGTGCCGTATTAAACAAAAGCAACTATTTCTATGTAAAAAAGTTTTTTATTACTCACTTTTTAGTGAGTTGGTTTGTAATTCACTTAAGTTACAATAGGCTTATGTCAACTGCTCAAATCCCTTTACAAAATATTGCTTGCCCCGATACAGGGCCGTTAATTGTTGAGGAGTTCACATGATAGTTCACTATCAGCTCTATTACATTGTGTAATAGTAGTATGACGAGAATAAAATGCTACTCAATATCATATTAATGTAATTAAATCGCAAACCGTAAAATATTGAATAGGTCTGCTCGTCATTTGTGGTCTTCATCATCAGTTCTACTTCACCAATAGGTGCTTTTAGAGAGTAAATGAACGAATCACCTTGAAATGTACCTAAATCGCTGTAGGTATGCCTTTAATATTTTAAGAGTTCCCTCGATTTCTCCGGGATCCCATTTGGACCAACTTGGAACTTTCAAACACAAAAAGTTTTTTTTCAAATAGGTGCAACCCTCTTTGCGTAATCGATGAACAAACATACAAAAAAAACATACAGTCGAATTGAGAACCTCCTCCTTTTTGAAGTCGGTTGAAAATGTTAGTTGTTCATTCAAATTTATTTTATTGCCTTCAATGTATGCTCTTTCAGAACTCACACCAACAAATAATCCAATCATCAAAACATTTTTAAACGCCTTTTCCGGAATTGAGTTCCCTTCTCGCCGCGAATTTTCCTTAATGTCTTCTACGGAATAAAAACAGGTGCCAAGAGTAATTTGAGTTTTAATAAACTAAAGAAATCGGCTGGAGCCATCTTTGGTGAACAAGGTGGTTACTTGATGGTATTTGTTGAGTTTTTGGTCTAAAATTCGTTCAAAATGATTGCTTTGTGCGAAGGTGCATTATCGTGGTGCAAAATCCAAGAGTTTTCATTCCTTAAATCTGGCCTTATTCGTCAAATTTGCTTTCTAAAGAGCGGCTAAATACTCAAATAATATTCTTCATTATACATTTAATTACAATTCTGAATCCACAGCACCGCAATAGTCAAAGAAAACAGTCAATATGACTTTGACTTTTGATCGACTTTGGCGTGGTTTTTTGGTTTCGGCCATGGAGATAGAGTAAAAATGGAGTGGAGAAATGGAATGGAGGCCATATGCTGGGCGAAAAATAAAAGTGATACGATTTGATCATAAAAATGCTATTGTCCTCGCCATCTCTTTCTAAATAGGGGTTCTCTTTCTTAAATAGGGTGACCATATTTTCTTTACTTCTCGACATTCCTAAAATTTAGAGCAACGGAGCCGACTACTTTATTGAAAAATGCTAAATATCAAGTTACTTATTAATATGTAATTTATCTATTTATTTAATACCTACTGAACTGTAAACTTATCAAAAGTACGGAAATCGAGTTACAATATGTGACTCGATTCTTCCGTACTTTAGATTAATTACAGTTCAGTAGGTTTTTTTTTAAAGACGACACTCGCTGTATGCTAATATGGCACAAGCCCTGTATCGCGGGGGACTTTACAAAGATAGAAGACACGGGCATAAAGTACACCCAGATTCGGAAACACAATTCGTGGATCACAAAAGTGGTGTCCCGTGTGGGAATCAAACCCCGTGTCACAGAGGCAGTCTAAATTATATTAAAGCGTGATTTTGTTAACTTATGTTTGATTTAGTTGTTGGTCATAAAAGATAAAGCAGGTTTAGATTCATTACAGTTATATACCTAAAACTTAAATTGTTTTAATATTCAAACACGAACATAGTTAATGGTATCTGGCGCTTATAGCATAAGAATTAAAGAATTATGCTTTCCTTAATTCTTGCTATAAGCGCCAGACTGAATAACAACAAATACTAATACACAATTTAGGTTTATTAAGGTAATTAGCGGTCGTATCAAAGTTATAGTCGTCATAATACACAATAATACATAAAATGGTTCAAATTTAAATCTTGGATTCAAACTTAAAGTTATATACTTACGAGTAAAAAAGTCCACATTTTAGTCCGTTTTTGCAATCTTGCACTATGCAAACATGCACCATTTTTGAATAAATATTGTACCTACTGTTGTTAGATTGTAAAATATAAAAAAATGACAAAATAAAAACATCTCACGCCATAAATGTCTTTGATATATTAGCCAGGGTTGTCATCATCTACCAATATAAAACTCCTTGAAAAAAATTTGTTTAATTAAATGATGTAATAAGTAATTGATTATTAAACTATGGTCAAATGCCAAATAAATTTTACAACATAATTATTTAATATAATACTAAATATTAGTTACACCATCAGTTTCGTGTACAATCAATACACAAAGAGATTTTTAAGGAACATTTTATCTTGCGATGGGTAACATTTGTTGGACACTTCGAAGAAGACGAAGATTCCAACTTTTCTCCCCGAAATTGTTTAGCTGGTGCACTCCATAGTTATTCTATATCTATGGTTTCGGCTCAGTTCAAGCTTGTTGACTCGTTTGTATATCAAACTCGTAATCCCATGTCTTGTTGCCAGTAACAATGAGTTTCATGAATGTTGAGTCGGAACTGACTCGTTCTAGTATGTCCTCAGCGGCTCTTATGCGATTGAGGTTTTAGAGAAAATTCTGATCTTTTCGACTAGCCGAGCGGCAACATGTTTCATACCTAATTAATTATTTAAAATGGTACGGATCGACTCGTAAGACACAGAAAGTTCAGCGGCTATATCTCTTAAACTTGAATGAGAATTTTCACTTCTGCAATGCTAACTTCAGTAGTAGACGTCGATGGCCTACCAGAGCGAGGCAAATCTTCCATCACATCTCGACCACTTTTGACCGGTTTGTACCACTCATAAGCAGGTGTTTTTGATAAAGTCGATTCACAGTAAGTCTTCTGTAACATTTTGAGTGACGTCACGGACGTTAAGGTTGACAGAACTGTGATTGTTAGCTCGTACTTATTTCGTTAAAATAAATAAAAGTTGTGATTTTTTTGCAAAGAGTTTATTGTACAAAGTTTACATTCAGTGTGTGTTTGCGGTCCATAATCATAGCGCAATTGCAATGAATAAACATGCCACTTTAAATAAATTAGTTTGTTTTTTTATCAATAGATGGCGCCATGCATCAAATTAAATCGCGCTATGGTTTCGTTACCGCGGCTTCTATATAAGGTTGAGAACCATTTTATTTGTTGTATACTTTCGGTGACCAATTATAATAAACGGAATCGCCTATGTTCCAACAGAACAGAGCACAGTGGTTTTATTTAACACTAGTGCTCACACCCGTTAAGGTCTGCCTTAACATTGGTCCTCAGAGCCGGATTATAGGCGAATTTTTGTTATTCCCGTGTAACCCGCAGTGGATCGCTGCACTAGGGTACACACAGTCTCCTTTGTGAGACTTCGAGTTCAACGTAACATTGGCGAGCAAGCTCAGTGAAAAATTAGTTCGAGGTGTCGCCGCAGAGGGCGCCACTTGCACGTTGAAGATCATCACTGGCGGGCGAGCACAGTTGACGGACAAGATCAAATAGTTCACCACAGAGGGCGCCACTGGCAAATCAACGAATTGTGGTTAAGTGAAGTGAAATATTGTGAGTACAATTTTATTGTTTATCTACAGCTTTGATGAAGATTTGACAAGTTATTTTGAACTTTATTTCAAATAAGAATTAAACTTTGAAGATTTCTCAAGATTTTGGACTTGTAAACATTTTGTGATAATTTTAGACTTAGAATAATTTGTGCATGATAGTTAAGGACTTAGAATAGTTTATGTACAACGGGGGAACGAGGAGTCTATGTCCGATTTCCGTCCGGTTTTATGTTTTTAAAACACTTGTAAAATTTTAGCCAACTTTATGGACTTAAAAAATTTTTGAAACTTAAACTTTTAATAACTTGTGGTGATTCAGGTTTTTATGTTTTTAGAGTTATCAGTTTTTACATTTTACTAGAGTCTCTTTTGAGCAATCAAATTATATTTTATACATTGTTATCAAGTTTCTTTCACATTGTTTTTACATTTTACTATACTTTTTATATTAATTAAGGAATATATATTTAATAAAAATGGAAGGGTTATTTAATGTTTTAAAGGACCGACAAAATGTTATTACTAAAGGTCTGACTAATTTTAAAAAGTGTGGAAAAGATAGATTAACTATAGAATACATAGAAGCAAGACAGGAATTGCTAGAGAAAGATTGGATTTTGTTTAAGGATACTAACACTAAATTATATGAGGGATTTGGAGATGATATAGGAGAAGAGGTGGGTGATGTTTATGACACAACCGAGGATGTTTATATTGCTTATAAGAGTTTAATGAAAACAACACTTAATAAAATTAGTGAGGTCAAAATTATGGTAAAGTCAGATGTAAATCCTCCCATTTCCAAATCAAGTAATTCTTTTGTTAAGTTGCCCAAGATCTCCATACCCTTATTTTCTGGCAAATACGGGGAATGGACTACCTTTTATGATCTGTTTACTTCCTTAGTACACAAGAACGATTCGCTTGATAACGTGCAAAAATTGCATTATTTAAAAAGTCATCTTTGTGGGGAAGCTGAGCAATTAATACGGCATACTCCTATAACGGATGCTAACTATATTCAATGCTGGACTCAATTAGAAAAGCGTTACAGTAACAAAAAATATTTAATAAATTGTATTTTAAAAAGGTTGTTCGGACAAAAGCGTATATTGGCGGAGTCGGCTACATCCCTTAAGGAACTACTTGATACTACATGTGATTGTTTGAATGGGCTTAAAAATTTGAAAATTGATGTCAGTACATGGGATGTTATTATCATTCACATAGTTACATTCAAGTTAGATAACGAAACACGTAAACAATGGGAACTGAGTGTTTGTAGTGATTCCAATAATGACTTAGCAACCTTTGAACAATTTAAAAGGTTCATCGAAAATCGTTTTCGCGCTTTAGAATGCTTGGAACCCAAGAAGGTTGCGGTTCACCAGATCAATAAAAGCAGTAGTTCACATGGTTATGCACCAAAAGCCATGTTGACTACCAGTTCATCAACCATACGATGCGAGTATTGCTCGGAGTCTCATAAGCTTTGTTTTTGCAAACAATTTACTAAACAGTCCATAGAAGCTAGGCGAGAGTTTGTGGCGAAAAATAAAATTTGCTTCAACTGTTTAGGCAGTAATCATACAGTTTATGATTGCAAAAAGTCTACCACCTGTCGAGTATGTAGAAGACGGCACCACTCATTGCTTCATTTAAATCGGGATTCTGATGATAAAACTCATAATACAGCAACAAATAGTACTACAGATAGTGTTAGTTCACCAGCTAACACTACCCCGATAGTTTCATGTTTGTCCACAGGGAAGGTTCCTAAGCGACAGGTTTTATTAGCCACTGTGTTAGTAAATGCCGAGTCGACATTAGGAGAACATCAGACCGTTCGAGCCTTGCTCGACCAGGGATCACAAGCTTGCTTTGTAACCGAAGCCACCTGTCAACTTCTCAAGCTGAAAAAGATTCCTATTCGAGGACATATTTCAGGACTAGGAGACAATAGTTCAACCATGACAAAGCACATGGTACATTTGAGTTTACAATCTCGAGTAGAGCCTGATTTTAAACTCAAAGTAACAGCTTATGTTTTAAACAAAATTACATCTTACATACCAGAAAGAAGTGTCAATGCCTCTATAGAGTGGTTGGGAGTGACAAACCTGCGTCTAGCGGATCCAGAGTTCAATAAGCCCAACAGGGTAGATATGCTGCTGGGTGCTGATGTCTACAGAGATAAGAGACGGCATTATGAGGAGTCCTTCTGGGAGCCTCTTGGCACAAAATACTGCTTTGGGATGGGTCTTATCCGGTGTAGTCGGTACGGAAAACATTGAAAGGTCAACAAAAATAAATGTTATGCATGCACAAATAAATGAAGATGACATTCTAAAGAGATTTTGGGAAGTAGAAGAGAAAGGTAGTACAAAGAAAATACTTACCCCTGAAGAGAAGAAATGTGAGGAGTTTTATAGCAGGACGACAACGAGGGACAATAAGGGTAGGTATATAGTTCGCTTACCTTTTCGTGATGAACGTTCTCCATGCGCATCAGGATGTTCACGTGCTATTGCTGAGAAGAGGTTTATAGGATTAGAAAGAAGATTAGAAAAGAACACAGATCTAAAAGAAAAGTACAAAAAAGTAATAGAAGAATACTTACATCTAGGACACATGAGGCCAGTAAATAAGGAAGATCAAAACAAAGAAGTAGCCATCTACTTACCCCATCACGCAGTCATTCGAGACGATAAGAGCACTACCAAGGTTCGTGTGGTTTTTAATGCGTCGGAAAAAAACCATGACGGAGTGTCTCTAAATGATACGCTGATGGTTGGCCCTACACTGCAGTCGGATTTGAGGCACACGGTTTTAAGGTGGAGACTTCATCCCATAGCGCTTGTGGCTGACATAATCAAAATGTACCGTCAAGTAAAAATAGCTGACAGCGACACAAGGTTTCAGCGTATACTATGGCGAGATAGCCCTGAAAATGATATACAGGATTATGAGCTTGTAACGGTTACTTTTGGTTTCGCATCTGCTCCGTATCAAGCGGTTAGAACGTTACACCAAGTTGTCTATGACGAAGGTGAGAATTACCCACTAGCCTGCGATAGAGTCCTCAACTGCTTCTATATGGACGATTTAATGACCGGTTGCGAAAATGTAGAGACGGGTATAGAATTATACAAACAAATTACAGAGTTATTGAGTAAAGGAGGATTTAAATTACAAAAGTGGAATAGTAACAACAAAGCAATACTGAAAAAAATAAGCTCAATGGAAGGACAAACAGAAATACAGGACAAAGAACAGAATAAAATAGACCATATAGAACAAAAGCAAGTAGAAATTAAATTAGACGAAACAATTAAAATTTTAGGATTGACGTGCAACCGTAGCGAAGATACCTTTCAGTATTCAGTCAACCTTCCACCACCTACAACTGCACCTGCAACTAAAAGAGCCATAATTTCAGACATAGCCCGGTTATTCGACCCATTAGGTTGGTTAGCGCCGAGTGTGGTTTTGGCAAAGGTGTTTATACAGAAACTGTGGTTATCAGGTGTTAGTTGGGATGAAGAGCTAGGGACAGGTTTAGTTAATGAGTGGAAAGAATATCGGGAGGAACTTTTATTACTTACCAGTGTTCGGATCCCACGATGGCTCGGCACAAAGACGGATGATGACCTGGAACTGCATGGGTTCAGTGATGCCTCCAAGACAGCTTATTCAGCCGTGATTTATTTGCGAATCACTGACGCAGAGGGAAAAATTCATGTGTCGCTACTAGTTGCGAAGACCAGAGTAGCTCCCGTTAAGCAGATTAGTATCCCGAGATTAGAGCTATGTGGAGCGGTTTTACTTTCGCAACTCCTAAATGAAACAGCTGAAGTGTTACACATATCGAAAGATAAGATCAAGGCCTGGACTGATTCCACCGTGGTGTTAGCATGGATAAACAGCCATCCAAGTAAATGGAAGACGTTTGTTGCCAATAGAACTTCTGAAATACTAAACACCATGCAATCATCACAATGGTTTCATGTCCCTACCAAGACCAACCCAGCAGACTGCGCATCTAGGGGAATACCACCAAGTCTTCTTGTTAATAATAGCTTGTGGTTCTCTGGACCACCGTTTCTTAAAAAGGAAACAATAATTTACAATAGACCAAACTACGGTAATGTAGTTTTAGAAGTATCCGCTAAAGTTCATGTAGCCGTAGTTCCAGACTGTTCAATATTCGAAAACTACTCTACACTAAAAAAGTTGACAAGAATTATTGCATACTGTCGCAGATTCTTATCAAAGAACAAAATATATCACAAAAAATATTTACAAAAGGTAGAATTAGATGCGGCACTTGAATGTTGTGTGAAACAAACACAAAAAGAGCTATTTACAAAAGAATATAAACAATTAGAAGAGTACAAATATTTACAATCAAAATCAAGTTCATTAAAATCTCTCTGTCCCTTCCTGGACGATAAGGGTATAATGAGAGTAAGAGGTAGACTGGACAAAGCACAGTTGAGCGATCAAACGAAATACCCGATCATTCTACCTCATTCTAGCCATCTGACTCGACTTATTATAGCGCATGCTCATGAGAATACCCTACATGGCGGTCCTCAACTGATGATTACTTACTTAAGGACAGCTTATTGGGTCATAGGAGTTAGAAACCTGGTCAAACAGCATGTTCGCAGGTGTGTCACTTGTGCCAAGCAAAGAGCTACCGTAAAAAATCAACTGATGGGTTCGCTTCCAACGGTTCGGTGCACTCCAGCGAGACCATTTATGCACAGCGGAGTTGATTATGCGGGTCCAATAAATATAAGGACTTCTAAAGGTCGTGGCCACCATGCCTACAAGGGCTACATATGCCTTTTTGTATGTATGGCCACTCGCGCTCTGCATTTAGAAGCAGTCAGCGACATGAGCAGTCAGGCTTTTCTAGCCGCATTTAGACGGTTCGTGGCCAGGAGAGGTCATTGCTCCAAATTATGGAGTGACAACGGTACCACGTTTGTCGGCGCTTCTAGAGAGTTACAACAATTAGTTTCAGTCCAACCATCAATAGCCGAGCACCTAGAAGCCAACGGCACAGAGTGGCACTTCATCCTCATAGTCCGAACTTTGGTGGGCTATGGGAGGCAGGGGTGAAGTCTACGAAATACCACTTGAAACGGGTAATAGGTGACTCTACTCTTACCTACGAAGAAATATCCACGCTCCTTAGTCAAGTTGAAGCATGTCTCAATTCGAGACCATTGAGCGTCATAGTTAGTACTGAACCTGGGGAACCGTTGCCTTTAACGCCTGGACATTTTTTAATTGGGGAACCGTTGGTCAATGTACCAGATAACCAATATGAAGCATCAAACATAAATTATTTAACGCGCTGGCAGTTTGTTCAGAGGATGCTTCAGTCATTTTGGAAACGTTGGTCTGAAGAATACCTTTCTAGTTTAATGAATCGGTACAAATGGTCTTCTCAAGTTTCAGAACCTAAAATTGGAGATGTAGTTTTGATAAAAGAGGATGATTTGCCGCCGAGTCGTTGGATGATAGGTCGCGTCTTAGAGAAACATCCCGGTGATGATAATATCACTCGTGTAGTGACAATACGCACTAAATCGTCAATCATTAAAAGGCCAACCTCCAAAATATGCATTTTACCCGTAAGTGAATAGCGACAGCTTTATTTATTTATAGTTCTATCTAGTTAATCAAATTATACAATTTTTCATTGAAACTTATATCTTTTATACATTTTAGCTCAGTTACAACCGATAAATTAGTTGTATACTCATGTTTAGATATAAATAATGTAGGGATATTCATTTTACATAACCATCAAGGGCCTTGATGCTCTTATACTTGTTATGTGTATTATTGATTGTTATGTTTAAAACTGTTTTAAATTTTACTTTTTACATGTTTTACATTATTTTTAGTTTTACCTATGTTATATATGTTAAGATTTCGGGTTATGGTAATCGTTCAAATTGATCATGTTATATAAGGGTTTAACAGATCAAATAATTCAAAACAGTTTGTTTTTATTCATGATAAGAATGTACAAGCCTAAGTATTATGTAAAAAAGGACATTCCGTCAGTAATGTCCTTGGTGGGCGGTATGTTTGCGGTCCATAATCATAGCGCAATTGCAATGAATAAACATGCCACTTTAAATAAATTAGTTTGTTTTTTTATCAATAGATGGCGCCATGCATCAAATTAAATCGCGCAATGGTTTCGTTACCGCGGCTTCTATATAAGGTTGAGAACCATTTTATTTGTTGTATACTTTCGGTGACCAATTATAATAAACGGAATCGCCTATGTTCCAACAGAACAGAGCACAGTGGTTTTATTTAACACTAGTGCTCACACCCGTTAAGGTCTGCCTTAACAGTGTGATAAACAATATAAAACGTTATTCAGTGTTATTTTCAAGTATTAATCTATAAAATCTGTGCACAAATAATATTATCATAATCCTAAGTGACTTAAAACTACCTTAATCTAGAAAAGTGAACAAATTTACAATACTTAATTACAAAAGTTGTACTTAAAAGTGTACCAGTGTAACAGCGCGCTTATCTCTAACATAGCACCTAGTCGTATCTTTAACATTGTGTTGTGCTATCAGTGTGTCAATTATTAAGAATCGATCAGACGCGATCGAATATAGCTCCATCTATGAACTTCCGAGGTAACTAAGAACAACTCCCAAACTCAGCACGAGCGCATCGCCACCTACTGACCCACCCGGATATCGATTAGCGAGCGACTAATCATAAGTAGTTTTAATAATAATAATAATAATAATATCTTGGGACAACTCACACAAAGCTATCTGATCCCAAACTAAGCAGAGCTTGTACTATGGAAACCAGACAACTGATAAACATACTTAAATATTTCTAAATACATACATATTATAGATAAATTACACCCAGACACAGAATAAACCATCGTGCTCATCACACAAAGTTTTATCCTGGGTGGGGATCGAACCCACGACCTCTTGTGTAGCAGTCGGATACACTCCCATCAGCGATCTTATCAACAATGCCGTCGGCGAGGTGCGGGAGCTGTGCGAAATACCTTTAACCGCTAGATGCCGCTAGGTGTAGTACTTGCAATAATTTGTTTCACCGGGAGTGTGTATTATTGCCGCTCACTGGAAACATTGCACCAACTTGGAGATGCCAGGAGTGTAAAAAAAAAGGTGGTGAAGGCAGAAAAGATTCTGCACATAAAAGGGAGCAGGAGCCCAAAAAAACGCCGCCAAATACCCACATTTGTTCTTCTGTTACCACCGATGAATTTTCCCCGATTATTGCGTCAAGGTTACGTGACTTTAAAGAGGAGTTTCATTCAGAGCTGCGTATGATGCTCAAAGAGGAATTACAGGCTGAATTTAAAAAAATGAAGAATGACTTCCTGAGTGACCTCAACAGTTTGCGCCAGGAGCTCAGGCGGTTTAAAACGGAGGTGGACAATTTAAAAGACTCTTTTTCTGCGTATAAAAGCACAAGTCATGGTATGGACATTAGGTTGGGAGCTATCGAGGCCAAATTGACAGGGTCGTGGGATTTGAGCGAGGAAATTGCTCTATTGAAAAGAGAACTCAATGATTGTGATCAGCATGGCCTATTGAATGATATTGAGATTTCAAATCTGCCAGAACCAAAAAAAGAAAATATTATTCATACAGTTATGTTGGTTTCGAGCAAACTGGGCGTCAATATCGACGAGAGAGACATTGTTAGCGCGGATCGCATCGGCGGTACCAGACACCTAGACGCGACGAAATCTGCAGGGCCAATGGAGTCACGGCCGCGCACCGTGGTTGTGCGACTAACTCGCCGCGACCTGCGTGACGAGTTTATACGCTGTGCACGAGTGCGAAGGGGAGCGAATACGGCAGATCTGGGTATGTCGGGGCCACCGGTTAGATTTTATGTCAACGAGCGCTTGACCAAGACAAATAGACATTTATTTCGTCGGGCTCGGGAGGCGGGAAAGCGTCTTGGCTGGCAATTTGTTTGGTCGAAGAACGGCCGTATCCTTGCCAAACGCAAACCAGAAGAGCAGGCAAGTCTCATTCATTCCGAGGCAGATTTGTCACGCGTCTTTGGCGCATTCACGGATAAGAGTCCCCAAAATCAAAATCAAAATTAATTGTTGTTGTAGTCTTTTGGTACCTCTTAGTGTTTTATTGTTTACGCTGTATAGCACAGTATATTTGTGTTTGCACGCCGTATATGTGACATTTGGGGGGGCTTTAATGGGCAAGTGTAGGGAATCCCAGCAAAAAACTATATTTTATCTATGTACTGGTCTATTTGTGTTTAATTTTGATTTATGTGTATTTATGGTTTACAATATTTTATACTTATATATATTTATTAATTGTGGCGGCAGAAATCTAGTATGTGTATATATTTTATTGTTGTGCAGAGTCTCAGTTATATATATGTACTTAAACACTTTTGTCGGCTGTAATGATGTAATGTAGCAAGAGTGTAAAATTTGGGCTACTTAACGCTGGCTCACTGGCCACTAACCATGATGAATTTCTCTTAGCTATGAACCAGCATTCTGTAGATATCATGTCAATAAACGAGACATGGCTGCGCAAGGAGGAGGAAGCTCGCGCACCGGTTGTCCCAGGTTACTATCTGCGTCACATTCCTCGACCAGTTACTACTCGGGAGGGGCGCGGGGGGGGTGTTGCATTTTATATTAAGACCGGAATAAATACCCGTGTAAGATCTCACCCTCACCACCCTACAGTAGAGCAAATGTGGATGAGTTTGACAACATATAATAAAAAAATATTAATTGGTACGGCCTACCGGCCTCCCTGGTTAGAATTGGGTACCTTCCTTGATGCAATCACGGACAGCTTGTATGCCCTGGCTCCATATGATAATATCATATTACTTGGAGACTTCAATGTAAATATGTTGGACTCCAATAACTCCAAAACAAAACAAGTGATGGAGTTTTTACACTACTGCAACTTGAACCAAACAGTACCTACAGCCTCGCATTTCGTAGGTGACAGTGCTACTTTGATCGACGTGATTTGTACGGACGCGCCGTGTCGAAATGTTAACATATATTATATTGCAGAACTGGGTCACCACTCGTTTATAACATGTGAGATTCTCTTCAAAAAAGAAAAACCTATTAATAAAATAATTACATACCGACCCCTTAAAAATATATTACACGATTTTTTTACAGAGGATTTAAGGGCGATCCCATGGGATTCAATCTGTGCCTTAGCAAATGTAAATGATATGGTAGATTGTTTTAATACTTTTGTGAATTTTCTTTTTAATGTCCATGCACCTAACACCATTAAAATATTCAAGGGCTCTCCAACGCCTTGGATTACAGACAACATCAAACTAATTTTTAAGTTACGTAATGATGCCCGTGAGAGGTATCGCCAAAGCAAAGTCGATGAACATAAGCGATATTACCTAGATTTAAAACATCAAGCTTCATCTGCATTATCGAATGAAAAAAAGGCATTTTTTAATAAATATATTAACGATAACATAAACGACTCCAAACAACTTTGGTATAATCTAAAAAAGCACGTTATCCCAGTGGGTAGGATTGACGGTGTACTCCCGAGTCATTTTGACGACCCAAACAAAATAAATTTAGCTTTCCTAGACATCCCAGGTGACCCAAATATAAGCATCTCTCAACTGACATGCTATGAGTTTGGTCGCTATGGCCAGGCAACTTTTTCATTAAAACCAACAAACGATCAAGCTATTTTTAAAATAATTACAAATATGACCAGTAATGCGCAAGGAATTGACGGTATATCAAAGGATATGATAACCCTCACCCTACCTCAATCTCTAGCAGCTATCACTGAGATAGTAAATAAATCAATTACAACTTACACATTCCCTAACCTGTGCAGGAGGGCGATCGTGCGACCACTCCCTAAAAATAACAACCCGCAGTGCTTTAAGGACCTTCGCCCTATAAGCCTATTACCCTGTCTGTCCAAGGTGTTGGAAAGAGTGGTGTGCGAGCAGGTTGTCGACTACCTGGAATCTAACGGTATCCTACCCGACCTGCAGTCAGGTTTCAGAAAAGGACGTGGTACCGCTACCGCCCTTATGGATGTGGTGGGTAATATCCTAGAGGCTCGAGATCGTGGAGAGGGTACTATTCTAACGCTACTAGATTTTTCCCGCGCTTTTGAGACTTTGAATATCTCCTTACTCTTGTCTAAACTCTCTTACTATGGTTTTGAGTGGGAGACAGTAAAGTGGTTTGATTCCTACTTGACAGATAGGTACCAACAAGTTGAAATACGTAAAAAAGATGGTTCTGTGCATGCCTCCCCTCCACGACTTGTTTCCAGAGGAGTTCCCCAGGGATCTCTTCTAGGTCCAATCCTGTACATCCTATACAGTGCCGACATGGTCAAGTGTCTTCATGACTCTAAGTATCATATATACGCCGATGATACACAATTGTCATTCTCTTTTAAGGCTAACAGTATTACATCCGCCGTGGAAACGATAGATAAAGAATCAGATAGGGTAGCTGAGTGGTCTAAAAGAAACTCACTAGTATTAAATTCTCAAAAGTCAAAGTTTATTATTATGGGCAGCAAAAATCAAATTAATTTAATTGCATCCGCTGACCCTAAAATTAAGATATTGGGAGCCGCCATAGAAAGAGTCCCAACGGCATGTAACCTTGGCTTGATCATTGACCCGGAACTTCGTTTTGAGGAGTACATCCGAAACTTAGTAAAAAATTGTTTTTTTAGATTGAAGATCTTATATAGAATAAGGAAGTTTCTTAGCGTCAAAATGAGGAAGAAACTAACCGATTCCCTAGTCCTTTCTAAGTTTAACTATTGCGACAATGTTTACGGTCCGTGTCTGTTAGCCGGGACAGAACGGTTAATACAAAGAGTGCAGAATGCGTGTGCCCGATATTGTTATAGTATACCTCGGAGAAGTCATATTACACCATACTTAAATGAGCATAACACGTTGAAAATGGCTGCGCGCCGGAATCTACACCTTGCATGTATGCTGTTTGGACTAATGACACACAGAAACCACAATACCTGTACACAAAACTAAGTTGGAAGCAGGAGCACTACAGCTATTCCGCTCGCTCCACAGCCAATCCGCTGTCGATGCCAAAATACAAAACTACAGCTTTCAGGGGTTGCTTCAAATATGCCGCCACGCGTTGCTGGAACAATGTCCCACCTCCCATGAGATACCTGAAAACAAAGGAAAATTTCAAATTCCACTTTAAAAGATACTTATTAACTAATCAAAAAAATGAACAGACACTATACTATCAGTAGCATTTTTATTTATTTTTTATATTTTTTCATTATTTTCTTTTTATGTCTAACACTTTTCATAGTAACATTATTCATATTATTTACTTACGTAGTTTCAGATCCTGTAGGTTATGTAGGTGAACTGGCCCATAAGCGAAGCGAGGCGGCGTATATGTATATATATATATATATGTTTATGTAGACTCCGTTTACAGGAGACGCGTCAACGCTTCCGCATTCCTGCACTATATGCACTCCTATTCTCAAAACCAAGTCACTCACTTAATAACACATCACTGACTGACACTGAGGCAGAACACTAAACCAAGACACTCAGCAATGACTTTTAGCCCGTTTCTTCATTGTTTTTGTAACGCGACTAGCACAGCACAGTCCCCCATTTATCGATCTCGACACTAATTTATTATTATTGCGACGCAACCTGTGCACGCGCATTGCGAACCCCGTGTGGGAGTGAGGCAGAGCGCTATTTCGCACATAAGTAGGTCACGCACGGCATTGTATCATTGATAGTCGAAAGCCATTACGGATGCCTAGTTTTCGTTTCGTAGGAGATGAGTACAAAGACTGTAGTCATGTATTTATATATTTTAATGTAATATCATTTTATGTTCTGTGCCTTTATATGTTTATCATCTATTTACAATTATAACAAAAAATGTTTATTATAATTTACTAACATTTTTTTATTGCAATGTATTATACCTACATATTATTTCTTTAATTATGGATATACTTTAATGGTTTCGGACGTCACTTGGGGTTCACACTGAAAACCAGCGCTGTGTTGTGGCTCATGCCACAATATGGCATTTAAGCTGAGTGGAAACCTCGTTTGTCGCAGATACGACGTGCAAGCACAAACTAATTGTAATCTTATTTGTTTCTATGAAGCGTATTGTATTTGTGGCAAATAAACGATTTTTCTTTCTTTCTTTCTTTCATTTTCAGAGACTCTGAACACGAAATTCTATTAGCGCTGCAAAATTCAAGACAATCTCTGTGTTCGATGTTTTGTCCATTATAAAATTCACAATCCACACTAGATTAATAATGTAACAAAAAAATATATAATCAAAATAACAGACGAAACTGAAGCTCCGCACTAAAAAGCGCCAAATGGAAAACAGTTGTGCCACTCTAACAACAACAAAAAAAAATAATTTGGTGAAGAACATCGAATTCTTGGCACTCGTCCAATTAATGGCACTTTTAAATTCAGTTTGAAAAAAAAATATTGATTTTTCAAAGTCGGTATGCATTAAAAAGTAAAATAGTATTATTTTCCTGTAAGTAGGAACTTATTATAGGTATTTAGAGACAATGGCTGACAAACTCTTAAAGTGCCAATAATTTGGTGGTTTCCCCTACATAGTTAATACGTTTTCGCGCTTTCTGACACGTAATTTAGAAAAATGGAATATGTACTTAAACTTATTCGCTCTGCCAAATTTGAGCACGTGATTTAGTTTTATTTCATGACATTGCTGTGGGTTATACATTTACCTAGAGATAAAGAATACTTTATTATAAATTAATTGGAATGTAAAAACTGTTTTATGTACCAATAAAAATTTAAAAAATACCCAGAAAAACTTGTCATATTTTGTTTCAGAACGGATAACTTTATCCAAAAGACTATCAGGCGCCAGTTTGCTTCCTGTACAGTTTTGACGATAGCTCACCGTCTCAACACCATCATGGATTCAGATCGAGTGCTAGTCATGAGCAACGGGGAGATCGCAGAGTTTGATCACCCGTACATATTACTCTCTGATCCAAATAGTCACTTCTCATCAATGGTGCGAGAAACGGGCGACAAAAATAGTGCTGTGCTATTTCAAGTAGCCAAAGACGCTTATTTCCGAAGCAATGCGAAATAAAACGCGAAATAAAATAGGATTTACTTAGTTATAGTGAACTAATGTCATTAATAGATGGTATAAAACTGTGAAGGATTGCATGAGTATTGTAAAATATTACGATTTACAGATAAGACACTAAATAGTTTTGTTTATTTTGTACCTATTTACGTGTTTCATATAAGTGACCTTCATGTCAATACGATGGTATTTAGTAAAATAGATTGAAATATTTCATTTTGAGTTTTTTTTAAAATAAGAACACGTAAATGTATCGCCAAGGCAGTCAAATCCAAACTTAGAAATAATAATGGATATTATCACAGCAATTTTACTTAATTGTCGGGTCTCTATAGTATTGTCCATTATATCACATAAAGATTTATATTCCCTTTTTAATATTAAACTTTTGAGGGGTTCTTAAAGTAAAATGGGATAGATCTTTCTATCTCCGATGATATTCATATTTTATCGAAGGAAAAAAGATACGTTTTCCTAGTCTGAGGTTATTAATTCTTCTCATACGATATCTGAAAATCAAATGGGCCATCTGTTGAACAAATATATTTATGTTTTTGCCAGTGTGTTCATTCACTTTGAAAATATTAATTTTACTATTTTTTCTCTATTTCGCTTTCACAATGTCTTAAAAACCGCCACTGCCAATATTAATAAATATCCAGTCCATTCGTTAAAAAAAAAATCATTTAAATATAAATTGTGCCTTATTAATACAATTGGATCGATTTTGGATCATAATGTATGTTGTTCACTATCCATTACTAAAATTAAAAAAAAACGCTTTAACGCCATAATGAAGTGATAAGATATAGCATAGCAGATTACGCCTTACACACGATGTATAACAGAAACCTGCGATAGCACTGGAAAATTGAAATTCTTCAAAACGGTTAAAAGTATTTTCATGCAGTGATCTTTAGTTTTAATTAAAAAATAAACAATATAGAAACTATATACGTAACAAAATGAGTTCCTACTTATCTAATTTACATTATCGTATTACAATTTCTCAACCCTTTCCGATATTAATTGTTTATGTCAGTATCACCAAACCAAGATCTGACCAGCTTAACTCTGTATACAGTGACTATACAGTGCTTCTTAAATATACAAAATCATCACAACAACGTGATACAAATCTATACGAATCTTTACTAATATTTTATGTGCGAAAGTTTACATGGATGTTTGTTATTCACCCTAGAACGGCACAGAGGTAGACACTAGTTTAGAATTAGAATAACACGCTACTTTTTATCCTGACACTAGTCTAGAATACCACGCTACTTTTTACCCAGGAAAAATGTTCCCGTGGTATAGATTTGTTTTTCATAATTTCACTCGAACGAAACAGCTTTTTTTTTTTAAGGATACCCCTCCAGCTCTAAGCTCAAAGGCTTGTGTTAGAAGTGGGTTCACGTCGGTAGTATAATGGGTAGGATTGAACCCGCGACCTCACGATTGCGAGACCTATGCCTTAGCCATTAGGCTACCGCCGCTTTATTGCATTAACGCAGCTTGTACCTAATGCTTTAAAAACAGTTGAGACATGCTTAGATCGTCTGCGTTTGTCATCTCTAAATTGGTTTTCTCCCCGTATTCAGAAGTTACAAATGTTTTTTTACTTAAATTCGTTTATTTTTATTTCACGACTGTATTAATCCAGTTGCTAATCCGTCCACCTGAAAATCTGTTCAGTTGCGAATCTGTCCACTTGCTGCGGAGGGGTTTCAAGCATTAGAAGTCCGCCATATTAGAATTAGAGTGACGTCACTCTTAGCATAGTAGTTTTTTCGAGTTAATCTTAGCAAGCCCTTCATTTGATACCCATATTGTAGGAGTGCATTAAATATAATTAGTCCGCCATCTTGTGTGTGCCGCCATATTGGATTTAGAACGACGTCACATAGTTAACTATGTATTGTCATCCACACCAAATGTGTGTAGGTACTAAATTTCAGCTCAATCGCTAAAGGAAATCTGCTTCAAAATTGAGTTGCAAGATTCCACCCAAACAAACATATTACATACATACATACATTGCAAGTTGAATAAAACATACACCCCTTTGTGTGCCCAATTCCGTTCCACAAATTCTTGTTCCGAGTCTGGGTGTACTTTATGTCCGTGACTTGTATGTTTGTAAAGTCCCCCGCGACACAGGGCTTGTACCCAACAGCGGGAGTTGTCTTTTGAAAAAAAAAAAAAAATACTGTTGAAATATCTTAATCGAAACTGACATTTGTGCCGTCGATAGATAGAATACCATTCGGGTTTTTATTATCCACGGTTATTAAAACGCACTGAAACAAAAAATAAAAAGTGAAAGTATTAGAAAAAGAACCAAGATAACAGATGGTTTGGAACATGCTATAAAGCAAAAGTGGCAGTGGGCAGGACACGTCTGCCGATTGAAGGATGAAAGATGGACCCTGAAATTGACCAAATAGAAAGTGACTATAGGAAAAAGACGCGTCAGGCGACCCAAAAGACGCTGGGCGGACGACATATTAGCGATAGCGGGAGAAAGATGGATGGCAGCAGGCGAGGATAGAGAAAGATGGAAAAAATGGAGGAGGCTTATACCCGTAAAGGTTCATTTCCGTGCATCATTTCAATGCAGTTACATAATAAAATTATAGGTATTACAGTAAATGTAAGGGGGCGCATCACCATCTTTCGCTCCAAGCCAACCTCACCTGCACGCGGTACATCCTGCTGTACAACGAACGAGGCTCTGGCGACCGGCTGGTGGCGGTATAACCATCCCAATTTAAGGCGTAGCTGAAGTAATAGGTCAGTGACGGGCAGCAGCGTCACTGATGCGAGAGCTACGCCCTGCGATCGCCAACCCGCCTGCCCAGCGTGGCGATTATGGGCATTACCCCAAATGCACAAAGCACTAAGGCCACGGCCCCCAGTTCCCGGCAGTCACGCTATTCCTGGACATGGTAGCGTCCACGGTAACGGCGTGGCGGGGGGTGCTAAGAATCTCCGGGCTACGGAAGGCCACCACAACCGACTGACCCTGGCGACGTATAACGGACGCACGCTACGGCTAGGCTCGCATCTGGCACAACTTGAGGTGGAACTTGGGAAGATTAGGTGGCATATCCTCGGGTTAAGTGAAGTCCGAAGAGAGGGAGAGGACACCATAACCCTCGAGTCAGGCCACCTTATGTACTTCCGCGAGGGAGACCAAAAATCCCAAGGTGGTGTTGGGTTTCTGGTAAATAAGTCCCTTTCTGACAACGTTGTGGAAATGACTAGCGTGTCGAACAGGGTAGCGTACCTCATTATCAAGCTCACCGAGAGGTATAGCCTCAAGGTAGTGCAAGTGTACGCACCGACCTCGGCACATCCAGACGACGAAGTGGAGGATATGTTCGATGACATATCGAGGGCCCTCCACTCCACCACTAAGACCCACTACAACGTTGTTATGGGGGACTTCAACGCTAAAGTGGGAGTACAAAATTGCAGCGAATTGGTAGTAGGATCCCATGGATTTGGAAGCAGAAATCATAGGGGGCAAATGCTAGTCAACTTCCTCGAACGGGAGGGCTCTTCTTGATGAACTCCTTTTTCAAGAAACGGCCGCAAAGGAAGTGGACTTGGCAAAGCCCCGACACTATGACGAAAAACGAGATCGACTTCATCATGACGGACAAAAAGCATATATTCAGAGACGTCACCGTGATCAACAGGTTTAATACCGGGAGTGATCACCGACTTGTCCGAGGCTCTCTGAATATCGACTTCAAGGCGGAACGTGCCCGTCTGATGAGGTCCAGGCTCCGACCTACTTTGCTCCAAACCATGATAGGATCCGAAGCGTTCCAGTCAAACCTGGATAACCGATTTGCTGCCATGGAAACCACAACAGACGTAAACCAGAAGCTCGTAAATGTGGTTCGGATACTCAGGGAAGAAGGTACGAGATTTTGTAAAATGCAGCGTAAGGGCAAGAAGTCAAAGCTTTCGGAAAAGACTTTAGGGCTAATGAAGGAACGACGTGAAAACCCACCCGTCACTTCGTCGGAAAAGCGCGCTCTAAACCAAGAGATCAACAGGCTTATACGACACGACCTTCGGTGCTCCAACACTCTTTTGATTAAAAGAGCGATCGAGCAGAACCGGGGGTCAAAAGTGTTCGTACAATCTCTTGGAAGAAGCCACCTGACGAAGTTGACCACAGCAAGTGGAGAAGTCGTTTCTTCGAAGCCGGCAGTCCTCTCCGAAGTGGAAGGCTTCTATAGCCGGTTATACGCTTCGCATGCATCTCGACCTGTTCCTGAAAATGAGGGTCCTAGAGCCACTCTAACACGCCACTACACCGAAGACCTGCCAGAAGTCAACATTGACGAAATCGTGCTGGCTCTTAAACAGCTGAAAAATGGAAAAGCCCCTGGAGAGGATGGCCTTACAACAGAGCTGTTAAAAGCTGGAGGTAAACCCGTACTGAGGGAGCTCCAAAAGCTTTTTAATGCTGTCCTGTTTGAAGGGAGAACTCCGGAGGCGTGGAGTAGAAGTGTAGTCGTCTTGTTCTTCAAAAAGGGAGATAAGACCCGGCTGAAGAACTACCGACCTATTTCTCTTCTCACGCCACGTCTATAAGCTGTTTTCAAGAGTCATCACGAACCGCCTTGCGCGAAGACTTGACGAATTCCAACCACCGGAACAGGCTGGATTTCGGAGCGGATATGGCACCATAGACCACATCCATACAGTGCGGCAGATTATACAAAAGACCCAGGAGTATAATCAGCCCCTGTGTCTAGCATTCGTGGACTATGAGAAGGCCTTTGACTCGATTGAAATCTGGTCCGTTCTGGAGTCTCTGCAGCGATGCCAAGTAGATTGGCGATATATCCAAGTGATGAGATGTCTCTACGAAGCCGCCACCATGTCCGTCTAAGTACAGAATCAGCAAACAAAACCTATACCATTGCATCGAGGAGTGAGGCAAGGGGACGTTATTTCCCCGAAACTGTTCACAAATGCAATGGAGGATATGTTCAAGACGCTGCACTGGAAAGGGCGGGGCATCAACGTCAATGGTGAATACATCTCTCACTTGCGATTTGCAGATGACATTGTCATCATGGCGAAAACGCTGCAGGACCTGCAACGGATGCTGAATGACCTGGCTGACTCCTCTGTACGCATCGGCCTACGGATGAACTTGGATAAAACCAAGGTAATGTTCAATGAACATGTACTACCGGAACCGACAGCGGTGCACGGCGCCGTTCTCGAAGTTGTTCAAAAATATGTGTACCTCGGGCAGTCATTGCAGTTAGGTAGAAACAACTTCGAGGACGAGGTGAACAGGAGAATTCGGTTGGGTTGGGCAGCGTTTGGTAAGCTACGTTAAGTCTTCTCATCGTCGATCCCACAATGTCTAAAGACTAAAGTCTTTAATCAGTGCGTCCTACCCGTCATGACATACGGAGCCGAAACGTGGACACTGATGGTACGGCTGGTCCACAAGTTCAAAGTCGCTCAGCGGGCTATGGAACGGGCTATGCTCGGAGTTTCTCTTAGGGACAAAATCAGAAATGAGGTGATCCGGCAGAGAACCAAAGTTATCGACATAGCCCCCCGGATTAGCAAGTTGAAGTGGCAGTGGGCTGGCCATATTAGCCGAAGAACCGACAACCGTTGGGGTAAACGAGTTCTTGAGTGGAGACCGCGGCTTGGCAAACGTAGTGTAGGACGCCCTCAAGCCAGGTGGAGTGATGATATACGCAAAACGGCTGGCAGGAGCTGGATGCGAGAAGCCGAAGATAGAACAAAGTGGCGTGCAATTGGAGAGGCCTATGTCCAGCAGTGGACTGCGATAGACTGATGATGATGTAAATAAGTAGAAAAACAGGTCGCTTCCGCCATAGACTATAAAATTAATTATGACTGGATCGTGCTTCGTTTTAAATAAGTAACATTCAAAATCCAGTAAAAAAAATTTACAAACATGCAAATCACGAACACAAATTATTCAATTGTTAATTAATAAATATCGGGGGGGGGGGGGCATACATGTAACAAACTCCAACTACGTGTGGCTTATAATTCCACAGGTCTTTTAAAAACATTTTAAGGTTTATAAGAAACTTTTTTGATTAAGTGGATGTTTTTCGCAAAACTGTGTCTAAAATTGTCTCTCCCCTTTGTCTTTTAAATCGTATGGCCAAAAAAATAAATAAAATTAAACTAAGGATTTAGTAGGCGTGACGTTCGACGCCTAATAAATCCTTAGTTTTAACTTAATTTATTTTCAACATGATCAGATATACCGTCTTTGAGTTATTGGCAAAAAACTGCGCTCTCAAACTCACTCAAGGGTGTAAGTGCCATGAAGATACCTTTTGTTGGTGCACTTTTTCAGATTGTATTTTTTCATATGTAGTGAATTTCTTTGTTGAAACAGCTGCGGAACCCTGCACTGAGCATGGTCCGACATGCTCTTGCCCGTTTTTTTTTTATTAGGATTGAGTAAGAAAAAAGTAAAAGCTAGGATTCTGAATTATAACCGCGCATAATATATGCACAATTATTTACATGTTTTCGATCAGTGTGAAGATGCATGCGCAGGGGCATAGAACGCGAACGCGTTTACGAAAATAATATATTATGTACAAAATAAAAAAAAGTATAGTGCTTTGTAGTTAATAAACAAATAAAATTCAATAAATTTATCTAACGTAATTTAAAAAATATATAAATAAAACGTACAAAATTGTTTACTTTATTTTTAAAAATGGCTTTCGAAAAAGAAGAAAATGAAACAAAAGACCCAAATGCACAACCGAAACGAAAAGGTGTTCCAAGTTTTTTATCAAGATCGCTGTTTTATTGGATGTTGCCGGTATTCTGGACTGGAAATCAACGAGACTTGGAAGAGTATGACCTAAGGCCTACGAAACACTGCTATGACTCGAATGTTCTGGGTGAAACATTGGAGAGGTACGTTTTCATTTTAACTTTTTTTTTACCCTGTTGTGGAGCCTACCTACCCTATTGAGGTATTAATGCACGTTAGTATACATTATATCACTATGAAATGTACCTAAATCACTGTAGGCGTGCCTTTGATATTTGAAGAATTTCCTCGATTTCTCCGGAATCTCATCATCAGATCGTGATCTGATGACAATGGGACCAACTTGGAAGTATACACTTTCAAACACAAATTTATTTTTTCAAATTCGGTCCAGCTGTCTTTGCGTAATCGGTGAACAAACACATCGGTGACATCATAATAAAACCAATATGTTCTAGACTAGACCCTATAATTTGAATACATGTGATATTCACTAATGCACAATGGGCCCGAGTAGTTGTCCCAACTCGTATCCTCTTTCAGAAAGGAGGTTGTTTTTATAAAGATAACTAGCAATGTGAGATTATGGGTCCCACCTTACTAGGAATCCTGTTAACCCAACCAGCTAAGCTCAATAGCTTGTGTTAGAAGGGGGTTCACGTCGGTAGTAAAATGGGTAGGATTCGAGCTCACGATTGCAAGTCCGATTCTTTAACCATTAGGCTACCACCGCTTCTTGTTCTTTTTTATGCTATTAAGCTGGTAATAGGGAAACATCTGGTACTAGGTCCTTACTGTTCTAAATTATATGATAACAGTAGCCGACTGCAGTTGACATTAGCTCAAACTTAATATTTTAAACATTGGCTAAGGTTTTCCTGATTTGTTATAAAATGTCTACGCGAAATCCTACGTAGGTACGTATACCATGTCATGACTAACGTAGTTCGTTTTATTACGTATCTATTAATATCAAATTAATTAATATTCAAAACTATATTTGTGTCTAAGTCAATGATTATAACAAGGAATCATTTATAAAAAATGAAACAAAGATACATACGACAGACATAGAAAAAGTAAGCTACTTTTTCGAGGTCGACCCTTCGTTATATGTAGTGGATGTAAAATATGTAATATAATCTTAATCAAACATTTTTTTCAATCAAGAGATGTTATATTTTAAATTAGGAAACAGACAACCACATACAACTTACAGAATTGAGTTCCATAGATGTTATAATAGTAACTACGGTCCATTATAGGTACACTATGACAAATTTAAGAATGGTACCTACCTAGAGCCAGAAATGTTCCCAAAACAGATGTTAGACATTATTTACTAATACTTAGGTATAGCAATTAAGTCGCGATTTGTCTTTTAATTTATAAGTAGACAAATTATTATTGTTGAATATATCCATGTTATTAAATTCATAAGCTCCCAAGGTCCAAGGGGTTAGGTTAGGTTAGGTTAGGTTAGACTTTGATGACTTTGATGGGCGCTTAATCCAACATCCTCGTATCGGTTATCACGATCTACGTCCTACGTCTTTTTCCTAGACTCAAACTATCTCTATGTCAAGTTTAAACGTGAAAATGTAACAGATAAACAGACAGAGTAAATAATATCATTTAAGAAATTTGAATAACGTCTTTTAAACATGTAGGAACTAGTTTCCATACAATAGAAATACCTGATACTTAGGATTGTTGTTAACATTTAATGCCGGGTTTCAAAAACCTGTTTACCTAAAAATAAACACATAATTAGGTTGCTCGTAACATGACTTACGTACAATTTCTATCAGTCATATTAAATATACAACGTAAGTTAGCCTCGAAGACTCTCCCGCGTGGATTTCGGTTGTCTTTATGATAATAAAAGATATATATATATGGACTAAATGTTAGCTACAATTTTAGGTAATGAGTTCAGTAGTTTGAGGTTGAATAAGTGACCAACAACCTGACATTTGAATTTTGGAGAATAAACAACGTTTACCACAAACAATTCATTCATTATGTTTAAAAACGGCCAAATGCGAGTGGAACTCGCGCACTGAGGGTTCCGTACAAACTTATAGGTGTGTAAATAGTTCGGGAATCTATATAAATACACCGCACTGTGTCAACAACAAAATGGTGACTCAACAGCCGGCGTTATTCAAAGCAATTCAGACCCACATTGCTAGTACAAATCGTTAAAAAGATTGAATTATATGTATGATATTGTTTGTCTAGAAAAAAATGATTTCCAGTTAAATCTAACTTTTGTTATTAGCGCAACCTTTAACCGACTTGACATATTTTTACATTTTTGTTTTTCTCTGCAATGAAACAATATTCAACTATTTATTCAATATGAGACAACTCACACAATACTATTTAAACCCAATCTGGAGAGAAACTTTACTACAGCAACCAGATAACATACCTACTTAATCTTGCAACATTTTTTATTGCAGCTTCTTATTGATCATAGCGTGAACATCACGCTATGATCAATAGGAACGAAGCATATAGCCGATAACCTTTCTCGATAAATGGGCTATCCATGACAATTTGACATTTTGACATTTTTTTGACATTTGAATGACGCGTGAATAATATAAGGTAAAATACCTTGTTTATTGCCCGACGTTTCGACCGTATTGCAACGGCCGTGGTCACGGGAAGACGGCCGTTGCAATACGGTCGAAACGTCGGGCAATAAACAAGGTATTTTACCTTATATTATTCACGCGATTAAGACCCGTAATATATATATTTTAATAATGCCTAAGTACCTACTTATATACTACTAAATTTATGAGAGACCTGTGTCCAGCAGTGGACCGATACAGGCTGATTTTTTGATTGATTGATATACATAATCATCGTCATCAGCCCGTATCGTAGAGTACTAGTCATAGGCATCTCACACCACTCCGATGCTTTCCATATCCAGTCCATCCCAGCGGTCTTCTATAAATACATACACATTATAGATAAATTACACCCAGACACGAAATAAACAATCGCGCTCATTACACAAAGATTTATCCTGGGTGGTGATCGAACCCACAACCTCCGGCTTAGCAGTTAGGGTCACTAACCACTAGTCCAATAGTATATTTTTGGTTTTGGCTCCGCCCGTGTAAATGTTGGTTATAGCGGCAAAAAGTATCTTAAATTTCAATAAAATCGATTCAGTAGATTCGCCGTGAAAACGAAATAGGCAGACAGACTATATAACAATAATAGGTAACTGTTCCTGTTCTAATATTAAAATGTGGAAATGGATTAACTAGCTTTGTACGACTTTGGAATACTTACTAACTAGAATTCCTATTTTATTTCAACTTAAACTTTCATTGTTAGAGATAGAAGATAACGAATGTCTATAGTACCATAAATGTTTTATGACGCATAAGTTTTAGCATTTTGCTATCTTATTTATCAGATAACGGCCAAATCAAACTCTGCGATCTCCCCGTTGCTCATGACTAGCACTCGATCTGAATCCATGATGGTGTTGAGACGGTGAGCTATCGTCAAAACTGTACAGGAAGCAAACTGGCGCCTGATAGTCTTTTGGATAAAGTTATCCGTTCTGAAACAAAATATGACAAGTTTTTCTGGGTATTTTTTAAATTTTTATTGGTACATAAAACAGTTTTTACATTCCAATTAATTTATAATAAAGTATTCTTTATCTCTAGGTAAATGTATAACCCACAGCAATGTCATGAAATAAAACTAAATCACGTGCTCAAATTTGGCAGAGCGAATAAGTTTAAGTACATATTCCACTTTTCTAAATTACGTGTCAGAAAGCGCGAAAACGTATTAACTATGTAGGGGAAACCACCAAATTATTGGCACTTTAAGAGTTTGTCAGCCATTGTCTCTAAATACCTATAATAAGTTCCTACTTACAGGAAAATAATACTATTTTACTTTTTAATGCAAAAAAAATATTGATTTTTCAAAGTCGGTATGACTTTGAAAAATCAAGAATTTTTTTTTTAAACTGAAATTAAAAGTGCCATTAATTGGACGAGTGCCAAGAATTCGATGTTCTTCACTAAATTTTTTTTTTTTGTTGTTGTTAGAGTGGCACAAATGTTTTCCATTTGGCGCTTTTTAGTGCGGAGCTTCAGTTTCGTCTGTTATTTTGATTATATATTTTTTTGTTACATTATTAATCTAGTGTGGATTGTGAATTTTATAATGGACAAAACATCGAACACAGAGATTGTCTTGAATTTTGCAGCGCTAATAGAATTTCGTGTTCAGAGTCTCTGAAAATGTTACAGAAGACTTACTGTGAATCGACTTTATCAAAAACACATGCTTATGAGTGGTACAAACCGGTCAAAAGTGGTCGAGATGTGATGGAAGATTTGCCTCGCTCTGGTAGGCCATCGACGTCTACTACTGAAGTTAGCATTGCAGAAGTGAAAATTCTCATTCAAGTTTAAGAGATATAGCCGCTGAACTTTCTGTGTCTTACGAGTCGATCCGTACCATTTTAAATAATTAATTAGGTATGAAACATGTTGCCGCTCGGCTAGTCGAAAAGATCAGAATTTTCTCTAAAACCTCAATCGCATAAGAGCCGCTGAGGACATACTAGAACGAGTCAGTTCCGACTCAACATTCATGAAACTCATTGTTACTGGCAACAAGACATGGGATTACGAGTTTGATATACAAACGAGTCAACAAGCTTGAACTGAGCCGAAACCATAGATATAGAATAACTATGGAGTGCACCAGCTAAACAATTTCGGGGAGAAAAGTTGGAATCTTCGTCTTCTTCGAAGTGTCCAACAAATGTTACCCATCGCAAGATAAAATGTTCCTTAAAAATCTCTTTGTGTATTGATTGTACACGAAACTGATGGTGTAACTAATATTTAGTATTATATTAAATAATTATGTTGTAAAATTTATTTGGCATTTGACCATAGTTTAATAATCAATTACTTATTACATCATTTAATTAAACAAATTTTTGTCAAGGAGTTTTATATTGGTAGATGATGACAACCCTGGCTAATATATCAAAGACATTTATGGCGTGAGATGTTTTTATTTTGTCATTTTTTTATATTTTACAATCTAACAACAGTAGGTACAATATTTATTCAAAAATGGTGCATGTTTGCATAGTGCAAGATTGCAAAAACGGTGTCTAAAATGTGGACTTTTTTACTCGTAAGTATATAACTTTAAGTTTGAATCCAAGATTTAAATTTGAACCATTTTATGTATTATTGTGTATTATGACGACTATAACTTTGATACGACCGCTAATTACCTTAATAAACCTAAATTGTGTATTAGTATTTGTTGTTATTCAGTCTGGCGCTTATAGCAAGAATTAAGGAAAGCATAATTCTTTAATTCTTATGCTATAAGCGCCAGATACCATTAACTATGTTCGTGTTTGAATATTAAAACAATTTAAGTTTTAGGTATATAACTGTAATGAATCTAAACCTGCTTTATCTTTTATGACCAACAACTAAATCAAACATAAGTTAACAAAATCACGCTTTAATATAATTTAGACTGCCTCTGTGACACGGGGTTTGATTCCCACACGGGACACCACTTTTGTGATCCACGAATTGTGTTTCCGAATCTGGGTGTACTTTATGCCCGTGTCTTCTATCTTTGTAAAGTCCCCCGCGATACAGGGCTTGTGCCATATTAGCATACAGCGAGTGTCGTCTTTAAAAAAAAACCTACTGAACTGTAATTAATCTAAAGTACGGAAAAATCGAGTCACATATTATAACTCGATTTCCGTACTTTTGATAAGTTTACAGTTCAGTAGGTATTAAATAAATAGATAAATTACATATTAATAAGTAACTTGATATTTAGCATTTTTCAATAAAGTAGTCGGCTCCGTTGCTCTAAATTTTAGGAATGTCGAGAAGTAAAGAAAATATGGTCACCCTATTTAAGAAAGAGAACCCCTATTTAGAAAGAGATGGCGAGGACAATAGCATTTTTATGATCAAATCGTATCACTTTTATTTTTCGCCCAGCATATGGCCTCCATTCCATTTCTCCACTCCATTTTTACTCTATCTCCATGGCCGAAACCAAAAATCCACGCCAAAGTCGATCAAAAGTCAAAGTCATATTGACTGTTTTCTTTGACTATTGCGGTGCTGTGGATTCAGAATTGTAAATAAATGTATAATGAAGAATATTATTTGAGTATTTAGCCGCTCTTTAGAAAGCAAATTTGACGAATAAGGCCAGATTTAAGGAATGAAAACTCTTGGATTTTGCACCACGATAATGCGCCTTCGCACAAAGCAATCATTTTGAACGAATTTTAGACCAAAAACTCAACAAATACCATCAAGTAACCACCTTGTTCACCAAAGATGGCTCCAGCCGATTTCTTTAGTTTATTAAAACTCAAATTACTCTTGGCACCTGTTTTTATTCCGTAGAAGACATTAAGGAAAATTCGCGGCGAGAAGGGAACTCAATTCCGGAAAAGGCGTTTAAAAATGTTTTGATGATTGGATTATTTGTTGGTGTGAGTTCTGAAAGAGCATACATTGAAGGCAATAAAATAAATTTGAATGAACAACTAACATTTTCAACCGACTTCAAAAAGGAGGAGGTTCTCAATTCGACTGTATGTTTTTTTTGTATGTTTGTTCATCGATTACGCAAAGAGGGTTGCACCTATTTGAAAAAAAACTTTTTGTGTTTGAAAGTTCCAAGTTGGTCCAAATGGGATCCCGGAGAAATCGAGGGAACTCTTAAAATATTAAAGGCATACCTACAGCGATTTAGGTACATTTCAAGGTGATTCGTTCATTTACTCTCTAAAAGCACCTATTGGTGAAGTAGAACTGATGATGAAGACCACAAATGACGAGCAGACCTATTCAATATTTTACGGTTTGCGATTTAATTACATTAATATGATATTGAGTAGCATTTTATTCTCGTCATACTACTATTACACAATGTAATAGAGCTGATAGTGAACTATCATGTGAACTCCTCAACAATTAACGGCCCTGTATCGGGGCAAGCAATATTTTGTAAAGGGATTTGAGCAGTTGACATAAGCCTATTGTAACTTAAGTGAATTACAAACCAACTCACTAAAAAGTGAGTAATAAAAAACTTTTTTACATAGAAATAGTTGCTTTTGTTTAATACGGCACCAAAATTCAAAATGTTAATTTGTTGTTGTTACTCTAGGTAGATATTATTTTTTGCTTTTTAGTTGCCTTGTATTTATTTTTGAAGTCTGTAATATTTTTTTGTAAAAAAGTTTTTTGCGTATTATCGTTTGCCCAGTACTTTCTTGACAGAGTAGCATGTCATGGCAGGCAATTTTATCTTGAGTACTCCTAGACAAATTTGCCTACCATTGGCGGTCCATCTGGCAAAATCTTTCCGAAAATCCGTGTATATATACACGGAGTCTACTTGAACCTAAAACTTCTAATCAACTTACTGAGGATCAACATTTGCCGTGGCTTCATCCATAACCAATATCTGATTCGATCGCAGCACAGCCCTTGCCAAACAGATCAATTGTCGTTGGCCTACAGAGAAGTTAGCGCCTCCTTCTGTAACTTTGAAATCTAACGACGGAATAGCAGACTTTAAATCCACCTGCAATTAACAATTGTGTTGAATACTATATAGATAACATTGCCACCGAACTACAAATGGATAAAAAATATTTCATGTATCTGACCTGTTCTAGTGCTCTCCAAAGGTCGTCGTCGCTGTAGACATTAAACGGATCTAAATTGTATCTGATTGTCGCAGAAAACAGGACTGGCTCTTGAGGAATAATTGAAATTTTTGAACGCAGACCCTGAAAATTTATTAATGAGTAGGCAAATTAATATCCGTCAATAATTTCGCATATAATCATAGAGCACCTATAAATTGTATTACACAATACCTGTCTAGAAACCTGTGATGTATTAAGTTCATCAATCGATATTAAACCTTCGATGTAAGCTAATCGGAATAAAGCAGAAATGAGTGAAGATTTGCCCGCGCCTGTGCGTCCAACGATGCCGACCTGAGTTATTTAAGAAAAACAGATTATTAGTACTAGAAATTCAAATAATTGATAGTATTAGAAATCCAATATTATTAGCTCACTATTAAGACTAATTTATATTTATTATATTTAAAGCATGACCAGCAAAATAAAAAACTACGCTATGTTGCGGAAAAGTAATGGAACTAATTTCTTTAACCGGCAACTATAACGTCAAAACGTCGCTATAGTATTCAATTGACAACTTCACTTTAAAAATGTTTAAACAAGCTATCGGAAATTCTAGCATTTTTAATAATAATTTCTAAACCCAATTAATGTAATTTGGATAACAAAATTTAGTTAAATCTTTCCAATTTAACACTGAAAAACCAGTTCAGCGTTACTATAATTTTGACAACAAGTGAAAAAGATACGGGGCGATTAAAAATTGTACCTATGTATGTTGAACCAAAGACATCGATTAACATTATGTAATCGAAAATAAATTCATATATAAGAGCGTATTCTTCTTTCCTATAAAACTGATAACTTATACAATTAAACAATATTTTTTTAAAGATGACTCCCGCATTAAGATAAAAGCCCTGTGTCGCGGGGGACTTTATAAATATACAAGTCATGGACACAAACACCCAGACTCGGAACAACAATTTGTGGATCACACAAAGTGGTGTTCCGTGTGGGAACCGAACCCACGACCTCTTACGTAGCAGTCGGTCACACTCCCACCGCGCCATAGAGGCAGAATATTCTAAACAATCACAAATATAAATCATTTTGTATCGATTTTTATGATAAATTGGTTCTCTTGGTACTACTAACATCGATGATGAATTGTCAATAATAGTGTATGATTATAGGCGTCATTGTTCAAAGAGTTATTATAGTTAGTAGAGTTCTCTTACTAATAAAATAGAAAAGAAAGAGAGAAAACCGCAGCTGGCTGTCTTTCCTACTCTATCTATAATAACTGTATGTCGATGTATATTCACTACGACTACACTTAGTGTTGCAAGTAAAATTGCTAATGTAGCGCCCCGAAACCTGGTTAAGGGGCACTACATTAGTAATTTTATTTTCCTTGTCAGGCTACACATACTTTCCATCCACCTTCGATCTTAATGTTTAAGCACTTGAGTACTGGCTTTTGGGTTGGTGAATACCTCAGTGACAAATTCTGGAAGACTATTTTTCCTTCAGATGGCCAATTTGGTGGTATGGCGACAGCTGTAAAAAAAATTGTGACAATCGTACAAAACAAACTAGGACAAACGTCGTAGGCTACAATTTATTGAATCAAGGAATTTAAGAAATGTAATAGATATTTATTTTTATTATTCCAACTATTGAAAGATTATAACTTTGCCCGCCTTTGTGCCAAATAAATTGTAAATAAACGATACTTACGCCCGTTAAAAAGATTTGCCTCAGTCTCAATGTTAGTGTATTCGAGAATTCGCTCAACGCTCGTAAGCTGTGCGAGGAATTCCACAAGCATTCGTGCGCCATACTGGAGCACAAGTATCAAAGTGCTAGTTTGCGTTATTGCTAAACCCACGCTGCCCACCGGGATCATGCCTCCTGGAACCAAGATGCTGTAGTATACTAAATAATATGGATTAGATAAACAGAATGGTCTAAGAACTAAAACTGCCTGGATTGGCTAAACTGGGCCGAATGATCTGTCATTCAGCCCAGTTTAGCCAATCCAGGCAGTTTGCTTAGACCATTCTGTTTATACAACTGACAAGCATGAACGCATAACATCTCGAACTATACATTTATGATAACTTCTCTTTGGCAATGAGTAAACAAACCCTCAAAAATGTCGAGTATTTTTTAATGAATTAATATGGAATAATTTCTAAGTCCCGGGTAATTAATGTAATTTGAACAACACAAATAAGTAAAAATTTGGCCAAAAATGGGTATTCATGCTAAAACAAGTATAGTTTTTATGTAACAGTATTTATGGCCGGACTAGTTATACTGTTTTATGGCTATTAAATAGCAATAAAAAAAGTATATAAACCTTAATAATCTATCCATAATTTTTTTTAAAAGAAATTAAACTCAAATTATCTACACCATCACGGATATAGATCCGTGATGGTGTAGATAATTTGAGTTTGTAGTGTAGTGTGTATAGACACATATCCAACTTCTAAATGATTATTTATTTTTTAGTGTCTCTAAATTTATTTTTTTACTATTTCGAAAATAATACTTTCTAGGTTTTGTTTATTTTTGAAGATGGTAATATTTTTTTTAAAAAAGTGCATTTTTTCTCGATTTTTGTTAGTTTAGTTTTGTAATTTAGTAAGAATTAATGAAATCGAACAACTCAGTAAGAAAACAACATGAATTCTTAATTTGGATTCCACATAATGGAATTTGGAATTTCTGTGAAAAACGGTGAATTTTGCGTCAGAATCTTCAATTGAAACGTTACAATTTTGTTTAATTTGGGTCGTCAAAGTTTGCTTCCTAGATTGGTCATTTTTAATGCGTAGAATCCTGTAAGGGAAGGTTGATAACTGTTTCCAGGCACTTTCGGATTCTCCCAGACAACGAAACCTATACAGCGGGCCAGATTTTGGGCAACTGAAGGTCTCGCGCCATGGGGTACACGTTTTAAAATCGGAACTGAATCTTTATACTTCGCGAGGGTTTGCCAAAATTGAATTTGGGTTGTCGAACTTGATGATGATGATGATGATGGAGTAGTTAGGCTAGAAAGTACATTTGGGGATTTATGTACTCTACCCAAATGTACTTTCAAGCCTCGCTCACCTTTGAAAAAGCGGGCTTGGGAACAATAAAGGCAGCGCACCAGGGACGTAGGTTGACCGACACTCGCATCACTGGCACCGTGGTCTTGGGACATAATGAATATTTAAAAAAATCACTTAAATAATAATATAAATAAAATATATCACAATTTACAAAATAAACAAACTAAAATGTCTAATAATAATAATAATAATCTTTATTTCGGACATGTTACAATCCATATAGTGTTAGTATGTTTGCTTATTAACTACTGTTAGTACCAATCACCCTTTGCACACAATGTTTAATAATAGGAGAGCTTAAGCTTTGCGCTACTGTTTTTAGGATACTGTTGTGACTGTCTCTCACCCTCCTTAGCATAGAAACAGTTTTCTTACGCAAGATCGCATGAAAACCGTCTGTGCGAGCTTCCGCAAACTTATGCGATGCACTACAGTAACGAGGTAGTCCTAACAGCATCCTAAATGCATTGTTATACTGGACACGCAGAGCATCTAGCGATCTTTTGCTGTAGCTGACCCACAGATTACCCGTGTACAGACTTTGGCAATACGCCTGAAATAGAGTTATTTTAACTTGGTCCGTACACCGAGCAAATCTGCGGGCCAACATTGCTCCGGACCGCCAGCGCCCTACGTTCCCTCTCAATATCAGCATTGTCTTTTAGGTCGTCCGTTAGGATATGCCCTAAGTATTTAAAACTGGACACCCTGCTAATTGTTGATCCGTTGAGAAGTAGATCAGGTCCAGCCTGAGGTTTACCCACGACCTTAAAGACAATGTATTGACATTTATTAATGTTATATATTAGTCCATGCGCGGCGGCGTAGGCTTCGCATCTCTTCAACATCTGATTTATAGCCCCCGCAGACGGGCCCAGCAGCACCATGTCATCAGCATAGCTGATGTTGTTGATGTTCACCCCATCAACACTGCATCCGACACGCATGCTGCCGAGCTCGGCCACGAGGTTATCCACGTAGAGATTAAAGAGTCTGGGGGATGTCCGACCGCCCTGCCTTACCCCGCATTCTAATCTATATGGCTCGGAGAGCGTACCGTTCCATCTCACATAGTTGGTTTGATTACCATACCAGTATTTTAATATTTTAATTATTTCCGCGGGTATGCCCCTATCTTCCATCTTTCCCCACAGCATATCATACGAGACCAGGTCGAATGCTTTGGAGAGATCAAGGAAACAGGCGTACACCGCTGTTCCACGATCTAGGTAGTATTGAACAGTATGCTTGAGACTTATGATGGCACTTTCAGTCGATAAACCTGGGCTAAACCCGAACTGAGCGTCATGAAGACGTATGTACTGACACAAGTAAGAGTCAAGCATACCGTCCAACACCTTGGCCAGTATTGTCGCCAGTGAAATGGGACGATAGTTTCCTATGTCTGATATGTCCCCCGTCCTATTCTTAACAATGGGAACCACTACGGTCTTCATTAAGTTAGCAGGTAGGTGCGCGTGACTAATACACAATGTGTAGAACATCGATAGAACCCTCGGTAGGTGTACACCCGCGTGCTTAAGGTGTTCGATGCTGAGCCCATCATGTCCTGGAGATTTACCTCAACTCATGCTGTTAATGATGGTACGTACTTATTTCGTATAAAAATGTATCAGAGGCTTTACTCCATATATGCTAGGCTCAGAACCAATCACCATAGCTGATGGACCGAGAGGGGATTCGACTTTAAAGTGATCTTTAAACATATTCGCGATGCCACTATGTTCACTTATGCCCCCCACACTCGCAGAGAGACCAGGTCTAGGATCCAGTTCGGCTAATTTGTTCATAATAATTTGTTCCTCATTATTTTGACAAAATTTTAGTTGATTTTTAAAGACTTTTCGTTTCGCGCACATATCATCATAGACAGGACCTGAAGAGGGACGGTTGTCATGAATCCAAGCCTGAAAGCTACACCTGGCCTCACGATGAGCATCCCTTACATATTGATTCCAACCACATACACGCCTACCCCGTCTCTGTCTTACCGCGTGTGACTTTTTTGATTGCCTGGCCGCCACACATAGAATATTCACAATATGTTCATATAAATTGTCCAGCACGATTTTGTGTTCGGCCAATACGCAAGATCTACTGCTACAGTCTTTAAAACAATGGTCGAAATCAATGTCCCTCAACTTAGTATTACACAGGTCATGATATTTTTGGACTTCTGATTCAGTTCTATCTCCCCATATAACAGAATTGAAGCTAGCGCACGGAGTCATCAATTTAGGTCTTATAATTTCTAAATCTAATTCCAAATAAATAGGCAGATGATCAGAAATATATACATCTTCGGATATATCTATGTTTATAATAGTAGCCCAAGCTGATAGCGATACCAAACAGTGATCTAACCATCTCCTGCATCCGTACACATCACTTATAAAGGTGTACGTGTCGCTGTCCACTCCTCTTTTCTCTACATCAGCGCAAACCCAGGACTGATCATGGCAGAAATTTATAAGTTCTTTATAGAACAACTCATGCGGGTGTGCATTAAAGTCCCCCAAAATAAAAATATTTTCTATATCATGAGTTGCTATAGTAGCACTAATCTAACTCAATATGTCAGTAAAAATTGGCAAGTTGTCAGGACAATTTATAGGCATATACACAGAAAATACAATTATAGTACGACCCCTTAAAGTGGCAGTAATTGCAACCAGTCTAGGGCTTCTACAATCAACAACTGAGACCATCTCAAATAAGCCCTTCCTCCAGAGTATGGCTACCCCTCCATGAGGTCTACCTCTCAGTAAGCCCTCGGAGGTGTCAACAGCCGACTTACCCGTTCCCTCAAAGTCTGGGCTTATTCCACCTAGCATTGTTACGTCATGGGGAAGTAGCCATGTCTCCTGTAAGGCGACTAAATCGGACCACGTACATATATCTTTGATATTATCAATTGATCGTTTAGCCGATCTACAATTAAAACTAGTAAACTTAAGGTAATTATTATTCCTAGAATTGTTATTCATAAATTACAAGATTAATCAACTATAACTTTAGACTCCGGTGATTTCGTCCTGTACTGAAAATGTACAAAACGTCTAAACATAATCCCATCGGGCCATAACTTATTTTTTAGAAATAAGTCAACTTTATGCTTTGACACATACAGTTTAAATGCATTATACTTTCTGTATGTCTTTGTGTTTATCTTTTTTAATGACACAATTTCATTCGTTTTGTCTTTAATATAGCTAATAATGTCATCTTCACTAGTATCTACACTAACATTAGATATTAATAACGGTACTTTAATGTCCGCTGCACGAAATTTGCCATCCGGCGCAGTTAAAGCCCTACCCTTTTGACTACTTAATCTATTTTGTTTATTACGACTATACTGCACTACCCTCCATTCGGATTCTATAGTGTTCACATCGCCTACCTTTGGTTCACTTCTCACATCTATGTCATTAAAATTCGCACATTGATTGGCAGCACTCACGCAGCTCATACGCGCCACCGCCCGCGCCGCTGCGCTGTCGCGTTCGAAGCTGCTATCTCGTTTGTTCTCGCCTCACTCGATGCCGCCGTAACTACCGATGCTCGGCGTCCATTGGCTAATCACTGTCACTTTTTCGTATTGTCCAAAGAGTAAACTAATACTACGGAAAAAGAGGGCCCTCTTGCAGTGCAAAAAAGCAAACCGTTTTGATTTTGACAGACGACAATGCGCCATCTGAATTTTGTTTCCAAAAATATAATTCATGCGGCATACCGCATGAATACAATAGACCAACCTACAGTATGGTATATCTGTAGGGTTTTATTAGCAACAACTCATTTTATTAATTTCAACGATTGTTTTAAATGTTCTCATATTTTTAAGAGAGGCATTTTTAAGTTTTATATTGATTATCAAACTTTAAAATGACTCTCATGAAAAAATGCCAACACGTCATGGAATCGTTGAGATTAATAAAAAAACGTTGTTGCTGATAAAGATGATTCAGTCATTTGTGGTAGGAAAAAATAAGAAAAGAAGATGAGTTTTTATATTAATATAATATTTAATATGTACCTACCTACTTACAACTAGTTTTCTAACAAAACCACAAAGTCAAGAAATGTTTCCTAACGCAACAATATCCAAGACGATATTTTTAACAATAAATTGTCCGTTGCAAGATAAAATTAAATCTATAGATTTATTATAACACGGGGCCTATTCAAAGCACTTGTACGAAATTATCACAGCCACAATTATGAAATGGAACAACAAACACGCAAACACAAGATAGCACGTATATTATTCAAATAACTGATAGCTCAGGGCTTTGAAATTATCACCTATGAAATTTATTTATAATAATAAAACCAATTGTGTGGCTTGTTTGCCAGTTGTCAAAAGATAACTTTTTCAAGTACCATAAACAAACTGGGCTCTTACTATAGAGGTCAGTGTTATTTAGTAGTAACAAACAACATTATTTATCATTATTTAAAGATAAAGCATTTTTAAGACCATTATATGATAAAACAAAAATAAAAGCACTGTTTTATTAATTTCTTAAAACAAAATAAAACCTCAAATTTGGTTAAAAATGGGTAGGTAAGGTAGTGACTAAATATTTTCGGAAACAAAAAACAGATGCCGACTCTTCAATTACTGATCTGTCATTTATACGACAGTATCCTCCCCCCCTGGTATTGTCTTTGGCCATCGTGCCATGGCACCAGCGCACCAGCTGGCGTTGCGTCCTGTCTTATGTATATAGGTATATATATAGGTTGGTAATTTCGCTTTCGTTATGCGTCTTCTCATAATAAATGTATGGTTTCATTCAGTATGTACCTTGAAATATGAAGAAAATATACCTACTTAATTTACATTGTCATACGTCAACATAATAACATTTATTATAGTATTCAATTCACGTAATCACATTTATATTTATTTTGTCATATTTTCAATTTTTATAAACATAAAACAAACAAACAAACAAAAATAAAACGCTTGTCATCACTTTCTTATAAAAATCTAAAATCTCTTCTGCATATTTATAATTAATTTATCAATCGCATGAATGTTATTATGTTATAATTAAAAAATGAAGATAATTAAAAACAATTGCTTTATTTTATGATTACTTTTTGTAATCAGTGGCTGTGAATACTAACTACAAAAAGTAATGGCAGTTATTAGTTTTTAGTTAGATTATTAATAATAATAAAGATAAAAGCTTCTCAAAAAAGGAAATCTAAATAAGAAAAAGACATATAACTAATAAATGAAACCCTTATCTTATGATTAATCAACAACTAAGGTAATTTGAACTTAATTGCTTTATACTTGTTAGAAAAACAAAACAAAAAATTTTAAATGTACAATTTTGGAACATTATCCCCAAATCTTATTCGTACCGAAACTGGTACCTACTGCGTCTCCTCGGCAATCAGGGCCTCTAGACAAATGGCATTCTATTCGGTTAGAGTTTACGCTAATAGAATAGAATGACGTCGTTGCTCGTGCAATACTGTAAATACGAGAATTGATAATATGAGATTAGCAGTTATGTGCGCGGAACGAGGTCATTCTATTCGATTAGCGTAAACTCTAATAGAATAGAATGCCATTTGTCTAGAGGCCCAGGCTACACATAAGCGAGTTTGATGATGATGATTTTTGATGGACATGTTTTAAATTATCCTTTGTGCAGGATTATTTATTGCTTTTAGTTCTTTTATTAATCATCTTCAGCCTATCGCAGTCCACTGCTGGACATAGGCCTCTCCAATTGCAATTATTTTATTAATGATAATACCTAATTATGATTTTTTTATATGATTCACATTAATTACTATTTTTTGGTTTCACTAATTGCTGGTGGGGTAAATATTATACGACATGATACCAATATTAAACCTATATTAATGATTATATTCGGCTGTGTTTATAAATTATTCAATTTTACATGTTATAAACATAGCTACTGGCTTATATCCGTATGCTATTTTCGTTTTTACACACAGTTTAAGACAGATAACTGTTTTCGTTTTGGTTTTATATTTGTTGATCCATATGATAATTTAATTATTTCTCTCTCTGTCAATGGGTAAATATAAATGTTTAAAGGTTGTTTTTATAATGCCGTATCTCTGTCCACAAAGCATGACGAATTTATTATTGCAATGGCCCAGCACTCGGTTGATTTGATGGCAATTAATGAGACTTGGCTGCGCCCGGGTCAGGAAAGAGTAGCTACAACTACAGGCCAGCAAGTGTGCCTAGGAGCCGTGGTGTTGGGGTAGGATTCTACGTCAGGAGTGGTATCAATGTGCGGATCAAACCTCACCAAGAACACCCACAGGTCGAACAAATGTGGCTAAGTGTAAACATTAACTCCAAAATGATCATGTATTGGCACAGCTTATCGGCCTCCATGGCTGAGTACTGATCTTTACGAGTACCTTGATGCCATTACTGATAGTCTTAGTTCTTTTTCACGCTTTGATTATACAATTTTTTTAGGCGATACCAATATTAACCAACTAGATAAAGACAGTGAAAAACGAAAATTTTGTGAGTTTCTAGGTCATTTTAAATTGAGACAAATTGTTTCTACACCTACGCATTTTACTGATTCGTCTCAGACCCTAATAGATGTTAGCTGTACTGATGCTTTTTTTCGTAATGTGATCGTTGCCCATATTATTGATCTTGGACGTCACGACGACGTATTTTATCATGTGAGATAATGATCAAAAAAGATAAAATTACTCCAAGACGTGTGGTAAATCGGCCCATAAGAGACATACTCTCGGACTTTTTTTAAATGATTTTGAATGATGATGATGAATCTCTGACTCAGTCGACGTAAATGTTATAGTACAAATGTTCAATAATCAATTCATTTACATTTATGATCTCCTGCCCCCTTAAAAACTAGCACGTTTAAAGGTCGTCCCACCTGGATTACTGACAATATTCGTTTGATGGTTCGACTTAGAAATCACATGAAATATCAATCTACCAAGCTAGGAGCCCAAAGTTTATTACAAAGATCTTAAGCGTCAAACATCAATGGCTATGTTAAATAAAAAAACGTGTGTACTTTGACAATAAAATTAATAGTCATTTGAAAAATCAAAATCTGATATCTTACCCAGTAAACAGAACAACCTTTCAAATCACTTCAATAATCCTAACAAAATTAACGATGCTTTTCTTAATGTACCAAGCCTTTGTAAAATAACAGTATCAGATTTGAGTTATATTGAATTCCACAGGTTTAGTCAATCTGTGTTCTCATTGAAAACAGTCAGTGAAGAATGTGTTCTAAAAATTATTAATTCCATAAAATCGAATGCGCAGGGTGTAGACCGTATATCTAGTCAGTCTTTGTCTGCCATCACGGCTATTGTCAATAAGTCAATCGTCACTAACACATTTCCTCGCGCTTGGCGTATTGCCAAGACCAGTACCTAAAACCCCTAACCCATCTCATGTCAGAGAACTACGACCTATCAGTATATTGCCTTTTGTGTCGAAAATTTTGGAGGAAGTCCTTTATTTGCAATTCATAATCAGACTACTTGAAAAGCAACAATGTTCTGCCTGACCTTCAATCGGGGTTCAAAAAAGGGCGTGACACTTCAACTGCTTTGTTAGACGTAGTGAATAACATCCTAGAAGCATGGGACAAGCATAAGGGTACCATACTTACCCTACTTGATTTCTCATGCGCATTCGATTGTATTAATGTGCCATTAATGCTTTCCAAGCTTTCGTATTATGGCTTTGACATGGGTGCGGTGAAATGGTTTGAGAGCTATCTAACAGATCGTGCCCAAATTGTAAAGATTGCTTGAGAACAATTCCAGAGGGGTACCCCAAGGCTCAATTTTGGGCCCGTTCTTATTTATTCTGTATAGTGCTGATATCATTAAATGCATTAAGAATAGTCTATATTATATATATGCGGATGACTTGCAGTTATATATCCCCTTTAACCCGACACCGACTCTTACACGGGCTGCAGTACAAGCAATGAATGAAGACCTTAATAGGATTTATGAGTGGGCGCAGAGAAAAGCTTTGGTCCTAAATCTTAGCAAATCCAAAGCAATAATTTTGGGCATTATAGATCAAGTTACTGCTATCTCCCACTTTGATACCACGATTATAGTCAATGGGTATTTACGGCTAGGAACCTGGGCATAATCATGGACCACGACCTTCGATTTGAACAGCACATAATTAGCCTAGTAAGCAACTGTTTTCATAGACTTAAGGTGTTGTACAGATTAAGGGAATATTTAAACGTAGAGTTCAATATGCTGAGCAATATCTTTTTTGTTGGGACCATGACGCACACTGCATACCGTATCAGCTTAGAATTTTAAATAGTTAGATACCTATATTGTCTATTTATTCATAATTTACTACCCATAGATTGACTAGATGTACAATCGGCCTACTCGGCGGTCGTACACCCATACGGCTATAATGGCTTGCGAGAAACGTTCGCTCTCTACGTAAGCGCACTCACACAGGCACATCTGCGCCTTATCGGATGCAAGGGGTCGGGGTCCTTGTTTTTTTTAGTGCGTTGCGTTGTTGTTGTGCATATTTCGATCCGATACAGTTGTAAATACTATTATAGGATTGTGACTTTTGTTGTAAGCGCGCTTTTTGCAGTTGCGCGAAATAGCAATGAATTATTTTATTGTAATACATACAAATCTACATTATTATTATAAATAGTTTATTTATATATTTATTCGTTTGTGTTGTTGAAATAGTAAAGAGGTAGTTTAAAGCTTGGAGAAGAATATAGTATATTTTGCCATAATACTATTATACATGTAGAATTGTGGATGGAGGTGCGGGAAACCGTTAGCTTTTAATATTTTTATGATTACTTTTTGATCTGTAATCTATCTTTTCTACATATGAGTTATTAGAGGAGTTTAAAACTAGTGCCTGTAATTTATGAACTAGATCCTATTTTCGTTGTTTTATTTTGTGCGTATGTTTTAGTATGATTCTGTTATGTAGGTTTATCGAAAATATTTAATTTAATTTTTGTAAAATTATTTTGCATTGAAGTAATTGACGAAATTTTTATAGGCATTTCTTGCCAATTACTTTACAAATACAAAAATAGATTTGAGGTCTAGTAACATAATCCAGATAGGTGGTTCGCTTCTGGCCTCGGTTTGGCTACGGAAGTCTCGGGTTCGATTCCTGAGTCTGGACTTCAAATTTTTCTATCTTTGTCTGTCTGTTACACTTTCACGCTCAAACAGCTAAACCGATTTACATAAAATTTGGTATGGAGACCCGGAGAAGGACATAGGATAGTTTTTATCGCGATAACCGACATCCACGCGGGCGGTTAGTAATATACTCATATGTTTCAAAAATTCGAAATGATCGTTTTGTAAAATATATGTTACAAAACGATCTTTTCGCACATATATGTTACAAAACGATCATAAATGTTTTTCAAATATTTAAGTTACTTAAGTCTTTATTTTGGCTTGCCCTCCGTAGGTATTTAAGATGTAGTTTGATGCAACTATGAGTTCAATGATTAATCTATACTTATATTATAATGCTGAAGAATTTGTTTGTATGTTTGTTTGTTTGGTCGCGATAATCTCAGGAACTACTGGGTCAAATTGAAAAAATCTTTTACTGTTGGATAACCTATTTATCGAGGAAGGCTATAGGCTATATAACGTCACGCTACAACCAATAGAAGCAGAGCAGCAATGAAAAATGTTGCAAAAACGAGGAGTTGTTCCCAGTGACTCCGCTCACGTATATCTTAATTCGAGTGATAAGAATCCTACGTCCTTCACCAATATTTTAAAACCTATATTATTTTGTAAGTTCTCTGCTATAGGTGTTTGGTGTTTATCTAAATTTAATTTCAAATAATCATTGGATTGATTTAACGAAATAAAGATATTTGAAATTTAAAGTTTAAACCGGGCTAGTAGTTTCAGGGTAAACCTTTACATACAACTTTAACTCTTTAATAGTAATAGTATAAGTATGGTTTTAATTCATCAAGTTATACTTAATTTTTAACCACAGACTTTTTTAATAGAAATAAATGTATTACCTGAAATGAGGGCAAGAAATAAAGAAATGAGTCAATTATTTTATTAATTTTATGGATCAGTCAAACAATTTCATAACACATTTGTGGATATATAAATCATTTAATACTTAATTATACTTTTAAATTGTGGATGAGATATGCAAACTAAAACAGTAGGCCAAAATCATATTAATTAACAATAACGATATATTTTTAATATTATTAAATTATTATTTTATCATGCTATATAGTCATCAAAGTGCTTAATTACCAATTACTTTATCAATAAATATTATATTAATAACGTCTTAGTTAGTGAAAATAGTCTGTTTCAGTAAATTAAGTAACAATGTATGAATTATTGAATTATCTCAGATGCTAGCTTATATTTATTACAGTAAAATAACCAATAAGTTTAATTTAGATTACAATTTAAAATAATTACAAACATTTAATTTCAATACAATCCATTGGCTCTACCATCAATATATATTAACTGTGCTGGCCCATCAGCACTCATCTACCCCCACATATTAACAATAATTCGTGCTCACATTCACACTCCGGCTTTACATTTCTGGGCTTGTATCTAATATTATTTACACGCCACATGTTCTGACCAATGTGTGCACTTGATTTAAAAAAAATCGTCCGAAAATTTAGCGTGTGATAAATCAAAACATCTGTACTCGCGAGCGAAACGCACACTTGCTTCTTCTAGTTCCTGTCCTAATTTTGTAGCGGAATAATGCACGCATTTCTTATAGCCTGCATGCCGCAGTCAAATAGTCTAGCGAACGTCGACGTCTTGGTAAATGGCTGCACTTCGTATGTGCTGACCATTTGCGGTGCGCGATATGACGTTTAGAGAGTCCTCCTTAGCATCCCACTATATCCAACGTCACGCTGTAGCTCTCTGAAAGAAAAATAAGAAGTTAAAATAAATATATAAAAGATCTTCGATACCCACTCATTGAAAGTTTGAATGAATAGAACAGTAAGTCAAGCACATTTTTAAAAATGTGTTATTTTAATATACCTAATATTATTTATTTACAAATCTACAGACAATGAACAAGTTATCACTGATAAAATTAGATAATAGTTCTTAAACAGTTGAAATATGATTGAAAATAGAATAGCATTAATATGAGAAGCTACCGTTGGCGAAAACAAATTCGTATGCAAACTATTTTCAATTCTATTTGATTGATATTAAAGATGATAATTGCCATATGCGTTTCCAGTTTTAGAACATTTACTGTGCTTAGGTATTGTGAACCTATTTTTTCGGCAAACAAATTTATGGCACCTGGAATTACCGAACCGTAGGAAAGCAAAAACTTATTGCATACAAACTATTTTCAGTTCTTGTGTAACGATTTTAAGACAATAATTGATTAAAGGATTCTCAGTTTTACAACTTTTACTATGGGGTTAATAAATCTATTGTTTTATCAATACAATATGCGCTTTATTATTCCTAAAATGTACTAAAGCGTGAGAAAAAAAACAATTTATTTTGTCAAAAGTAATTGAAACGAATTAGGATTTTCAATACTTCAAAAAAATTAACATAAATATTTTAAAAAGAGTTATGCATAACATCTTTAATGTTAGAAAAATAAAAATGAAACATCATGATTGATTAAGGGTGGATTTAAGTATGAATCATAGAAAAAAAAATTAAGTGTATAAAAGCTCTAAATTCCTACTCTACACATATCAGTAGAGACAGCTTTTATATGTTGCCACTCGTTCTACAAAATAGTTTTTGTTCCGATTAATACTACGTTTCGATAATATATTTCAGATTAATTGAACGAGTGAAAGTCTGGTTCCAAGAAGTTCACCTTTAAAAAATATACGAATTACCAAGTGACTCAGAACACCACGTATAAAGTAAACTAAATGTAAATATCACAAAAAATGTAATTTACATCAAAAAATGTAAATGAACTTTTACAAAAAAAAAACAAGGTTGTTTTATAAAAAAGACTATGTTTATGTTTTTTTATTAAATCCTTTATAATATTATTTATTTGTTTAATAATCATAAGTAGTTCTATACCTATGTATGATAATAAAATATATATATTTATTTTTTTAAATAAAATTACTCATTTTCTTACAATTTCGGTAGTAAATTAGTAAAATGATTTTTCGACAATCATCGTCATATTTGAATATATTTACATAAAATTTTAATAAATTATGCACTTAAATCTTTCTCACCCATTGTCTAATAACAAACACCATTTAATAGTTTTATTTTCATAATTAAAATAATAATTATACGAAATAAATACATTTCGTATATAAAATAAGTATATATAAAATATTAGGAATAAATAACTGCGAATGATGAAACAACTAATCCTAATGTCTGCCATCATCATTGAGAATATTATTATATTATAACAACGAAACAAACCTTAGCTATGAAATTAACCATCGTATTCAGAAAAATATTGATTATATTATTATTTGGTCTCCCCCAATTACTTTTTACCCATAGCCAATTCTATTGTTAAACATAATAAATAATTATCATATTTGAATTTGACTTACCGTAACATTTCACTCCCGCGATGTTTGAATCCTTGGCCATTAAAATCCAAAATTTGATTCACGGTTTAAATTTCGGTTAACTGTGAAGACTCGCAGAGGTCAGCCAGAAAGCACTCAACAGTCCAATAAAACACAGCCGCCATAGGTAGACAGATGAAGAAGAAACGGTCCACATCACAAGTCAACGAGAGTTCAATCAGTAGTCTAAGAAAATAACAAGGGTCAGCGAAGTGGCAAGATATCGGAATCCGTAAACAGAACAAGTCGTGAGCAAAATACAGTAAACAAGTGCGCGTCATCATACAAGGAAAGTGCAAATTGCAACTAAGTTAACAAAAATGTTTTATGTTCCCGTTCCCACACCTTAGCCCCGTCCTAATTGGTTGAAAGTAAAATGTGGGAGTGGTTTTTGCGTTTGTGTGTGTGACCGAACCGTTGTGAACCGTTCATAGCAAAATATTTTCGGGTGGTCATCAAGTGGGCCGATACATAGCATTAATCAAATAACTCTAAATGTCAGTCCTTGAATGAAGTACCTTACAATTTTACTTTGTGTATGGTCGCAGATATACAATTCTGTCATCTTTTAAACGTTGTGGTTCCTTCCGTGTGTACGACGATGACGCGCTGCATTGGCAGTTTGCTTCGGTGCGCTTGTGTGGGTAGGTAGCAAGTGCCGAACTTGTGAATTGAAATAAATGTTCTTAGTTAAACCATGCATTTTGTCAACACCAGCTTCATATCCTCGCTACTAGTATACCTACATACAAATATTATATACATATCAACCCATATGATGGCCCACTGCTGGACACGGGTCTCCCCAGTAGAACCTACTAGTATGTAGATCCTGGGGGTAATTGCCATAATCAGCACGCTTGGCGAGCGGGTTGGTGATCGCAGTAAGGCTTTAAGTACGCAGAGGACGCTGCTGCCCGTCCTCCGGTGTGAAATCCCTTAGTCGCCTTGACGACACCCACGGGTAGAGATGGGGTGGTACTATTCTTAAGCCGGCACCACTCGGCAATATCATTATTATATACACTTACCTTTCTGGAGTGGCTAATCAGGTCGAGCGCTGCTGCTTCGCCGGACAATTTAAATGACTGACGTCTTCAAGCAAGAAAATCTTTACAAATGGTAAATACATAAATGTTGAATCCCGCGATGCTACGAAAACCCGGGCCTTGCCTACGAATACACCCATCATAGATGGTAGCACAATAAAAAAACTAATGCAGCAGGCATTCCATCCAAGCCTATTCATCATCCACACAGTGCAGCAGATTATACAAAAGACCCAGGAGTATAATCAGCCCCTGTGTCTAGGATTCGTGGACTATGAGAAGGCCTTTGACTCGGTTGAAATCTGTTCGTTCTGGACCCCTGCAGCGATGCCAAGTAGATTGGCGATATATCCAAGTGATGTGATGTCTCTACGAAGCCGCCACAATGTCCGTCCAAGTACAGAATCAGCAAACGAAACCTATACCATGGCATCGAGGAGTGGGGCAAGGGGACGTTATTTCTCACTTGCGATTTGCAGATGACATCGATATCATGACAGAAACGCTGCAGGACCTACAACAGATGCTGAATGACCTGGCTGACTCCTCTGTACGCTTCGGCCTACGGATGAACTTGGATAATACGAGTACCAAAGTCATGTTCAATGAACATGTACTACCGGAACCGACAGCGGTTCACGGCGCCGTTCTCAAAGTTGTTCAAAAATATGTGTACCTCGGGCAGTCATTGCTGGGTAGGGCAGGTAGAAACAACTTCGAGGACGAGGTGAACAGGAGAATTCGGTAGTGTTGAGCAGCGTATGGGAAGTTAAGACAAGTCTTTTCATCGTCGATCCCACAATGCCTTAAGGCTAAAGTCTTCAATCACTGCGTCCTACCCGGCATGACATACGGAGCCGAAACGTGGATACTGACGGTACGGCTGGTCCACAACATCAAAGTCGCTAAACGGGCTATGGAAACGAATATTAAATGTGGGGATTCTCTCTCATCCATCTATCAAATAGAATCAGGAGTGCCTCAGGGTTCGGTGCTGAGCCCTGTCCTGTATACAGTATATACCGCAGACCTACCCATCTCAGAAGAAGTGATGACTGCAACCTACGCAGATGACACTGCAATCCTATCTTGTAATAAAGATCCAAACATTGCGTCTACAAAACTGCAAGAATGCCTGGACAAAATTGGATTATGGCTGAAGAAGTGGAGAATTCAAGCGAGCCCAGCAAAATCGGTCCATATAACATTTACACTTAGGAGAGGGGATTGCTCACCTGTGACACTTGATGGATTGGTCTTACCACAACACACATCAGTAAAATATTTAGGTATACACCTCGATAGGAGACTCACCTGGCAAAGTCATATAAAGGCCATAAAGGAACTAGCTAATAAAAAACTTAGAGACATTACTTGCTACTAGGCAGACAATCTACACTAAGTCTTTAAAACAAAGTACTTGTAGTTATATATGTCATAAAACCCGTATGGACCTACGGTATACCCTCTGGGGATCAGCTAGTCATTCAAATGTAGAAATCCTCCAGCTCTACCAGAATAAAGTACTGAAGATCTTGAGCAATGCGCCATGGTTCACACGGAACACAGAAGTACATGAATATCTGGAAATTCCTACAGTCAAGGAGGAAATAGAAAGGTCTTCTATGGCTTTATAGACCAAGACTTGAACGACGCATCTGAAATCATCTGGCCACAAAACTTATGAGTACACATGACTGTATATTCCGGCTAAAAATAACTCGGCTAGCCACTATTTAAACAAAATAAGTTTAAAAAAAGTAGAGGGACACATCAGAGAATGCGCATTCTCAACCCTCAACCTTCAAAGCGCAATATCAAATCTGAAATAGACAAAAAAAATGGTTAATACGTTACGCCGTAATCGTTTTGTTAAACGCGCTGCGATACGCGGTCGCCTCCTTCGACAACAGTTATATAATAATAACACGACAGGCAGGCCGCCGCCGCCGCACGCGCGCTCATCTCGCTTGTGTCTATATGTGTAACCTGTAAATATGTATGTGTGTTTATTTTTTTTCCTATCTACCTGCCTATTGTTATATACTGTACTGTACCATTAATTATTATGTAGTGAGCGTTATCTCAACGAATAAATAAGTTTTTAAGCTATTGCATAGCTTTTATCGCGGGCTTTGAGCGCTGCGACCGAATCAAGAAATTCCGTAACGAAAATAAAACCTAACACCCCCACTCCGCCTACCATGTAGCTCGGCCGAGCGTTTGCTTAACGTATATGTATATGGTACGACTGTACGAAGCTCGCACGGATCGAGACGAGCTGCTCCGAAATGAAATGGAAGGAAAAAAAAAAGAATACTGCATAAATAAAATAAAATATATAATTGCATAAGTTGATAAAAAATGCTATGCAATAGTTTTACCGCGGGCCCCGCGTGCCACACATATTTTTTAAGCTAATGCATAGCTTTTATCGCGGGCTCGGGCTTTGACCGCGGCGACCGAATCAAGAAATTCCGTAACGAAAATAAAACCTAACACTCGGCCTACCATGTAGCTCGGCCGAGCGTTCGCTTAACGTATATGTAATATGGGTACGACTGTACGAAGCTCGCACGGATCGAGACGAGCTGCTCCGAAATGTAATGGAAAAAAATATATTTTTTTATTTTATTTTTTATTACTTACGTTGATAAAATGCTATGCTATAGCTTTACCGCGGCAGTCCCCAAAAAACATTTTTTTATTTTTATTTACTACGGTGCGCCTTGTTCGTACTTAGAGGTGAATTTGTATTATGGACCTTATAATCACAGCAAATGACTTATTTACTATTTTATGTTTGGGATCTGGTGGCATTGTGTAAGTTGTCCCAAGATTTTATATTATTTAAAAAACATAACCCTCCTAAAATAATATCCGAGTAATATTCGGGTAAACCCTGACGGTGATGTGGAAGGGTAACTATGACAATGCTCATTTTGTTTCCTGTATATCGCTTAAATCCAACACTCGTACATAGTTAATTCAAATATTCGTACGGGTATGCTATACAAAGCTTGAGCGAATTAGGCACATGACCGATATTGATTTAAAATTTTCCGCGAAAAAAAAAACGACGCAAACTAAAATCAACAAAAACTAAATAGTAACTCGCATATAAAATAATTCAATAATATATTGATTCTTAATGAACATGCTTATGAAACACCATTATATAATACATGATAACAGCGCTTTTACTTATTTTTTTAATATTTCTTGAAAGAGAAGGAACAAAACGCTGTACCTAACTGAGATAACTGCCTGTGTGGCGCGGTGGGAGTGTGTTCGACTGCTACGCAAGAGGTCGTGGGTTCGTTTCCCACACGGAAGACCACTTTGTGCGATCCACAAATTGTTGTTCCGAGTCTTGGTGTACTTTGTGTCCGTGACTTGTATGTTTGTAAAGTCCCCCGCGGCACAGGGTAATGTACCCAACGTAGCAGTCATCTTAAAAAATAGTATATGTATAGTGTGTATTTTATGTCTTCTTCATTCAGTAGTAATGATGGGTGGGGTACGATTTAAACGCAAGTATGACTTAGGCAAGGTTCGCTGTTTGTTAATCTTGCGCTTCTTAATGAAAAATATATCTTTTTGATAAAAAAAAAATGTTTAATTTAGTAAAAATAAAACAATAAGTTCAGTCATTTTTATCTAGAATAAATTGAATATTCCCCGTTTTTGAATTCAGTATCTCAGGTAAACCTAGAAATATATCCATTTTTCCCTTCCCGGTAGTTTTTCCCGCACCCATCCCTAAACGAAATCTGTGAGAGGCTGTGAAATCCAAAATAGATAACAACAATTTTACTCTCTTGTCTTAACTCTTAACTTAATATACGGTTACACAGGTAGTACATAATAAAATGATAATCTAATTTACTATAATATATTATTTTTTACGACCATAATCCTATAACGTTAATATAATATGTTTGTAGGACCTACGCACCACGTTGAGATCATATCAGTCACGGGTTGAATTCCGATTATTTCAACCGACTCCAAAGAAACAGGAGGTTCTCAATTGGGATGTTAATTGTTTAATTTATTTAACTCCATAGAGATGGATTTGTAAAATTCTTTGTTTTTTGTTTGACAGAGACTTATACCTAACCCCCTATTTGTGACTGCATTTTGGCTGTATCACCATTATGTGCCGTTTTGAACCCTCTATACCTTACTAGGACTCACGGCACTATGCTATCAGGTTTTGGATCTACCAAGACGGTGCTGCAAAAATACCTCCAGTATGGTATGACCGTTTTTAAGGTTCCGTAGTCAAAATGACATGTCCGTCTGTGTGTCTGTCCGTCGTCTGTAAGTCACAGGCATTTTACTCTAAGACTACACAAAGAATATTGAATAAATTTGGTAAAAAGGTGTGTTACTTAATTTGATTGCTAAATAATAAATTTTTTTTTTTTTTTTAGAGGGGCACTCCATATGCGTAACAGAATGTTTAAAAAAAATTTTTTGAGCAAACATCAACGTGTAGCACATCATTCGACAAGTATTTTAAAAACATTTACAACTTCAAAAATAAAATAACTAAAAACCATAAAATATTATCAAAATAAACCATTTCAAATTAGTGTCAAATACAACATAAAAACTACTATTTCCTTGCACTAACTTCAAAATGTTTATTTATTTATTTTATGCTTTTTAGTGACCTCGTATTATTTTTTGGCGATATCTTTTTCAATAAAAATGAAAACAATAAATGGTTTTTAACTTATCCCAATAAATCCTTTTGTGTTTATTTTGTCGTGTGGTCATCCTAATCTTAGTACTTTTGGGTAAGATGACGATTGTTATTTTTAAATATATCGCCACACCTTTTGCTACTGTCTAGTATAGCAATCGTTAGTAATTTTTTTTACTAAAGGATAGACTATAGCATTCGTTTAGCTAACTTCCCAGTACTGCGTAAATTGGCTTTTAGTACGATAAACGTTTCAATTGAGGGACCACCTATAAACATTATAATTAATGGCTGTATTTACAATTGTTTGAGAACTTTTACTAAAGGTTGACGCATTCAAAACTGAAATTGAAAATATAGTCCCTAAATGGGAACGCGAGCATACCTAGTTACTCGCCCATCTGTGCAATAGACTATCTTAACATAAATAAGCTGCCAGCTCTATGACTACGATTATGGCGCGTTATCAAAGTACGAGTAAAAGCAGCGGCGGCAGCCGGTCGTTCGTCTTTAATTCGTTAGGTCCATAAGGACTTCGTAATAGATATATAAAAATTCTAAATAATGAGAGCAATAGCCCAGAAATAATATTAGGAACAGAATAGGATAAGGAATACCTACACCCGTGGGAATCAAACACACGACCATTGGAATTTTTATTAATTATGTTTACAGAATCAACGTTTGTGATGCCTAATCTACATATTTTTCTTAAAACTAACAGATCAACTAGGTACAAAAACTCCTCAAGTGACAACCCCGTGTGACTTCGCACCTCGGTCATAAAACAGGGGTGCGCAAAGATTCACGGTTCGTGCGCGGTTATAAGTTTCAATATTGCTTGCAGGCGGGTAGCTCTGGCGAGTCTATATTTTTATACCTAAACCTGACTTTTGTTAGGGAGTGAATCTTCTGTACCGTAGTACTATTACTTATTCTGTGGTAATATCTACATCCCATAGACTCGTTAATAGTTAACATCTATTAATAGTAATCATTCCTTTTATTGTTATTGCTACAAAAGATTACTTCTGTAGCATTTATACTATTTATGTTCATAACGATTGTTGTGCTGTCTAAGATTAGATAAGAGTCGGTATTTTATATGACTGGATCGCGCTTCACTTTAACTGAGTAACATTCAAAATCCAGTATCATTCAAATATGCAAATGTGCCACATATTATTACTTAGGTACATATTTTAAGTAGGTACCTATACACTTATATTTTATAACAATGCTTTTGCGTGAAATATATAAATCTATACTAATATTATAAAGCTGAAGAGTTTGTTTGTTTGAAGGCGGTAATCTCCGGAATTACTAATCCGAATTAAAAATTTTTTCACTGTTAGATAGTTCATTTATTGAGGAAGGCTATAGGCTATATAACATCAAGCTACAGCAATGAGAAATGTTGCAAAAACGGGGAAAATTTACGCAGACGAAGTTGCGCGGGACAGCTAGTCTCATATAAAATAGAATAGAAATCTAAATAAATAAAAATCCATTGCCACTTAAGTGACAGAACATCATTTGATCACAGATCAACCGATACAGTTAGATTTTTTGCTGTTGCTTTTGTAAATCTCTGGACAAGGTTTGTATGAAAGAAAGTTTTCGGAAAATTCACCGGAAATGCCCGAAAACTGGTATATTGGTATTAACTTTAAAGTTATTAAATTAATTAAAGTTTAGTCTGCCATTCATTAGTAATTTGGTTTCTTAATACAGGGACTACCAGATCTCGGTTAATGTGTCTGATTATTTACAGCCTATTTGTTGGAGGGAACCTTTGATAGGTACAGATAATGAATTTCTCCGACTCAATATACATTGTGCGAAGGTGTAGCCCTATACGATAGATTGGTTTTGTGTTTCAGATCTCTTTTTTATTTAAGTTTATGGGAACATATTGTAGTGTAATGAAAGGGTAGGTTTAAGATAGGACTACATATATTTACAAGAACTTAAAAACTACTTAAAATTAAAGATAATTATAAACGATGCTGGCGGAGATGCAGTGCTGGTAGGTAGAGGTACGGCGTCCAGGCGGAGATGCGGCACTCGTAGGTAGAGGCGCGGCACCGATAGGTAGAGGCGCGGCGCCGGTATGTAGGGGTGCGCCGCCGATAGGTAGAGGCGCGGCGCCGGTAGGTAGAGGCACGGCGCTGGTAGGTAGTAGTGGCGCGACGTCGGCAGGTAGAGGTGCGACGCGTCGTAGAGGTGCGGCCCGGTATATAAGAGAGGCGGCCCGGTAGGTAGAGAGGCGACGCCGGTAAGTAGAGAGGCGACGCCGGTAGGTAGAGAGGCGACGCCGGTAGGTAGAGAGGCGACGCCGGTAGGTAGAGAGGCGACGCCGGTAAGTAGAAAGGCGACGCCGGTAGGTAGAAAGGCGACGCCGGTAGAAAGAAAGGCGGCGCCGGTAGAAAGAAAGGCGGCGCCGGTAGAAAGAAAGGCGGCGCCGGTAGGAATGGTCTCTTTCTCTTAATTTCCCACTCTTTCTCTTTTAGAGAGCTCGTTCTTCACTCCTTCTCTTTTTGAGAGCTGGTTCTTCACTGACTCTTCTTCGGTTTTGTATTCATAAAGAAAACTCTCTAGAAGCAATTTAAAATTTTAAAGCTTAACTTATTTTTAATTTAGAATTTACGCACAGCCAGTTTCACAATGTAGACCATACTTTATAAAGAACTCTATGCTTATCTTGTTGTCATAGCAACCATAGAAAATATCTGTCGACATGACAGATTTGATGTATGAAAAATAATTGTTTACATACGAAGAGATATAATAAAATTAATGGCGAAATATATAACTAATATATACAGAAATGCGAACGAAATAACACTACCAGGACATATATACATATATGAGGTAAGAATTATCACTACAATATTATTAGTAAAAGGATGGGATTCTGAATCGTAACCGCGTATACATAATTACCTACAAAATATTAGATCTATCAGTGTGAAAGAAACGCGGAGAGCATGCGCAGGGGTATAGCAGTACCTACACTTAACGAAAATTTTGTATAATTGTGTAAAAAAAAATTGTACTAATGTACCTATATGTACAAATATAATTCATAAAAAATATATAAATAATTTGAAGACCTTTATTTCTTTATTCGTAAAAATGACTTTAAAAAAGAATAGCAGTGAAACAAAAGACCCAAATGCACATCCGAAACGAAAAGGTGTTCCAAGTTTTTTATCAAGATCGCTGTTTTATTGGATGTTGCCGGTATTCTGGACTGGAAATCAACGAGACTTGGAAGAGTATGACCTAAGACCTATGAAACACTGCTACGACTCGAAAGCTCTAGGTGAAAAATTGGAGAGGTACGTTTTCATATATTAACATTTTTAAGCCTTACTGAGGAGTCTGCCTACCCAAAGTGGTGTGGTGGTCTAGTGGTCTCTCTGACTTATAAGTCGTAGATCGCTGGTACAAAATGCAGGCGAACGTGCGCACTCTTTGTGTGATTTGTTCTATTGTTACTACTTAAAATTGGTGCTAACATGATCAACCCAACATTCGACATCTACCAATCTGCGATCCGTACGAGTGATAGATCCTGACTGCCCGCTTTGTCAGAAGGAGGCCTGCGTGCGTTTCTGCAGTGGAAGGTTATAGGTTAAGATCACGTATGTTATGCAAGAAGGAACATATAGATAGTTAGCTACTGATCTTGTAACATGAAAACATCTGGTAAAAGTCATCGTTACATTTCTTAATTAGATGATAACAATATCTGTTATGGCAGTAACATATTATAATTTCAGTATGCATTTTTGTGAGTTCAAACAAAGAGTTTAGTTGGATTGCATTGACATTGGCACAAAACAAATATTGTAACATTTAAGCTTTCCTTTTGGGTCAAAATAGCAAAAAAAAATTGTCAACGCAAAATACGTGCTTACTAGGTTTATATGCAACATTACGACTAGTAGACGTTGTAAAGTTGATTACGTAATAATTTAAATCAAATTCCATAACAATAAAAAAATATATCTGAACGTGTTGGTATAGAGTTTAGTAACCCTGAATGCTAAGCTAGAGGTCGTGTTTTCGATCCCCACCCAGGATGAATCTTTGTGTGATGAGCACAATGGTTTATTCTGTGTCTCTAGGTGTAATTTATCTATATTAAGTATGTATGTATTTAGAAGTATATAAGTATGTTTGTTTGTTGTCTGGTTGCCATAGTACAGGCTGTGACTAGTTTGGGATCAGATGATGTTGTGTAAGTTATCCCATTACCCAACATTTGGCCGGCCTATTGGTCTAGTGGTTAGTGACCCTGACTGCTAAGCCGGACGTCGTGGGTTCGATCCCCACCCAGGATAAAAAGTTGTGTGATGAGCACGATGGTTTATTCTGGATCTGGGTGTTATGTATCCATAGTGTATTTAGAAATATATAAGTATATTTATCAGTTGTCTGGTTTCCTTAGTACAAGCTCTACATAGTTTGGGATTAGATAGCATTGTGTAAGTAGTCCCAAGATATTAAGATATTATCCCAAGGTATAAGATATATATAAAAAAAAATTTAAAAATTAAAAAACACTTTAGTCAATGAGATTGAATCAGGCCCCTTGAGATCGTAATTGTCGTCACATGTAGTGGATGTAATGACTGATAATAAAATAATATGTAATATTAATCAAACACTTAACGCTATTTGATTCTATTAACGTGAAGAGTTGAATGTAGTAGCCGTGAAGTGTGTAATACTTGTTTTCAACTAAGAGATGCTAATTTATTTTATGGTTCATTATTATTTACAAAATACTGAGTGGCGTAATATCAATGTCAAAGGCATGTTTTTTCTTCAATATTGAAAATATTATGAAAAACAAAGACATGCCAATCGAGTCGGAAAAATTCATTATCTGTATCAAATCCTCTTAAGGTTCTCTCCAACAAATCACAATTAGATAAAACTATCAGTATAGGGCATCATCACTTTATCTCATGGTCAACATCCTTTTATTTTTTTTTTTTGGTTCGGCGGGAAAAATTCCTGACGAACACCCCCACCATCCGGGGAAGATGATGGAGGTAGTGTGGGGTTTGCACCCACTAAAAAACCCGCCGTGTATCGCTCGCCACCTTTGCGAACGGGCCGCCGGAATTCGTTATACCGTCGGCGGCCCGCCCAGTGGCAATGCCCGGACGCGATGTTGTTGCGTTCCGGGCATTTCACACCTACGCGGCCCCTGGATACACACAGGGCGCCGCGCCTCCACGGAAGGCCGCGGGCGGGGCAGATTACCCCGTACGCCCGCCCGCAGCCCCACCTAAGGCGGCATCAAGCGCAGATATGCGCGCCGACGCCGCCCGGTTCGCCGGCGACGGAGCGGGTCTGCCAGGGAACTCTCTTCCCTGACGCGCTCCGCCTCCTCCTTCTGCGAGATGACGTCCTCGCAGAAGGATGCGACCGCATTCCACGACCCCTCGCCCCGGACCATGGACAGAACCACGGCCGGCAACGAGAGGTCACTTCCGACCACTGCGGTGAGAACTCGACGTTGCCCCTCCCAAGCTGGACAATGCTGGAGGGTGTGCTGCGCCGAGTCCTCACCGCAGTCGCAGTGGTGGCAGGCGGGTCGGTTCCCTCCTAGCGACCGTGTGCAGGTACTTCCCGAAGCACCCGTGCCCGAAAGGACCTGCACCAGCCGGAAGGAAAGGGTCCCGTGCTGCCGCCCCGCCCACTCCTCCAGAACCGGCCGGAGCGCCTCCACGGTTCGAACACCTGCCCGTGGAGCCTCCAGCCGGCCCTGCCACCGGGCCATGATTGCCCGGTGGGCCTCACCGCGCCAAGCGCGTAGCTCCTCGGGCAGGGGCACCGAACCCCCTGCCCGAACAGCCACCGCCCGCCGATGCACTTCGGCGAGCACTTCCGCATCCAAATCCCACGGGGGTGTGCCGGCCAATGCGCACGCCGCCTCTGCAGACACCGTGCGGTATCCGCGTATGGCCCTGACCGCCATGGTCCGCTGGGGTCTCCCTAAGCGGACCCTATTCTGGGCGGTCAGGGACGCCGCCCACACGGGTGCGCCGTACAAAGCCATTGACCGCACCACCCCCGTGTACAACCGTCTACTCGAGGCACTGGGTCCGCCCAGGTTCGGCAACAGCCTCCCCAGTGCGGACGCCGCAGCCTCGAGTTTTGGCGCCAAAATGCGAAAGTGCTCGTCGAAGAGCCACCGCCCGTCTACTACCAGGCCCAGATACTTCATCTGGGCCCGGACCTGTACGAGGACCGAGCCGACGGCTATCGAGGCGCCAGCAGGTGGACCGCGACGGGGCCCATGGAATAATAGGGCCTCCGTCTTAGAAAGGGCCACCCTAAGCCCCAGCGCCTCGATGCGCCCGACCATTAGGGAAATCCCTAGGTTGGCCAGGCGCGCCGCCTCCTCAAAATTCCCACCCCGGGCCGTGATGAGGGTGTCATCCGCATAGCAGATGACCCCTATCCCGGGGGGGAAGCCACACCGCAGGGCCCAGTCGTAGCCAATGTTCCACAAGAGGGGCCCTAAGACAGAGCCCTGTGGAACACCGCACGAGACGTCCCTGCGGATTACCTCACCCTCTCGGTCCTCGTACAGGATCCTCCTGCCTTCGAGGTAGTCTGCCACTAGCTGCCTCAGGTACGCGGGCACTCCATGATACCGGAGCGCCTCGTTGATGCAGCTGAATGGCAGAGACCCGAAGGCGTTGGCGATATCGAGCGATATCGCCAACATTACTCCTCCACCGGCGACGGCCTCCTCCGATGCCGCCCTCAAGCGCAGAATGGCCCCAATGGTCGAGCGCCCAGCACGAAAGCCGTACTGAGCGTCCGACAGATTAGGGCCGACCTCGTTCAAATGCCGGACGATGCGGGTAGCGAGAATCCTCTCCAGCAACTTCCCCGCCTCGTCCAGCAACACGATAGGCCTGTAGGCCGCAATTGAGTCGGGAGGCCGTCCCGGCTTTGGAAGGAGCACCAGCTTCCCTGCCTTCCAGCAGTCAGGGAACCGTCCGGACGCCAGGCACACGTCGAACAGTCCCCTGAGGCGGTCCCCGATATGGTCGAGGGTCAGGGCCAAAACCCGGGCGGGAATCCCATCCGGCCCGGGAGCGGTGTTCTTCGAACGCATTCGAAGAACAGCCGCGCCCACCTCCGCTTCGGTGACAGGCGGCACAGTTGTGTCGGCCTCCCGGTCATCGGTCTCATCCTCGGAGACCATCGCCGGGTGCACGTGCTCTGCCTGCAGCGGGAATAGACCCTCGACCACTTCCGCAAGGAAGCTGGGCTGGAGAGTCTCGGTAAGGGGGGGGCCCGCCGAGCGAAGCTTGTTCAGCGCCGCTCGATATGGGCGACCCCAGGGGTCACGGTCGAGACCCTCCAGCATCTCCTCTCTCGCCCTCTCCTTGGCGCGACAGATAGCCAGCTTAAATGGTCAACATCCTGCGCCAAGCCTTTCTCGTCACTACCTTATTTTTCTGTCATATAAACTCAAACCTCCGAAACCTAAGCCTAAAATATTGCTGAGGCGTTCTTTTACACGCATGGACTTCAATAAGCTGCAAGCAGCTGCTTCAAATATTGACTGGAAGCTACTGGAGGTAAAGTCGCGGTGTTCAACAATTTAATATATAGTAGTAGTTTAGTATTTTGAAGAACTCACTAAGACTAACGATGAAGAGCCAACCTACGAAGAGTTGGTCAATGAGCTGCATCATGGCTTAAACATGAGTAAACTTAAGAAGACTAAAGTATTAAATCTTCCACGCAGAGACTGGATTAAACAAGAAAATATTGATGGCATTAACGAACGAAATAGACTATGGAAAATAAAATCAAATATGTTGGACTCAGACTTGGTAAGTCAGGGGGTTGCCTGTTCGTAACTTGTCCGGTTGCGAAACAGGTGGCTTCGGGTACGCAACCCCGACTTCCCGAGCCGCCAATCCCTGCACTCCCAACCATCCCTGCACATTGGTGTCCACTGTCCTCCCTTTCCTTTCCTACTACTTGTGGTAGCATCTAGCGACCGGGTAGGTACCACAGCTTGGCTTATTTTGATCGTATAGCAAATATGCGTTCCGACCAAAGAGCTAAGTAGCCGATATCCCTCCCTTCTTCCAACTATCCCATCCACATGAGCTGTCGGGTCACATTGAAGTTCGGAACAGGCGGTGTAGGAGTTCTCGCGGATCCGTAGGGCGTGACGGGTTGACGGGGGGTTCAGGGAGACCCGGTGGGAATGGTTACCGTCGGCCACCTGCCGGTCAGTAGGGGACCCGAACCCGGGAATATCCCACCTGGGAGGCTGTCCCGCCAACCGGCGAAAATCCCACATACTGCTGCCGAGCCGGGAGGGAGACCGGAGTGGATCCCGTTAGTGGTATGCGGGGGGGCACCGGGGGCCCTTCCGTGCCCCGCGTCAGCCCTTCATACAACTCGCGGACCAGCCGGGACTTACGCCCCGCCCCCTTATCTGAGTGTCACTGTGGCCCCATACCTCATATAACCCTTTCCCGATATATATCTCTCTCTAAATGATGCCACGAATAAGAAAAAAGAGAAGGCTTAACACGGCGGACACCCTATCCACATTTAAAATGGATTTTTGCAATGTCAGGGGTCTTCATAGCAACCTAGACGCTGTACACCACCACCTTGAGACAGCGCGGCCTGCTTTGCTCTTTTTAACGGAGACGCAGATATGTGCCCCGGATGACATCTCGTACCTTAAATACCCCGGCTACGAATTGGAGCAGACATTCCTTCGGAAAGCCGGGGTGTGCGTGTTCATACGGGGCGATATATGCTGTCGCCGCCTTCGGGGTCTCGAACATGGAGATCTGTCCATTTTATGGCTTCGCGTAGACCATGGGGGACTTACCCGTATCTACGCGTGCCTCTACAGATCTCCTTGCAGTGATTCGGGGTCGACTCTACTGTTTGAGAACGTCCAAAGGGGGATTGACCAAATGTTGGAGCAGTGCCCATCCGCAGAGGTGGTGGTCCTCGGTGACTTTAACGCTCATCATAAAGAGTGGCTGGCATCGAGGACCACCGATCTCCCGGGTAGGACCACTTTCAATATGGCCTTGGCCTATGGTCTCTCACAACTAGTAATACAGCCCACCCGTATTCCAGACGTTGAGAGCCACATGGCCTCCTTGTTGGACCTTCTGCTGACAACACATCCACGCGGATACAGGATGGTCGTCGATGCTCCACTTGGATCGTCCGACCACTGCCTTATCCGCACTGAAGCCCCCATTGCGCGACCCGTCCGCTCTCCAGCGAATGGTTCCCGCAGAGTCTGGCGATATGAGTCAGCAGATTGGGATGGACTCCGCGAATTTTTCGCGTCCTACCCTTGGAGGCGGCTTTGCTTCTCCACAGAGGATCCCGACGCTTGTGCGGACTGCATCACGGATACGGTGCTTCAGGGAATGGAACTATTCATTCCCAATGCCCGAATTCCCGTTGGTGGTCGTAGTCGCCCCTGGTTCAACCAGGCTTGTCGAGTGACCGCGCGCCTGAAACAGTCAGCGTACTTGGCCTGGAACGATGCCAGGAATCGTAGGGATCTGATCGTGAATGATGAGAAACGTAAGTTCAACGCCGCCTCCAGAGCCAACAAGAAGGCTATTGCTAAAGCAAAGGCAGATCACATTGCCAGAATTGGCGAGCGACTTCAAAGGCATCCCTCTGGGAGTCGTGCATTCTGGTCGCTCGCCAAAGCTGCACAAGATAACTTTTGCCAGTCCAACCTCCCACCACTGCGCAATTTCGATGGCAGTCTGGCCCACAGTGCTAAGGAGAAAGCCGATCTCTTGGGCCGACTCTTCGCCTCTAACTCGACTTTGGATGATAGAGGAGCCACACCACCTTCCATCCCAAAGTGTAAGAGCTCCTTGCCAGAAATACGCATCACGCAACGTGCGGTTAGGCAGGAGCTCAGGCTTCTTGATACCCAGAAATCGAGCGGGCCGGATGGCATCCCTGCAGTGGTACTTAAGTTGTGCGCCCCTGAGTTGACCCCCGTTCTGACGCGCCTCTACCGCCTCTCATATAAAACTGGAAGGGTTCCATCTTCGTGGAAGGTTGCCAATGTCCACCCTATTCCCAAAAAGGGTGACCGGTCAGACCCGTCAAATTACAGGCCGATAGCGATAACATCCTTGTTATCAAAAGTGATGGAGAGAGTTCTCAACACCAGACTCTTGCGGTATCTTGAGGAGCGCCAGCTGATAAGCGACCGCCAGTACGGCTTCCGTTACGGTCGCTCAGCTGGTGATCTTCTTGTGTACCTTACGCACCGCTGGGCTAAAGCCTTGGAAGGCAAGGGCGAGGTTCTCGCTGTCAGCCTCGACATCGCCAAGGCGTTTGACAGGGTCTGGCACAAGGCCCTTCTATCGAAGCTTCCTTCTTATGGAATACCCGAGGGGCTCTGCACATGGATCGCTAGCTTTCTGGACAATCGGAGCATTATGGTCGTCGTTGACGGTGCTTGTTCCAGTCTGAAAACCATTAATGCTGGCGTTCCACAAGGTTCGGTGCTCTCCCCAACACTGTTCATTCTGCATATCAATGATATGCTGTCCATAGAGAACATACATTGCTATGCGGATGACAGCACGGGTGATGCGCGATATACCAGCCAACAGAACGTCCCTCGGAGCGTTGTTCAGGAGAGACGGTTGCAACTTGTGTCAGAAGTCGAGGACTCTCTGGGGCGGGTCTCCGAATGGGGTGAGAGGAACCTGGTTCGATTCAACCCCACAAAGACACAAGTATGCGCGTTCACTGCGAAGAAAGACCCATTTGTCCTAGTGCCACAGTTCCAAGGAGTTACACTCCGAGTCACCGAGAGTATTGGGATCCTCGGTGTCGAAATCTCCAGCAAAGTCCAGTTTGGGAGTCATTTGGAAAATAAAGCCAAATTGGCGAGCAAAAAGGTGGGTGTCCTCAACAGGACGAAGCGTTACTTCTCGCCGGCACAGCGACTTGTGCTCTATAAAGCGCAGGTTCGACCGCACGTGGAGTACTGCTCTCATCTCTGGGCGGGTGCCCCCAAATACTTGCTCGATCCATTTGACTCCCTCCAAAGGCGAGCTGTTCGGATCGTTGATGACCCCAATCTCACGGACAGACTAGAGTCTTTACAGCAGAGGCGTGACTTTGGTGCACTTTGCGTACTCTACCGTCTGTTCAACGGAGAGTGCTCTGAGGAACTGTTTGACATGGTGCCACCGTCACCTTTCTACCACCGCACCACTCGACATCGTAGTAGGGTTCATCCATTCCACCTGGAAACAATACGGTCCTGTACGGATCGATTCCGGCGTTCTTTTCTTCCACGTACGTGTAGACTCTGGAATGAACTACCTGCTGCGGTGTTTCCCGAGCGCTACGACATGTCTTTCTTCAAACGAGGTTTAAAGAGAGTTTTCACTTTACGGTAGGCAGCGGCTTGGGTGTGTCCCTGACATTCCTATAGTCCATGAGCGGCGGTTACCGCTTACCATCAGGTGGGCCGCTAGCTCGTCTGCCAACCATAGGCAATAAAAAAAAAAAAAAAAAAAAAAAAAAACTCAAAGGCAAAAACGGAATATTAAAAAAAAGAAGGCTTGTGTATCACATACTAAACAACAAACAAAAAAGCTTACTACTTCAAACGTTTCAAGGACAACATAACTAGACCTAGAAAAATGTGGCAACTAATCAATGAGCTTTCACGAAATAAAACAAGAGATTTAAAAGGACCTAGCAAACTTGAAACTGAAAATGGCTGTATCACAGATCAAAAGACAATATGTGAAAGTCTCAATTCTTATTTCTCGACTATTGGTTCGTCTCTAGCAAATCTCATCAGTAATACCTCTACAGGAAACTCGGCTAAAACATGTGAACAAAATCCATCTAAAGCAAAAGCAAACACTGAAAGAGAACTGAAATATATATTACCAGCAACCGAGGATGAAGTTACTAAAATAATCGATAGCTTAGACTCAAATACTAGCTCTGGCATTGACGGCATTAGCACTAAATCTTTGAAGTGTGTCAAAAAGTTTATTGCTTTAGAACTTGTACAGTGTATCAACTTCTACATTGACAAAGGCATCTTTCCCGAAGATCTGAAAATAGCAAAAGTAAATCCAATTTATAAATCTGGAAGCAAATTAGATCCTTGTAATTACCGTCCAATATCTGTCCTCCCAGTCATCTCGAAAATTTTCGAGAAAATTCTTTATAACCGCTTAGAAATATTTCTCAAATAGAAAAACTTCTTCGACCACAATCAAACACCCTTTCGGCAACAGTAGACCTCATAACAAAAATAAAAACGAGCATTGACAAAAAATAAGTGGCCCTAGGCATTTTTATTGACCTTAAAAAGGCTTTTGAAACTATTAGTCCACGCTATATGTGTGTTCTGCGGTCCACATATATTAATACAAAAATTATCCGCCATTGGAGTTAAAAATAAAGCACTCGACATATTTAAATCATATATGGCCAATAGGCAGCAAGTGGTAAAGATAGGGCAACATCAAAGTTCTTCCAGTTCTATGACTTTCAGTGTGCCGCAAGGCTCAATTCTAGGACCATTACTGTTCCTCATTTACATAAATAATATATCTCAAGTTGGCCTTACAGGAGATATCTCGCTTTACGCTGATGACACAAGCCTTTTTTTACTTTGGAAGTTCTGTTCATGATATGTTACCCAACGTTAAAAATGACTTAAAGCTGCTAAATAACTGGTTTAAATCAAATCTCCTTACAATTAACACCTCAAAAACTACTTATGTTAAATATGCCGCAAAAAATAAAATTATTCCTGAAAATATTGAGCTTAAAATCGACGATCAACTAATTTAAAGGAAAACTAAAGAAAGATATTTAGGACTAATCTTAGATAGCTCATTGAGCTGGAGGCCTCACATAGAAAGTATCAGAGCTAGACTACTATCACTCATGGGGGCTTTGCACAATATAAAAAAAATGTCTCCCCCATAAAGTTCGATTTTTATTATATAATTCACTAATAAACCCCACATCGATTATTTAATAGATATCTGAGGGACAGCGGCCGAAACTAATATAGAACCTATCCAAACGGCATAAAACAGACTAATAAAATTTTTATTTAACTATAAATACTGGACTTCCACACAAAAAATATATAACCACACAAAGATAATGAATATAAAACAAACTTACACATACTTTACATGCATACTAATACTAAAAATATTAAATAAAGATATACACACAACGTTGTCAGTTACAAAAAAACAAGAACCTCAAAAAATGCAACTACGTAACGCTAATTATCCAGTAACACGTCCACCCAAAACTAATTATGGCAAAAAGAGCATAACATATGAAGGGGCAAAAATGTACAATGCGCTGCCTTTGGCAATAAAAGAATCGACTAGCACGGTAATTTTTAAAAAAAGGCTTAAATCACATATCCTTGACTGAACAGTTTAGTATAAAATATATATATAAATATATATATATTATTAAATTATTATTTATGTAGTTAATATTTATATGAATTCAACAAAAAAAAAATACACTAATTATGTTACATGTTATGAGTTTTAAGCAGTGAGTAGTCGTGTGTGCCTTATCTAGTTGCGGTATAGTTAGTTACAACATCTGTGTACTGTTGAGACAAAGTTCGTTTTGAATATTATTTGCATTATACCCACTTTGTGGCATTTAGTTAATTACTGTCACATTAACTTTTGTGTTGTTTACTTTTAAGTTAGTATTAATTAATTATGTTAGTGTACACTCTCCTAAGCTAATTTATTGAATATTGTTTTTCAGTAAGTGAATTATTGTTAATTCTTATGAGAAAATAAAGTTCTTAAACCATATATAGGACCTGTACAATACCCGTGCTTCAGTGAAAAGAATTAAACTAAAACGTCCGCCAGCGCCCTGGTTGAAAAACCGTGTAAACATTCGAAATCACCAGAAACCGGGCAATCAGGCGATACGTAATGCTAAACACCGGTATATTCTCGATAATATTTTATCTTCGTCTCCTGCTGATATATGGAAGCTCCTATGTACTCTTGGTATAGGTAAAAGGCGGCATCCTGATCCACCGATGCCCGCATGCTTTGGACAATTTTAATCGTCCTTAATTCTCTGTTTCATTTCTAAAGTCCTTGAAGCTTGTATCCACAATCAGCTGTCCAAGTTTGTCTACTAGAATAATATCCTTAGTCCCTTCCAATCCAGATTTAGACCTGGGCATAGTACAATTACTGCAATGCTCAAAGTTATTGGTGATGTTAAAGCGGGAATTAAGAATACCAAAATAACTGTTCTTATTCTGGTTGATTTTTCTAATGCTTTTAACACCGTCAGTAGTCATAACATTTAGCTATCTATTTTCTTCCATCTGATGATTTCCAACAATGCGTTGAACTGGTTTTCTTCTTGAATCCAGGGGCTTCAGCAGTCCGTACGATCGGACGAATAATCATCGAGCTGGCTTGATGTCGATGTTGGCGTCCCTCAAGGCGGTATTCTCTCTCCTCTTCTGTTCTAGCTTTTCATTAATCTTTTAACCTACAAATTTACTCGCAGGGCAAAAAAGAGGACTTAAGTGTAGCAGTTTCATGAACTGCTACACTTAAATCTTCTATTTTGCCCTGCGAGTTAACCGGGATCTAGAGAAAATTAACAGTTGGTCTGGTAGAGCCAGTTTAAATGTAAATTCCATGAAATGTCAAGCCATCAATATAGGGAGCTCTAGAATGATCAGCAGAATCGACATACCATGTGTCAGACTTTTTAGTCTTCAATAATAATAATAATAATAACCGTTTATTTCAGGCTACTAAGGCCCATATCATACAAATACATACATAAAAACTTAGTAAACTAATACCTATATTATCTTATATTACAATTACATCAATACGTATCTTACTATAAAAAAAAAATATACTTATACGACTGCCTCTATGGTGCGGTGGAAGTGTGTCTGACTGCTATGCAAGAGGTCGTGGGTTCGATTCCCACATGGGACACCACTTTGTTGTTGTTCCGAGTCTGGGTGTACTTTGTGTCCGTGACTTTTATGTTTGTAAAGTCCCCCGTGGGCTTGTACCCTACTGCGGAAGTCGTCTTAAAAAAATATGTAAATATTTCACATAATTATTTATAATTAAAATTATACACGACACGTCGCGTCGGTACGCGATATCCTCCTTCATATGGATGGACAGATCTTTACTGGGAACTTGCACCACGACCGATATGAAGTTCCACCTCCACCCGTTCGTCGTTCGTCCTTAAGGACCACTTCGTCTTGATCCGGAGGTATTCTCTAAGTTCCTCTGCCTTTATAGTAAGATTCAGACGAGACACATATAGCTGCGTCGTTGATATTGCCAGACAGCATATTAGGTCCCGTCACGCCAGTACCACATTTTTTTCGTCTGGAGGGCTTCTTCTGCTTCCTTTCAACTTTTATGAACCATTTAATGGAACGGCTTTTCCTTTTAACCCGACTGTTAAAGATTTTGATTTGCTAGACACTACGCCAAACTGGCAATGCAAAATAACAAATGTGGGTAATTATGGATCATTACGGGCTCTTATCAGCTTAAGAATTTTCTACCAATTAAAACAAAGACTATGCTTGTACAGACTTTAATTTTTCCCATTATTGACTATGGTGATGTGTGTTAGCTCGACCTGATTGTCTTCTCAACATTTTATTTTCATATTCAACCTTCGTAAATACTACCATCTTAGATATATTTCGGGACTTAATCGCGTGAATTATTTGTAGGTCCGAACCTTTTATTTACCCGACGTTTAGATCGAATTGCACCGATCGTGGTCACGGGTCGACTCATGGCAGCTTAGCGATGTCTCCGTGAGGGGCGGGGTTTTTCAACTACCCTCCCCTGGTCTTGATAATTTTGATAATTTGTACTATCGGTACTTCTATACACTACACTTACAACGTCTTTACACTGAGGCGCGGTGTCTTTACGGCTACGATTGCATTTGTTGATAACAGGGATCCAAGATGGTGAGAGCCGGTATCCATCTTCTCGGTTGAAGTTCTTATACTTCTTGATCTTAACCGCCTCGCGTACTATCCTGGAATAATAGTGGCGATCGGTGTAAAGTAACTGTGGCTTATGCAATTCTATCCAGTGATTTGGTCCTGATTCCAGGAAATGCTCAGCGATAGCAGACTTGTAAACTTGACGGTTTTTTACAGCAGCGATATGTTCCTTGACCCTGTCTGCGATTGTCCTTTTGGTCTGTCCGATATAGGAACTACCGCAACTGCAATCCACCTTGTACACGCCAGGTGTTTGGAGAGGAATAACATCCTTTGCCGTTCGTAAAAGCTTCGAAACCTTGGAGTGCGGACTAAATACAGTCTTAATGGAGTAATTCTTCAATACTGTTCCAATTTTGCCATAACTCCTTTGATGTACGGCATGAAAGCTGGCACTCTGTCGGCATTCGGCACCTCTGGTTTTCTGCTCTTTGGACGTTGAAGGTTATGCTTGTATCCGTTGCTTCTTAGTACCTCCAGAACGTGTGCAAGTTCACCCTCCAAGTGTTCGGTGTCGCAAAGGTCGTATGCTCTGTTTGTTAAAGAAGCTACAACGGACTGTAAGTGGCGCGGATTATGGTGCGATGAAGCATGTAAATACCTATCCGTGTGTGTAGATTTTCGGTATACTGCGTGTCCGAGGGTACCATTTTGTCTCGCCATACCTTCACGTCAAGAAAAGGCAACGACCTACCTATCTCCATTTCAAATGTGAATTTGATATTACGGTGGATCGAGTTTAGATGTTTTACAAATTGTTCTACTGTGCCACTGTCGCCCTTCATGATACAGAATACGTCATCGACGTATCTCTTCCAGAGCTTCGTATTTTTAAATAATTCACGCGATTAAGTCCCGAAACATATCTAATACTACCATCTGTTGTATCGTCGGTCCGAACTAACACGGTCGCCGTAGTCTAAGGGCGCTGACGTTGCTTTTTTCTATTCTTAATTCTCCGAATGCTTCTAGATATCTTTCTTCCCACTTTTATATTTGATATCATATCATATTTCATATTTGTGCTCTAATCATGCCCTTCTCTGTCCGTCTTATAGCTCAGCCATAATTCATTCTTCTTTCTCGGTTCAGGCCTTTCATCTTTGGAATGCATTCCTTGTAGAAATTAGATTGTCCACTAGGCGTCAACTATACAGAAGTTCCCTGGAGGATTCAGCAGAGCAATCATTACGAGGGTACCTACCCTCACATTAAAACATAAGAGGGTACCTACCCTCACATTAAAACTTATATATTGACTACAATTCATCAAAATAAAAATATTAGAAAAATATAGCTGAATAACCTATTTTATTGACAATAAGTCGGAAATCAGAAATAACTTTAAATTCCTATGGTTTTCCGAGATATAGCAATAAAACCAAAACACGCACCGCAAAAATCCCGTGTCTGCTATTATACCGGCTCCCGGTATAGCAGTCGACCCCCAACCGTGTTACATCTTTCACAGGTTATGATATATTTATGTTTAATCAGACATCCACTAAGAAAGGGTTTTCATAAGGGTTGACTGAAATGGGATCTGTAAAATGATATTTGTTTGGGTTTTAATTTTTTTATACAAACCGCCAGCTTGCTCGCTCGCTAGCTGGCGTTGGTCACTTTCGAAGTTCGATCAACAAAATTAAAGTAATTAAATTTTGATGTTAAATGAAAAATAAAGAATGATTATGTTTCAGTGTTTTTGGAAAATCGATCCCAATTTTTTGTAACTTTGTTGTCAACTACTGAAGCTAGAACCACGAAATTGGGGCAATGCTCAAAAGTCGCGGGTCCTACCCATTAAACTACCGACGTGAACCCACTCCTAACACAAGTCTTTGAGCTTAGTTTGAGGGGTTAAGAAGATTCCTAGTGATGTGGGAGCCAATCCTACATTGCTAGTTATCTTTAAAAAAAAAACATGCGAGCAAAGCCATGAGCAAAAGCTATGTCGACGACTGATTACTATGTAAAACTTCTACTTTATTTTAGCCTACTTTTTATAATAATAGATAGGCGATAACGAAAGTTTATAGTATTTTTCTTTAACCTTTAAGGTATTTGCTATCTTATCAGATTAAGGAATTATTGGTAATGATCTAATTTACTACGGAAGAATACAATCATATTCACTTTTTTTAGCTATGATAATAATCAATAATATGGCTTAAGTCTATGGGCACATATACAATATTTATCTGGTACATTTAGTGCAGTAACATGGCTGTGACTAAGAATTAACCATGGCTGTCCACAATTTATAATAAATAAAACTTGGAACAACCAATTAGCTTACATTTATTGTTTTGTCTAATTTTTAAATGCAAGTACCTGCACGTCATGCATAGTACATACGTACCTAATGCAGTGCTTCAACATAGCTTAATCGGAATATTCACTAATTGTAATATTGAAAAACAAAAGTACTATGATATCGCAAAATTATATTTTAAAATGTATTTATCAAGGTAATATCAAAAAATATACTATATTCATACAATCCAATGGTCTCTTTAGAAATCTAGATAAGTATCATTGATTATATTAATTTCTAAATTCGCATCTTAAACTGAAAAATAAGCTCCATTTCACACTTTGCGGTTTCAATTATTGCCGGCGCCCGTTTTTTTTTTTATTGACTACGGAGCGTGTGCAAAGGATCGAGGAAGGAAGGAGGAAGGATGTTTATAACTATTTGTATTTATTATACGGGAATAAAAATTGCTTGACGTTTTGACCAGGTTGCACCGGCCGTGGTCACAAGCGGTATAAATAGTTTTAATCATGCAACGCGAAACTTTAAATGTTAATAATACTATTTTTAGTTTTTATTATAGGAATTGGTTGAAGGCTGAGAGAGAAGCGAGACTCATTGGTAAAAAACCGAAGCTTTTGAAGGTCCTGGTGAAGACCTTTTTTTGGTCTTACTGGGCGGGTGGGATTATGCAGTTCATTTCTACTGCCATACGGTAAGCTGAAACTACCCCTAATCATTTTTATGTAAATACTAGCTGTGCCCGCGACTTCGTTCGCGTGGAAGTTGGGTTTATATTAAGGTAGTGTATGTTACAATTTAACTTCTGTGTAAAGCATATTGGAAACATGCTCCACAATGATCTGTGGCATCTATGGATATTAGGGCCTAGCTCTAATCAGGGCCCGACCTATGGCAAGGCAAGCCAAGCAAATGCCCAGTGCAGCAAAATGAAGGGCGACAAAGTTTATGGCGCCAGACGGTTAGAAGACAAATTATAATAGATAGTATTTTATCAAAATGATTTGCATCACATCAAATATTACTATTATCGGTTTCGGGTTAAATGAAGCCCGTAACCGCCCAAGTACTCGCGCGAAATAGGGCTAGTGTGAGATAAGTTTTTAACAAAATATCCTGGTTTTAAAACATTGCATTCCCGCGGTACTGTGATGCGTGTTCAAACAAACAGACAACATTCAAACGTTTCTAAAAGATATAGTGAATTAGTATATCTTTTAGAAACGTTTAGTTTAAATACTAAACTACTGTCGTAGCCGAGGATAGAACAAAGTGTGCAATTAGAGAGGCCTATGTCCAGCAGTGGACTGCGATAGGCTGATGATGATGATGATGAACCTGTCGTTAATTAAGATCATCATAAATTCATATCCGTAAATAATATATATATATATATATATATAATACATAATCGTAAGAATTTCAAATTTATTTTTTAAATCAATTTACCTGATTCTGTTTAATTTGTATTTAAACGCCATCTATTTTCAAAACTGGATAAGTTTATTTTAATACTTGATGACTTTAAATTAAATTATACTTAAACTATCATGCATGTTAAACGTAGGTAAGCAAGGTATTTAACCTAAACGCGATTAAGACCCGTAATATATTATATATATTCATAATAGTTGTGCCCGCGACTTCGTTCGCGTGAAAGTCGGGTTTAAATTAAGGTAGTTTAGGTAACGAAATAACTTCTGTGTAAATATGTTGGAAACAGTCCTGTTGACTAAATACTTACTAAATAAAAATCGATCTGTTCTATTCTTTTAGATAGTTAGTTTGGTGTGCGGCTTAAGAAGTGGGTTTTCTGTTGTTTTTGTTTCATTCTTTCAACGTTATACCTACTTATTACCTAATAATTTTTAATAGAATTTGTACGAAAATGTTGTTACTTCTCATGTTATGCCCGCGAAAATGTCAGATATCCCTAAAGGTACGGTTGACAAACAACGACCCCCCTCCTCCCGTCACCCGAACTACTCACACTTGAACGATGTTGAGCCATTCATTATCGTTGAATTGATGAACACGTAATCTCCAACCATAACCCCAAAACATGATCCTCGATGCACCTGTATGATGCGTGGTCAAACAAACGGACAGACAGACAAACATTTCTAAAAATCATAGCAATGTGTTTCTTTTTAAAATTTCTTTTACTAAGTATAGAACATTATTGAATACAACGCCATCTACTTTCAAGAATGTTGCCGTTGTTTTGTTGTTCACAATTTGATTTCATAGATGGCGCTACATGTACTTTTTTTACGTGTGTAATGTCTTTTCTTTAAAACGAACACATCATTTCTGGAAAATGTCGAATACTTTTTAACTATAATGTAATATTGTTTTTCATTTCTACTACGATTAATTCATTACTCTCAGCAGTGCATGCAATACCTATAATTAATTGCATAATTTACTTGATTTTTAATATGAAAAGTAATAACCAAAGTAAATAAGTTACCTACGGTCAAAAAAATAACTAAAACATTCAGAAAAATATTAAAAAAGGATAAAGACAATTTAAATAAATACAAAAAGAACATGTTCAGACATCAGATTCGAGCCTGGGACTTCGTCGTCAAAGTCCGCTAGCATAGCTTCGAGGCTATACTATTAGCTACTTAACACGTCAAAATAACTGTTCTTATGAAACTTAAAAATGTTGTGTTTAGCTCCTTTTAGTTTTAGCGTGAAGTTATGCATTCCACGGGTTACAATTATAGATAATGTCTAATTGTGGAAATTTTTGTGATAAACCATTATGGTGCGACAAAAAATACGTTGCTACTCGTTCCCCATAGACGTTAGCGTAATGATTCATAGTGTAAATAATGTCCTATAGTATTTACTATAAAACTGCAAATTTTCATAAAGATCCGTCAAGTGGTTACTGTTTTATAACGAAAAATAGCTACAGACATTATCCCTTACTGCTTAGCTCCTATGGGAAAAAGCGTGATAATTTATAGCCTAAATGTTAATCTGCATCTATTAGATTGCACGTGCAAAATTTCAACCGAATCTGTACGGTAGTTTTTGCGTGATGCCTGTTCAAACAAACAGACAGACAGACAGACAGACAGACAGACAGACAGACATTTCTAAAAATGCAGCAAAGTGTTTAAATACTCTTTTCGAACATTTCCTAATATTTTTTTTCACTAAGTTCGGCCATGTACAGACACGTGAAATTTACAGTTTTATTATATGTATAGATAATTTGGGATCATTGATGGATGTTCTTCCTTCTGAGATGTTTTTTCACTAATTTCAAGCTTAGCTTAAGTAAATCCGTCCGTCCGCCTGTCCGTCCGTTCGTCCGTCAAAGTGGTAAAATGAAAAAAATAAAAAAAACCCGCCTGCGTAAAAAAGATGGAAATAAGATCCCCTACATATGTATTGTCGGATGCACAATACTAAATTCATCTAGATTCAATAATGCCTCCGGCATGATATTACATATAAATTGTAAATTGATAAAACCTGTTTTTTGTGATTCATTACAGGTTTTGCGTTTTAGTTGGAACGTGGTTGTTCTGTAAAATAACAGCGTATTGAAAAACAAATAAGCTCTCTCTTCATGCAGCAAATGTGCTCTGCTAAATTTTTTCAACAATAATGAATTGTTTCTTAGCAAACTCTTATCCCTCGGACTTTTTTTACTTTTTTCTTCCTGATTACGTACAATATCACCCTAATTATACATAATCATTGAAGACTGATTAACAAAGATGATTATTATTATAAAAAAGACAATGTAGACACAAAAGTGTTAGTTTTATTGAGCTTCAAACATTAAGTACCCCGTCTTGCCCCTTCACCCTACTAAGCACGCTCTATAGATCTCGGCTTTAGAAGTGAAGCGGCGGTAGCTTTATGGCTACGGAATCGGTCTCGCAAAGGTTCGAATCCCAATTATTCTACCGACGTGAACCCACTCCTAACATAAGCTAATGTTGTTAGGTGGAAGGGCTAACAAGATTACTAGTAATCAAGGACCCATTGTCCCACATTACTGTTATCTTTGTAAAAAAAGAAAGAAAAGAAATCGACGTAACACATAATATTTGAGTTGAGCAGGTGGTGCCATTTATACAACGCCATTTTATTGTACTTGTATTGCCAACAGAACTGTGACACCATTATTGTTTAATCAAATGCTTCAGTACTGGACCGTGAATTCCGCAATGACTCGTGAAGCTGCAATGTATTATGGTCTCGGCATGATTTTAGCCAATTGGGTGGCGGCTTACTGTAATCATAAGGGTTTACTCTACTGCCAACAGTTTGGAATGAAAATCAGAGTCGCTACAAGCTCATTGATGTTTAGAAAGGTATTTTCATCGTTGTATTGCTTTGACTGTTGTATCATTAAATACATTTATTACTACGGGCACTTCTAGCTATCTTACTTGTAATCTATTGAATGTGGAATTACCTACATCCCTTCCTTGCCCCGCTTCCGAATTTTATGACTGTAATTATTTGTTTTGCTAGATATAATTAGTTAATGAGTATTTATATATTCATAGAAGTTAAAAAACTGTCTAACTAACGTACCTAATCGATCGCTATCACTAGTTTCTCTAATGTGTTTCGGTAGTAGGTAATTGGTATACATCAAAATGCGCAGGCCGCAAACCTCCCACACTTTCGTCGTTCATCTCAAAACTGGAGTTAGCAAATGAGTTCGCAAAGATGGCTATGTGAATAACATTAGATATATGTGATAACTGCAGACCCTCAGAGACGAGCTTTGAAGGTCCACGGTTACAGAAATATACTGTATCGCCAGTAGGTACTCTATGACATAAAAATGTTGTAAATAAGTAGGTATCTAAGCTGATAATATAATTTCAGATAATGCGCATGAGTAATGGAGCTCTCGGTGAAACGACTGCCGGTAAGGTTGTCAACTTGTTGTCCAATGACATGCAGCGATTTGATTTGGCGCTTGATTACTTCCACTTTAGCTGGATTATCCCGTTGCAAGTGATTGCTATCATCTACTTTGGATATTTGCAAGCTGGCTACGCTGCCTTCTTTGGATTTGCATCACTGGTGCTAGTTGCCCTTCCTATTCAAGGTAAGTGCAAACTCAGCGGCATGGCAACCGAACGAATAGTAACATCACCTAGATGTTTGGAATTTCGGTCTATAAGATTAATGGTACAAAGAGCGTAGGTACTTTTGGTCACACTCACTTTCTCCATTAGATTGGCCCTCGTCACTGTGCACTATAGTGGGTCACTCCTAACTAATACCATTTATTTGTGTTTTCATGAATCAACTTAATGTTTTATATGGGTATTTTCAGGTATACTCAGTTATGTGATAGGAAAAATTCGCTTCCGCAATGCGGAAAAAACGGATGCTCGAATTAAAATAATGAACGAAGTTATAAACGGAATCCAGGTGAGTTTTCTACTTAATAGGTACAATCAGGGCCTCGTGTCTTTGACCCCAATAAAAACGGAAATCGCTTGACAAATATTTCTTAATTCGCAGGCTAGGCGGAGTCGCCTCGTTTGCCAGTAGCTCACTATATTTCAGGGAAGATGCACGTCACTCCGTACAATGTTTTTAAAGTACTTAGTGTAATAATTTTAAACCTTACGTTGTTAAATGTAAGATTTAATAAAGAAGAGAATGGCGGGTGGGGTATTTTGTCTTCTGTAAATTATATTGTTGCTCAGATTTTTAATATTAGTTTGAATTTTAAATTGCATTTGGTTTTCATCTTGAATGTTTAATATTACGGGATGAAGCCATGCTCCCATAAGTCCGAGTTCGCACAAAGATTCACGGTCAGACAATCATTTCAAGTCCTTTTACACATCAAAGTCGTCACAGAAGCAAATATTCAGCCCAGGATACGAGCAGGAGGTCAAAGTAAAAAAAACAATAACTAAGAAACTTAAAAATGCTGCACGGAACGTAACAAACAGGCTAGTAACAAATTGCACACAACACACACATTTTAGAGAAAAACAGTACTTTACATAGAAAATAAAATTTCAAACAAACATAGCTCTCTAATGGGTTTTGTGCGCGAGAGGGTGGGTCGGTCGTAAGCGCAAAGGAACATTTTGTCAAAAGGGTCAGTCGTAGATGGCTCTGATTGTACCTACCTACCCGTCTGCTGACATTCTTAAAGTACCTAGTTCATTTATAACTTCAGGTGATAAAAATGTATGCATGGGAGATACCATTCCAAAAAATAGTGGGACAGAAGCGTCTCGAAGAACTAAAGGAAGTGAGAAAGGCCACAATACTGAGGACGGTGTTCATTGGATTCATAATGTACAATGAGAGCCTTGCACTTTTTATTGCTGTCCTAGCATTTATTTTGTTCGGAAATAGTTTAACTGCAACTGTGGTAAGTAGTTTATTGGTTTATATTTCTTAAGATGAAGTATCTATTAAGTTTCGAAATAATAACGCACATTTTGTTCACGTGGTTGATACTTGTATAAATATTATTCTTTTTTCAGTTTTTTCCTTTACAACAATTCATAAGAGCTGTGGAAGTGAACATCACTCTAATTATGCCAATGGTGCTATCTTTCACTGCAGAGATGCTTGTATCGGTCAACCGTATTCAAGAGTTCTTACATTTAGGTACATGCCTATTGCTATGCTTCAACAAGAAATTAAAGAGCCTCGTGTGAATTAAGGTACAATTCCATGCATCGAAGAATGTATGGCGATATGGATGATATGGATGTATGGCGACTGACGAAAGCCGCACGCGTATATCGCAGATCTCGGAAACGGTGCCATACATTTTAATACTGTGCCGCGCGCGTCAGCCCCACGCGGTCGTACAAACGCGGATGCACGGAATTGCACCTTTAATAAGTCTCCTTTCACAAAATAGGCCTATAAACTAGTAGATAACCCTATCGTCTATTTGCTGCGATTGTAACTAAACATTGTACAAATTTTCAATGAGAACTGTGTTTATTTGTTCTTTGTGTTGACCCAAAAGAAAGATCTCATCGAGTAATGCTTGAAGAGTGTAAAGTTAGAGCAGGTAGCTGTGTAGTTACATCCTCCAGTTGCATAACAAAAATATTTTATTTTACAGAGGATCGCTCTGACTTATTGGACAAAGTGGATAAAACTTTAGCCTCGCAATTACTTTGTAATATAGACAATAGTAATTCGTATACAACAAATACGGACAAAGCCATCCATCAAGATGAAAAGGTCGAAACGATCTCAGATATTGGTAAGTTCTTAAGAGCAATGTATTGCATATTTTTACTTTTCATGAATAAGCTCAATCAGTCCATCTCATCCAGATGAAAGTAAAAACGCTGATAAACTTTCGTGATTTGTTATAGTGAATTTATTTTTAATTGCCCGGCGTTTTGACCGTATTACAACGGCCGTGGTCTCCGGTAGACTGTTGCAATACGGTCGAACCGACCTTAAAATAATCAAGCGTTTAAGACCCGTAGCATAAATAATAGACATCTATCAGATCATATGCGATACGTTTTTCCGTAAAATAGCATCTGTTTACATGTGTATTTAATTTAATAGTATGTTATAGATGCTGCAAACAAAATAATATCGACAAGGAAGAAGACAGTTCCCAAACTTTTTAGGAGTGTTTCTTACATGGATGAAACTGCAGTCATCATCCATAATGTGTCTGCAAGCTGGACCGGAGACCCTAACATGATGGCGCTCAAGAATGTCTCCGTTCGAATTCCAAAAGGAAAATTGTGTGCTATTATAGGAGCCGTGGGAGCTGGCAAGGTATTTATAAATGTCCATAGTTTATTATTCATGACGATGATATGATTTCTGGCTTGAGGTTTTTGGTCATATTTATTGAAGTTTTCTATCAGGTTTTTTATTTAATGGGAAACTTTACATTATACCTATATAAAGCTGAGTTTGTTTCTTTGATTTTCAGTCATCAATTTTGCAGTTACTTCTCAAAGAATTGCCTGCAGCGACTGGTACTATTACTATAAATGGCAAAATTTCATATGCTAGCCAAGACCCATGGCTCTACCCTAACACTGTTAAAGAAAACATACTTTTTGGTTTGGGTTTTGATTCTCAAAAATACCGGAAGGTACGGATATCATTTAAGTTTCAAGTCAGATGTAATTCAAATTATTATATTCAAACGACATACTTCTATACAGATTTGTAAGGCATGTGCTCTGGAAAAAGATTTCAAGCAATTACCTTACGCAGACCAGACGCTGGTAGGTGAAAGGGGCGTATCGCTTTCTGGAGGCCAAAAAGCCAGAATTAACTTAGCACGTGCTGTTTACAGAGAGGTTGGTAGTACCTGTTTTCTATACAAACTTATAAAAATGCACATAATTAAGCATTCTAAATATTTTGTTGTAAAAATTACCTATTTTGCATTACTTTACTTGGATTGGTTGAAATTGTTAACATAGTTAACAATTTCAACTATGAATTAGGCCTAAAACTGATGCACCTTTAATTTGTAGTCAGATATTTATTTGCTGGACGACCCTCTATCGGCTGTGGATACCAACGTGGGCCGTCAGTTGTTCAGCGGCTGCATTAACGGGTACCTCCTCGGCAAAACAAGAATTCTCGTCACTCATCAAATCCACTTTCTTAAAGCTGCCGACTACATCATCGTCTTAAACGAAGTTTGTTTTAATTTATTACATCTATACTAAATATTTAATAGACTTAAAAATTCAAGCCTTAAGGTATAACTCTATAACTTGCAAGAGCAAGTTAAATAAATTATAAAATAAGTACGTACTGTGAGTCTACTTTATGATATGCAGCAATCTAATAAGCAGCTTTTTTTTCATCAGGGTGGTATAGAAAACATGGGTACATACGACGAGTTAGTAGCTACTGGCACAGATTTTGCTATGATACTTTCTGCGTTACAAGAAGGTAAAGATAAGGACACCGACAGCTTAGACTCAAAGGTTAGTAATCAAATTAGAACGACAGTTTTATGATATCACTATATTGTTATATGATGCTTTTAGTGTAAGTATATTATCACACGAATTCGTTTCGTGACCTTAGAGAAATCCTCAATTTACCCTGCAATATAAGTTACAAGTATTATAGGACAAGCTAGATAATGATTCAGATATTTGTAATACGTTAGTCAAGTTTCAAATGCAATGCTATTTACTGCGTAATATAAATTACAGGGCGAAGAAAAACGGTCAAATATAACGCTTAACGCAAATGACAAAGAGGTCTTGAAAGAGTTCGCAGAACAAAGAATGGCCGATGAGAAAAGGGCATCAGGCAATTTGAAATGGGAGGTCATTTTTGCTTACTTTCGTTCGGGCGGTAGCAATTTGTTCTTGCTCTCTGCTTTGTTTATCTTCGTCCTGTCCATCGCTACGGCTGGTGGTGTTGATTACTGGATCAGTTTCTGGTAAGTAGGACCTCATCTCAATTTTGATCCTTAATATTTTTTCATCAGATTTTATTCTTCAAGCCATTTTGAAATTTATAGTAAGGTTTTGTCTCGTATACCTGTGTATTTATTTTTTGTTACTAGGACTAACCAAATGGCGGAGTACGAAGAGAGCTTAGGGGGTTCAGAACCTGGTAAGTCATAGTTTATTATTTTAACTTCGTCATTGCTTTTTAAACGTTTCTCTCAGACACTAAATTCTATAATTCATATTTTACTGTATAATTGTCAAAATAATATTAAAATTTTATTATAGACACAAGCATGGATACACAAGTGGGTCCCTTTACAGTGGCACAATATCTGATGATTCATGGAGGTCTAGTGGGTGGCACCATCCTCTTGACCAACTTCTTTGTGATCCCCTTTTCAGACCTCTGTGTCTCCGCCTCTCGCAACCTTCATAATAATATGTTCAGTTCAATGTTGAAAGGAATCATGAGGTTCTTCGATACTAGCTCTTCAGGTATGGAAAACCTCTTCTTTTATTTATTTATGATATGTGACTTTAGTCTCGTAACATAATTTTCATTTCGTGCTTTAATTGTTTAATGTTTTTTTTTGTCATAGGTCGAATCTTGAATCGTTTTACAAAAGACATGGGTGCCCTCGACGAAATTTTGCCAAGGACTTTAATGGACGTACTGCAAATATATGGAACATTAATTGTTATCCTGATTTTGAACGCAATCGCTTTATATTGGACTCTCATCCCGTCGTTTATTCTTCTTATATTGTTCTTTTTTATGGTACAAATATATTTGAAGGCAGCCCAGGGAATAAAGAGGTTGGAAGGAACAAGTAAGTGATCTTGAATTACCACTTATTATGGATTTTACTGGCCGCTATTAATTAATTTATCCTGTGATATTTTTAGCCAAGAGCCCCGTGTTTGGTATGGTGACTTCATCTTTAAATGGTATATCAACAATTAGGTCATGTGGTGCTCAAAATAGACTTATTCAACAATTTGACACACATCAGGTAAGCAATTTAAATAACCAATTCATATTCTTAAATTTTGTAGGTTCTTATTCAATTTAATAAATTATAATTATCTTCCATGTTTCAGGACCTGCATAATTCTGCGTGGAACAGTTACTTGGCCGGCGGTGTGACATTCGGTTTCTGGTTGGATACCTTATGTCTTATTTATCTCACTTGCGTTATCTTCGTTTTTCTTTTTGTTGACATGGGTATGAGATTAACTTTATTGCTGTAGATTAATTCCAAGATTTTTTTCCGTTCACTTCCTACCACTACCTGTGGCTGATGAGATTACCTTTTTACAGAAAAGTGTCTTCTGGAATTAATTGCACTGACAAGCATGAACGCATAAAGTTCATGCTTGTCTGTTCTGCCAGTTTAGCCAATCCAGGCAGTGTGTTTATCTAATCCATATTATTCGACTTAATTCAATATCTTGGTTCTAGGAGACATAATCCCGATAGGCAGCGTAGGATTAGCAATAATGCAAAGTAGCGCTCTGACACTTATGCTTCAGCATGGCGCACAAATGCTTGTGGAATTCCTTGCACAGCTAACCAGCGTCGAGCGAATTCTCGAATACACTAACATTGAGTCTGAGGCTAATCTTTATAACGGACGTAAGTAATATTATGTTTAAAAATCATCAATAACCTTTGTATAAAATATATGATAATAAGTTTATTTAAAGTGAATTTCTCAATTAGGCTTGAGGATATTTTATTGATTAAGTGCATATAACTTTTTTTTACTAAAATTTTGAAAGATTTTGTCCACAGCAGTCGCCATTCCACCAAATTGGCCATCTGAAGGAAAAATAGTTTTCCGAAATTTATCGCTAAGATATTCATTGACCGAAGACCCAGTACTCAAGAACTTAAACATTGAGATCGAAAGTGGTTGGAAGGTACGTAAATATAACCAGGAAGAAATAATAACATTTGCTTTCTGGTATTTTTATTTTCAATGATTTACTTTTCCATAGGTTGGCATCGTTGGACGCACTGGCGCTGGCAAATCTTCACTGATCTCTGCATTGTTCCGATTCGCTTATATCGATGGATTAATATTGATTGATGAACTTGATACATCACAAGTTTCTAGACAGGTATGTTTAATACAATTTATCACCAATCATAGAATACGTAACAGGACTGTACTGAATGGACTCTACGCAAGCATATGCGCAAGAAAGAGGGTTAAGTTTTTCGAGTGTACACACACATACACTCGAAATATGTTTGTTTGTATGTACCTATTTATATTTTTTGGCACGCTCTAGAGCCTAAATGGCTTAATGAATTTTAGCTTGAGGGGTAGGTATCGTTATATGCGTCTCAATTGTGAGAGTGGCACTGGGTACATCAAAATTAGAAAAAAGTGAAGTGTCGGATTTTGGCGCCAAAATATTTCAGTTATTAATTTTAAGCAATCGGGTTTTTGGTTTAATTTAATAATTTATTGACTATTATTATTTCGCCTTCTCCATAATAAATTTGTAGGGTCTACGTTCAAAAGTTTCAATTATTCCTCAAGAGCCGGTCCTGTTCTCTGCGACAATCAGGTACAATTTGGATCCCTTTGACATCTACAGCGACGATGACCTCTGGAGAGCACTAGAACAGGTCAGTTCCATAAAATCTATATCTACTCTAGTAGTTCTGCGGCAATGTTATTTAAACAACGCAATTGATTATTGCAGGTGGATTTAAAGTCGACTATTCCGTCGTTAGATTTCAAAGTTACAGAAGGAGGCGCTAACTTCTCCGTAGGCCAACGACAACTGATGTGTTTGGCGAGGGCTGTGCTGCGATCAAATCAGATATTAATTATGGATGAAGCCACGGCAAATGTTGATCCTCAGTAAGTTTATTGGAAGTTATAAGCATTAGGCAGAGAGTGAGAAACATTTGGTCATATTTTATTTTCGTTTTAGAACGGACAACTTCATTCAAGAAACTATTAGGCGTCAATTCGTTTCCTGTACAGTTTTGACGATAGCTCACCGTCTTAACACCATCATGGACTCGGATCGAGTGCTAGTTATGAGCAGTGGGGAAATCGCAGAGTTCGATCACCCGTACGTATTACTCTCTGATGCTAATAGTCACTTCTCATCAATGGTGCGAGAGACAGGTGAAAAGAACAGTGCCGTGCTTTTTGATGTAGCTAGAAGCGCATACTTTCGGAGCAACCTAGAAGATAGTGTGAAATTATCATAGAACATAGCTACAATTATATTTGGATTTTCGTATCATATTAATTAAAAAAAATGGATATGTGATAATGGTGATTGAAACTAATCTGGATAGTTTCTTCTGCTCATTTTTTTTGTAATTATTGTAATAAGTATACAAATAAAAAAGATTTAATTATTTCACTCTTTGTTTACAATATAACAATATCACCTTCGCACCTTATACCTACTCTCTGTGTTTACGGTTCACCTTTTTTTTACATGTGTTAAAATCCCCACGGATCCCAACTCGTCGAGGGCACGACAGGTGGGTATGTCCGCCTCAAACTGACTAAAAAATCACACGTTGTTACGTCTTGTAGGTCCATGGTAAGAGATGAGGGTGTCCCTTGCGGAATAATTTCCTTCACCTCCAGCGGACCTTGGCCATGTATAGGGACACGAAAAAAGTATCGATACTTTGTGGTATCGAGTACTTTACCTTTCGATACCGATACTTTTGTACTCGATACTTTGCCATCGATACTTTTACTCAATGAATACTTTTTGGCTAGTATCGTATCAATAAATGTTTGAAATTATCTACTTAAAACTTAGCTTTACAGGGTGTATTTCCGGCTGTATTGGCTCAGTCAATTCGATTTGTCTTTTTTTGTTCCTTTATTTATTTGAAGTTGATAATTACTGTGCGTTTTGTCTGGAACATAAATAACAATTTTTCAAATAATTTATATTACAAAATCACCTGTGGGTGTATCCCATCCCACTGTTAACTTGTAAATACAAAATGGATATTATGGGACATTGTAAAGACCTACCAATTGACCAGTTTTTAAGGTGCCGCTTTCTGAGCGCTTGTAACTGATCTACACCTTTTTACTTATATTTTTACTGCGTACATACCAATAATCTATTAAACAAAATAAAATTAATTGTACAAAACCATGTATGATCTTACATTAGAATTTATTTTGGATTACTTAATGTTAATCTCAAGATTTCGAGTCTCCCTGCATCTCTATCACTTGTTGTCATAGTAACTGTCGTATTTCTAAAAAAATGTAGTAACGCTGTACTGGGTTTTTTTATTTTAGTAATCATTGGAAGGTTTTAACTAAATTCTATCATTCAAATTGCATGAATTGCCCTGGGTTAAGAAATTATTCCCTATTAATTCATTAAAAAATACTCGAACTTCCAATTGTCAAATGAAGACTATAGTTACGTTTTGATGTTACTTTTGCGAGTTAAACAAATTAGTTTCATTAGTTTTCCGCAATATGACGCGGTTTTTATAAAGCTAGTCACGCTTAAATTAATGGTTTGGTTGTGATTTTACAGCCCCTTTTTATTTAATTGTGTTATTTATATTTACTATTATATATATTACTATTTGAATTTGGTAAACTGAAGCTAAATTGACGTCATTGACTGACATTAATGTCATGATATGTAGTTCTGTACGCATTAGGTCATTAGCACAGCACAAGATTATTTGAAGTATCGATACTTGTACCTAATGCGTACAGTAATACATGTCATGACTCGTGAAGTTATGAGTTGTAGTATACTACATTACACACACACACACATACACACACACACACACACACACACACACACACACACACACACACACACACACACACACACACACATACTTTTCTTAGGTTCTAATGCATATAGCCTGCACGCAATCAGGTCTTAAGAAAAGAACTCGATACCTTGAGGTATCGATACTTTCAGTTCGAAACATTATCAAGTACGATACTTTTTTTCCATACTACTCATAAGTACAGTATCGATACTTTCGCTTCGATAGCGTGTCCGGTCGCGAATCGCGTCTCTAGTATGAAAACGACAGGCTACGCTACCCGTCGATATCAAGGCAACGATGCGCCGACTGCGGGATGGAACAATGCTGGTCCTATCCCTTTCTCTTTCCACAACCTCTTTTTTTGCTATCACTTCCTGGTAGAAAGCTGCAAGGGCATTCCCCGCACTCTTGCTATGTGTTATCAATGATACTAAGTTTTTGAGCGAGAGATGACGTAGGTACCACACAAACGGCCACCTCCAGGTCACAGCGCTGCTGTTTACGGTATCTAAATATGTAGCTAATATTGCCTACAACAAATACTCACTTTTTTTTTATCGTTTACTTTTTATTATCGTAATACTTTATTAATTTAATTGTTACTAATTTCATTATAATTATCGTATATTAATGTGTAACATGTTTTAATTGTAATAAGAGAATATTTATTTACAAAGAGATAGTGGTATTTCTCAAAAGAAGGCCCAAACTCATGCAAAACCAAGTCTCGTTGAAAGCTGTAAATGCCTTTCGTGAAAATTTTGGACGCTTCATAAAATCCTTTGGTGCCTTCAAAATGACAGTATCTGATTCAAAGAAATAATACAAGCGATTATGTTGTACTTAATTTATTTACATTACAGTATTATACTAAAAAATAATTTATAAATAGTATAATTTCATTAGGCCATTTTATTATCACTATCGTATTTATTTTTTGCAACTCCTCGTAGAACATTGGTCATGTTCTCTCCAGTTTCTTTAACCATGAAAGTGAACTTGCTAGAAGGGTTTGTTAATAGTATATGTGGATGGTCGAACTCGACTGCCTCGCCCTTGTCCATGACGAGCACACGATCGGAATCCATGATGGTGTTCAACCGATGGGCGATAGTCAACACCGTACAGGAAGCAAACTGACGACGAATCGTCTTTTGAATCAGCGCGTCCGTTCTGTAACATAACAAAACAATGTGTCATGAAATTATTTTTTCTTAAAGTATACTAGCAGTGTGGGATGGATCCCACGTTTAGTAACGTGGGATCCATCCCACACTGCTAGTATACTATGACGTACTACTATACGTGAACCCACTTCTAACAGGATTGGCTAGTGCCAATCCTGTTAGAAGTGGGCTCACGTTCGAACTCGCGACATGATGCGTGATTGCGAGTCCGATGCCTTAACCATTAGGCTAGAATTAGTGAACGCAAGATACACCAAAATTAAAACTGAGACTGGCCCGTTGGTCTAGTGGTTAATGACCCTGACTACTAAGGCAGAGGTCGTGGGTTTGATTCCCACAAGCCACATTTGTTTATGTGATCCAGAAATTTTTGTTCCGAGTCTGGGTGTACATAGTGTTTGTGATTTATATGTTTGTTAAGTCCTCCGCGACACATGGCTTGTACCCTGGAGCGGGAGATATCTTTAAAAAAAACTAAATGCATGGATTTCACAAAGCTCCACCCCGTATGGGAATCGAACCCACAATTTCTTGGACATCGTTAAAAAGTCTTTGTTCTTCAATAACCAAAGGTTGACTTGTAGAGAATACCTATTAAGTCCGCCTTTTGAGATATAATTGCAGAAAGTTTTAAATAAATAAATAAAACTCAGGTACTTAATCAGCATTTTTTTTCTCATGTGTCTCGACATGAGAAAAAAGACTCAATACCTACGAAACGACTAAACATTTTATTCTAACATAACTAAAAACCATTCTATTAAACTATCCCATTAAATCAGCTTTCAAAATTGAGACAAACAACAGTGATTTTTAAACTAATCTAAAACGCATTGCTTTTGCAATATAACTAAAACTTACTGAGGATCGACATTAGCGGTCGCCTCGTCCATGATGAGAATTGTATTAGAGCGTAGAATAGCTCTAGCGAGGCACACCAGCTGCCGCTGCCCCATTGAAAAGTTGCTACCTCCTTCAGATACTTTAAAATCTAAGGCTGGTACTGCGTCTTTTAGCTCCACCTAAAAAAAATAAATTAATTATTTGTAGTTTCAAATACATAAAAACTAATTTTTAGCCTTCGTATATGCATATATTTTTGATTCCGATAGTAAAAAAGTATACTTAATTTTTAATACGCTTTTATTAGAGTTATTTCGATTTATTATTATAAGTAATTTAGTTCATGTTAAAATGACTTTTCTGCGTAAAAACCGACATGTATTCATTTTTATTAATGGCAAAATTGTTAATAAAATTAAATGAGTTTGAAATATGTATAACAAATCCCCAACTATGAATTAAACCTCAACCAAAGTACATATATTTTCATTAAAGTTTCGTCGAAATATAACTTCATCTTAACAGGGGTGAAAGTAAGCATTCTTGCTGTAATTGTAACTAATTAGTTTACTTTCAAAGTGCCGGGCTGTTCCAAATTAATTCAATTTATGTACCTGTTCCAGCGCTCGCCAAATTTCATCATCGCTGTAGTTGTTAAACGGATCCAAATTATATCGCAACGTTGCTGAAAATAGAACGGGCTCTTGTGGAATAATTGAGATCTTTGACCTTAGTTCCTGAAAACATTCACAGATATTATTTAAACTTTATTAATAATACTTTTGTGCTTATTGTTACAGTATAAAAGTTTACTCGTGAAGCAAAATTTCAAAGCAAATGAAGGATGATGCGTCGTAAAATGTTAAATGCATCATACTCGTATAGTACTTATGATGAAAAATAAAGAACTTAGTGATATATTACCTTTTTAGCAATGCCTTCAGTATCGATTCCATCGATTTTAATACTACCCTCGATATGAGACAGTCGGAACAGAGCTGATATTAGCGAGGATTTGCCAGCTCCAGTTCTTCCTACTACACCCACCTAAAATTAAATTGTTCTTCTTTAGTACTTCAAATATTTTTTGAAAACTGAAATGCTTCTACACTTATGTATATCGGGCAAGCTGACACATGCAAAATCGTTATCGTCAATTTTTGCAACATTTTTAATTAATACTCCACTCTTATTAGTCGTAGCGTAATGAGATATAGCCTTCTCGCTTAACCTCAACAAATGAGCTCTCCAACACAAAGGATTTTTTTATTCGAACCAGTAGTTCCTGAGATAAGCGCGTGCAACCAAATAAACAAACTCTTCACCTTTTTATTATTAGTATAAATAATAATCCTGTTTACCATAACTTTTTTATACATTATTCTATTCATAAGTTAATATAACATCGGATTGCACCATCATAAATAGTCAAAAGTTTTGTACGATGTAAAATTTACCTTCCAGCCGTTTTTAATTTCAAAGTTCAAATTTTTCAATACTGGTGGGTCTTCAGAAGCGTACTTCAAATAAACATTACTGAAGTTAACATTTCCTGCAGCTGGCCATTGTTGTGGTGGCTGCGTTGCTGTAAATTGAACAATGGATTTATTTGTTAACTGTGCTGCAAATACATGCCTGAAGATTTTTCAAATTTATATAATGTCTTAGGAGTCTTAAAAAAATAAATTAAACAGTGTTAAGATGGCTTAGAAAAGGTACTGGTAGCTGGGAACCAGTACCCATTACCTTTTCTAAACCTCCTAGGTTTAAGCCTGTTTTTTGAGGGAGACAATGCTTAGTCAAAATTATGTGACTCTGTGCACACTTTGATTTGTTTTAATAATGACTTCTGGAGCTAGGCTTGTCCGTGGTTGTTCACGTGGTTCTCTACCTTATGAATTTAAACTATATGCCCCCTAACTTCAAACGTAGTTCTGTGCCATAAGTACAGATATTGTTAACCATAACACTATGCAACTGAAAGCCGTCATATTATGTGTATCCAGGATATAAAACGGCGCTGCTTTGAAACCATAAATGCTTAAATGTACCAAAACTTATGTTTATTATCTTTTTAAGAGATTACACAAGTTAATATTATTGTAATGACGACGATTGAATTGAAAGGAGATAATGATAATTATAATATTTGCGATCTGCTATTCAATTAAAGACTGATAATTTAGGTCTGTCAGTGTTAAGTGGCAACACTTAATCTAAAAACTTACGTCCTGAATCCATATTCTGTTCAACAGGCAGTTTGGTGTATTCTAGAACTCTCTCGACTGCAGTCATTTGTCCTAAGAAATCGGCAGTGAATCGTGCTGCCATCTGAAGCATCATTGTTAGTGACATGGACTGACTGACAGCCAAAGCCACACTACCCACAGGAACTAGATCACCTAGAAAGAGTGGTACGGAATCATTGTATCATGTAATTTTTTCATTGGTTGCCGACAATCTTAGATACCGTAAGGAAAAGCAATATTCAAGTAGTAGGTAAATGCGTGGATGAAATTTAGGGTATTTCCAACCAGGTATAGATGTATTTAGACCTGGCTTATAATAAATGCAAACTTTTGAAACGTAACACAAAGCGTATAACATTCGTTAGCAAACACATAAGAAGGTACGTGAAGGTGAAAAAAATACTTACTGAAGTCAATCAAAAGGAAGAGAATCATAACAATGCCAAGGTAAGCCAAACAAATGGCGTCAAGATATAAACCAAAAGCAGTAGAACCTCCTACAAAAGTGTAGAATGCACTTGTATGTAAATCCTGAAATAAAATAATATCATTTCTTAGTCTCTTAGTCCCATGTTATTTTCTTCATCATTTTTAGCTAAAAAATATTTTTGTAATATTTTCGGGATTAAATCATTTTAAATTAACATCGAGTTCTTATCTATCTATCTGTTTCGTTCTGAGAAAGCGAATTGTATGGCTAGCAGGATAACGTGTTGTAGAACTTGGTCTTGACATACGCGTGTCATCGGTCATGTCGGTCAACTTGTATAAGATCCCAATTAATTATAATGTTGGCAATGCTATATTATTACAATTAATATAAATATTTATGTATGTTTTGTAACGATCCTATAACAAAAAGTTTAAATAACTGAAAAAACTTTTTACCTGTGCATTATCAAACGATGTGAGTAATCTATTCTGAGAATCAGAACTCCGAATTGTTGATAGTCCGGAAATTGTGGAGTTAATCATACCAAATACGGGACTTTTGGCTGTAAAAAAAAGAGCACTATATTCGGTATTCTTTTACCGCGGGGCAACTGTACGCCGAGAGTACCTACAGAATTAATAAATGATACAGAATGATTTTTAATAAACTATTAACCTCCTACTCTTGGGTTCTTTACATTACACCAAATAACTTAATAAACACGTAATTTATTTTTTGAAAAAAAAATTGTTCATTAACCCTTCACCACCTACCACCAATTTTGGTCACAGAACCGTTTACCACACATCTGAGAGACCCCCGAGTAAAATCGAAGTTACTTTGTTAGGTTTAGGGTCTAAACCTCATAATAAACAAAGATTTTACTCCAGTAAAATAGTCTGTAGTTAAGGTCATAACTTCAAAAACAAGTGGTAGGTGATTAAGGGCTTATATATTAAATATTTTCCAAAACCTATATTACAATGTTATTTAGGATCAGTTATTTAGCGTATAAATGCACTGCTCGAGCAGAGTATACAGGAATCACCCGAGTATACAGGGTGATTACTGTATACTCTGCTCATGCATCATTCCCACAACATGGAACCATGGTTCGGTGGTTCCATGTTCCCACAACATGGAACCACCGAACACCTTTCCGAGATTCCGTGTCGATAAACCATGTCCCATTTGTTTATACAAACAGTAAGCTTCATAAGCTTACCTTTTTTATTTTTTATTTATTTAAACTTATTGCACACAAAATTTGTTACAATGGCGGACTTAATCCTATAGGCTTTTTGTATCAGTCCACCTTAGGGCAATGCAGATTGAAGAATAAAGTAGGCTCTTAATTGTCATTAACTTTATACAAATGTAATAGTAAAAGCGAAAGTGAACAATAATATAATTAGATAATATAAGTATATAAATGTTTACACGTAATATAATTAATATATTAAATCATACACTTGATGTAAAGTTGGCGCACATTAAATTTAAAAGTGAAACAGTTTGTAGACATCTGATTTCGAGAGAGTGCGCATTTCAAAGAATAACAGATTGTACAGCGAAGGCAGAATGTACAAGATTGGAGCTATGAACAGGACTGAGAAGCACTAGATTTTTAGAGGAGCGTAGATTTAGATTATGGCTAGAGCAGAAAAATTAAAAGTTAGGTGTTAGATAAACAGGAGCATGAGGAGAATAAAGAATTGAATACAGCGTTCTAAGAGCACGCAAACTACGACGCTGCTGGATAGGAAGCCAGTTAAGCTGGCAGCGATAGTTCGAAATGTGTTAAAGACGAACGAATGCAATGAGCTAGTTTCCAACTAGTCAAAACAACAACTCAATAAGAAATGTCAAAACGCAGATTTAATGCGTAGATCTCATACAAATGGTGGTCTATGACGTCACTATTTTTTTTCTGGTTAAATAACTTCTTTTTATAATATGACCAACACAAAATGCAATCGAGAGTTTTGAATTTAAACTGTTGGCAATTTAAATGTCAGGTTTATTTACTAACTACTACTTTTATTTACCTTGGAAACTAACCTATTGTTGAGAAATCAGTCAAATCAAATCAGCAAATCAGGTCGACTAGCTTTCCGTTGTTTTGGAGTATTAGGCCGTAATTCTTTAACATGCACCGAGGTATTGCAGCGTTTTTGCCACACGGCAAAAAAAAATAAGTTCCCGCTTAGGGTGCCTAGTCTTAGTATTTTGGTGTATGACAATTACTTACAGTTTAAATAATAAATTTCAGACCCCTTTCTTAGCTAAATTGTTACTTACTTGTTCCTTCCAATCTCTTTACGGCTTGGGCCGCATTCAAGTACCATCTTAGCAGGAAAACGAAAACAATTAACAGGAAAAAGGTGGGTATCAAAGTCCAGGGCAAACTTATAGCATTCAATACAAGTATGCTAGTCAGATACAAGTACATCTGTACTGTTTCTAAAACACTGCGAGGTAAAAGTTCATCGATTGCTCCCATATCCTTCGAGAATCTGTTGAGAATGCGACCTGTTGGTAAAAATATATAATTTAAATATTAGGTACTATTAATTGGGGATTTAAACAAGGACACCAAATCTAGTAACATTTCATAGCACCTGATGACATATCGTTAGTAAAAAAAAGAACTAATTTGAATTTAAGTAACACCGCCACCGAAACTACCTACTGCGATGTTTTTGAAAAGAACGGGTGCTTAATTAAATAGGTAAGTAAAAAACATTTAGCAGTAAGTATTTAAAATAAGTGTATAGATTACCTGAAGGATTGGTATCAAAAAATCTCATGACAGTCACAATCAGTTTTTGGTAAATGGTATTGTGAAGATTTTCCGAAGCGCGCATAGACATCACAACGAAAGTAACGATCCTCAATTGAGAGAAAATGATAATTCCTAATATCACAGAACCATATACTATGAGGTACTGCGCTGTTGTCAAAATACCGATTTGCGTGTCCAAGCTTGTATCTATAACATCAAAATTATCATATTAATTCATATTCAAACTATATTCTATAAGATACATTTGTCTATATTTCTACAAACCTGGCTCTTCTCCTGGAGGCAAAGACTGTTCATAGTCATTAATTTGATTTGTCCTAAAATTCAAATTCAAATTAATACATATTTCATTATTATAAGATCTACTCATATCTACATTTCACTGCTTGACTTTCGCTATTCCTTTAGGGAGATCTTACCAAAAACTGAGCCAATAGTCAGCAGTAGTAGCGGCGGCCTGTGTAATGAGTAATGCACCGACAGCCATGCATACGACACACCACGACTGCACGGATAACATGTACTGCTTGAATACTTCGAACTTCAGACTGCCAGAAGCTCTCTCTTCGGCTTCCAATACTTGTGCCTTCTCTTCGCCTTCAGTCTCACTCTTTACGGAAACTTTGGAAACACCACGTAGTAATGGTGGTCTTTCTATCTGTTAAACGAAAATATACTATCATCAAAACACAATTTAAAAAAAATGACTGATTTTGTAGGCTTTACAGATTAAAATACAACTCAAATGACAGTGAATTATCGTACGATCTAATGAAAGAAGAATATCCAAAGAAATTGGGACTCCAAGACTTACAGTTTCCGAGTCATTATCTCCACCTTCGCTTGCACTTGAGAGCAACATCGAGAATTCTGTTCCCAATTTCACCAATTCGTCATAAGTGCCCATATTTTCTACAGTACCCTGCAGACAATTACAACATTTGGTTAAGTCATTTAATAATCACTATCCTTAGTACCTATGGAAGTAAAAAATATAAAAGTAATACCTCATTTAATACAGCAATGAAATCGGCGCCTTTTAGGTAGTGAATTTGATGAGTAACAAGGATGCAGGTGCGGTTTCTGAGGTACCCTTTGATACATCCTTCGAATAATAGTCTTCCCACATTTGCATCTACTGCTGACAGCGGATCATCAAGCAAGTAAATATCAGCCTGTAAAGAATTTCAAAATACCCTTAATACGAGTATATAGCATATGTTTGAAATAAAAATGTAGCCTACAAACATTAAAAGGAAACAATGAGTTAGGTAGATGACCACAATGAAAACAAATCTTTTTCCACTAATGGAGAATAGCTATGTTGTCCACAATTAACATTTAATAGTCAAAAAAATATCATAACTATACAAACCTAGGAGTGGTAAGTCGGAATCGAACCGACCAAAGGGCTCACTTTTTTGAATAAATGCTAAACATGACGGCTTTCTTCTATGAAACTAACTCGCTGAATCAACTTCAGTATCGCGAATGTTTGAAAAAAGGAAAGCAATCAAACATCTAAGTAAACCCAAATTTCCAATACGTATAATTTAATATTAGATCACATTCCCGTTAGATTCTATTCTTATCCATAGTTGAACAATAACAGCGCATTTATTTCTACCTTATCGGGTCTTATCATATATACCTATATGTATATCTCACAATATTTATCTTTTGATAATGTAATTAACTTTTAGCTTACATCGCGATAGATTGCTCTGGCTAAGGTTATTCTGGCCCTTTGTCCACCAGAAAGGGAGACTCCTCTTTCTCCTACCAACGATAGATCTCCGTACGGGAACTGTTTGAAATCAGGTTGTAGGCAACACACTCTGCTAACCTGTAATACAAATAAAATTAAATATTTTTGAGATTATTTCTGCACATTTCCCATTCAACAAGTAAATCACTTTACAAAATTGAGAATTTTTTATATTACCTCCTTATATTTCTGAACATCATAGGGTAGTCCAAACAATATATTCTCTCGCACTGTGCCAGGGAACAGCCAAGACTCTTGACAAGAGTACGATACTTTTCCTTTCACGTTCATGTTACCCATACTCATAGGTAGTTCTTTCAGCAGCAATTGTAGTAACGATGTCTAAAAGAAAACCATTTCACAATAAATGCAAAGAACAGAAACAATAGTACTTGGTGACGAAAGAGATTGGTCGTTTTAAACAACATCATATCGTCTTTTTTCAAAAAGTTACACCTGACTTCGTCCCTTCAGAGTATGATTAATAAATACTTAATTAATATATTGATATTCCTTATTTGAATTTTCAATTGAAATAAGAAATATTAAAAATGTGCTCATAGCTTACTTTTCCAGAGCCCACTGGTCCAATGACAGCGTACAATTTATTCTTTCGTACACGAAGCGATATATTTTTGAGAGTCATTTCTGAAGGATTTTCCGCACCAGTCCAGGAGGCGCTCGCATTGTTCAACTCTACGACATACTCGCTCAAACCAGACTCGTCCACTGATGGCCTACCCACTGGCTTCATTATATTTGGTTTAGCGTGATCATTATGCGAATTAGATAGGTTTTTGGCTAAATTCGTTTTTGGTGTGACATCCGATGCTGAACGCTCATCTGTATTTAAAAAATACATTGGTTATAATATAGTAATTAAATAATTTTTCAGTTGGTTGTCTGGAGTCATCGGCAGTTTATGTTAAAATGATTTATGGCATGTTCGGCAGCCAGTAGAAGAGATATAAAGTAGCCTAAGCGATCAAAGCAATCGCCAATCACAAAGACGCTCGAGTAAAATAACCTGCGGTGGAATGCTGCAAGTGGCTAATACGCAACTCATACCTATTTATTATATATAATGAAAAGGTGTTGTTATAGTACGCTAATGCCAACGACCCTTTGGTGACATAATAAAAATAAATATTTACCCAACGTGAGGAAACTTTGTATACGTTCCAGAGAAACAAACATCTCAGATAAACTTGCGATCGCCATTGGCAACACTAATGTTACATTCATTTGGATTATGCTGAAATATTGTTGAATGGGGTAAATCTGAAAAATACAAAAAAAATATAAACCTAACTGGATTAGGATAGCACATGCTTTATTTTAATAAAACCAACTCTCACGATAACAAAATTTGAATCACGGAAGCAAAGATCTTCATATTCCGAATCAAAATATATGTGAATCGCGTAATTTCTTGCTCTGAGTAGATACCCACAAAAGTTTTAGTTTGTTGGCTTAATTACTTTTTACCCCTCCTCGTAAAAGAAGGAGTGTTATAAGTTTACCACGTGCATTAGGGTACCCAGGATATAAAGTACAATTGACTAAACACGGGGCAAAAGTATACTATGCAACTATTTTTTTCAATTTACTGGAGGGGGTATTAAGCCCCCAATTTCCTCCCCTTGAATACGACCATGACCATTTGTATTAATGTGTCTGTCTGTACCATCGTAGCGAACAAACGGATGGACTAGTTTCATCTAGATGAATCTTAGCTTTGATTTAAGGATATCTATTAAACCGATTTGAAGATAATAAACTTTTTGATGACAAAAAGTAAACAACACAAACTATAAAAAAAAACCATGTCTGTCAGTCTGTCCGTCCATCCGCAGCTTAGCTCAAAGAGTGTTAGTACTAGAAAGCTGTAATTTTGCATGTAACACATATTACTTACGCAGACAATGTGAAAGAATAAAATCTAGAAAATATTTTTTTTACCTTCTCTATATCTATTCAGTGGGGCTGTGATTTTTTTTTCACCTGCGCTATTGTGTAAATAGCATTAGATAATAGGCTATTTTAAAAAAATTAAGGGATCCGTTTGTCAAATAATAATCTTTAAAGAGCAAATTTTTGGTAGCGGCAAGTGTCCCCTCCCCCTTCCCTACATTGTGCATGGCCCGACATGCACTTGCTCGGTTTTTTTATATGTTAAGTATCATTATTTTGTAAATCAGAAAGTCGTTAATGGTTTGATCTGTCCTAGAATGCCTACCTAAATACACTTTAACTAGTTGTAGGACGTCATTAGCTACTCATACAAATACATTCAACGTCGCAAGTTTTTAACAAACTCCTGCAAAAAGCTTAACAATATATCAATGTACCTAGCGTGTTCTAAAAAGTATTTGTACTTATTTGAAACTAGATAGGGGGTTGGGTTTCACTTCCGTCATATTCGATTTTTATAGCCATACGAAATTCTGACGTGTCTCAAAATCTGTTTAGTAGTTTTAGTCTTGAAGCGGCGGTAGCCTAATGGCTAAGACATCGGTCTCGCCATCTTGAGGTAGTGGGTTCGTATCCTTGCCATTATACTACTGACGTGAACCCACTCCTAACACAAGCCTTTGAGCTTAGCTGGAGGGGTTAACAAGATTGATAGTAATGTTTGACACAATCCCACATTGCTAGTTATCATTTTAAATAAAAAAAGAGATCCATCGATCCATCCATCTTAACAAACTTTCGGATTTATAATATTAGTTGAAATAAGGTAAGAGCATAGTTACTCACCGTTGCGGCGCTGATCAAGTTACCGGTGAGCGCAATTGTCAAAATAGTAATAAACAAAATACTCCTTTCTGTAAACAACATGAAACCTAAGAATGTACTTCTGATGAACACAGATCTCCAGAGAGCGCGCATTTCATATCCACGTGCCGCCTTCACAACAATTTGAAAGGGTTTCTCCCAAGCGTACATCTTGATGACCTATCATGTAACAAAAATAACATATTAGACCGTGTTACGCTGACACATATCATATTATCTTGTAACGACTTGCGTAATTAAGATACACAACTGCTGTTTTGACAACTCAACGGTTCATGTATGAGGATAATTAGATAGACTTCAATGGGTCAATCGCTGGTAACAGAAACTGGAAACTGCCAGTATTGCAATGTTAGCTGTTTTTTACGGCATAGCTTAATCACAATTCAATCTAATTATAATTAGATCGAATTGTGATTATGCTATTCCGTAAAAACACAGCCAACTTTTTATTATGAGGAAAGCTTGGCTGCTTTCTAACTATTGTAAACTGTTGTTCAAATTTTACATCAGAACTATGTTATTACTTATGGTCGATAGGTAACTATGTTTTTTATACTGTTGCATTCAGCAAAATCATTACTGTAATGTAACTTGATGGTTTGAAAAGATTGCCCCATGAATTTCTTGCAGGTTCTTCTCATGAGCTTCACATTCGGAACTGCCATCTGATTTCTTTTTTTTTTTCAAAATGTTATGAAACAATCATGACTTGGTTTTATGAAATAAAGATATATTACGTGCAATTGTGCAATTACTTACTTGTATGCCGTTAATAATTTCACTCATCAACTTGATTCGTTTGTCTGTTCTTTGAGCAGTTTGACGTCTAATAACAGCAGTGAGCTTTGTTAACCCAGCTGCAATGTATTGAAAGATATTAATAAAGTTTTTATACAGTGGCATAAAATTCATGTTATTATTCCATGTAAATCCAAGTGCCTATTAGGTTCACTGACATCACGGTATCTATATTATTTTATAAACATCAAACTTTGGTATAAGTACTTTCGATCCAATCTGGATCGCTTTAGGGATATGATGAAACATCATATAGGTTTTCATCAGCTGGGTAAAGTGAAAATCATAATCTACACAATAAAAATGTTATTGTGGCGTGATTGGAGAAAATAGTACTTAGTAAATGCAAAAAGGTCTATTAATTGTAACCTAAAAGATGTATTACATGTGTTAAAGCATCGTTAGAAGAGGCAAATGATTATAATAGTTTCGCAGTGTTTTGGCGAATTCCGTATCAGTTAGTCAGAGCAAAAATGTTGTTGACTGTTATGTTAGACTAGCTGATCCGCGCATCTTCCTCTACTTAAATTTTCTCCGTTTTTGCAACATTTTTTATTGCTCCTATGCTCCTATTGGTTGTAGCGTGATGTTATACAGTATATAGCCTTCTTTGATAAATGAGCTATCTAAAATATTTTGTCATCTTGTAACTAGTAGGACTAGTAGTTCTTGAGATTATCGCGTTCAAACAAATGAACTTTTCAGCTTTATAATATCAGTTTAGAGACGTATGTTATCCTTAGTTAAATTGTGTGTGTAAATGTAAGGTTATTTGTGCAAACAGTGCGACTGTTTACAGTGCGACTATATCGCACTGTAAATGCTAAGTGGTAAGGAGTTACCACAGTCTATTTTGCAAAAAATCAATAAAATGGACTCTGAGAAAACAAAACAAGCAACAGCCTTTTCGGATTACAATTATTTTTATATTATCATTCATTTTATAAAAAAACGACTATTTCAAGATTAGATCATAAGCGAAATGGTCATTCAAGGAGAAGACGTTCCAGGAATTTACATTCAGGGAAGTAGACGTTCGGGCAAATAGAAGATCCGAGAATGGACGTCCCATCCGGGCGTTCAGGTAATAAGACTATATACTTGTTATAATTATATCTATAGACTGAAGAAAATATTAATTTAAATTGTGGAATTATAGAGTATACATACCTTGTAGTGGTAGAATCACGAGCACTACGCTAAACAAGCCAACAAATGGTGCATATCCAGCACTTTCGTACAAGACGTAAAGCACCACAGCAGCCTGCAAGGGCACCATCCACAAGTAGTGCAGGAACATAAACGAGTAGTCGAATCTCGCAACATCATTGGACAACAAATTCACCAGTTTACCGCCCGCAACTTCCCCGACTGCGACTTGGCTGATTCGTAGCAGCTGATGCAAACATATTACATTATTTTTTTCGCCCTGACTTTGTAAACAGTGTCAGTAAGTGTATTAGGTAGGTAAAAAATTATACTAGAATAGAAATTGACTACCATGAAATGACTCCTACAAGGACAAATTTAGTGCAAATTTTTGTCAAACAAGTATAAACCCTGCTTAACCCAAGTTAATCGATAGTAGTACCAAGGATTTTACATTGTCATAAACAGCTTGATACCGTGGGTCACCAGAGCCCGCCCATATGAATACAAACAGTTCTCTTAAATCCATAATGTTTTATTTTTTTATATTACGTACTTAGATTATTATTTTTAACAAGGGTTAAAGTTATACACGTGAGTAGAGTCACAAGCAGCAATTCATAATCACGCTTAAACGCTGAACCGATTAAGATGAAATTCCTGATGATTCCTGGGGAAGGATATAGGATACGTGGAGGTGGAGACGCGGGCGAAAGCTAGTTAGTATCCATTGCTTTATTAGTACCAACATTCAAGGATGTATCGGCAAAGAAGCAAGGTTATTCCTACTAGATAACTATCAATGTTTACGACTTTAATGACACAAACGTAAAATAAATAGATCATTATTATCAGAGAAATAAAAACATAAGTAAGTATCGTTATCAATATTATTCTCACCTTTCTATATAACAAAGACGAGCAGGCGATTTTTACTTTTAAACTGAAGCGTAGTACAAATATAGAGTTGTGGTGCTGTAACATCATGCTGAAGAAATTCAAGCCCAACATAGCGAAGGCATACATTCCTGCATCAAATCTAGACATAGTGCTATCTACTGTCCAGTAATTGAGGAGTTGCCCGAACAACAGTGGTTGGATTGTTCTGTGAAGCAAACAAAGAAATGATTACAAGGAATACACAATTGATGGAAAGTGATTTCAACGCCTGATATGATTATATTCAGAGTTTGAGAATACTATATGCTAAACTGTACGCAGGGATTCACATAAGAGTGTGAATCCTATTGTCCTTATGGAGTCTTTATGAGAGATTTCTCTTGCTCATTTTGATAGTGCTAAACCTATAATTGTTGTGTAAGTGTTCTTTATTCTAGTTTGACAATATGTTCTCTGTTTATTTCTCTACAATAATGCCTATTTTCGCATGAATAAAATAATATACATTGTTATTTTTAAAACATGCGCATGATCTTTTATCTACATAACTGCCAATTGTTATACCTATCGGTATCACAATGATAAAGCCACGTGTTTGCAATAAGCTCATATCAGTCAACCACATGTAACCGCCTTTTTGAGTATGAGAATTGGATGAACATTGAAGCTTGTTTTTGTACTAGTGTAACAATATACCACAGAATACCGAGATTACAGAAGGCAATCTCTCATACGTACTTCACTCGAGCGACGCACATATAGACATCGTTGCACTTTGTTATGAAGGCATGTCCCAATTCGTGTGTCTAGAGCGTTATCTATCTAGGTTGTCTTTTGTACTTTCGGTATTCCATGGTTACACTAATACACACACACTAACTAATACAAGTTTACTCTCATTCCCCGAATAAAAATAAACGTAGTTTTAAAATTCCTTTTAAAGACAATTATGATTTATATTTATGTAAGTGAGTCGTTTCCATTGAGATTTATCGTGAACTAATGGGAATTAATATTAGCAGTTCAGTAGCTCTGGATATTATAATTTATTGTATGAACGTTTAGTTTTAATTTCGTTACGTTTAGGAAAAGTAGGACGGTAATTTGAAATGAGAAAGAAATTATGTTATCCTTAATTCATAAAACAAGAGAAGAATATTTTTTCTCGGCATATAAATATTGATTTATTTATTTAAAAACTTCCTACAAATACATTGCAAAAGGCGGACTAAATGCCATAGGCATTCTCTACCAGTCAACCTTTGGGTGGTAAAGAGATGTGTGGCAGGCGCATATTTGTGTAGTTAATTTACATGTAACGTTTCCCTCAACTTTGCGATTCAAATCTGTTTAAATGTAATGAAGGGCCTATTATATATCACTAACCAATCCAGGAAGCTTATTCATATGGTAAACAGAAACCAACGAAGAGCAGAATTTATCAAAGAAAGAGATATGCAGCAGGAGATTATTTCAGAAACTACAAGAAACATATATACGATAATTTGTTATCTGAATGCTTTGGTTCGTGATAAATCAAATTGTCTATCTAGGAAATAAATGAGTAACACATGCTATATTGCTTTGTCATGATTAATATTTATTTTTATTATATCCTACTAATATTAAAAATGTAAAAGTTTCGATGATTAGAAGTTTGGGTGCTTATTACCCCGTCATGCCCAAATCAACCTTTAGTACCCAGATAGATTAGATCGTGGATTACATAGGCAGAAAAAAACAAAGTTTGAAGTGAAGAACCACGGGAATAGCCAACCGTATAACTTAAGTGCTGAAAAGGCGCCAAATTTGCAATACAAGTCTTCTTAGGTCACTCTGTAGAATACCTAAAGTTTGTGTCTTTCTGTTGATGCCGTGCAGGCCAGTAAATACTTTAATGCAACGAAAAATGAAATTTAAACAAAAATTAAAGTAATATCCAGAGCTAGAACATTAACTAAATCCATTCGTTTACGATTGTCAACATACTTCTTGTGTTTATACCTACTAAAATAAATCATAATAGTCTTAGTAAAATAAGGACGTTGATAACAATGAAAATTTGGAAATTTAAAATTAAGAAATTCGACCGGAAAGGGAGAATCACTATTGCAGTACTTAGTGAAAGGACTGTAAGCGCCGCAATAAGATCTCGCACTACCTAATTTTGCCAGGCCCATCCATACTTTTTATTGTAAAAGTTTAGATGACTGTAACAGAATCAAACTATTCGTGAGTAAAACGGGTGATTAACACTTTTTATAATATTGCCTTGTCACGATTACCATCTTTTTTGCTACATAATGCAACAACAAAGTTAATATATTTGTAGATAGGTAGACCATATTTCAGATTATCACATCATCAAAAACAAAACGAGAATATAGTGAAGATTATAATCAATTATTTTCTGTCTGTAAAATACTTCCTGTTCACGAAAAGGTCGAGTACTTGTAGGTACTGGAACAATACTATTGTGACCAATTTAAAGAACACGTACAGAACACCTATAATACCAAAAGTGTTAGAGAAAGAAAACTAGTCCGACATTCAGTCAACAACTATTATGGCGAAAGAACCAACAAGTACTTGATTCCAACAATATTTAATAAAATAGCCTGGCTTAGAGATGTTAAAGACAAATTTAATAAATATCGCTTTAAAAATACATTACGAAATTTTTTACTGTCTGAGTTCGCCAACATGTAATCAATTTGGAAAATTGTTTGTAACTTATAATTGTACTGTATCTACTAGAATATTTATTTTTTATCTTAGCAAGTAATTAGGAACTAGTTGCAAGTTGTGAAACAAGCGCCAATCCCGCCGACAAACTGTTACACAGTTTGGCGGGTTAAATGTTTATGTAGTTTTTATGTTCCAATAAATGTTTTTATTATTATTATTATCAGAATGTATGTCGTGCCACAGGTAAAACCTTCCTTCTTTGAAATAAATTAAAAAACTGGGCAAGTGCATGTCGGTATGCACAATGTACGTAGCTACCCAGCACAAAAATGCGGTATAAGAAGTTGGTTTTCTGTTGTTTTCGTTTCATACTACTAACAACACAAATACGCCTTTTTCGATAGAATTTGTATGAAAATTTTGTTATTTCTCACTTGGTCTGCTGTTACTCATAAACTTGTAAAGCCTGCTTAGCTGTGATAATTTTCCTTTTAATTTTTTTAATTTTTTTTCATCACTACTCCAAAAGTAACCATTTAGCTGGCAGGGATGAGACACTTGACTCTAACAAAAATTAGTAGTTATATATTTCACAAACGGATACCTAAATCAAATACTGATATTCACAACCCCTAAAAATTTAAAAAACCTATTCAATAACACCCACCCGATAGGGTAGGTGAGAAAAAAAATCACATCCCCACTTTACGTGTGGGAGAGGTACTCGATTTTCTTCAATATTTTATTCAACCACTTTATCCGCGTAACTAATATGTATTTCCATACCAAATTACAACTTTCTTGTACTAAGCATCGAGCCCGTCTGATGCAAGTTAAACATACATATATAGGTGCCGGCAGCAAGAAAGCAAGGATAACCGTAGTTGCTACCGCAGTCGTGGGTCATTGGGTCCCACGATTTTTAACAGTTTTTTATATATTTTTGCGCCGTAAAGTGTTGCGTAAAGTTTACACCGAAAAAATGGCTCACTCCCCAAAAAAATGGCGACGCCTATGAAGCTACAGCTCTGTGTGTGTGAGTTATAATTACTTACCTCATAACGGCAATTATGAGGACATAAATAGCGCCAGGCATGTACGCCAACCAATACGCTCTTCGGAGTGCCTTCCATAATGACGGTTCTCTTTTTTCTTTCTTTGCTCTTTCTAATTCGGCAAACCAATATCTGAAAATAGAGTGAGGTGTAAGACTACAAAATACAAAAGAATATATAGTAATACCAGCTGACCTTCGGAACTTCGTCTCTCGTTGGTTTTGGGTTTGAAATTCATGCATAAATACTAATATATCGCGATTAAAAACAAGATATTGTACGACCCATCCTCATACCTTTGGTAAAATACAAAAAAAAACCATTAAAATCAGTCAAGCCGTTTCGAAGGAGTTCGACCACGAACACCGTGACAAGAAATTACTAAAACTAACTAACTAGGAACTACTGGTTTACATTTAAAACATCTAGTATTGGATTGCCCATTTTTAAAAGAATGCATTTTTCAAGATGTTATTTAACCTATGGCCATAGGCTATATAACATCATGCTACAACCATCGACAAAAAATGTCGCAAAAACAAAGAAAATTGACGCAGACGAAGTTGCGGTGGTCAGCTGTACAATATTAAGGGTTTATGTTATTTTTTTGTCAGCGTGATCAGTGTATTTTATCAAGAATACATAAGTTATAATAGGTACTATTGTTATTTTTAATACTTATTATATTCTTTAAAATGTGATACTTGTACGAGTTTATTACAAAGTATGAGACTGTATTTGTTATGTTATTTGGTAGTATATTTTTGATATTAAACTGCGGTTGATGATTCATTTTCCTTCTTCTCCTTCATACATTATATTTATTTTGCCATATTTAGTTCGTGGGTATATGAGGCAGATATTGTTCATTCATCTAGTCGATTGTCTTTGTGTTTGTCCTCATTTTGCAAAATATATTTTCGAATTGATGTGCCGCGGTTTCTTACCAAAATAGTGCGTACTCGGAAGGTAACTGCAAATAGTGAACCAATTAATCCTATCCTTTACAATATAAAGTTCCATATAAAAATCCATTCATTAAAGCTACATCCAAAAATCTGGCCTCTCCACAAATATAAAATTGTGAAGTAGCTGTGCCTATGCAATGAAGATATTTAAAAAAACTAACCTAGATCAACTATTTAAGGGATTCTGAATTTAAACCTCTGCTGCTAAAATCAACTGCTTTCCCAGATTTATGAAAAAAAGCACCGACCGACGAAAAAATGATAATCGATACATAGGTAGTTTTTGATAAAATAAATAAAAGGCTCTATCTTGCTCACTGAATTTCAGGTAGCAATGATATCTATACTAATATTATAAAGCGGAAGAGTTTGTTTGTTTGTTTAAACGCGATTGCGATCGCGATTTGAATAAAACTTTTTTTGTTGGATAGCCCATTTATCGAGGAAGGCTATAGGCTATATAACATCGCGCTACGACTAATAGGAGCGGAGCAGCGACGAGAAATGTTGCAAAAACGGGGAAAATTTACGCATACGAAGTTGCGCGGGACAGCTAGTTTTACATAAAATGACAGAAATCGACAAATTACGTTTAATTTCCTCGTGTCTGGTTTTCTTATTGCAAGCCTCAGCGAATATTAAATTATGTGGAAAATGTATTATATATTTATAAATAAAGATCATTATTCGACATACCTACATGTCAAGTTTTACTTAACAATGTATTGTAGCGTCACAATCTAAAGATTTTATGCTTGATCGCACATCATTATCGCATTGCACGTCCTTCATTTTCGACAATGATAGTTCTTTAATTTTAATCTCATAAATCATTGTATACCTACCCAATCAAAACATCTGTAAGTACCTACATGTAAAATTAACCTTGTAATTTACAAGATTTTTTAAGTCTGACAATCACATCACACTAATATTATAAAAGCGAAAGTTTGTGAGTATGTGAGTGTGTATGTTTGTAACTTCTACACGTCTAAACGGCTGGAGCAATTTTAATAAAATTTGGTATGGAGTTTGCTGACACCCTGGAATAACACATAGGTAATAAAACGCGGGTAAGACCACGAGGAACAGCTAGTTTAGAAATAAATGTGTTGCTGACATCTCGTACTATACCTTGGCTAATGATAATACGAGCAAGTAACGCATTTACAAATAAAGAATTATATACCTATGTACAAACACAGAGTTATAAATACGGTAAGTTATGAAGAAACCATTATCTAATCTGTATTCACAATTCGTTTGACAAAATGTTAATTTGTTACATACAAATATACATGCGTTTCTAATAAAATATGGGCTTAAAATAACACCGGTCAAAAATCTTACATTGTATTCTTTTTCACGGAAATTTTCATGGAGGCCATATGAAGGCAAATTACTCTTTTATGTAAAATTCTAAAATGTCCATGCTACTAGTAGCTCCTATTTAATAGTAGGAGCTACCAGCCTATTCTTTACCTACCGAGCCTATTCTTTTACGCTTAGTAGGTACAGCAGGGTGGTCCTTGTTATCGATTTTTTGAAAATGAACCGCCTTACCCCTTCATTTGGTTCTATATCCTAAAAAATGAACCCTTTATTTTTTTAGTTTTTTCATTGAGTTTCTGAGGTCGCTGCGTTGATTTTTAAAAAGTCGAAAAATAAAGTCTACACTAAGCTACAGAGTGGCACTAAGCAAACCAAAGGAAATAACTTAGGTTACTATCACTATCTATCTATCCTACTATTATATAAAATCGCAAAATTTGTTAAAAATAATATGTCACTTTTTGCAATTAAAAATAATATAAACAAGCGCAAAGTAAATAAATTTTCATTTTAAATCTAATCTAAAAAAACACCGAGATTAAGCTCCCAAAATCGCGGACTAGTGGACCTACTGGAACTCCCTCAGGCAACAGTCCGCCATTAAAATCCTACCTACTAAAAGATCCTTACCTAACATCACCATTATAATATTATAAGCACACGGATACACATCATTCTTAAAGATGGCACCAAATTAAGTTTAATCAAGTCAACGACGTAAGGTTATTTTCATTGATAAAAAAAATCACGTCATTCTACTTTTATCAAGATACTGTCGACATGTTCGTTGGGAACCTACCGGCTGTTTAGGATTCAGCAATGATAAAGAAAATATTTTGGGAATAGCTTTATAATATTCCCATTACAAGGACACAGACCTCCTCTCTCTTACAGAGGGTTCGAGCCGTAACCGCACGCGTGTCCAGTGCAGTTCTTTTAGGTTCTAAGATTTTTCTCACTGTTATGTACTTTACCAAAATATTCTTAAAATTGGTAAAAATAACACCAATTTTAAGAATATTTTGGTAAAGTACTTTCTAGCGAAATCTAAATTCAAAGAAATTATTATTGTTATGGATATTTATGAAACCGTTTCAGTTTAAAGGACGTACTCGTCAATACGAAACCCGAAATACAAAATCTCAGCAGGCAAGTTAAGGCGGCAAGTATTTTATTATTTAAAAAATGTTGCATGTTGGATTTTGTCACATACCTTTCAAAATATTCTCCTTGTCTATCAGAATCGTATCTTTTATTTGGTATAATTAGATCATGTTCCTCCACGTCCCTTCTGTTTCCATTTATTAGCACAGGGCACATCCACCAGAAGAATAGTCGTGAAATAAGATTCGGCTTACTTCGCTTTTTAGTTGTTTCATTTTTCTGTGTTTCATTTTTCGGGGCCTCATTTTTCTGGGTATCATTTTTCGCGGTTCCATTTTCGGTATTATCAACTGGGTTGTTCAATTTATCTTTAAATATACAAAATTTCATTAGGGACAATAAATAAATTAAATTTAATTAAATTACGTAACTAAACTGAATAAATTTACTAAGCAGATACTTCATTTTGTTCTTATCGAAAATTTTGAAAAAAAATAATTATGTGCTTTATTATTGCAATAAAGCATGTAAGAAACAATGAATTTATTTAATTTAGTTGATTTTACACACTCAAGAACATAATTAACTAAAATACTTATTTAATAATATTTATTTGTCACTGAAGACCAAAATGAAATAAATAAATTATTTAATTTTATTATTTATTTGCACTCACACTTTTTCATGATGCCAACTGAACGAGAACAACCATTACAACTAAATAACAAAATATTCTTCGACTAGTTGTCTAATCGTGAGTAATTAGTGATAGCAATCATAAAGTTAAGCTCGTTCTACTATAGTCGACATTATCACTATATCATACCTAATTCCTATATGATTACATACCAGTTTATCGATGGCTTATCACAATGATCAGCCTAAATACAGCAGATAATAAAAATAATGACGTAGGAATATTAATTTATATAAATTATTAAAAGATACCTCAATATTTAAATGATGAGCAGTAAGAGTGGTGTATGGGCATAGCTGCCGTCAAGGAGGGATTTCTGGTTCCCCTAGGAAGCCCCTCACCCGAAAAGATTTAAGGCCGGTTTCATTGTTACAGGGACACCCTCCCCTCCTTACACCTAGTCTGAAGCAGAAGAGCGTATCACCATGGCACTTACGTATTTTTGTTGAGATACACAGTTCGGCTATATCTCAAGAATAGAAAAATGTTCAAACAAAATTTTAGTAGAAAGTATTTATTACGTTACCTTTGTAATTTTTAATATTTTTGGCCATGCGATGATACAATTGATGTGCTACATGTTGACTTTTTACACGACTGCATGGGTGCAAGGGTTATGTTTTTCCGCACGCATCTTGTATGTATGTAATATTCTTTATTACCTCATATCTTTCAAACCACTGGACGGATTTATACAGTTAAAACGTCATTAGATTCGTCTTGACCGCCCAAGTTTTCTTAGATATGTATCGTTTGAAAAACATAAACATGGCGGCTGTGAGATGTCGTAAACAATAGGTGTGAAAAAAAGGTTTTTTCGAATACCCCGATATGGGTAACATGATTATGACTATAATACTAAAAAAGTCTTTTTTTTTCAAATTTCAATACTTGGCAATAGCTGTGATAAAAGTTAGTTGTAACTTCGGTTACATCCTACAACCGCTAAAAAGTATTAAATAAAAAAAAGTTTGCTAATTGACTTTTTTAGTACAAGTCATAATCATTTTTTTTTTCTTAGGTATAAAGAAAACAGTTCTTTACTATTTATTCAGATCTAGGTTATAAGGGCTAATAAGCAATTTCACTCTAACTTAATTTTAGACGTTTACACAATTTTTTTAACTAAGAGTAATGTCTGTTGCACTTTCTTAGAGTCTGATAAAATGAAAACACTTTGTTCTTGTGTAAATTTAAAGCACTGTCATTATTATTTGTTTACTATAGCTACATTCACTCAAACGGTTCAGTGGTTTTTAGTCCTTGCACGAAGTCCGTGTGGTTGGTCAACCGGAGTGCCTCGACATTCACGTGGTGGCGATGATGTTTGCAGATTTTGTTTTCTCTTTTCCAACATGTACTTATGACTTAAAACGGCCCAAACAAAGTGGCCAGTAAATTGGAGAGTCACTTCAAGGTCATTCTTTTAGTGATGTTGTTAGCATGTTGTACCTTATGAATAAGTATTTAAAATCCCCTAAAGAGCACACTGGCCTCCATCGAACCTAAAATTTCGCTGTTTTCTTCAAGACCACTACACTTTTTGCACTCTGAATAACAAAATTTGTAGCAGTTTTTGTAATACATACATGTATGTAGATTTAAATCACAGGAAGCGAGATATTCACGCAAAACTGATTTTTTGACCTTCGAAATTGAATAATGATATTTATTTGTGACATTTGAGGTACTTTTCAGCTTCTAAGTCTTTTTCTTTTTGTCTAGTTTACTTATAATAATAATAATAACCCCTCGGGGCTAGTCGTTGTCTCCCTATATGAGATTAACGCAACACTCTGAGGGCATAGTAGCAGCTCTTGAAATCCTTATGACACCAATAAAAAATGTCTCATGAGGATGAAATAAGAGTACACAAACCGCAGGGCAGCTTTGTGGCGAGCTGAATGTGCGTGGCGACACTGCGGTCTCGATGCCTCAGAGAGTCGGTCAGGGCCTCGTCTCCCGCTTGCCTTCACTGGCCGGCGGGAGTGAAACACCAAGAGCGCCCGCAGAACCCCTCCGGAACCATCGGTCTACTTTACCGATCGGTCCACTTTCCTGATCCGTCTACCTTCTCAATCGGTCCACTTGTACAAATAGTCTACTTTCCCTATCGGTCCATTTCTCCTTTCGTCTACTTTCCCTATCGGTCCATTTCTCCTTTCGTCTACTTTTCCCATCGGTCCACTTTAAATAAATACGTTTATTTTCCCTCCGGAACCTGCCGTTATAAACTTTTTTACATGTGTATAGAGTATTGGCCACTTAGAAAAAGATTAGATTAGGTTGTAATGTTTTCCACTTCAATGACACTGTCAATTTCCATTGCAATTTACGTCTTTCAACATTTATAATTTTATTTGTGATTTATTGAAAATTATTTAAATATGATCATCCTAAAACAGCCAAATGGTCACGAAATTTTATTAGAAGATGGTTATAAGTATAATTGCAGCAAGTGCAATAATAGTGGGTCTACGTTATGGCGTTGTAGCAATCGCAGAGAATGCTCGGCTACTGTAACGATAGATATAACTAAAACGAAAATCTTAAAAAAAAGAGTGCACGCCTGTTTGAAGGATACTGTAAAAATTGAAGTGTTGAAAGCATTACATAAATGTAAAGAAGAAGTTTGTAAAGATTTTGGACCCATCGAACCGATCTACTGTCGTATATTCGGGTATTTAAAAGAAAAAGGCGGTCGATATTTAGGAGAGACTCCCACATTTTCTTCAATTAAAAATGTTCTTTATAGAGCACGGAAGCAATGTCTCTCAGCAAATAAATTGGTTGTTGAAAGACTGGAAGATGTTGAAATTCCTCAACAAATAGCAGACTCTTTTCTCGTTTGTGCAGATGGGAATGTAGAGAAAATTTTAATATTTGCTGATGCTGTGGCAAAAAAATTGATAAAAACTCGAGCGACCAGACCAGCCCACCTAGGAACATATTTCGGTGATGGGACATTCAAGTGTGTACCTAAACCATTTTTGCAGCTATTTTCACTACATATAGACCTACGTTCAACTGAAGCTAGTAGCAATGTGGTTCCAGTTGTATATGCGTTAATGCCGAATAAAACAGAAAACACTTACATTAGATTTTTTAAGCTCGTTCGAGATTTGCTTGGCGTAAATATCACGTTGTACAAATGTGACTTCGAGCAAGCCCAAATGAATGCGGTCAAAAATGTTTTTCCCGAAGCTCAGGTTAGTGGCTGTTTCTATCACTTTAATGCGGCAGTGTGGAAGAAAGTGAAGGAATTAAAAACTAAAGTGACTGCAGAAGGCAGAAACATATCCAAAATGTGTGCTATCCTGCCACTTCTTCCGCCTGAGGAGATGAAACAAGCCTGGCACAGTATTGTAGACTCGGCACCAAGGTCATTGGAAATACAAACATTTTTAAGGTATTTCGAACGACAATGGAAACCGGATGATTTAGCAGAAATGCTAAGCTGTGCATACGAAAACCATCGCACTACTAATCCTGTAGAGGGATGGCATAGGAGAATTAATGCCAATATACCTAAAAGGCCCAATTTCTACCACTTTCTACACAAGCTAAGACAAGAAGCGACTTATACGTCCAGCAAAATTAAATACAGCCTATTTTATCCATTGCCGAAAAATAGGCGCAAAAGTGATATATCTTTCGATCGCAAATTATCAAAACTCTTGACTAAACTTGAGACTAGGCAAATAAGCAGTGTGACTTTTCTAAAGAAAATAATTTGGATTAAAATACATTTAGGCGTTCATTACAAACTACGTATAAAAAAGAAATACCGGTAATAGTCTTGTGTCCAATTAACGGCAGATTTTTTTTTTCAAAATACTCATTTGATTTCTAAAAAAATTACAGGTTTTTGTTTTTGTTTGGGGTTAATAGACATTAAGGTACCTATATTATAAACCATTTTTTTTAATTTAGGCAACTAGCGTATTCTTGTTTAAAAATATTTCTTATTCGTAGCGTTGGAAGTGGTTATGGCGGAGATATCTCCTAGTAACGTTTTTTTTGTTCTGGAAGTAATATAAATATTTTATATATTAGTGTTAAGAGAATTTTTGTTACTTATAAGTAGATTAAATATTAAAAAGTAATGCAAAAGTTCATGTATGATTTTATTATGAGAATTATGAACCTAGCAGTCATTTGTTTCATTTTTTTTTTCTGGAGCTGGAGGGGTTAACAGGATTGCTAGTAATATGAGACCCACATTTGTTTCATATGTTTGTCATTTCGTATATTTTGCTCCAAAATTACCGTTAGTAAACCAATTAAGACAATGGACGTTTTGGGAAAGTGGACGATTTGGGAAATAGACGGATCAAAGAAAGTGGACGATTTGGGAAATGGACGGATCAGGAAAACTAAGTGGACCGATTGAGAAGGTAGACGGATCAGGAAAGTGGACCGATCGGTAAAGTAGACCGATGGTTCCGGAGGGCGCAGAACTCTCAACTCTGTCTTGCCTTAATCGGCCGGCCAGAGGGAGGTCGCCAGAGCTTGTATGCTCGGGGGTGGAAGTGTCATTTTCAAGGGCATAACTACGGGGAAACCCTATCACGGGCCTTCTTCGTGATGGTGAAACCGGCGCCGCACCGCTCGACACCCGAAGCTGCTCACACCCATGTAGCTCCCTGTCGCCTGTTTGGCTGTATGCCTGTGGCGGCCAGAAGGGGGCCCATCTAGTGAGTGGCGAGTCACCGCCTGCCCATTTGTCCGTGTGTTTTTACCATGTGTTGCAGGGCAGGCACCATAGTTCTTCAATAGTACCAGCTAACCATTCCACTAACACATCACCTCCATAACCCAGTTTCTTAGCTACCACTTTTTGACAATAGTTTTTACACTAACCGGGGAATGTCGTTGGGTACATTTATATAGTGTATACAACGATATTCGCCGGTTTGTGTCACATAGTGTCTAACGGGCCTCTACGTGTTGGCTTCGGCCCCACGCACGCCTCCCAAATGACCGAGACTCCATAGTCCCGTGATATGGAAACGACATACATAATAATAATAATAATATTTAATGTCATAAAAGTTACAAGTTTTTCTTAACTATCGAATGGAGCCTCCTTTTAAGCAAATAGATGCCTGTATCAGGAGACTCCGCTTCTTCACATCATATTTATGACTTAAACCTAACATAAGCAGATAAGGAACTTATGTATACAAATAATTTTCTTAGATTTAACATTTAGTTGTTTAATGCGTGCGTGCGTGTGTACGGTGTGTGTGAGTGTGTTATATTATTATTTTATTATTTGCTATTCGAACTGAAGAACTTCGTGTTTTTCACAGCTTAGGTTTATTTTATTGTATTTAATTGACCTTATTTATAACTTTGTTTTAAAAAAGAGATTAAACTTCTTACTTGTCATTAAAAAAATTGTCTAAGCAACAAATATCAAAAACGAACTCGAGAGTCGTCTTAACTGAACAATTGTGATCTTTTGCCTATCAAAGATTTAACAAGGGTTCGTAATCAACGTCTGTGTACTATAATCGAACGCGTTTGTATGTACATAGAAGGTTTTATTCAGTACTTTCGGTTTATCTCTCTCGTTTTATGTATACAGTCCGCCACTCGGAACCCTCAGATTAAACAGTAACTGTTTACCCACAAAGCCGTATATTTAAAAGGTAGGTATTGAAAAGAAGTTACTTTATATCAACTGGCCTGCTAGTCTAGTGGACTGGCAGCCAGAGGCTGGGGTTTCTATCCCCATCCAGAATATATCTTGAACAAGATTGCTTATTCCCCTCCCGACCCGTCCACCCACTGGAATGTCTGGATGTAATTTACCTATCTAAAACTAGCTGTGCCTGCGACTTCGTCCGTGTGAAGTAACAGTACTCTCCCTATAAACGTTAGCGTGATAATAAAAAGTAGCCTAAATTACTCCTTATATTTACTTGTCTGACAGTTAAAATGCCGTAAAATTCCGTCCAGCCGTTCCGAGATTAGCCGAAACAAACAGACAGACAGACATACCTAAATCCAAAAAATTTTGTTTTTGTTATAAGTAGGTACCTACCTCATACACTGAGCATTTAGTAAAAACCTGTTATTTTGACATTATAAACAGACACTTCGATTTTATTCATTTGTATTTCATATGTATGTATTGTGAAATACAAAAAATTACAATAAAAAAGTACCAACAACAACATGTACCTAATTTGAATTTTACAATACCTGCGGTTTCACCGGCGAGATGACGGTTTACCTCGATAAAAGCTATAGTATATCCTTCTCCAGGACTCAAACTGTCTTTTAACTTCCTCATTGTCAACAAGAGAAACTACCGAAGTTTCCGCTTTTGACAACTTCTTGTTTAACTATTACGGTAATTATAAGCCTAAAATAATTTGTGCCATATTAAATGTGATTAACATGTGATGTAAAGTATTATTATTGTCTGTATTATATCAGTGCAATGTGCCAAGGTCTCCAAAAGCACACGACACAATTTATACCTAATAAACATTTTATTGGTGCCATAATCGAATCCACGATTTTCCCTGAAATATGTAATAATAATTATTGTTATTTACTTTGAAATTGCATAACAAAGTCCTTTTTTCATACTCTTTTTGAATTTTAACGTTTCAGTACTTTAAATACCTAATACAAAATAATAAAACGTTGGATGTCAATACGCGCCCATAGATTTATCAAATAATGTACCTATAATAAATATCTGGTAGTGCCTGTTCTGCACTCTATATATTATAGTATATTTAAGTGCGAATATGTTCTAAATAATGTATGATGAGCGATATTGTTCTGCTATGGACTACACTCGTATGCTACCTAGTTCATACATTCCAAAAAAAAATATATAGTTAAGCTATTATATTAAAGCGTAATCTGAAGTGGGCTTTATCTGGTTCCCATAGTATCTACAGGCTATGCCTAGTTTCGGAACTGGTGGAAGTGTGTGACTTGTCCTAATATATAACTACAGTGCAATGTGATATCAATATAAGACGGTATTTCATTGTATTTACAGGTTAACTTCAGTTTCCACAACTTCACCGTTCCAAAGAAACTGTTATTATATTGTATAATTTTCACTGCGGTAATTGAATTTGCATACAGATTGTGGTCATTTGTTTTATGAGCTGCAGGATTGATATTGCTTCAATTAGCTTCGTGGTCATATCAAATTGTGGCAACAATTACCTACCATACTAATAACTCGTCAATGATTGTGTTAAGCCGTGAAATTCATAATACTTAAGTGATTTTACATGAAAAAAGCGACTCAAGGCCATTTCCTAGACTTAGGTGGGAATCATATTATTCATATGACAGATAATTACTTCAGTAGGATACAATACTATGACTTTAACTGTTCTTTGGATACAAGCCCTGTGTCACAGGGGCGGTAGCCTAATGGCTAAGGCATCGCTTTCGCACTCCTAACACAAGCCATTGAGCTTAGCTGGAGAGGTTAACAGGATTGCTCGTAATGTGAGACCCACAATGTATCTATTATCTTTAGACTACCCGTGACCACGGCCGTTGCAATACGGTCGAAACATTGGGCAATATTTTACCTTAAATTATTCACGCGATTAAGACCCGCCATATATATATTTTCATAATGTGAATAAATCGCGAAAGTTTATCAACATTTATAACAAAAAACCTACACCCAGGCTCAGAACAACAATTTGTGGATCTGACAAAGATAGTGTCCCGTGTGGAAATCGAACCTTCCTCGACCTCTTGCGACTGTCTGCAACTTGCTACCACAAACGTTCCTCCAGCGCCGTCTTGTAGCAAGCGCGAGCGCCTCGTTTCTTTGACGTAGGTTGTAATAGAACTCGGCAAGTAGGAGATTGCTAGGATTACAACATTAGGCACTCGGACTTACATACCTATTTCCTTTACGGTAAACTTAACTTAAACCTATGGTTAAACCTCTAACTTGACTACTCGACGGACTTTCTTTCTTTGTTCGAATATACGACAGATCACCATACAGGAATTACTTGAAATTAGGCGGCCAACAATATACTCCACAAAGGAAAATATGGAAGAAAATGAATAATAAAGTATTATGCCTGATTGCGTTAAATTATTTAACAGCGGGCAAATTGACGTCCGTAATAAAAATTTAACGTCCGTTCCGTGCGTTGAAATTATTTTTTGTATTTTTTTGTTACTCCTACATTTTTATAGATGAAAATTCAGACTTCTATATAGTAGCATTATTCATAGTAACAACAATCTCATATATCTCGAAATGAAATCGTGTACAAATTACTGGTAACAACAGCAAAACTGGTAATTTATAATATTTATATTTTTTAGTTAATTTGAAAAAAGGCATCGGTAATTAATTCTCCAAATACAAAATTTCCACCTGTATATTATACAAAACATAGGTACCTACCTACTACCTTAGGCCGACAGCAAATTATACCTACCTACAAATATTTGTGCAATTGAAAGAACTTTTGTAAAATGCATACAAACACGACCAGGAATTTGTATCAATCCACTTATTATAAAATGCTTTTCTATCGTTTTACAGTTTTACACCTTAGCCATTACGCTACCGGATGGATGTATTTTGCTCTTTTGCGCAAATATTACTGCACGTATTCTGATGAAACTCTACAGTTTTACACCAAAATAGAACATCTATTTAAATAAAAATCAATGTTTGTATGTGTGTCCTATATGCGTTCCGGTAGTGTGTTCTGGGGATGGCCACGACGGTTCCTGGCCCAAAAAGCCACATAAGCGTGGCCCGGTGTTGTTTCATTAAAAATATATTTATATGTACTGTACAGTACCTTACAAATTAGAATAGAACAATAATAGATTTTAAATATGTGGCTAAACCGACTAGCTAGCTACTGGATCGACCTTCGACAATAGTGTTAGTAATGCTGATCCGAAAGGATATGGGAAGCCATTAAGGTAACTAAAAAGGTAAATAAAACTTGTTAATTTACGTTTTATTGTATATTTGTAAAACAATTCTTCATCGGAAGTGAAACAAATGTAGTTTTTAAAATATCGTAATGTAAATTATTGCCAATCATGAAATATTCTGGTAGGCTCCCGCGCATTGCTTCAAATTTTTTTCAATATTTTCTACTAACATTTTGACATGACAAAGGGGCACTTTATCACAAGAACAGTTCTCGGATGTCCCCGTACCATCTGAATTAATTGAACGACTTTTCGAAGACAGCTTAGATTCATTATTGAACTTGCAGAAAGAGTATGAATATCTGCCGGCACTTCTTGCATCTTTTGATGGCACATAAGATGACATACTCGTACATTCGTCGTTAGTAGATTCATACACACTTTCTGCGCTAATTCTTGTATTAGAGCTAAGAGATTGGGGCGGACATTGGCTCCAGCTAAGAGGTATTTCACTTTCTGTATCAGTTATCAAATTAGCATTTTCCACATATGTATTTGTACTGCGTTGATCCATTTCTACCGTTTGTTTAGGAAGTAACAAAACGATATCCTCTTCGTTGCGAACATTTATCTCCGCTTCACAAGCGTTTTTATCGGCACTATGTTGTTTAACAAATATTGGAACGTTAAATAACGGTAACTTGTCATACTTCTGGTTAACGATTTCATTTTTATCGTTGCTTTGGTTACCATTCATAATGTACGAGCAATTTTGTATTGGTTTATTCGGATTATAAAAACTTTGCCAATAATCATTAAATTTATCTATATACTTTTGAATCAGAGATTTTGCACAGATACAGGATTTAAGTTTACTATCACACATACATTCAACAGTATAGCCAATATAAGGTACGGTATCACACAAACCAGTAGCAATGTTTTCTTCACTTGTATGAATGTCTTCGAAATCGAAATTGGGCAAGGATTTCACATACCGCAATCCTAAATTTTGACACAAATTTATATCTTTAGGTGCGACACTATCATCTTTACGTATTATTTTAACTGATGACCTTCGAATATCACATAATGGTAAAGCTTCATGATTCGATTCAGTTTCATTATAAAAGTAAATACTATCATTGTAGGTAATAACGCGTGATTTTTTTTCAGAAATAAATAACATATTTGATTGACTGGCCTGTCTACTTTCGCTACTCGTTGTCTTAATATGATCGGTTTTGGTTTGAACTCCAAAGATAGGCAATACTTGGCATGATGTATGATTTGTTAGAACTTCAAGATTAGTTGAATTTGCTTTTGACACCATACGAATTTTAGACTTTATCATAGTGTCGCAGGATTTATTTTGCATGCCTAAATTAGATGATACTTGAGACGACATGTGTTGTGCCGGAACAAATGATAGAGTAGAGTTAGCTTTTGAAACTCTTTTATCAATATTTTTCGCATCACAAGCCTTATTTGCCCTTCCCAAATTAAAAAGTACTTCGGATGTATGTTGTGAAACAGCAATACGTTTAACTAAATGTATGCTCGATATTACTTTAACAATATTATGGGCATCAATCATGGGATCACAGGCTTTAGTTTCTATTACTAAATTGGGGGTTACTTGGAACGGTATATTTGGTATTAAAGCAATTGGTTTTGATTCAGCTAATCCTAATGACTTTACACAATACTCTGTCGACACTTTTCTGGGAATATTATCATTCTTAATATTATCATTCGCGACCATAACACCAAAAGATTTTGTTTCTTTTTTTAAATCATAATCTATTTGGGATGATATATTCACTCGGAGAATTGAGGATTTAGGTGAATTTTGTTGCGACACCATTTTAATAGTATCCGTTTCATTTTGTTTGAAAGAAATATTAATATCTTTAACAGGCAATTCTTTGTTAGGAACATCTAAATGGTCCAAAAGTGTTGATGCTGTTGGAGTTGTTTCATCTTCTTTTTTACATTTACATATATTTTTTATGCGTTGAAAATCATTTTCTATTAAATTACAGACTGTATCTAAAATTTCAGGTAAAATCCTATCTTTTTCTTTGTTTGAAAGTGATAAATTCTGAGCACGTTTTACTTTTATTTTCAAGTACTCCTGCATGAGTCCATATGCCCTTTTCCAACTGCCGGTAGATAAATTTCCCCCTTCGTTACATTTCACTTCCTTTATACAATCTGAGATAACTTGTTTCACTCTATTCAATGTTGTACAGAATATTTTTTCCTTTTCTTCAGATGAGATACATCCAGAATTACACGAGCATATGTGACACTCTTTAAATTTTTCTCTTAAGTGAACTTCTAATAAATTAAAAGTGTTGACTTCTAGGTCTTTTGAATAGTCCACGACTTTTGTATTACAACAAACACAACTTTCTATAGTATTTTTAGAATGTTTAAGACTGTATGAATCTAAAGCTACGTCTTTTGTATGTAGGTTTTTCAAGGTACATTGGTCGTTAAAATTGTGAATATTTGTTGCAATATTATTATTATCGCTCAAATCAAATTTCCTAGGTTTTTTTTTTTGATCGCTGGTTGAATTAGGTATTTCCAATTGAAGCATTACATTTTTATATTGTTCATTAAGTTCCTTACTTGTGTATGATGATGGTGGTGAATAATTATTTCCTTTATCATGGTCCTTAACAGGTTTTTTTTGTACTTTATTAGAATTTACATCAGCAAGGGTCACTCCTAAAAATTTAATGTAGTAATCTAAATTCTTCGACAACATATTTTTCTTATCCTTAATATCCGTATGAAAATTAGTTTCCTTAGCAAATTCTTCCATCTTAAGCTTTTCTGGCATAGCACCGATACTTTTTGAATTGGTTAATAAATGTAATTTTGTTGTGTGTTTAGTATATGAATTCTCATTCATAAGTTTAACTTTATCAAGGCACGATTGAGGATATTGTATTTCTGTACCCGTAGGAGGATGCTTAAATTCAAATTCGGATTTATTGAAAGCATCCGGATACACATTCCTAATACTTTTATCTAAATTAATAGCTACAATGTATTCAGATTCAGTATTGATAGCTTCTTTATTGTCAATGGATTGGCGTTTTTTTTCACTTTGATGATTTTTTTTGGAATATTGGCCTTCGTAGTCTATTTCCTCCTTTTCTTTTGAAAAATGCATCTTTAAGTTATCTGTTTCTAATATACGTTTAGAACCTTTATTTGAAAAGCTTTTACTTATATTGCTAACAACTTTCTCTTGTGGTCCGCCTAAATCACTTTTCCATTTAGACAATTTTTCAAGCAACTTGTCAATTGACGAGTTAGATGGCACTCTTTGTAAACATTTACAATCGCTGGCACAATATGGTTCTGCAAAATCTTTGTTACCCATTTCATTCACTTCCGGAGATGGTAAGTTAGGTATAGGTGTTAACTGTGCAAAACTAGAATCTTGTGACAAAACTTCTACAGATGACTTTTGATTCGTAGGTGATTTTTTTAGTTTTAATTGGGATTGTTGAACGGATTTATTGGGTTTCTGTTCATACAAACATAAGTTTACTGCATATGTTTGATGATAATTAAATTTTTTGGCTTGTTTTGTTGGTTTCTCACATATTAGTGGCTTTTTTTGTTTGAAATTTGCTTCGATTGGTTTCTTTTTAATGATGCTCGTTTTATTAGGAATAGCTTTCTTCCACGTATCATCTGTAGTTTTTGTATATTTCGCTTCTTTTTTGTTTCTTATAGGGATATTTGCATTATATTTCGTTGTCGAATCCTCATGTTCCGGTACCTAGAATTAAAAATGCCATATTCAATTTGGATTGTTGACCATTAAAATAATGTCGTTTGACTACCAAGTCACATACCTGTGTTTAAAATTGTCTGTTCTATTAAATACGTACTCACCGTAACTCTCTTGACAATATTAGCAATGTTTTGTTCCATTATTTCTAAATCTTTTTTCTTGATAGCATCCTGCCAAATGTATAAGAGTGTTTTACAAATACAATAATTGCATTTTTGAAAGATAGAAAAATTTGAAGTCCAGGCCCAGGAATCGAATCCGAGACTTCCGTAGCCAAACCGGGGCCAGAAGCGAACCACCTATCTGGACTTTGTTACTAGACCTCAATTTTTTCTATCCCTTGATGCTCGCGAGTTTGGGCCCTCGCATGCGCCATCTAGTCGGTAGTTAAAAAACTATCACGGCTTTTGTTACTGCTTCGTTACAGAGAGCATTTTAACAAATTATGATGTCGCAGGCTGAATATTGAAGTATTTTTTATAGGCATTTCTTGCCAATTACTTTACAAATACAATAATTGCATATTTGAAAGATAGAAAAATTTAAGTCCACACCCAGGAATCGAACCCGAGACTTCCGTAGCCAAACCGGGGCCAGAAGCGAACCACCTATCTGGACTATGTTAATAGACCTCAAATTTTTCTATCCCTTGATGCTCGCGAGTTTGGGCCCTTGCATGCGCCATCTAGTCGCCTATAAAAATTACTTCAATATAAGAGTGTTAATATCAGGAAAAATAGTAAACAAATTATTTCACAATCAGTCCAGTATTTAGACGTGAAAGATAGATAGACAGAAAGACATTACATTAGCATTTATATAAAAATATTATTGTTGTATTGTTATCGTTGCCTCATTTATATCATGTTTTTATCATACATCGTAAATTTAAAAATGAAGTCACGATTGACTATAATTGTAGGTATCATTTATACACAAATAGCTATGTTTATAGTCTAAGAGACGTTGAAGACCGACCTTTACTCATCTGTTAACCAGATAAGACATTTTTTTAAACAAATTTTATAGAATATAAGGTCGGGGCAAAAGTATTTTGGTATTTTTTATACATAGAAAAAAAAATATTTTTGTTTATTTATTAAAAAATAGTATGTGCCGTTTTCATAGATGACTTGTTGCCATCGTGAGGGTAGTGCCATGATCCCATTGCTGTAAAAAATTGAGATTTTTTATCAAAAAAATCTGACAGGTAATTTTCATAGTGTTCTTTTGAGGTTAACGTTATGCTTCCTAAAGAGTTCTGTAGTGACCGAAGAGCAGGGCTATACGGAAGATGCATCAACACATCCCAGCCAAGCTCTCTCAATTTTAGCTGAGTGGCTATAGATGAATGCGGTCTGACTTTTCAAAGGCTTCTTTTAACCTCATCAGTTGCTAACAGTAGAGGTCAAAATCGATAATTTAACCCGGCAGCAAAAGCTCATAGTGGACTATTCCTTTCCGATCCCACCATTCACACATCATCACTTTATTTCTAGTCAGGCCGGGTGGTTGGTGGGTAGGTGGGGCTTATCCATTCTTCGACCACGATCTTTTTCGGACATTCTTATCGTAAGTGACTCATTTTTTATCACCCGTAATCAACTGTTTAAGAAATGGTCGGAATTGTTACGTTTCAACAAAGAATCGCAAATAAAAACAGGTTTTTTTTTAAATAAATAAATAAAAACTTTGACACACAAATCACTTACATGTTGCGAGTACATTTTCAATCACTAGCACATAAAGATAATACGTTTCGCATTAAATATAATTTAGTACAGAATAATGTAAGATCTATAGTAATGAATACTAGCATCCAAAGTAGCCCGAGCCTGTATTTTAGATGCTAGTTTCTTCCAATGGCTATAACCCAAACCTAGAATGACAGTAGATCTATAATTTATAATTAATTTTACAAATACGTCATACAATGACTGGTTACAATGTAAGTTTATTACCATTTACCCTCGAATTCTTAGCAAAAAAATGCTAACGAGTATAACTACATAAATGTGTGAACATAATACAAAAAGTTTGCTTTGAAATATTTTTAATTTAAAAATTAAATTAAATAAAACAAAAACATTAAAATTAACATAAGATTAAAATTGAATGAATTTGTGTACATGTAAAAAATATATAATTGTAATGGGTACTTGAATGGAATAATAACAATAACTTAATAGTGTTAACTTTGCTGTACATTAAGCCTTTTCCAATTTAATTAATTTCGCAATAATTATACATATTTTTTACTTAAATGTTATCTATTTGATTATACTATGACATAATATTTGTTGATTTGGTAATAGCACACAATACAGACTACAGAACTATTTGGCTATTTCAAAAAGCCTTTCGATTTCGTCGTAAGATTGTGATTTTAGCCACTTTTTCCTAACTTCATAAAAATTTTGTGGGGAAATAATTAATAATTTATTAATTTTATTGTAAAGGAAACTAATAACAAAAAAATGAAATTATTGGCTAAAAAATGTTCTACTTTTGCAGCAGGACAGACTCTCTTTTGTCTTCCTGAGAAATTGGCGAGGTGGATTTAGAGGGGTTTTTTTGTGTAGGTTTTTTTTCAGTGATTTTCTCTCAGTGAGATCATGTGGTACCCAAATATCAAGTTTTTTTGTGCCCAGACTTTTGTAAAAGACGTTAAACTGTTTTGTGATCAACATGCAGTTCTTTAGCAATATCGTAACTACTAATATGTCGATCTTGCTCCACTTTTTCAAAGATGGCACTGATTTTATCCCTGAGAGCGAGCCAGCCTCCTCCCTCACACTAAAATTTCCAGACTTGAAACGCTTGAACCACATTTGTGCTACTCGTATCTCGATCTCGATCCGTAAACCGCACAAATGTTATTCGCAGCGCTCGTCGCATTTTTACCTTTTTTTTAATAAAACTTTAAAATGTACCGAATTTCCTGTCACATACGTTTATTTTGCGTGCATGAAAAGAATTGAAAAATAGCGGGAATTATTTTTATTTACTAATTGCATTTTTAGAATGTCAACATTTATTGGTATTAAAACCAACCAGTTACATTCAGTACAACTGGTTTGATTACTAACAATACTAACACTTAAACATTCGCGTTGCATGATTATAACTATTTATTATACGGGAATTAACGCGCATTGTTTACCTTAAAATTGCTTTGACGTTTCGACCAGGTTGCACCGGCCGTAGTCATAAGCGGACTCTTTTAAGGTAAACAATGCGCGTTAATTCCCGTATAATAAATAGTTATAATTAATAACAATACATTCAAAATACGAAAACTTTTGCCCCTACCTACTATAAACACGCCTGTGATAGCTCGTCAATCGAAAAGTGTTCTTTTTTTTCATAACCGAGAAATTTAGTTTCAACTGATAAATTGTAACATGAAGAATATGTTTTGGAAGGTTTGCCTACATCACTTTTTTCATGGTTACCTGGTAAACATGTATGAAAAGAGGGCTTAGACAAGGTACATTATCAAAAATGCAATTATTGTATTTGTAAAGGTATATTTGTACTTTGGCGAATTCGCTAACGCTTATAGGTAGGACCACGGTATGAAATAGAGTGTATCGATACACATAAGTAGAATCGAAAAAAAATATCGTTTTCGTAAAAGTATCGATACTACAAGATATCAAGTATTTTTCTTCGGGCCTAATGTTATAATCAAGGTTAGATTATATTGAGGATTGGAGTCAAAATAAGGAATTTGTTAGCTAAAGATTAATAAATATGAACTTATTTGACGTATGGCATTTTTCCAAGACCGTTTTTCTCAGTGACCATAGTCACCATGATTTTGATGACAATATGCGTGTAAAGTCTCTCACTAAGTGAGACGACATGATAAACATCAGGCACAATTACGTATTTTTAACTTCGGTCTCCAGTCTTCACTATAAGTTCCTTACAAATGACGGCAATGTCAGAAACGGCAACGTAAAAACAAATATAACACTGTAACAGAATAACCTCCCTTTTTGAAGTCAGTTAAAATAAAATAAAATTTAGAAAATTAAAAATTTATATTTATATTCAAACTATTTTATTTATTTATCGCTTTAGGTACTCATAATTTTAGTTCCTAGTTGTACTAATTATTTCTTAAGATCGATACATAGCACATAAATGAGTTAGTACATTTAGTACTCGATACCACACAGTATCGATACCTTTTTCGCGTCCCTACCTACAAAAGGTTGATTCCAAACGATCGTAGGCAAAAATATTTTTTTAACTATTTTTTTGCCTACGATCGTTCGGTATCAACCTTTTGACCGCAAACGTCAAATTCTTATAGAATAGTAGTTAGCTAAATTACCGATCGATCGAATGGAAAAAAATAACTATTAACTTGTCTAGACCCACAGGTAAGTCAATAAAGATAGGCAACTACACCAATCTCATCCATAAAAATTGTATCGAAAGAAACCAACATAATAATATTAATAATAATAATAATAATAATAATAATAAACCCCTCGGGGCTAGTCGTTGTCTCCCTATATGAGATTAACGCAACACTCTGAGGGCATAGTAGCAGCTCTTGAAATCCTTATGACACCAATAAAAAATGTCTCATGAGGGTGAAATAAGAGTACACAAACCGCAGGGCAGCTTTGTGGCGAGCTGAATGTGTGTGGCGACACTGCGGTCCCGATGCCTCAGAGAGTCGGTCAGGGCCTCGTCTCCCGCTTGCCTTCACTGGCCGGCGGGAGTGGAACACCAAGAGCGCCCGCAGGACTCTCAACTCTGGCTTGCCTTAACCGGCCGGCCAGAGGGAGGTCGCCAGAGCTTGTATGCTCGGGGGTGGAAGTGTCATTTTCAAGGGCATAACTACGGGGAAACCCGCTCACGGGCCTTCTTCGTGATGGTGAAACCGGCGCCGCACCGCTCGACACCCCAAGCTGCTCACACCCATGTTGCTCCCTGTCGCCTGTTTGGCTGTATGCCTGTGGCGGCCAGAAGGGGGCCCATCTAGTGAGTGGCGAGTCATCGCCTGCCCATTTGTCCGTGTGTTTTTACCATGTGTTGCAGGGCAGGCGCCATAGTTCTTCAATAGTACCAGCTAACCATTCCACTAACACATCACCTCCATAACCCAATTTCTTAGCTACCACTTTTTGACAATAGTTTTTACACTAACCGGGGAATGTCGTTGGGTACATTTATATAGTGTATACAACGATATTCGCCGGTTTGTGTCACATAGCCTTTAGATTAAAGTGTCTAACGGGCCTCTACGTGTTGGCTTCGGCCCCACGCACGCCTCCCAAATGACCGGGACTCCATAGTCCCGTGATATGGAAACGACATACATAATAATAATAATAATAATAATAATAATAATAATAATAATAATAATATCTTGGGACAACTCACACAACGCCATCTGATCCCAAACTAAGCAGAGCTTGTACTATGGAAACCAGACAACTGATAAACATACTTATATATTTCTAAATACATACATATTACAGATAAATAACACCCAGACACAGAATAAACCATCGTGCTCATCACACAAAGTTTTATCCTGTTTGGGGATCGAACCCACGACCTTTTGTGTAGCAGTCGGATACATTCCCACCGCGCCACAGAGGCAGTCAAGTCAAATACAAAAATACTACAAATTGCAAATCCTTTTTTTTAGAATAGCACTAGCTTATAAATTAGTGGAAAATGCTTGGTTATAAACATTTTTCGTCGTAGACACTATGGATTATTTTTTACCTTTTTGAGACCTTCAATTTCAAGTTTGAGTTGTGTGACATCTCTATGAGTTTGTCTCCAAGAATCTGGTGAATTAGTACCACAAGGCGATACCCTCGTTCGTTGTCTCGGCGGTGGTGTAGGCACTCGGTGAGGAATAAGTGTTCTTGATTCCATTAAACATGGATATGTTTCTAAAATGATTAAATGAGTAGAATGGATGTGTGCAATCAATGTTGTCGTATTATAACAGTGACATTACTCCGGCGGCTGGCGGTAAATTTAAACAGCCCACCTCCACCCTGACGATGCTATGGGCTGGCACATAACACACAAACTCCTTATGACTATTTCCAAAATCAATAGATAAATGTACCTAAGAGTTTTAAGGAATCTGTTTTATAATGGTTACGACATCGGACTCGCAATCGAAACACTCTCCACATTAAATTATCGATGAGAGCACAAGCAATTTAAGTCAGCTGGAGAATGTGCGACCCACATTGCTATTTTCTAATAAAAAATTCTTACCAGTTTTCAATTTAGCTGTTCGATCGCATTTACATGGCGGAGGTCCGGAAGTAACAATTTCTTTGGCCCTTTTTGTCAATTCTGCTGCACGTTGTTGATACAGATCTTCAGCAAGTTTGGTTGCGAGCTGCTGAGCTTTGCGCTCGATAGCTCGACGTTCCCATCCTTTATTTTCATCATCTTCTGGCCCCGGAATCATCCTGTGCAAATCAGCACACGTAGGACCAACCCACTGCGATTAATATTAAGTATAAAAAATCGTAGAAAACGAAATCGATAAAAGTCACTGTAAGCTCTAATAAGAGAACTTACCCTAGCATGATAATTCTCTATAGAAGTGGCGATAGCGACATTTAGTTCCTCAACTAGTAAATTTGAAAAATAATTTCTTAAACTACTCTTAATTTCGCTCGCCCGATCCCAGTTGTGTTGGTCTTCGAGACATTTCAGAAATTTGCAGGGCATGTCGGAACGTGCTCCACCCAACTCGGATTGCAACCCTGCAAACAAATCTGCCAGCAGATTTGATATAACCGTACTTCTAACCGATGTACAGGAACACGATTCTCCCTAAAATTAAAAAAAAAACATTAACGAACACAACTTACATCCAGGCTGAAAAGCAATATTTATTGAACCTTACAAAAGTCACAAAGCTCCTCCTAAGAGTCGAATCCATAATGAGTTTTATGCTGTGTAAGAGACACAGTAGTCGTAATCATTCTCACTGTGTCACCGGAAATTATTAGATGATATTATGACATCTATATCATAGGCGTATTCATAACCTTCAGTTGAAAGAAAATAAAATTTACCAATAATCTGTCGTCTGCAGTGCATTTACACAGTGCTGCAAGAGAAGGTGTACGCTTCACCATAACCGCAGCATCTACAGGAAGTTTGCACTGGCACTCTAACACCGTTTCCTTCAATTTCAGGAGTTGTTGCCTTTTATTTTGTAGGTCATCCATTTGAACTTTCATTTTACCATCACACAACAACTGACATCCATCCAGATCTGCAATCACTGCCACCTTTTCCTGCCGAAGTTTTTCTAGCTGCAAGTATTTTTTCGTTAATGATCAATTTATTATTATATTATACTTTGGACTCAAGTCTGCCGAGGTGGAGATTCATTGTAGGTAGCCTAGGCTGCTTATTCGGTGCAATGCCGACAGTGGCCCACCTTACGTCGTGTCCTGTGTGTCTGATCACCTGCACATGTCTAGGTTTCAATTATATAATGTAATATTTTATTTGCTTTTATTTATAATGTTTCCTGTCGAAACACTTACGGCCGGTCTCAATAATCTAACTATCGATGGATTTGGCTACTAGAGGTGTATATCTGACATAAGCTCCATACAAAATATGTCAAAATTTTATCTCTAGTAGCCAAATCCATAGATAGGTAGATTATTGAGACCGGCCGTACGAAGAAGAAGATAACATTTACTTATGTCGTATCTCTCCCAGAATGTGGCTATTAGACAAATTGCTATTAGACACGTATCAGGCGATTTTAATTAGTATTGAAAATTTTGTTCCTTAAAATCCACATTATAATTACATCATCCTAATAGACAGGAAGATATATGCGAGGCACAATGCTAGAGTTCGAAAATCTTTAGTAATAAGTATTCACTACATTAGGAAGCCCATCGTGATAAATCGTTGTAGCTAGGCGTACCTATCGATTTAAATAATATAGTACCTCAGTCTTAAGTTTTTTGTTCTCTTCGTCTTCTTTCAGTAGTTGATTAGAGACCTCTGTTATTTGTTCTCGCAGTCCACTGAGTTCAGCATGCAATACGCGCTCTGCTTCGTTTGTCAGCGCGCGTGCAGATTCTGTCTCACTTTCATAAGATGCAACCTTACGCCGCGCTTGGTCTTCTTTAAGCTAAAACATTATTCACCATTTTTACCATTTCATGGGGCAAAAATTAGATTATTTTACAAATATGCACGTTTCTATACTTAATTTCAACTTGTAATATGACATTAACTTTGAAAAATCTCTAAGGTGCCGATATCGTCAGGGAAATTATTTACCCCGAGCGCGTTATTTCAAGGGCTTGACTTCTTAGAACTTCCTGCTGCTTTTCATAACATCCGTCTTATTTGTTTGTCTGTACTTAGAATACATTCAAGAAAAGTTCATGATGGAGGCATTTAGTTTTCTTGAATATCTTCTATGTACAGACATTGACTAGTTACAATTTTATTATATGTATAAATTCTTCAACGTCAAAAAAATCCATAAACTAACAAACACCATCTCAACCTCTCGTGGACTCAATGATTAAATCCGAATATGTATCAATTATTTGTTGCAATTCGGCGTATTGTTTTATGAGTGTTATAGTTTAATGTTGCTTGGTAATGCAAACCGTTTTAAATAAAATAAAATAATGAATAATTCAAAAGACAAAAAAAATAATTACTTCAAGGTCTCTCTCAAGCTGCACTGCTTTGCACTGGTGATCAGCGAGTGCTGCTTCGGTTTCTGCCACTTTTTCACTCAGCTTAAGACGCTTACATGCATAGTTACAAAGATCCGTTTCCACTTCTTTCAATTTAGCCCGGGTGGTCTCCGCCTCTCTACCTCTCTCTGTTAACTCGTCAGTTAATGTAGTGCAGGCCTTTTTGTATTCATTACGTTCCTCAGCTATTTTCTTTATCTAAAAACATTGATTCAATTTATCATTTGAATTTTGAATATTTTGACTCCCAGTTTTCGTTTTATCTTTATTGCTTGCATCTAAACAACATTATACGTTATATAAGCGTTTAAAAAAAAAAAAAAAGACTTCTTCATTATCTTTATATAGATAATTTTTCTGTGCGTGTGTATGTCACTGAACCCCTTCTAAACGGCTGGACCGATTTTAATGATTTTTTTGTGTATGTTCCAGTGGATTCGACAATGGTTTAGATTCACAATGAAACCTGATTCACAAAAAAAGGCGGCACGAAGTTCACCCCGACACCTAGTAAAGTATATATTTTTTTAAAGACTGGCAAACATTCATTAACAAATTCTTTAAATTATGATATGAGCGTCACCAAATTGTATTCACAGAAAAACGTGAAAACTATCTATCATCAGCCAATCGCAGTCCACTGCTGGACATAGGCCTCTCCAATTGCCCGCCACTTTGTTATATCCTCGGCTTCTCGCATCCAGCTCCTGCCAGCCGTTTTACGTAGATCATCACTCCACCTGGCCTGAGGGCGTCCTACACTACGTTTGCCAAGACTATTATTATAATACTACAATTATTATAAACTACTATTATTATAATACTACTGTGTCTTATGTCATTTAGAGCAGAAATAGAGCCTAAAGAAAAAATTACGAAATGACAAAATCTGCAATACAAGATTTGAATAACAGGTTCTAACTTGTTTGGCGATGTCTTCCTCTTTTTCCTGAGCAAGTGTAAGTCTTCTTTGATAACCACGCTCGAGATCTTTCCAGGCAGCTTCCGCGCGTTCTAAAAGCTCAACTCTATGTGCTTCTCGTTTTGCTAGAAGTTTCGCTCGAGTTCTTAGTTTTTCTGTCTCTTCATCCATTTTGGCTAGCTGTTCTACACATGCTGTATCCATGCAGCATGCCTATTAAATCATAGAATATAATTCATACAAAAAATCTATAGCATTTGTTTCTTCTTATTATTATACTCTTAATTAAAATATACTTATTTTAATTGGGAGTATAATAATATAATCTCTATGTAAAAAAGGACAGCAAAATTGGTGTTTCGAAAACAAATATAATAAATCATTATTAAAAATTACTACTGTACGCTTCAAACTTCCAAAATATTAATTTCGTAAAACCTAGTCAATGATTATTTGAAAGCGTCAAATAAATACATGATAAAATAATAATATACACTGACGGACTTATAAACTGCATCAAAGTAATAGACGACTTTGAAATAAATATTTTAACCAAGTATGCAAACTTTCTATACAGATTTAAATTGAAACCTCTAGATTGGTTCGTGAACTTTAAAACAGCGTAGGATCATATCTTTAAGTTTAAGTTTATGTACTGGAAAGGACCTTAAGACCTTTTTTGAAGAAAAAACAGAAGTTTAAGGAAAAATTGTTTAATTAAAAAATTGGTTTTAACAATAGACACAAACTTTATGCAAGGGTTTATTTGTGTTTTAATAAGGTGTATTACCCCCACGTGCCCTTATTACGGATTCTAATCGGTTCCGCATAGATTTTATAAGGGTTTTTAAAAGATCTTGCGGAATATTGTCCCATTCTTCTGAAAGTGCTGTTCTTAGTTCTGCCACTGTCGTAGGCGAAGGGTTTCTCGCATATACAGCTCTTTTTAAATTGTCCCAAACATGCTCGATGGGATTAAGATCCGGGCTGCGTGCTGGCCAATTCATTGTACGTATCCCAACCTCTTCGCAATAATGTTGAACTTGTGCAGCTGCATGCGGCCGGGCATTATCCTGCATTAAAGTAAAATTTTCGCCTATGAATCCCATGTAAGGCACCACGTGATCTTCTAATATCTCTGTTATGTAGCGATGTGCTGTCAAACCCCCTCTATTACCGTTTTGACGGACCATGTCTATGAACACAAGTTCTGTTCGCCCGTTCATCGATATGCCACCCCAGACCATACATGAACCGCCTCCAAAAGGAACACGCTCCTCAATGCAACTTTGAGCATATCGCTCCCCACGTCGACGATAGACTCTTCTGCGACCATCTGCACCATATAAACATGTCCTACACTCGTCCGTGAACAATACAGAGGCCCACTGCTCTTCTGTCCAATTCAGGTGATGACGCGCAAATCTTAAGCGAGCTTGTCTGTGAGCTGCAGACAACTTTGGACCATTTGCTGGTCTAAAAGGGGTGATAGCCGCTTCCTTTAACCTTCTTCTTATTGTTCGTGCACACACGTTTTTTCCACGCACTTCATTAAGCGTGGTTTTGATGTTAACTGACGTGAGGAAACGATTTCGCAGGGAAGTTGTAACAATAAATCGGTCATCACGACCTGTGGTTGCTCGAGTTCTGCCTGTACCACGTCTCCTCCTGTAAGAACCTGTCTCTACAAACCTTCTGTATATTCTACAAACCGTAGACTGGTTTAAATTTAAATTTCTACCAATCGTTCGTTGATCCAAGCCCTCCCGCACCAATGCTACAATTTGTGCCGCTTGTTCGGACGAAGTATCCATATTATGGTTCAAAAACTCTCGATGTGTTAAAAAACTAACCCAACAATTATGCTGGTAACAATAATTCAATTGACCAAACAAAAAAAATCAATGAGAATTAATTTAAAACTTTGCTATAAATAACACGCAAATCTGATACTACGAGTAAATTTTCTTTTCCCGGCTATATTCATTTGTTTTACCGCAGTTCTATTTTTAAATTTAATTTTTTTTTAAGATTAAGAGCCAGTCTTTCCATATTTATATAATTTAATCTAAAAAGTTTGCATACTTATTATAAAAAAATCCTTTTAGAGTAAACCTGAACTTTGATGCAGTTTATGAGTCCGTCAGTGTAATTAAAATATGTTTCAAAAAGAAACAAAATGAAGTCAGGCCCCAGTTTCAAGTGTAGTGCCCAGCTCATGAGATGAACCTGCCAAGAAACTCATGGGCCACTCTTTTAAAATCATCGAGTTTTAAACAGTGATCATTTTGTTGAACGAACCAGTGTGTTTGGTGAATGTAAACGTTATATCTATAAGTTCTCCTTAAAACAGGGGTGATGCACTGTTTTCGTCAGCAGTTTAGCGTGGTGCATTTCTAATGGCAAAGTATAATTTTGACGCCCTGAAGAACATAGACCACTTTTCGTCCTTATAACAGCCATCCACGAGTGCAGAGCCGCGAGAAAAACCTAATAAATTCTTACTAACATCGTCAAGTTTCTTTGTTGTTTCTTTTGGCCTTGAGTGTTTACAACAGATTTTATTGGGCTGTGTATTATCCAGTCTCATAATAAGCTTTGTCTCTGTAGGCAACTTTATGACGGGCCCTTTTGAATATGCCTCTAAACTCACAGAATCTATTTGTTCAGAGTCATAAGTATAGTTTGTATTGATTGAATTAGCCGCAACAATAAACGACATTGGGCGTTTTATTTCTTTAAACATGTTTTCAGCAGTCTCGTTGAGATCTTTAACCTTCTTAGCTTTAACAAATCTGAAATTATAAATACAGGGTGAAAACAACCGATTTTATTGTCTATAATATTGTTATAAATTTATTGATTAGTTAAGTAATGTAGGTAGATTCTACGAAACCTAAACCAATAAATAATTAATAAAAACTATGTCTGCAAGGCACATTTTAACAGGTAAGTTGAATGTGAGTTTGAATGATGTTGGTATCTTTCAAAGTATATTGTCTACACACCTATCGACAGTTGCTATTTTAATTTATAAAATAGTAGAAAAAGCATATTCACGTTTAAGTTACAATAGTGGCTGATACCATATCAGCCACTGTAGTAACTTATACTAACTACGTAGTATCGTCTAGTTAATCTATGCATGCATGAAAAATACAATACATAAACATATTGTTTATTTTATTATAATCTTGGCAGATTTTACCCGTTCAAGTTTATCGACTGAATTCTAAGTCACTTGAAGTGCACGTTCATTAATTACCACCAACACCTTAACTACTAAAGCAGTGTTTTTTTATTTAACTTATTTTTTTTATTTCAAATTATTCAACGACTGGTCTGTTGGTTTAGTGGTTAGTGACCCTGACTGCTGAGCCGGAGGTCGTGGGTTCAATTCCCACCCAGGATAAAACTTTGTGTGATGAACACGATGATTTATTCTGTGTCTGAGTGTAATTTATCTATAATAACTATATGTATGTATTTAAAAATATATAAGTATGTTTATCAGTAATTGTCTGGCTCTGCTTAGTTTGGGATCAGATGACGATGTGTAAGTTGACCCAAGATATTATATTCTATTCTATTTGATTAACGTTAGGGCAGGGCAGGTTATATTAGTAATAATACTTTTAAATATTATTACTAAGTAGATAATAGTACTTACTCAAGAAGGCTATCCGTATTGGAATGACCAAGTTTATGCCACGCGAGCAACGCACACATAAAATGCTGTTCCTCTGGGTTCTGAGATATCACATTCCCCGAGTCAAGCTGCAATCGCTCCTGGGCCGCTTTTATACCTTCCTGAATATTGTAAGAGTGTAATATACCCGTGCATTCAGGTTACTGATGGGACTGCCTCGACACTGTTTACATCAGGTTTGAGGACGCCAAAAAGTAGTATACAACGTGTAACAGAAAGGTGTGTTCAAATTTCAGTAGCAGACAGTATAGGTATGTTCTCAGTCTATCATGGTGTTATATCTGAACATAGTTATAGCATTTTCTTTTTGTCAAATTTCAGTAGAGAAAGGCGTATGACATATGTACCTATTATAGGTGGCCCCCTAGTGCAAAATTCGAATAGATTATTAAGGCAAAGCCCTTTTTAATTCACTTATTTTAATTAATAACTTTTTCATTAATAAATAAACGATTGAAGGAATTAAATATGAAATTTTAGAGTAATCCGATTCTGCAAAAAATAGATATGTGTACTATCATGGGCACATAACACCTGAATATGGCCAAATCTTTCTCGACTGCGCGAAAGAAACGTGTCTACATTACGCAGAGTGCGAAGCAGTTCCAACAAAAACTAAATTAGAAAGTCCTATTATGAGGCCCTGGAACAGCCTACATATTAAAAATATTTATTTTCTAATACAATTAAAACTTGCCAACTATATGCATTAATGGTCTGAAATAAATAAATGGTATTATTATTATTATTATTTAACACTAGCTAGCTAATCTAGCCGAAAAGGTCAAATTGTGTTAAAGATAAATGAGGTTTTGGAATTTTTTCCGCCAATTTTGTCCATTAGTACCTACGAAATTAGCCGAATTGATGAAGCCCTTCTTGAGTTTTGCGCTTAACACATATATTCATACTTATTTATACAGATTAGTGAGTAATATATATACATATATATATATATATATATATATATATATATACCTTTTGAGTATATTCAGAGAGACAGTAAGGTATTTTGAGCATAGGTATACATATAATTTTCTACCTATATAAGAAAATAATAACAACGTGACCCATCTAACCGGGACTATGTTACTAAACCTCAAATTCTTCTATCCCTCCTGCACGCGAGTCAGGCCGCAGAAAATAGAAGAATTTGTGGTTTAGTAACATTGTCCCGGTTAGATGGTTCGATTCCGGCCCCGGTTTGGCATACAGAAGTCTCGGGTTCGATTCCCGACTTCAATTTTTTTATCTTTCAAAAATGCATTTATTGTATTAATAAAGTAATTGGCAAGAAATGCCTATAGAAATAACTATAACGTGACCCAGTTGGAGGTTGACCATGCGACCCTTTCTGGATGAAATTTATGTTACCTTTATGTCAATATCCGGAACGATTTCAAGTACTTTTGAAATATTCCATATTATGAGACTTGTCATAGAGGGAAGACTTTGCACATTATTAGGATCTAACTTTAGCTCTGTTTTGGCTGCGTCACATTGCTATAAAAAAGATACTTTTATGAATTGAAAATTGCAACCATTTACACACACCACAACCAGCGATAAGCGTACCTTATTATCAATTTTCTTATTGACGCTTTCAACAGATTCATCGTTTTCAATTTTCTGGACAGTCCCCATTATACGTACATATATTTCATTGAAATGTTTTAGAGAGTTATAATAACATATAAGAATTCTTGCAATGTTGGAGTGTACCCAAAAGAAATAACATGCACTTACCCTTTAATTTTTATAAGAAATTTTAAACAAACATTTTTTGATTTACTGTATAAATTAATAATGACATGTTGAAAATTGTCTTCTCAGATCTGACCAAAGAGGAAAGTACCAAAAAGATTATCATAATATGTTACCTCGTAGTATTTCACCTTTTTAATAATGATGTATCAGAAAATATTAAAATTGTTTTCTTTATTTTACTTACCAAGGGGAAAGAAGGTAATGTGTTATCTAATGATACATACACAAAAACCGGGCATTGCATGTCGGGCCACGCACAATGTAGGGTTCCGTAGTGCAACTTAAGAAGTAGGTTTTCTTTTGTTTTTACCCGACTGTAAGGAAGGGTAATGTTTTCGCGCGTATGTATGTAATATTCTTTATTACCTGATAACTCACAATCAACTGAACGGATTTATACAATTAGGACATCCTTAGGTTTGTCTTGATTGCCCAAGTGTTTTGAGATATGTGAGTTTGAAAAAAACAAACATGGCGGCTGTCAGATGTCAAAATAAAGAGGTGTGAAAAAAAAGTTGTTTTGAATACTGCAATATGGGTATCAAATTAAAGGACTCATCTTAAGCATTTCAAAAAGATATAACATGATTATGACTGTAATACTAAAAAAGTTAGTTAGTAACCATTATTTTTTCAATTATCAGTACTTGACAATAGCTGTGATAAAAGCTAGTTGTTACATCGGTTACATCCTACAACTACTAAAGAGTATTAAATAAAAAAATAAATAATAAAAAAAACCCGTCTGCACAAAAAAGATGGAAACAAGATTATTTTTGTTTCACTTACGGCCTGCCCGCGGACATTAGACTGGAGACTAAAAGGGCAGTATTCAAAAACAAATTATACAAATACCTCTTAGAAACTATTGCTATAGATAATAAGTAAATTAAATTTAAGTAAAAGAAATGTAAAGAGACTCAGATCCTGCAGTCAAACTGCGTATGCCGTTTTGCAGGACATCATGTTATGCTATATATGTAAACTACAATAAATAAATAAATAAATAAAAAAATAAAAAAAAAAAAAAAAAAAGGCAAGTATTTCTTTTTTACTAGCTTAAAGTGTAAGCTTGTAAAAAATGTAAAAAAAGTACAAAGTATTGTTAAAATGCTGCTAAATAACGAGGCCTGTTTTATTTAATTATCTGCATAAAAATTGCATTTGTTGAATGGTATTTTTTTTTGTTTACAATTGTTTGCTGTTTTTTTTTTTTAATATATAAGTAAGTACTTACATATTGATTTTTTATTTCGTTATTTTTAATTGCAAATCGTAGCACTTTTGATAGCACCGATGTTTGCGATAGATTATACAATAACGTCTTATAAATTGATGACCAGATGCACGCGTGAAAAAGTGTCACGCTCCGTCACGTTCCGCCTGCTGATAGGCTAAGTTTCACGGTTCGTCACGTTTCGCCTGCTAATAAGCTGAAGTGTTATAGCCGTCCGCTAAAGCTGTTGCAGGCATAGTTGTTTATTACAATGTTAATTTTCGTCCGTAAGCCGACTTTACAGACAATCATTTTTAGGGTTCCGTAGTCAAAATGGCAAAACGGAACCCTTATAGTTACAGAGACCTACCCTACGTGTAAAGTGGGGATGTGATTTTTTTTTCTTACATACCTCGTCGTCTGGGGTATCTTTTAAAAACGTTTAGTGGTTGAGAAGACCATTCTTAGATGTAGGAATCCGTTTGTGACATATTAAGACTTAAGGTGCGAATTTTTGTTAGAGTCAAGTGCCCCCCCCCCCCCCCGCGCCAGCTAAATGGTTGATGTTGAGTATGTGAAAAGATTTTCAAGTTTACGAGTAACAGCTGATAAAATGAGAAGTAACAAAATTTCGTACAAATTCCATTGAAAATTCTTCATTATGAAACAAAAACAACAGAAAACCTACTTCATAAGTCACATGTCCCATCTAATCCAAAACTAGTTAGAGCCTGTACTATGGTCTTATATATTTTTAAATACATCCATATTATAGATTAATTACATCCAGACACAATAAACAATAGTGCTCATCACAAAAAGTTCTATTCTGAGTGAGAATCGAACCCACGACTAACCAAAGAAGGAGAAGGAAGATTTTTGTTTTCGCGTTTCCAGTAGGTACTAGTTCTCTACTACTAGGTCATAATGATGATGCTTGAAATAATAATGAACATCTCACTCTTGTTCATATTATTGTACCTAGGATATAGGGTAAGTATAATAAACTATCAAACCATGAATAGAAGATCCCACTCCGGTGGTACTATACCTACTGGTAAACACTAGCTTATATAATAGTACAATTTTTAGAGGTCTACTAAATTGGACCATTGTTCATTATTTTCATAAATTACAAATATTTAATTATTTTTGGGACTTAATCGCGTGAAATATTTAAAGGTACGAAATTTTTATTTACCTCAATGTTAAATAAAAATTCTCAAAGTTTCGATCGAATTGCACCGATCGTGGTCACGGGTCGACTAATGGCAGCTTAGCGATGTCTCCGTGAGGCGCAGAGTTTGTCAACTACCCTCAGCTGGTCTTGATAATTATGATAATTTGTACTATCGGTAGTTCTACACACTACACTTACAACGTCTTTACACTGAAGCGCGGTTTTAAAAACAATAAATCAAACATAATAACAAAATTACGTTTTAATACTTACTGAACTGTAATTTATCGAAACTCGACGTCCGTACTCGATTACAGTTTAGTAGATATTGAAAGAAATAGATAAATTCCATATTAGTAAGTAGCTCGATATTTAACATTTTTCCATAAAGTAGTCGGCTCCAAATTTTTTTATTTAGGAATGTCTAGTAGTACAAAAAACATGGCCACCCTATTTAAGGAAGAGAACCTCTATTTAGAAAGAGATGGAGAGGACAACAGTATTTTCAAGGTCATATTGTTTTACTTTTATAATTCGGCCAGCATGTGGCCTCCATTATTTAATCTATCTACATGGTTTCATCCTAATACCATACTACATATTTGTTTCAAAAATTATCGATTCTGGTCTATTATTATAAGTATATCCTAATGCCTAGTTTACACGTATTAAGTGGTTAAGTCGTCAACTAAATTTTAACTAAATTTTAAGTGACTTCCTGTTAAGTAGCTGTTTACACGTGTGAAGCTTATCCGTTTAGTTCATAGAATCATAATGGACGACCAAGAGGGTGTTGAAGTTCTAAATTCTGTAATCTACACTAATATTATAGAAAGATTTGTAAAGATTTGTATTTTTGTATGTATCGAAAAAACTTAAAAACTAGTCGACCGATTTTGAAAATTCTTTGACCTAAAAGCTACATTATCGGGGGAGCCATATATCATTGTTAAAGAAAGTTGAGATCCCTACGAAAACGACATTAATGTAACTCAAGTTATAAAAACTACGATTTAACGCCCGCGTGAAGCCTGCCCCGGCATCATACGGGTAAATAAATTATTGATAACGTAAAATATGAAGTTGCCATGAATATATTCTCTTATGAATAATATGACCTAGGTTTTATTAAACGACGTTTTCTTAAAATGAAACCTAGCTAGATCGATTTATCGCCCCCGAAACCCCATGAATACTAAATTTCATGAAAACCGCTGGAGCCGTTTCCGAGATTCAGATTATATATATATATATATATATAATAATAACAAAACTTTATTTCCAAGAATATGGTAGACTCGGTTTACAGGTATTATCAAGTTTTAAGAGTAATTAAAATTAGTCATCATTTGAAAAAAAAAAAAAAAATAATAACAATAAGAAGAAATAAATAATAATTACATAATTTTCATTTTTACATTACAATATGTTATTTTATATTTAAAACATAGTATTTAGCGTTCATAGAAATTAAGTCCATTATTAATAAATCTATCATCTAAGTATTCAATGATGTTAGAATACGTTTTTTCTTGTAATAATACATAAAGAGCCCTGCGAAATTGATTGAGTGGTAGATTTGATAGTTTCTGGAAGATGGTTGTATATCTTAATGCACATGTGATATGAGTTCCTTTTACATATTTCTAGGTTTACTCTTGGAATTTGAAGTCTGTTTTTATGTCTAGTTCGACTGTTTGCCATATTTCCGAGTCTTAGAAATAGGTCAGGGTTCTTTTTAACAAGGGTACAAATTTCTAAAATATATAAACAAGGTAATGGAAGAATATTGAATTTTTTAAACAGGGGTTTACAGCTATCTAAGTAGTCGCACCCCGAAATTGCCCTTATGCATTTCTTTTGCGCTATAAATAACTTATTTGCGTCCACCGAATTACCCCACATAATTATACCATAACGAAGTATCGAGGATACGTATCCATGGTAGGTCATTATTGCAGTCTTTATGTTTACAATTTCTCTGATTCTCTTAAGTACAAAAACATATTTGTCAATTTTAACAATCATTTTCTGAATGTGTGGTTTCCAATTACAAAATTTATCGACACTTATACCCAGAAATACACACTCATTAACATTTTTTAAAAGTTCGTCTTTGTATCGTACTGTCAAATTTTGTACGTCTGCCTTGTATGTTTGGAATTGGATAACATTAGTTTTTTCAATGTTAATTTTTAGGTTATTTTGTTCTAGCCAGGTTGTAGTTTCATCAATAGTCTTATTAACTTCCTTTTCTAGGGTTTTTATGTTTTCACTTTTAATAACCAACGTTTTGTCATCAGCGAACAATATACAGTTGTGGTTGATTGCGTCGGGAAGATCATTAATATAGAGAAGGAATAAGAGTGGAGCAAGAATACTGCCCTGTGGTACGCCATGTTTATTATGGAGGTATGAAGATTAGTAGTGTTTTTCTTGATGTTTGTCAATTTTCGTTATCTCGACACATTGAACTCTATTTTTGAGATAACTTTTTATCCAATCGTAAGCAGTTTCTCGTAATCCATAACTATATAGCTTAGACAGTAGTATATCATGTCACACAAAGTCAAATGCACGTGTCATATCCAGGAATACACAGGCAATATGTTTTTTGTCATTAAGTGACTGTGTAATTTGTTTATACAAGGAGAAACACGCTAGAGAAGTTGAAGTTGCTTTGTTTTTTAAACCCATATTGTTCCTTTTTTAGGATGTTGCATACTGACATAAATTGGTCTATTTTGTTATACATAACCTTCTCAAAAACTTTAGCTAAAATCGGAATCAGTGTTATAGGCCTGTAATTTTTCATATCTGTTTTAGGTCCTTTTTTGTAAAGAGGTTTTACTATGGATTTTTTAAACCCGTAGGAAATTTTCCTTCTGTAAAGGAAAGGTTAATAATATATGTGAGCGGGGCTACCAAGTTTATGGCACTTTCTTTCAATACTTTTGTACAAATACCATCATAACCTGTAGAGTTAGTATTATTTAAAAATTGAATGATGTTATATATGTATAATTCATCCACTGGAGTTAGGAAGATACTTTTAGAATTATTAGGTAAAGAAGGTTTACTACAGTTAGTACTAATGTTGTTATTAGATAGTGAAATGTAAAATTGGTTAAAGAGTTGACATATTTGTTTTGGATTTTCGTATTCTATGCTATTTACCATTATGCTATCGATTTCCGATTTATTAGTTGCGTTGTTTGTGGTGTCTTTGATTATTTTCCATGCCGCTTTACATATGTTATTTGATGAGGTAATATAACGTTCACTATCAATGCGCTGCGAGGTAAGTATACATTTTTTAAGTGTTTTCGTGTATTGTTTGTAAAACTTTTTGTTATAATTCTTGTTAGATTTATTGAGATGGTATTTGAGATATAAAACCCTTTTTTTGTACAGCACCGTTTTATACCCTTAGTTAACCATTTGTTTTTTGTTGGTTTGTTTGTACATTTAATTGTTTTAATAGGGAAGCATAAGTCATAAAATAGGCTAATGGTATCGTGAAAAACATTGAAAGCCTCATCGGTGTTTTGGTGGTCAAATACTTCTGAGAATGTCAAATTCTTGTGTATATATATATATATATATATATATATATATATATATATATATATATGTTATATATATATATATATATATATATACACAAGAATTTTTCGTTTATATGTATAAGATTTGCCACCTTGCCATTATATCTATTATGTTTTTCAAAATCTTTCGAAAACAATCAAAATAATTAGACATAGGCAAAAGCTTCGAACTAAATTATTTGCTCCTGTCCAAGAACTAAATGTCAATATTTCCCGCTCATCCCCCTGCGCGCGGTGCGGGAGGGTGGGTTACTTAACCAAAAATAGAATCAATTCTATTCCACTTGCTCACTTAACCACTAAATCGTAACTTATGACTTAAGAGGTATTAAGTGGCTGTTTACACGCTGCAATTTAGTTATAATTAAGTTAAAATTTAGTTAATTACTTAACCACTTAATACGTGTAAACTAGGCATAAGTCTATGGTGTAATGTGTATTAAGCATTTTTTTTTAATTTATGGTACCGTATATAATGTTTATTTTGATTTATTTAATGTATTCTTAATGGATAATATTTCAAAATATTAGCTTCTTCTTTTCACTCCTTCTCCATTTAAACTTTAACTGTGCCAAATTTCATACTCCTCCGACCGCGTGCAATTTCCGCAAAAAGGGGTACAAACTTTTTGCTTTACGTATTGATATATAGTAACATGTAGGAATATGTAGATTATTATTATTATTAAAAATACTAAGGAAAATGTAGATTTAGTCTGCAATAGGTCAACATGACAATTTTTGATTTAATTTTTACTACGTTTTTTGCTTACATTTAGATGTACTATGACATCTAAATGTAAGCAAAAAACGCATTCGAGGGAAGCTGGAGATGTAGGTTAAAATGGCGCGGACAGTGTCGTGAGTCGGGTAGGTATTGTTTTGGTCTTCCCTGTCTAACCTTATAATCAAGATTGCCTTGTCAACCTGTAGCGGATTATAATCTATATCGATATCAATAACTTGACAGCGAAACTATTACTGAGTCTTGGTTTTTTCCAGCCGATTGTATAAGTATCAATACACAAACCTGCATCATATTTAGCAGGAACTGCGTAATCATTGGAGACACACAGATAAACGGACGCATTTCGTGCAGTCAACACTAATTACAAAGGCCTCGCTACAATTCCAAGTGGTTCACCTTTATGATTCACATTACTGATCGGATTAATATGTTATAACATGGCGTGGTAGTAGCACATAAATAATTCTTAGAAATAGATATAAATATGAAATTAATTTGATGGATAAATCCTGTTAAGACCTTGCAAAAGGTTGAATGTATGGATATTCATTTCTTTCGTGCATATCTAACAAAGTACAAGAAGGATTTTCTTAAAACTGTATAGAAGTATTACTTATATAGTCAACTGCACAAGTTGCTTAATATTTTAAATAAATTCAGCACAAATATCTCCTCACGCTTAGTCACGAAAATCAAAATTTATTACAACAAGATAAAAATATATTTAACGATATCGGTTAGTCAACGCGCGACTATTGTTGCAATAAATACAACAAAATGACCTTTTTAAATAAAATTTTCCATGAAAATAAAAGGAAGACTAACAAAAAGAAACTGTCACTAAAGTAGTAATTGGCGAAATATATATTTTTAAGTTGTTATTCAATAGTAGATAGGTACTGTGGGGAATCGTACAATGTCACGTTCACGACATGCCACAAAGCCTTGTATGCTGTGCGTTGATACTTGATACGTAATTGCCTGTCCCTGCCTGTGCGTGTATCCTTCAGAAAGACGGCTACCTCCAACGAGCGAAAATAGGCCCACGCACACATAGACGCGTACCGTATGGAGATCTCGATCGAATAACAACCAAGACTACGTAAGTTGAAACCTGCGTAAGTACCCGTTTATGTATGCGTACGGACTTATTATTGACCTATGAGCTGACTTTTGTAAGAGTGTATTTTGTGGTGAGAGTGTGCGATCAGCAGCGCCATTGGACATCACGCGGTGTCAATAGAGCCGTATTATGCCTGCCGGTCAGTTGACCCAGCTGCACGCCACAATAGCACTTCAATACGCCGATCACAGTCCGGAACTCAACATTCAATTCTGTCAATAGCGACACCGAGCTACAAAGGGAACGAACATGATTTATGATCAGACGTAACGTAAATTTAAGCCTAGACTTGTTGACGTATCCCTCCATGCCTACAGGCATTCTAACAAGTTAATATTTGATCAATTTCGGGGCCTACCTGAACACGCAAGGAGCTCCTTATCAAATGTTACATCGATGCACGTTACCAACTCTGAAACACCAACACAGCTTGCTTGAAAAGTCTCAGGTTGATGAATATTAAATTCTTGTAAGTGCCCTATTTATCTGACTCTGCCAGAAGGAGGCAGCCCCGGATTTCCGCCTAAGCCTACAAGGCTCCGCCCTAGGGGCCCTGCAGCTTAGGGAGCCCGGTGGTAGAACCTTCACGTTCAAAAGCTTAGCTATGCTTACGCTTATCAAAAAGCTTTGTCAAAAATATTGACATAAGTTTTGAATCGATATTATTCGTGCAAATAAGCCAGTCAAAGTTCCTAAAAACACAAAACGTAAAACCGCATTTTTGATATAAGTTATTTGGACTTCAGAGGTATATGGAACTATGTTTAGCAAGCAAAAAAAAAGTGGTGCTACCAGCGTGATACGAAAAAACTGCAAAATTTTTACTTTATTTCAGTTTTTGCAGTGCAATTCCAAAACTATAAGTTTTTGATATTAAATTTTAATACTATTTCGTTATTTGATCCCAATTACAGCTTCGTATTTCTAATATAGTTTTTGAAATGTGACGCTTGAAATATTGAAACAAAGTGTTAGACAGAAAAGAGACCACTCAGAGACAATGTGTTAACACAATATATATCCTAAATGCCGTCCATATTAGCATACTTTCAGCCTTTTTCAGGCATGGGAAGACGAAATGTTATATGACCTTAAAAATATGCGCTACGACTGGCTAAGGTGGCTACAACTTTTCTACAGCCTGATGCTACTCACGACAAAACAGCCATCGTTAGAAATAAACATTTTGTGGCTCTCTATAGAGGAGGAGTCTTTAACGCGCTTTATACTAGTCTTTACAAAGTCTTTCAGCTATCAACTGCCAATGCCAAGGTTTCTAGTCTACCTTTACTAAAGAGACTGCAGATCAACATGTATATTGATCATTCAACAGGTTTAAGAGTGGTTGGGAGCAGAAAAAGAACTAATCAACCGGCGCTGGAACAGGAAACAGCAAGGGCACCTGTCGATAAATATATTACCGAATATAGACGAATATAAACCCCTACTTTTGGATTAGTACAGCAAAAACTGAAAAAAAGACTATAATATTGCAGTTTTCGCGTAATACGCAAGTAGCACTTTTTTTTTTCTTGCAAAATTTAGCTCCGTACTACCAAAAAAGGTGTCAAAATAATATACCAAAACTGCAGTTTTAAATTGCGTTACCCGTTCTTAATATAAAAATTGACTGACTTAAAAGGTTGCATTTTTTACTTTTGCACTTGTTATCATGGCGGAAAAGTGATGCCAAGTGCTCCATCTCCGCGGACAAAATAGCTTAGAGATGTGGGGAGGGAGGGGAATCCAAATGTCAAGTAGTCATTGCCAAATACAATTTTGGATTCCCAAGCATACTGAAGGCGTTACTGAGGCCACTACGTCCATCAAGCCAAATGGAGTCGTCGTCTTAACACAAAAATATCCGTGGCCGACTGTCCATTTCAGTCCAGTTCAATTGGAAGACGTCCAAATTGTCTGTGAGCGTACATGATTTTTGGGTTTTTTAAATGGTTTTGCTGGTGTTCAAGTTCCAGTAATCTAAACTAATATTATAAATGTTAAAGTTACTCTGTCTGTTTGTCCACTACTATAGTCAAAGGTACATAATTTTGCGTATATCCATTTAGAATGCGTCCATTTGAGAATTTGAAATCTTCTAAATGGACGATTCATCAGTGGCCTGTTTTAATTTTTAAACAGAAACGAAAGATCTTTTTTTAAAAAAAATAACTATTGCATGCTGAATTTTACTATACCTTAATTTAATATGTTAGGTAGGTAGTGACTGCCTATTTAAGAATATCACATATAATTAAGTAGGTACAATACAAATAGTAAATATAATTTAAGTAGAAACAATTATCTATGCCGCGTGTTAAGCTAGAGTTCTAGTACGATATCCATTTACGGGAATTACACACACGTAATTGAATTCACATTAAAAGCTCTAAGTCCGATTTAATCGCCTGCTCACACGTCGTCACCCGCTGCAGCCACAACTAGTAAAGTCAGCAGTTTAATACATTATAAAGCGAACGTTTTCTGCGCCCGCGCCGCCAGTAGGAGGCAGGTCAGCGCTCGCTTCGTGTCGTTGATAATCAGGCGCTTCGTCTATTGCCGGCAAAGTAGTAGCGCCACTACCGCGAACATTGCTGCACTGTCAAACATGTTGATTCTCAGATTGCATTGAATAATACGCGCGCATTTTTAAAAATATTACGCGAGCTGTAATATACAATTGACTTTAAAATATATATTTTTAAACTTATCTGCCGAAATGGTTAGTAAAGATCCAAATGATCCTAAAAAAGTGCCGCCGAAGAAACGTGAGAAGAAGACAAATAATTATATGAGAGCAAATTGTATATCCAAAACATGGTTCACCTGGATGATGCCTACTTTCTGGCGAGGCTACAAGCGCGACCTCTACGACGCTGACCTCACCAAACCTAAAGACAACCATTTGTCTGATAAACTTGGCGACCGGCTAGAAAAGTAAGTCATCTTTGTTATAATTTAAACCTTTTTACTTGAATGTAATTATACGTTTGTTTCAAAATGCCTATAACGCAAACTAAATATCCACGTTAAAAAAGGTCAATAAAATAATGAAGTAAACGAAATAGTATTATCCTAACACGAATTCTTATCAAAGCCAGGATCATGCATTTTGATGAGAATTCACGTAGATAATAAATGTACAACACTTACATTATTAAAGTATTTAATCAATTCCATGGCACTACGTAAATATAGAGTTTTCTTGGCAATGCTGATTTATAAGTTAATAATATATTGAGTTAGTGCCAAGTGGGAGTTTACACAAGCCGAAGTGCATCGTACATATGCACTGCTTGCAAATTAACACCTGTGACACGCATGAGTAATAATACAATCATAAACATTTACCGACTTTGTTCTGTATGAACGTAAAATAAATAATACAATATAATATTTATTATTACCTACCTTATTTTTCTGTAATCAAAAATAGACAAATAATTATGGACATTTTAATTTAATACATTTACCTAATATACAGTTCTAAATAAAATAGATAATATTTTTTGTTTTTATTTTTGACGTCTCTTTCCATTGCTTTTGATTTTCTTTTATCAGAGGCCTAAAATTGTGTTTGGTAGGCTTTCTTTTTTGTTTTTTAATACATTAACATGCTTATATTAGTTTGGCATGTACTCGTATGTATGTAAACAGAATCTTAGAATTAAATTTTTGACCACTGCAAAACGTCGGATTAAGTTGAAACTTTGTGCACTTGTACAGGACCGACAACACAATAATGTAATAAGTTGAACCGATTATCCTAATCAGGATCAGAATCTTCAGAAATTCGGGATTCGCGACATTTTATATCTAAAACCCGGTAGTGCCTTGAACCAGGCGTGTATATGACTACTGGTAGGATCAACTAAGGAGTTAAAAAGATTTAAAAAATTGCCAGTATCTAATATCCTGATCAGGATTTTCAGAATTGGGCAAATTAATTTAATATCTCGGTAAAGTACGGCTACCATATTGAGGGAGTAGGCACGCAATTTATCCACTTCTGATACAGGGAGGTAGATACAAACTCAAAAATATTATTAACTATTATATTTTAACAAATAATACGGATTATACTTTAACAAACTAAGAACCATGCCTTACCAGTCAATCAGATGCCTTCTAAATTACCTTCTGTTTAATAAAATTACTTAAAACACTAGTAATTTAAAATACCTACTAAATAATCTGGACGTATTGGATTATATACATTATTTTATCAATTTTAAATTCCTTCTCGAAAGCCTTTTTAAATTGATACAATATTTCGCAATCCATAGGTCTGCACGTAGGTATGTCCGTTGCTCCATAAATATGCATATCATATAACTTATAATTATAAGTAAGGTTAATGACTTCGACTTGAAGGTAGTTTAAAAAAATTGATTTGGAAATAGTTTGACACTGAACTACGAAAAAGTCTATAAAATTTGATAAACTGAACTAAAAATACATAATTTAATAAACTCTAAAACTCGAAATAATATGCAAAACAATTTAAGAAATGCTAAATTAGAATTTATACATTTTGTATTAATCTATACTGACATTATAAAGCTAAAGAGTTTGTTTGTTTTAACGCGATAATCTCAGGAACTGGTTTTGAAAATTTGGAAATTGAAAATTTATTTTACTGTTCGATTTGCTCATTTATTCAGGAAGGCTATAGGCTATATAAATCACGCTACGACCAATAGGAGCAGCAATGAAAAATGTTGCAAATGAATGCGCGTACGAAGTTGCGCGAGTCAGTTAAAGGTACAAAAAAAATTATGAAAACCTACTGACTGATCTTGATATGATATTTACCTCTATATCATTATTATTTCGTTAGTTGATACAATTATTTGATCTCTGTCAGTCCCATGGTCTCACATAAATTTAGGTACTATTGTATTTTACATACTCGTTGCAAAGACAATTCGTTCGGTCAAATTCTGGTATAAGTATTTTTCCGATCTTTCCTCACAATAATAACTAAAGCAGGAGTTTCGCACATGGACTTGTTTTTTGTCGTAATCCCGTAAACCGTAAGAACATGGTTATGTAGAAAAATATTAATAACTTAAACAAAACAAAAAAATCACTGTTGCAGAGTACCTAGTTTGCCTATTAGTTAAAAAATTTTGTTTATTTTTTACATGTCCTAATTTTCTTTATCTTTTTTGAAAGATAACTAGCAATGTGGGATTGTGGTCCCACATTACTAGCAATCCTGTTAACCCCTCCAGCTAAGCTCAATGGCTTATGTTAGGAGTGGGTTCACGTCGGTACACGTTTGCCAGACCGATACCTTAGCCATTAGGCTACCGCCACTTTAATGTATATGCTTTTAATTCAAAATGAATAAAAATACTTAAGCCTTTTTATTTTTATACTTCCTTTACTGTTGCATTTTCAAGTTATACGCAAATCGTGATAATTACCTACCATTAAGATTCTCTCATCTTATATTAATGTAATACATCGGATCTAAAGAATCCTATTTCCGGGTAATTGTACCTACATATTCGGAATTAAATGTTTTGGTCCATTAATTTTACATAAAATAAGCCCATAGTTGTTAACTTATGTCCTTACTGCATTTATTTCATGATTATTATATTACCTATGTATATGTATCACAAGTTAACTTAAAAAACGCTGTTTTAAATAACCTAAGCAGATGCTTAGTTTATTTAAAACAGCGTTTTTTAACATAAAAATTAAAACAAAAATTACTTAGGTTAGGTAGATACCTAACCTAAGTAATTTTTGTTTTGTAGGATACTGATTTCATGAGTACGAGAAATATTTATTTATTAATATGTTTAATATTAATTAATTTCATTTATAAATTTTGCGAAAGAAAGAAGTGTAGGTAGTTTTATAAGTATTTTATTAAAACTTGTTGTACTATGACTTTGAGATTAATCAACAAAAATGGAAACACAAAGAAACCTAAAACGCAATTGTTATAACATGGTCCACCGCTAGGCGGCGCTGTATTCTCGTAAAAAGAAGTGTACTAAATATAAATAGTACCTTTAATTGAATTAAAATTGTGCCATATATCGATAAACCGGTCAACATGATTCTGTCTACGGTCTACTTCACTCGCGTTTCCGCATTTACCCACTTGTAACTACTTTTGTTGTTGTAAATACGAGTTTGCGCGCTTCATACACATTGTAATCTACAAATTAAATTTTGACTGCTTTGGTAGCGCGGTGCGAGTATGTTTGACTTCTACCCAAGAGGTCGTGGATTCGATACCCACACGGGGCATCACTTTGTGTGATCCACAAATTGTTGTTCCAGGTCTTTGTATTATAGTAGGATTGGATTTGTATTATAGTCATTTTTATAGGCATTTCTCGCCAATCACTTTATCAATACAATAAATAATTGCATTTGAAAGAAGAATTTAAAGTTCAGACCCAGAAATCGAACCCGAGACATCCGATCGCTTTACCGGAGCGCGAGAGCCGAATCATCTAACCTGAACTATGTCACTAAACTTGAAATTTTTCTTTCAGGTTAATGCAAAGGGTTCGATTCCTAGGTCTAAGGTTCAAATTTTATTATTGTATTGGATTTGTGTCTATCGCAACACTGGGCTTGTAACCCTACTGCAGAGGTGTCTATACTTTTTTTTTTTTTTAAGATAACTAGCAATGTGGGATAGAGGCCCACATTACTAGCAATCTTGTTAACCCCTCCAGCTAAGCTCAAAGGCTTGTGTTAGGAGTGGGTTCACGTCGGTAGTATAATGGTCATGGTCAGGATTCGAACCCACCACCTCACGATTGCGAGACCGATGCCTTAGCCATTAGGCTACCGCCGCTTCTTACGCATATTTTTTTTTGAAGTTTAATTTTTAACTCAAAATACGTACAAATAATCACAAACGAGTTCAGGTACACTTTCAGTGTTCATTTTTATTTGTTCCTCCAAAAACCATTCGCGAGGAGGCTTACAATTTACTTATACTCGTGGTACGTACTCGAGCTTAGACCGATCAAATACCTCACGGAAGGTCAGATGTCAGTAAGGAAACTAATGAACCAGCAATCCGAGTAAAATACTGTTATTATGTTAGACTCCTAGTTGACCTTGACATACTTAAAATCGACTAAGGTGATGGTTTAACCTAATACATATAAAATTACAAGTTAGAATAGCTAAATTAAAAGTTCGAATGGTTATTTTGCGCAACAAACAAGACTCGTCTAGTGGTATTGCTATTTCCTTTTGAAGAGTCTATAATACCAAAGCCAAATCATAATCGCGAATTTATCTCAACACAACGCCAATTAATATTTACTTGATTGCTTCGCTGATATCTTTCAAGATGCATTCTCTGTGTAATGATATAATATGTAACTTTTGAACCTACCAGATGTTCAAACCCGATATGTAAGTACAATACAACAACTACTGTAAAATCTTACGAGATTAAATTATTTTAATTGACATTTCTGACATTGAAATGTTATTGTGCTTAAGAACCAAAATTTTTTTTTCGCTGGAACTTCAAATGATATTAATCTTTGTTTTGATGAATCATATAAACGTACCGGATTTATTGAATTAAATTTTAAAGTAAATCCATTGCGTATTGCAAAGGGACAGAAGAAGACCCAGAATTTTGTTTCAAGGGGTTCAGCTTGGACCCGCTGACCAACTCAGCTCTTTTTGAGGTGCCCCACTTCAAAACAGCTGTCGGTTAGCTTGTCCCCTTCGAGAGTAGGTTTTGTAAAGGATAAACACACATCCTCGGGAGAAGTCAGATATTTTTGGATGGTCATTATCCCATTAGCCCCTCCTGAATCCATCACTGCGAATAGTTTTGGGTGTTTTATTCATTATCTTACTGCTCTTAACACTTAACACTTAGGATGAAAATGAAATCCTATTAAAAGATTAAATAGGTATCTATAATATGACATCTATTCTCTATACCGGCCCAGCGAAAAATATACAAGAAAAGGATGAAACAAAAGACGTATTGCATCTTTATCTTATATCCCTAAGTCTATGGTCTGACCTTATTAAGTCAGCAATGTATTGTAGACAGGGCATGACAGCTGTAATTGTATAACGATTTTTTTGTAGCAGAAATTCATTTAGTCAGTTGAATCAATTTAATTATAAGACATTGGATTAGAAGCCATAATTTATGCTCTGGGCTAAAGAGTCTTGTCTGCGTCTTGGTTTCATTTCCTTCTTATTTCCTATATATGAAAAAAAAAATAGTTGTCTATAAACTCGGTTTACGGATAACGTCATAAGAAAACATTGATGACATTGAATAAACAACCACGCCTGTGACAGCTTTTTTAAAATTTATTTTATTATATTTTTTAATTGTATCACATGTCGCTGCAATCGCCAAAACATGATGACATTGTAGTAAATAACCATGCCTGTGACAGCTTTAGTGAACCCGGCCGCATGCACAATGCTTAGCAACCAGTCAATGACGTTAGCGGTGACGTCATACTTTTTCGTGAGCAGGTCATCGATTTATAAAACGTTATCACGTCAAAAACAACTACCGCCCTAGATGATGTGTCCCATATCATAGAGTACTTTCTATCACCATCACCAATCCGTATCGATCCATTTCTGGCCATAGACCTCTACTTTTTGCCACAATATCCGGTCCTCTGCCTTCCGCATCCAGTCCATCGCAGCGACCTTCTTTAGGTCGTCGGTTCTATCTTACATTTACCTCACAAGTCTCGGACTCGTTTACTTCAGCGGCCAACGCTCATAGAGTACTTTACAATACAGTCAACAGACCTACAGTACACCCGGACTACAAAACAACATTATCGATCTCACAAAGTCCTTTCCCGGTCGAAATCGAACATAATTACAACCGTTGTAAGGGAGCGCGTACTATAGGTGTATTCAGGATTATTTTTCTATTGTTTTGAGGAAGTCAGTCCAGGTGTAAGCGCTTACATTAACACGGCCAAGTGCGAACTCGCCCTCACTCAATGAGGGGATGCAACTGACTCTTACAATAACACCGGCCAAAATGACTTGACAACTATAATTTCCCTAACATCTACTTAGGCTTTTCATTTGAACCCTCAAATTCTTCTCCCGCCCCCTGGGTATGCCTATGCGTAAAACAGCAGTTTTATGCGTAAATAGCAGTTTTTTGTGCATGTTGCGTTGCTACGCAACTCGCACAAAAAACGTGTGCACTTCTCTAGCTTCGCTAAAACAGTCACTTTGAAACGATACCGTAGCTTAATAGTTCACACAATCATTTCAAACCGCTTCCATTTAGTTAGCAATTGGAATGCTTAACAATACATCAGGCATTGTGTAGTTTAGATGATTTTTTTATACCTCTAACTCGTATTGCCACATAATTTGTTTTTAAATGCTCACTCCAGGCCACAAATTCCGGGTATCCAATAATAAAATATCTAAAAAGTGCTTGTCATTGTTGTATTATCAAAATCAAATTTTAGTTTTAGAATGTCTAAGGTCGTTTGTACAAAAATAATACTTACGTAAAAAAGTGTCAACCATTTGTAAAAAGTTAAGGTATATTTTAGCCGACTGCTCAATGAGGGTAATGTTTTTCGAGTGTATATTTGTCTATTTCCTGGGCACGCTTCTTTGTGGCATTAATGTCTTGATGGATTTTAATAAAAACATGTAGGATCCTACATGTTCGGTTCCGCAGCCTTGAACAATTGCATCAGCAGAAGAGCGTATGTTCATGGCACTTATGCCCTTTTGTTGAGAAACGCAGTTTTTTGGCAATAACTCAATGACGGTATATCCGATCTTATTGTTTGCTGAAAAAAAACAGCTTCTGTTATATGTATGGAGTACCCCCCCCCCTCCCTAAAAATAATTATTGTTATTATTTAGTTATCAAACTAAGTAGCGGCTACTACAAGACATCTTTTCACCAAATTTCATCAAGATTCATTGAGTAGTCTGTGAGTAAAATGCCTGTGACACACGGACGGACAGACAGACAGACAGATAGACGGACATAACGAAACTATAAGGTTCCATTTTTTGCCATTTTGGCTACGGAACCCTAAAAATGACTTAAAGTTCAAAAACAAATGACATGCCAATTACGTAAAAAGAGCAGTCTGTCTTTTTCTACGACGTTTATTTGTATAAAACAATTTTATTGACACACCATTAACGTCACGTAAATAATTAAACATTTTGAAGTTGGTACCTAAAACATAAAACTACATTTCCTGGCAGTTCGGTGGGGTTGGGTTACCGGTACCGGGGTTTGTTAAAGTTATGGATCCTCGCCCTCGCCTGTTTCACACCAAACGAAAAATGATACCAGATGACACAATAAGTATACAACAATGTAAAAAACCTACATATCAAATAATTTCTAAGAATTCATCACAAAAATTTTGAGCAAATACAAAAGCAACATCTTTTTAAACGTTTTATTGTTTGTTTTTTCTTAAATTCGATTATAGCGAATGGCTTTGGTATTTGCAAACTTTACAAGAAGAACTCACGTCGACCCTCAACATTACCGAGTGAACTTTTTGGCATACCTCTTGACCCTCACGGCTCACATGCATTCTCCAAGGTGGTACTAACTACGTGCGTAAACAACTTGCGCAAGTATTTGTGGTGCAATTATTTAAATAGTTATTACATCTACCTATCTATTAAAATTATGAAAATTCGAAACGTTAAAACAATTTTATCTCCAAATTCTAGTAGGTACAAAAACATCTAACCATTCAACATTCAACAGGCCTTCCAAGATCATTTTTGTTGATAGTAATTTCATAAAACATAAAAGAAATTACAGCATCAGTTTCAGGTTTGCAGTGAACGTTATAAAGCATAATATTTACTATGGCATCCTCTCTGAGATAATATTTTATGAACCATAATCGTTCACTGCGATTTCGAACTTCTAGTTAAACCTACCAGTTTCTTCCAGGTTATCTTTTAGGGATTTTGACCAGTGGATCGGTCAACGAAACACTCAAAATACGTATTCGCCTGCCTGGGTTTTAAAGTTTCAAAGTCAAGTCAAGACCAGAGCCTTACCACTGTTTATTATACAAAGTATATTATATTGAAGAATCGCAAACTCCGAGTAGCAACCACACTAGGAACTAAGACAAAATACGTATACGCCATTCTTAATTCTAATTGTCTACATTGCGCAATAACTCTTACAAGTTAGTTTCCTGTCTAATTTAGCTGATGTTCCTGGTAATTGTGATTATGTGCTGACCTTCTCATTGGGTAATATGGACAATGACGGCGGCACATCGATAACAGACCAGTGCTCCACAGGAACTGGACTCATTAACCAATTTAAGACAAGACTTTGGACCCGTTTTACTTAACTCATACCCAAATTTGCTGAAACCTAATCCGTCTTTCAATTGAAATGAAAACTCCAGACCAGAAAAATTGTAGGTAAATAACGCAGGTTATAGATAAGTTTGTTGTAAGCTTATCTGTATAGATAGATGGTTTCTTTCATACTGGACAACTCGGAAATAGTTAATATCACAATACAAATACCATAACGTTTCGGAGTTGAAATAACATTTTTTTTTTAAAAATGTATATAAAAAAAACGCAAATGAATCTGTTTACTTTTTTTCAACTCATCGCCTGTGATATAGATACTCGATCCATTTTCGTTGTATAAAAACACACTTCGTCTGCGTAAAGTTTACTCGCTTTTGCAACAGTTTTTGTTGCTGTTTCGCTCCTATTAGTCGTAGCATAATGCTATATAGCTTATAGCCTTTCTCGCTAAATGGGCTATCCAACAGTCGTTATTAATATTTTTTTAATTAGAACCAGTAGTTCCTGAGATTATCACGTTCAAACAAACTCTTCAACTTTTTATTATTAGTATATCGCTTCGATATCTAGTCGATCATTTGTGAAGTATATTTGAAACAAAAAGTACCCGCGGTATTCAATATAAATAGATTTGTATAAAAAATAACATGATATTTAATTCATTTTAAGCTGCGGAACAGCTTAGTATACTATAATTAAAACGTCGGTTGATTTCGTAAATTCTCTTGGAGAAAAAATTGCGGAAAAGAACAAGTGCATTGCCTTGACTGGCGAACGTAAATGGGTGTGTCTAAGTGTCCCAATAGTTTGTTCAAGTTTCATCTCTGTAGTAGTGGTTCATTTTAATACGAGTTTAGTACAAATATAGGTTATGATCACGTTAAACCCAGTTTTTTTTCCTATACCGTTTTGATAACACATACCTAGTAGCCCGAAACATAAAAAAAAACTTGAGAGGTGTCAAGGGACACCCGGATGGAACGAAGTTCCTTTCGATTAATTAGTGAAGGAATTGTAATATAATTTTATTTTTTTTTAAGTTATAATAACATATTTTTTATTATTAATGAATATAATGTAATATAAACTGTATATACTATAAGAGAGAGAGAGAGAGAGAGAGAGAGAGAGAGAGAGAGAGAGAGAGAGAGAGAGAGAGAGAGAGAGAGACAGACAGAGAAACATGCGCACGTCGTTCACATAAAAATATTATTAATATTTCTTCCTATATCGCCTATTTAAAGTTTATACGTGTAGCAAAATCGTAATTTATTATATTTCTCTTAATATCAACACAAAATAGGCAATGACCACAATGTGCAACGTGCACAGCGACGCAAAGTTTTAATTTTTTTATTTCTGAATTCAGTTCGGAGGTAGATCTAAGCCATAGGCCGTCTTGGTACCCACCAAGGTGGCCTATGGCTTAGATCTACCACCAGAGCAGTGTAAGTTATTCTTCTATGAAATAATGATGATAACACATCACTGTGTTTCGGTTGAAGGGCGCTGTACGAGTATTACTGAGCAAATGAGACTTGCAAACTAATGTCTCAAATGTGCGGTGCGATGTCATTCAGATATTTGCCAAACAAAGATTTGAGTGATACTGTTACTGTTATGGGTTACCGTGAAGCTTACCATCAGGCTCACTACCTGCTCATCTCCTCATTTAGTTGTATTAAAAAAAGGACATAGACCTTGAGTAAATGGTTTCATATTTTCTTACCTTTGGTTTCTTGTTGTTATGAAAATGAGATGTTACCATAAGAAGTTCATAGGTTATTATTAAACTAAGTACTTCTTGTAGTAATTCATTTAACTGATGAATTAATACCTACGTAAGCATTTGCAATATTTCCAAGAATTTATATGAATGCTATAAAAACAAAGAATAATCACAATAAAATATTTATTGTAAATCATTGGAAACTTTATAAGAAATTGAAGATCTATCTATACGTATTGAATTACTTGTCTATATCTATACTCTATACTAATATTATAAAGAGGAAAGATTTGATTGTTGTTTGATTGTTTGTTTGTATTGAATAGGCTCCAAAACTACTGGACAGATTGGAAAATTCTTTCATCGTTGGGAAGCCACACTAACCCCGGGTGACATAGGCTATTTTTTATCCCTGTATTCCCACGGGAACAGGAATTACGCGGGTGAAACCGCGAGGCGTCCGCTAGTCTATTATAAAGTTACAAGCTTGGCGATCCCCGTGTCAGGATTCTTGTCTTTTTGTGCTCTTCTTGCTTACAAAAACGAACAAGGAAACTATAAAATAAACATTGGCAGTAGTTGCTTTACAAAACCTATTTTTGAAATCATTGAAGTTCCAAAAATAATATGACAAGTCATGAGGTCTAAGCTTTTCCGTATTTAAGTAGTGAGTACTATCTTATTCTAATCGGAATTTTTATGTGTCATGTGTTAAATTGGTCTAAATATTTTCAAATATTTAACGACTTATGTAGCTGAGTACGGTTCTATTTTCCACTGATTTCCTACAACTTTCAAGTGCACCAAAAACGTGTTTACCTACAAATTCCGCTTCGTGATAACCGGTTATCACCGAATGCATTCAAACAAGATCTCTTACTTAACATTTTTTATTTGAATACATAATTTATATTGAACTGTGTCATGAGAATACTGATTGATAAATACTTAGCACACATTTGTTTCTTCAGAAATCCGTTCTAACTTCGCGATACGACTTTTATAGAGCAAGAACCCGGGATCATATTAGGCGCTATATGAAAAAAAATTACAATTGTCGCTGTAGCCCAAAGCGTAAATTAATTGATGGTACCTTCTTTTAGGAGTTTGAAGAATAAATTGTAAATCTCTAATGAGTATTTCACTTTTAGCACTTTAGCAACTTTATCGCTCTACTATCGATATTGTTTAGTGATTTGAAAACAATTTTCGTATATTGTCTGATGTGAAGGTGGTAAGGTCAATCGGTTTTTCCACCTATAGATACAATGGTAAATATATTAGATGGAGGAAAAGTAAAAGTTAAAGGTAAATTTGGGGAATTAACTAAAGGAAAACAGGCAAATCAAGTATGTCGTATAGACCACACTATGAAGGAGTAGACAATCGATGAAGGTCATTGGATTCAACACACAATAACAATGAAAACTGTTCCAGATGAACGGATACTGAATACAACCAATAAGTATTACCTACAAACATTGAAACATGCTATGAATATAAATAACATTGCGCTATCAATGTATTTATTAGACATTACTACAATTATCACGACTTAATCACGTTTTATGTAATTTGCTTCTAACATTTCTAACGCTATGACAATATTAAAAAATTACTTAAGTACTTACTTTTATATAGCTTTTGCCTTTAGTTTCGGCCTCCTGGATCTTAGCGTTCAAAAGTACCAGAAAATTTCTCAAGACCTACAGACCTACTTGTAATAAGTTGTAGAAGGCCTACACACAAAGAGGGTTTCCAAACACCATACCAAGTAGTTGATAAGTAAAAAAAATTATAAGTACAAATGTTATAAACTTTCTCAAGCTTCAGTCTCCCATACCAAACTAAAAAAAAAAGTACTGAAGTACTTTCGAAGATTAACGCGTTCAAACCAACTCTTCAGCTTTATTACACTAAGATATATGATAATCTTAACAATACTCAAATAATTGACGTGCATACAATCCATCAAATCTGCATACTCATTGAATATATTACAATTAATAAAGAACATTGTCATATTGGCAATGTCACCTGAATAATCACGCATAAAGTATTAATGTAGATGTTTGTCATTCAACAACTCAATTTTTTTATATGATTATTTACTTGTCGCCTAATTGTTTGATTAAATAAGTGCTATAATTCAACTTTTTCCCACATTTGTCACATGGAAAGAACTAGACTCAAAAATACACGTTCCCTTTAGGTTGTACGTCTGATGTCATATTTTCTGTCATAATTCATCGTCAGGTTTTCCTCCGTTTTCTTTTTCAGAAGCCGTACATTGCATTAAATATAGGTATACTCGCAAACCGATGTAAGCCCAAGATATTGGTATTCTTGATATTTGTTATCCTGGTCGTTCTTCTATTTATATATATATATACCTCATTGTTTGTGCTTTGTGTTGAACATGTCCTCCAGATTTGGGTAAGCAATTTTGTAGTGATACTTACGTACTATCCTTTAACTGGTTTAAGTCTGCCTGTTTTCTATTTGAATAGTATGAAAACATTAATATTTTCATTTTCGACGTTATTAGTTAGTCAGGTATGGTGCGCATTGCCGTTATGTGAATCAAGCACGCTGTCGCCGGTGGGCGCTGTTGGCATGCGTGATGCGATCGTTGTCGCCGCGGTAGCCGTGTCACCGAGCCGCACAAAGGCCTAATAGAATCTGTGCGAATGGGAAGTACTAATCAAGCCAACATAACTCTTGTTAACTAATTTACACACACAGGTACATTATATACTTATTGCGGTACGTATTGATGTATAAAGCTTACTCACCATTTACGTAACAATAAGGAGCAATCGCAAATCCAATTTTTCTATTAAACCATTTCAAGATCTACTGTGTCCGCATTCTTATTTTTTAATATTCGTGCGAGCGTCTTACACGTTTGATTTGTTAAGGGCAGTTCTACAATCAATTATTGTTACAATTATTTTCTGCATTATCAATAAAAACAGATTTTGTAGTAGGCCTCTAGTTAATTTTAAAAAAAAACCAGACATGAGTAGTCTCAGTGTAGGGTTCCAGAACCGATGTCGTATAAAAAAATCCGATTTGAATAATTGCACCAGCAGAATAGTGTATGTTCATGGCACTTACCCCCTTTTGTTGAGAAACGCAGTTTTTCGGCAATACCTCAATGACGGTAGGTATATCCGATCATTTTTGAAATAATTTATCTCTATCTTTTCTACTACCTTCTATATATCTTCTCTACCTTTTTGATTATTTCATATATTTTGGTCACACCGTTCAAAATATAAAAGGGGGGGGCACAATTTATGCAATTTTCGGAGCAATTTATGCAATTATCGGATAGTCTTTGAGTAAAATGCCTGTGACATACGGACGGACAGACAAACGGACATGACGAAACTATAAGGGTTCCGTTTCTGCCATTTTATCTAAGGAACCCTAAAAATGAGTTTTGGGTAATGCATTTTTAACATTTTTCTATAACCTCATTTTATATTAGAAACACTCTCTGCTTGAATTTCATCATGTCGAGGCTTACACATAAGTTCATGTATTTTGAGAACATTGTTGTGTACCGCTTCTGTTTATTGTTATTGTATATTAAATCATTCAATTAGTTCAATAACTGAAACTAATGACTTCTCTAGTACCTAAAGCACTAGCAAAAACGAATCGACACAGGTATCATACCGACAAACAGAAATTTCCGTTTCTATGAATCATCTGTGCGCTGTACCTACATAACAATTATTACAAATGATTTGCATTGCATTTTACATGCCCTCACTTATATTATTACAAGGTTCTGCCTGTGATTTTATTTGCATAAAATTATAAAAAAGACGTATAATATATATTTTGTAATAAATATCTTTTCAGAATAAGTAGGCACTTAAGTATGACATCTTGGTATTAGATATAATTATTTCTAGTCAATTTAGCTATAATAATAATAATGCAATCTTTTGTATAGAAATACTAGAACTATTTATTTACATATCTATGCTGTTGTAATATTTACTTATGCCATAATAAACAAGATCATAACAGCAACAGCAAGTAGCATAAACTCTAATCGAATAGAATGACAATCAACAGCTGAGCCCCTAAACAAGTAGCATAAACTCTAATCGAATAGAGTGACAATTAGAGCTTATGCCACTTGTCTACTAGCTCTGAATCCCGCATGACGACACAACACGAACACTTGCTTCGAGTAATTTATCTACCTAAAAGTACTTTTTTAGAGAAAGCTCACTAGCTCGAATTCGATCTTCGAGTTGTAATCTCGAATTTAACAATTCGATATTGGAGTTGTGAAAATCGCTGGAAACAGAGTTGTCGTCATTTTCACAGCTCCTGAATCTAATATTAATAACAGTAATATATCTTGGGACAACTCACACAACGCCATCTGATCCCAAACTAGGCAGAGCCTGTACTGTGGCAACTAGACAACTGAAAAACATATTTATATATTTCTAAATATAACATTATAGATAAATTACACCCAGACACAGAACAAACCACTGTGCTCATCACGCAAAGTTTTATCCTAGGTGGGGATTGAACCCACGACCTCTGGCTTAGCATTTAGGGGCACTAACCACTAGACCAACAGGCCGGTCAAGATGTATGAAATAGGTCCGCGCAATATAAGTAGCACCGAATCGTCACAAAATACTTGACACTGATAGAAATTGACAGGAAAATCGAGTAGATCGCCATCAACTCAAAAATTAGAAGAATCAGAATTAAATATTGTGTTTCTACGTGATAAAGCGGCGGCCTAATGGCTAAGCCATCGGACTTGCAGCTGTTACTTCAGGTTGCAGGTTCGAATCCTACTCATTATACTACCGATGTGCACCCCTCCTAACACAAGCCATTGAGCTCAGCTGGAGGGGTTAAAATGGATTGCTAGTAATGTGGGACCCCAAATCCGACATTGCTACTTAACTTTTTATTTCAATACATAATAAATTTGCAAGTGAGAAAGTAAACCGTGTCAGTCAACGTAAGGTTAGACGATTTCCGAAGACATGAAGGAGGTTCTAAGCTCGCCCTTCCCAAGTTTCCATCACCCCCCAATCAAAACCTTGGATCGCCGCCACTGAGGGACAGGAAAGAAATGCTAAGGACTGTGTCTCGTAGCTCGGAGATGTCTCTTTCTTTATTAAAGTAGAAATATTGAATAGATTTCTGTACTGATTATACGCAGGAGCACCAGTAAATGTCAAGTTCATGTTATTCCACTCGCAGCTAGGTAAAACCTTGAAAAAATGTAAGCATATAGAAATGTTTCGCATCGCAAAAATCTATGTTTTTTCTTGTATCTAAGTGCAGCTTCAATAAGTACAAGGTTGGTGTGAATTACTCAGTCGGTTTTCTTGTCACACTGCTAACAATCAAGTAATTTTATTTAATTACGTGCGTACTCATGGATGTTGTACGCTAGTCAACTAGTCATTGACCTTAGATGTAATAGATAAAAAATACTTACTTACTGCTAAGATAAAAAGCACGTGAACACCTAACTTGCTTGTATGCTTATTATTTGTTATGTATTAACTTAAATAATGTAAATCTTAAACTCATTAAGAAAAGCTTTTGGAGGTGTCTAATCTATAGTATACAGGGTTTTGCAGACATGACATTATCTTCATTTTAGTTAAATGTCTGTGATCACAGTACATCTGTATCTACCAGACACAAATGTACTCTATTATCTTACTCTTACGATCAGAAAAAGATTAGGTATAGGACCAAGAGCTTATCGTGCTCTCCGAGGTAATGTGTGTGTATTTGTCAGAACAGTTAGCTAATATCTATTTCCGATAAAAGCATGGGGAGGGAATTACTGCAATGCAAACATTTACGCGGTCCGAGGCTTGGAAAACAACTTCTAATATAACTTTCGCAGGAAAAATGAACTACTCTCTAATAAACAACCTTACCTGTGACAGCTTTAGTTCCAATGGTATTAGATGACGCTGCAATCATCATTTGATGATAAGGTGATAGCTTTAGTTCCAATTGTGTCGCATGTTACTGCAATCGCCATTCGCTGATAGGCTGATACTTCTGCCTATCATCGAAAGCGTAACGTGACACTTTTTCGTGCATGCACCCGGTCATCGATTTATAATACGTTATCACGTTAAAATATATCAAGCCGATCACCGAATGCAAATTTAGCTGACTTAGTCCTATGTTTTAATTAGTCTATATCGCTCCTATAGTTTAGTTAGTGTTTTTAAGCTAGGACAACGTTTTAGACACTAAAACCATCCCAGAAAAATATGCAACCGAATAGCGAAAACTCCGACTAAGTCGGATTAGTACCCACTAGCTTTCGAGAAAATCGCGGACATACATACATACGGGTCAAACAGAGAACCACCTTTTTTGAAGGCGGTTTAAAATACACCGAAACACAGGTGAAAATAACAATAACAACATTTTAAGTAGGTACATCCATGCATACAATAATGTCATCAATATTGCCTAATGATCCATAACATGAATTAAATAAAATGGATCCTACAAAAGCTACTCAGAATTAGCAAATCTAATCTACTCCAAAGGTATTTAATAATTATTTTATGATATCATACAGTTTTATTCCAGCAATCATCTACAATGACACATATTATAAAACAACTTTACATTTATAAAGGACGCAGTATTTTTTTCCCTGATAGCGAACGTCAAACATAATCTTGATTAAATATCTCAAGTTGAAACATTAGCGATAAAAGTATAATACATAAACATCAGCTATCAGGTAAAAACTTAATTTGTTGAGTAAAATAACATAGGTACAGTTTAATTTTGAAACATTTTTTATCTCTCATTAGTAGGTACAGTTGGCCAAAGGTCTGTCACCCTAGGGTTTGAAGTTCACTTGAAAGTGATAAAATAACAAGATTGATTTTCCCTTGGAATAATATACAGACCGTTTCTAGGCTCAATCTTAATGTCATTTTGGTTACACAGGAAATTGTGTCATAACTGATAGATGGTTTCATACAAAAATGAAAACAATGTACTAGTTTATTCAAAATGTAACTTGTAGGTAATACATGCAGTGTAGAAGTTAAAAAAAAAACAGCTTCTGTGCTTCTGTAACATGAATAGAGTGCTCTCAAAATGTTTATTTTTATTAGTTAGCTATCAAACTAAGTAGCGGCAATTTGTTAAAACCAAAAAACAATGTGGTGAAAAGGTGCCTTGTGCAAGACACCTTTTTACCAAATTCCACCAATATGCTTTGTGTATTTTTTGAGTAAAATGCCTGTGACATATAGACGGACAGACTGACGGACAGAAGAACGTGACGAAACTATAAGAGCTCCTTTTATGCCAATTTGGCTACGGAACCCCAAAAACAGCTGGCAATAATAACTTTGACAAAGGTTATAATTTCCTATTTCGTGTTATTATGCATAAAATCGTAGAACAAAAGTTATGTATTTCTTACCCCACCGAATAGTCGTTAGTCTTTAAATGAATCCTGAAAATATAGTTACGACTAGAAAAGGATTTAAAGATCTTTTCGTCCGCGACTTCAATTGCGATTCAATTAAATAAAAGCCAAGGGCGGTTATACCTTATCGTAGAACATAAACACAAGCACTTACCTTCAAATGAAATTGTCACGACAATGCGATTATATGCAATCGAATACGGTGCTTAGTAAACAGTTAAATAAATGTACCAATGACGTAAAAATAAACTATGTGAAGCGCACACCGCTGCTCAAAGAAGAAGTTTCGATCCTACACAGTAATAAAACTTTGTGTGATCCGTAAATATTTGTTCTGAGTCTGACTTTGTTTTGCACCTGTTAATTTATTATCTAATTGCCCATTATTCCAATTATTTGATTTATGTTTGCTTCCACTTAGGTACTTCTATCAGACATCATCTCTCCCTTTCTACCCATGGATACCTATTACACTGTTCATCCATCTTTTCTTAGATGATCCCGTTGTTAATTGCATGTTTGTAAAGTCTGCCACTACAAAAGACTTGTAATATAATGCGAGTGTTATAGTTTTAAATTTATTGAATTGTAATCTAATACATACCTACTATGATTGTTTTAGTCTAAAGATAAATTTTGTATCTTTTCCTTGTAACCTATCTACTTTTTCGTTAAATACCTAATTTAAAAGCATATACTCGCCAAATCACCAAATTATTACACAATAATGTCTTGCCGCACCAATGAAAACACAATTTCATTACAGTTTTTCAATTATGTGTCATGTTATTGAAAACTACATCTCAATGTACTCAATTTACATTAGCAACGCTAGCTACTAGTGAGAGCTCTGTGCAGAACTAACATGGCTCTACCTGGTAGAGCCTAGTTAGTTCTTATGATGGTAGAGTCCAACGTCGACAACGTATTCAGGACTATTTTTGGAGGCGTTAGACTTGAACAATAAATTTAATAAAACCGAAATCAAAGTCTCTCCTCCTCCCCTTTATATTTATTTGGAGCCAAGAAGTAACGTGCAATGCAATAATCGTTTCCGACAATGCCCGATTGACGGCGTTTAAACAACACACAAACACACGCACATACACATACTTACACGCACACACACATCTACACATACACACATAAACACACACACTAACATATTTTCTATTTACTATCTAATATATAAAATTCTCGTGTCACAGTTTTCGTTGCCATACTCCTCCGAAACGGCTTGACCGATTTTGATGAAATTTTGTGTGCATATTGGGTAGGTCTGAGAATCGGACAACATCTATTTTTCATCCCCCTAAGAGTTTGTTTGTTTGTTTGAACGCGATAATCTCAGGAACTACTGATACATTTATCGAGGAAGGCTATAGGTTATAACTTCACGCTACGACCAATAGGAGCGGAGCAGCAATAAAAATGTTGTAAAAAAAAAAGAGGAAGAAAAAAGAAAAAAAGGGAAAATTTACGCAGACGAAGTTGCGCGGGTCAGCTAGTAATATATATTAATGTAAAACGATTGATCTTAACTAGACGAACTGTTCACTTACTTTGGGAAGGAACTGATTCCTGACATACAGCTTACGCTAGTTTGGGAATCAGGGCTTGCAAACTTATTGCATAAACCTTTTACTACAATAAAGATTTATTATTATTATTAATAAAGATAAAGTGCCGCTGCCGTTCACCTAGGTTAAGAAACTTTACCACAGATCCATATATAGGTTTTCTGCTAATGGCATATCCCTACGTACCTTGGAGAGCACGTCAAATATTTTTATAACACATTTACTAGTAAAGGGTCTCTTATTTCACCAGTTTCTTTTTAATAAGGTAAAACGCACGGTTTATCAAGATGCTCCTAAAACGAACGGTGCATTTTTAAATCTTAGCAAAGAGTTTTTAAATCAGAAAATTAAAACTACAACTTTAACTTTGGGAGATGATATATAATAAATAAACATTTAATTCTTTAATTTAATTAATTTAGACCATTAATTACAACCATTTATCTGTAACAAAACACAGAAATATTAATTTACTTTATAAGTAATACTGGCTGTTTTTGTGCCTTTGCCTTAAAAAAAAGCGCTGATGCGCGCGCATCACTAATTTGTGTACAACAAGTAATAATCAATTTTACAAATTGTTCACATTTTTCTAACTGCTTTAATAAGTGATTAAAGATTTATTCGCTTAAGAAAGTCCGAGTTTTATTTATTTCCTCGCAAATATGTTATAAAACTTTGATAATTATAGCCTCTGCTTTCTTGTAGCCCTCGCCTATGGTTCGGCCTAGCAATATCGCCTCGGCTGTAATTTTCAATTTCTCTCTGGTCGTGTCGAATTTTCGGAGTCTATAGAATGAGGAAATTCTTTGTGTTTTTACACACATGTCTGCATAATTAGAAGCACTGTCCTGAGCACACCAATAGCTAAATATGTACATAATAAAAGCACTGTAATATATCTGGCCTAGTTGGCTAGTCTCCGTAGAAAATGGTCGCGGAAACCGAAGTCTATTAGGAAGAAAACATTTATTATTATGACTAAACATCAAACTGATATTATTGTTACTAGTGCAGGTATTACTTATCTATTATACTATAATATACACTTATATTTTATTTATTTGTACATAATGACATACACAAAGACGAAGTGAAGCAGACAAGTTGCAGTCTGACGTCGGGTCATAGCCTTCAGAGCGAACAAGTTCATAGTAATGTTTACATCCTTGTTTACACCATATGTGGAGATGCTACTTCGTGCATTACTCAATCCACATGCACAGGTGTATAATAATATACCTTACACCCGTATATATATATAAAATCAATTACTGCTGGTTAGTTACGTTACGTGTGACACTCAGAAAGTTTTAAGAAACTAAAAATGTAACTTCTATAAATCTCTTTAAAATTAAATCTTTTTAAAGAACTCTCCACCAGCCTCTATACAAAATTTCCTGCATCTGAACCAATTTTCGAAACATGTTTTCCAGTCCACCGCAGACACCTTAACCACGGCCTTCTCGAACGCTGCTAGCGGGTCTTCCGGCGATGAAAACCGTATCCCTTTTAGATGATTTTTTTTATTTTAGGAAATAAAAAGAAGTCACATGGTGCCAGTACTGGACTGTAAGAAGGGTGACCCAAGACTATGACCGGTGTGGTGTCTCCGCAGTCCCTTGTTTTGAGCCCTGAGTGCGCGTTGTCATAGTGAAGTAGTACACCGCGGAGCCCGGTGTTCGGTCGCTTGTCACTCATTGCAGACAAAACTTCTGGCAGGCATTTTGTGATATAACATTCGGAGTTGATGCTGCTTTGGTCTCGTAATGGAGTTGAAACCAGATACCCCAACAAAGTGAAGAAACTAGTGATCAAAATTTTTCCTGCGCTTATCAAACGCTTCACTTTTGTAGGCGTATGTTCATTTTGAAATAGCCAAACTGTCGACTGCCGCTTTGTTTCTAGATCGTATTGATAAATCCAGGATTTGTCACCTGTCACATATCACGGCACAGCTCCACACGGGCCTGCTTCTGAGGTTCGGTGAGGTTGTGCAGTACACAGTGCGAAACTATTCTCCTCAAGCGATGGTGCTGGTTTAGAATCTTATGAACGCTTCCCGAACCAATCTACAGTGCTTGCTGAATCTCTTCGTATGTTATTCGTCTGTTTTCTTGATTTTTTTTTTACTGTCAGCACACATTCTTTCGTGACAGCCGTCGTAGGACGACCACTCCTTTGTTCATCCCCAAAGTAAGGAGACCGCGCTTGAACTCGCTATGGTTGCTTTTGAACGTCCTTCATCCGTAAAAGCCATTTGAATTCGATCAAATGACTCATCAGGTTTCAGGCCACGTTTAGAATCGTAGAAAATCAACGCACGAAAATGTTCTCGATGCAGGTCCATTTTTAAATGAGACACGATAATTTAATTTGGCTCTCGAAAAAATGTGGAGGGAAATTCGAAATTAGAACAATGGTATTAATTTTTTTATTTAAAAATTACAAGTTATATGTATAAGACACTGCGTCTTATACATAAAAACTTTTTTTCGCAAAACTTTCTGAGTGGCCTGGTATATATATATATATATACCAGGCCACTCAATTTTCACCACGAATTTCCCTCCACATTTTTTATATACTGGGTGGCGCAAAAGTAAAGACCCTATTTGGTTCAGCTATAACATTTTTTCTAAATTAGAAAACTAGATTTAGATTTTTTTAAATGTATATTTGTGCCATTAAATTTCGTACCATTAGGATTTAAAGATGATGTCTTTTAAATGGTGACCTCCAGAGTTGATATACATTTGAGCCCTATTTATGACATTTTGCATAACTTGCCGTAGCACTTCCTGCGATATGTTCGTTATTTCTTGACGAATGTTTTCTTTTAGAGCTGCGAGAGTCTGTGGCTTGTTCACATACACCCGAGATTTCAAAAAACCCCAAAGAAAGAAGTCTGGACTGGTCAGATCGGGTGATCTTGCAGGCCAAGGCAAATCGCCAAAACGAGAGATAACTCGGCCTGGAAAAGCGTCCCTCACTAAGTCCATAGTGTCGCGCGCTGTGTGTGCCGTAGCGCCGTCTTGTTGAAACCAGATGTGCTCCAGCCCCAATTCGTCCAAACTGGGTATCAAAAACTCACGTAACATGGTTCTGTAGCGTTCTCCAGTGACAGTTATCGCATTGCCTCCAGCGTCTTCGAAAAAATAGGGTCCGATCACTCTGTCAACACAGATGCCACACCATACAGTAACTTTTAGTGGGTGTAGAGGTGTTTCTTGAATAATGCGCGGATTATCAGTGCCCCAGAACCGAGTATTCTGCTTATTGACATGCCCTGAGAGATGGAAATGCGCTTCGTCACTCATAACCAATTTTGAAGGAAAATCATCCTCTTCAAGGTTGAGGTTTATGACGCGCTGGCAGTAATCTAGACGAGTTTGGTGGTCAGCAGGCAGCAGCTGATGAGTCATTTGAGTTTTATACGGGAACATCTTTAAGTCTTTCACCAAAATACGCTGCAGGGTCCGTCTGGAAATGCCCAATTGCGTGGCACGTCGCCTCGTTGATGTTTCTGGACACTCTTCCACATCTTCGCGCACAGCATCGATATTTTCAGCTGAACGGCCTGTTCTTGGTCTCCCAGACTTAGGTCTATCCAATGTTGAGCCAGTTGCTTCAAGGCGTGTGGCAAAGCGTCGAATTGTGCGACCAATCGGTGCCGGACGGTGGGGAAATCGTCGACGAAATTTACGTTGTGTTCTTATCACTGATGAATTATTCCGTAAGAACATTGACACAATTATTCCACGTTCTTGGGGAGTAAAACGGTCCATGTTTATTTTCAGTGTATTTTACATTTGTTCACTACACAATTTTTGAACAACAGAATGACAGAAAATGTCATATATAAAAAAAAATAAAGTATTTTCTTTAGTACCAGTACTTTTGCGCCACCAAGTATATATATATATATATATATATAACTTATTCTTTTTTGTATTGTACAGTCTAATACTTGGATGGTTTGAAAAAAAAATAGAGAAAATCGAATAATTTCTTTAGCCAGTTACTTCAGTCAGCTACTAAATACATAATGCATAATAGTAACTACATAAATCAGAGATTATGTTAAATAGCTAAATTTAGCCTCCAGTTGGAACCATTGACGTAGAAACTAGGACTGCGCCATAACCTCACAAAATTTACCACTATCTAGAAAAATTCAACGCTACTGGGTGGACAATACCTGTCAAACACTTTGCAGTCAATATTTACTTTATAATCCAAAGGGATGGCACGGTCCTCTACTTACATGGTTAGAACTAACAGAGAAGATCTTCGTAAACTTTTTATTTTCATTTATATTAACATTTAACTAATGAAAAAGTACACCTGCATTTAATAGTCAAGTGGCAAAAAACCATTAATATTTAATAATACTGCAGATATCGTTTACTTTATCTCTAGTAGAAATAACTCCTATTTTACATCCTGATGCGGTATTGACATCAGTCAATGTTAAGGACATACCTAATAAGAACTATGTGCAAGACTTATTTTTTTCGCTTCACCACACTAACTGAATTACTCTCTAAACATTGAGGTGCAAATATTAAATGATTACTTCAACATTTTTTATATAATAAGGTCAACTACGATATCTAAACATGTAAAAAAACATCGTTCATATAAAGGATGTGTTAAGAGACGCGGCATTTTGTAATAATAATAAGTCATTAGACAGGTTGTGTAAAGCGATGTACATACTCGTGATGGGCTGAAATAAGGACAAGGCGACCGTCGACCTCGGCCGCTACAACGAACGGCCCTCTAACTTAGCTAACACATGTTTAATTACAATAAGCACTATTAAAAATAACAAAATGTATCTTCAGACCATAGAGTTCAGGCACATTTATTTTTATTTGAATTAGAGTTGCTTTCTATAGTTGCCAAGTTACTAAGTATTCATTTGTGAAACAAGAATAAAATAAAATTAACAAATATAATTAATTAAAAAATTGGAACAACTCACAGATGGTATTTTGATCCCAAACCGTATAAATATCCATATATACCCAAAATGTATAGAAATAAATAGTACACTGTAGAATATAAAGAGTACGCGGTTTTATTTACTTTGTGTTCAAACTAAGCAGAACAGACACATAGTTACATTTAATATAATTTAAATTTGTAATGTAAGTATACGAGTCGATACTTAATTATATCTAGAGTATAGATTATTTTTATAGATGTATCTATAGATATCTATGCAAATAAATAAAATTGAAGTGTCTGTTTGTAATGTCAAAATAACAGTTTTTTACTTAATGCTTGAAAGTCTATATGGTACTTATACAAAATCACATTTTTTTTCGTGTCTGTATGTTCCGAGTAAACTCCGAAACGTCTGCACGGATTTTGACGGGACTTTCACTGTCAGACAGCTGAGGATGTAAGGAGTAACTGTAACTTTTATCATCACGCTAATGTATATAGGGAGTGAGCAGTACTGCAACTTCACGCGCACCTAGTCGCGGGCTGTGTAGATAATAAATAGGAGGAAAATGATTCCTTATACTAAAAAAAGTTCTGGTTTATTCCATGACACTTAACATCCCGATGTCGACAGTAATTGGATCTCCGATTCAATTCATTCATTGTTGTCAATTTGTTACATGTATTGTAAACCAATACAATGTTGCTGTCCAAACCTACTTCATTCATCCTAAATGACTTTCACATGAATCGTTACATGATATTATTACAAAAGAGTAGAAAATAATACTTTAAACGTCCAAATATTCCGTGTGACCTTGAAACATCAGACAATAATCTATTCCTACAATGAATTCCCTTTTGAAAGGTGTGTAAAATTGTTGACTAATCCATAGTGTGTAAAAGCGGGATTGCAGTAAATTATTACGTAGGTATTTATAAGTTTTTATGTTATCGTTATGATTCGGATTCACAAATATAAAAAATGGAAAAGGAACCAATTTAAAATGTAGAGTGGTTTCCGGGCGTGCACCCATTTGATAATTAACCTTACGATGTATTTGTGATAAAAATGTACAAATATTTACAATAACACGTAGATACCTTCTATCTATATCTATGTCTATACTAACATTATAAAGAGGAAAGATTTTATTGTTTGTTTGTATTGAATAGGCTCCGAAACTACTGGACGGATTTAAAAAATTCTTTCATCGTTGTGAAGCTACACTAACCCCGGGTGACATAGGCTATTTTTTATCCCTGTATTCCCACGGGAACGATAACTACGCGGGTGAAACCGCGAGGCTTAGTCTTCAATATAAAGAATATTTCGAACTTATATTAACCACCCTACAGAGTTTGTCCGGAAAAAGATAAACTTTAAATTGTCTGCTTCAGGATTCAGATTCACTAGTTAAATATATGTAGGTAAAATAGAATCGTGAAAAACGCAGACCCACGCAGTCATTAAATAAAAGTTAATTATCATAGGAATGCATGCCGTGACGATAACACTCAAAACAAACTGTTAAAAGAGACAGCTCTATGTATTATAATTTATTTTAAGTAGATGTTAGTTACCTACTTATGGATTTCACGTACCAGATAAATTAAAAATGTGTAATCTGTAACTAGTTGGGTAAACGGGCACTTCAAATTATGATGCTGTACAATACGATCAATCATTGTGTTATTATTCCTACAAGCATATCAATATTTGAAAGAATCTTATATGGCAATCTTCTTTGCCCAACCCTCTTCCCAGTTTAGCTGAGATCAGGTATCCTTATACCTTTGTCTGCACCAGAGAGCTCTGTTCTACCAATTCTGCACCAGATTACTAACAGACAAACGGGCAGAAAGACAACGTCGTCAACTTATTAATAAACTTAGGGTACAACTTTTGGCTACAGAACAGAAAAATACATTTGATAACAGATTTATCACTATAAGCTATGTAGCTTTACAATCAAATAAGTACGTAGTAAGTAGTAAAAATCTATTCAATAGTTTTTACGTCCAAAAGACCACTTTTAGAATCAACCTTGCCTTGTTTACATTGACATAACTGGTGGTAAGCAGTGACACCAGTGCCACATAACTCGGAGCGCGTTAGTATGTCAACGGTCGGCATGGGAATGCAGGCCCGCCTCAGTACCGGTTACGTATCGCTTTTATTCATGAACATCGGATGTGCTTTCACTCAAATTTGAAGGTCACTTTTATAAATTTTGATATAATTTGTATTACATTAGCTTTATACCGAAGAATCAGGAAATGAACAGGTAGCTCACTTCCTGATTCTTCAGTTTAGGTAACTACTCAACTGCTAAGTGCTGGTCCATACTATATATTATAAGCCTCCTATGCCAACGAGACCGGAATTTAAAGCTATAGTCCGTCAGTTGAACTGTAAGACCGCGATCTCATAACTTACTAGGAAAATAACTTCGATGTATCGAATCTGACTATTCAGTTCGTTATGGATCATTGACAAGACGAGAATACTCGACGAATTATAAACCGTTGACGCGGTGGTTCGTCAGTGGTTCACCCTAACAAACATATGTATTAAAGTCGGTATATATTAAGAATAGTTAACGACGAAAAGGCAAAGACATAACTTAGTTTATAGTCGCCTATAAAGTTTTGTCTCTGCTTTAAAAACATTGCGACATCATACATAGTATCGACAAGTAGGTTCAACAAACAAACAAATGACGTAAAGTATTAGTAAACTGATTTTTAACCGACTTTAAAAAGGGGAAGATTCTCAATTCGGATGTTTGTTTTTTTGTCTCTGTCATATACACCGTGAATTTGTAGTCGTTTTGGAGCCGAAAATTTTTAGCTCTATATCACTAACCTAGTCTATAGAAATATCAGTTTCAGATAATATTAACATTCTTTTTTATAAAAATTGAAATTAATGTCGTTTGCGTAACACTTGTTGTAACGCAACTAGATTTGACGTAATAATAATAGATATTACGATCATCAGACAGATGTCATACATAGTTTTCCACCAGCCAAAAGTGGCGATCGAGACCTATCTATCTATATTTATATAAAAATTAATCCCTTTAAGAATTACTTTACCGATTTCATTATCTCTGCAGAATATTCTTACGTATAAAAAATAGAAAATAACTAAAAAACTCGTGCTACCTACTTACACTGTTATACCTACTTAATAATGATTTTCAATGGAAATTATACGAAAATTTTGTTACTTTTCATTTGATCAGCTGTTACTCGTAAACTTATAAAGCCTACTTAGCTGTGATAGTTTTCCTTTTAATTTCACTATATATACTACTGCCGTGATTTTTTAGCACATACCTAATATCATCACATATCATCCTCTATTTAGCCGGCAGGGGAGGAGGCACTTGATTCTAACAAAAATTAGCACTTCAAATTAAAAAAATCAAGTACTTATGAAAGCCTAATATAGCGTAACTATTTTGGATATCCAACAAAGAATTACATAAAATCGAACTCTACGCTTAGTAGGCATTTGAATTAGTACCTACCTATAAAATAGTAAATAAGTAGGTAAGTGTATTATTAATCCTACAGGAAGACTTTGAATTCAGACAACAATTTTTAATGGTTAAACCTACGTGTAGATCCAATTATAAAAAAAAACCTTAGGAGGTGTACGTAGGTACTGTCGTATTCGTCGTACTCGTCTCACCGAATGCCCGGTTAATTTAGTAATTTTATTTGTTTTTTTTTTATTTGCTTTCCGTTTTTTTTGTTTGGAAATAATAAGAAATCGTTGATATTTTTGGCTTTGTTATACCTGCCTAATCAATGACCTTGTTTATGTACATTGTTACACGCGATAAATTCGTTGACTTTTTTTACCATTTTAATTGGAAAAATTTCAAAGTATAATAAATGTAGGTATTGTACCTACTGAATCTCCCCTATTAAATAAATTCTATTAATAATATGTAAACCTATATGGACATCTCAAACTGCACTGTAACACATTATAACATAGATTATAATTGGCGAAATTTCAATAAAATACCGTTTCATATTACGACTATGTTACATAAAGCGGTAACAGATCGTTAAGAAAGTTCCAACTTAAGACTACCACTGTGAATAAGTATTTATCTCAAATCTCTGAATAAGTAGTACCTAAGTAGTTGTGTATACAAATAATATGAAAAACAATTGATGCTGTTGCCCTTCACCTGACAGATTACCTTACCTACTTGCTATTTACGACACACAGGAAGTGCAAAAGAGATGTGCCTACACCTGTCAATCAAAAACAAATAAAGCGGTATTGTGGTTGCAGTGTAATATGGTTTTTGACCGCAATTGAAAAACGTGTCTAACATATATACTACATAGTTTATGACGCCGGAGCAATAATATGTTAATGTCTGGATACATATTTTAGTTTTTACTGCATATTGAGACATTTTATTTTGTATTTTTTTTTTTGTAGTTTGACATTTTAATTTTCTATTTTGAGAATGAATGTCTGTAAGTTTCTTTATTCCACCATAACTTCCAAATGTCTAAATAGATTTAGATGTAGGAAGTATTAGAATCGTCACATGAGCCCGAGGAATATAGACAAATTTATTTAAAAAAAAAAACAATTTGATTGCGTCAGCGGTGTTTAAAGTTACACTCCACATACATGAATCGGTTCACACGTTCAGAAGTTACGATGGAACAAAGAATCTCATATAATCGATGAAAAAACATTATACTCTTTTTTTGAAATAGACGAATGATGAATTTAAAAATAGACATGACACTTTTAAAAGTAGACATAACTATTAATTTTTCATCAAGTACGAAGAAAAAAATCGGGGCTAATTTGGAAATGTTTTTCTGTACCTACTAATAATCAATCGATAGGTATTTAGACATCGATTGATTTGACTAGTAACTAGTTTGAACCTACAAACTTAACCCACCTTTTATTTATTTACTTTGTGCCAATTTCTTGGTCATCATTCTCAACATTTACATTGTCTTTCACATACACATAAATATGATCTATTGGTCTGTTCCACTAAAATCACTTGGGTGATATCACTTGAGCCGCCATAAGCAACTCTTAATGTCCTTTAATCACCTGTATATTTTATCACCTAGGTGTTCTGGTCTACTATTGATGGCTCATTAATTATTAATGGGGATGTTGACTGTCAAGTCAAATCAGTGTCTTTTTAAGAAATGTCAAAACGACAAGCTCTATAGAAATATGTATGGAATAGCAACCCATGACGTCATAAGTTCCTATCGTCAAATCATTAATTTTAGTATTCGTTTTCATGCTTTTAAATTTAAAAAACATGTTAAATTGTAAAATAACCCTTATTACTTTTATTGTAGTCAACTACCTAATTCCTTAAGATGTACCTTTGCAATTAAAAACAAAAAAAAAATAGACAACGTCATGGACACTATTATTCAGTGTCGTGTAATCAAATTCAAATAATATAGAAAAAGAAGAAGGACTTACGTAATCGCAATGCGTAAATACAAAAGAAATGAAGTTTATAGAAAACTTTTTTTTAGTCAATGTTAGGGTACTGAAGTAATAATAGAATTAAAGTTTTATATGGACACCAACTGGTGATTATAGTAGAATAGACCAAAACCAACTCTGTCAATCATATTTTATTTTATTACAACTAAACCTTTATCGATGATTTCCACAATTTAATATAAAGTACCTGGATGACCGGTATTTTTTTATAAACAACCTTGTCTAAAAATGAAACCTAGCTAGATCGATTTATCGCCCCCGAAACAACCTGCATACCAAATTTCATGAAAATCGTGGGAGCCGTTGCCGAGTCAGATTATTTATATTTATACATAAATACAAAAATTGTTCGTTTAAAGGTATAAGATATCATAAAATCATCCAATTGATAGGTACAATATTTTAATTGTTGAAGCATTTTGTATTCAACACGGTTATGTAATAGGTGTGTGTTCAAATGCCGTCATTATTATACAGGAAGATATCTCATGATCAACTACTCGATGTTTATAAACAATGTCACGACCACGATTTGCGTTTCTTATTTAGTGTGCGATGGGGAGCCCTTGAATCAATGCTCACGATTAAAATACGTATACAACAATTGCCTTTAGAGCTATAAAACTAAATTAATATTGTTGACGTATTCTAATAAATTATTCATTTGCTTTTAGGAAATCAGAATACTTACTTGAGCTTGACAATTTAAATTTTCAAATAGAAGTTGGGCGAACAGATATTTCAGCTTACAGAAACTACCTATAGTAAAATACTTAAGATCAGTGAAAGAAAGTATTACAATGTTGCTAAGAGAGCCAAGTTTGCTGCTGCTGTCCGTACTTCTCCTCTACATCATTTAGCATCTTTTATCACTATGGAATACCCAGCCTTGACCGTCCAGCTTCCCTAGCTACGGCTCAAGATCAATTTTAATTTCGTCATCGATCTTTTTGAAGACTCGTTACTATGACAAAATTGGTAAATTCACAAAACTGCTTCTGAATCTTATTCAAATGTGATTATTAAAGGAAACTAAACCAAACAACTCTTGAATTCCAATCTTCATTTCAGTGAAGGGTACCTATAATTACCCTACTATGAGTTTTTAACTCTATGGATGCAAATGTGATGTTGAACTCAACTTGTTATTCTACGTTTGTTAAATAGGAAGCATCGCAACATATGTACGTAGTATGTACGTGTATCTTCATTCAAAAATGACGATATCATAAAAATCGTTTTGTTTTAGTATACCAAAAGACTCATTTTAAGTTATAGATATGAAATCAAACTTTAGAAGTATACCTACTTGAGTTCATGGTCCTTAATCACTATCTTTTTTTTCGTTTTCCGTCAATCCCGCGCTTTTAACTGTCAAAATCTTGACATAATGGTTTATAGAGGGCTGCGCTTAGAAATGCATCACGCATGCGCACGGATATCTTTTAGCGCACCGCGCATGCGCCAATTCGCGCGGGCTTGCCGAGAAATCGAAAAAAAAAGTGAATAAGGACCCAGTAGGTATACCTACTTCATAGTCACAAACAACTTAACAACGCAATACAGGCAATCTTGCCAAATTTTAAGTGTGCAATTGTTACCTAACAGGAGTAGAATGCTACAACAGGAATGGCATTGAGAACAGTTGTTGCCTACATGTTTTGGTCACGTACACCGTTATTACTTGACAATGTACTAGATCAGGTTTCTAAAAAGAACCTACGTTGAATTGCATTAAATTATTTTATTTATGCATTAACTTGCTTAACTTACTAACATTAAGAAGTGGCGGTAGCCTAATGGCTAAGGCATCAGTCTCGCAATCGTGAGGTCGCGGGTTCGAATCCTACCCATTAAACTACCGACGTGAACCCACTCGTAACACAAGTCTTTGAGCTTAGTTGGAGGGGTTAACAAGATTGCTAGTAATGTGGGACCCAATCCCATATTTCTAGTTATCTTTTAAAAAAACAAAAAAATAACTCCTCGAATATAAGCTATTCAGTATTCGTAGTTATAAATTTCACAATCCAAAATATTAGCTACTTAAACAGATAGTAAATGTTACATAATATTAAACTTTGGTAGGTACCTACAATCAATAAATACTCCGTTTGTAAAGTGGTACATAATGGTGAACCCTAAATCTACTTATGATTTCCAAACAATTCCACGTCAATCAGATAGTAGTATTATCTAAAATAATAGTACCTTCTAGCACTTTACACGGAGAATTCAAGAACATTTTTATATGAACAAGGGACAATATATAAAACTAGTGCAAGACTTAATTACAAATTTGACACATTGTTACAGAAAATGGTTGGAAGAAATTGCGCTGGCGAACAGACAGGGTCGTAAACCATCGTTGCTCCGTGCAATGACCAACGCTTTTTGGATGAGTTATGCTCCTTCCGGAATCATGTTCCTTATACAAGCACTCCTTCTCAAGTAAGTAATTTCATTAAATTAAGTAGGTATGAGAATATATTCAGCCTTATTTTAAACGGAGTTACCTTCTAGTGTAGAGATAGCATGCATACATTTTATATTTTGTTTCTCTAGTGAGGGCAGCAGCATAGAGATATTTATTATTCAAATGCACTAAATTTATAATTATGATAAAGTATAAATGCAAACATATTAAATATAAAAATCGATTAAATCGGCAGTCAATGTGTAAATTTTTTATTTAATAAGTGCCATTATAGTAGTTTATTTACCATTAAATAGGTATAGTTTATTAATTTAACGTTTTATCTGATACAAACAGATGGGTGTTACAAGTTTTATGTGTGTGTTTGTGTCTATCTGTGCACCTAAACGGATAGGCATATTTGAAACTAACTTTATGAAAAAGAAATGGGTATTTTAACCGGCTTCAAAAAGGTAGAGGTTCTCAATTCGGACTTTATGTGCCTATGCTTTGTCATATATCGACAGATTATCGAAAAAAATATATTTGTTCGATAGAGATTTATTCGAAAATGATCCCCTACAAATTTCATAATGATCTGATGATGAGTTTCGGAGGCAGACAACGAAACTCCTTAATAAATGCTATCAAATCAACCGTGATTTGAAGTCGGTTATCTATATTGGAGATAATCAAGTCTTATCTCACGAGTATGGTTTTTAACCTCTCTCGTTGGCACGTGGTCCTTGAAAATCAAAATGTTTCTTCAACAGACCGTTCCAACCAGTGGCACTGAGCATGATGTTGGCCTACTGGGAGCCAGGGTCCAACATGACATATGAGCAAGCAGTGTATTGTGCCACGGCTGTCATCATGATCTCAATATTCATCGGTTTCCTAAACCACCACGGGACGTACTCCACTCAACAATTCGGCATGAAAGTTCGCATTGCCGCCTGCTCACTTATTTATAGAAAGGTTAGTATACTATTAAATGAGTTCCCTGCAGAATGTTCGACAGATAAACTTAAGCCTACGTTCAGTAGGCCTACTCTTTTTCTCAAAAACGAAATTAATACATTTTCGTAGTATTCTTATCGTAAATTTCTTAAGTTTACGGCAACTGTTCTATTATGTTTTCGATAACCACAATAAGTTCGAACCCAATTTTTGGATCTTCTTTCATATTGTTCTAGGCGTTCACATAGTAACGCACGTTAAAAGTTTTGTATGACGTAACATGCGTTTGACTAACAATTTGTTAATATTTACTTACTAAAAATTATAAACCCACGTTAGTAAAACGCGGGTCAACGCGCGTTAATCGCTCGTCATCCAAGTATAATTAAAAAAAATGGTTGTCTGTAAATTCGGTTTGAGGCATTAAGGTATTTGTAGGTACGTTAGTACATAATTATTATCTCGTTGGTTTACGGACGATAATTTTACGTGATAACGCGTCATAAGAAAACATTGATGACATTGTAATAAACAACCAGACCTGTGACAGCTTTAGTGGACCCGGGTGTATGCGCCATGCGCCCGACGGCCACAGTCAATAACGTGATGACATATCGCCATTCGCGTTGCTTAGCAACCAGTCAACGGAACGTGAGAGGTGACATCACACTTTTTCGAGCGTGCACCAGGTCATTAATTTAAAGGATGTTATGACGTCAAAAAATAATAAATAAAATCAAAATAAAAAAATTAAAACTAATTTTTACAAGTTTAAACGGATTTATATTTTTCATGTAGCATCTGCAAAATAATGTGTGTATCATGAATAATTTCTATTGTTATGTGCCTAAATTAGTTTTCATCTTTAATATATTTTTAACAAACACGCAAGTAATAATTATAACCGGTTATTTAAAAAACGATTATTGTCAGCATCACTAGGATAATACCTCATACAATCTTAATAAACCTTTGACAATATTTCTTTAATATAGATTGCATTAGGAAAGAAATTCTACAATATGACTGTTTCTATCAAATTAAATAAATTCTAAATTTTATAGAATTTAAATTTAAAATAAATTCTAAATTCTATAGAATTTAGAATTTATACTACCATTTATACTACTAATTTATACTAATTTTTACTAGGAATCTCGTCACTCTACTATAGTAGACAAAGTGATGAGATTTCTAGTGCGACTCTTTTTTTTTTCTTGACCTATTTTCGTGCCAGTTTACAATTATTTGAGGACAGCACCAAATGTTCTTATATAAGAGGTTTTAATTTAATTTCACCTTTTCCTCCTCTGCCGCTCGCGCTCTATTGGAAAAATGGCGCCTAAATTGATACAGTTACAATATCTCATTTCCGACTTATTTTACGATGAAAATAGTTAGAAATAAAGTCAACTAGAGAAAATTCGTTAGTAATTGTGTCCTAATCTTTTTTGTTAAATTAATAGTTTAAGATGTAGCTAATTTACTTAATGAGGTATGGCGCATTTTTGGAACGTAGTTCCTTATCGTACGTATTTGTTTGCGGGCTGAGAGGCTAGACGGAAAAAACTCTTAAATTTTGAATTAAGATTAAGTGAAGCTAGAATAAGGAGCTTGTGTTAAATAGTTTGTCAGTATTTTTTATAAATTTATTTGTCATTTTGACGTTTTGATTTTATCAATGTTTTTTTTATGATTATGTTAAGCTGGAATAACGAGGTTGTGTCATAAAGGTTGTTCCTATTTTTGTAAAGGTTGTTGCAAAATGGCTGTGTGTAATGAAATGTATGAAAAATCTTTATATAAAATTGAACACATTTTTTAAGTTCTACCAGTTATTTTTTTATATCATTATTTATTACAAACAAAGAAACCGATATTTTTAAAACTTTTTAATTAGGTTAATTTTCCAGGTAAAGGAAACCACAAAATAGACAGCTACAGAAGGCCGGCTCACAGCTTTACAAAAAGCTTGTTAGGAGCCAATGATCTGTATCTATCTTATTTGTGAGGAAACTTAAACATATTCCCTTTCTTCTTAGGTAATGCGTATGAGCTCAGGTGCGCTAGCGCAAACAACTGCAGGTCAAGTTGTAAATCTGCTGTCGAATGATGTGAATCGTTTTGACTACGCTTTCATTTACACTCACTTCATTTGGCTCCTACCACTACAAGTGATTATAATTGGCTATTTAATATTTCTTAAAATCGGATATGCAGCCGTTATTGGAGTCATTGGCATTGTATTGCAAACGATACCGGTACAGTGTAAGTAGAAAATCTCTTGCTGAAATACTTTTTACGCATATTTGACTAGGTATTTTTTCTTTAATGTTTTTATCTAAATGAATGACAGATTTGTCCTTGCCTTGAAGGGTCATTTAATTAGTTATTATACATAATACGACTAAAATAAATAGAAACTTTGATTGTTCAGGTTTATTTACGTCTATTAATTATCATGGTTTTATTTATATAGTTTTAAATAAAATACAAAGTAACATGTGAGTTTGACGTATTTATTAAATTCCCTTGTTATGCTTGCAGCTTACATGAGTAAATTGGCCGCAAGGTTGCGAATGAAGACCGCCTGCAAAACTGACGAACGCGTACGAATTATGGATGAAATTATTAGCGGTATGCAGGTACATTGACCTATTTATATTCGTATATCAATATAAGTCTGTAAGCTCTTTACCATTTTCTCTATTACCTACATGACATAGTAAGGATGCATTCCTTTGCCGACTAAGTATGAACTTGCATGCTTATTACAAACTACGCTAAGTAGGTAGATTTCGCTATTTGTTATTCGTCCATGTGATTTATTTTGTAGGTTATAAAAATGTACGCCTGGGAGAAGCCCTTTGAGCAAGTGGTAGCGCTCGCACGCAAGAATGAGATCAAATGCATCACATCGGCATCATACCTTCGAGGAGTGTACCTTAGCTTCATGGTGTTCACCGAGAGACTTTCACTGTACATCACACTGCTATCATACTCTTTGTTCGGCTTCCAAGTCACAGCAGATATTGTGAGTATCAACCAATATACAAAACTATGAAAGTACCTAAACCGACACGCCTACTCAGTGACACATTTAGCGCCAGCTGAATAAGAACTCTTTTGATCTTGTAATAAAGATCAAAAGCAATATTGATTAGCAAAATATCAATTGTGTGTAGACGTGTGTTATTCATGTGTAATTTGCAGGTATTCCCACTGGCCCAATTCTTCAACACTCTACAAGGAACTCTGTCAATTATAATGTCAAATGCTGTGTCGTTCTTAGCAGAAGCACTGATATCTGTGCAGCGTCTTGAAGCGTTCATGCTGTTCGGTACGTAAACTAAACTTTCTTCTTCTTTATTCTACTCTAGACTGTTCCATTACGTTATTATGATTTAGGCACTCTAAAATCTATCGCCTAAAAGTTCTGTTATGTTTTTGTTAGGTAACTTACCACACAAATGACATGAATAGTTAGCGTTTTGTTTATTCGTTTTGGATGTTTTTTTATATATATAATTATCGAATAATATTTACGCCTACCTAAAATATTTTTCACAGGGTAAAATAGGTTCTTAAAATTTTCTGAAAATTGTACGCTCTTTCGCAATTTGGCATGTTTTTTAACTTATAATCAGCAAAACAATTAATGAAAGAAAATGATTCGATAATGGCATCGTATTGTGTTAGGTACCTACTTATTCCCAAATTTCTTTCATTTCTTTTTTTTTAATATTATTAAAAAAAAAAATTAGATAAGACAAATCTTATCTAATTTATTCTTTGATGTTTTTAGGTATATAAGACTTTTGAGTGCGATGTATCGCAGAGGTTGTAGCCAATGCGTAATTCAGCTGTTGCAAGGAATATTTGATTAAGCGTAGTTTAAAGTGTTAACATACATCCTGTGTTCTCGTTTATTGCACTTTAACAATCATGACTAACACAAATATTATGATGACTAGCTGTCGCCAGCGGCTTCGCCCGCGTGACTATGTGTAGGTTTTAATAAATGCCTTCATGATCAATCATTATCTCTTGCTTGACGTATCGTGAACGCACATTAAATAGGTACACCGAATTCGTAATAGCTTCAAACCGTGCACTGACCTTCACTAAAGCGACAGAGCGCAGGTGCACAAAATCTTGTACTTTTTACCTATATCTATGTATATCAAATTAATTTACTTTTAAATTCTTAAGCATACATACATACAGCGCACCTACCTGATCTCCTTAAAGGGATGGTTAGACGCAGCGACTTGCATGCGCAAACAGTTTGTGCTAACTTTTGCACTAACTGGTTGCGCATGCAGTCGCTGCGTCTAGCCAGACCCATACACGCTCCACGCACAATCTTATTTGCTCAAACCGATTGGTGCAAACGGTTACGTACCGTCTTAAAATAATGTTTAATTGTGCAGATAATTTTTTTACAAACTAGCATTTTGTGCAAGCCATTTGCGGTATCAAATCTAAATCAAATATCGGTCCATTGTGCGGTATACCGTTTTGTGTCTTAACGCACATGTTTATTTGCACAAATAAGAATTTTTACAAATAAGATTGATTGTGTAACAGGGCCCTAAGAAAATGTAGAGTCAATGTCTTTTTTTATGAAAACCGTTAAAAGGTATCCTAATACAGTATAGAATCTCCATAAGAAAATGTATACTCGAAAATCAAATATATCGTACTTAATACTAACGTAAAATGTTACGATACAGATGAACGAGAAGACCTGCGCAGCGTACCTGATGTAGACATAGCAAAGTTAGTGCAAAGCGTCGAAAGTCAAAAGAAAATTAAAACGTTTAGTGAAATCGATTTACGTCCATCCTTTAAGAAAATCGATGAAGAAGGCATTTACAACCCAGGTATGTAGCACATTAATTAGCAACAAAATTCTATAATATATATATATATTTTTTGACCATGATAACCTGTCAAAATTGAGAATAGGTTTTTTAATTTACCTCCATAGGCACCCAAAATGATTTCAATATTTATTGACTTCCAAATCAGACGGTAATCTGAGAGATCTAAGAGAACTTCAGCACAGGACCAATGCTGGTGCATTTTGAAGGATGTAGGTAATTAATGACATGATCAGTCGTAGCGAACATATTATACATTTCTTGGCAACTCCTAAAAAAAAAAATATTTCATTTTGTTTTCTTTTTTGTAACTAATTTATCAACGAATTGTATCAATTAATTCATTTTGTTTATCCAGTAGATTATTATTTTAGCACAATTTACTTTGTGGCGTCGTCGCTTTGGTTAGTTTTAAATATTTGATATTTTCAACATCAAACAGATTATTTGTACAATCATTATCTTAATCACTTTCATGTTTACCCTAAAAACAAGTGTTATTTTGCTCTTTTATGTTATAACATAAAACATAAATTTATTATAACATAAAAGTAGTACCGTAACACAGCATATGAATAAATTTTAGTAAGCCCAAAACCTGGAGAATTTCGGATTTTGGGCTTACAATGTGACATCGATCCTATGTCAAAGTGATAAGAAACTCGGAAAAAGACTGACTGTGACTTTAATTTCAGGATTTGATTGTAACGAAAAAGGTGTTTTGACAACGGTGATTTGTCCTGTACCAGTGAATCCAGACGTAGGTATTCAAATACAGAATGTATGCGCCAACTGGACTGATGATGGACCTTTAACTTTGAACAACCTAAATATAACAGTACCAAAAGGAAAACTTTGCGCCATCATTGGAGCTGTTGGATCTGGCAAGGTAAATACTAAACAGTGCCTATGTTTTATATTATTTCTTCTTACATAGTGAGCGAAGTCGAAAGAACTGCCCAAGTCAACATTGTCGGCGTTCTCAGAAAACAAAAAATAGATAAACAAACCACAAACGTTGGTAATAAATTAGAATCAATTATTGACAAGTAAGTATACTAAAGGTAAGTATACTAGTATTTTTGGTCATCGCGACTACACAAGTAAAGATGGTAATAAAAATGATAAACTAGACTCAGTAACTATACCAAAAACATACATAAAATCCAGTTATGACCAAGTCGACAATTAAATAAAAATAAATAAGTAGCGCCCAATCAATTCACACCATACCGTTATCGCCTACTTAAAATGGACATGAGCACGAATATGCTTCCTTTTCGAAAAAAATACTATTGCAAGTACAAATATATTATTTAAGTAATAGAAAGATACGCACAATGATATGCGGTGTGACCGGGGAGGAGGCGCCAGTGAGCTTGGGTGTGCCGACCGGCTCAGTGTTCGGACCCGTGGGCTATGTTATGCATGTCAATAGTGTGTCAAATGTAGTAAATGATTGTAAAGTTTTTATGTACGCAGACGATATGTGTGTGGTTTATGCTTCTAAAGATATATTACAGGTACAAAGATATATGCAAACAGACTTTGAAAATATAAATAAATGGGCTCACGACAACGGTATAATAATAAATTTCAAAAAAACACAATGTATGCACATTCACTCACCCTACAACAAAATTGCAAAAAATATAAATAAAAATAATATTAAGTTAATAGGACACACATACGACTGCTTACATAACAACAAACATGGATGTAATTGTGATGTAATACAATATGTCGATAATTTTAAATACTTAGGCTTAAAAATAGATAAAAACTTTAACTTCTCAATTCATGTGAATGATGTATGCAATAGGTTACGATCAGTACTAGGCAAGTTCTACCAACTACACAGAGTAGTCAACTCAGACACAATGAGGATGGTTTATCACGCGCTTGCCGACTCCCTGATCAGCTACGGTCTATTAGTATACGGGCGTACCTTCCAAACTTATTTAATGGATATTAAACATTTACAAATAAGACTGATAAAATATTTAGTGAGTAAGGAAGAGAAAAACAGTTGCAATAAGGGTTATGATAAACTATTTCCAATGTGTAAAATACTGCCGATAGATAAGAAAGTCGAATATTTAATAGGATTAGAATATTACTATAGTAATGAATATAAATGTAGAATTGAGAATAAATATAACACCAGAAGGGCCACAGAAAATATGTTAAATAAACCTAGAATAATAAACTACTATGGAGAGAGAACTAATAAATATATAGTGCCAAAAATATTTAATAAAATAGATATGTTAAGAGACGAAGATAAAATGAGTATGTTTATGTTGAAGAAGAAGCTGAAGAGAGAATTGATTATGAGATCATAGGCAATTCATTCTTTAGTTTCTACCCTTTAGAATGTGTATTTTTTTGTTTTTGTGCTGATTGTTTTTTTTATAATATATATAGAGTAAGTACGTAAATATATAGATAGAAAGAGAAAGAGCGCGTCTCGCCTTTAAACGGCATGTTTGGCGAGGATTTTTAACTTTAAGAACAAATGTAATTTTAAAAATTGTACTTTGCTAAATAAATAAATAAAATAAAAATAAAACTTCCGAGAGATTTAAGTACCTAAATTTTGTTTAAATTATTCATAAATTGCAAACACCTTGATCGAATATTTCGACTACCACATTCAAATAATAAACTATAGATAAGGCACTAAATGAGATTTCTTGAAAGCTTTAACGATTTTTTTTATTCTAGAGTTCAGTTCTCCACTTACTGCTGAACGAATTACGATCTAACTGCGGTCGAGTTTATCTTTCTGGGCCTCTAGCCTACGCTTGTCAAGAGCCATGGCTATTTGTTGCTACCGTTAGACAAAATATTTTATTCGGATTACCATATAACGCGAAAAAGTACAAAGAAGTAAGTATAACTCTTGCCTAAATTCACTGCAACTTCAAGAAATCCAACAGGATTCTTTATCAATTTGATATATTTTTAGGTTATAAGAGTATGCGCTCTACAAAAGGACTTTCAGCAGTTTCCCCATGGTGACCAGACACTCGTAGGAGAAAGAGGCGCCTCGTTATCTGGTGGTCAACGAGCAAGGATCAATCTTGCCAGAGCTGTGTACAGACAAGTGAGTATCTATTTTTAGTTTTCTACCAAATTGCAACTTGATCAAAATATACGCACTATACGCCTTTTGCATTTTGACTATAGTAGGTACCTATAAGTTACATACACCCCATAAACTTTTACTCAAAATGCAGTCTCCGCAAAACATTGCATGATAGTCTAGCCATTTAGATAGAGAATATGACCGATTATTTTTACAACTCCACGCTGGAATAGTACAAGAAACTTTTTAACAAGTCTCAGTCATTATTCCATGCGTTTGCCTAGAGAACACTGTATCTTTCCCGGAAACAAGTCGCTAGTCGTAATTTAATGATTTCCTGTTTATTGTTTTCTGACGTAGAATCTTTGTGATGAACAACCAGAATGTATGAAATTCTCAAACACGTTCGTTTCTTAACTCCCTAAATAACAAGGAAAGGGGCATCATTACCTAAAAAATATATTTAAGTCGCTAATTTCAAAGTTGTTCCACTTCATTACAATTATTATACTTAACCGCAATGTGCGGCCATGACATTTGCAATTGATCCCACAACAGTGGGTATGTAACAGCATTCACTTCAGCTCAATTAAAACTTCATCTTCCAATAAAATTAAAATTACTGGATATTATAGGCAATTATGATAATAATTATGATTTTGCGACAAATCTTCCACTACCTTCAACTAAAACTAACATCGTCTAAAACCAAATTTAATATATTTTTAATTTTTTAAACTTACTTATTCGTTCTATCTATAAGTAACGCTTTTTCAAGCTCGATATCATGCTAGCGTGCAGCTAGATAATACTTGAATCTCCCTCGTCCTCATCCTATCGTGACTAGACGTAAGTACATACAGGCATTAATTGCTTAATAAAAGCATGAATGCGGAAAACTATAGTGTTTAAACTTTTTCCGAATTCTAAGGTGACAATCTTTTTTGTAATCGGACTTTACGTGCCCATGCGGTAGGAGATATTTACTTACTTAAAATGCTAAAACTATCAATGTTACATAGGCTGATATCTACCTGATGGATGACCCGCTGTCTGCAGTAGATGCGCACGTCGGTCGACAGTTATTCGATGAGTGCATCAGCGGGTACCTGCGGCACACCACACGAGTGCTGGTCACTCACCAGCTGCACTACCTCAAGGATGCCGATTACATCGTCATTATGAACAACGTATGTTACATAACATAAAGCACAGAATACATACGTACAAAAGGTCTGCTTAATAAGAAATTCCACGCACGTACGGAGCTATCAATTTGCCCAGTCTCGGTTGACGATTCGACCGAGATCTGAGTACGAGCGCGTCTATGTGTACGTAATCCTATTTTCAATCGTTGTAGGGAGTCGGCCATCTGTATATATTTAATTTGTGCTTAAAGTTTCCTATATTAATTAAGGATACATCAATGCTTGCTCCTCTGAGCAATGGTTTTAAGATTTTTTAGATAAGCATTTTCAAAAAGTTTGATCTTGGTGCTTGACTCATTGTCAAGCACCAAGGTCAAACTTTTTGAAAATGCTTATCTAAAAAATAATAATTAGTAATAATAAATAGTGTTGTGTGTTTTTTTTTTTTATTTTTTTTTTTATTGCCTATGGTTGGCAGACGAGCCAGCGGCCCACCTGATGGTAAGCGGTAACCGCCGCTCATCGACTACAGGAATGTCAGGGACACACCCAAGCCGCTGCCTACCGTGAAGTGAAAACTCTCTTTAAACCTCGTTTGAACAAAGACATGTCGTAGCGCTCGGGAAACACCGCAGCAGGTAGTTCATTCCAGAGTCTACACGTACGTGGAAGAAAAGAACGCCGGAATCGATCCGTACAGGACCGTATTGTTTCCAGGTGGAATGGATGAACCCTACTACGATGTCGAGTGGTGCGGTGGTAGAAAGGTGACAGTGGCACCATGTCAAACAGTTCCTCAGAGCACTCCCCGTTGAACAGACGGTAGAGTACGCAAAGTGCACCAAAGTCACGCCTCTGCTGTAAAGACTCCAGTCTGTCCGTGAGATTGGGGTCATCAACGATCCGAACAGCTCGCCTTTGGAGGGAGTCAAATGGATCGAGCAAGTATTTGGGGGCACCCGCCCAGAGATGAGAGCAGTACTCCACGTGCGGTCGAACCTGCGCTTTATAGAGCACAAGTCGATGTGCCGGCGAGAAGTAACGCTTCGTTCTGTTGAGGACACCCACCTTTTTGCTCGCCAATTTGGCTTTACTTTCCAAATGACTCCCAAACTGGACTTTGCTGGAGATTTCGACACCGAGGATCCCAATACTCTCGGTGACTCGGAGTGTAACTCCTTGGAACTGTGGCACTAGGACAAATGGGTCTTTCTTCGCAGTGAACGCGCATACTTGTGTCTTTGTGGGGTTGAATCGAACCAGGTTCCTCTCACCCCATTCGGAGACCCGCCCTAGAGAGTCCTCGACTTCTGACACAAGTTGCAACCGTCTCTCCTGAACAACGCTCCGAGGGACGTTCTGTTGGCTGGTATATCGCGCATCACCCGTGCTGTCATCCGCATAGCAATGTATGTTCTCTATGGACAGCATATCATTGATATGCAGAATGAACAGTGTAGGGGAGAGCACCGAACCTTGTGGAACGCCAGCATTAATGGTTTTCAGACTGGAACAAGCACCGTCAACGACGACCATAATGCTCCGATTGTCCAGAAAGCTAGCGATCCATCTGCAGAGCCCCTCGGGGATTCCATAAGAAGGAAGCTTCGATAGAAGGGCCTTGTGCCAGACCCTGTCAAACGCCTTGGCGATGTCGAGGCTGACAGCAAGAACCTCGCCCTTGCCTTCCAAGGCTTCAGCCCAGCGGTGCGTGAGGTACACAAGGAGATCACCAGCTGAGCGACCGTAACGGAAGCCGTACTGGCGGTCGCTTATCAGCTGGTGCTCCTCAAGATACCGCAAGAGTCTGGTGTTGAGAACTCTCTCCATCACTTTTGATAACAAGGATGTTATCGCTATCGGCCTGTAATTTGACGGGTCTGACCGGTCACCCTTTTTGGGAATAGTGTGGACATTGGCGACCTTCCACGAAGATGGAACCCTTCCGGTTTTATATGAGAGGCGGTAGAGGCGCGTCAGAACGGGGGTCAACTCAGGGGCGCACGTCTTAAGTACCACTGCAGGGATGCCGTCCGGCCCGCTCGATTTCTGGGTATCAAGGAGCCTGAGCTCCTGCCTAACCGCACGTTGCGTGATGCGTATTTCTGGCATGGAGCTCTTACACTTTGGGATGGAAGGTGGTGTGGCTCCTCTATCATCCAAAGTCGAGTTAGAGGCGAAGAGTCGGCCCAAGAGATCGGCTTTCTCCTTAGCACTGTGGGCCAGACTGCCATCGAAATTGCGCAGTGGTGGGAGGTTGGACTGGCAAAAGTTATCTTGTGCAGCTTTGGCGAGCGACCAGAATGCACGACTCCCAGAGGGATGCCTTTGAAGTCGCTCGCCAATTCTGGCAATGTGATCTGCCTTTGCTATAGCAATAGCCTTCTTGTTGGCTCTGGAGGCGGCGTTGAACTTACGTTTCTCAACATTCACGGTCAGATCCTTACGATTCCTGGCATCGTTCCAGGCTAAGTACGCAGACTGTTTCAGGCGCGCGGTCACTCGACAAGCCTGGTTGAACCAGGGGCGACTACGACCGCCAACGGGAATTCGGGCATTGGGAATGAATAGTTCCATTCCCTGAAGCACCGTATCCGTGATGCAGTCCGCACAAGCGTCGGGATCCTCTGTGGAGAAGCAAAGCCGCCTCCAAGGGTAGGACGCGAAAAATTCGCGGAGTCCATCCCAATCTGCTGACTCATATCGCCAGACTCTGCGGGAACCATTCGCTGGAGAGCTGACGGGTCGCGCAATGGGGGCTTCAGTGCGGATAAGGCAGTGGTCGGACGATCCAAGTGGAGCATCGACGACCGTCCTGTATCCGCGTGGATGTGTTGTCAGCAGAAGGTCCAACAAGGAGGCTTTGTGGCTCTCAACGTCTGGAATACGGGTGGCCTGTATTACTAGTTGTGAGAGACCATAGGCCAAGGCCATGTTGAAAGTGGTCCTACCTGGGAGATCGGTGGTCCTCGATGCCAACCACTCTTTATGATGAGCGTTAAAGTCACCGAGGACCACCACCTCTGCGGATGGGCACTGCTCCAACATTTGGTCAATCCCCCTTTTGACGTTCTCAAATAGTAGAGTCGACCCCGAATCACTGCAAGGAGATCTGTAGAGGCACGCGTAGATACGGGTAAGTCCCCCATGGTCTACGCGAAGCCATAAAATGGACAGATCTACATGTTCGAGGCCCCGAAGGCGGCGACAGCATATATCGCTCCGTATGAACACGCACACCCCGGCTTTCCGAAGGAATGTCTGTCCAATTCGTAGCCGGGGTATTTAAGGTACGAGATGTCATCCGGGGCACATATCTGCGTCTCCGTTAAAAAGAGCAAAGCAGGCCGCGCTGTCTCAAGGTGGTGGTGTACAGCGTCTAGGTTGCTATGAAGACCCCTGACATTGCAAAAATCCATTTTAAATGTGGATAGGGTGTCCGCCGTGTAAAGCCTTCTCTTTTTTCTTAATCGTGGCATCATTTAGAGAGAGATATATATCGGGAAGGGGTTATATGAGGTATGGGGCCACAGTGATACTCAGATAAGGGGGCGGGGCGTAAGTCCCGGCTGGTCCGCGAGTTGTATGAAGGGCTGACGCGGGGCACGGAAGGGCCCCCGGTGCCCCCCCGCATACCACTAACGGGATCCACTCCGGTCTCCCTCCCGGCTCGGCAGCAGTATGTGGGATTTTCGCCGGTTGGCGGGACAGCCTCCCAGGTGGGATATTCCCGGGTTCGGGTCCCCTACTGACCGGCAGGTGGCCGACGGTAACCATTCCCACCGGGTCTCCCTGAACCCCCCGTCAACCCGTCACGCTCTACGGATCCGCGAAAACTCCTACACCGCCTGTTCCGAACTTCAATGCGACCCGACAGCTCATGTGGAAGGGATAGTTGGAAGAAGGGAGGGATATCGGCTACTTAGCTCTTTGGTCGGAACGCACATTTGCTATACGATCAAAATAAGCCAAGCTGTGGTACCTACCCGGTCGCTAGATGCTACCACAAGTAGTAGGAAAGGAAAGGGAGGACAGTGGACACCAATGTGCAGGGATGGTTGGGAGTGCAGTGATTGGCGGCTCGGGAAGTCGGGGTTGCGTACCCGAAGCCACCTGTTTCGCAACCGGACAAGTTACGAACAGGCAACCCCCTGACTGAGACTGTGTACCTATGTGTTTTATTAATTTTATTATAAAGATATTATTATTTTAAAAGATGTAGATGGTTGGTAGATGGAGCTTCCTCAACTTTTCTATATTCAAAGCCGAAACGTAATTTGGTTGGTAATTCAGTTGCGTTCGTCATTGCCTCTAAGAAATTCCACCAAAATATTTAATACCTATCATATTGTGCCCTTAGGGAAGTGTTGAAGCCAAAGGAACATATGATGAGCTACAGACTACAGGCAAGGACTTCGCCAAACTGCTGTCTTCTAGTCACGACGAGAATGAAGAAAGAAAAGATTTTGATAAACTGCCTCCACTATCCAGACGCACTTCTGCCAGGGTAAATTTATCAATCATAGTTTATTTAGAAATCTGTAGGTGGCATGTTGCAAAGAAGCAATAAAATACTGTCAAGAGCATGTCGGACCATGCTTGGTGTAGGGTTCCATAGCCGTTACTACAATATGCACTATAAAAAAAATACAATGTAATAACTTTTTTACATTGCACCAGCAAAAAGGGGTATATTCAGTGCATTGTGTAGTTTTTGAGTAAAATGTCTGCTACATACTGACGGACATGACGAAACTATAAGCGTTCCGTTTTTGCCATTTTGGCTACGGAATCCTAATACGTAGTAATAATAGTCAAAACCAATAGCTAACATTAACGTCATGTATTTATATTGTACTACCTAATCAATCAATCAAAAAAAGGAAGGAAACTACTGTCCTTAATCCATTACGACAAGGGCTAGGTAACAATTACAAATATACAATAGTCAATTATTGTAATAATTAAAATAACTTAATTATGAGAAATAAAATAATAACCATTTATTTTTAAAATCAATAATAGATATAATTACCTTTTTATATATTTATGACACAATCACTCTATTCAAAGTCGGAACTCGTTCGAATCGTTTAAAAAAAGTCAATAGAATAGGTATATTATGTAACTGACTAGCATAAAGTCTGCCTGTGAAACTTGTTTAGCATTTGCCAAGTTCGCCAGTTCGTGACAAACTTTTCTTACTATCTTTTTAGCTATCCACAACGCGCCGTCCATCCCTTACTGACTCTATGAGCGGCTTCGAAGTTCTAGCTCAGGAAATGGAGGAAGAAAAGAGAGAATCCGGCTCGATGGGTTGGCTCGTATACGGTGCTTATTTGAGAGCCGGTGGAAAGACGCCTAGACTATTATTCATGATCTTACTACTGGTTGTAGGACAACTGTCAGCTACGCTATGCGACTACTGGGTTACGTTCTGGTAAATCGATTTTGGTGATTTTCTGTACAATATAATAGAATAGAATATATTTTTATTTTCAAGAACACGGTGAGGTACAGGTCTCCCCCCCCTCTACCCTGGAACCTGAATGCCTAAGTACATACCAAATGTTATCGATAAAATTTACACGTCAGTCCCTCTACAACTTAGTTAAGGTCAGGTAAAATATTGTAATTAACTTAATGCGTGTGTGAAATAAATCTGGTCCCTGTTAAAAATCCACAGCGTGAGTAAGATGTAGGAGTTTTAGAAAAAGGTATCCCACCAAAAGCATTTTCATGTAAATTGACGACAAGACGAGTAGATACATATTGCTACCACTCTAAAAAAAGTTATCAGATCTTACGGAAAGTCAAGCTGCTAACTCTACACGCCCTAACTTAATACTCTCTAATTCTCATCATAACGTAATAGCGTTCTGCGTGAATAAGTTCTCTACAAACCCTACACAGTAGGTAAAATGTTTAGCTTGACCGTTTCGTCAGAGTGACGTATAAACATAAAGTATTGACTAAGTAGACGTTAATTTTGTGCCAATAGGTCCTTAAGTAACGAACAGCCAAGCTAAACATTTTATATACGGTGCGGTGTAGGGTTTGTAGAGTACGCTATATGACGTTTACCCCCAAGTGTGCTACATATACCGGCACCCGGTATGGCGGCGGAATGACGGACGTGTTTTGTTTTTTGCTCTTAAATGTCCTCGCGAACGTAACTCTGTCACAGCAGGGCTCTTAAAGTTAGATAGTATGTCTGTTTTTGTACCTCTTGTGCTGCCAATTAGAGCAGTGGTTACAGTTGCGCGCCACCCGCCCCTGCAATGGCGTTTTGGCGACCTCCACTTGCGCAATTTACTATGTGTCGCCCCTTTGTGTACATTTTTCTATGTTTCCTCAAACTTCTAAGTTCACGCTGTATCTCGCAGTGACTTCTAAGTTTTGTTGCGGTCAGGGTTTGGGCAGGAACTCGTTATCCACGCTATGACTTAGTTTCTTAGTCAGAGTTCTCCTCCTCCCGCCAAGCGGCCCTTGCTCGATCATCTGCTTCTAATTTCACGCTGTATTTACTAGCTCTAGGCTTGCCCTCTGCTCCTGATCTACTTCTCAGTCGTGCTCTTGGCATAGCGGTCGTAGTCAAGTAGAGACGTCCGCAACGATGATAGAAGTGGACACAGCTCTCGTGTGCAGGAAGGATAGAAAAAATTGAGGTTAAGAGACATAGTCCCGATAGATGGTTCGATTCCGGCGCCGGGCTGGCATACGAAAGACTCACGATCGATTCCTGGATCAGGACTTAAATTTTTCCACACATTAAGGGGGGCCCTTGATGATCCTATCTTTCAAAAATGCAATTATTGTAATAATAAAGTAATTGGCAAGAAACGCCTATAAAAATTGATATAATTAATTTTAAGTTTCCCGCTAAACTCCCCTGATAGTGCTGTGACTTTCCAACTCGTCCATTGGTTTTAAACTGAACGCTGCGCTCGTCAGCTCATGCAATAACTTTTCCCTACGCGCTGTTTGCGCAGTGACTTCTTAGTTCAAGTAGTACTCCTCTGTTTGCGCAGTTACTTTGAGGATTGCGCTGTGTTTATTCGTGCAGCTCGCTCAACTGGCTTCTAAACTCACGTGGCGCTTCCAAATTCGCTGTAGGCCCTTCTGTTTGTGCAGTGATTTTTGAGACCACGCCCATAGCGCTGAATTTTCATATTGCACTGTGGTCCCTAGCTTGTTCAATGGCTTCTAAGGTCGCTCTGCGCTCGCCAGCTTAACTCACACAACGACTTATATGCTGCGAGCTAGCGAGCATAAATGTCACTTTTCTCTTCCGAACCGGACTCAGCTCATCTAGAAGGGGTATCCTCTCTCTCACCCCCCTTACCTTGTCGAGCTGTGATCGGTGTCATTTATGTAAAAAAAAAGTTCTTAAAATCTTAGCACGCAAACTGAAAATAGGGACCCAGGGCAAAAAAATCTGGTGCGCCCATGCGCAAAACCTAATACGCTAAATCTATAATGGCTCTATGACATTCGATTGCAAGCATTGGGGTAGGTAACATCAGGTGTACTACTAACATATTACCGACCTTCTAAAGTTTTAAGAATTGTTCGGGAATGTGCGATGTTTGCCTCTTTCAATAAATGCCTACTAGCATTATCGCTATTGAAAATAAGGCAAACGTACATAATTTGATTATCTACAAAAGAGCTACCATACATAAGATAGAAGACGTTTTAGAATAGCATAGAAGAGTAGAAAGATGTTATTTTTTCGACATATCACTTTTAATAATAATAATAATAATGTATCTAACAGGACAAACGAGGTGACTACTATGAAAGATTTGCAAAATAACAGAACATCAATAAGCAAACAAGATTACCGGGTCGATCGCACGCCGACAACTGACAACGGAACCTACAACTTTTCCAGTTACTTCACAGGCATTTCTGCAGAGCCAGGTAAATAAATAAGATCATGACTTTAAATATTTTTTTTTTAAAAGCGTGTTGTAATACATTGCAAAAGGCAGACTTAATGCCAGGCATTCTATACCAGTCAATCTTTTTTTTTTTACTACATTTAGATATTACGTCATCGTATTTATTAAGTTTAAAATATTATCTTAGAGTACTGAAGCAATCATTTATTTTAGTATCTAGCAATCTGGTCGACAAAGAAAATATTATATTATTTACCTTCCAGATCTAAACATCCATGCTTACATCGGCCCTCTGGATACCGCACAGTATCTCTACGGTTACTCGGCTCTCATCGTCTGCTGCATATTCTTCATCACAGCCCGTGCATTTATGTTCTTCAAGGTGTCCATGACAGCATCTCGTAACCTCCACAATGATATGTTCCATTCGATGCTTAGAGGAGTCATGAGGTTCTTCGATACTAATTCCTCAGGTACTTAAATATTATTAAAACTTTCATATAATTTTTTTTCTACCTTTTCTTTCTCCTTTCTCTTATATCTCTTTATAACTTTTCTTTCTCGTTTCTCTTATATCTCTTTACACCTTTTCTTTCTCTTTACTTTTATAGCTTGTTCTACCTTTTCTTTCTGCTTTCTTTTATACCTATTTCTACCCTTGCTTTCGAAACATTTTCTGGACGTTACATTTTATTTACTGTATATGTTTTGTCCACAGGGCGTATACTAAATAGGTTTTCTAAAGACATCGGAGCTTTAGACGAGTTGTTACCACGTTTCCTATTAGAATGTATCCAGATCTACCTCGTTATGTTTAGTATTTTGGCATTGAACGCTGCCGCTCTCATATGGACTCTCCTTCCTACTACCATTATCTTGCTATTGTTCTACACCATCCTCCAGATATACTTGAAGTCAGCTCAGTCAATCAAGCGTTTGGAAGGCACGAGTAAGTAGTAACTTATTTATAAATACTTTATTTTTTTTATACAAAACACACACATGTATATTGTCCAGATGGAGCGTCAGGCCCTCTCAGACCACCCTCAGTAAACCTATAAAAAATCAGTCAAAAAGCCACTGTTAGACATTTTTATTTTTTGTTTTTTTTATAAAGATAACTAGCTATGTGGGATTTTGACTGGATTGCCAGTAATGTGGGAACATTACTGGCAATCCTGTTGACCCCTCCAGCTAAGCTCAATGGCTTGTGTTAGGAGTGGGTCCACGTCGGTAGTGTAATGGGTAGGATTCGAGCCCGCGATCTCACGATTGCGAGACCGATGCCTTAGCCATTACGCTACCGCCGCTTCAACATTGAGGTATTATATATATTATCTCGATGCTGTTACATCAGATAGAAGACTTGACCTTTGACATTCGCGGAATGAGTGAACCTGTGAAAACTTACACCAAATCTGGTGTAAATTTTAGAAGTGATAAGTAAACGGCTTTACTTTGTGATAATCGAGTAAAAATCTAGACATTACATAGGTTATGTTCCGATATGCATCCGATATGACGTCAATTTAGTATACTGCGAAGCCGTTCCTTTGTTAGCTATACTGGTTACTGTTTAACCGTTTATATCTATACTAATATTATAAAGCTGAAGAGTTTGTTTGTTTGTTTGTATGTTTGTTTGTTTAAACGCGGTAATCTCAGGAACTACTGATCCGAATTGAAAAATTATTTTACTGTTGGATAGCCCATTTATCAAGGAAGGCTATAGGCTATATAACATCACGCTACGGCCAATAGGAGCGGAGCAGCAATGAAAAATGTTGCAAAAACGGGGAAAATTGACGCATACGAAGTTGCGCGGGACAGCTAGTCTATGATAATATTATAAAGCTGAAGAGTTCGTTTGTTTGTGTGTTTGTTTGAACGCGATGATCTCAGAAACTTGTGGTCCGAATTTAATAATTATTTTACTGTTGGATAGCCCATTTATTGAGGAAGGCTATAGGCTATATAACATCACGATACGACCAATAGGAGCGAAGCAGCAATGAAAAAAGTTACAAAACCTTTTTTGTAACATTTTTCATTGCTGCTTGTTGAAATAGTTGTTTTTTTTAATTCGGCACTAACTTCAAAATGTTAATTTGTTTTTGTTATTCTTGGTATATATTATTTTTTGCTTTTTAGTTGCCTTGTACTTATATTTGAAGGCGGTAATTTTTTTTTTTTTTTAAGTTTTTTATTTCTTACTTTTTAGTGGGTTTGTTTGTAATTGACCTAAGTTACAATAGGCTTATGTCAACTGCTCAAATCCCTTTACAAAATATTGCTTGCCCCGATGCAGGGCTGTTAATTGCTGAGGAGTTCACATGATAGTTCACTATCAGCTCTATTACATTGTGTAATAGTAGTATGACGAGAATAAAATGCTACTCAATATCATATTAAAGTAATTGAATCGCAAACCGTAAAATATTAAATAAGTCTGCTCGTCATTTGTAAGTAGTCTTCATCAGTTCTACTTCGCCAATACGTACTTTTTGAGAGTAAACGCACGAATCACTATGAAATGTACCTTAATCACTGTAGGTGTGCCTTTAATATTTAAAGAGTTCCCTCGATTTCTCCAGGATCCCATCATCAGATCGTGATCTGATGACAATGGGACCAACTTGGAATTATATTCTTTCAAAAACAAAAATAATTTTTCAAATCCAACCAGCCGTCTTTGCGTAATCGGTGAACAAACATACAAAAACAAAAAAAAAACAGTCGAATTGAGAACCTCCTACTTTTTGAAGTCGGTTGAAAACGGGGTAATTTTACGCAGACGAAGTTGCGCGGGTCAGCTAGTAATTTTATATGTACAACTTATAAGACCACAAGGCAAATTATTTTTTTAATGAAGTTATATTTAAAAATTAAATATTCAAGGTAGTTATCAATTGAATTAATTGCATAATTTCTGAATTACTTAATGGAATTAATTTAAATTTCTGGTCGCTGTTGGTCACGTGATGTTTGTACTGGGAGTGGAGTCTCAAAGTAAAAAAATGGCGACGATTTATGACGTCACATATTTCCCAAGGATACTGCGACAGTACACTGTCAGTCATAACGAAACGAATTTCTCCCCAGTAAAGCACTGAACAGTGCTCGCAGTGTATATCGAAACATACCCATTATCAAAGAGTTTAAGTTCCTCTTTAGTTATCCGAACCTATAAAATAGAATTTTAAAAGCAGATACCACAACTAAAATGGCGACTTAATTTTTTTATCGTTTTATCTTCTTTACAGCCCGCAGTCCAGTATTCTCGCACATGGCAGCCACCCTCAACGGCATTAGTACAATTCGATCAGCTGGAGCAGAGAAAAGACTAATACAAGAATTCGATAGGTTTCAGGTATCACCACCACACACAAATTTAAACAACTTCTTAAACTTATTTACATTCTACCAATCTTTATGTATTTTGACGGTTTAACCCTGACTCTAAGTCAGAGGTCGTGGGTTTTGATCCCCAACCAGGATAGAACTTTGTGTGATGAGCACGATGGTTTATTCTGTGTCTGCGAATTTATTTATTATATGTATATATATAGAAATATATAAGTATGTTAATCAGTTGTTTAGTTGCCATAGTAGAAGCACTGCCTAGTTTAGGATCAGATGGTGTTGTGTAAGTTGTCCCAAGATATTATTATTTATAAAACTTTCTATTTTTGTTATAGGATATCCATACTTCTACATGGACCAGTTACCTGGCTAGTGGAGTAACGCTCGGCTTCTGGCTGGACTTTATTTGCGTGCTGTATCTGACCATTGTCATCGTCGCCTTCCTTGTTATAGACAGCAGTGAGTTGTGTTTTCCGTTGCAACCCTAAAAAAATGTTATTATAAAAAGGTTATATTTTGATTTTCAAAATGTATGGTACCTGGTAAAAATAACAAAAGTCATTTATTTTAAGTTAAGTTACAATAACACACATGATTTTCTGAAAGCTCTCAAACCTATATATCTATTATCAACAGGATCCATATTCTCCGGTAACGTGGGGCTGGCAATATCTCAGACGTTGATCTTGACCGGCATGCTGCAGTTTGGTGTAAGACAGACAGCCGAAGTGATCTCACAGATGACCAGCGTTGAACGTATACTGCAGTACACAAACATTGAACGAGAGTCTAAGTGGGAGAAAGGAGGTATGAAATAATTACGTACCTATTCATCTCCGTACTCATAATTCAAACTAAATTTAAATACTTAATAATTTAATAATTTCACAGAGAAAGAAACTCCTAAGGAATGGCCATCTCGCGGACGCATTGAGTTCAAGAACTGTTACATGAAATATTCTCCAGAAGACTTACCAGTGCTGAAGAATCTAAATCTAGTGATTGAAAGTGGGTGGAAGGTATGTACCTACGTTGAGGGGATTTCTCCGGAATTAAGGATGGCCCGCAATTTGTCTACATCATGCATTGCTTACGATACCTGCAGATAGTTAGGTTGCTTTTTAATAATATTTTTAATATTTCAGGTAGGAATCGTAGGCAGAACCGGTGCTGGGAAATCGTCCTTGATATCTTCGTTATTCCGTCTTGCAATCGTTGAAGGCGAAATACTAATTGATGATGTCAACACTGGCTTCCTTGCCTTACAGGTACATAAACGACCTTTATATAAACAAAATAGAATTTTGACTCGATCAACAATTACCTAATTATTTGCCAAATGCAACCTTCATGGTAATTTCTTCCACCGTGGTAACCAAATATGTACCTATCCATTTACATAAATTTTGTTCCTTGAAGATTTTAGGTATCGACCTTTCCTTAGGAGACCTTCAAGGCATGTTCATTTATAACTATACATTTCTGTATAAAATGTCATAGTATTTAACCAACCAACTTGTTCAATAATTTTGTTGTATTTGTATAGGACCTGCGATCGAAGATATCTATAATACCTCAAGAACCAGTACTGTTCTCGGCGACCGTGCGTTACAATTTGGATCCATTCGACAACTACAATGATGAACAGCTCTGGAAAGCAATAGAAGCCGTAAGTTTTATAATTTAGATAAATAGGTACTTAACAGGTTTTTCTATGTGCACATTTAAAGTGAAGGGTAATATTTTCCATCCATCTCTTTATCTTTATTTGCTTGAGCAAATTTAAATTATTAATCGTTAATAAACTTTCGCAATTTGTACACATTATAAAATTATATATATAATTATAATGATATATAATTATTCACGCGATTAGATCCCGTTAATCGCGTGAATAATTTAATGATACGCGATTAAGACCCGTGGTATCAATAATTTTATAATTATATTATAATCAACTAAATTATCATTGCCGTAATCAAAATGAACCATGAATTCTTACGAGTGTAAACTTTAAATTATCTAAATTACTTTCTTGTCCAGGTGGACCTTAAAGCCGCAATACCAGCTCTAGATTATAAGGTATCGGAGGGAGGGTCCAACTTTTCATTGGGACAGCGGCAACTCGTGTGCTTAGCTCGCGCCATACTCCGTGGCAACAGGATCCTCGTACTGGACGAGGCCACCGCCAACGTCGATCCTAAGTAAGTTAATGTGACATCATTACCTAAAGCAACAGTTAACCTAAGAAAATAAAATATTTACCGTCCTAGGCTTGATTGTAAGTTCTTTTTAGTTTGACGACTAAGGTTAGCGGATTTCCAGGAGTCATTGCGCTAGCGGAAGAGCATGATTTTAGGAGCCACCGGGCTGCGCCACTTTAAGATTGACGCCCTCAGTATAATGCGCCTTCGCTCCTCCTGGTCTTCCGACCTAGGCTTCAACCTAATTAGCCTACATGGTAGATCAGGCCCTGCTAACAACTATATCCTGCATTGTAGAAATAGATTTAAAATCACCTTATTATAGATACACTTCTGACTATAATTATGAAATCAGAGTTGACATCAACTTATTTAACTCACGTTAATTTTCAGGACGGACGAATTTATACAAAGAACAATAAGATCACGTTTTGCAGACTGCACAGTTTTAACTGTAGCACATCGACTGAACACCATCATGGATTCTGATAGAGTCATGGTGATGGACTCCGGCCGTTTGGTTGAGTTTGATCATCCCCACAAACTCCTAGCTAACTCCGAGGGATACTTTAGCAAGATGGTTAAAGAAACCAGTGACAAAATGGCCGCACAGCTCCATGAAATTGCAAAGAATACATATACCAACAATGGCGGAATAATTTAATAATAAATACCTCCATAGTACCTTTTAATATTTAATTATTATGAATAAGTATTTTTATAAGTACCTACTATGTATTAATTATATAAAGTAATTAATAAAGCTTCGTCTCTACATTGTAGTACTACCGACAAACTACCCATATAAAGTGTATAGATCGCTCCTCTGTAAACTATCGTATGCCTAAAAACATACATTTTCAAGAGATCCATTTAAAAGTTTGTTAGTTGTTAAGACTCAGATTAAATTTTCTTATCCTCACCGCAGTTGCTTTCTAAAAAGTATTTTTCAATTGAACTACATTTTAAAGGTAGGTGATGTTACAATGTTAGGTATAGAGGTAAGTATGGCGGAAATTTCATAAGATTACAAAATCGTAACTTAGAATTATCATAATGTAATGAATCAAAAATAATAACAACAATAAAAAATCTTTATTCACTTATGAAGCAAAATACTACTCTTGTGAAAAGTCGATTTTATTTATTTATTTATTTAAAACTTTATGCACAAAGTTGTACAGAGGTGGACTTAATGCTAAAAGCATTCTCTGCCAGTCTACCTTAGGGTGATGTAGAAATGGAATGTGTGAAATGTGCAATTTTACATGTACATGTAATACCTGTTCGCAAACATATCGTATGTACCTACTACATATTTACTTCATTACACTAATATTATAAAGGCGAAAGTTTGTGAGTGTCTGAGTATGTATGTTTGTTACTTCTTCACGTTTAAACGGCTGAAGCGATTTTAATAAAATTTGATAAAGAGTTAGCTGACACCCTGGATTAAGACATAGGCTAATAAACCGGGGGTAACACCGCGGGGCACAGCTAGTTATACCATAAGTGTAGTCAGCTCTTTAGTTATATACAGCGAAAGATATCGACTGACGTAATTTCGAATATTATTTTCGCGCGTGCCGACGAAAAAATACCTAATTGCAATAATACCTATAAAAAAATTACATGTTGCGAACCTCTTTCGTTTGTTTTCGTTAGTTATAAATGATTATTTTTATTTCATATTTCGTGATTCCGAATATTGTAATTAATCAATCTATTTAGTTTCATATTTGACTATTGTTAACGGACAATAAAATTCAACAACCTACGCATTATAACAACCAACAGTAGCAACAATCCAGCGTAGGTAGTAGTCCAGTGCAATTACGGAAATTAATCGAAGAAAAAACATAAAATTATGTAGTTTGGGGATTATGAAGGATCAATAGGGGGGTGTATTCTGAGCATATATTCTATTTATTTGAGGGATTCTGGCGAGGTCAGCTCAGGGTCATTTCGATAAAAACGCGTTTAATTCGATATCTCGAGAACGGTTAGTGTTGGGCAAAAAATTGTAGAGTCCTTTTCTCTCTAAATTAAATTTACTAACTTTTTTATCTAAATCTTTTTTTGTTTCATCAATATTTTTCAATTTATTGCTTCCCAAAGGCCTTATTTCCTCCCTTCTTCGCCATTTTCTCCCCAACCGTTCAATTTTATTAAATTTTACCGATTATCAAAGTCTCGGCCTTTTTATTATGAACAACTTTTTTCTAAAACTCTTTTCTGTAATGCCAATACCTTCAGAGTTATATATTACTTTACCGAGCCAAATCGCCACTGTCGCAATATCAACGACATCAGTGGATATTTAGTACTTGAAAGAAATATTAAAGTATTCCATGATCATTTATTACCCAACTTACCTGTATCAAAAGGTGAATCGATTAAACTATTTCAAAATTGTACTTTATTAAAATATAAAATATTATCATCATCAAAATATCATTTAAATATTGTACTTCTTCAATTTCGGTATTTTTTATTCCATTCGATGGGATAATAATGTGAATAAGGATTAGAAAAAGAAGTAAATGGATAATTAAAACTGTTTCACACATTTATTGATAAAAAAATAGATCCTAAAATTCGTAAAATTAAGCACCCGAGGTTGATGGAAGTGATTCATTAAATATTGATGAAACAAAAAAAGTTCTACATAAAAAAGTTAGTAAATTTAATTTAGAAGAGTAAAGGTCTCTACAATTTTTTGCCTAACACTAACCGTTCTCGAGATATCGAATTAAACGCGTTTTCATCGAAATGACCTTGAGCTGACCTCGCCAGAATCCCTCAAATTGGAATATATGCTCAGAATACACCCCCCTATTGATCCTTCATAATCCCCAAACTACATAATTTTATGTTTATGTATGATGATTGTTTCTTCTGATTAATAACTTTTATTACTGACTATTTATAGAAAAAAACTTATTTACCTATAGGTATCTATTAAAATGTCCGATTTACAACTATTGCTTAATCGTAATAAGTGCTTGTTTCTATAAACCTACCTCTTTAATAACCAGATGAACAATAAGCGTAAATAATTATTCACAATGATTGTTTAAATAATTATAATTATGTTAATTACGTACCTCCGGTTAGGTAAGTTATGATTATGTTCCTTATTGCAAAAACAGGAACTATCTATTTTATTTTAATATTAGAAAACTGTTTGTCTATTTTATCTTATTAGAAAAACAGATCTTTACCACCTTTATCCCCGTTTAACGATAATTATCATACACTCACAAAAAATTAAAAATAGTTGCTTGTATTTAATCTCGTATTTTTTACTAGGTATGTTAGTCGGTTTCAACTTGCAAGAGGTTGCTCCTACTTGGTAGTAAGTATCAAAGCAGGGCCGGATTAAGAGGTGTGTCCCCTAATTTATTGTCCGAATAAATTTCTTCCACTTTGCATTAATATATGACATTGTTAGACAAGGATTTAAACTTAGATTAGTTAATTTTCGATTATATTGCGTGAAACTAAATTCATACAACAGGAAAAGCCAAAGGGAACTGCAACAAACCTAAAAAAGATTAAATAAAATGATCACAGCATTACTTAATCAAGTCGAAGTGAAAGAGTAAATAGTCAAATGAGATCACTGGTACAACCATGGGCGTACCCAGGGGGAAAGACCCCCCCCCCCCCGCCCTGAAACCTAAATATCTAAGCACATCCGAAATATTGACGATAAAATTTATACGTCAGTCTCGCTACAACTTAGTACAATATTGGAATTAACATAATGGGGGTATGAAATACAGGAAAGAAAGGGCGCTGTAGCCCCGATTTAGTTTTTCCCTAAAAATGTGCCCTCTTAAAAATCTACAGCGTGAGTGGGAGTTTTAGAAAAAGGTATCTGCGCAAGCGAAAGATGAAAACTTTGACGATATTGCGCGATTGCTTAGCAGGTTGGGATCTAGGGGGGACAATGTAGGGCACCGGCCGTCGAGGCAATGACTGGAGGCGTCAAGCGCGCTACAAAACGATTTTTTTAAACATATGAAATACTTAAATGTCCCCGCATAGGTAAGTCTGTCGCAGGAGGGCTTTAAAAGTTAGTTAATTTATCTGTTTTTATACTTTTTAATGCCCATTCGAGGTGGTAGAAGCGGACATAGCTCTCCGCACGGTCTCTCGCCATCTCTCCCTGTTGGCAGAATGTCTGGTACAGTCAGATACGTGGCTTCCTATTGCAAATTGGACTAGGTCACTCCAGCATGTCGGTGCTTTGCCGCGTGATCTGGTTGCCTCCTCTTTTCCCTGTATGACTAGCCGCTCTATGAAGTCGTTATCCCGCCTAGAGGCATGTCCAAAGAATTTTAATAGACGCGATTGTACCACGGCCGATAAACGCTGCGTGATTCTGAGCTCCTGAAGTACCTATGGACACGTTGGTGTGGAAATCTATCCACGATATCTCGAGAATCTTCCTTCAGTACCACCTCTAGAGCGTCTATCTTCCCTCTTTTTAATCACGCACTGTCTATGTCTCTGCCGCGTCACGATATACCAATGTTCTTGCCATGGTAGTTCTAGTTACTGCCATACTTCGTTTTACGTAACCGCCGTTGTTTGATATTAAGTTAATTAAACTACGGGCGAATTGTCGTTGGCGCGGTCCGCGATCAAATAGATCAATTTATCTTTAACCCTACGCGCTCCATTTTGAGAAGTAATTCCACCATAAGGTTCATATTACTCGCAAATAAGGAGGTGTCATCTGTGTGTCACAAGTTCGCGATTTTGTATTTACCGTCTTCAAGAGTGATTCGCATTACAAACTCGATGTAGACGTTAAACAGAAGAGGTGATATTTGCATCCCTGTCGTATGCCCGCACTGAGGTCGAAACTGTTTGAGAGGGGGGCCACCTGTATACACTGAAGCCGCTCCACTTTCGTAGAGCTACATGAACAGGTGCATGAGGTGATTAGGTATGCCCATGTCCATTATGTTTTCCACAATGTTGGCCATTTCACTAAGTCGAACACTTTGAAGAAATCAACAAAGTATATGTATGTCAGCTTATTCTGCTCCTCGCTCAGGGGCTTTTATTTTTGCGCTGCGTCTCTCTGTCTAAGCAGTAACTTTTAAGGGAGGGGCTCAGTGGCTTCTAAACTTACACTCTGCTCGTCAATACTGTGTCCTTTATGTCGCACACTGACTTTTTAACAGGCTGTGGTTTCAGCTCACTCAATGGCTTCTTTGCCCGTTAGATGGTTTGATTTTAGCGCTGGGATGGGAACGGAAGCCTCGTGTTCGATTCCTGGGTCTGCAATTTTTCTTCTTTCAACAATGCAATTATTGTATTAATAAAGTAATTGTCAATAAACGCCTATAAAAGTTACCATAATAAATTTTAAGTTTCCTGCTGAACCTCCCTGCTTGTGCTGTGATTTTTGTGATCGTGGGTTCAAATTTGCTATAGGTCCTTTTGTTTACGCACTGATTTGTGAGGCCACGTTGGATCATCCATCGTAGAACTTTTAATGTTGTGTCGGCATTTTATACGTTTTACAAAAAGCCTAACGCGAAATGATTATTCATTTGTTGATGAATGGAATAATATCAGTTGTTTATATATTAATATGAATTGGGCCAACGAGTCAAAACAACAACTCTTTATGAAATATCAAAACGCAGATTTTATTGAAGATCTCATACAAATAGCGGTCTATGACGACACTATTTTTTTCACGTCAAATCACTTCTTTTTATGATATGATCAATGTTTTAAAAAGATAATTTAACACAAAATGTAATCGGGACCTAACTGTTGGCACTTTAAATGTCAGGTTTATTTACTAAAATTAGTCTTTTTGTTTTTTTAGTTTACCTAGGACACAAGCCTATTAGATTTACAATTTCATGGAATAACACTTAACTTTCGAGGCTTCGAAAAAGTATTGCCTGTGCCTGCATTGTAGTAGTAGATCGATGAAATCAAAAATTGATAGTTAATGAAAACATGCAATCAGAACTGAAAAACCTGTTTGAAAAAAAACGTAACCCCATATATATTATAGCCCTACCCTAAATACAGCATCCGGTCCCGACTCAGAGCCCTAGACACATCTGTTGTTAGAGGTTTATTATATACTAGCTGACCCACGCAACTTCATCTGCGTAAATTTTCCCCGTTTTCGTAACATTTTTCATTGCTGCTTCGCTCCCTATTAATCGTAGCCTATAACCTTCCTCGATAAATGGGCTATCCAACAGTAAAATATTTTTTCAATTCGGACCAGTAGTTCCTGAGGTAATCGCGTTTAAACAAACAAACAGACTTTTCAGCTTTATAATATTAGTATAGAGTATAGATTATTACCACAATGCTTCCGTAGCGACCCACAAGGGTAGGTATTTTCTTACCATTTTGTTTGCGCCGGCTTAACTATCGCCTTGAGGACTTGGCATAAATTTAATGTAGGTAAGCATAAAATCGTGTTATTCCAATCGTGGTTTATCACAAGAATTCCATAGATACCTATTACGTATTTGTAGCACCAGTAGGCAAAGGGGTGGCAGGGGGGAAGGGGTTTAGTTGGAACAATTGGCTAAATACAGGCCAAATGTATACTGTGTAGTACCTACGTTCCCCCCTGGCTACGCCTATGCCTACCCACTACTACCTACTTAAGTAGGTAGGTACGGGTTGAATAAGTTCAGTACCTATTACGACGAGTAAGGAATTTGATACCGAGGCTTTTCCCGATCCCGTGATTTCGGGATAGACGAAGCGATCCTGGAACCCGGGATAATCCCAGGATTATTGAATATTACAAAAATATAATAAAATTAAGTACCTAAATAGTAATTTTTAATGAGAGTTTTGCAATTTTTAAATCACAGTTTTATACTTAATGAACACTAGCGACCGCAACAAGTCATAACTAAAAAGTTGAGACCAAATAAAATACGATAAAATGTATTGCGTAATATGATTTCTCGCCCTTATCTTTGTTAGTACATTCACAATGAATGAACTAACAAATAAGATAAAATTGAAAACCTTATGTGACTAGACAACGTGTGTTGTCTTTAAAACTTTGTACAAAACTTTGTTTTATTTAAAATCCCGAAAAACCCGGGATTTAACAAATAATCCTGGTATTTCAATCCCGAAAAAATATCCAGTACCCCGGGATCCAATTCCTTAACCACGTGTCAGTATCACGATCGTGGTATAGTAGTGGTGAACCATTTTATTGCTACATTGTCTTCTGGGTACGTATTCTTTATTTCACTCCAAGGTCTTTTCACACGTTACGTACGTATACGCCGGGGTATTCGTCGCGAAGTGTATGGCTATGTACGGTAGCTTTCACATTTTCCGGCGTCCGTCCGGACCAGTCGGCATACACTCGCGCCGGGTACCCGGTGCTGGACCGAATTAAAAACGGAACATGTTATTACGTCTGAAAAGGACTACATGATAGACAAAGTACCTCCTAATACGAGTACAGGCACCTGACTGTATTATTAGGTACTTTGTGGTGACACTATCAGCACTATGTATTTATGTACATACCTATATGTGCATGAAATAGTATTTATTTATTTAAAAAAAAAAAGAAAACTATCAATGTTGCCACATTGCTAATTATTTTGTTAACCCCTCCAGCTAAGCTCAAAGGCTTGTGTTAGAAGTGGGTTCACGTCGGTAGTATAATGGGTAGGATTCGAACCCGCGACCTTACGATTGCGAGACCGATGCCTTAGCCATTAAGCTACATTATTTTTATTATTATATATTGCCGCATTTATAACATTTAATATATTTTAATTAGGTAGGTAATTGATTCTTTGTAGGTATGTAGATATAGATCTAATATTTTTTTGTTAATAGCTATACAACTCACTCTAACTGGTTTTTTGGGATTAATGCTGCAGCAGACTATAGCGTTTCAATAACCCATTGAAAGAATTGTGAGGATATTACTTATTTAGGTACTGTACAGGAATAAAACTGTGTTACCTACCTTTGTATTTTTTTTTACCTTTATAATTTATTATGGAGACGATATCAACATAACATTGTTGTTACAATGCCATAAAGGTAGTCAGCCAAACCGGGGCCAGAAGCGAACCACATATCAGGACTATGTTACTAGATCTCAAATTTTTCCATCCCTTGATGCTCGCGAGTTAGGCCCTCGCAGCGCCATCTAGTCGGTAGTTAAATAACTATCACGGCTTTTGTTATTGCTGCAAAGAGATGTCTATATTCCCGACATTTTTTCTTCAAGCGGATTTAATTTCAATAAAAAAAACGAAGTATTTTTGAGTTACGCACATAAATATAATTATTTACACTGATGCGGTAAAGGAAATATTTGACCGTATCTTCCAACTCCGTACTGCAACGTGCGAAGCGTAGTTGTACACTAGTGATGGGCGCAACATCAATAACACTGGTCAACAAAATTTGAACATTTTTGTGCCACACGGACTTTACAATATTTTTTACATTGATGAGTAACAGTTAGTAAAAATAAGTAATTAAAAATTATCTATCACATCACTATTTTACATAATGATGCGATTTAAATATTTCAAATAATAACTTTTTTACAAATAAAAGCCTGTCACGGATAAAGTGTGCTGGCAGTAAAAAAAAAAAATTCAAGAAAACAGGCGAATTACTTAGGAAGAGATTCAGCATACACTGCAGATTGGTTTGAGAAGCGTTCACAAGATTCTACACGAGCACCTTCGCGTGAAGAGGATAGTTTTGCGCTGGGTGCCGCACAACCTCAACGAAGCTCAGAAGCAGGAGTTTAAATGTGGAGTGGTGCCGTGACATGATTAAAAAATTTGAAGCAGGCTTGTCTCGGCACGTTTACGACATTGTGATAGGTGACGAATCCTGGATTTATCAATACAATCAACCATCATTTGGCTCTTTAAAAAAATGTGGGGGGAAATTCGAAAAAAAACATTTTACTTTTAAATAACCATATTCGTAGTGATTACTTTCTCTGTGACTACATTTTTAAAAGTGGCTTAAACATAAAAACTTTTTTTCTCAAAACTTTCTTAGTGGCTTGGTATAGGATAATTAAGTGTGCATTAGTTTGCCGTTTTTAAAGATCGAATGTTGTTTGTAACCTATCTACACCTTTTTACTTAAAACATAATTTCCAGGTCACTACAAAACCTATACTACCCTACTCCTGAATTCGTTGTCGAGTTGTTTTTAGGGTTCCGTAGCCAAAATGCTACCCTTATAGTTTCGCCATGTCCATACGTCCGTCCGTCCGTCCGTCCGCACCTTTGCTCAGAAACTATTAGTGATAGATAGCATAATTGAGTACAGAGTAGTAATAGATTTTATAACCAAGAAACGAATTCATATGGGAAAATATACGGAGGGGGAAAAGATTTTTCCCCCTCCGTATATTTTCCCATATGAATTCTGTCAAGAAAAAAAAATCGGTTACTTTTTTCCATTAATTAAAAAATTAAAAAGCAGGCAAGAGCATGTTGGACCATGCTCTGTGTAGGGTTGCATCAGTAGAAGAGTCTATGTTCATGGCACTAACGCCGTTTTGTTGAGAAACTCAGTTTATCAGCAATAACTCAATGACGGCAAACCCGATCATGTCCGTAATAATTTTAACTTAAAGCTTAATAACTACGAAAGTTGCACAATTTATGCAACTTTCGTAGCGATTATTTCCAAAAATATTCATTCAATCAAAAAAGTTTATTGGATACCTTAAATTTTGTAGCGCGTTTGACGCTTCCAGTCATGGCCAAGACGGACGGTGTCCCCTAGAACCGAACCTACTTAGCAATCACGAAATATCGCCAAAGTTCGCATCCTCCGCTAGCGCTTTTTCTAAAACTCCCACACACGCTGTGTATTTTTAAGAGTACTAAGTTGTAGCGGGACTGTCGTGAAATTTCATCGTCTATATTTGGTACTTATGCATTCACGTTCTATTCAGGCAGCTGCCCCTATCCCTGCTCCCCTTGGGTACGCCCATGAATGTACCCATGTTGATTGACTGTATTTGTTTTTATAGCATGACGCGGCTAACGTATTGCCATTTTAAAAGGTAGTCTCTCCGATATTATTCGTTACAAGTTTATTTTCTATTTTTTCTTCTTTGAATCACAGTGTGTCGTTCTCGTCCAATTATCATGTTAATCAAGTAGGTTTTTTTTTTCACTCCCCGCCGGGGATTCATTTTTTTTCATTCACCAGTTTCAAGTATATTTTCTTTCAGTTTCAGGTATAAATTCTTTCAAGTCCTCTTCTTTGAATCACAAATTCTCATTCTTATCCAGATAACACGTAGGTATTTAAAGTATAATTTGCACTCGTAGAGTATATTTTTCGTATAATTAAACGCTGAGCTGTAAAAATAGCGCCACAGTTTGCCACCATTTTTACAACTCTAAATACATAAAGGTACGTAAAAGACCTTGTACCAGACAAAAAGTTACTGAACTTTACTGTCAAAGTAGAATTTCGTGCTGTCTTTGGTATGTCAAAGTCAAAAATTGATTGTCACTGTTGTCAGCTTCCCACCATCATAAATCCATTCCATTCCAAAAATCTGAGTGGCTTTTGTTGTCGTGTTCATAACCATTCAACAATCAATAGTTGTTTATAAACGATTACGACAAATAATGTAAGTACCTGTACCTGCTTTGTACTGCGAACAAATTTATGCAATTATTTGTTGATTATTGTACCTTTTATTTTATTTTCCAGTTACAATGACAACCCAATTAATCCCTACGCCACCATCGGTATCATGGGCTCAGAGAAGCGGTTCCATCTTTTTGACTTTTAATGTGGAATCAGAGAAACCTGACATTAAAATTGAGAGACGGGCTGTTACATTTGAAGGAATATGTAAACCAGATCAAAAGTTTTATGGCGTAGTAATTCCACTTTATGATGATATTAATCCGGCGAAAAGTTCATACACTAACAAAGGGCGGTATATTGAGGTAAATCTTACTAAGGATAAACCTAATGCCCCCTTCTGGCCTTTTCTAACAAGTGACAAAAAGAAATATCATTGGCTCAAAATAGATTTCAACCGTTGGCAAGATGAAGAAGAAAGTGATGATTTGGATGAAATGAATAACATGAGCTTAGATAAATTGGGTGTTGAGGATTATGGTGATGACACTGAAGAAAAGGATGACTGCAGCTCAGGTGAAGAGGAAGACCTACCTGAAATAAAGTAATTCCTGTGTTTATAGCCAAACCATTCAATTTAGTCATAGAAATGTATAATTATGGACAATATTGATTTTTTTTACATGGTAGATAGTAGTAGGACTGTCATAGTTTTTTTTAATTGATCAGGATACATTTTTTTTTTATATTTGTGTTAGTGATGTGAAGTGGAGGCAGTGCGATCTGCACCCCTAATAACAAATGAGTTTATGTTTTAAAATATAGTAATATTTTATACATGTGCATTTAACAAAAATCTCAGTATTACAGTATTTTTTTATAGGAAACAATACTTCATTAATATACATTCCAAAGACTTATGGCTGGTTAAATTATTAAGTTCTTTTTCTCATGACTATTTCATCTAAGAGATTGTCCATTAACCATGTGGTCTCATCTAGGCATCTTTTTGACCCCTTCTCGATTCATGTAGCTTTCTATGTAATCCTGCCCCTTTATACCTGATCACACAGCTTTTTTTACTATAATATTGATGTTTGGTGTCTACAATATTCGGTGTACTGTAACTGTAGAAGTTGTATAAACAACTTTAGTTTGTTATTATAAACAATATGACGGGATAAATAAATTGCTGCATGAAGTAAGTCTAGTTTTGGGATGGGGTATTTGGTATACTTACCTAGGTAATAATTTAATGTTTAAGTTACTTAAAGCCACCTAATAGATATAAATACATTTGAACAAAATCTCTACAGAAATAAAACTGTTCTATTTTATTAATGCTTTTTATTTTACTAAATAGGTTTAATACAATTTTCCCCAAATCCTATAATAGTATTTCTTTACGAAGAAATTTTTGATTGAAGATGTACAAACTGGCATGTTGAAGGCGGCGCCAAACACTCCAGGAGCGCACAATCAACTGAAATGATTCCCACCCCTTCCTCCCATCGTAAGCACATTCTCCGAAAGTAAAGGGCGCTATCATCTTCAGCTTTTAACCCCGCCTCGAAATAATCCCAAATCCGGTAAGGCCATTTATTAATTACGTAAGGATAATTTTGTCAATTTTTTTACTCTGGATCCTTACATAATTAATTAATGGTACAGGGGTGAAGCTGGCTACTTAAGTGCAGGTAGATGCAAATTTCATATTCTGTAATCATTTATGATCTGAGCCTAACATGACTTGAGGATAATCTAACTGACCCAGGGGGATATAACACTTTTTTGTAGCGACGATAATTTTGTTTTAAAAATGACATGACATAATTTTTTTTAAATGAAATGTATGTACCTACTCTATGTAGGTAGTACATATATTTTAAAACAAAATCGCAAGTGAATGCTTGATTGCCAATATTTGTTTTAAAATGTATTTAAGACAATAGGTTTACACAGTGCCGGGTGCCGAAACTAGGGAGGAAGGGGCTGGGGGGGGTCAAATGCGTCGTAAGCACGCTCTCCTATTAAAACTCTGTAGGGAGCGTCATCATCAAATTTTTGCTCCGCCTAGAAGTTATTGCAGATCCGGCATTGAGTTCACACCCTTATGCCGGTAAAGTTGCAGAGGTAAAGGCGGCATTCATTTTTTTTTGTAGCCCCCTTTATTAAAGGAGATTTAACGTATCTATCGGTCATGAGTGTACCCAGGATCATTCTGGGAGAGGGGGGGACTGCTTTAACATCGGACAAGTGCGAGTCACTCGGGCTCACTGAAAAGAGGGTTTAAGTGAGGGAAGTATGAGTCGTGAGTCGCTCACTCACATGTGGATGGTTCCCGCATCCAGCAAGTGTTCCGCTACTGCTGACTTGTTTGTCTGTCGGTTTTTCACAGCCGCGATATGTTCCTTAACCCTTACCGTTATTGTGCGCTTGGTTTGTACTAGACAAACCACAGGTCTTCTCCACTGACCATCACTATTACTCCAGGATGGCGAGAACCGAGAAGATGGATACCGTTTATCAACATCGTGGAATCCCGTGATCAGCAAGTGTATACACCGCCGAACAAACATTACACGCCAGTGTGCAGATGTCCCTAGTGTTGTGTTTCGAAGTAACGACAGTGCCGTATTAATTATAGTTTCGGAAACCCACGCTTTACGGAGGCAACCAAACAGCATGCTCTTTGGTTGCCTCCGTAAAGCGTGGGTACTAGTCAACGCAACGCTGAGCTGTACTAGTCTACCCGTGACCACGGCCGTTGCAATACGGTCGAAACGTCGGGCAATAAACAAGGTATTTTTACCTCCTTAAATTATTCACGCGATAAAGACCCGTAATATATATATATATATATATATATATATATATAATATATATATATTCATAAAAAAACATTATTTTTATATCATATCGATATCACATTTACGTCATGTGTTCACATGTAGGTACTTTATGATTTATTTTAGTTTTTGTCAGTTTATCTTTTATTTTTAACGGATTTTTTACCCCTTCCCTACCTACCCGTTCAATCACCCTCAAGTGTGAGTCGCTTGCATGACGAGGGGAGCAATGAATTTCAATACCGGTCAAAGGTGAACGGTGCCCCCCAAAATGGTTGTTTTGTGTAAGTGCTGCGTGTCGATTTTCTTTGCGTATTTTGTGTCTTGTATATACCCCCCCCCCCCCCCAACGGTGTTTTATTTAGGCACTCAGCCCCCCCCCTCCCCCCAGAGTGAAATCCTGGATCCGCCCCTGGACAGACGTATTCATTTCATTGTACGTTTCTTGAGCGATAAAATCGCTCTTACTTCTCGCTTATCGTAGGAGAAAATCAAGCCGCGCCGCACCTCTGTCGCTTAATGTAGTTTGACCTATTTATAGCTTAGGAACATGTTTTTCAAAGAAATTATAAAACTTAGACTTTTTATTTATTTTTGAGGTTGTGTAGACTGAGACTGTATAGTGAATGAATTATATTTTTTGGAACTTAAGTTTGGAGTTGTAAAAATGGCGGCAAACTAACATGTCGCTATTTTTACAGCTCCGCGTTTAAAGTGTAAAACAGTGTAAAATATACTTAAAATATGTGATAACTGGACAAGAACGTGACTTTGTGATTGAAAGAAGAAAACTAGAAAGAAATTATACTTGAAACTGGCGTATGCACATAATTTGCGAGCCATAATCTCTACCGATTAATATTGGAGGGAAAAGGAAAAAAAAACTTTAAGTTTGCAACACTACAATATGTGTCATTGTCTGCTGGTGCCGTCAAAACGTAGACAGAGGAAAATACGTCAAAAGCAAAGTGTGAGCGAGTGTGATTCTTGGAGTTGTAAAAATGGCGGCAAACTGACCGGCCATTATTTTTACAGCTCCGAGTTTAACTTGTAAAAAATGATTTGAATACATGATAATTGACTAAGAACGAGACTATGTGCATGTAATAAGTGCATAAATACTTGACACTGGCAGAAATTAGCCGTTAAAAGTTTTAACTTAAAACGGCTAGATTGCCATATACTCAAAGAAGAAGAAGAAGAAGAGTGTGATTCTTTTTGTATTTCTGTCAACATTGTACTGTTTTGTTTTGGTGTTCATCTAAGTTTGCAGATGCAAGGCTGAATTGAAATAACTTTACAAACATGCAACGCGAAACAACGAAAACTAACTTTCCACTCACCAATGACAATAAAAAAAAAGCTGAAAATCAGCCACCAAGACCTGTGAGACTGAATAAACCGGTAATAGTTGACTACATGAGCGTAGATGTATTGCGAGAATACCATCACAATTTATCACAACTCAAGTATTTAACATCTATACCGAAGGGACAACTACACCTCGATCTAAATCACAATATAGAGAAAGCAGTTAAACGTACTACAGGTGGCAATAATGAGAAAATATTGTTGCTGTTGAAGTTCATTTTAGACCAAAAACATTGGTTAGAATCATTGATCAATGAAGACATTATTACTTACCGCAGGACGTTGATTAGTGTAATGTGTAATATTTATGACGGCACTCCAGTGAGCATTATAGCAAGTTTATTCAATAACTGTATATATTTATGTTCACTTGAAATACCACAAGAAGTTACAAAGAGACAGTCTTGCAATGAAATAGAGAAGTTTTGTGCCTGGGGTTATAAATATGAGCAGTTTATGTTATCAGGTAATCCATAAACTGAAATTTATATACACATTGGTTTTGTTTTGGCATTAGGGATAAGCCCAGTGTGGGGACAACAACACCTAGACTCGGAACAACAATTTGTTGTCCTGTGTGTTAATCGAATCCACAACCTCAAGCACAGCAATTGCACACATCTAAGTGCGGATGCAAGACTTCTGACTGAATGACCTGGAAAATTTGAACACTGTACTGATGTTTTGACAGGCGATTGCCTCCCACCCCTCTCTCTCTTGCCAGTGGTGGCTGATGTATCGGTGATTAATCAATTGCCCCCCCCTCTTTCGTCATTCGAGTAACTCACACTTAGCCCAGTGGGTCACATGTTGCTCCCCCTGAACAAATTTCTGGATCCATGCCACCAAGGCAGTCAATTACAAATGCTTAAAAGACAGTAATTAATGTCTGTTTTTTTTCTTTAAATAGTTTATTCTGAGTGATTTCTTCTTCTGGTTGGATCTTCCTTTCACTGTTTTGAAGATAGGTACTCACAGTTGTCTTATTGTTAGTTGGCTAGATTGAACTTGGCAACAAGTGGTTATGTAGATGCATTTCTTGGAAGTAAATGGTGACTGGCAGCAGAGAATTAGGGATGTGATTATGCATTACAATGGCACAATCAGGAGGTGTGTAAGTGTGGTTTTATTGTTGGTTCAGGTAAAACTAACACATTACATTGTCATAATTAGTATTACTAATGTGTTTTTATGATTATTTTCATAAATAAATTGTTATTCAAACTTTCTTTAGTATTTACCGTAACTGTTCTAAATTTAAACTTTTATGAACTCTATGTAGACTTTTTTAAATTGTTGAATTAAAATGTTGCTTGTATTTTTAATTGATTAAACATACAATTAACATAACATATCTCTATGACATGCGCAAAGTGTTGTATAAATATGATAATTGTGTGAGATTTTATAACTGTTCCAGATTCACCTAGATCAGAACCAGATATAGAAAAACCAATCCTAGAAAATGAAGAGTTCTCAATATATTACCAAACTCAGTTAGGAAGTCACAGACTATTTTATGGAGCCCAGATAGATGGAATGATGGCAACTACAGGTCCAATTAAAGGGGTTCCTAACACAAATGATTTGGATGCCAATTTAACTTTTTTAAGGCAAAACTGTTTTGTTGAATTGAAGACTCAGAGAGAAATTAATCACAGACAACAAGTGATTAATTTTAAGTAAGTCCCAAATCCTAGTAATGTAATAATTCCAAAATTTTGTAAATTTTATCAAAATCCATTGAGTAGTTTTTTACTCACAAATGACTAAACAGATTTTGTAAAAGATTTTACAGTAATTTAATTTCTAAGGAAGCCACAGGGAAAGTTAGTTATTAATAAAAGTTATAAAATTGACATCTAAAAAAAAATATTTTCTCTAAACACAAATCATGTATTATAATTTATAAAAAGAAAGCATATTTTACTTATGTACTATTACTAACCTATTATCTGAAATCCATAGCATAAACATACTGTACCTATAGGCATTCTCTTTATGAGATAAAATTGAGTAAGAGTTGTAAAAACTGCGGCAAACTAACATGTCGCTAATTTTACAGCTCCGGGTTAACGTTATACTTGAAATACGTGATAACTGGATAATAACGCGACTTTGTGATTGACAGAAGAAAACTAGAAAGCAAAATAAACTTGGAACTGACATCGAGACTTTGTAATTCAAAGAAAACTAGACAGAATATTACCTCGAAACTGACAGAAATTATATGTGAAATTGCAGAATGTGCAAGCCATAATCCATAAAGAGTAATATCAGCAGGAAGAGAAAAAAAAAACAGTAAAAAATTACACTAATATTGTCTATGATTTCAGAAAATACAAATTACTAAGATGTTGGTGCCAGTGTTATCTGGCTGATCTAGAAGGTTTGCTAGTGGGGTACCGGAATGATGATGGTATAATTCAAAGAGTAGAGTGGTTTGACACTGCTGGCATAGTCAGATTTTGTAAGGTATGTACTGTATATAATATTATAATATAACTAGCTGACCCGCGCAACTTCGTCTGCGTAAATTTTCCCTTTTTTTACAACATTTTTCATTGCTGCTCCGCTCCTATTGGTCGTAGCGTGATGTTATACCCTTCCTCGATAAATGGAATATCCAACAATAAAATATTTTTTCAATGCGGCCCAGTAGTTCCTGAGATTACCGCGTTCAAACAAACAAACAAACTCTTAGGGGTATGAAAAATAGATGTTGTCCGATTCTCAGACCTACCCAATATGCACACAAAATTTCATCAAAATCGGTCAAGCCGTTTCGGAGGAGTATGGCAACGAAAACTGTGACACGAGAATTTTATATATTAGATAGCTGACCTTCGCAACTTCGTCTGCCTCAATTTTCCCCGTTTTTGCAAATCATTTCGAGTTATTGTAAGTTTGTAAAGCACTCTGGGAGTTGTCTTTTTTTTTAATATCCTTCTATTCATACCAAGGTCTGTATTTAATCTCTAATGTATAAAAATCTTGTGTTACAGTGTTTGTGATCATACTCTCGACCGATTTTTAGGGTTCCGTAGCCAAAAGGCAAATATGGAACCCTTATAGTTTCGTCATGTCCGTCTGTCTGTCTGTCCGTCCGTATGTCACAGGCTTTTTACTCAAAGACAACTCAATGAATCTTGATGAAATTAGGTGAAAAGGTGTCTTGTAGTAGCCACTACTTAGTTTGATAGCTAAATAGTAATAATAAATATTTTTAGGGGGTCTCTCCATACATGTAACATAAAGCTGAATTATTTTTTTTTATCAACATTTACATCATTTGATTTTAAAAAAGGTTTCTAAAAACATTTTGAGATTTCTAATAAAATTTTTTGATTGAGCGAATATTTTTGGAAATAAATCGCTCCGAAAGTTGCATAAATCGTGTCCCCCCTCTTAACTTTTGAACCGTGTGACCAAAAAATATGGAAAAAATCACAAAGATAGCTCTTAATAAATACTTTAAACTTAAATTATTTCGAATAAGATCGGATATACCGTCATTGAGTTATTGCCTTCTGCTGATGATTTTTCAAGGCTGCGGAACCCTACACTGAGCATGGTCCGAAATGCTCTTGCCCGGGTTTTTTTTTTGTATATTTGGTAGGTATGGGAATACATTGTAATTTATTCCTTCCTTGGTATAAATTGAAGATTATTAAAAAAAAGATAACTCCCAGAGTACTTTACAAACATACAATAAATGGACGCAAAGTTCATTCACCTAGACTGGGATCAATAATTGGGTATTTGACTATAATATTTTATAATAACCATGTAAAAATCTGTTATAAAGAGAAACACTAAAAGTAAATTGATTTGACCATAGAAAACATGACGTTAAATGCTAGCATTCCATACAAATTTGAACGGAGCGTTTTTGACGTTTCTTAAAAAGAGACTGATTTCACTTCAGTCAAATACCTTATTTGTGGATCACATAATTACCTTATTTGTGGATCACATAATTACCTTATTTGTGGATCACATAATAATGAAGTGTGGAAATTAAAACCACAAATTTAAAAATTTTATGCGCGAAAATCGCCTCGCGAAACCGCAATGATTCCGCTATCGTCAGAATAAATTTTCTAACGAAAAAGGAATTCCTTTTTGGACATAAAAGGCTTCCGGGTAATCTTTACAAAATATTTAACTTAACACTCGTGGTCATATTTGTTTCCTTTTTTAACTTTTCTTTGATTTAATTAATTAACACAAATAAAAACAAATGAAGTGCGACTTCGACATTGTATAGTATCCTGTTTTTTAATTATTTTATTTACATTTTTGGAAAAATAAAACAGGATCAGTGTTATCTATATTAAAGATGTGTAGAATTGCTTGCACCCGAGTTCTATCGCAAAGACTTAAAACCGAAATTACATAAATTGGAATACACCCAATCAAGCTCCAAGCTACAAATTTATATAAAATCTGCCCAGTATTTTTTAAGTTTTATTATATTTTTATAGATTGTCTTATACCACCAGCCTCTGCCAGCTGTTTCCTTTGGTTGGATGTGCAGATTTTTTTTTCATTCTTTTTATTATCATAAAATTGTAAATTTACAAAATAAGAAATACAATCTTTTTGTTTTCAGGGAATATGGGACCCTCAAAGAAGTTTGACATTTTTAGACAGCTTTTTAAATTTCGTAAAGGAGTCTTTCATTTCTACAAAGGCATCATTGGGAGAAAGCTTTGACTCAAAAATACCACTAACACTAAAGTTCGATATTGATAGGCAGCATAAGTTTACCGTTTGCAAAACTGATGATGATACGCATATTATTTTACCTAGTTGGTATATTCAGAACTTGAAGTAAAATGGAACATGATGTATATTTTTTAATTTGATGTTATGAACAGCAATAAAGGTACTTCTGAACGGCCCATGTTTTCCTGCAATATGTGGTTGCAATACAATGGTTGGCAACATTGCAAGCAATAGCAAAACATGTTTAGTATGGCCACATATGGCCGATATTGTTTTGAAAGGTTGCCAGACAATCGTCTGAGCGATCGATTTTCTTCAATACCATAAACCAGTTTTGTTGTTTCAATCGCTCTTTATTTTTACCTGACTGTAAAGAAGGGTTATGTTTTCGCGCGTATCTTGTATGTCTGTATGTAATATTCTTTATTACCTGATATCTCACAATCCACTGAACGGATTTATACAATTCACACGTCGTTAGATTCGTCTTAATCGCCCAAGTGTTCTAAGATAGGTGACGTCTTTAAAAAACAAACATGGCGGCTATGAGTTGTCAAAATAAAGAGGTGTGAAAAAAAGTTGTTTCGAATATTGCAATATGGGTATCAAATTAAAGAGCTCATCTTAAGCATTTCAAAAAGGTATAACATGGTTATGACTGTTGTACTAAAAAAGTTAGTTAGCAATCATTGTTTTTTCAATTTTCAATACTTGACAATAGCTGTGGTAAAAGTAAGTTACTACATCGGTTACATCCTACAACTACTAAAAAGTATTAAATAAAAAAATAATTTATAAAAATAAAAAAACCCGACTGCACAAAAAAAGATGGAAACAAGATCCCCTACATAATTATACAATTTCATGCAGTCGTAGGCATTAATGAATCTCGATGAACTTAGTAAAGTGCCGACTGCATGAAATTGTTTAATTATGTAGGGGATCTTGTTTCCATCTTTTTTGTGCAGTCGGGTTTTTTTTTATAATTTATATTTTTATTATGTGTATCCTTTTCTACGCGACATGACAATTGCTGTGAACAAAAACATTATTATACTTCAACACCTGTTTATGTATACCCTATTTACTGCGAATACAATTTATTTGTATTTGTATTTGTGAGTGACGGAGGCTGTGATTATTGCTATAATCTGATAAGTCAGGTGTCATGTCTGTTTTGAGGTTATATCAAAAAGGTTATACTGAAAAATGGAGGAAACTAAGAACAACGTTTAAAAATCACTGAAACATCCACAAACGAACATAAGTACAAAAGCGAAAAGAAACATCGTCAGTAAAAATAATTACTGACGATGTTTCTTTTCGCTTTTGTACTTATGTTCGTTTGTGGATATTTCAGTGATTTTTTGTACTTATGTTCGTTTGTGGATATTTCAGTGATATTATATTTTTGACAGTTTTGTTGTTAAATTGTAAACCTCGGTGTTGCCAGTCATATACCTATCATGTTATAAATTTTGAATTTGTGTATCGATTCTCATCTCATATTTTGATGCGGCAACAATGCGTGATTTCGTCAGCCATTGTTGCTGGGTTGTGTAGCCCGTTTAGGAGTCTGCATCAACACTATTTCTGTGATGGCTGAGCAATTAGTTTCTAATAGTGCAACCACATATTGCAGTAAAACATGGCCCGTTTAGAAGCCTCTTTAGAAAAAGCCTCATGTTATTTTCAAAAAACCAATAAAAAATCCCCCTTTGGGGCAAATGTCTAGTCTAATAAATTAGGACTACTTATATTGTAATTAGGAATAAATAAAATAATACAAGCATAATTAAGATTATTTTTATTACTACTTATGGTAGGTTATTATTAAAGATTAACTATAATTAAAACTGCAGAGCAACAGTTGAGAAATAATGATCAGGATACTGCTATCCTTTACCAAGTATTGTCTGAAAGCAAATAATAAATGACTTTAGTACTTACTAGCGGCTCACATAGACTTTTTCTCCACAACCAAATGCACATAATATGCATGTACCATGTACAACGTTATTCTTGGTATAGTGCAAACCTGAAAGTAGTTTGCTCAGAATCAGTAACACAATCCATTGGGGAAGTTTTTGGACCATGTTATATTTTTCAAATAAATAATTAATTAATTAACCATTCTAACAATCCAAATCCTGTTCACTATGTGATGTGAAGTGTGATCATCACTTATTTTTCAATAATAACCATGGATTACGTACTACGGGACGCAATGAGCACGATAGCGCCAAGAACACGAAACAACTTGAATGGCTTATTATAACTCTGAAAGTTTTCAATATTTTCATTTCTTTTTTTGTGTGATTTCTTGAAGTAAAAAATCATGATGGGGTGTCTGAACTTTGCACTATACCAAAAATAACCTTGTATATATAAACCATCGGTTAGAAATTATATGAACGATAGTGGAAACCAAGTCCAATATCGCAAGTAAGGTTCAAGAGGTTTCGAGTTTTTTTTTTTTTTAAAGATAACTAGCAATGTGGGATTAAGTCCTACTTTACTAGCAAACTTGTTAACCCCTCCAGCTAAGCTCAAAGGCTTGTGTTAAAAGTGGGTTCACGTCGGTAGTATAATGGGTAGGTAGATTGCGCGCCAATGGTTAAAACTCACATATCGTCGTGGTTTATTCGCCTCAATCTATTGGCAAATCTAAAAGATAAATAATTACCCTAATTAGCCGCTGGTTGCACCTCATTCTCGTCCCAAGCAGCACTGCCATTGCCCCAATCATATTTATCTCCACCCTCAGCGACCTGACTTTTCGGATCACCTTATACATAAAATAGAGTCCATGAGAAATGTGAAACACAGATCACTATCAAAAGAGCCGCCGTCGAATAATATACGACCGGTCTCAATAACTTACTTACCCGTAACGGTGTGTTAAAATAGCTAACTCTAGTACTGACATTTGTGGGTGTATCCCACAATTTCCATGGAAAATGGAATTTGTGGGCAAATTGTTGACAAATCGCAAATGGTAAGGGCGTCTTAACAACACATATGGAGCATTAAAGGTGGGCTAGGAGTTTTTATTTTTCATAAAGAGCCTTATAATCACTTTGATCTCTCGCGAAACCAAAATTGAAATAGTACAAACGATCCCACTATTTTCATCAGTGGAAATACAAAACGAAAATAGTAAACACAAATGTAGGTGTATCTCCCACCTAAATTTGTGAGTTTTGATAACCGTCGTTTTCGTTTTCTAATAAATAGAAAAACCGAAAAGTTCTGTATCTTCGCTACTAGAGTTAGCTATTTTAACAGACAGTGAACGGTAGGTAAGTTATAGAGACCGGCCGTAAGTGAATAATGTATTACAATTGCGCCTTAATTAAAGTTCGCTATCCAAAAAAATGTACAAATACCTTTACTAGTTTCATCTTCAGGGCCTTCTTCGGCATCCTCATCTTGCGTACCTGAAAATTAATGAAAAATACAGATTTTTTTAAAAATTTGATATACTTCGTCCTTCATCCAAATATTGCCTATGGTATTAATGCATCGGGAACCCGAAATCGAAGTCTTTCGAGCACGAGACTCGAAAATGGGCTAACAACCAAGTAATAATAATAATAATTTATTTCTCATCACAATAAGTAATACAATATAAAACACATTTTCACAATTTGTTAAATTGCACAGTAGTAGGTAACTTAACGGTAAAAATAATGAAAGTTATCTTACCATCACCTGAAACATCGCCTTTCATCATTTTCAAGATATGTTGCTTTTCTTTTGACAAGTGCCTCTTGCCATTCAAATGCATCGTCATCTGTTCAGTGCATGTTACCGAAGTCTGTAAAGGTTGTTTTTTTTTATAAGTGCTGCATTTGATACCAAAATTGAGATAGAAACTCAAGTTTTGATCGGATATCTATACTGAAGAGTTCGTTTGTTTGTTTGAACGCGATTTTCTTCGAATTAAAAGAAATATTTTAGGAGCGGATCACCAATGAAAAATGTTGCAAATTCGGGGAAAATTTACGCAGACGAAGTTGCGTGGGTCAGCTAGTTATAGATAAAACTGTTCGCCATTAAAAATGAGACTAAGTGGACTTTCTCCGTTTACATCAAATAAATCAAAATTTGATAATAAAAAAGTAGCCCATTTTTTAGGTGTTAAAATGTAAATGTGATAAATCGGTACATGCTGGATATTAGTGAAATGTAATGCTATCATTGGCACATTTTTATTTACTTATTTAATTTGTTTTACTGTCATAAATACATGGTAATTTGCTTTTTTGTAATATACCTTGCATATTTGGCAGAATAACTCCGGCTGTTTTTGTTCATCTTCCGTTTTTTCCACTTTTTCAACAGGTTTGAGGAATTTTCTTTCACGGCGGATAAGCTGCTCTCTAAAATAAAAAACACTCCATCGTACATACAACATCATAATACCTACATTCCATTGCATAAGTGTAGCCAGAATTATTTAACGGGGATGGGGGGGTTCTGTCCATCCGAAAACCGTTTCACCGTTGCGTCCACCCCTTTCCCCTCCCTTGGGACGCCCATAATAATAATAATAAGACAAGAGAGAGATCTAGTTTTCCCTCAAAAAGTGTTCCAAGTCCTCTAAAATCATGGTTTCTTTATTGGATTCACCGTTGGGAGCTCCCCCCCCAAACACAATCCTGGAATCGCCACTGGATAGAATGTTCTTTAATTACGCGTCAAAATACGTGTAGGTAGCTACTATTTCATGTTGATAACATAGCTATCTCACATTTAACGCAAGTTTATTACTGGCTATATAAGTTGTCTAATATAATACTTACAAACGGCCACTCATGTTTTTTTTCTGTAGGGCCAAATTTTTTGGCAGCTTGCGACCTTCCACGATTCTGTAACAAAATCAAGCCAGAAGACCCCGGTTTAAGTCTAAATGATTATATTTTCCCTTTTTTTTTTTTTTTTTTTTTTTTAATTTGCTATTTATGATTTAAAATTTTTGATTTAATTGTCATGTCGTTTTCATTGTCATGTTTGTGTACGATAGCGCAATAGATGAATAGGTATTGTAAATAACCACATAAATGATAGTACTTTTATACTAATAAAAAATATATATTCCCGCAGAAGTAAAAACTTGAACATTAACGTTGTGCATTTTTTAATATTTTGGAATGGTTATCCAAAATATTCAAAAATGCACAACGTTAATGTTCAAGTTTTTATTTCTGCCGGCATTCCCGGAGTGCTAACCATTTTTTTAGCTCAAGCAACGTTATATAGGATCTTTTATACAAGGATCTTTTAGCGCTTCGATGACATTGAAATTTTTTTAATGGCATCAATTGCTTTACAAGATGGCGGCGTTAGTTCTGATTTTGCTCACACGTTAAAAGATTCTTGTAGCAATATACAGTAGGTACTACGAATCTTTTGACACTTGGATGACATTGACATGAGGGCGCTTTACAAGATGGCGGCGTTAGTTCTGATTTTGCTCACACGTTAAAAGATCCTTGTAGCACTATACAGTACTACGAATCTTTTGACACTTGGATGACATTGACATGAGGGCGCTTTACAAGATGGCGGCGTTAGTTCTGATTTTGCTCACGCGTTAAAAGATCCTTGTAGCACTATACAGTATTAAGAATCTTTTGACACTTGGATGACATTGACATGAGAGCGCTTTACAAGATGGCGGCGTTAGTTCTGATTTTGCTCACGCGTTAAAAGATTCTTGTAGCACTATACAGTACTACGAATCTTTTGACACTTGGATGACATTGACATGAGGGCGCTTTACAAGATTGCGGCGTTAGTTCTGATTTTGGCCACGCGTATTTTTTTTTTTTTTTAAATGGCACTACTGCCGAAAAGTCATTGGCCACGCGTTATAAGATCTTGAAGCACTATACAGTACTACGAATCTTTTGACACTTGGATGACATTGACATGAGGGCGCTTTTATGCGGTGTTAGTTCTGATTTCGGTCACGCGCTAAATGATCCTTGTAGCACTGTACAATAGATAAGTGAAAGTGAAACCAAAAGAGATGTTTAGGGCGAGTTTTCATCGGCAGTGTGAACAATCAGGGATCAACTATTAATAAATGTATCTCTTTTTGTTTACAAGGGATCTAGGGACGTTTCTTGAGCGAGAAAATAGAAGATAGTTGCTCGGTTTCTCGCCGTTGGTGGAACATTTGCCTATATCACTCCCACAATTTTGAGACCATACAACGACACCTCCCATGTTGAAATTTGTCAAGTGTGTCATTTGGGCTGTAAAGCATGCCTAAACGGAAAAAAGTACCCTTCTTATGACGCAGTCGGGTAAAAATAGATCTTAACGATATACTCAGCATTAGATATTTATAGGTATTTATGTGTAATACTCACGCACGATGCGGTTTCCCCGCATAGTGGGAATCTGCGTGAACCTTGGATGTGACTTGCACATCACATAACTCACAGTATAGATCGCGTGACTTCATCGGCGGCTGAAAATAAAACAACAAGGTATCTAAAGGTACCTATTCCAAATAAATCATTGAATATTAACTGGTGACCAATCACAAATAAGTCATTGTTTCACAGTAGTCGATTATCAATTCTCGCCGCCGCCGCTTAGTGCCGCTTTTGAAGAGTTATAGTCTGGTCTGTAACATTACATTTTATTATGAATCTGCTGCAGAACTGGTCCGCTTAGTACTATAAGGCAGGCAACCATAACATCTTATAAATATAATTTGCTCGGCGGCGATCAGTTTCATGTTTCTGAATTAAAATTCTTGAATATGGCAAGAGGAGTAAAAACAAACACATAACATTTATTAGCCCTAAAAGTATCACTAATAAAGGGGGTATAATCTGGAGGGAAAATAATGTGAACCTCACGTTACAGGCAACGTGAAGGCAGGCAATTTGGTACAATGTAAGTTTCAATTCTGAACAAGTTCACATAACACCGCTTGGTATTTGATGTCAACATCCAATACTTAACCAACCTAATAGGAACGTGACAACATCACAAGCGAACATCATAAAATAATAAATTATATTACAAGTGAACACAATATTTAATGCAAACCGACTACGACCAAAGCGAGCTCCTCAAAAATCATAAAGCATTGTAGACCAAGGGCGTACAAAGGATTTTTCAAAACACTGTCTGTCACTCAGAGATCCTTAGTACGAGAAAGCTGTCATTTTGCATGGATGTACATATTCATTGACATCCCTGACAAAGTGGTAAAATAAAATCGGGTACCTCCCCTACATGTAAAGTGTGGGGTGTCGTAAAATATTCAGGGGTTGTGAATATAATTTTTTGATTTAGGAATACGTTTGTGAAATTTTAAGCTTTACAGTGAAAAAAAATTTTAGTCAAGAAGTGTCCCTGACTCCCTACCAGCTAAATGGTTGTTTTTGGAGATGTGAACAAAATCAGGATAGTAGTATACAATGAAATTAAAAGGAAATCTACTACAGCTAAGTAGGCTTTAAAATTTTACGAGTAACAGTCAACCAAGTGAGAAGTAACAAAATTTTGGAACAAATTCCATTGAGAATATTACTTATATAGCGTTGATAGTAGCGTGAAATTAACAGAAAACCCACGTCTCACATTATTGTGCTGGGCAGCTACGGAACCCTACATTGTGCCCGGTTTTTTTAAATCTACCCCCCCCCCCCTGCTACGCCCATAATGAAACACACTATGTACGTGTACATAAATTATAAAATAAGTAGCTGCTCCCCATAATCTCTTCCATAATATCACAATCAGTTATGTAACATATGGGGACATTTTATTTATTTTATTATGTGAACCAATGTTAAGATAGGGCCTATGGAAACATACATTGTCAAATTGTCCTGTTACCTCATTTTTAGGATGATGGAACCCCATATCAGCAGGTGCTTGAGATAGCCAATTTCTTTGTTTCTTGTAATGGTTTTTGGACGAATAATGTGCGCGAGCTGTAAAAAATTTGGAAAGCAATAATAGAAATTAGGATTGGTCATTGATATGCAATATAGACCATGCCATATAAGCCATTAATCGGTCGCTTACTACCCTCCTGAAAGTAGGTAGCTAACCTAACCTTAGTGTATTCGGTTTTTACAGCAGCGTGTATTTGGTAATTATATTAAGTGTCTCTACTCTAAAGAGATATATTATTATCAAATAATTTTCCCTTTAGCAGACAAAATTCTAATGGACAAAAACGTACTATGTCATGGTGTATCGTGACGCGTCAGAAGTTCCATATATTTAGTATGGTTACAAATATATTATTGCAAGGTGTTGCGTCGCAGCACTATCTATCGTGGCGCAGACTGCTCGGTCCCAATCACGACAGGACGCTGGTGGGTGTTCTGACGCGACACAACACACCACATAAATGTGTTTCTAGCATTGGTATATATTATATATTGGTGGTTGACGAGCGGACTCTATTAGTGCGCATAGTGTTTTGCTTGTTTAAAATAAAAACTAATCGATCTTGTGTGTCAACAATTGTCAACAATATGAAGTGTAAAAACAACCAAGATCAATTTATAAGAACCGTTGTTTAGGAAGCAATACCTAAAATTAAAGCAAATATTCAAAAAAATTAAGGTCCTCTTCTAAATCACTCTTAGAATCAGAAACAAACGTTATATATTATTTCGACTGACACGTTTTTCGTCACACACAAGATTCAGAAAAAACGTCAGAACGCCACGACACACCACAATAGAGTAGACACACCACAATAGAGTGAACACCCACTGTCACGACACAACGCGCCGCAATATATGTTAAATATATATGTGTCCCGCCTTTATTATTAACATACTATTCTAATTCATTTTCAAGTCAAATTATGTATTTAAAATATATTTTTACCCATATCTAAACGCTACATATCTAGTTCTATTCCTCAACAAGAAGTCAAATAGCATTTTGCCACTAAATTTTCAGGTTTTTTTTTCATTATAACTCAGAAAATCCGAACGGAATCTTCTTCTGTCCATACCTAAAATAAATTGTTTTAAGAATGCAAAAGCACACACACATAAAACAAGTATTTGCCTAAAAAAATATTTTCAATACCAATATGAAGAACAGTACAAGTTTGATTGTTTTAATAAATACTCACACAAATGAAAAGAGTCAAGATTCGTGTTACAAACTCCACAATGTGCAGGGTTAATAAGCTGCAAGAATGTTCTAGGAAGATTCTTCAAATTTTCTCTTGGGACACCACAACCTGACATGTAAAAATTAAATATTAAAAGTTAAAACTTTACAGTGATACATCAATAAATATATGACTTAAGTTACAATAGGCTTATGACAACTGTTCAAATCCTTTTATAAAATATAATTTGCCCCAATGCAGGGCTCTATTGCATTGTGTAATAGTAGTATGACGAGAATAAAGTGCTACCCAATAACATATTAAAGTAGTTGAATCGCAAACCATGAAATATTGAATAGGTCCGTTTATCATTTGCAGTCTTCATCATCAGTTCCACTTCACCAATTGGTGCTTTTTGAGAGTAAATGCACAAATCGCTACGAATATACCTAAATCACTGTAGGTGTGCCTTTAATATTTAAAAGGTTCCCTCAATTTCTCCAAGATGCCATCATCAGATCATGATCTGATGACTGGGATGTATATGCTTTCAAACACAAAAATAATTTCATGCAGTCGAATTGAGAACCTCCTCCTTTTGAGTCGGTTGAAAACAATAGATAATATTGAACTTACGCAAGAGAAACCTTATTGGCGGACAGTCTCCAGAGTACTTCTGTATTGGTGGGCCATTTGGTCCAAATCCTCTTCCCCAACCAAATTGTGGGTCGTCACTCCAGTTGCCATAGTTCTGTGGTGGAGCTCGATTTTCATAATTGTTGTATCCACCCCGTCCTCTTCTTGAAGGACCACCTTGCCATCCACCACGACTAAAAGTACATAATATCATCACAAATTATTAGATGTGGTCTAAGGATAAGTACAACATGGACAATGGGCCCATCAAGATGCTATAACATTCTTTATCCTGCCTGACCAACTGATGGATCAATGCATAGTCTAAGCCACTGATCGTAGAGACTTGAAATTTTGAGGATGTATTTTTTATATGATAAGGGATTTTTTTTAAAAACCATTCCCTAAGGGGGTAAAATAGTGGTTGGTATGAAACACCCTCAGTTTTAAAGTTAGATTTGTGAAATGTTGTATTTGGCTTTTTGGTATTAAAATAATGAAAAACTAATTTCAGCGTTTTTTTGGCAAGTTCGGGTTAAAGATTATTTATTCTCAAAAAGAACAGATACAGTTAACTTATATTGAGATTTACAAAAAAAATTAAAAATTATGTGTTCTATATAATTCAAGTTTGTATGAACCTTTGTCAGTTTTAAAGTTAGATCTGTGAAATGTCTTATTTAGCCTTCTGGTTTAAAATAAAGAAACACGTGTTTCAGCGTTTTTTGGATAATCAAGCCCTATGAGGTTAAAAAAAAGGGGTGCAAGGTTGTATGTAACTTTGTCACTTTTAAAGTTACATTCATGTGAAAACTTGACTTTGTGGATAAAGAAACACGTCTTCCTGCTTTTGAAACCGAAATCAACCTTTAATGGTGTAAAATCCTAAGTAATATTATAAATTCAAATGGAGTACCATCTACCATAGACTAAATAGAGATTTCTCTATGAAAATGACAATATTGTAACCCAAGGTATGATATTTTTGCCTATAAAAGTCATAATTTTTTGTGTGCTGCTATTTTGTTACTTTTTAGAAAATGTAGGTCCATAGTAACCTACATTTCTTACTTTAGTTAAAAGGGATTTTGATAAAATCCCTTTCAACACTTTGGATGTGGGCTGTCATTTTGTTATTTGTCTGAAAATTCAGGTTACTATGGAAATCCCTTTGTTGCCAAAAGACTTTGGGGAGCTGTAACATAAATGTGAAAATATAGGATAGTTTTTATTGGGATAACCAACATTAACTCATGCAGAGCCACAGGCAAAAGTAAATAAAATGGTTTTTCATATATGCCCGGGTAAAACTAAAACTAGATAAGGTCTGTTGACCTTATATTGTTAACTAATTATTCTTAAAAGGTACTTTTAAGTATCAACTGAAATAAACAAATAAAAAGTATAAGGGGTAGAATTCTAGTCTGATACCTTAATCATTAGGCATATACATTGTTTTAAAGATAATAAACCTTCTATGAACATTTTTAATGTGCGCACATTAGCTTATTAATTACACTGAGACAGCCTACAAAAAAAACACAACCTACAACCTATGACATATAGATCTGGACCGTGCCATCCCTTGTACACCACTTTAAAAAGTAAATATTGACTGCAAAGTTTCAAAGAGAGAAAAAACTGGTGCAGCCTTTGACAGGAGTGGTCAATTTTGTGAGGTTATAGTCGTGGTCTCTACATCAATGTGCCACAATGCTCTCTATCTATGCCTTGGATGTCGAATAGCACAATAAAAGCCTATGTTCTTCTTTAAGCTTCAAGTTATTTTACCATCAAATTTCATCAAAATTGTCCTAATACTTAAAGAGACTAGTGCATTCAAAAACAAACAAACCCTTTGGCCCACCTATATTATTAAAGAAGTATAGATTAAAAAACTTACCCCATAAAGTTATGATTAATAAATCCATCATATGGCCCAAAATCCATTTCTTCATAATTCTGCTGAGGTGGCCATCCACCGCCATAGTTGCCTTCATTGTTGGCGAAATTCATTTTGGCTATGCAAAAAGAGACTTACGCAATAATTTCATGTAAAAAAAATAAAATAACAATAAAAAGGTTACCGTAACTATCAACAGTTAGTATGCTATTTTATACATTGTATTGTATTTACTGCTGATATTTGCTTAATTGTAAATTAAAGTAAAAAAGGACCATAAAACAAGCCCAGTTATTTAAAAAAAAAGGCATAAATTCATTGAATTAGTGACTTACACTTACAAGAATTCACTGCAACAATTCGTAAAAGCAAAGTTTCTTAATGATGATTATTTAATTATTTAGAACTTTGTAAAATGATGATCAAGGAAAAGAATTTAATTTATTTCAGATCCACCGGTAACACAAAAAATGTGTTTATTTAAAATGTATATCAACTTCATCGATCGAAAATCTGTCAAAGCCAATTAAAATCACAGAATAAATTTGGAACAAAATGTCCTGTCATTATTTTTAGTGTTGCCAAATGCATTGAACCATTTTTGGCCGGTCTCAATAATCTAACTATCGATGGACTTGGCTACTATATAGAGGTATGTATTTGACATAAGCTCCATACAAAATATGTCAAAATTCTACCTCTAGTAGGCAAGTCTATCAATAGGTAGATTATTGAGACCGGCCGTTAGCTGTAGACGATTAACTGCTAAAATCTGTATGCCATTTCACCAGTCATTTTATCTTATTAATTGCCTTTAATCTATACTAAAACCCAACCGAAAAATGCATAATAATAATGAAATTGTATTTTTTTTAGAAATAAGATTGGAAAACCAGTGGCGGCGTTAGGTCTCGCGATTTTAGGGGCCTCGCACATATAAAAATTAGCTAGCACGTCCCCACTATAGCGAGAAGTACTTTCCTCACAGAACAAGGTTAATATACTCTACGAGTTTTGCCTACACCCATAGACAAATACGGATAGACGGATAGAGTTTAGTGGTGACGTTGTGGGCAAATGGATTGTATCAGTTAGCGTTTTTTACTCTTTTGGTTAATTAAATATTATTTGAAAAAAAAAAAAAACATTCGCACTTTTATTTTAAATTAATGTCATACTAACTGTGCAAAACAATATTTTTTATAAAAATCAATGACGTATTGGATGTCATAGTCAAACTCATGGGAGTCACCCAGAGTCACCAATCGAACAACATAAAAATTGCCACATGAACATATTTTCCCTCAAATGTTGTATAATAACAAATCTTCAATGACCCAGCTACACTATATTATCATCGTGAAAAAGACTGTGTATAAATTATTAATAATTGCAAATAACCACCAGTAGTGAAAGTTCTTAAATCATTCAGTTTACCAAATAAAATGAGAACTATTTCTCACATTGACACATTAGAAATAGCCAATCTCCAACGAGTTCTCGCTTTGTCCTTGTTGTTCTTTCTACGCAAATAACCACGACTTTTTTTGCCGTGATAACGACATAAAGATCGATGACTAGGTGCACGCACGAAAAAGTGTCTAAAAAAAGTCACGTTATTGATTGGTTGTTAAGCAACAACGAATGGCGATTGCAGCGACATGAATGTGCAATAAACGTGAATGGCGGTATGTCATCAATGTTTTCATAGGACGTTAGATCACGTAAAATTATCGTCCGTAAACCTGCTTTACAGATATATACATTCTCGTTTCTTAATTTAAAAAAAAAATGTGTGGCACTCGGGGACTGCCGCGGTAAAGTTATTGCATAGTATTTTTTATCAACCTATGCAATCATAATTATTTATTTATTTATGCAGTATTTTTTTTTCATAACATTTTGGAGTAGCTTGTGTCGATCCGTGCGAGCTTCGTACAGTCGTACCATATATATAAACGTTAAGCGAACGCTCGGCCGAGCTACATGGTAGGCGGAGTGGGGGTGTAAGGTTTTATTTTCGTTACGGAAGTTCTTGATTCGGTCGCCGCGCTTAAAGCACCCAATAAAAGCTATGCAATAGCTTAAAAACAAACCCTGATCTGGGTTGAAAAGCACACTCTGTGCTGTTTTAGACTACATACATAACAACCCATATGATGGCCCACTGCTGGGCACGGGTCTCCCCAGTAGAACCTACTGGTATGTAGATCCTGGGGGTAATTGCCATAATCGCCACGCTTGGCGAGCGGGTTGGCGATCGCAGTAAGGTTTTAAGTACGCAGAGGACGCAGCTGCCCGTCCTCCGGTGTGAAATCCCTTAGTCGCCTTGACGACACCCACGGGAAGAGATGGGGTGATACTATTCTTAAGCCGGCACCACACGGCAAGTTTTAGACTATATACTCTTTTTATCCTAGTAAACATAATAGTACGGTTCCAGCGGGATATATCTGTTCATAATCATTCCTACGCATACGAAGTCGCGGGCAACAGCTAATGTGACCATAAACCTGGGCTCAAATTGGGCAACATTATTGAACTGCTTAAAAGCTAGAATAAGATTATTTTGTTCAAAATAGCTTGAGTTACTATTTTGAAGTACACTTCACGCTGCAATACAATTTTTCAAATTGCAGTGTTAGCGGGATTTTCCCTACAAAATATTGAAATAAGAAATTAGGAAACTGTAATTAGATGTTGGCAATATTAAAATAACAAGTTTAATGACGGATTCATTGACATCAATGATAAGAATAATTTGTTCAATCGAGATTCCTGTAATTTTCTTTATTTTTAATATTATTTAAAACGGTTACTACAAGATAAACAATGACGTAGGTTAATATCGTCACTCTAGTGCTTACGAATATTGTTTAAATATGCTGTGATGTTTGTGTCCTCCTGATCGGGTCATGAAACAAAGTGAAAATGTTCAAAAAATTAAAAGACAAATTAGCTGAGGAGGTGAAATCATCACCTCAAAGGATTCAGCAGTTCGCTCAGGCTGCCCAGGTAATTGTGTAACGTTGCGTTTAGTTGTGTCGAAATCAGTGACCTTATTTTGATACATGTATGTTCTACGTTTTCCTTAAATGAGTAACTAGCAGGTCGCCCTAGCGTTGCACGGCCTTTTCGCCACTGTCTATTTACATAATATGCCCATATTATACATAAAAACCTCCATACTTATATCAAAATCCTTTACAATGTTTTTTAAGAAGTTAGCACTGAAACTGACAGACGAAACGATTTTATACCATTTTGAATTTTTGTATCTTAATTATGCATAGAATTATGAAATAATTATGTACCTATATTTGTGCTCACTCTTGAAGTTATAGTAAATCGGCTGCCTGTTTCAAAATGAGATGAGGGACTATTTATTTAACTTATCAGTGGTAAATACCTTGTTTACAAAAGCTTGCATGGTTTAGACCTTATAAAGATGTCATTGGTTTGGTACCTTTGAAAAAAAAAAAACTAATACCTAGCTATTTTCATAGCAACTATAACAGTACAGATATTAAAATAAAACCAAGATAATTATGTGAAATGTTTAATAACAAAAAAATGCTTAGCAACTGCTGTCAATAGTATTAAAGATAGGGTTGTCATTTATTAATAAGCATTTATAACTGATAAATTATTTATCTAATCTGGACAAATTGTTAACCTACTATAACATGTTGTAGTTACTTTGTGTTACATAAACAGCTGGTAATGTAAAATCATAATATGAAAGTGAAGACACCATAGTTATTGAATATTCAAATGTGTTTATTGTGGAATAATATTAAATTTATTAAAATCACACTGATGTGATTACTCCACATTATGGTTTGTTATGAAACATTTCACATCATGTCTGTCTTTAGTATACCCATTAATTTGGTGGTTTGATTGTATCTCCCTTGATTAAATTGATTGTTTTATATTTCATACTTTATATGATTGCCTTAAAGGTCTTATATTTTTTGCTTTACATACTCTTCCAGGCTGCTGTTACATCTGCCTCCAGTAGCATATCTGATATTACAAACAGTGATCTCTTCTCCATTGGTGATAATGGTAAGTGAGCACTTAGTTATACTTTTAATGAGGCCCCTCCAAATCAAATTTGAGTTTGCCAAATAGAGTGCAGTACACATTTATGTTTAATGATGGATTAGGTACATTTTGTTTGAAATGACTCATAACTTTTGTATTACAGCCTGTAATACTACTGACCATAGATATTATATTATTATTATTATTATATAGATCATCAGCTCATTCCACTTCCATGAAAGGCTCAATTTTAGTACAGCCCATACACATAGAGACTGGACCGAATTCCAGCCAGGTATGAAGTAAATACAAGCTGCAAAGTGTGAGAAAGACAAAACATTAGTGTGGCCAGTAGTTGTCTCATTCTAAAAAACTGATTTGTCCACATCACAGGCTTGTGGGAGAGAGACATGATGATAGAAACAGGTATTGGTGGCACAGTCACATTGTTTCATTCTAAAGAGTGGTCAATTTTGTGAGGCTATTACTCAGTCCAGTCTCTATGTCTATGGTACAGTGAAACTATGGTCCAGGGAGTAGGGACTCCCTTGACCATAGTTTCACTGTATATAATCGAACACCCCAATGACCCTAGAAACCAGGATCTTTTAATATGTCTTATAAATAAGTGCCGCAGTTCACAACACTTTTTCTACCTTTTTGTTTCTAACAAAGATTTGGAGTTTAAATTAAAATATAAAGTTTACTTTCCAGATACACATCAACAATCTCAATCAACGAAGACACAGTCATCCCATAACAGCCAGCAGAATACATTCCAAGATGTGTCTCTTGTACAGCCACTGCAATCACCTCCAGAATCAACGGATTACAATACAACCCCACATGATTTACTTGTAGGTGTATTTTTATACATATTCTATTTTACTTGTCCTATAACATACAATCTGCTGAAAAATACCTCTCTGACAGTGCTTATAGGTATAGTTCACAAAACAACGAAAGTTCACAAATTAACCTTGTTTGTGTCTCCGACCATCTTCCAAAGAATCTGAGATTCTTGTCCAAGCAAAGTATGTAACTATGTATGCAGGTACCCTCAGTATTTTGTGCCATTATCCCGAGTGCAGATTGGTAAACTTTTACCTGAATATGATTATAATATTGGTAATTGATCAATTTTCTTTATTTCAGGACAATCAAAGGCAAAGGAGATTATCAAACAGCTCCTTTGCTAGTGATGTATCATTCAGATTACCAAGTTATGAGACTCCTTCTATGTATCATTTGCAGGTGAGTTCATTTTTTGAATACTACTATCACATCTAGGCTATACACTCCTTGGCATAAACTTTTTTGAAGTCTGGTGTTGCACCAAAAAACAGGTTTTGGGTTAACATATTTAATGGTTGCTAGTAATTTAAATTCTTAACTAAGTTCTTTTTAATTTTTTGAGAGTCATTTAATTTTTATCTGGAGTTTACTGGTATGTAGTGGGCACAGGGTTCCTTGCTATTTTTATATTCTTAAGCATTCAATACTATAATTAAGCTTTGAAAATCTGACTAATAACTATGTTGTATATTTTAGTCTGATATGGAAGTATCTGCGAGTGAAGCTGAAGAAAGAGGATTCTCCAGCGGAACTGTTAGTCTGGATCGAGTAACGAAAGAGCAGCTCTATGCTGCCTACCGACGCACACAAGAACGATACACTAAGTACAGAACACAGTATGGAGATCTAGCACGCCACTACAAGTTGCTCGAGAGAGAAAATGCTAAGGCGAGGGTAAGATAAACTAATTATAACATAAGTATATTTTAGTATATTATAAAGTATTTAATAGTGTTTGTTTTTCAGAGTGTATTAGTCGAAACGCAGGATAAAGCCTTGAGAAGAATATCAGAACTCCGTGAACAATGTTCTTTGGAACAAAGTGCAAAGGTAATCTAAAATAAAAAAAGGTTCAATCTTCAATTGTAACTCTAGTTTCTTGCTGACTACATAATTATCAATACATTTTTAATTATATGCAATTATTATCGACAGTAATTATAGTTACATTTGACAACCAATCCAATACCGTAAATTTATTAATGCATTTATCAATACCATCTGAAGATTTTTCCTCTTTTTTTGTAGGCGCATCTAGAAAAAGCTCTCCGTGTCGACATTGATGATAGAAATATGAAAATTGAAGCACTAAATACTAAAATCCAATTATTACAAAGTAATTCAGATTTAAGTAATAGTAGTAATAAAACCGAAAATAATCATAATACAATTGAAGCCGATGGCGATGTACAGTTAATAAATCTTTCTAATGATAATGACGTAAAGCAGGTTAGTGAAGAGTCAGCAGCAGAAATGTTATCATTAAATAACAAAATAGAAAAAATGGAACAGTTACTGAATAAATACAAAGATTCATTAAAAACAAGTAAAGAAAAGAACACTCAGATAAATACAGAACTACAAGTACTATCAAATGAACTTGAAAGTAAAAATAAAGAAATCGAACAATTAAAATTAACAGCAGATTATTTAACAGAAGCAAAAGGAAATATTCAAGAATTGAGTAACTTAAATGAAGAACTTCAAAATAAAATAAATGTTTATGAATTCAACAAAACTAGAGAACAATCAACACTTGAAGTAGATTATCAGAAAGCACAAGAAGAAATAGCAGAATTACGTGGTAAAATTGAAGTATTTAGTAAAAGAGAGGAAGAATATGCTATTTCTTTAGCAGAAAATAAATTAAGTATACACAAAGAATTAGAGAGTAAGGAATCCGAAATCAGATCACTTAAGGATAACCTAGATGTTAACAAGAAAGAAATACAATCCCTGAATATAGTTATAAATGACTACAAAAAGAATTTATCGTTATTAGAAGCAGAGCGATCAAAACTAATCCATGATAGCTCTGAACTAACTGCCACTAAAGCGAAAATTGCTGAAATGGAATCGCAAATTGAAGAGTTGTCTAAAAAATGTCAAGGTTTAGAACAGTCGAAAACTAAAGCAGACGAAGGTTACAAATGTCTTCAGTTGCAACTGAAACAAGAAACTGCTGAAAAATTAGCTATGATTGACAGAAATGGGTACTTAGAAAACAGAAATACACAATTAAGTGAAGAAAATGCAAAGAAAAGTACTCAGATAACTAATTTAGAAACTCAAATGCAGAAAAGGGAAAAGGAACTAGCAGCTGATAATACCAAAACCGACGAACTTTTGGAAGAACTAAGTGAATGGCAAGACAAATACGCCAAATTAGAATCGGAAATTCAAGAAGAAAGAGATGAACTAATCAAGTTACAGTCAGAAATCGAAAAGTTATTGGCTAATCATGAATTATTACAAACACAAAATATCGAGTTTCGCAAGGTCGTATCAGATTTAAAATCGGAGAATGCTTCTCTGCAAGAAAACGTAATTAAAAACAGTAAGCTTAAATCAACTCTTCTGAAGTTGGCAAACGAAATCAATGAAATAAAAAATGTTACTAAGTTAGTATCCAACGATGCTAAATCCTTACAAATAATAAATAACCAAGCACTGGTGTCGTTTATTGAACAAATAAATTATACTTTAAACAATATTTCACAAAGCGACATTAATGTAAATTCTGATATGAAAATGGAAAATACTATGTTACAACAACAATTGAATACTTCTACCAAAAAGTATGAAGCCCTGTTTCAAGAACATAATTTAATACAAGACGAGAATAATAATTTGAAATCAAAAATTAGTGAGCTGGAATTAGAAAAAAGCAAAATGGATGAGCATATAAAAAGCATAATTAGTCAATATGAAACGGCTACACAAGATTTGAATAGTGTAAAAGAAGAAAATGAAAATTTATCGCATAAAATCAATGAACTTGAAAATAATTTCCAAAATTTACAAATCGCAATAGAATTCGAGAAAAGGCAAAATGTAGACGCCATCGAGAAATTAAAGATGATGGAAAATGACAAACAAAACTTGATGGACAATTTAAAAGGATTGGAAAATCAGAATCATTTAATAATGACAGAATTAGATACATTTAAAGATAAACACAAAAATGCTGTATCAGAATTGGATTCCGTAAAATGTGAGAACGCTATTTTATTAGATGAAATAAAACAAAAAGATGTTAAAATTGCTGACATGAATACGCTTCAAGAAGAGAAAAAAAGCCTAACCCATGAGATTTTTTCATTTAAAGATAAACACAGAAATGCTGTAGAAGAATTGGATTCCGTAAAATGTGAGAATGCTGTTTTATTAGATGAAATAAAACAAAAAGATATTAATGTTGCTGACATGAATACACTACAAGAAGAGAATAAAAATTTAACCCATGAGAATTTATCACTTAAAGATAAACATAAAAATGCCGTAGAAGAATTGCATTCCATAAAATGTGAGAACGCTATTTTATTAGATAAAATAAAAGAAAAAGATGTTAGAATTGCTGACATGAATACACTTCAAGAAGAGAATAAAAACCTAACCCATGAGAATTTATCTCTGAGAAGTCAAGCTGAAAACTTGGCTGATAGTTATAAAATGTTGGAAACAGAAATAAACGATGTGCGTAAATCACATGCGGAAATAGTATCCGAAAAAGATCGTCTAAGTGAAGTGATTGAAAAATTGGAGCGTAGTTCGTTTAAAAGCACTCTGAACCAAAATAGTCAGACAGATATGATAGAAGAACATGCAGTAGATATAATTAATGTTAAGGAGCAAACAACAGTTGATGACAATGTTGGAGGTGCCATTGACGACAAATTAATAGATATTGAAGAGGCTAAACCACTGCAAAGTGTTGATAAAAATAAGGAACTATCATCAGACAAATACCAGTCTTTAAAAGCAGAATACGACATATTAAAAGAAGATAACAGACGTTTTAAATCAGACATTGAAGGCCTTCAAACTTACTTAACGAAAATATCTAAAGAAAACAGCATCCTGAATGATAAGCTTAGGGAATTAATAGCCACAAGTGAACATTCCTCTGATAATAATGCTGAATTGACTGATTTGTTAGAACTGAAAAAAGAATTTCAAACAAGCAAAGAAAGAATTGATGATCTGTTGAGAGAAAACAGCTTATTAATTGAGGAGAACTTAGAACTTAAAGATCAACTTCAAACCCAAAATTATCCTCAACCTGAAATGAAGTCATCCAATGGTAATGAAAAAGAAACTTCTATTTATAAGGAAAAGTACAATCATATACAGCTAGTAAACAGTTCATTAGAAAAACGATTATTAGATTTAGAACAGATGAACAAATCTATGAACGGTAATGTAACACAAATGCAAGAGAAAAACGAAAAGCTTAGATTGTCTAATGAGAAACTTGAGAGAAGATTGGATGAAGCACTTGTGAGCTTGAGACATTTGCATTCGTTGCAAGAAAATACTGAACTCGAATATCTGCGCAATATCCTTTATGAGTACCTCACGGGCTCGGGAATGCATTCCGTAACTTTAGCTAAAGTGTTATCAGCTATTGTCAAATTTGATGACATGCAAACTAAATTAGTTCTGCAAAAAGAAAAGGAAAGACAAGGTTTCGTAAGTATTTGATATTACCTACTAACCTTTTTTGTATTATTTCTGAATTATCTATGTTATTATAATTTTTCTTGTTGCTTTACAGCTGCGGCAACTTGGCATTATCTGATATCGTATAATACAAGAAAGCGCTTTGTTACCTTTATAAAACTACATTATAATAAGAGCTTTTTTTTTTAATATAATAAATCTAACGTAAATTTTATGGCAGTTCATAGATTTCTTATTTGTAAATTATTGTTATTTAATAAATTATGATATGTATATTGAATGAATGTCGTTTTATTTTATTTGATAGCTTCGAAGCAAGCCTTTTCGTCATAAATAAAATTAATTATAGTAAAATCCCTGCACGAGTTTCTTTGTTGGTGAAGGTATTCTTCTCCTTCTTTGAGTTGATGGCAATCTAGCCGTTTTAACGGCTAATTTCTGCTAGCGTCAAGTATTACATGCACAAAGTCTCGTTCTTAGTCAATTATCACGTATTCAAATCATTTTTTACAAGTTATACTCGGAGCTGTAAAAATAATGGCCGGTCAGCCGCTCAGTTTGCCGCCATTTTTACATCTCGGTGAAGGTATTGTTATAACCTTATAAATTACATAAGTCACTCCTTGATGCATCACTGGGACGAAACCGCCTATTCTCTTTTCATGAAGATCCGTGAAGTGGTTTACGTTTTATAATGCAAAAGAGCTACAGTAATTACCCGCTATTGCTTAGCTCCTATGGAAAATAGCGTAATTTATATCCTAAATCCTGTGCTATAAGAATACGCATGCAAAATTTCAACCGAATCCATCTGATAAGTGTTTTGGCATGATACGTGTTTAATTAAACAAACAGACAGACAGATATTTCTAAAAAAAAAAGTAGCAATGACTTTAAATACTGTTTTCGAACATATCCCAATATTTTTTTCGCTGTTTGGCCTTAATGTTTCATATTTCGCAAAGACCTGTCGATATTGATGTGCCACACGTTGATATATCAACAGATATTTCTAAAAAAAGTAGCAATGACTTTAAATACTCTTTTCGAACATATCCCAATATTTTTTTCGCTGTTTGGCCTTAATGTTTCATTTTGCAAAGACCTGTCGAATGATGTGCCACACGTTGATATATCAACGTGTGGCACATCATTCGACAGGTCTTTCAAAAACATTATAAGATTTCTAATTTTTTTGAATGTGTGTGAATATTTTTGGAAATAATCGCTCACTCAATCAAAAAAGTTTAGTAATAGGTAACCTTAAAATGTTTTTGAAAGACCTGTCGAATGATGTGCCACACGTACTACAAGAAACCTTTTCACCAAATTTCATCAATATTCATTGAGTAGTCTTTGAGTAAAATGGCTGTGACATACAGATAGACAGACCGGACAGGCATACGGACAGGTTCCGTTTTTGCCATTTTTGCTACGGAACCCTAAAAAGTTAAAAATGCGACGAACGCCGCGAATAAAATTTGTGCGGTTTACGGGCCTAATGCGGTATCAATACGAGTAGCACAAATGTGATTCAAGCGTAGTCTGGAAATTTAAGTGTGAAGGATGAGGCTCGCTCTGGATGTCCTGTCACGGATAAAAACAGGACCCTCTTTAGATAGTGGAGCAAGATACGGTTACGTATTAGTAACTAGTTACGGTCAGAACTGGATGTTGATCACAAAACAGTTTTACGTCATTTACAAAAGTCTGGGTACAAGAAAAAACTTATAAGGGTACCACATGATCTCACTGACAGAAACTTATTGCAATGTGCCATCCTTGCGATCCTTGGTTGAAACGTAACAATTCCGAGACATTTCTTAAACTGTTGATTACGGGTGATGAAAAATGGGTCACTTACGATGTGAATGTCCGAAAAAGATCGTGGTCGACGCATGGACAAGCCTGACCATCCAACAGACCGTCGCAAAGCCCTGCCTGACTCGGAACAAACTGATGCTGTGTGTATGGAGGGATTGAAAAGGAATCGTCCACTATGAGCTTTTGCCACCGGGTAAAACTATCGATTCTGACCTCTACTGTCAGCAACTGATGATGTTAAAAGAAGCCATTGAGAAAAAGCGGCCGGAGCCGGTGAACAGGAAGGGTGTGGTGTTCCATGATGACAACGCCAGACCGCACTCATCTATAGCCACTCAGCAAAAATTGAGAGAGCTTGGCTGAGATCTGTTGATGCTTCGTCCGTATAGCTACTAGTATAGTATTATATTATCCGTGGTATAGCCCTGGGGTCAATTCACTTATTTAAAGCAGTGCAGTTGCAGTTAAGTTTCGATTAAAACGGTAATTTTTATATTTTTGTAACTTTGGGATCGATCTCAAATACGCTTGCGTCGAGTATGCGTCTCGAGAGCAGGGCTCGGAAACCGGTTAAATTTCCAAACCGGTTTTGGTCATTGACCCCGAACCGAAATGAATTCAGGTTAAGGTTATCTTTATCGGTTATTTACCGGTTAAAGTGGGAAAACCGGTTTTTCACAAATTCCGATACTGTTCAGCGAAATAAACCGGTTAATTTGAGTTTCAAGGACATAAGTGAGTACGCGTATCTGTATTAATTTTTTGAACCGAGTGTTTCGTCTGTTTAGTCAACGTTCAGATTCACAGAGTATTTTGTATATGTTTACATTTGTATAGTTAAACATTTACGTTTGCGCATTGAATCATAATAATAATTGAGTGAAATTGTGAATATCAGTAGTTACATTTCTTAACATACAAAAATGCTATAAATTCTTATCAACGAATGAAGTCTTACCGAATAGTCAACCGCTTTTTCTTGGTGTTGCCGAAAATATACTTTCTGATACAGATGATAGTAAGTAAACATACAGTGAAATAAAGTAAAACAATTGAATTAAATCTAAAAAGTAACATATCTATACTAATATTAAAAAGCTGAAGAGTTTGTTTGTTTTATCGCGGCAATCTCAGGAACTACTAGTTCGTTTTTTTTTTTATAATGAAGTATCTATTACAATACTTTATATAGATTACAATCTGGCCCTAAAGACTAATGAGTAATTTAATTATGACCTAAATTGCTATAAGGACTTAAATCTAAGAATGTGTCCAATAACACTTATCTTATTGTCTCTATTACTTATGTGAAGTCATTTTGTTCATGTGTTCTTTTACGTTGCACTTACACTACATTTAATATGTCACTGTTACACTCCACTAATTCAAACGGCTTCAGCCGTTTCAATCTTCTTTTTAACTCAGTGGTATCAAGGAGCTGGATTACCTCGACATTCACGTGTTGTTGAAGCCTGCTTTGATGTGCTTCAGCAATTTTTTGTATAACTGTCTCTATGTCATCCATTTTAAGGTCCCGGTGGAGATCACAGTTTCTTAAGTACCAAGGGGCGTTGACAATATCCTTGAGCACTTTGTTCTGGAATCTTTGTATTATTTGTCGATTGCACTGAGCGGTACAGCCCCAAAGCTATATACCATAAGTCCATACTGGCATTAACACCTGTTTATATAGCAGGACTTTGTAGTATACTGAGAGGGAAGAGTGTCTTCCCAGTAGCCAGTACTTCTTCTGGTAGCGTAGGGATAGCTCTTCTCTTTTTTTCTTGACATGTGCTTTCCAGCGTAACTTTGCGTCAAGCGTCATACCGAGGTACTTAGTTGTATTCGAGTAGGGTATTGGTTGGTATAAGCAACGGGCAGTATTGACCTTTTTTATTTGTGAAGTCAACGTGAACGGACTTACTCTCATTAAGTATTATTCTCCATTTTGTCGTCCACTCTAAGACTTGGTTGATGGCTACTTGAACCTTTTCTACTGATTCGTTGTGGGTATTTCCTACTTCTATGATGGGTGTATCGTCAGCAAAGGTTGCAATAGCATTATTTTCGAGCTCTGGAATATCACGGGTGTATAAAAGGTACAGGACCGGACCTAGAACACTGCCTTGTGGAATTCCAGCTTTTATTTCTTTATTTTTAGAACAAACATCCTCTTGGCGTATTCGAAATGCTCTACTAGAAATGTAAGATTCTAGGACAGTAGCAAATTGATCTGGTAACATTGTTTTCAGTTTATATAGCAAGCCTTCATGCCAGACTTTATCAAAAGCTTGTGCCACATCGAGTACTATAACGTAAGGTAGGATGGCCCCCAGCCAGGTCCGACGACCTAAATAAGGTGGCTGGGATGGACTGGATGCGGAAGGCAGAGGACCGGCTGTTGTGGCAAAAATTAGGAGATGCCTATGTCCAGTACTTGCGAGCTATACCGGTAACTTTAGTTCTTTGTCGGATGACCTTATTGCGCGTTTTATCCTCCCAAGAATACGTCGCTCCATAGCCCGCTGCACAATTTTGTTTTTTTTTGGACTAACTCAACCGTAATAAATGACTTGGCACCGTAGGTCATAACAGGTAGGACGCACTGGTTACGTTGATCCTTCAGGCATTGCGGTTAAGGTGGAGTGAAAACTCGACGAAGTTTGCTAAACGCTACCCAACCCAATTGAATCCTTCTATCGACTTCTTGTTCGAAGTTGCTTTTACCAAACTGGAAACAATTCAAAGTCACGTTAAAGTAACCTACGGCCGAGACCCACACATCTAGAGGCTCCATTTAGGCTGTGCAGCATTTCGCTGAGCTGCTCCAGCGACTGCGCTACTACGACAATATGGTCGGCAAACCGAAGGTGTGAGATTTCCTCACGGCTTATGTTTATGAAATATCCAGTCCAATCAAGTGTCTTGAAGATGTCTTCGAGAGCGTAGGTGAACAGTTTCGGGGATATGACGCTCTATTGAATTCGTCTTGCAGTCATGTATGGACGTGGTCCACGGTATTGAAGCCTTTTCGAAACCCGGCTTGTTCCGGGGGCTGGAACTCGTCGAGTTTTCTAGAGAGGATTGGTGATCACTCTCGAGAACAACTTGTAGACGTGGCTCAGGTATGAGATAGGTCTGTAGTTCTTCAGCAAGGGGTTATAATTTTTTTAAGAACAGAGCCACGCCCTCCCGCTACACGTTTGTGTTAAGCCTTGGTGGATGACGGAGTTAAAGAGATTTGCTAGCTCTTTCAGGACTGGGGACTCCCACCTGCTCTCAAAAGCTCTGTAGTGATTCTGTCATCACAGGGCACTTTGTCATTCTTAAGTTGCTCGAAAACTGCCCCGACCTCACCCTGGTCGACATCCGATATGCCCTCGGTATAGTGGCACGTGAGTGGGGTTCTGTGATCAACGACGCTAAGTCCCATAGGTTTAGCCATCCGTGATGCATACATGTCCATAAAAACTCTCGATTTCCCCAATTATCTCCAGCCTTGAGGTTTTACCACTCACTGTATTTAGTATTGTCAGACAGGGTCTGCCTAGCTGCTGTGAGAAAACTTAAGTGCCTCTATTTCGATCGATCGCCGTCTCAATGTTGCGAGTGCTGTAGCGTAGGTGGTCAGGTCATGTCAGCTTCCTGATCTTCAGGTTTATGGCTCTCATATCTGACAAAGACATCTGCGTGTCTCGTCTTACCCTCATTAGTTCAAGGATCTCGAGTGAGAGTTCGGACTCCCTTTTTTTGCGTTTTCCGGGAAACAACTTCCGAGATACATCCTGTAGCGTTTTGACCAGTGTCGGTTTTCTCGTTTGTGTTTCTAGCGATGCGAAACGGTTTTGAACTTTTCGGGACATGAGGCTATCTGGGGGGCAGTAGGTCGGAGAAAAGGCCTCATTATTTGGAGTCTTTTGACCTTGAAGCTAATAATTACAGACCCTCGAACCAATATGTGATCGCTGCCAGTATTAAGCCTGTTGATCACCGAGACGTCTCTAATTATTTGCAGCTTGTCCGTAATGATGAAATCTATCTAGTTTCTTATTACACCATCTGGGCTTTGCCATGTCTACTTTCTGTGAGGCTTCTTCTTAAAGAAAGAATTCATTAAGAAAAGCTCCGACGACTGTAGAAAATTAACGAGCATTTGGGCCCTGTGATTTCTGCGCCCTACGCAGTTAGGTCCAATTTTCGTTTCGCCGCGTTTTTGTACTCCCACATTAGCATTAAAATCTCCCATAACAACGTTTTAGTGAGCTTTTGTATCCTTTCATCATCGTCCACTTTAACGGATTCGTCTGTAGACGCAACAGTAGATATATTAAATGATTCATGTCTCACAAAATTTTGTATTTAGCGATACGTATGTAAGTTCCGCTGGCCAAGTAGTAATGTAGTGACCATGTAATAATTCAAAACTTAATTTCGTAATTGGTTAGCATCTCTAAAGAAGTTCTAGGCTTATTAGTTCGTAAACTTTAACGATTTGTACACATTATGGAGTTTTATAAGCTGCGGGTTTTTATCGCGTATATATTCAATAATGAACTGATTGAACTACACGAACCACAGATCCTCTCCACTGACCGTCACCACTACTCCCGCATGGCGCGGGCAGAGGTTAAAATAAAAAAAACACGTCAATTTCAACCTAGAAGATGGATATCGTTTCTCAATATCGTAAAATCCCGCGATGATTAAGTGTACACACCGTCGAAACAAATATTACACGCCAGTGTGCAGATGTCGTTAGTGTTGTGTGTCGAAGTACCGACAGTTTCGTAATAGTGAGTGATAAAAATCAAGCGAGGGTAGTTTCCGGAACCCGCGCTTTACGGAGGCGTGCGTGGTGATTACAACCTTTCATCAAAAATTTCGATTTATTGGTCTCTTAATTTTAAGCGAACATAGATTAAATCTTATTTTATTTTCTTTTTCCCATGATGAATATACACACAATTAATATAACTAACCTACACTAAATAACGGCCGCACGCTTGTAGTTTTGCAGGGAACATGATTTAACACGACGCACGACGACGGTCTAACTCATACATGTGGGAAAGAAAAAGTACTAAGTTTCAATGACGTGAGGTCGAGACCGAACGACCGTGCCTTGCGTCACGCGAATTTAACCGGTTAATTCAGCTCACATTATCGGTTAGCATTACGCTCTCTGTTTAAACCGGTAATCAAAATTATTTCGTTATGATTACCGGTATCTTGATTAACCGGTTAATCGATGAGCACACCTTAAACCGGTTTTATTAACAATAATAACCGCTATTTATAAACCGGTTCCGAGCCCTGCTCGAGAGACATCTCGTCTCGCATAACGACATTCTAATACGGTGCGGAAGCGCTTTTATGATCGAAACCGTTTTAATCGAAACTTAACTACAACTGTAATGCTTTAAATACGTGAATTGGTCGGCTGATCTTGCTTCATCAGATTTCCACTTGTTTCGGTCACCTCAAAACTCTTTAGGATGTATTGTATAAAGTAAATCTCAAAAGAACATAGTGAAAACTACCCGTCAGATATTTTTGATCAAAAATCACAATATTTTTAAAACTTTTATTGTTTTTAAACTTTCGCGATTTTTATACATATTAGTTATATTTCGGGACTTAATCGCGTGAATTATTTAAAGGTACGAACCTTTTATTTACCCGACGTTTCGATCGAATTGCACCGATCGTGGTCACGGGTCGACTGATGGCAGCTTAGCGATGTCTCCGTGAGGCTCGGGGTTTTTCAACTACCCTCGCCTGGTCTTGATAATTTTGATAATTTGTACTGTCGGTACTACTACACACTACACTTACAACGTCTTTACACTGAGGCGCGGTGTCTTTACGGCTACGATTACATTTGTTGATAACAGGGTTCCAAGATGGTGAGAGCCGGTATCCATCTTCTCGGTTGAAGTTCTTATACTTCTTGATCTCAACCGCCTCGCGTACTATCCTGGAATAATAGTGGCGATCTTTGGAAAGTAGGTACCTGTGGCTTATGCAATTCTATCCAGTGATTTGGTCCTGATTCCAACAAATGCTCAGCGATAGCAGACTTGTAAACTTGACGGTTTTTTACAGCAGCGATATGTTCCTTGACCCTGTCTGCGATTGTCCTTTTGGTCTGTCCGATATAGGAACTACCGCAACTGCAATCCACCTTGTACACGCCAGGTGTTTGGAGCGGAATAACATCCTTTGCCGTTCGTAAAAGCTTCGAAACCTTGGAGTGCGGACTATATACAGTCTTAATGGAGTAACCCTTCAATACTGTTCCAATTTTGTCCGTAACTCCTTTGATGTATGGCATGAAAGCTGGCACTCTGTCGGCATTTACCTCTGGTTTTCTGCTCTTTGGACGTTGAAGGTTATGCTTGTATCCGTTGCTTCTTAGTACCTCCCGAACGTGTGCAAGTTCACCCTCCAAGTGTTCGGGGTCACAAAGGTCGTATGCTCTGTTTGTTAAAGAAGCTACAACGGACTGTAAGTGGCGCGGATGATGGTGCGATAAAGCATGTAAATACCTATCGATGTGTGTAGATTTTCGGTATACTGCGTGTCCGAGGGTGCCATTTTGTCTCGCCGATACCTTGACATCAAGAAAAGGCAACGACCTACCTACCTCCATTTCAAATGTGAATTTGATATTACGGTGGATCGAGTTTAGATGTTTTACAAATTGTTCCACTATGCCCCTGTCGCCCTTCATGATACAGAATACGTCATCGACGTATCTCTTCCAGAGCTTGACGTGAAACGCGTGCAGGTCGACAACTTCTTCTATATGCTCCATCCAGATGTTGGCCATTACCGGTGCTACTGGACTACCCATAGCCACTCCGTCGATCTGGAGGTAATACTGTCCACGGTAGAGGAAGAAGTTACCCTCTAAACAGTTACTCAGTAGAACAATGTACTCTTTTGGCAGGCCGCTGTCCCTCAGTTTCAGTTTTATGACGTCAAGGCAATCGCTTATCGGAACACTAGTGAATAATGACTCGACATCGAAACTCACCATTATCTCGTCCGGTTCCAAGCGTACGCTCTTGAGTATATCCACAAAATGGCGAGAGTCCTTCACGAACGATGCAGTTTTTCCTACCAATGGCTGCAGTACTGAAGCTACGTGTCTCGCTAGATCGTAAGTAGGAGAATCAATTTGACTTACGATCGGGCGTAATGGTACGTCTTTCTTGTGAATCTTTGGCAAGCCATATAGTTTAGGAGGCTGCACAATTCTCGGCTTGTACAGACGGTCGAACACTTCATCCGTAAACAAATGTTTATGGTCCCCGATTAATGTGCGCACACGTTTGGTAACTCTCGCGGTAGGGTTGTATGACACCGGCTTGTAGATGGAAGTATCACTTAACAGATTCCGTATTTTACAATCATAGTCGCTGGAGTTCATCACAACGGTGGCGTTTCCTTTATCAGCCTTAAGCACTAAGATTTCCTGGTTGCTACGCAGGTCTCTCAACGCTTGACGCTCTTCCATCGTGATGTTAGGCTTAGGTACTTTTGATTTTCGTAATATAACCGCAACATCCTGTCTAAGCGTTTCCGCGTCAATAGAAGGTACCTGCTATTAATCGCGTGAATTATTTAAAGGTACGAACCTTTTATTTACCCGACGTTTCGATCGAATTGCACCGATCGTGGTCACGGGTCGACTGATGGCAGCTTAGCGATGTCTCCGTGAGGCGCGGGGTTTTTCAACTACCCTCGCCTGGTCTTGATAATTTTGATAATTTGTACTGTCGGTACTACTACACACTACACTTACAACGTCTTTACACTGAGGCGCGGTGTCTTTACGGCTACGATTACATTTGTTGATAACAGGGTTCCAAGATGGTGAGAGCCGGTATCCATCTTCTCGGTTAAGTTCTTATACTTCTTGATCTCAACCGCCTCGCGTACTATCCTGGAATAATAGTGGCGATCTTTGGAAAGTAGGTACCTGTGGCTTATGCAATTCTATCCAGTGATTTGGTCCTGATTCCAACAAATGCTCAGCGATAGCAGACTTGTAAACTTGACGTTAAGTTACGAGTTATCACTTCCTCTATGCCGCTTATGATGTTCTCGTACGGAATCTGTTTCGGTGTTAATGCGTAATTTAACCCTTTCGCAAGGATATTATGGGTGGTGTCATCAATGATTACACACGATAAATTGATAACCGTATCTTTTTGCGTCGATGGTACAAATTCATTTTTTGTGTTGAGGGTATTTTCACGACGTAATACAGCTGAAATGGAGGTAGGTAGGTCGTTGCCTTTTCTTGATGTCAAGGTATCGGCGAGACAAAATGGTACCCTCGGACACGCAGTATACCGAAAATCTACACACACCGATAGGTATTTACATGCTTTATCGCACCATCATCCGCGCCACTTACAGTCCGTTGTAGCTTCTTTAACAAACAGAGCATACGACCTTTGTGACCCCGAACACTTGGAGGGTGAACTTGCACACGTTCGGGAGGTACTAAGAAGCAACGGATACAAGCATAACCTTCAACGTCCAAAGAGCAGAAAACCAGAGGTAAATGCCGACAGAGTGCCAGCTTTCATGCCATACATCAAAGGAGTTACTCTTAAAGAATTTCGTTCATTTACATGAGAATATAACTAAAACAACCGGGCAAGAGCATGTCGGACCATGCTCAGTGTAGGATTCCGCAGCCTTAAATAATGGCATGAGCAGAAGAGCGTATGTCATGGCACTTACGTCCTTTTGTTGAGAAAAGCAGTTTTTCGGCTATAACTCAATGACAGTATATCCGATCATGTCCGAAATAATTTTAGTTTAAAGTACTTATTTGTTAGGCGCTACCTTTGTGATTTAATATATTTTAATAATATTTTTGGTCACACGGATCAAAATTTAATAATAATAATAACAATAATAACCATTTATTTCAGGCTACTAAGGCCCATATTATACAAATACATAAATAGAAAACTTATTAGACTAATACATCTATATACATATAATAAAATTGTAAATTTCACGTGTCTGTACATGGCCGAACATAGTGAAAAAAAATATTGGGCAATGTTCGAAAAGAGTATTTAAACACATTCCTACATTTTTAGAAATGTCTGTCTGTCTGTCTGTCTGTCTGTTTGTTTGAACACGCATCACGCAAAAACTACCAGACAGATTCGGTTGAAATTTTGTATGTGTATTCTAATAAGTCTGGATTAACATATAGGCTATAATTTATCACGCTATTTCCCATAGGAGCTAAGCAATAACGGATAATGTCTGTAGCTATTTATCGTTATAAAACAATAACTACTTGACGGATCTTCATGAAAATTTGCAATTTTATTGTAAATACTATAGGTCATTATTTACACTATGAATCATTACGCTATCGTCTATGGGGAGCGAGCAGCAACGTATGTTTTGTCGAACCATTATGGTTTTTCACAAATTTTTCCACAATGAGACATTATTTACAATTGTAACCCATGGAAACAATAACTTCACGCTAAAACTATAAGGAGCTAAACACAACATTTTTAATTTTCTTCGGTTCAAGTGGTCTAATGGCACAAGTAGCGGTTTTCAACGAGCGAGGACGGAGGATCGAGTCTCAAGTATACGAGTCTCTTTTTGTGTTTCTTTTTATTCTTTTTTAAAGTATATTTCTATATGTATACTTATTAAATAAGCTTTTATTTTCGACTTTAACATGTTTACTTTGTTTTACAAATTTTCATATTAATCAATCACTTTCAATAGGCTCCTTTATCATTGTTTTGCATGAATCGTGATTATGTTATGAATGTAGAAATGAAAAACAATATTACATCTATCTATACATATAATAAAACTGTAAATTTCACGTGTCTGTACATGGCCGAACTTAGTGAAAAAAAATATTAGGAAATGTTCGAAAAGAGTATTCAAACACTTTGCTGTATTTTTAGAAATGTCTGTCTGTCTGTCTGTCTGTCTGTCCGTCTGTCTGTTTGTTTGAACACGCATCACGCAAAAACTACCGTACAGATTCGGTTGAAATTTTGCACGTGCAATCTAATAGATGCAGATTAACATTTAGGCTATAAATTATCACGCTTTTTCCCATAGGAGCTAAGCAGTAAGGGATAATGTCTGTAGCTATTTTTCGTTATAAAACAGTATCTAACTACTAGACGGATCTTTATGAAAATTTGCAGTTTTATAGTAAATACTATAGGACATTATTTACACCAGTGGTTCTCAAACTTTTTAAATGACGGAACCCTTTTGGGAAGCAAAATACTTGATGGAACCCTACAATAAAACAATTATTTTTATAAGTGTATTCTTTATTAATCAGCATAATAAAAGTACAATGTATCAGTTACTAATTATTATTTACTTCACCACTTGGTAAGGACAATAATAGAAAACATTAAAAAAGAAAAAATCTAACTAGTGGGAGGTATGAAACTGTTTTTTATTTTTCATCAATTGCTTGATATCAGGTTTGATGGAAGAAAGTTGGAGTCTCATATCAGCTTCGGCGTCCAGTCTATTGCGATATTTTGTTTTCGTGGCTGCGTAGGTAGAGAATCCTGTTTCGCACAAATATGTAGTTGGGAACGGGAGAAGAATATCCAGAGCCATTTGGCCAAGCATTGCATATTCATCTTGGATTCTGCACCAAAAATCATTAAGAGGCGTCGTTTTGAACAATGACTCCATACTTGTGTCTGATGACATTTCTAAAAGAGATTCATTTAACTCATTTGACATGTTTTCAGGCTTTTCCAAGTTGGGTAAAAAAGGATTATGAATCCAGGAGTTCACTTTAATTTTTGTATTGTGTTCTTCGGGAAAATACTTTTCAAAAGATGCGCGCATCGAACTGAGATATTGGACCAATTCTTCAAACACATTATCTTCAAACATTTCTGAGTCGTTTTCGCTAACAAACTCACTGAGTAACGTAAAACTTTCTATTTCTTTCTTACCAATGCAAATGATCCAAAAATCTTATTTTCTTTTAAAAGCAGTTATTTTATTATAGGCCTGAAACACTGTTGTCTGTTTACCTTGCAACGATAAATTTAATTCGTTAAGTTTTTGAAAGATATCCGCCATAAAAGACAATCGGAACAACCAAGTTTTATCATACAAACGGTCCTTCAAATTAAAAGAAGTATCTGCTGAAAGAAACATTTGTAACTCGGCTCTAAGTTCAAATAGCCTTGTTAAAGTTTTTCCCCGAGACAGCCATCGCACTTCTGTATGGAGCAGCAGTGTTTTATGTTTGCTGCCATAATCTTCACACAATAATGAGAACAATCGGGATTGTAGTGGTCGTGATTTGATAAAATTAATTATTTTTACCGCTTCATCCATAGCTAATTTTAGATTAGACGGCATTTGCTTCATCGCAAGTGCTTGTCTATGCAGAATACAATGACTGGAACTACAATTCGGCGCTTTATTTTTCATTCGTGACACTGCTCCTGCTGTTTTACCTGTCATCGCCTTGGCCCCATCTGTACAAATGTCAATGCAATTGTTCCAACTGAGATTATGTTCTTCAAAAAATATATTTATTTTATTAAAAATTTCTTCCCCGGTAGTGTTTGTAAGCAGCGATGAACACATAAGCATGTCTTCTTCAAAAGAACTTTTATATGGATATCTCACAATAACCAGCAGGATAGCCAAACCAGCGACATCAGTCGACTCGTCCATTTGCAAAGCGAATCGTGTATTTTGTAGACGTGTAACTAGTTCTTGTTTGACGTAGCTTGCCAGATCATGGATTCGTCGTGAAACAGTATCGTTTGATAGCGGAACAGTAGAAAGATGCTTTGCAGATTTTTCATCAAGCATACATTTTGTTATGTCTAATACACATGGTTTTATTAATTTCTCAGCGATAGTGTGCGCTTCACCTGCTTGTGCAATGCGATAGCTAACTAAATATGATGCCTCCGTGGCCTTTTCGTTGGTAGTTTGTGTTACATGCATCATATTTTTTTGACTTTCTAATAACTGATCTTTTTTGCGAACAAAAAATTCTTTATTCTTGTCTTTAGTCTCGGGGTGTACGGTTTCTAAATGTCGACGCAATTTGGCAGGTGCCATGGAACTATTAGGAAGCAGTTTACTACAGATCATGCAGAGAGGTGAGCCGTTGGAATCAACAAATCCGAAACTGATATAAGATTCATCATACTTCCTTTTTTTCGTCTTTGAAACCGTCGAGCTTGACGTCGTGGCACTCGTGGCATCATCTTCTGGATCGGTGATTGCTAAATTCTCCGCGCGCATTGCTTTTGAACATTCAGCGTCATTAGAAGATGTTGTTGGAACACGTTTAACACCTTTAAGCCAACGTTCCATTCTTCTTTATTTATAATGTTACAAGTCAGGATAGTGGGGTTTAAATAATGCACAATCGTTACTGCGTATAAGAGACTAAATTTAGAACCTACAGGGAAGAAATGTATAAAACTGAGACAACAGAATACAGCAGGCAGTAAAACAATGAACACTAGTTTCTCGCTAGCGAGCTTGTAAGTAGGTAGTAACTTATCGCTCCGAACGCTAATCATCAACTGACGACGCCAACGCGCGATCGCCGCTTTTATACTTAGTCCTAGACTCGATCTCAAATATTCTCGAAAATACTCGAGTCGGCACCTTTGATAAACAAAAAGCAAAAATAAAAACAGAAATTTAAAAATAGCGTTGTAAACAATATCGACTTTATCCTTTGAAGTTAGAGACGAAAGTCGCTTGTTGACAACTATAGCGTCTAATTCAGAGGCGGCTTTTATCAAAGAGACTGAGCGCTTACAAGTATACTACCCGCTCGTTTTAAGTTTGCCGCTGGCGATAGGTATGAGTGTATGACGTTCGAAATTTTTTATTTAATTGTAACAATAAAAATTGTGTACGGTAGATATTTGGGTAAAACTATGACACATTATAAGTTTTGTTGTCACGTGGGGGAGGGTACGCGCATTCCACAGACCGGCAAACTTAGAGCGAACGCGTTGTACAAGTATAAAATTGTTGAGACCAAACTTATAAGATATTGTACCAGCTAATGTAACACAAGCTTATACAAATACAAATAAATAAATAAATAACATTCATAGCGTTTTGTCTCCGCGCGGCCGCGGAGTCCGCACAGCCGCGGAGCGACCAGAGAGAGGTGTTTTGATTTTTTTATTTCTAAATTCTTGCGGAACCCCGACAGAGGTATGTTACCAAGTACCATGTAACCGCTCGACAGTCGTCGTAACAATTATAGTAATCAAATCATATTGCCATATATTTATGTATAATCATGCATATAATTTATTATTAATTGCTAAATGAATTACTACATTAATTTTGAATCATAAAATGTACCTAATTATTATCAAGTATTAAGTAATGGTCTAACGGCCGTCATGACGTCATTCATATTATATTGTTACTAAATTGCATTATATTTACATGTAATCATTCTTATAATTCCTTATACATTTTTCTATGAAACACTACATTGATTTTGGATCAAAATATGTTATTATTAAAAAGAACTAAGTAAAGGCCCAACGGCTATCGTAATTGTTCATGTTACCTATATTGTTACTAAACTACATTATATTTACTTTAAAACATTCACATAATTCATTATTAATTTAGCTATTAATTAATTCACTAAGCTTGAATTAATTATTATATCATTAATGTATTGATCAATATTTAACTTCTGATTTGATGCACCGGTAGAAAAGTATAAAATACGGTAGGAGAATAATTTTAAGTTAGTATACTTTTGAAACTTGTAAAAATCGTTACGCTGTTCAAATATAGTCCGAGTGTGAAAAGTTGTTTTGATTGTGCAAAACCCCACTAGTGCGTCCCTAATATTCCTAATATTGTCAGAAGTGGGATGGCGGATCAAATGTCGGGACCATATTTCGCTGGTTTAGGACAATGCAAACGAAAGTGCAGTGAATCGGGTAGCTCGAATGGTGAAAATAGTGATTTTTTTTTCTCTGACGATTTGCATCCGAACAAGAAACGACACGTTGCGCCCCGGGATGCCGAAGTTATTCCCAAATTTCGGCCGGAAGATAACGGTAGCAACGTTATCGGTTGGCTTCACAAAATAGACCAATTAGGAGATGTCTACGGGTGGGATCATACCGATCGAACCTTTATTATGCAACTACGACTACGCGGAGCCGCTCGAGAGTGGTACGATGATCTCGAAAACTACGACCTAACATGGGACGAATGGAAGGAGACGCTGCAAATGGCTTTTCCACGAGCGACTGACTACGTGGACAAGTTGGAACGCATGTTGGCAAGAATGAAAGAAGATAAGGAAACTATGACGAAGTATTATCACGAGAAATTATCGTTACTAAAAAAATGTAACATCACTGGTGAAGATGCTATCTCGTGTATAATAAGAGGACTGCCCCACGAATTGAGAGCCAACGCTAAAGCATATAGTTGTGATACTCCTGAACAACTATACTTTGGCTACCTATCGTCGCTAGAAAATTTCAAACGTGTAGAAGCATATACGGTCCGGAGATCTACGTGGAGGAGAGGTGCCGCCAATGGTACACCAGGTCCATCGTCAAGCCTTCAGCCAAAGATATGCTACATGTGTAAGCGGTCGGGTCACGAAGCACGGGATTGCAGACAACAACAGCGCTGCGAGAACTGCCAGCGCAACGGGCATACGACAGCATCTTGCTGGTTTGGCGCTGGGAACGCCGGGACATCGCGATACCAGCACCAACATCAAAAGGTTAGTCAAGTATTGCATATAACATATGATATTTATGCTGATATTTACAAAAAAACAGTGATGGTTAACGGACGACCACTTAGAGCATTTATAGATACTGGCAGTAAAATTAATATACTTTGTATCTCGCCTGCTAAAAACTTGCAACTTGAAATAAAGCCCAGCACGACTGTAATGAAAGGTTTTGGTGGAGCATGTGTCAAATCACTCGGTTCTTGTTGCTTGAGTGTCTTTATAGATAATGTACAATTGATCGGAATAGTTGAATTAACTAATTACATAACATCTGATATTGATTTACTGATTGGTCAAACTATGATTAATAGTAAAAATGTAAGTTTAGTAACTTCAGCTTCTTGTATACGATTTGTTCATAGTGAAATGGTGCAGGATCTTTTTTCAGACATAAGTTTGCATACATCTGATTTTATTATAAAGTTTCCAGTCTATTTAAAACATAAGGTGTTAATACCAAAGCAAAATCAAGTATATGTAGAAGTTTATGTTGATTGCTATAATAATATTAGAAAAGAGCAGCACACATTTTTAACAAACACTGTATGGATGCAATTAGGAAATGAAAGTTTTATGATACCTTCGGCTATTATTAAACAATGTCACTCGCATTTAAAAGTTATTAATTTGGGCTATACAGATATAGTATGGGAAGCAAATAGGCTAGTAGCTAGAGCGGAGTTAGTAACTATACCAGTGTGTGACAGTGATTCTAAAACATTAGCTATTGATTGTACAGAAACAGGCAGTATACAGATTAACTTATGTGATATTGAGAAAGGTCAGCTTAGTAATTCCGAAGACGAACAATTATTATCACTTTTGAATAGGTACACTTCTTCATTTGCTAGAAGTACCAGGGATTTAGGTTGTACTGATCTCATTAAAATGCACATTCGCACAACCAATAACCACCCCGTCTATTATAAGCCATATAGATTATCGCATAAGGAAAATGAAATAGTAAACTGTAAAATCAAGGACTTGTTAGAAGCAGGTATCATTAGAGAGTCAATGTCTGATTATGCTAGCCCCGTGGTTCTCGTAAAGAAGAAGGGTGGCGATTATAGGCTCTGTGTTGACTATAGGGCATTAAATGCTATTACTATTAAAGATCGATATCCTTTGCCACATATCGAAGATCAGGTTAATAAGCTGTCAGGTAAATTCTTTTTCACGACCCTTGACCTCGCTCAGGGCTATTACCAGGTCGGTCTTCATGAAGAGTCAATACCTAAGACTGCGTTCGTAACACCATCTGGTCAATACGAATTTATGAAAATGCCTTTCGGATTAGCTAATGCCCCAGCTGTATTCTCTCGATTAATACAAATGACGCTAGGTAAAGTCGATCAAAATATTGCTCTATATTTAGATGATGTCATGTTGCCTACAACAACGGTCCAGGAAGGTTTAGTACTATTGGAAAAGGTATTACAATTACTAACACGGGCAAATTTAAAATTAAATCTTGGTAAATGTTCTTTTCTAAAGCGTACTGCAACTTACTTAGGCCATGAAATTTCAGCTGGTACAATACAACCGGGCCAAGCTAAAATAAAATGTGTTGCAGAATATAAAAAGCCGCGAAACGTACATGAGATTAGGCAGTTCATAGGTTTAACGTCATATTTCAGAAAATTTGTTCAAAATTTTGCTCAAATTGCACGCCCTCTTACTTTGCTTACCAAGAAAGATGTAAAATGGTACTGGGGTTCTGACCAAGAAAATGCGTTTAAAACCCTTAAGCAGCGTTTGATTGAAAAACCACTGTTAGCCATTTACAACCCCGATGCACGAACAGAATTGCACACTGACGCCAGCAAAATTGGTTTAGGCGGATTTTTTATGCAGTACCAAACTGATAATAGTTTAAAACCAATCGCTTATTTTAGTAGAGTGACCAGCAACGAAGAGAAACATTATCATAGTTACGAACTTGAAACACTCGCAGTCGTTGAATCTCTCAAACGCTTTAGAATCTATTTAACGGGGATCAAAGTTAAAGTTGTCACAGATTGCTCAGCCTTAAGAACCACTCTTGTAAAACGCGATTTAATTCCCCGTATAGCTCGTTGGTGGCTCACAATACAGGAATTTGATCTTGAGATTGAGTATAGGCCAGGTGAACGCATGAGGCATGTAGACGCGCTGAGTAGAAATCCTGCGACTAATTTAGTACTTATGATCGATAATTCCGATTGGTTAATAACCTTACAGTTAGGAGACGACAAAATACAAAGTATTATTACTAGAATTCGTGATAACACTGACCCAAACTTAGCTTCCAATTTCATTGTTAAAGATAATATACTTTATAGGAAAACTGTAGCTGGTGAACGATTTGTGATTCCAAAATTAGCCAAATACGGTTTACTACAAAAACTACACGATCAAATTGGTCATCCGGGTTTTGAAAAATGTGAAAGTTCGATTAAAGCTCAGTTCTGGTTCGAAAGTATGACAAGATTTATAAGAAAATATGTAAAGTCTTGTCTACAATGTGCATTTAACAAGGGAAACCATGGTAGATTAGAAGGTGAATTATATCCAATTAACAAACCTGCTATACCCATGCATACATTGCATGCTGACCACTTAGGCCCTTTTGCAAAAACTCGTAAGGGTAACGCGTATATCCTTGTAGTAATTGACGCTTTTACTAAATTTGTATTCGCCAGGCCAGCTAAAAATTGTAGCTCGGTAGAGACAATTCGTTTGCTAAAAGAAATCATTATGCAGTTTGGTTACCCAGTAAGAATAATAACAGATAGAGGCAAAGCTTTTACGAGTAGGTACTTTAAGCAATTTTCGGAAGAAAATCAATTTAAACACGTATTAAACGCAATAGCTAGCCCTCGCTCTAATGGCCAAGTTGAACGAGTTAATCGCACATTGTTAAATGGTCTTAATACTATGTCAGAAAGCGAATGTACATGGGATAATAAGTTAGATGATATAGTCTGGGGAATCAACAATACTTCTAACGCGACGACGGGCTTTTCGCCATTTAACCTCATGTTTGGTCATAAAAACTCCAGATATCCGTCCTTCCCTTCAGACGCGCCCTCAACCTCTGAAACTCAAATTAATGAGCTGCGAGCTAATAGAGAAACTGCCAAGCTCCGTATCGATAGAAACATGACTACCATGAAGAGGCAATTTGATAAAAAGCACAAAAAATGTATCAAGTATACTGTAGGTCAATTAGTTCTTTGGAAAGGTGGTTTAGCTAGAGATGCAGTTACCGGGGTTACTAAAAAACTAAACGGGCGATACACAGGTCCCTATAAAGTATGCAAGGCGGAAACCTCTTTAGACCGATATACAATCACGAGTATAAAGGGTATGAAAGGGTATAGAAAGTTTAGTGCAGTAGTACGGGGCGAAACTCTACGGCCATACAAACCAACGATGTCCGAAGATGACAGTTCATGCAGTGACAGAGAAGTAGATAGGGACGATTTGATCGATCTTCTTGAAAGTTGAAAATACAGAATCATTAGTGGTCGCCTCATTTATTCATTGGCTCGCCTACAATTGTTTACCTCGTATAGTTATAATTATAAACTTCAATCAAGTATTAATCAAAATTAAATGTATTACTTTATCACTGACCGTTACAGATGTCTCTTCATTAATCGATATAATTACCTGTGTAAAAGTTATAGATGTAAGAGTTTAAAATTAGTTATAAATAATAAATGCTTATATTAATACACAGTAAGTCATTATTACCTTACCTATTAGAATTCTGTATTAACGTGGTTACCTGGGATTCAATGCATATAAATAGGGACGGCTAAGTGATCAAGTCCATATAAGCAGGGACGGCTAAGTGATCAAGTCCATATCAGCAGGGACGGCTAAGTGATCAAGTCCATATAAGCAGGGACGGCTAAGTGATCAAGTCCATATAAGCAGGGATGGCTAAGTGATCAAGTCCATATAAGCAGGGACGGCTAAGTGATCAAGTCCATATAAGCAGGGACGGCTAAGTGATCAAGTCCGTAAAAGCAGGAACAGCTATGTGATCAAATCCATATTTGTAGAATCTGTTATATAATCAAAACAGTGACTCATTCAAATGTGATGCTTTAGTAAAATGGTCAGTTCATGAGTTCCGAGAAATGTCTGAAATATGAAAATATATTCTACCTGTGTGACATAGTTATTCAGTAAATAATTGCAAAAAGGTATAAAAACAAACAATGAAGTAACACCTGTAATAATTCTAAAACATTTCTATTTATAGAACATAAGTTACTGCTGTATAATTTTTCATTTCAGGAGGTCGGATCTGGTACTACAGAACAGCAAAGCGTAGGCCGCGGTAGGTACACGCGGGTTCAAAGCTGAAGAACAGCAGAGTGCAGGCCGTGGGACGCGGATCCAGCACTGAAGAACAGCAGAGCGCAGGCCGTGAGACGCGGATCTAGCACCGAAGTATAAAGCTCAGGCCGTGGGACACGGCATACACAGGATGGCCGAGTGTTACCAAGTACCATGTAACCGCTCGACAGTCGTCGTAACAATTATAGTAATCAAATCATATTGCCATATATTTATGTATAATCATGCATATAATTTATTATTAATTGCTAAATGAATTACTACATTAATTTTGAATCATAAAATGTACCTAATTATTATCAAGTAATAAGTAATGGTCTAACGGCCGTCATGACGTCATTCATATTATATTGTTACTAAATTGCATTATATTTACATGTAATCATTCTTATAATTCCTTATACATTTTTCTATGAAACACTACATTGATTTTGGATCAAAATATGTTATTATTAAAAAGAACTAAGTAAAGGCCCAACGGCTATCGTAATTGTTCATGTTATATTGTTACTAAACTACATTATATTTACTTTAAAACATTCACATAATTCATTATTAATTTAGCTATTAATTAATTCACTAAGCTTGAATTAATTATTATATCATTAATGTATTGATCAATATTTAACTTCCGATTTGATGCACCGGTAGAAAAGTATAAAATACGGTAGGAGAATAATTTTAAGTTAGTATACTTTTGAAACTTGTAAAAATCGTTACGCTGTTCAAATATAGTCCGAGTGTGAAAAGTTGTTTTGATTGTGCAAAACCCCACTAGTGCGTCCCTAATATTCCTAATAGGTATCACGGAACCCTAGGGTTCCGCGGAACACACTTAGAGTATAGCTGATTTACACTATGAATCATTACGCTAACGTCTATGGGGAACGAGTAGCAAGGTATTTTTTGTCGCACCATAATGGTTTATCACAAAATTTTACAGAATTAGACATTATCTATAATTGTAACCCATGGAATACATAACTTCACGCTAAAACTAAAAGGAGCTAAACACAACATTGTTATGTTTCATAAGAACAGTTATTTTGACATGACAAGTAGCGAACAGTATAGCCTCGAAGCTATGCTAGCGGACTTTGACGACGAAGTCCCGGGCTTGAATCCGATGTCCGATTATGTTCTTTTTGTATTTTTTTAAATTGTTTTATCCTTTTTTAATATTTTTCTCAATGTTTTAGTTATTTTTTCGACCGTAAGTAACTTATTTACTTTGGTTATTATTTTTTTATATTAAAAATCAAGTAAATTATGCACGTAGGTAAGTTAATTATAGGTATTGCATGCACTGCTGAGAGTAATTAATTAATCGTAGTAGAAATGAAAAACAATATTACATTATAATTAAAAAGTATTCGACATTTTCCAGAAATGATGTGTTCGTCTAAAAAAAAGACATTACACACGTAAAAAAAACATGTAGCGCCACCGTGATCAAATAATTCCTTATTTTTGTGAAAACATTTATTAGGGTGCTTGAGATGCTGAGTGGCAACATTCTTGAAAGTAGATGGCGTTGTATTCAATAACGTTCTATACTTAATAAAAGAAGTTTTAAAAAGAAACACATTGCTATGATTTTTAGAAATGTTTGTCTGTCTGTCCGTTTGTTTGACCACGCATCACACAGGTGCATCGAGGATCATGTTTTGGGGTTATGGTTGGATATTACGTGTTCATCAATTTTGTACCTTTAGGGATGGGATATCTGACATTTTCGCGTGCATGACACACATGACACGCTCTGTGTTTGCTTACTAAAGTGTTACAGCAGTTTTATTATTAGTATTGCGTTGTAACACTATATGAAATACACCCCATTTTTAGCCAAAATGGCAAAACAGAACCCTTATAGTTCCCTTATGTCCGTCCGTCCGCAGCTTAGCTCAGAGACAGTTAGTGGTAGAAGGTTGCAACTTTTGCATGAATAAATTACTAACGCCGATAAAGTGAAAGAACAAAATCTTGAAAATCATTATTTTTTTAAGGGTACCTCTCTTATATGTAAAGTGGGGATGTGATTTTTTTCTAACCTACCTACCCCATCGTGTGTGGTATCATTAGATAGGTCTTTTAAAAAGCGTTTAGGGTTTGTGAAGACTATTTTTAGATTTAAGGATTCCTTTGTGTATAATATTAGGCTTTATAGTGAACATTTTTGTTAGAGTCAAGTGTCCCCCTGCCAGCTAAATGGTTGATGTTGGGTATGTGAAAAAATTCAGGGTAGTAGTATAAATACTAAAATTATAAGGAAAACTATCACAAATACAATAATTGCATTTTTGAAAGATTGAATTTTTTTTTTTGAATCCAGACTCAGGAATCGAACCCGAGACTTCCGTAGCCAAACTGGGGCCAGAAGGCCCCGGTTTGGCTACGGAAGTCTCGGGTTCGATTCCTGAGTCTGGATTCAAATTTTTCTATCTTTCAAAAATACAATTATTGTATTTGTAAAGTCTTTGGCAAGAAATGCCTATAAAAATTACTTCAAAACTCTCACAGTTAAGTACTTAGGCTTTACAAGTTTACGATCACATGAGAAGTAACAACATTTTCGTACAAATTCTATTAAAAATTATTAGGTAATAAGTAGGTATAACGTTGAAAGAATGAAACAAAAACAACAGAAAACCCACTTCTTAAGCCGCACACCAAACTAACTATCTAAAAGAATAGAACAGATCGATTTTTATTTAGTAAGTATTTAGTCAACAGGACTGTTTCCAACATATTTACACAGAAGTTATTTCGTTACCTAAACTACCTTAATTTAAACCCGACTTTCACGCGAACGAAGTCGCGGGCACAGCTAGTTACAAATAAACTACTTGATATTTTCTAGAATTTATGTATGTTGGTTGCTTAAAAAAAATTGAATTTTTCACTATTATTAATATTTGTCGAGGTGCTAAGCATGGTAATTTTTATAATTTATCTTTTAACCTTCTGGCGCCATGAACTTTGTCGCCCTTCATTATGCTGCACTAGACATTTGCTTGGCTTGCCCTGCCGTAGGTCGGGCCCTGCCACCTGCCACAGAGCATTGTGGAGCATGTTTCCAATATGTTTTACACAGAAGTTAAATTGTAACATAAACTACCTAAATATAGACCCAACTTCCACGCGAACGAAGTCGCGGGCACAGCTAGTATATAATAAAAAACTAAACACAAAGTTGAACACGCGACGGCGGCGACGGCGTCGTGTTTCGCTGCGAGGTGTCACGTAACCTGCCACGTCGGTATGCGACACCCTTCGGCCATAGGTCTTCCTTCATGAAGGTGGACAGATGTTCCGCGGGCACTCGCACCATAAACGACTTAAAATTAACGTTATGGTGCGACTCCTAATTTCTCCACCCTCAAGGTCAACTTGGTCTTTATTCTGAGGTACTCCACAAGTTCCTCAGTCTTTGTAGTGTGATGCAGACGAGACATACATATAGCTGCGTCGTAGGTGTTGCCGGACGCAGCAACATATTGGGTCCCGTCACGCCGGTACCACACTGGTTGCGGCTGGAGGGCTTCCTCTGCTTCTTTTCGACTTTTATGAAGCCCTCAGCGTCTATTTGCCCTTTTGTAGGGACCGGGGGCACGCTCTTCTTCTTCTACCCTGTTTGAACCGTTGTTGTTAGTTTTCTAGGAGGGGGCACATTTATGCAACTTTCGGAGCAATTATTTCCAAAAATATTGACTCAATCAAAAAAGTTTATTAGAAACCTTGAAATGTTTTTAAAAGACTTGTCTAATGATGTGCCACACGTTGATTTCTTTAAAAAAAAAATCAGCTTCTGTTACATATATGGTGCCCCCCTAAAAATATTTATTTTTATTATTTAGCTATCAAACTCTAGTCTCTGAATAAAATTCCTGTGACATACGGACGGACAGACAGACATGACGAAAATATATGGGTTCCGTTTTTTGCCATTTTGGCTACGGAACCCTAAAAATATTTATGCCGCTGGTTCGAGTTCTGTCCGGGGATCTTAGTGTGGTGTATCTATGTAAGACAAAAATAAAACAAAAAATAGCAGGAATAATATAATATTACAATAGTGTATTTTTATTCGTATTACTCTATAAACTCTGTTCATCACTTTCTGCTATGCTGTTATCATCAGAAAACATATAATCATCATCTAAGTCCACATTATCCATTTTTGATAATATATCTTCTATTTGTGTTTTTATTTCTGGTGTTAGCTTCTGTTGACCATCCTCCTGTTTGTTTATTTGCCTAAAAAGATTGTCAATATTATTTAATGGTTGCTGATTTTATTACTTTATAGTATAAAGTCGATTTTGATACTGTTTTTACTTTCTAAATACATACTTAATAAAGATAAATAACACCCAGACAGAATAAACCATCGTGCTCATAACACAAAGTTTTATTCTGAGTGGGGATCGAACCCACGACCTCTTGCGTAGCAGTCGGAGACACTCCCACTAGATTTTTTTTTTCATTTTATAAAGATAACTAACAAAGGGCCGAGCTCCGCGTGCCCAGGTTCTGGTGCGGATGGAGGAGGGTGAAGACAAGGCACCATCTCAAGCCTTTGTACCCTCCACCTAACGGACTCCTTTAGTCGTGCTCGCTCCTCACCCTTGTCGTCAGTGATAGAGATACCGGATGCGTTGCTTTGTAGGGGTCCATGCCGCGGTCGCATACTCCTACGGGGACTATATCTCGAAGGGGTGGCGGCGAGGCTAGTCTGCTCCGTCGCCGGCGAACCGGGCGACGTCGAGGCGCAGTCGCGCGTGACGTCGTTTGGTGAGGCTGTGGGCGTGATGGACGGGGAAGTTTCCTACGCTCATGACTTTCCGCGATGGCGGCGTTCTGTGTGTGCCCAGGACGCCGCAGGAGAGGAATGCTCGATGGGGATTTGCCGCTGGGTGACGTGAAAAAAGACAGGCGCGGATCCAGAATCATGTTCTGGGGGAGGGGACAGTTTGACCCAACACCGGCCAAGTGTGAGTAGTTTTGCCCGTCAACGCGGATTATTAATTTCTTACGGCATAAGTACGTATATTATTCACACACATAACACACAGTACATAAATGATATTATTGAATAGTTCCGCAGGTCATCTGTGGTCTTCACCATCAGTTCCATTTCACTCAATGGTGTTCTTTAAGAGTAAATGCACGAATTACAACAAAATATACCCAAATTACTATTGGAAGAGTTCCCTCGATTTCGCCAAGATCTCATCATCATCAATCTGAAAGTATACCCTTTCAAACACAATTTTTTTTTTTTTAATTGGTTTAGCTGTCTTGCGAGTAAACGGATAACAAACATTTTAAAAAAAACTCCTCCTTTTTGAAGTAGGTCAAAAGTAGATAGCTTTAGCTTTTAAATAAACTGGTGTTGCTATTTCTTACAGGTTATCACCACATGAGTTTATTTTTGTGTATCACATTTATACCATATCTCCTTAATCATATGTAAATAGGTTTTAGCTCCATGTTGTTTTAGTTGGATTAAATTAGTATAATTGACTTTTAACATTAATGAGAATTATATAGGAATTCTTTTGGTGTTAGCTTATTAGAGAAAGATTCAATGCAACTATACAACCTAACCAAAGGACCTAACTGCTGGGGTTGAAAGTCGTGTTAGGTACAAGGTAAAAAAAATGACTGACAATATATTATCTACACTGCCATAATGAACACTTGTGCTAGAGATACCCTCAATCTCATTTCATAATGTTGTGAATTGGTGATATGCATATAATGATACCCACGTCATGAATACATACAAAGGTTTAGATCAAAATCTGTCTAATCCAAATCCATGATCCTGATTAATATCAAGTACTAAAACTTACAGCGATGATTAATCATATAAATGTTGATAAACTTTCGCGATTTGTACACATTAAAAAATTATATATACTACGGGTCTTGATGGCGTGAATAATTTAAGGTAAAATACCTTGTTTATGTCCCGACGTTTCGACCGTATTGCAACGGCCGTGCCCACGGGTAGACAAGGTATTTTACCTTAAATTATTCACGCGAGTAAGACCCGTAGTATATATAATTTTATAATGATTAATCATACTCCAACCAAAGACATAGTTTGAAGAATACATTACTACAAATACATTACTTAGATGTATTTATATGCATTAACATTTCTTAAACTATGTCTGGTGTAAAAAAAGGAGTTGAAGGAAACATTTAGGGCTTTGGTATATGCTATGACGGATGGTGCAACTTTTTCCAATAGTTCTGGTTTTTTGGGAAGTCATTAAAAGCAGTGGGCAAACTAAAATGTCAAGGGGCCCTGGATTGTTACTTTAATATTTGTGGAAAGGTAAATCAAATAAAAGTGTTAGATTCTTAACAAGGTACTTATAGGTAATAATATCTAATAATATAATAGGTATGCAAATGATTACTGATAGATACTGTTATGACCAACCACCCCAACAATTTGACAGTCCAACTCACAAGCCACAAGCTACTCCAAACGCCTCAAAAGGCCCGACATTATGCAGCTGCACAACAGACAGTTTTGACACATCATACTACACAGATGAGCAGCTTCCTCACTGGAGGAAGTCTCTAAATTATAGAAATAAACTTGCAAAACACATCTGATTATAGTTAAAAAGAGACTGATTGCAGATATACTCAGAAGAAAAAAAAAAAAAAGATAACTGTTATAAAAAAAAAAAACTGTGTCTATACAATTCAAATTACCAATAATAAATTTTACTTTGACTTGTTTTTTATGTACCTATATTAATTGTTGTTTGAGCATCATGAAATACTTCATGAATAGAACTTAATAATTTTATTATAAGTCAATAAACATTTACATTCTATAATTGAGAAAATAATTAATGTAGGATAGGAAAATCTTCTTTATTTGTACTAGTGTTATGTTCAATTACGAAAAGGAAATTAGCAACTGTATTTTGTAAATCTTTTGACACATTTCCTGTGTGACCTATTACAGGCCTGAACAAAATTATAAAGTATTATAATTTAGACAAATACTAAGCAATACATATTAATGATAGACATAATTATGCACACAATTTGTTTTATAACCTAACATAGTTAAGCACTTTTTGTTACTTGGGTCAAATTCCAATCTATAATAAATACTTGAAAACTGTACAATAATACTTGATGGTGTTTTTTTTAAATAAATGGTACCTACCTACCATAGAGTACCTAACACTAAAAAGTACTTTATATAGCTACTTTTATTCTTAGGCAAGCATTATCTATGTAGTTTTGATTACTTGAGAAAGATTTGCATATAACCAAATGCAACTTTTTTCTTAAAAAAGTCAAAGTACTTTATTCATTTAGGTTACAGAATGCAACGTTTATAAACATCAGACAAAATTTGGAATGGAATGATTTTACGTTTAATGCAAAGATCGCAAGAGTAAAGCCGTGAGAAAAGAACTTGGTAATAAAAACCCATGACCACTTTTAACAAATGCCAATTATTACAATATACACTGACGGACTTATAAACTGCATCAAAGTAATAGACGACTTTGAAATAAATATTTTAACCAAGTATGCAAACTTTCTATACAGATTTAAATTGAAACCTCTAGATTGGTTCGTGAACTTTAAAACAGCGTAGGATCATATCTTTAAGTTTAAGTTTATGTACTGGAAAGGACCTTAAGACCTTTTTTGAAGAAAAAACAGAAGTTTAAGGAAAAATTGTTTAATTAAAAAATTGGTTTTAACAATAGACACAAACTTTATGCAAGGGTTTATTTGTGTTTTAATAAGGTGTATTACCCCCACGTGCCCTTATTACGGATTCTAATCGGTTCCGCATAGATTTTATAAGGGTTTTTAAAAGATCTTGCGGAATATTGTCCCATTCTTCTGAAAGTGCTGTTCTTAGTGCTGCCACTGTCGTAGGCGAAGGGTTTCTCGCATATACAGCTCTTTTTAAATTGTCCCAAACATGCTCGATGGGATTAAGATCCGGGCTGCGTGCTGGCCAATTCATTGTACGTATCCCAACCTCTTCGCAATAATGTTGAACTTGTGCAGCTGCATGCGGCCGGGCATTATCCTGCATTAAAGTAAAATTTTCGCCTATGAATCCCATGTAAGGCACCACGTGATCTTCTAATATCTCTGTTATGTAGCGATGTGCTGTCAAACCCCCTCTATTACCGTTTTGACGGACCATGTCTATGAACACAAGTTCTGTTCGCCCGTTCATCGATATGCCACCCCAGACCATACATGAACCGCCTCCAAAAGGAACACGCTCCTCAATGCAACTTTGAGCATATCGCTCCCCACGTCGACGATAGACTCTTCTGCGACCATCTGCACCATATAAACATGTCCTACACTCGTCCGTGAACAATACAGAGGCCCACTGCTCTTCTGTCCAATTCAGGTGATGACGCGCAAATCTTAAGCGAGCTTGTCTGTGAGCTGCAGACAACTTTGGACCATTTGCTGGTCTAAAAGGGGTGATAGCCGCTTCCTTTAACCTTCTTCTTATTGTTCGTGCACACACGTTTTTTCCACGCACTTCATTAAGCTCGGTTTTGATGTTAACTGACGTGAGGAAACGATTTCGCAGGGAAGTCGTAACAATAAATCGGTCATCACGACCTGTGGTTGCTCGAGTTCTGCCTGTACCACGTCTCCTCCTGTAAGAACCTGTCTCTACAAACCTTCTGTATATTCTACAAACCGTAGACTGGTTTAAATTTAAATTTCTACCAATCGTTCGTTGATCCAAGCCCTCCCGCACCAATGCTACAATTTGTGCCGCTTGTTCGGACGAAGTATCCATATTATGGTTCAAAAACTCTCGATGTGTTAAAAAACTAACCCAACAATTATGCTGGTAACAATAATTCAATTGACCAAACAAAAAAAATCAATGAGAATTAATTTAAAACTTTGCTATAAATAACACGCAAATCTGATACTACGAGTAAATTTTCTTTTCCCGGCTATATTCATTTGTTTTACCGCAGTTCTATTTTTAAATTTAATTTTTTTTTAAGATTAAGAGCCAGTCTTTCCATATTTATATAATTTAATCTAAAAAGTTTGCATACTTATTATAAAAAATCCTTTTAGAGTAAACCTGAACTTTGATGCAGTTTATGAGTCCGTCAGTGTATTTATATATACACAGTTTTACACCATGAAACTCACGTAAGCAGAAACCAAAATATAATGAATTACCCTACAATGGTGTGGATGGGAGCATCAAAATTACAACTTACAACATTTACTGAAAAGGGTAATGGCAACATGCAATTTGATTAATGTAAGAAAAATTACTTAAAATCATGAGTGCAGTTTTACAAACAAATACTTAGGCCAAAAGTACTGTAAAAAGTGTTCGAGATTCAATGGACGCATCTGGCTATTTGCCTCTATTTAATTATGTATGTACATACTATTTTTTAAACTAAGTTGAAATGGTTTTTTGTCAATTAATGTAAATCATTTTAAAATATTTACCTATATTTTTATATTGGTATTGGTATTAAAGACTAATATCCTAGCCATAATTTTCGATTTTTAATTATTTTAATTTACTTAATAACATACTAACAATTTCCTGTTAGATTCATTAAAATACTTTTTCTCTATTTTGAGTTTTTTTTACATGTGCCTTTTTAACTATTGGGTCAGAGATGAGTCAGACATTTTAACTATTGCAACACAATTATGGTGTAATAAAAAACAACTACAAACAAACCTAAGTATAGTCCGCCGTTTTCTTTCTGGTAAGTCTTTTAGCATTGCCTTCAAATCTGTACTTTGAGCGTCTTCAACAGTTTCAAGTTCCTGACCCTACAAACAATAAAAACATAGACTAATTACTCAGTTGTTTGTTAGGGTATAGCCAGTATACATAGTACGATTTGGTAATTACATGACAACTGGCTATTGTGTTATACTTGAATAGAGACTGGGCCTTAGTGCCTGAAAGGCCCAACAGCCTGAAAGATCAATTTGGGTCAATAGCCTATAAAAAATATAAAAAGATATAAATAAAATATTTAATTACCTCTACTGCTTTACAACACTTTGCGCACAGCTGTTTATCTTTAGCACACTGAGTGCACATCATGTGATAAGCATACTTTACTGTCTTCTGCTCACAAGTTACACATTTGCGTGGCGCAGTTAATGGTTTATATTTTTTATACTTAATTTTCCATTCAATAATATCCTTACAGCGATTACATACTCCTGTAACTTCCAAGGAATTTAAAAACTTAGTTTTGTGGCTTGTATCGTGTAAATCATTCTTGAATGCAGTTCTGTTTTGATGCTTCTGTGGTCGTTTTCTAACATGGCTTCCTCTTGACGTACTCATATTTTACTTGTTTTCTTTCAGTAGTATTAGTATACTCTTTATTGTTATCTTAGATCTCGAAGTACACCACTGGTGCTAATATCAATCCTTTCTTTGCTTTCCAATAGAAACATAACCTCACTTTATGAATGTGACTTTGACTCAGGTTGTGTGCAGTGTGTGTTTGTGTATATTAGTTAATACATTGACTTTTAGATCAGGACTGCGTAAATATTGACTGTTATGCGTGAAAGAGAGAAAAAGCTCGTGCGGCCTTTGACAGTTAATACACCACAAAGCAGCGTTGTCTCTTTCTCTTTCTAGAGGTAGTAGATTTTGTTAGGTTATGGCGCAGTCCAGTTTCCTACGTCAATGTAATGCTCTTTGGTTGTGTTGTATTTTTCATCTCAATGCGCTGCGTGACGGAAATTAATGACGTTATAAATGACATTTTCACCTCGACCATAGAGACCGTGGTCGTCATCTGAACGGCTAAAAGTTTATTTCATGCGTTTCGGCCCCATCTGGAACGCACCTTTTAAACTCTGTCAAAGTGTCAAATAGAGTTGTGTTATGACAAAGGTGTGTGAAAAATCGATTCTTCTGTCTCGACTTTGTAATCGATTTTTGGAGGGAGCGGGGAGAGTGGGAGAGGTACGTACCTACGCAATCTTTCAAAGAATAAAGTCATATGTACACATGTCGCCAGCTAAGTTGGCGTGTCTGATGTTCGCGCGTAAACTGCGCACAACTCAAATTTACGTATCGGAGGGGATGAAGGAGACGGGCGGGGAACGACGTCCCTGCGCGGAACTACATTCGAATACAACTTCATAGCCGCAAACTTAGGTGGCGCGAACTATAATGGGCTGAAAGTCGATTCTTACTTGATTATTCCAAACGAAACTTAAATGACATCACACGATTCTGTATACCTTTTTATTACCAAATTTATACAGGATGGACCAAACCAAGGCCCCCTGAAGCTAACTAAATGACTAAATATTTGAGTTAGATAATTTTACTCAAAGGAAACATTCTTTTATTTTTAGAAATAAAAGTAACTGCATTCAAAGTTTTTATTAAAATCAATTGACAGACCCGGGAATCGAACCAGCTAAATGTATTATGCATCCCGTGTTTTATAATACCGATTGAAAGGGCCATTAATAAAGAATAAACCTCTTTAATAAAATAAAATTTAAATAAATAAAATTTAAAGGAGGCTATGAAATCTAATATATAAAATTCTCGTGTCACAGTTTTCGTTGCCATACTCCTCCGAAACGGCTTGACCGATTTTGATGAAATTTTTTGTGCTTATCCGGTATCTATGAGAATCGGCCAACATCTATTTTTCATACCCCTAAGAGTTTGTTTGTTTGTTTGAATGCGATAATCTCAGGAACTACTGGGCTGCACTGAAAAATTTATTTTATTGTTGGATAGCCCATTTATCGAGGAAGGCTATAGGTTATAACATCACGCTACGACCAATAGGAGCGGAGCAGCAATGAAAAATGTTATAAAAAAAGGAAGAAAAAAGGGAAAATTACAATCTATTATTCATGCCCCTAAGTGATAAGGGTTATCCACCCCTAACATTTATAACTATACTATAATATTAGAAGAGAGAGAAGAGTTTGTTTGTTTGTTTGAACGCGATAATCTCAGAAACTACGGGTCCAAATTGAAAAAAATATTTTACTTTTAGATTGCTCATTTATCGAGGAATGCTATAGGCTATAAAACATCGCGTTACAACTAATGGGAGCGGAGCAGCAAGTAAAAATGTTTGCAAAAATGGGGAAAATTTACGCAGACGAAGTTGCGCGGGTCAGCTAGTTTAACAATAAAATTTACAAATGTACCGAGACAAGGGCAAGACACAGCCGAAACACTTACATTGGAAATAGTCAAATAGGTCGAGATCAGATGTGCTTTAAATTAATAGTCAACACTCCTATTACTTTAAGCAAAGTCATATGCAATTGATTTATGTTAATATAATTAATTTATGGTATTAAGGTTTGCATTTAAGTTAATGATACTATTTTAATTTCAATTGATTCTAATATTAATTCTGTATTTTTAACCCCTACGACACCGCACGACAATAACAAAATAATTCAGAATCTAAAAATTATAGTTTAGCAATATATGTTTGTAAACTTTCGCGATTTGTACACATTATAGAATTTTATAAGCTACGGGTCTTAATCGCGTAAATATTTATTAGCAGGCGAGTCGTATATATTATTTGAGCACTAGACGACACAATTCGAAACTCGAGAAGTTAATTTGTCGCCGCGACGAGAGAAGCGCTCAAAAATTACCACCTACCCATAATGAGACGGTAATAAATTTATCAAGTAATAATATTGATGACACTACAAAAAACATACTGGCTAAGGGGTTAAATTATGCTGTAACGCCTAAACGGATTCCGTATGAAAATGTTATCAGTGGCGTCGAAGAAGCGATGATGCGAAACAAGTTACCGTCTGCGGATGCGGAAATGCTTAGACAGGATGTAGCTGTTATCCTTCGTAAATCGAAGTTGCCCAAACCAAACATCACTACAGAGGAGCGTCTAGCATTAAAAGAGCTGCGTGATAACACGAATATTTTAGTGCTAAAGGCCGACAAGGGAAACGCGACTGTAGTGATGAATTCTAGTGAGTATGATACCAAAATACGGAGTCTGTTAAGTGACACATCTATTTATAAGCCAGTGTCATATAACCCCACTGCTAGAGTCACAAAACGGATACGAGCACTAGCTAGGGACCACGAAGACCTCTTCACGAACGATGTTTTTGAACGCCTTTTTAGACCTAAGAGCGTCATCAGTTGCCAAAGATCCATAAAAATAACGTGCCACTACGCCCGATCGTAAACCAAATCAGCTCACCTACTTACGATCTAGCAAAACACCTAGCCACGTTACTGCAACCATTAGTGGGCAAAACAGCGTCGTTTGTGAAGGATTCTCGCCATTTTGTTGACATTATCAAGACCATGAGAGTGGAACCAGACGAGGTGATGGTGAGTTTTGATGTGGAGTCACTATTCACAAACGTTCCCATTCAAGACTGTGTTGAGGTCATCGAGAGGAAGCTTAGCGCGAACGATCTGCCTAATCAGTATATTGTTTTACTGAAAAACTGCCTAGAGCGCAATTTATTCGTTTACCAGGGACAACACTACCTCCAGATCGACGAAGTGGCCATGGGTAGCCCAGTGGCGCCGGTGCTGGCCAACATCTGGATGGAACATTTTGAAGAAGCAATTGAGCTGCAACTGTCCCTGGTCAAACTATGGAAGAGGTACGTGGACGACGTGTTTTGCATCATGAAGGGCGGTAGATTAGAAGTAGAACAATTTACTGATTACTTAAACTCCATACACCCTAACATCAGGTTCACTTTTGAAATGGAGATAAACAAATCGCTGGCTTCTCTTGATGTGAAAATAATGGTTAAGGCAGATGGTACCCTGGCACACACTGTCTACAGAAAACCGACGCACACGGACAGGTATTTGCATGCTGACTCGCACCACCATCCAAGACATCTGCAATCCGTGGTATCATCGCTGACAAATAAAGCTTATGACATTTGTGACCCTGAACACTTAGAAAGTGAGCTCACACATGTTCAGGAGGTACTAAAGCGAAACGGATACAGAGGAAGCACACGACGTACGAAGAGGAGAGACTCCCGACCGGGGGTTGACAGGGCTCCAGCTTTTCTACCGTACGTGAAAGGAGTGACGGATAAAGTTGGAACAGTACTGCAGAAATACTCCATTAAGACTGTATATAGTCCGCACTACAAGGTAGCTAAGCACCTACGTACTCTTAAGGATGTCATTCCTCTACAGACGCCTGGCGTCTACAAAGTGGATAGCAGCTGTGGTAGTTCCTACATTGGACAAACCAAACGCACTATAGCGGAAAGGGATAAGGAACATATCGCGGCTGTGAAAAACCGACAGACAAACAAGTCAGCAATAGCGGAACACTTGCTGGATGTGGGATCCAATCACTGGATTGAACTACATAAACCACAGGTCCTCTCCACTGACCGTCACTACTACTCCAGGATGGCGCGGGAAGCGGTTGAAATCAAAAAATATTTCAACCGCTTCTTAGAAAGGGTGTTGGGTTATAGAACAATACGGTTTCAGAATTTTTAAAAAAACATTAATAATTGTGGCAATCTATGAATTAATCAATAATAATGTTGGAATTAAGGATGGAATAAACCTGTTGCAATATTAATCATAGAAATGATAAAGTCATTCGATTTTGTCGATCTTAAAGTATATAATACCAAATTATATTATTATGGAATATTTTCAATTATTCACTCTTACCGTAACATGTATACTACTCTATGATACTACGTTTGGGTGTAATTTAACTAATATAAATATGAACGTATTTAGAATTTTAGCTCGGCCGAGCTACATGGTAGGCGGAGTGGGGGGTGTTAGGTTTTATTTTCGTTACGGAATTTCTTGATTCGGTCGCCGCGCTCAAAGCCCGCGATAAAAGCTATGTAATAGCTTAAAAAAAAACTGCATAAATAAATAATTATAATTGCCTTTGATAATAAATGCTATGCAATAGCTTCATCGCGGCAGTCCCCGAGTGCCACACTATTTTTTTTTAATTACTTCAATTGGATTGGACTATTTAAATTGACTTGGTCAGTGTACAGCCATTGCCACACCCCGTATTCAGAATTACAACAAGCTGCGTATTGTCTTGTGGTGCTCCAACGCTTCAGACGTCGTCTATTTGGGTGTTCTTGCATTATTTCACGTGCCAGTAGGTTTGAATGGGTAAAGACATAATAATCTTTAGGTGCTCTTGTAAATCGTACGATTTTCTGCCTGACAGTGGGTATTTTTAGGTCATAGTGTAGCAAATGGTTGGGTACGAACCATGGAGCATTCATTATCATCCGTAATATTTTATTTTAGAATCGTTGCAGGATTTCGATGTTTGAATGTGATACGATTTCACAAAGTTGAATGCCATAAGTCCAAACTGGCTTTATTACACTTTTAAACAAGAGTATTTTGTTTTCTAAGGACAGCAGTGACTGGCGTCCAATTAGCCAGTGGAGTAGTGTAGTGGATTTCCAACCTGGAGCTTATGCTGCTTCCTCTTGGTAAAGATGTGCTTCTGCCACGTGACTAGGTGCAGGCCAAGATATTTTACGTGGTCTTCTTGCGGGACTTCACCGCCATTAATTTTGACTAGTGGGCAGAAGGCCCTTTACAGTATAAGGGTGACGTTCACCGATTTTGTTTCGTTGGCCTTGATGCGCCATTTTTTTAGCCTGTTGAGTATTTCATCCAAATCTTTTTGCAATAAAGTGGAGGCTTCTATTGGGTTCTCATGGGAAGTCAAGACCGCGGTATCATTAGTGAAAGTACCAATTATGCACGAACTTGGTGTGGGTAGGTCTATTGTGAAGATCAGATATAAGACAGATCCAAGGAAGCTCCCTTAGGGAATGCCCGCCTTTATGCTGTGTAGCTCTAATGACGCGTCTTTATTTTAAACAAATAAGTGTGCAAGAATGATTTTAGTACACCAAATATGTAGTTTGGTAAGGCCGACTTGATTTGAAAAAGCAATCTCTCGTGCCATACGCGATCGAACGCCTGGGATATATCCAGGAATGCGCTGTTGCAATACGATTATTCTTCTAGTAAGTAGTAGGACTGGTAACTCTAGTAGAATGCGGTTTGTTGAGGTAATAATCAGAAGCTTTTCTAAGATTTGTGTGTTTTATTTATTGCCTTCTGGACTTCTTTGCTAAGGCAAGTCTTCTGAACCCGGCCAGCCTAGGATAGACAGGACTTCTTGTTGGTGGGTTGGAGGATGTCACTTTGTCAGTAAGTTGGCTGCCCCGTTGATGTTACGTCCATGTTTTGTATTCTGATGCACTTAGCAGTTCCCTTCCTCTTGGGGAGACGAGCCGTGAACGTGAAAGGGCTTCTCAGAGTTTCAAAGAATTTTCTGAATTCATTTTCTTTTAGGCTGTATCTTGGTGGTCAGTATATTGCGGATAAGATACAATTCAATAAATATATAATTACGTTATAACGTCAAAGATCTATTTTTTCAGCATTTATTTTATTATCACAGAATTGACCTAAATAATAATGTCATAATAATTATTTATTTTCTTTTTTAGTTTCATGTAATCGAGTACACGATGACATACATCTGAACTGGATTCTGTAGATTCGATAGCTCATATCACGTGCAAAGAATCGATTGCCAGCCCTGAGGCCAGCCCATCATGCCCATCCCTATTTTTAACATAAGCGTTGCGCGCAATATTGTAATGGATAATTTTGCTTCTTTTTCTTGTAAATAAAAGGGGACCAAGCTTAAGTTTGTTTCTCATTGTTGTTAATAATTTGGAGTTCATTTTAAAATCGTAACATAAGTACTCTTTCATAGTGGTGTTGTTGACCGCAGGTACTTATTCTACGTATTTTCATCAGATCTTTCAGCATTTTCAATGACTATATCGACCAGAAGACTCGTTCAGATTGCAGCATGGGGTGGCTTAATAGTCAGTGGCACTGGTTATTATTTACAACAAAAGTTAATAGACAGAGTAAGAGGTTATGATTACTATAAAACTGCATTGAAAAGGTTACGAACCCATCCTGGCGCGGTGCATTATTTAGGAGAACCAATTAAAGATAAGAAATTTAAGATTACAGACCCAGAAAACAATTTTTCGGATGGTAAAACAGCTAGGTTTTGTATACCGGTGTCGGGTCCAAAAGACAGTGGAACTTATTATTTTTGGGCTGAAAACACTGAGAAGGAATGGAAAATAACTAGAGCAGAGTTAGAATTGAAATCTAAACCAGATGCAAGACTTCTTGTTGTAAAATAATGACTACAAACAGTATAGGTGCTTTATAATGTACTTTTCTAGCTTAGATTCTGAGAAATAAATTATGAAACCACAATCTTACTATGATTATTTTAAAATTAATAAAGATCCCATCCATTGATCCCAGTCAATTTCCGTTCTCATAAGATTTATGTTTCAGGTATTAAGCACAAATTATAATGTTTGTGGGAACACAGAAAGAGAAATTCTTCTACCACAACACCCTATTATGCCTTGTTAGAGCTTTAAAGGATCAAAATATAACTGTAGATCTTCGTAATGATGCCTATGTGTGTGGGAAAATAGAAAGTGTGGATGGGTAAGAAATTTGTTTATTTTTGTAGCTTCAATTTAATTTGAAACAACTCATCTTATTAGCCTAGATACTCAAATGGTGAAAGGTTTAAAACTTGCTAGTATCACAGTTCATAACTAAGCTAGGCTTTTTATACTGTGTTAGCATAATAATTAATTTATACTTTAAAATATGAATAATAAATGACTATCTCTAAAACTCATCAACAGGGATCGGAATAGGTAGAGTTTATTTACCTAAACTTGGAAGAAGTATCTAATACTAATACTTATACTAATACTAATCTAATCATAAACGTGACAATGGAATTTATTGGATTTTGAAAACTTTCATAACAAATTATTATTTCGATAAATTTAAAGTTGGCTGCTTATTATGTGTATTTACTTGATTATATTGCAATAAAAAGGGTAACTTGAAAAAAAATTAACCCTATCAAATCAATATTAGGCAAGGATCACTAAAACATATTTTAAAGTGATTGTTATCAAGCTATTAGGTATTGTCATAGATTTTTTTGTCATTTTGACGAGACGCCCAACTTAATGTATACTACTAATTTATATGGTGGTATATTTGTAAAGAAAACAGATATTAAAAATGACACTTAACTTTGCCGTTGGAAAACTAAAGTCCCATAAACCAAGATAGACCAACTGCAAATAAATTTGTAATAGAAAAAATGATGTTTGTGATGCAATTGGCAGTAGCCCAATGGCTAAGGCATCGGACTGGCAATCGTGAGGTCGCGGGTTTGATCCTACCCATTATACTACCGACATGAACCCACTCCTAGCACAAGCCATTGAACTTAGCTGGAGAGGTTAACAGGATTGCTAGTAATGTGGGACCAACAAACCGACATTGCTAGTTATAAGTACTTTAAAAAAAAAGATTGTGGTTTTTACTGTGGGAATTAACTGGGTGAATTAACTAACCAGACTGATGACGGTCCAAATATCTGTACAACTAAATGTATGTAGTTATGTATTTGAATTAAAAGTTTTAATTTTTTTACAAAGCCAGCGCAATTAAAACAAAACATTCGAATTTGACACAATTTTAGTACGGAACTCTAAATCAAATCAATAACTTGTAACTGTATTTATACTAAATCCAATAATAATTCATGATTTTTAAATTCCGGGATTAATACGTCATTATCATCATACCGGGATTTTAGTAAAGGTATTTCCACTCTATGAAGATACTTTTTCGAAGTTTAGGTAAATATACTCTACCTATTCAGATCCCTGCCCATCAGTCATAATACAATCAAATAATACATATTTATACACATATGATACACTTGTTACAGCTACATGAATATTTCTTTTACAAATCTGGTGTACTGTGATCCTCAAAGAAATGAATTTTCCTTTGAAAACATGTTCATACAAGGTCGTAATATTAGATATGTACACATCCCAGAAACTGTAAGTAACAACTGCAATAATCATTTGAATTAATTATTTTGTACTACAGGGTGACTTTGAATCAGTTGATAAACTGATAGTAGAAGTTCAGTTCCTATAATACATTCATTTTACATTTAAATTTGGCCAATTAAAATTAAAAAAAAATATATATTTTATGGTCTATTATGACATTAACAATGTATAAAAGTCATTGTAAAGGTTAAATTTAACAAATAGATTGAAAATATCAAACATTTTTTATTGTTGTCCTAAACTAAACAAATAAATTATCAAACAAATTATCAATTTTATCTGGTACATGCAATATAAAAATCAAATTATGTATGAAAGAAAGTACCTAGCAAAAATATTATTTTAAATTGGTTTACCCCTTAAGGTTTGTCAACTGAATTAAAAGTCACCTGTATATACTGAAAGGATTTTTTAGCAATTCATTTTCATTTTTAGACATCTATTGTTTCAACAATTACAAAAGAACTAGGTGGGAATAGAAAACCAGTTTCAAACAAAAAGGCTGTGAATGAATCAAGAAAGGTGAAGAAAGCTCTCAGACAACATTTAGAAACTGTGGCTTCTTTGGAATTCAATAAATAACTTTTAAAAACAGCAACTATTTCATTTCAACCCCTTTTTTTAAATAATGCTCAATGTGGTAACATCATAAATGTTGATAAGAGAGGAGCATCTGTGCCTTATGATTACAACTAAATTAAAAAAAGAAAATAGCATATAAACATTTTATTATCTAACAATATTGTAAAATTATATTTAATTTAATTATTTTTAAACGACCATTTTGGCCAAATCAGGTATCAACAGGTAAGTTGAATAATTTAAAAACCAATGATGATTACACATTAAAGTATGTTACTAGCCCATATTTGTGAAGATTCTGCAGCACTCGAAGATGCTGGTGGTATTTTCTGTCACTATGATGGAACATGTAACATAAATCTAATATATAATATCATTGTTATAGTTGTAATCAACATTTAAAAAATGTCTTCTGCTTAACAGTAAAAGCTCTTAACTTCTAATACAACAAAATCTAATAATCAATTTTTCAGCTAAGATCCATAAAACCTTACTTTTGATTATCACTTGAGTTACTCTGTTGAGTATTATCAGGAAATGTGTCCCCATTATTGATAGACATCTGGCACAAATCACTTGTTTTATCTTTCACATTTTCATTTTTGTTTTCCCTCTTAAAATTGAGAGTAGAATCACTATTTATATTGACTGGTCCAAAGGATTGAGGCGCGTCGTTGTGTCCCGATGGCACACGGAACCCATTCTCTGTAAACGTAGATATAAAGAACTTCTGCTTTTCATAGCCGAAGTTGTTAATTTTCATTGCTTGTTGAGCAAATTCTTTCCTGTTAGCTTGTTGATTGTCATACATTTCTTGAGTTTTAGAATATCCTTGTGCATAGTTATTGATAACTAAGTTTTTAAAGTCATAATTTTCTTGTTTTACTTCTGTATTTTTGTAGACAACTTCCAATTGCCCCTTAGCAATATATTTCTCTTTAGATTTATTTTTGCGATCGTTTACGCTTTGCGACGTCACAGTAGTACTTTGTTCTTTTTGTACTATAATGACACGTTTGAAGGGAGGTTTTAAGTCAGATCTAATGCTATTTAGCGATGGTCTCTGGAATACGTCAGCATCTTTGTAGGCAATGATCTGGGGTGTAGTGGTTGGTGCCGGATCTGGTGTTTGGCTGCACAAGTAGTTGGATTGGTTGATGCTCGCTATTATTGAAGTCGGACTTGGCGATGACTGCATCACATTTGGCCGTGCTACAGCATTCGGATTTAGTGTGCCTAGAAAAAATCTCAGTTTAAATATATTTACTTTTATACAAAAAAATTAAAATCATGAAGTATTGAAATTTGTTAAAGAGATAAATTATATTCCGTGCCCCACACACATAGAAATAACAAGTCTAGCTAACAAACTTCTTTGAACCCGATTATTTTGTTAACTCTTGTTTATATGCTATAGTGACCTACACCGGTATTTTTCTTATTTTATTTTATAAAAGACAATGTCTGCACAAACTAATAATGAAGAACGGAACGCAGAGAAAAGCAATAACAATTATCTTTGGTACTGTTACTACTGTAGTAGAAGTAGTTTGAATGTTACCTTGAGGTTTATATTTAGCAAGTTGCGCGTAGACCTGCTTGATGCGTTCAATGTTGACTTGTGACGCCTTGGAGTGATCGACCATCGGCATCGGGTAGTCGCGCCCGATGAGACACCGAGCGGACTGTTGCACAGCCTCTGGCGCTACCCACGGCTCATGGATGTACCGTGTCGGCATGTTCTTCAATGCTGGGATGTATCTCCTATGAAATCATATCAAAGAACTTTAGAAAATCATATCTGTCAGTCAATTTAAGCTCAAAATAGCAGCGTAGCGGGTCAGCCATCAGTCTACCGATTCATATTGGGGAATGCATAGTTTTGGTTGATCGATTCAGGTAGGACAACGGATTTGACGACAAAGGACTAGTTCTTTTAAAGTCCTTTGCTTTATCTGTATACTTCTTACTGTAACAGCTTCTGGTTGCAACTAACCTGTTTCTGATCCATAATAATAATAACAATGATTTATTCACTTAAGAATCAAAATAATACACTTGTGAATAGTCGATTCTACATTTACTTGTAATGCCTGTTCGCAAACAATAGGTAAAGCCCGAGAAAAGAACGGGCAATAAAAACTCGTATCCTTTCTTAAAACTGCCAATGTTTACAATGTTTCACTAGAATTAAGAAGAAGTCGACGAATACAGAATAGGTCACATACCGATATAGTTACAAACAGAAGTGGGTACAGTAAGCAGAATACAGATAAAGTAAAGGACTTTATAAGAACTAGTCCTAGGTCGTCAAATCCAGGACGACGCCTTGGGTCGATGAACTTCTATAGGTTGACCCAGTAAGAGTGCACTTTTTAAATTTGGTGTAATTTTTTCCTGCATGTGGCAGCTCTGAAATTTGGCAGATAGTGTTACCCCAAAGGAAAACGTGATAATATTGCCTATTGTTTGCCCTATAGCGGCTCGTCGAAGCTTGTCTCCTACGTGGAAAAGTGTGAAAAAAAGTAGATAAATGTCGGAATATATTTTATACCGAAGCCTACTTTGGTATAAAATATTTCCCGACATTTATCTGTTAAATATTACCGTTTCACAGTTGGACTGCATTTGGAGTAATAAACATCCAAATATTAAAACTTCCACTATTAGCAAGATATTACAGAGATAAAGTTTTGTCAATACTCGTAGACCAAGTTCTTGGTTGACTGTACGTAATTTGTAACGATTTTTAGGGTTCCGTATGTCCGTCTGTCTGTCCGTATGTCACAGGCGTTTTACTCTAAAAAAAACTTTTTTTTAGCAAACATTAACGTGTGGCACATCATTCGACAGGTCTTTCAAAGACATTTTAAGGTTACTAATCAACATTTTTGAATGAGTGAATAGATTTGGAAATAATCACTCCGAAAGTTGCATAAATTGTCCCCCCCCCCCTTCACTTTTGAATCGTGTGACCAAAAAATCACAAAGGTAGCGCTTTATAAATACTTTACACTTAAATTATTTTGAACATGTTGGGATAATACCATCATCGAGCTATTGCCGAAAAACTGCGTTTCTCAATAAAGGGTGCCATGAACATACGCTCTTCATTCAAGGCTGCGGAACCTTACACTAAGCATGGTCCGAAATGCTCTTGCCCGGTTTTTTTTTGGGTAACTGAATAGAAGTATATACTATAATAAACACGGGTAATTGGTATAGGTGTACCAGAATCTGATGAAAAATAAGGAAATTATAATTTAGAGATCACACACAAGGTTAAGGTAAGTACCTACTTAGGACCTTCCTAAACCTACTAGGACGAACAAGTACCGGTTTTGTTATCAATTTCTGCTTCAATAGAACTAAGTATCATCACTGGTCGAACAAAATAAATATTCTGCACGGCACCTCCGGCCGCGCGTGAATGTCAGTTTTTGCATTGAATAAGTAATAAAAAAAATTGATAACAAAACCGTTATGCAAAGAAAAAATATAATGATCAAGACTTGTTCGTCCTAGTTTATGTCTTTGAAAGACCTGTCGAATGATGTGCCACACGTTAATGTTTGCTAAAAAAAAGTTTTTTTTGTTGTTGACCTGTTACATGTAGGTATGAAGTGGCCCCCTAGAGTAAAATGCCTGTGACATACGGACAGACAGACGGACATACGGAACCCTAAAAATCGTTACAAATTACGTACAGTCAACCAAGAACTTGGTCTACGAGTATTGACAAAACTTTATGTGTAACTAAAACAACAGGTAGGGCTCAAACTTCAACCGTAAGGTAGTAGACCACATTTTTGCCCAACTGTACATTCGTTGGTTTCCCTCAAAAAAGTAATAAGTCAACATTTTAATTATAAATCTACTCTAATGCAAGAGCGAATGCTAAAAGCATTCATTGGACATAGGGCTCTCTTAATTTATGCCACGCCACCCGATCCTCAGCCTTCCCCATTCACTTCATCCGGCATCCGAGTAATTTGTTTAGGTTTCAACAGCAACTTTTGACCAGATTAATACAATGTTTTGACATTAATCGGGCCAAATGTTGCTGTTGTTTAACCTTTTGGACGCCAAAGTCATAAAAACGTGACAAGTGAAATCTGACCCTGTACGCCAACGTCACAAAAATATGACCTAAAACTGTGTTGCAATTTGACGCGAAATAAAGAATTAAAGCATTACGTTTGTCTTTTTTTTTATATATCCTACAAGTTTAAACTGCTGTCCGTATTTAAGTGCATGAAACGAATCTAATTATACCATGGATACTGAGAAATTAAGGTACAAAAAAATATTTAAAAAAAGAAATTAAAGAAGTCCCTCACACGCCAAAGTCACATAAACATGACAGATAGTGATGTAACGCATGATGAATATCCTTAGGAAGTAACAAAGATTAAAGTTAAACTTTAACGTTTAATATGTTATTATTATATTATGTTAAAGCAGTATCTTTAAAGTGGAAACGATTTTTTTAAAAGAAACCTTACAAAACATTAGTACCAGCTACATATTTTAAAATAAAAAAGGTAAGGTCTAATGTCGATATTTGCAAATTTTAACTCGCGCGCATCCCTAGCGCCTCATCAATTATCAGTTCCTTGTACGCCAACGACACATATAGACGACGCACGAGTGACGTCTGAGGCGCGTGCTTTTAATTTTAGTGCAGAGAAGTTTATTTTATTTCATTAATGATTATTTATTTAATTAACTTTAAAAAATGAGTGCCTTAACAACTGAACAACTTCTCCGAATATTAGAAGGCGTTGAGGACGATGATGAGTTCACAGAGGCGATGTCATTAGAAGAAAATGATTTACAGGTATGTTATTCATTTTCCGACTAACGCATGGTTTAGTTTTTAAACTAACATTAAGTAGATAAAGTTATCAACATGTGAAAAAGTATACCTATATTACACCTGCCGCACTTCTTGTATTTACGATATTAGGTAGGTACCTACTTACTATTACGTACATGCGATACTACCGAGCGTAAACCGCCCGGGGCCGCCCCGGCTAAATATTGTAGCGAGTTGTGTTTGTTGTCATAATTAACTTTATTAAGTAGATACTTAGGTAACTGAAAATATAAATAATACGATAAATAGCAGCTCGTTATTTGTGTGCAGTGAATGGATGTATACCTACGTCCAACAATAGAAATACTTAACAGCTATTTCTATATAAAATAAAGTTCATTTTCGCAGTACAACAAAATTGAGTAACACAGAAGGTACTTAGCTTGCCTTTTACTGTAACAAGTAGACCCACTTACTTTTCATTTGTTAGTAAAATCACCTGTTACTAGGTAAAGGTAAATAAAAGAACTACCTACTTATGTAAAGTCAGAAAAATAGCCGTCCGCAAATTATTATTCGATAAAGTCGATAAGTTACTTACTGTACAGCTACATCCCTAATCAGAAGCGAGAGATTATAAAAAAAAGGATGGTTGGCGACGCCAACGTCATATATACACGACAACTGATAAAGAATAATGCTGTAACTTGCTGTAAATTTTTATTTTTTTAGGTATCTTATAAGGTTGATTTTTTAATTGATCTAAAGGTTACTACAGTAGGGAAGTTTTAATGAGGTTAAATAAATATTTTTTTAAAGTTATAAGCAATGTTTAATCGTAAATTTCAAACGAAAATTACAACTCACTTAAGTTTATCGATAAAGTTTTGGACTCCCTATAATTTTTCAAGGTTATTTCATTGAATTTGTGGCTTGGCGTGGAGGGCACGGCGAAGCGATTTTGCTCTGGCGGTCAAAAGGTTAAAGTTTGCACCGCTGTAGTAGTCTGTATATTCCTATACCTATCCAAAATAACAAACCTTATAAAATCTCCATTAGGATCGGTTTTCCTGCCAAATCTGACAGGGCAGTAGCAGTGGAAGAATTGTTGGAAGAAGGATGAACACGACAGCCACATCCACATGCCAGCGTTTACAGACCAGTCTGCATCCAGCAACAGCTCATCGAACACCTGCAGGTACGGGACCTTCTACTTATTAACACCAAGCCGCCAAACATTGATTCTGATGTCCCTACAATCCGTTTGCATTTACGCCATAAATTAAAATAAACTCAGTTTAATGGTAAATCCGAACTGTAGGCATCTATTATCAATTCTAATTAACATTCTATAGTTAGCGTCCAAATTCTTAAAATATCTTTGATCATTAAACTCTTATCTTTCTCGGTTTCTGTAGCGTTTCAGTAAATTCGTTAGTTCAGAATTGCCATCTTCATTAAAAGATACGAAAATGATCCCATTCTCTACAAAACCATAAAACGTCCAAACATGTGCACAATACATAGAATCCATGTTTTCAATATTGTTCTAATATCAATCGTTAATTAAAAAATATCTTGCCTTCATTCCTTCTTCCCATGAGATCCATAAATCTCCTCTAGTGAGGAAGCATGCGACTGCGTGCCGCGCCAAATGGTGTATCCAACCTTCCTCTCTTAGCTGTATCATTATAGCGTCTATCCATGGGAATCCTGTTTGACCCTTTAAAGATAATTACTTTTATTTTTAACTTGATAACCAAAATATTGTTACTTGCGAAAGCAACGAATTCACGCTATACCTCAGTCGCCAGTAAAAGCAATATAAATGATATCATATTAAACTTATTTATAATCAGAAACTTACAGCGGCCCATTTCGCCAAAGCGTCTTGACTTTTCGCCCATGGTATTTGTACGCAAATGGGGTTTCCTTCCATGCGGTCGAAGTTTGGATTCCTCGTCGCGGCGCAGTAAAAGAACTCTCGCCATAATATTTGTCCGTGCAGCGATAGCGGCGGCCTCACTCGCTTCACTCTTTTGTACAATTCCGTCAGCTGATAATAAAATAATCTAGTTGACAAACAACCGAACCTGAAATGACGAAATACAGTGATGTAGGTACTGCGACGTCTTTATCGCGAGACTATAATAAAGTTGCTCTAGTTTACCTTAAGTACGGTGATAAGCCTGTCTGGCTCGCCAGCAACGACTGCGGTGTCATTTTGGGCCTGCCGAATGACGCCACCCAGGCTTTTCTTTCGAGATGTCTTTCTAGTCTAGCCAATGCTTCACTTTCACCACCCATCCAAACGGGAGGTTTTAAACCTTCAGTCTCAAATCCTAAGATATAGTAAATAGCTATAGAAATAAAAAAGTAGCGCAATTTTTGGAGTTTCGCCTTATTCTTTAACAGTTTATAACTCACCAAGTTCTTCGAGGGTAGGTACACCGAACCGATCGTCATGGTCGTCGCCAACAGGCGTGACGGCTCCATTGAGCATCTGAGCCGATATGGGTGACTCGGCTGGAGGTGGTGGGGGCATGCTGGCGACCAACGCCTGGAACTGGTGATACGTCAGCGGAGCTTTTCCTCCATTGCGTTCAATAATCCTGAAATATTCAATTTAGAATTGATACTACTCAAGCACCTCTTCATACTAAAGATGGAGCGTACCTATTCCTTGTTCAGCTGCGGATTTGTCGGCCACTACTAACTTACGTGATCCCCGGTGATAGACTATCTAAGTATCGTTATTGGTTTAACTCACTACAAACATAGTGAGTTAAATCATTAGGCAATAATTACAGGTAAATTAGCTTGAAGAAATTTTTGCGTTTGTAGTAGTGTATGGTCAGCAAATAAAAAAAACAACATTTTATTTTTAGTTTTTATTGTTTTAAAGGTAATATACGTTTGTGGCTGGAGCACACCAAATGCGTGCACGTCTACGCATACGCACTACGTACTAATACGGTCGTGAAAATGTGTATCCACCGCATTGTAATCTATGGAACTGTATGAGGCAGACAAGCCAGTTCCAAACATTACAAGCATTGAATGCCGGTTTTCACTTCAGTGAAGACGTGTATGAATTAGGTGTTCTCCGGCCATAAATGTTTTATTCTAATAATTCATCAACCCCAGGCATAGCACAATCATCCCCATCCTCGCTTTCATCAGATGAATTATTTAAATTAATTATGATTCGTTCTGATATTGTGTCTAAAGCTGCGTCTCTACCCTGATATTTGCTTTCCTCCTCAATAGCATGCAAACAAACTTTTCTCCATTCCTCTACAGTTATGGCGTTCATTTTTTCTTCAGCTAATGACATTATAACCTTCATATTCATTGCGACATTCTTTTTTGCGACATATGTTTTCACTATGCCCCATATATTTTCTATAGGATTAAACTCCGGATGGTATGGTGGTAAACGCAGCACAGTATGACCGTGCTGTCGTAATATTTCGTCTATCTTGTACTCTATAAATCTCGCCTTGTTTTGCAGAATCAGTTCATATAATTGAGGCTTAAGCAACGTGGATGAATGCTCAATGTTTCGAAATGTCAGCCAGTCTATCATTTGCTGTTTTCTAGAATTACTATTCGGTGCAGGATTTTGTATTGAGTTATGATATGGTGCGTTGTCAACAACAACAACACTATTTGGTTGTAAGTTGGGTATTAATTGAGTTTGAATCCACCTTGAATAGTTGTCATAGTTCATATTGTTGTGGTAATCTCCACTTTTTTGGTCGGCTTTAAACATAAGCAATGCATTTGGTATAAAGCCATCGATACCACCGGCATGAACAATGATTAAGCGGTTGCCTTTCGATATATGTTGCTTCAAACCTGAAGTGCTTCCATCTGACCAAGATTTCGAGAGGGTATGTGATGTATGTATATATGTTTCGTCGGTGTAAACAATTGGTCGGCGTTGTTCACGATATTCAGCAATTTTCATCAAATAATTAATTCGCAAGTATCTAATTTCGTGTTTTTCCATAAGAAGTTTCCGGTTATCTTCTGTTTGCTTCCAATTAAAACCTAATGACATGACGTGTTTTCGTAACGTGCTGACACAACCTTTATAATCGATATCTTCTTTCAATTTTGAGTGCAAAGTTTTTAAAGTGGGAACTTCTTTATTTGTGATGTGGAAGTCATGAATTGTTCTTCTGATAACTTGCTGATCAAAGTTATCGATTACTATTGTAGGTTTACGATTCGGTTTCTTTTTAGGAGATTTAAATGTTACTTCCTGATCTGAAGGACGACATTTGCTTTCTGATACTACCTTTCTGACGGATGCTATTGAAATTCCTGTTGATTTAGCAACTAATTGAGTGGGGGTCATAATACTGCTCGGGTTGTTATTACACTCATTTTCGAAATATTTGTACAAACAGTACAAAACTTCCTTAGTTTGAGAAGTCAAAGGCTTGCCTCGACCGTGTTTTAACACTGGAGCCATTTTAAATTATCAATATAAAGTTACAACACTTACACACTTGAAATTAAACACTTCAACAAATATTTTAACAATAATAATAAACAATAACAACAATCAACAAATACAAAATTTCACAATGAAACTACTACGTATCTAATAATTATAATTTTTTAATGAAATGCGTGCTTTATGTTCTAACGGTATCAAGCGACTGACGTCAGACTGCACGTGGCACCTGCGGACAGAGTAAACTGGTTTATTCTGGTTTTGTGCGTGTTTCCACTTTCCACTATCAAGTGACGATTTATTTATTTGTTTTGTTTCGTAATTATTATGGTCAAAACTTTTTACCTATAGCTAAACTACTATCATCTAAAGAACGACACGATATTTTATTGTTTCACGGTAGTCGCCTTGTCGTTTGCTCAAGGACGTGAAATTGAATGACATATTTTTTTTAATAAAGTCAAAACCTTTTTCTTTAAAATAAAAACTTGTTTTTATTGAAAACAAAAATCAGAGTGTTGCTAGGGATAAGTATTAAATTAAATAGTAATGTTAGGATATTGAAACATTTTTGTAAGGGCCAGAACGATATAGTGGAAACGCGCTCTAATATCTAAGTAACATACACACCACTACATATGCAAAAATTTCTCGAGACTAATTTCACTGTACCTAAGCATTCAGATTTTTTGCTTTTATATGATGCATTATCTACGATGCATTTCCTGTCACCAAAACTAGGTAGGTAGGTATAACGTGAGTTTTAGTGACGGGGAGCGGTAAGGATCGAAGAAAATGCTCCACTGTTTTTTTTACCATTAGCACGAATATGGGCTACCATTAATGAGGATAGTGAGTAGTGGCTATCGGAATAAAAGTTAACAGGAGAATAGTAATAGAGGATGCTACAAATCTATACTAATATCATAAGGCTGAAGAGTTTGTTTGGTTGAACGCGATAATCTCAGGAAGTACTGGTTTGAATTGAAAAATCTTTTAGTGTTGGATTGGCCTTTTATCGAGGCTAAGGCTATATAACATCACGCTCGTTGCAAAAATGACGCAGACGAAGTTCTGCGGATCAGCTAGGGCTACTATAAAAAGAAAGCAAGAAAATAATTACTTCAAAATTTTAGCATTTTGCTTTTTCTGTAGTGTTTCCTTAATGCATGTAAGTAGCGTTCAATACATGGTTGTATTGAAGGCTACTGCTGAATATTTAGTATGAATAAATCTTGATTAAGGTAGATATGTACAATTCATTTTGTGAAACCTATTTTCACACAACTATTATTATTTAGGTTCTTCAATATAGTTTTAAAAAGAAAATATAAACGTTACCCTACTGAGTAATTTGATGAAGTAATGACTACGTTATTGTTTGAGTTTTAATATTACAACAGGTAACTGAGAGAAAAGAAAGGAAGCTGTTCAAATGGCCTTTTTACTTTTCTCTCAGTTACCTTTCGAAAACGTGAACCACTAAGTTAACTTCTTATTTGGCGTTGTTGAATGGAATAAATTTTTTTTTTTTTAGTGTTTCGTAGCCAAAATGGCAAAACGGAACCCCTACAGTTTCGCCATGTCCGTCCGTCCGTCCGTCCGCAGTCCGTCAGCTCAGAGACTGTTAGTGCTAGAAGGCTGTAATTTTGCATATTATTTTGGATACACATATTACTTTCGCCGACAAAGTGAAAGAATAAAATCTTGAAAAGCATTTTTTTCTATCTACCCCATCGGGTGGGGTATCGTTAGATAGATCTTTTAAAAACGTTTCGGTGTTGCAAAGATTATTTTTAGATTTAGCAAATTTTTGTTAGAGTCAAGTCCTCCTCCCTCCACCCCCTGCTAAATAGTTGATGTTGAAAAAATTCCCGGTAGTAGTATATAGCGAAATTAAAAGAAAAACTATCACAGCTAAGTAGGCTTTACAAGTTTACGAGTAACAGCTGATCAACTGAGAAATTAAGTATTGTTATGTTATGTTTATAAATATTCGTGCCACCAAGCTTCCATTTAGTAGGTACATTAAATATATAATGAGTTAATCATATAATAATATCTTAGGACAACTCACACAACGTCATTTGATCCCAAACTAGGCAGAGCCTGTACTTTGGTAACCAGGCAACTGATAAATACACTTAATTATATATTCCTAAATATACACCTATATAATATAGATAAATTACACCCAGAAACTGAATAAACCTTCGTGCTCATCACACAAAGTTTTATACTGGGTGGGGATCGAACCCACGACCTCAGGCTTAGCGGTCAGGGTCACTAACCACTAGACCAACATGCCATTTAAATATACCATACCTAACAGAATATTAATATTCCATATTACCACGCGACGATGTGATTCTCTCGACGTAACAATTATAAATCGCGATTGTACCTATATAGCATAGCGTCGCACTAGATTTGTTATTGTTAATAGGTCATAAGTAAGTCTTACGTAAACCGCATACAGATAGAAACAGCATATATAGTGTATAGTGCCTCGACTGCCTCTGTGGCGCGGTGGGAGTGTGTCCGATTGCTACGCAAGAGGTCGTGGGTTCGATTCCCACACGGGACGCCACTTTGTGTGATCCACAAATTGTTGTTCCTAGTCTGGGTGTATTTTGTATCCGTGACTTGTTTGTTTGTAAAGTCCCCCCGACACAGGGCTTGTACCCTACTGCGGGAGTCGTCTTTTATAAAAAAGAAAAAGAAAGAATAGCTTAAAAAGTTATGATTAGTGGCTAAGAAAAAATTATAGCGGCAACAGAAATACATCATCTGTGAAAATTTCAACTGTCTAACTATCACGGTTCATGAGATACACCCTGGTGACAGACGGACAGACAGCGGTTATTTAGGGTCCCGTTTTACCCTTTGGGTACGGAACACTAAAAATGAACATTCAAAATATTTTGCATATTACATTTTAAAAATACTTACTGGTCCAGTTTGTAGAGCGTGTGAGACACACGCGATGTGACTGTAATGCCGACTTCGCGACATTTTGACATAATATTGTGATCCCGGACTCTGCCATAAGGCTCCGGATCCTCTTCGAAGGTCAACGCAGTTGTGCCCCATTCTCGGAACAATTTGGGTAGCGCATCCGCCGGTTGACCACGGACCACGAACAGACGTGAATTTAGTTTCCGTAAACTACTGTCTAAGTCTTCTAAACATTGAAGAAGAAACCTGAGGAAATATAATACTACTAGTAAATAATGGTATTAGAGCAATACAAATATGGCGAATGTAATTCTACTGAACTTACCTCCACTTGTTGATGCCAACATTAGATGAGCTGGCAAACCACGGATCGATTATGAACACACAGCGGAATGTAGTGGCATCGGTGAGACCTTCTTTCAAGGCGGGATTATCGTGGAGTCGTAACCCTTTTCTAAACCAGTGCACTGTATGCTTGCCGCCAGGGCGACGGCCATCCGGCGTTGTTTGCGAGGCTTGCGTCGACGCTTCAGGTGCAGGGGGGCGAGCGTTTGACGCCGGCAGCGTTTCAGCGGCCGCTGACATTTTTACGTAGTTACCCACATGGTACCTGTCAGAACACACCTATTTTTGATATCCGTTTTATCGAATACACAAAACAAAAAGTATTAATATTTTATAAAAATGTTACACAAACTATAAAATAAGGAGGGAGAGTTTGTGCTTTCTCTTATCTTCCTTGCAGTCGAGTAATGGCGGCTGTACACTCTCGCGCGTGCTCTCACTGTGTCTCGCCGAGAGCACTCGCGCGAGAGGTCGAGTTACGAGAGCCACCTTGTACACTCTCGAGTATTCAATCACCAAAAATATAGAGATGCATGAACAGTTACGACAGCGGTCACCTCTATGCTATATTAAATAGCTATGTTGCTATACAATTTAGTTCAGTTTCGTTGTTCCACATAATGATATAAGTATCTACCTCATCTTCAAACGAAAACGATGGAACGGCAAAACTGAAGTTAACTGAATGAAGCGCGAGAGTGTACAGTAATGCACTCACTTCGCCTCGCTAGGGCAAACGAGACCCTTTGACTCGCGCACAAAAACGGACAAGGAACGGAGAGCAGGCGAAGCGAGGCGTGAAGAGCACTCTCACTCGTCCTGCCTCGCGAGGCCTCGTGGAGAGTGTACATACACAAAAATGAACGATTGATTTCTTTCTTGAACACGCTTCAAAGTACGCTTTCTAGAGTGCTTATGGCAACCAAAGGTTTTTTTTTTTTTTTTGGGGCTTTTATTCTAGGAACATGGCAACAAAGGTCTAAACTTGGTTGAGTGAGGATAACATAATGTACCAATTTATTAGATTAAATAATAAAGTTACAGTAATAGTAAATAAGGGGAGAAAAATTGTCTTTACGATTTCACTAGTTTTTATTTTTTCCATATGTACACAATACACATAGATACAAATTCTAATAATAAAATTATATTGTTTGAAATTGGCTGATTGTGTTAAATTGTAATTATAAGTACTTAGTTCGCACAGTAGGTAATTATTCTACCTGTTATGGAACGTATTATTTGTTTACAATTCGCTGACCCGTGAATTGTTGGAAAACAACATTTGTAATTCGTGTTAAAACAAAATCTACGTAAACACTAACAGCAAGGTTTTCCCTTTTGGTACAAACAAGCAATCATTGTGTATGTTTGGAGATGGTAAAACATTGTACACCAACAAAAAACCACACAAATGGAATTCTATCGTGTGGATCCATTGAGTAAAATCCATTTGAGTAAAATTTTGCACTAACTGTTTGCGCATGCAATATTATGAGCTTCTGGTATCTAGAATGTAGGATTACAACGATTTTGAAATATTTACGTTATATGTTTGTGTAGGTAAACATTGAATGGTATAGAAACCGAATCCTTCAAAGTGTTTCTAAATTAAGACTTTTCAGAGTCGGGGAAAACATTTTCGTGACATTTGTTACCTTACATAAGAAATCTTAAAAATACAATCTGTCGAAACTTTGACCTTTTCTCGAAAATGTTGTGTGATTATTATTGTTACTGTGAAAATATTCAAACAGTTACGTGCACATTTAAATAAATATTTCAGGGGTTTGGTATTGCACAATACGTTTATTGCCTCATTTATTTATTACTAGCCCATGTTGTCCCTCTGCTGGGCAAAGACCTCCCCTTCCTTCTTCCGCTGTGTTCGATTCCGTATAATTTTATAAATTAAAAAATGTAAAAACTGTAATTGTCGCATGAAACAAAACGGCTATTCCCAGTAGTACTACCATGTAGTCCTAATGGGTTGCGGAATTCAAATGACACTTGCTCTGAAATCCAAGATTCCGGCAAATAGTGTTCTTCAGTTCCCAAATGCAAATCAAATAAAAGCCGATATAAAGTGTCACGCCATTTCTGTCACTTTAAAGTGAATAGTAGCGACAGAAAGTATGCATTTGAGAGCGCCATAAAATTACTTAATTTAATATCATTTGAGTATTCGGACAGTGAAGGCTAATAAAAATTATCAACAATACGACTTATTAACCCACTTGCATACATACCAACAATCTGAACACTATTGGCAGTAAAGGAAAGGAAGGTAGCTACTGTAGATAGGTAAGTCAATAATAAAGTAATGATATAATCCAAGTGATTAAAGAGCTCGGGGTCAGTGCCAAACGATTTGAATTCTAAAATTACAATATCTTTGGTTTGGATCGGTAAATCAACATTTTAACAGATATCTATACTTGATTTTTTGATATTATACTAAATAGTTGGAAGCTAACGCCATTAAAATCATGGAAAGCAATAACTTTGTTGTTTAATCTGATCCTAGGGGTCGTTCCAGACACGTTTCACGCCTCGGTCTGAAGTCTCTCGGGATTGCGGCTTACAAAAACAGTATTAAGTTGCATAACGTTATTATCATAACCTGTTTTTAAACACAATATATAAATAACTTAGCGTCATACAGCCTGATGTTGTGTATGTCCTGATAAACGGCTAAGGTATTACTGCAAAGTTAGAATCATAAAAAAAACCTCATAAAACTTTCGCGTTAATATTACTTGTGGACTTCCCGTGACTGGATATCCTACTTATATTATAAATTCGAATGTTTGTGATGATGGGTAGATGTTTGGGTTTGTTGCTCTTGTACGGATTTTGATGAAAGATGTAATGTTTATATGTTTTTTAGTTTATATATCACAGAGGCTAGGATAAAAATCAAACAAAGCTGCCAGAGCCGCGAAGAAAAGCTAGTCTAACGATACTGTATGACCCTTCTCTTCATATAGTCGTGTAACCTTTAACCTTCCCAGAATAACCTATAGTTGAGCAATTCTTCCACTATTGTGGAGAAGAATCGGCAAAGTTAGCAAGTATAGTGACGACATCGATAGTATGATTCTACATTTATCCCGGTAGGTTAAAAAGTCGCCTTATTTTTCCAAGGGCTTCACGAAGTTCTAGGATTACGATATTTTTAAATTATGGTATTTAAACCAGTAAAAATTAACAGTAGGTACATTGGAAGCGTAAATGATGAACCTAGTCCCAAAATTAGTAGCTTGCTGGCTATTGTCTAGGCTTCAAAAACAAGGAAATAGATAGGTATACGTAGTTGAGAATAAATAGTTAGAAGAAGATATTATATTCGTAAAGTTCATCTATAGAGCAGAGTCGATAATTTTTGAAACCAAAGAAAATCATAGTACGATGTAACCTATTGGAAAAGGAAAAGAACATAACAAAAATGATAGGAAAAATAATTTACGGGCGATCTGAGATCGGGAAGTGGAAGGGGTGAGCTTTAAAGGGTAAAAACGGTTTATCGCGATTTCCAGCAAAACTACAAGTCCTATGGGAAAATGGCAAAATTGTAGGTTATAAAAAGATTTACAACTTTTGTATTTACACTTTTTTCACTTAACCTTAAAATTTATGAAAATTTGTGAAAAATTCATATAACGCAAGTTTTTGCTTTTTTATATTAGCTTTTAAAAAAGTTTTAGTTTTTCACGAAATTTGGTTACGTTTTTATGTACCAAACACTCTGTTTTTTTTTTAATTAAAAATATGTATTTTTATAATTTAACTTATAATATTTTTTTAATATTATAAGTTAAATTATAAAAATACATATACACCCCAATTTTCAATCGAAATATCACGTCAAAATATCTGCTTTTTTTAAAAAGTCATTGGGCATTTTGTTCGTTGTTAAAATCTGTAAAATATGTAGGTACTTTCTGATTGTGTAAAAAAAAAATTACTGTGGTAAATTTTCTCAGAAAATGCAAAAAAAGGAAAATAACTCCAATCCAAAACAAATAATAAAACTTTTATAAATAGCTCAAAATTGTACGTAATGATGTACAATTTTGAGCTATTTATTAAAATTTACACTTTAATTACATACTCGAAAAACATAAGATTCGCACAACCAAATAAGTTAATATTTAATAAGACATCTACAATATTTTAAGAAAGTTGCCATAAATATAATATTAATTAATTTGGATATGTTGTTGTATGTTGAGATCAGAGAATTGAAGTATCAATTTCTAATATATGTAGCTTAAAAGTTTAAGTGTAATGAGATGCTGACATTATAAGTATAGTTCTAATAAGGAGTACTTACCTACAGGTGTTTATATGTTGTATTGAATATGCAACACTTTTTAAAGCTAACATCATTGTTAGCTCAGCATCTGTTCAAATGTATTACATGAGTAAGAAAGTACTAATAACCACATGTATTGTACTTATTTCTTATTCCACTATATATACCTTCTTCTTTAATGTATTGTTTACATTGTATAAGTAATAGGTGATGTGCATTATTTGTACATCACTGAATATTGGTTTTGTAATTATAAATTATTAAGTCATCTAGTTTAAATTAAAATGTTTGAATGTACCTACCCACATTTATAAAATTATGTTTGATACCCATTATGTATAAAAGGCAGTGACATTTCCTCTACTGACGTCAGCTGGGAAAGGTACGATTTGTCTAATTGTTAATTCTATTTATGGTTATTATTGTAGATGTAATGTTATGTGTATTGACAGATGGCAAGATATTGCATTAGCCATTAAGATTGTCTTGTATGTATTGTGTACAATACTTATAAAACTGCTCTGCAGAAGATATGATAGTAATATTTCAATTAGTTGTATTACTGAGTTTACCTTAGCTCTATGGTGTGCTATTTTTTTATTTAAACTGAATTATGTTTAATATATTACTTGTCCTTTATTGATTTGTATTTTAAATAATACCCCTTAAGCAATACTAGGCTACATTACAGTCTTACAGAAGGTTATATTACACTTGAGACTGCTTTATTATATCCTAACATAGTTCTACATTTAGCCATAGCTGTTCTACTCTAAAAGTTACAACTTGCTATAAATCCCAATTAGATAACACGTTGATAACTGTCGTGATGACATTTTGATTCGCATTTGCAACTGCAACGTCATTGTATGGTTATAAAGTCAGCAATAAAATAATTCATAAAAAGGTGTCATTAGTATTACACAGATGTACCTACCTACTCTAGAGAACTATACATAAGCACTGTTACTATTTATTATTATATATACGATTTAGTTGGATATTTTCTACGATGATTTAGGTACCTAATTAAATTCCCTTTGTACCTAACTAAATTCTTTGTACTCGAAAGCGTAGCGTACATTAATCAAAATTGTTATTATGTTGTCAAAATGGCCGCCCGGACGACCGCCCGACATAGCCCGGTTAACATGTAACGTGATCACACTGATCACAGCACCAAATCATTTTTAATTTGTGTTACAATATTTTTAAATATGAAATAATAAATAAAAGAGTATAATATAACAAAAAAAAATATCACGTCTGACTGGAAGACCACAAAAGTGTGAAATATTCTTATATTTTGTCAATTATTGGTGTTAATTGAGTATTGAAGTAATTTTTATAGGCATTTCTTGCCAATTACTTTACAAATACAATAATTGCATTTTTAAAGATAGAAAAATTTGAAGTCCAGACCCACGAATCGAACCCGAGACTTCCGTAGCCAAACCGGGGCCAGAAGCGAACTTGGTTACGGAAGTCTCGGGTTCGATTCCTGGGTCTGGACTTCAAATTTTTCTATTTTTTGAAAAATGCAATTATTGTATTTGTTAATTGCGTAATAAAGAATACTATTATTATTATTATAAAGAATAATATTAGGTACATAGTTCAAAGAAAATAAATATTACGTCCGTCCGTATTACCATATACATACGTACTCTACCCAACTTGGGAGTTTGTGTGTTGCTAGCAGTGCTAGCATAACTAGGTCGTGACAACTTTACTCTGTACTTGTCAAAATTGTACTGCTAGCCTAGCAGTACAATTTTGACAAAAGTAAAGTTGTTGCGATCCCGATTATCTTTTCATTTGAAACGCATAGAGATGCCTATATTTATAGCTATTTTAGGATAACTTATATACCCGAGTGACCTACGGGAAATTTTAGCCCAACAAAAGGTATTTTTCGAATTATTGCATTTTCTCAGAAAATTTACCTCAGTATGTATATTTTTTAAACACCAACACCGACTTTTTTAAAAAAACAGATATTTTGACGTGAGCATTTTCGGTTAAAAAATAGGTTGCTTTTTGATATTAAGTCAAAATAAGGTAAAAAAATAAATATTTTAAATCAAAAATATTACAGCTTTTTTGGAACATAAAAAGGTAAGTTAACACCAAATTTTGTAAAAAAAAAAAAGAAACTTTTTGTAAAAGATAAAAATAAAAAACCAAAAACTTTCACATAAATTTTAAGGATATGTGAAAAAAGTGTAAACACAAAAGTTGTAGATCGTTTATTATCTACAACTTGTCCATTTAACTTTTTTCCACAAGACTTGTAGTTTTGTCGGAAATCGAGATAAACCGTTTTTTATCCTTAAAACTCACCCCCCCCCCACTCCCTGACCTCAGATCGCCCGTAATTTATTTTTCCTTAAATTTTTTATATTCTCTTCCTTTTCCAAGGGGTTTCCTCCTACTATGATTATTTTTCACTTTTTACCATGTTCAAAGGTGAAACCTTTGAAAATGGTAATAAGTGAAAAATCTCTAGTCTACTAGTCTAGTAAAATTTGTTTCCGAGAGTGAATAAACATTGGTTACAGTTATGCAATGTTATTCTCCTTTGTATTTGATAGATGTTTTTCGCTACGCCAATAGCATTGTTTCAGGCAACCTTGTGATTGTTGTATAAAATAGGAAGTAGCGTGCCATTGAGTATCATTATCACATCTCATACCTCGCAATATCCATTACGTCACTATTATAAGAATAAAGAAACGGCTACAGTTGGATCAACGTAACTCGGCCGGATTGAAGTTAGGTTCATATCACTTTCGCGCATACCTATCTTAGAGATGCGACCCTAAAATTACTTACGAATACGATTAATTAAGGTAATCGATTAAAAATACTAACTAAATTTTAATTTAACAATTTATACATAGGTACTATTTATACGAGTTACTAAAAGTTTAAATTTAAGACAGGTACAGTAAATACTAAAGAAAGTTTGAAAAACAATTTCTTTACGAAAATAATCACAAAAAACATGAGTTAGTAATACTAATTATGACAATGTAATACGTAATCGCATCTCTAATTCTCTTGGTTTAGTTACCGTCCCAGCCGCCCGCTTCCTGTGACCATTTAGGTACTTCCAAAAAATGCATCTGCGTAATCACTTCTCGCCAACTTCAGTCCGGCCTAGTTACGTTGATCCAACTGTGAGTAATATCTGCTACGACATCTTGTGACCCAAGGACGTCATAGTCATAGTAGCAGGTGCGACTTCTGCCGAAGCAATACCTGCTATGACATCATCTATGGGTATTTGACTATTATACCTAACAAGAAATAATTATGTATATTTACCACTCATGCAATAATACCATTATTAGAGTGTTTTAAAAAAATGTGTTCGTTCACATATTTATATTGAATGGTCAAAAAAATAACAGTATTTGACCATAGAAAATATGACGTCACAAGCCAGCATTTCATATTCATACAAACTTTGCGGAGCATGTCGTTTTGATGTTATATGAGAAAACTGAACGTACCTACTTATTAAAGTATATTGAAGTTGTAAAACGTAATATAATCGGTTCCGTAAACAACGCGACACGGGTCTAGGCTATAATTAAAGTGGAGCTCTGACGTATCCTTTTGGCGTAATACGCACCCATAGAAGATTGAGTGGTGACGCAGTCAATATTTTATACGTAGGTAGTACCTATATTCAATTTAAAAAAGTTATTTAGAGTATTTAAATATTATTAAGTTACAGCTTGCAAGACAGTTTAAAAGTAGGTATCTATAGGACCGAGGAGACAGATATAACTTTCAAGACCACGGGCGCGCCATCGCTGCATCGCCGCGCCCGAGTTTTTGGACACATCGAATGTCTACAATCTATGTCTACTCCGATCACTGATCGTCACGCTCAGTGGCCATCAACCTCAAGCTCCCAAAAGTATGTGAGTTGTCCCACGAATAGATGTTTTTTTCTGTTCACCTTGATAAAAACTACTCACGAGGGGACAAGTGATGTTTCAGTATTAGCCAGTAGTTTCAAACCTTTATTATTCAAGAACACAAAAGTAAGAACATGAGCAAAGTTAAAAATAGCAACTAATATAAAGGTATATCACATATTTGTGTTAGTTGCTATTTTTAAGTCATTAAAATTGGAATAATATGTCACATAACAAATTTAATTTACATTGTCAGTGTAGTATAAAATACACATTGTAAATAAATCGTATAGTTTCACCTTCGACCTGTGACAATATTGTAAAAAAATCTTTTTATTTTTAACATTCTAATAAAATGCTTGATCAAAATAAATAAAGGAATCAGGCTTAAAAAGAAAAATGTGTGTCCACAATATTAAACGCATGTAAGACTTCATAATCACTAAATATAATCTTATCAGGTCCATTTGGATTTGAGACTATAGGTTCACTACACAGTCATCAAGTAGGCCAGCGGCAGCGTCGCGCCGATTTTCATATCCAGAGCGGTATGGTGTCACCGGTATAGGGTTGAATCTTTATTAGAATTAAATTAGGTACCTACATATTTTATATATCAATGTGGGTACATATTTCTCATCCAAAAAAATACTAGGTAAATGTTCTGTTGCCAAATGAAAATTTTTTAGTGTTTGTAAAAGTGCGCTGGTGAGCAAATAAATACTGTATTTGCTCACCAGCGCACTTGAAAGGCTTAGGCTGCATAGCCTAATAATCTCCAGGATAGCTGGGTTGTGTATTACTCTCAATACACACATATACAGATACACGGCCAACGGTACTTCTCTTCTTACTTCTAATTTGCCCTGTCCAATTGGTACTGATAGTATCGCGGCATCCTCACGCGGCTGAATGGTAATACCGAGCACTTTTTGATATTAAAATAAAGTTTATTTTCTAGGCTCCTTTCCAACTTTGTCTATATCATTCTGAAGTATTTCGCAGTCTGTGTCCCGTCTCACTTCAAAAAACAACTTCAAATCGGTCAAGGGGGGTCAAAGAACTGAGCTGGCTCACCCTAGGCCTTGTGTAAAGGTATCCGCTGCGACTCCTATTGTGCAGGTAGTTGGCAAAAAAAGTTAATGTGAGTGGCGTGCATCCAAACTAGCTAACTTTGATAGAAGGACATCATTGTTGACTGTATCAAAAGCCTTTCTGAAATCGAAGTAGGCTACGTCCACTTCCTATCCAGAATCAACCGACGGTACCAATTTTGTCATAAGATGCATTAAATTCCCCGTTGTTTTAAATCATGCTTTCACGATTTTTTTTATAATATGTTATCTATGTGTGCATTAGTTTGTCGTTTTTAAAGATCCAATGTTGTTTATGTAACTTTTCTACACCTCTTTACTTAAAACATCATAGGGAATAGTATATTGATTAAGAATAAGGTTTACGATCGTCAGTCACCTAAATATTGTAACCGATCACGCGTTATAAAACGCGTTATAAAGATATACTGTAAATGGTCTATCCAGTTTTGTTTGTTATTTGACGGAGTCTAAAGCTCAAGTTCACTCACTTGTTTTGATGTTTTTTTTTCTGATTTTTGGTAAAACTTATCTGAGTATTATTGTAGTCACTTTACGTATTTTTGTTATAGGAACAGTCACTGTACACAGATTTTTGCACTGGATGTCTTTTGATGTTGTTGTTTGTAAACTTACTTTTTTATACAAGTATCGATTTAAATGTTTTAGAATAGGTAAAATGTAGTTTTTTTTTTTTAAGTAAATTAAATAAATATATTTATGGAGCCGATCTCTACCGTGGCAGTTCAAACTATCCTCGGCGGCACGTTTGGTGGCGGCACTGAGGCATTGGACGCAACGTTACAGTGGTGGAGCCAAAGACCCAATTTTCTAATAATAAAACTAACTAAACATACCTATAACACGTTATAGATCATGGTCCGAAATAAATATTACTATTTACATAATTCGCGGCGACCGCGACCTCAAAAAATAATGAAATTTTAAAAACTACGCGCAAATACATACTATAAACACTAAAAAGTTATCATTTGGCAACAGAACATTTACCTAGTGTTTTTTTGGATGAGAAATACCTACATTGATATAAAAAAGATATAGGTAGGTACCTAATTCTAATAAAGAAACAACCTAATAAAAATACCGGTGACACCATACCGCTCTGGATATGAAAATCGGCGCGACGCTGCTGCCCTGCTTGATGACTGCGTAGTGGACCTGTATGTAGGGGTCATCCAACATAATTGAACTATCTACTATCGTCGATATTTTACATAACAATTTATGGACTGATTAAAAATGACGTAAATTTTAAGGTTCTTATATTTGAATAAGATTAGGTACACAGGTTATTTATTGTGTATGTGACAACCTTTGAATATGACCACACCTTTCTATTACACCCTGTATAGTCTCAAATGTAAATGGACCAAAATAAGATTATATTTGATTGTTACCCACTAAAGTGTATCCATTCAATCCATTTATCAGTTTATTTTACTAGTTTTAGTGATAAAAAACTGCTAGTGAAAAATAAATATAACAGTAACAACCAACTTCTAATCAATGGAAATCAAAATCTATTTTAATCAATGGAAATCTCAAAATATCTTGTAGGATAATATTTTCATTTCATTATAATTTAAGAAAAATAGGTAATGCCTGACATAAACATACTAGCAATATTTCCCTATTTATTTTCGTTTGGTTATGGTTGAAAGGCCTGGTTCCTTTTGCTATTGATTTCATGTATCGCCTCTATTATATAACGAAGGTTTCATTTGTGGTGAAAGGAAAACAGTAAATAATGCCAATAGTTTGCATTGGCCTGATAAGTGACAAATTATTGCAATTTTAATGAGTTAAAAATAGCAACTAAGATAAATTGTAATAATTGAAAGTTTATCAATACCTTTAATAATAACTATGGTTTATGTACTTTGTGAGGCAACAAGAATGATACTGTAACGCACTTAAGACAACTACAGTGGCTTATAACACTGCAAGTTTTAAATATTTTAATTTCCTTTTTTTATATGATTTCTTGAAGAAAATATCTTGTTAGGGTGTCTGAGCTTTGTGCTAGATAAAAAATGACCTTGTATATTAGTTGCTATTATTAACATTGCTCATATTATTACTTTTGAGTTCTTGAAAAATATAAGTTTGAAACTACTGGCTAATACTGAAACATCACTTGTGTGATTATAGTTTTTATTAAGGCGAACAGTAAAAAACATTTATTTGTGGGACAACTCAGACACTTTTAAAACTTCGAAATAGTTGTTGCAGTTGTTTAGCAGCAGTTGTTTAAAATCAAGTGCTCTTCTGCAGATAATTGATCTGTGATTAATTAAGAAATATATTTTTTCTGTATGAATCACAAAACTGCAACAAAATATTATCATGAAGATTAACCTTATAATAACAATCTTACTAGCACTACAGCTACTACAACAGCTGCTCTTTATTGTATTAGGATATTAATATAATATAGCTGAAAATGTAGTTATGTTTGAATGTGATAATATCCAAAAGTACTAGGCTTAGGTATATTGATGAAATGATGTTTGGAGGTAAGTTAAAGTGTGAGGAAGTTAATATTATACGATACAATCCAATCCACCGGGCCGAAGCAGCTGCCAAAAGCTGGTTCATAAAAAAATTACTAGTAACACAATCATTTATGCCTATGTGTTAATACTGCTACAAATGAATGCAAGGCATGCTAAAACATCTTTGATTTTTTACTGAAAACAATAACTAATTTTCATAGTTCAAACTTAAAAAATAACAGGATTCCCATAAAAAATTCATCAACATTTTACCACCTTCTAGGTTAGGTTATAATAAGAATACCTCTTAGACTGTATTCATCAAAATAGGTTTAGTGGTATAGGCATGTAAATAAACAAAATATTTAGTTTCACATGAATAATATTGGTACCTATGACCTAAAATTAAAAAAAAAAATTGTTTAATATTCTCTAGATGACGAATACCATGGATAAAGTAAGTAAACTACTTTATTTATAAAATGTGTTTTCATTGAAGTAAATAATATAATATCAGACTCACCTCCATTTAATTTCCACAGAGTATTCAGGGACAAATATCCAATATTTTTTCACAAAACAAACATAAGAACTCACTTTAACATTATCAAAAAATAGTACAGTGCTCAATTTTACACAATTTAATATGTAATCACTTCTTTACCAAGTGCACTATAAACAAAGACACATTATGATAAGTTAGTAAAGACGATAATTAATTCTCACTGAAATAGTTTCCAATATGATTAATCAATTATTTAAAATTCTGCAATTCCTTTTGCATTAGGGCTCGAAACATTCTAGAACAAACAATGTTACGTAGACATCCGAAGGGAGGAGGCAATCACAGAAGTGGCGTTCAAAAGTACTGAATTATGAGACCTATAGAAATGTCAGAGCCGTCCACGCCACTTGCAACGTGACTGAACGTGACCACAACGTGACCTATATGTTTGTTTTATATGCACAACAGAACACTTGTATTGAACATAATAATTGATGTTTTTTGATACGAAAGAAACTCCTTCAGCATAAAGCTCGACTAATTAAAATTTAGAGACGACAAGAGACAATACAATTTAACAAAAAAACATAAAAAATTGTGAAAAACACACTGAAACTGAACCTTGAAAATTTGTAATGCTACCGTAAATCGTAATGTTAAAGTGACATTAATGATTTATTGACATTTGACGTTCGTTCGAAACGTTCAGAAACACGTTATACTATTTGAAATATCATTGAATCTAAAAATCTATCTGATTAATGCGTTTACTATAAATAACATTATTATTATCCGAGTAGATCAGAGCACAAATCCAGCACAGTTCAGTTATAGAGAGATGTGAGGAAGCGAGATGTAATCTCTCCGACATTGTTCACGGCCGCACTGGAGGATGCATTCAAAGAGTAAAAAAGCATTCAAGCTCTTGGAATGGAATAGTTTAGGATCCTACCATAAAACGACTTTCACCGGGCTGGTTAATGGATGAAACGTATTTTATAATCAATTAAATATATTAATAAATATATTGCAAATGGGTTGTCTAAGAAATTTCAGTCCAGAATATAGTTAACTATCAATTTAAAAAAAATTAAACTTTTTCATTTGTATTGACAAATTTCATACCAATCGAAAGTTTGAAGCCCATAAAATAGCAAACGTTAGGTTGACTATTTTTTCCAGTCACAACTCTTGGGTAGGCAGATTTAAACAGGTAAATCGGTCCTAGTAACTTGCACCTACACACAGCTGCAACGCTGTGTACTCTTCTATCGCAGGGGATTATTTGTTGGGACCTCTCTGTCACACGTATTCACTAACACATAGATTTCACTTTTTTATAGTCAACAACCGGAATTCAGGACTGATTTTTCGCAGACAACCCTATACCACCGTGTTCGTAATGAAATAATCTATAACTTTAATTCGTTAACCAGACCGGTGCAAGTTACTAGTATCGATTTACCTGTTTATACCTGCCTACCCAAGAGTTGTGACGGGAAAAAATAGTCAACCTAACGTTTGCACATTCTACGGGCTTCATACTGTCGATTGATATGGAATTTGTCTATTAACCAAACCAGTGAAATGTTTCAAAAAACATTTTTTTAATTGTTAATCAATCATATTCTGGACTGTCATTTTTTAGACAACCCATTTGCAATATAGTTTATGACTTATTTAAATAAATATATACTTTTCATCCATTAACCAGCTCGGCGAAGGTCGTTTTACAGTGGCATTTCAGACTAGAAAGGACATGGTCATGGCATCAACATCAATGGCGAGTACAGATGATATTGTAATCTTGTCTGAATCGCTAGCTTAGCCACATGCTCAGTGATCTCAATAGGTAGGCTTAAAATTGATTATGAAAAAAAAACAAAAATTATGGAGAACATCCATGTAGTGCTAGTGCCGGTCAATGTTGGAAACTATGCCCTTGAAGTTGTTGACGACGAGTTCACCTGGGACATACAGTCCTAGGTAAATCCAACTTCGACAAACAGGTCAATCGACAGATCCGACACGGTTGGGCAGCGTTCAGCAAATTACGCAGTGTTTTCCCGTCCCTTAACCCTCAGTGTCTAAAAACAAAAGTCTTAAATACGTGTGAATGCTGAAACTCAAAGTCGCTCAACTCGCTATGGAAAGAGTTATTCTCGGAGTTTCCCTGCGTGACAGAATCCATAATGAGGATATTCGTAGTAGAACTAAGGTTACCGACATAGCTCAGAGGATTAGTAAGTAGAAGTCCACATCGTTCGTAGAACCGATAGTAAATAGGTACGTAAGGTTCTTGAGTGGCAACCGCTAATTTACGAGAAATAAGGCCTTTGGTACACTGCCACGTCCTGCCACTCTAGTTTGCGAGATCTAGCCACTAGCAAAACGTTACTCCAGCAAAAACTCACTCAAATAAACTGATAACCATGCGATGCACAAATTTAACTTTTGCATGCACATTTTGCACAAATTCAAACCTATCTTCCTACCTATGTTATATTCCGAAAGGTCCATTGCAGCAAAGAGCATATAAAATGTCCACTATGAAAAAAAACTGTTTTTCTTGAATAGGTAGAAGAACTCAAGAACGACTGGATGCACAAATTTAAAAAGTTGCGCACGTTTCAAGGCATGTTTCACTGAAAATCTGTATCATTCATATCCTGAAAGGAAACAACATTTTGCTGGGGTAACGCACACGTGCCAATCCCTATGTTTCTATCTATCAGATTCGACTACTCTAAAAACATAAAATAAAAAAATCGACTTAAATATGTTGCCCGATGTAAATAAAACACTCAACACCAAGGATCATAATTTTGTCTTGGCAACCCCTATATGTTCTTTCAAAAGTTTCCGTCTGAGAGATGTACGTAAATTTTCTAAGTTCTAATTTTTCATCTGCTTTTATCACCCTGCGTATGGTTATTTTATTTTCAAAAGCTATGAAATATTCAAGGTATTTAAGGCATCCATTGGAAAATGACTAAATTTCGACTAAAAACTGTTGAAAACTTTCAGTGACGGGACGTAATCATGGGTCGTGTGATTCGTGCTCAGCGTAAAGGTGCCGGTTCAGTGTTCGTTTCACACACCAAGAAAAGGAAAGGAGCGCCCAAACTTCGCTCCTTGGACTATGCTGAACGTCATGGTTACATCAAGGGTGTTGTCAAGGTATGTTAATTTCTGTAGATTGTTTATTCTAAACAAAATCTCGTGGTACCTAGGTTAACATCGATGCATGGACATTAGTTAACAGTAATATTATTACCTGTATCCTACCTAATAGTACACCGTTCTCTTTAAAAAAACAATCAAATGTTGTCCACTGATCTGAAAATTGTTTTGGTATTGCAGCTTGTATTTTATAGATTGCATTATTGCGTTTTTAATTGTTACATTTCCTTTTAGTACTTTATTCTATATTTAAACAGGTATAAAGTATTTATTCCATGTAGGTTTATTTGAAACTGTAGCAAGATAACCTCAAAATAAGTTTTGTTGTGGACATGAGTATGTACTTCTCTCTAGATAAACTTAAAAATTAAGACATTCAGTGGCGGATCCACGATTGTCGTTTGGCTTGAACGTGATATCGAATGTCCTTTTTTTTTTATTCCAACAAATTCTGTATGTTCCATATTCCCTAACTCTCTCGAAGTATAAGTTTTAGATCACTTAATGAGTTGGACGCGAGAACTCAGATGAAAGTTATTTTGAGGTGAATAATATTAACAGAAAACTTGAGTGTCTTAAAGTTAAATATTGATTGAGAATTAATAGTTAGGCTCTTGTTAGTTTGTTCATGATGACTTTTAACTTACCTACTCTGAAAATCTTTGATTACACAAGAGGCTCTTTCTGACAATGACCACAGTTTTATATGATATGTCTATAATTTACCACATTTGATTCTCATGATTTCTCGTTTCCAATTGTAGGACATCATCCATGACCCTGGCCGTGGTGCTCCCCTAGCAGTAGTCCATTTCCGTGACCCTTACAAGTTCAAGACTCGCAAGGAGCTGTTCATAGCGCCTGAGGGTCTTTACACTGGCCAGTTTGTGTACTGTGGCAAGAAAGCTACTTTGGAAGTTGGTAAGTAACCTGTGTGTTAGCTGTTTACATATTCACTGTAACTCTACTTTTCATCATAACATCTTTGGTAATGATTCCATTGGAAACATTAAAGAGTAATATAGAAACGAGCTTGTGACACTGAAAATGTTAAATTAAATTATTATTATTATTTAATATATTTCAAATTTCTTAAATTGTAAAGAGTTACAAAATAACAGCATGTTTACTAGTAATCATTTTGTTTTTGTTCTGCATTCTATTTTCAAAGTACAGGAATGCAACATTTTTTCACTCATCTGTTACGATTATAACAGATGAGTGACTGATGATGTTGCAAATACATTGTGCACCCACAAGGTTTACATTTTTAGGTTATAGTAATAGTGGAATTCTATTAAATACATAATTAGGGCTAGACAAGCAGAAAACTCAATTTTTCTTGAACTGAAATTCAAGTGATGCATGTCGTAGATTTCTATTCAAAAATTTCATATTGAAATCTACAACATGCATCTTTAAAAATTGCAGCAGTTAGTAGGATCATTTACAAAGAAAGTTAATAGTAAATGTTTTAAATTTTAGGCAATGTCATGCCCGTTGGTGCTATGCCTGAGGGTACCATTGTATGCAACCTAGAGGAGAAGATGGGTGACAGGGGTCGGCTGGCTCGTGCCTCTGGAAACTTCGCCACTGTCATTGGACACAACCCCGATGCCAAACGTACCAGGGTAAAGCTGCCTTCTGGAGCTAAAAAAGTTCTGCCTTCAAGCAACAGAGGAATGGTTGGTGAGTAATAATTTATTTATATATTTCTATTATAATTGTGTGTTCCATTATATATATAATATGCAGGTATTATGCTCATAAACTTCACAGCAGTTTTTGATTAATACTGTTTCAAAAATGAATATAACTGTACCAAGAGACAGACATGGAAGGTACCTTTATTTTTTATTACCTCTTATCTTTCACTCCACTGGATAGATTTATACAATTATGACGTTGTTAGATTAGTCTTGACCACCCAAGTGTTCTTAGACATGAGACGTTTGTAGGCAGTGTGATGTCAAAGTATGTGGAAAAAAAAGTTTTTTCTGTACTGCAATATGGGTATCAAAATAAAGGGTTCATTGTAAGCATCTTGATTCTGTCTTTTTGGAGCATAGGTTTTCTTAAAATTTTTAATGTTATACATTGTTTTTCGTTCTTTAAAAGAAAAACTAATAACTGACCATGAAGTATTTGCTGAAAAACTATTGATGTGCAGAGTTACAAAAACTCGTAATTGTAGTGATTTATGAAGCATTTAAGTTGAACATGATGACTTTTCACTTACCTACTCTGAATTTTTTATGATTACACAGAGGCTCTTTCTGAGGATAAATGCTTTAAAATATATTTTACATGCATATAACATTACACATACTAAGCCTATTTTGCAACTTTTTTAGGTATTGTCGCCGGCGGTGGTCGTATTGACAAGCCCATCCTGAAGGCTGGTCGCGCGTACCACAAGTACAAGGTGAAGCGTAACTGCTGGCCATACGTGCGAGGTGTTGCCATGAACCCCGTTGAGCATCCTCACGGAGGTGGTAACCATCAACATATTGGTAAGTTTCTGTTATTGTGTTGTGACCAAAACTAGTTTTACTCCCATCTTATATCCAACTTTTACTAAAATTTTTGTTTGTTATAGGTAAGGCTTCCACTGTCAAGAGAGGAACATCCGCTGGTCGCAAGGTTGGTCTGATCGCCGCCCGCAGAACCGGAAGAATTCGTGGTGGAAAGACCGATACCAAGAAGGAGACGTAGACGTATTTTTATCCAAAATAAAAGCTATAAAATCAGTTCTGGTTTCTTTTATTATAAACCCTTCTCAGGTTGTGGTGATCAATATCAACGGTGACCAACTAACCAGTTAAAAGAAAGAAACGAATTTGGGACACTGACCAGTTTATACTGTACTTGTATTGGACCAGTTAACAAAAAATAACTGGTGAATATGGAGGGAAATTGATCCCTTCCGCAGAATGTACAAAACGCAAAATGAGCACGGCACGCAAAATGTTCAAATCGCGAAATGTACAAAAAACAAAATGAACACGGCACGCAAAATTTACAAGAAAGGCCTAAAGACTAGTCGTGACGTGACATTCACATGAAATAATAGTATAAAGCAAAACAAACTCCAGCCGCGGCCGGTGACCCGTGTAGTTATTAAAATCCTTCCACCGACATATCGTGAGGATTTTAATAACCACTTTAAGTTGGACATAAGTGTCCAACCGAAAGACCCCAACACTAAAAAATTCCCATTCATACAATTATCCAATCCTAAAAATATCCAGTCATAACAATGTCCAATTATAAATGAAAAAAAATACCTAAATTATAAAAATAAAAAAACCCGCCTGCACAAAAAAGATGATAACAAGATCCCCTACAAAATTATCATCACCCCGCGCTCCCTTCTCACCGCGCAGGCGATATACGAGTTAAGCGGTCGGCCTATAGTAGGTAGTTGTAGGATGTAACCGATGTACCTAACAATTTAAATCACAGCTATTGTCAAGTAGGTATTGAAAATTGAAAAAACAATGGAATATACCTACCTAACTTTTTTAGTATTACAGTCTTAGTCATGATATAACCTTTTTTTTCACACCTCTTTATTTTGAAATTTCACAGCCGCCATGTTGAAGTAAAATATGAAATTTCCATTAATATCTATTTGCCGTCTTGCCATTAAATATACTTTGTTTTTCAAAACCTTTCGAATCCAATCAAAATAATCAAACAGGCCAAAGCACCGAACTAAATTTTATAATTTCCCGCCCATCGCGCCCGCGCGCGATGCGGGAGGGTGGGTTACTTAACCAAAAATAGAATCAATTCTATTCTACTTGCTCACCACTAAATCATAACATAACATTTATCCCATAAGAGGTATTAAGTGGCTGTTTACACGCTGCAATTTAGTTCAAATTAAGTTAAAATTTAGTTAATTACTTATCCACTTAGTACGTGTAAACTAGGCATAAGTTGTTAACTGTCATCATGACATTTTGATTCGCAATAAGACTGCAACTTCATTGTGTAACGTAAGGTCAGCAATAAAATGATTCTAAAAAGGTCATTAGTATTACACAAAAGTACCTACCTACTTTAATGAACTCTAAATAAGCGCTGTATTTTACTATTTATTATTATAGATTTGTTTTAGTTAAAAAAATATCAGGTAGATACCACCAAAGTGTAGAATATTCTTATATTTTGCCTATTACATATTTCTGTTTGGTGTTTATTAAATAGTAAAGCATAGGTACTAATAAAGAAAAACGTTAGGTACATAGTTCAAAGAAAATAAATATTACGTCCGTTCCATTACCATACACATACATACTTTACTAGACTTGGGAGTTTTTGATTGCTAGCGGTACAATTTTAACAAGTACAGAGTGAAGTTGACGCGATCGCGATTATCTTCTCATTTGAAACGCATAGTAGGTATCTAAGAAAAGAACACTTATGCGATCAAGACGAATCTAATGCCTAGTATACACGTATTAAGTGGTTAAGTAATTAACTAAATTTTAACTAAATTGCAGCGTGTAAACAGCCACTTAATACCTCTCAAGTCATAAGTGTTAAGTTACGATTTAGTGGTTAAGTGAGCAAGTGGAATAGAATTGATTCTATTTTTGGAGAAGTAACCCACCCTCCCGCACCGCGCGCGGGGCGATGAGCGGGAAATATTGACATTTAGTTCTTGTTTGGACAGGAGCAAATAATTTAGTTCGAAGCTTTTGCCTATGTTTAATTATTTTGATTGTTTTCGAAAGATTTTGAAAAACATAATAGATATAATGGTAAGGTGGCAAATCTTATACCTATAAACGAGAAATTCTTGTGTATATATGTATATATATATATATATATATATATATATATATATAATCTGAATCTCGGAAACGGCTCCAGCGGTTTTCATGAATTTTAGTATTCATGGGGTTCCGGGGCGATAAATCGATCTAGCTAGGTTTCATTTTAAGAAAACGTCGTTTAAAAAACCTAGGTCATCGGTCATCAATCGGTCGACTAGTTTTTAAGTTTATTCGAAACATACAAAAATACAAATTTTTCCTCTTTATAATATTAGTGTAGATTACAGAATTTAGAACTGCAACACCCTCTTGGTACTCCATTATGATTCTATGAACTAAACGGATATGCTTCACACGTGTAAACAGCTACATAACAGGAAGTCACTTAAAATTTAGTTAAAATTTAGTTGACGACTTAACCACTTAATAGGTGTAAACTAGGCATAACGACGTCATAATTGTATAAATCCATTTAGTGGATTGTGAGATATCAGGTTATAAAGAATATTACATACTATGCGTTTATTATCTAATAAATACCAAACAGAAGTGAATAAATAGGCAAAATATAAGAATATTCAGTCAGACGTGTTATTTTTTTAACTAAAACATATCTATAATACTAAATAGTAAAATAAAGTGCTTATGAATAGTTCATTAGAGTAGGTAGGTACTTTTGTGTAATAATAATATAATGACACCTTTTTACGAATCATTTTATTGCTGACCTTACGTTATACAATGAAGTTGCAGTCGTAATACGAATCAAAATGTCAACATGACAGTTATCAACTCATAGTACAAATATACATACAAGATACGCGCGAAAAACATAACCCTTCCTTACAGTCGGGTAAAAATGGTGTTGGAGGCGAATGGTTGTCTCTTTCTGTAACATTAAAAGTGTAATATGAAAATAGAAATCAACCACATGCGAATTAGTTTTTTCATTTTAAGGTGCCCTCTATGCTATAGTTATTGCTCTGAGGTGAGAACGTGGGTTTACTTGTACATTTTGCGTGCCGTGTTCATTTTGCGTTTTGTACATTATGCGATTTGTACATTTTGCGTATTGTACATTCTGCGCCAAAGGGAAACTGATGAGTTATCATACGTTCACACTGAGCTAAGCCAGACCTGATTTTTGCAGAATACGGTTGTCAGTATATAACATGTGCATTTGGTTTCAAGATCCGGATTATAATGACTTAACCACAGAACACACATTTAACTAGAATCAGTCAGTCAAAGTCAAAGCGTGTCTCCAACCAGCGCCGCGGCCGGCGCTGGTTGGAGCGCACGTGATATTATTCAACAGGGTGGGGACACTGTCGTTTAAGTGACAGATCAGTAATTGAAGAGTCGGCATCTGTTTTTTGTTTCCGAAAATATTTAGTCACTACCTAATTACCTTCAAGTTCAATAGATGGCGTTACCATTTTAAACAAAATTTTAGGTTTTATTTTGTTTTAAAAAATTAATAAAACAGTGCTTTTATATTTGTTTTATCAAATAATGGTTTTTAAAATGCTTTATCTTAAAATAATGTTGTTTGTCACTAGAAAATAATACTGGCCTCTATAGTAAGAGTCCAGTTTGTTAATGGTACTAGAAAAAAGAGTTATCTTTTGACAACTGTCAAACAATCCATCAAAGAATTGGAAGTTTTATTCATTGATTGTATTATTTAAATGAATTTCATAAGCGATAATTTCAAAAGCCCTAAGCTATCACTTATTTGAATAATGTATGTGTTATTTTGCGTTTGCGTGTTTGTTGTTCCATTTCATAATTGTGACTGTGATAATTTCGTACAGTGCGTTGAATAGGTCCCGTGTTAAATTAAATCTATAGATTTAATTTTATCTAACAACGGACACTTGGATAATGTCGCGTTAGAATAAATATCTAGACTTTGTACTTTTGTTAGAAAACCTAGTTGTAAGTAGGTAGGTACCTAATAAATATTATAAAAACTCATATTTTCTCATTTTTTTTCCTACCACAAATAACTGAATCATCAGCAACAAGGTTGTTTATTAATCTCAACGATTCCATGACGTGTTAGCATTTTTCATGAGTCATTTTAAAGTTTGATATTCAATATAAAACTTAAAAATGCCTCTCTTAAAAAAATAAGAACATTTAAAACAATCGTTGAAATTAATAAAATGAGTTGTTGCTTATAAAACCTACAGATATACAAGCATACCACACCGCATGAATGATATTTCTGGAAACAAAATTCAGATGGCGCATTGTCGTCTGTCAAAATCAAAACGGTTTGCTTTTTTACACTGCAAGAGGGCCCTCTTTTTCCGTAGTATTAGTTTACTCTTTGTTATTCAACGTCCGATCGCGGCCGCATGACGTCGCGTGTACTGCAACAAGAAATGCCTAATTGTGCAGTTATAAGTTGTAAAAATTCGTCGAAAAATGTAGACCGTATCAAGGGAGATGTATACTTTTATCGCTAAGTAATTTTGTTGCTCCTTAAGGTGAATATAATTTTAAAATGATTTATTTACATTTTTGAGTAATACTACAACGATAAATTCTCATTGGCGTATTTTTACTCTATTCGTTTTACATTGCAGTTTAAATTGATGTCATCAGGTGATATGTCATCGTCTCATACGTTGAAAGTACGTAGGTAATGAAATTCAAACGATTAATCAAAAACAACAACAAATAAATGTCGTGGTACAGGAGATTTTGTCGTTTTTGTACAAGTAGTGATGTTATGTTTAAGCACTTTAGATCGATTTTTTTAATCGCGAATTGATCACGCTCGATATATGAAACAGATAACCGGAGAAACGAGAATGCATTTTTGTAATAACTAGGTACATAGTTATGTTTATGGACAAAGGTGGTGTAGTGTATTCCTCAAAGGATTGTATACAAGTATGCAAAGTTGCTGAAATAGTTAAAAGAGAAATAATAAATAAATCACAAAATTTTAACTTTTTTTTTATTATTGGTAATATTTATAATTGCATAACCATCCATCAGTTTCATCAAGCACTTACTGAAAACCATTTAGTTAATTTAATAAAGGCAACAAGGCTGTCCCGCGCAACTTCGTATGCGTAAATTTCCCCCGTTTTTGCAACATTTCTCGTCGCTACTCCGCTCCTATTAGTCGTAGCGTGATGTTATATAGCCTATAGCCTTCCTCGATAAATGGGCTATCCAAAACCAGTAGTTGCTGAGATTAGCGCGTTTAAACAAACAAACAAACAAACTCTTCCGCTTTATAATATTAGTATAGATTACGTTGATATACGTTTACATTATTTAACGAGAAATTTAAAAACCAAAACTACGAAAAGACAAATATATAATAAACTCGTTCTGTTTCAAGGTCAATAATTTAGTAATTAAGAGGTATTCAATTCAGATAAATCAAAATCAACATTTATTTTGTTTTATTAATTTATTAAATGGTACAGAAAGGGTTTGGAGCGTATTGGGGGTTCTTTAATTTTGATCCTTCAATTTTGTGGGCTTACGCTGTTCGCGCGATTATTTAATTTCACACTTTTTTTAACTAAATTTTGAAGTCGTATAGCATAGTGATATTACATTTGAACGTATCCGTGCTTCAGAGGGCACGTAAAAAGTCGGTTCAGGCTGTTATCATCTCGCTAACAGTCCTTAGGTCATGTCATAATGGGTGATCTGAATAATTCTGGCACAAGGTTGGCCACTCAGAAAGAAAGATTGTAAATTTTATATTGAAAGCTTATTCTGTGATACTGATAACTTTGATCTCAATATAAGGTTCAGTACATAACTACTACCTGTGTTCGTATGTTTTTATTTTCTAGAAAATTTATTGTGAATTATTCCCGATTTGTGGTAATCTTGTGCAATCTATGTAATGTTAAATAGTTCAATCCTTTACTGTAATATGTGTTAGACCTATTTACAGCATTTAAACACAATGTATTATTAGTTTACTCTAAGAAAGCTGATTCTGTGATATTCAAAGAATCAAAAGCGTTAAAAATAGTTTTGGCTTAGTGTAAAAATTATATTGATCCTACCTAATCTTCCCTACAATTGATTATATGTTAAATTACAAAAAATAAATAAATGCTTATGTCGTTTAATTTTACCCGTGCTTTTATTTTTATTTATAAGAATAAACCTAGCACTCTTAAAAATGCACAGTTAGTGAGGCTTGATGGATGGATGGATGAATGGATGTTTAGTACTATTTCACGGGAAAATGGCTGGACCGATTTAGCAGAAATTTGATACCTATGGTGATAGCTTGAACCCGGCAAGTACACATGGGTTGCTTTTATCCCGGTTCCCTAAGATATCATTCAAAGTGTAAATTTAGTGTAAGTTCGGTGGAGCCACGGGCGCCAGTTAATTAGATAATAATCTTGTGCTAACTTGTTGGTTGCTTGTTGGAATTAAAAACAGCAGATACAGTAGGATCAACGTAACTTGACCGGACTGAAGTCAGGGCGGTTACTCCCAAAAGTTGATCGGGAACGTGTCGGTCGAAACGAACGCTCGCCGAACACGGAACCCAATAGCTACCACCAAAGTTGTTCGATGATGATGGACGGATTACGTTAGTTGTCGATCCATAGCCAAACGGTCGGATCTAGAGTAATAGTGTCGCGCAATGGATTACTACCATTGAAAAACCGATAACCAACAGAAAAATCAAAATTATGCTGGTAATCTTACGAGAAAAACTTTATAAGTTTAAGGGTAAGCTTTTCTGCTGTAAATATACCTTTATGTATATATAAACAAAATGATTACGACCAAAAAAAATATTTTTATTTAGTGTCAAGGATCTTAAAAGGCTTTGATCCATATTACTTTCATATTTATGACATGAGTATGATGTTTGACAAGTTGATTGAGTTCGGCGGCGGTTTTTTTACTTTTATTGATAAAAATATTTATTGCGGTAAAAGGAACAAATAGTATAATATCTTACAATTACTAATCAGAAAATATATCACCAATAAAGTTTCGTGTATTAGGTATGCACTCGAGCAGCAATTTAATAAAAAAATAACTGGAAAATCAAGTACGTTTCTGCAAAATGTAAGTAAAACAAATCATTGTTGTTTACAACCTTGATATTTCTTTTAGAGTCGAAATAATCATTATGATCTACTTATATTATTTTTATTGAATGTTACAGATGGATCTTTCAGTTTTATCTATACGAATTGAGGCATTATTAAAGTTCATGGCCAGCGACGAACGAGCCTAATTAAGAGTGTGGAGGAACGGGCATATTCCAAAAAAACACCTTAAAAGCCTTGGATGTGATGATAAAACAGTGCAGCAGTAGAACACGGTAACCATTTCTTGAAAGAATATTTTAACTTTTACGAAATCATGGGTCCTATGTACAAAGGCTCCTAATGCCTTATAACTGTTTAATGCTTACTCATTCCATTTAAAAGTTTGTCATATAAAATCTATACCAAAAAACGATTTAAGTAATAAATGACTCTGAGTGTGGCAATAAGGGATTTTTACCACAGATATTTAGCCTGTTTACCTGCATCGCTGCAACATTTGTAGAATTATAAAGTTCAAGCTGCAATAGATCTCCTATATATATAAATTCTAAAAAATCTGGTCTATTTTGTTGGATAGGTATAGTAACTATAATATGTATAAATTTCCTTCGAAATGATCATTAAAATCTTAACTTATTTTCTTTGTAACTTCACAGACTCGAGAAGCCAACATGGTGAAGGCAACGACTGGTGGTTCAGCCAGACCTATCTAATCACATCCTTTGCTTGGAAAATGAAAAAGGAAATGTTGTTATGATCATCCATGACCTATATATTTCTATGAAATTTATATTTCTATAATTTGCAATAATGAAATATTAAACTTATTTGGTGTTGTTTTATTTCTATTAAGCCATTGTTGTAAGTTTGTAACAGATTCAGCCATGTGGCTATTTAGCCATGATATTATACTACTATATTAATGACTGGCCTGTTGATCTTGTGATTAGTGACCCTGACTGCTGTCATGGGTTCGATCCCTACACAGGATTAAAGTCTGTGAGATGAGCACAATGGTTAAATCTGTGTATGGGACTATGGGCGTAATTTATCTATAATATATATGTATTTACACATTTCCAAAGTATGTCAAAGTATGTCAATCAATTTGAAAAGAGTGGCCGCAATATTTTATTGCCTCATTCTTTTCCTCAGATTTACCTATTGTTTGCGAGGAGGCATTACATATACATGTAGAAACGACTTTTCACAAGTGTAGTATTTTACTTCCTAAGTGATTTAAGAATTTGTATTACTTGTTATTATAATATTATGCATACATACTTGCTTCGAATATACCTAAATAAGTTGTCACAGGAGTAACTGCACATAAAAAGGCAGCTGCAGATTAGTGATGCAGGTACAGCTTTAAATTAGTTTGTTAAGGAATTAGCTGTATGGTTTTAAATACCTACTTAATTAATATTCACATTACTCCTATTGATCTATGTTATGCCACAAATGGCCACAATATTTGTATAAACGAAGAAATGTGATAAGTTATTCGTACAACTCCTCAAGTAGACTTTACATTTTCCATGTCTGAATTTGTATCTTAAAACATGCTCTTCCAAGCGACGGAAGGTTTTTATCAAGGGCCTTTATATCCTATACTCTCTGTACTTCTTAGCTTTTTGGCTTCCCGAAGTCGTTTCCTCATTCACAATTTCGGCGAGCAATAGAAATTTTGTCATTTCTTAAATAATTTAGGAATCCGAATGGCCTAACGAAAGGTGCAAGGCTGTCGTTAAAATTGATGTTTTAATTCGATGTACTACCTGTCAAACGATGACGTCGAAACCGTCAAATGTACTTTGGGAGTAGCTAAACCGACGGCCACAATGTCAAATCTCCGTCGACGGACCGAACGTCGAAACGTAAGCCTTTGGTGGTAGCTAAGAATATGATCCGTCTACGGCCGACAACACGAAAGGTTTTGGTGGTAGGTTCCCAGGTTTTTATCACTTTCGTGCATGTCATAGAGATGCGACCCTAAAATTACTTACGAAAACGATGAAATAAGTTTAATCGATTAAAAATACTAACAAAATTTTAATTCAACAATATAAAAAAACTATATAAATGAGTTAATAAAAGTTTAAATTTAGAACAGTTACAGTAAATACTAAAGAAATTTTGAAAAACAATGTCTTTACGAAAATAATCACAAAAAACATGAATTAGTAATACTAAATATGACAATGTAATGCGAAATCGCATCTCTAATTCTCTTGGTTTAGTTACCGCCCCCGGCCCCCGCTTCCTGTCACCATTTACTTCCAAAAATGCATCTGCGCAACCACTTGTCGCCTACTTCAGTCCAGCCTAGTTACGTTGATCGTACTGTACTTTTTTAATATAGCTTAAAACAAAAGAAATAATAATTTTCTTTATAATAAAAAAGTTTAAATTAAATAATTCAAAACAGCAGTATCGAATCGAATTGGTCGATTTAAAATCGATACTCTGTTGGATGAATGATGTCTTACGATTGAAACGATTCTGTTTATGGTAGGTTCATCACTAAAACGCTCGCGTGACGTCATGCGCGGTGGGATACTGTTACAGGAACATGTGGCATCTAGCTAGATCTATTATCTTTGGACTTAACCGTATTCTGAAAAAAAAAAACAGATCTGGCTTGTCCCAGCGTGCCGTACGATGTCCACCAACCGGACGACACTCCAGCGCATTTCACAGCTGCCGACGCGTCCGGTCGGTCGGTGTATTTTAGTCGCTGAGAGCATGCCGACGGATACTCGAACTCGCGCTTGCATGCGCCTGGGTTCCAGCAGATTGTGGCCGTCGGGCGGATGCGGTCGCCATACCAGAATCGCTAAATATCAGATTCGCAATATACCAGACTCTCAAAACACCAGATTCGCAAAATACCAGTTATGCAAAATACCAGATACGCAAAATAGCAGAAGTACAGTCGTAATTAGTTGAATTCAGACTATACTGTAATAATATTATAACTTCATCAGAGTGAAAATTTCAAAGCATTTGCTACGATAGATAAAATGAGATCGTTATACAGAAAAGGTCGTAACCTTATTTATTATAAACTGCACTGGCCACTTTTGCTTTAGAAAATAAGATGATAATCAGATGACACTTATCTTTCTAACATTGTCGTTGGTGTACTATTGCAAATATTTTGTTACAATATTTATATTAAAATGAACAGTGGTCAGAAATTAAAGTTCATAAAAAGCAATAAGGGAAAACCAGCACTCCTCTGTGATGGTTACCGCTATAATTTTGTTTTAAAAAATAAATCTGGGTCTACAAATTGGCGCTGTTATAATCAAAAGACTTGCAATACATCGGTTACTCTAAATAAAGACAATGAGATTATAAAAAAACCTTCCCATATTTGTAGTGCTGATTATGTGCGTAACTTAATTGATGAAACCATTGATGCATGTAAAATAGAGGTATGCTCTGATTTTCAAACTGTCCAAAAAATATATGAAAAGAACTTTTTTAATGCGCTACCTTAATTTGAAATAATAAAAGCAGAACATGAAATACCGAACTTTGCTAGTAAAAGAGATACCTACCCTTTATAGAACCCGCAGTAAATTTCTTAAATTAAAAAGCACTTCTTTCAAAACACCTGCACAAGTTAAGTTGCCAGACCATATTGTTGATAACTTCTTTTTATACAGTGATGGGCATGAAGACCAAATTATAATATTTGGGACTTCTAGCGCCAGAGAGTTGATTATGAGAAATTATGTGTACTACGGAGACGGGACTTTCAGAATAACGCCAAAACCATTTTATCAAGTATATACACTCCATGTTGACTTATCTCCCAACGCGAATGTTGTATCATTTGTACCAATAATTTACGTACTGCTTCCTAAAAAATGTCAAAACACATACAAACGTCTATTCTACATTTTAAAAGAACAGTTCAAGATGAACATAGCGGTGTATAAATGTGATTATGAAATAGCTGTAATACAAGCTGTCACTGAAATATTTCCAAACGCTCAAATTAAAGGTTGTTACTATCACTACATGCAAGCTATATATCGCATGAGTAAAAAGCTAAATTTCGGAAAAAGGACTGAAGAACGGCGTGTCGTCACACTTTGCACAATTTTAGCTTTATTGCCCAAACATTTGATACCAGTCATATTTACATATATGCGAAATAGCACCAAAAACTGACATATTTTATAAATTCAAAGAATATTTTGAAAGTCAGTGGTTACAAAAAATAACTGCAGATATTTTTTCTTGCTTTGGAGAAAAAAATCGTACAACAAATGCTATAGAGGGATGGCACAGACGCATAAATACTAAGATTCCGCCTAAACCGACACTATTTCAGTTTATTATATTATTGAAGAAAGAGGCACTTTTACAGGATGTAAAAATAAAGAAGAATGCTGTTTTTTCTCCAGGCCAGAAGAGAAACTTAAAATTTATCGAGAAAGATGACAAAATTAATAAAATTATTACAGCTTGCGTCACTAATGAAATCGCGGTAGAAGTGTGCCTACAAAGATTGAAATTACTAATTAGGAATGATTATTATTAATAGCCTATTTGTCTTTAGTCTTAAGGTAATGTCAATTGTTTCAATTAAATTTCGTTTTGACTGTACAAAATCTGCTATTTTGCGTGTCTTGTATTTTGCATAACTAGTATATAGCGATTCTGGTGTTTTGAGAGTCTGGTATATTGCGAATCTGATATTTAGCGATTCTGGTATTATGCGATTAAGGGGATGCGGTCGGCAGCTCGCGCATTCGCTACGATGCGCTGCGCTGCGATCCTGCATCGCCCGCTGGGTGGAAATCGTACATTACAGTTACGTAATTTAAGTGCACCAGTGATTAGCAACCAAGACAGACAAATTAATAATAAAAAGACCTTTTCCGTCCCGACCCGTGTGCACTCAGACTTTTCCACTGGTTTACAAGATTTTTACAGAAAATTTAATAGGTACTAGCTTTCGGTCGCGGCTCGGCCCGCTTGTATGCTTGTATGTCAAAACTATCCTATGTCAATGGACATAGGGTAGTTTTTATCGCGATTTTGTGCGACCCATACCGCCTTATTACAAAGAAAAGACCAAATCAAAGTTTAAACCAAGACTTTCAAGTCCAGGATATAGTACAGTGCTATTGGTCTTATTACAAAACTTAGATAATCCGTGGACCAGCTGATACCAAAGGATCTAGCAATCAGCCACAGATTATAATCAATTTAGTTCATTCATTGTTCTTATCATTCAAATATAACGTTCCGTTTTATACCAATATAATTTGAAAGTAAAGTTTTCATTGAGAATAAAATATTTAGACGTTTTTGTAGCTAAATTATTCGCCAGCACTACGTAATTTTCAAAATATTAACCTGACATAAAAGCCCTCGGCCTGCAATTTACGAAAAATCAAATAAATTCTGTCAGGATCGGAACGTTACACAAGTAGTTGTCCTTAGTACTAAAAATGTAAACAAATGATGATAACCTAAATTTAACTAACTCAGACATTATTAGGGATGTTAGAAGTTTAATCTGAGTAACTATAGCGCCCAAACACTTAGAGGAACTTGGATGCGAGTTTTTATTACAAAGCTAGTTTCATTGGAACAGGTCTTAGCATGGAAGGATACTTACTCAATAAGATAATCCATTTTTGATATACTTACTGTTTTCTTTGTTGCACTCGTTGTTCTGAATGTATTGGGAGAAAGTATGCCTAGATTCAACATAGGTACTGAAGCTTCGGCTGAAGCACAACAAACAATTGAAACAAATTTTATGAATATATTTATTATTTAATATCAGTGAGCTTGCTATGAAATGAAAATCTCAATTATCTACATAGAATCATTATTTATTAGATACCATTTATTCTCCCTAAGAACAGAGTTCATTTTCATGAGAATCTATATCTATACATATAATAAAACTGTAAATTTCACGTGTCTGTACATGGCCGAACTTAGTGAAAAAAAATATTAGGAAATGTTCGAAAAGAGTATTTAAACACTTTGCTGCATTTTTAGAAATGTCTGTCTGTCTGTCTGTCTGTCTGTCTGTCTGTCTGTCTGTCTGTTTGTTTGAACACGCATCACTCAAAAACTACCGTACAGATTCGGTTGAAATTTTGCACGTGCAATCTAATAGATGCAGATTAACATTTAGGCTATAAATTATCACGCTTTTTCCCATAGGAGCTAAGCAGTAAGGGATAATGTCTGTAGCTATTTTTCGTTATAAAACAGTAACTACTTGACGGATCTTTATGAAAATTTGCAGTTTTATAGTAAATACTATAGGACATTATTTACACTATGAATCATTACGCTAACGTCTATGGGGAACGAGTAGCAACGTATTTTTTGTCGCACCATAATGGTTTATCACAAAAATTTCCACAATTAGACATTATCTATAATTGTAACCCGTGGAATGCATAACTTCACGCTAAAACTAAAAGGAGCTAAACACAACATTTTTAAATTTCATAAGAACAGTGATTTTGACGTAATAAGTAGCTAACAGTATAGCCTCGAAGCTATGCTAGCGGACTTTGACGACGAAGTTTCAGGCTCGAATCTGATGTCTGAATATGTTCTTTTTGTATTTATTTAAATTGTCTTTATCCTTTTTTAATATTTTTCTGAATGTTTTAGTTATTTTTTCGACCGTAGGTAACTTATTTACTTTGGTTATTACTTTTTATATTAAAAATCAAGTAAATTATGCAATTAATGATAGGTATTGCATGCACTGCTGAGAGTAATGAATTAATCGTAGTAGAAATGAAAAACAATATTACATTATAATTAAAAAGTATTCGACATTTTCCAGAAATAATGTGTTCGTCTAAAAAAAAGACATTACACAGGTAAAAAAAATACATGTAGCGCCATCTATGAAATCAAATTGTGAACAACAAAACAACGGCAACATTCTTGAAAGTAGATGGCGTTGTATTCAATAATGTTCTATACTTAGTAAAAGAAGTTTTAAAAAGAAACACATTGCTATGATTTTTAGAAATGTTTGTCTGTCTGTCCGTTTGTTTGACCACGCATCACACAGGTGCATCGAGGATCATGTTTTGGGGTTATGGTTGGAGATTACGTGTTCATCAATTCAACGATAATGAATGGCTCAACATCGTTCAAGTGTGAGTAGTTCGGGTGACGGGAGGAGGGGGGTCGTTGTTTGTCAACCGTACCTTTAGGGATATCTGACATTTTCGCGGGCATGACACACATGACACGCTCTGTGTTTGCTTACTAAAGTGTTACAGCAGTTTTATTATTAGTATTGCGTTGTAACACTATATGAAATACACCCCATTTTTAGCCAAAATGACAAAACAGAACCCATAGTTCCCTTATGGCCGTCCGTCCGCAGCTCAGCTCAGAGACTGTTAGTGCTAAGGTTGCAACTATTGCATGAATAAATTACTAACGCCGATAAAGTGAAAGAACAAAATCTTGAAAATCATTATTTTTTTAAGGGTACCTCTCTGTCAATCAATTTTTATTTAGTAAGTATTTAGTCAACAGGACTGTTTCCAACATATTTACACAGAAGTTATTTCGTTACCTAAACTACCTTAATTTAAACCCGACTTTCACGCGAACGAAGTCGCGGGCACAACTATTATGAATATATATATATTACGGGTCTTAATCGCGTTTAGGTTAAATACCTTGCTTACCTACGTTTAATATGCATGATAGTTTAAGTATAATTTAATTTAAAGTCATCAAGTACCTATTAAAATAAACTTATCCAGTTTTGAAAATAGATGGCGTTTAAATACAAATTAAACAGAATCAGGTAAATTGATTTAAAAAATAAATCTGAAATTCTTACGATTATGTAGTATAATATATATTATTTACGGATATGAATTTATGATTATCTTAATTAACGACAGGTTCATCATCATCATCATCAGCCTATCGCAGTCCACTGCTGGACATAGGCCTCTCTAATTGCACACTTTGTTCTATCCTCAGCTACGACAGTAGTTTAGTATTTAAACTAAACGTTTCTAAAAGATATACTAATTCACTATATCTTTTAGAAATGTTTGAATGTTGTCTGTTTGTTTGAACACGCATCACAGTACCGCGGGAATGCAATGTTTTAAAACCAGGATATTTTTTTAAAAACTTATCTCACACTAGCCCTATTTTGCGCGAGTACTTGGGCGGTTTCGGGCTTCATTTAACCCGAAACCGATAATAGTAATATTTGATGTGATGCAAATCATTTTGGTAAAATACTATTATAATTTGTCTTCTAACCGTCTGGCGCCATAAACTTTGTCCCCCTACATTTTGCTGCACTGGGCATTTGCTTGGCTTGCCTTGCCATAGGTCGGGCCCTGATTAGAGCTAGGCCCTAATATCCATAGATGCCACAGAGCATTGTGGAGCATGTTTCCAATATGTTTTACACAGAAGTTAAATTGTAACATAAACTACCTTAATATAAACCCAACTTCCACGCGAACGAAGTCGCGGCACAGCTAGTCATAAATATAATTATCTAAACTGTTAGGTAGCACTTAATAGTTATTCCATTTGACAACAAAATGGATGTTTACAATTTCAATAACCTGTAACCATTCTGTATTCCCTGTTCAAACTATGTTTGAAAAGGAATATTGAGTTGATATCCCTTAATTCTATTTAGATAGACTAGCTTTCCCGCACAACTTAGTCTGCATAAATCTTCCCTGTTTTTGCAACATTTCTCAATGCTGCTCCATTCCTATTGGTTGCAGTGTGATATTATATAGCCTATAGCCTTCCTCGACAAATGGGCTATCCAACAGTAAAAAGTTCAAAAGAATTACCCCGTTCAAACAAACTTTTCAGCTTTATAATATTAGTATTTTACAATAAATTTTAAATTGTATGCATTTTTTGTATAATATATAAACAGTGATCAATAATATATTTATATAATAAAATTGATAATTCTATATTTAGATCCACCTTATAGTTCACTAGTAAGTTTTAGGTACATTATACATAGAATCATTATTTATTAGATACCATTTATTCTCCCTAAGAACATAGTTCATCTATCAGAGAATCTTAAATATAATTATCTAAACTGTTATGTAGTGCATAATAGTTATTACATCACAATTTCAATAAACTGTAACTAATCTGTACTCTCTGTTTAGTGTTTAAACTATGTTTAAAGGAACATTGTAGCAATGTATTAACTAGCTGAGCTCTTATAAACATAATATTCAGTTCTTGGTACCTACCAATAACCTAAGTTTACATCTGTTCCTAGTGATAGGTATACCCATGGTTACACTTTACCAACTAAATTTTAAATTGATCAATGTTTATTTAGTTCCACTATAATATGTATAGTTCAGTAGTAAGTTTTAGGTAAGAAATTTTGTCATAATGATGTTTCTATTAAGTACTTTGTTTTGTGCATTTTGAGTAAATTCAACATTGGTTTTTGCCACACTACTCCAGACCACCTATCAGACATTCCAAATGTGATTTTCCAACTTCAATATAAATAATGTGACATATTATAAGTGGAATGCATCAGATTGTTTTACATAGAGCACTAGTTAATGATACTATTGTCGAACAAAATTAATCTGTGTTGATCTTCAACTTTCCACACTGCATAGGTACACTTCACGTCGAGTCTGGTTGACCCAAACATTGCACAGACCACTTTAATTTTAGGACATCTCTGAGTTCTGTATATTAAATCTTCTCTCTCAATTCCAAGCTGTGATAAATGTTTTAAAAAACAATATTATTAAATCTTTGGTCACACATCGCATTTCACTCGATTTTTGCGTTTATTTTGTTGCCACACCATATTTAGTTAGTTAATAATTTAAAGTCACTAAACACGCATTATTCGTCATTAATAATTGAAACTAAAATACGCAAAATTGTAAATTTAATAACCTTAAAATGTCAAAATTTTTGACATTTTAAGGTTATTACCATAGTTAAATTAGGGTGATCGAAAGACTAATCTATAGACCAAAGAAGATCATCGATTAAGCGATGAACCTCGTTTTGTAATAAGGATTTTCGGTTTAAACTAGGATTTTCGTCAAACCAGGTTTAGTCCAGCTTTTGGAATAAGGCGGATAGAGATAGATGTGCGACCTAATATATGTCATATGTAATGACAAATTACATACATTAGGTCGTACAAAATAGATTAGATTGCGGGATATATATTCCGAAATATCAAAGAATATTAGTGTAATAAGTAATTTTAATCGTTTAAATTTGCTTATTCAAATATCCGGAACTCTCAAATGTGCCTAAAAAATTATTAATAGCAATACACAAGGTACAGTTAAAATTTGAACAGGCTCTTTTGATACTTCAAAAAATATTTCCTAGAATATTAAAATACGGGATATAAAATTGGTATTTTTTCTATAAAAGAGTGACAGTTTGATATACATATTATATTCATTTTCAATTGCAAAATTGACCAAATTTTGAAGGAAAAAAATAGAAAAATGCGTTTTTCTCCGAAACTATTAAAGATTGTGTATTGAATAGATCTACAAAATTTTAGTTAGTAAGTTCTGTAAGTAGTTCTGTAGTTTAGAAAGTTCTGTAGTTAACTCTTCGGAAAAAAATATAGGTCTCTTTTTTAGTTTTTGAAGAGCTGAAAACTTTTTTACAAAAAAATATCACCGACTTCTAAAATACAAGGCAACTAAAAAGCAATAAATAATGTACCTAAAATAACAAAAACAAATTAAACATTTTGAAGTTGGTGCCAGGAAATAGTAGTCTTTATGTTTTATTTTATATTGTAACTTCAAAATGTTTAATTTGTTTTTGTTATTCTAGGTACATTATTTATTGCTTTTTAGTTGCCTTGTATTTATTTTAGAAGTCAGTAATATTTTTTTGTAAAAAAGTTTTTATTTCTCACTTTTTAGTGGGTTGGTTTGTAATTCACTTAAGTTACAATAGGCTTATGTCAACTGCTGAAATCCTTTTACAAAATATTGCTTACCCCGATGCAGGGCCGTTAATTGTTGAGGAGTTCACTATCAGCTTTATTACAGTGTATAATAATAGTATATCGAGATTATAGTGCTACTCAATACCATATTAAAGTACTTAATTGAATCGCAAACTGTGAAATATTGAATAGGTCTGCTCGTAATTTTTGGTCTTCATCATCAGTTCCACTTCACCAATTGGTGTTTTTTAAGAGTAAATGCACGAATCACTATGAAATATACGTAAATCACTGTAGGTGTGCTTTTAATATTTTAAGAGTTCCCTCGATTTCTCCAGGATCCCATCATCAGATCGTGATCTGATGGCAATGGGACCAACTTGGAAGTATACCCTTTCAAACACAAAAACAATTTTTCAAATCGGTCCAGCCGTCTTTGCGTAATCGGTGAACAAACATACAAAAAAAAAAAAAAAAACATACAGACGAATTGAGAACCTCCTCCTTTTTTAAGTCGGTTGAAAAATACCAAACTTTGACATTTTTTTCTCACAAACTAGGAATAATCAGCACGTGGGAGTTTTGTTCTAGAATTTTAAATATAAGGCTCTATTGATCCGTGAAATAAAATAGGCATGTCCGATTTTAGGGCTTTATAATATACTAGCTGTGCTCCACGGTGTGACCCGCGGTTTATTATCCTATGTGTTAATCCAGGGTGTCAGCTAACTCCATACCAAATTTTATTAAAATCGCTCCAGCGGTTTAGACGTGAAGAAGTAACAAACATACACACTCACATACTCACAAACTTTCGCCTTTATAATATTAGTGTGATATGTATGTACTATATACTATTATGTGCGGCGCCTAATGTAAGTGAGCCCTCGTTGAGGGAGCGTTTCCACTGACATGGAGTGGACCGTGACATAGCAAAGAATAAACACTAGACCAACGACAGTGCTCGAAATAATCCTGGGTACGATTTTGAGCACTGATTGATTAATTGACGGTCCACTCTGCCCAGCTCCGCGTCAGTGTAAACACACCCTAAGGCGAATCTAACGAGCTTTTACGATGGGGGGAGGAATTAATTGCAAGTATTAACAATGACCACCTGTCGACCCTGGGTATTATCTAGAACCAGAGTACTTGTCAAGACGAATTCAACGAGCCCAAACTTGATGCAGTTGCGTCGTTTCAATGCAGGGTTCACATAGGCACCTTGCGGCTCAGCAACAGACTACAATTCTGCATATCACCTAGGATTAGAGTAGGTACTTATCCAGAAAAATCAAAAGCAGAGGTTGTGTCGTTTTATTACCATTCTACTTTCCGGTTCCATTATCAGACCCTGGATATCATCTAGGACTTTGAGTTACTTGTCAAAACGAATCAAATGAGGCTAAACTCGACTATCTTTGAAAATTTTATGAGGCAGTTCAAACTTCCATTAACAATCTGTTTGCTATATTGTAAGATCATTAAAAAAGAACCTTAACTTACCAACCTTACCATCAGACCTTGTCTTATCCATGCCTAGGGTAAAAAACAAAAAAGAAAACCAATGTTTGTTACGAATTGAATAAAACTGCAGAAGAACTTATGAATTCTATAATTTTTATTTTAATAGTCAATTCTTTTTGCCTACCTATCTATATTTAGGTATATCACCTAACTTAGGTACTTGCAGGTCCCTCCTACTTGTCTAACTTAAAAAATCATAACTTACCTCAAGGTAAATTACGATTTTAATATAGGTACTTAAGTACTTACCTTTAATAAAAATCGTAGCCAACTTATGCCGATACAAAATGTGTTACAAGCAGCGAAGAGTATAGGTGGTATAGGTGTACCAGATTAACATGAAACGAAATTGCAAAAAAGTTGAGATTTTTTGTTTCAAAGTACGATTATTAGCTGTGCCTACTTCGTTCGTGTGGTGACGCAGTGCTGCTCGCCTCCTACAAGCGGATTTGGATGGTTTTGGCCCTTTCGCGATTGGGCCAGCCAATAAAACAATAAAAGCCTCACCGATTAGCGATATGTCCCGTTCGAGATATGTCCCCTTCGCAATACGTCCCGTTCGCGATATGTCCCTTTCGCGACATGTTCGTCGTTTGCGATATATTTATTCTACTGTCTTTTGCCCGCGGACCTGATATCTTTTTTTAGGGTTCCGTATTAAACAAGGAATCCTTATAGCTTCGCTGTGTCCGTCTGTTAGATCAAAGAACCTTAGTACTAGAAAGATATAATTTGGCATGAATATATGTACATGTTAGTTACGCTGACAAAGTGATAAAATAAAATCTTGAAAAAAAAATTATGGTACCTAAATTTAGGGTACTTCCGAAAAGGGGATGTGATTTATTTTTCCTAATCTGGGGTAGATTAGGAAAAAAAATCACATCCCCACTTTGGGGTGTTGTTAAAGAGATCTTCTAAAGACCACTTTTCAATTTCATGGGAAATAGTAGCTAGGCAAGTACTGACAAGAGATCACGGTCAAGTAGAATAAAAAAACTATCGACAAATAGCGGACGGGAAAGGGACACAACGCGAATGAGACATATCATGAAAGTGACATAGCGAAGGTTTTTTTCGGCGGGCCCAAACCGCGAAAGGGCCCAAACCGTCCCATTCCCTACAAACGTAAGCGTGATGATAAAAGTAGCCTAAGTCACTTCTCATAATATCAGCTGCCTGCCAGTTAAGGTCCCTTCAAAATCGGTAGGTACCTACACCCGTTTCGGTAATTAGCCAGAACAAACAGATAGACAGACAGACAAAAAAAATAAAAATAGTTTTTTGTTATTTATATCGTAGGTATATATATCTACTTTCATATATAGGTACCTAATATAAGATAAGTAGGTCTTAAAGATCGTTGTATATTTTCATTTTTTAAATGAATTAGTTTAATTTTATTGATTGGTTTATTATTAATTTCTGCTTCAATTGAATTCATATTTTATAGAATTTTATTTGAAACAAAATAAATATTTTGTGCATTTTAATAATAATAAAAAAAAATGCAATTTGCATTGAATAATAATTTTATATACCTACCTATGTATAATATTTAATTCAAACAACAAACTTTCTTCTTCTTCCCGATCCTATATACTTTTGGCGGTTAGAAATCAGCTCGACATACAGCTGCATATTAATAAGTAAATTTAAGAATACATGGCCGTGTGGTGCCGGCTTAAGAATAGTACCACCCCATCTCTACCCGTGGGTGTCGTCAAGGCGACTAAGGGATTTCACACCGGAGGACGGGCAGCAGCGTCCTCTGCGTACTTAAAGCCTTACTGCGATCGCCAACCCGCTCGCCAAGCGTGGCGATTATGGCAATTACCCCCAGGATCTACATACTAGTAGGTTCTACTGGGGAGACCCGTGCCCAGCAGTGGGCCATCTTATGGGTTGATATGTAAGAATACATGTTTTTTTCACGAAAAAGTATCAAAGGTCATAATCGCAGTAGGAGCCACGGTCGGCTAACATTGCCATATAAAAATTATAAGTTTTTTATATCTTATTCCATGAGATTCTGGTACACTTAATCCCCATTTATTCAAATCATGTCAACACAATCTTCCTATACATAAGTAATACTTTACCAGAGAATCAAAAAAGTTTTTTGCTTACGTTGTTGAAAGGCAACAAAACAAAATTAGAAAGATTCATTCTTATTGACTATGCCGTCTATACTGAATTCCGAGATTTCAATGTCACTGTCGTCTTTGGCACTGACCTTTTTCGGTTTCACCATAGTTTTATTGTTTACGATTGGTACGCTCTCAGAATCATCTAAGATGGAACTGCCAAGACTGGTGTTACTACCGCCGGTACTACCAGCCCTTATCATAGTTCCGGGTCCAGCTAATACGTCTACTCCTCCAATGAGGCCGGTACTAGGAGTCTCATTACGTCTCGCTAACTGAGACTCAATTTTTTCCTTTAACTCTGCGATTTTAGGACTCGTGCGGGTCACGTTTTGAATTTTTGTATCGTTCTTTAGAGGTTCATTTTCAATGCTGCAAAAAAATACTGGTTAGATAGATAATTATATAATAGGTCAATATTTAATATGTTGTTACTCTGTCACGTCAAAACTACTGCACGGATTTTGATGAAATTTATGATAAACATAAACGGTATGTATACTAATATTATAAAGAGGAAAGATTTGAATGTTTGTTAGATTGTTTGTTTGTATTGAATAGGCTATGAAACTACTGGATGAATTTGAAAAATTCTTTCATCGTTGTGAAGCTACACTAACACCGGGTGACATAGGCTATTTTTTATCCCTGTATTTCCACGGGAACGGGAACTACGCGGGTGAAACCGCGAGGCTTCCGCTAGTGTATAATAAGTGCGGTGCCTGACATACGGTTACATACCTGGAAATGTCCCACTCTTCACCGTCAAGATTGACCAATCCTAATTCATATTTTTCATTACCTTCACTTTTCTCTGTGAGACTTTGTGAAGGAGATGCACTGACGGATTTCATTTGAATCGCATCCATGTCAAACAGGACCTTTTTTTTGTTTAGAGATGACGTTGAAGATGCATTTTTTAAAACACTTTTCGTCTGTTTAACAGTATTCTGGACATTGTCATCTAAAAATGTTTTTTTGATTGGCATATCCGATAGCGAGTCTACATCATCACTGCTATTTTCATTATTGTTGGACAGCGGAGGCTTAGCTGATTGAGTTTTTGGGATATTATTTGAATTTGTAGTATGTTGCATAAGATTGGTAGCTGATTGTGTACGTAGCAAATGCTCATCGCTTATAGTAAATTGTTGAACTGTATGGCTGTAGCCTGCTGCAGCAGACGAAGGCCTTCGAGCTGGAGACTTAATTAGAGTCTCGATAGACTTGGAAGACTGTTGAATACTTGTTGTATTATAATATTTATGATCACTTTCTTCCGAAATCTCTTCAGAATGACTTGTTGTTTCTAAGGTCCTGGGAGAACTAGGTAATTGTTTCCCTTTTTTTGGAGTGTTTTTGTATTCGTCACTTGTTTTTACTGTTTCGTTATTATTGTTTGGCAAATGTTGTGTAACAGTAAATGCTCTCAATGGACTACGTTTCGTGGCTACAGGACTGGATGTTGCGGATCCAGGTGGGGTTTTCAATAATGACATTGCTCGTTTAGCGACCTCAGCGTTTTGTGTTATTGGTTTTTCTTTTAAATTTGATTCATTCTTTTTTACGAGAGATAATGCTTTTGTTTTCACATTGGATATCACTGATGTCAAGTTTTTAAAAGGTTTGTTAATTTTTGTTGGCGATATATAATCAGGAACTTGTGTGGGCTCCTTTTTATAGTCCATTGTATTAGAATCCAAAAACGCTAAGATTTTATGCTTTACTTTATCATGAATAGGATTTTTCTGAAAATATAGATAAATGATTGTTATTGAATCTATTGTGTGATATGTTGAAGTCTTCCAAATAAAGATTTCTAGTTTTATATTTTACCTTAGCTTTAAGTTCTTGTTGTTGATGAAGTTGCAAGCGTTGTTTTTGGAAGACCCTTTGAGGTAGTCTAGATTTCAGTGGGTCTACACCAACTGACACTAACCGACTATTCACTTCTTCAGTTAGTTTCGCTCTAACAAGTTTCATTGGGCTGAAAACATATTAATATAATAATTTTATTAACCTTGTTATAAGTAATACTTAACACCATGAAGTAAGTTGTTCTTTTTATAACCATGTACCTTCCGGGGACGGCAGTTGGGCCATTCCTTTCTTTCAAAGTTTTAGTTAGCTTAGTCTTAAGCTTTTCTTTCTTCAATTTTGGTCCTTTACCATTTACCAATTTAGTTGACTTATTTGTAGCAAAGTACTGTGTTTGTGGTTTCTGTTCAACTACTTTCGGTTTAGTAAAAGTATCGGTGCTCCCCCGTTTATCACTTTTGTCTAAACGTGTTGAATTATTTGTATCATTATCTTTTGCTTGCAATGGTTTAAAATTAACGACACTGGAAGAGTCTGAAGAACTTGAGGTAATAGAGGCAATATTAAGCAATTCTTGTGCTTTACGATGTAGTTTTTCTAGACTGTTGCGATCAGGTTCTTGTTCAAATTTACTAGATTTAGGTGGCTGAATTTTCGGCGACTTTTTCCTGCCATTTGAATCGTTTGGCTTTTTGTCAGGAGTCTAAAAAAATAAAACCATTATTTAGACTAATTTGTTTAACTTTTAAATCATAAGTTAATAATAATAAAAAATAGTACTTACCAATACAGCATCGGTACCTTCAATGTTTTCATTTGTTTTAGTATTTAAACTTTGTTGCAACAAAGCTTTTAATTGGGCAGCCCTTTCTCTCTCTGCTTCAGCTAGAGTACGTGACTCTTTGGCATCCTTAGCGACGTCATTCAACTTCTGAAGCAACAACTCATACTGTTTGGATTGAGTTTCTGCTCGATTGGACCAAAATGAAACTTGGGCTTCAGCTTCTTTACTTCTATCTGCATTCTCCTTCTCCGCTCTTTTTGCCTGAAATATAAATTTGCAACGGTATAGACATAGCATAATTCATAATTAAAAAGAACTTGTAAAAAAAACTAACTGAATCACTTAATTCTTTTTTTAAGGCCAATATTTCAGCTCCTTGTTGTTTTATTGTTTCGTGCAGTTGTGATATTATGCTAGGTTCCATTGTTACTGGGTTTTGATGATCCTTATTTTGAATATTATTTATGCTTTGCATTATCTGATTTCGTAGCTCGTTCATCTCTTTATTATGATTAGCATGTTCCTCTTTTTTCCATTCTTCAATTTTGTGCAGTAAATACTCTTCGTTATTGGTGGATACTTCTGCATCTTTCATAACTCTTTTGGTTTCTTTAGGAATATGTTTACTATCTATTTCATCTGGTATAGATGCAGTAGACGACTTTGCTTCAGTAGCATTTAAACGGTTATTAAGTTGGCTGGTTGTATTAGAGATTATGATTTCCATTTCTTTAATTTTATTTTTAAGCTCGGTAACTTCAGCGCTTAACTTTGTATTTTCGTTATTTATTATATTGTTTTCTGGTATATCTTTTTGCGGCGATTCTATAACATTGGCATGACGTCTTGATAAATGACTTTTTAAGTAAAGTTGGTTAAGAAATACTTTATCGCAATAATTACATTTGTTGTAATGTAAAGTATCATTTGATGGCGATGGAAACATGTCGCCTTTTTGAGAAAGAGTCTTTAAAATCATTGTTGCAATATTGTCGTTTCCATAAGGTAAAGATGTTTTAAATGGATGGCGGGATCTCTTCCTTAGCTTTCGTAATTCGTCATCTTTTTGTCGTAAATCTTTCTTGCAGGTATCAAGTTCCTGGAAATGCAGCAGAATTGTGAGTTTAGGGATATACTAATTTATTTACATTAAAAAAAATGTTGAACACCAAACTGTGGTCACCTGTGCTAGAGAAGTAACTTCCTCTCTCAATACATACACGCTACGGTCTAGATAGTGTCGGCAGAATTGTTGATATTCAACTGCTAACTGGGCTAGTCTAAAAATTTTCAGGACGCCTTCATCTAGAATGCGAACATCGAATTCTGACTCGAACACGCAATCTAATATCTGTTGATTTTGTCAAAAAAACACTATCAAATAGGAATTATTATATTATTGAAATAAGATTATATACAATACAGGTCTTGCCTTTGATGTCCCTAACGGCCAAATGACTAATGTGAGTCGCCCACACTGATTTGCAATTGACTCTTCAGTGCGCGTACGTGGTGTGTGGCACGGGAGGGGGGAGGTGGTGCAATTGATTACGCACGCTCGGTGCCCCTGTGGCCCTGGGGGCCCCGTATAATCTATTCGGCTGATACGGCGGGATCAGAAAGCAAGGGTCGAAAACAAAAATTCTGTATTCGTATTTCGATTATGTAAACGACCGATTTACGGCCGGTCTTAATTATCTATCTATCGATGGATTTGGCTTCAAGAGCTATATATATTAGGCACTAGCTGTCCCGCGCAACTACGTCTGCGTAAATTTTCCCCGTTTTTGCAACATTTTTCATTGCTGCTCCGCTCCTATCGGTCGTAGCGTGATGTTATATACCTAGCCTATATAGCCTTCCTCGATAAACGGTCTATCCAACAGTGAAAGAATTTTCCAATTCGGACCAGTAAGTAGTTCCTGAGATTTCCGCGTTCAAACAAACAAACAAACAAAAAAACAAACTCTTCAGCTTTATAATATTAGTATAGATAAGCTCCATACAAAATATATCTAAATTCTACCCCCAGTAACCAAATTCATAGATAGATAAATTATTGAGAGCGGCCGTTAGTAGTCCTGTTTCGCATAATAAAGGTTTTTATCTGAAGTAAAAGAAGATCGAGGTAGACAGGTAAGTATTGTATTCTAGGTATACATAGGTACCTTCCGTATTCGTTTTTTTTTTAAAGATAACTAGCAATGTGGGTTTTTGATTCCACATTACTAGCAATCCTGCTCACTTCTCCAGCTAACCTCAATTAGTTTGTGTGAGGAGTAGGTTCACGTCGGTAGTATAATGGGTAGGGTTCAAACCCGCGACCTCACGATTGCGAGATCGATGCCTTAGCCTTTAGGCTACCGCCGCTTTCAAAATTTCGATTATGTAAACGACCGATTTAGTTATTCCCGTTTCGCTTAACAATGATCGAAGTAGAGTAGGTATTCTAGATAAACAGTGTACTACGTGAAGTTTATGTACAATATTAAAATGCTAAATCAATTTCAGCTTACGTCATTCAGATGTTGTTCGATGATATAAAATTTTCTCTCCTTTATTAAACTCTCTATGTCTATCAGTCCTGTAATGATAAACAAACGTTGGACCAATCATAATAAAGCATTAGGTAGGTAAATTACAAAAAAGGTTTATGTATTAAAGCTATATGTTTGAGTTTGTACTTACTGATTTTATTCCAGTCTATGTGGATCCTAGGTCGATGTGTATTAAAAGTAAAGCCAGATTCCTCGGCCAATTTGGGAAAATGGTGATGTAGCTCATACGACGTTTTGCACGCCATGGCTCTCACTATATTCAATCTCATGTATGTTTCAAATCTGTTAATTTATGCATTATCATGTCAATATGAAAAAAATACGTTATTCAATAATAAAGAAAGAATAAATAAAACAATATAGGTATTTAAACAAAGAGTACCTATACTAAAATACTACGGAAACGCTGATATGCACAGACACACTGTTATGAATTGCGGTTGCCTAGCAACGGATTCCTGATACCATCGACAATCGACACCAAAGAGAATATAAAACTTTGTACTGGACCGTGCCCTCCACTGACCTCTCTACACTTGTTGTTTATAGGTCAGTGGTGCCATCCCTTTCAAATAAAAAGTAAATATTGACTGCAAAGCGTGAAAGAGAGAAAAACCTCGTGCGGCCTTTGACAGGTATTGTCCACAAAGTATCGTTGTCAATTTTGTAACAAGGCGTCTTCTAGTAGCTGCTACTTAGTTTGATAGCTAAATAATAAAAATAAATATTTTTAGGGGGGCCATACATGTAACAGAAGCTGAAAACATTTTTTTCCGCAAACATCAACGTGTGGCACATCAATCGACATGGTCTTTTGATTGAGTTGATATTTTTGGAAATAATCACTCCGAAAGATGCATAATATGCCCCCCTCTTAACTTTTGAACTGTATGACCAAAAAAAAAACACAAAGGTAGCGCTTTATAAATACTTTAAACTAAAATTATTTTGTGCATGATCGGATATACCGTCATTAAGTTATTGCCAAAAAACGCTCTTCTGCTGATGCAATTGTTCAAGGCTGCGGTACCCTACACTGAGCATGGTCCGACATCCCAATAAACATTTACGCTGAAAAAAAAAAAATTAACCAGTTTAATTACTGCTACAAGCTTTAAAGATGCTGGATAAAAGAGAAAAACAAAATTTAAAGCTGTATTACAGTATAACTGTATACCTTTATTCAATGCAGCTGGTTTACAACTGTAAATTAGTCGAAATTCTTACTTTTAGCTTTACAATATCATTCGAAATCCTTGAAATACAGCGTCTAGTGAAAATAATACTTTAAGCAAGATATAAAAACAAAAGCTTAATAGCCGCTGTATTAATGTTCTCCGCTTATACCTTTACAGTGCTTAACTCTGTATAAGAACATTAGGTGCTGCTATTGTCTGAATATTGATGGAATTCTACTCTATTGTAAAGCCACCATATAAAGCTTTAAAACAATGATTAAGAGTTGCCTGGGTTAAGATCTTCGGCAGCATTACCCTTTACTAGAGTGTAATGTAATACTTACCGGCTGCATAAGAGTTTAATCATACTCTATTTTAAAGACCATGCGATTAGTGTAAATCTTACCCTTAGTACAGACGTCGGTGTTAATACAGCGTTTCAATAGATCAGTGGTTCTCAAACTTTTTAAATGACGGAACCCTTTTGGGAAGCAAAATACTTGATGGAACCCTACAATAAAACAATTATTTTTATAAGTGTATTCTTTATTAATCAGCATAATAAAAGTACAATGTATCAGTTACTAATTATTATTTACTTCACCACTTGGTAAGGACAATAATAGAAAACATTAAAAAAGAAAAAATCTAACTAGTGGGAGGTATGAAACTGTTTTTTATTTTTCATCAATTGCTTGATATCAGGTTTGATGGAAGAAAGTTGGAGTCTCATATCAGCTTCGGCGTCCAGTCTATTGCGATATTTTGTTTTCGTGGCTGCGTAGGTAGAGAATCCTGTTTCGCACAAATATGTAGTTGGGAACGGGAGAAGAATATCCAGAGCCATTTGGCCAAGCATTGCATATTCATCTTGGATTCTGCACCAAAAATCATTAAGAGGCGTCGTTTTGAACAATGACTCCATACTTGTGTCTGATGACATTTCTAAAAGAGATTCATATATCTCATTTGACATGTTTTCAGGCTTTTCCAAGTTGGGTAAAAAAGGATTATGAATCCAGGAGTTCACTTTAATTTTTGTATTGTGTTCTTCGGGAAAATACTTTTCAAAAGATGCGCGCATCGAACTGAGATATTGGACCAATTCTTCAAACACATTATCTTCAAACATTTCTGAGTCGTTTTCGCTAACAAACTCACTGAGTAACGTAAAACTTTCTATTTCTTTCTTACCAATGCAAATGATCCAAAAATCTAATTTTCTTTTAAAAGCAGTTATTTTATTATAGGCCTGAAACACTGTTGTCTGTTTACCTTGCAACGATAAATTTAATTCGTTAAGTTTTTGAAAGATATCCGCCATAAAAGACAATCGGAACAACCAAGTTTTATCATACAAACGGTCCTTCAAATTAAAAGAAGTATCTGCTGAAAGAAACATTTGTAACTCGGCTCTAAGTTCAAATAGCCTTGTTAAAGTTTTTCCCCGAGACAGCCATCGCACTTCTGTATGGAGCAGCAGTGTTTTATGTTTGCTGCCATAATCTTCACACAATAATGAGAACAATCGGGATTGTAGTGGTCGTGATTTGATAAAATTAATTATTTTTACCGCTTCATCCATAACTAATTTTAGATTAGACGGCATTTGCTTCATCGCAAGTGCTTGTCTATGCAGAATACAATGACTGGAACTACAATTAGGCGCTTTATTTTTCATTCGTGACACTGCTCCTGCTGTTTTACCTGTCATCGCCTTGGCCCCATCTGTACAAATGTCAATGCAATTGTTCCAACTGAGATTATGTTCTTCAAAAAATATATTTATTTTATTAAAAATTTCTTCCCCGGTAGTGTTTGTAAGCAGCGATGAACACATAAGCATGTCTTCTTCAAAAGAACTTTTATATGGATATCTCACAATAACCAGCAGGATAGCCAAACCAGCGACATCAGTCGACTCGTCCATTTGCAAAGCGAATCGTGTATTTTGTAGACGTGTAACTAGTTCTTGTTTGACGTAGCTTGCCAGATCATGGATTCGTCGTGAAACAGTATCGTTTGATAGCGGAACAGTAGAAAGATGCTTTGCAGATTTTTCATCAAGCATACATTTTGTTATGTCTAATACACATGGTTTTATTAATTTCTCAGCGATAGTGTGCGCTTCACCTGCTTGTGCAATGCGATAGCTAACTAAATATGATGCCTCCGTGGCCTTTTCGTTGGTAGTTTGTGTTACATGCATCATATTTTTTTGACTTTCTAATAACTGATCTTTTTTGCGAACAAAAAATTCTTTATTCTTGTCTTTAGTCTCGGGGTGTACGGTTTCTAAATGTCGACGCAATTTGGCAGGTGCCATGGAACTATTAGGAAGCAGTTTACTACAGAGCATGCAGAGAGGTGAGCCGTTGGAATCAACAAATCCGAAACTGATATAAGATTCATCATACTTCCTTTTTTTCGTCTTTGAAACCGTCGAGCTTGACGTCGTGGCACTCGTGGCATCATCTTCTGGATCGGTGATTGCTAAATTCTCCGCGCGCATTGCTTTTGAACATTCAGCGTCATGTTGTTGGAACACGTTTAACACCTTTAAGCCAACGTTCCATTCTTCTTTATTTATAATGTTACAAGTCAGGATAGTGGGGTTTAAATAATGCACAATCGTTACTGCGTATAAGAGACTAAATTTAGAACCTACAGGGAAGAAATGTATAAAACTGAGACAACAGAATACAGCAGGCAGTAAAACAATGAACACTAGTTTCTCGCTAGCGAGCTTGTAAGTAGGTAGTAACTTATCGCTCCGAACGCTAATCATCAACTGACGACGCCAACGCGCGATCGCCGCTTTTATACTTAGTCCTAGACTCGATCTCAAATATTCTCGAAAATACTCGAGTCGGCACCTTTGATAAACAAAAAGCAAAAATAAAAACAGAAATTTAAAAATAGCGTTGTAAACAATATCGACTTTATCCTTTGAAGTTAGAGACGAAAGTCGCTTGTTGACAACTATAGCGTCTAATTCAGAGGCGGCTTTTATCAAAGAGACTGAGCGCTTACAAGTATACTACCCGCTCGTTTTAAGTTTGCCGCTGGCGATAGGTATGAGTGTATGACGTTCGAAATTTTTTATTTAATTGTAACAATAAAAATTGTGTACGGTAGATATTTGGGTAAAACTATGACACATTATAAGTTTTGTTGTCACGTGGGGGAGGGTACGCGCATTCCACAGACCGGCAAACTTAGAGCGAACGCGTTGTACAAGTATAAAATTGTTGAGACCAAACTTATAAGATATTGTACCAGCTAATGTAACACAAGCTTATACAAATACAAATAAATAAATAAATAACATTCATAGCGTTTTGTCTCCGCGCGGCCGCGGAGTCCGCACAGCCGCGGAGCGACCAGAGAGAGGTGTTTTGATTTTTTTATTTCTAAATTCTTGCGGAACCCCGACAGAGGTATCACGGAACCCTAGGGTTCCGCGGAACACACTTAGAGTATAGCTGCAATAGATGATTGTAACTCTCACAGTATTTATATAGTTGGATATTAAGCTTTCTTATTATTTTAACGCTTGAAGTTAAATTGTGCGCTGTTGTTCAAATATTCCATTTTACAACTAAAATATTAATTCAGATTTGCATTGTATTTGTAAAATTATGGAGGTTAAGCCATGGAAGAAACAAAAACGAACAGGTGCAATAAAAAGAAAACTATCAAAAGCATATTCACAATATAATATAGCATCAAAATTTCAAACAGAACAAAGTATAGTAGTTGGTATACATCAGCCAAGCTGCAGCAACCAAATGTCAGAACCGATGTCATGCAAAAATAAGGGTCCCGTACAATTAAAATTATTGGCCATCGGCTTGGCACTATAGATAATTGAACTTTTCCTTTTTCTGTAGTCTCTACTATCTTGAATGGCATGTTGATCCTAAAATAAATAAGAATTTGAATATAAGTACTTACTTTGAATAACAATATTATGCTTGCACACTTATTTTATTTATTACTAACTACCGATCCAGAGATTACCCCCTACAACACCACAAACTCACAAACACAAACTTTAACTCTTTATAATATAAGTATAGATTATTTATACAGACCTACACAAAAGAAATCAGTTTTATAATAAAATGCGTGCAGTGTCAATGAAGCAAAGCAAGTGAGTGACTGTTGCTTTAGGGAATACTTGCGAGAGCCGCTCGTTCACGCGACGCAATCAGGTTTAAACTTGTTTTCGCGACTACAAGCTGCGTGCCGCTTTGGTTCAAACAAGTTTGAAACTTGAACCGATCGAGTACTTACTCGTTTCTGTAGTAGGTATTATGGCATTCTAATCAATTTGTTTATTTTTTTGAAAACTTTAATGATATTATAGGTATACTATAGATACGTTGCCTGCGCTCTGGACATTGACTGCATGGTTTCCTCTAATTAATATTTAACCCTATTTTGCTGTAATATTAACTTAATGGTCACTTTTAGACAGCGATCGTTATAATTAAATTCTACTTAACAGTAAATATTACTCTTTAGGCTGAAAAATATTCTTATAATAATCGTTTTTAAAGCATAAAGCTTGTTATTAGAATATAAAAAGGGTATAAGCTGTTTAAATTGAGGACGCCATATAGAATAACCTAATAAAATTGATTTTATGTTATAGCTACTTCACTTTAGGGTTTTCTCTTATAAATTTCATCGTAACTACTAACTAAATGCAATACAATTAGGTAGGTACCTACTTTGTTTTACAAATACAATTTAAACAAAATTATATATACTCTACACAATCGAATTTAACAAATTAGTACACATATATTTTCGATATTATCTATTCTTTGGAGGGCGCGTGAGTTTTTTGCCTAATATTAATATATACATTCACAGAAAAGTATCAGTCGCAAGCAAAATAACAACAGAGAAAATAAATATGAGTAGCTAGGTACTTACCTTCACACTGATAATATATTTATTACCCGTCACAATTTGATTGATCGCGTTAGATTTCACGGAACAGTAAAATTTACAAAATATAATAACACAAATGTTCTACGCGGAGAACATTATTCTTAGGATAAAACTTTTACCAGCTTGAGGCTGTGTATAACGCTGATTTGGAGAATACAGTTGTACTGATGGCTGTGTAATGGTAAATATTTACACCTTATGTCAGCTTTCACTTTGGATCATACAGCAATAATACAGCTGTTAACCAGCTAAATTTACACTTATAGCTGCATAATTTGGGGCCCCTTTAGGAGTAACAACGGCTGACTAGCCCGCTATACAGCCCCTACTCAACAAAGTTACACAGCCTGAGGTATATAAAATGTCCTTTAGCACAGCCTTTATACAGTTATAAATGCTACTTGGGATGCTCTTGAGCGGTTTTTTATTAATTTGTAAACTATTGTGTAAATGTTTGTTTGTGAAGTGATTTTATTAATATTATTTAGAAATGGTATATAATAAAACTATCTTTTTAGGGTTCCGTACCTACCTCAAAAGCAAAAAACGGAAGCCTTTTAGGATCACTTTGTCCGTCCGTTTATCTGTTAAGACTAGCGTTGAAAAAGCGTATGGTTCCGGTGCTATTGCCATATGAAAAAATCCGATTTTAATAATTGCATCAGCAGAAGAGCGTATCTTCATGGCATTTACACCCTTTCGTTGAGAAACGCAGTTTTTCGGCAATAATTAATGGCGGTATATCCAATCATGTCCAAAACAATTTTAGTTTAAAGTGTTTGTTATGCGCTACCTTCTTGATTATTTCATATTTTTTGGTCACACCGTTTAAAAGATAAGGTGGGGAGGAACACAATTTATGCAAATTTCATAGCGATATTTTCAAAAATATTCACTTAATCAAAAAAGTTTATAAGATACCTTATAATGTTTTTAAAAGACGTGTCGAATGATGTACCACACGTCTCAACTGCTGTTACATGTATGGATGGAGTGCCCCACCCTAAAAATATTTATTTTTTTATTATTTAGCTATCAAACTAAGTAGGTAGCGGCTACTACAAGACACCTTTTCACAAAATTTCAATAATCAATATTCATTTAGTAGTCTTTGAGTCAAATGCCTGTGATATACGGACGGACAGACAGACAGACAGACGTGACGTAACTATAAGGGTTCCGTTTTTGACATTTTCTTTCTTTCTTTCAAAATGATTTATTTTTTTCAATTTTTATTAGAAAGTTGCAAGGAAATTTTGTCAGGGAATATTTCAAGCTTTTTAGGGTTCCGTAGCCAAAATGGCAAAACGGAACCCATATAGCTTCGCCATGTCCGTCCGTCCGTCCGTACCTTTGCTCAGATACTGTTAGTGCGAGAAGGCTGTAATTTTACATGGATACACATATTACTTACGCCGACAAAGTGAAAGATGATTTTTTTTCTTACCGACCCCATCGTGTGTGGTATCATTGGATAGGTATTTTAAAAACGTTTGGGGTTTTTAGACGATTTTTAGATTTAGCGGTCCGTTTATAAAATATTAAGTTTTAAAGTGCAAATTTATGTTAGAGTCAAGTGTCCCCCCGCCCCCTTCAAGCTAAATGGTTGATGTTGGGTATAGTGAAATTAAAAGGAAAAGTATCAGAGCTAAGTAGGCTTTACAAGATTACGAGTAACATCTGATCAAATGAGAAGTAACAAAATTTTCGTACAAATTCCATTGAAAAATATTATTAAGTAGATATAACGTTGTAAGTATGAAACAAAAACAACGGAATGGCCACTTCTTAAGCCACATTATCCGGATGGGGGGGGGGGGGGGCGACTACGGAACCCTACATTGTGCGTGGCCCGACATGCACTTATCCGGTTTAAGCTTGGTATCAGCCGCATGTTCGTATAACGTACTATCAACAGATACAACAACACTTTCTAATATTTATGAAAACCATAAAAGATCGGGGCGGCCGCATGCTGTTAGAACTACAAAGGTTGTTAATGTTGTTAAAAATGCCAGAATTCGTCGAAATCCCATTAAATAGATAAGATCAGAAATAGAGTAGATCGATCAAAACGCCTTCTGTCGCGATACGCAGGTGAAGGGCACAGAAATATCCTCTTTACCGATGATAAAAAATTCACGATTGAAGAGCACTACAATAAGCAAAATGATAAAGTGTACGCTCACAGTTCTAAAGAAGCTGCTCAAGTGATCGGAAAGGTACTTGTCTTATCCCTTGATAAGACACGCCCCACCAAAACGTTATAAAGCTACATTATTGTAAAAAAAAAGTGAAAACTTCAGCCAAAGTGTATCAAGACACAGTCTTGAATCTTGTTGTGAAACCTCTCAGCAATACACTTTATAAAAATGTACCGTGGACTTTCCAGCAGGACTCTGCACCTGGTCACAAGGCACGAACTACCCAAGCCTGGCTTGAAACCAACGTTTCGGACTTTATAAGAGTTGAAGTCTGGCCCTCATCTAGCCCAGACCTCAACCCTTTAGACTACAAATGATGGTCAGTTTTAGTCATGGCGACATTGAGTGTCATAAAAAATCTCTGGAGCATGCTGTGGCGAAATTTCCCATGAAAACAGTGCGTAAATCCATAGATTCGTGGCCATTTTTTGCTGAGACTTTAATAAATGTGTACATATAAGTTTTAGTAATTTTACATTACTTCATTAACACAAAATTGCATTTTCATTTATAACAGAAATTATGGCCGGACTAGGTCTATAGCCTTCCTCGTTAAATTGGCTATCCAACAGTAAAAATGTTTTTTTAATTCTGACCAGTATCGCGTTCAAACAAACAAACTGTTCAGCTTTATAATATTAGTATGGATAAAAAGTTTCTGTTTTTAGGGTTCCGTAGCCAAAATGGCAAAAACTTTACAGTTTCGTCAAGTCCGTCTGTCTGTCTTTCTTTCTGTCCATCCGTATGTCACAGGCACTTTACATTAAGGCTACACAAAATGGGAAATTTCCGTGGGAAATTTCGCCACAGGTTGCACCAGATATTTTTATGAGACTCAATGTCGCCGTGTCGTTTAGACCAAGTCATGTCCTTTAAAATTGACCATAATTTGTAGTCTAAAGGGTTTAGGTCTAGGCTAGATGAGGGCCAGTCTTCAGCTCTTATAAAGTCCGGAACGTTGGTTTCAAGTCAGGCATGGGTAGTTCGTGACCAGGTGCATAGTCTTGCTGGAAAGTCCACGGTACATTTTTAAAAAGTGTATTGCTGAGAGGTTTCACAACACGTCTTGGATCGTGTTGTGAAACCTCTTAGCAATACACTTTGGTTGAAGTTTTCACTCCTTTTTCACAAAAAATATAGCTTTGTGACGCCTTGATAATACACGCCCCACCAAACCATCACTGACACAGAATGATGACCGCGCTGTACCTTTCCGAACACTTAAGCAGCTTCTTTAGAATTAGGAGCGTACACTTTATCATTTTGCTTATTGTATGCTCTTCAATCGTGAATTTTTTTCATCGGCAAGAGGATATTTCTGTGCCCTTCACCTGCGTATCGCGACAGAAGGCGTTTTGATCGATTGGGGCGTCTAAACGGGCCATTTTTTACGGCAATTTTTGGCGGCAATGCTGTGGCCGGAAACATGGCATTACTCTCCAATATTGATTTCATTGTTGCCGGACGATCGATGAGCGATCGATTTTCCACAATGTTGCCCGGCCAACTTTGTTGTTGTTTCAGTTGCTCTCTATTTTATTGTTGCCGGGTTGTGAAGCCCGCATAAGAGACTGGATCATGCGCCATACAATTGCAGACATATTGCCATTATTGGCTGAGCAATTAGTTGCCAATAGTGCCACCACAAATTGCCGTAAAAAAATGGCTCGTTTAGACGCCCCTTTAATTGTAAAGATTGATTTAGGGCATGTCCTGTATATCGACGATAAGCACCAGCTTCAGATCTTGTTTTATAATACGCGACAGAGTCCTAGCGGGCATCTTCGTTTCTCGCGATAATATTTTTTCGACGAATTTTGGCTTTAACAGCAATAACAGCCTTTGTAGTTCTAACAGCACGCGGCCGCCCCGATCTGTTGATTGGACGATATACGAACATACAGCTGATACCAAGCTTTTGAAGTGTCTGGAATATGACCCACTTTATGCGAGGCGATCACCGCAATCCTATTTACTTTAACACCCCAATCCATATTGTAATTTGATAATGAACACGAAAAAAATATGTGAAATGGCGCGAAATCGAAAGAACTTTTAAAAATAATAAACGCGTTCCAAATTGAAAGTAATTAAAAAGTTGAAAAAGAAAGAAAAGTTTTTATGTAACTGTATTTATGGTCGTACTAGTTATATAGCCTATATAGATTTTATCGAATAGCACTTACGCCTGATGGTAAGCGCCACGATAGCCTATAATGAATCACTTCATAGTGAAATCAAACCCAAATTCTTGTTAGGTAAAGATCTGAATCACACCACACTGCGCTCCTCATTTAAGACATAAGTTCGTTATTCTCATTTGCCCAACAATTTTATTTGTAACTAGCTGCCCTGCGCAACTTCGTCTGCGTACATTTTCCCCGTTTTTGCAACATTTCTCATTGCTGCTCCGCTCCTATTGGTCGTAGCGTGATGTTATATAGCCTATAGCCTTCCTCGATAAATGGGCTATCCAACAGAATTTTTCGATTCGGACCAGTAGTTCCTGAGATTACCGCGTTCAAATAAACAAACTCTTCAGCTTTATAATATTAGTATAGATACCTGATAGCTAGTACTTAGCTGTTACTGTACTTACCTATCTACTACCTATGTCTGATTAAAAATGAACCGTACCATGAATCACTGTCTCGTATGAGTTTCGATAGACTTCTAAATACTTAACAAACCAATATTTTAATTTTAGGTGTAGCACTGGTTTAAAACGGAGACCTTAAGGGGGCTGTAAATAGTTAGGTAGGTACTTAGACATAGCATTCTTAAAAAACTCACTAAAATTTAATGAAACAAATCTTATGTGGTTATGAACCACTTTGCTTGCATAACTTTATTCATCCAAGTTACAGAGGCTGTTTCGTCGTTATTATATTTATAGCGTTGCCTATATCTAAGAGGAGCAGTCTCATGGATAGGGGGCGGCCTGGCGACATACTGTTCATCACATTTTTTTGGGTTTTATTGTATGCCGGCGGCCGATATTTAAAACAAATTTAAGGTATAAGAAAAGTGTGCAAGTTCAACTCGATACACAAAACGTGAACTCAAAATACGCAGGTGCCAATTTGTAAAAGGGACGCCGGAATATTTTGCAACTAGCACACGCTCTGTGGCCGAGTTTACAGCTTTGTACAAATGTAAATGTTCACGTATAAAAATAATAAATAGCATCGCTTTGGCAAACTCGAGAGTCCGGTGAGCAGCGAGATCGAATCGTTGGGTTGTTGAGAATTGTCGAGGAGTCGGTAGCAAGACGCTTACGCAGCAGGCTTTTCCTCGGAGGTGGCGGTGGCTCCAGAAGCCACGGAGCCAGTCTCCTCTGGCGATGCCTGGCACGAAAGTGAGGGGAACTTCTTGTACAATTCGGCGCGGTATTTAGGGTGGCTGAAAGAATAAAAAACAGAGGATCAACCTTCGGTGTTAGTGATCCACAGGATTATTTATTCGGAGGAGGATATCTCTATCCAGATGTAAAAGGGGGCGGGACGCTTGATTTTAACAAAAAAAACAGCAACCATTGTTTAAGTTAAAAATAAAAATCTCATCAAAGATCACAAAACTAATTCAGTAGGAACTAACCTGATACCGTATACAATGGGATTATATACGGCGTTAGCCTTAGCGAAGAGTGAGCCCCAGATGGTAGCAAGGGGGCTAATTGGCGCACTCTCGAAGACGCCAGTGTAGTTGATCACAAGGTATGGTGTCCACGCCATGAACCATAAAGAGATGGTCATTAAAGCCACCTAAAAATATATTTAAAGTAAATAATTCCAGTCTTTTCTATATATAATTATTGCTACAGGAAAATTAAATTTGACCTTTGCTAATTTGCACTCCGCACTGGTATTGGCAGCTTCGGATGACCTAAGAGAGGCGACGTTCATTTTCTTAGCCTGTTCCCTCATAGCTTTTTCGTGAGCTGCTACAGCCTGGAAAACAGGTAAAATATATCTAAACAAACTATTTGGACGTTGTAGGTTGAATGCATGCCCACGGAATCTTAATAAAGTATCAAAATTTAAACAGCTTGAAACCAGTTTAAACTTCATAATTGGAATAACTGCAACTTACCTGGACGATAAAGAAATAAGAGTAGATGATCAGAAGAAGAGGCATGAAGTACACGAAGACGGAGTAGATCAGAATGTAGCTGCGGCTAAACCAATCCTTTGACAAGTAGTCGGTTCCGCATGCAGTCATGTTTCCTTCTGGCACATATCTGTAGGATGTTCTTATATAATTAACTGTATATGATAATGCATATTTTTAAACGCTCGCTTCTTTAACTTAAAAATACACATTATCTACGATGTAGCAAGAAAATCATGTTGATGACTGACAAAAAAAATTGGTCGAGAAAGACAAGATAAAAATGCAAAGTATTTTGGTAGGTACATTTTTGAGAAAAGGTTATTTATTATATTCAGTAACTATGTACTTGTTTAAGAATAATAAGTAGGTAACTTCTTTCTCTTTATCCGAATCAATTATAAGATCAACAGTTGAATATTAAAATATTACCGGTTCCAGCCGAAGAAAGGCGCAAGAGTCCATCCAAGCGAGAAGGCCCAGATTCCCAAAATGCGCAGGAGAGCGCCGTTGTTGGTCATTGGTTTAGCGGCAATACCTTTCACAATGACATTATAACGATCGAAAGCAATCATCGTCATGGTCCATATTGAAGCGCATCCAAATAGTGAGCCACAGCAAGCGTAGATTTCACAAGCGAATGCACCTAGATAAAATAAAAAAGTTAATTACAGTTGTACCTACATTTTTTATTGTTTTGGTTAACTTAATACTCCAAAAAATAAGATACTAACCAAAAACCCATGTTTCGTTATAACAATTAACAACCATAGGCGGAGACATAACGCACATCATGAGGAAGTCAGAGAAAGCGAGATTCACTACCAGTAAGTTAGAAGGAGTTTTAAGAGTCTGTGAAATAAGAAGATAGTTTATGTTTTCTAGAATAGGAAGAGAAAGAAAAAAAAATATATATATATATATATATATATATATAATATTAACAAATAAAAAAATATTATTGTTTAGAAGACAGGAAATTAAGAAGTAGTTAAGTAACTATATAATAATTGAGAAAAATGATATTAACCTTCGTGGACATGAAGATGTAGATGACCATGCCATTGCCAGAGATAGAGATGAAGCCAAGAACGCCGATAGTGAATCCCAAAAGTCCATGCCAAAGTGGGTTCATGGGTGGAAACTGGTACCTGTATTTAAATACCGTAAAATTTCTATAACATTTTCACTGAAGCAAAAAGTCCAAAGCGATATTAATTTACTATTATAGTTAGAGGGATAATTGAACTTACCAGTGAGGGTCGATCATATGAAGCATGTCAGGTGGAACTTTGTCTACGACAGTCTGGTTAGACGCTCCATACGCTGCAACTTGACCGCCCCATGCCTGCAGAGCTGCCATGCCTGGCCCCGGATCCAGGGACAGACCCATCTTCGTCGCAATTGCCTTAACCTTCAAGATTTATTATTACAAAATCGAATAAATAAATTAAAACGGTTAAAATATCAAAAAAATCTTACTTAAAAACAGGAGAGGTACGGTGGCTCCAAGATGGTTACAACAAAAATACTGAAGAAAATCGTTATACGAACTACTCCAGTCTTTAGTGTACTATAACCAATCTCGTGATGCGGCAGGGCTGCCGAGGCTGGGGAGGCTACTCAGGGCTCACTCTTCCCCAGCGTCTTTTATATGCCGACTTATGGATTAGGAGTGACGTCACTAGGAAAATCAATATTCATAATGAGATATACGTATCTAAGAAGGTGAACACAATACACCTACGATACTGTGACACTATTTTTTACAGGACCAAATCCATGGTTTTATTTTCTTAAACTCTTAATTTTATTACTTCTGCAATATTTTTTTCTAATTTAGATGTAATTGCTCCTGGTAAAAACTGCAAATAAATATCTATGCAAAATTTTGTTAGTCTCTCTTTCATATTTGTTGGTGTGCCACTTGAGTTTTTCAACAAATTTTGTCTCCTAACTGTACTCCGACAATCCATACTAATATTAATATTAGAAATGTGAAAGTAACTCTGTCTGTTTGTCTGTCTGTTACTTTTTCACGCGTAAACAAGTGGTTGAAATCTATCCTATGTCTTTCATCTAAATCGGTTATTAAATGAAGGTATAGAGATAAGACTCAGGGAAGGACATAGGTAGTTTTTATCGTGTCGAACATAGGAGTCGCGGGCGAAAACTAGTCTGTAATTATTTAAGAAACCACGAGAGCTACAAGACTTATGCATTGCAAGAAATGAGTATACTCGGTATTTTGTTACCTGTTAAAAATTATTTATGAACAAATAGAATAATTGTTGGCAATAAGACAGTTTCTATTTTTATTCAGAGTTCGCCCCTGTATTTCTTACGTCTACTCGACTAATACCGTTATGAGGCCACTAAGAAGTACCTACCGGAACGCTAACAGGATTATACCTACTAACTGTCGTCGCATTTACAGCAGACCCATTTCTTTCGTGTATCTACACCTTCTAGGCTCAAATTTTGTAGGTATTCGTATTTTGGTTGTAATTTTATGTATTTAATATATAATGCTACCGTGCTTATTTATTATATTTATTTTTGCATAACCATTATAATAATAATAATAATAATATAATATCTTGGGACAACTCACACAACGCTATCTGATCCCAAACTAAGCAGAGCTTGTACTATGGAAACCGGACAACTGATAAACATAGTTATATATTTCTAAATACATACATATTATATATAACACCCAGACACAGAATAAACCATCGTGCTCATCACACAAAGTTTTATCCTGGGTGGGGATCGAACCCACAACCTCTTGCGTAGCAGTCGGATACACTCCCACTGCGCCACAGAGCATTATGGACTCTTTGTAGGTATAACCAAGTTGGTAACATAGTTATTATTCTAGGCTTAAGTACCGGTAAAGGAGAAAATTGCCAAGTAACACGGTAGCATTACTTACGTAAAAGTTTATGTGTAGTTAGTTAAAAAATATTAGTAATGGTTTTGAAGCGTCGGTAACCTAATGGCTAAGGCATCGGTCTCGCAATCGTGAGGTCTCCATCCAGGGGGAGGGGACTCAATCCCACATTGCTTGCAATTTTAAATATACTTCTCACTTGTTCTGCTATTACTCGTAAACTTGTAAAGCCTACATGGAGCCTCCATGGCTGTGATAGATTTTCTTTTAATTTCGTTATATGTACAGGATGATTTTTAATATACCGATTAAAAATCCTCCCGCTCTTGGCTTCTTTATTTAACACCAAATAATTTTGTAACATATTTTAAAAAAAAATATACAAACTAACCCTTCACCAAGTAAGTCTGTAGGTGATTAAGGTCATAACTCCAAAAACAAGTGGTAGGTGATTAAGGGTTAATTTATTAAATATTTTCTAAAACTGATATTAGAAAGTTATTTAGTGTTATGTAAAGTAGCCACTAGCGGGAGGTTATTAGTAGGTATATTAAAAGTCGCCCTGTATACAAAAACACAAGCCACTGAGCTTAGCTGGAGGGGTTAACAGGATTGCTAGTAATGTGGGACCAACAATCCTACATTGCTAGTTATTTTAAATTAAAAAAAAATAAGTATACTAATCCTTAGAATGCTTACGATTAGTTCGTTTTCATATTCATATCAGCAGAATAGCTTCACCAAATATAATATATACAAATTCTTAGCCACAAATGTATATACAAATATTAACGACTAAACGCGTGGGCCGATTTTGATGATTCTTGTATCGGGGGATTCTTGTATTAGGAGTGAGTTCACGTCGGTAGTTTAATGGGTAGGATTCGAACTCGCAAGCTCACGATTCCGAGACCGATGCCATAGCCATTAGGCTACTGCCGTTTCGCAGTTCGTTGTGACGGACTAATATGTAATCCATTTTATTAAAAAAATATATGTTCATCGTCTTGAATAAAGAAACGCGTGTACTGTGGTACTCCCCCGGCGGTCTACAACAGCGGTTAAAGCTACCTAAAACATGCTCGGGAAAGAGACTTATACAACTCAAAAACCGTTAAATATCGGCCCAGCTGTTTCTGAGAGAAAAGGTAACAGATCTTCCACCGTCACCGTGGCCGTCGCGTCGCGGGTACCTAATATAAAATATATCAACAGTTAAAATTTCAGGTTTGTACTATTAGCTCATCATATGTGAATATGATGCAATTTCAATAATCACAACATACCTACATATCAAAGTGATAACTTATCACTGGTATTCTCTCGTTTGCCATAAATTAATTTGCACTAATATTGTTTGCCATAATCGTCCCCGATCATAATATTTACTTGCACTATTATCATTTATACTAATAACGTTTGCCTTAACAACTCAACAGTAATAACTTTTATTTGCCATAAAATGACTTTCCATAGCAACATATATCATAATAATTAGTTTCCATAAGTAACACGTCTCATAATCGACTCTTGACATAATCAAAATTTGATATAATTATGAAAATAATACATAATATTGTTAGGTCGAAATTAATTATCTTTAACACCCCGACTCAGAGCAATCCGACTCGGATAGGTTAGGTTAGAAGACTAAGGCGGGAGCGAAGCGAAGCGGAGCTCCCGCCTTAGTCTTCGTGTTAGGTTTTTTTTTTAAACCACCCAAAAGTAGGAGCCCCGCGAAGCGGGGCTCCGTCGAGTTTAGTAAGTAGGCGCCATATGAGGTTTAGTTTCAGGTTTAATTGTAAATAAAAAATCTGTGTCGTATAATCATTTATTAATCAACATAATTCAAGTATAGATAAGTAATAAAAAAAAAATTCTGAAAGTAACATTATTTTAAATTTAAGTTGGAGGCCAAAGCTCTCAAAAACTGTGAATATGTTAATAGCAAAAAATATATTAACTTACTCATTAACATAAAAATTGCAGGCGCTTATACTATATTATCTTTATTTATATTATGGTAAATAAAAGTTATGGAAAATGGTATTATTGAAAACGAAAATTATAGCAAATACATTTATGGATTTAAATTATTATGACACTTGATCGATTATGACCAATGGAATTAGTGAAAGTCATTTTATGTCATTTCACGATTATGGCAACTGAAGCGTTATTTCTAATGAAATTATGGCAAATACCGGTATGGCATGTGAAATTATGGCATTTTAAATTATGACAAACATTAGTAAACCCTTATCACTTCGTTAAGTATTATAGAGAATTTATAGTTTACTACTACTACTGAGTATTTTCTTTCTTTTGATATTATTAGAATTAATAATTTATATTTTATCATTAGTTACCAGTACTTTTTACCTTTACTAGATATGCTCCTACTATGTTGTACCCGCAGAGGATTTCTTTTTTTTCTCATCTTCCGATTTTTTATTAAAATAACTTGCAACAGTACTCTAACATGGTGTATAGTATATTAGTGGTGGCACCTTACCATATCAAGTCTAAAAACATTCAAACTTTGTAAAATTGGCGATTTGAAAAGAGTGGCTGCGAGTTTTTATTGCCTTGTTCTTTCCTCCGGCTTTATCTGTTGTTAGCAATCTTGGCATTACATGTTCATATAGAAATCCTGACGTTGTGATACGTCAGGATTTCTTTATGAACATAAATGAATAAAGAATTTTGTTTTTATTTTACTTTTTTGATGTCTGGGTACAAATTACCTACCAAATTCTAAATTAGAAAAGCAACTGCATTGAATACATAGCATAGCAATTAACATGTTTATAACTAGTCCGGCCATAAATACTGTTACATAAAAACTTTTCTTTTTTTCAACTTTTTACTTACTTTGAGTTTAAAAGTTTTTTCGATTTCGCGCCATTTCACATATATTTTCGTGTTCATTATCAAATTGCAATATGGATTGGGGTGTTAAAGAAAATAGGATTGCGGTGATCGCTTTGCACAAAGTGGGTCATATTCCAGACACTTCAAAAGCTTGGTATCAGCCGTATGTTCGTATATCGTACTATCAGCAGATACAACAATACTTCCTCTGTTGAAGACCATAAAAGATCGGGGCGGCCGCGTCCTGTTAGTACTACAAAGGCTGTTGATGCTGTTAAAGCCAGAATTCGTTGAAATTTCATTAGGAAGCAAAAAATCTTATCGTGAGAAATGAAGATTCCCGCTAGGACTCTGTCGCGTATTATAAAACAAGACCTGAAGCTCGGGGCTTATCATCGATATACAGGACATGCCATAAATCAATCTTTACAATTAAAGAGCGTGGATCGATCAAAACGCCTTCTGTCGCGATACGCAGGTGAAGGGCACAAAAATAACCTGTTTACCGATGAAAAAATTGTTCAAGATTGTCATCAAGAGACAGTCTTGGATCTTGTTGTGAAACCTCTCAGCAATACTCACACTTTTTAAAAATGTACCTTGGACTTTCCAGCAGGACTCTGCACCTGGTCACAAGGCACGAACTACTGAAGCCGGGCTTGAAACCAACGTTCCGGACTTTATAAGAGCTGAAGACTGGCCCTCATCTAGCTCAGACCTCAACCCTTTAGACTACAAATTATGGTCCGTTTTAGAGGACATGGCTTGCTCTAAACGAAACAGTGCGTAAATTCATAGATTCGTGGCCAGTCCCAACAAATTGACAATTGTTTTTTCGATTATTCTTCGTTTACACATGTATACATTTCAGTGCAGCCGAATGTACAGGTTCTGCGAGACTAGAGACAAACTTTAAAATACATCAGCACGTAATGAAAAATCGGTCAAATGGGATTGCGCTGCTTATAGCGTACCTACCCAAAAATGTTGTGAAATAACCATGTATTGGCATTTTAAAGTAGTAAAACTTTTATTACATCGTCTCAAACTTTTTCGTCTGTGTGTTGCATGTCGCGTGACGGTCGGCCGCGGAGTAGGTTACTTGTTGGAGACTTGACTCTACTTTTATCATTCCAATTTTCCAAGTATAATATTAAGATTGATAAAGCGATTTTTATTCCCTTATATAAAAATTTTTGGAATAATATTCCATTATTATTCCAAAAATTTTTAGTTAAATGTCTATAATGTGAAAAAATGTGAAAAAAAGGTTCACTTTTACCGTGGTTTCATAAAACCACACAATCCTTTTTTTTAGAAAGTGTGGTTTAGAAATTAGTTAGCTAGTCAAATAAACTGTCAGGAAGACAAAATACGTAAACATCGATATGAGTACGCACCCAGTAAAATAAAATTATAGCTAAAATATATTTATTAGCAATTTGATTTTACAAACAGTTAAAGGATCATTTTAAATTTTATTTGAATACTATACTATCTAAATATGTAAATGATTACATATGATATGCATGAATTCGAGTACCTATAGACAACTGACACGACTTTAAAGAGTTTGCAGTAAGTACCTATGTGGTTCAAATAAGTTGATACAACCACAGGCAGATTAGATAAATATACAAGTAGGTAGGTACAGTACTCCAAAAGTAATAATGCGCATAGAAATCTTCGGAAATCTTCGTCATTGTTCGGCAACGGTCGTATTACCCGAGCGTCGAAAGACGATATTTATATAGAGTGGTTAAGAGCAATTTCTCTATGCCTAATTTTATATATTATGTGTTTTGTGCTAAAACAGATTTGATTTACCTGTAACGAAATTTGATTCGATAATTCCATGTAAGTAAATAGCGAAAACGCTACAATCATTGTTGGAGTGATTAGTTTTCAAGTGTCTTACCGAAGTTGGTGTAATTATGGAGGAAAAGGTTTAAATAACATAAGGTTTTATTAGAAGGAGAAAAAAACGTTTTCAAATAGAGGTTTACATAAAATATAATCAAAATCTCAGTTCAAATTTGTTTACAGCACTAATCATTCCAGAAAAATAATACAATTATAAAAAAATTAATCAGAATCGAGGAAGACCTCTATTCCCGACATCGCAGATTCATCAGAAGTTTCATTATGCTCTTGTTCATTTACACTTTCCTCACTGCTATCACCTGTGTAAATAATCAGTTTATCGGAATAACTATCGATTCTTGGCTCAAATTTTCTATATTCATCTTCGCATTGAACCGCATGATCAGAAACTTTTTTCCATTCTTCTGGTCCTATTTTATTGATTTTTTCTAATATAGCATCTTTAACTGACGTCACAGTCATTGCAATATTTCTCTTGGCCACGTGTTGCTTTATTTGGGACCAAATATTTTCAATAGGGTTAAAATCGGGATGATATGGTGGCAATCGTATAATTTTATGCCCATGTTCCTCCATTATACGGTCAATGGCAAATTCTGTGTAATTTTCTTTGTATCTTTGTATAATTTTATACAAATCGGGTTTCAGTTTCTTTGGGTCATGCGGAATGTTGTGTTGTTGTAACCAAGCTGTCATTTGTGGTTTAGATGTGTTTGAGTTTGGTGGTTTCACAGACAGCTTATTATGATATGGGGCGTTGTCTATTACCAACACACTATTAGGAGGCAAGTTGGGAATCAATTGATTGCGTAGCCAAGTTTGATAACGTTCCGCGTTTATTTCTTTATGATAGTCACCTTCTGAGTCGACACATTTATGTAACATTAGAGCCCCTGGGACGAAGCCTTTTTCATTGCCTGCGTGTACAATAATTATTCGCTCTCCTTTGGAAATGGGTTGTTTGATACCTTTTTTGTTGCTATCTTGCCAAGTTTTACCCTTAGTATGTGATGTGTGCACATACGACTCGTCCATAAATACTATGTTTCTACCAGAACTCCTCAGCTGTTGTATTTCTCTGAGATATTTGATCCTTTTTAGGCGTATATCATGTTTTTCCATAAGTAATTGTCTGTTATTATCAGTTTTCAGAAACCTAAACCCCATGTCTTTCAAGATCAACCTTAAAGTCTCGGCACAGCCTTTGAAATTAATAGCTTCGATCAACTTTATTCTTAAATTATTTACAGTTGGGAGTTCTTTCAGCGTCAATTGAAAATTGTATATCATATTACGAATAACACAGTAGTCGAAATCATCAAGTACCAGCCGAAATCTACTTTTAGGTCTTCCTTTTTTCGGTGTAGAAAATTTCTTTGATTGATTATGTTTTTTTTCGTTTAAGATATTACTCACAAAGTTCGTCGCGAAATTCCTGTAGCTTTTGTAACACGGTCTTGAATTTTTTTAAAATAACCATCATGGTCTCTGTTGAAAACATTGGCTTCATTTAAGAAATAAAGGTACACATTAAATACCATTTGCCGTGCTTGTGAATTAAGCGGTTTTCCACGTTTAAATTTATCCATTTTGGAAGAATTCGTCTGAAAGAAAATGGCATGGGCAGAGTTAGGTATATATTTTTTATGCATGTTTATCTATTTATTTAATTTAAATAAATCTCATTTTTTAAATGTTTTTCTAGTACTTAATATGTATTTAATGTAGGTATTTTATTTTTTTAATATTAAAAAAACGTGAAATATGTTATTTATTTTCCTTTTTTCAAAATATACTATTTAAATCTGAATAAGCTAATTAATGTTGAAATTATATTTACCAAGAAGGGTGTGTAATAGCAGCTCTATATATTTCCACAAATAGAGAACACGTGCAGTCACTACCAATATATAAAGACGACTGACAGACATTTCGCTGACCGGCGACAGCTGCCGAACGCCCGATTTGTTTTCGATTGTGCACACATGATATTGACTCCTATCTCTTTTAAACAAGGTGCAAAATGCAAATGCCTTGTTTAGGGCTCTTACGATTCCATGATTCGAGTGTTTCCGGGAATACGACAATTAGCGAAGATCTGCATGTGCATTATTAATTTGGGAGTACTGTACTTAACTTTATAATTGTTATTATCTAAGTAAAATAAAGTATCCAAATCAAATGTACAAATAAATAAATATTTACAGCCGTAAAACATAAACAACACAGCATTTTTGTGACAATTATCTACATATTTTGATTATCCTATTCAGCATATTAGGTATACCTACAGAATAACTTCTATGTTTAGGTAGGTATAACATGCAAAAGTAAAATATCAATATAAAGGCTGTCCCTCACCGCGCCTGTAATGTAACATGATGTTATGATTCGATTTCGAACATTACGTTACAATACTGCTTCTCTGACTGACGAGCTTCCGCATGTAATGTAATATTTTTATATTCGATTTCGAGCATTACGTTACAATACGGCCACCCTGACTGATTTAGGACCTTTTATTTTTCATTACTATTACAAGTTGTATCAAAATATTACAGATTGTATTTTACAGTTAGCGCATTGTTATGCTTGATTCTCCTCCCTCACCGATGTTATGATCGAATCTGTACATTGCGGGTTGCGCAATATTGCTCGGTTTTCCTCCTTTACTGATGTAATTAAAATAATCATCATCATCATCATCAGCCTATCGCAGTCCCCTGCTGGACATAGGCCTCTCCAATTGTACGACACTTTGTTCTATCTTCGGCTTCTCGCATCCAGCTCCTGCCAGCCGTTTCGCGTAAATCATCACTCCACCTGGCCTGAGGGCGTCCTACACTACGTTTGCCGAGCCGCGGTCTCCACTCTAGAACTCATTTACGCCAACGTTTGTCGGTTCTTCAGCTAATATGGCCGGCCCACTGCCACTTTAGCTTGCTAATCCAGTGGGCTACGTCGATAACTTTGTTCTTGTTCTCTGCCGAATCACCTCATTTCTGATTTTGTCCCTAAGACAAACTCCAAGCATAGCCCTTTCCATAGCCCGCTGAGCGACTTTGAACTTGTGGACCAGCCGTACCGTCAGTGTCCACATTTCGGCTCCGTAAGTCATGACGGGAAGGACGCACTGATTAAAGACTTTAGTCTTTAGGCATTGTGGGATCGACGATGAGAAGACTTGACGTAGCTTACCAAACGCTGCCCAACCCAACCGAATTCTCCTGTTCACCTCGTCCTCTAAGTAGTTTCTACCTCACTGCAATGACTGCCCCAGGTACACATATTTTTGAACAACTTCGAGAACGGCGCCGTGCACCGCTGTCGGTTCCGGTAGTACATGTTCATTGACACTGACTGACTTGGTTTTATCCAAGTTTATCCGTAGGCCGATGCGTACAGAGGATGCGTCAGCCAGGTCATTCAGCATCCGTTGCAGGTCCTGCAGCGTTTCCGCCATGATGACAATATCATCTGCAAATCGCAAGTGAGAGATGTATTCACCATTGATGTTGATGCCCCGTCCTTTCCAGTGCAGCGTCTTGAACATATCCTCCATTGCATTTGTGAACAGTTTCGGTGAAATAACGTCCCCTTGCCTCACTCCTCGATGCAATGGTATAGGTTTTGTTTGCTGATTCTGTACTTGGACGGACATGGTGGCGGCTTCGTAGAGACATCTCATCACTTGGATATATCGCCAATCTACATGGCATCGCTGCAGAGACTCCAGAACGGACCAGATTTCAATCGAGTCAAAGGCCTTCTCATAGTCCACGAATGCTAGACACAGGGGCTGATTATACTCCTGGGTCTTTTGTATAATCTGCCGCACTGTGTGGATGTGGTCTATGGTGCCATATCCACGCCGAAATCCAGCCGGTTCCGGTGGTTGGAATTCGTCAAGTCTTCGCGCAAGGCGGTTCGTGATGACTCTTGAGAACAGCTTATAGACGTGGCTTAGAAGAGAAATAGGTCGGTAGTTCTTCAGCCGGGTCTTATCTCCTTTTTTGAAGACCAAGACGACTACACTTCTACTCCACGCCTCCGGAGTTCTCCCTTCAAACAGGACAGCATTAAAGAGCTTTTTGAGCTCCCTCAGTACGGGTTTACCTCCAGCCTTTAGCAGCTCTGTTGTAACGCCATCCTCTCCAGGGGCTTTTCCATTTTTTAGCTGTTTGAGAGCCAGCACGATTTCGTCAATGTTGACTTCTGGCAGGTCTTCGGTGTAGTGGCGTGTTAGAGTGGCTCTAGGACCTTCATTTTCAGAATCAGGTCGAGATGCATGTGAAGCGTATAACCGGAGCCTAGAAGATAATAGAAGCCTTCCACTTCGGAGAGGACTGCCAGCTTCGAAGAAACGACTTTTCCACTTGCTGTGGTCAACTTCGTCAGGTAGCTTCTTCCAAGAGATTATACGAACACTTTTGAACCCCGGTTCTGCTCGATCGCTTTTTTAATCGAAACAGTGTTGGAGCGCCGAAGGTCGTGTCGTATAAGCTTGTTGATCTCTTGGTTTAGAGCGCGCTTTTCCGACGAAGTGACGGGTGGGTTTTCACGTCGTTTTTCATTAGCCCTAAAGTCTTTTCCGAAAGCTTTGACTTCTTGCCCTAACGCTGCATTTCACAAAATCTCGTACCTTATTCCCTGAGTAACCGAACCACATTTACGAGCTTCTGGTTTAGGTCTGTTGTGGTTTCCATGGCAGCAAATCGGTTATCCAGGTTTGGCTGGAACGCTTCGGATCCTATCATGGTTTGGACCAAAGTAGGTCGGAGCCTGGACCTCATCAGACGGACACGCCTTGAAGTCGATATTCAGAGAGCCTCGGACAAGTCGGTGATTACATAATAATAATAATATTTATTTATTTCAGGTTAAATCCCATCTTACAATTATTCATTAAATTTTAAATTAAAGTAGTTTAGTAATGCTCGAATCTGTAACGTTACATTACAGGCGAATGCTCGCGGTGAAGGACTACCCTTCAACAGTTATTAGTAGGTACTTAAATGAAGCTCAAGTTCGAATCAAGTTTTATTTATTAATTATGGAACTATTTATTTATTAGTATGGACTAATATTATATTAACATGGCTTTTCTTTCTCGTTGCCGCTTATGTGTTGTAGATGTGCGGCAGCTGCGAGGTCACGCAGGCTCTGTTCTGCAGCAGATCCTAGCTGCTTTACCATACGCGTGAAGTGTCCATCTTCCTGCTGAAGCAACTCGTGAGGGTGACCGGCTTCAACTATCTCACCCGCCTCCATTACCTGATTATCAAAATAAGTAGTCCATTAACAAGAAGATTGGATCAATAGTGAAGTTATTTCAACTGCCTCATAATCTTTTATTATTTTATATTCAGTGTAACCATTTGTACTCACAACAACGCGGTTGGAATCTGCAACTGTGTGAAGTCGGTGAGCCACTGTAAGAACAGTACAATCAGCGAAATGTTTCCGAATTGATTTCTGAATGAGTGCGTCCGTACTGTGAAAGAAGCATAATGAGATATTCGTTAAAATAAAGGCATTTAGGTAAAGGTGAATTTTGGAATGCATTTACAATGTCTTTTATTATACTTAGGATCGACGTTCGCAGTGGCTTCGTCAAGTACGAGTAGTTTGTTGCGTCCGAGTGCAGCTCGCGCCAAGCACAACAGTTGTCGTTGTCCAGCGCTGAAATTTGACCCACCAGACTCTACCATTTCGCTAAGCGATGTTACGCTTTTCTTTAGTTCCACCTGAAATGAAATTGAACATTATTTAGGTACCTGCCAATAAAAATGTTTTATCTATTTTATGTTGGTTTCGAACGAACAAAGAAAGACTACCTGTTCTAATGCCGTCCATATATCCGCATCAGTGTATTTATTGAATGGGTCTAGATTGTACCTTAGACTTGCAGAAAACAGAACCGGTTCTTGCGGTATGATAGAAATTTTTGACCTCAGATCCTGTCACAAAAAAGAAGAATGAAAATAATACTTTATTAACCACTAGACCAATTATTCCAAAATCGAGACAAGTGACCTTACTTTCAAAGCGATTGAACCAGAATCAACATCGTCAATGAAGATATGACCTTCTAAAGGTGCTAGTCGGAAAAGTGCAGATATCAGTGATGATTTACCAGCTCCTGTGCGACCCACTACTCCAACCTGTGAACACACGGTCAATACTGAGAGGTTAATTCGATTTACAAGAGTTTTTTCAAACGAAAGAGATGAAGCAAGTGCATGTCAAGCCACGCACAATATGTTCCGTAGACCCCCCCCCCTTCCCCATCCGAGCAATGCTGCTTAAGAAGTGGCTTTTGTGTTGCTTTTTCATAATTACAACGTTATACCGACTTAATAATCATTTTCAATGGAATTTGTACAAAAATACATTTTGGCTACGGAACCCTAAAAAGGAAAATCCGTTACTAGTTAGTGCACAGGACCGACGGCTTAACGTGCAGTCCGAGGCTCGCAACGATGTGTCATTTTTCGAAAACGGTCACCCATTTATAGGCCGACAATAGTAACTTGCTTAACCTCGCGAATAACCACTGAGTTAGGATTCGCTCTGTAGATGAATATTTATACCTAAAACAAATTACAAATACTCACTTTCCAACCACTTGATATTTCAATATTAAGTTTCTTCAGAACTGGATCAGCATCCTTATCGTACCTTAACGTTAGATCTTTAAACACCAGTCTAGCGTTTTGAGGCCAACCTTCTGGAGCCGAGGGGCCGTCAGTATTCTCTCGAGGCACGGTCGTGAATTGCACCACGCGCTCAACGCTTGTCATTTGGGAAATCACTTCAGTTGCTTGTTTGATACCATATTGCACCATATTGACCAGAATCAGACCTTGGCTTATAGCTAAACCGACATTACCTGACCGCGTATTGCCTGTTGGTAATGAATATTCATATAAAAAATTATAGAACATGTAGTTATCTCGTGGTGTTCTCACCAACAACGGATTCGAACAAGGGGCGATAATCATTATTACCTTTAAAAGGGCTTAGAGCAAAAATTTTGAAACTAAGAATATAACGGGTAGGTATACTATATATAACCCCAACTTTAGAGATAGAATCCGCCCTTGACTCTAAGATAATGGTTTTCCTATTATAACTCATTTGGACACATTAATCATAGAACAATGAATGCAATTTCAACAAAACGCTCACCGTTATCCAAGAACAAGAAGGTATATGATACAGTTATGACGTAAGCTGCACACATGATGCATAACCAAATTGAAAATGCAGTATTTGTGACCAGCGTTAAGTACCTAAAACCAAAAAAATACATAATTTATTATGTATGATCGTCGGCTCCAGTTTCACCATTAGTTATGCCTAATTTATTATTTAATTTGAATTTAATTTTACTGAAATATAAGCAAAGGTAAACTTATAAGAGAACTCACCAAGCCGCAGTGTGGACATCTTGTTTGTCATCAAATTGGGTTCGCAACATATCCTGTGCGCCACACGCGCGCACTGTGCCCAGCCCAGCCATTGTAGCTGATACGTGAGAAAATACCGGACTCCGCGTTATGCCTTCCACCCTGATGGATAATGCAAAAATACTTAGTATTAAAATATCTGGTACGATTATCCTTCAGGGGGATCTTGAGAAGACCTGACTGTACGAAAGTGAGAAAACCTACACATACCTCTTTATAGCTTGAGCTGTGCTCAGGTAGACGAGTGTCCACAAGTACATGAATAAAGCGCATACCGCTGTCGTTATCAGCATAAAAGGATTCACAATGGCAACCATCACCAGAATACCTATCATCACCATAATTACCTGGAGAAGAAAACAATAACAATAATTTATTGTTCTATTTGTATAACCAGTATACTGGTCAAACAAATAGAACAAACAACAACAAACTTGTAATAAATCATGATACATACTTGTATACTGTCCAAGTACATCCTTGGTAAGATTTCATCAACTATGCCCATATCCTTAGAGAATCTATTAAGGATTCGCCCCGAAGGGTTGGTGTCAAAGAAGCGCATCGTGGCAGCCAAAATATTACTGAATATTTGGTTGTGTAAATTTATAGAACTGCGCATGCAAACCCATAAAAATAACATGGATCTGAAACAAGTGAAAAAGAAACAAAGACATAAGTAAATTTAGCTTCCTTTATAACCTTTACAACTTTAAGTACGAAAGTTCGTAAAATTACTTACCTTGAAGTAGTGAGCAGAATGCATCCTAAAATTCCAATCGCCCATACATAAATATAGAATGAATGATTAAAATACATCATCAAAACTGTTATGGCATCTTCTCCTAAGAGAGTTGAATTATCTACTGATTCTGGGGCGACAGTAGAATTCATATCATCGACGATCATTAATGCAATCGGCACTTTAGTTAATGATGTTAGATTTTCTAAACCTTTTGATTTTAGAATGATGCGTTGATCTTCAACTATATTCATCCTGAAAATATGATTGGATTTTTTTAAATATTTACTTACGAACTGGTCCTCAGTAATCGTATGAGTATAAGTCCGTTTATTGTGAAATTTATACTTAAGAGAAAAAATACCAATAAGTAAGCCAGAGATCACTGAATGATGTAATAACTTGAGCTAAGATAATGGCCGCCACGGTGACAAACATCAGGAACCAGCCCGAGCCAGCGCGGAAATATTGCTTGTAAACTGATGCTGACACTCGACCTGAGAAATATATGATTTCCCTCGTTAAAAATATTTACCTAGAAATCCTGGAATACACTAAAACTATTTAAAAATCAGTAATGAAACATAACACCCAAAAATTGTTAAATGTCCAAATTTCTACGTTTTAATGTCTTTCTCGAAACTGCACATCTATTCTTTTTTTTAATTAACCTACCTGATCCCGTCATTTCATCTTCTTCTGTTTCTTCAGCGTTGTCAAAACCAGCTTCTTCTCCAGTTATTGTACTCGTCTGTGACTGTAAGTTGTTTGATAATTATACTATAACGTTTAAATAGAGCTGTTTGTGTATAGGTTTGATACTTTTATGAATTTAAAATAAGATGAACACCATTTATAGAAATGCATCTACCTGAATCGATAAGGTTCGTGAGAACTTTCTGGGCGTTTGAACTATTTCTTCCTCCTCTTGCAGCAACTCGGCGAACAAGGGTGAATGTGATACTTCTTCGAAGGCACCTTGAGTTTCTATTTCACCCTGCAGCAATTTTACAATAAAGTTCAGATGTAGGAACCTAAGGTACCAAGACAATGTTCGTATATGAATTTAGATTTTTCGGTCCTCACGTTACGCAATATGATAACTTTATCCGCAGCCTTGAGATGGTGCAGCTGATGCGTGACGAGCACGCGCGTGGCGTGCCGCAGCAGCCCCGACACGCACTCCGACACCAGGTGCTTGCCAACGTGGGTGTCCACCGCCGACAGCGGGTCGTCCAGCAGGTAGATATCGGCCTGGTTAAGATACTCATGTACTCTTCATTTAATGAAACTTATACATTTTTATTAGAACATGGATGTGGTATCGGACCTGTCTATAACATGCTCTGGCGAGTCCAATGCGCGCTCGCTGTCCGCCACTAAGACTTATGCCACGTTCGCCCACTAGAGTAGAGTCACCCGCCGGCCACTGCTCGAAGTCACGTACCAGCGCACACGCACTCACTACCTTTAAACGAACAAACACGAATAACATTCTTATTAAATTAAATGTAATTATTTGAATTTAATTGGATACCGATCTCACCTTTTTGTAACGAATACGATCGTATGGTAATCCGAATAATATATTCTGCCTCACAGTAGCTACGAATAACCACGGCTCTTGGCTGGCATAGACGATTCGTGTACCACCGATCGATAAAGTGCCTTGGTAAGGCGACAGCTCCCCTAAGATTATTTGGAGTAGAGAAGACTATCAACAAAAAAAAAACAATTTTAGGAACATTCAACCTTTTTAGAATATTATTTATTTAGTGTCACAAAATTAGTTACCTACCTTTCCAGACCCAACAAGTCCAGCTATACCAATAAACTCTCCAGGTAAAACAGTTAGGGTTATGTTCTTTAAAGTATCTTTGGACGAATCTGTTGTCCATTTGGCACTGATTCCAGAAAATATTAAAGCTCCAGGTTTTAAACTATCTTTTTTCATAATTTTCTTTTTTTCAGTAACGTCATTATTATTTTTCATGTTTATACCCTGGACACTTATGCTTCCAGAGGAATCATATTCGTCAAGCAAAAGGAACTCCTAAAAAGTAATAATAAAAATTACTTATTTTCATGTTGGCATAGCAAAGACACAAAACAATATTTATTTAAAACTTACCTCAATCCGTCTCACTGAAACCTTTGCTTCTGCTAAAAAGGACAAGGCTAAGGGAAAACAGATATTAGCAGCAAGCTGCAGTAGGTTAAAATATTGAACAAGAGAGAAAGTAATTTCGGATCGAATGACGCCTCCCATAACGATAAACGCAACAATCGCCGAAAAAAGTATGAATCTCTCCGTGAATACGCTCAGTGCCGTCGAGAATCCTTTAATCATGGATGTCCGCATTATGTAGTTAACTTCCAACCTAAAAAAGGATATAACTAGTCGTTACTTATTTCTTACGAATCCAGCCTTTCATAAAGAATCTCACTTAAAGTATTGTTGGGAGATTTAACATGGCTACCATTAGCCATCACGTTTTTCTAGATTGTTACAGGTTTTGAGTCCAAAATTTGAAGCTGATGATTGCTATAATTGTCAAATTACTCACTTGCGCAATTTATCGACTAGTTTTTCAAATGGCTTTTCCCATGCGTACATTTTTATTACTTGGACGCCATTTAGTAATTCGCTCATAACTTTAACTCTTTCGTCCGTTCTTTTTGCAATTTTTCCTCTCAGAACTCCTTGAAGATTGCTTAGATAGGCTAATAATCATAAAACTGTGAGGTAAATAATTTGTAATATACATATTACAGTATAATAACTTTTGTTATGTATGTTGTAAAAACACATTTATGTAATCAAAGATTTGAAATTTCTCTCCCATCGTTATCTTTAAGTCAAAGCATCTTCTAGACGGTTGGAAACAAGGTTTCCCGCCAAGGTGACCTAGCTGGTTTCCAACAATGTGGACGACTGTTGTAAACCAAATTACTTGGTTTGCAACTTCCGTCTATACTATTGGAAACCAGCAAGGTCACCTTGGCGGGAAGGCTTGTTTTCAACCGTCTGGAAGACGTTTAAAAGTTATTTTTTGTGTTTTCCTTTTTTTAATCTGCTCCTTCGATTATTTAAGTTTATAGATAGGTACTTATGTGCCATCCCAATAAATTGCAAATAGCACGACAGGCAATTGGCCTTAAATACAATCGTGAATACAACCGTCTGGATCTGGATTAGACTATCAGGTTTCAAATTTAGCAGAATACTCCTTGACAGGATTTTTTCTATAATTTCACGGAGACCAAATCTCAGAAAATAGGCAACATTTTTTTGCAAAGTTCTTGAAAAACGAATAACTTGAAATTAATCACCTTGAACAAGCACAGTTTGTAAAAATATAACCGTCAGAGCAGCAAGTGTAGCCCAGCCTATATGCTGCCACACCAAGTAGGAAACCACTGGCACCACGATTGGCATTACCCAGAGGTAGTTCAGCAATATAGCTGCTAAGTCGAACCTATTCACATCATTTGACATTAAGTTAATGACTTGACCAGGTTCTGTTTTCACTAAACCACTTCGACTGAGTTTTAAAATCTGTAACAAGGAAAACAAGCTTTCATTAGCTGGTAACTATGAATGTAATGAATGCTTAATTATTTCATGATACATTAATTGTGCCTAATATTTTCAGTAACGTCTTCAGTTTCAGTTCAAACAAGTACACCTCTATTGACCAGTGAACGCTGCTCTGCTGACGTTGTAATAAATTTATTAAATCTACCTACCATCAATTTTAAAGCCATTCTGTAGCTTTTCTTAACAACTAGAAACTACCTATTAAGTTCGTTACAGATTGAAAATGTGACTTGTTTGATTTGGTAATGCTTACCTTTCGGTACATTAAAGAGCAACTGGCTATCCGAACTCTCATTCCAACGCAACTCTGACTCAAGACCAAATGAGTTGCCATCATCGATGTAGACACGCTTAGGAAATTCATAAGAAAGTTGTAAATGTGGGCCATTTTGTACGTTTCTTCTGTTCTCTCTCCGGAAAAATACGAAATAAACAAGGCAAGCGTGTAAGGAATAAGTGGCCTGCAAAAATACGTTAAAAAGTAATGTTCACTTTTAAATTCTCTATTTCTAAAAATCTTCTTATAAATATTTACCACAAAACAACGAAAACCATGCCAAGGAAAAATCCACAAATCGTGTATTCCAGCCAAAATGTTTTAATAATAGCCTTTGAAAAAGATGGCTTGTGGTCATTTTCTTTAGCTCTTTTGACCTCCTCATCCCACGCCTGTTCGAGCCGGTCGCCCAAACGCCCCGAGTGGTCGGAATCCCTGGCCTTACAGAGATCTTCTACTGTGAGACCATTTTTGTGTCCTTTGTAAAAGAGCTTAAAGCTCCATCTGTAAAAGTAAAATGTTTGAAATGGTAAAATAAATGCTTGAGTGAAAATACGACTAAATTCCATGCTAAATTAAAAAAAATCCCGTGGCACCATCAGGATTATTATGTAATTATGAAAGTTTATCTTTGCGTGTGTACGTAGAGGTACTACGTATGTAAACGGTAGCTGTTTGTACTCTGTGCAGTATGTTACAGGTAAATATAATTTATGTGTTATTTATTATTATGCAAGACAATGAACTTGATATGCACGTAGGCAACTACTGTTATTAGCAGTGTCAATACAACCAACACGTGACTGTTACAATCCAATACACATTTTGTGACATAATAATAAGTTGATATTTCACTGTAAACTAGAGCAACCACGTAGCCACCAATAATTAAAAAACTTTAACAAGCCGTCCTCATAAGACTTTAGAATCGAGCAGATCATGAACACTGGGCGGGCCAGATATTGTTAACAACTTTTTATTTTTTTATTTATTTAACTATCAGTCCCTAGACAGGTGCGGATCCAGACCCAAATAAGGTAGTGGTGGGCACGGTACAAATAAGTAGTATTTTAAAATGAAACTTTTACAGCTGTATGTACTTGAAATGTTACAATTCACACACGGTTCTATTTCAAATGTCTTTAGTTTTAATGTTGAATAGAACAATTTCTTAGACACATCTCGGATATATGTGGATATAACCCTCTAAGCATTGCCCTATTGACCAGTGAGGGTTGTGAGCATGCGCACCGTGCCTACAATGTTGGATTCGCACCTGTCCTCGACTATCGGATGTGGCTTTTATGTTATATATATATGACACCCTTAATTAATATAGCACATTGGCTTATTTTAGTCTGATGATCGGATTTGGCACCAATAGGGAATTTGTTTAAGGGTTGGGGTGGCTTTCTAAACGCCTTGTATACATATTTTTGTTTGAAGACTTCCGCTTCGTCTACACCGGTTTTCATATCAACCCATATGATGGCCCACTGCTGGGCACGGGTCTCCCCAGTAGATCCTGGGGGTAATTGCCATAATCGCCACGCTTGGCGAGCGGGTTGGCGATCGCAGTAAGGCTTTAAGTACGCAGAGGACGCTGCTGCTCGTCCTCCGGAGTGAAATCCCTTAGTCGCCTTGACGACACCCACGGGAAGAGATGGGATGGTACTATTCTTAAGCCGGCACCACACGGCATCGGTTTTCATTTTGAAGTAATCACAGATTTTAAAAACGCCCGGACCCTGGTTTCCTGGGGGCGGAGCTTTTTGTTCTTAATATATTGTTTAGTGCTCTTTGGAGGCAGAGAATGTTCGATTTGCTGGCTAATGATCATACCTAATTGAATACTTACCATCAGAGATGTTACGGAGCTTCGACTCCGACTCCGAAAGGTCGCAAACTTCCGATTGATTTTACACCTCTGACTCCGATTTGGGCCACGACAATTTTAAATCGGAGATATTTTAAGATCTTATTAACCTAGTGTACGGCGGTCGCTCCTCTTAGCTAAAAATCTCACGGAGCCCCTATGAGTTCGAGTCTCGGTCGAGCGAATTAATCTGTCACATATTAAATATGACTAAATAATGGTTACCAAAGTTATCGACATAGCCCACCGGATTAGCAAGCTGAAGTGGCAGTGGGCTGGCCATATTAGCCGAAGAACCGACAACCGTTGGGGTAAACGAGTTCTAGAGTGGAGACCGCGTCTCGGCAAACGTAGTGTAGGACGCTCTCAGGCCAGGTGGAGTGATGATTTACGCAAAACGGCTGGCAGGAGCTGGATGCGAGAAGCCGAAGATAGAAAAAAGTGGCGTGCAATTAGAGAGGCCTATGTCCAGCAGTGGGCTGCGATTGGCTGATGATGAATAATGGTTCTTTTTAGGGTTCCGTAACCAAAATGGCGAAAACGGAACCCTTATAGTTTCGTTATGTGTGTCTGTCTGTCTGTCCGTCCGTATGCCACAGACATTAACTCAAAAACTACACAATAAATGTGGATGAAATTTGAAGCATAGGTGTCTTTTAGAAGCCGCTACTTAGTTTGATAGTTAAATAATAAAAAATATTATTTTAAGAGGGGGTGGCACTCCGTACGTGTGTTGCTGAAAAAAAATTGTCTGCTAAAAAATTTTTTTTCTGCGTGTGTCACATCTTATCAAAAGATAAAGGGGGGATGGGCCTTTATCGTTTAAACCGTATGGCCAAAAAATATGAAATATTACATGGGTAAGTAACTTTTAATAAATACTTTTAACTAAAATTATTTTCAACATGATCGGATATACCGTCTTTGAGTTATTGCAGAAAAACTGCGCTTCTTAACAAAAGTACGTAAGTGGCATGAAGATACGCTCTTATGCTGGTGTACTTTTCTAGATCGTATTTTTGAAATATAGGTACCTAGTGCATTTCTATGCAGTAACAGCTGCGGAACCTCACCCTGAGCATGGTCGTAATTCTTATCTCAACATAATATCTGTCTTCTCCCACCACCTCCGACACCGATTCCGACTCCAATATACTATATTTAAAACCTCCAACTCCGACTTCGGTTCCGATAAAACCACCTCCGCAACATCCCTACTTACCATAAGTTCAGATTTGTTTGATAATTGAGCTGTAGGACTCTAACCCCCTTATTCATAATAAATTTGCAGACGTTTTAAAAGCATTTTAACCAGCGAATGGTTGAATTTGTAAACAGAATAAAAGAAGACAAAACGTTCACTAGTCTAGCTACCAACGATTGGAGAGAAGTTTAAGAAGTCGAAATCGGGGCGTGGAAGATCATCTAAGTAATCGCAGAACATTTGGTACGATGATCAATAGGTACAGTGGAGGTGAAATGAGTATTAATGTCATCTATACCAATATAATACCCCTGCTTACCGGTTCATAATGAAATGTATATATAAATTATTTGTTTTAACTATAAATTATGATGAGATTTGAAATGACATACAAGCTTGTTGCGAGGTCGATACCAAGACGTTCGCGTTCTAATGATTTGACTCTACATAAGGCCAATGATCGACTGTACTGCGAGTAGGTACACTGCCTTTTGTGTAATGTGCAGCATAGCATTATGAAAATCTCTCGACCTATACCTATACCTACTAATATTATAAAGCTGTAGAGTTTGTTTGTTTGAACACGGTAATCTCAAGAACCGAATCTCGGGATCCGAATTGAAAAATTCTTTCACTGTTAGATAGCCTATATAACATCATGCATTTATCGAGGAAGGATAGGTATAGGCTATATATAATATCACGCTACTACCAATAGGAGCGGAGCAGCAATGAGAAATGTTGCAAAAAACGCGGAAAATTTACGCAGACGAAGTTGCGCGGGACAGCTAGTGTCATATAAATGGACAAATTCATAAGTTTGTTTTCGTTTAAAGAATATTTTCTTCCTAAAAGGCTGTTTTAATTTTTTTTTTTTACTATTTTTTTTTATATTTTACTGGACATTTGTATTTTAATATTTTATTCAACCTGACTGACATGACTGCTGAGAAGGTACCATCATTAGGCCCTGAACACTGTACAAGTGTAAGAGCTCTAGTCTAGACGTATTGAAGAAGATTACGCGGGAGGGGGGGGGGGGCAGGTACATTACATGACTGTTGGGTACCACCGTCCACCTTCCGGCTATTTCATAGGGTCCTGGAAATCATTTGGGATCTGAGTACTTGTCAAGTCGAATCAGATGAGCCTAAAGTTGAGGAGTTTATTTTTCTGTTTTTTAGTTTACGGGTTTCTATAGCCACATTCCGACTTAATCGTCAGATCAGTAGGCTTACTATCTTTCTTTAAAACGAAATTTATGAATTTTAGTTTACTTAATATTTTTTTTTATTTCACTAGAAGTTCGAACCCATGCACGATTTTCTGGAACGGGTGGTATACTTATGTTCCTAGCTCTGTATTTTACCACCTTATTTTTTATCGAAACTTCATTTTCATTGAATTAGAGTAGGCCTCCAGGTCTATGGTACCATAATATTGCATTGTCATCAAAGATCACCAGTGTACAATATTTAAGCCCAATCGAACGTCAGGAAGTGGTACTAATTTAGCTTCCGAGATTTGACCCACACACCTTTATATACACACTAGGCAAGTTAAATAAAAGTGTAATGTGTCATGAAATTAGTGCATGGATTTAAATGTTGATTAAACCTTGGTTTACACGTGAAATTATTAATTAAGTTAATGTCACCAAACTAAAATTAGTTTGGTGGCATTAGGAGTAGGGTAAAATATCCTACTAAGAATTTCGTAAACTTGGTTTCAGAGTGACGGATATCCCGGATAGTCCTAATATATATCTGGATATGGATTATAACATGGATATGGAGGACGAGCGTCGTTCTTTGCCCTTGCTTTCGTCCTCCGGTGTCTTTTACAGAAAGAACAGAGAAGAGTTTGTACTTACGTTAAAAATATTTTGGAGAGCACATTCGCACTATCGTGAGGGTGTTTCTCCTTCAATATCACTTTGCAATCCATGTTTTGGCCGGTAAAACGCCGTTAACTATATTCAGTTTAGGTACAATTAACACTATAATAATGTACACTATTTAATTTATATTACTTAATTTTCCTTTTACATTTTTATAACACGAAATACTGGATAAGAATGCGTAATTTTATAGCAGGCTCACTAATATTCTGTTAGAAAGCAGAGTGACTTACTACTCTTACTAGTGTACGTCTTTATTAAAGTAGATATTTGATATAAATGTTGTAGCGAATATTAAGCTAAATGTGACTCAGGTCAACATAACGTGAACAGTTGTTGTCAATATTTGCAGATAACATTTGATGACGTATTTATGTGAGTAGGGTAAGTTATCCAACTGTGAACTAGGCAAGACCACTTGAACCATCCCGGTATATCAACAAAAAGCATTAGCATTTTTTTAATTAACTACTAGTGAAAACAGAGAAATTATGGGTTAAGTTAGACGTATGGTTCGTTGTAGAAATCAATCAATACGTTTATTATCCTTGAAAGTAAAGGCCCAACCTACCTATAACAAAAATGCCAGTGTTATCCCACGTAACTTTCCTAAATACATGCCAATGCAATGTAATGCAAATAAAAAACCCACAGGTGCCTGTTTTTTGCCTGGTTCAATGTAGACGTTGCCGGATCTAGGATTAATTCGAGATGGGGCAGAAACGGTGCCAATAATTTCCCTCGACAGTGACCTCAGACCCCAGATTGCCCCTCGCCCCTCTAGATCCGACACTCACCCTACTTGATAAAATACTTCTGCCTGCACACTGTTACACGTTTATTTTATTTACATAGTCTTACGCGTAATAGCAGTAATTTATTAAAGCGAGAGTGTTTACCGGACTACTTATACAACTAGAAAAACTTATTTGATTTAGCATTTGGTGGATTCTTAGCTTAAGCAGATAAGTACCTGCTTATGTACCTATCTTGTTTTATCTCCTTTTTGATAAGACGTGTTCATCAGATTGTCTTCTTGATAACTTTGGTTTTTAGGGATCTGTATCCAAAATGGCAAAAACGGAACCCTTATACCTAGTTTCGTCTTTCGTCATGTCCGTCTGTCTGTCCGTCCGGATGTCATAGGCATTTTACTCCAAATCTACCATGTATATAAATTTGGAGTAGATATAGGTATTTTGTATAAGCCGCTACTTATTTTGGTAGTTAAATAACAAAAAAAAAACAGTCAAGTATAGAAGCAGATTTTTTGGCGAATATTATAATGTGTGGCATGGGCACACACGTCATTTGACAGGTGTTTAAAAAATAGGTTTCTAAGAAACATATGGGAATATTTTCGGAAAAAACAATTTAATTTAGTTTTTTCTTACTTGGGTAATTGTTGCCTATTTTTATTCCGTGTACGAGAGTAGGTATAGGTACAAGACGTACGTACCCACCCGGTTTCTGCGCTTTGCTAGCCTCTTCTACTCATGACTTCTTCTATCTAGTATGATATGATTATTACATAGGTAGGTATTATAAATTACTAGTAGATAGCCTAGGTACTAGACCTAGATACTTAAGTGCCTAATTAAAAATGTAAGCAGGTAAATTACAAATTTGATTACATTTTGAGTACTAAGGTATTTTGATTACAGCACATACATACTACATTATGTATGCACTATTCCGAATAATATTTATTAATATATTAATCTGCATTCATCCAGTTTTCATGTCATAGATACTTTCAAAACGGCATAGATATTTAATCGAAATAATATAATATAGGTAGGTAAACCTACATCATTTGTTATTATGAGAATTAATACGATTTGCATTTAAGTAGGTAACTAGCTACTAAATATATTTAGCTTCAGTCACTTTTTTTTTAAATTATCACTTGTATTATGTTTTAATAAACACTAATTTCACTAAATTAAAACCCGGCTAGTTGGCACTACGGCGGTAAAATACCTAACAATTAACCTCTCGGTGGTGTAGCTTTAGCGACGCTAGTTCTTTTACTAACAATGCGATAGCTTATCATATTTATGTATATATGTTACTTATATTTTGCTTGTTTGTTGAAGAAGGTTTACATTACTTGTTCTTGCATAATAAATCTGTCGGAGTCGGACTCACTCACCAGTGGTTCTGTACAAAGTTATAGGTAAGTATAGGTACCTACTTATAAATGCTTTGCCCATCGTTTTTTGGGGTACGTTATGTTTAGGTTTTCTTGCAATCTGTAAGTAAAGAACTATCCTATGTATTTTTTCAAAATTTTGTGCCCGTTCGGTTCGGAAATAAGGGGGGATGGTCCATTTTGGTCTATTTTCTTAAATGACTTTAAAACTCTTAATATAAAATTATAAAAAAATAATATTTGAGAGATTTGCAACAGACCCTTTCATTTGATAGGTATATGTTACAAGACAAAGTTAGCAATAGCATAGTATTATATTATCTGTGGCAATAGGTACTTTTTTTCAGTTCCCCACTTTACACCCTCCGCTTCTCATATGTTCAAAATTCATTTATTTATATTTTTTGTTATGCGTCCGTGTTTAGGTTACTTAATATGCATATGAGTGCCAAATTTTAACATAATCGGTTCAGTAGATTAAAAGCAAATGGGCTGTGATAGACAGACAGACACACGAGTAATCCTATAAGGGTTCCGTTTTTGCCCTTTGAAATGTTTTAATATTATTAACTATCTGGTATTGTTCTACAGGTGAAGGTAGAGTGTGAAACTACAGTCCTCGAGAATAAATCCCAAGATTGCATCGCCAATGTGCGCACTACCCGCGTCTTTTCATCATTTTTTGTATAATGTAAATAATACGAGTAGGTATAATATAAATAAATTTTAAAGGAATGTGGGATTGTAAATCCATTACATACATATAATACATTACTAGCAATCCCGTTAACCCCTCCAGCTAAGCTCAATGGCTTAAGTTAGGAGTGGGTTCACGTCGGTAGTATAATGGGTAGGATTCGAACCCGCTACCTCACGATCGTGAGTCCGATGCCTTAACCATTAGATTCAATAAAATTGAAGTGTCTATTTGTAATGTCAAAATTACAGTGTTTTATTAAATGCATACGTATAAATGGTACTTTTAACAAAAAGACAATTTTTAATATTTTTGTCTGTCTGTCTCTCAGTCTGTCTGTCTGTTTATTCCGTCTAATCTCCAAAATGGCTGGACGGATTTTGACGGGACTTTCACTGACAGACCGCTGAGGATGTAAGAAGTTACTTAGGCTACTTTCATTACGCTAACATTTATAGGGAGAGAGCAGCACTTCAAATTCACGCGGTCGAAGTCGCGGGCACTGCTAGTCTTCTACATATGAACACGGAAATCTCCAGTGATTACAAAATTGAATGCCGTGATAGTGTCTTAGATACCACGTCATGACCTCCGGAGATAATTTTAGTTGACTGATATGACTTGCCATTTTGAGACAAATCATTATGACTTTGCAACTGTGTAATTTGATTAAAAAAAACTAGTTAGTTTCAGTAAGCCCACCGACAGATTGAGAATGAAATTATACTTATTTTAACTAGCTGTTGCTCACGTCTTCGCCCGCGTGGATTTCTTCCCTTCTTTTCTTCCCTCTAATACTAAGCTAATGGTTGTCCAGGCGCTGATATTTAGATTTTATGTTTTTTTTTAAGTTTAATTATAATTAATATATGATTCCAGAGGTATTGAAACTGTCTGAGACTGATAGTGTAATGATCAAAGTACTTTCAAAGTTGATTAAAATAAAGATAAAGTAAAAATTGAGTTTTTTATTCTAAAGGGTCTTTCAACAAAGACGGGTCGATGTTAAAATTGAATAAAACTAGATGTGTGTGAGATATTAACGAAATTTATTTTTTATTTGAAAGGCCCGTTTATGCCATTAAGCATGAAATATGACATCGTTCAAATGTCCGCCGCGGCTTCGCATGGTGGCACAAATCCGAGAGGTCCAATTTTTAATGACTCTGCTGCATAGATCCGGCTGAATCTGAGCGATGGCCTGCGTTATGTTGGCTTTCAGGGCAACGGTCGAATGTGGTTTATTGGCATAGACCTGCGACTTCAGAAAACCCCACAAGAAAAAGTCTAGCGGAGTCAAATCACACGATCTTGGTGGCCAATTCACGTCACCTCTGCGAGAGATAACCCTACCCGCAAACCGTTCATGCAGAATGTCGATTGTGTCGTTCGCTGTGTGGCAAGTAGCGCCATCTTGCTGGAACCACATGTCATTCACGTCCATATTGTTCAATTTAAGCCAAAAGAAATTGTTTATCATTGATCTGTAGCGCTCACCGTTGACGGTGCTGGCCTCGCCAACTTCGTTTTCGAAGAAGTACGGACCAATGACGCCGCCAGACCAAAATCCGCACCAAACAGTTACTTTTTGTGGATGCATTGCTATCTGGTGAACCTCATGTGGGTTGTGGTCATCCCATATACGGCAATTTTGCTTATTAACAAAACCATTCATCCAAAAATGTGCCTCGTCGCTAAAGATTATTTTTTGGCCAAAATCGGGGTCCTCTTCCAAGCGTTCCGACGCCCATTCAGCGAACACACGGCGTTGTCTATGGTCATTAACTTTGAGCTCCTGGGTCAGTTGGATCTTGTATGGATGCAGACCCAAGTCCCGACGCAAAATTCTCCAAGTTGAAGTCTGCGAAAGGCCGAGTTCTTGTGCACGGCGAGAAATCGACTGCTTCGGAGTCTCCTGAACACTCTCACGTACCTACAGCGGCGATGTTTTCGGCCGATCTGGCGTTCCTTTGACGTAAAGGTGTTGGTTGGTTGTTTACCGAACCGGTCGTCTCGAATTTAGTCACCAATCGTTGGAGAGTAGACTTTGAAGGGCCACCGCGTCTGCCGTAAAATGGGCGCAATGCGCGCAACGTTTTCACTAACGAACACTCATTTTGATAATAAAGTTTTATTATTAAATCAAAATGGCCGCCACAGATTATTAATATCGACCCGCTCTATTTGAAAGACCCTTTATATCTTGCTTAAGTGACTTCCATTACAACCTTTTCCCCTTTCTTGATTGACTATGGTGATATATGCTATTATGACCTGAATGCAGAGTTCCTTAATAAATATGACCGGCTTCTAAATACCTGCATTAGATTCATTTTTAATCTTGGCAAGTTTGACCATGTTTCTTTTTACCGTTCTAAGCTGAAATGGTTTCCTTTTCGCCAGCGATGTAGTTTGCGCGCTCTCACTAAACTCTATTCAATTCTTAATTCTGCTACTGCCCCTTTAACTTTCAACTTCCAATACTTGCACTCCTCTCACAGTAGAGATCAGCTGCTATCTACCAACAATCTGCTTCTTCTATGTCCCTCTCATTCTACAGGATTCGTCGATGATGATTATTTTTTATTTTTTTTAATAATACCATACCAGAGTGAGAGATAGTGAGGGTAAATTTTTATAAATTATCCATAACTTAAATCATAAAGTAGTAGGTATAGGCAATTTGGGTTTATAAGTCAATATTCACAAAATTAGCAAATTCTTTAAGAAGCGAATATTTAACAGCAGATTAACCTAAAAATCTGATTCTGATGACCTGATCAAGTGATCACTTAAAAACAACTGGTTACACAGAATGAAAATATTATACCCATTAGTCTGCGTTAATTTAATGATTTTATGTTCTATATTGGTTCAACATTTCTGTTTTTATCGACATCGACAGTGTCTTCAACCGACTTCAAAAAGGAGAAGGTTCTCAATTCGTCTGAATGTTTTTTTTTTTGTATGATTGTTCACCGATTACGCAAAGACGGTTCAACCGATTTGAAAAATTGTGTTTGCGTTTGAAAGGGTATACTTCCAAGTTGGTCCCATTGTCATCAGATCACGATCTGATGATGGGATCCTGGAGAAATCGAGGGAACTCTTAAAATATTAAAGGCACACCTACAGTGATTTAAGTGTATTTCATAGTGATTCGTGCATTTACTCTTAAAAAACACCAATTGGTGAAGTGGAACTGATGATATAAGACCACAAATGACTAACAGACCTATTCAATATTTCACAATTTGCGATTCAGTTACTTTAATATGGTATTGAGTAGCACTTTATTCTCGTTATACTACTATTACACAATGTAATAGAGCTGATAGTGAACTCCTCAACAATCAACAGCCCTGCATCGGGGTAAGCAATATTTTGTAAAAGGATTTCAGCAGTTGACTTGAAGTGAACCTAAGTGAATAACAAACCAACCCACTAAAAAGTGAGAAATAAAAAACTTAAAAAAAATAAAATATTACCGACTTCTAAAATAAATACAAGGAAACTGTAAAGCAATAAATAATATACCTATAATAACAAAAACAAATTAAACATTTTGAAGTTGGTGCCGAATAAAACGTAAAGACTACTATATCATGGCACCAACTTCAAAATGTTTAATAATAATAACAAAAACAAATTAAACATTTTGAAGTTGGTGCCGAATAAAACGTAAAGACTACTATTTCATGGCACCAAGTTCAAAATATTTAATTTGTTTTTGTTGTTCTAGGTATATTATTTATTGCTTTTTAGTTGCCTTGTATTTATTTTAGAAGTCGGTATTTTTTTTTTTAAAGTTTTTTATTTATATTTATGATTGATACCGCCCTTTTTTGAATATGGCCGGAAAATTCCTGACGTCCGAGGAAGACGGTGGGGGCAGTGTGGGGTTTGAACCCACTAAGATAGATACACACGGTGCGTCGCACCACGGAAGGTCCAAGGCGGGGAAGATTATACCGTTCTCCCGGCCGCAGCCCTACGAAAGGCGAGATCAGGACAGAAGGGCGCGCCGACGCAGCCCGGTTCGCTGGCGACGGAGAACCAGAGTCGGAGCCGGCGTATGTAGGTTGTATGTGTAACCATGCAAAATTACAACCTCCTAGCACTAACAGTCTTTGAGCAAAGGTGCGGGCGGACGGACGGACGGACAGATGGACGGACGGAAGGACATGGCGAAACTATAAGGGTTCCTTTTTGCCATTTTGGCTACGGAATCCTAAAAACAACAGAAAACCCACTTCTTAAGCCACATTATTCGGTTGGGGGCGAACTACGGAACCCTACATTGTGCGTGGCAATCATCATGCCGAGACCAACAGGTCTAGAGGCTCCACTTAAGATGTGCAGCATCTCGCCAAGCTACTCCAGCGACTTCGCTACTATGACGATGTCGTCAGCAACCAAAGGCGTGAGATGTACGTACTCGCCATTTATATTTATGCCTTGTCCAGTCCAGTCCAGTGTCTTAAATACGTCCTCAAGAGCGTTGGTGAAGAGTTTTGGAGATATGACATCCTCCTGTCTTAGACCTCGGAGCAGCTCTATGGTCCTGTATCGGTGTATGTGGCGGTGTCATAGTAGCATCTCAGCATCTCGATATATCGCCAGTTAACATGGCATCGTTCAAGAGCACCTAGAACCACCCAAGTTTTAATGGAGTCGACGGCTTTTTCGTAGTCCACAAAAGCCATTCACAGCCGCTGACTGATCGATTTTCGTATGATTTGTATGAATGTGATCTACGGTGCGATACAACGCGAATTGAGAACTCCTGGCGTTGTACTCTCTATTTCATACCCGCATTAACATAATAATGATATTTTACCTATTTTACCTGTCCTTTACTAAGATATAGTTGGACTTAGGTATAAATTTTATCGAAAACTGTTGGTTTAAACTTAGGTCTTCGGGTTTCAGGGGGAATCAGCTGCCTTTGCCCCCCCCCCCCCCCCCTCCTGGGTAAGCCCATAATGGTGTTATCATGATCTGAATGCAGACCTCCTCAATAATAACGACTGACTAATAATATATAATTGCATTCGATTCATTAACCGACTTCAAAAAGGGTTTTTTTTTAAATATTTTTTAACTGATTCTTTTTGTGTTTGAAAGGGTGTAACTTCCAGATTGTCATGTCATGGTCAAATGGAGGGAACTCTTCAAATCTTAAAGCCACCCATATAGTAATTTGGGTATGTTTTGTTGTAATTCGTGCATTTACTGTTACAAAGCACATTGAGTGAAATAAAACTGATGATGACGATTACAGATGCCCAGCGGAACTATTCAATAATAAATATTGCGGCTTGCGATCTGAGTACCGTGTTCGGTACCTGATTCTTCGCCTCCATCAAATTATGTGATGGAACTGGTAGTCTAGTATCAGGTGAATTCCTCAAAAATCAACGGTCTTGTATCGCAAAATACTTTGTAAAAAGAAATGTTTGGATCATGCTATTGTACCTAACTTAAATCAACTACTTAACTACAAACCAATACACTAAAAAGTGAGAAATAAAAACTTTTTTACAAAAAATTTAAAACCGACTTCCAAAATAAATATAGGTTTACTAAAAAACGAAAAATAATATATATAGTCATACCAAAGTACAACAAGAAAAAAAAAATAACTAAATATTTTGAAGTTGGTTCTTAAAACATTTATCTACATTTCCTGGCTCGTCGGTTTTTTTTTAATAAAAAAGATTTTTTTTTTCAAGCTCCATAAGTTTGACCATGTGTCTTGTAACGTTTCGAACTGAAATAGCACCCTATTCGTCAGCCCCTCTTACCTATCTTCTAACTTTCAATAGGTACTTGTGCTCCAGCCATGGCAGGGATCTTCGTCCTTCCAACAATATGTTTCTTTCATGTTTTGCTTATTCTTCTGGATTCGTCGGATCATCCTTCCTTGTACAATCTTTTTTCTGGAATGCTTCTAATCGCTTCAATTTCAAGTTGAAAATGTGTACACTGTTACTCGAATCTCAACGTTAGCCACATCAATTACATTAACGGATGTCTGTATGTTAAGATTATAATTAATGTGGGTGGACCATGAAAGGCCATACGCCCTCGAAGGCCAACTATTAAAAATTCGTAGTTATTGCCACATAAAGTAAATTCCTTCTACACTATATTTCGCTTACTATGGCCATGCGCCCTCGAAGGCAAACTATTAAAAAGTCGTAGTTATTGCCATGTGATGGTAAATTCCTTCTACACTATATTTCGCTTACTATGTTTTAAAGTTGACGGATGGCCTTACTAGGGCATAAACATTATTTTAAGGTATTGCTATTAGTACTACGGAAAAAAGTAGCGTTGTCTCTTTCGAAAGAGTGGTCAGTTTTGTGAGGATTATGGCGCAGTCTAAAACGTAGTGATTACTTTATCTGTGGCGCAGTCCTGCTCTCTACGTCGATGCCATAGGCCATAGAGTCAGTGTCATCTGTCAGACTGTCAGTGTCAACTCACAAAACTTTAAATTAGCGAAATGCGCTTGCGCTTGGTTTATCAGTGAAATAATTTGTATTCTGTAATCATTTATTGTTACTAAATCAAATTACTTTTCAATAACTAACAGTATTTACTTAGATCTGTAAATAATGGATTTAATCGATGATAACTTAGAGATAAGTGATAATGAAGATGAAGAAGAAATTACCGCAGAAGTAGTGCTAAAGACTCTTCAAAGTGCTTGGCAGAATGAAAGATTAGCTCCTGAATTACTCCCACACCGTAACGATATGGTAGAATGTATGCTAGGACAAATACAACATATGGAGCGCAATATTAATAAGTTACCTAAAACAGATCTTCGTGCTTCAATACACAAAATGGAATTAAGTAGAATCAAATTTATTATATGCAATTATCTTAAGACTAGACTACATAAGATAGAAAAATGTTGTATTCCAATATTAAATGAAGAAAGGCAAAGAATGGAATCTGGTACAAATTACTTAACTCCAACTGAATATAAGTATGCTCAGGAATATTTAATGAATATGGAAAGTCATATGAAAACAGTGGTACTCAATAAAATGCCTGGGAATATGCAAGTGTTTGAAATGAATAAAATGGCTGAACATCCAAACTTTCACAGTCATGTATTTTTAAAAGCAAATGAGACTGTCAATGGAGTAGTCCTGGAAGACTTAGCTGGGGAAGATGAAGAAATAGATTTAGAAGGTATCTATGTATTTAATTTGTTTATTTTGGTTTTATAGAAGGCTGCCAGAAACTTATCCAGGCTGCACATACATTTTAGTATCTACTTTTTATAAATTTATAAACAGACTAACTGTCCCGCGCAACTTCGTATGCGTAAACTTTCCCCGTTTTTGCAACATTTCTCGTCGCTACTCTGCTCCTATTAGTCGTTGCGCGATGTTATATAGCCTATAGCCTTCCTCGATAAATGGGCTATCCAACAAAAAAATATTTTTTCAAATCAGACCAGTCGTTGCTGAGATTAGCGCGTTTAAACAAACAAACAAACAAACTCTTCCGCTTTATAATAGTAGTATAGATAGTTTTATAAATTTATAAAAAGTGGATAATTCATTTAATTGCTCTGTTTGTTTATATTATTTTGGTGCATGTACCACTTAACTGATTAATTTATTGTATGATATCTGACCAAATCATAAAATACATATATATTTTGTTATTCACGACTGTTTAAAAGTTAGTGAAGATAGCAGCTGGCAGTACTAAACTTCTCTCTCTTACGCTCTCAGTGGTTGTGTGCAAGGGCAATTTATCTGTCAAATTGATGGCTCCTACACAGAAGGTTGTAACTCAATAAATGCAACTTTTCAGTAGAGCCATTTATGTATTACCATTTGCATGCAAGCATTCAAATGTTTTAAAATTATTAGCACTTCAAAATCTCATTACTTATTGAAAATAATTATATTCTGATTTTATGAATGTAATAGTATGGTAGAATGTTGTTCTAAATACAATTTGACACGGGAATAAACGCATTTAATCTAGGTAAAGTATTTACTTTATGCTTGACGTTTCGACCGGGTTACACCGACTGTGGTCACAAGCTGACTGACTGCCTGGTGTAACCCGGTTGAAACGTCAAGCATAAGGTAAATACTTTACCTAGATTAAACACGTTTATTCCTGTGTCAAATTGTATAATGTTGTTCTGTTGGGGAAAAAATGATTTTACCTAAAAACCTACTTCCAACCTTGTGTGTAGGAGCCATCGAAATCTACTTCTTGGCATTTCAACAGCAAACATTGAAGGGAATAAATATATTATATAGATTTGTCCCAGAATGAGGCCACATCAACCACATTCATGGAGAGCCACCTTCCGTGCATGACAGGGCACACATGACATGATGCACAGTCTTTTATAAAGATGTGAAATTGGACATGCCATTTTTATTTCCTGGTTCTTCTATGTCAAATACTAGAGTGAAAACGAAAATGAAATCCTATATTTTTCTGAAGCAATGTTAACTTTTGATTTTGCTAATTTAATAAGCCTATTATATACAATAAATAAAAAAATAGGTTTTTTTTTGATGACTTGAAAAATATTCAGAAGAAACATTTTTTTTCTCATAAACTAACAATAATGACCACATGTGTGTTTTACTCTAGTACTTGAAATAGAAGATCTTTTAGATCCGTGGAATAAAAAGGGCATGTCCAATTTTAGGGCTTTAGTAAAATGGAAAATTGTTTGTAATGCGGCTCACAAGCAATTCATGTTCTCCTAATCTAGGTAATGCTGTATCCAACTAACGGCCGGTCTCAATAATCTACCTATCGTTGGTTTTATCTACTAGAGGTAGAATTTTGACATATTTTGTATGGAGCTTATGTCAAATATATACCTCTAGTAGCCAAATCCATCGATAGTTAGATTATTGAGACCAGCCGTAAATCAGATCTCCCATTGAATCCATAAGATTTTTCACTCTACAATGTCTTTAGGATATAATTAATGATATTGTCATTAATCTGCGCATTACTTTAATCAGTATTGCAACATAAAGTTGTAAAAACTAAATTAGATAATATGTGTTACTTAAGTAAATATTTATTATTTTCAGAGGGATCACAACACATCTTACAGTACAAACCTATAGCTGATCTTGTCAAGAATGGTAAAGTACAACTCATATGAAATAAATTAAATAATTATACTTTAAAAACATTTTTATTATCAACTCAACCTTATCTGGCTGTATACACTCTACAACTTCTGCAAGTCTACATATCGTAATATTACTATTAGAAGGAGAGTTTAATCTGAAGAGTTGATCACCTTTATAGGATTCCGTAGCCAAAATGGTAAAAATGGAACCCTTATATTTTCGTCATGTCCATCTGTCTGTCCGTCTGTCTTTTAATTTTACTCAGACTACACAAGAAAAGGCATCTGTCTGTCCGTCTGTCTTTTAATTTTACTCAGACTACACAAGAAAAGGCATCTGTCTGTCCGTCTGTCTTTTAATTTTACTCAGACTACACAAGAAAAGGCATCTTTCTGTCCGTCTGTCTTTTAATTTTACTCAGACTACACAAGAAAAGGCATCTGTCTGTCTGTCTGTCTTTTAATTTTACTCAGACTACACAAGAAAAGGTGTCTTGTAGCTGCTACTTGGTTTGATAGCTCAATAATAAAAATAAATACTTTTAAGGGTACTCCATACATGTAACAGAAAAAAAAAATCATGGCCAGGGCTCTGGAACCCTACACTGAGCATGGTCCAATATGATCTGGCCTGTTTCTTTTTTAAATTTGTAACCCTAAACATTAAATTAATCAAAGATAACCAGCAATGTTTGTCACATTACTAGCAATCTTGTTAACCCATCCAGCTAGCAAAATTGATTGTGAACCCACTGCTAAGTGGGTTGACAAAGGTACTGGCTAGGTATAATGGATGGCATTCATACCTTTCCTATACATATATATATTGGTTTATGTAATATTTTGCTACCTTATCTAAATAAAACAATTTTTAAAACATCATAGTATATTTTCATTGCTATGCTTCAATTGTAAATTCAACAGTAATCTCAAAACTTAAGACAACATCTATATTAGTTGTAGCTCTTAACTCAATTAAGGCATAATCACAATCACAGTAGTATTAAGCACATCAGACAATGGATTTTACGACATTAAAAGCAACACTTGGATATTAAATTTAGAAATATTTAGCACTTTATAAAGGCAGGGGTGGAATGTTGGTTTATGTACATATAACTGTGATTTAAGTACTTACGTAATACATACATTAGGGCCAACAAGACTAAATGAAACATTACTTACCTCAACTAAAATATCAACCTTAACACTGAACTAGGTACAAACAAAAACAATTAAAACCTATAAAATAAAATAATAATTGAAATGAGACCTTAGGAAAAGAAAAAAATAAAGTTTCTTATTTATTCTACATGATTATATTTCTTTAATCTTATTTTATTGGCCCAAACATAGATATGAAAATTTTGTGACATTCTTAACATTAAAATTAAGCACTTGTATAAAATAAGTACTGATTGATAGGTCTTAGTTTCAATCACCAATAGAAATAATTGGAGTAAGCTTTCCCGTATGTATTGCAGTTTGGTTTCACATTTCGGTTTTACTGTCCATAATAAGTACATTATGTAAGTGTAATATTTACAAATGCAAATTACTTATATAATTCGTTCATTCATTTTATACCTACTAACCCAATATTAAAAATAATGGGTCACAGCACTGTTGAGGCATAGAGGAACTTATTTTTTATTAAAGGATTTAGCTAGGTAACTTACTGTACTAAACTTACTGCTACTGCTTACTTATAGGTACATATAAAGGTATTAAATAGGTACGAAATATTTAAGTAAGTTTAACTATTTCTTTCAAAAAATAAAATTATCGTATGTAGTCCTCTAGCTAGGTAATATAAATTTTATCTACGCCAACAAGGCACGTAATCACAATAAGCTTCGAGCTTTCACACAAACACGTTATAACTTTATAGGTATATAAGTAAATATATCTTAAGTAACATCACTGGCTTCAAATACACAGTTCCACAAAATTAACGTACAGATTTAAAGTAATCAATATAAGTACGAAGTTAAGTAAGTACTATGGGTGGTTTCCTTCGTCGGCGTCGACGTATCGGATATGTTCCTGGTGGGCCGCGGAGGCGAAGTCGCGCAGGCTCTGCTCTGCGGCCGGGCCTAGCTGCTTCACCATGCGCGTGAAGTGTCCTTCTTCCAGCTGAAGTAAGTCGTGGGGGTGACCGGCTTCAACTATCTCACCCGCCTCCATTACCTTATCATAAAATGTTAATTTTGTAATCTATCTTAGTAACTAATGTTTTGTCTTCAAGCTGATAGACTTTTTGAGTAGATAGGTGCTATTAAAGATACAGACGCATACTTACAATCACTCTGTCCGAATCAGCAACGGTATGCAATCGATGAGCTACAGTAATTACCGTGCAGTCGCCGAAATGCTTTCGAATTGATTTCTGAATGAGAGCATCCGTACTGTAAACAAACAAACGGGTTGATATAATGTGGATAATAACTTTAAAAATATAATATGCGTGTTAAGTTATATAATTACTTTGGATCTACGTTAGCAGTAGCTTCGTCGAGCACCAGCAGCTTGTTCCGGCCGAGAGCAGCTCGCGCCAAGCACAACAGTTGTCGTTGTCCCGCGCTGAAGTTTGATCCGCCCGACTGCACCGCGGACGTTAGTGAAGTCACATGACGTTTTAATTCAACCTACAGAACAACATTAGTTCATTACTTCTTCATACCAATAAGTTAATACCATAATAAAAGAAATACCCACTAAACGAAGTTCCCACAGTAGGTAAAATCATCATCTTATTTAAGAGCTTCCCAACTAGCAAAATAATGTCGATTAAATGGTACATTAACGTTTTTTATATAACTTTCAGTGAAAGAATATGGTTTTATAATAGTCTTATACACGTATATATAACGCAGGTTTGGGCGCAGATATACAACAATTAAGTCGTGTAAAGGTCGTCTTATGGTTATATTACACACAGTTACGTTGTGTAAAAGTCGCTTAATAGTTCCATACAACTACTAATAAGTCGTAAAAGAGTTACTTTGTGATCCTATAAAATCACCTTTCAAGACTGTTGTGCTGGTGTGGATTTGTATGTTTTTTAAAGTTATAAAAAGGTAATTCAAATATTTTAATCATTAGATATTTATATTATTTATTTCACTCAGAGACTGGTGAAAAATTAAGAGTGGTGAGCTTTTATACTTGGGAATTTAACATTTTCGATGAACTATATGGTAATACTGGTTGAAATTTTTAAAGGCCTTCATAATATTTGATATTTCCAAAATAACACATATTAAATTAAAATACATTATGCCTCCAACATCTGCCATAATTCCTTTAGATTTTGGGCGACTGCATTATAACATCTACATATATAACTATTCTTGATTTCTAAAACCACCACTTCATTTAATTCTTTTCCATTTCTTGGAATCCATTGTGATGAAAATGTCCGCTTATGACTGTTATCGGACTGAAACGTTTGCTTGACCTATAGTCTAGTCTTGTAAACGTTGTGGCAGACATGTTACATAATTGTCGTGTAACTTCATTGAAATGACGTTTACCTGACACGTTAATGTGACTTATATTCTTAAAAACTATTGCGTCTCTTTAAATACTCCTTTACAACTGTTTGGTTACCTCGAAACTGTTTTATGAGCCCTATAAGTCTGTTAGTCGTTTAATTCGAATATAATATAACTGATTTGCTACTTGGGTTAGCTCTTGTCGGTGGAGAAATTTCCACTATGGTTTTTATTAGGTCTCTTCTTTTAACTTAAATTGGATTTCTTCGTTGGTTCGTTTTTCTATATAGCTGATGTTCATATTGGCTTATGTTAATAGATAAAATACCTACACAGTAGGTAAATATTAATTAACTTACCTGTTCTAAAGCTTTCCATATATCAGCGTCCGTATACTTATCGAATGGATCCATGTTGTATCGTAAACTAGCTGAGAAAAGAACTGGTTCTTGCGGGATAATAGAAATCTTTGACCTCAATTCCTATAAAGAAAAAAGTAAAAGGTAAGAAATATAGTTAACTTTGTTTTTAAAAAAAATCGTGGCAGAATGGAGGTGGTGCCTACGTACCTTAAGGGCGATGTTTCCGGTATCAACATCATCGATAAAAACATTGCCCTCAATAGGTGCCAGACGGAAAAGTGCTGATATCAATGAAGATTTACCAGCTCCTGTACGACCGACTACTCCAACCTGTAAAATAACGTAGGCAGTTAGCAGCAGTGGGTAGGTACCTACTTCTTACTTTAATGTTGTTTATGCCTCAAGGGCATTTGCTAGCATGTCTCTGATACGGAGGATTTTTTTTGTCTTCATAGGTATATCTTAATAAAAAAAATGATAGGTACACAGCATGTCTGATAAAGACACATTTTTTTTTTTAACACAAATGTATCTTTCTGGACAAGATTCTTTGTACCTATTTATAATATCAAGTAACTAGAGTTCTAAAGAAGCCGAATAGCCGCCACTATCATACATAATAATGTATTTCCTCACCTTCCACCCACTCTCAATGACGATGTTAAGTTTTTTGAGTACTGGATCGGCATCCTTATCATACCTCAACGAGAGGTTTTTGAACACAAGTCTAGCTCGCTGTGGCCATCCAATGGGTGGTGAAGGTCCTGCAGTGTTCTCCCTCGGCAGTGACGTGAACTGTACCACGCGCTCCACACTTGTCATCTGAGAAATCACTTCCGTCGTCTGCTTCACACCGTATTGAACCATGTTCACCAGAATCAGACCCTGACTTAAAGCCAATCCGACGTTACCTGATTTTGTCGTGCCTGTTGTGGAAGATATTTTTAGATTGTAAATACTTAGAGATTACCAATAGAAATCATTATGTAAAAGGGTTAAAGAAACTTACCATCATCCAGTAACAAGAACGTATAAGCCACGATTACTACATACGTAGCGCAAATAAGACACAACCAAATGGAGAAGGCCGTATTTGTGACTATGGTCAAAAACCTAGAAGAAAAGAGGAATTATTATTTTTTAGACATAAGAACCAAGATGTTCATACATTGTTTATTTTCAAGAAAATTAGGTAAATATTATTAGTTACCATGCAGCAGTGTGTACGTCTTGTTTGTCATCGAAGTGCGTGCGCAACATCTCCTGTGCGTCACACGCGCGCACCGTGACCAGCCCCGCCATCGTCGCCGACACGTGCGAAAACACCGGGCTGCGGGTTACACCTTCCACTCTGACAATCAAATACGTAGATACGCAATATATAGAAATGTTAAAATGCAATTTGAAATCTATACAATAGTCCATTAAAAAGAAAATATAATGTTTAGACTCAGAAATCGCATCCACCCATGTGATATATATTCGCAAAGGAGCTACAATACCTCCTTGTGGCACTCCGACCAAAATCTGTTTTAACTACCTTTTACTAACTCTCCAAGACTTACTGTACAGCTTATATTCATTTATTTATTAAGCGATGCAAGCTTACAGTGGCGTCACCAAATCGCTTGCACGTTAGATTACATACATTCATTGCTAATTACGAAAGGATTACACATTGTTAATATATTTCAATACCATAAAAATAATAATTTGATTACAATATTGACATTATTTGTACATTGAATACATAATATAATATTACTTTACTACATATTAATACATGCCATAAAATTTTTAGGCTTTAACATTTGGTGAGTCAAAAAAAATTGTCCGTATCTGGATTATTTTGTAAAAAAAACTATTAATATACAGCTGTAGCAGTAGGGCTACTATGTGCTTGGGGAGACCAACTTGATGCTGTCGTCGACCACACCCACCCAAATATCTATCTGGTACATAAAAATATATACTCTCTCGCACAGATGGGTTGTCAACCTTATTGATTGTATATGTTGATAATGTAATATGTGCATAAACTGTCTCCTAAGTTGCAATGTATCCAGTCCAACCAATCCTGACACAAACATGGAAGGGTACATATACCGGTAGTAACCGTAGCTACGTTTATATATGCACCGGGCGAATTTACGCTGAATTTTTTCGACCATGAGTGTATACAGCTGTTCTTTTGAATTCCAAACAATTGCATTTACTCCAGTTTGCTACGCACATTAGGCATTATAGAGTAACTTTATAATTTGGGCGTAACTAAATTGGAGGGTGGTTCTAATTATGAATCCTAACGCTTTATTTGCATCATATAATCACCTTTTGATAGCCTGCGCAGTACTGAGAAAGATCACCGTCCATATATACATCAAGATACCGCAAACTGCTGTCGTCAACAGCATAAAGGGGCTGACTATGGCCACCATCACCAAGATTCCCAGCATCACCATAAAAATCTATAGACAAACAATTGAAATCAGTGATTATGGTCAATAGATTAGAAGTATTTTTATTTTGAGAGAAAAATATTTACTTGTATGCTGTCCAAGTACATTCTGGGTAATATTTCGTCGACTACGCCCATATCCTTGGAGAATCTGTTGAGGATGCGTCCTGAGGGATTGGTGTCGAAGAAGCGCATCGTTGCGGCGAGAATGTTGTTGAACATCTGATTATGCAACTTTATTGAACTCCGCATACATACCCATAAGAACAACATCGATCTGAAATAAAAAAGTTTGTTGAACCAGCGTTGTCTTACTAATGCTTCGCACATTTATTACGCTTTTCTCGTTCTAGTTCTCTTTTTTTAACTACTATTCCAGAATAGTCAACTAGTTCAAAATTTACATTAAAAAAATAAAATTAAAAGGTTTACTAACCTGCCAGTAGTAAGCAAGATACAGCCTAAAATAGCAATCGCCCAAATGTAAATATAAAATGGATGGTGGTACTGTTCTTGTGACGCCGTCTCTGTTAGATTTTGTGCGGTTAGAGCTGTCTTCAACATAGACCCAACCACAGTAAGCTTTGGATTCATTGTGGTAGATATTACACTTTCAACTGTGGTATTATTGCCGTCTTCAGTATAGCTAGTGTTGGCAATAGCATTTAAACTATCAGTGACGTTCCCTATGTTGCTCAATGATTCGTTACCATTTAAGAAATCGTTGGTTTTAGCTAATTTCATATGTATAAGTTCCACATCGTTCATCCTGAAAAGTTTCATATTTTAAATCAGATTAATTTTCGGTTTCACAATTGAATTGTAAGGTTTTAATTATTTTTTGCTTATTATCCCACATGGCTAGTTATCATCACAACTGCTGATCTCATATTTTCTTATTTACAATGTTGCGCGCGATTAGTGTAAACTCTAATCGAATAGAATGCTATTTGTCTAGGAGCCAAGGCCGAGGATGTCATTAAATATTAAAACACCTAGATATATTTACCAGTGCGTAAGCCAAAGGTCACTAAATGAAGTAACGACTTGTGCCAAGATAATGGCGATGGTAGTGAACAGTATGAGCCACCAACTGGCACCAGCTCTGAAGTATTGCGAGTAGACGGCGCCCGGCACACGACCTGACAATACCAAATGTATAGGTATGTAAGTAAAGTATCTACCAACTTGCCGATTTAAATATTTATTAAGATTCGTAAAGGTTCGTTGGTTTTAAGGTAACAAACGGCCGAAGGTAAACTTATTACGTGTTACCTATATTAATAACTTTACACACATACCTACTCCCTTATTCATAAAAAGCTAATACCCACCGTTTCGCTTCGCCCGCGTTAGATATATATTTTTTATAACCTAAGTAGTGTCTTTCCTCATTAGTGTATCAACACTAATATTATTATGAGGAAAGATTTGTATTTTTGTATGTAACGAATAAACTTTAAAACTACTGGATCGATTTAAAAAAAAATGGTAGAAATATGACACCCGTGCGAAGTCGGGGCAGGCAGCTAGTCATGCATAAATTACCTAATGCAAAGTTTTATCAAAATCCGTTCAGTAATTTTGCGTTCAAGAGCAACAAAGATCCATCCATACTTACATTCAGATTTACGTATAATACATATTAGTAGGCAGTACGTACGGTAATAATGGCATTTTAATTAAAATAAAATATTTGTTTTTTTATTCTAGTTTTAAATTATTAGGTATCAATTGAAGAAACAAAAAATCGGTTATTAAAATCGTATCATAAATGAGGAGAATCAATACCTCATAGCTAAGAACTTTACAACCAAGAAAATACTAAAGCTAAAGTTAATGAACGTAAAATTACAAACTAATAGATTTTTGTAACTACGAAATGAGGAGACGAGCAGGTCGTGCGCCTGATAGTAAGTGTCACGCAAATCCCTGTTTGGAAAATATTTGAATAGATTTAGGCACCGGCAACACCACAGATCCGACCAACGGCGAGAAAAAAAGTAGCGGGTAGCGATTTTATCGCTCAAGACACGTACATACTTATGTAAATCCCATATAAACAAAAGAGATACAGATATTAATAGTTGATTGTTGAGTGTTCCCACTGCCGGCGAGTACTCGCTCTATACTGCATCTCTTTTGTTTAACCAAACGGGGATCTACAAAATACATCTGTTGTACTTTTCTTGAGCGATAAATCGCTACTCGCTTCTCGCTCATCGTCGTTGGTGGGACAGGTGCATTAAGGGCCGGTCTCTGAATTAAGAATTTTAAGTTGAGAACATGTCAAACTCGAGTTATGTATTACTTAAATGATTTTGTATTATTTTTTTACAATGTGTAATTTATCGTCATCTTTGTCTACTTATACAAAATGAATAAAGTTATAGCGATGTGATGCTTACACTTGCAATGTTTAAAATGATTAGATACAAGATAAAAATCTTATCGGCACGTAGCGAGCAGTACGGTCATGACCTATCCAACCTGCAGAGAACATTACACACATTTATCTCATCGCTATGTGATTTACGTATTTAATTAGTCTCCACAGGTAGGTAGGTAGGCTAAAATAGAATATAACATAATATTTAGAAAAAGAAGACTTGTACTTGAAAATACATATCTACAAAGTGAAGATGTTCTACCCGATTTCGGTCACGGGCGAGCTATTTGTATAAACTTGATCTTTCAATGAATAACTAATTAATCTATCGCCACTTAAGTAGTCACGTATGACTAGAACTTACCCAAGTAACTACCTACTTACCTCCCTTACATACAACTTCACTACACTTTACAACTAACTAAATACGTATTTACCTACCTAATTTTAAATATAAAAAAATGTATCAATACCTGTCCCCATTAGTTCCGCAGACTCTTCTTGCTCCTCGTCTGGTACTAAACCATCTTGTACTGTGCTCGTACTCGTATGTGACTGTAATTAAAAGTTATAACATTTCAATAGTATATAACTACGGCTATTTATGTACTGGGCTTAAGTCATACGAACTAACTGTAATAAACAAACTACGCAGGTAGGCATGGGTACATACTTAGGCCCACAATATGTTCAACCTCCTTACGCATAGGAAGACTATGCAAAACATTAACACTCCGCTAAAGAATAGACCAGGAACTTTATATTCAGCACGTGCTCTTGTACCTACTATACAAACATACTTATCTTATTTTTATCAAAGTGACCCTTTGTTTGAACCACAGATTAAACACGTACAGATATAAACCTATATACAAAACTCTCTTGACGAATTCACTCATAGATATCTAATTATCTAAGTGTGCGTGCGCCGCAGTGCGTCACACGCGAGAGCTCAGAACGATTGAACGGCAATTTGAAACCAGAGACATAGCGATTGATACGCTTACGCTCGCGCGGTGCGGATGCTTGTTTTGTGCGAGCAGAAATCATGAGATATTTACGTAGTTACTATCATTGTTACGTAAGTGGATGTTTAAAATCAATTTTTAAACTATAATTTGGCGTTTCTTAGATTGCCCAAAAACTCGAAAAGTAAGTAGATCCTTACTTACTTGGATACAATGTTGTTGATGGTGATGGTGGTGATGATAGTGGTAATGGTTATTGTAGTGTTTGTGATGGTAGTAGTGGTGGTGATGATGCTGGTTAGTGGTGATGGTGATGGTAGTGATGATTATGGTGATGGCAGTTACGGAACTGCCATCACCACCATAACCATCACCACTACCGCCCCCATCACCATCACCACCACCAATACAAATAAAACCTACAAATAATAACACCAGGAATATTTTTATTTGTCTACATCGCACACATTTTTTTGCGTAGGCCAAAGCTGACAGCCCTAGCGCAACCACCGAGTGTAGGTATAAAAATACATTAGTCTGACTTCTGTACTCTCCTTACTTTGTGACTCCCAAGCAAATATCAACCTTTGAACGGTTTGATAAACATCCCGCTTGCTTGTAATTTGTCTGATTTTATTTACATTGGTAGGTAAGCACCTACTTTAGAATAGAACTTGAATGAACTTGAATCCTCTATACTAAACAGGAAAAAAACGTATTTATACCTATTTATATATACATTACATTATTTACTTTTTTTAACCATATTTACTTTATTATTATTATGACTATTGAAGTTAACTTTGCTGTTCATAACAACACCAAGATCTCGCCTATCAGCTAACTTAAATTCTTTATTCTTTACCATCTTTTAGATGTTTACATAGGTAGGTAACTTTCCTTAATCTTAATATTGTGGATCTAAAAGATTATGTTGTGAACTAAACCCTGAACTAGAGTCTTTCATTAAGTGAGAGACGACATGTCTTACTGTTATGTGGCAGTTCTGGCTGTTAAGTCAGCGATGACTTAATGCTCTTGCTGTTTTTAAACCAATCATAAAAACAAAGACGTAATTACCCAAATAACCAGAACATAATCAAAAAATTAATAAACATGCCTGCCCTTCTAATACAAGCCTGGTTGTTACACCCGGGGTACGGGTGTATCAAGACAATAATGATAAATACCTCAATCAAAATAGATATAAATCTGTTCAGAGTCAGAGTTTTAGACATTGATGGTGGAATAAAGATATTGACAGCCGTTGTGTAAAAAAGGAATAAACAAATGTATTGCTAAATCGCAAAAACTTAAACAACGACTGGAATAGGTGCATATTATTTTTACAAATTAATTATAGTAGTCAAGAAAGATTGTTACGGAGACATTTTTCTTTATCCCATCCAAACTGTTCCAATTTGATTTCCGTTTTACTAGCTACGTCATACATTAGATAGTAAAAGTAAAATAATTACGAGGACCGAGCCGCAGGTATTACTAAGTTTAATATAAATACGACAACTAGTAACTTAAACTACCTTTAAACTAGATTTGTGTTAGAAACCGAAAGAAACGAAAAAAACCGGGTTTAGCTATTTTTAAAACCGGTTCTTTTCGAGACCCCCTTAACCGCGAATTTCCGGTATTATGCCATACCTATGACATAAGTACATTAAGATACTTCTTAACTATTTAAAATGGATGAGTAGTTCTTGCGTAAAAACGGATAGTTATAAATAGGTACCTACTTAAGATTTTAATAGGTATAGATGGAGGGATTGTTACAGGGTATCAAAATTTACTAGTCATTTATTAAGTTAGAATAGGCATATTAAAATCTAAATGTTTGCCTAACAAAATTCCTTACACAAAATGATTGTCTGCTTTATCTTTCACATTTGTAATATCCGTACTTACTAACATTATATTAAGGCATCAGACTGACATAAGGCACCTCAGGGTCAAGAGAACTCATCCATAAATAACTTGAATTATTTAATTTTATTATGGCAGCTGTTACTAGCCTGTTTTGAGCTTTCAATTATAAGTTATAACGTTGAAACACGTGTTTCTTTATTTACAAACACAAAACCAAATACAAATTTTCACAGGGTTGATTTTCCAAAAAAACATTATTTTAAACCAAAAAGCCAAATACGAAATTTCACAGATTTAACTATAGACCTGACAGAGTTTCAAACAAACTTACAACCACTATTTTACCCTTAAAGGTTGAATTTCTAAAAATCCCTTCTTCGTATACGTAGTCGAAATTGCACGTCTCTACAATTACAGATTTACGGCCGGTCTCAATAATCTAACTATCGATGGATTTGGCTACTAAAGGTATATATTTGACATAAGCTCCATACATAATATGTCAAAATTCTACCTGTAGTAGCCAAATCCATCGATAGGTAGATTATTGAGACCGGCCGTTAGGCTGTACAATCCGTCAGTCAGTCAGAATTACGAATCATAATATATCTATAGACTAGCTGACCCTCGCAACTTCGTCTGCGTCAAATTAACCCGTTTTTTGCAAAATAAGGTAAATAAAAAAATAGGGGTTGATCGTAGAAGGGTGATAATTCAGGGTTATATGTATTTTTGAATCCGGTAACATAAAAAAATGAAAAAATACCTAAAAATAAAAAAAAGAAATAGGGGTGGACTACCCTTAACATTTAGGGGGATGAAAAATAGATGTCCGATTCTAGGACCTACCCAATATACATACAAAATTTCAGGACAATCGGTCGAGCCGTTTCGGAGGATTTAAATTACAAACACCGTGACACGAGAATTTTATATATTAGATAGATTTAATGTAGATAGGGAAACCTACATGACATAATAAATAAGTACTTATGTAGGTACATACAAATAAATGTATAATGATTAAGGCTATTGTTATTTCATGGTTCTACTTAATGCGATGTGTGAAGATACTGCCGCGCCAATTAGTACCTACTTATCTATTAGTTAAGTGGTAATTAATTTTTAATTTGTCTGTCGACCTGCCTTTGATGGCACGCCGACAGACAAAGACTTACTACAATGGGAATCCAAAATTTATTAGTGTAATAACAATTATTTATTATTATACATATTTTAAAGTTCTATGTACCCGATGTTATCTATGTAAAATATAAATGGGTACCTACACATAATATATCTTTTTTTAAATATTAATTATGTGTAAATATCTCTTTAAGTTCATGTGTCGTATCGTATACTATAGATACAAAATTAACATTCCTTAAGTTAGGCCATATTATACCTTAGCTACCTATAAACTTAGCTTATATAGATATTGCCTAGCTGTAAGTTTTCTACGTTTTTAAAATAAAAAAGTAGGTATCTGTCTCACCTGAATAGAAAGGGTTCTCTGTCGCAAATTCTTAGGACCAACGGCTTCTTCTTGTTGCTCCTCTTCCTGTAGTAATTCAGCAAACAGAGGTGATCGTGATACATCTTCGAAACTACCTTGAGTCTCCATTTCACCCTAAAACCACAAAATAATTCATTGAATACCAGTTTTGATATCTTTTGTAAGTTCCTAAATACATATATCTATCATTATTTGACTATTATGTGTACCTACCTAAAGAAGTAATACATTAGCTAGTTATGTTAGAAATAAATTATTTATTTCGCACATCATAATTATTAAAAAACCGGGCAAGAGCATGTCGGACCATGCTCAGTGTAGGGTTCCGCAGCCTTGAACAATTGCATCAGCAGAAGAGCGTATGTTCGTGGCAGTTACGCCCTTTTGTTGAGAAACGCAGTTTTTTGGCTATAACTCAATGACCGTATATCCGATCTTAGGCGAAATCATTTTAGTTTAAAGTATTTATTAAGCGCTATCTTTGTGATTTTTGCCATAGGTTGACACGATTTATGCAACTTTCGGAGCGATTATTTCCAAAAATATTCGCTTAATCAAAAAAGTTTATTAGAAACTACAAAATGTTTTTGAAAGACCTGTCGAATGATGTGCCACACACTGATAATTGCTGAAAAAAAAATTCAGCTTCTGTTACATGTATGGAGTGCCCCCCCTAAAAATATTTATTATTATTATTTAGCTATCAAACTAAGTAGCGGCTACTACAAGACAACTTTTCGCCTAATTGAGTAAAATGCCTGTAAATGAACGGACAGACAGACAGACGGACATGACGAAACTATAAGGGTTCCGTTTTTGCTATTTTGGCTACGGAACCCTAAAAAAGAAGGGAGGGAGAACCAATCTTTAATCAGTGGTTGCTAGGCAACTTTATTTATAGTACTTCAGATCGATTTTGGCTTTAGTAGATATAACGTCCCTGAACTGAACATAACCAAATTTTTAATAATTTAATATTATGAAGCGTACCTGAAGCATAAAACATATGCAAACAAATTTAAATAAGTAGTAATTAAGTAGTTAGTTAAATGGGACGTTGCCCGACTGAGTAATTTATGCCTGTTACACGAGCATACATAGGTACTTGCCTATTCTATTAATAGTTCACAAGTTGCAATACGTGTTAAATAGTAATAAAGCTCCTAAAACTACGAGCGACATATCATTCGATTTGGAATGAGCTATAGAAAAATTAATGTACATATTCACAGGATTTTACAGCAGATAAATAAATGCGATTATGTATTTAAAAAAAATAGGTTGGGGAAAAACAAGGTATTTAGTTTTGTGACAATAACATTTTAACTATAAATATTTAAGAATCAAAAAAAGATTATTCTTAAAGGCGAGGAAATGTTCTATAAAAAAGTGCAGAACTCGCAGCTGCACCTCCATTATTTATAGTTTTAACATAACTCCGAAAATATGGTTACGCGCGCCCGTTTTACCCCAGACGAGGCACCGCGCGGCTACAGACAGGGCATCACCGGAAATATATTTTGTTGATAGTAAATGCCAATTTAACAATTTCCTACAGTATATTGAGTTATAAAGAATATAGTACTGTGATAAAAACAAAACAAAAATCGTTTTTCATAAAGTGCAAAACGCTATTGTTAACTTACAAATTATTTTCAGGTCTTTGCTTTTACAAATTGTTCAATAAGTTTATATAATTAACTTAAAAGTTTATTTATTATTATTAACTCAAAGAATTGCCTTGTAGAGCTGTTCTTATACCTATGTTAATGTATACATAAGACGATGTATATGTTAGTATAACATTTACCTTACTTTTGGACCAAAAGTAAGGTTAAGGATAGAGTAAGGATAAGGATAAGGGACCGTAATTACCCCGGTTAAGGCTTAAGAAGTTCGATAGGGTAGCCCATTCAAAAGGTTATCAAAATGAAGGGGTTACCCCTTCATTGTGTTTCCCTATACAGATAGCGGATAGGGTAACCCATTCATTTCGGTAACCGCTTGAATGGGTTAACCCTTTCAATGAATGAAACCTTTGAACGGGTTACCCTTATGAAAAGGTTTTTTTGGGGTTACTCTGAATAACCCAATAAACTCTTTACTCTTGACCCAATAAACTCTCATCTTCACACTAAATATTTTCTTTCAAAATTGTAGACTCAGTATTTCAAAGAGGGGGTCGACATTTATGAACTTTTTTAAATAACTTTAAGACATACATATTTGAGATCTTACACCAAACTCTTTCATTTATTTTCATGTTTTCAAAACTTATTATTTCAATTTTTCCTTTTACCCCATAAATGACCCCATGTTCAAAATTCAGACTTCTTATTATTTTTCCTGCCATCTATAAGTTAAAAATTCTTTAATATTTTTTTCAAAATATTAAGCTCAGTAGCTTCGAAGATAAGGTGGGGAATGGTATATTTTCACAGCTTTTCCTGAATAATTTTTAAAATGACGACATGAAAATAATTTAAAAAAATATATTTGTCGTAATCACAACAAGCCCTTTCATTTGATATGTTACACAATACAGTTTGAGAAACATTTTTTTTTTAATTTTCTAGTTTGCTCCCCAAAAGGGGGAAATTCAAAACTCTTTTATTTGCGTTAAGCATACGTGTTTGGGTTCACATAAATACATATGTGTACCAAATTTGAACTTAATCGGTCCAGTAGATTCGGAGCAAATTGGCTGTGACAGACAAAAACACGAGTCGAGTTCCGATTTTTCCTTTTGAGGTACGGAACCCTAAAAATGCTAAAAACAATTGTGTTATCTAAAATAAAATAATTTTATACTAATCATATAATAGTATCTAGATCTAAAAATGCTCTGAAAATAAGTGTTCTCATACGATTAAACATGTTTTTGAATTTTAAAGCATGAAAATGAATATTAAGAGTAATTATATGACGATAGGAACTCATAACGTTATAGGTTCCTATTCCATACACATTTCCAAAGAGCTTGTCGTTTTGACATTTCATAAAAAGAGACTGATTTGACTTGACAGTCAATACCCCTATTCCAAAACAAATTATCGGGCAAGAGCATGTCGGACCATGCTCAGTGTAGGGTTCCGATTACATGTAACAGAAGCTGAAAAAAAAATATTGAGCAAACATTTACGTGTCTTATCGTTCGACAGGTATTTTAAAAACATTTTAAGGTATCTAATAAACTTTTTTGATTAACTAAATATTTTTGGAAATAATCGCTCCGAAAGTTACATAAATTGTGACCCCCCCTTAACTTTAAACCGTGTGATCAAAAAATATGTTAAAATCAAAAAAGTAGCGCTTAACAAATAATCTAAACTAAAAGTATTTCGGACATACTGTCATTGAGTTATTCCGAAAAACAGCGTTTCTCAACAAAAGGGCGTAAGTGCCACGAAAATATGCTCTTCTGCTGGTGTAAAATCACGTTTTTAGTAAAATTATGACTGCGTAGATTTCTTTCTATTGATAGCTATTTCGTTCTTTCCAAATAAATAATGACGTAACTATTATTAGTTTGTCTCTATTTATTGTCTGTGTAATGTCATCTAACATGACTTGCGATACCCAATTCGACCTTGAATGTCCGATTACGTATTATTACAGTACAGTTATATTATTACTTGTTAGAAATAAGTAGGAACACAGAATACCAAGATTAGGTAGGTACCTACAGAATGCAAAGAACGATCGGTATGTCGTTTGAGTGAAGTAGATGCGTGTGCAGATTGCCTTCTGTACCTACTCTTGGTATTCTGTGGCACGCTGACTATGTCCGAAAAGGTTTCCTATAAATAGCTCATTTAAGTTATGTTTAACTACATAGAATTATATCTTTATTGGATATAGGTACACGGTAATGTAGTGTTAGGTAATTAAGTTTAATGAATGTCTAAAAAAACAACCTTGGGATGTTTTAAAACTGGTCTTAGATATCGGATATGAGGTGTCATTAAGTTTCTAAATAGAGTTTTTACTTCTTATTTATGGGTACCTAATCTAAGGTATGATATTCAAAATCCTTCCTTATTGAATGACACCGTTGTAAAATGGGTATACCTACCTACATAAGAAAACGTTTAAATACTTATTCTAGTCTCAGTGATTTAGCATACGTTCAGAATTTCAGATGACACGTCATCTGACAGTCATAATAAGTACCTATGCCAAATTTACCAACAAATGGTCAAGGTATATTAGCAACTAGAGACTTTTTATTTAAAAATTGAATAAGGTATTTTTATAGGTTCCTACCTTTTTTTTTTTATTCAATACTTTTAACAAAGTATTCTCTGGTCTAAGAAAAAACACCTATCTACTTACAATAATTTGAATAGGTAGGGACTTTCACAAAGTAATTTTACAATTATGTAATCAATAGGTCCGATAAATTACTGTCGGGTAATATCTATCTACTCGTTTCTCTTGAAGTATTTATTAGGTACCTACCTAAGTACACTTAACCACTCAATTTACACGTAGATAAATTGTTATTTATAAACGATGCACCTGAGTAACTGCTTTTTATTCAAAGCAATTCTTTAAAATTGTTTAGATAACATTTTCTTTGCATTCCAAAGAATATTGTTTTTCGACACCACATGAGCCGGTGAGTTAGAGCCAAAGTACTTATTTCAAATTAATGGTAAATTCGACAAAACATTTTATCAATAAACTATAACTTTTGTTGTCTTTATATTGAGAGACAGAAATAAAACAAAAATATATTTTCTGTCACATCTCTTAACATTTGTCAAATCCAAATCTTTATTTCGCTATATCAGCCAAATAGAATTTATGTGAACCTGGTGTGTGTGTGTTCGGTGGTGCTATTTTGAGAGTATATACAAATAAAAATATTATTATTATTTTCTCTTTCTAGTCTATGGGTGTACTTATAAGACAACTTTAATATATATAGAATAATAACTTTAGTTATTATTCTTAGATGAATAATAACTTTAGTTATTATTCTGAGTAAGACATGGTCAACGCGTGACATGGTATTCTAACGTGATCGCTGTCATGACGATGATAAAATATCACAGACGCGATTGCGCTGATATTCGTTTAGCTTAGAGCCTTAGACAAAGATAACATAACATTACACTAGCAGATTTAGATAATGTACCTACAGATTATCTCAATAGCGTTCATCTGATTTCATCCAAGTTTAATCGTTTTCTTTCTACAGCCTTGATAAGTAGGTAGGTAGGTACTTATAAAATTAGTTACGTTCAACGTTTATTTTAACATTCATGGTGTATAAATAAGACATCTTGCTACTTCAGAGATATAAGATAAAAACTAGGACCTTGAGAGCATAGATCATAGCGCAACGGTTTGTTTATGCGTTATAAACCCTTCGAATATACCTTTAAAGAAATGATGAGTAGATACTTTAGGATGTACCCGGGATTATTTTTCGGAGGAAGTCAGTCCAGATGTAAACAAAGACGATATAAACGTCAGAAAACGTCATTGGGTGTTTGCTTACCTACCTACAATAAATACACCTGCCTCGAGTAGGTGCAAGTTACTCGCTCGACGAGACATTTTTCTAACGTCTACTTAATATTTCTTCATTTTCAATGCATTAACAAATCACTCCTCCCCATCTTTGGGTACGCCCATGATGAGACCTCTTGCATTGTTCATCAAATAGTTAAACGGACAATAGTTTACGCAATTTTATGTGATCGATTTCATCCTCGTCGTTCGGTCAGACAAGATCAATTACCATCTCAAATCGTCAGTTAAAAGATCTACCAATGCATTTTTAAATAAAAAAACCGGGCATGAGCATGTCGGCCTATGCTCAGTGTAGGGTTGCGCAGCCTTGAATGATTGCATCAGCAGAAGAGTGTATGTTCATGGCACGTAGGTACACCCTTTTGTTAAGAAACACATTTTTCGGCAGTTAAATGCCTGTGAAATACGGACATGACGTAGTACAAGCTATACGAGTACAAGCTGAGTATCTCAGTAGATAAGTAGTATTTTTTTATGAAATCTAATAAGTAGTGCGCGTCCGCAGCAATGAACGAAGCACATATTTTTTACTCACGTTATGTAAGATGACAATTTTGTCCGCGGCCTTGAGGTGGTGCAGCTGATGCGTGACGAGTACGCGCGTGGCGTGCCGCAGCAGCCCCGACACGCACTCGGACACCAGGTGCTTGCCAACGTGGGTGTCCACCGCCGACAGCGGGTCGTCCAGCAGGTAGATATCCGCCTGGTTATGACACAGTCACATATTTACATACAGATTACTATTATTTTTAGCCCCTGGCCATCGAATAGGTAGGACCTAGCTATAGATTGTTTTAGGAGTAATATCTCTGTGTATGAAAACTGTCCGGCGAAATGTGTCAGATAAGGGTCGACAACTACAACGACACATTTCAATCCGTCTACAACAGTGGTACCCAACCAGTGGTCCGCGGACCACTGGTTGGGTGGTCCGCCGGAATAAAAAAATGGTCACCAACGATTTCACATTTTCTCACTAGCTCAAAAATCATATCGATTCAAAATTGATTTCATTATCACAAAAGAAATAGAATGGGTCAAATAAGGATCGACAACGACACATTTCAATCCGTCTACAATAGTGGTTCCCAATCAGAGATCCGCGGACCCCCAGTAGTCCACCGGAATCAAAAAATGGTCCACGAACGATTCCAAATTTCGCGTGCACTACCTCAAAAATCATATTGATTCAGAATTGATTTCATTATCACAAAAAAAACAAGAAAGAATAGAACCCTTAATAATATTCTTGCAGTGTATGTAGTATATTATTCTATTAAAATAATGTAGCAAAAAAGTTACATTGAGTTTTTGGTTAAAGTTTATTTTCAGATTGATTTAGTATAGAAACTCTTCAAATAATAACCTGTGAACAACAAAGAACTAAACCCTGGTCCCTGTTCAAGAAAAGGTTATGAATTACTGGTCTACAACTATTATACTACTTCTTAACATACCCTTCCTTCATCTACGCTAGGACTACTTTGGACAGTTTTTGAGGTTTTTGAACTGTTATTTACGGCTTACAAGTAAACTGGACACTTATTAAAACTTCTGTCCGATATAAAATGTCGCGCCTCATATCTATAGATACTGCATAGCCCTGGCTCCTGGGCACAGTTGTATACAAAAATAAAAATCTCTTCGAAGGGCTAAACATTTACAAGGTTTTTTCGAAGTCGGTACATCTGTGCTATTTGTGAATGCAGGAGACGAAGGCAGTTAAAAATAGCCACATTGCTAAGTGAGTAAAAATCTGCTAAAAATTTATAAACGGAATCTTTTGAACTTAACAAATTTTACATTCAACAATTACAAACATAATTCTAAAGGTAAATATAGATATACCAAGATAGAAGGTACTTTTATAAATCTTGTACAAATACTAGATAAAGATATCTTTGTCAATATTGGCGTGCGAACAAGAAACGATTGTATCGGATCGGATTTATCGCTTCAAAAAATGACTCAACTATAATAAATAAGTAGGTATATTTTGCAATTCGGTGAAATACCTAAATAAGTACTATGATTTTTTATTGGCATAATTATCTCATAGATAGGTGCTGTGGTAGATAGGTACATAACGGCTGAGTTAAGAAGTTTGAACGTCTTTTAGCTAGGAATATTTAAGATTTTTGCACATCCAGTAGCTTTACATTTTTGAGTTAAGGACATAATAAAAATTAATAATGGTAGATGAGATCCCTAGAGAGGTACCTACCTCTCTGTAACATGCTCTGGCGAGTCCAATACGCGCTCGCTGTCCGCCGCTAAGACTGATGCCACGTTCGCCCACTAGAGTGGAGTCACCAGCAGGTAATTGCTCGAAGTCACGTACCAGCGCACACGCACTCACTACCTTCAAACAAAATCATTGATTTCGATCATTTCGAATGTAACAAAATTTGAAGTCAGACTAAAGAACAGCTAAGGAAAGTGTCTTCAGACAATCTTGTTTTACCGAATTCGAAAACTCGACTCCAGTTTTTCTTTCACTTACCTATATCAGTGCCTTGCCCGTCGCCTCGTACTTATGGTATCCTGCTGTAATGCAGAGCGATGACCAGTGTACCTAATAAGGTCGGATTCCCGATGGTATCCGAATCCCAATTATGTTTTTCGAACACCCGAATCTGTATTCTGGGACAAAATGTAATTGCGCCAGGTGATGGGTCAGGTGTACGATATGAGCTTAGGGTGACTGTCATATTCTGCCCGTAGGTACCTAAGTAGGCTTGTTACTGATATACTGGTTACATTACTGATATAAAATTAAGAAATATAAAACCTCTACGTACCACTCACGCGATAACTGATTTTGAATTAAATTCTGAATGAAATTTGCTAACTGATGCACTTTTTAATTGTCATGTGCCCTAGATTATACTCATTTTATTTTTAGCTTGGGTATGCTTAATAATAATACTTACCTACTATCCACTGACAAACATCTTGCAATAGAAGTAATTTGGACTAACGTAAATGGAAATTTTATCAAAGTTGAGCTTGCAATAAATAGATACAACTATATCGAAGAGCAAACAATACTGCCTTATACAGAATACACATTATGATACTGCATTAATACGAATACCTACACTCGAAATGTAAAGTATTACCTAATAAGTAATTATTATCTCACCTTTTTATAACGCATGCGGTCGTAAGGCAGGCCGAACAGTATGTTTTGTCTAACAGTAGCCACGAACAGCCAAGGTTCTTGACTAGCGTAGGAGATGCGCGCACCGCCGATTGACACCGTGCCTTGAGACGGTGGTAACTCGCCCAGAATCACTTGCAACAACGTCGACTGATGGAAAATACAGTTAAAAATATATTAGTAAGGAAGGAAGGACCACTCACTCTCGATCTGTCAAAGCCAAAGATGGAAGTAAGGGAATGCCATCAAAAGAACAACTTCAATCTCAAAACAACTGTAAAAAAGTTTATTATACATAAAGGTAATTTCAGAATGAATTTTAGCCAGAGCCCATAAAACCACATTTCTGCCATAAGACGCGTGATTCAATCAGAAATATATAATATCATTATATGCATATCAGTAGTTATATATTTTCGCTTCATTGTGTAATTAATTGTTAATATGTAATTATTAACTAACTAGGTATGTTTATTCAATCTAATTCAATATTGCACAATGTTTTTTTACTTATTATGTATGTAGGTAGGAATTATACGATATTGAAATCAATATGAATTAGTAGATTTTGTGCTTCGGATATCTTTATGCAAATACTTATAGACTAACGGTTTGGCACAAAGCTATTGTCACTACAGCACCTATACCGATAGATAACTTAGTAGGTAGGTAGTAGATGGGGAGCCCAAGTAGCTAATTTAAATTTACTCGGCAGATTAACACAAGGGAGGTACCTCGTACCCTGTTGGGTATCCCTACAGCTCTTTATATAGTGACCCGCATCTTGGGCAGCTTTTTAAAAAATATTTAGAAAAAGAAAATGATTAATAGAGCTACTCGAGCGCATTAGATTATCATACATATATATGGTTCAGCTTGATATCCTAGACACGCTGATCTAATATTTCAACGATTAGCTATGTGGAAGGCCTTTCTTCAGGAGCTTGCGGCTTGTCCGAATCGTAAGTTATTTGAATGGTAGCTTCTTATGTGTTCACTTAACATCCCCGTTTCATGCAAGAGTTTTTTTTTAGGACCTGGTGACGCCAACTCCCTTTCCCACTATTGAAAGGATATACATCCTAAACATTTTTTCTTCGCACCATAACTATCTTTAAAATCAAATAGGTCACCACGACGCTCGAGTAAATCCAATATAGCTATTTGGGCTCCCCATAAGTGGATATTGTGAGATACAACATTTAATTTTAAAGTAATTTATAATTCACACTTAGTGAGCGCACGTGCCGGAAGAATGTGTTTTTTAACCGTTTTTATGTGCTTCTGAGCCAACTCTGTGCAATACTGTGATACCTATCACTGCCAAGAGATACAAAATGTTTTTTTAAATAATCGTATTTCATTTTCAAAGTTAATCAAGTACCTATTTTCGTGAATAAAGTGGTTTATTTTATTGATTAGTTCAGCACTTCTCGTTTTCATTAACTTTTTCATTATCTTGCCATGTTTGTGGCACTCAAGCGTTGTTGAAGGTCATGAATCGATAAAATTATCCATTGGTAAAGTACCCACTTCAATTCTTGAATCAACTTAAATAAAATATTCCGAAGATTTATTGGCGTTATTAATGTACCATTTTATTCTTCAGACTTCCACGGCTTGTTCGTCGCATGCGATTAAAAGCAAAAAATCGTACAGATCACGCTATGTTGAGTAATAAATAATGACAGATGTCCTATTAATTACTAATTGTTAGCAGTTGTCTATATACATACCCGAGTATATAGACTGTAGGTAGGTACATACTACATACCTTGCCAGAGCCGACAAGTCCAGCGATGCCGACAAACTCTCCAGGTTGTGCAGTAAGAGTAATATTCCTCAATGTGTTGACGATTGCCTCGGGCTGCCAGCTAGCACTCATGCCAGATATCACTAGTCCAGTTACCGCCGGCTTCTCCTTCTCTGTACCATTGCTCAAAATAGCTTTTGAATCTATCAATTTTGGAACCTCCATTCTTTGCGGCTTTATTTCATCCAACAATAAAAATTCCTAAAAATTAAAAAGGGCTTCATTATTCATGAACTGAATGCATTTTAAAAGGAACCAAGAGCTACTGCTATTGGTACCTACTTGCGCTAATATTGGATTTTGTTATCTAACATAGAAGCTAACAAAGAGAAGGTCTGACTTACCTCAAGACGTCTTACAGAGACTTTAGTTTCAGCCAAAAACGCTAAAGCCAGTGGGAAAAATATGTTACACGCAAGTTGAAGCAGATTAAAATACTGAACAAGTGAAAAAGTGATCTCAGAGCTGATGTCTCCTCCCATAACGACGAATGCTACTATAGCAGCAAATAAGATGAATCTCTCCGTAAAAACACTCAAAGCAGTTGAAAATCCTTTAATCATAGACGTACGCATTACGAAGTTCACTTCCAACCTGCAAGAAATAACCGCGAGGTAAGAAACTAATGTTATATTGTAGAAAAGATGTATCAAATTTAATGTCGGTTTTCACTTTAAATTGGGATCCTATTAATCACACAGCCTTGCCTTAGTAAATTGACACGTCATGTTGAAAAAAAATACATTCAAAATTGTTGGAGGCGGCGCAAACCCACGGTTGCGACACTCTTATGACCCTATAGCTGAGATTTAGATAATGATAAACGTGAACCACATAGACAAGAATGTGCAAGACATAGGTAATGACTATTATATTAAAGACATCTCATGCATGGTATGATGAAAGGATTGTGGCTGGTTGAAATTTGATCACTTACTTGCGCAATTTATCCACCAATTTCTCAAAGGGTTTCTCCCAGGCATACATTTTGATCACTTGGACACCGTTAACCAATTCACTCATTACTTTTACCCTCTCATCCGTGCGTTTAGCAATTTTACCTCGAAGGATACCCTGAAGATTGCTCAGATATGCTAGAAGAAGATATTTTCATAATAACTTTGTATTTAATTGTCTAGTATTTATAAAGCTAAATAATGACTGCATTAGCAAATATTCCTCTCAACATCCATCATGCATAAGTACAAGATTATTTAAACCTCTATTAAATATTGTGTTTATTTAGCACTCATTTGATTGTTAACTCGACGATTCACAATAAAACTGTCATTATTATAAAAACCGTTGTTATCATTTACCTTGAACGACGACTGTTTGCAGGAATATAACGGCTAAAGCTGCAAGTACGGCCCATCCAACATGCCTCCACACCAGATAAGAAACCACCGGTACTACAATCGGCATTACCCATAAATAATTCAAAAATAGAGCCACCAAATCGAAACGGTTAACATCGTTGGACATCAGATTGATCACTTGTCCTGGTTCTGTTTTGTTAAGTCCTGTACGATCTAGCTTCAATATCTAAAACGATAACAAAAGGAAGATAATTACATTGCGTCGGGCTTTCGTTTAGCTCCATTACTTTCTGTCACTTATGTTGAATCGAGAGGAATAAGACGAGAAGCGTCTGAATGCTGCTCATTTAATATCTTTCTAGATAAGTTTAATCGACAGCGAAAAGCGTTTGATTTTGTATTTTTTCTCAGGATTAGTTCTTTAGACAGAGCCTATTAAAATAAAGACTTAAGTTAAATAGAGATATGGACGCCGTATATGTAACGAATATTGGTTACGTTGGCATTTTCTGGATAGGAAACTGATAATACTAAGATATTATAGATAAAACAACGAACAACTTTAGTTCTACTATTCTTAATTTTTTTTTGACGATTGACGTCGTTTGTGAGAGGTTGTTAGTATTTATATATTACTTACTATCTTATTTATTAACCCTATACTTGACAAGCTTTTTAAATGTGTATAATCGCTGTATTTTCCATATATAATGGATATGTTAGGTATTAAAAACATGTAAAAAATACAAAAAAAAATTAACATATTGTATTTTTGGAAATAAAGCATGTGTATTTAAATGCACATTGCCAGCTTCGACGAGTTAACACCAATGAAAAGGCGTGTGCACTAAAATATACATTGCCATGTTCAGGAAAAAATTAAACAAGTTTTTAAATAATGAAATTTGTTAAATATATCAAAAATAAGCAATAAAGACACCAAAATAAACAGTTTTAATCAAATATGTGAGGGTTTTAAATCTGAATGTACTAATCTAAAAAAAAAAAACAACTAAAATGTACTATGAAAGTTGTAATAGATAGTAGTTTACCATAATTATGGCATTTAATACTTAATAGGTAAATGTTATCAATAATGAGATCAATAATCAGACATATCAACAATTAAATTTGATCTTTTAGATCAAACAACATTGTGATATTATAATATCACCTAAACAATTGGTTTGGTTTAGTAAAATAATTAACCTGACTTTGTGTGATAATCATAAAAACAATTACGACCTTCTACCGCACAAAGCCGAACTTTGCATTTTACACACATGAATTTAATTTGACTTTTTATACAATTTTTGCATCTGCCTTTATTTGTAAATGATGGCAAGTGCCCAATTTGATCAAATCGGCCATAATCAGATGTATTAGAAATCTCCTTAGCTCTTTGAAAGGTGATGAGATCATTACTAATGGCATATCGAAAATCTTTCAGTTTCTCCAGCTTCTTCGACCAATAGTCAGTTTAAGCAGGTATGTTAACTAGGCCCATCAATAAGTGAATTGCAATGAAATCTCTAATTTCATCCGTTGTAACATTCAGTGTTATACTTTTCGTTTGCATATGATACAAATTTGTTTCCTGAACCATTAATTCTATAAGGTCGTCATCAAAAAACATTCGGAAGTATTCTAATGGTGACTTAGATTGCAGTGACACTGACGGTGAGAACGTTTTATCTTGAATATATGCTCTACCCGCAAATGTATTCTTGCAAACCCATTTCGTGTCTATTCGCTTCACAAGCACAAGTTTCTTTTTGACAACAACAGCTGTAGCTTTATTCCTTGATCGAGTAGCACTAGATGGAGATGCAGTGCTAGAATTACTTGGACCAGCAATCGGTGAAAATTGCGGTAAGTTAAACGATGGTCCAGATATAATGGTTTTATCTGACACAGCTAGAATAGTAACAGAAGGTAATATGGATGCTGAATCTGGACCAGAGTTAGATATGGTAGGTAATTGATGATCCGAATAAATATCTAAGTCAATCCTTGAACTTGTTATACAAGTATTTTCATCACTGTCAGATAGTAAATTAAGGTTTTCAAATGAAGATCCCAATGATGGTGGGTCTGAAGATACGTCAGACTCTTCAACAATCCTATTTCCCACCAATTCGCGCGCATAATCTAGTTCGTCTTCCGAAGAACCACTTTTCTCTATGTCGGAACCAACACCAGACTTAGGTACCAATGCCAAAATTTTCGAAGTTCTTGTAGCAGGCTATAACAATAAAGAAATTTAAATAAATCATCAATAAGTAATAATTTAATTGAAATTCATAATATTATTTTGAATCAATGTTAATGTCTTCTGAACTGGCAATGTATCTACAAATGCACACAACCAAATGCGGGTAAATATGTTATCAATTTGGCAATGTGCATTTAAAGGTACATACAAAATAACACGAATATTGGACCAAGTAAACTAATTCAAATTGACAAAATCTATAATTCATTGACAAAACTGTATATTTAGGTACTATTTTTATCCCTTCTTTTTTCTTTTTTTATGTAAAAAAATAGGATTTCAATCGATTCTTACCTTGTATGCAGTAGACGCACGCGCACGCTCCGTCATCTTGCGACCTACTGACTATATCAAGTGTTGCCAGTGCTCAGTAATATTTTTAATGTTCAATACAAGCATTCACTTGGTGAATGTTGGGAAAAAAAATTAAAAAGTAAACTTATTTTCGCGTCGAGAATTTTTTTTAAAAAGTGTGCATTTAAATGCACATCGTCAAGTATAGGGTTAATACAATCTACTTACTTTTCTATATAACAAGGAACAGCTAGCTATTCTAACTCGCATTCCCACTCTTCCTTGGCTTAATATTACGTGGTTCAGTATCAATGCTGTTAGTATACTCAAAAAATTCATAAGAAAATTGTAAATATGTGCATTTCTATATGTTTCTGGGGTTTTATCTTCTGAGAAATATTTGATAAATAAAGCAAGAGTATACGGTATTAGAGGCCTGAAAAAAATAAAAGAAATTATAAGAAAAAGTTCTTTGTCCTTAAATTTGTCAGACAGTTCCTAGCCCTTTAGAGCCTACCCAGGGACCGTTGCCTATTACGAGAATTGTGTTCATAGAAAAACATCAATTTATCAGCATGACTAGACAAGTTGACTTGGAAACGAAATGTGACTTATGCTGAGTCACCAGTACGCAATCCTCAATCATAGCTTTACTTTAGTTTGTTCTGAGGCTTTAGCTCAAAGTTCAGTAATTCCATCGACTAATAGGTATTAGTGTTAATTGTCTTCCTATTTATTTTTATATACCTACTGTTTGTTTCCTTGAAGATTTTTTATCTAAATCCGAAAGTCACACCTGACATTGAATTGTACAATGTCAAGTGCAGCAGCAGTTATCTATACTAATATTATAAAGCGGAAGAGTTTGTTTGTTTGTTTAAACGCGCTAATCTCAGGAACTACTGGACCGATTTGAAAAATTCTTTTATTGTTGGACAGCCCATTTATCGAGGAAGGCTATAGGCTACATAACATCGCGCTACGGCTAATAGGAGCGGAGCAGCGACGAGAAATGTTCCAAAAACGGGAAAAATTTAAGCATACGAAGTTGCGCGGGACAGCTAGTCATAAATAATATTCTACTAGTGCTTATGTAGATTGTCAAATTACAAATAGTTGTGAAGATTCTAAAAACAAAGTAAATCCTCAGGCAAAGACTTATGTCTACACTTCTACAGTCGATGTAGCTGTTACTTGCTGTTAACAGTGTTCCCTACATAACTAAAGACTCTTTCTTCCGTACCTACTTCAAAATAGCACAGAAGACTGTGCTATTTTAGAGTAGGTAGGTATGTCGAAGAACCAGTATAGCTAAGTATATTATAATGCATAAACTTAACACTTGCAATAACTTTTATTTTACTTACCAAAAGACTATAAATAAAAGTCCAACGACAAAACCACACAGCATGTATTCGTACCAAAACGATCGTATTATCGCCTTGGAAAACGAAGGTTTGGTGCCTTTTCGTTTGGCAGTTTCGAGCTCTTTCTGCCAAGCCTGCTCGAGGCGGTCTCCGAGCAACCCTGAGTGATCACTATCACGAGCACTCCATAAGTCGTCTACAGTAATAGCCTGTTTGTATCCCCTGCGGAATAGACTGAAGCTCCATCTGGAAAAGAGATACAATAATGTGTCCAATACTCAAATATTTTTATATATCATTTAACCAAATCAACTGTAGGTAATTGTTTGAAAGCGACGATTTTGAATAAAAAAAAAACCCGCCAGCACAAAAAAGATGGAAACAAGATCCCCTACAGAATTATATAATTTCATGCAGTCATGATACCCTTATTGCTGTATTCGAAACAACTTTTTTTTCACATCTCTTTATTTTGACATCTCACAGTCAGCCATTGGGCGGTCAAGACGAATCTAACGACGTCTTAATTGTATAAATCAGTTCAGTGGTTTGTGAGATATGAGGTGATAAAGAATATTACATACATACAACATACGCGCCAAAAACATAACCCTGCCTTACAGTCGGGTAAAAAGTGTAAAGCTCATGAAAAGAATGTGCGAAATTGTTGCGTTCTTCAATTAAAATCATCAAATTTTATTACAGTAATGATTTTATAGATATTGACCGGTATATTTGGTAAACTAGTCTAATTAATAATAATAATATCTTGGGACAACTCACACAACGCTATCTGATCCCAAACTAAGCATAGCTTGTACTATGGAAACCAGACAACTGATAAACACACTTATATATTTCTAAATACATACATATTATAGATATTTAACACCCAGACACAGAATAAACCATCGCGTTCATCACACAAAGTTTTATCCTGGGTGGGGATCGAACCCACGACCTCTTGCGTAGCAGTCGGATACACTCCCACCGCGCTACAGAGGCAGTCGAAATTAAATTTAATTATTAATTAATTTCTATTTGCTAACACGATTGTGTTAGGTGCAGTTTCACGATTCGGCATTAAGCTTAGCTGAAGTGGTCACAAGATAGCTAGGAAGTAGATAGGAACCACATCGTTTTTTTGTAGGAGCTTTTATTCTTATTCTTAGTAGAGAAAAATAGTAAACGTTGATAAACGAAATGGTTGGTCGATAAACTAAAATCAATTAGGTAATTTGATTCATTTGGTCTGAGAGAACATCGGTCTGCCAAACAGATTATGATCCGTACGTAGACAGGAAGGTTTGCAAAAGCAACAAAGAATGTTGTACCCAGATACCTTAATAAGTATAGCCACATTTTAACGAAACCAACGAATTATAAATCACCAAATGGTTATTCGTACCGATACCTACCTACTCAAGGTCAACGACACAGCTGGCGTCTTATGTTTGTAGTTGATTACATATTTACGTAGTCATTTACAAGCATAGATATTTAAATAACCATCGTATCCACAAACAATTTTGAATCTATGTTTCATTCAAGCAGATTCAAGAAGAGTTCGAACTACTGCTTCGAATTGAAAAAAATAAATTCTTTGTTGGATAGCCCATTTATCGCGAAAGGCTATATACAGTAAATTAAAGTTTTTTTTTATTTATGAAATCCGTATTTTGACGACATTAAAACAAAACACGTATGGTGCTAAGGCATTAATCAATCAACATCACGGGACCAATAGGAGCGAGCATCAATTAAAACTGTTGCAAAAACGAGAAAAATTGACGCAAACGAAGTTGCGCGGGTTAGTTAGTTAGTTTAAAATAAAAAAACGGGTGTTTCAGTATTTCTGAAAAAAAAGGAAAATAAATTTAAAAAATCAAAAACCCGCCTGCTTAAAAAAGATTGAAACATGATAAACTTAAATCATGCAGTCGGAGACATTTTAGTAAGTTCACTCGGATTCATGAATGCCTCCGACTGCATGATTTTTAAGTTTATCTTGTTTCAATCTTGTTTAAGCAGGCGGGTTTTTTAATTTTTAAAATATATTTTTTTATTTAATACTTTAGTGCTTAGTTGAAAGACGTAACGTAACATAATAATAACTGTAACTACCGAAAATTTAAGTGAAAATACCTAGTTGATAACAAACTTTAAATCGCTATAAATCCTAAACGGTTTTGAGTTTTCTGTAAAAAATTATTTAAGAAACCTCATCATGATTTTAAAATACCTACACGATGATACCCATGACATAGTTTGTTGACTTTAATTTTTTTTGCCACACATACATACATACACGCCATACACATTACCCTCCGCAGGTTGGTAAGTTTGTATGAAACTCCGTTAGTTTTAAAGTTAAATCTGTGAAATTTCGTACGTAGCTTTGTGGTTGTAAATAAAGAAACAAGTGGAAAATCAACCCTTAGATAAGTGAGTAATATCATACACGCGGGCGATAGCTACTTTTTAATAAAAAGAAACATATACCTATTTTGTTAGGCACAAAATAGATATAACTTTAAATTACTTTTTTAAGGGCTTTGCCGCATATGTTTCGTATTATTTTTCACTAGGCCTACCATTTTGATCCCTTTGGAGTAGACTAGTCGATCTATTTAATAAATATTGGACACTTCATCTATTTTCGTCAAAATACTGTTTTATTAAAAGGTCAGATTTTTTTAAATAAAAAAAAATTTAGAGATTCCTCTTTCAAAAGCCTCATTTATGGAGACGCGGGGCGTCGCACGTCACGTGTGACGTGTTTTTCTGTTTACGGAGCGGCGGCGCGTGAAACTGCACTCATCGCACGCATAAACACAAATACGAGTATATGGCAATATACGATGTTGATAATAGAGATACGAGACGGGAAGTGTGGCGGTGCCCGCCACTTCGCTATCTACACTATCGCTGCATTGCACGCGGTGGGCATCGCTGCGGCGCACGTGGGGTACTAAATAGTGCACTTTTAAAAAAAGTCGAGTCTGGGTTATGCGATTTCAAAATAAGACTGGCAGAACACTTCGCCGTGTGCATCGCTTCATCGGGAATTGCCATTGCGTGCTCGGCCGCGTGCACCACCTCGAGTTACGACGCAAAAAACGCTACATTTCAAACAAACGCGTGTACAATCGCTTCGCCGTAAACGCACTATGTATGAATTCAGTGCGGGCCGCGCCGCCGCACAGTGGATCGACTCCATACAATAGGTTGGACATAGGCATCTTGAGAAAAAAATATAGGAATATAGAAAAAAAAATTATGCTATTGTATTTGCCTATTCCTACTCTACAAATGTTAGTATGTAGACATTTTCATTAGACTTGTGTTTAAGGAGTTATTGGCAAGTAAGTGATTTCTTTGTATGAAAATGAACATGAAATAGTCTATAACTTCTGAGTTTCGCCTTGTTTCGAGTTACGGTTTTTTTTATTGTAATCTACATATTAATTGCTAAAATGTATTCCTTCACACATGGTGCGCCAAACGTGCACTTTCAGAGATAATGAAAAAAAATCATTTATTTAATTTCTTAGTTAAGAATTTATGTAAATATTATGAGTTCTTAGTGATGCACTAAGAACTCTTAATAGTTATTTAAATTATAAATTCTTGTATGCGCATTATGTATTTAGGGTGTCTTTTCATGTCAAAAATATTGAAAACTATTAATAATTAAAATAGATAACTGAGGCATAAATTAATTAAAACCAACAAGTAGTACCTACATAAATGCGAATATATTTATAATTAGTTTTATAACAGATATTTTTCAATTTCAATAACATAAAAAATTATAACAAAAGCATCAAAATTAATTTATCACTACAAATAAAATAAAAACACAATATTTAAATTAAAAAACTAATTAATAAGATCATTTTTAAAACTAAACATCCTCGTCATTATTGTCTTCATTGTCACTTGATTCTGAATCAGACTCAAGCATGGCGATATCTTCAACATTAACAAATTCGAATTCAGTTCGGTCTCTAACAACCAATTCGTTATACTCCATGAGGACTTCATGACTTTGCGGTTAAGTTTAGGTCGAATGCTCGTAAGAAGAGGATCTGAAGACAAGAGAAGATTGTGCAAGATATCTTCATTGCAAGTAATACTGCTGGTTTTCCTCGAATGACTTTCTCTATATTTGCGAAAGTCCTTATTCCTCGCCTCCGATGCCTCCTCAGATAACATACCTATTGGAACGATGGATAAATGCTCAACTATTTGGGAAGTGATTCGAGGAAAACCAGCAGTATTACGTGCAATGAAGATATCTTGCACAATCTTCTCTTGTCTTCAGATCCTTTCCTTACGAGCATTCGACCTAAATTTAACCGCAAAGTCATGAAGTCCTCATATCGTCATACTTGAGTCTGATTCAGAATCAAGTGACGATGAAGACAATAATGACGAGGATGTTTAGTTTTAAAAATGATCTTATTAATTAGTTTTTTAATTTAATTATTGTGTTTTTATTTTATTTGTATTGATAAATTAATTTTGATGCTTTTGTTGTAATTTTTTATGTTATTGAAATTGAAAAATATCTGTTATAAAGTTAATTTTAAATATATTCGCATTTATGTAGGTACTACTTGTTGGTTTTAAATAATTTATCCCTCAGTTATCTATTTTAATTATTAATAGTTTTTAATATTTTTGACATGAAAAGACACCCTAAATACATAATGCGCATGCAAGAATTTATAATTTATATAACTATTATGAGTTCTTAGTGCATCACTAAGAACTCATAATATTTACATAAATTCTGATTATTATGTCCAAATTGAGAGATGCACTAAGGACTCATATTAGTTATATAAATTATAAATTCTTGTATGCGCATTATGTATTATGTCTTATGATTATTATGTCCAAATTGAGTAGGAAATTATATAAATGGTTTTTTTAATTATCTCTGAAAGTGCACGTTTGGCGCACCATGTGTGAAGGAATAAATTTTAGCAATTAATGTATAGATTACAATAAAAAAAACCGTAACTCGAAACAAGGCGAAACTCAGAAGTTATAGACTATTTCATGTTCATTTTCATACAAAGAAATCACTTACTTAATGCCAATAACTCCTTAAACACAAGTCTAATGAAAATGTCTGCATACTAACATTTGTAGAGTAGGAATAGGCGAATACAGTAGCATAATTTTTTTTTCTATATTCGTATATTTTTTTCTCAAGATGCCTATGTCCAACCTATTGTATGGAGTCGATCCACTGTGCGCCGCAACGACGCGCGACGCACTACCACGTCTTTGAAACTAGCTGACCTGCGCGCGACTTTTTTATAAAGAAAATTCTATGTTTAAAAGTGAATTATTTAACATCTCCATACCATAATATAATAATATTCTATGTTAAAAAGTTAATTATTTAGTACCCCGCGTGCAACGCAGCGGTAGCCGCTGCGTGCTTTGTTTGGTACACGCTTGAGGATTCGCCGCGGTCGCCGGCGGGCACCGCCACGCATCTCTATCTACAACATTATATTTTGTCATGTTTGTGTTTACGAGTGCGATAATAAGTACAGCTTCACGCGCCGCCTCTCCGTGAACAGAAAAGAACGTCCAACGCGATGCGAGACGCCACGCCAAACGCGACGCACGCGCCTCCGTAAACAAAGCTTAAAGGACCCACTAACGATGCATCCTTCAATCCAACGAAATGGCAATTAATCCATTTCAATGAACGTCGTACGGTTTGTTCGTTACGGTTGTTTCGTCCAGTCCAAATGGACGTATATCACACCACGCCATTTGGAAGGCATCCGTATTTTTGTTTTTTATTTTTTTAAGCTGTGTGGCACCGGCTTAAGAATAGTGCCACCCCATCTCTTCCCGTGGGTGTCGTCAAGGCGACTAAGGGATTTTACACCGGAGGATGGGCAGCAGCGTCCTCTGCGTATTTAAAGCCTTACTGCGATCGCCAACCCGCTCGCCAAGCGTGGCGATTATGGCAATTACCCCCAGGAACTAATTAGTAGGTTCTACTGGGGAGACCCGTGCCCAGCAGTGGGACATCATATGGGTTGTTATGTATTTTTTTAAGACGACTCCCGCATTAGGGTACAAGCCCTGTGTCGCGGGGGACTTTACAAACATACAAGTCACGGACACAAAGTACACCCAGACTGGAAACAACAATTTGTGTCCCGTGTGGGAATCGAACCCACGACCTCTTGCGTAGCAGTCGGACACACTCCCACCGCGCCACAGAGGCAGTCGAGAGAGAGAGAGAGTCGATTGTCAGTGAGTAGGCAATTCAAGAAGCTTATAGTAATCGTGTCTATGGTTTATCCTTTTGTCTCGCTTAACAAGAGAACCACCTTCACTTTCTAAGCATAGTGTCAAACCATGGTTACCTTCATAGAGATAGAATAGGTACTATGGACTGCACCAGCTAAGCAGTTTCGGGGAGAGAAGTTGGAATCTTCGTCTTCTTCGAAGTGTCCAACAAATGTAACCCATCACAAAATTAAAAGTTCCTTAAAAATCACTTTGTATATTGATTGTACGCGAAACTGATGTGTAACTAATATTTAGTATTAAAATAATGCAGATGATGTCAACCCTGGCTATTAGTCACAGACATTTAAGGCGGGAGATTCTAAGAATAATTGTGCAATATTTATTCAAAAATGGTGCATGTTTGCATAGTGTATGATTGCAAATGTGAGTGGTGCCCAGAATGTGGACTTTTTTTTCACTCGTAAGTATATAAGTTTGATTCCGAGATTTAAATTTGAACCATTTTATGTATTAATATGTGTCTAACGACGACTTTATCTTTGATACAACCGCTAATGACCGTAATAAACCTAAATTGTGTATTATTATTTGTTGCTATTCAGTTTAATATCATGTTCTCTTTAATTCTTTCATAAGCGCCAATTGAATAGGGTGACCATATTTTTCTGCAGAATTTATAATAAACTATGTTTGTGTTTAAATATTGAAACAATTTAAGTTTTAGGAATACAACTGTAATGAATCTTAACTCGCTTCATCTTTACTAACTTAAAGAAAATAAAATCAAACATAAGTTAACAAAAATACGTTTTAATACCTACTGAACTAAAAATTTACAGTCCAGTGAACTGTACATTTTAGATATTGAAATAAATAGATAAATTCCATATTAGTAATTAACTCGATATTTAGCATTTTTCTATAAAGTAGTCGGCTACGTTGCTCTAAATTTATTTATTTAGAAATGACCAGAAGTACAAAAAACATGGTCACCCTATTTAAGAAAGAGAATCCCTTTTTTGAAAGAGATGGAGAGGACAACAGTATTTTCAAGGCCATATCGTTTCACTTTTATTATTTGGCCAGCATGTGCCCTCCATTATTTACTCTATCTCCATTGTTACCATAGTCACGAAAGAGAAAGACGGTCTCACAAAATGACAATTTTTTTCCCTTTACTTCTACCGAAACAAATTTATAATGTTGACAGCAGTTTTAGTTTAGCATTCTTGCGTACGTCCAAATGTAAGTATAGTCAGTGGCCACCTTTAAAATAAAAATTATTGAGCCAGCTGAAGAGATTTTTTATTGTCGGGAGTCTGGACATCAAATGAAATATCGGACGAATCCAGGAGATTCCCGAACTGGCAACCCTAATTCATGACCTATTTTAACTATATATTTGTAATTTGCTGATTGATATGATAAAGGATATGAATTATGAATCGCCTACGTTTATAATCCTAGTATACCACTCCTGAGATTTTAAGATTTCCGGTAGTCTTTGAGTTCAAGACTAAGAAATAAGTAAATCAAGTGACCCTTTTGTATCAGTTTATTTGGATAATATTGGACCGTTGTCGATATTTATGTTAAACATTTAAAGAAGTGACTTTTAGAAATAGACTGGGCTATTGTTAATAAAGAAAGTGACGTAAATATAGCCACTGAAACATTTACTAGGCTCTTAACAAATACTGTTGTCAGACATAGATACACGTGAAATCCGACTCAGCAGAACTCAATTCAACTTAAAGTCTTGGATTACTCCAGGACTCATGCGTTGCATGAGACATCGAGATAGGCTTCACCAGCGTGCAAAACTTGACCACAACAACAAAATACTACAAATATCATATTCACGATATCAAAATCAGAAACGAGGTGATTCGGCAGAGCACCAAAGTTATCGACATAGCCCACCGGATTAGCAAGCTGTAGTGGCAGTGGGCTGGCCATATTTGTCGAAGAACCGACAACTGTTGGAGTAAACGAGTTTTTGAGTGGAGACCGCGTCTCGGCAAATGTAGCGTAAGACGCCCGTAAACGTAGCGTAAGATGATGATTTACGCAAAACGGCTGGCAGGAGCTGGATGCGAGAAGCCGAAGATAGAAAAAAGTGGCGTGCAATTGCAGAGGCCTATGTCCAGCAGTGGACTGCGATAGGCTGATGATGATATCCAAACTTTCTGGTTCATTTATTACGTATACTGAAAATATGAAAGCGAAATACTAAGTAAAAATACCCAAAAAACTCTTGCGATCAATAAATAGGTTAATGAAATTGTGAACTAGATCTCATACTACTAAATTATTATATTTATTGTTAACACTACTGTAAGGCTCATAATAAATTTTGTTATTTTTGTAACGTGTGACTGAGCTGGGTCTTCACGATACAGGCTTGCCTAGTGTACCTACATAGTTAAATCTTCCAGCGCTTGGCAGATATTATATATATTTTTTATTAACGCTAAAATAATAAAAAAAAACATTTTTCAGTGTTATGGAACTAAAGAGATTCACGAGTGGTCGTCCAATAGACTCGCCTCGTGTTCTAATTCGATACACTGCGGTAATTAACTTCAATTACTTGGTATGTGGAGACAATAGATTAAACAAAACAGCAATACAACGAGGTCGAGACGCCTGGTTATTTTGAAACATTAATCTACGCTATTAGACGCGATCGCAATCCCGATCATAGTTATGTGACGTTTGAAAAAAACAAACATGGCAGCTGTGAGATGTCAAAAACAAGAGGTGTAAAAAAAAGGTTTTTTCGTATACCGCGAGTATCAAATTAAATGGTTCATCGTAAGCATTTCAAAAAGGTATAACACGATTATGACAGTAGTACTAAAAAAGGTCAATTAGCAACCATTTTTTTTCAATTTTTAATATTTGGCAATAGCTGTGATAAAAGTTAGTAGTTACATCCGTTACATCCTACAAACACTGAAAAGTAATAAATAACAAAATAAATAAAAAAAATAAAAAACACGACTGCGCAAAAAGGATGCAAACAGGATCCCCTACATATGTATGCAACATCATGCAGTCGGAGGCATTATTGAATCTCGATGAACTTAGTATTGTGCCTTCGACAGCATGATATTAGGTACATATTATATGTCTTGGGGATCTTGTTTGCATCTTTTAAGCGCAGGCGGGTTTTTTTATTCTTAAAATTATTTTTTTGATTACCCTGTAATCTCATAAGTTTAAAGCTTTTCTTTTTCGTAGCTTTTTTGTATGACGATTTACCTAATGTTTCCAATATTCGACATACAGACAAAATTAAAACTTAAAATACAGACAAACTTAACATATAAGTACACCTCTTGAAATAGATAAAGTAAATGGTAGGTAAGTAGATACCTCAGTATTTCTGTCTAGATACCTATGTATTGCACCTCAATGATAAAAACTATTACTAACATTTTACGAATGAGTGTAGTTATAAGTAGAACTACGAATTAGGTATGTTTGACAATACTAATTGGTTTATTACCTACTTGTACCCACTATTAGTCAACGAATGAGTATTAAAAACCGGGCAAGAGCATGTCGCACCATGCTCAGTGTAGGGTTCCGGAGCTGTTGCCACCCGATTTGAATAATTGCACCAGCAGAAGAGCGAATGTTCATGGACTGAATCACTTGAGCCATTTTATTGAGAAACGCAGTTTTTCGTCAATAACTCAATGACGGTAGGTATATCCGATCATGTCAGAAATAATTTTAGTTTAAAGTATTTGTAAAGCGCTACCTGTTAGATTTTTTCATATTGTTTGGTTCAAAAGATAAGGGAGGGACATAATTTATGCAACTTTCGGAGCGATGGCTTTCAAAAATGTTCACTTAGTCAAAAAAGTTTATTAGAAACCTTATAATATTTTTAAAAGACCTGTCGAATGATGTGCCACACGCTGATGTTTGCTAAAAAAAAGCTTCTGTTACATGTATGGAGTGCCTAAGTAGCGGCTACTACAAGATAAATTTTTACCAAATTTAATCAATATTCATTGTGTAGTCTTTGAGTAAAGTGCCTGTGACATACGGACGGACGGACATGACGAAACTATAAGGGTTTCGTTTTTGCCATTTTGGCTCCGGAACCCTAAAAAACGACTCACTCACGGTAATATTTTAAAGATAGTATTACCGTGCTCATGCTGTCTTATGTACCTTGATATGACACATGGGGCATATTTGTATCGAAACGATAGAGTCAAGAAGTATGTGGGTTTAAAATACCTTCTCAGCATCTGGCAGTGATTGTTTGAACAACATGCTAAAAGTATTGTTAAGACTTTTAGCCAAGCTTTGTCATGTTTCGTGGAAATTAGTCAATGTCTTTGACTGAGATGACTGTACTTCTATTTCGCTCGCATTATGTTTTGGATAAGAATATGTATTTCGACAACAATTTATACACTTATTTCTTAGTAGGTAATTGTAATACTGGGATAGTGTGCCTCAGGAGTCATATTTAGGCCCAGTACAGTGAGCCATAATGATGATTATTGTTATTGGGATATTTTTGGCAGTGATCTAGGATATTTTAAGTGCCATTCAACTTTACTAGATCTATAAATCTGTAATTTTACTATATCCCTAATAAGTACAGTAAACATCTAAACTATTGGGTACATGTTAGGGTTGCCAGATGCCAAAATATCTGGAGAAATTTTGTTATTTGTCGGGAGTCTGGACATCACATGAAATGTCGGGGAAAACCAGGCAATTCCCGACTATTTGGCAACCCATGTATATGTAGTCACAAAATAAAGAAAGTATTCTTTGATGTAAATATAAGTAAGTGTAATCTGTGGTGTAGTCTACAGGTAGGGTTGCCAACTTTTTTTACAAGAACTAAAGTATATTTAGGTCGGAGAAGAATATTAAACAGTATTTAAAAAAAATCAACAGTATTTTATTTATTTAATGTTTTAAATACATATTTTTGTGGGCTTCTCGCACATATTTATATACTTATTTACTCTCTTTTTGAAAAACTTCAAACGCCTCACCACAATAATAATTAAAATTAAAATAAATGAGGAGTTTTTTTTTATTAAATTAATCGTTGCTCTATTTCTATCCTCCCGCCACTTTGCATTCATAACTGAAAACACTCTTTCAGTAAATAATGGCGGGAATCGAAAGTAGATATGAAACGATTTTAGTTATATTTTTAAATTCTTCTGAGGTGTTTACTAATAAATGGCTCCACTTTTGGCCAGTACTCATTTCAAGAAAATCTTTGTCTTCTGATACTTTCTCATAAATTTACTTTGAAATTTGTTAGTTCTGAATATAAATCATCCATACCAAAATTGAGTCTATACAAATTTAGATTATCTATAATTTTCTCAAAATGATCAAATGTGGCCCAAGACTTTAGTGATAAACAGCTAAGATTCGATTCGCTAGAGATTCGTTCTGAACCTTCATATTGTGATTCGTTTGTGGCAGCGCTGCACTGTGCGCCCTCTGACTAATTAAAAAAAAATGTGTGAGCGTCAAAATTAACACCTTAATTTAAAACAGTATTTTGTATAAGTACTTTATTTTTGTTCAACAGTAAAAAGTATAATAGAGTGAAAAACAGTATAATACTGTTTTTAACAGTATAGTTGGCAACCCTATCTACAGGTCTAGTATGTTTACCTACCAGTGGCGGATAGAATATCATTATTTTCGGTTTCCCTTTAAATTGTATTTAGTTAATATTTTACATACAAAAATCGTATCTAACAAGATACATTTTCGTATCGGATTACCTCAGGAAAATTTTAACCCTTCGCCTCTGTTAGCTACTTAACTTTATTCTTTTCAAGCACAGCAACTATACTACTTTTTTTTATAGGTAGGTACGCTTGGTGACGAACAAAGGAAATTTTAAGGTTGGCTTATACAATACATTCCGAGTGTTTCGAGTCACTGTTGTCTACCCAAAAGGTTAATAACCTCTTGTTGGTAACAAATAGGACATTCTGCTAACAATAGCGTTTAATCATAAAATCAATATTTTCTTAAGACATCTGTAATACAAAAAGAAAACGGAACTCAACAAAGATCATAAAAATCACGCATATCCAATAATATTACATAAATAAATAATAATAGTATTACATAACGAATTGACGTCATACTTTTTTTGGAGTCTGTTAAAAAGAGCAAAAGCAAGACACATGAAATTCAGTTTTCGTTTTATTATCTGTAGGTACCTACTTAAATATCTTTTCTGTGCTAGTAATAGTAAATACTTTTTAATATTCTTCTAAGAAGAGATTTTTTTGCGATTTAGAAATATGAAAATAAGAAAGGAAAAATATATTACCTATGTTAATACCACAGTAAAAAAACAACGAATTATTAGACTGTACTATTACATAAGTAAAATGATCGATCGTCTATTTTAGAGTGACAAGTAATCTATCAAAAATAGAGACGGTTTATGACATTTTCAACAACGTGACATTCATTGTGCGTAGGTAACGTCTACCGATACGTGAAACGTTAACATTTGTTTTATCGATTTTATTTTATGTGATTGAGTATGTCATTGCCCTTTCACTTACTTTCGCTCAATTTTTACCGCGTAAATCCTGTACCGTGGGCACCGAGGCATTTGTACCTACCTACTATTAGAAAATAGATGAACCATCTGTTTAGACCAAATTATGCTCCACTAAATTTTATAGAAGCGCATTTGAAGATTACTATACTAAAGCCGAAATGAATGTGAAACGTTTAATAACAAAGTTGCCTAGCAACCATTCAATCTTAATACCTTATTCAATGGTAAGTAACTTTGTTTATTAAACACTAGCTGTCCCGCGCAACTTCGAATGCATAATTTTTCCCCGTTTTTGCAACATTTCTCGTCGCTGCTCCGCTCCTATTAGTCGTAGCGCGATGTTATATAGCCTATATGGGCTATCCAACAAAAAAAGAATTTTTCAAATCGGACCAGTAGTTCCTGAGATTAGCGCGTTTAAACAAACAAACAAACTCTTCCGCTTTATAATATTAGTATAAATATAGATTTCAGCTATAGTATAGTTTGTAGGTAAGTACTAATAAAATTAGGAATGCGTAATATAAACTACTACCTAACTAATATACACCTAAATCGATTTTCATAGAATTTGCTAGTATATTGAAGTCTGAAGTACAAAATAAGGAGAGTACAGAAGTCAGACATGTAAATATAGGTACCACAAATTTTATACCTAGACTCGAAGGTCGCGCTAGGGCTGGCAACTCTAATACTAAGTAGCGGCTACTACAAGACTACTATAAGGCTACTTTATTGAGTAGTCATTGAGTAAAATGCCTGTGACATACGGACAGACAGACAGACGGACATGACGAAACTTAAGAAACATTTTACGTGTTAACATCATAAGAAAATATTGATGACATTGATTAAACAACCATGCCTGTGACCTTTTTTTTCCCAATTGTATGTTATGTCGCTGCAATCGCCAAAACATTGATCACATTAACCTATCAGCAGGCGGAAAGTGAGCGGAGACGTCACACTTTTCCGGGAATGCAGCCGGTGAAGCTACAATAACCCCGGGTGTCATAGGCTATTTTTTATGCCTGTATTCCCACGGGAACGGGAAATACGCGGGTGAAACCGCGAGGCGTCCGCTAGTATTGATATAAATGTACGAGTACCTTATGATAAGTGTATTGTACCTTTACGTTCATGAATAAATTATTAAAAACATCTATGTAGGTTTTTAATAAATTGTTTTGTTTGCCTACTTTAAGGAAATATGTGTGTATCTAGATAGGTAATCATCTTCCTACCTAGGTACTTAAAAAAACTGGGCAAGAGCATGTCGGACCATGCTCAGTGTATGGTTCCGGAGCCGTTACCGAATGAAAAAATCCAATTTGAATAATTGCACCCGCAGACATATGTTCATCAAATTTATTCAATACTCATTGTGTACGTAGATTGTACCTAGTCTGAGTAAAATGCCTATGACATACGGACAGACATGACGAAACTATAAGGGTTCCGTTTTGGCCATTTTGGCTACGGAACCCTAAAAACGGTAGATAGACCTCATAGAAATAAAAATATAGGTGCTTACATACTTAGGTATACACCTTATAATTACACAGTACATTCATGACTTCCTATTTATAAAAATTGAACTGTGTTCATGACGATTTGTGCCGTAGGTACCTACAACTTATACCTACTGTGACGAAACGATCTCTGACATTTAAATCATTTTATTTTCCTTGGTTCTTGTATCAAAACAGTGAGATATGGACATACCAACAGATGAATTAATAAATTGAACACACCACGTGTTAATACTTACGTTAGAAATATTTTTGAGATGATATTCGCTTTGTCATGAGGATTTTTCTCCTTCAGTGTAACTTTTGATTCCATAGTTCACTATTTTGTTTATCACTTTGATTAAATCTCCAGCTCGGCAACCATTAAAAAACTTTTTATGTTACTAAAACAAATGACGGTTTTCAGAAATATCTGAGTGTTATTTATCACTGTTTTACATAATTGGCAGCACCAGTACCTATTAAATTTCAATACCATTTATTTTCAAAACAGATTGCATAATGAACAAGCAACAGGATTCATATAGTTCGACCGATCCACTGACCACTTTTGTTTGTCGTTTTATGTGAACTTCGCCAATGAATTAAATATTATAAAATCACGCTATTATCTATATAACCGGTAAAAAGCTAGAGGTATGTAGACGTAAATGAAAATATAAATTTCATTTGTTATGTATCACAGTCTAGATTAGTATTCAAAACGAGCACGAACTGAGCTATCTATTAACCGCGAGCAAGCAGCTCGGGCGTCGCCGGCGTACTGACGGATAGTGAATAGGCCGAGGCGGTGCGGTCTCCGCGCGGCAGATCGAGTTCATTTCATACAATCTTCGGACATAGCGTACCAAAAATACAAATTCGTTTATTTCAGTCATTTCGAAAATGTACAGCCAGAATAAATTTTCAACTGTTGGATAGCCCATTTATCGAGGAAGGCTATAGGCTATATAACATCACGCTAGGACCAACAGGAGCGGAGCAGCAATGAGAAATGTTGCAAAAACGGGGAAAATTTACGCAGATGAAGTTGCGCGGGACAGCTAGTCCTACATAATAATATAAAGCCGAATGTTTGTGAGTGTGGATGTGTGGATGTGTGGATGTGTGGATGTGAAGATGTGTAGATGTGTGTTTGTTTGTTCCTCTTTCACGCAAAAACTACTGAATGGATTTTAATGAAGCTTTACAATAATTTAGCTTAGACATCAGAATAACACATAGGCTATAATTTATAAAGATATTGTGTAAATTGTCCAAAATATAACGATAAGTGTCAAGTAAGTAGGAAAAAATTCTACAATCGGGGACATGTTTTGGCGTGCGCACTACACATATTTAATGTATGAATAACACACACACACACACACACACACACACACACACACACACACACACACACACACACACACACACACACACACACACACACACACACACACACACACACACACACACACACACACACACACACACACACACACACACATAGCCTACTTTTAACCCGATATTCCCACAGGATGTAGACATACGTGGGTGAAACCGCGGGGCGCAGCTAGTCCTGTATATATAGATTACATTATGTACCTAGGAACTATTTTCATTTATAGGTACACTACGTACGGTTATAGGTACACTTACATAATACTAAATAACTTTGTAATATCAGTTTTGGAAAATATTTTTGACCCTTAATCACCTACCACTTATTTTTGGAGTTATTATAATACCATATCTATCTACAGACTATTTTACTGGAGTAAAATAGTTGTTTATTGTGACGGTTTAGGGCCCTAAACCTGACAAAGAAACATCGATGTCTCACTTATTATGAGTGGTAAAAGGTTGTGTGACAAAAGTAGGTGGTAGATGGTTAAGGGTTATTTTTTTTCAAAAATTATGTTACGAAGTTATTTGGTTTAAAGAAACCAAGAGCGGGCGGCTATTAGTATAATAAAAATCACAACGTCATGAGGTAACTAGAGTAGGTATTAGAAAACTTTTTTTTTTAGTTTTCTTATACCTACTCTGTATAAGGTTCTTACGTAAAAAAAGAGAATAACAAAAAAAAAACAGAGAGCGGTACAAAGTTAGGGACAGCTAGTAAAAAGCTGCTTAATCTTTATTTCCTTTGTCCGACAAATTGTATGGGCTCGATCCACTGTGCGCCGGAGCTCCGTTTCGGCCTTTCTTCTATAATACTCCTATACGTTCCCATATCCGCTCTCGCTCGGCATTTTACCGCTAATGTTGCCAGGAAATCTATATTAATTTATGAGATGCCTACATTTTTACACTGGGTTGGTATAGCTATACCTAATATATAGTATATAAAAAATGTAAAAAATAATAAAATAAAGTTAAAAATAAATAAATATATAGTACAGTACTGTATGTTTTTGTGGTACACTTTACTGAGAAACTAACACGCAAAAAAAATATAAGTAGTTAACAATTTTTGAATTAATTATCCGTAATTGCAATTTGCAATTTTTAACGATCTTAAAAATATTACTAGGTTGAAAACTTCGCGAGCCTTCCTAAAGCACAGCATTTTGCTAGTAAAGTTATGTTACATTTGCTCTTTATGATTTACCTATATTCGATATTTATGTCTTATGTTTCGAGGAACGTTTCGGTTTTTTTAGTTCTACTCATATTCTATTCAAATAGCCAAATGTGAAAATCAACCTAATTGTCAAGCTTAAAACAGCCAGTTGATAAACCATATCATTAAAATAATGCAATACATATACACACCTACACGTATTTAGTTTATAATCATGTGTACGTACATATTTTTAATAGACGTATATAAGTAAGACAGATATCTCTTGCACCACTGTAAACTAGAAACTCGGATTAGTGAGAAACATAGACTTAGATTATACTAACGTAACGTAACGTAACGCTAGTATATCATAAGACTATAGTGAAAAACCTCTTTTTGTGAAAAAAATATCACGGTCCTTTGAGCTCTCGCTTAACTAGGTTTGACCAATGAGGTTTTACATTAAAACATCATTGGGTTTGACTGTACCTTTAGAGGTAGGTACTTTTTCTGATAATTTTGACAATTAGGATGAATTTGAGCTTAGGCTTTACTCTTCAAATTCATCATCTTTGACTTTACTCTAGCTCTACCACTATCTTCTTTGCAGTGTCATCAATGTTAAGATTCGTCCCGAATCCCGAAATATCAGCATTACGCAATTTAGGAATGCCGAATCTGGCAGCATTTACTTCAGTGTGGTAGCTCTGGTACTTACACTTGGCCACTACATTCATTCTTTAAATACGTTGACGTAAACATCAGAATTCTGAATTTTTCATTCGCTTTTTTATAAGTGTAGGTCTAGGCATAGTATAGGGTGTGATATGAGATCTGTGATTAATAATGTCATATTTTAGGGTTGCGTAGGGAAAAGAGCAAAAACGGAAACCTTATGGCTTCGTCATGTCCGTCTGTCTGTCGAACCGTATGTCACAGGCACTCAAAAACTACACGATGGATGTATACATTACTTACTTACATTTGTGGTGTAGGTACAGGTGTCTTGTACCTATAAGCCGCTATTTAGTTTAGTAAAAAAAACACTCCGAAAGTAGCATAAAAATTGTGTCCACATTTTTTAGTGATACGGTTTAAAATAAGTATTAAGGGCTATCTTTTAAACCAAAAAGTACTTTCAACTAAAATTATTTTCAAGATGATCGAATATACCGTTTTTGAGTGATTGCAAAAAATCTGCTCTTCTCAACAAAAGGACGCGAGTGCTGTGATGATACGCTCTTTTGCTGGTACATTTTTCCATATCGTGTTTTTTCATATGTACCTGCTGCATTTCTTTGTAGTATCTAATGGCTCTATGTATGGAACCCTACAATGAGCATGGTCCGACATGCTCTTACTTAATTGATTTTTAAGGTTCCGTAGCCAAAATGGCAAAACGGAACCGTATATATATAGTTTCGCCATATCCATCCGTCCATCCACAGCTTAGCTCAGAGACTGTTGGTACTAGGAAGTTGTAATTTTGCATGGATGTAGATATTACTTACCCCACCAAAGTAGTAAAATTAAAAAAAAATGGGTACACTACTGATTTTTTTCTCACCGATCTTACCTATCTAATGATACCACACACATCGTGTGATATCATTAAATAGGTCTTTTAACATCATTTTTCGAATTAGGGATTTATTTCTGAAATATTAAGCCTTTAAGTGCATGTCAAGTGTACCACCCGTGGTATTAAGTGATTATTTTTTTGGCTATGGAAAAAAATAACAGCTGAAAGGAACAAAATTTTCATACAAATTTAATTGAAAATTAAAAATATATTAATAATAATAATATCTTGGGGCAACTCACACAACGCTATCTGATCCCAAACTAAGCAGAGCTTGTACTATGGAAACCAGACAATTACTGATAAACATACTTATATATTTGTAAATACATACATATCTACACTAATAATAATATTATAATATTATTAGGAGGAAAGATTTGTATTTTTGTATGTAACGAATAAACTCAAAAAGTACTGGACCGATTTTAATAATTCTTTTTTTGTTGGATAGCCCATTTATCGAGGAAGGCTATATATATATATATAACATCGCGCTACGACTAATAGGAGCGGAGCAACGACGAGAAATGTTGCAAAAACAGGGAAAATTTACGCATACGAAGTTGCGCGTGACAGCTAGTTATAGATAAATAACACACAGACACAGAATAAACCATCGTGCTCATCACACAAGTTAGGATAAAACTTCCTCTGTGGTGCGGTGGGAGTGTGTCCGAATGCTACGCAAGAGGTTGTAGGTTCGATTCCCACACGGGACACTACTTTGTGTGATCCACAAATAGTTGTTCCGAGTCTGGCTCTAAGTGTCTGTGACTTGTATGTTTGTAAAGTCCCCCGAGATACAAGGTTTGTACACTACTGCGCGAGTCGTCTTTTAAAAAAATAATGAAAATGGCCAATGAATTAATCATTTATTTGACTGACTTGTAGCTTTGGTACACATTATTATACTGCATGTATTAATTATTATATACTTAGCTACTTATGTGGTAAACCTATATAAATGTAGGTCGTAATGTCGCATACTTACACTAACTTGATAAGTAGGTACCTACATGTAGCTAGCTACACTGAATCACGTAGGATACCAACACCAACAACAAATTAATAAGTGTCTGCGTTGATTGTTCATTTTATGGATGTGTAGATATATCTAGATGTACCTAAGTATCTTTATGAGGGTATAAGTAATATAAAGAGAGGGTAAAGATAGTATAAGTAGTCTTCTAATGTAAGGCACACAGTACCTTCCTTATGATAGATTGTCAGGGCCCTAAGGCTGAGATCTATTGAGCGTACTTTGACTTAGCTCAAACTTAGCATAAGTAAACATTACAAAAAACTTGACAAAGCGTGTGCTGACCGTTAACTTTGTTGATATAATGTTCTGAGATTATGCTAAGCTTGCACTGTGACCAAAAATTTTAACGGTCAGCCTTTGTTAAGATTTTTTTTTTAGTTTTACTTATGAATGCTACGCTTAGGGTTGCCACCTTTTTTTGGTGCAAATAAAGTACTTAAGTACGTTGGTTATTAAAAGTAGAAAAAAGTACGTTGTGTTAAAATAAAGCACAATTTAATTTAGTTTATTTTCTTTAAATATTTTTCATTATTTTTAACAACATTTAATAAATACGTACTTAATCATAATCAAGCATCTTTATAGTCTATATTTGAGTAACGTTTATTTTTTAAAAAATAAATATGTAAGTAAATGAATTCCGGAGAATTGAATCATGTAAAATAAAATATTTTTGCGTACTTTATACTTCTTATAAAGTACAATCACCCGAAATAAAGTATTATACTTTATTATAAAGTACGGGTGGCAACCCTAGCTACGCTTGAAGTAAGTCAAAAGACGCTCCATAGATTTCAGCCTCATGTCGAGTCAGTGGAGTCCACATGAAATATCGTTTCTGTGTGTGCAGCGTGGGTATATAGTTACAGTTGTTACTTAAGTGCGATAATGCTTAAATGCTGCACCCCAAATATTTTGTTAACTATAATAAATAAACATCTTGGGACTACACTACTTACACACGGCCTTACTACGGAAACTAGACAACTGATCAACATGGGTACTTATTATTGTAAATACTACCTAATATATTAATCATAGATAAATGATATGAGACACATAGTAAACAAAAGATTTATCCTGAATGACAATCAGCGTCATTAACTACTCTAGAGAGTCTAGACTAACAGGCAGTCAATATGATAAAATTTACAAATAAATTCGAAGGTTAGGTAACTAGTTGAGAGATGTTCGTATATTATGTACTCGTATTTTTTAAACACACATTGCAATTTGAGGTAGGTAGGTAGGTACATACATATCTACTTATCCACTCTACGTAGGTTAGGTACCTACCTACTTATGTAGGTACCTAATTCCTTTAAGCTTAATAAATAACTTATGCTGCTGGCTAGAGCGCATTTAAGGGTGCTCCCTCACCGCGAGTATTCGCCTGTATTGTAACGTTACAGATACGAGCATTACATCGGCGAGGTAGGAGAACCGAGCATTACAATGCGCAACCTGTAATGATACAATCTATATTATGTGTTTTAATACAACTTGTAACATCAATGAAAAAATTAAACGATCGCATCGAAAATCGAATCGTAAATGTTACATTACAGGCACATGCTCGTTAGTCAGGGCAGGCAGTATTGTAAAGTAGTGCTCGAAATTGATTCATAAATGTTACATTACGGGAGCATGACCGCGGTGAGGGAGGGCCTTAAGAAAACATAGCTGGACACACATGTCATATAATATTACGAGCAATGTTTTAAGAAAATACCTAATAAAATACTTAATAAATTTTGTTGATTAAGATAATATTTTTGGAAATAATCGCTCCGAAAGATGCATATGGCTTTCGGTACATAAAACCCTATTTGATGTTATTGCATGAAAACATACAGAGCTTAAAAAAATAATTAAGAAAATATTAATTATTTCTTCTTTTCTATGAAACTAGATTACCTATTGTCCTTGTAAACATTAAAATGAAAATTAATTAAAATAAAATATTCTAAACAATAAAAAACACAACAATAACAACATTACAAATATACCATAATTTTGAATTAGATTTTTAGGAAAAATAGGTTAATTTGGTTATAGAATGGTTTAGTCACATACTTACCAACAAAAGGACGTAAGTGCTATGAACATATGCTCTTTTGCTGGTGCAATTATTCAAATGGGATTTTTTTATTTATTTGCACATAGAGCATGATCCTACATGCTCTTGCCCGGTTTTTATTTAATTTTAAATTTAAACATGATCAGCTAGTCGATTCGCTAAGCGTCACATCAAAGATGTCTACAACGACGAGCTCACCGATGCTGCAACCTAGACATCACGGATGTAAGCATCGATGTCAGAAACCAAATTCGTAAATAACCAAATGCTCGTCGACGATGTCTCGGTTGTGATAACGCACGGATGTTGTCTAGGATGTTACGGTGTTGCAATATTTCAAATTTCATATAATTTTATTTATAATCGAGAATCTCGACTGACGAATTTTAGAGTTTTTATTAGATTTTCATTGAATTTAAATACACAATGGTTAACTATAAAGTGTGGGGTATTTAATAGATAGTGCACAATTTATTAATTTAATTGTTTAGGACATGTGAAAATAATAAAGTTATATTTTTTGACGTGAACACTGAGCAAATGACAATTGGTCACTTATTAGTACTGTTGCCAGATTGGATAGATTCCCTGCAAATTTGGGCAGGTTTTTCGGCCATGGGGGGGAAAATCGAATCGTAATAATCTTTATAAAGCTGTTTTAGTAGCATGTTTTAGCTTAGAAACCATTAAAATGCACCCATCCCCCGTCGCACGAGCAATCCACACTTGACTAGTGTTGCTTGATGATATTTTTGACAAGAAGCTATTTTTTGGGGGGAATTTTGATAAATTTTGGGAGAAAATTCACATAGTCGTTTGGCCACACTGCTTGTCAGCATTTATTTTATAAATATGTCAACTACTCACAATTTTATTTTACTTTCCTTTGTTTTGTTTGTTTAAAGTTTATACTTTTTTAAATCTAAATGATCAAATATTTCTTCGAATAAGCTTAACTCCGTAGTACCTACGCTACGCTGTTATGGAGAGTTAGAATAATAACCTAACCTATAAATGGATAAAATTCTTGTACCAAATAATAATGGCCTAATTCTGTCGAAGGTAAGTTGATTTCAATTATTAGAAGACGTTTATTATTATGATAAGTTAAGATGTTATAGTAGCCAATCCTATAACTATGCAATTAAGAAATTGACAAAGAGAATAATCAATTTGCAGAGCATGACTAATGCTCATGCGCAACGGGCAGTCACGTTTACTTTATAAAAGAATTGAAAGAAATGTAGAAACTTGAACTCACTAAGTTTGTCTTAGGAATTTATTTGTTGTCTATGTATAGGTGTAATTCTTACATTGTGATGAGTTGTAATGGTGGTAATAATAACATGTTTTTTTACTTGCAGTGATGGATATAAAAAGATAACACAGTGTTATAGAAGATATTGTGAATGCAGTGACCTACTTAAAATCAAAGCCAGAACAAAAAAGTCCTCAATGATATCGGTATTTATACCTATGCATCAAAAAATTAAATCACATGTTGCATTTAATATAAACTGTGAACCATTGTTAACAGTGCACAATCAAGAGGCTAAGTGTGATATTGAGGCCCCATTGAAATAAACAAACAAGCACTGTGAAATTGTTATGTATCTTTTACCGGTGTTAAGTTTTACTACGTTTTGTACAGCAATTAATGCAATCTCCTCACTGATGTGGAGCGGTACAGTGATCTTATTAAATTACTATTTAAGCTGTGAGTATTAATTCGGTGGTAGACGGCTCAAAGAAATACTTTGGTCTTCATAAAAAATTATATTAATTGTATTTGTGTTTAAATAAATCATTTTTTTTATTGACTTGTTTTATTGGTTATAACTACTTACTAATATCACTCAGGTACAAAGGTGTACTACAGCCAAGTGTTGTTGGAGATGGGTTGGAATTTTGCTAGAATTTGTAAGAACTATGTAATTCATGAACACCATTATTGTTTGAATAGGCAATATCTTGAGTGAAAGCAACTGTTTTAAGTCTAACTAGCTTTCCCTGGTTTCTGTTGCTAGTTTTTACTCTGTAATAATATAAATTAATTTCTTTATTTATTTAATGTTCGTACAAGTAACTTTTTATTTGTGAAATATTGTTATATATAATAAAAGCAATATATATATAAACCAACATAATTAAATGTCATGAATTATTATATTTCGTGTTTTGTTGTTATTGTATTTCATGACTTATTGTTTAGTTTCTGCTTGATTAGGGTATTATAGCTAAATCATTAGGTAGGTTAAGTACCTACTTATGTTAAGTTGTATTGAGTACCAGTTATATTTACTTAATGGTTTACTTATGATTTTGTGATGTTCAGTATAGTGTTTTAGTTAATACATTCTCTATATAATTTATCTTTTGCCAATGTAGCTGTAATAAATCTTTTTTCAGATAACCTAGTATAAGGTAGATGCCTAGATTCCTACTTTATGTTATTTTTCTCGTTTAATGTTTGAAAATCTAAGCTGTGACGTGAATAATCCCATTGTTTCTTCTGTGTTAATTTCTTGTATAGAGTATTTATACATAATATGTATAGATTCTACTCATACAAGAAATTATATATATCACTAGATTTCGCCCGCGGCTCCGCCCGCGTGGATGTCGGTTATAGCGATAAAAATATATTTCCTATGTCCTTCCCCGGGACTCAAACCATCTCCATACCAATTTTATCTAAATCGATTTAGCTGTTCGAGCGTGTAAGCGTAACAGACACATAGACGGAGTTACTTTCACATCTGTGGCGCGGTGGGAATGTCTCCGACTGCTACGCAAGAGGTCGTGGGTTCGATCCCCACCCAGGATAAAACTTTGTGTGATGAGCACGTTGGTTTATTCTGTGTCTGGGTGTAATTTATCTATAATATGTATATATTTAGAAATATATAAGTATGTTTATCAGTTGTCTGGTTGCCATAGTACAAGCTCTGCTTAGTTAGGGATCAGATGACGTTGTGTGACTTGTCCCAAGATATTATTATTACTATTTATAATATTAGTATGGATATAATTTATTTCACTTGTCCTGACTGCCTGATTTCATTAACGCAGAGCCTAAACCGCTAGGGTTACAAACGTGAAACTTTGGCAGTTGATGCCTTTTATCTTGTTGGCTCTGTCCCTTAAGGGACAAATTTTTAGAAATCTTATAATGAAAAAATCAAATAGGGTATATTAGTAAAATAGGGATTACCGGTTTGTGTTAGATCGGTGAAATTTCGTATTTAGCTTTTCCGTTTAAAATAATGTAAGTACACGTGTTTCAGCGTTTTTGGAAAATCAAACTTTAAGGGAGTAAACTAGGGGTTGCAAGTATGTGTGAAACTCCGTCAGTTTTTAAGTTTAAGGTGTGGTCTGTGCGGAGGCTAAGTGCGGTTTTCTTATTCGCCCAGGTAAAACTAACTAACTAAGGTGTGGTCTGAGAAATTTCGCACTTGGATTTTGGGTTTAAAATAAAGAAATACGTATTTCAGCGTTTTTGAAAAACCAACCCTTAAGGGGGTAAAATAGTGGTTACAAGTATGAAACTCCGTCAGGATTGAAGTAAGATCTATTAAATTTCGTAGATGGCTTTTTCATATAAAATAAAGTGAGACGTGTTTCAACGTTTTTGGAAAATCAATTCCTAAAGGGGTAAAATAGGGGTAGCAGGATTGTATGAAACTCCGTCAGTTTGAAATAAGATCTGTGAAAATTGATGTTCATCTATATTGAAAATTGGTTTTTGGTTATAAATAAAGAAACACGTATTTTAGCGTTTTGATCGAAAGCGAAAATCAACCCATAACGGGGTAAACCGTGTAAAAGCGGGGGAAGCCGCGGGCGACAGCTAGTCTTTATATATGTCACATACATAGTTACATAACTCATCTATACTTCCTACTAATATTATAAAGCCGAATGTTTGTGAGTGTTGATGGGTGGATGTTTGTTCTTCTTTCACGCAAAAACTAATGAATGGATTTTAATGAAACTTTACAATAATTTAGCTTATACATCAGAATAACACATAGGCTATAATTTATAAAGATATTGTGTAAATTGTCCAAAATATAACGATAAGTGTCAAGTAAGTAGGAAAAAAATCTACAATCGGCGACATGTTTTGGCGTGCGCCACAAATATCGTTGAAGTTTCACATAATATATAATGTATCAACGATATGTTTATTATAAATAGTCATACAAAAAAGTCCGCGACAGCATATGTCTTTCTCTTATGTGGAAGCAATTATCGTCAAAATAGTGAACCACAATTACAATAGAAATTGATAATTTATTTTTAATACATATGTCTTAGTAACAAATTGATCTATATCAAAATAAATATTTTTATTGCCTCTGATATATATAACAGATAAACTTTGTTTTTCATACTACATCATTTGGACAAATACTTTAAAAGTTACAACAATGATAAATCGAGTGTGCGATACAATTATTGCGGAGTAGGTATGCGGATTAAATGTGAATGTAAAATCGTAAAATTATTGGTGTGATTATTAATGGCTATACACATACATAATTCCAGCTAGAGACAATATATCTCTCAACACATAGCCTACTTTTATCCCGATATTCCCACAGAATGTAGAATTATGCGGGTGAAACCGCGGGGCGCAGCTAGTATATTATAAAGCTGAAGAGTTTGTTTGTTTGTTTGAACGCGATAATCTCAGGAACTACTACTGATTTTTTTTACTGATGGATAGCCCATTTATCGAGGAAGGCTATAGGCTATATAACATCACGCTACGACCATAGGGAGCGGAACAGCAATGAAAAATGTTGCAAAAAAGGGGAAAATTTACGCAGACGAAGTTGCGCGGGACAGCTAGTCTGAAAATAATACTTTATTATTTAACAAGCCACAAATTCAACGACGATATAATTATAATAATAACACCCACGTATAATATATTGAACCATGTGAAATAAAGACCACATTTGGTCTGCATCTTACAGCACATCCGAGAGAAAGCTACTATTTTATAGCTTTACCATTTGACAGCCAAAAGCGAGCGCGAGGGCGAGGATGTCGGCGAAGGCGAGGATGTTTTGGCATCGCGAATACCAAATCCATACATTTATCTAAGCCTTATTACTAAATTCTGTCGCGCGGACGAGATAGCGCTATGATCGCTTCGCTTCGCTGTAATTTCATTATAACAGACTACGAAACGCTTTACATCGGATGTTTCATCGTTGAACTCTTGGATGTAAGGATGTTGAACAGTTAGCGAATCGCCCCCCAGGAACGTAGCTCTACTTAGGTTAATTAGGTGAGTCTTATTTCCTTAACTGTTAGGGAGATCGGAGATTCCTCTCAGTGGTTGCGGACGGACTTGAGAGGACTGAGAGGTGGTGCACTGCTCAAACAAGTCGTGGTTCACACTCGCGCACTCCCCCTTGACGTTGACGGCGTGTGATGGAAAATGTTTAGATACATATAATAAAATATTACATAGATATAGACTTATTTTTGATCAAACAAGTCAGTTTAAACGGTTTACTAGAATTACTGGTAAACCGTCAAGGTCTTTCTTATTGAAGATCTCAACTGCGCGCAATGAAAATTAATTGAAGAATAGCTTCTATGCGTGTCGGCAGATATTTTAAATAATATTTAAATAGGTACTTATTGTATCTATGACACACTTTTTGTTATTTTAAGTAGCTGAATTGAATATTTAGGTTTATAATATTATCTACGTGTATACAAGCAAGAAAGCTGAAACGAATAAAAAGTCGGTTAATAATATAAAACCTGGCAAGAGCACGTCGGACCATGCTCAGAGTAGGGTTCCGCAGCCTTGAATAATTAATTGCGTCAACAGGAGAGCGTATGTTCATGACACTTACGCCCGGAAAGACCTGTCGAATGATGTGATGTGCCACACGTTGGTGTTTTCTGAAAAAAAAAATCAGCTTCTGATAAGTACTTATCTACCTACATGTAGGTATGGTGTGCCCACCCTAAAAATATTTGTAATTGTTTAGCTATCAAACTAAGTAACGGCTACTACAAGACACCTTTTCATCAAATTTCATCAATATTCATTGTACCTAGTAGTGATAAAACTATAGGGGTTCCGTTTTTGCCATTTTGGCTACCCAACTAGCACATTAGCGCTAAGATGAGCGCTATATGACCTGTATGAGTGATCTAACTGACTCATAAAGTGATATATCAGTGCTAAAATTAGTTTTAGCATGCTATAATTCAGATATAACCACGAAAGAGGCCCACGTCCTTACAGCTTTAAGTTCTTTTAGTGCTTATATAATAGCGATATATCAGAGATAAGGTAAGTTATAAAAGTGCTACAATAGCGTTACTTATTGCTTTAAGCGTTACTACAGAGATACAATAGTGGTACCTAACCACTTAAAGCGTTATAACAGAGACGATTATATTTTAATATATAGGTTATCGTGTTATACGAGTAATTGTTTTTATGAATTTAATCCATACTAATATTATAAATGTGAAAGTAACTCTGACTGTCTGTCTGTCTGTTACGCTTTCACGCTCAAACAGCTAAACCGATTTAGATGAAATTTGGTATGGAGATAGTTTGAGTCCCGGGGAAGGACATAGGATAGTTTTTATCGCGATAACCGACATCCACGCGGGCGGAGCCGCGGGCGAAAGCTAGTTATTATATATATGACAATTGTACCAGTGTGCGATTTAGGGACATAATCGTGATCGATCTATCAGTCAGGAATTATTAAACTTTGGTATTGACTCATATTGAAGTAAAATACTACTCTGTAGTAGTATTTTACTTCAATATGAGTCAAATTAGATGTTTATATCTCACGCGCACACCGCACGAAGTGTCGAAAGTGTCATTACAATTTTTGGTCTTAATTTTTTCCGTCTAGCCCACTTTCGCAACGCGCCATAAGGAACTTAGTTCCAATAACACTCGAAGCTAATAACAACTAATGTTATAAGTTATAACATTAGTTGCAGTCAGCACCAATGTGCTTGTTGGGTACGGAACCCTAAAAACGATATTGCATAAAAACCGAGCAAGTGCATGTCGGGTCACACACAATAACTGGCACAAAAAATGGCTCGTGAAGTTAGTTTGTCTGTTTTTGTACCTATTGTGGTGACCATTCGAGCAGTGATTACAGTAGCGCGCCGCCCACTCCTGCAATAGCGTTTTGGCGACCTCCACTCTCGCGATTTCCCTTTGTTCCATGCTGCCTACCAGTAGTCGATGATCAAACTGTTTGTACAGTTTTCTTCCAAATTGTTAGACCGACTCCGAGGGTCAAACTGTTTAGATATTTTTTTTTCCAAAATGTTAGACTGATACATGCATACAAAATGTTAAACTGGTTGGACATTTTTTTTTCGACGAAAATGGATTGCGAAAGATACCTACTTCCGAGAGATTTCATTGGTTCGAGGATGTACAGATGAAAGAGCTTACCTATATTACTGCCAACATTGATAGGTATAATGCCGAAGTTACTTTTAAAATCTATATACTTAAACCTTTACTTTCTGGTCACAATTAATTATAAGTTTTCCGCTGAACTCCCCTGCTCGTACTATGAAGTACACGGTGCACCCTTCTTTTCATGCTCTGACTTTTGTGATCATGCTGCGGCTCCAACTCGCCCATTGTTTTCAAACTGAATGCTGAACCTGTCAGGTCATGCAATAACGTCTACCTACGCGCTGCTTGCGCAGTAACTTTGAAGGTTGCACTGAGGCCCTTTATTCGTACAGAGACATACCTAATAAGATTACGCTGGAGCTCAGTTCGCTCACAGGTTTCTAAATTCACGTTGAGCTCTCCAGCTCGCGTAATGACTTCTAAATTCTCTATAGGCTCCTTTGGTCGCGCCGTGACATCTAAGGGCGCCCCCTATGTCTGCATAGTGAAATACTCGCTATACCCTATTCATGCGTATGACTTTTAAATCACGCTCATTCGTCAGCTCGTGCTGTGACTTCAGCCTTAGGGCTGCGCCTCTCTCTTGGCGCAGTGAATTGTGAGACCACATCGAGTCCCCCTCCACGCAGTAAGTTTTAATATTGCGCTGCAATCCCTAGCTTGTTCAATGGCTTATAAGGTCGCGCTGCGCTCGCTATCTAGACTCCCGGAGTGACTTGATATGCAATGAGCTGGCGAGCGTAAATGTCATTTTTAAAATTTGTTTTTTTCTCCGGACCGGACTCAGCTCATTTAGATGAGGTCTCCCCCCCCCCCTACTGTAACTTATTAAAAAAAAACGGTTCTAAAAATCGTAGCTAGTTCTGAAAATGGAGACCCAGAAAAAAATGTGAATTGCCCCCCCTTGGGTCAAAAGCTGGGTACGCCCATGTCCATGACAATTTACAGCTTTCTAATAGGTACCAGGAGTGTCTGAGCTAAGCTGCGGAAGGACGGACAGACGTTGTTTATACAGAACTCTAAAAAACCGGCAAATGAAAAGCAAAATTCCTCTCGCCGGCAGTTGGCACAGCGTCGTAGATTCTTAACAACCTACTGTAAACAATACCTAATACCTGCTTATTACAAGCAGATAAAAGTATTAATTAATGCCATTAAATTTGCATAAAATGCATATAAATTGCTTCCGACAGGACTGGTCTTGCAGCATGCACTAATTGCTTATTTTTTTCGGTATACCTACCAATCTCAAGTAGAAGGCCTGTTACACAAAATACCGAGAGTACAGAAGGTAAGCTTGAAAAGTTGCCTAATGGTTGGGATCGGACTCAGAATCGTGAGATTGCGGTTTCAAATCCTACCCATTATACCTACTACCGACTAGCTTAACTAGAGGGGGTAACAGGATTGCTAGTAATGTGGGACCCAATCCCACATAGCTAGTTAGGTATCTTTATAAAACGCACTCGGGCAACTCACACAGACATCGTTTACGGATAATCTCGGACCAGTTTGTTCCAAGATTTTATATCCGTGAAAGATGTCTGTGTGAGTTGCTCGTGTAAGTAGGTTCTTTCGTATGGAACTCACCTGCTGTACTCCAGAAAACACCTGGAGTACAGAAGGTGGTGTCTGTTAACTATATATATAATACGGTTTTCAGGTATTATTTAATACTGGTTGTGCCCGCAACTTCATCCGTGTGAAGTCATAGTGCTGCTCACTTCCTATAGACGTAGGTATGTTGGTGCGAAATCAAATTTTGGCGCCCAACACAGTTCCGAGTGTTCGCAAAAGATTTGTCTATGGGAAATTCCAGATGTCGGCAAAGTTGTATCCACAGACCTAGGTAATTAACTAGTTGTATCGTCCAGCGCTTTTGAGAGAGATCAAGAAGTCATAAACAGTGGCCAGTTATATACGTCGTTATAAAAATCTGTCGTTAATACGAAGAACCCATAGGTTCATTTAGAGAAGTAGGTATATTCCGTAGGTTAGATAGTCTGTGCGAGATGATTAGTGACTCGTAAATAACATAGGAACTTCATGCGACAGGAAATGACGGAATTATGAAAGATTTCCAGAATCTTTCCTAATCCATTCAAAAAATCTATTTTATTCCGTCATACTCAGGGACAACACGAAAGAGCAGAGACGAAAGTGCAGTGATGCTCTTTTTCAAACAGTAACGCCGTAACGCTTACTGAAGAACTACAGGGCCATATCTCTTCGGAGCCACATCTACAAGAGTCATTACGAATCGTAGATTTGTATCTACAGACGTACCTATGTAAGTAGGTACGTTTCTTGAGCGATCAAATCGCTATTTGTTTTCTCGCTGTTGGTGGGACAGGTTCCTAACGGCCGACAACCTTCGCGGATGTGTGACAACGCAAACATTAAAAAGATCGTGAGTCCCTAAAACCAGACAAAAAAATTACAGATTCTTCACTGTGGGATCTACTCAGTCACAGATAATATAATACTATACTAGTAACACAGTGAAGACTTCTTTAGAATCTTTATATAGTACCTTCATAAAAAACAAAGTCACTTCCCACTGTCAGTCCCCATGTACTTAAATCATCTAAACTGTGCAACGGATAAGTGATATGTCTGTGGTTTTACTATAATTTAGACAATTTCTTATTTAGTTTAAATGTAGGTAGGTACCTACCTATATTACATTCACGTATATTTAGGTACATATATAGGACCCTCCGTGTTAAGCTCGGATGGGCCTCTAGTAATATATCTATAGGTACTAATAATAGCTGTCCAGCGCAACTTCGTATGCATACATTTTCCCCGTTTTTGCAACATTGCTCTGAGCTGCTGAGAGTTTGTTTGTTTGAACGCGGTAATCTTAGGAACTAATGATTCGAATTGAAAAAATGTTTTACTGTTGGATAGCCCATTTATCGAGGAAGGCTATAGGCATAACATCACGAATAAAACATCTTCTATTACGCATCTATAGGTACATACATTTATTAGATATAATTACAGAATAAGTTAAAAGTTAATCAGTGTATTTATCGCCTACAAAGACCTCTGCACTTTACGAACATGCTGACTCTTAGATTCTTTCAATGCTTGCTCAAGTTTATTAGTTAAATGCAGCAAATTTGGTAAATCACATTGTAACAGCACATGGTTTATAATATTCTGGCAGTGACTAGCAGCTTTAGCTTCTTGTATACTTGAATTTATGTTAATTGAAGATATCGTTTTTTCATCCTTTGTTTTACCATAGGCAATTTTATCAGCATGTTCATGCTGGCCATAATTTTTTGGCCTTATGATCATAAAATCCATAGCTATTACAGGTTTTACATCTATGTGGTTTCGGGAGGCTACCTGAAAAATAAAACACAATAAACTAACTTAAATAAAAACGTCTATATAAATGGGAATATTTTACGATGTTTTTGACAAATCTTGGTTTTTGGAAATTTAAATAAAAATACAATAATTGCATTTTTGAATGATCGAAAAATTTGAAATCCAGACTCAGGAATCGAACCCGAGACTACCGTAGCCAAACCGGGGCCAGAAGCGAACCACCTATCTGGACTATGTTACTAGATATCAAATTCTTCTATCTCTTAATGCTTACGGGTTAGGCCCCCGTAGCGCCATCTAGTCGGCAGTTAAAGAACTATCACGGCTTTTGTTATTGCTTCGTTACAGAGAGCATTTTAACAAATTATGATGACGCAGGCCGAATATTGAAGTAATTTTTAAAGGCATTTCTTGCCAAAGACTTTACAAATACAATAATTGCATTTTTGAATGATCGAAAAATTTGAAATCCAGACTCAGGAATCGAACCTGAGACTTCCGTAGCCAAACCGGGGCCAGAAGCGAACCACCTATCTGGACTATGTTACTAGATATCAAATTCTTCTATCTCTTAATGCTTACGGGTTAGGCCCCCGTAGCGCCATCTTGTCGGCAGTTAAAGAACTATCACGGCTTTTGTTATTGCTTCGTTACAGAGAGCATTTTAACAAATTATGATGACGCAGGCCGAATATTGAAGTAATTTTTATAGGCATTTCTTGCCAAAGACTTTACAAATACAATAATTGCATTTTTGAATGATCGAAAAATTTGAAATCCAGACTCAGGAATCGAACCCGAGACTTCCGTAGCCAAACCGGGGCCAGAAGCGAACCACCTATCTGGACTATGTTACTAGATAGGTGGTTCAAAATAAAAAGCAGAAACTGGCAACAGTGACTCTGTTGGCAGATTCTGCTTTTTACACAAGTATATTATAAAAACTAGTGAACTGGTAGTAATCTTAATTATAGTTCAAACAATATTTTCTAAAATCTTACTTGAATTTCAAATCTCCATGATAAGTCCTGATATGTGGGATCCTTCTGTTGTAAGAGATAAAGAGCGTCTGACAGTTCAGCTTTCTTGGTATTGTGCAATTTGCCTAATATTTCCTGCTGTTCTGTTGAGAAGCCAGCTATGGCTAGTGAAGATTTAAAATCAGCTTCTGATAACTAAAATGTGTTATATTGACTTAGCATCTTATCCATATAGGTGAAACCGCACTACAGTTGGATCAACGTAACTAGGCCGGACTGAAGTAGGCGACAAGTGGTTGCGCAGATGGATTTTTTGGAAGTAAATGGTGACAGGAAGCGGGGGGCGGGGGCGGTAACTAAACCAAGAGGATTAGAGATGCGATTACGCTTTACATTGTCATAATTAGTATTACTAATTCATGTTTTTTTGTGATTATTTTGGTAAAGAAATTGTTTTTCAAAGTTTCTTCATTATTTACTGTAACTGTTCTAAATTTAAACTTTTATGAACTCATATAAATAGTGTTTTTATATTGTTGAATTAAAATGTTGTTAGTATTTTTAATCGATTAATCGTTTTCGTAAGTAATTTTAGGGTCGCATCTCTATGACACGCGCGAAAGTGATAAAAACCTAACTTCAATCCGGTCAAGATACGTTGATCGTACTGTACATGACAGTGACACTGCAGCGGAGAGGCGCGGTGGGGCGTTTAGTTCACTATGTTTCTGTGCAGCGTATCTTATCCATAAAGATCAAACCGCACTATGTGACACTGCAGCGGAGAGGCGCGGTGGGGTGTTTTTTTCACTATGTTTCTGTGCAGCGCATTGACGTAGAGACCAGGATTGCACCATAACCTCACAAAAATGACCACTCTCTAGAAAGAGACAACGCTACTTTGTGGACAATATCTGTCAAAGGCCGCACGAGTTTTTTTATCTCTTTCATGCTTTGCAGTCAATATTTACTTTTTAATTGAAAGGGATTGAGGGTCAAGGCCTATACGTCAATGGTGCCGCGCTTGTTACGTTCTTTAGAAACAGTGGAAAGAATATTTCTTTAGGCCGCGCCGCGTAGCGCCTCTCCGCTGCAGTGTCGCAGTCGTGCTGTTTGACTTTAAAAGGTAATTTTTTTTTTAAAAGACGTCATCCGCAGTATTGTACAAGCCCTGTGTTGTGGAGGACTTTACAAACATACAAGTCACGGACACAAAGAACATCCAGACTCGGAACAACAATTTGTGGATCACACAAAGTGGTGTCCCCTGTGGGAGTCGAACCCACAACCTCTTGCGTAGCAGTCGGACATACTCCCACCGCGCCACAGAGGCAGTCAAACATTAATAATAGCATTTTAATTATAGCAAATGTTATCTTTCTGTTCTATTCGTTATTAATGTATCATGACTGCCTCTGTGGCGCGGTGGGAGTGTGCCCGACTGCTACGCAAGAGGTTGTGGGTTCGATTACCACACGGGGACACCACTTTGTGTGATCCACAAATTGTTGTTCCCAGTCTGGGTGTACTTTGTGTCCGTGACTTGTATGTTTGTAAAGTCCCCCGCGACACAGGGCTTGTACCCTAGTGCGGGAGTCGCTTTTTTAAAAAAAAAATAAAAAAAAAAATTATGAAATCAGGGCTCAAAATCAAATCAGCTATACAAAACAGTCCAAAGAAACAAGAGAAATCAAGATATATTGACATACAGTTTCAGCTATTTAGAAATAAAGAAAGAAACATTTATTTGTTCAGATACAATAACATAACAAACAATTATTATTATATAGGTACTTACATTCAGTCTACATCCCTCTACTATTAGGTACACCAAGGCATGTACCAAGTTTTGTACAACTGTTATTGACATATCCAGCTTTTCTGAAAAAGGAAATAGAAAATTAATTAGCTTTTAGTCTGACCGAAGGTCGATTTTTGGCCGAAGTTAATTAATCACAACCTTCAACCGAAGCTGAAGGTTAAAAATCTCTAAGAAATTTTGTTCAAGATTGGCTACATGTACTAGTATAGTATTATATTATCTGTGCTACAAGCTACAGTAATGTAAATACTAAGTGTTACTCGTGGCTTCGCAAGCGTGGATGTTAAATATATCCCCTTTTGAAACATTTATTTTTTTACTTTAATTTATATTCAAAACTGACATTTGTACAACCACTATTTCACCCCCTTAAATGTTGATTTTCCAAAAATGCTGATACATGCGTTTCTTAAAAACCATGAAGCTAAATATGAAATTTCACTTAACTAACTTCCGAATGGTCGGAATTTCGAACAAACTTGCAATTTATATTTCACTCAGTATGGATGGATTTTCCAAAATTGCTGAAACACATGTTTTTTTTTACATAAAGCCACAACGCTAAATTTTATAAATGTGCTAAGTGGCTAAATAAAAGTTGTAACTTTGTATGTAACTATCAGTTTTTAAGTTAAATCTGTGAAATTTCGTATTTGGCTCTTTTGCTTAAAATCGTATTTCAGCCTTTTTATAAAATCATCCCATAAGTGGTTACAGTTTTGTGTGAAACTACGGAAGACTTTAGAAAAACTACATGCACATTGCATCATTCTGATTGAAAGCAAATATCAGTCTCACTGGGGTAAAATTGACCACACGGGCGAAGTGCCGGTCGTCAGGTATTATATGTATAGATAAATGATTTTTGTAATGTGGTTTTAATCATCTCTACATAGAAGTCGATCCAGAGATGATAAAAATATATTTGTCACAATTCATTATTCAAAACATTTCCTAGTAACATTAATTTATTTATCAGGGTGAGCAAAGCAAGCCTATCCCACAATGTATGCACTTTTTGGTACCATTTACACTATCATACTTTCAAGTTTGGCCTTTGAAAGAGTAATTTAAGTTTAGGTCTAGATGTTTTATCTATTAAAGAAATATTATTTTACACACATTAATAAAAAAAATCGGGCTAATAGCAATTCCTTAAAAATTAATACTTGGTTGAAAACTTTGCAAGTTCTCCTATAGCATCGCTTTTTCCTAGTTTAATAATCACAATCAGATTGACCAATCAGTCTCTGCTTATAATATATATAATAAACTCACTTTCTTGATAAGCTTAGGTCAATTAAGTACTCAGTTTTGAACATTTTAGTGTGTTTTTCACTAGCTAAGTCATATCTACTTTACAATCGTAACTATCACAATGAAATTGAGCTAAAAGAAATACCAAATACTAAACAAAGTAGGTGTTCAATCTCCTGGCCATGCACATCCTGACTGTTGTGTTCTCTCTCACTTGTTTGTAACAGTACTTTTTTTCGCCATTTGCTAGAAATGGTTAGGGCCACCTTCAGCTTCGGCCGGGTCTTGGGGCCGAAACAGATGTTTTCGCAGAAAGTGGTATTTTTGGCCCAAGATGGCTGCAGCCAAAGCTTTGGTTGGACCCTAATATTAATGTATTTGGTTACAATTGTAGGCAGACTTTGTTATGTCCTCTGCCAAGTTTACTATATCATACTAGGACTAACTTTACTATGTAGTAAAGTATCATGTAGAATAATGGTTAAGTGCTATGGCCATTGTATGATAACATGTACTCAGGGGCCCGATCTAATTGAGCTGAAGCCTAGGACGCTCTTTCAACGTTAGATGTGATGAGCGAAGACTCACGATGCGACAGGACTAATAAATGTCATTGGTTGTAATAATATGTGTGCAGTACCTAGAAAAAATCATTAAATTGAATAAAGTGTTTACTAACTTACCCGCAGCAATATTATATTTCTTATGATTAACACCATTGTTTAAGTAATCCAAAGCCAGTTTACAGAAGTCTATTAACACTGAAATAACAAAAACAAGTTCATCATTACGTACCGCGAAAAGTAATACTTTATTTCATTCAAAAAATCAATAGTATACCTTGAGCAGAATGTTGATGTAATACACTGAGATGTTCCTTTTGCAATTCACTTAGGAATATTATCATTTTTATCAAATTATTAGCTATAGCTCGATATTAGAAACAATTTTCTTATCTGTTTTTGTACTGTCTGTTGTGTTGTGTTCATGTGTTTTCAACGTCAGTGTCGCCAACCATGATTTCATAAATTGGAAAATTGGTAGATTGATAGTAAAAAGTTGATAGAAATTGGTAGATTATGTAGTAAAAGGTAATATTATTGGAAATCGCAAGATCTTATGGGGATGTTGACTGTCAAGTCAAATTAGACTTTTTTTATGAAACGTCAAAACGACAGGCTTTATCATGATTTAATTGAATGCAATTCAAATAAATAATGTTCATTCAATTAGTCATGTTACATGTAACTTATTTTATATTGTAGTTATGTATGTATGTATTGTAGATAGATTTGTGGGCAAAGTTGGTAGAGAGGTAGACTATATAATTGGCCGAAAAATTGGTAGATCTGGCAACGCTGAAAAACGTTGACGTTTGACAATTGGAAGGGCTGCCAACCCCAATTTTTTTATCCCCTAGTTTGAAATTAATAACCCCTAAAACCACTTATAAAAAAACCCCATAAAAGGAAATCAGTCAAACGTGAGCTGTCAATATGATCAGACGCGCGACTGCTTTGGTCCTGTGGTCTTTTGCCGTTGTGAAGAACTCTGAAATTCCCAAAAAATCCCTAAAAATACCAATAAAGATAAATAAATCCCTATCCCGTTTAAAAACCCTAAGTTGGCAGCACTGTTGGTTTGAAGGTACCGAGTAAAACGTAGTGATTACTTTCTTTGTGGTACCGAGGTACCCCCACAGAACAAATATCCCTACTCTACGAGAACAATGTCAACTTATATTTGAAAAATGTTTTCGCAACGATTAGCCCAATCTATTGTGTGCCCCCAAGTAGCATATGGCAGTGTCTGTGGAGGTATAGGGGTGAAAGAGTCTCACCTCCCCCCATTCTTCTTCCGCTGCAGTCCCCCCGGTTTTGTTTAGAATTTAGGTTATTTTAAAGAGAGGTTTTACATAGCAAATAATTTAGTAATTTGCACTTTTGTTGCAATTTCTAACTACGTTTCTTACTAGTATAAATCCACTACAGATGTAATCAAAAACATTTAGTAGGTTACACGATTTATTTTGAAGAAGCACGTTTCTCGGTTCAACATTATTAAAAACAACAGATTAACCATTTTGCACACAGCCCCAGAGCACTAATACTACACACACGATGACTTTTGTAATTCATTTTCAATTATAAAATACTGTACATACTTTTAAAGTTTTGTGTTCGAGCCACCAGCTCCAGCTGTCTTTAGAATAAAACCATTTCCTTTTTTCATTTTAGTCCACCTCTCGTCTGTGTAGCATACCGGCTCCCGGTATAGGCGGAAAACCCATTCTGTGTGTTATGCCGGCTCCCTGTCGGCTTCACAGACAGGGGTAAAATGACAGCCGCTCTTATTTTTTTTTTTTTGAGGTTTTTAAATATTGTTAAGCTATCTTACCTAAGATCAAAATAAAGATGAAGAAACAGGCAAGCTAATTACATTTTTACATGTAATAGGTCATTGAATATTATACTATAGACAAATGCCAAAATTTTACAACTTAATAATTTTGATTTAAATTTTAGTTACACTGTCAGATTCGTGTAACTCGTGGAACTTTTTATCTTGTGATGGGTAACATTTGTTGGACACTTCGAAGAAGACGAAGAATCCAACTTTTCTCCCCGAAATAACTCAGCTGGTGCACTCCATAGAAAATCTATCTCTATGATCCCAGCCAATCCCAGTTGTAGAGATGACACCACCTTACAGGTCCCCGTATCTCATTGACGTTGAGTAAACCAAGACTGCACCTTATCCTCACAAAATTGACCACCTCTAGAAAGAGACAACGCTAATTTGTGAACATTATCTGTCAAATGCCGCACGAGTTTTTTCTTACTTTCACGCTTTGCAGTAAATTTTTACTTTAAAATTGAAAGGGATTGCGCGGTCCTGTTCTCTACGTCAATGGTAGAAAAAGACAACGCTACTTTGTGGTCAAAAAGACAGGGCCGCACGTTATTTTTCTCTCTTTCACGCTTTGCAGTCAATATTTACTTTTTATTTGAAAGGAATGGCGCGGTCGAGGTCTATACGTCAATACATGCACAGTTAAATTCTACATGGCTGTCAGCCACGTTCAATTTGTCAGTTAATTACTCCTCCGCAGTGTTGCCATATCTACCAACTTTTTTGTAGACCTACCTATTTTGTTCCTTGTCTACATATCTACCAACCTAAGCCGTAAATCTACAAATTAATTGCAAATTATGGTGGTAAACGTTTGAAATAATGAAAACAAAACGTCAAAGCAAGCAATCTATTATAAAGGGCAAGAAAAAAATAGATAACATTTGTTATTTGTCAGTATTGGCTTTATAGTGAGGTGACATGCATAAAAATAAAAATATTGGTTAGATTTAATAAATCGACACGGACTTCTAAGTTCTAACACATTCTCACAGAGAAAGTAATCACTACGTTTACATTCTGACATCTGTGAATTAAATGCAGATATTGTGAAAAAGTACAAGGTACTGTAATAATTTTAAATGAGTTTCATTGAAAGCCAATCCAATAAAACAACCATCACTCAAATAACTGTTGCATTAATAATTTCTACCGTAAATTAAGGAAACAGAACAAGGTACATAATTTTACAAAAAAATAGCATTTATTCATTTTGAGTTTTTTTATATATTGTTTAGATATATAAAACTAGTGAACTCTAACTAATTATTTTCTTTTGGTCTTAAAAGTATTCGTTTTTGTAAATAAGTAAGAGATAATGTTTTTATTGGTTTAAAAAAAATGTTTTTATTACAATCACAATGTGGTAATTCGTTTTTATTTATTTTGAATTATTGCATTCGATTGAGCATAAATAATGACCAATCTTTTGATTTTCTTGGGTAACAATTTATCTGTATTGTTTAAAGCCTTCGTCAAACAGCGAACGTGGTTAGACGCCATGGCGCCATTCATTCAATTATTACTAATTAAAACGTTAGATGATTTGATTGATCATTGTTAGACCTCCTTAGCCCTCTAAAGAAGTAAGAAAAAATAAGTACAGGCCGACCCCTTCTCCCCCTGTTTAATATTTATTATGTAAAAATTAAAACCATTTTTAAAAAAGCTTTTTGTAATCTATATATTAAATAAAAGGAGAAGCTGACTGACTGACTGGCATAATTATCAACACAGAGCCTAAACTATAAGGGTAAGAAACTTGAAATATTGTACAGGGGTTCCGTTTATAACGTAGGGGAGCACTAAAAAAGGATTTTAGAAAGTTCACCCCCTAAGAGGGTAAACGGGGGTGCAAAGTTGGTATGAAACTTTGGCATTAAGGGGCGTCTAAACGGGCCATTTTTTACGGCACTTTGTGGTAGCAATGCTGTGGCCGGCAACATGGCAGTACTCTCCAATATTGATTTGATGGTTGCCGGACGATCGCTGAGCGATCAATTTTCTGCAATGCTTTGTTGTTGTTTCAGTCACCCTCTATTTTATTGTTGCCCTTATCAGATCACACTCAAGCAATAAAATTTTTGTCGTGTTCGCCCGTCGTCAATCATTGCAATCAATGTCATCATTTACAATTCACGAACCTTTGTAATGAGAAAATAAAATAAAGATTATATTAATTAATTTAAATATAAAATATATTTAAATTAATTAATATAATCTTTACTTTACATTAGTTTGTGTTTATCATAAGTCGAGAGCATGTTATACTTGTACATACATAGCAATATAACTATATGCTGCGTAAGCTGACCTGGCACCTGCGCACGCTGTATATGTTTTTATACAATAACTTTTCCAATACTATAAACACAACATATTTTTTCACATAAAAATCACATTTCTTAACCACATTTACCAACTTCTGGAAAAAGCTTTGACAACTTCATAATCTATACTAATATTAAAAAGCTGAAAAGTTTGTTTGTTTGTTTGAACGCGGCAATTTCAGGAACTACTGGTCCGAATTAAAAAAATATTTTTCTATTGGGTAGCCCATTTATCCGAGGAAGGCTCTAGGCAATATCACGCTACGACCAATAGGAGCGGAGCAACAATGAAAATTGTTGCAAAAACGGGGAAAATGTACGCATACGAAGTTGCACGAAGCAGGTAGTAGATAATAAATGAAAAGGCAAATAATTTAGGATCAAATGTTTTATTACTTAAAGTACACAGTGTGGTTTCTTCGTATGAGTATATAACGAATATGTCATCCAAAAACTTAGCTGGGGCTAATATATCTCATTATATCTATGAACCCCCGCCCAAATATCATGTCAGTGTCAACATGGGTACAGCAACCTACAGTTCTATTTTCAATAAGACAACTGCAGCAATAACCTGAGATAGCATCATACTATTGACAACATTTAAATAATAAATATGTAAATTCAGTTCTGCTACCAATATGTCTGAACTTTACTCTCTTTCTAATTAAATACCTATAATTAGAGGGATAACATGCAAACGCGCATAAGTGAGTACTCCTCTGTATGAGGCCGTAAGTCAAAGCATAAGATCATCAAATCAATTCGTTTTATTATAAACTAGGCTTGTAAAAAACGACACATTGAAAATCCATACTAATATTATAAATGTGAAAGTAACTCTGTCTGTCTATCTATCTGTTACGCTTTCACGCTCAAACAGCTAAACCGATTTAGATGAAATTTGGTATGCAGATAGTTTGAGTCCCGGGGAAGGACATAGGATAGTTTTTATCGCGATAACCGACATCCACGCGGGCGAAAGCTAGTAAGTTATTACCTATTTTAACAACTTTATGATAAAAAAAACGATATTAATTATAAGCTTTGACTTACGACCTTATACAGAGGAGTAATCATTATTATTAAATTAATCGTTTGTATGGTAGAATCATCCGTAACGTAATTTAGGCATTTCTTGCCAATTACTTTATTGACACATTATTTTAATTTGGAAAAAAAAATGAAGTTAAGCCCAAGGTATCGAACCCAAACCATCTTACCTGAACTATATCGCTAAACTTAAAATTCTTCTTCGTTTGTTGCACGCGAGTTAAGCCACAGAATAAGTAATAGTACTACGTACAGAAGGTTCACTCCCTAACAAAAGTCAGGTTTAGGTATAAAAAATATGCCTAGACTCGCCGCCTGCAAGCTAAATTGAAACTTATAACCGCGAGCGAACCGTGAATTTTCTTTGCGCGCCACAGTTTTTCGACCGAGCTGCGAAGTCCGCACGGGGTTGACACTTGAAAAGTTTTTGTACCTAGTTAATTTATTAGTTTATAACTAATTAAGTAGATTAAGCCTTTGTAAACATTATCCTATCCTGTTCCTAATATTATTTCTGAGCAACTAATTAAGGATTTTTATTTCAACTAAGTATTACTAAGTACTTATGGACCTAAAAAAAGAACGGAAATAAAAAAGAACGACTGGCTGCCGCCGCTTTTTTTACACGTAGGTACTTCGTGACGCAGTGGAATTGTAAAAAATGTTAGTTCTGGTTCACTATTCGTTTTATTCAGTTATCCGTAAACACAGCAATATATTTTAAACGGATTAAATTGACATTTAGGCTTATAAGACATTGCGGGTGCCAAAAAATTAAAAAAAATATTTTCATGTATGCGCAAGCGTGACGTGACCTCGACTATCGTGCGAGCCGAGAGACAGCCCACTGCCATTAGCCCCTTCAAGTGGCGAGCTGCTCGAATATACATAAACTGCGGAGTGACACCTCCCTGGTTAAAGGCAGTTCTTGCCAATTTCATTATTAATTTGGTATTGAATTTGGTAGAAAAATTACAATCTATAATATTTGTACACGCCTTCTCTGGTGGCGGAGAAACATGACTTCCAAAAATATCCACGGTTGGTTCATTTATTGCATTAAATATTGTTACGGTGTTAGATAATTATTCAGTATCAATGATTTAATCGTGAATAACATGCAATCAATAAATATTGATTGCATGTCATTCACGATTAAATCTATTGGGCGCTATGACAGCAAAACATTCAGTTACAACTACCATTTTCTTGTAGCCTGATGCCTCTCAGGACAAAACGGCCGCTGCTAAAAATAATTTTTTTGTGGCTTTACACTCGTTTTATCGAAATCTTTGAGTGATCAACTGCCAACGCTAAGGTTTTCGGTCCGCTCTAACTGAAGAGGTTGCAGCAAAACGTGCTTAACGAATATACCACCTGGTTCAGGAGTATTTGGAGCAACAAAAAGAAAATCAACCAACTGCAGCTGGCACAGTAAACATCAAGGATTGCTACGCGTGACTTCTACAAATGACCTTGCTCTTCAAATTCTCCTAAATTAAACAAGCAAAACTGTAATAATTTACCAAACAACCTTCAAGAAACAGAAAGAAAAATAAACTTGTAGAATATTTAAACTGTGAGCTATTGAGTGCTCCAAAGGCAAAACAAATATTTATACTTATTTTTAATATTATTGTATCTCATTTTAAGAGAATTGTTTGTCCTTATGATAAATACAGGTCTTTAAACCCAACATAGAAGCCACTGCGCGAGAAAAGGACCACAGTGCGATCTTAAAATTCTCACGAACAAAGGACCACAACGTTACGTCAGAAATCAATGCGCAAGCTGATGGGCACATTGTGAACTTAGAAGTCGAAGGAAACTTCGACGAATGTGCACGAGCCAATATAAAGGAAATTCATTAAATTCATTGCGGTGTCGGGTGGCACGCAATTGAAACCACTGTGCGAATGGGCAGCACAAAAGGTACCAAAACAGACAGAGAAATACAATAAATGCATTTTTGAAAGATAGAAAAATTTGAAATCCAGACTCAGGAATCGAACCCGAGACTTCCGTAGCCAAACCGGGGCCAGAAGCGAACCACCTATCTGGACTATGTTATTAGATTTCGAATTTTTCTATCTCTTGTTGCTCGCGAAATTTAGGCCTTCGCAGTGACATCTAGTCGTTAGTTAAGGAACTATCACGGCTTTTGTTATTGCTTCGTTACAGAGAGCATTTTAACAAATTATGATGTCGCAGGCCGAATATTGAAGTAATTTTTATAGGCATTTCTTGCCAATAACTTTACAAATACAATAAATGCATTTTTGAAAGATAGAAAAATTTGAAATCCAGACTCAGGAATCGAACCCGAGACTTCCGTAGCCAAACCGGGGCCAGAAGCGAACCACCTATCTGGACTATGTTATTAGATTTCGAATTTTTCTATCTCTTGTTGCTCGCGAAATTTAGGCCTTCGCAGTGACATCTAGTCGTTAGTTAAGGAACTATCACGGCTTTTGTTATTGCTTCGTTACAGAGAGCATTTTAACAAATTATGATGTCGCAGGCCGAATATTGAAGTAATTTTTATAGGCATTTCTTGCCAATAACTTTACAAATACAATAAATGCATTTTTGAAAGATAGAAAAATTTGAAATCCAGACTCAGGAATCGAACCCGAGACTTCCGTAGCCAAACCGGGGCCAGAAGCGAACCACCTATCTGGACTATGTTATTAGATTTCGAATTTTTCTATCTCTTGTTGCTCGCGAAATTTAGGCCTTCGCAGTGACATCTAGTCGTTAGTTAAGGAACTATCACGGCTTTTGTTATTGCTTCGTTACAGAGAGCATTTTAACAAATTATGATGTCGCAGGCCGAATATTGAAGTAATTTTTATAGGCATTTCTTGCCAATAACTTTACAAATACAATAAATGCATTTTTGAAAGATAGAAAAATTTGAAATCCAGACTCAGGAATCGAACCCGAGACTTCCGTAGCCAAACCGGGGCCAGAAGCGAACCACCTATCTGGACTATGTTATTAGATTTCGAATTTTTCTATCTCTTGTTGCTCGCGAAATTTAGGCCTTCGCAGTGACATCTAGTCGTTAGTTAAGGAACTATCACGGCTTTTGTTATTGCTTCGTTACAGAGAGCATTTTAACAAATTATGATGTCGCAGGCCGAATATTGAAGTAATTTTTATAGGCATTTCTTGCCAATAACTTTACAAATACAATAAATGCATTTTTGAAAGATAGAAAAATTTGAAATCCAGACTCAGGAATCGAACCCGAGACTTCCGTAGCCAAACCGGGGCCAGAAGCGAACCACCTATCTGGACTATGTTATTAGATTTCGAATTTTTCTATCTCTTGTTGCTCGCGAAATTTAGGCCTTCGCAGTGACATCTAGTCGTTAGTTAAGGAACTATCACGGCTTTTGTTATTGCTTCGTTACAGAGAGCATTTCGGGTATACGGGCATACGGGTTCGATTCCTGAGTCTGGATTTCAAATTTTTCTATCTTTCAAAAATGCATTTATTGTATTTGTAAAGTTATTGGCAAGAAATGCCTATAAAAATTACTTCAATATTCGGCCTGCGACATCATAATTTGTTAAAATGCTCTCTGTAACGAAGCAATAACAAAAGCCGTGATAGTTCCTTAACTAACGACTAGATGTCACTGCGAAGGCCTAAATTTCGCGAGCAACAAGAGATAGAAAAATTCGAAATCTAATAACATAGTCCAGATAGGTGGTTCGCTTCTGGCCCCGGTTTGGCTACGGAAGTCTCGGGTTCGATTCCTGAGTCTGGATTTCAAAAATTTTTCTATCTTTCAAAAATGCATTTATTGTATTTGTAAAGTTATTGGCAAGAAATGCCTATAAAAATTACTTCAATATTCGGCCTGCGACATCATAATTTGTTAAAATGCTCTCTGTAACGAAGCAATAACAAAAGCCGTGATAGTTCCTTAACTAACGACTAGATGTCACTGCGAAGGCCTAAATTTCGCGAGCAACAAGAGATAGAAAAATTCGAAATCTAATAACATAGTCCAGATAGGTGGTTCGCTTCTGGCCCCGGTTTGGCTACGGAAGTCTCGGGTTCGATTCCTGAGTCTGGATTTCAAATTTTTCTATCTTTCAAAAATGCATTTATTGTATTTGTAAAGTTATTGGCAAGAAATGCCTATAAAAATTACTTCAATATTCGGCCTGCGACATCATAATTTGTTAAAATGCTCTCTGTAACGAAGCAATAACAAAAGCCGTGATAGTTCCTTAACTAACGACTAGATGTCACTGCGAAGGCCTAAATTTCGCGAGCAACAAGAGATAGAAAAATTCGAAATCTAATAACATAGTCCAGATAGGTGGTTCGCTTCTGGCCCCGGTTTGGCTACGGAAGTCTCGGGTTCGATTCCTGAGTCTGGATTTCAAATTTTTCTATCTTTCAAAAATGCATTTATTGTATTTGTAAAGTTATTGGCAAGAAATGCCTATAAAAATTACTTCAATATTCGGCCTGCGACATCATAATTTGTTAAAATGCTCTCTGTAACGAAGCAATAACAAAAGCCGTGATAGTTCCTTAACTAACGACTAGATGTCACTGCGAAGGCCTAAATTTCGCGAGCAACAAGAGATAGAAAAATTCGAAATCTAATAACATAGTCCAGATAGGTGGTTCGCTTCTGGCCCCGGTTTGGCTACGGAAGTCTCGGGTTCGATTCCTGAGTCTGGATTTCAAATTTTTCTATCTTTCAAAAATGCATTTATTGTATTTGTAAAGTTATTGGCAAGAAATGCCTATAAAAATTACTTCAATATTCGGCCTGCGACATCATAATTTGTTAAAATGCTCTCTGTAACGAAGCAATAACAAAAGCCGTGATAGTTCCTTAACTAACGACTAGATGTCACTGCGAAGGCCTAAATTTCGCGAGCAACAAGAGATAGAAAAATTCGAAATCTAATAACATAGTCCAGATAGGTGGTTCGCTTCTGGCCCCGGTTTGGCTACGGAAGTCTCGGGTTCGATTCCTGAGTCTGGATTTCAAAAAAAATTTTTCTATCTTTCAAAAATGCATTTATTGTATTTGTAAAGTTATTGGCAAGAAATGCCTATAAAAATTACTTCAATATTCGGCCTGCGACATCATAATTTGTTAAAATGCTCTCTGTAACGAAGCAATAACAAAAGCCGTGATAGTTCCTTAACTAACGACTAGATGTCACTGCGAAGGCCTAAATTTCGCGAGCAACAAGAGATAGAAAAATTCGAAATCTAATAACATAGTCCAGATAGGTGGTTCGCTTCTGGCCCCGGTTTGGCTACGGAAGTCTCGGGTTCGATTCCTGAGTCTGGATTTCAAAAAAAATTTTTCTATCTTTCAAAAATGCATTTATTGTATTTGTAAAGTTATTGGCAAGAAATGCCTATAAAAATTACTTCAATATTCGGCCTGCGACATCATAATTTGTTAAAATGCTCTCTGTAACGAAGCAATAACAAAAGCCGTGATAGTTCCTTAACTAACGACTAGATGTCACTGCGAAGGCCTAAATTTCGCGAGCAACAAGAGATAGAAAAATTCGAAATCTAATAACATAGTCCAGATAGGTGGTTCGCTTCTGGCCCCGGTTTGGCTACGGAAGTCTCGGGTTCGATTCCTGAGTCTGGATTTCAAATTTTTCTATCTTTCAAAAATGCATTTATTGTATTTGTAAAGTTATTGGCAAGAAATGCCTATAAAAATTACTTCAATATTCGGCCTGCGACATCATAATTTGTTAAAATGCTCTCTGTAACGAAGCAATAACAAAAGCCGTGATAGTTCCTTAACTAACGACTAGATGTCACTGCGAAGGCCTAAATTTCGCGAGCAACAAGAGATAGAAAAATTCGAAATCTAATAACATAGTCCAGATAGGTGGTTCGCTTCTGGCCCCGGTTTGGCTACGGAAGTCTCGGGTTCGATTCCTGAGTCTGGATTTCAAATTTTTCTATCTTTCAAAAATGCATTTATTGTATTTGTAAAGTTATTGGCAAGAAATGCCTATAAAAATTACTTCAATATTCGGCCTGCGACATCATAATTTGTTAAAATGCTCTCTGTAACGAAGCAATAACAAAAGCCGTGATAGTTCCTTAACTAACGACTAGATGTCACTGCGAAGGCCTAAATTTCGCGAGCAACAAGAGATAGAAAAATTCGAAATCTAATAACATAGTCCAGATAGGTGGTTCGCTTCTGGCCCCGGTTTGGCTACGGAAGTCTCGGGTTCGATTCCTGAGTCTGGATTTCAAATTTTTCTATCTTTCAAAAATGCATTTATTGTATTTGTAAAGTTATTGGCAAGAAATGCCTATAAAAATTACTTCAATATTCGGCCTGCGACATCATAATTTGTTAAAATGCTCTCTGTAACGAAGCAATAACAAAAGCCGTGATAGTTCCTTAACTAACGACTAGATGTCACTGCGAAGGCCTAAATTTCGCGAGCAACAAGAGATAGAAAAATTCGAAATCTAATAACATAGTCCAGATAGGTGGTTCGCTTCTGGCCCCGGTTTGGCTACGGAAGTCTCGGGTTCGATTCCTGAGTCTGGATTTCAAATTTTTCTATCTTTCAAAAATGCATTTATTGTATTTGTAAAGTTATTGGCAAGAAATGCCTATAAAAATTACTTCAATATTCGGCCTGCGACATCATAATTTGTTAAAATGCTCTCTGTAACGAAGCAATAACAAAAGCCGTGATAGTTCCTTAACTAACGACTAGATGTCACTGCGAAGGCCTAAATTTCGCGAGCAACAAGAGATAGAAAAATTCGAAATCTAATAACATAGTCCAGATAGGTGGTTCGCTTCTGGCCCCGGTTTGGCTACGGAAGTCTCGGGTTCGATTCCTGAGTCTGGATTTCAAATTTTTCTATCTTTCAAAAATGCATTTATTGTATTTGTAAAGTTATTGGCAAGAAATGCCTATAAAAATTACTTCAATATTCGGCCTGCGACATCATAATTTGTTAAAATGCTCTCTGTAACGAAGCAATAACAAAAGCCGTGATAGTTCCTTAACTAACGACTAGATGTCACTGCGAAGGCCTAAATTTCGCGAGCAACAAGAGATAGAAAAATTCGAAATCTAATAACATAGTCCAGATAGGTGGTTCGCTTCTGGCCCCGGTTTGGCTACGGAAGTCTCGGGTTCGATTCCTGAGTCTGGATTTCAAATTTTTCTATCTTTCAAAAATGCATTTATTGTATTTGTAAAGTTATTGGCAAGAAATGCCTATAAAAATTACTTCAATATTCGGCCTGCGACATCATAATTTGTTAAAATGCTCTCTGTAACGAAGCAATAACAAAAGCCGTGATAGTTCCTTAACTAACGACTAGATGTCACTGCGAAGGCCTAAATTTCGCGAGCAACAAGAGATAGAAAAATTCGAAATCTAATAACATAGTCCAGATAGGTGGTTCGCTTCTGGCCCCGGTTTGGCTACGGAAGTCTCGGGTTCGATTCCTGAGTCTGGATTTCAAATTTTTCTATCTTTCAAAAATGCATTTATTGTATTTGTAAAGTTATTGGCAAGAAATGCCTATAAAAATTACTTCAATATTCGGCCTGCGACATCATAATTTGTTAAAATGCTCTCTGTAACGAAGCAATAACAAAAGCCGTGATAGTTCCTTAACTAACGACTAGATGTCACTGCGAAGGCCTAAATTTCGCGAGCAACAAGAGATAGAAAAATTCGAAATCTAATAACATAGTCCAGATAGGTGGTTCGCTTCTGGCCCCGGTTTGGCTACGGAAGTCTCGGGTTCGATTCCTGAGTCTGGATTTCAAATTTTTCTATCTTTCAAAAATGCATTTATTGTATTTGTAAAGTTATTGGCAAGAAATGCCTATAAAAATTACTTCAATATTCGGCCTGCGACATCATAATTTGTTAAAATGCTCTCTGTAACGAAGCAATAACAAAAGCCGTGATAGTTCCTTAACTAACGACTAGATGTCACTGCGAAGGCCTAAATTTCGCGAGCAACAAGAGATAGAAAAATTCGAAATCTAATAACATAGTCCAGATAGGTGGTTCGCTTCTGGCCCCGGTTTGGCTACGGAAGTCTCGGGTTCGATTCCTGAGTCTGGATTTCAAATTTTTCTATCTTTCAAAAATGCATTTATTGTATTTGTAAAGTTATTGGCAAGAAATGCCTATAAAAATTACTTCAATATTCGGCCTGCGACATCATAATTTGTTAAAATGCTCTCTGTAACGAAGCAATAACAAAAGCCGTGATAGTTCCTTAACTAACGACTAGATGTCACTGCGAAGGCCTAAATTTCGCGAGCAACAAGAGATAGAAAAATTCGAAATCTACATAGTCCAGATAGGTGGTTCGCTTCTGGCCCCGGTTTGGCTACGGAAGTCTCGGGTTCGATTCCTGAGTCTGGATTTCAAATTTTTCTATCTTTCAAAAATGCATTTATTGTATTTGTAAAGTTATTGGCAAGAAATGCCTATAAAAATTACTTCAGACAGAGAAATGCTCCAAAATTGACCACCTCTTTCTAGACAGCGTATCGCAATATCGCAAGTATCGTTGTCTCTTTCTAGAGACAACGATACTTTGTGGACATTAACTGTCAAACGCCGCTGCGCCGAACGAGTTTTTTCTCTCTCTCACGCTTTGCCGTCAATTTTTACTTTTTAATTGAAAGAGATGGCGCAGTCCTGGCCTATGCGTCAATGGGTACACCTATACTCATAGTAAATAAAAAAAAAATGTATGAAAAAAGGTTGACTCATACTGAACTAAAGCTAATCCAGGCAAATCTACCGATTTTTTGACTTGTCTACTAATTTCTACCAATTATTACTCCACTAAATCTCCAAAATCAGGGTTGGCAACACTGCTTTGCAGTATCTATGGTTGTCAAATTCTTGACGTACGTAGACGTAGTTGCTTACGAGTTTTTCAATTTTGTAATTTTGTTGACATGTTTCTTTAGTTTAATTAATTTTATTGTTAATGAATCTTAATTAATGGTCACAGAAGTAAAAACAGCAACATGGCTTTAAAAAAAGTCAAAGGGAACTTCGAAAGAATGTTCGATAAAAATCTGACGGATTTAGTAAGAGGAATCAGGAATAATAAAGATAATGAGGTATTTCTATGTTCGACTGCGTGTAGATATTAATCAAACTTATAATATTAATAAATATATAATACAGCTATTGTCTCAGCTAGATCAAAAAATATTGACACTTTCTTTACTTGCCCCTCCACTGTGACATTTCGCGTACGAATTGAAAGAATCAATGTTTAAAAAATCGTATTTTATTACAAAAGTAATGATCATATAATACATCTTGTTGTCCTACATGCTACTTTATACCACAGTTATTAAAATAAAATATTGTTCATTAACTTAATTTCGAATTCAGCACTTTGTAAAAAATGATGGCAAAAATTTGTTCATAAACACTGTATTGGTTCAGCCAATGTGTTATGTCAATTTAATTAATAGCAAGGCTCTACAACTGACAAAGAGCATAATATGATATTTACAACAGTGGACAGTGACTGATATATATATGATAAATTCATTTATCATGAATAACTTCTTTTATCAATACCAAATATTATTTATGTACAGGTAGAAATTCGTAATATTTATTTATAATAATTTTCAGTCAAAATATATTGCACAATGTATGGAAGAAATTAAAGTTGAACTGCGGCAGGACAACATAGCAGTGAAATCCAATGCTGTAGCCAAACTAACATATGTGAGTAAATCTTCATTATCAATATGTAAAATATGAATGTTGTGAAGCATGTATACCTATAAAAAGAGTTTATCTGTTATGTTAGTATTGACAGTTTGTCTGATAATGTAATCATGTGTCCTCTATATATCTGTGTTTGAATTGAAAAATACCTATGATTGTAATAGTATATTAAAATGTCACATCATATTTACATTAAAAATGGTCCAATTGAAAAATACAATAACTAAAATCCAAATAATTTGAGTAACATAATAAGACAACACATGAACTATAATATGTTATAATTTTTTTGCTTATTTTGATTGTATTTAACTGAGTGTGGGTCAAATACTTGAAACACAGTAATACAAATAACTGTCATGCTGTCACCATTATTTATAGGTGAATAGTTGCAACTGAATTACTTTTGAACACAACTTAAAATATCTTAAGTAATTGTGGGTCATTTGAGAATATAATCAGATTTTCTAGATAACTAACTCCATTTTACTTAATTGAAAGGTTGATTCCAAATTCAAATAGGAATCTTATTAGGGGAAATTTATCCTGAGCTTACCAATTTCTCATAATTGAAGATTCTTGAGTGTACTTGATGTATAAATGAAGTATTGAATGTATAAACAATAAATTGTTGCATACCTGAAACATTATTGTCATTTCAATGAGTCAGATGTTGACTGACTGACTTCCTATTCAGATGAATAAACAAAACTATATTGATGTATCATTCAATAATTGTTTCCCAACTTTAGCATTAGAGCCCTCCAGAGTCTATAACATAGTAAAGAAACTAATATTGTTTTCATAATCTTCATTAAGTGTTTTTTATTAAGCCATTTGCAACGTAAATAAAATTATAACATTATATGGAATTACTACCTAAGGACTTGCTAATGGGTCTATTGGACCCAGTTCCTTGTATTATGCTTTTAAATTTGGGTTCTGCGACGATGTCGCTCTTAGTACCTTTCAGTAATAGTTTAGCATTGTAAATTATATTATCAGTTAACCCAATGCATGTGAATGGTATGGACATAATAGGTGAGAATGGGTCCGGAGAACCCAATAGTGACTACATACATATGTGATTTTTCTATCATATTATTGTTATTTATTGACCTTTTCTTCTTATTTTACTTCATAGAAAATTATCTTTGACATATAATATTGGTAAAGGGTAAATAAATAGTTAGAATAATATACCAATAAAATTTTGAGGCCTAGTAAGATAAAAGAATATCTTATTGAAAAAATAGAGAATGAACACTACTTTTAAATATAACACTGATAAAAGAATTTCCATCACAAATATTCCACAGCACACTAAAAGTCATATTCAGAATATAATACAGAAAGGAGAACCATTTGTGAGATATTATCCATATATATCTATCCACCACTAAACAACTAAAAGTACTTTGTGGCCCATGTAATTGAATAACGCATAGAAAAGCCAAAGTTTTTTGTATTAAATATAATGTGCCAATATGGGGAAAATACATACAGCATGTTTGTTTACATAATTAAAACTAAATTTCACGTAAAAAAACATACAGTCGAATTGAGAACCTCCTCCTTTTTGAAGTCATCGATAAAACCGCCGACGGACGTAAAATAAAAGCCTCTGACTAACAGGAGGTAAGTAACTCAAAGAAATCGCTTGTCGGGGTCTGCTATTTTTGAGCATGTGCAAAATAAATTTTATTTTCGTTAATTTTCTAAGAGTATTATTTCAAACAGGTAAAAGTACATTATAGTCGTACAAGACAATACAAAAGATGTTGTTTGAAATAAGTTACCATTAACCTTTACCTTGTTACAAAAATATAGCAAAAAAGATTTTTTTAAATATGTAAAAACCAAAAATATTAGTAGTATTTGAGTTAATGAAGTTTCTTTAAATAAATATTATCCATATAAGAAAATATATATTATAAACATTTGGTTTTATATTGGGTCCAACAGACCCAGTAGCAAGTATCTATGTTGCAAATTAAGGTGCACATTCCTAAGTGTTAAATCAATAAACTGGCTTATACTCTTGTATGACTGGCCTGTTGTTGTAGGGGTTAGTGACCCTGACTGATAAGCCAGAGGTTTGGGTTACAATTCTCACCCAGGATAAATCTTTGTATAAGGAAACCATTGTTTATAGGTATAATTTATGTGAAATATGTATGTTTTTAAAAATATGTAGGTATTTCTCTCAGTTGTCTGGTTGCCATGCTAGGCTAGTTTGGGATCAGATGAGTCATGTGTGAGTTGTCCCAATATATTTATTTAAAGTGGTAAAAATATTTTATTTAAATTTCAGCTCCAAATGCTGGGATATGATATATCATGGGCTATCTTCAATATAATTGAAGTAATGAGTTCCAATAAGTTTACATACAAGCGCATTGGATATTTAGCTGCTAGTCAATCATTCCATGCTGATTCTGAATTGCTCATGCTTACAACTAATATGATTAGAAAAGATCTCAATGCACAGAATCAGTATGAAGCAGGCCTGGCTCTCAGTGGCCTTAGCTGCTTCATATCTCATGACTTGGCCAGAGATTTGGCCAATGACATCATGACTTTGGTAAGTGTAAGAAACCTTTTTTTTATCACTAAGGTGTCAAACAAGTGTGCAAGTTGGCCTAAACATGCTACTATTAATATTCTTTGCTACAACTGGCCTCATGCTGACATTGTGAGGGGCTCTGCCCATGTGAATATTATTAATTGCAATAAAGCCTTCCTTAAATTTTAAGCTATATCTAAAAAAAATTGGTGAAGTACTTTCAGAAATTAACATATTCAAACAAATAAACAATGTCTTATATTAAATTAGTGTAGACTAGATTTAGCTCCCGTCAGCGTGGACCCTTTAGACCCCGAGTTTTCTGGAATTCTTTCTTATCCCCTGTCAACATCACAAAAGATACCTATCTGTAAAATAGGTGTGATGTTGATGTGTGAAGAAATGATATAGTAATACATATAATATTAACTCATTTTGTATTAGGTAACTATTGCATTTTTGTGAATGATGGTTTTACTTTTTAGATGAGCTCAACTAAACCTTACTTAAGAATGAAAGCTGTTCTGATGATGTATAAGGTATTTCTAAGATATCCAGAAGCTCTAAGACCAGCTTTTCCAAAATTGAAAGAAAAGTTAGAAGATCCTGATCCAGGTATTTATTTATAGTATTAGCCATCACTAGTCGCTTTCTCTGTCCATATATCCCTATGTATGCTAAATCTTTAAAACTACGCAACGGATTTTGATGCGGTTTTTTTTAATAGATAGAGTGATTGAAGAGGAAGGTTTTATGTAAAATAACATCCATAAAATAGTGGAGAAATAAGGAGCGGAGCAGCAATAAGAAATGTTGCAAAAACGGGGAAAAATTACGCAGACGAAGTTGCGCGGGTCAGCTAGTAATAGATTAAACCACAAAATATAAAACCAATACAATATAGTATTCCTATTTTTTTAAATTAATTATATTTAAAAATGTTAGTGTAACTCAAGAGAGGATTTTGTTTCATAAATATTCTATGTAACAAAATTAATCATATTTCGCTATTTACAGCCTTAGAGAATTCAGCTTTGAACTTTAAACATACTTTCAATGTATTTATAGTCATAATCATAGAACAAATATGGGATATGTTGTTTTATCATACATAGAGTAGGAAAATCAGTGCAATTACATTGAAATACGTAACAACTGTGCCATGAAATTGGCGCAAAGACTGTGCGTGATTTGTTGATAATTCCACTGTGTAATTAAGATAGGATCAAATTCATATGAATGTATAAAAAAAATAATTCCAGGTGTCCAGTCAGCAGCTGTCAACGTAGTATGTGAATTAGCACGAAAAAATCCTAAAAACTACCTCTCCTTAGCTCCAGTGTTCTTTAAACTAATGACCACATCTACTAACAATTGGATGCTGATCAAGATCATCAAATTGGTATGTTATTTGCCATACTTAGAATAATCACGTATTTTATTTTTCAGTGGTTCTATTATTGGTGTTTCTGAAAAAGAGTGAAAGGCTATTCTTAAAAATATAATAACAATTATTAAAAATATAATAACAATTATTAAAAATACAATAACATTTTTTTTCATGACCACAATCTACATCAATACATGATTTGTTTATTTTCATGTCCTATTGTGTTTGTAGATCTTTCAGTAAAGATTGAAGAGAAAAATGCGAAGCTCTTTCCTCATTGAAAAATAAATTGTTTTAGGTGTAACCAGTTTCATTAACAATATCTTATAATATTTTATATGAATTTTCCACAGTTTGGTTTAATGACACAGTATGAACCAGACATTGGAAGAAAAATAACCCAAAGCCTCATAGATCTAATTTGCAGGTACAACTAGAGAAACTTTACCAAATAAAGTTACAGAAAATGCTAGATTCATCCACCACACCCACCATTAAAATTTTAAACAATTTAGTTATTACCACACTGACTACACATGTAACATGAATATTCAGAACATACAACTTGAATAACTCATTTTTTAAAACACAATATAGTGTCTTGTATATATTTATACATATATGTATGAACCTAGTTAAAATGTACAAAATTTACAAATCGATCTCATCGTAAATTTCTAGACTGAAGGTTAATAATATAGAAAATGGTTTGGTTCTTAATGCTAATGTAGTATATTTTCTTTATTATAGAGATTTTGGATAAGATTGATTGTTAATTTTGGCCCGCAGTTGTACTTGACTGATATTCTTGTTGACGAAATATATATTCCACATCAACACTTATGAATTGGCACATACAACTCACATTTTTGTATTATTTTTGCTGCTGAAAATAAAAACAAACAATCAAGTGCGTAGCTGTGTTGGATGGCGAAGAAAAGAAGTCCTATATTTAACGGATTTTAGATGAAATTCATCATCATTTAGCTATCAGTTGCTAACACATAAGCTAGTCTTATGTAGTTTCATTGTGTTTGTTGCAGTTTGGTGCCTTAACCCCATTAGAGCCTCGACTTGGCAAGAAACTGATAGAACCATTAACTAACTTAATACATAGGTGAGTCAGTTACTGTCAAATAACGGAGGGACGTGATGGTCCTGTCAAAATTGTTTATTTGTTGACAGTGATGTCTTCGATGTAGCAAATGTAGACTAAATTGTGTCGTCTTCACTGTTCATGTTGTCTCTATGGGGTAAAAGGAAATAAAACATTATTTCTTTGCATATCAAGACCTAGCTTGTAAGAAGAGAATATTACCAGGACTTGACAAGTGTCCTTGTGCAGAATAATATGAAACAGCTTCTTGCATTGCTTGTTTAATGTTTTGTTTAAATTAGCTTATTCTACACTGTAGCACGTCAAGTCTAAGAAACACATTTAGAGCTTTGAAACACTAGCGCAATGCTTACAATTGTAATTTATAACAATATATATGTTTGTATCAGCAATGTAAGATGTTCACTTAGTTCTGCTAGTCTGTTGATGCATTGCCTACAGGTCTGTTTATTATTAAACAGACTTCGATGTTACTTAGTTAACCATGCTTAAATGTTTATAAAGTACCGTATAAAAATCTTTTATATAATATTTTTCAGATACATTTAATAAAAGACAATTATTTGAAAATGAAATAAGCAATTAGAACTGTAAAAAGGACGAAATCTCAGTCATGCCGAAAATGTTGACACTTGAAAATGCAATATATATTGAAATTATTTTTATTATAATTCCGGGATTAAACTTCCTTGTTGTTCTAGTTTTAATACCTACATGATTGTAATAAACCTTTTTAGGAGGATATCGTAATATTAATTATAATACCTCTCGAAATAATGCATCTGAAATTACAGCCGATTAATTCAGATATCCATCCTATAAACTATTTAATTACCTCAACATTTTTGGTATTTATGTATTTTTAATTTCCTACGAATATTTACTCAAAGCATAAAATTAATAAACAATAGACAACTTAAAATTAACTCTCTAAGTAGGTGTATAGGTCGAAAGATTAACCTTGTATGTTACAATACAGTACGTCAGCGATGTCACTGCTGTACGAGTGCATCAATACGGTGATAGCCGTGCTGATCAGCATCAGCAGTGGCATGCCAGGACATGCCGCCTCCGTGCAACTCTGCGTGCAAAAGCTTCGGATACTCATCGAAGATAGCGACCAGAACTGTAAGTTTCCATAACTCTACCTACCACATCCACAGCTGACATATGACGTTTATCAGCCACAACAAGAATTGTATCTGTTAATAAAATGTGGTCATAAAAATGTTTGAATACCAATAACAATACAACTTTTACTTTTAAATATTGAGCTTAAATAGTAGAGGTGTTTAATAAGACATATTAGTTAGATAAACAACAAGAAAAGCAATCTGCAGTATAAAGTATATAATTTTTTGTAGGCATTTCTTGCCAATTACTTTATAATCCAAACGCAGGAATCGAACCCGAGATTTACGTATGCCGTGCCGAAGCCGGAATCGAACCATCCATCAGGACTATGTCGTTAAACCCCAGAACATCTGATACTGGCTATTTGATGTCATTGGGTGTACTGCGAATACATACGCAGTATACCCAATACTTTTTAAATGTAGTACATTAATAGTAGGTAAATCGAAGTAGGTATGGTTATGAATGGCAAGGACTGCCTCTGTGGCGCGGTGGAAGTGTGTCCAACTGCTACGCCAGAGGTCGTAGGTTCGATTTCCACACGGGACACCACTTTGTGTGATCCACAAATTGTTGTTCCGAGTCTGGGTGTACTTTGAGTTCGTGACTTGTATGTTTGTAAAGTCCCCCGCGACACAGATTGTACCCTAATACGGGAGTCGTTTTTTCTTCTTTTTTTATACTGTAAAAATAAACATATTATGTATACTAAGTAGTTAGGTACCATTATCAAATTAAGAGAAACTTATTCCTATTACAGTGAAGTATTTGGGGCTGTTGGCGATGTCGCGGATACTTAAATCTCACCCGAAATCTGTACAAGCTCATAAGGATCTTGTACTCGCTTGTCTCGACGACAAGGATGAATCGATACGGCTCAGAGCTCTGGGCTTGTTGTATGGAATGGTAAGTCTTTGATTTATCAAGACGGAGTCATAAGCTATTTGTAATAATAATTCCTTTTTGATATAATTCATATTCGACACGGGAATAAACACGTTTAAACCAGGTATCATCATAAAGGTTTATTCCTGTGTCGACTTATGTATGTCATGCAACGCGTAAGTTTATTAATTACTAGCTGTCCTGCGCAACTTCGTATGCGTGCATTTTCCCCGTTTTTGCAACATTTTACATTACTGCTCCGCTCCTATTGGTCGTAGCGTGATGTTATATAGCCTATAGCCTTCCTCAATAAATGGGCTACCCAACAGAGAAAGAATTTTTCAATTCGGAACAGTAGTTTCTGAGATTGCCGCGTTCAAACAAACAAACTCTTCAGCTTTATAATATTAGTATAGATAATGCCTTTCTGTTTTTGATTAGACAATTTTGCTCGTCTATATCACATTAAATATTACAGTCTGTAGAAGTTATTAGATCATAGTATCTAACAGATCGTCTTGCGATTGATGTTACTTTCACTAGTATGTGAGTAGGCAATTTTAATTTCAAATATACAGAGTTCAGAATAAAACTGAGTTATTCTTCTTGAGTTAGTATCATTTACGCTTTTTAGATATATCGCGTGACACTAAAGTTACATTTTCATTTGTTTATTGTATTTTTTCAGGTATCAAAGAAGAATCTAATGGAAATAGTCAAGAAATTGATGGTCCATATGGAACGCGCGGAGGGCACGTTGTACCGCGACGAGTTACTGACGCGCATTATCGAGATATGCTCGCAGAATAACTACCAGCATGTTGTTGACTTCGAGTGGTACGTCACTGTGCTCGCCGAGCTCACTGAGATGGAGACCAGCGCTAAACACGGTGAGTTGAAGTTTGAATGCGTTTTAGATATTTCTGTGTTTTGGATTTGTCTTAGGAGTAGTTGTAAAGCTGGGGTTTAATGAGGTCCCTTTTACTTGAACAATTTATTATTCAGACAATCGAAAATCAAAAGAGAAATTGAATTAATCAAGCGGTCACTGACGATGTGTCCATCAATCCAAATTGAGTGGACGTCTTATATAAAAAAATATCGTGAATGATAAAAACGTACGTACGTCGTCGTCCAGTTTTGGAATTACAAATGGACGACGACGTCATAAACGTTTCAAGCAATTTTTCATGCGTTTTCTCTTAGACTTTTTTCGTTTTTTTATTGAAATACACAAAGCTGTTGCAATAATTAAAAAATGTTATCCATTATTATAAAAATTGTGTTTGAATATGACGACTGTCACGTCCAAATGGAAGTATACTTAGTCAATGGTGCCTTAATTATGCGTACATCCATTCTGAATGCATCCTTTTTTACAAATCTTCCAAATTCAGTGACCACTTTTAGGGCGTTTGACCACCGCAGCCCTTCAACGTGACGTCACCGTGAACGAGATCATTTTATTTCGGCGACCATGGCGATGATGGACGTGCAGTTGACACGCGGCTATAATAATTCTTTGAATCGGCGACGTCATGACGCTCCGTTGACGGGCTGCGGTGGACAAACGCCCTTAGACATCGAAACGGCATTCCAAGCAAATCCATACTAAATAAAGAGAAAGAACGAATTTTATGAGTGTTTATATCAGGGCTCGGAACCGGTTTATAAATAGCGGTTATTATTGTTAATAAAACCGGTTTAATTGTGCTCATCGATTGACCGGTTAATCAAGATACCGGTATTAATCATAACGAAATAATTTTGATTACCGGTTAAAACAGAGAGCGTAATGCTAACCGATAATGTGAGCTGAATTAACCGGTTAAATTCAAACAAACGACTCGTGACGCAAGGCACGGTCTCGACCTCACGTCATTGAAACTTAGTACTTTTTCTTTCCCATATGTACCTATGGGTTAGACCGTCGTCGTGCGTCGTGTTAAATCATGTTCCCTGCAAAACTACAAGCGTGCGGCCGTTATTTAGTGTAGGTTAATTATATTAATTGTGTGTATATTCATCATGGGAAAAAGAAAATAAAGTAAGATTTAATCTATGTTCGCTTAAAATTAAGAGACCAATAAATCGAAATGTTTGATGAAAGGTTGTAATCACCACGCACGCATCCGTAAAGCGCGGGTTCCGGAAACTACCCTCGCTTGATTTTTATCACTCACTATTACGAAAGTGTCGGTACTTCGACACACAACACTAACGACATCTGCACACTGGCGTGTAATATTTGTTTCGACGGTGTGTACACTTAATCATCGCGGGATTTTACGATATTGAAAAACGATATCCATCTTCTAGGTTGAAATTGACGCGTATTTTTTATTTTAACCTCTGCCCGCGCCATTCGGGAGTAGTAGTGACGGTCAGTGGAGAGGATCTGTGGTTCGTGTAGTTCAATCAGTTCATTATTGAATATATATGCGATTAAGACCCGCATCTTATAAAACTCCATAATGTGTACAAATCGTGAAATTTTACGAACTACAGTCCGTCAAATCTAAGAAGTACCGTTTGACAGTTCTGACAATTGAATGATAGGGATGGGATGAAAAAATCGATTACTATAATATCCGAACTTTAAGAGATCGATTACTATAATATCCGAATTTTAAGAAATCAATTGTTATAATTAAATAAAAGAAATGTTTAGGATATTTTTTTATTCACTACTAGTACTAGTATCGTCGTCTTCGTCATCATCGTCATTTAAATTAATGACCAGTTGATTGTCCATTACATTATCAAAGTGTACGTCTCTTTCGAAGTCGTCCATTATTATTTTCTTTGTTTTTTGTACTACTTTACTCCAATCTTCCTGTGTAACTTGGGCACATGCTTCCTTTAATAAACCTTCCATTTTCTTGACACTGAAGGGTGGTTTTGTGTTGTGTCTTGCTGCATAACCTGTAAAACAATAATGTAACTATTTGATAGCAGACGAAAACCATTGTTTAAATTATAAATGTTAGAAGTACTCGTGTTATTATTATAATATTATAAAATATTACCTTTAACTTGGGCCCAAATCAGTTCAATGGCATTATATTGGCAATGGTACGGAGGAAGTCGTATGACTTTGTGCCCGTGCTCTTCGGCCAATTGGTCAATTACATATTTCGGTTTTGGTGGTTTATGCAATTTCACTAACTGTAATAATTCAGCTTTTAATAGTGACATGTCGGCATCCACTCCTTTTCTTTGCAGCCATGCCACCAAATCTGCTTTCTTATTGGCTGACGTAGGTGCTTTATCAATTTGCACAGAGTGGTATGGGGCATTATCCATTATAATTGTGCTGTTAAGAGGGATATTCTGTAATAAATTTAAGAACCACTCTCGGAACCTTACTGCGTCCATTTCTTCATGATACTCTTTAGTGCTTTTGGATTGGAAAGCTAATAAAGAGTTTTCCACGAAGCCTGTAGACGCTGACCCAGCATGGCATATTATGAGGCGTCCACCTTTTCCTATCGGCACCTTCGAGCACGAAGCTTCAGAATCATCAGTCCATGTTTTCGGCACAGAATGGTTGGAATTTAGCCAGGTTTCGTCCAAAAATATTACATTATCCCAGTTTATAATTTGTTTAACTTCGCGCAGGAATGTTAGTCGCTGCATAATTATGTCATGTCGCTCCATAACAATTTTTCGTTTGTCAACTTTTTTGTATCTGAAGCCAATTCCTGTTATTACCGTTCTCAACGACTCTATGCTTCCCTTATACAGCCCGGCATCTTTTAAAGTTGCACATAACTTTGCCAATGTTGGAAATTCGCCTCTTGTAAAATACCCGTATATATGGTTTCTAATAGCATGACTATCGAATTCATCGATGCCTGTCACAGGTTTATTTCTTTTTCGTTTTTTCGGTGTGTGAAGTACGTTACTGTCACTCCCCGAAGGCCCATATTTTTCACTTAATATTTTGCCAACGGTGCGGCTACCAATACCGAGAGCTTCACCGACGCGATCCCGAACTTGTGTAACTGGCAGTAGAAGTCCACCATTTTGAGATTCACGCTCAAAATACTCGTGTAATTTCACCACCAATTCACGAGCCTGGCTGTTCAAAGTACGTCCTCTTTTCGACATTATTAATAAACACTTGCTTAGTTCGGAGTCCAGTATAAATATTGCCAAGGTAAACGGATAAAGAATGATCAGTCCAGAAAAGTAATAGCCAAGTCACAAATTGTAAAACACAAACGAGAAAGCAAGTACGCGCACAGTCAGCTTCCAAGATGGCGAGAGACTGCTGACGCCGAACCGACCGAGCGGACCGCGTGCGCTTGTAGTTGGCAGTGTTGCCAGAAAAAAAAAATTGTAGAGACTTGGACACCTGCGATTTTGCCTATTGACCTAAAAATAATTAAATTAATTTATTTTAGGGTATCTGTGTATTCAGTGCATTATGCGGTCGCGCAGTAACGTCGTTAATTTATAACATCAGGCAACAACATTTTTGTGAATGGGTTCTACATACCTTATTTTTATTAGTTTTAGACGTAGAAATAAGACTTAGAAGAAAAAATTGTAATTGTAAAATCAATGGATGTGCTTGTTAAAAATTTGTTTATTTCTCTGTAATATGCAAACCCATACTATCATACACAAAAATAAATGTAAAAAACACTATCCCTGACTCCATTTACTATTTCGACAGCGTTAGCGCGAGAAACCCCGACTTATTTGGGCGCGAAAATCAAAAATCGACAAATCGCTTTCGACAACTTTTTAAAGAAGCAAATATATTTGATTTATAAATACGTATTTTTGGTGAATGGGTTTTATCTCATATTTTACGATTACATAACTATTTAGTTATGTAATCGTAATATGTGAGATAAATCCCATTCACATGAAAAAATATTTGTTTGGTTGTCAAGTGTAATTTGTAAATAATACATTCGATTTTTCGTATATGTAAACGATTTTTTTGCATACAAGTGTATCCGAAGAGTCGCAACACTACGTGCAGTGACCTAACTACGTAACTTTGTAATGAGGTCAAGAATATAACTATTAGAAATTATTTACTGTGTAAATATGTGTTATTTTGCTTTGTTTGAAAGTTTTCAATTACTTTTAGATATTAAGAATTGTACATTTTTAGATACAATAATGAAATCTTTCTAAATTCATGGTTTTATGAAAAAGGTTATCGAAACTGAATAATGTACGTATGAACAAAGTTGTTTCGGTTTGAAAAATATGAAACGTCAAACGGTACCTCTTAGATTTGATGGACTGTAATAAGCTTAGAACTTCTTTAGAAGTGCTAACCAATTACGAAATAAAGTTTTGAATTATTACATGGTCACTACATTACACTTGGCCAGCGGAACTTACATACGTATCACTAAATACAACATTTTGTGAGACATGAATAATTTAATACATCTACTGTTGCGTCTATAGACGAATCCGTTAAAGTGGACGATGATGAAAGGATACAATAGCTCACTACAACGTTGTTATGGGAGATTTCAATGCTAATGTGGGAGTACAAAAACGCGGCGAAACGAAAATTGGACCTAACTGCGTAGGGCGCAGAAATCACTGGGCCCAAATGCTCGTTAATTTTCTACAGTCGTCGGAGCTTTTCTTAATGAATTCTTTCTTTAAGAAGAAGCCTCACAGAAAGTAGACATGGCAAAGCCCCGATGGTGTAATAAGAAACTAGATAGATTTCATCATTACGGACAAGCTGCAAATAATTAGAGACGTCTCGGTGATCAACAGGCTCAATACTGGCAGCGATCACATATTGGTTCGAAGGTCTCTAATTATTAGCTTCAAGGTCAAAAGACTTCAAATAATGAGGCCTATTCTCCGACCTACTGCCCCCCAGATAGAAAAGTTCTAGTTGGAGCTTCAAAACCGTTTCACATCGCTGGAAACACAAACGAGAAAACCGACACTGGTCAAAACGCTACAGGATGTATCTCGGAAGTTGTTTCCTGGAAAACGCGAAAATAGGGAGTCCGAACTCTCACTCGAGATTCTTGAACTAATGAGGGTAAGACGAGACACGCAGATGTCTTTGTCAGATATGAGAGCCATAAACCTGAAGATCAGGAAGCTGACATGACCTGACCTCCTACGCTACAGCACTGGCAACACTGAGACGGCGATCGATCGAAATAGAGGCACTTAAGTTTTCTCACAGCAGCTAAGCAGACCCTGTCTGACAATACTAAACACAGCGAGTGGTAAAACCTCAAGGCTGGAGATATTTGGGGAAATCGAGAGTTTTTATGGACATGTATGCATCACGGATGGCTAAACCTATGGGACTTAGCGTCGATGATCACAGAACCCCACTCACGTGCCACTATACCGAGGGCATATCGGATGTCGATCAGGGCGAGGTCGGGGCAGTTTTCGAGCAACTTAAGAATGACAAAGTGCCCTGTGATGACAGAATCACTACAGAGCTTTTGAGAGCAGGTGGGACCCCAGTCCTGAAAGAGCTAGCAAATCTCTTCAACTCCGTCATCCACCAAGGCTTAACACAAACGTGTAGCGGGAGTGCGTGGCTCTGTTCTTAAAAAAATTATAACCCCTTGCTGAAGAACTACAGACCTATCTCATACCTGAGCCACGTCTACAAGTTGTTCTCGAGAGTGATCACCAACCGCCTCTCTAGAAAACTCGACGAGTTCCAGCCCCCGGAACAAGCCGGGTTTCGAAAAGGCTTCAATACCGTGTACCACATCCATACATGACTGCAAGACGAATTCAATAGAGCGTCATATCCCCGAAACTGTTCACCTACGCTCTCGAAGACATCTTCAAGACACTTGATTGGACTGGATAGGTCATAAACATAAACCGTGAGTAAATAAGCAGCTCAGCGAAATGCTGCACAGCCTAAATGGAGCCTCTAGATGTGTGGGTCTCGGCCGTAGGTAACTTTAACGTGACTTTGATTTGTTTCCAGTTTGGTAAAAGCAACTTCGAACAAGAAGTCGATAGAAGGATTCAATTGGGTTGGGTAGCGTTTAGCAAACTTCGTCGAGTTTTCACTCCACCTTAACAGCAATGTCTGAAGGATCAACGTAACCAGTGCGTCCTACCTGTTATGACCTACGGTGCCAAGTCATTTATTACGGTTGAGTTGGTCCAAAAAAAAAAAACAAAATTGTGCAGCGGGCTATGGAGCGACGTATGCTTGGGAGGATAAAACTCGCAATAAGGTCATCCGACAAAGAACTAAACTTACCGGCATAGCTCGCAAGTGCTGGACATAGGCATCTCCTAATTTTTGCCACAACAGCCGGTCCTCTGCCTTCCGCATCCAGTCCATCCCAGCCACCTTAGGTCGTCGGACCTGGCTGGGGGCCGTCCTACCTTACGTTATAGTACTCGATGTGGCACAAGCTTTTGATAAAGTCTGGCATGAAGGCTTGCTATATAAACTGAAAACAATGTTACCAGATCAATTTGCTAATGTCCTAGAATCTTACATTTCTAGTAGAGCATTTCGAATACCCCAAGAGGATGTTTGTTCTAAAAATAAAGAAATAAAAGCGGGAATTCCACAAGGCAGTGTTCTAGGTCCGGTGCTGTACCTTTTATACACCCGTGATATTCCAGAGCTCGAAAATAATGCTATTGCAACCATTGCTGACGATACAGCCATCATAGCAGTAGGAAATACCCACAACGAATCAGTAGAAAAGGTTCAAGTAGCCATCAACCAAGTCTTAGAGTGGACGACAAAATGGAGAATAAAACTTAATGAGAGTAAGTCCGTTCACGTTGACTTCACAAATAAAAAAGGTCAATACTGCCCGGTGCCTATAAATGGCCAACCAATACCCTACTCGAACACAGCTAAGTACCTCGGTATGACGCTTGACGCAAAGCTACGCTGGAAAGCACATGTCAAGAAAAAAAGAGAAGAGCTATCCCTACGCTACCAGAAGAAGTACTGGCTACTAGGAAGACACTCTTCCCTCTCAGTATACAACAAAGTCCTGCTATATAAACAGGTGTTAATGCCAGTATGAACTTATGGTATACAGCTTTGGGGCTGTACCGCTCAGAGCAATCGACAAATAATACAAAGATTCCAGAACAAAGTGCTCAAGGATATTGTCAACGCCCCTTGGTACTTAAGAAACTGTGATCTCCACCGGGACCTTAAAATAGATGACATAGAGACAGTTATACAAAAAATAGCTGAAGCACATCAAAGCAGGCTTCAACAACACGTGAACGTCGAGGTAATCCAGTTCCTTGATACCACTGAGTTAAAAAGAAGATTGAAACGGCTGAAGCCGTTTGAATTAGTGTAATGTAACAGTGACATAATAAATGTAGTGTAAGTGCAACGTAAAAGAACACATGAACAAAGTGACTTCACATATGTAATAGAGACAATAAGTTAAGTGTTATTGGACACATTCTTAGATTTAAGTCCTTATAGCAATTTAGGTCATAATTAAATTACTCATTAGTCTTTAGGCTAATTGTAATCTATACAGGGTGACTTTGAAATCAGTCGACAAATTGATAGGGGAGTATCAGCACCGTTAGTACTTACATTATGCATTGACAAATTGCGAATTTAAATTGTAAAAAAAACATCCGATTTTATTGCTTAAAACGACGGTGGCAGGTCTATTAAGGTTTAGTAAACTAAAAGAATCAGTACATTATCATTATTTCCATATGTCTAAAACTTAAACAAATAAATAAAATGAACAAAGTTTAAAAATCGTACGACGCGCTATAAAAATCATATGATCATAATTTCGTAAAAACGTAGTTCATTCAAAGGGTCATTGATCATAAACACCAAATAAATAAAGTACAGAAGGTAACATTCAAACAACGCGCTCAATAACAACGGACACTTAAACACCGTTCACGGACACAAAATCTCGCGTCGCCTTCCGAACTACGTGGTCTAAAGTGATATTTATACCCTGTTCCATGTGAACGATGTGTATGTACGCGTCGCTACGTATGGACGTTATCTTCTGTACTCTCGGTGTTTTGTGTAATGCACTCCCGACGACAAACCCGATCGGGGATTCCGCCGGCCGGCACGTGTAACGCGGGTGGTGCCGCTGGGGGGAATGAAACATACCGATATCGATACTTTTTCGAAATCACATACTTGTAAAGTAGCATTCTTGAATGTAAAGGATTCATATTTTTACAAGTGTTAATAGCTTTTTAGAAAACTTCTAGTACGTTCGCATACTCTATCCAGTATTCTAATAAAGTTTGTTAGGATTGTTGTCGAGTACATTTTAAACAAACTTCATTTATTTATAAAAAGAGGAATTGAAAACACAAATCATACTTACTAAGAACAATTAAATACATTAATACCAACACAGTATGCGAGTCACTTCAGTCCTCGTAAGTACAAGTACGAGTGAATAATTACAAGTATGTAACTAAAATAAGTAATGATCATTATCTACGGAAATATCGATGAATTTCATTTGCTCCCATAGTATCATCCCTAAACGGCGCGGGCGCGAGCCAATCGTTGCAAACAATTTCACCAGTCGGACGAAAGCTTAATTAGGTGACGGTCGTGTGCTGCATAAAAAAATAATCGATTGTGTTGTTATCGAAGTTGTGTACTGTTAAGTGATAAGTTTTCGAATATGCCTAGGGGTACGAGAAGAAACAGTGAACTTTTTGATAACCAACAAATTTTAAATGTGGTGATTTGGTAAAGCCAAACTAACAATTTAAAGGAAACGCAGCGAAGATGGCGAGAAAATTATCCACGGCAAAACCAACCGTCCTTAGAGAGGATACTAAGTGCCACTCTAAACCTTTTGGACTTCGGTAAGTAGTCTTCATGTTCCCACCCATGCCATGTAAAAGTATGAAGGAAAAATTGGTTTTACATTGTTTTGTTTCGCGGCATGATAGGTAGGTTAGGTACATATTATAGTTCGTCGATTCGTTACCGTACCTAAAATAAGGCAGTGGCTGTATAAATATTATAATGGATAACAAAGAATCGTACAACTGTTAGTCGCGGTACTTAAATATGAGGACAAATAAATTGATACAAAAATGAGGTGCGCGAGCGCGGTTGTGCGTTGAATACATGCGCTGCGGTGCGGCGGCGGGCGCGTCGACCGGGGAGTCCCGCTCCCGCACCCTGCCGTCCCCTCCGCGCCGCCTGAGCACGGCGCTGTGTTGACTGAATGACTCAACACTCTGTCTGTATTCATTCATGCTCACGGAAACAAAAATGGCGGCGCATGGAGTTACATATTAGATACTAATGTATTTTTTTTGTATTTTAAAGTATCATAGAACATTAATATTTTCTTCTAATAATATGTCCTAAAAAATCTTGGATACACGCAGGTTTACTCATTGAAGTTTGTCGACTCAATTCAAATTCATCCTGTATAAAGTATTGTAATAGATACTACATTATAAAAAAAAAAATCGAACTAGTAGTTCCTGAGATAGCCGCGTTCAAACAAACAAACTCTTCAGCTTTTTAATATTAGTATAGATAGTATGTTACTTTTTAGATTTAATCAAATTGTTTTACTTTATTTCACTGTATGTTTACTTACTATCATCTGTATCAGAAAGTATATTTTCGGCAACACCAAGAAAAAGCGGTTGACTATCCGGTAAGACTTCATTCGTTGATAAGAATTTATAGCATTTTTGTATGTTAAGAAACATTTCTTAACATACAAAAATGCTATAAAATCTAATTGAGTGAAAGTGTGAATATCAGTAGTTACATAACTACTGATATTCACACTTTCACTCAATTATTATTATGATTCAGTGCGCAAACGTAAATGTTTAACTATACAAATGTAAACATATACAAAATACTCTGTGAATCTGAAAGTTGACTAAACAGACGAAACACTCGGTTCAAAAAATTAATAGAGATACGCGTACTCACTAATGTCCTTGAAACTCAAATTAACCGGTTTATTTCGCTGAACAGTATCGAAATTTGTGAAAAACCGGTTTCCCACTTTAACCGGTAAATAACCGGTAAAGATAACCTTAACCTGAATTCATTTCGGTTCGGGGTCAATGACCAAAACCGGTTTGGAAATTTAACCGGTTTCCGAGCCCTGGTTTATATACCTTGGGTAATCTTCGCAAACTTTTTCTCAAACTAAATGAAGTGTGTGTGAGCTGTAAGTAAAGATGCGTGTGCACGGCAGGTCGCGTGGTGGGCGCGCAGCTGACGGAGGTGGGCGCGCGCGTGTGCGAGGTGCGCTCGTTCGCGGCGCGCGAGTGCGGCGCGCTGGTGGCGCGCGCGGCGCACGCGGCGCCCGGGCCCGCCTCGCGCGAGGTGCTGTACGCCGCCGCCTACGTGCTCGCTGAGTACTGCCGGTATGTTACCTTCTAACTCCTAACGTTTCTCTATATGGTAGCGGATCCAAGAGTGTGCTTAAGTGACCCAACGTCCCGGCTCCGAAAGCTTTTCAGAGTGTTATAAAAAGTGCGTTTAGTGGAGTCCCTCTCCAATTTAAACTCCGTAGTCGTCGTTATTAGTGTTACGTGTCTTTAAAACTTCCATTACCCTGTAATGAATTTACTCCCAAAAAAATGTGCTATATATTTACATTGTGGTCTACACTCTTAGGGTTATTTCAGATTAGCGTTTTTGGAAGCGCAGGTAGGCGCGCCTTTTGCCGCATGCGTAACTAGTATGAACGTTAACGCGCTTATAATCTCGTGTACAGTTCGCGCAACTTAAGTTTGCTTGTCTGATGTTCTCGCGTTAGCTGTGCACAACTAAAATTTAGGTATCAAAGGGGATGAAGGAGACGGGCGGGGAACGACGTCCCTGCGCGGAACTACATTCGAATACAACTTCACAAACGCAAACTTACACACTATACGTCGGAATATGCCAGTGTATGAGCGACCGATTTTTATCGCGCGAAATGTAGCGCGCATGTAAACGCTAGTCTAAACGAATCGTTATCGTTTTATTATTTATTTTATAGCGAGGAGGCAGTGATGCACGACGCCATAACCCCGCTGCTAGTGTGCGCGGGCATCGGCGGCGCACACATGCGCGCGCGCGCCGTGTGCGTGCACGCCGCGCTCAAGCTCACCGCCAACTTGCTGCTCAAGTACGAAGCCCATGGAGACCGGCAGATTGCCATTGACGTAAGTATATCTCAACTTTACAACCTTACTATTTTCTTATTATTATTTACGGTAATCTTGCCAATTTCGGCTAGTGTCAAGTATTTACTGTACACTTTAACTGCACAGAAAGTAGATCCTACTAATTTGCACACATTAAATGCGGAGCTGTTAAAACGATCACAGTTCGATACCCTGAAATCGTGAATTTTACCGTGGAATAATAAAATAATTAAAAGATTTTCTTACTATGAGACGTTAGTGAAAAAGTGTATAAAAGGCACAACATATATATTTTTATTTATTTTTGTGACAAATCTGCAATCAGTAAATATTACTATATTTATTTATTTAAAAATTTCCTGCAAATATATTTCAAAAGACGGACTTTACAACTTTTTGGGGTTCCGTAGCCAAAATGGCATAAACGGAACTCTTATAGTTTCGTCATGTCCGTCTGTCTGTCCGTCAGTATGTCACAGGCATTTTACACAAAGACTACCCAAAGAATATTGTCTGTCCGTCAGTATGTCACAGGCATTTTACACAAAGACTACCCAAAGAATATTGTCTGTCCGTCAGTATGTCACAGGCATTTTACACAAAGACTACCCAAAGAATATTGTCTGTCCGTCAGTATGTCACAGGCATTTTACACAAAGACTACCCAAAGAATATTGTCTGTCCGTCAGTATGTCACAGGCATTTTACACAAAGACTACCCAAAGAATATTGTCTGTCCGTCAGTATGTCACAGACATTTTACACAAAGACTACCCAATGAATATTGTCTGTCCGTCAGTATGTCACAGACATTTTACACAAAGACTACCCAAAGAATATTGTCTGTCCGTCAGTATGTCACCGGCATTTTACACAAAGACTACCCAAAGAATATTGTCTGTCCGTCAGTATGTCACCGGCATTTTATACAAAGACTACCCAAAGAATATTGTCTGTCCGTCAGTATGTCACAGGCATTTTACACAAAGACTACCCAAAGAATATTGTCTGTCCGTCAGTATGTCACAGGCATTTTACTCAAAGACTACCCAAAGAATATTGTCTGTCCGTCAGTATGTCACAGGCATTTTACACAAAGACTACCCAAAGAATATTGTCTGTCCGTCAGTATGTCACAGGCATTTTACACAAAGACTACCCAAAGAATATTGTCTGTCCGTCAGTATGTCACAGGCATTTTACACAAAGACTACCCAAAGAATATTGTCTGTCCGTCAGTATGTCACAGGCATTTTACACAAGACTACCCAAAGAATATTGTCTGTCCGTCAGTATGTCACAGGCATTTTACACAAAGACTACCCAAAGAATATTGTCTGTCCGTCAGTATGTCACAGGCATTTTACACAAAGACTACCCAAAGAATATTGTCTGTCCGTCAGTATGTCACAGACATTTTACACAAAGACTACCCAAAAGAATATTGTCTGTCCGTCAGTATGTCACAGACATTTTACACAAAGACTACCCAAAGAATATTGTCTGTCCGTCAGTATGTCACAGGCATTTTACACAAAGACTACCCAAAGAATATTGTCTGTCCGTCAGTATGTCACAGACATTTTACACAAAGACTACCCAAAGAATATTGTCTGTCCGTCAGTATGTCACCGGCATTTTACACAAAGACTACCCAAAGAACATTGTCTGTCCGTCAGTATGTCACAGGCATTTTACACAAAGACTACCCAAAGAACATTGTCTGTCCGTCAGTATGTCACAGGCATTTTACACAAAGACTACCCAAAGAATATTGTCTGTCCGTCAGTATGTCACAGGCATTTTACTCAAAGACTACCCAAAGAATATTGTCTGTCCGTCAGTATGTCACAGACATTTTACACAAAGACTACCCGAAGAATATTGTCTGTCCGTCAGTATGTCACAGGCATTTTACACAAAGACTACCCAAAGAATATTGTCTGTCCGTCAATATGTCACAGGCATTTTACTCAAAGACTACCCAAAGAATATTGTCTGTCCGTCAGTATGTCACAGGCATTTTACTCAAAGACTACCCAAAGAATATTGATTAAATTTGGAAAAGGTGTCTTGTAGTAGTACTGAGTTTGATAGCTAATTAATAAAACCCTTAATTATTTCAAAAATAATCGGATATACCGTCATTGAGTTATTGCAGAAATACGCGTTTCTCAATAAAAGGGCGTAAGTGCCATGTTCATACGCTCTTCTGCTAGTGCAATTATTCAAATCGGATTATTTTATACGGCTACAGCTCCGGAACTGCTCTTGCCGGTTTCATTTAAAGAGTAAGTTTTATAATATATCTTTATAATCTAAACATATTTTCTTTGTTTACACGTAGGTAATACATTCGGCGCTAGTAGGCTTACGACCACTCCTGCTGAGCGAAGATATGGAGGTGCAGGAGAGAGCTCACAATGCAGTAGCACTGCTGAGTGTCGTGTTGCGGAAGATCAACCCTAACGATCCCGAACTGCCGCCAGAAAACACGCCCTTGTCAGATACAGGAGTACTTGTAGAACATGAACAGAGGTAACTTGAATTAAGTGTTAATGTTGTAAATAAAATAATCTATACTAACATTATAAAGCTGAAGTGTTTGTTTGTTCGCGATAATCCAAGGAACTACTGGTCTGAATTGAAAAATTATTTGACTTTTAGATAGCCCATTTAGCGAGTAAGGCTATATGCTATAAAACATCACGCTATGACTAATAGGAGCGGAGCAGCAATAAAAAATGTTAAAAAAAACGGTGAAAATTTACACAGACGAAGTTGCGCGCGATTTGGATTGCACTTGGCACCAGCAAATCTCATAAACGCCTGGCCGGAGGACACAATAGGGTATTGGGCTGTGAAGTCATATTGTTTCTTTTTATTGAAATGTCAAAACGATAGGGTCTATTGACAGTTGTACGAAGACCCTACATTTGACGTCATTCGTAGGTAATGTAAATAATTTATTGTAACTATTTGATTTGATGATAAAATAATATGTCCTATAAATTAACGACGTAAATAATTTTTCAGAGTAATATTTTTCAACGATAGATCACTTCCCTATTGTGCAGAGAATTGTTATATCCATGTGGCGTGTGTTAGTCAAACATATTTTTGTAAAAAAAGTTTTTAATTGCATTTGAGGACTGAGTGGTGTCTAAGCAGGGGTTTAGCAACATTGCCACTGTGGTTTAATTGCACACACTTCACTCTTTAAAAGGATGTTAATGTGTTAATGTTGTTATTAAGCTCGGTTTGGTTTATTTAAAAGTAATCTTTCTATATCTCTTTCTTTTCAGCAATGGAATAGAGAATGATGAAACCATAGATAATATGAATGGCGAAAGCACAGTACAACCGATTCAAACCTTCAGCGGTGGCCTCATCGAAGAACTCGCGGACTTGTTCGACGGAGAACTGAAACCTGTAGCGCCTAAGGCACAGAAGAAAGTACCCATGCCTGCCGAGTAAGTAACTAAATTATCATAACTAATATTATAAATGCGAAAGTGAGTTTGTTTGTTCCAATTTACGTTTCAACAGCTAAACCGATTTTTAAAATTCTCACATCAATAGAAAGCTACATTATAAGCGAGTAACATGGCTATATTTATTTAGAGATCCCTACAAAAAATACTTTAATGTAATCCAAAGTTATCAAACCTATAACAGTCTTTTTTTGACGTGCACATGCCATTTTGTTATTTGTTAGAAAATTTAAATCACTACGTAGATCCCTTTGGCACTTATTTGATGTGCGCTGCCATTTTGTTATTTGTTAGAAAATTTAAATCACTACGTAGATCCCTTTGGCACTTATTTGATGTGCGCTGCCATTTTGTTATTTGTTAGAAAATTTAAATCGCTACGGAGATCCCTTTGGCACTTATTTGAGGTGCGCTGCCACTTTGTTATAAAATTTAGGTTATTAAGGAGATCCCTTTGTTGCTGACAGACTTTGGAAAAGTGTCAGCTGTAACATATAAATGCGATAACATAACATAGTTTTAATCGCGATAACCGACATTAACGCTGTCGGAGCCGCGGGCAAAAGCTAGTTCTAAATAAATAAAACTGCTCCGTGACTAGCCCCACTTACAGCACAACCTAAATCACTGACGATTAAATTAAAGTCATTACTTATGAAATACTAGGTGTCGCCCGCCGCCCGCGTGGATATCGATTGGGGCGGGGCGGTCGAGCCGAATCTCACCAAATCTCACGTAGGGGAAGGGGGGGGGGGGTCTTGGCACATCTCATGCAATTTTTTTTGCAATAAACCATTTAAGTGGGTTAAATTTAGTAAAAGTTTTTTTTTTATCAATTTTGACCGATTTTGACATTCATTGATCGGTCGCAACGATCACTCCCCAATTTCGCGTAGATTTCACTCAACACTGGAGTCAAGCCAAATATGACGATATCTCACCAGAGAAAGGGAAGGGGGGAAGAAGCTCCAAAATTCGCCAAAATCACTTCACGTCAGTGGCGGCGGGTTCTCAGAACACTATTCTTTACGACTTCCCTTTGAGTTCTACTTACTTAATATTATGCCCTCAAGAACCGTATCCTGCAAGATATTTTTTTGTATCGAGCTACCTCTGGAAAATTTTAACCTTTGCCTCTGCCTCACGTAATTTATGGACACCTCTTTATCGCGATAAAAACTCCTATGTCCTTCCCCGGGTCTTAAACTAACTCCATACCAAATTTCATCAAAATCGGTTCAGTGGTTTAAGCATGAAAAGGTAAAGAGACAGACAGACAGACAGAGTTATTTTCACATTTATAATATTAGTATGGATTGACGTTTATGCAACGCTATTCGGAGGCGTGACAGTAGAAAAACCAAGCTTTATCATTTTCACACAGTTCTACATTTAATGTTGTTTAAAAGTAATCACTCTTTTAAAAAGAATAACTAGCATTCTTGTATACTCTTTAAGGTTTCTCAGTTAAGGTTAATTACTTGTGAATGCACGCAGACGAATGGTAATGTAAGATAAGTAGCACAAGCAACAGTAATGTATGTGATCGTCAGCTTGAACCTGGAGCAGTGGCTGTGCCAGTCGCGCTGGTCGTCGGACAGCTCGAGCTCGGAGGGCGAGGCGGAGGCGGCCGTGTTCGCGCCGCCGCCGCGCGACGCGCGCCCCACCGCGCAGTTCACGCCAGAGGAACTCGCCATGGTATACCACCACTCTATTTGTTTTATATACTTTGTTTTTTTTTTCAGACCGTTTTGTCCCACTGCAGGGCAAAGGCCTCCCTTTCTGCCTTCCACTTGTCTGTGTCTTGCGCTAAAGCTGACCAACCTTTCCGGTTGCAATCGAGTTCGTCTCGTCATCTTTGCCGGTATTTACCGCGATGTCGTTTAATATTTTGTGGGCTGCATTCAGTGATGATTTTTGCCTACATCTATTTTGACATGTCCGGCCCAATCTCACTTTACTTAGGCAGCTTTTTGGGTGACATCAATTATTTGCGTTGTTGAGCACAGAGTCGTGTTTCCGGTTTGTTATTCTGACCCCTAGGGTGCTGCGTTTCATAGGTCGCTGGCAAACCTTTATATAGGTACTACCTACTTATATTTTTTTTTAAAGACGACTCCCGCTTTCGGGTACAAGCCCTGTGTCGCGGGGGACTTTACAAACATACAAGTCACGGACACAAAGTACATCCAGAACAACAATTTGTGAAGCACACAAAATAGGTATCCCGTGTGGGAATCGAAACCACGACCTCTCGCGTAGCAGTCGGCCACACTCCCACCGCGCAAATCCAAAAGTTTCTACGTGCCGTGTGGTACATTCCATCTCTTTCCGAGGATGTAGTCAAGGTGAGTAAGGGATTCCACGCTCCGTGTCCTCTGCGTGCTTCACTGCGATCGCCAACCCGCTTGTCAAGGTGATTATGGCAATCACCTTGGATCTAATAAGTAGATCCTACTGGAGAGACCCGTGCCATTAATGAGACATCATATATATGCGTAAAAGTTTCTTCACTCCCCCGTCGAGGACTACCAATCGCTGTCCTGAAATAAAATGCATCCACTCAGTCGGTGCCAAACTGTCCTGAGGATGCCTGCCTTATGGAAGTCTCACTTTGCACCTACCATTCGACTTGGTGAGAGTACCTGTCACTAATTCTCTTTGTTGCAGGTCTCCCCATTTTATGTTCGGTCTGTCAATCTATTTCGATTGTTTTATTAAGCTAATTTCCTTACTACTTCAAACGTGGTGAATCCCAGATCCCAGAAGTGATGAGTTTCCTCCTTAAAAATATACATAAACTAAATCATGTTAGTGTGTGTGACAAGGCAGGAGATGACAGACCCGACGAATTTCTTTGGTTACTTACCTCCTTTTGGTCGGAAATTTTATTTAATTCTTTTCCTATATCAAAGTTTACGTCCGTGGTCGTGGAGTTTTTCTAAATGTTTTCTCTGTTATTTTTTATAAATTTGCATTTTTGCTCTTTTATGTAGGTTTCGCACAACTCATTAAGATTTCATAATATGAAATTCTACCAAATAACACCTAATTGCTGGTGATTTATGTGTCATATTTAAATTAGTGATTTTTTTTTTGATAACCTCTTTAGTTACGGGAAGCCCGAAAACTGGAACAGGCGAACAATCCACATTATCTGAAGGACGATTCGCCTCGCTCGTATCAACAAGAAGACATTCCTATCGCAGAGATCGCACTTGAAGTGCCTCTGCAAATTCATGGTCAGTATCTATATGGTAGTATTACATCATTATGTGGATATTATGTAATATTATAGGGGGTTTTGGTAATTTCTGATACTGTGCACCTACCGTTTTGCAATTTCGGGGGATTTCAGCCCCTCCCCTGTTATGTGAATTACTTAATTTGTATTATGTTTTTCAGCTAAGAGATCTGATAAATATCTAGTGTCACGAGAGAGCTCGAATAAAAAGAAAAAGGAAAAACGTACGTCCAAGAAACGAAAAAGCAAAAAAGATAAAATATCAAGTGACTCCGACAGTGAAGGTATGTATTATAAAGTCTCATTACTTGTTATTTTATGCTGCTATGTAACCAAACAACCCTTACTCATATATCTCTTGAGATTTTTTTTTTTAAAGACCACTCCCGCATTTGGATACAAGCCCTGTGTTGCGGGGGACTTTACAAACATACAAGTCACGGACACAAAGTAGAGAATAACAATTTGTGGAACACACAAAGTGGTGTCCCGTGTGGGAATCGAAGCCACGATCTCTTGCGTAGCTGTCGGACACACTCCCATCGCGCCACAGAGGCAGTCAGTTTTTTTCAATAGTAGCTTACTCATAATGTAGTAGACAAAACAAATGGAGCGTCGCGTCCTGGGTGTATCCTACTGTTTCCGTGGAAATACAAAATAAGCACAAAGCGTTTTTTCCTAATTATATCCCATTACTTCCATAACGTCAAGTCGCAAATCGTAAGGGCGTTTTTACAATACATATTATAGTGCACTAAAGGTGGGATAGAGTTTTTTATTTTTTTACATTTACTAATGGAAATTTTAATCGCGGATTGATTTATCCTATCTGTTCGGTAATCTACTCTGTTTGAAATAATTGTCTAAAATGTTGATTTCCTAATAAAAAGCCACAAAAAAAAAACATTTTATTATTCACGCGAAAAACTGTTTGCTATGTTCATAACGTCATATCGGCAAATACCAATTGGATTGGTGTTAGTCGGCGTCAGTGTCTGCAATGCCATCTATGCTTGTTTTAAGGCAACGTAACTATTACTTTCTATGCGCATTTTCCCCTCACTATTAGTACGACAATTTCAGAGACAGGAGAGATGTCTGTGCTCGCGTTCCCATTGAGGGACCATGTCCAATTTCAGTTTTTAATGGGTCAACCTTTAGTAAAAGCTCTCAAACAATTCTAAATACAGCCATTAATTTGTAAAAGTAACCATTCAAAAGTTATAATCGTTTAACGGTGGTCCCTCAATCGTGACTGACTGGCACCCATATCTCTTATCTTACGTAAAATTTACAAATGTTATGAATGACAACTTTTAGTGAAAGATTTGTAAAACTAATTTACCAAATATCAACCCTTTCTGATCACTGCATAAAAAGAACGAGAATGGAAAAGGTGGTCCTTTAATTGATCACCATATGATCATTTAGGTATACATAACAATGGAATTTGGAATTTCCGTTTGGGTCTAGCGTTAGTAAAAGTACTTGAATGATTGTAAAATCAATCTTTAGTTTGTAAAAGCATCCATTTAGAAGTTACAATCGATCAAAGGTGGTCCTCAATTGAAACGTTTTTCGTAATAAAAGCCACATTGTTACCATTTCACGACTCCTTACTTTAAAGGCACATAACATATAGTCCAAATCGAACGGCGTCGGAGCTTTGCGGGTTGTTCGATATATTTTCTGAACATATATATTGGAACATGTGTGTGGTGTGCGACAGAGGAAGCGGGAGTGGCGCGGCCGGCCGTGGCGGAGGGCGGCGAGCTGCCCGACGGCGCCGCGCCCAGCGACGACGAGCCCGCGCCCGAGCGCGACGACCCGCACCGCGCGCTCGACCTCGACCTCGACCAGTGAGTACACGCTCCGTCACCGCAACGTACATACATGCCGGCCGGCTCGCCGGTCAACGACAAGCCCACGCACACAGGCGACCGTGTACGCTCTCTGGCATTCGACCGAGAGTTCTACGGATGGTGCGGTCAAATATAAAAGTTGCGTAAAGGTATATAATCTGAGACGAGCTGCAGATCGCAGCCGTGCGGTTAGCGGCTGCATTTGTCCGTATCGTTGCCTGCGGTAGTTTCTATTTCCATTCCGAGACTATGTAGGTCTTATTTGTTTCCATACCTTCGAGTAAGACAGAACATCAAACAATCAGCAGTGTCGCTTGCAGTTTGCGGTCTATGTTGACTTACACAGGGGTATTTCTTAGCTTCGGGATAAATTGAAAAACTATTAATGTTTTAGTATTTTACTGTTTTCTGACGAAAATTCACGAACTACGACCATATAATAATATAATGAGTTAAAGTCAAAGCTAGTATTGTTGCTGACTTTAACTAAACTTTATCTTTGATTTTTTTTCAAAAATATTTAATTATTATTCTCATTTTGATCTTAACAATTTTAGGCCTCTACGTGAAGAAGAACTACTAACATCGAGAATACACCAGTATCCATCACCTGAAAGCGGTCTATTGCATAAGAAGTCGAAGTTATCAAAGAAGACCAAATCGAGCGACAGAAAGTCAATCGACAAAGTTAAGAAAAAGAAAGAAAAGAAAACTAAACAGAAGTCCGAAGATTTAATATTACCAGAACTGGCTAAACCTGAGGCAGTCGAGGGCTTGCTTATCGATGATTTAAGTAAGGCGAATGGGAAGAAAGCAGAGAATGAGAGCACCGGCGCAGACGAATCTATACTCACCGAACCTAATACCAAGGGTACTAAGACTGAAAAACATAAGAAATCAAAGAAAGAATCTAAAGACAAAGATATGAAGAAAAAATCATCCAAAAAAGGTATGTATTTATATGCATTATATGTGAAATGGATAGCTTTGTTGTTGTAACTTAACTACCTACTAAATTTAAATAAATTATAACCTAAATTATAAGGTACGGGTCTTGATCGCGTAAATATCGGCCGTCTACAGATGCACGGCCGTTGCAATACGATCGATACGTCGGGCAATAAAACAAAGGTGTTTAGGGTTAAAATAAAATATTTATTTATAAAATTCTATAATGTGTACAAAACGAAGTTACCGAACATATACTGCAAGCATACTAGTTCTGCTCAGGTCTGTTACGTCTTTTATTATTATTATTTATTTATTTGGTTCACCAACAACTAATACATCAACAATAATCTAAACACAAACCTTCACAATTACTTATATCTAAATGTTTAGTTACTTATAGGTAAACACTACATTCATATTTTTAATGAGCCATTCGTTACAAATTATATAAAATATAACAACGATTGATAGTTTTCCGAAACAATCCCAATGAGTCGTGGTGAATATCAGCCTTGTCACTGCATTCATTATATAATTTAGTCATTCGGCAAAGAGGTGAGCTTGAGCCAAGCACTGTTCTACGCAGTGGAGGGACTAACGGTGTGATTGGTTTACGCGGAGTGTGAATCGGAACTCTAAAACGTATCCTTTGTAACAATTCCGGGCAATTGATCTTATTTCTTAACAATTTATATAAAAATATTAAGTCGGTTACATCTCTCCTCTTAGACAGTTCCATCATCTTAAAATAATCCAACCTGGTTTTATCATCCACATTTCTGCCCCCCCATTCCCACCGAGTATGACAAGTGCCGAACAAATCTCTTTTGAATGCGCTCTATTCTGAGAGAGTGTACAGCAAAGTGGGGCCGCCACACAACGGCAGCGTACTCCAAAACACTTCTGACAAGGCAGTTATATAAAATTATCTTAGCCTTAGCGTTTCGAAAGTTTTTACTACTTAATTAAAAATCCCAGCATCTTGGAAGACTGCTTTAGTGCCCTTTCGATGTGAGGAACATACGTGAGCTTTGCGTCCATTAAGATCCCCAAATCCCTAATACACTCAGTCTCTTTTAGAGTGGTATCTCCCAACATATATGATGATGCTGTCTTTTTAAGTTTTCTTGAAAATTTTATATGTGCACATTTATTTGCATTTAAGTCAAGACCATTACGTACGCTCCAGGAAAACAATGAATTTAAATCTGTTTGTAAACACTGAATATCCTTTTCGGTATCTATTATGTGAGCAAGTTTTAAGTCGTCAGCAAACATAAAAGGTTGAAAATTGCAAGCATAACGGAAGATCATTGATGAAGATGTTAAATAATATAGGCCCTAAATGAGATCCTTGGGGAACATCAGATGAAATTGGGTATGATCGAGAGTGATATCCGTTAGCAACAACATAGAACTGCCTATCAGTCAGATATGACTCCACCCATTTCAGTATAGCTCCAGTAAAACCATAATAATGCAACTTTCTGAGAAGTAAATAATTTTTTTAATAAAAATGAATGAAATATAAAAATAATTAAAGGCCGAACAGGCTACGGTTTTGAAAAATTATATATAGGTACAAGAACAAAAATAATTAAACATTTTGAAGTTGGTGCCAGGAAATGTACTACAACTTCAAAATTTTAATAATTTTTTGTTGTTGTCAACATCTTTACGTAATAAGACACGAAGTAGACATTCAGGGCAGTTGCGGAGGGTCCGAAGAACACCATTACTTTCGACTTCCCTTTGGATTGTAGTCATTAAGTATTATAGGTAGGTACAAAAAACCATGTCCAACAAGATATATTTTTATATCGGGTTACCTCTGATTTTTTTTTAACCCTTCGCCTCTGATTCAGGGATATCGGTAAATAGACGAAACATATACCAAGTGGACGTTCAGGAAGTCAGACGTAACGGACCATTGTTTTATGTGTAGTTAAAAATTATTTTCTATTTTTACAGGTAAACACGAAACAAAGACGGGTTATGAAGAAGCATTAGGTATTTCAACGCCTAGCAAAGAAGTCGTATAGTGTACATATTTAAGGAAATATTGCTTACTTTCTTGATTAATGTCACGCTACTCGTGCTGTCTCAGTGCAATTGTTAATTTGAACAATTTAGGAATATTTTTTATTATATATTAGTTCAACATAACACCCAATATACACTGTTATGAGGGATCATTGGAAACATCTGAATTATTTATTATAAATAAATCCTGGTTTAAAATAATCCACAAAATTCTCCAACAGTAGCGTCAAAGCCTAAAATACTAGGCTTTGACGCTACTGTTGGAGAATTTTGTTGCCCCGTGTGAGAATCGAACCCACGACTTATTGCGCAACACCCAGACACCACTCCTACCTACTTATTTTAGTCCAATCGATAAAAAACAATAGGAATGGAAAAGATATTGGGTGAAATCTAATTATCAAACGGTGAAATCCAGGTGTGTTGTATCATCCCTCTAACACTGTCTATATTAGTTATTTAACTTCATTCATATTTCAAAGTGAACTATGTCCATTTATATGAATATATTATAATATTTACATAAGTCTATATAGTAACAAATAAAAAGCTGAATATATTAATCATGTACAGTTTTATTATTAAAAATGATTTATCAACATGTTGCTTTTCAATTGGTTAAGCATATAAAACTGCAATAAAACTTAGGGAGTTGGCACTTAAATGTTCATCGACGTATTGCCTCAAAATTAAAATATCAATTTGTTACGAAAGTCCGAAACATCTATATAAAAATGAGAATCGAAACCCGATAGGGCTACCAAAACGCAGTTAAGTCATTATATTTTCTTCACTTTTTGTACTACTTTCTCGACGTGTTAGCAATTTTTAAGTCAAGGCCCTTTTATTATTACTTTCTTACTGTAGGTATTTTACACGATATAAATAAAAAAAGATTGAGGTAGATTTGTAGAAATCAAACGAAAAAAACAAAAGTATAACAACGCAATATAATCAAATAAAAAAAAACAGTTTCTTATGTTATTGAATGGTTATGATGTGACGTCATTTCGAAACGTTATTCATGTGAAAATGTGACCCGTCATTTCATGTATTATTTTGAAATAGACGGTCACATTTATATTATCCTGTATTTCATTGGAATTGTAACGTATAATTTTATAATGTATACAAATCGCGAAAGTTTATCAACATTTATTATCCTTCCAACCTTTGATGGCGATGAATTATTTTTTTATGCAATCTTCATTTCTGTTCTGCCGTGTTGAGGAATGGAATGGAAAGTGAATATTTTCTTTTCTTTATACGATAGTTATATAAAACGTATACCAACTTACACCAAAACTATCTTTACAGAAATACAGTCTAGTATTTGTGGACAAGGACTTCGTATATCTTCCTGTCGGTTTTAACCAAATATTTCTCATGTTATTTCAGTTGGAACTATAATCAAGTTTTTAGCTCGTATTCTAGCATTTAGGCAGATACTACAATGACCTCTTTATTGACTTTCAAAATATATTTCTTCTATTGAGAAGTACCTACCTACTTATTATTTTCTAACGTAATTACGTCACAAGCCAGAACAGCGGCGTCAAGTTTAAATTTTAATGTCTAAAAAGAAATTACTATTAGGTTTAAAATTTATTATGACTCATTATCACTGCTAGATAAATTTAAACAATTTTTATAAAAGTATTTAATACCCTATTATTAGTATTATTAACTCCTGCTATGAATCAATATTTCGTTACAATGATATTTCCTTTTACGGAAGATGAACTATTCAATATTCTTTTTCCAACTCTCTAAGTGGACGGACGGACAATCTTATCTTTGATTACTTACAAAAATGTAACAAGAATTTAAACACAAAAAATGGTTTTGAAAAAATGGCGACGTCTGCAAGTTAACAAGTTTTGGGTTTGTTACCACATGACGATGGTTTTCTACTGCGTGAAACACCATCGATAATGTCTTTAAAGTTCGAGCTAGACGGAGTCGGTAACCCACATTTGCCCCATTTATTACGTTTGAAGTTGCCGGTGCCAGAGCTACATGGAGTCGGTATACCACACTTACCCCACCTGCGGGCCGCTGCGTCCCTAAATGTAGTGGTGTTACAGCATATACTCTTTACAGCGTCCATTGGTTCAACGTATGTGCTCTTTTCAACAATACTAATATTAGAGCTGGACGGAGTCGGCACACCACACTTACCCCACTTGCTACGTCTGGCATAGCCACTGCCAGTGATGTGTGGAAATGGGCAACCACATCTGCCCCACCTGCGTTGGCATTTGCCTTTACAAGAGTTAAAATAAATTGGCCCCCGGCAATGGTTACATTGGCGACCTTGGTGCTTGTTTCCAGAATTTCTGCCATGTTCGCGAGCATTAGGATTACTACCGTAGGTGAAATCGGTTCCGCGGGGTTGTTTGTAGTTGACTGTACCGCCAGAGCAGGCACAAGTAGACATCTCACGGATGAATCCTCGGCCGCCGGCACGGTTTGTCGACGGACTACTTCCTGCTTTTCTGTCACCGACGCGATGTTGAATACCATCGACGCAACAGTGGGTTGCCCATGGTACCTACATCAAAGACCTATTCATAATTCAATGCATTGATAATCGTATTTTGTTTTTCTTACGAATATAGTCTGGCTGAAAATTTCTCCACAAAGATGCCTAATTCTAGCCTAGAAACATAGAAATCCACTTCAAACATTCTTACTTCAACCTAGCTACGCCTAGCGCGCACTGCTTTATTGCAGCACCTTGTCAGACTTGTCTTTCCCCCGGCATCTCTAATATGTTCCTACATGATTAGACATGAACATGATAGTTTTCATCAAACAAATTTCGTCGAATTAGTTTGACGACAAAAGTCATACCATAAAATATATAATTATGTACTAATAAAAGGCGAGGTGATTTACGATTCACATTTTTTATTGATAGGTAGAAAATTAGACTAAAACTCAGCGAGCTCGTAAGTGACAATCTATACAAAACTATGTAGGTATGTTCACGATCACACCACACTGTGAACATCCATTAACGTTCATTTAAAAAGATCAAAAAATATTCAAGATTCCACTTAGCGGGATAGTAAGTTGCTTAGTCAAAGGTTTAGCATAATTATGTTGTTGATTGCTACCTGGGATTTGTTAAATTTTTCTTATAAAAAAATTAGAGCACAGTTAAAAATACAGAGTTGACTAGGCACAGCCTTGATTTCGTCTATTTCGGCCAAATACGTACATTGTATGCAAGGGTAAAAGCGGGTAATTCGCTCACTTTAATTAGCGCTACGAATTACGGTGTGAGTGTGAATTTAACTTCTTCATTTAATACCAAATTCGTGGTCTCTTTGTCATATTATGTTTTAATTATATTGTACGAGCTCTCCGAGTGGCTTCTAAAATATTTGTATTCCATAATAAAAATTTAAGTAGGTACACGTGATTCCCATCTAAAACAAATCTGTGGTATTGGCCAAAGTTACCCTTAGTCAAGCACTTTCTTATGCTTTATAGCTTATTCAACCACACCAGTAGATGACAATAGACTTACCATAGTGGCACAAGGCGAATTTCTTCCACCAGAGGCTCTCTTGGCAGGTTTACCTTCAGGTGTTACATTTAACAGAACCTGTGAAATTCATAGTTAACCCTTAGAATATTTATTACTAATAGGTACTACAGCTACAGTTAGCGCCACCTAAGTTTGCGTTTGTCAAGTTGAAGTTCGGCGCAGGGACGTCGTTGCCCGCCCGTCTCCTTCATCCCCGCCGTTACCCAAATGTGAGTGTCATCAGACACGCAAACTTAGATGGCGCGAACTAACAGACGACTAGAAAGTGTAAGGTTTTTCCACTGATAAATGATCGTGAAATGTTATATTGTTTCTCTATTATTCAGCTACTTGCTTACATGGTATTGACATACGTCCGTCTATTATATGTGTAAAAATAATTGTCTTCTACAATTCACACGGCTACCTATCTGGTCCCAACAGGCGCGGATCCAGAATCACCTTCTGGGGGGTGGGCCAAGTCTAACACCAAGGCGAACACTTGAAATACACGAGTCTGGGGGGAGGGGATGCATTTGCTCCTGGTGGGCACCACCCCCCTTGAATTCGCGCCCGGGTCCAAACTAGCCGCCTACCTACTATGGCTACCAGGGGGTAAATTCACGTATTTAAAGCAGTACAGTTGCAGTAAGGTTTTTGTATTCTTGTAACTTTGGAATCGATCTCGAATACGCTTGCGTCAAGTATACGTCTCGAGAGCGCAATAACCTAACGACATCCAGTACGGTGTGCAAGCATTTTTAAGATCGATCCCAAAGTTACAAGAATACTAAAATGGCCGTTTAATCGAAACATAACTGCAACTGTACTGCTTTAAATACGTGAATTAGCCTCCAGAGAACTGATGATCATAGTTACATATTTCTAAATACGTATGTAATACTTATAGATAAATAACACCCAGACAGAATAAACATTCGTACTCAATAAACAAAGATTTATCTTGGTTGGGAATCGAACCCATGACCTATGGCTTGGCAGTCAGGATCACTATCGAGACTACTAGAACAGCAGGTCAGTCAAAAGAATGAACTACGTTGTTACGTTATTCGGATAAATCAATAAAATTAGCGCCTCCAGAATTTGTTTAGACAATATTCTCTCTCAAGGCGTGACTTTGACTTCAGCAATAATTCACAGTTATTTAAGAAGACACGAGGAATACAATGTCACGTCTGACGTAGCCGTCTGTTTATATAGATCTTACATATTCCATTCGATAATTTAAAAAAAATATGTAGTATTTTAATACACATTTGAAAACGCTTTAAATCTTGAAACCTCGCCTTTCGCAAAATATCTCGCTGAACTGTAAATACAATACAACACTAAAACATTAAATTTACTAGTTAATGCGAATTTTCAAAAAAAAAACATATCATGTTTATTTTTTCAAATTGAAGACATTCTGCTAAAGAGATATTTTGCGAAAGAGACATTCTGCTAAAGAGATATTTTGCGAAAGAGACATTCTGCTAAATAGATATTTTGCGAAAGAGACATTCTGCTATGGAACATTCAGCTAAAGAAACAATCTGCTAAAGGGACATTCTTACGAAAGAGACACTTCGCGATAGAGACACTGCTAAATACATTTTTCAAATAAGCCGTTTGTACCAATATCTACTTGTAACGGGGAAATAGAGCATATTTTTTTAAAGTAGATTCTATTTTGTTGATAAATTGTAAAAATGAAACTAAGTGATTGGTGATGACTTGGTTAAAATATTATACTGTTCTAAACAATACAATGATACTTATTCGTAAGGTACGTACAATACAATACAATAAAACTAAAATACAGATCTAAAATAAATTTATTGATTCTTCATAAGAGGCCAAAAATAAATTAATATGAATATTTAGTTTAACTGACTTGAAATCATATTGTACTTTAATGTTGCAAAAAAATATTATTTTTTTTCAACAAATTACGATAAGTTGCTATTTACAAATAAATCATACATACAGTACATAATGTACACAATACTAATTATTGCGTTGATACACGCCTGTGTACTGCCACTAGGCGTACTTCAAATAATACATTTACATACACATTGCGGCACAAATTAAATATAAACTTGAAATACTTCGAATTCGGCTTCGTTCGCGATAAGGTTACAACGACAATAGCAAATTACAACTTGTTGAACAACTTGAACACCCATAAAATATATTTAACAATAATTCGTACTACAATTATCTAGTGGTCACTTAAACTAATGTGTATAATAAATAGAGCAATGAATGACGTAGTTAAATCTAATTGGCTATACAACCAGTGCTGTTGTGAGTTCTGTGCGTCACATATATTCGAGCTACATACAATACTAACGGAACAGATTACTACAATATATAAAAATTATAAATCTTTATATTAAAACTGTACAATATCACAAAGCACTTCAGCATATTACTTGTATACATAACAAATATATCTATAACATGAATAACTAACTAGTATTTCAAATAAGTAATCACTTAAAATGATTATAGGACAAACGGAAACAATACTTTTAAATGAACTACGAGGATTAAAATAGACAAATAGTACGACCAATTAGATTGGATTGAATAGTAATGTAATGAGGTTTATAGTGAGAAATACTGGCAAAGGTAAATGTTAGTTTAGCCATTAATAATATGTTCAGGGATGTCGAATTTCACCTCAACGCCAGCTTTCTTGGCGAGGTTAACAATTTCCGAGAGCTGTACTATGAGCCGAGCGGCGTCGTCGAGGTCGTCACGTGGCACCAGTCGCAGTCCCGACTCTGCTATTAATTTCCTGGCCTCATTCACTTTGGTACCCTGCCAAAAATAAGCCACATATAAATATAAAAAAATCTTTAATAAATTCATAAAAATGATTCCTTTATATCAACCTCTTAGAAGTAACAAAGCAATGGGATACGTACCTGAAGACGAATAATAATAGGAATTTGGATGTTCAAAGTCTTAGCTGCGGTGATAATACCTTCGGCGATCACGTCACATCTCATGATACCTCCAAAAATGTTTACTAACACAGCGGTCACTTTAGAATCCGACAAGATAATTTTGAATGCTTCCTAAAAAAGAAAATATAAATACTATTAGTACGTAGATTGCAAGGAGGACCTTTGCCAATATAAAAATTAACACATCGCCAAAATATGCAACAACGCTAACATTGAGCCACGTGTATGCGCTTTGTGACGTCATACTGCTACTTTGTGTGTACACACAACTCTAGGATTTCCTTTTGAACTATATAAGCCCGTAATGTAAATTCAGTTGACATTTGAGAACCAAGCGTGCATTGAAATGTCTTTGCGGAGGAATCAGTTATAGCAAAGCACTGCAAAAACTTGTTCAATAAGAAACATTTGTATGGCCAATCAGCCAATTTTTGCAGTGCTTTGCTATAATTGATTTCTCCACAAAGACATTTCAATGCACGCTTGGTTCTCTCTCTAATATCAACTGAATTCTTGAAAAGTTTTTGCTACAAGAAATATAAGCATAAAAGGGCTGGTGGGTGGCGCAGGACTGGTCTTTGTGGCGATCATTGGGGGAGGCCTGTTTTCTGAAGTAGACGCCTTTTGTCTGAAATGAATGAAGCTAAAAAAAGCAATAGTTTACCGTTACGGCAGCCACAGTAGCACCACCGCCGACGTCAAGGAAGTTGGCGGGGTCGCCGCCGTACAACTTAATAATGTCCATAGTGGCCATAGCAAGACCGGCGCCGTTTACCATGCATCCAATGGTTCCTGCGTAATAAATAAATGTTTAATTGGTTTTAGGGTTCTATACCTCAAAAGGTAAAAACCGAACCTTTATAGGATTAATTGTTGTCCTTCTGTCCGTCTGTCTGTCAAGCAAGACCCTTTATCTCGTAGGAACGGGTGGAGGTATCGAGTTAAAATTAAAACCAAGTACTATAAGATTTACAATCCCTTGAAGCTGTGAAAACGTCAGGTAAATTAATAAAAGACTCATTACCTTTAAATATTTTACGCGATTAAATGCAGTATACCTACTATCTATATCTATACTAATATTATAAAAAGGAAAGATTTGATTGTTTGTTTGTATTGAATAGGCTCCGAAACTACTGGACGGATTTGAAAGGTTGTAATTCTAATGGGTCTAAGTGCCAAAAAACAAAAATCGATATTATTACAAAAATATGATCGATGTGCCAAGCCTAATAATATCCAAATGGATCCAAGTGCCTGTGTCTTTGAATTTTTCACTCACACACGGACGAAGTTGTGGCGCGGTCTAAGTGCCAACGCACTTTCGCTCGAAAGGGACTGTGATTTTGTGCGTGCGGGGTAGGTTGCAGAATGTTATTGTTTTGTGTTGTTAGTTGACCAAATTACGTGACACAAAATGGACGCTACGTCATCGAGTAATCAACAAGTTCAAAAAAAACGTAATAAACAGAATTTTAAAGTAGAACAAAAGAAACGTCGTTTACATGGAGATGAGTACCAAACATCTAAAAAGATTACAATCCCAAAAAAAGCTAGCTAGTAGCTAATGGTATTTATGATACTATTGATCATAAATACTTGGTCAGTGGTCATTCTTTTATGTCCTGCGATCGAGATTTCGCTCAAATTGAAAAAAGAAAGAAAGTCGTTAAATGTTTTGAACCAAAGGATGTCGCAAAAATGATTCGAGAGTCGTGTCACAAAAATCCATTCACCGTAGTTAATTTAGACCAAATGGATTTTAAAGACTTCAATCAGGCATCGGCCACCTTTTTAAATACTGCTAAGTTAAAAATCTCAACCATTTCTTGGATCCGCATCGATAAAGAAAAGTTACCTTATGTTGATTTAATGGAATCACACAGTGATTCAATACCGTGGGACAGTATAAACATTTTTAAAAAAGGCAAGTCACCACGTCAACTGGAAAACTACGTTTTGCCAGTGCTAGAAGCTCGAAATAATATTTCAAAAGAAAAATTAAAGGATTTAAAGGAAATGCTACCATACATACCCCCCGAAAATAAACCTTTTTACGAACATTTGATTAATCAAACCGAAGCCTAAGAACTTTTTTAATATCTTTTATTAAGGCACTTAGCCCATTTTCAATATTATTTCCTGAGGCACTTAAAACATTTTAAATTACTAAATGTTTATGTTGTATTACTTTCTTTATTGTCTATTTTTTTTTAATATTTTTCACATTGTATAACTAAAAGATATGTGTTAAATTGATTTAAGTAAAAATAAATAATTATTTCATTAATTTGTCTATTTCACAACCTTTTTTTGTTATATCTCTAAAACATAAAATTGGTACTTAGACCTTTTAGAATTACAACCCTTCATTTGATAAATTATTTCATCGTTGTGAAGCTACACTAACCCCGGGTGACATAGGCTATTTTTTATATCTGTATTCCCACGGAAACGAGAACTACGCGGGTGAAACCGCGAGGCGTCCGCTAGTATATCTATAAAAATGAATCATCCAAATGTATGACCTTAGAACGACTGCACCAAATTCAATAATTATTTTTTGTTGTTTGTCATTCCTAGGACAAGATTTGTATAAAAATAAATAAAAGGGAAAATTACACCTGCGCGGAGCCGGGGCGGGCAGCTAGTATCTAATAAATAAACATTTATCACAAATTTTAAAAACAACACTCAAGAAACTAAAACTTTCAAGTCCTTGGTCTGAAATGATTGTACAAATTATTTTTATTTTTTATTTTTGTAGTGTTACTTTTAGCAGGGATTCTTTAACTTATGTTTAAAAAAACTGCATCGCAAACAATGTAGAGCTTTATGATGTTAGCAATAGGGTTTAATTTTCTGGGTCATTAGGAATAATATACGGACGGACGGATGGATGGACATGGCGAAACTATAAGGGTTCCGTTTTGCCATTTTCGCTACGGATCCCTAAAAATGAACCCCCATTTCCCTTGGTAACGAGATACTAGAGAACGACTTTATCGATTTCGTTTATTCATTTTTTAGTTTTCTAACATTCTTTAGAAAGTTCTTACGTAAAAAAAAAATAAACGGGGCGGTGCGAAAGTTCGACGGGAAAGCTAGTATTGGTATAAATATAGGTAGGTGACAGGTAGATAGTGAATGCTGAACTTAGCACATGTATTTTCCATTTTTTAATATTTTTTTTTATAATTTATGTACATACCATCGAGTGCAATGTAGTTCAAGTCATTTTTGGCAGCTTCTACCTCTTTAGGGTCTTCTTGCGATTTGTCTCTGTACGCAAACAGTTCTTCTTGTCTGAATTCAGCGTTGTCGTCAAAACGGAACTTGGCGTCTAAACAGAAAACTGCAAAAAATATTTTAATGTAAGATACCAATTACAAAAGTATTTTAATTTGCAGGTGATTGGCAATAGCTTACACTCCATTTAAGTTACCTGGGTGTACCTGTCACATTTAATTAAGACTTTATAACTAGCTTGTTGGTCTACTGGTTAGTGACCCTGACTGCTAAGTCAGAGGTTGTAGGTTCGATCCCCACCAGGGTCCATATTCACGGTCTTTTTTTTTTCTCGCGGCAAGCCCGCGCGTCCTGTCAAAATTTTGTCTTACAGGTAAATAGAGAGCTGCGCTTAGAAATGCATCAATGCGCATGCGCGGTTGACATCTTCGGGCGAACCACGCATGCGCCAGCTCACGCAGGCTTGCCGCGAAAACGAAAAAAAAAAGTGAATTAAAATGCACGATGGTTTATTCTGTGTCTGGGTGTGTATATGTAGAATCGACTTTTCACAAGTGTAGTATTTTGCTTCCTAAGTGAATAAATCATTTTTACTTTACTTTTGTACTAGCTCTGGCTAGTTTGGGATCAGTTGATGGTGTGTGAATTGTCTCAAGATATTATTATTCTCTTTAGTTACATACATATTATTATGATCATCATCAATTATCAAGTATAATGTTGGTCTGTGACAATCCCAATATTTTATCAAAACTTTCACATGCAAATACCAAGAGAATACGAAGTATGCAATTACAACACAGCAATGTCTCAGTAGAGTGAGTGCCTGGTGATCTGAGCCACATGCTCACGCCTATTTCAGACACCAGTCCTCTCACAATTACTATTTTTTAATCATTGTTAATGTGATAAATTGATATTGTATAGATTGGCGATTGTGAGACGAAAATAAAGAAATTATTATTATTAATATAACGAAAACCTATTGTTAACAAATGTTTATAAATTATTCCATGTTTTCAAAATACTGATGACTAATATACAAATTGTTTAAGTTCAGGAGATTAATTGCTTGCCAAGTTAATATAATAAATCGATTGATATACTACAAGACTAACTACTGGTTAGTGACACTGACTGCTAAAATTAAATAGTAAATGCGTAGCTGCAAGGGTCGTGAACTCGAAGAGTCGGCTGTACGATAGATAGGGAGTAGATAGGCGCAAACAATAAGAACATTACTTACATTGGCCAGTGATAGCATCTTCTGCGTAAGGATTTATCTCAATCAAAAGAGCATCCTTCTTCACAAATAAATCATACATCCTTTTGATCATATCCTTTGCTTCTGCGGTTTCTAGTCCAATCTAAAAAAAAAAACTTGATTAAAATAGCATTACCATCCAACGTGGCAATGCTGCCAGCCTTCTGGGAACATTACCAGTTGACATTGATAGGGATTCTTCTTGATTCTCTCGTATCTTGTATAAATTGTATTAAAATGTTTTATGTTATACTTGATTAAATTTATAATTCTCCTACATATCCAATCTTTATTAATCATCCACGCCAGTTAAAGATATATTATTCAAAAAAACAATCCCTTTAAAAAAAAGTATTTTGCAACTGAAATAATATAATTATTTGTTTACCTTTTTGAGGACGCGATTAATCTGCTCATCAGATATTCCCTTTACAATGTCGATGGGGTCATAAATAATAGCATCAGGATTTTCTGCAGCCACATCTTCAATATTTACACCACCTTGTGAAGATGCAATTATCACTGGCCCCTAAATGAGAGAAGATTATGATAAAAACGAACATAATTTGAGCCATGAGCCATAAGATAAATGTAGTGAATAACATTGACTATGGCAAATTACATTGAAACTGCGTTCCATCATAATGGCGACATAGAACTCTCGGCGAGGAAACTTGCGTTCCGTAACCATCACCATATTGCAGATACGTCCAGCTGCGCCTGTTTGCTTCGTCACCAACAATTCGCCCAGCATTTTGCTGGCTAGTTCGCCGGCGATTGCAGGTCTACAGAACACAATATAAATTAAATAAGTACAAAATAAGTTTATTTCAAACCGGTCAAGCGCGAGTCGGACTCGCGCACGAAGGGTTCCGTGCCATTATCTATACAACAGTAGACACATATATTATAATATCGAGCAAAAAATCACATTTTTTTTATGGGAGAATGGGAGCCCCACTTAAATATTTATTTTATTTCGTTATTAAAGAAGCAACTGACTGTCTAGCTAGTTCATGAGACACAGCCTGGTGACAGACAGACGGACAGCAGAGTCTCAGTTACAGGGTCCCGTTTTTAACCTTTGGGTACAAAACCCTAACCTTAACTTGAACTAAATAGAATGTTTGTTTATTAACTTACGTGTCTACCATCCTGACACCGCCTTTGAGTCCGCTTTTAAAAGCACCTCTTCCTCGGCCGCCAGCAAGTACCTATAACATGTTCTTCTTTGGCATCAAACAAGGCATTCTTATGAACATTTTAGAGGAGGTCTTAAGAACTTTTCCACCATTAACTGTCTGTGAAAATAGCTAACTCTAGAAGCGAAACCCTCATTTGTCCCATCATCAGATAGAAAAACCTTTTGGGTTTTCTACCTTATTGAAACACACAAATGTCGGTTTGCTGTTTAAATTAATGTTTCTCTTGTAGAGTTAGCTATTTTAACAGATTTTTACAGGTTAAAGTACAGGTTGGGAACAGCCTTGAGCCATTTTACCATGATATCATGGTTATTTACAATGAATTGGTAGTTCAGCATTGGTACTTATCCATAAGTAACTTTTAGGAAAATAACAATAAAAGGATTTACCAGCCAGTACCAATAGGAATTACCATAAAATGTATAGTAGGTAATCTTTTATGAGCTACTTCCTTGTAATGTGACATTTCCTCTTACAATCTGATAATGAAAATGTTTAAAAATAAATACATTGACTAAATTGTATTTTCAACCGACTTCAAAAAGGAGGAGGTTCTCAATTCGTCTGTACGATTTTTTTTTTTTTATGTTTGTTCACCGATTACGCAAAGACGGCTGGACCGATTTGAAAAATTGTTTTTGTGTTTGAAAGGGTATACTTCCAAGTTGGTCCCATTGCCATCAGATCACGATCTGATGATGGGATCCTGGAGAAATCGAGGGAACTCTTAAAATATTAAAAGCACACCTACAGTGATTTAGGTATATTTCATAGTGATTCGTGCATTTACTCTTAAAAAACACCAATTGGTAAAGTGGAACTGATGATGAAGACCAAAAATTACGAGCAGACCTATTCAATATTTCACAGTTTGCGATTCAATTAAGTACTTTAATATGGTATTGAGTAGCACTTTAATCTCGATATACTACTATTATACAATGTAATAAAGCTGATAGTGAACTCCTCAACAATTAACGGCCCTGCATCGGGGCAAGCAATATTTCGTAAAAGGATTTGAGCAGATGACATAAGCCTATTGTAACTTAAGTGAATTATAAACCAACCCACTAAAAACTGAGAAATAAAAACTTTTTAACAAAAAAAATATTACCGACTTCAAAAATAAATATGTACAAGGCAACTAAAAAGCAAAAAATAATATACCTAGAATAACTGAAGTTGGTGCCGAATAAAACAAAGACTACTATTTCATGGCACCAACTTCAAAATGTTTAATTTGTTTTATTTTTTGCTTTTTAGTTGCCTTGTACATATTTATTTTTGAAGTCGGTAATATTTTTTGTTAAAAAGTTTTTATATTTTCGAAAGTCAAACCTTGTGCATCCTAATGTTAAAAAATGCAAAAAAATGACTACATCTTGTAAAGTGAGTGTGTTGCAGGTTGAGAAGAACTGTCTCATCCCATCTACTGATACCTATACCCGTTGATATATCTTATTAACTCTTTATAATGTTAACAGTTTTTAACGGGTCATTCCATGTCAAAACACCTGATGAAGGGGCGCGATGATTTTTGATTTTGATGAAAGTCGGTACAAATGTTCCTCTAGGTGCCGAAAAACAAGATTTTTTTTCTAGTGAGCTCCAAATGTAAAAAAGGGCCCTTTTTCGTATCTTCTTATCGTAATTTTAAATCTACAAATACAATTTGAACACCTATTACCTAAAATGTATAATTATATTTACCAGACATGCTTACATAAGAAAAGTATATGTAAAATCACTTTGAAAAAACTAAAAAAGATCTTTTTCTTCTAGAAGATGACAATGACATTTGTTGATATTTCTTAATTTTTTATGCAAGCATGTATGTATGGTATAAATAATTATACATTTAAGCTAATAACTGTTCAAATTGCATTTGTGAATTTAAAATTAAAAATTACGATAGGTGAGTATGAAAAAGGGCTACTTTTTACAATTAGAGTTTGCTAAAAAAAACCGGGCAAGAGCATGTCGGACCATGCTCAGTGTAGGGTTCCGCAGCGTTGAATAATTGCATCAGCAGAAGAACGTATGTTCATGGCACTGCACCCTTATAATGAGAAACGCAGTTTTTCGGCAATAACTCAATGACGGTAAATCCGATCAAGTATTTATTAAGCGCTACCTTCGTGATTTTTTTCATATTTTTGGTCACACAGTTCAAAAGTTAAGGCAACTTTCAGAGTGATTATATCCAAAACTATTCATTCAATCAAAAAAAGTTTATTAGAAACCTGAAAGTGTTTTTAACCAAATTTCATCAATATTCATTGAGTAAAATGCCTGTAACACTGCCTGTAACACACCAAATGGACGAACAGACAGACAGACATGATGAAATTATAAGGGTTCCGTTTTTGCCATTTTGGCTACGGAACCCTAAAAAACTAAATATTTAAAAAACAAATTAGGCTGGTTCTTGTCTTTCGGGATCTATACCGAGTTTCATCAAAATCAAAAATCATCCTGAACCCCAGGTGTTTTGATATGAAAACAACTAAACAAACTATACTATACAAAAAACTAAACTTATTTGTCTTGACAAAGACAGTTAAGCGAGCAGACATTAATAAACATGATACTGATGATTGAAGATTGTAGTAAAATGTTACTATAAAGGTGAATGACACCAGACAACTTGATAAGGAAGTATTTCTGTTTTGGAATCAAGTATCTGTGTCTTAATAAAGGCAATGTATTCAGTTTTCCACAAAATATATTTAATGTATTTTATGAATAATAAATAATTTAAAACAAAGTGCTTACCTGGGCTTTGAGCACTATATCCTTTGACTTGAGAGCTTCTGCAAATTGTACTACCTCATCTTTAGTTTTTGCTACATTGAACTTGGGTACAGGAATGCCATGGTCACGCAGTAATGTATAGCTCACATACTCGTGAACATTTAGGTTGCGAACTTGCTGCAATGCTGGAAGTTTGTTAATTTTATTGGCTCCCACCACCAACTGAAGACAATAGAAAACATTGTTATTGGCATTGGAGTGGGTTAATATTTACCTTTTATCTTTATACTGTTTTTTTAGTTTTTTAGGTATTTAATGCTAATTGTTTTTATTCATTCTTTTGTACACTATTATATAGGCAAGTGCATACACCTGCCACATGTTATATTTCAATTCCATTGGACTTACTCTTGGCCAGGAATGTACTTTCCTAGCCAGGATTAAATTTAATTAAACCCTTTTTATTTTTTTTATTTTAAAACAGACAACTCCCATAGTAGGGCACAAGCCCTGCGACAAAGTGGACTTTAATAACATACAAATCACAGATACTAAGTAGTACACCAAGACTCAGGACAACAATTTGTAGATTGCACAAGTATGATTATATAAATTAGAATTCTCATTATCATTTCTATCTAGAGTTAGAGATATTCGGGAGCTGCCATCAGCCCTCGAATATCTCCAACTCTAGATCCGCCCTTGTATAAATGATAATGAGAATTGTATACTTGTATACTCTCTAGCTCTGAAAAATCAAATGATAATTTTAGTTTTCATTAAGTAAAATATTACATTCACATAAAAGGAATCATAAGTTTCATATATTCAGATACATACAATAAAATTAAACAAAATACAAAAAAAAATACTTAAGTAAGCTTTGTGTTTCTAGATAGATAGCAAAAAACTTCAACAACATAATCTCATAAGAAATTTATCACACAATCATTTCTTTTGCTTGTTAATACTTATCATGAATGAATCAACATAATCACAATGAGAAATCAGAATTATCTGATAAGAGATACACTTGACAGGCATGGCATAAAGAGTATTTGCATCATTTTAAAGTTATAATGTAAGTGGACTATACCATTTACTTTTACTATTTTGATTGATAGATAAACTAGCAAAAATTGTCTCATTGTTTGTATTATTTGTCTATTACAGTATGTCTATAACTATATATTTTGCTTTCCTACCTTCAGTAGATGATAGCCTAGACATTGCTTAGAAATAATTAATAAGGTATTATATGTATTATTGGTAGGTATCCTACTCCTGTAACTGACATTGATATTTGGTTCTAAATATAACATCTACTAGTTGAGCCATGCATCATTTTCTATCCTTAAATCATTTACTTTTAGTATTTGTTTTGATATTATAAATTTAAGTAATATTTTTCTGAACTTTTTAAGAAATGTTATTGTTTGATGTTACATAAAATAAAATTGATAATGTAGTCATCTACCGAATTGAAATACTTCATGGAAATACCATTGGAATTCCAATTGTATTATTTTTATATTGATCATTGTATTCTCAGCAAAATGTTTATACCTAAGTGCTTAAGAGTGCATATAATGTTGCCTATTTGCATTTACATAACTACTGTAACTGTATGTGAATTCCATTACATGAGGCATTGACCTAACTACACAAACTTTGTAGACAGCTGTCATTGACCATCAAGACAGCTGTCCATGATAAAACGAGGACGAAAGTAATATATAGCCTCTGAGTATTGACTACAGTCGTAAGAGTGGACTTCTAAGTTGATCAATACATTTCATTCAAAATTAGCCAGTAGGAACTATCATGGGATCATTACTTGGGATAACACCATTGCTGTCATTTTGTCTATTGATTTGAAGCGAGTTGTTTTTTTTACACTCGTTTATTTTTACACACAATTAAATAAAATTGAGAAATAAAATGTATTGGATTTAACTAGACATGATTAAGAATGACGTAAGGTCACAATAGCTGAAACTGACAAGGTCAAATTTATAAATAAATTTCTAAATTACTCTCAAGGTACACCGCAATTGATAAATAAAATACAATGATAAATACTAATAGACATACAAAACTAGCGTATAAATTTAAATAAGACTCTCACGAGACTAAATAATTAGTTTTTTTTTTTGCTATAATACTACTAGAGCTGGCCCGGTTTTTTACCAAACTGATTTTGTAACATAAATGTAAAAGAAGAATAGTTTATAAGAAGTTAGCTACCTTAGTTCCATTTTTGAGGATTGATGTTTGAGTAAGTCCAAGTGTACGAGGGAGTAAAGTCGCCATTTTTCCACTACCATGCACTACCACAGACTAGGGAAAGTGAGCTATTTGTTATTTGACGTTTCTGCGCCGCGGTGTCGCCAGCTGTAATATAAATAGTTAAAAAAAACATCATTCAAACTTTTTTTTATAAACTGAAGACTTTTTTTAATTATAACAATCCCATCAATTTGTTACATTATACCATTTGTCTTTATCTATATTATAAAATCTATACTATAATATTATAAAGAGGAAGAGTTTGTTTGTTTGATTGTTTGTTTGTTTGTTTGTTTAAACGCGCTAATCTCAGGATCTACTGGTCCGATTTAAAACATTTTTTTTGTCGGATAGCCCATTTATCGAGGAAGGCTATAGGCTATATAACATCGCGCTACGACTAATAGGAGCGGAGAAGCGACGAGAAAAGTTTCAAAAACGGGGAGGAATTACGCATACGAAGTTGCGCGGGACAGCTAGTAATATTATAAAGCTGAAGAGTTTGTTTGTTTGAACGCGGTAATCTCAGGAACTACTGATCCGAATTTAAAAAATATTTTACTGTTAAATTGTCCATTTATCGAGGAAGGCTCTTTAACATCACGCTTTATATATGAGCGGAGCAGCAATGAGGAATGTTGCAAAAACGGGGAAAATTAACGCAGACGTAGTTGCGCGGGTCATCTAGTAAGAATTTAAAACTGAAGAGATGTTTGTTTAAACTAGGTTTCAAGACCTAGATTCTAGCGATTTAACTCTACATAAGCCCAATGATGGACAGTACATTATTACCGCATTTTGAGATATGTGCAGTACAGCAATAAGAAAATCTTGCGACAAGCTCTTCCTTTTAGAGCATTTATATAGAAGGTTGTTTTTTTTTTAAACCTTTTTTTTATTAGTTGCTTTTTAGTTTTTACTGGAGATGAAATTTAAAGATTTAAAAGAAACGAGAGTTTCCTCTCTACCTATTACTACACCACCTAGGTATTATAAAAAGAAGCATTTTTGCATTAGTACTCTTTGGTGTTGGTATACTTATAATCTTTAGTCTAAATTAGTACCTTTATGTGGAACTTTCTCCCAGAAGCTCATTTTTAGGGTTCCGTAGCCAGAATGGCAAAAACGGAACCCTTAAAGTTTCGTCATGTCCGTCTGTCTGTCTATCTGTCTGTCCGTCTGTAAGTCACAGGCATTTTACTCAAAGACTACTCAATGAATATTGATGAAATTTAGTGAAAAGGTGTCTTGTAGTTGCCGCTACTTAGTTTGATAGCTAATTAATAAAAATAAATAGTTTTAGGGTCACTCCATTACTCCACTGTAACAGAAGGTGAGATTTAATTTTCAGCATACATCATCGTGTAGCACATCATTCGGCAGGTCTGTCAAAAATATTTTAAGGTTACTAATTTTTTTTTTGATTATGTGAATATTTTTGAAATATCACACAGCGGCGGTACCCTAATGGCTAAGGCATCGGCCTCGCAATCGTGAGGTCGCGGGTTCGAATCCTACCCAGTATACTACAGACGTGAACCAATTCCTAACACAAGCCATTGAGCTTAGCTGAAAGGGTTAACAGGATTGCTAGTAATGTGGGACCAAAATCCCACATTGGTAGTTATGTTTAAAAAAAAAAAAGATAGCGCTTACATAAAGTCTAAACGGGCCATTTTTATGGCAATTTGTGGCGGCACTATTGGCAACTAATTTCTCGGTCAATAATGGCAATATGTCTACAATTGTATGGCGCATGATCCAGTCTCCTAAACGGGCTACACAACCCGGCAACAATACAATAGAGGGCGACTGAAACAACAACAAAATTGGCCGGGCAACATTGGGGAAAATAGATCGCTCAGCGATCGTCCGGCAACCATCAAATCAATATTGGAGAGTACTGCCATGTTGCCGGTCACAGCATTGCCGTAAAAAATGGCCCCTTTAAGCTAAAATTATTTTGGACATTATCGGATATACCGCCATTTATGTTATTGCTTAAAAACTGCATTTCTCAACGAAATGGCGTAAGTGCCATGAACATACGCTCTTCTACTAATGCAATTATTCAAGGCTTCGGAACCCTACACTGAGCATGGACGCACGGTCCGACATGCTCTTGCCCGGTTTTTTATGTCTCTCGATGATACTCCGCAATTTTTGAAGACAGTTAATTGATTTATGTATAGATAGAACATACGTACTAACAAAAAATATAATTTAGGCAAAAACCGCAAAAATTCAACTATTTGGCATGTCGGTTTACTGTGTTCTGAGCTCTTTTAATTATAAAATAATATTAAAAAAGATAAATCAAAATTCGCTACTTACTAGTGTTTCACATTGATTTAATGAAACTTAGAGATAAATAAGCCTCATTAAATAAAATTAGTGAAAAATTTAATCAAAACAAATTCATCAAATTTTGTACTTGGCCCCTTAACATCTAGTTTAATGATATATAGGAAAAAGAACGTTTCCAACGCCAAATTTTGTACCATTTGAACAGATACTTATCGCCGTCGCCGTGCCCCTCTTTCAACTTGCTGGCGTAAGAAATATTAAACGTGTTGGATTTAGAACCAGTACATATATAAATACAATGTACTCTGTTTTTGAACTAGTGAGTCTTTTAAGCATTTCTATAATATAATATTAATAGTTTTCTATATTATTTAATAAACACCAAACAGAAATTAGTAATTAAGCAAAATATAAGAATATTCTACACTTTTGTAGTCTTTCGTCATATATGGTATATATTTTTAACTAAAACATAACTATATTAATATATAGTAAAATACAGTGCATAATTAGAGTTCATTATAGTAGGTATGTACTTCTAATGTTTTTTGTGGGGTTTCACTTCTTTTTGTAGAAACGTGGGCATATTGATTTATTTTATTAGATTTTCTTATTTGACACATTTTTTTTCTTGTAGGAGTAGTTTTTTTATTATCTAGAAAATTATGAGTACTAAATAACTAACAATTAAATAAAGTAAGACAAGCTGAGGGTTCTTCATCAGATACTTCAGACATTCGATTTTTGACATCAAATGAAGAGGCAAACAAAGTTGAATATTTTTTGTAAAGGCGGTATGTCGATCTTTAAGTTTGGTTGGGCTCTTATGTTTTCAAATAAGGGTCACCAGGTACTCTAGATCTTCGATTATCCTAGTTTTTATAGGTTTCCCTTTATGTAGCCATTAAACCCTAACTCTGTACAAAATTTTAGCTCTCTGAGTTTATGGGAAGTACTAGTTCTATTTTGATGATCATGAGTGAGTGAGTGTCATAAATGTGAAACTTGGCTTTCGCTTAACTTCGGTACTAAATGACCTACAGACTTGAAATTTTTATTTTAAGCGTGATTTTATAGCTTACTGGATGACGAAAATTTCTGCGTTCTGGTCTTATCCAGAGGTTCTCAAATAGGAGGGGGGCTTAAAAATGCGGCGAAATGGTTCCAGTAAAGAATAGTACGACAGTATTTGCTTCGCGCTCAACGTGGCGGGGGCACTGCCGTGCCCCCCGATAGTACCGATGTCCGATGATTAGTGTCGTATCTTAGTCACAGTTATTATAATACTATACTAGTATCTTAAACAAAACTTCTAAATAAATATTTTTTTACTAAGATACGACACTAAAACAAAAAATACGTCTAGTTTCACGCATACGGCGCGTAGTTTCAAGAATTTTAAAACTCGTTTTTTAAAAGAACTGTGCATCTCCGTATAAAAATAATAGTACCTACCAGGTGGTTGAGAAAACCGACCCCTATATAATAAAACCATTTTCAACCCCAAAATCATGCGGCCCGTTTCTAAGAACAACCCGTTTTTAGTAAACAACTTCTTTAAAGACGACTTAAAATAAAACATTTTATTTTATTAAAAATTATATTCAAAATCAGACAGAAAATACTCTGCCTAATAATTTCCTATTTTGTTACTGAAAAATAACAAAAAATGAGGTAACCAATCAAATGTAAGTAATCATTAAAATTGTTTACACACACAACTCAATCTAGTACCTATGTTTATGATTTAACATAAGAAATCAAGATTAAGGTATATAATATAATTGAGGTACATAATAACAAAATTAAAGCTTACCAGTGTTTGTTGGGTAACAATTACAAAGCATTTTTTTCGGACCAGTAATATAGCAGACCTTCAATATTAATGTTGATAACTTCCATTTCGCGATTTGTACACATTATAAAATTATATATATACTACGGGTCTTAATCCCGTGAATAATTTAAGGTACCTTGTTTCTTGCCCGACGTTTCGACCGTATTGCAACGGCCGTGGTCGTAGTCCACCCATGACCACAGTCTATTAATTTGCTATGTATATCATTTAAGAAAAACTGATAATGGTCCATTTTATAAAGAGAAAAAAATATTTAGAAATATGGGACAGTGATTTAGATGAAAAGTACAATTTTTTTGAGAATGCTCAGTAGGATTATGATTCTAAATCATGTGCATTGACTACTTAAAATAGTTGATGGTAATTTAGAGATAAATAATAAACTTATTATAAATATAAATGTTTTATATTCTTTAGTGTAAAATTAACCATTACAATTTTCTAATTCATGTGATTGTATCTTATCAATTCTGTTTCTTTCTTCTGACCAAACACCATTTCCAGAAAAATAGTGATTCTTTTCCAGAACATAAAGAGTCAAACTTAATTTTTGTGAATTGCTTAATGCATCAAAGTTAAAATTCTCATGAAAAATAGGAAAGTGTTCATGCAGTTGCCTTTTGTTTAACAGATAAAGGACATCTCGAACTTTTTTCCATGGGTATAACAAAATTGAGCAGTTTTTATAAATATCTTCATTTGTAAATCTTAAAGATAATTGCTCATATAAATACTTGACCTGAAGTACTGGTGTATTAATCCAAAATGGATGCCTCCTAATCACATTCTTAACATGCGTCATGTTAATTTTTTTTCCAAATGATTGAGATATACAAAACAGTAGATCTTTTCCTTTACCTAATCGATCTCCATGAGCTTTTTCAAATGTTTTATAATGTGCTGAAGAGCCTGATAGTATATTCAGACTTATGCATTTCTTATTTTTTTCATAAGATTTACTCAATCTCAACATAGCTGTTTTATTATAATGTATCATTTTGAGAAATCTTGGATGGTTAAACAAAACACTGAATTCCGGTATGCTCTTTGCTTTTTCCAGCCTTTCTCGGATTGTGTCTGGACCCAGAGTATAGATATCGAAACATCTTCTTTGTGCTTCTTTACTGATACCATATTCTTCTAAGATCTTTTGAATTTCAAGCAGAGTTTGGCAACTCTTTAAGGCTATCTTTGGATGCATTCTAATTACTTCCTTAATGTCAATTCCACCTATATTCCTCAAGTTATATATTAAGTTTTTCAAATTTTCTGGATCAGCATGAATTAAATATAAATTTGATTTAATTTTTTGATTTGGTATTGCAAATTGTGATTGTAGTATTTTCAAGGTTTCATTTATATACTCCAATGGACGATGTTTAACTGTAGGATATGTTTCAATGCCTCTGTAGAATTCTTCCTTAGTAAGATCTAGCACAAGTTCCAAATATCTCTGGATGATTTTTAAACGTAATGTATAAAGGGTAGATTTATTTATATCCTCATAAACCAATGTTGTAAGTGACGTTGGCCATTGAGTCATATAGCTTGCTAATCTATTTTCAACATTAATATGTGCCGGTATTTCATATGATTTTTTCAAATCTCCAATCGATTTTTGTCTTATTATAGTTAAATAGGTTGCTATATGCTCAGGAGAAATAGGTTCTAATCCGCATTCAAGCAAAACTTTAAAGCGAAATTTTAAAGTGATAGGTAAAATACCAAACAGTCCAGGTTGGTTGACTAATTCTTCCTTAGAAAAACCTATTTCATTTATGGTGTTCAATAAATCTTTTATTTTTTCTTCACTAAGTTTTGTTACAACAGGATGTTTCATAGTTAAATATTGAGCTTTATTTTCACTTATATTTAAATATTTACACAAACAGTTCAATTCGCTTTTCTTATCTGGAAAATTTGCAGTTTTATTTCGCCAATGACGAAGTCTCTTATGAACGAGGCTTACATAATTGTATCGCTTTAAAATCATGTTGAATTGAATCGGAATATTTTGTTTATATAACAATAAAATACATTTTTACAACAAATAAAGTAATAAATATTTGGGCAAAAATCGAGTTTGAATGTTTATCCTATTGACAACTGACAAGGAACACGAATGACAATGACATTATTAATAGACTAAAATGGAAGAATTTGCATTGAATTGACGTAAAAATATCAAAGTCGTAATTCTCAATTGATCAAAAATCTATGTTTTTCAAAATTCTGACTTCTGGCTCACTAGCTGGTGTTTCTAGCTTAACGTAATATTTTTAACGAAAATATATTTAAAACACGATCCTTATTATATTGATTGATTTAATCGACTATAACAATACCAATGCCCAATACCCACCTATCTCATCCCTAGCCAATTGTTACGGCAAGGTGCCCAGTTATTTGGCAGAATAAAAAAATCCTTGCAGATAATTAGCGGGATTTGGTTTACGAATAAGACATACAATGATACAAGTCCATGTTACAAAATGTATGTTGTAATGACCCAGAGTTTTATAAGGAGTATTTATATTGAATTTATCAGTGGCGGATCAGTCAGAATCAGGAGAAGTTCTGATTATTTTAAATGCGATTTCTAATGAAAATGAAACTCGCGTTACAAATTATATATTTTAAAATAATTATTCGATATTAAATATTTTTGGGTAGGTATATATATTCATACAAATTATATTAAAAATAAAATTAGCAGAATCGAGGCGAGCAGTTGGCGTAATGTTCAATTGAATTTAAATCTGGTCACACTGTGTAGCGGTTGGTTGATTGAATTGTTTTGTGTTGGTATTGTATGTCAATTGGGATTTTGTAAATGGGCGTGATATTTTGAGTTCTATTAATTTCGTATTTCAGAATGACTAAATCAAAAACTGGACTTTTCGCCTTAGGATTTTTCCTTTGGGCATCGTTATTTATTATAATATCTTTTGTTAGCCCATATTGGCTGGTTACTGATGGTAAATTAAAGAATCCCAAATTTATAAAAATAGGTAAGTTCGTATTGTTTTCTCTTGCTAATATCGTATGTTTTGTAGAGATTTACTAAGATACATGTATATTAAATATTCACTTACTAAATTTATTTAAACTGAAGTTATATTGAAATAGTTTTATGTCATAAACTTACAGGTCTGTGGGAAGTATGTTTTAATGGTTTTGAAGAAATCCATCATTGGTATGACACTGTGTTCAGGGGCTGCTGGTGGATATTTGAAGAAGAATATTACATAATTCACGACATATTACTGCCTGGCTTCTTCATAGCAACTCAGTTCTTCTTCACTATTGCCATGTGTTGTGTCTTGTTATCTATGTTTTTGTCATACTTTTATTTGAAGAAAGACAGAGATGATGACAAGTATTTGACGCTTTTAGTGACTCTTGGAACTGTTCTTGTTATTGGAGGTATTTATCATTCAATCTAAATTAATTGGTCAAAATTGGTCCAGAATTTTTTGGAATTTGGTGTGTACCTGCTAATTTATGTACACACAAACAAACTCTTAAGTTAAAACTTTCGAGATTATAAATAATAGATTGTGACAAATTAACAAGTCTGGTTAATTATATATTCTCAATGGAACTGCTGATGTGGGTTTTTTTGTTAAATTTATTATTATTTGGCTGCTGCATCTAATCACTTTTTACTTATTTTCAGGATTTTCTGGCATCATATCTGTTGTTACTTTTGGAGCAAGAGGGGATGGTAGAGACTGGATGCCTAATTGGGAACATAATGACTTAGGTTGGGCATATGCTCTTGGTGTTATAGGTGTAGTCTTGTTGTTCCCGGCAGGTATTCTGTTTTTAGTAGAAGCAAGAGTACAGAAGTACAAAAGACTTCATGAAATGCAGAGCAGGGAACCTTCGTCATACACAATGCATGAAAGAAAAATTGGATATACAGGAGGACATACAGATATTTAAAAGTATACCATAACTGAATTTCACTTAAATATTTAATAAGTGCACTTATCCGTCCAGGAGATATTTTTTAAGTATAATAAATTAAATACAATGTTATCCGTCCAAAAATATACATATGGCAGTTTTAAGATTTTATTTTATAATATACATAGTACTTCTATTAAGTATAAAATAGACTACACATTTGACTTTTATACAGTGTAGGTATGATAACAGTACCTATGATAAATAACTCACAAATAAATTCTTGAAATTAATTAGGTACTTTAGGTTTAAAAAATATGTATATACCTAATTATGAACTTGAGGTGTTTCTTTATCTGCTTGGTCAGTTAATTCCACTACTAGCTAGAGAAATAATTTGTGAAATAAATAGAACTATACAATCAGCTAGGTGAAACATGTAGATAAAGAAGCAATTCTTAAAATATTTTTGTACACAGTATATTAAAAAACAATCTTAATTACATTGTATCTAATTGTGTTTATTAATAAAACTCAAAAAGGTCTGATTTTTTTACTAATGTGGCATTCTTCAATGTGTGTATTTTTTTTTATTTTTTATACTTATGTATTGTATAATAGATCTATTTTTACTGACTTGAAAATATATGAATATTTTTTACAAAACAGCCAATGAGTATTAATTTATAAATTTACAATCTGCCTCATCAAAATGTAAAAGGTTTAATGAATTCAAATCAGATGAAACAGTATTTTTTGACATGAGCGTCAATTTTGCTGCATTGAATCCTAAGGATATGCACTGAGATTCTTTAAGACCTGAGAGAATACCATGAATAACACCACTTGAAAAACTATCTCCAGCTCCCGAAACATTTTCAATATTTTCTAGGGGCACTGCTGGATAAAGCCTTACTGTCAATTTGTCTTCAACCTGTTTATTCTTAACTTTGATTTCTTTATTTCTGATAGTAATAACGCCTTTAGAGCCTATTGTAATAATAAGAGTATTTATAAAACGAGAAACTATTTTTGATAGCTGTAAAATTTCACTGATATCACAATCGTTTGGGTTCAGTGCACTTTGAACAGAATTAGGAGTGTTTGCCATGTCTCGTAACTCTGATAGATTTGGCGAAGCATATTCAATGATGTGCTTATTACGCAGAACTTTCGACGCTTTTCTTCTATCTGTCGGCTCGAAAAATACTGTAACAAAATAATTATTTTCAATATGAAATCATAATTTTAGGAGTACTTCAGGGCTATATACTAGGACCTATACAAAGTTTGATTAACTTTAAATAATTGTGTATAAGTTTTCTGAATTCATCACTAATGTAATAGTTTAATCATACCTACTTCTTCTTTTATTTTGATTATAATATACCTAATTAAAATTAAAATGGTATTTTTTCCCCTTTATCCTCGTCGTGCCACCAACTTATACCACCAGTGGCACGATAAGGAATTGGCATTCCTCGTCGTACCACTGAATGCAGATACATGCAGGGATGGTAGCTCTACTTAATTTCCCTTTAGATATTACTCAATAAATAATTGTCTTTAGCATAATTTTCCTGTAACTGCAACTTTAGTATTATGTACCTACTCGTACTTTATTGTTTAAACTCTATAGTGTCAGAAATAATTTATTTTTAATTTAATAAAAAGTAATTTATTGTGACATGTGACATAAAATACAGAGGTATAAAATTCTTTATAATAATCTGCTAATTCACCTTAAAATCCGTTATAATAATGGAAGTCTGTGAATCGGAACTGAAATTTATTTCTAGAAAACACGGAACCGTATTACTTTACGAGGGATTTCAATATTTTAGACACAAATTGTACAAAAACGGAAATGTGATTTGGCAATGTAGCTTGAAAAATAAAAACAAATGTACTGGTTCTGTAACCTTACAGGTAAGCACCTATCATTACTTTTACATTTGAAATTCGCTTCGTTATTGTATGGGACGCCAAACGCTACCTTTGTGTTGTGTGTGTATGTGTGTGTTTTGTCTGTCTGCTATAAGCATAGCGCCTTAACGGCTTGAGATACTCATATCTCTATAATTATTGCCCTCCGAAGCACGAAGACACTCAGATGAAAATACCAGAGAGCGGTCACTCATCCGAGTACCAGCCACAGCCAATGTTGCTTAACCCACTGACCGAATACCGGTCAGTGAGCACAGTAGGCTATGAGTGTATTAGTTTAATTTAATAGATATTGTTTTACAGAATGAAAAAGTAACTAAAACAGCAAGCCATGTAGAATGCTGTGTACCGGATTTCGCAAAAAATGATGTAGCGATAAAAATACACGAAGCACATATTCTTGCAGTTACATCAGGCAATACTATCAACAAAATTTATAACGATACTTTAGTCCCATTACAAGATAAAGGCTATGATTTTATTTCCAAAGTGCCATCTCTGAATAGTTGTAAAACAGCAATGTATAATAAGAGAAATAAGTTTCTAGGAGTTTCGAAAACTGTTTTTCGTAATTTAGAAGAAGTCGAAGTCCCAAATAAATATTTACCGTATCTGCTTGGAGACTATTATAATGGAAGCTCCCGAATACTGGTCTTCATTTCAAAAGAAGCCAAGAATATGTTAACTCAGCTTTCAGAGTTTTTTATAGATGGAACATTCGCTAGCTGCCCCAAGCCATTTGGACAACTATTTACGATACATGGGAATATGGGTAGTTCTTTATCAACCACAAACATAGTTCCTTTAGTTTATTCATTACTAAGTGACAAGAAAGAAGCGACATATTTTGCACTGTTCGACATTATAACATCACAAATACCAGGATGGAAACCTACTACAAATCATGCTGATTTTGAAACTGCATCTACAAATGCAATTCGTATTTTTTTCCCTGACATTACCGTAAGAAGATGTTATTATCACATGACTAATAGTCTATGGAGGAAGGCCAAATCTCTGGGGCTAAAACAAAAAATTGAAAAACGAGTTGTAGGCCTTTGTAGTGCGTTACCTCTATTGCCGCGAGAGATGATTACGGATGGTTGGAAATATATACAAGATGAATGTCCGAACCTATCAAAAGTAAATAAATTTATAAACTATGTACAGAAATATTGGATGAAAAATGAAAAATTTATTGACGAATGGTGTATATACTCGGAACGCCACCGTACCAATAACGTGGTAGAGGCCTGGAATAGTTAAATCAATAGGACTATTAATAAAAATAATGTGTCATTGACTAGGCTATTAAATGCATTGTTAAAATGATGCCGCCTGTTCAAATTTCAAAAAAATGCAATTTGGTCTAAATATTTATACTGGTAGACTGGCATTGTACAAAAAAAAAGATGAATTTGTTTTACAGACGCAAATGGAATTAGTAAACCACGTTATCACTATAGGTCATTTTTTGGAAAAATTAAGATAACTTTATTTTGATTTTGTTAATCTACAAGTTATGAATATGTTGTTTGTTATAGTATGTAGGACTGGGATTGATTAAAACTAAATTTGTTTTTAGATTTTTTTTTTATTACAAGTAGAGCAACAATCATACCATAATCATTCAGTGGTACGACGAGGAATGCCAATTCCTTATCGTACCACTGGTGGCACAAGTCGGTGGCACGACGAGGATAAAGGGATTTTTTCTGTTCCCGGTGTGGGAAACCCTACTATTACATAGTAGATCTAGACTTGGAACAATTATTTACGTTTTTATGAATTATTTTATTCGAACGGACTTCTCTGAGAGTCAAATTAACAACCTCTTCAACAGCATTCCTACGCGGTATGGTCTTCTGCGCTGTTGATTCGGTTTTGAGTTTGTGAGATTCCTTAATTCAGCAGGGCAGGCTTCTATATTAAGAAAGGTTTAAGTCCACATTTTGTATTTTGTCATTTGAATCCGTACTTAAATATCCAACCCCTCAGCTCCTATGTCAAGCATATTAGTGCATGTTTAGAACAAGTTATTCTATGTTGGTCACAATAATTAGTACTGTTACTTATTCTGTGTCACAAAACACTTAGGATGCAAAACAACACTTGTGATACATCAGTATGACGTTATGTTAGATCAGTGGTTCTCAAACTTTTTAAATGACGGAACCCTTTTGGGAAGCAAAATACTTGATGGAACCCTACAATAAAACAATTATTTTTATAAGTGTATTCTTTATTAATCAGCATAATAAAAGTACAATGTATCAGTTACTAATTATTATTTACTTCACCACTTGGTAAGGACAATAATAGAAAACATTAAAAAAGAAAAAATCTAACTAGTGGGAGGTATGAAACTGTTTTTTATTTTTCATCAATTGCTTGATATCAGGTTTGATGGAAGAAAGTTGGAGTCTCATATCAGCTTCGGCGTCCAGTCTATTGCGATATTTTGTTTTCGTGGCTGCGTAGGTAGAGAATCCTGTTTCGCACAAATATGTAGTTGGGAACGGGAGAAGAATATCCAGAGCCATTTGGCCAAGCATTGCATATTCATCTTGGATTCTGCACCAAAAATCATTAAGAGGCGTCGTTTTGAACAATGACTCCATACTTGTGTCTGATGACATTTCTAAAAGAGATTCATATATCTCATTTTGCATGTTTTCAGGCTTTTCCAAGTTGGGTAAAAAAGGATTATGAATCCAGGAGTTCACTTTAATTTTTGTATTGTGTTCTTCGGGAAAATACTTTTCAAAAGATGCGCGCATCGAACTGAGATATTGGACCAATTCTTCAAACACATTATCTTCAAACATTTCTGAGTCGTTTTCGCTAACAAACTCACTGAGTAACGTAAAACTTTCTATTTCTTTCTTACCAATGCAAATGATCCAAAAATCTAATTTTCTTTTAAAAGCAGTTATTTTATTATAGGCCTGAAACACTGTTGTCTGTTAACCTTGCAACGATAAATTTAATTCGTTAAGTTTTTGAAAGATATCCGCCATAAAAGACAATCGGAACAACCAAGTTTTATCATACAAACGGTCCTTCAAATTAAAAGAAGTATCTGCTGAAAGAAACATTTGTAACTCGGCTCTAAGTTCAAATAGCCTTGTTAAAGTTTTTCCCCGAGACAGCCATCGCACTTATGTATGGAGCAGCAGTGTTTTATTTTTTTATTTATTTATTTATTTATTTATTCATAACATACATTGTCTTTACAGTTACCCAATACAACAACATAGTATAGTATTAAAATACATCTAGTTCCTCAGCCATTAAGTAACAAATGCATTATTAACATATTATTTACAATATGTGTAAGACAAGAACTCAGTTGCCATACTTTCAAATTCTATAAGAGAACATGCAAAGATATCAATTCTCTGTGAGACGCTGTTTATGATGTCAATTGCCCGAACTAGAGGAGCAAACTTTAACAAGTTGGTACGGAATGTTGGCATATCGAATGTACGCCGCCGTGGTGCCTGTCGCAGTCTAGTGTTAGGAACCAGTAATCTCAAAGATTCTAGAATTCGAGGATTGTTTAATTTACCCCGGAACACCAGAAACACATAATTTACTAAAGCTAAATTGCGCCTTACTTCCAACTTATAGTATCCAACCATCCCTATAACAAAGAGGGTTGGATACATCAGCGGGTAGAAAGGGTAAACGCCGTGGTATTTAAAGTATAGATACCGGGTAAATTTGTTTTGCAATTTCTCCACCATGAGACTATATTTAGTTTCATGGGGATTCCAGATAATTGCACTCGTCTCCAACCTGCTCCGCACCAAAGCATTGTATAGTGATTTTACTGCCATAGTATTACAGAAATCTTTCGTCTCTCTCATTACAAACCCGAGATTCCTAAAAGCCACTGTGCAGACATTAATAATATGTTGTCGGAACAATAAATCGGCCGAGAACAATATCCCCAGATCACGAACTTGGGTGACTCGCGGAATGTCTTCCCCCTCCAAGTAATAATCGAAGTGCAATGGTGCTACCGAACGGGTAAAAGACATTACGTTACACTTCGATACATTAAAATGGAGTTTGTTTGCAAGACTCCACTCTGCTACCCGGCTTATATCCTGTTGAAGTCGTTTGCAGTCCTCCATGTTAGAGACTTGGAGGAATAACTTTAAGTCATCAGCAAACAGTAGGCACTCAGCATGGTTGACCACTTCAGGCAAATCGTTTATCATGATGATAAACTCAAGTGGCCCTAAATTACTTCCTTGACTCACGCCTGTGAGAGTGGGATATGGGCTCGACATATATCCACCATATTCCACGTACTGCTGACGATTCCTCAGGTAGTCCGCAAAAAACTGTAGTAGGTGTGGGGTGAACCCAACCATTGCAAACTTCCTTAACAGCGTATCATTGTCGACACTATCGAAGGCTTTTTTAAAGTCAAAATACGCGACATCCAGCTGCGCTCCAGCTTCAGAGTCGAGGATTGGAGTTACTGAGCTCATGAAACTCATGAGATTCGAAGTACAACTGCGACCGGCTCGAAAACCGTGTTGGGCGTCGCTTAATTGTGCGCTCACTTGGGTACTAATAATAGAGCACAGAGACATCTCAAAAACCTTCGCTAGAGCCGACAACACCGCCACAGGCCTGTAACCACTAATGTCTGAACTCGGACTACCCTTAGGAACAGGGGTTACCCTAGTTAGTTTCCAGCCGTGGGGATACAAACGTTCTTTTAAGCTTAGGTTAAATAAGTACTGAAGCGGTTCTGCCAACACCATTCTACAGTCCTTTATCACGTAAGGTGGTATACCGTCAGGACCGACAGAACTCTTGGGTTTGAGGCGAGCAAGCGCGTCACGCACATCCCTTAATGTTAACTGGCTGACGTGAATGCGTGAACCGCGTTCCGGTGCCAGTTGCGCTGCGGCTTGTGCATCTAAAGTCGGCGCATGGATACCGTAAACCGAGAAAAAATAATCCGCAAATTCTTGGGCACATTCGTTCGCTGGTAATGGGTTTCCATTTTTGACGAGATTAACTTTACTTCTCTTGGAACACTTTTGACCTATAAAACCCCAAAACGATCTAGGATCCACAGCAAACTGAGCCTCCATACGACCCCGATAGATTTCATATGCGTCGCGAATTTTTTGTTTGACCAACGATCGGTAATACGAAAATATATCGTAGTCGTATTCAGACCCACTTACTTTAAAGTGTTTATGATGGAACGCTTTCTGTCTTATGTCGCCTATTAAGTCAGCCGTATACCACTCCGGGTAATTGTACCGGGAGTAGTTAGCTTTAGGCATTTTTCTGGGAGTGCTATCATCTAGAATTCTATTAAGTGTATAATAAAAAATATTGTACGCTTCGTCCAGATTACCCGATTTATACAAATCGCTCCAATCCGCGCACGCTAGTGCGTCATACATAGTATAGAAATTAGCCTTAGCGAAGTTCCAACGCGGATGGGCGTCCGCGGGTGAGTGAGGGGACGCGGAAGGGGCAGAGGATGCGACAGGCGTCACGACGGGTGCGCGAGCGCCGCAGATGCTCACGCGCAGCGGCGGGTGATGACTGTCTATAGCGCATATATACTCATGTTCCTCATTAACAGCGACCTCACCCTCTGGCAAGGTTGTTAACACTACATCCAGCATACGATTGTTACAGTTCGGAATACTATTACATTCACGGAACCCATTGTAAGTAACAAAATATTCGTAGTAGCATTGTATGTCCTGGCTAGTTGAATGCATATTCAAGTCGCCAATCAAAATTATTTCTCCATATTGTTCAAACAATTGTTCCAATAAGTGAAACATGTACATATACTCACGTTCAACAGTTTGGGGTGGGATGTACACCACACAACACAAAAACAAAAATTTATGTCCACGGTACACAGTCGCGCAGACAATTTCGAATAAGTGATTGTCCAAATTAACGTTATTCGCTACCGCAACTTGGCGTAATTCAAGGTTACTATCTAGCGCGGCAGCTAGCAATACCCCTCCGTGTTTACGTCCATCTTCACGATCGCATCGTAATATTGTGTAGCCGCTCGGCACGAGTTCTCCATCGTGTATAGATCTATTTAATCCAGTTTCGGTAAATGCAAATAAATGCGCTCTGGATGTTAATATACTAGTATAGAATGTCTTTAATTTAGTACGCAATCCTCTCACGTTTTGATAGTACAGATCAAATGATCTATACTCTTTCTTCACTTTTGTTGATTTCGCGGGGCTGCCGAAAAAACTTCCATTCACTAAGACGCGTGTTTACCGGCCATACTTCAGCTTTAGCAATTTTCTCATATTGGGTCTCTGGGACTCGAATTTTAAATGATGAGTAGCCACGCTCCGACCTAGGTATTATTTTGTCCACTTTGAAAATACCACGTTCGCCACAAATATCTTCTACATGTGCCAATATGGTTTCTATAGACGTGTCGGTGTGTAACGACCATACGTGTAAGAATTTATTTTTTTCTATTGCCTGTAGACTTTTAAATTGCATACTCTTTCCTTTCATAACCACTGTTCTGTTACTTTTCCTCTCTCTTTTCCTAGTTACTGTACGCCATTCTAAAGTTTCTTTGGCTCCACTTGTTTGAGTATCGCAACTACTAACGAGGTTCGGTTCCGTATGACTCTTATCCTTCACTCCGCTGCTACGGACCTGGTTGATGGTTTGCGAGCGTGAATTAGTTTTTGCAACGTTTACAGGACCTGGCATTTGTATCATACTAGCCTCAGCTCTAGGTTGAAGTCGGTCGACTTGATTCGCTTCTCTGCGCTCGTTAGCGTACTCTTCCCCTTTGTGTACCGCGCTCAAGGTATTCTCAATTTTTGATAATTTTGCCGAGAGCAATATGTTTTCCTTAGTACACTCCTTTACTGTTACATGTAAGTCGTCTATTGTCTTCTTGATGTTATTCAACATCCCCATAATCAATGTTTCTATTGACTTTTTAACCGCAGCGTTAACTTCTTGGCGAATAATATCCCTCAATTTATCCTCAGACATTCCTAATTGATTACCACCCTGCGAGATTATTCGCCCCTTTCCATTCCTATAGGTGACGTTCTCGGTGTCTGACATAGTTGCGGAGTTACCCGTACTTACGCAAGGTAAACCGCACCTTAAGACATGCGCATTAAGGTGTGATATACTTGTCACCCGTTCCTTTCGCTTCGTTGTGACGTCAACCGGTCGCTCGTAGTTGACGATTCCACTCGGTCGGCTCGTGCTTGTGTGGCGCGATGGATAAGCGCGCTACCCCCACTCACGTTGGTTCGAGTTCGATTCTCAGCCACGACACTTTTTCAAATATATTTGTCCCTCTCAAACCCCACCCACTGGGTGGAGTTTTACGATTAGAACCCCTTAAGTGCGACAAGGATTCCAAAATTTCACTGTTCACCAATCACAATTTAGAGTTCACAAATTCTTAGCCAGAATTCCAAAATCACAACAGACACGTCCGTTCTTAACAACGTCCACCGGCCAAAAAAAAATTTTAAAAAAATTTTATGTTTGCTGCCATAATCTTCACACAATAATGAGAACAATCGGGATTGTAGTGGTCGTGATTTGATAAAATTAATTATTTTTACCGCTTCATCCTTATCTAATTTTAGATTAGACGGCATTTGCTTCATCGCAAGTGCTTGTCTATGCAGAATACAATGACTGGAACTACAATTAGGCGCTTTATTTTTCATTCGTGACACTGCTCCTGCTGTTTTACCTGTCATCGCCTTGGCCCCATCTGTACAAATGTCAATGCAATTGTTCCAACTGAGATTATGTTCTTCAAAAAATATATTTATTTTATTAAAAATTTCTTCCCCGGTAGTGTTTGTAAGCAGCGATGAACACATAAGCATGTCTTCTTCAAAAGAACTTTTATATGGATATCTCACAATAACCAGCAGGATAGCCAAACCAGCGACATCAGTCGACTCGTCCATTTGCAAAGCGAATCGTGTATTTTGTAGACGTGTAACTAGTTCTTGTTTGACGTAGCTTGCCAGATCATGGATTCGTCGTGAAACAGTATCGTTTGATAGCGGAACAGTAGAAAGATGCTTTGCAGATTTTTCATCAAGCATACATTTTGTTATGTCTAATACACATGGTTTTATTAATTTCTCAGCGATAGTGTGCGCTTCACCTGCTTGTGCAATGCGATAGCTAACTAAATATGATGCCTCCGTGGCCTTTTCGTTGGTAGTTTGTGTTACATGCATCATATTTTTTTGACTTTCTAATAACTGATCTTTTTTGCGAACAAAAAATTCTTTATTCTTGTCTTTAGTCTCGGGGTGTACGGTTTCTAAATGTCGACGCAATTTGGCAGGTGCCATGGAACTATTAGGAAGCAGTTTACTACAGAGCATGCAGAGAGGTGAGCCGTTGGAATCAACAAATCCGAAACTGATATAAGATTCATCATACTTCCTTTTTTTCGTCTTTGAAACCGTCGAGCTTGACGTCGTGGCACTCGTGGCATCATCTTCTGGATCGGTGATTGCTAAATTCTCCGCGCGCATTGCTTTTGAACATTCAGCGTCATTAGAAGATGTTGTTGGAACACGTTTAACACCTTTAAGCCAACGTTCCATTCTTCTTTATTTATAATGTTACAAGTCAGGATAGTGGGGTTTAAATAATGCACAATCGTTACTGCGTATAAGAGACTAAATTTAGAACCTACAGGGAAGAAATGTATAAAACTGAGACAACAGAATACAGCAGGCAGTAAAACAATGAACACTAGTTTCTCGCTAGCGAGCTTGTAAGTAGGTAGTAACTTATCGCTCCGAACGCTAATCATCAACTGACGACGCCAACGCGCGATCGCCGCTTTTATACTTAGTCCTAGACTCGATCTCAAATATTCTCGAAAATACTCGAGTCGGCACCTTTGATAAACAAAAAGCAAAAATAAAAACAGAAATTTAAAAATAGCGTTGTAAACAATATCGACTTTATCCTTTGAAGTTAGAGACGAAAGTCGCTTGTTGACAACTATAGCGTCTAATTCAGAGGCGGCTTTTATCAAAGAGACTGAGCGCTTACAAGTATACTACCCGCTCGTTTTAAGTTTGCCGCTGGCGATAGGTATGAGTGTATGACGTTCGAAATTTTTTATTTAATTGTAACAATAAAAATTGTGTACGGTAGATATTTGGGTAAAACTATGACACATTATAAGTTTTGTTGTCACGTGGGGGAGGGTACGCGCATTCCACAGACCGGCAAACTTAGAGCGAACGCGTTGTACAAGTATAAAATTGTTGAGACCAAACTTATAAGATATTGTACCAGCTAATGTAACACAAGCTTATACAAATACAAATAAATAAATAAATAACATTCATAGCGTTTTGTCTCCGCGCGGCCGCGGAGTCCGCACAGCCGCGGAGCGACCAGAGAGAGGTGTTTTGATTTTTTTATTTCTAAATTCTTGCGGAACCCCGACAGAGGTATCACGGAACCCTAGGGTTCCGCGGAACACACTTAGAGTATAGCTGTGTTAGATGCTTAAGCTAAGAAGGGGTATTTACTGTACTTATGTGCTGAAAGTAGATATTACTAATTTGTTATTCAATTACACCAGAGCAGCTGAATGGATCTGGATTAAATTCGAAAGATAAGTTATAGTCTGGATTAGCACATACAACTTTTTATCCCAATTATATGTCCAGTTCCCATAAGATAAGATAAGATAAGATATTTTTATTTGTTAAAACATGAGTATACACGGCAAAAAAGCATGCAAGATGGACAATTGTTTTATGATCAAATCATGTTTAGCCATTGCGGCGTACAAATATTCAATAATAAATAATATTCAATTCAATAACAAATCAAAATTACACCTAATTTTAATTAAATCAGACGTTACAATTAGGTACACTAAAATTAGATGACAATAAATAATTTTAACAATTAATTTAATAATTTTACATTCATCAATTAAGTACTTATTTTTACTAATATAGGTAAGGACATACATTGTATTTTATTTCAATTGAAATTAAATTTAGTAATTAATAATAGTAATTATAATAAAAAAAAAAAATAGAAATAACAATGGATTAAATAATGTCAATTTTATCACGCAAAAAGTCATCAATACTATAAAATGCTCTATCAGCTAAATATTTACATAAAATTTGTTTAAATTTTCCAATACTTTGCTCTTTCCACAGTTTTGGAATTTTATTATAATTTTTTGGCGCCATACAAAATATACTTTTATTCATTAGCATTGTTTTCGATGAATGAAGACAGAGTTTACTGTTATCTCGTCTATTGCGAATAACTACATCAGACTTTAAAGGAAACAAATTAGTATTGGTTTTTACGAAAACTGCAGTTTCTAAAATGTATAGAGAAGGTAGTGTTAAGATTTTAAAACTTTTAAAGAATGGTTTACAACTATCAGTAACTTTTAACTGAAAGATGATCCATAAGCAGCGTTTTTGAGCTTTGAATACCAATTGTTTATTTGTGGAGTTACCCCAAAAGATAACCCCGTACCTTAATTTTGAGGAAATTAAACCGTGGTATGCTGTAAGAAGACTATCAATGTTAAGGATTGGGACTAATTTGTATATTGCATATGAAGAACTACTAATTTTTTTTATTAAGTCTACTGTATGTGCTTTCCAATCAAGTTTTTTGTCTATTAATACACCAAGGAATTTCGTATTATCAATTTCACTAATTTGTGTATTGTCATGGTGTGTATTTAAATTAGATATAGTCGAACCTCTTTGTGCGAAGTGCATTATATTAGTTTTTTCTAAATTGATTTTTAAATTGTTGTTTTCTAGCCAATGGATCATAGATTTGAGGGAATTATTAATGTCTAAATTGTAAATTTCTTTATTTTTGCAGGGTATTGTGATAGTACTGTCATCAGCAAAGAGCGTAGTGTATTGGTTATTAATACTTTTAGGGAGGTCGTTAATATATATAATGAAAAGCAAGGGTCCTAAAACACTACCCTGAGGCACACCGTATTTGACAACACGTAGTGAAGACCTATATGTCTCTTCATGCTTTGTGCGTGAGTTTATTGTGGTTATATCAGTGTATTGTCTTCTCCCACTAATATAAGAATTTATCAGATTGAGGACATTACCGCGTACACCGTATGCTTCCAATTTCTTAATCAAAATATCATGTCGGACACAGTCAAAAGCTTGCGTCATGTCGCAGAATATTGTACTGACAGGTGTGTTTTTATCTACATTTATATACACTCTATGTAGAAAATCGTACAGGGCCATATTTATAGTCTTGTTGTTGCGGAACCCTTTCTGTTCGTTAACTAGTATATTGTTTTTTTCAAAATAAGCGTATAGTTGTTTATATACATGTTTTTCAAATATTTTAGATACTATACTTATTAGTGAGATTGGTCGATAGTATTGCATTTGTTCTTTATTCTCTTTTTTAAATAATGGTTTTACTATTGATGTTTTTAATGCTTCCGGAAAAATGCCTGTGTCAATACTCAGGTTGATAACATGGCTTATATGTGTAGAGATTTCAGCAGAAACCGATTTGATAACTTTGGTTGCTATGCCATCATAACCGACACTATTTGTGTTTTTGAGGGACTTTATTATTTGAAACACTTCTATTGGAAGACATGGGGCCAAAAAGAAAGAGTTCAATCTGTTTGTAATAGTAGAGGTAACTTTTACACCAGCATTCAATGTTGGGGTAATCTTATCAATGAAATATGAATTAAATGCATTGGCTATTAATCTAGGATTAGTCACAGTATTATTATTTATTTTAATTTTTGTAATAATATGTTTTGGTATGTTATATTTTACTTTGTTAATTATTTTCCAGGTCGTTTTAGATTTGTTAATTGCAGTTTTTATTCTATAATTGTTTTGTGCTTTCTGTGTAAGTTTAGTAATTTTTTTGAGACGTTTCGAATAATTAATGAAGGAAATTTTGTTAATTTGGCTTGGTTTATGTCGGTATCGCCACAGCAAATAACGTTTCCTTTTACTGCAAATTTTAATTCCGCGGGATATCCACTTAGGTTTTTTTATAACATTAACAACTATGGATATTTCAGGGAAGCACAACTTGTAGTAGAGTGTAAAAGTTTCGAGAAAAATATTATAAGCTTCGTTAGGTTCATCAGTTTCATACATATCCGAGAAAGATAGACTATTGAGGCAATCCTTGAATTTAGTAATATTTTCATTACAGTAGTCTCTTTTAGTTATTCGCCAATATTTATTATTAAACACTGTATGAACAGGAAACTTAAGTATTTGAGCAGTGTGATCTGATAAGCCCAATTCGCGCACTTTTACATCACTTTTCTTATTAAAATTATGAGCGATGTTGTCTATACATGTTTGACTTTTTAAGCGAGTGGGCTGACGTACTGCCAGTTTTAAATTAAGAGTCAAAAATAAACACTCAAAATCAAGAGACTGGGTGTTACGTTTTAAAATATCTATATTAAAATCACCGGTTATTACAATATTCCTGTATTTTTCCTTAGTAAGTGTTTGCAATAAAATGTGGATTCTTTCCATACATATGCTATGATTATTAAAATTAGGTACTCTATAAACACATGCAACTACAATCTTGTATTGCGTAAGCTCGATTGCACAACATTCAAACATACCAGTTACTGATAGTTTTGCTATCTGCTTTAATTCAGTAAATTGGTGACCAAGTTTTACTAATATGCATGACCCTCCCCTTTTGGTTTCTTTTCTGGTAAAATACGCTGCTAATTCGTAATTTGGAATAGTTAATTGTGACTCATAACCACTCATAATAAAATGTTCTGTGAAACATAAGATATCTACATTAATACCCTCATCTGCAAGTTCATCAATACATATTGAGACCGCATCGGTTTTGTTCAGTAAACCTGCGATATTTTGGTGTAATACGTAAAGCTTTTTATTATTCACGAAAAAAAGTCTTCTACTGTATCTATTGGGGTATGCTTATTAACTTGATACGAATCGTTAAAAACTACTTTTGGTGGGCGTTTTAATTCATTATTTATAAAATTTAAAATGGCGTTGTATAGTATTTTTACACCAGTATTGCTTATCTTTCCGGTTTTATGTGAGAACATGTCAAAAGAGAGATAACTATTAGTGTCAATGAAATTTGCATAACTATTATTTTGTATGTCAGAATATAATACATTGTTAAACAATTCAATTTTATAAAAATGGGATAGATTGCTTGCAGACAGCACCTAGTAGGTATTTAAATGGTAACATAGTAGGTTGGATATTTTGGGTGCTGTTTAAGGAGTCCTATAATAGTCAATATCATTTTTTTTAACCAAAGCGTGGTGTGGCTTTTGGCCCAACCAAGTGAAGGGATAAAAAAACAACAATCAGTAATTATCTGCTCTTTATTTTTAGTATTCAGGCACCCAATCTACTATTGATATAAAATACAAATGCTTTTATGTCCAAGGCATGTAGAACAATTTTAATCACCATAGAAAGGAACATAGTTTTCTCAGGTTAATGTATTGTAAGATGTATCCATACAAGCTACAGGAATTTGTTTTGCTGCTACTGCCATAGCTTGCTCAAATGCCTGAGGCCCCTGTGGCCCTAAAAATACACTGGGCACATCATCATCTTTTACAAAACCATGTGCTCTTAGTGCTAATTCTTTCATTAGTGCTCTCTCTTGCTGTAATACTGTCTCATTCATAATATTAACTGATCTTCGTTTTAGAAATACACCATGTTTCTTTAAACAGTGACGGTTAAAATCATGCTTATAGCTATATGGTTGGGAACAAATCTCACATTTGTATGGTCGTTCACCAGTGTGAACTCGCATATGATGTCTAAGAAAGTTCGGAGCATGAAATGTCATAGGGCACAGCTCGCACTGTATAGCTTTCTTTCCAAAATTATGAATAACTAAATGGCGTCGTAGCGCATGTTTCCTTTTAAAGGGTTTGTTGCAAATTTCACAAATATGATTTTTTTGGTTGCTATGAACAAGCCTATGGCTTTCCAATGTAGCTTTACAATTAAAAGTAGCAATACATTGATTACACTTATAAGGTCTCTCACCAGAGTGCACCTTTTTGTGGCTTCGCAAATTATATTCAGTGACAAATGTTTTTGAACACTGATCACATTTAAATGGTCTGTCACTGGTATGTAGTAATATATGCGTATTTATAGAGTGTGCATTTAATACCCTCCCACAATAAGGACAAACACTTGTCTTTTGAGTGTATTTATACTTTTTTTTAGGTCTAGGTTTTTTGGTGACCTGAGAGTGATCTATTTTTACGTCTCGTAATAAAATAGGTTTAATTACATTTTTAATTTCTTTACTTTGACTGTGATTGTTTACCTTCTTTTTAAATGTTTTGCTGTTATTTTTCTTTATTTTAATGGGCTTACCATACTCATAGTCACTATCAGAAGCTGGATCATATTCTGCTTCTAACTCATAGTCATTATCATTACAGTCATCATTATCATATTCCATTCTAACAGAATCCAAAAACTCCTTCACAGTTATCTGCGTTTTTTGGTCTTCATTATTGTACTGGTTTATTTTTTTTATAATGGTCTCGTTATATGAAAGTATATCGCTACCATTTAGAAATAGATCTTCTGAAAATTCATTTTTAACTGGTACAACAGGTTTACAATCAACTTCAATTTTAATTTTTACATCACTGATATTGTTGAAATGTATTCTCTTAAAATTAACAGTTTCGTTTAAAACCATTTCCGATCTTTCTACGTCTTTTTTAAAATTATAAGCCTCCCTAAGCCTTCTTCGGCACGACAAACATAATTTATCTGGAAACGTGTTATTGTTGTGAATTTTTATATTCAGTGAAGTTATCATGTCTATGAATGTAATGTTGTCTTCTGTATCTGTTATTGATCGTAAATGTTTTCTGGGTTTCAAACATATTCTACATTTATCCATTGTCGTAAAAACAATAAAAAAACAATTCACTTCAACAACTTATTTTTGATTTGTTGACCGACTGTCAGTCATGTCAATTGTCGAGATTTTTTTATGTGTCAAGTAATCAAGTTAGTGATGCGCGATCACAGAGTACATTTTATTGCGCGATGGCGAGTGGTTTTATTCGATTGTTTCTATTGACATCTCGATGATTCTCGTTGGTTAGCTTACATCAGCTAGTCTCAGATTTTATACTAACGATGTGACGTCATCAAGAAGATAGACAAGGATAGTTAATTACGTTTCCAATGAAAAAGGATAAAAACTTTTTTTCTATCCATAACATCGTAGCCGGTTTTTTTTGTTAAGCCCAATGAATTATGAGCTTATGAGGCCAAACAAGTTATGTTTTATCTTGTTTGGCCTCATATTTCATTTTATCATCATTGTTAAGTTTATTCGAATATTTATATATTTCAATAATTAATAATAATAATATTAATAATCCTATATGTTTTATATTTTTAAATGTATTTTTTATATATATAATTAAAAATGTAATTTTTAAGAAAAAAACTAAATAATGAGAATAATAATAATAATATATCTTGGGACAACTCACACAACGCTATCTGATCCCAAACTAAGCATAGCTTGTACTATGGAAACCAGATAACTGATAAACATACTTATATATTTCTAAATACATATTTAATATAGATAAATAACACCCACACATAAATTGTTTGTGTACTGAGGTAAAGGAATCGTTAAAAATAGAGTACATATTTATGTGTGAGGAATATGAGTGGCTGCAGCATCTTAGGCTGTAAGAGCCGCAGTGAAAGGAAAACCAAAGGAATCACATTTTATTCGTAAGTATTACAATCTAGTGCTTATTTTACATTGCGATTAGTTAAAAATGTTATATTACAAAAGAATATATGGAGTAATATGCTTTGAAAAGTGGTCCTCTGATTTAATAATATTGCAATTATAACCTCAAAGTAAAACATCGCAGTGATGCCTACTTTTCGGGTTCTATTTTCGCCAACCCTATTCTCTAATGTTTTAATTCTAAATCCTAGTCTATAATGAGCGTCAAGTCAAGTGTTCAAGAAGGATATATTGTGATTTAAAAAGGTTTAGTGGAGATTAAAACTCATCTACTAAGATTTTTTACTGAAAACTATACCTACTTATTATTGAGAATTACATTGTAGTTAGATTATTGACATTTTTTTTTCTTTGTTCTTGTACCTGTAATGGGAAATTATGAGGTCTCACACACTGGAATTTCTAGTTCTTTAATCTGTTTGGTGTGGACGTCTGACGTCTGTCAAAAACATAACGTCATTTTGACACTTTACATTTTGACAGATCATATTCATTGTAGGAAATCTCGAAATCATATTTTACACAAAAATATGTATTAATTTATAATAACTACGACAATGGATAAATGTAGAATATGTTTGAAACAGAAAAAAATATTACGATTTATAACAGACAAAGAAAACAATATTACTTTCCAAGATATGTTAGCTTCATTGAATATAAAAATGCACGACAATAACACATTTCCAGATAAATTATGTCTGTCGTGCCTTAAGAGGCTTAGGGAGGCTTATAATTTAAAAATAGATGCAGAAACATCGGAAACGGTTTTAAACGAAGCTGTTAACCTCAAAAGGATACATTTCAACAATATCAGTGACGTAAAAATGAAAATTGAAGTAGATTGTAAACATGTTGTGCCAGTTATAAATGAGTTTTCAGAAGATCTATTGCTAAATGATAGCGAGACAATTTCGTATAATGAAACTATTATTAAAAAAATAAAACAGTACAATAATGAAGACCAAAACATGCAGATAACTGTGAAGGAGTTTTTGAATTCTGTTCAAATGGAATCTGATAATGATGACTGTAATGATAATGACTATGAGTTAGAAGCAGAATATGATCCAGCTTCTGATAGTGACTATGAGTATGGTAAGCCCATTATATCAAAGAAAAAAACCAGCAAAAAGTTTAAAAACCAGGAAAACTTTTACAGCAAAAAAAGTGAAGAAATACAAAATGTAATAAAACCTATTTTATTAAAGGATGTAAAAATAGATCATTCCCATTTTATACGGAGACGTCACTATCAACCTAAGAAAAGAAAAAACCCTCCTAAGACAAGTATTTGCCCTTATTGTGGGAAAGTATTAATCTCATACTATTTAGATGTGCATATGTTACAACATACCAGCGACAGGCCATTTAAATGTGAACAGTGTTCAAAAACATTTGTTACTGAACAAAACTTGCAAATGCACAAACAAAGGCATTCAAAAGACAGACCTTATAAGTGCAATCAATGTATTGCTTCTTTTACTGTGAAAGATTCATTGAAGACACACATGCTTGTTCATAGTGATGACAAAAATTATATTTGTAACATTTGCAATAAAGCTTTCAAAAGAAAACGTGCATTAACACGGCATATAGATATTCATAAATTTGGAAAGAAAGCTGTACCGTGTGAGCTGTGCCCTATGACATTTCATTCGCAAGAGTTTCTCAGACATCACATGCGAGTTCACACTGGCGAACGACCCTTCAAGTGTGAGATTTGTTCCCAACCATATAGCTATAAGCATGACTTTAACCGCCACTGTTTTAAGAAACATGGTGTATACCTAAACAGAAGATCAGTTAAAATTTTGAATGAGGAAGTATTACAGCAAGAGAGAGCTCTTATGAAAGAATTAGCACTAAGAGCACATGGTTTTATAAAAGATGATAAAATACCCAGCGTATTTTCAGGGCCTCAAGGTACTCAAGCATTTCAGCTAGCTATGGCAGTAGCAGCAAAACAGATTCCTATAAATTGTATAGACACTACTCACAATATCTCAATCTGAAGAAGCCATTGTCATTCATGTGATTTCAGTGTTCCAAACTTGAGCATTAAAAAAATCTTGTTACAAAATTGGTACCTAGTTTACCTTTAATAACTAGCAATGTGGGGTTGAGTCCCACATTACTAGGAATCTTGTTAACCCCCTCCAGCTAAGCTCAAAGGCTTCTGTTAGGAGTGGATTCACGTCCGTAGTATAATGGTTAGGATTCGACCCCGCGACGTCACGATTGCGAGACTGATGCCTTAGCCATTAGGCTACCGCCGCTTCATACCTTTTGTCAATAAAGAATCACTGATTTCTGAACAATTTGTTTCTATTTTCTTTCAACTCTATACAATGCTTTGAATCATGCATTTGCACTCAACCACTTTATTGTTGGGTTCACCTGGAATTTTCTTATCTATCGATGTTCCTAATATCTACCTATGCGAGTATTAAATACTAGTTTCCGCCCGCGGCCTAGTCCGCGTTAAGTTGGTACTGCCATTTCACACCTTTATAGATTTGTTTTAAGCTTTGTAGCGGATGCATCATGACAACTATCTGTGTACCAAATTTCAACCCAATCCATTCAGGAGTGTGAGCTGTGTTGATACATCAGTTAATCACAGTTTTCTCTTAAGCCTCTTAAATATAGAGATAGCTGTGCCTTGCAACTTCATCCGCGTCACGTGAGAGGGCTAAAGAGAGCTGAAACTTTCTTTGTTTTATCCACGAACGATTTGTGAACAATTGAACAAAAGGAGATCATTCATTTCGTACCCAAAAACCAAAGTGCCGGCTTTTCCCTTTTTACGTAGCCAATTTGGCAAAACGGAACCCTTATAGTTTCGCCATGTCAGTCGGTCCGTCCGCACCTTTGCTCAGAGACTGTTAGTGCTAGGAGCACAGAGTACATTTTTATATATAGAAAGCTAGTAGGCTGTAATTAGGCATTACTGGCACATATTACTTACGCCGGTAAAGTGAAAGAATAAAAACTGGAAAAAAAAAATATGGCACCTCCCCTGTATGTAAAGTGGGGGTGAGATTTTTTAGGGTTCCGTAGCCAAAATGGCAAAAAACGGAACCCTTATAGTTTCGTCATGTCCGTCTGTCTGTCTATCTGTCTGTCCGTCCGTATGTCACATGCATTTTACTCGGACTTAATAATGAATATTGATGAAATTTAGTGAAAAGGTGTCTTATGTGGCCGCTACTTAGATTGATAGCTAAATAATAAAAATATTTTTTTTTGGGGGACAGGTCTTTTAAAAACATTTCAAGGTTTCTAATAAACTTTTTTAATTAAGTATATATTTTAGGAAATAATCGCTCAAAAAGTTGCATAAATCGTGCCCCCCCCCCCCCGCCTCCTTAACTTTTGAACCGCGTAATCAAAAAATATGGAAAAAATATTAAATATAGTGATTAAAAAGTAGGTACTTTATACTAAAATTATTTCGGATAAGATCGGATATACCGTCATTGAACTCAATGACGGTATATCCGATCTTATCCGAAATAATTTTAATTCGTTTAGTAATAACTATTGCCAAAAACTGCGTTTCTCAACAAAAGGGCGTAACTGCCATGAACATACGCTCATCTGCTCATGTAATTGTTCAAGGCTGCGGAAGCCTACACTGAGCATGGTCCGACATACTCTTGTCCGGTTTTTAAGATTAAATTATAGAGATATAAAGTGGGAGTGTGATTTTCTTTCTCACCTACCACATCATCAAAAAAAATTGTATTCCAGTTACCAATAAAACATCTTGATCTTTTCTTTATCCAATACTTTTGCGCCCCCGTCGATGTATGACCGATGTAAGTAACATATTAAGTACGGAAATCGAGTTACATTAACTAACTTGATTACTGTATTTTTAATAAATTACAGTTCAGTAGGTATTGAATTAAATACACTGACGGACTCATAAACTGCATCAAAGTTCAGGTTTACTCTAAAAGGATTTTTTTATAATAAGTATGCAAACTTTTTAGATTAAATTATATAAATATGGAAAGACTGGCTCTTAATCTTAAAAAAAAATTAAATTTAAAAATAAAACTGCGGTAAAACAAATGAATATAGCCGGGAAAAGAAAATTTACTCGTAGTATCAGATTTGCGTGTTATTTATAGCAAAGTTTTAAATTAATTCTCATTGATTTTTTTTGTTTGGTCAATTGAATTATTGTTACCAGCATAATTGTTGGGTTAGTTTTTTAACACATCGAGAGTTTTTGAACCATAATATGGATACTTCGTCCGAACAAGCGGCACAAATTGTAGCATTGGTGCGGGAGGGCTTGGATCAACGAACGATTGGTAGAAATTTAAATTTAAACCAGTCTACGGTTTGTAGAATATACAGAAGGTTTGTAGAGACAGGTTCTTACAGGAGGAGACGTGGTACAGGCAGAACTCGAGCAACCACAGGTCGTGATGACCGATTTATTGTTACAACTTCCCTGCGAAATCGTTTCCTCACGTCAGTTAACATCAAAACCGAGCTTAATGAAGTGCGTGGAAAAAACGTGTGTGCACGAACAATAAGAAGAAGGTTAAAGGAAGCGGCTATCACCCCTTTTAGACCAGCAAATGGTCCAAAGTTGTCTGCAGCTCACAGACAAGCTCGCTTAAGATTTGCGCGTCATCACCTGAATTGGACAGAAGAGCAGTGGGCCTCTGTATTGTTCACGGACGAGTGTAGGACATGTTTATATGGTGCAGATGGTCGCAGAAGAGTCTATCGTCGACGTGGGGAGCGATATGCTCAAAGTTGCATTGAGGAGCGTGTTCCTTTTGGAGGCGGTTCATGTATGGTCTGGGGTGGCATATCGATGAACGGGCGAACAGAACTTGTGTTCATAGACATGGTCCGTCAAAACGGTAATAGAGGGGGTTTGACAGCACATCGCTACATAACAGAGATATTAGAAGATTACGTGGTGCCTTACATGGGATTCATAGGCGAAAATTTTACTTTAATGCAGGATAATGCCCGGCCGCATGCAGCTGCACAAGTTCAACATTATTGCGAAGAGGTTGGGATACGTACAATGAATTGGCCAGCACGCAGCCCGGATCTTAATCCCATCGAGCATGTTTGGGACAATTTAAAAAGAGCTGTATATGCGAGAAACCCTTCGCCTACGACAGTGGCAGCACTAAGAACAGCACTTTCAGAAGAATGGGACAATATTCCGCAAGATCTTTTAAAAACCCTTATAAAATCTATGCGGAACCGATTAGAATCCGTAATAAGGGCACGTGGGGGTAATACACCTTATTAAAACACAAATAAACCCTTGCATAAAGTTTGTGTCTATTGTTAAAACCAATTTTTTAATTAAACAATTTTTCCTTAAACTTCTGTTTTTTCTTCAAAAAAGGTCTTAAGGTCCTTTCCAGTACATAAACTTAAACTTAAAGATATGATCCTACGCTGTTTTAAAGTTCACGAACCAATCTAGAGGTTTCAATTTAAATCTGTATAGAAAGTTTGCATACTTGGTTAAAATATTTATTTCAAAGTCGTCTATTACTTTGATGCAGTTTATAAGTCCGTCAGTGTATATTAATTACAGATTAATAAGTAACTCGATATTTAGCATTTTCATTTAAAGTAGTTGGCTCTAATTTTTAGGAATATCCAGAAGTACAGAAAACATGGTCACCCTCATCCAATACAACTCATTTCAGGCGAAATTAGTAAACCTTTAATCTTGGAAAAATTAAAATAAGTTTAAAATTTTTAGTAAGATTTTCGTAATATAGTTCAGTAATATTTTATTTAGTAATGTGAGATTCACGCTTCGATAAATATATTCAACTAGATCCACCGAAACATCAAATTCACATTTGAACTTTGGGTTCAATGTAAAGGTATTGGCGAGACAAAATAGTACTCTTAGACAAAGTACACCGAAAATCTACACACACGGATAGGAATTAACATCTTTATCTAAGCGTCAGTTTACAGTCCGTTGTAGCTTCTTTATCAAATAGATGAACAACTTTCACATGTTCAGGAGGTACTAAGTACTCGGAAACCTTTTGTGTAATTTTATTGGACTATATACAGTCGGCACTCCAAGGTTTTGAAGCTTTTACAAACGCCAAATAAAGTTGTTACTCAACAAACACATCGTCACTAATACTCCGGAATTATTATTTTAAAGGATTATTATTTATTACGAAGCCCAAGCGAGGGTAGGTAGTTAAAAACCCCGAGCCTGTGCGAGATGCGCGGGGTTTTTAATCTAACTCGGTTGATCGCTTGGGCAATACGTCAGGTCAATAAAAGGTTCATAGCTTTATATAATGTCGTAATAGATTTATGATTCATATATTTAATTCTAATATTGAATATTTTAATCTAAAATGGATAAGTTCTACATTAATTATAAGAAAGGAGAAAGAAAGGTACAGCGGAACTACTGGGAATAAAAAATATTAATATTTAATCGATTGTTGTTCCGCGGCACTACTGGGAAAAAAACCCCAGTAGTTCCTCCGCGGAACTTCTTCCACGGAACTACTGGGAACAATCCAAAAAAGGCGCAGTCCTCGTTTGGTTTAATATCAATGTTGCCAGATCTGATTTAGCAGTAGGTCTACCTGATTTTTGGTCAATAACTATACTAAATATATGGTTATAGTGTGGCCATTAGTGCTGTGCACTCCCTGAGGTATGCACGGCGAGGTGGGGGGCGAAGAAAAAAGTGCATGAGTTCACATGAGGTCGATACATGTCGGACAGATCTTACGATATCAGTTTGCATTTCTAAGGCAAGACTTGTGGCGGGACGTTGCGTTGGTCGGAGGCTATCTATCTGTAATATATACTTACTTTGTTGATTAAAATGTAACCCAAATATACTCATATTTTATTAAAAATATGCAGGTGATAAATAAGAATTGAAAGTTATAATTCACAACAGGACTTGTTTTATTAAACATTTTTTATATTTACAAACAATTATATATTCTAACGAAAGTTATTCTGACATAGATTCTGTTTCAACTTCATCTTCCATTTCGTCATCATCTTCATCTTCCTCTTCGCCACCGGAACTTGAATCAGAGTCTTGCAAATTTATTATGAATGAATCGATAACATTATCGAACCTACTATCGCGACTCCAGTAATCATTTTCATTTTTCTGGACATGATCGTCGCATTTCTGCCATTTTTCCGCCGTGAATTCCGAAAACAATTTATCCAATAAGATTATCTTTTCGTCTAGAGAAGAATTAATATAGTTTTGGGCTATGTTGTTTTTAATATCAGCCCAGACCAACTCGATTGGATTTAAATCTGGATGGTACGGAGGTAAACGCAGAACAGTGTGTCCACTGGCTTTCAGGAGTTCGTCAATTCTATACACGGGTTCTTTTTGTGTATTTTTGATAAGAAGTAGCAGTTGAGCCTTTGACATGGTTCCTGAAAATTCTACATTATGGCGTAGCAACCAGTTCTGCATTTCACTTTTGAGGCTTGATATAGTTGGTTTCTTCTCAATCTGAACGCTGTGGTAAGACGCGTTGTCCATTACAACCACAGAATTCGGCAGCAACTTATCTTTTAACTTTTCATCTACCCACTTATAAAAAGTAGGTCCGCTCATATCTCCATGATAGTCACCGGTTCTAGCATCGGATTTGAATATAGTCAATGTATCATCCACTAAGCCATTTCGACACCCAGCGTGGAGTATTACTAGTCGCCGTCCTTTCCCAATATCAGCATGAATACCGGGTTCTGACGATGATTGCCAACATTTGCTGGCATGGTGACTGGCGTTGATGTATGTTTCATCAAGAAAATATATGTTTCGGTTTTCCGTTCTGTAATTTCTGATTTGTGTAAGATATTTTTTCCGCCACACTGTAATATTAGGCTGCTCTATAAGGAGATGTCTCTTTGATTTGCATTTTTTGTAACGGTAGCCCATTTTGTGTAAAAGCTGTCTTAAATATTCCCGTCCACAATTCAATATGCCATCCTGTCTCAAACTTGATAGTAACTTACGGACACTTGGTATTTTTTTTTCAACTTCGTAAAACTGATGAATTTTTCTTCTGATAACTCCAAGGTCAAAATCATCCACAACGTGTTTTTTCTTTAGAACTTTTGGTTTTTTTGGCGATTGAAATTTTAATTGGCTTGAATTTTCAATTGATAAATAGCCCGCAGAAATCACATTATGTACGGTTCTTTTGCTGTATCCCGTAGCCTCCGCAACGATTTTAGCAATATTCACGTCATTTTTAAATTCAAAGCTTTCTTTGTCTGCTTTTCTTTTCTTAAAATATTCAGCCACCTTAAAAATGACAGTCTTCATATCACGAGATAACGCACGACCCATCTTTGAATATTTATCTCGTGTGCGTCTGACATAGACAGTCCGATACAAATAACACTACCTGCCGTCACAAGCGTTGACGGCGCACTGACAGCGCAGCAGCCGATTCTAACCCCCCCGTCTCACAGCGCGCATACCTCAGGGAGTGCACAGCACTAATGGTCATACTATATCTGAAATCATTACACCGAAATAAAAACGGACGACAGATATGAAGATGAAATTAGGATGTAACGCGTTTAAACTTACCTAGTTTATACGAGTTATTTACAAGCTGACTGGGGAGGCGGGCGGGTGTCACGACATAAAGTTTATTTGTAGATGTTAGTAAAATGGTAAATCTACGTTCCATCAAGCTTAGATGTCGATCATAAATAACGCAATAAATGACGACATTTAAAAAAAAAAAAAAATATTCCTCTCAAATAGGTACATGTTTTATTACCTAAATTAACTTACAATTTAGTAACATAAATCCTGTATGAGAGCTGGAGTCCATAGTAGGTTCAAAACCTGTATGACAGATCTCCAGGCTCCTTCTTTACAATCGAAAGGTAAGATAAGGTAGTCATAAATGTACTTATACTCTTAAGTATTCGAGAGACAGAAAAAATTGGAAGTGAGTGTTATACAGGTGTACGTGTGTGTGGAAATGTGTGTGTGAGTGTGTGTATGTTTATATGTGTAAGTGTGTATGCATGTGTTAGATATTGGGCTATTTGGCTATGTAAATAACATATGATTATATATATATAATCAATCCATGTGTTGGATATTGATATCTACAATGTAGATGTGTCTTTTGGAATAGCATGCATTGGTGTAACCATCACAATGTATTGACTGGTATGGGGCTATATGACTATTCACATAGCCATATAGCCCAATACCAAATAATATCATACACATGGATTGATTATATATATAGCTATTTACATACCCATATAGCCTCATATCTAACAAGTGCATAAATTAGGTGCAGGACAGCCAGAGCGCAAGGGCACGGGGGTGTATTGACTCAACACCTGCCAAGTGTAAGTCGCTCGCGTTACGGAAAGGGGATGCATTTGATCAACGCCGAAACGTGTTGAGTCGCTCACGACGTGGACTAAGTCAAAGAATCACGAGTCTTCTTATACAAATGTCGGACTATGACGCGACACTATTTTTTTGTAGTAATATCAATCTTTTTATGATCAGATTAATGATAAAAAATCCTATTTTAGACATTTTTGTAAAGAAAAACTTGATTATTTTAAAAGAGTGGCACATAAGTTTCTTGGCAGCTTCTTCTCATGAGCTTTACACTTGGAACTGCCACCTAACCTCATTTTGTTTTTTTTTTTCAAACATTCATAGTTTTATAAAATTTTTAGTATGTTTTAATTTGACGTTTTCAAATAATCATTAACCTGATTTTACGAAATAAAGATATTTGACGTTGACTTTGACTATTTAAATTTGTTTAAAGGCTAGTTTCATTTACTAATCAGACTTTTGTATGTTTTGGTTTACCTAAGAAACTAGCCTATTTCCCCTACTAATAAATTTAAACAGTTTTTGGCTAGCAACGTAAATTTATTAAAATAAATAAAACTCTACAGATTTTTTGCATAATCTACTGCTAAATATTAGTATTTTCTACCGATTGCTTTAATATTCACCTGGCAACACTTCGTTCAGTACATTTTATTTGATTGGAATAAACTTCATTCACTTCATTGACGTTGTTTTGTTGGGCGTTGTTTAGTTTGTTTACCGATTAACTGATGTTCGTTACGAAAACCTAAATCGGATAAGGTTTTGTGTAAATTGATAAAAAATACAGGTTATTGTTAAAATAGTTGTCGTGTTCAACAGAAATATTACGGACTACGGAGCTATAAGTGAGTAACATTTTTTAACTTGTTTTACACGCCTACTTGCAATATCGAAAATTTTACACAATTTGTGAATAAAAAGAACTTAATTGTGTAAATGAGATTATTTAGGTTATACTCTAATATTATAATTGACATTGTAGGTATTTTAAATTATACAAATATCGGTAATATCGATGACAAAAAAACTGACTGACTTGTTAACATTGCTTAAATTCATCAAGCACTTGATGAATTCACAGTACATTCTACAATGTAGGTATATTGCGTTTGCTCTGTACATGCTAAAGTATAACTTTGGGGGTGAAAGTTGTTTTATTTCACGTAAACAGCACACTCTTTATTTTATCCAACTAACCTGGAGGAACAAGATTTTTGGTCATGACAACATCAATTACTACGTACCTTCCTTTTTAAATTATTTTTTACTATTGGTGAAAAATAATTTTAGCAATTGTTTAAATGACACAGGCCACATTTGAAATTTTGACCTGTGTCATTTATGTTGGTTAGAAGTGTATTTTACTGCCTGTATTTCGTTTTACTGATTGCATATTAAATGCAATCAGTAAAAAAAGCATTTCCAAGAGTGCCAGCTGTCCGTTATATTTATGTCTCCACACTTAAATCGATTTTGATAAGTTTTAGTATACTAAAACTTATCGTAATGTACCTCGGAACTCAAACTAGCTCTATAGAGATAGTTTGAGTTCCGAGGTAGAACATAGAATAGTTTTTACAGAGAAAACTCCTATCTAAGCAGGTGGAGCTGCTGGCAAAAGCTAGTCTTTAAATTTAACTAGCTGCCGCCTTATGCACAATGGCCCAATCAGGAGGCTAAGTGTGGTTTTCTAGTTCGCCCCAGCTTAGACTTACTTGCTGCCCGCTTGGATTTGCACATGTGTAATTTTTATACAATTTTTTCAATAAAATCCATCATTAAAAAAATCTTTACACCAAGTCCTGACAATAACAAACACACTAATAAAAAATTATCCAATTGGGTCTAGTCATTCTAAAGTTATACAAGTAATAATAATAATAATTGCCTTTATTCATTAATCTCACATCTTACAATAGATATTTTCTAACAATAACAAAGTTTTATTGGTTACCAGATAAAGAAGGTTAATGTTGCTTCCCAAGCTTGCCACGGAGTATGATCATGTGCGTTTCTTCTCCATGTTATGCCTGCTGTACTTTCGACCTTTATTAACTAACTATAGATCTTTTTTGTTCATTATCATGTGCCCTGTCCACCTCCATTTTAGTTTTTTAATAGTATATTTCACCACCGTAACTCCATTTTGTTTGCGTATTGTTTCTTAGTTTGATATTGAGCATGCTCCTTTCTAGTTATACAAGTACATCTATTTATGAAATTCTTTTAATTTATATAGATTTCCATTAGTCATTGCCTATTTTAGGGGATTGAAGTTTATCTGAATACCAAATACTATTTATATGTATAGTATAGTATTAAGTATGGCTGCTCCCTGCCTCCTACTTAAAGGCCAGCCAGCTTCCCACCTCCACTTAGTTACCTTACAGTTACTAATTCATGGAAATGTATGGATCTTATCTCAATTGGTGGTGACTAAGCAGATTGAGAAAACTGTGAAGTTGGACTGGGACTTCAGGAAACTGTTTTCAAACAATGTTAAACCTCTCCATGCCTCTAAGAGCATGTTAACCATCAGTCCTGCCCCTAATAGCCATTGTTACCATTAATCTCAACTAAATACACAGGGAAAATTATCACCAGTAGGAACTCATGATTATGTACTGAAGGCTGTTTATAAATACAATGGCCCAGTGTAAAGTGGTAATGGTAAAGGATATAGTGTCCTATGTTTTTATTTATATCCTATGTTTGTATTTGACTAAGTAGCTCTGGATATTCTAATACCTTAGAGTTTGTTTGTTTGTTTGAACGCTATAATCTCAGGAACTACTGGTCTGAATTGAAAAAATATTTTATTGTTGGATAGCCCATTTATTGAGGAAGGCTATATAACATCACGCTGCGACCAATAGGAGTAGAGCAGCAATGAAAACGTAAAAAATTGTTTTACAAAAACGGGAAAAATTTATGCAGACGAAGTTGTGTGGGGCAGCTAGTATATATATATATATGTAAAATCGGAATGTCACTTCGGCTCCAACGATTTTCATGAAATTTAGTATGCAAACGGGTTTTGGGGGCGGTAAATTGATCTAGCTTGGTTTCATTTTAAATAAACGTAATTTAAAAAAAATACTGAATATAGCGTGGTCATCCAGGTACTGATTTTTTATTTGTGTAAGTTTATTTTTAATGTCAATATTTTTCTTCTTTGACTACATCATACAAGTCTTGTTCCACTTAAGCAATATTTAAATAAAGGACACACTTTAAAAACATACATACATACATATCAACCCATAAGATGTCCCGCTGCTGGGCACGGGTCTCCCCAATACCCTGGGGGTAATTGCCATAATCGCCACGCTTGGCGAGCGGGTTGGCGATCGCAGTAAGGCTTTAAAATACACAGAGGACGCTGCTGCCCGCCCTCCGGTGGTAAATCCCTTAGTCGCCTTGACGACACCCACGGGAAGTGATGGGGTGGTACTATTCTTAAGCCGGTACCACACGGCCATCCACTTTAAAAACATGTTATTTAAATTGGTTTTTTGAAAAAGTCTTTTCAGACATGTCAGCCAGTCTCTATAAAGAGATATTACACAAGGGGGTTCACAAACACAAGTGTGCTCTCTGTTCTTTCACTCTCATAGTCCGCGCGGACTGGAGATACATTGGGTGTAAAACTAGAATGATGAAGGATTAGCTACAAATAGGAATTAACCACTTCATTTACAACAAAGTTCGAGGATATATATCAATAAAAATATGATATATCAATAGATATATATCATGGATGTATATCTGATATGTATCAGATATATATCAATAAAAAAATGATTTAAATATTTTAAAATAATAAGTAATTTTTGGCGAATGTTACTGTCGTTGATGTCCTATCCAGTCCAGATTCCGAATCAAAAGATGACCAACCTTTATATTCCTTGCAGTTAAACCAAGCACAATTATGAATACGGCATTTTTTTGCCTATTGGCTAAGGCATCGGTCTCGCAATGATGAGGTCGCGGTTTCGAACCCTACCCATTATACTACCGATGAGAACCCACTCCTTAGTTGGAGGGGTTAACAAGATTGCTAGTAATGTGAGACTCAATCCCACATTGCTAATGGCAATGGCCATATCTTTAAAAAAAAAACAAATTACATTAACATTTTGGTGTATGCAACACATGCAAATATAAATAATACAATAAAATAATATGGCTTTCATACAAAATGGATATATATCAAACTTTTGATATATATCGGATATTTTCGAACCCTGATTTACAACCAATACACGTAAAGAATACATGAAGCATGCATTGTGCCCTCCCCTTGTAGTAAAGTAAGTTCCTAGTGGTACTCAATTGCAGAGAGTTATAACTGGAATCTTAATCTACTAGATCAATACATAAGAAGTATAATAAATCCATTGGGTGAATAAGCACAAAATGAATTAAGTGACTCAAAGACCACTAGTAATTATAATTACATCAGTCACCTTTGTGATTTATATGTATGTGTATTCAGTCAGACTATCACAATCAGTTATTAAAATTGTTAGTCATCAATTAATTTTATATATTATAAGTCCACTGCTGGACATAGGCCTCTCCCAATGTACACCCTGACATCCAGTTCTCAGTCCTTATGCATTCCTTCTTTACATTGGTAGTTGGTTGGCGGTCGTCCTACCTGCCGTTTATCAAGTCACGGTCTTCGCTTTAGGACTCGTTCGCGCCAGCGGCCTTTGGCAGATAATTATCGGGTAACAAACTTAATAATAATTTTGTTCATGGCTATTCCCCGCGGTTTAAAGTACTTACCTACTTTGTTATAGATTTTAAAATTAATGGGTATATCACTATTTCCATGTTAATCACATTGGAAATAGTGAGACGTTTATTTGTCCAATAGGAGCGGATCATCAATGAAATATGTTGCAAACGAAGAGGCGCGTGTTATCTAGTTTTTATTATAGTGGATATAATCACTTTGATAAAGTAATTTTGCACATTGACTTAAAATCCGCGCGCGACAAATGCTTCGCAAAGCCACTTTGGAAATAGTGGGACAGAGACGAACGATTCCAGTATTTCCTTTAATGGAAATGCAAAAAGGAAATAGCGGGATAAACCCCCTTATTTGATTCAGTTGGGTGTTGATTTTTCATAAAAAAGGTTACGATTTCATTTCAATCGACTTAATGTAAATATGAATAAAGTAATTGGCCAACTACCTTTCGGTCCGTTTGGTCCAATTACCGTTTCGTCTAGTCTATCCGGGACGTCCAATACCTGGAAAGTCGGATGATTATAGCCGACTAATCGTCGACTATAAACATGGTCAGATAGTCGGATTTCTTAACTAGTCGGTGATTAGTAAGTCCGTATTGCGACGGCTATTGGTCACGGGTAGACTGACGGAGAGTTTACCCGTATTTAGCTTTAAAATAAAATATTTACGCGATTAGCTTATAAAATTCTATAATGTGTACAAATCGGGAAAGCTTACGAACATAATTAATAGTCATTACATCTCTAATACTTATATATTTTTTCCGAAAATAAAATCTTATAGTAGGTACAAAAAATACATTTGCCTGTTTTTAAAAGTTCCCACAGTAAAGGCGTGTGAACTTTTTGGCATTGTACTTCTGCGTGAATGTTATGCTGAATATTACTCACAGTGGCTCCATTGACTGTGGGTTACGAAACTTGCATGGAGGTAGCTATGTTTGTTATTCATCTCAGGTGCTTGACCTTGTTCTTAGTGTAAAGTGACACACACCTTTATAGTTGTTACAAATTGCTCTGACATTGAATTTTACTAATTAACACGGCATAAGCACAAACGGACTCCAGTAAGATTATATTATACTCGCCGTTTGTGTAGACGTGATGGCTGCGGGATGATTTACTGGGAGAGCAAGTAAAATGAATCAAAATGTTTTTTTGTAATATCGTCTGCTCTTTCTTAAAATAAAGTAGATATTTATGATGAGTATGAGAAACGAATAAAATCTGATATGTGTTGATGATCGCATTATAGTTATAGGAGATCAACAATCTCAAAGGATCTCTGCATGCTGAATCCATATTATTCTCATGTAAATCTCATAAAGGACTGGCAATTTTCCTGACTACGAAGGAGGTGGCCGCGAAAACGCAAGCTATAGTTATTTATACTAATATTATAAAGCTGAAGAGTTTGTTTGTTTGTTTGTTTGAACGCGGTAATCTTAGGAACTACAGTACCGAATTGAAAAAATCTTTCACTGTTGGAGAGCCCATTTATCGAGGAAGGGTATATGCTATAAAACATCACGTTACGACCAATAGGAGCGAAGCAGCAATGAGAAATGTTGCAAAAACGGGGAAAATGTACGCAGACGAAGTTTTTTCAAATCGGACCAGTAGTTCCTGAGATTAGCGCGTTTAAACAAACAAACAAACTCTTCCGCTTTATAATATTAGTATAGATTATAGAGCAATTTCTTGTGGACTCTATTGTATAAGTAGATACAGCGCAAATTGCAAGATGCAAAAAAATCTGCCATAGATGAGTAGGCTTTAGTTACAGTTTACGACTGACCGGCTTTGTAATTATTTCTATTAACACAAAACTCTGCCACAATGACTACAAAACATCATTGATGTGAGTCAACTTTAGCTAACTTGCTTGCTGCTGTATTTTTTATTTCACTATTACGAAGATTAATTGGGTAATTTGTGTCTGTATCTACATAATAATCTGTAGGAGTATGTAACTGCTGGTATTGACTGCAATGGTTACTAGGAAATAGGAATGGTCTATTTTTAGGGTTCCGTACCTCAAATGGAAAAACGGAGCCCTTATAGGATCACTTTGTTGTCTGTCCCACCGTCTGTCAAGACTCTTTATCTCGGGAACGCGTGGACGAGGTATCCAGTTGAAATAAAAACCATAGGTAAACTCAGGTCTACAGTCCCTTAAGCTGTGAAAAATATGAAACTTCTAAGTTAACGTAAAAAAGATACGGCCGTTTATTAGCCGGGCAAGAGCATGTCGGCTGCCCGGCTTTTTCCGTGCATAATTGCTCTGTGCAAAATTTCAAGTTTCTAACCCTTATAGTTTAGGCCCTGTGTTGATATGTCAGTCAGCTTCTCCCTTTTATATATAGACTAGGTGTCCCGCGCAACTTCGTCTTCGTAAATGGAAAATTTACGCAGACGAAGTTTTTGCAACATTTCTCATTGCTGCTCCGCTCGTATTGGTCGTAGCGTGATGTTATATAGCCTTTAGCCTTCCTCGATAAATGGGCTATCCAACAGTGAATTTTTTTTCAATTCGGACCAGTAGTTCCTGAGATTACCGCGTTGAAACAAACAAACAAACTCTTCAGCTTTATAATATTAGTATAGATTACCTACTTGCTTTACATGCAGGTCTCTTACAGCCATACTAGCATGCATGTATTCTCTTCTTGTTGTAACTATGTCCGGCTCTCAGTAATATTTTACGTCTTCTTGTGATAGAATATTTGTTAGTATAATATACACTTATACACCAAAATATATTTTTAATAGACGGGGCGAGACCGTACTACTTGCGGTGTTTTAGTCGTGCGCTATAACTAAAGTTTATCAGTTGTCTGGTTGCCCATAGTACCGTACAGACTGCCTTGTTTGGGATCTAATAGCCGTGTGAGAGCTGTCTAAACATATTTATTTACATAAATCAATAGAATCTTTAATCCGAAAACGCTTGACTGTTACATTGTAAACGATTGTACTACATTATCTATATCAACGGAGGAAGCAAAATGTACATGTCGTTTATAAATTAAATTTTCGATTCTGTGACCACCATACATTTATTGAACTTTTTGTTACAGAGACAATGAAGAATAGAAGTTTGGCCGGCAATTGTGGCATTGGCGTGTTTGTCATTGCCCTTGTTACAGTGGCATTGGCATTCGGTACGCCTAGTTGGTTGGTGAGCGACTCCAGAATAAGAGGCGCCAAATTAGATAGGTAATTATTGTATTACGTATTACATAAATATGTAGGTATTATTAAAGTTTTGTGTTTTCTCACGCTAGTCTAACATTGGAATCAACGAAAAATTGTTGAGGTAAATAGTTACTTCTATATTTTTGAGTTTAGTACCTATTCCGTTTTTAGGGTTCCGTAGCCAAAATGGCAAAAATGGAACCCTTATAGTTTCGTCATGTCCGTCCATATGTCACAGGCATTTTACTCAAAGACTACTCAATAAATATTTATGAAATTTACTGAAAAGATGTCTTGTTGTTGCCGCTACTTAGATAGCTAAATAATAATAATTATTCTTTTTTGAGGGACCCTCCATACATGTAACAGAAGCTGATTTTTTTTTCAGCAAATATCAACATTTTGTGGATTCTAATAAGCTTTTTTGATTGAGTGAATATTTTTGGAAATAATCGCTCCGAAAGTTGCATAAATCGTGTCCCCCCGCCCCCTTAACTTTTGAAGCGTGTGACCAAGAAATATGGAAACAATCACAAAGATAGCGCATAATAAATACTTTAAACTAAGATTATTTCGGATAAGATCGAATATCAAAGCAAAACACTGCGTTTCTCAACCGTGTAGGCGTAACTGCCATAAACATAAGCTCTTCTGCTGATGCAAATGTTCAAGGCTGCGGAACCCTACACTGAGCATGGTCCTTGCCGCTTTTAAGGTTCTTTAAGTCTAGGACGCCGCCAGCGCCATCGTGTGTTTTATTATATTTTAGATGCCAAATAATAGAACAGACTCCATTCAGATACTATTTTCATAGTTACAAGCTAGCTTTTGCCCGCGTCATCGCCCCTATTCAATTGGTTGCTGACCAGGAGCTCGAGTTTTCTGATTTCCCTTATTATCCCTCGCTACACCACAAAAAAAGATACCTCTGCACAAATTCATCGCTCCAGGCACAGATAATATAATACTATACTAGTATCCAGGTCTATGGTTTGAGCTGGGTGTTGTTGAATAAACGAAATTAAATCAGTTATTTTCTTTTCTAGGTTGGGATTATGGAGTCATTGCTTCAGGTCACTGCCAGACCCTCTCGATCAGTATCAGAGGAGGTTCTTCGTTGGATGTCGTTGGGTATACGATCCATTCACGACAGGCTATGATAGAATACGCGGATATCTGCTCCCAGGTTTGTTACTTTTATATATTTTTGTACGTATATTTACTATTGTTTCAATTGCTTCATCGGAACGAATGTTTCAAGCAATGTCCGGTTTGGTGTAAAATAAACAAAAAAAACTTTGAATGTTAATAAGAAATAAGAAGTTTTCTCATGGTTATAATTACAAACAACTACCTGTCTGCGAGTCTCTTATGTAACCTAATTCGCGAGGCTATTTTTTTATCCGCGACAGCCACGGAGACGGTATATGCTTTTGGGGTAAGAGGTGTTTGTGTGTGTGTGGGTGTTTTTGTTACTATTTTTCGTGGAAACGGCTAAGCAGATTTGAAAACGGGTTTTCGTTGTATAAGTCCCCCTCCCCCGATGAAAATCCGTTGGGGTCTGCCATTCACTAACACATATCACAAGGCCAAAAAGTTTGAGTTCAATTCGGGACAGTAAATGGTAGACCCTGACGGGTTTTTTCGGTTGCTTACCTCCTGTTAGTCGAAGAGTTTTAAATTTTTATTTGATTCTGTTTTACGGCCGTCGTGGGTATTATAAAAATTGTTAATTTAGTTTTTTTTTTATTATTTATCACATATTTTTCTAATGGTTTGGATGGAATTGAAACTTTTGCCTCAGGATTGAAAAAAAAACACGTAGGTATGCGAAATCATAATAAAATCTGTGCTGTAGGGCCCTGAGTTTGATTAGGCATAGCCAGATGATTAATATTATATTAAAGTAAACCACAAATTGGGAAAGATACAAAACACAATTTTTTATTGTTTTGGAATTCGGGAAGTAAAGAAAAGGTCACTCAGAGATACTAGTGGGATTAATATGGTAGAATAAACTACTATCATTAATAGCTTACATAATTATATTGTATATATTTTCTGCAATGTTATTTGTTATTCCAGGTTTCATGATAGCTACACAATTCTTCTTTACGCTGTGTTTGCTGGGAGTGTTGATATCTACAATATTGGTGTTGATGTTTTTCACATGCTGTGGCCCTGACCAGAACAGATATGTGACGTTGATCAAAAGTATCGGATTTACTATGTTAGCAGCAGGTAAATTTCAGTATGCTCATCACCAAAAAGTACCTACAGGTTTCTTTTTCAAGTACGTTGCTTATAACCCCCAAATATACTTAATTTTGAGAGGTGCTGTACAGGGGCGAATCACGAATTTCGATTTGGGGGAGAGGGGCGCTAATTTCGCCACGCGCTATCATTCGTTGCCCATGGTACAATCGTTGGTACAACATGTTGTACTAAGGGGATTTTATTTTCCCGATGGACCAACACTGTTCGGTGTTACAATAGAAATATTCCACGTACCCGTAGTATTATTAATTATTGTGGTAAAGTGGAGTGCCGCAAGGCATCAAAATCGTAACATCTCACATCGTTTTAAGATTGTATGAACCTCCATAAATTTTTAAGTTAGATTTGTAAAATTTAGTATTTACAACCGCTATAAAGAGTTAAGAGACAGATTTTAATAAAATTAAAAAAATTAAATCGCACAAAATATATTCTTCTATTCACTGTTAAAACACATTTCAACAATTCTGGCTGGTATAAACAGGGTTGGGCAGTATTTAAATGACTTGTAATTAAAATACGTAATTGAAATACAAATACGTATATGGTATTTGTATTTCAATTACTTCTTAAAAATGTAATTTGTAATTGCTCCAAAATACATTTGAACATAAAATACATTTAGCGATTTTATGAATAAAATAGCGCTCGATTTGAAAACAAAATCAAAATGGCGACCGCTAAATTAACAACGACACTGGTGTCGTTTACAATATTTATTTGATAACCACACCACTGCCAACTAGTGATGTGTCTATGTCATGTCGTAATCTTACGCATGATAAATAAAATAAATTGATATCGATAAATTAAGTTATGAATTAGAACTTCATTACGGTGGTGTGGTTAATAAAAATGGGGTGTGACTGTGTAATGGACACGGTCGTGTGTCTTACGCGAATACATCATTGATCCGCTCGGCCTAGTGTTGTTAAAAAGCTCGAACTGGCCGAGTCAGAGCTCGAACTTCGACTCGAGTTTCATTATGGAGCTCGAGCTTTGACTCGAGATCTACAGAGAGAGTAGTAGAATTAAAACAAAGTATGTGTGTATTTTGAACAGCCTTGAGTATAAATCTTACAACGCTCCACTAGTAGGTATATATTACTAAGGTACTTATATTCAAAGATATTGACAATTGATTTGTCAGCGATTGTCATTTGTTATTTATTAGCAATGTTCATTTTTTTTATTGTTCCTTTATTTTTATGGAATTCATTTGTTTTATTGATGTTCATTTGTTTCATTGTTATTAATTTGTAACCTATGTTTTTTCTCTCTTTGTAGTACAAATCATTTATTAAACTCCATAATGTGGATAACCTTTTATCAAGTTTTAGTATCAGGCGTTGGTAGGTATATTATTTGGACCATTGAGCGGTTGGTCCTTTGTGAAAAAAATTCTCCGTGTACAACGTGGTTTGAGGCAACAATCGTGAAATATTAAAAATGATAAAACGGTAACGTACCATTCCGACGCGCAAACCGTTTTTGTTAAACTTTTGTGCCATCCACTGAGCAGTCATTCCATACATAACAAACAAATTAATTTATTATGTGGAAAACTTCCTTTATTTTGTCTTGCAAGGCCAACGCATTGGGATGTTGTCGTGTCATTGTTTCAATTAATATAGATACTACGTTAGTTCTGTCGCGTTATTAGAGGTCACTGCAGTGACTTTTTTGTTCAATGTTTTTGAACCGACTGTTTTTCCATCAATAGTGTAAACTTTTTTGTAATTTATTTATGTTGTTATAATTTACTTTTTCAGGTATTTGTGGAGTCATAGCAGTGATTGTGTTTGCAAGTTTAGGCAACACAGATGGTTGGATGCCTGATCATCCAAATAATTATTTAGGTAAGTCAGTTAAATGTTTTAATTTCCTTGTTAACATACTTAAATGTGCAACTGTCTTTTTTTGGTTTGCATCGAGAAGCAATGGCCACCCACTGCTATGGTGGGTGTGGTTTCCGCACTTAGTCCCTGGTGTGGATCATTGTGCGTGAGCCGTGGTGGCCGTTACTCCAACCAGCCCAACTCCAGAAGCAGATCATCTTTCCTAAACTTCTCAGGGTATCCATTAGCGACATTGGTGGCCCCAGGGTTTCTCTCCGGATCTGTGCGACGCCGATGCACTCAGTCTCCATGCAAGCTTTGCATAGGGGACTGTCCGTGATTCCTATTGTGGAAGTATTTGACAGTTCCTACCACCCGGCGCAGACTTCCTCTATCCAGACGCAGTAGTCACCTTGTCAGTTTAACAGTCAACGGCAAACGTTATAAATTTCTGACTTAATTCACTATATTGCACGTGGTTATTTCGTACCTACATTATGTATCAAAATATAACTTAACCTAAACATGACGTAACGTATGTATAATGGAACACCCACCGAATAACTTATATTTTATCATCTCAGAGCTGTCCCGTACAACTTCGTTTGCGTAAATTTTTCCCGTTTTTGCAACATTTCTCATTGCTGCTCCTATTGGTCGTAGCGTGATGTTATATACTATAGCCTATAATATAGCCTTCCTCGATAAATGGGCTATCCAATAGTGAAATAATTTTACAATTCGGATCAGTAGTTCCTGAGATTACCGCTTTCAAACAAACGAAACTCTTCAGCTTTATAATATTAGTATAGATATAGATTACATTTACATACATACATACATTTTACTTACGCAATGAATGAGAACTATCAATGTTAAAATGGAATTATCTAATGTGTTTTCTTGTCACTTCAATTCAACAAAGTCACTTCTTGTTTCTATGACAGACATCTACTTTGTTATAAACTATGTAAAAATACTACATTATACTTTCAGGATGGTCCTTCGGGCTCGGCGTAGTGGGTGCGGTCGCGTGTTTAGTCAGCGCCGCCCTATTCTTGACGGAAGCCAACATACAACAGAAGAAACTCACTAGGTTTAAAGAATCTCAAGCACGTTTTGAAATGGAATACGAAACTAAAGCGTAACAATTGGAAATCTCAAATAGATGTTAGTGTAATTGTATATAGTTTGTAAGCGTATTTCTACACTATTTTTATATTATATTCTATATTAATTACTTATTATGTGTTCGACAAACTGGTTAATGCATATGACATTAAATATTTAAATATAACTTGAGAAAGTTTATACACGTCACTGATGTCACGATATAAAAATAATAAAAAAATAAAAAAAAATCTTGCAGGCCTGGATTTTTTCACAACGATTCTAAAATAACACACTAAATCATTCCAAATAACTTTTATTTTTTTTAACTTTTATCTAAATTCTATCTCTGATTTTTTATAAGTCGCATTATTGCGATCAAAATATAATACGAAATAAAATAGCTAAGCGCAGTGAACAAAAGTTTCAAATAAGGAAAGAGGAAGCAACTGTTTTTAATAGTTATTTAATGATCTGAAGGATTCCGGTGTTATTAAATGATGTCGAACTATTCCAGTAGTATTTATGTACAATTTTCTTTTACATTTCCGTCCAATAAATAAATTACTTCTCAGTATTGTATAGGCATTTAAATACTTAACAATTTACTTTATTTATACAACTATTCTCCTTTTTAGTAATTCGAGTTTTAAGAATGTACCAAATAGTATTTCAAATGACTATTGCAGCTAACATTGTATGATTTAATGAGTGTGTTTTATCACTTTGTGCCTAAAAATATTATAAGGATATCACATAGTAATTGAAGTTGTTTATGAGTGGGCGAAGGGATGTCGCTTTAAAAGACTGGCAGGTTTATTTACGTCTTTCGCACAGTTTAATCTGCGATATATTTTATAGTGGAGAGATCTATATTAAACACTAATATCAATCCTTAGAACAAATCCATAACAAAAAGCATAAACGGTTCAACATTGGGACGTAGGTTTAGATACATTTTATCAAAGAAATAAACATATCAGACAGAAAAACGGTAACTATAATTGAACAATCAATTCTTCTAAACTAGGCCGATTACCTCCACCAGTTTACTTAACCGAATGTGTTTCAGTAATTATTATTGCTCATATTCAGATTTTATGTAACATAGAATAAGTTGTTTTATATGTCTAACCTTATCTCACACAAGTATACCTAATAGCATACAACCGTATTTGTATAGAGCAATAATCTGAGTTTTTTTTCTTTTCTTGGTTGTAAAGATGCTTCTCCACTTGCCTGATTGTTTTCGACATGATCTGTTACACATTTTTTTTCGACTGTTGTATTTTATTAAAAGATACAATGCCAACACATAATTCAAATAACAGACTACTTGTGTTTGCTGCCAAATGAATAATATCAGCAGGTGCAGAAGTATGTAGATATTATCTTGTATGCATGACTAATAATGTTATTATGACTGACTGAAGTTGATGCCAGCTAACTTATGTTTAGGGTATTAGTAATATCGGTTATTGATATATTGTTTTTTTAAAAGACAACAATGTACCTTTTTATTCCGTCCAGATATAAGTATACATTTTAGGATGTAAGTTCGGCAGTACTGTAGCCCAGTGCTGTGTAGTTACCGGCACAAGTAGTGACTCGTGACCATTAATGTTGTTGGTCCTTTTGAATTGGACAGTAGCGTCACCTCAATGCCTAACCATAAGTGATTTTTTTGTTAGTCAATGCTCGTCATCTATTAGTAGCCTAAATTCGATTACATTGTGTATAATTGGTAACCAATATTATGCTCACGAGTCGTACGGGTAACTATACATAATATAAGTATTGAATAAAAAATATCTATGTATTAAATTTTTACTGCCTTTTACGAATACATTTATTTTATTTCATAATCATTGGGTGTTTTTTTAAACATTGATCCATCTTTTACGGCTGATCCTTTTGTTGTTTGGTTGTTTACTTATTACAATTCTAATAATTATAATAATAACTTGGCAACACTGAGCAGAGCAAACGTTGTTTAATAATAAATCAGCTCAATATCATACAAAAACTATCATATAAACCCACGGAACGGAAAAAACAAGAGGAAGTGCGAAGTGGGCGTGGCACGCGTGCCACAATTAAGCGTTCCTGCGCTACTTGGTCCCAGTCGTGTTCTAACATCGCGTCGAGTTGGTAGTCTTGCGATAAATTTGTTTTTACCTAACTATGCCGTATTGCTCCATTTTGGAGTGCAAAAATGATAGCAAGAGAAAAAATCTTAATAATGCAGGTGTTTCGTACCATTGATAAGTACGATTTTATTTGTTTTCTCATAAAATCGTAGTTATTGCATTTTACTAATAATCTAAAAGAACGCTTAGTTAAAATCAACCTTATGCCATTAAATTAAAGTTTAATTTGGATTGATTTTAATCACTATTTCGTTCTCGAAAGTTCTTCGCTACTCAATTAATGATGTAGTCGGGTCGGATGTTGGTTTAATCGATGGGTATCGATATAATAAAATCATTTAATATTTATTATTTAACATAACAGTACAATTACATTATAAGGTTGCCTAACATTCATACACGAAATTTATTTTATAACGTGTATTGAATGGCATAGGTGCTTTATATAAAAAATGTATTCAAACTTTAACAACATAATTAATATAATTTTAATAATGTTTGAGACATTGCATTGACCAACCGGTCATTTCAGTGTGTAAGATCATTCAAAAACCGCCATGCCGGTTCCCGCCTCAATAGCAGTACAACAAACATTTCAACGCCACTCTAGTGCCACTGGCCAATTCACCGTTTTCGATAATTTCAAATTAATTTTATTTATAAAGATAAGTGTATTTAGGTTTTCCCTTTGTATGGCATCTTTACCACCTCTTAAAATATATATTACTTAAAAAAAAAACAAATGTGTTTTTTTTCAAGAGTAATAAATAAAAAGTCAAAATAACGCATTTTTAATTTTAACCCAAGTATGTAAGATGATTTTCATAATTAATTCAGTATTGCGCATTTAATTCTTATTATACGTGAATTTTCTCATGGAAATTCTGAAAACATGCAGCAGCATGTAAGTATTTATTTATTTGAGATATTAATTTATGTAAAACACATTTAAAGCAAGTAGTTATATTATACAGACCGGTAAAATACTCATATGTGGATTCCCAGCAGGGCCGGCTGGGAATCCACATATGAGTATTTGTACCAACTAAAGCCAATTCTATCAGACACCACTGGTTATTCGTACTAGCAAGAACAAGCTAAAAAATACTCTTTCATTTAGTAAAAGAGTATTTCTAGTAGTATTTATTATACATACATATTTGTATCGGTCCGACTGGTCAGTGACTGGTGTAATTATATAATTTATTTTTAAATAATACTACGCAATTCTTCTTACAGCTTAACTCCCAACAAATCTTATTTTTTCGAATTAAACAAGCAATCGGGTATCTATCGATAATGTAATTCAAAATTCAATGTGTTCTGCACTGGTCGAGTAGCAATAGACCTATGACACGATTGTCAACCTTATGCATAAAGTAATTAAATTCATAATTGCTTCGACTAAGAATACTGCCATCTATGGTCGAGTTGCAGATTTAATTTGTCAATCGAATCTAGTTGACTTATGATTACAAAACGTTGTAAATACTTTCTGCGATAAAACAACATAGATCCTTTATATAGATTGTGAAGGTTTATTTCCAAATGTAGGATTCGTGAGCTAAGCTAGTTGTGAGTAAAATTAAAACGACAAATCAAATGAATTGTTTATTTGTAGTTCATTAAATGAATATCGGTTTATATGTATGAGTTTGGCGACAACGGTTCCTATAGGTAGTAATTTTGTTGCATAGCACTTCCACCTGATTTTTCTGTTCCGTGTATAAACCCAATAAAGTTTAATTAAAAAACGCTTTAAAGCTTGATTAACGACAAGAAAACCACACAAAGCAGAAAAACGAAAATTACATCTGTCAAGAAACTACAAGGACCACAACAATGCAATAAATACAATATGATAACACGAAGCAGAGCCCAGGTACAACAACAAGCACACCTTCCACCCCCGGACTCGTCGCTCCGCTCCGCCTCGCAAAACCCCAGGATCATCAGCCGTTGTTGAGGCGTCCAGCTCATCGAGCAACGAGTACTTTTCTCCGCCGTCATCGCCACCACCTGTACGTCGGCGAGGGAGAGGCCGGCCGCCTACCGGCTTGGGACCCCGAGGCCCACCGGCCTTAAACATGAGCGCCGCATGCGATGGACATCAACAATGAATGAAAGCGTCATGCGGGCATATTATGCGGCCACAGAGGAGGGAACCCTGCGTGGTGAAATCGTATTCTGCCTCTGTTTCAGACCCTAGAACCAGCTGTCAACGTATCGGTGCAGCGATTGTCGGATCAGGTGCGGGCTATACAGCGATGTCATCTGTTGGATGATGCCGCACTTGAGCGGCTACTCTCTGACGTACGGCGTATACCTACTCACTGTCACTCCTCCACCTCAAGCACAGGCCAACTGTGCGCCTACATCACTTGTGCCACTAATCTTACATCATGAGGAAGCGGACGATGACGGTGAGGTCGTAGCCACGACAATGAAAGTTTAAGGAGCGCCTTGGAATGTGCACATTGCCAGGAATATCGAACCATATCTCCGGAAAGAATACCACCTCTTCCTCGTTTGCCCACCCATAAGCGAACTATAGCGCTGGTTTGTGCCATGGATTCGCTACTACCAAATTATTTTGATAGTAGTGAAAACCTTAGCAATACACACTCCATCCTATACTGCGCGGCTGTCGCAGCAAACCGAGTAGCTGGGGTTAAATTCCCAGTAACCGAAAACTCTACTCGGCCGAGACCTGATGTGCCGGCTTGGCAGGTTAGGATTGAGTGTCGTATCGCTGGGGCTAGGTCACTTATTGGCAAGCTTAACTGCTTCAAGGCGGGCAACACGCGCCCAAAAGTGATGCGCTCTGTGAATCGTGCATTCTCAGGCACGGGCATACCCCCAGAGAATACGTTTCACGAGTCACAGAGCGCATTGACTGAAGCAGAAAGTTTATGCGTGGGCAAACCGCATTCAACGATACAAAAAAAGAGTGCATCGATATACCCAGAATCACACATTCCAACGAGACCAAAGGTGGGTTTACAGACGCTGGGAGCATATTAACATGGACATGACGGATGTGCGCCGGCCGGATGATGACGTCACTAGTACATTCTGGCGCAGCATCTGGTCAGCGCCCGTCCGCCATTCGGAAGGAGATTGGATGCGTGATGTAGAGCGTTCGTGTGAGCCTATAACAACAATGGAGCCAGTCACAATTAACATCACTGATATAACCAATGCGGTTCGACCGTTACTGAACTGGAAATCAGCGGGACGGGACGGGCTGCATAATTTCTGGTTAAAATGGCTCCGCAGCTCACACGCACGCTTGGCATCTCAATTCCAATCGTGTCTAGAATCCGGTTCGCTCCCAGATATTTTAACAACTGGAGTAACCCACCTTTGTAAGTCCGGTAGTGCTGTGGACCCCAAAAAGTACTTATAGACGGATAACGTGTTTACCTACGGTTTATAAGCTTTTTACATCCATCCTGAGAGCAAAGATCTCTTTACACATTAAAAAATTTCATCATGTCTATCTCTCAGAATGGATGTAGAAAAGGGGCCCGTGGCACTAAGGAGCTCCTTATAGTTAACATGACCATTAATCATCAGGTTCGCCGTAGCCGGAAGGACCTGGCGACATGCTGGATTGATTTTAAGAAAGCATTCGACTCGGTGCCGCATACATGGCTCCTGAGGGTGCTGGAGTTGTATAAAGTAGATGCAACTCTATGCACCTTCCTGAGGTCCTGTATGGGGCGATGGAGAACGGCTCTTGTCTATCCAGGGTGTCGCCGCCAACAGGGAACTGGTAAAGATCGAGCGAGGTATATTTCAGTCACCATGAAATATACCGGTCATGCCAGTCCTTATGTACTCCTTCGGCATACTCAGATGGACTCAGACCGAATTTGACACTCTGGATAGAAAAGTCCGTTCACTGCTAACCACATACCGAATGCATCATCCACGTTCGTCAGTGATGAGGTTATATATCCCGCGGAAGTGCCTAAAACCCTCCACAACATATGCAATCTCTGGGAATATTTCCTTCACGTGGACGCGGGTTTGCACCGTGATGTGGTGGCCGTGGACAACGGTCTTACCCCGCTCGGTCTGGGTAAAGAGAACTGGCACAAACCTGCAATATTCAGTATTGATGACCGCAAGGAGGTATGGATGAGTAAGGAACTGCATGGACGTTTTTATCGGGCTTTGTATGGGCCCGATGTAGACACAACATCATCCATGTCCTAGCTACGTTTCAGGGATTTGGAGAAACCGAGGGTTTTGTCTTTGCAATTATGGATGAAGTTATTAAGACGAATAACTACTAGAAATTTAAAATGAGGGATGGAACGGTTGACATCTGTCGGGCATGCCATCGTTCCGGAGAATCCCTCAGACACATTATTTTCGGTTGTTCTCGTCTTGCTAATAGCGAGTACTTGCATAGACACAACCAAGTAGCCAGAATTGTCCATCAGCAACTTGCTTTAAAGTACAACCTTGTGGAAACAGAGGTACCGTATTACAAGTATGCACCCGACCCAGGAGGCCTACTCTATTTCAACGAAAAACAAAGTTTCTATAGAATATTCGTAGCTTTCCTACCCCAATTCTATTGGTTCACGAATTTCATTGAAACGAAAATTGTTTGACATATAAATTCTCTAAGCCTACTCTAATTCCTTATGCACCGAACGAAATTTAGAATTTGACAGGTGAATTATTCGGAATTATAACCTAAAATTGACGAAACCAAAAGTGCTACCGTTTGATTTTCGTCGTGGTACATTTTTATTAAGAATTATGTTAAAAGCAATTATTATGGCTGAAGATTATTTTTAATTGAAGCTGCTCAGCCTAAAGAACGCTCATTGCGTAGAAGAAACCGCCATCGCTTCGGCAATTAATTATTATTGACATAATTTCCTGCCTAGATTTTGTAGGAAATTACAGACTAATTTCCGACTTTGATTTCTTCTCTTTTGAAGACACTCAGTCAAAAGTGAAGAAATCAAATAAATATTAATAATCAATTCCTGCGAGCTAGATTTTTGTGCTCATCAAATAAATTGAGAAGTGCCTCGATGAGCTCGGAAGTTGCGAATCCCATTTATAGAGTCATTTTGATCCTAAAATGATAACATTTTGAAGTTAACTGTCACTACAATTAACAACCGACCTAATTCTGTATCTGCTTATACGCAATGAGTAGGTACTTGCTACTTACCTGTAAATTGGTAGATTAAAAGCGATATTAAGTAGATATCTATTAGTCATTTAAGCATTACCCCTACGGAAGATAATAGCTAACCCTAAGAGTAGACTAGATAAATCTGACACTGACGATTGGGAACAATCAACTATATAATATAATGATTGTGATGTTAGTATTTACAGCAGGTTCAGTGTTGAATTTTGAGCTAGGCACCTACTTAGTTATGTAAAACATAACTAAGTAGGTACTATCTAAAGTGCCTAGCTCATATAAATAAAGTGAGAATACACAGGATAGGAAAAGAGAGGTAACAATTTTATTTTACAGTCAAATAAAATAGCAGATTATTTTTATTGCAGTTTAATTGATTTCAATATTTAGCTCAACAATGGTTCCTTATCTGGCATTGCCAAGTTGACTAGCAACGATTTGTAACTCAATATCAGCATTCGGTTCTTGTGATTCAACATCGGCAACAATATTTCTTTGATCTTTATCAAGTGTCCGGTTATAAATAACATGTCTTCTAAGATGCATAAAACAAGCTTGACATGAACAATCAGTCAGTGATATCTGTAAAACCACAATATTAAAAATGTATTACTAAACTTATCTAGTTTATTTTTAAAAACCCTAAGAATAAATAAAAAATCTATTTTCATGTAAACATACCTGCTGATCCTGCCAAGGTGACTGGATTAGAATTAACCAATTAAGTAACACTTCAGCACAACAGTCCACATAGCACACAGACTTCTATACTTATGACCACAACGGACAGGGACTTGCACACCGCAACACTCCTAACATAGTCTCCACTCCGATCACAATTCACAGCTTGCATGGCTAAGATAACGAATACCTCACAAATGTAGTATTCATCAGTCATCTGAAAATGAATTATGTAAATTTAAACGTACGCCTCACGTAATTATAGCTTTTGGTAAGAAAGTTCTATCATCTGAATGCACAAATATACAATCGACTAAACAATGCAGTCAAGGAAAATCACAATACTTACTGTGAATGGAGATATCTAAAGATTTGTAGATCAAACTCTTGTACATATTTTGTACTAGATCGTGATATCGATTTATCTCAGATAATGTTTATGTATTTTCCACTGAAACAACCCCATGTACCCATGGCAATGGCTCAACTTTCATCGATTGGAAATTATTATACTCTTTGCTAGAATACAAAGAAACAAAAAGAAACAGAACAAGTTCTAATGGTTTGATGAAATTGGTTTGAAGATTTTTTTTGACAATGTCACAACGTTAGAGGACGTTCCGTTTCTCCTATGAAATTGATCGTATATAAAAATATATTATTTTTAATTACTGATGTTGTATGAAGGCCAAATAAAACTAAAATCTAATTAATATTCAAATAATGAACACAAAAAAACAATAGAGAACATTTTTTTTACATTTTTGATACGAATTTAGAGAAACGGTATTTCATAAGTAAGACGGAACGTAAAATGTTAATATTTTTGAGTACTGATTACTTTTTTTCTGGACTAACAATCTTGATCGTGTTTACATAGTTTAATAGGGAAAAAAAGACCTATTTTTTAAGATATCAATCAATCGACAAATCGACAAGGCACTTTTAGCTCTTAAAATACTAGTGTTGCCATTTGAAGAATAAATTAAAAGAAACAGAAAAATCTAGAGCTAGCAACAATAATCCAATCCATTCGTTCACGAAAATTGACCATGAAATACGAAATTTGTGTGTGTATTGGAAAATGAATTAGAGTAGCTTACCATTCGAACCTTCGTTTAAATTTTGTTCGTTATAGAATGTTCGTTTCAAAGAAAGCGGGTAAGGCCCCAGTTCTCGAAAATGGTCGGGCCACATTGTACCTACTGGGTTCGATCTATCATCACTGACAGGACTATTGTCGCCAATAAGCCTGACATAGTGATGGTAGATCGATTAGAGCGCCGCGCAATGATTGTTGACATCACCATCCCACATGATAGTAATCTCGTGAAGGCAGAAAATTGGAGAAAAGAAGAAGAGAAAGGCGAGATTGTTGACATGTGGGATGTGGAATAAGCGGTCATTGTGCCGATAGTTGTTTCTGACCATGGACTAATCGCCAAGAGCCTTGATAAACACCTGCAGGTGCACGTTAGGTAGCTGGGTCAAGGACCAGATGCAAAAGGCTGTAATACTTGACACGGCACGCATCGTGAGGCGGTTCTTCTCCCTGGAGCCCGAACCGCCGGTGGGACACAATTTTTTTATATTTTTAAATTTATATGTTTTTTTATGTATTTAAAAATGTAAAAAATAAGTTAAAGAATTAAATAATAATAATAATTTCCTTATTTTCGTCTCACAATCACCAATCTCTTTTGAATGAAGATATATCTATAGCTTCATTCAAAAGAGGACTTTTCCCTTAATATTTTTTGAGATTGAAGTCTGCACTAATTAAATTCATCATGCTGAATGGTAAGCTCATACGTTATCGTTAACGTATGTTTTTTTGAGACTGCGTAGTCTCAAAAAAACTTATCAAAAACGTCTATTACACTACCCTGAATCAGGGCCCTAAATCGAGGTGGCCTTGAAAATTTGTTAGAGAATTAGGGCCCTAACTCTTATTACAGCTCTCTTTTTAAGGATTCAGGGTCCCTGATTCAGTGTAGTGTAATAAGCGCATTTTGCGCTTATTACACTAAGAATGAACTGCTGTGGAATAGTGATTGAATGGATTAGAAAAAGGTCATTTTTTATTTAGCTCCTCATGAATCACATAAATCGTACTACTTTTCTTGACATTACGGCAAGGACATTGGGACCTAGGACGGATTCACAGAGCGGTCCAGTGCCGTGTGTTATATCTCTAGCTGTATTTTAATTTATAATTAATTAAATAAAATAATAAGAATACAATTAATCTTCAAATAAGGAATCTTTATAATTAAAATACAGCGCTAAAAATAAGAGATGCCTGCTCTGCAGAACGAACCGTTTTTTCTCTTGGATATTAATAAATTAATTAAACTATTAATTAATTATTCTCCATTGACGTGTAGACCTCGACTGCGCCATAACCTAACAAAATTGACCACTCTCTAAAATGAGACAACGCTACTTTGTGAACAATACCTGTCAAAGAGACAGGGCCGCACGAGCTTTTTCTCTCTCTATCTCTCAAGCTTTGCAGTCAATATTTATCATTTTAATCATAACCCTCGTTCTTTGTCAGTCGCGTATTATTTTTTTCATCTAGCAACATCTTTCGAATGTGCAGTGAACAGCAAAATCGGTCAACGGTCGAAATGTCATTAACGTCAAAATCGTAGATTGTCAAATTTGTTAGTAAAGCAAGCAATCGAAACTGCTTGTTTTCTTTTATTAGATTAGTGTAAAGTTGCAGTTTATTTCAGAAGTCCTTTAAGATTAAACAGATTCTGGATTAAACTAGTGAAAATCATGACAGCCACCGATAATGAATACCCTAGAGCTTCAAGTAAGTTGTGTAAACTTGGTCACGCCCAGTCAATTTTATGTTCAGCGATACAGCTTTTATTTTTTTAATTAAATGATCAAAGTATGTATTAAAATGTGTTAATATTTTTCAGATGCTACTCTCATTGGGGCCAGTATCACGTACGTGGCTGGTTTATTTCTTCTTTTGTCGTTTGCCGGCCCGTATTGGATAGAGTCCTATCCAGAAATGTTCTCTAGTTTCAAACACATGGGCTTATGGGAATATTGCTTTGAACGTTTTAGATTCCCTTCCTATCAGTTTGACAAATTATTTAACGGTTGTCACTACATTTTTAGTGAGGTAAGATAAAATAGAATAGATTCCTATCTATACTAATATTATAAAGCTGAAGAGTTTGTTTGTTTATTTGAACGCGGTAATCTCAGAAACTACTGGTCCGAATTGAAAAATTATTTCACTGTTGGATAACCCATTTATCGAGGAAGGCTATAGGCTATATAACAACATGCTACAACCAATAGTATAAAGTTTCTCCTAACAATAAAAAACATACAAACTTCACAAAATACACTTTCTCTGTTTATGCCTGAATGTAAATGAATTGCTTCAATACTATCTCTTTGTAATCAAAGATAAACCAATATATTTGAAATATTATACTTTCTTATGGTGATACTGCAGCGACAATAATACGGGTTGAAAAATTGTGAACCATACCATACTGGTTACAATTTAATGCACTAAATCGATTTGGTTATGTTAGATTCTGTTAGAACTGTTATCACACTGTTATATGAGGCGAGCAAGTGAAACAACCTTGCCGCGGTAGCGGCCACCAAGTGCTTTCGTCCACTTCAGTCTTGCAACCATTTAGTATATTTGAACACAATAATCAGTAATTTTGACACCCTACTTGCTTGTCAGACATCAGATAGACATAGTATGTAATCTATTTTAAAGAACAATTTTTTTAATATCATACTAGCATTTACCTGTGATGAACTTGATTGATCATTAATTAATTATCACAGCACATTTTACTTTTTTTTAATAAAATGTACCTTATGACCAGATAACATAGCTGTGACTTTTATCAAACTTTTTCGTATGCGTAAATTTTCCCCGTTTTTGCAACATTTCTCGTCGCTGCTCCGCTCCTATTAGCCGTAGCGCGATGTTATATAGCCTTCCTCGATAAATGGGCTATCCAACAAAAAAAGAATTTTTCAAATCGGACCAGTAGTTCCTGAGATTCCACTTCCGCTTCTGCTTTATAATATTAGTATTGATATTATAAATCATTTTAGGTTCTATACATTTTTATATTTTTATTGTATGTAGTGTAGTGGTTTCCAACCATTTAGATTTGTTACCACTGATCCTTGCTGACCTGGGGCAGGGGAGTTTGAGAGAATTATGTCCATTTTGATTGAGTATCTTTGAACAATAGGGGAGAATTTATACACCTTCATTACCCCCCGAGAATAGCTATTCTACAAGAGGTTGGGAACCCAGGATGTAGTGTTATAAAGATATATTGTGATATAATTGTGTTTACTTTGCAGGAGTTCTATGTGATCAGAGAATGGTTGCTGCCTGGTTGGTTGATGGCAGTTCAGGCCTTTGTCACATTGGCCCTGATTCTGTCCTTTACATCTCAAGTGTTGCTTGCATGTGTCATTGTCCGTTGGCCATTGCGCACTGTGTTGCGTTATGAGTGGATCTTTGTTACTGCCGCTTTTATTATGGTAGCTGTATCAAGTAAGTCTACAAATAATGTCATGTATATATTTTTTATCAAACTCATAAAATCCACCTACTTCTATAAATGTACTGTGGATAAATAGATGCTTCCAACACCTGGAATATGATTTAATTGTTGACTAAACTGTCTGTCCCGAAAGTGGTGGTCTATGTACATACATACAATTCACCTTTAAATGAAACTAAAAGCAAGAGTTAATAATAAGGTGTCTCAAAACAGTGGCGTTTGAGTAATGGGCTGTAAGTGTGCCCTCACATGATTGGCTTTATGTATAGCTGTTTGTCAGGCATGTTTAACTTTTTGACTCCCATGGATGTCTATGGACGTCTAACTAAAATGTGCTTATGACGGCATGACAAGTCGAAAATATGCTGACGTATAGATGTCTGTGACTGAATGTGTGATATGAATTCCAGAGTATACTGGCAGTATACTCTGGAATTCATATGTTTCATTCTTTCCAATGATAAAAACAGATTGTGTGAAGAATGAGTGTACCCAAAATTATTATTCGGAGAGGTGGGAGGGGGGGGCTTTCAACCCCCAAACCTTCCCTAGGTATGCCCACAGTGTAAAGTGTGTCAGCATGCTTATGGAGATTTTTTTTTACCTGCATGCAGGTAAAAAAAATCTCATCATCATTCCATTTCACATGTGAAATGGAAGCTCCACATTTCACAGATGAAGTCTGACAATGTCCTTATTAGAAATATACGGCCGAATACTCAAACGTCACTCTGTTTTGAGACACCATTAACTCTCATACTGTCACATAAATGTAAATAGTAAAGGCAGAAATACTTTTGAGCAGGACTCAAAGTTAAGTGCTGTTTGAGTATACCACTGAGACATAAGATTTCTTGTGTAGGATTCTTGTAATGTGTTTTTTGCTATTTCAGGTGTGTTCCTATTCTTAGCAGTAGCAATATTTGGCGGCAACTGCTACAACCGCGACTGGCTCCTATATCCATCATTTAATGTGTTATCTTGGTCTTATGCTTTTGCTGTAGTGGCCTTCTTTTTGTTTGGTAAGTATTAGAATATTTTGTTAAAACAATAGTTACAAAATTAGACTCAAAGTCAATCACGTCACTTTTGCCCTTTTGGTAATTAAACCAGGCAGATTTAATTTTGTGGTAATTAAAACCTCTGTGGGGCTCTAAGCCATTGCCAGGCCGTAGGACCTTGTTTTATAAGGCCTTGGTTCTTTGTGTTAATTATGTAAATTGAAAAATTACATGGATAAACAAATTCAGTTCTAAGTACAATTCATGTCCATCAATATCAGATGTGATGTCTTCTACTCTTAAAGTTATTATTTGTCAATTTTTTTAAAGAAAAGATAACTTACAAAGTGGGTCAATCACACTCTTTGTAAACTCTCCAGCCAAGCTAAATTGTTTTTATTATGGGTGCATTCATCAGTAGCATAATAGGTAAAATCTGCGAATCCGATGCTTTAATTACTAGGTTATTAACTTCAAGCTATTTTTTTATTATTTATCCACAAGTACAATAATAATAATTTTATTGTTGTACTTGGGTCACAGTTACAGTACAAAGCTATGAGGTCCTTGCAAGAGCGGGCTCCGGGAGGTTGCCCTCCTTGCTTCCCTAGGCAGACAAAACATTACATTAACTTATAACTATAACAACTATTGTTTAAACAGGTTTTGCAGCAATCCTTCTGTATCTAGAAGCCCGTAAGTTGTACGAACTGCGTTTGGAAGCCAAAAACTTGGTTGCTCAAATGCAACATAGTCAACCGGAACATGCTCTGCACCAGTTGCGCGATCAGTTGCAGCAACAACGCCAACTAGGTTACATGTAACTTGTAACATTCATATTTTAAATTCTGACACATGATTTGAGTCACAACACAACAGCTTTTCGATTCTATATGTAAGTAATTTGAATTTTTTAATGTAGTATTGACACAATTAAAATGATATTATGCAGAGAAGAATAATAACAGATTGAATTATATCTGTGGAGTAGCCATAAAGTGTCATATGGGTACAGCTAGGGTTGTCAACATAAAAATCGTATGAGAATATTTTTGTAAAGAAATTTTGTTGCTAAGAAAAATAAAGAAAAATCATAATTATTATGTGATGTGATGATCTGAGGAACTAAGGAATTGACTAGACGTAAAATCCACAGATCCACTTTGAATAACTTGCACGCAGTTAATATATCACGTCATAAGACACTATTTCTTCATGTGCAAATATATTTGGCACCTATTTTTAGATAGAATATTATGGTATTTAGAAATAATTAATTAATCTACTGTGTTACAAAGAACAGTAGGACATAATTGTGAATCGTTTCCAAAACCTTACTTTTAAAACACGGCTTTCCAGAACAGAACCAATGTTTATTTATTAATTCATATCAATATTTAAAGAAGTTGAATACTACATTTATGTAGATTATAAATTATAATATTTTATTCCCTCCATTCTGTACTTAGTGGATGTTTCATCCCTTCTATATTGCGTGATAGCGTTGATATTAATATTGTTCAATGTTTTATAGCTTGTTTATTTGTTCAGTCACTGCTTAGCACAAAAATGCAGTGACCGAACAAATTGATACATCAAAAAATATATTAAGTTGTTGGCTGCTGACATGAGTTTGCAACAGTTGATGTAGTCAACACCTTTAAATAGGCTGGTAACATTTCACATCTTGGGATCTTGGTATCCCTTTGTGTTAAAGGAATCTGATAGGAGTCTCTCCATTGAGAAACAAATAAGTATTCAAAAACTGGTTTAAATCCGGACCAAAACTGACTCACTGGCTATTTGGAAATAATAAAGTTTATGGAAGAAACAAAATAACCAGTTCATTTAAGCCGTCCATAAATTATATTTTTACTTTTTTTGTATCATATTAGTCATTGAATCATCTCTTTTTTAGAACGTAACTTTTTGAGGTGTAGCTAGTGACAGAATCTCGTCTTAAATTTGCATGTATTTTTGCTAAGTAAGCTAAGCTATTTTATATGGATTTTAATTTTAATTATGTAACTATTATTAATTGCATTTAAAATATGAAATAAGACATACTAGAAACGGGCAGGCGATTGCGGTTCATAGCACACGCGATACTTGTAGCAGATATCGCATAGCCTCAAGTACACCGACTTCTTATGCGAAATGCGTTAAATCGTAACAGCCAGAAAAAAAACAGCGCTTTTAAGTTAGAGGTTCACCTAGAACCTTTTCACTGTATGAAGACGCACGATAACTACATTGCCCGTCAATGATGTTAAAAGTATTGAGTGTGTTAGGGCCTTAAGATGGTATTGTATTTTATTTTTAAGACATTTTATGATATAATCTAAAGACTTGTAGTTATTTGATCTTGTACTTTACGTATAATTGTATTTTGAATTTAGTTACTTATTATTTTGTTTAACAAAAGACATTTTAATTATAATAGAACTAAGAACAACCCTACATACATTTAAAAATATTAAAGATGTGAGTGCCTTGTTCAAAATCTTTTGTTAAAGAAAATTTAAAATTGTGAATATTTATAACAAATCCGTCCGAGTTATAATCTCGTTATATACAGCCATTCATAGGATGAGCACTATTGTACTGATATTTTATGAATAAATTTATATTTTAATGACAACATTTTCTGTTTTAATTTTTTTTAAATGTTTGCATTGTGACACTAAAACCCTAAAAACCCTAACCCAGGAACATAATTGGATTAATTGTATGCCTTTGTAACATAGAAAAAATATGTTTTAATGAATAGGTACCTACCTATTTTATAATGTAATTAGTGATATTAATTGCATAGTGGTAGAAAAAAAGGGGTTTAGAAAAGAGGCCCTGAGAATTGCTTTGCCTAGGGGCTGATCTGCTTAATCCGGCCCTGAACATGGTTGTAGTTGGAAGACCACCTTATTTCTTAATAGTTTTAATAATAAAAAAGTATCTAAGCAAGCACTTACCTGGCTTTTTCAGTCGTTCACAAACGGCCAGCACATGATCGATAGTAGCTTGTGGAGGGTTGCCATCGAGAACGACTAAAGGCGCCTGCTCTAGGATCTTCATGTGTTTGTTTACCTATTTGTAAAAATATACGAATTTAGCACTATTTATTGCACACCCTCACCCTATATTTATATCACACTAATATTATAAAGGCGAAAGTTTGTGAGTATGTGAGTGTGTATGTTTGTTACTTCTTCACGTCTAAACGGCTGGAGCGATTTTAATAAAATTTGGTATGGAGTTAACTGACACCCTGGATTAACAGGCGAATAAACTGTGGGTAACACCGCGGGGCACAGCTAGTTATTTATAAAATAAAATTCATTGTAAAGGACTAAAGGCACCTGTCCGACCAACAGCGAGAAAAAGAGTAGCGATTTTATCGCTCAAGGCACGTAGTACATAGGTACATTATATAGATCCCGTGTAAACAACAGATATTAATATTTGGTCGCTGAATGTTCACACTGCCGGCGACTACTCGATTTACACTGCATCTCTTTTTTTTACACGGACGGGATCTACAAAATGCATCTGTTGTACGTTTCTTTAGCGATAAATCGCTACTCGCTTCTCGCTCATCGTCGTTGGTGGGACTGGTGCCAAAAGGACTCGTAAGAATGAACTGAAGTCATGGTATACTTTGGTAGATTTATACATAAGTACGTAGATACCTACTTGGGGGGTACGGACGATGGCGTAGGGGGTGATCTATGGTTCTAGGGGCCTTAGACTTGGCTATGACTAAGCGCCTCTCAGCGTAACGTCCTTTTAGCTTGACGACTTTAAGAGCCACTTTGCGATGACCCACGGTGTCATAACCCCTTGATTCGAAAGCGCTCGTTCGATAATTCGATGCGCTTCCTCTGGTCCCTGTACTCTAGGTTTTAGTCTAATTAGCCTGGCATAGGCGTATCCAAGATTAAGTGGGGGGGGGGGTACAATTGACTAAACATCGGCCAAATGTGTGCTTTGTACCTACTTTTTTGCATTTTCGGGAGTTGGGTTGCAACCGCCCAGCTGAAGGGTAGCCTGTATGATACAATTAGGTACCAACTGCAGCATATTTCTGAGTAGCCCATGCCTGAAGGGTAGCCTGTATGATACAATTACGTACCAACTGCAGCATATTTCTACATATAGCTACACTGTGAATTAGTCATCCTTTTGGAGCTGAACGATTTGAACGCTATATCAATAACATAGGTAGTCGACAAAAAACACAGAAACAAGATACCCTTCATGCAGTCGGAGGCACGATATTAGTTCAACAGAATTCTTTATTGGGGAACTAAAGCGGATTTAATAAGAACTAGGTAGGTATTTATTTTATTATCTATTACCGTTGTTTTCCATAATTTGTCACCCCTAACTAAACGTAAAGGTTATATTAGTCTTCGAGCTCACCTTTTATAGCTCTTTCAGTTGATAACCCAGTCTTAACCCAGAGTCTAAGAAAAAAAAACTCAGCCCGCGCATAAAATACGCCATTTTGATTTCTTAAGAATTTTAGGTAGGTATTACCTACCTACCTACGCAGTGACACTTGCGTCATCAAAATCAGTTGAGCCGTTTAGGAGTTATAAGCGGACGTAGGAACATTGAGAGGATACAACCATACCTACCTACATACACGTCAAACACCTAAACCTTGTCCGCAGTGGGGTAAAAATATCAGTTTAATAAAATATTGTCATGTTTTTTACGTTGATAGTCAACCAAAAACTACGTACAAGTTCTGGAGTGATGTGGTTATGTAGCGCCATATCTCCAAGCCCGAGGAGACATTCACCCCGTGAGTCCAGCATAGCAGCGTATGAAGGGGTTCGACCGCCTTTTATTATACAACCTGAAATAAAGTATTTATACTTAGATAGATGGATGGACATTTGGAGGCAAATGATGTAGATACCTAGCTTTTTTTAGGGTTCTGTACTAGTGACGGAGGGGCCTTAGAACACCAACATTTTCGGCTTCACATTAAATTGTAGTTGCCAATAATATTATAGGCGCGAATAACCGTATCCAGCAAGATATGTTTAGGTCGTATCGAGTTACCTTAGGAAAATTGTAATCTTTCGCCTCTGTTCTGTACCTCAAAAGGGAAAATGGTACCCTTATAGGACCACACGTGTTTCTGTCTGTCCGTCTGTCACCGCTAATTTGTACCATTTCTACTGGACCGATTAAGTTCAAATTTGGTACACATATGTGTTTCTGTGACCGAAACGAAGAAGAAGAGAAGAAAAGAAGCGGCGGTAGCCTAATGGCTAAGGCATTGGTCTTGCAATTGTGAGGTCGCGGGTTCGAATCCTACCAATTAAACTACCGACGTGACCCACTCCTAACACAAGCCTTAGCTGGAGCAGTTATTATTATTGCTTGTAATGTGGGACTCAATCCCACATTGCTAGTTATCACCGTAGACGTATAGAACAGGACTGCGCCATAACCTCACAAAATAGATTACTCTCTAGAAGGAGACAACGCTATTTTCTGGACAATACCTGTCAAAGAGACAGGGCCGCCTTTTTCTGTTCTTCAAGCTTTGCAGTAACTATTTACTTTTTAATTGAAAGGGATGGCGCGGTCCAGGTCAATGCGCTCTATCGTAATTATAAGAATTTTGAACTTGAGAGCCATTTTTGGGGGTCGTACTAGGAAATGTTTTATAAAAGTTTCGCCAACTGTATCGTTTTACATATCGAATTTGAATATCGTTATTTTTAAAGTTATTTAGCAAAAATCATGAAAATAGAGGGTCTATTTTCATGATTTTTGCTAAATAACTTTCCCCATCCATTTCCCCCTATCTCCGATGCTACTGGGCCTAACAACTACCTATTTCTTATATTTTTGAAAAAATACAAATGATGGATGATGGTTCATAATCTATAGATTACAGGAAAACCTATTAAAAGTCTGACTTTAAAACATGAGGGCCATTTCAGGGGCAAAACAATAAATTAAAAACGGTTTTGAAAGCAATATAGTGTAGGTGTAACGTAATGAAAACAAATGAAAGCCTTTGTGTAAGGGTCTAAAATATGTATTTTTTTAGGTTATTTAAGAAAATTCATGAAATCGATAGATTTCTTTCAAAATTGTAGGTTCAGTAATTTCGAAGATGGAGAGGGCTCTTTGAAATTATTGAGCCTACAATTTTGAAAGAAAGTGTGAAAATAACGTGGTAAATTGACCGACCTGTTGGTCTAGTAGTTAGAGACCCTGCCTGATAAGCGAGGTTGTGGGTTCGATTCCCATCTAGGATAAGTATTAAGTAGGTATAGGCACAGATAATATAATACTATATATATGTATCCTACTATTTGACCCATTGAGGTTGATATATTGAATCTCAAGTCTTCTTTTTAGGGTTTCGTAGCCAAAATGGCAAAAACGGAACCTTTATAGTTTCGTCTGTCTGTCTGTTTACTCTGTCACTACCTAAAGGTTGAGAAACTTCTATATTTTGAGATCTGTATTAAATAAGGGTTCGTACCATCTAGTAATAACCCAGGTGCGATGCTGTCAAGATATTGTCCGTCGGCATCATCGCCGACTGCCGTGAGGAGGCGCGTGCGACCGCCACGTAGTCGCCACAAAGCTTCCGCCATATTGCGGCTAACTCCACCACCGCATTGCTCTATGTTGCATGCATGCGTGCTGCCATCCAGCTGTAATGAAGGAACAGAAGTGCTTGGTTATTTCATAGCAACGTTGGACGTAATCAACTACATTGAGTAATCTACCGAAGAGGCCCTGACCGACTCTCCGAGGCATCGGGACTGCAGTGCCGCCACGCACATTCAACTCGCCACTAAGCTGCCTTGTAGTTTATGTGGTCTTCTTTCACCTCATGAGACATTTTTTTTGGTGCCATAAGGATTTTCAAAGCTGGTTCTACGCCGCATGCATAGGTATGTTGCCTTAGTATCATATGAGGAGATAGCCACTAATCCCGAGGGGTTTAATTCTAAATTGACTGACTTTTTTATAAACAAGTAGGCAAGTGGATACTTAATGGTTTGCTAATGTGAAGACAGTGTTTTAAAAGAATAAGTTTGTAAGTAGCTAGTTAAAGTTACCCTCAACTACGGACTGTTGTTTCGAAGTCAATAAAATTTACATAAAGTCCATCAAGTTGTGGGAATAAAAGCAGAATTAACAGCAGTTGGTCAACATGTCGGACGTAGTTTGCTTACATTGTCTAAGTATTTTGGAAAACTATTCGTCAAATTATACCTACCTACACATTAATATAGCTATTTCTGTTAAGGAACTTGCAAAGAACCCACTAGAAGGTTATTGTGTGTAGTGGAATTGTTAGAGTTAAATAATTTGGTTGGTAGGTATTATTGTAGTACCTACTACCTATCTACGTAAGTAAGTACTTACTTGTACGAAATTAGAAAATTTATTGATTAATGCATTTAATATTAGTAATATACATATTTTGATTTAAGTAATATAGAGGAAAGGTGTACTAGATGATCCCCTTAAGGGTGAATGCTTATGTTTTTTTTACATATTTATTTGTGTACCTACTTGTCAAAATTTTAATATTTTTATTAGGTCTTTTTATTATTGTAATTCAAAATTTGTAAAACACTACTAAAGGATCATCTCGTACACCCCAGTGTTCAAGATGAGCGAAAGGGACAAAATAATCCTGGGGATATAGTTGCTTCAATTTTTAGAATGTTTTAGGATTTGGTAGAATTTAATAAAGAATAATTTATTTGACTTTACAATTATTCATAAAACAAAAAATCAATCAATATACTTTGAGATCAAATCAAATCAAAAACCCTTGTTTGGGTAATTTTTGGTTTGAACAACATTTAACCAATACCTGTTACCCTGTTATTTTTAGCAAATGTTTATGTGCAGTTTAAAATATTTATGTGGTTTGTTCTTCGGATGACTACCAAAAATATTGGTATACCTACTTTTTTCTTTTTGACATTCCTATGCAACTCCTATCCCTTTCTCTATTTTTTAAGAAAAAATATTTTGCTTGTTTGTATACTTACACAATAAGTATCTTTATTAGTTTCCTCTTTTAAATAATATCGTGTTAGTTAGGACACAAAAAAGTTCATGTTGACTATTGTTAAGGATCAATACCGATACACTTCAATGTTCGATTTATTCGAAGCAGTCTTCCGTTTTCTTTTATATTTGAAATCTAAAAATTTAACGAATACAGGTGCCGATCACTGTATACCTAATTACCTAGGTATATATTTAAGTCATATAATTAAGTATTTTTTAAAAAACATACATTATTATACATAATGTAAATGTAATTATACAAATGGTCAAATTTGAGGATCCACCCTGTTGTAAAAGATGATCTGACCCTGTATTATTTATCATTCGAGAACATAACGAAATGTTCTTTACTAGTACCATGTCGTTAATATACCATAGTTCGATTATATGTCAGTGTTTATTGGACTTTTGTAACCTTAATAATTATAGACAGTATAATCATCTTCTAAATTCTAAAGAGCGAATTTTAGACTTAATATTATCAGATTTACCTATAAGTGCCGTAGTCGAAGCAACAGACATTTTGAGTTTAGTAGATGTATTTCATCCACCCTTACCGCCTTATTACAAAGAGAAGACTAAATCAAGGTTTAGGCCAAGACTTTCAAGTCCAGGATTTAGTACTGTACTATTGGTCTTATTACAAAGCTTAGATAATCCGTGGACCAGCTGATACCAAAGGATCTTGCAATCAGCCACAGATTATAATCAATTTAATTCATTCATTTTTCTTATCATTCAAAAATAACGTTCCGTTTTAAGCCAATATAATTTGAAAGTATAGTTTTCATTGAGAAAAAAATATTTAGACGTTCTATTAGCTAAATTATTCGCCAGGACTACGTAATTTTCAAAATATAAACCTGACATAAAAGTCCTCGGCCTGCAATTTACGAATAATAAAATAGATTCTGTCAGGATCGGAACGTTACATATATAGCTGTCAGTAGTACTAAAAATGTAAACAAATGATGATAACCTAAATTTAATTAACTCACGACATTATTATGGATGTTATAAGTTTAATCTGAGTAATTATAGCGCCCAAACACTTAGAGGAACTTGGATGCGAGTTTTTATTACAAAGCTAGTTTCATTGGAACAGTTCTTAGCATGGTTGGATGAAAATTCGTTCAATAGTTTAAGGATACTTACTCAATAAGATAATGCATTTTTAATATACTTACTGTTTTCTTTGTTGCACTCGTTGTTCTGAATGTATTGGGGGAAAGTATGCCTAGATTCAACATAGGTACTGAAGCTTCGGCTGAAGCACAACAAACAATTGAAACAAATTTTATGAATATATTTTTATTATTTAATATCAGTGAGCTTGCTATGAAATGAAATTCTCAAATAACTACATAGAATCATTATTTATTAGATACCATTTATTCTTCCTAAGAACAGAGTACATTTTCATGAGAATCATAAATATTATTATCTAAACTGTTAGGTAGCACTTATTAGTTATTCCATTTGACAACAAAATGGATGTTAACAATTTCAATAATCTGTAACCAATCTGTACTCCCTGTTCAAACTATGTTTGAAAAGGAATATTGAGTTGATATCCCTATTTCTTTATACATAACTAGCTTTCCCGCACATCTTAGTCTGCATAAATTTTCCCTGTTTTTGCAACATTTCTCATTGCTGCTCCGTTCCTATTGGTTGTAGAGTGATATTATATAGACTTCCTCGACAAATGGGCTATCCAACAGTAAAAAGTTCAAAAGAATTAGTCGTTCTTGAGATTACCGTGTTCAAACAAACTCTTCAGCTTATTAATATTAGTATAGTTATTTATTTTACAGTAAATTTTAAATTGTATGCATTTTTTGTTTATTATATAAACAGTGTTAGTTCATTTTCATGAGAATCTTAAATATAATTATCTAAACTGTTAAGTAGTGCATAATAGTTATTACATCACAATTTCAATAACCTGTAACCAATCTGTACTCTCTGTCTATGTTTAAAGGAACATTGTAGCAAAGTATTAACTAGCTGAGCTCCTATAAACATAATATTCAGTTCTTGGTACCTACTTATAACCTAAGTTTACATCTGTTTCTAGTGACAGGTATATAATTGAACAATGTTTATTTAGTTCCACTATATAGTTCACTAGTAAGTTTTGGGTAAGATGATGTTTCTATTACTTTGTTTTGTGCATTTTGAGTATATTCAACATTGGTTTTTGCCGCACTACTCCAGACCACCTATCAGACATTCCAAATGTGATTTTCCAACTTCAATCTAATAATGTGACATATAAGTGGAATGCATCAGTTTGTTTTACATAAAGCACCAGTTAATGATACTATTGTCGAACAAAAATAATCTGTGTGGACCTTCAACTTTCCACACTGCGTAGGTACACTTCACGCCGAGTCTGGTTGACCCAAACATTGCACAAACCACTTTAATTTTAGGACATCTCTGAGTTCTGTATGTTAAATCTTCTCTCTCAATTCCAAGCTGTGATAAATGTTTTGAAAAACAATATTATGCATGTATTATTAAATCTTTTGTCACACATTGCATTTCACTCGATTTTTGCGTTTATTTTGTTGCCACACCATATTTAGTTAGTTAATAATTTAAAGTCACTAAACACGCATTATTCGTCATTAATATTTGAAACTAAAATACGCAAAATTGTAAATGGTCTAACTTTCAAATTGTTAAGTTTTTGACATTTTAAGGTTATTACCATAGTTAAACTAGGGTGATTGAAAGACCAAGCTATGGACCAAAGATGATCATCGATTAAGCGATGAACCTCGTTTTGTAATAAAGATTTTCGTAGATCCATGGTTTAAACTAGGATTTTCGTCAAACCAGGTTTAGTCCAGCTTTTGGAATAAGGCGGTTAGAGTTTTCAAAAACTGTTGGTTTAAGTAATAATACGAATAACGTAAAATATGACTATCGGAAAGTAGAGTATGAAGCAGTAAATATTCGCCTTAAAAGTATAGACTGGGAAAAACAGTTTGCTAAATGTGAAAACGTAAATGTTATGGTGGATATTTTTTACAAAATTCTAAGAGATGTTATAAAAGAGTTTATTCCGGTTTTAAAACAGCGCAGTAGAAAGTATCCACAATGGTTTACCAAAGAGCTTATAAATATATTGAATGAGAAGAATAAATATAGACTAAGATATAATAAATATGGAAACCCTATGGATCATATTTCTTTCCGATTACTCGCGACTCGTTGCAAAAACTTGTTTCGGAATGCTATAATACACACATGAAAAATGTTGAGAATAGTATTATCGATAATCCAAAATACTTTTGGTCTTATATTAAATCAGTGAGAGGTAGTACTAGTAAGTACCCTTCTACTATGTCTGACGGTTCTGACACCTCTTCAGAGGGTGATGAAATCTGCGACCTATTCGCAAAGTGCTTTGCCACGGTTTATCGAGAAAGTTAACATACGTTGCTTGATCAAGACACAACCGTCGATGGAAATGCTGATTATTTTGGGACTGTAACGGTCAATCGTAGTTTACTGTTAAAGAAACTCATAGGCTTAGATTTTTATTTATTTTTATTTTATTTTTTTAAAGACGACTCTCGCATTAGGTTACAAGCCCTGTGTCGCGGGGTCTTTACAAACATACAAGTCACGGACACAAAGTACACCCAGACCCGGTACAACAATTTGTGGATCACACAAAGTGGTGTCCCGTGTGGGAATCGAACCCACGACCTCTTGCGTAGCAGTCGGATACACTCCCACCGCGCCACAGAGGCAGTCTAAACAAAGGCGCTGGCTCAGATAACATTCCACCAATTTTATTTTATTTACCTATTTATTTATTTAAAACTTTATGCACAAAGTTGTACAAAGGTGGACTTAATGCTAAAAGCATTCTCTGCCAGTCTACCTTAGGGTGATGTAGAAATGGAATGTGTAGGTGCAGTAACCTAATTGTAAAATAAGAACTTCCTTATTATTCTTACATAATACACAAATAAAAAAATATAACTATACAATAGTATACATACTTACAAAAATACATACATACATATATATATATACCTACATACATAACTATACAATAGTATACATACTTACAGCAATACATATATACATACATAAATAAATACATTGATACAGACTAATATTTATGTTACTAATGTTGTGATGATTCAGCTGATCCATCAAGGAATAAAGTGCGTACCTTCCATTTAAAATTAAGGCGATTGGGTGCCATCCTAATTTCGGGGGGCAGGGCATTCCAGAGAGAAACAGATTGAACTATAAAAGAGCATCCGACGAATCCAGAAGAATGAGCAGGGCATAAAAGAAGTAGATTGTCGGAAGATCGAAGATCTCTACTGTGATTTGAGTGCAGGTACTGAAAGTAGGAAGTCAAGTAAGAAGGGGCAGTAAGAGAATTAAGAATAGAATAGAGTGTAGTGAGAGCGCGTAAACTATGTCGCTGGCGAATATTCATAGTTAAATGTGCTTCAAATCTATTAGAACCTATTAAGAATATTTTTGTTAGGTCTCTAGATACAGGTACTTTTCCTGTACAATGGAAGTTAGCAAAAGTAGTTCCCATTCATAAGGCTAATGAAAACCACGCTGTTAGAAACTACAGCCCAGTCTCCATACTCCCTATCATAGCTAAGGTTTTTGAATCGATATTTTGTGAAAACATGCAGAGTTATTTCATGAAATACATAACAAACAAACAGCATGGTTTTGTAAAAGGTAGATCAACGTGCACAAATTTAATAAGTTTCACAGAGTATTTAAGAGAGGCAGTTGATAATAACAAAGAAGTAGACGTAGTTTACACAGATTTCAGCAAGGCATTTGATAGGATCCCACATTATTTACTTCTCAGAAAGTTGCATTATTATGGTTTTACTGGAGCTATACTGAAATGGGTGGAGTCATATCTGACTGATAGGCAGTTCTATGTTGTTGCTAACGGATAACACTCTGGATCATACCCAATTTCATCTGGTGTTCCCCAAGGATCTCATTTAGGGCCTATTTTATTTAACATCTTCATCAATGATCTTCCGTTATGCTTGCAATTTTCAACACCTTTTATGTTTGCTGACGACTTAAAACTTGCTCACATAATAGATACCGAAAAGGATATTCAGTGTTTACAAACAGATTTAAATTAATTCATTGTTTTCTTGGAGCGTACGTAATGGTCTTGACTTAAATGCAAATAAATGTGCACATATAAATTTTTCGAGAAAACTTAAAAAGACAGCATCATCATATATGTTGGGAGATACCACTAAAAGAGACTGAGAGTATTAGGGATTGGGGGATCTTAATGGACGCAAAGCTCACGTATGTTCCTCACATCGAAAGGGCACTAAAGCAGTCTTCCAAGATGCTGGGATTTTTAATTAGAAGTAGTAAAAACTTTCGAAACGCTAAGCCTAAGATAATTTTATATAACTGCCTTGTCAGAAGTGTTTTGGAGTACGCTGCCGTTGTGTGGCGGCCCCACTTTGCTATACACTCTCTCAGAATAAAGCGCATTCAAAAGAAATTTGTTCGGCACTTGTCATACTCGGTGGGAATGGGGGGCAGAAATGTGGATTATAAGACTAGGTTGGATTATTTTAAGATGATAGAACTTCAACCGAGAAGATGGATACCGGCTCTCACCATCTTGGAACCCGGTTATCAGCAAATGCAATCGTAGCCGTAAAGACACCGCGCCTCAGTGTAAAGTGTTGTTACGTGTACGTGTTACGTTGTAAGTGTAGTGTGTAGAAGTACCGACTGTACAAATTATCAAAATGATCAAGACCAGGCGAGGGTAGTTGAAAAACCCCGCGCCTCACGGAGACATCGCTAAGCTGCCATCAGTCGACCCGTGACCACGATCGGTGCAATTCGATCGAAACATCGGGTAAATAAAAGGTTCGTACCTTTAAATAATTCACGCGATTAAGTCCCGAAATATATATCTAATATATTTTTTCAAGTTCGTCTGCTGCAAAATGGCTAGAGTTATTGTCATTGACCACCTTCTGTAAAAGCGGCAGGAAAAGTTACCTTTGAAACAATGACAACTCACACTTGAAGACCATTAATACCTTGTATTGCGGTCTTGTACATAAAGTAGGCTGTTCAAGTCTAACAAAAATATTATGGCAAGTATCGACACCGAGACTTTAACCAAAGCTACTATCTATATCTATATCTATATCTATATCTATATCTATTCTATACATATAATAAAATTGTAAATTTCACAAGTCTGTACATGGCCGAACATAGTGAAAAAAAATATTGGGAAATGTTCGAAAAGAGTATTTAAACACATTCCTACATTTTTAGAAATGTCTGTCTGTCTGTCTGTCTGTCTGTTTGTTTGAACACGCATCACGCAAAAACTACCTGACAGATTCGGTTGAAATTTTGTATGTGTATTCTAATAAGTCTGGATTAACATATAGGCTATAATTTATCACGCTATTTCCCATAGGAGCTAAGCAATAACGGATAATGTCTGTAGCTATTTATCGTCATAAAACAATAACTACTTGACGGATCTTCATGAAAATTTGCAGTTTTATTGTAAATACTATAGGTCATTACTTACACTATGAATCATTACGCTATCGTCTATGGGGAGCGAGCAGCAACGTATGTTTGGTCGAACCATTATGGTTTTTGAAAAAAATTCCACAATAAGACATTATTTACAATTGTAACCCATGGAAACAATAACTTCACGCTAAAATTATAAGGAGCTAAACACAACATTTTCAATTTTCTTAAGATCAGCTATTTTAACCATTTCGTATCGGCTGAGGTGGTCTATTGGCACAAGTAGCGGTATTAAACGAGCGAGGTCGGAGGATCGAGTCTCCAGTATGTGCGGCTCTTTTTGTGTTGTTTTAAAATTCTTTTTATTCTTTTTTAAGTTTTTTTCTAAATCTATACTTATTATACAAGCTTTTATTTTCGACTTTAACATGTTTACTTTGGTTAACAAATTTGCATATTAATCAATCACTTTCAATAGGCACCTTTAATATTGTTTTGCATGAATCGTGATTATGTTATGAATGTAGAAATGAAAAATAATATCACATTACAAATAAACACAAGTAGGTACTACTTGATATTTTCTAAATTTATGAATGATTGTTGCTTAAAAAAATGAAAGATTAAGTCCGTGATATATCAAAATAAAACACATGGCGCCATCTGTGATTCGATTTCTTCTGAGTGTCAAAATTGCTTACCTACAAATGCAACATTTGTAGGTTTCGCGATTTGTACTCATTATGAAAATAAAGATATTAAGGGTCTTAATCGCGTGAATAATTTAAGGTTAAATACCTTGCGTACCTACGTTTAATAATGCATGATAGTTTAAGTATAATTTAATATAAAATCATCAAGTATTGAAAGAAACTTATCCAGTTTTGGAAATAGATGGCGTTTAAATACAAATTAAAAAGAATCAGAAAAATTGATTTAAAAAAAAACTCTTACTAAAAACTTATAATATTTAAATCTTCTAAAGTGAGTGAAAAAAAGATATCTGAGTATATCTTTTAGAAACGTTTGAATGTTGTCTGTTTGTTTGAACACGCATCACAGTACCGCCGGAATGCAATGTTATAAAAACAGGATATTTTTTAAAAACATAACTCGCACTAGCCCTATTATCTACGCGGGGGACTTAACCAACACGGACATAAAGTGGGTGTACCTTAGACTCGGAAAAGATCGCTCGGGCAGGACTCGAACCTGCGATCATAGGGAATCTGTGAGAGTTTTTTTCCATCATACCTTTATTACCTATGTATAAATTAACTTGAAGGAGCGGCTAGGTACCTCTGATTAAAACGTCCGATTTAAAAGTGTCGGAGCCGAAGTTGGAGTCGGAGGTTTAAAATCAATCGGAATTTTCGACCTTTCGGAGTCAGAATCGAAGCTCCATAACACAAAATTTCGCGCGAGTACTTGGGCGGTTTCGGGCTTAATTTAACCCGAAACTGCCCAAGTACTCGCGTGACGGGGGACGGGGGGAATTTTTCACTATTAAAATATTCGATGTGAAATCATTTTGGTAAAATACTTTTTTGTCGAGGTGCTAAGCATGCTAATTTTTATAATTTGTCTTCTAACCGTCTGGCGAAATAAACTTTATCGCCCTTCATTTTGCTGCACTAGGCATTTTTTGGCTTGCCCTGCCATAGGTCGGGCCCTGATTAAAGCTAGGCCTTAATATCCATAGATGCCACAGAGCATTGTGAAGCATGTTTCCAATATGTTTTATACAGAAGTAATAATGTAACATAAACTACCTTAATATAAACCCGACTTCCACGCGAACGAAGTCGCGGGCACAGCTAGTTCATACTATTACTGCGCGCGAGACACTACTTGTCCGGGCCAGCGACAGTCTCGCAGTCTCTTTTCTCGCGTTTCAGTCTCCTATCTAGGTCTTACCCGCAAACTGACTCTCATACGAAATCATATAATCAAATAATAGTCTTGGTCTCCTGTCTCTGTCTTCAGTCTCTGTCGCGGTGCAAATCGCCACTTTTACACGCTAAGGTGCCTGTCCATTGAAGCTAAGCCAGGCTGCGGAGTGGAAAAATGGAGATAAGGGTTGCATAAAATCTCCGCTACACTCCAGTGGACAGATCCTATTGGTTACAGAGAACAATAAGTTGATCATCAATAGGCCTGATTATGTAGGTACTTAATATTGTTGATTTTTCTATCTGTTCAGTCATAATCATCATTCATATCTATAATCGATAACTAGCTGGCCGCGCAACTTCGTATGCGTAAATTTTCCCCGTTTTTTCAACATTTTTCATTGCTGCTCCGCTCCTATTAGTCGTAACGTGATGTTATATAGCCGGTAGCCTTCCTCGATAAATGGGCTATCCATCAGTAAAATATTTATTGAATTCGGACCAGTAGTTTCTGAGATTATCGCGTTCAAACAAACAAACTCTTCAGCTTTATATTATAAGTATAGATTTCATTCATTGCTTAAAATATCTACATCAAACTAGGTACCAACGAGTCACAAAGAAAGCACCTAACATATTTCTAACGTAGTTTATTTTAAGTACAGTACCTACGCTTACAAGCACCGTGGGCAAAAGGAAGTAGTTTATTGCATGTGCATTTTAATTATATGGCCGTTCATGACAGGACCGCATGGCGAATTACGTGGCTTTGCGAGTTGACTAGTGTTGTGCAATATTCGGCACTAATATGTCCTCGTCCTAGACATGTTAGGTCGGAGAAAACATAATAATTATAACACATAGCCTTTAGATTAAAGTGTCTAACGGGCCTCTACGTGTTGGCTTCGGCTCCACGCACGCCTCTCAAATGACCGGGACTCCATAGTCCCGTGATATGGAAACGACATACATAATAATAATAATAAAAATGATTTACTCACTTAGGAAGCAAAATACTACCCTTGTGAAAAGTAGATTCTACATTTACTTGTAATGCCTGTTCGCAAACAATAGGTAAAGCACGAGAAAAGAACTTACAATAAAAACTCGTGGCCACTCTTTTTAAATTCCCAATGTTTACAATGTTTCTCTGTTTATAACCTGTATATGCAGGTAAGTAAGGTGCTGTCATCATTATATTATACACCATATTAGAGGACTGATGCAAAAAAAAGAGGTCAATAATATTAGAAAAGTACACGAGATTGGATACATTAGCCTCACAACACTTACAAGATTTAACCCCTTACATATTTTATAAGTTAAACTAGTCTGCTAATTACTGAATCATTACGGCGTATTCGTGTTCCAAATTGTATCTAAAGTTTATTAGTCGTTTGTAAAAAACGATTAATCAGCTTTAGATGAAATTTGGTACAGAAATAAATGATGAAATTTATAATTTTATACTTGTGGTTTGGTGGGTATACTAACACCGGTGAAAGCAGTAAAAAACTAGTAGGTATATTAAGATAATAAAATATGTAATAGGTAAAGCATCTCGACACTCCAGTGTGTCTTTATAACAGGGAGGAAAGGTCAAGAAGGGCACATATTAATAGCAATCACAAACTTATACGGATAAACGAGTATTTACCGTAAAGAGAGTATTTTTGCCGATTGTACATATCTACTACATTGTTTTGTTTTTTCAAGAGAATATTCCCACATGCGTGGGCTGTGTTTGTTACCGCTTCACCGCCAGATAAGCCGTAAAGTCTATATTCATTACATGTTTTGAATGAGAATAATATCTGATTCCTAGAATAGAAAAACAGGTGAGATAAAAGAGTTAGTATCTATTCGCTATAATTGCTCAAACTAAGTAAACAATGTGGTGAGTGTAACCTTGTAATTTGTCGTGATTAATTTCGTATCTTCAATTTATGGGCATTCGGTTTCCAATTTAGGGCACATATTAAGTTAGTAATTGTCTAATAAATTGAATGCACAAGTAATTTTGATATGTGTAAACACTTTTACGCAGCATTCGAATTCGAATCTTCGGAGAGAAGAAACGTAGAGATATAGGCAACAAAAATCACTACCGTATGAAAAAAAAATGTGTGGCACTCGGGGACAGCCGCGGCAAAGCTATTGCATAGCATTTTTTATCAACTTATGCAATTAAAAAAAAAAAATTAAAGAAAAAAAAATGTTTTTTTTTTAATTTATAAAAAAAAGTCTTTTTTTTTTCATTACATTTCAGAGCAGCTCGTCTCGATCCGTGCGAGCTTCATACAGTCGTACCATATACATATACGTTAAGCGAACGCTCGGCCGAGCTACATGGTAGGCGGAGTGGGGGGTGTTAGGTTTCATTTTCGTTACGGAATTTCTTGATTCGGTCGCCGCGCTCAAAGCCGAGCCTGCGATAAAAGCTATGTTATTTTTTATTAAAAATGTTAGCAAAATCCAGACCCAATCATTTTGAAATTCAGTGTACATCACTAGTAAGGGTAGGGTCAGATCAGGGGTTGGCATCAAGTGCGGCGGCCGGTAGTCGTCCGGTCAGTGGGCTGGTGGTCATCGAGCGAATGCCGTTGACCGCATTGATAGTATCAGGGCACGGGCCTCCCAGCCTACCGCCGCTGTCCGCAGTACACCACTGCAATGGGTGATCCATTTGTTTTTGCGCCTACATCAACACAGATTTATGTAACGCTAATGCCGCTTTTTACCTGTGAATTTATTCAATTATATGCTGCGGCATTTCCAGGTTTCGTGTCTTTTATAACTTACATTTTCTTAACATGGAATAGTTTCATGCGAGGTGGTTTTGCACGAATGAAAGAAAAAACTATTTGTAAAACACAGTTCAATAGTATAGTTGATAGTAGCGTTTAAATGTTAAATGCATCATTCTACTAACCTAACCCTACACCTAGGAGATATGATTTTTTTATGTATGTATGTATGTAATATTCTTTATTACCTCATATCTCACAAACCACTGAACGGATTTATACAATTAACGTCCTTCTTCTTCTTCTTCTTCTTCTTATTTGAGTTTATGGCAATCTAGCCGTTTTAACGGCTAATTTCTGCCCGTGTCTAGTATTTATGCACTTATTACATGCTTAATAAACAATATGCAAAAACGAAATAGTAGTGACCAACATTCGGAAGACAGTTTTTGCCTGCCAGACAGTAAGTTGTTAGTTACCATTGTTATTCTAGGTCTTATCAGCCTACCTATTGCAATAAAAACCAGGTAATAAGTACTATACCGTGTTGGCAACCCTATTTTTGAGAAGTAGGTATATCTATAAATATGTATTTGTAGAAATCTACCACAGTACAAGCTCAGCTTAGTTTGGTGTCAGATGGCGTGGTGTGAGCTGTCCCAAGATATTATTATTATTATTATTATACGGCATGCCTAGACACGTTATTACTCATGGATGAAAACATGGCAATTGATGAATTCAGTGACGTCAAACTGGCAACATTGATTAATGGCTTCAGTTACCTTCATGTAAGCTTGTTTGTTAGTAGATACAGATACCTACATTGATTTACGGAAAATAAATATATTTAGATAGTTTCTTGGCAATACATTTGTTTTTCAACCGACTTTAAAAAGGAGGAGCTTCCCAATATGACTACATCTTTTTTTTAAATGTTTATTACCCGATTACTCGAAGACTAATCTAATAAATATAATTCTGTAGGGGATCTTGTTTCCATCTTTTTTGTGAAGGCGGGATTTTTTATTTTTAATTTTATTTGACAGTTGTTACTGAAAAAAACAATTAAGCAGATCAAAAAGGTATAACATGATAATGACCGTAATACTAAAGAAGTTAGTTAGCAACCATTCTTTTTTCTATTTTCAATACTTATCAATAGTAATAGTAAAAGTTAGTTGTTACATCCTACAACCACTCAAAAGTATAAAAAAAATAAAAAGTCACGCCTGTACAAAAAAGATGTAAACAAGGTCGAGGTATTTTACTAAGTTCATTAATGCCTCCGACTGCATGAAATTATATAATTCTGTGGGGATCTTGTTTCCAACTTTTTTATATTTTTAATTTTTTTTTTCAGTTGTTACTTGACCCCTGCCATCTTTCTTGCATCCGCCGTAGCGTTTAGCGTAGGTTGTGGCGTGAACTCCGCCTTAAGAAGTAAATGTCGATCCAGGATTTAATTCTTGGGGAGCACGAGAAGCAATGGTGGTTTTGTTTCGCCCGATACCAGCAACGGGAGGGGGGGGGGGAAGGAGTGGTGGAGTGGTGCCCCGAAAATACGTTCAGGGGGAGAGTTACAATATAATACAAGAAAATCGGTACACAAAGCAATCGTCTGGAGGGGGCACGTGCCCCCGGTTCCACCGCTGGATCCGCCTATAGGTATATATATATATATATAAATATATACAGGGTGTAATCGTTAAGTGTGTCCAGGCGATTATTCCGTAACTATTACAGATATCAAAAAACTTTAAACTGATATCGAAAGTACGTTACCTAATGAGTTAAATGACATCAATAACTTTTTAAAAATCAAACGAGAGGTATCTAACATTTTGACATTAAACACTCCCATACATTTAGTATAAGATTAGTAGAAAGGTTTTAGTTTCCTTATTTTAAAAGAATATTTTAGCTTAGTATTGATATTAAAGGAAACTGGTTATTAACCTAACAGAGTAATAAAACTATATTTTAATTGAATAATATTTATTTCTTAGTAAGTACTAAATTTTGTATTCAAAGCAGATGTTCGAAGTGACGTCCTTGTTGTGCGATACAATGACGAGCTCTACTTACAGTTTCTAAATGAACTTTCCTTAACATTTGCGGAGTAATTAAAGCAATTGCACGACGTACACGATTCTGTAACTCTTCTAGGCTGTGCATTCTCTCAGCGTACACTTTGTCTTTGATAAAACCCCATAGGAAGAAATCACAAGGCGTGAGATCCGGGGATCTGGCAGGCCAAGGGGTTGCACTGTTATTGGCTATTAAACCATCAAAATTGTCTCGTAAGAAATTCATTACAATATGTGTATTATGTGCAGGTGCTCCATCTTGTTGAAAAAATATCGACCTTCTTTCATCGTCTGGAATTTGTTCTAAGAGACTTAGCATATCGTTTGGACAAAGGTGAAATATCTCGGTCCATTTAAGGTTCCACTGTAAAAATATGGCCCGATGATCCGATCCACCACACCATACATTAATTGAGAATCGCACCTGAGCTCTAACTTCAGTAATTTGGCGAGGATTGTCAATTGACCAAAAATGCGAGTTTTTTCTATTGTAAATGCCGCAGTTTGAAAAATAACTTTCATCGGTCCATAATATTGACCTTACATTGATATAATTATTGACTAGCCAATTGCAATAGACCAGCCGACGAGCAGGATCATCATTGTGTAGCGTTTGAGTAGGTTTTATCTTGAAAGCTTTAAAGTTGTGTTTTTTTAATAACTTATGTACATACTCGTAATTATGGGACACCGGAAATAATCGTGCCACTGACCGCGTCGATTCTCGTGGATTATTTACTACGTAGCTAATAATATTGTTATCTAAATCATTATTAAATTCCGGAGCTCTTGCTCTCGAATCTTTTTTTCTGTTGAAAGATCCATTATTTATTAAATTGTTATCCAGCTTTTGTAAGTACGTACCAGAAGGGACTTCTCTATCTGGGTACTCTCTTCTGTAAGCGATAATGGCCGTTCTTTTGTTACAATCATATTTGTAGTACATTTTTAACATATCTCTCTTCTCTCTTTTGGAATATGCCATTTTGCAAACAATAAATGAAACAATCACGATTCTTAATGCAAATTAAAAAACAACAAAGATAAATTGGCGGGAACAACAACCCGAGATAAATGTTATGAATTTAGAACGAACACCAAAGAGTATCTTTTATTTTTCTTTTTGTAGTGTGTTGCTTATCAGTCAGTTCAAATTATTGCGATATTGAAACACAGTTTATTACTAATTTGAAGTGGTAAGATAATTAATCTACACGTGCATCTACTTGAAAATCATCATTGTCATATCATACGTAATCATACAATATGATTAAGGTACAATGAGTACTAGACCACTTAAAATAAGGAAACTAAAACCTTTCTTCTAATCTCACTCATACTAAATGTATGGGAGAGTTTAATGTCAAAATGTTAGATACCTCTCGTTTGATTTTTAAAAAGTTATTGATGTCATTTAACTCATTAGGTAACGTACTTTCGATATCAGTTTAAAGTTTTTTGATATCTGTAATAGTTACGGAATAATCGCCTGGACACACTTAACGATTACACCCGGTATACATATATATATATATATATATATATATATATATACTAGGAGTAATTTAAAATACATTACATAAAAACATACTTCTATACTAATATTATAAATGTGAAAATTTTGATGGATGGATGGATGTCTGGACGCGTCAATTAGTACCTATAATTTTTATCCCGGATAAAGTAGGTTTCCGAAGGATAGATTTGTTTTTCAAAATTTCAACGCGGTCAAAGCCTCGAACGCGAACGCGAACAGCTCTCAGTACCGTATCTAACATAACTTTACAATAATCTGTACTCCTGACATTTACCCATAAAGTACTAAACATCGCTAGTTTAGAGAGATATCGGTACTTAACATTATCTTAACCCGCAGTATGCACATTACAGTGGCTATAACGAATCACCAAACAACATGTTTACTACGTGCAAAATCCATATATCAACCTTAGTTGAATATACCATAGCATCTCGTTTCTACCATTAACTTTAGAAACAACAAACAATCCAAACTAGTATTACAAACGGAACTCTGTCTGTCAGTTACGTTTTCACGCTTAAACCGCGGAACTGATTTAGATGAAATTGAATATGGAGATAGGAAAGGTCATAGAATAGTTTTTATCGTGATAAACGACAACCACATAGCCGCCTATGTGGTTGTCGTTTATCTATACTTCTATATCTGCGCTATCTATAACTATACATCCCTACTAATATATAAATTTGACTGTAAGTTTGTTTGTTACGCTTTCACGCGAAAACTACTCAACCGATCATCATGAAACTTTGTGCACATATTCTTGGAGGTATTAGAAGTAACATAGGATACGTTTATTAAGAAAAAATAATGTATCCCTTATCACACTAATATTATAAAGGCGAAAGTTTGTGAGTATGTGAGTGTGTATGTTTGTTACTTCTTTACGTCTAAACGGCTGGAGCGATTTTAATAAAATTTGGTATGGAGTTAGCTGACACCCTGGATTAACACATAGGCTAATAAACCGCGGGTAACACCGCTGGGCACAGCTAGTAATATATAAATGTGAATGTAAGTTTGTTTGTTACGCTTTCACACGAAAACTTCTCAACCGATCATGAAACTTTGTACACATATTCTTGGAGGTATTAGAAGTAACATAGGATATTTTTATTAAGAAAAAAAAAAAAAATTTTTACGAAATCGACGCGGGCGGAGTCGCGGGCGAAAGCTAGTTTTTTATAAAACCGAAATCCACGCGGGCGGAGCCGCAGGCGAAAGCTAGTAATATTATAAAGAGGGAAGATTTGTATTTTTCTATGTAACGAATAAACTTAAAAACTACTGGACCGATTTCAAAAAATCTTTCACCGTTGGGAAGCTACACTATCACCGGGTGACATAGGCTACTTTTTATCCCTGTATTCCCACGGGAACGGGAACTACGCAATTAACACCGCAAGGCATCATCCGCGTAGTTCAAATGTATTTTGTATGTAACGAATAAAGTTAAAAACTAGTAGACCAATTTAAACATTTCTTTCACTATTAGAATCCTACATTAACGAGGAGTAACATAGGCTATATTTTATTGTCAAATAAATTTGAGATCCCTACGAAAATTACAATAATGTACCTATTGTATAATATAACTACGACATGACACCCGTGCGAAGCTGGGGCAGGCAGCTAGCCTATCCATACTAATATTATAAATGTGAAAGTAACTCTGTCTGTCTGTCTGTCTGTCTGTTACGCTTTCACGCTCAAACAGCTAAACCGATTTAGATGAAATTTGGTATGGAGATAGTTTGAGTCCCGGGGAAGGACATAGGATAGTTTTTATCGCGATAACCGACATCCACGCGGGCGGAGCCGCGGGCGAAAGCTAGTATTAATATATAAGTAAAGATTGTGAGTTTGTGAGGTTCTCTGGATCTACTGAACCGGTTTTGAAAATTCTTTTACCAATAAAAAGCCACGTTATTTGTGAGTGTCATAGGCTGTATAACATCACGCTATGACCAATAGGAGCGGAGCATCAATGAAACATGTTGCAAAAAGGAGAAAATGACGCAAACGAATTTGCGCGGATCGGCAAGTATAATAAAAATGTACCTAGTTCTCGTGCAAGTACGGTAGAGGAAATCCAATGCTAGATGTCCCACAATGGGCAACTGACACTTTTTTGTCTCAGTAATCCCATCGGATGAGTGACATCAATATTTTAGTGCCTTATGTTACAAGGAATTCACTTAACTCGATCTCTAAAGGCGTGAACAAACTTTACGCGCGTAAAGCCGAGGGCTTAAGTCAGTGTTCACTACAATACGTAGGTAGATTGCTACTTACCTAAAATAAAATAAAATCGTTTAATATTATGCTTCTATATCCGTGATTTTCTTTTAAATCAAATTGCACTACCCCCGGTGACACAGTGGGTGTGTGTGGGACGGCTACGAAAGAGAGGTTCATTTCGACACGGAACATCACTTTGTGTGATCTACAGATTATATTTCTGAGTCTGAGTGTATTTTGTGACGTGATTTATATGTTTGTAAAGTCCACACGATATGGGGAGAGCGGAGGTGCCTTTCAAAAGATCCGTTCAGCAGTTTCGGCTTTGTTGTCGAACAAACATCTAAACATGTACTTAGTCAAATTAAGGTAATATTTTTTTATTGTTTTAAAAAGATAACTAGCAATGTGGGATTGAATCCCACATTACTAGCAATCTTGTTAACCCCTCCAGTTAAGCTCAAAGGCTTGTGTTAGGAGTGGGTTCACATCGGTAGTATAATAGGTAGGATTCGAACCCGCGACCTCGAGATTGCGAGACCGATGCCTTAGCCATTAGGCTACCGCCACTTTAATAAAAACTTGTAGATAATATGATGAGTTTTTAGCTTTTGATGGCAAAGTAAAGCATCGTATTTTTTACTTTTTCCTTGTGTATTAATAGACGCGCATGGCAATAAAGAATGTAAACATCGGATAAACATACCTAAGTATGTGTATCTACCCTACTACTTACATAGTAGAAGACAGACAGGTTTGAAGTTACGCGTTAATATCTATTAAGAAGTTATGCCGCATATAAAATATGAATAAACCCTTGATGTAGTCATGACGAACCTTTAATTTAGTTCGACAGCCACGCCTCCCACTTGCCCTATTATGATTAGACACTGAATGAATTCCGCAATTTTATATTCTGTCAATAAGACGACAGGAGGGTAAGGAGCTTACCCGAGTGTTTTGTAGTACCGAGACGTGGTTGGAAATACATTAAATAATATTGGTGTTTTTGCAATAAACAGTTGAATTTTTATAAACGATTTAGGTATGTGGGAGGGCGCTGGGAAGGCGGCGGTATCGAGCGTGGGCGCGCCGCCCTAGCGGTACAGAAGCCCTACAGTTGAGTCCGCGTAGAGACAGAGCGCGCACGCCCGACGCCCGCCGCGCCGGCACACGCCACAACGCTCCCAGCTCTGTGCACATGACAATATACACCACGTACACACATCCACCGCGACTGCACGTGTATTTATGCAAGTGTCGCGGACGCGTACACCGCGTGTTGTTCACATACAAACCGACGCAGACCAAACGTCACGTGTAACCTTCGCTTTCTATAACAATAATTGGCTAGTCGAAAACAATTGAAAATTTATAGTGTGATAATAAATAATGATACGTGACAAAAAATAGTGTTTATCGTATAAATTGGGCGATTTCTTCATCAACGTCATGCTACGAGGTAAAAGAATATTTATTATTTCCAAATGTTATATTTGCCGTTATTTACAATTGATCTGCTGAAAAATCACGGAACCCAATACCTAACTAATCTTTTAAGGCGCTAATGAGATTAATAACTTAACAGTATTAAGTTTAAATTGGGATCTCCTTACCTAATTGGACGAGACGTTGCGTGTATCCAGCGACAAAACAGGTATTTATAACATTAATTATAACTCTCTGACACACGAATAGAATATGAACATGGCTTAATGTGCATGTTTTTAAAAGTAATTGATAGGTACAATGGTTAAAGCTAGTAATTATTATGAATAGTAAGAAAAAAGGATATATGTCAAACGGTGACGCCTTTGATGTATATCATTTGTCGAGTAAATTATATGTTGATGGACTTTGTTGACGGGCATGTTCATTAGCTGGGCAAGGTACTAATATACACTTACTTAAATTGACAACGTTAATGGGTAACAAAAGACTTCAGTGGGAGGTTTTGAGCTTGTTGTAAAACTTAAACTTACCCTTGGGAGTCTGTCCGGAACAAGGATCAATGTAAAGGGATTTCAGTGTTCCGGTGGTATTGAAACGATTGCATTTGGTAACGTTCATACTATTTGTTCCATAGTGTATGTACTGTATTGTAAATAACAAACGTAGAGTTAATTGGTTTGTTGTTTGCTGTAAAGTTAACTCGTATTAAAGGCATTATAACTTAAACGAGTAAAGTTAACGTGTATCAAAAAATATACGTTTAGGTTATTTATATTTGTGTTCGAAACCTTGTAATTTTGAGGAATAAATAAAATATTCTAATTTGAGTTACTTCGCTGTCATATTGGACATTAAAAATACTACATAAACATATTGACTCGATTCACCATTACCTTCATTAATTATATACGAGTCACGTTATCAACGTTATGTGTAATTTTATTATATTTTATTTATTTTATTCAGAAACAAACAGTCTTAAAAAAATTGCTTACATAATTAGAAAAAAAATAGATTTTAGAGCTAGAGTTTCCTTAATGTAATACATTTAATATTTGAAGTTCTAAACTTGGTGATCTGATAGGTACTTTACAAATAAATGAAATACAGGTAAGCTATAAATTAAATTTGTGTTTTCACGTAATGACTAACAACGAAGTACATTAATAACGTTATGGAATAAAAATATAGTTACGTATCAACCCTAGAAATATAAGTTAAAGTAGATTTTCTCGAAAATGGTATCTTGTCTTAAAATTTTGCCATCTTTAAACACTAATACCTAAACATCTAATATTTTTTAAGCATTTTGAAAATGTTGCAGAAATAGTACAACACTTTAAAAAATAATCTATTACTCAATTCACAAATTCGAGCAGGTAAAATTTTCAATAAAAATCTTATGATTATACCCATAGAACCAATCTAGCATATTGCACCTACGAATTAGAGCTCCCTTTGTAGAAGAACATTGATTTAATCTATTATTTATGTGCCGTGAAATTGACGGCATTCCAGTAATCCTATTAAGACTAAAGACATACCAAAAACGACTGAACCGATTTACGTGAAAACTAAGAACCACTGCTATTACATCAATAAACCGCTTTGAAGTGTGATCTTGTACGATGAACTGCAGATAGGCAGACCTGGCTATGAAGAGCCATCATGTTTCGTCTAATTGCCGATTATGAGACTACCAGTTTTTACCAGCAGCTCGGTTCTCATAAAAACTATCCTATGTCCTTTCCCGGGACTTAAACTATCTCCATTTCATATTTCATCTAATTCAATTCAGCGGTTTAAGCGTGAAAACGTAACAGACAAACAGACAGAGTTACTTTCACATTTATAATATTAGTTTGATTAGATTGACTAGATAGAATATACTTCTTATCGATTTAATCACACTAATATTTTAAAGGCGAAAGTTTGTGAGCATGTGAGTGTGTATGTTTGTTACTTCTTCACGTCTAAACAGCTGGAGCGATGTTAATAAAATTTCGTATGGATTTAGCTGAGACCCTGAATTAACACATAGGCTTAACAATAATAAGTAATAAACCGCGACTAGAACCGCGGGGCACAGCTAGAATACCATAATGGAAGAAAAGAGAACGGTCTAATACTCGATTATAAGATGTCTTAATCTCGTGCTATCATTGCCACTTGAAGGTGAATATTAGCGTAAATAAATCGTTTGGAGAACGTCTTGCACATTATTGTTAAAGCTAGTTCTACTGCTACGGCTGAGAATAAATATTTGAAAGGAACAAAGTCATTAATATTATTATTACATATTTGTAAAAATGTAGAAAATTACAAAAATGTATATATGATAACCTAATAGCAATATGGTCATTAGAGTAGGTATATACCTAATCTGTAACTGTAATAATACCATATTGTGATTTGGTTTCACTCTCGGCAATGGAAGGACGCTTTAAACAATATTATTCAATTTGTTTGCTATAACCTATATATCTTTTATTATTTATAGAGGCTTTATAATAATACCAGCTTCATCATAACCTAATCGTAAATAATTAACAACATAATATTTTAAATTAACATTATTTTTACAAGTTAGTAAATTATAGTTAGCTATGGAAACCAATAAACTGATAAACATACTTATATATTTCTAAATACATACATGTTATAGATAAATAACACCCAGACACAGAATAAACCATCGTGCCCATCACACAAAGTTTTATCCTGGGTGGGGATCGAACCCACGGCCTCTTGCGTAGCAGTCGGATACACTCCCACCGCGCCACAGAGGCAGTCATTATGTGGAAGAGGCACTCATTGTTGCAGATACCATTTTAGATTACATATATTATGTTTGATTGAATTGACAGACAAATTCTGCAAAAACTAGTACCTATGTGTACAGTTGAATAAGTTTTCTCAATTAAAACGTTAGATCTTTAGAGTTGATGTTGCGTATGTGAAAAAATTTATAGTAGTAGAATATATAATGAAATTAAAAGGAAAACAGCGAAGAAGGCTTTACAAGTTTACGATTAACAGCTGATCAAATGAGAAGTAACAAAATTTCGTACAAATTCCATTAAAAAATATTATTAACTAGCGGCTTCGCACGGGTATAAAATATATGGATGTTGTTATACATATAAACCTTCCTCTTCAATCACTCTATCTATTAAAAAAAACCGCATCAAAATCCGTTGCGTAGTTTTTAAGATTTAAGTATACATAGGGATATAGGGACAGAGAAAGCGACTTGTTTTATACTATGTAGTGATTGGTATATCGTTGTAAGTATGAAACAAAAACAACAGAAAACCCACTTCATAAGCCTCATTATTCGGATGGGGAGGAGGGGACTACGGAACACATGACATACATGCACTGCTCGGTTTTTTCTTAATAATATATCTAGAGACATTTTCAAATTCTCGTTTCTGTTTTTAGCATAGGTACAGTTTACGCAATGTCGACTTCAATTCAAACCTTTGTTTGGGAATTTATTACACATCAAAGACGGGTTCAAAAAGACCTTTTTAGTCGTAGAGACCCTTGGCCAGGGAGGCCCTTGGATATAAATTACTCTTGCTGATGTAGTTATAACGTTGACGACATATTACCTACACCGGGACAGGTTTGATTTTATGTGTAGATTTTTCTACCCTTATCCCACAATTTAACAAAAATGATAAGTAAGAAGACAGAAGAAATGATTATAGAAATATATTTTATTTATAGAGATAAGGTGCATGCATTGACGTATAGACCAAGCCTGCGACGGCCCAAGCCTCCCTTTCAATTAAAAAATGAATATTGACTGCAAAGCGTGAAAGAGAGGAAAAGTGCGGCCTTTGACAGGTATTACGCACAAACTAGTGCCGTCTCTTTCTAGTGAGTGGTCAATTTTGTGAGGTTATGGCGCAGTCCTGGTCTATACGTCAATGGGTGTATGACAGGATTGACTGGCTTAATAGACTTCTATGCCATAGATTAAAAACCGGGCAATACATGTCGAGCCACGGCTACAATGTAAAATAAAAATAAATAAAATAAAATTTGTTTATCGACACATAAATTAACATTGGTATTTAAGTGGGCACAATCTATGAACATTTGTTACAATATACCTATGTACTGATACTGCTATGTAGGATCCCGTAGCAACTCAGCACAATAATGCGGTATAAAAAGTGGGTTTTCTGTTTGTTTTTGTTTCGTACTACTAACAACGTTAAGTGTTTTTCAATGGAATTTGTCCGCCAACTTTGTTACTTCTCACTTGGTCTACTGTTACTCGTAAACTTGTAAAGCCTACTTAGCTGTGATAGTTTTCCTTTCAATTTAGTGATACATACTACTTGATTTTTTCCACACCTCCAAAAATAACCATTTAGCTGGCACTGACACTTGACTCTAATAAAAATTTGCACTTTAAAGCTTTATATTTCACAAACCAATCCTTGAATCGAAAAGTCACCTTCCCAGCCCTTAAATATTTTTAAAAGACCTATACAACGTCACCCCACACGATGGGATAGAAGAGAAAAACACACCACACAATCACATCCCCAATTTACGTGTAGGGACCCGAAAAAAGGTTTTTTTTAAAGATTTTTTCTACCACTTTTTAGGCCTCTTCTCAATCTTTGACCTGACTGACTGATTGATGGATCAACGCACAGCCTAAACCACTGATGGTAATGACGTGAAATTTCGAGAACATATTCCTTATAATTATGTAAGCATCCGATAAGAAGGGATTTTTGGAAATTCATCCCCCAAGTGGGTACAATTGTGGTTACAACCACAATCGTACCCACTTGGGGGATGTAGATTGTATGAAACACCGTCAGTTTTAAAGTTAGATTTGTGAAATTTTGTATTTGGGTTTTAGGTTTAAAATAATGATATACGGATTTGTGCTGGGTGTAATTTGCGTTTAAAAAAAGTACATTTAAAACCTGAAAAATGTATAAATTACAAATACAAGCCTGTAAATAATGCCAAAATTAAACTAATACAATTTAGAAATCATTATAGAATTTTATAAGCTACGGGTCTTAATCGCGTAAATATTTTATTTTAAGGCTAGATACCTTTGTTTTATTGCCCGACGTTTCGATCGTATTGCAACTTAAAATAATATATTTATGCGATTAAGACCCGTAGCTTATAAAATTCTATAATGTGTACAAATCGCGAAAGTTTACGCACGAAAAATCTTTTTTAAACCTGGCTATACAGATTAAAGGGAACATTAGCAAAACTATTATCCCTGTGGTTTGTAAATGTCAGAGCGCACAGCAGACATTAATGGAGCGACGGAAGTCAAACATGAGTCATTAATAGTTAATTACCACATGCATTTGAAGCTACTACTTATCATTAAATTAATAGTGGTTTGTATCTCGAATTATTAATAAGCTTCCATGAAAACTGCGGTTAGTCTTTTAGAGTTAATTGTGAGCCACTTCATACACAGAGTGAATTAAATTGTCAAACTAATTATATCTGTTTTGCTCACGACTATATAGTTATATCTATTGTTATACTGAACCGATTTGGATGAAATGTACCAGTATTTAAGTAGCAATATTAACTGCAGTCAAGTAATCAAAATTTATTCACGGCGTTTTTGGTCAATCCCGAACAAACCTAGATATAGACGTGTCTCATGGACGCTTGGAACGTAGTTCCTTTTGCTATATCTTATTTGTGTTTGTATTATACTAATGATTAAAAAAAAATCTGAAAGAGCGTAACATTCTAAAAATTGACATATTTCTAATTAAGGTTTTTCGGATTTATACACGGGCAGTTTGACATAAGTAAAATAAATATTAAAGTCCTGACAATCCAAGTACCTATCTATACCTTTGACAACATCACGTTGACAATGTATAAAGAAGCCATTGGAAATTGGAGTATTTTTAGGGTTTCGTACCTCAAAAGGAACAAACGGAACTCTTATAGGATCACTTTGTTGTCTGCCCGTCCGTCCATTTATCTGTCAAGCTCTTTATCTCGAAACCACGTGGAGGTATTGAGTTAAAATTAAAGCTATATACTCAAGTCAATGGTCCCTTGAAGCTAGGAAAAAAAAACAATCTTCAAGTTAACATAAAAAAGACACTGCCGCTTATACCGCAAAAAAAAATTGACAGTCTCATAGAAATTCACATTTGCAAAATCAAAATGTAAGTATAGGGTATTTCCCCTTGACCTAGAGCTATGAAATTTTGCAAGATATTCCGACTTATATTACAAGTATAGAGGAAAATCTGAAAAATATACATTTGTAATTAAATCATAAAAAATATAATATTTAAAGAACTGCTAGACTCGATTCCTGAACTATTTATAATATGTGCCTACAAATTTGTACAGATCCCTCGGTAGGCAAGTTTGACTCGCACTTGTCCGGTTTTTATAAATTAACTAGCTGTCCCGTGCAACTTCGTATGCGTACATTTTCCCCGTTTTTGCAACATTTTTCATTACTGCTCCGCTCCTATTGGTCGTAGCGTGATGTTATATAGCCTATAGCCTTCCTCGATAAATGGACTACCCAACCGAAAAAGATTCTTTCAATTCGGACCAGTAGTTCCTGAGATTACCGCGTTTTAACAAACAAACAAACTCTTCCGCTTTATAATATTGGTATAGATAAAAAGCGTAACATTTTGACATCGATCGAAAACAGCGCGGGACAGCTAGTCTTTAATACGTATGATATAATTTATAGAAATACATTATTATGTGTATCAGCTGTCTGGTGACCATAGTACAGGCTCTGCCTAGTTTGGGATCAGATGGCGTTGTGTGAGTTGTTTCAAAATATTGTTATTATTATTTTTAAGTCGACGGAAATTATTTTAGTTAATCTCACTAATAAATAGTCGTGTCTCACTTTGATTGCACAAAATGTTGGTATTGAAATGTTTCATTTCGACTTTAATTTGGGATCCTTGTTTTGCAGTATAATTATCAAAAATCCGTTATATAGGGAATGCCAACGTCAACTTTCTGTGCTCAAATTTCAATCCATTACGCACAGTGGTTTGAGGTGAGCGTTGATATATCAGTCAAGCACATTTTCTCTTGTACAGACGGCCATAAATATCACCCTACAGTTAAAACTTATTTGCATGTCATAAACAACATATTACTATAATTTTCTGCCAGTCACTATTTTCAACCTTAATTCTACTTTGGTTACAAAGGAATGTTTGTCAAAATTAATAGACCACTTTTTTGCCTATAAAGATATTGACTTCCACAAATTTCAAGTATTATATACAAACATCATCATCATCATCATCAGCCTATCGCAGTCCACTGCTGGACATAGGCCTCTCCAATTGCACGCCACTTTGTTCTATCTACGGCTTCTCGCATCCAGCTTCTGCCAGCCGTTTTGCGTAAATCATCACTCCACCTGGCCTGAGGGCGTCCTACACTACGTTTGCCAAGCTGCGGTCTCCACTCAAGAACTCGTTTACCCCAACGGTTGTCGGTTCTTCGGCTAATATGGCCCGCCCACTGCCACTTCAACTTGCTAATCCGGTGGGCTATGTCGATAACTTTGGTTCTCTGCCGGATCACCTCATTTCTGATTTTGTCCCTAAGAGAACGCTACAACGCCCTACAACGCCCTAGCCCGCTGAGCGACTTTGAACTTGTGGACCAGCCGTACCGTCAGTGTCCACGTTTCGGCTCCGTATGTCATGACGGGTAGGACGCACTGATTAAAGACTTTAGTCTTTAGACATTGTGGGATCGACGATGAGAAGACTTGACGTAGCTTACCAAACGCTGCCCAACCCAACCGAATTCTCCTGTTCACCCCGTCCTCGAAGTTGTTTCTACCTAACTGCAATGACTGCCCGAGGTATACATATTTTTGAACAACTTCGAGAACATAATATACGTAAATGTCAATATTACATCTTCGCACCTTACTGTGTTGTAAAATTATAAATGAAAGTGATGACTAATACGTATCTTTTTACAGTTGCTATAGGTGTACTTGCATCTATCCTCCCTCTGTAAGTGCAGGTATAAAGTGCGATATACTCGTAATAAAAATGATTTACTTACAGTGTCCTGCGGTCTGTAGCTCCTTTCCATAAATTAGAAGCTTTACGCCAAAGGTCTTATTTCATTATTAAATTATATAACCGACTTGTAGGTGTTATAATTTTCTCGCCTAATGTGTTCTATATTTTACAAAGGTTACATTTTATATTTATTACAGGCAATATTTATTTTATTACGCATATTTTCTAAGTCGTTAGCACTTCAGACACGCTTTATTTTAAATATAGCGTTTTCTTAATGTGATGCATACAAATTTATGAAAATGCAGAGCGGGCTGTTAGTCTTGTAATTCACTTAAATTACGCTGTAGTAGACAGCATAATTTATAGAAGAAGTGACCTAAGATAATCTACCAGATGAAGGGCAGCAGTATGCCGTTTTGTAATTAATAAAATAATATATAAAAGAAAAATATTATTTGTTTAAATTTTTATCAATTTAGGGGGTCAAATGTGTCTGTATCTCCAATATAAATTAGATAGTATTTTTTTTTTTAAAGATAACTAGCAATGTGGGATTGAGTCCCACATTACTAGCAATCTTGTTAACCCCTCCAGCTAAGCTCAAAGCCTTGTGTTAGGAGTACATCGGTATCATCGGCAATATCTAAAAAGGCCTAGTTTCAATAAAAGGTCACTTTTCACTTTGTGTAGGCATTCCTTGTTATTGGTACGAATTCAGTAGCTTTATAAGTATTAAACTCCAGTCCTGGGCCTATTTGGGATGACATTTACGTATCTACTTAGTATTTGTTTATTTTGTTATAATTATTTTTATAAAAGGCTTTCACATTATAACTGTATACACTATTACAAGACGACACTAATATTAATACTACATACTAACATTTAACCCCTAAATGTTTTAAGTTGATTTATATTTGCAAAAAAACAATTTATCATCAGTATTTGGTGTTTGTATGACATGTGTTAATGATACCATGTATCCAACTCATCCATAAAATAGCCATTACTCTTTGTTATTTTACTGTCAAGAAACAAGAATCTTTATGATGCGATGTAGTAGATAACCACTACACATATATACATATTTTTTACACTTGTTTTATTTATTTCCTCCTTGGTTTAGGTACATGTTGTATACAAGTTGTATACTTTTCAATTCATTATGTAAGTTTAAGTAACCATTAAAATAAGCCATAAAAACATACTATGAAAGCCAATGAATAAGGAATCATTGGACCACGATGTAGCTAAATAGCACTTTTTTAGGGTTTCGTAGCGAAAATGGCAAAAACAGAACCCTTATAGTTTTGTCATATCCACCGGTCTGTCTGTCCGTATGTCACAGGCATTTTACTCAAAGATTACTCAATGAATATTGATGAAATTTGGTGAAAAGTTGTCTTGTAGTAGCCCGTACTTAGTTTAATATCTAAATAATAAAAATAAGGGGCGGGGGGGGGGGGAGGGGCGGCAATCTATACATGTAACCGAAGCTGATTTTTTTTCCGCAAACATCAACTTGTGGCGCACCATTCGACAACTTTTTTGATTTAGTGAATATTTTTGGAAATAATCACTCTGAAAGTTGCATAAATTGTGGGTCCCCCTTAACTTTTGAACCGTGTGACCAAAAAATATGAGAAAAATCACAAAGGCTTAACAAATGAAATATAAATACAAAAATTATTTCGGACATGATCAGATATACCGTCATTGAGTTATTGCCGATAACTGCGTTTCTCAAAAAAGGGCGTAAGTGTCATGAACATACGCTCTTCTGCTATTATTTCCGCCATGCTCTTGCCCAGTTTTTTATATCATAGAAATCAATTGCAACTATCTATCTCTACTATATACAAGGTGATTTGTAAAATACTACTTTTTGCTACATTTCTAATTGCTGCGCCGCTCGTTTTAGTCGTAGCGTGATGTTATATAATCTATTGCCTTCCTCGATAAATGGGCTATCCAACAGTTAAAAAAAATACCAGTAGTTCCTGAGATTATCGCTTTAAAACAAACAAAGAAACAAACTCTTCAGCTTTATAATATTGGTATAGGTAAGAAAACTGTGACTGACTGATATTTCCAAGGAGATTTTTGTAGAGAAATTTGTCACACAGGCATAAGAGGTTTTTAAAAAAATCAACCCCTAAAAGGTTGAAATGATAGTTCCAAATTTCTATCGAAAACCAAACTAAAAGCAGGCGTAGCCGCGGTGAGAGCGAATTTTTAAATAAAAATGAGTATTTGTAATCGTCTATTCAAAAAGCCATTATGCTACGAACTTGCTACGGCGTAGAGGGCGACCGTAGATCTCGTATAAGACAAAGTGCAAACATTATGGAGTGCAAACCAGTTAAACGCACCAAACGACCTGTTTATGCAGGGATTTGGGACTATTTGTCAGTGCGTTCATTAACTTATTAGGGATCATAATAGGTGATAAATTGGCAGTGTTCATTGAATATGCATTGTTAGTATAATGGAGCAGGTCGTGCAGAATGATGGTGCATTCATTAGATACTGATTTGAATTCTAGTTTTAGAAATTGGTGTGTGCCTATATTATATTAATAACATAACATTTAACACAATTATTTATTAATTACATTTATGTAACTTCAAATAATTTTACATATAATAAAAGTCTTCCCGTGACCACGGTCGAAACGTCGGGCAATAAACAAGGTATTTTACCTTAAATTATTCACGCGATTAAGACCTGTAGTATATATAACTAGCAGACACGCGTAACATTTTTCATTGCTGCTCTGCTCCTTTTAGTCGTAGTGTGATGATATATAGGCTAAAACAATGTACTTTCTTAGAACTCGCGAAGAGACTTAAGTAAGTAAGTACTTTTAATTAAATAACAAGTGTAAATGAAGTGTACTGAACAGCGTCGTAAAAGGACATTTTCAATCATATTTTTTCTAAATGCATTTATATTTTAGTAGGGAAACATCCATAAATATTTTTTATTAGACAATAAATAAGAAAATATCAAAGGAGTGTAGAAATAGTAGAACCGTACACATTCATTGGCAGTTATTGTAAATATGGCGGTGGTGTTTGTCACGTATCCCATTAAGTGGGAGTCGTTAAACGGGAATGTGTCTTTGGCTCTTTGAAATTGCAGTAAACTTGATGTATTTGTTTTTATATTTATTTGAGAACACAAGTCGTTTATTGCACGTAGGTCTACAGATAATTTATTTTATATTTTTTTTTTAAATTACATTTAACCGAATTCAATAACAGTTGATTTTCTGGCATTTATCGAGGACTTTCGTTGTCTGTCTCCGAAACTCATAATAAGATCTTCACAAAATTTAATGGGACCATTTCAAAATAAACTTCTTTAAAACAAGAAAAGAATTTTGAAATCCGTCTTATAGACTATTGCATAACTCCGTTATATATTACTAGCTGTGCCCCGCGGTGTTACCCGCGGTTTATTAGCCTATGTGTTAATCCAGGGTGTCAGCTAACTCCATACCAAATTTTATTAAAATTTCTCCAGCCGTTTAGACGTGAAGAAGTAACAAACATACACACTCACATACTCACAAACTTTCACCTTTATAATATTAGTGTGATAACGGAGTTATGCAAGAAGATAATAAAAAAAAAAACACAACCGGATTGAGAACCTCCTACTTTTTGAAGTCGGTTAAAAAATGATTAACTTTGTAATTGCAATAAGTGGTATGTATTTTTACAACTGTCTTATTAAGGCCTATTTTGATACCCATATCAATTGAATTGTCTTGATTGCCTCTGTGGCGCGGTGAGAGTGTGTCCGACTGCTACGCAAGAGGTCGTGGTTATGATTCCCACACGGGACACCACTTTGTATAATTTGTGTCCGTGACTTGTATGTTTGTAAAGTCCCCCGCAATACAAGGCTGGTACCCTACTGCGGGAGTCATCTTTTATATAAAAAAAAATACCTATACTGACCCGAATAAAAGATACACTTACTTATAAACGTATTAATTAATCAACTGTGACTTTAATTGGGACATTACATGGCTAGTATTAAAAAAAACCTTAAGAAAGTTAGAAAGACTGTTAGTGCTAGGATACACACATTACTTGTGTGTATCCTAGCACTAACAGTCTTTGAGCAAAAGGTGTGAACGGACGGACGGACGGACATGGCGAAACGTTTTGGGTTCCGTACTGCCATTTTGGCTACGGAACCAATGAAAAAAGAAATGCGTTTGACGCCAGCCATATTACTGTTTTCAAAATAAACCTATCCTGTTTTCCTGTTGTTTCCTGTTATCCGAATTATAACAATAACCTACTTATATAAATCCGTAGAAGCGTTTAGCAATTAGGGTGCAATAAACAAATTCGTATTCATACATTTTTAGGTATAAACAACAACACAAACCCTGAAAACAATGCACTCCTATTTAGGGCCTGTCGTGTAAAAATTATGTGAATTTATTCCAATACATAAGACGCTGTCGGCATTTTATGATTCACTAGCTGACTCGTGTAACTTTGTCTGCGACAATTTTCCCGTTTTTACAACATTTTTAATGTATGTTCCGCTCCTATTGGTTATAGCGTGATTTCATATGCTCTGTGACACTCACAAATGACGTGGCATTCTATTGGCAGAATTTTTAAAATCGGTTCTGTTGTTCCGGAGATTGCCCCCTACAAACTCAAAAACTTTACCTCTTTATTATATTAGTAGAGGATAGCTTACACCCGAGGCTCCACCTGCATATATGTCCTTCAAATAATTTCATAAAAAAATAGCCCAGTACTTTCGGAGATAAGCTCATTTAAACAAACAAAATCTTCATTTTTATGATACTAGTATGGCCTGCCATAGCCTGTTTAAAAGTAGTATCTATTAGCAGCGTAATTAGCACTGTAATTGAAGCAGCGATTCTTTTATTAGGTAAATGCTGTGTGTGTGTGTAAACTCTGTTGCAAGTATTATTATGTCTTCGTAGACAGTTGATAGGTGGCCGTGCCAATTGATTAATTGCAGTCAAGTACCTAGATGAATTACCGCATACTAAAAATAAACCCTTCAGAGGGCCCGAAAATACTTCCGTTCCAGCTGTCATAAATTTCATATATTTTTTCTTGTTCATTATCAAATTACAATATGGGGGTGTATATTGGGGTGTTAAAGAAAATATGATTGCGGTAATCGCCTTGCACAAAGTGGGTATGGAGCCGTCGGACATATTCCAGACACTTCAAAAGCTTGATATCAGCCGTATGTTCGTATATCGTACTATCAATATATACAAAAACACATAAAAGATCGGGGCGGCCGCGTGCTGTTAGAACTACAAAGTTAAAGCCAGAATTCGTCGGAATCCCATTATGAAGCAAAAAATCTTATCGCGAAAAATGAAGATTCCCGCTAGGACTCTGTCGCGTATTATAAAACAAAAGCTGAAGCTCGGTGCTTATCGTCGATATACAGGACATGCCCTAAATCAATCTTTACAATTAAAGAGAGTGGATCGATCAAAACGCCTTCCATCGCGATACGCAGGTGAAGGGCACAGAAATATCCTCTTTACCGATGAAAAAAAAAATCACGATTGAAGAGAACTACATTAAGCAAAATGATAAAGTGTACACTCACAGTTCTAAAGAAGCTGTTCAAATGGTCGGAATGGTACAGCGTGGTCATCATCCTGTGTCAGTGATGGTTTTTGTGGGGCGTGCCTTATCAAGGCGTCACAAAGCAAAATTTTGGCTCCCTATTGTTTTTATAAGACGAGTCCCATACTAAGTCAGCGTATCGAAGGTATCATCTATGCATATATTGAATAAAGCAGCAGTAGTAAGTTGTCCCTCTCAAAATCAAATCCACTATATATTTTGGCGAGTTGATCACTTACTATATGACCCGTGCGGTTGAAATGTTACCGAACTTGACAATTACAATACTTATTTTACAAAGAATTCCAAATAAACATGATATAGTATGGGTATTCCCTATTTTTTAGCAAACATCAAAACTCTAACACTTAAATGATGAAATTTTTCCTCCATACATTTAAATTAAATCTAACACTTAAAACTAATACTGGACTTAACTGGACCTTAAAAACCTACTTTGTAATTAAAACTAACTGCGTTTCGTAAGACAGCTAAAGTAATGCTAAAAAAAGAAAACTGCTCAACCTTAAAGTGACATTAATCGTAATCATAAGAAAAAATAATCTCGTGAGTAAAAAGAGACACAAGAGACGTAAGCCATGCACCGAAAGCAAAGTGCAACTAAAATACTCTCATTTTCGTGCGATTCTTCCGTGAAAGGAAGGGTAATGATTGGCTTAGGCGAATTATGAGCGGGGGCAACGGTTTGAAGCTTGTGCAAACGCATTCATAGAAGTTTTCTGTTAAAGGTTACACCGCGCATCATCGTGATAGTACATATAAGTTTTAGTAAAATTACATTACTTCATTAAAAAAAATGCATTTTCATTTGTAACAGAACTTATAGCTGGAGTAGGTTTAAGTGATTGTGTGTATGTATGTTCAGTTATAACTAATTTTATTTCTAGATTAATAGACTGTAAAATGATATGGTTCAAACCCCTTATATAATACCGTTCCGTTTTTTACTTCGATTTTAATTTTAGTCCGAAGATAGAATCGTGATAGATCACAACAGGAAGGACCGTCTAGACCCGCTCCCGTGTCATGTTAGTCTGCACCAGTTCTCAGCATATATAGCTTACATTTTGCATGCATTTGTGTAATAAAATGAATTGAAAAGTTGCTATGTCGACCTATCGCGAAATATATATCATCGCATCTTATGTTTCAATCTACTTTATATCACTGAAGAAAATCAAATCTACCACTCTATTCTACCATTAGGTAGGTACTGATATCCATAATATGATTAAAAATGCACATATGTATACACTAGATATTTTAAAACTGATATTTTTAGCATGGAAAGAAAGTGTTTGCACGTAAATATGTAGATTGGAAACACCTGCCGGTTTATTCTAAACCTTATGTCTATTGAAATAAGAAAAAAAAACAGTAATTCAATTTCATAGGTGGTGGAAAATTCACAAGATATTATGATAAAGGTGGGTAATAGAGTTATATGCGTTGTATAAGAATGAGTTCACATCTTACGCAACGGTTGTGTAGTGCGGTTTACGTACACATCTGTAAAACATTACATTTGTGTGCGTAAGCAAAATTAATCTTATGTTGCTGCTTCACTGCGAGCATTCACCTATAAGTATTACGTTAGTTTGGGATCAGATGGCGTTGTGTGAGCTGCCCTAAGATATTATTATTATTATTACTTTACAGGCATGCTCGTCAGTCAGGGAGGCAGTATTGTAACGTAATGCTCGAAATCAAATCATAAATGTTATATTACAGCAGCATGCTCGCGGTGAGGGAGGGCCTTTAGCTCCGTTATCTGAAAACCTAGAATTTGACCCTGACTTCACCGAGGGCGAAGATAAACGCTCATTGATAAACGCTCTGTATGTTAAACATGTGCGTTCAAACACTAAGGTCAAACATCTTTCTTTAACATTCTTATCACGTTGGCACTGCCAGGACACAGCTCTGAGGTACGTGCCATAATCTACCACGAGGGCCCACTGCGGATTGGAGAATCGCAAAGTTTGATAATGGAACGTAGTTCCTTATCACACGTTTTTTTTGCGGGTTGAGAGGCTAGACGGAAAAAAGCGTAACATTTAGACATCGATCAAAAATCTATTATTGTTATGTGAAGCTAAAATAAGAAGGTTGTTCGTGTTTTTGTAAAATGTTGTAATGTTTATTTTGTGGTTATGTGAAGCTAGATTAAGGTATTTGTGTTATATCTATAGGTTAATAGTATTTTTGAAAAAGGTTGTAATGTTTATTTTACCTATGTGAAACTAAAAATTTTAATTTGAAATGGGACAATTTTTAAAATGTTATGTTTTTCTTTTTTTTTAATCATTAGTCGTATTAACCGTATTACGGTTTATAAAAACTCAAAAAAGATATAGTAAAATGAACTACATTCCAACCGAGTGGCCATAAAACACCTTTTTTGTGTAGTTTTAGATTCTGTACCTCTGGAAAGATTAGAAAACCTTTCCAACTCAAAATAAGGTCATAAATAGACAAAGTCAAAACGCTCCATGTATTCCTAGCCTACAAAAATATTTAAGTCTCATATTAGTTATGGTAATATGTAAGAAAGAAAGAAGAAAGCAAGAAAAGTACATTTATTTCGGACTGGGTCAACAGATGCAACAACATGTGTACAAAAGTAATATACTTAAACAAAAAAAAAACATACATAACAAATTATAATAGGAATAGTACATTTTACTTAAATCATCATTATCCAAGACTACCACATTTTTTTACCCAACGCGAATAAAGCCTCTGCCGTAAGGGCATAAGTTAGTAGATACAGTCTTTATGAGTAAACATAACCATTGTGTAGGGAGGTGAGATGAGGCAGCCCCCATTTTATTTATTCATGCAACTATGATTCCTCGCGATGGAGCGCCTGCCGCAGGTTTATCATGAAACTCTATTATTGTTCCATTATTGAATCTGGCATTCTCGAGTTGCTCTGGGAGTTCAGCAAAAACAGATTGCTTGCTTTAACAAAGCTAACTATTTTCTAGTGTGTATATTTATACTCGTATTTATTATTTACAAAGTAATTATGTTTGGAAGTCTGCGCTGTTCGTGAGTCGGGTCCTAGGATAGTTAGAGTAACCTATAACTATACCTTTAAACGAACAATTATTGTGTGTATATAGTGTGTATGTATTTTTTATATATAAATATTATATATATATACTAGCTGATCCACGCAACTTGGTTTGCGTTATTTTTCCCCTATTTTGCTCCTATTTTTATATACGTTAAGTAAACGCTCGGCCGAGCTACATGGTAGGCGGAGTGGGGGGTGTTAGGTTTTATTTTCGTTACAGAATTTCTTGATTCGGTCGCCGCGCTCAAAGCCCGCGATAAAAGCTATGCAATAGCTTAAATAATATCGAACTAAGGTCCAGGTACTCTATACCTTTAAACGAGCAATTCTTGCATTAAATATATCTCGACAACGGCTCTAACGATTTTTTATGAAATTTAGTTTAGTATAGAGGGTGTTTCGGGGTCATAAATCGATCAAGCTAGGTTTTTATTTTTAGAAAATTTCGTTTAAAAAAAAATACCTAGTAAACGTTGGTCATCCAGGTGATAATAATTATAAATGCGAAAGTTTGGATGTATGGTTGTTTGTTATTCAATCACGTCACAATGGGTAATCGGATCTGGGGCACAAGAATAGTAATATATTATAGCCAGGAATAGCGCATAGACTACTTATTATCCCGGAGAAATGTTCCCGTGGTGGTGAACGAAGTCGCGGGCGACAGTTAGTTAATAATAATAAGTAATCGACTCTCTTGTCACTACGTACTGTAGTCGTGTGATCAATGGCTTGGACATGATCCCGTGTTTAGAAAGGCAGAAGTTAAGCACAATTGTTAAAAAGTGGCATACGAGTTTTTGACAAAAGTAGAAGTTATTATGCATGCGAAGAAGAAGTAGTCACACTGGCGACTCTACTGCTTTCTGGAGGGGAAGCTCCCCCTCGGCCCAGGAGTAATGCAATCTGCCTCCCCAGAGTATATGAGTCCTTCATTTTTTAGTGTGTACTTGAATAGAGTAACATTGTGGGTAACCTTATTCACTATCTTTATTTCGTTGTCGTAAAAAGGCCGTGCCAATTGACGCATGCGTGGTGCGTTCAAAGATGTCCACCGCGCTTGCGCGTTGATGCATTTCTAAGCGCAGCTTTCTTCCGCGCTTGCGCGTTGGACATATTTGAGCGCACCGCGCATGGGCCAGTTCGCATGGCCGACAGCGAAATAAAGATAGTGAATAAGGACCCTGGATCCACCACTCATTAGACATGATGATGATTATAAATATTCTGGTTTTCATAGAATACAATGAAATTGAACTTAAAGCAATAAAATTGGCAATATTCCTGGAGTTCACTTGGCATCGTAAAAAGTTCACACCACATTAAGTCGCAACGTAGTTTTGGCTGTCAGCCATTGCTTTTCATTGAGGTTTTGGATCAAATCATCTATTCTGAAAAAATACTTTGGTTTTCTTTTTAACCGCCCTCGTGGTGGCTGATGCTGTATAAATATATATGGTTTGAAATTGATACTATCGAGACTTAACTTACTATTACAAATGCGACAGTTTGAATGTCTAGATGTCTGTTATTGAGTACATGCCAGAACTGCTGAACGTATCTGGATGAACTTTAGCACATATAGTTGTTAAAGAGTTATAGTATGAAATAGTAAATTAAGAATTTGCCACGTGAAAGAAGTTGCGACCAACAGCTAGTTAAGGACTTAAGTAACTTATTAGTGATTCTTATTTTTGGTCGAACACAGAGTACAAGTTCCTTAGGAACGCGGTCGATGACGTCACGATTTTCATAAAACCGTAACATGTGAAGGTTAAATTCGACTTTGGCAGACATGTCTCGGTGCCGGAGTCGGTAGCGGACCGGTTCAAGTCCCGCCTGAGACGATTTTTTCCTCCATTCATTTAAATTTATACTGACTATATCGTCTTGGTGGATACCGCATAAATCACTATTTCACGGAAGAACGACTGATACCTTATCAGTCGTTCTTCCGTGAAATAGTGATGTTAATACATCACTGTGTTTGGGTTGAAGTGCACAGTAGCAAGCAAGCAACTTTTTTTTCTTTTTTAAATTCGACGATTCCCGCAGTAGGGTACAATCCCTGTATCGCGGGGGACATTACAAACATATAAGTCACGAACACAAAGTACACCCAGACTCGGAACAACAATTCGTGGTTCACACAAAGTGAAATCCAGTCTGAGAATCGAACCTCTCCTCTTGCATAGCAGTCGGACACACTTCCACTGGGCCACAGAGGCAATCAAATAGTGGGCATAAGACTTTTGAGAGGATTGATACTGATGAGGACCACGGTAGGATGTTGCCTAACAAGGATTGGTGTAGCACTGACACTGTTATGGGCTAGCGTGACTTCCCATCAGGCGCATGACCCTGGTCGTCTCTTCATATCTATACTAATATTATAAAGCGGAAGAGTTTGTTTGTTTGTTTGTTTAAACGCGCTAATCTCAGGATCTACTGGTCCGATTTGAAAAATTCTTTTTTTGTTGGATAGCCCATTTATCGAGGAAGGCTATAGGCTATATAACATCGCGCTACGACTAATAGGAGCGGAGTAGCGACGTGAAATGTTGCAAAAACGGGGAAAATTTACGCATACGAAGTTGCGCGGGACAGCTAGTCGTAGTATAAAAACAGTGTTTTTTGTAAATCAGTTGTTTCCCATGTAGAATGTAAACAACTACTAACATCAAATTTATTCATAGCACGATTGTATAAAAGCCGTTTAAAGTCGTATGAATGTACTAATTGGCAAAGTTTTGGCATTGAATAAAGTAATATTGTTTTTGTGAACTTTGCCTTTGTAAAAGGAATTCAGTGATTTGTTTCATAAAGATTCAATGTGTTTACTTTTGAAGCTGAATCATTGGTTCTCTAAACTTCATTAATCTATTAAAAGAAAAAGTACCTAACTCAGCACAAAGAGATTATATAATAGCTGTTGCCTGCGAAAGCAAATGTATCCAACGGGAACATTTTTTCGAGCTAATTTCATCCCGATCCGTTTAGCCGTTTTCATGAGATTGAATAACAAACATCCATCCATTAAGACGCTGACAACAGCTACTGAACTTCGATGTTTCACTATTTTAGCCACGCCCACTATTTCTCCGATGTCCTAGTGCCATTGATAAAGGACGGTAAAAACAGCGAACTACCAACACAAGGACGCGGTCAATAATAAACAATAAACCAATAGATGGCGCTTTATTTTTTGTTCTATATGAAGAACTAGAAAGAAATTAGACAGGGCGATTAAAAAAAACAATAAATATTTTTTATACGTTTGTATTTTTAATTATTTCAGTAGACTTTATTTGCTATGAACTTCAAAACAATATAAAAGAAAGAAAAATAAAACTCGAAAATATATTAGCAACATTTTAAATATTTTCGCATAATTATAATTTATTTGCTCTCGGATATTTGCCGGAACAAACAGACAGACAGACAGACAAAAAAATACTGTATTTTTGTTATCAGTAATTATTATGGATATATGTTATCCATAATAATTAATATATATGCATAAAACTGTTATTTTGATATTACAAACAGACTCTTCAATTTTATTTATTTGCACAGATAGTTAATAATATATATTATTTTTTATTGATAATATTATTATTTATTTAACATAAGGTAAATTTAGAGCAGAAGAAAATTCTTCCAAGTTTGAAGTCCTCCGAAAATTGATAACATACCTGCTACAGCACTATAATTCACTGGTAAATAATTTTCGTCACTGGAATCACTTTTAATGATAAATTTTAAATTGCACATCCTACACAAAAGAGTGAACTTCGACAAGAATCCATTTATGTTTTCTCCTACCAAATTAATGTGTTTTAAATTACAACCCAAGGGTTTAGGGGTAAGGGCGAGAAATATTCTGAAGATTTAAAAATAAATGCGATAAGTTTATTCGTCGTCCGATGTAATAATAATAATAATAATTATAAGGATTTTTTGTTGTGCAGGGTGACTTGTAGTAGTCTAAAAAAAATAATACTTAAAGCTTACCTATGCGTTAGTAACTAAATACTAACTGCCAGATTTTATCTTCGACAACCTGTTCAAAATAATAATATTTACCTCAAGTTTAGGAATATTATCGGTGGATTCAACTGTCTCAGATACCTTTGCCGATACTTCAAACCAGTGATGGAAAAAAACTATGACTCACAATAACATAAGAAGTATAAGAACGATCATGAGGAAGTTTCATATCACTTGGGTATCATCTTTACCTGGTAACATTTTCTAGAGGAATTATAACATCACTTTCTAATGTAACTGCAACAGCCACATTTAAGATTAGTGCTGAAGAAAAACTTTATTCAGCACTAATCTTACCTATTATGTCTAACTAGCCGTAGACTAGCTGTGGACGTAGCCTAAGTTACTCCTTACATCATTAGCTGTCTGACAGTGAGTCCTGTCAATCTCCGTACAGCCGTTTTGGAGATTTGTCGAAACAAACACACAGGCAGACAGCCAGATAAAAAAAAACTGTATTTTTGTTTTAAGTACTATGCGTACTTTCATAGAATTTAGTAAAAAACTGCTATTTTGACATTAGGAACAGACACTTCAGTATGTATAGATCGCCATATATAGGTAAAAAATACTAAAACCTACACAACTATTTGTATGGAAAGGGCAAGAAACAATGGATAAAGCTACAAGTATTTTAGGAGTATTTTCCTATTTGGCCAGTTCTAAGATAGTCGTAGGTCTATGCAAATGTGATAGTTTATCATTATACTTGTTTGTAACTATCTTTCTAAAATGTAAAGGGGATCCTCTTTGTCCATGTGGCGATTCTTTTTGTGTAATGTGTTAATGTAATATAAATAATAAAATTATTATCTATATTAGTATGTAGGTACTTATTACAAACTTATTGGTGAAAAACTTTCCGAAGTTTCACCTGCTTCTGAACTATTCGCCAAACGTCTCTTTTTACTGAAAAGGTAAAAGAAAATATTAAAATTAAATACAAAAATTGAACAAGCGAACCTAAGTTTCGAACTCGAGACTTGATATTCTGAACCAACGCAGATACCGCTAGACCAAACGAGCTTCACAGTTGCAGATGAATTTTCGCTATACGTTGTACAAAACAGCTTAGTGTAGCTTTTTGGTTTGGTTACGATTTCACTTCTGTTCGTGCAATATTTTGTCAATATGAAAAATATAATACTTATTTTACTACTTCCATGAGATGTTTTTGTTTGTTGGTATAGAAGCGCTTTTTGCTGGCCTCCGACATTTTTGTTTGTTTCCCGATTATAGTAACAAATATTTTTAAACTTAGAACTAAATATATTTAAATTAACAACTTAGATAGTATAAATTAATAGTATATTTATTAAACTTATATTCTTTACCAATGTCTATAATTTTTCAAACAACAAACAAAATATGAAGTGAATGGATGGCGAGGCAAAGCGACATACGTCCGTCTAGCTGCGCGTCTCTGCGATCACTGTCAGATTGCTTATAAAAGAAAGAGAAGCGCGATCACGCAGCGCTCGTAACTAATTATAAACCATAAAACAATTAATTACTTGAAAATAAGTCGAGTACTCGAAAATAAAAAACAACCAGATTCTGTATTATAACATCATACGTTATTGTTAAGTATTTTACCAACGTACGTTGTTAAGTAATACAGATATTTTTGTTAGAAGATCATTTTAAGAGCTTAGTTTGTATTTTTTTTTTATCGAGAAAAACATTCAAAATCGTGTTTTGAATACAACAGGGTTCTTAGAAATATGTTCAAGATTAACATATATTTTTTCCGCCGTCACAAACTACGTAGATTTGGCTAAAAAATTGTTTAGGATAAGCCTATTTGGCTGTTGTCAGCGCCTTAATCCAAACCTTGCACATTTATGCCTAATATTAATATATATGTATTCTGGAGACTCACGTTTTTTAGGGTTCTGTAGCCAAAATAGCAAGAACGGAACCCCTTATCTTTTGAACCGTGTGACCAAAAAAATATGATAATAATTAAAAAGGTAGCGCATAAAAAATACTTTCAATTAAAATTATTTCAAAAATGATTAAATAACAAAACAGCGTAAGTGCCATGAACATACGTTGTTCTGCTGGTGCAATTATTTAAATCGGATTTTATTATACGGCAACGGCCCCGGAACTATACACTGAGCATGATCCGACATGCTCTTACCCGGTTTTTTTATTTATATATAAAAGCAGTATAACAGGGGTCATATATTTTTTTTAGTTCAAAATACCTGTGGGCATTAGGGGAAAATGTGTTTTTTCAAAAAGTAAACTATTTATTATACGGGAATTAACACGCATTGTTTACCTTAAAATTGCTTGACGTTTCGATTAATTCCCGTATAATAAATAGTTATAATCATGCAACGCGAAAGTATAAATGTTAGTATCCAAAAGTAAAGTCACTCGGAAACACATTAGCGTACACTAAACAGGACTCCTATCATCTACTAGTAACAAAATAATATTGTTATCCGGTGAAAATTGTCGCTGCAACTTAACTTCAATAACATCAAACGATCCATTTACTAAATAACAAAGTTGATTTTCAAAGCAGATGTATTTAAACAATGATTATTACCCCGCCGGAGTGTACCTACTTAATAAAATTCATTACAATTTTCGCCTTTGGCTATTGTTGATATAACAATTGAAATATCGTAGTTGGAACCTTGGAACGCACAAAATTGCGAGACGAGAAGGTCAGATCAAATGACGTCACGGAGGAATCGTTAGAGATGGCGTCTCTGAGTTTAGTTGTGAGTTAGATCATGCGCTATGCCATATACGTATATCTACTGGTATGTAACCACTGTATTTAAGATTGAGTCAAAAATGTATAACCCATATGTACGAAATTAACAAATATCACAATGTACCTGCTTAGAAATGCTGGAACATTACTAAGCTTAATGTTTTATGACTCCCTTGAAAAGTAGTGGGGTCAAATTTCAGTTACACGTTTTTATAAACTAAGCCACGATAGTGACCTGCGTGTAAGTAGATAGGTACTTGCCTATTTGACTGGCTGACTTTTTTTATTAAGCTTTTTAAAAACAGATCTATCATATAATCTTCAATGCATAAATTTAAAAATAATCCATAAAAAAAAACAATTTAAAAGTATTATCGAGTATAAAAACGTTGTTCTTTTAATAGTGATGTAATACGTGGTAGTAAACACGATGGGGTCGTTATCAACCCCAGTAAAGTGCGGCATGATTGGCATAGCGGAGTAGCGCGGATGTGGCCTGGCACGATGCCACACCGAGAACTGCTGATTCTGCACTCACTACCACTTCTCGTCTCAATCCATACTATTGTTAGCTGTAAAAACTGCTTTGTCCCAATTTAACTACAACGATAAGGAAATGTTTCAACCCTAGGGACAAATAGCTTACACAACCTTTTTAACGTGTTTGAATTAAAGTCTTGATTGCTTACTTAATTAAAGAAGGTCCTGCAAGTTAATTAGTAAATCCAAATTTATCAGAGCATGGGATTTGAATCGGCAGAAAGTTTTTTTTTTTTAATGAAATTATTTTAATCTTGTGGCTAAGGTATCCACCTCGGAATCTAAACGTTTCGAGTTTGTAAGGTAAGGTACTTTACTTTCAGATTAATAATATACTTCAATAACATTTTATAAGCTACGGGTCTTAGTCGCGTAAATATTTTATTTTAAGGCTAAATACCTTAGTTTTATTGCCGACGTTTCGACCGTATTGAAACGGCCGTGGTCTACCCATGACCACGGCCGTTGCCAAAGTTTACAAACATATCCTCAATAAATATCTATAATTCGTAGTATATTATAGTTATTAGTCTTCCACTAGGGAATAATTCCAGCAAAGTCACGGATACAAAGTACACCCAAAATAAGAACCATAGACAGTTTTTACACCAAATGAACACACAGCCTCTTGCGCGCAGCATTCCTACTGTGCCACTGGGGCATTCATCTATGTAATAAACGTCTCGTTTCAGTAACAGTATTTAGGATATTTCTTTCCCATTTTAAATTTAATTAAAAAGATAAGACAGCAATATAAAATTTGGTTTTATAGGTACGAGTTCCTTTAACCGTATCAGGTAAGGGCTATTCCGCATTTTGCGGCCCAAATAACCTGCAACTTCCAAGCCGGAACAAAATTTAATAGATTGCTTTCATGAAATTGCTTCGAACGTTTGAAGTAGGAAATTGCATGGTGGGCGAACGTGATGCGGGATTTCGATAATGTGAACCTTATAACAGTTCAATAACTCTTATTTGTTCGTATAGAACATAGTAATTGCTTCATTTCGTTGCGAATATTAGTTAAATATACCGAAGTTCCGATACTTCAATTACGTGATTACTTAAATTGCTCGGTTTCTTAGTATAATGTCTTGCTATTTATAGCTAAGTATATCACATTAAGCTTTATGGGGTATAGACGTTCAAAATACATTAGTTTTTTTTTCAACTCGATTATTTCAATTAATCTGACCACGTCCGATTTTATTACTTTTACTGGAGAGTTCTTGTGTAAGTGAATATATAAATTATATCGTTTCGATAGGAAGGTTTTGCTCTTTGGCAAGCCAAAGTAGATTGGCAACGTGGTATGGCAGTCTAGGGACTTAGTTTTAAGTAACATTTTGCACAGTATATTATTTCAACAGAAAGCGACATAATCTTGCCAAATGCAAATTTGGCAATATCATGTATTTTATGTTGTTAGAAGCTTAAGTAATAGATTAAGAATGAAGTTGTTTACGAAGAAATCACTTTAATTAGATATCTACGTTTCTACAAAGTTGTGGTGAGAATACTTTAGACAAATATTTGAGGGGTTATTTGCTATGAGAAAATTAAAAAGCGAATGCAGCGTCCCCGTAAGCATAAACTTTTGCAATTATAAAACTGCGTAGCGCGTACCGACTGCAAACTTTAAACATCACGTTGAAGTTATTAAAAGCGCAGTATTTTTTAATAACAAGAATACTACATTTCTTTATCTTTCACATTAATTTTATGTCGGTGCTTCGTCGTCTAACTTCACTCTAAACTTTATAACATTTTTAAAATGTTGTTTCATTTTCGTATAACATTGAAGACCGTATATCAGTAATGCTATCTATTCAAGAAACCAAGTACCTATTACAGTAATTTAGCGACTATGAAGTGAGCCAAAACATAAAACGATCTACATATATCTTTCTGCCTCATTTAACGTAGACATTATAAGCAACACAAGATATAAAACTTAAGGCGGTTGTTATCTCATTCATAGAACCAAATCTGTAGGTCATTATATAAGTATAGATGCACAACGACGTGGTTAGCGAAGTGACGATCGGGTGCAGACGGTCCAATCGATATTACATTATCGTGATTGAGTCGGGGAGCGCGGACAAACGCGAGGCGCTCGTCTTGCAGCCGCGCACTGATAAACCGGCATTGACCTGACGTCGACATCAAACTGGGTTAGTGGCGTCTCGATGACGCGTGCCTCTCCCATAGCTCGTGTCTCCACTTGAGTCGGGCCCGCAAAAAATATTCGGTACTTATAGTTTCTACCCTGTCTAAAGGACCCTGACAAGAGCCTGCAATAGAGTGTCGTCTGTCTGTGAGCTGTACAGATGACATTTTTTGTAGCAAACCATTAACGCTTTGTTACATTCTGAATCGAGGAATCGGAGAAATGTAGGTACCACTGAAACGATGTAGATGTTTATACTCGTAGTTCGGTTATACTGTAAAATGTTATACTGACTATTGGCATACTACAAAATATTTAACAAAAACTCTTTGCCGCCTAAACGGTTTTGTCCTCCTTTTTAGGGTTCCGTAGCAAAAATGGCAAAACGGAACCCTTATAGTTTCGCCATGTCCGTCCGTCCGTTTTTCTATTATTAGATAGGTCTTTTAAAACCGTTCCGGGGTTGTCGAGATTATTTTAAGATTTAGGGATGGGTTTGTGAAATAATAAGCTTTAAAGTGCCATTTTTTGTTAGAGCCAAGTGTCCACCCCCCTCCTGTCAGCAAGATGGTTGATGTTAGGTATGTGAAAAATATCACGGTAGTAGTATATATAGTGAAATTAAAAGGATGAATATATGAATATAGTGAAATATCATAGCTTAGTATGCCTTACAAGTTTACGAGTAACAGCTGATCAATTGAGAAGTAACAACCTTTTCATCCTCGTACAAATTCTATTGAAAATTATTATTAAGATAACATTGTGGTGCGGTGGGAGTGTATCCGACTGCTGCGCTAAGAGGTCGTGGGTTTGATCCCCACCCAGGATACAACTTTGTGTGATGAGCACGAAGGTTTATTCTGTGTCTGGGTGTTATTTATCTAAAATATGTATGTATTTAGATATATAAGTACGTTTATCAGTTGTCTAGTTTCCATAGTACAAGCTCTGCTTAGTTTGGGATCAGATAGCGTTGTGTGAGTTGTCCCAAGATATTATTCTTATAGTAAGTATGAAACAAAAATAACAGAAAATCTACTTCTGAAGCTGCATTATTCGAACGAGGGGGGGGGGGCACAATGTAGGATTCCATAGTCCCCCATGGAATCCTACATTGTGCGTGGCCCGACATGCACTTGCCCGATTTTTTATTTTATTTTTGTAAATATCTTGTACGTATTGTATTATTAAATATTACGTACAATAACAATATAAATTAAAATTATTCAGCAAGACTACAATTGTGTATGCGCGAGGAGATCGACCCGACCCATGGCGGCACCACAAACAATGACCATAGACAGTTGAGTGATTATGATGTATGATGTGATGAGCCTTGCCATAGACAAACTAATGGAAAACACTAGCCCTATTACAAATTAACGTGAAACCATACTATTATTGCAAATGTGAATGTTTAATGTTTGTGTGATTGTTCGTAAGTCACGCTCGAATCAAAATTGCCTCTATCCTTCTTTATCACTAGAGGAAAGGGCAGCGAAATTGAGGCGGATAAAGACAATACATTATTAAGTATCATTAACATTTTCAAAATACTTTTGACGCAAATAAAGAGGAACACCAAGCCGTTTTTGGCAGTTGTTTGAACCTCGCTTAAAAACAAAAAGCAGTAGAGTCCAACACAATTTTAATAACAACAATACTGTGCTCTCCCTTTTACAAATAAAGGTCATATTTTTTTTACCAAGTTTTATTACGAGTTGGGTTCATTGGCTGTATAAATTATATCTTAAAAAAAAATCGGATGGGCTTTAAAACAGTCTGCAAAGATTTCATGACTCTTATTAAAACGTTAAAGCGGAGTCGAGGAGAAAACTTTTTCTTAACTAGGCTTTTAAGCTCTTTGAACGGGCGGACATACAAAGTGCGATAATCGGGGGATTCACAAAGAGAAATTAGACTCTGGGAGTTGACTCTCAACTTGTTTATATATACCTCTAGATATATATAAGAACATAGCCTTGTAACTTTATGAGTGATTACATACATGGCCTTTGTGATGTATCATATATTAATACTAGTTTTCGCCCGCGGCTCCGTCCGCGTGGATATTGGTTATATAAAAAATAACCTATGTCCTTTTCCAAGGCTTAAGCTATTTCTATAACAAATTTCATTTCAATCGGTTCCGCTTACATTTTTATAATATTAGTTTAGATTAGCTTTTCCGATATTTTTGCCAATTAATCCTCGGACTTCAATGAAAAATGGACAAATTGGTTCAGAACGGTTAAGAATATATATACATTTAGACTCTCTCGACCAAACGATATAAAATGACCATACTATACCTATATATATATTAATTATAATTTCCTTCTTATATAACAATGTGGGACGAAACTCTAGCTAAAAAAATAGGACGTCTTTGTTCGATAACATCGTTGGTGCTTTCGCCAGAGTTATGAAAATAAGCAGGAACGCAGTGACTTCAAAAACAGCTGCCAAAACTATTACAACGTGAGCAGTAGTCATTCAGTGCCTATTGTTCAAAACATATTCTTAACGTCAATAAAATCTAAAATAAAAATATCTTGGAACTACTCATACACGGTCATTAGATTCCAAACTGGGCAGAACAATGTTATGGCAACCAGACAATTGATTAATATACTTATGACGTATGTAGGTACATACTGTAGATAAATTACGTCCAGACAAGAATAAACGTTCGTACTCATCGCAAATAGAATTTTAATGGGAATTGAACCCACTAATCTAGCTTAGTAGTCAGGGTCACTAGCCTTTAGACCAACAGGACAATTATTGATATGTGTGAAACCAAAATTTTTTATTTCTAAAATAGCTCGAACGAAATCAACGTATCACAAAGCCACAAGGCTTAGCCTAAAGATATTTCGATTCCAATTTCGCGCTGCGCCGTCCTTATTTCGACATTGACAAACGTCTGCTGTAATTAAATTGTAATCAATAAACCTCAAAACGATGCAAAGCGTCCATTTTATGGTTGTCTGGTCTGGTTAAATCGTTCTGTTACCTTTATAAAGGCTATAACAAATATTGTACTTGACTATTCGCATTGGTGAGAACTTATTATGAGGTTCAATCGATGGTGGTTTCGTGTTTTTGCAATACCATGCGATTAATTGCTACAAATATCGAAGAGAAATCTGTGTAAGTCAATAACAGTTACCTCTCTTTGTGTCCAAATGCTACAAAAATAGTAACAAATATTGCTTTTATAGTGATCGAGTCGACCAAAGCGAATTTAATGAATACCAATCGATATTTCACCCCGTGATGTGACGCCCACTCGCTAACTACAGTAGCTGTTGTCCAAATTATGTTCGTGTTCTTTTATTAACGTTTATTCGTTGTATTTTCTTTTATAGTATAAATAAATACAAAGTGTAATAGAGAGGTGTGGTTATATTCAAGGCTTGTTAAACTAAATGTTTGTACTTAAATTTTTAAAATATACATGGTACTTTAATCTAAACACTTGTTCTTCAAACTATCAATAAAAAAGAAAACTTTGTATGAGTTGTATTAATGCAATCAATTTCCTAAATTTAACAATGTAGGTACTTATGCCAATTTGATCACACTTTTCGGTTAGACGTATAGTCACCATAGAATATTTAGACTTGTTTTTTCTGACATCTGATTTCCGAATTCTTCGCTGAAAAAATATTTATTATTTCAGCGACGAATTTAGTAAATTTAATAATTTGTGTATCAAAATGCGAAGAATTACTCTAATCTCTTACTACTATAATAAAAACTTATTGTTTTACAAAAAAACATCTAACCTACTGCCGCTGTGGCGCGGTGGGAGTGTATCCTACGACTGCTACGCAAGAGGTCGTGGGTTCGACCCAGGATAAAACTTTGTGTGATGAGCACGATGGTTTATCCTGTGTCTGAATGTTGTTTATCTATAATATGTACGTAATTAGAAATATATAAGTATGTTTATCAGTTTTCTGGTTTCCATAGTACAAGCTCTGCTTAGTTTGGGATCAGATAGCGGTGTATGAGTTGTCCCAAGATATTATTATAATTATTATAATCACCGTTGATCTTATGGTATTTATTAAGAAGTTTATTTGTCTGTCTCCGACGCTCATCATCAGATATTTACGAAACTTATATGGAACCATTTCGGAGTAAACCTCTTTCAAACAAAAAAGAACTAACATACTTAAATAAAAAAAACAAACATCCGAATTGAAAACCTCACCTTATTGAAGTCAGTTAAAAATGTAATAATTGAAATGAGTTGGTATCAGTGATACTCATTTTCATTTAAAGTATCCACATATGAGATCTGATAATATCAAGTTAAAACGTACTCAAATTGAATTAATAGTCTGTGTGGGATGCACATTGGGAATAGTTTCGATCCAATCTTGTTAGAAGTTGGGCAAGTCGGTTCCGTGTCCCGTGGCAACGCGCGTCTCGAGTGAATTCCTTTGATAATGCTATGTGACTTATCCGATAATATAATCAGCTTTCGTATTCATGCTATGTTTACTTTGACTGTTTATTTTTCTTTCAATATTATTTATTCTGCTAGTGGCCTTTAAATGTTTACTTTGCTCAGATACCTTCGATAAAAGGAGGAATCTAATATGGATTCGATCCAGCAATCACTTTGTCTACATAGTGAGTTCTGTAAACATTTTTGTTATTAGTCACCTTGTTTAGAATGTATTCTTACTTGATATTTTTAGATTGGTGTCCAATTTTCATTATATAAAGGTATTCGTACTTAAGTATTTCATTTATTCGGATAAATTTAAAACTTGTCAAATTGAATTGACTCATTTTATAACAGAAAAGACGATTTCTAATTTTAGTGTAATTTTAATTAAGGTACCTATTTATACGTTAATGAAGCTGTGTACAATAAATTACGGTACGGGTTATTGGACTATAAAGGATGTCAGGTAGGTAAATTGAATCGAATAACTAGGTACAATTCTCCAGTGAAATAAGGCACAAGGAACGCTCGAATCGAATATAATGTATCGATAATGTCTTAAAGTTTCTATCTTGAACATTGTATCAGATATGTATCATGTACTCGTAATTTTAGGAACCTGATATTTGATACGCGAAAACAATTCGTTAACAGAGATCGATTAATCATAATAAACAAAAATATATATATAATTTCCAAACATTTGAGAGATTTTTTTATTATATTTAGAGAAAAAAAACAAAAGGTCTGTGTGCTTTACGAGATAATGATGAGATACTGCGGAGGACAGGATTAGAACCCAGACCTCTGAAAGGATGAACGCAATATTAGCGTCGGTTAATCGCACCCCTTAAGTGTAATGATGTCGCAGATAAAAACAAAAGGTACACATTTCAAAAAATAAATTCACACAAAAAATGTCGACTGCGAGTTGATGGAAACAAAACCGCGTTTAAAAAACCAAGAATGATTTAATACAGTGATAGATGCAACCTCAGATTCAACGTATGCAGTGAATATATAAGTATATAACGGATACAATGTATTTATATTCGTAGCGAGGACTGGTCTAAAACAAAACCGCGGTTAAAAAACCAAGATTGGTTTAATACAGTGATAGATGCAACCTCAGATTCAACGTATGCAGTGAATATATAAGTATATAACGGATAAAATGTATTTATATTCGTAGAGAGGACTGGTCTAAAACAAAACCGCGGTTAAAAAACCAAGATTGGTTTAATACAGTGATAGATGCAACCTCAGATTCAACGTATGCAGTGAATATATAAGTATATAACGGATACAATGTATTTATATTCGTAGAGAGGACTGGTCTAAAACAAAACCGCGGTTAAAAAACCAAGATTGGTTTAAAACAGTGATAGATGCAACCTCAGATTCAACGTATGCAGTGAATAAATAAGTATATAACTGATACAATGTATTTATATTCGTAGCGAGGACTGGTCTAAAATATTTTACATACTTCTGATCTGAAAATAATGCGTTATTTCAGAGCTCGTTTGTCAATTTCAATCAGTGTCCAGTGATTTTTATTGTAAACTTGTCGATATTTGTTTCGTGAATGTGTGCACGTTAGTTCTTGGAAAACATAGATTACCCATGGGAAATCAAAGTAACCGAGGAGCCTTTAGCCTGTACTTACGGAGAAACCACAAACGTACACGTTTATACAAACTTTAACATTAGGGCCTAACTTGAATTTATTAGTATTTCTTAAAATAGTTTTTTTGTATATCAATGTATATAGTTGTAGGAGTTTTTGTATGCGTGTTTACTTGTCGAAGCTTATAAGTATAGCCATTTAAATATATCAACAACACTTAGCAAAATTAAAAGACCACCACTTTCGGGAAATGTTATTGTTATTAATAAATTGTCATTGTCTGTGAGTACATACGTATGTATCACAGAAGTATTGTACTCGTACCTATCACCGTACGTACCTATACTTCGGTTATTACCAACACACCTATATTTTAAAAGCCAACACTGTAAAGGTTATTAAAGCATAGTACGTTAGATACAGATTCGTTAAAGATGAGTTATTAAAAAAATAGACTATCTTATTCAATTAATTATAGTGTTGAAACAAAAGCTAAATATAAGCATTTTAGACTTTCCAGAGCTCCACGATTAATTACATCAGATGTATTTAAATACTAAGAAAGAAGAAGCAGTCTCGAAAAACATCTATTTAAAGGTATTACTTAGAAAATTCCGTTGACTGGTTGTTGTGATGTATGGAAAATAGTATAAAACGCAGCCCGCGCCTGCCTGTAGTGATATAATCAATCACTTGGTGGTCTGACAATGAAAAAGTGGCTCAGCGTTACGCGCTATCAATCTAGCCGTGGCCGCGTGGCCCAGCGGTTACCGGAACACCCCGTCCAGTTCAGTAAATCAACTACAACAGCTCACTTACGTTGTCACCCTTGTTTTGTCGTTTCAGATCCTTTGACGATAGCTCAACTCAACACTAAAAATTCAAGGAAAATCCAGAACACATTTTTTTACGGAACGCTGCCCTTTTTCTTGAATTTTTATTCGGCTCATTTTAGCGGGTAAAAATAAAACTTTAACCGTGCTCTCAGGTACATTTGTATGTTATTCTCGAGATGAAATGTAGCGTATGTGCCTATGTGTTATTTCAAGAGGGCAATGCAAATCTTCCTTCCAAATTCAACATAGATTAATTTGACTTATCTGAAATTGGGGCTCTGTTTGTGTTGGTAAGTAATGTCTTGTCTGTTATGTCGAACCCATGATATATTATGCACTTGTCTTTATGATCACTTTATTTATTGGTCTTATGATTATTTTGAGAATGACAAACGAACAGAAATAAATTGATATTTATTCTAGGCGATTATGTAGGAACAAATATAGTTGCATATATACAACTATAAATGTTATTTGAAATACACCTATTTCAAATAACATTTATAGTTGTATATCAACATTATATAACATTTATATTATACCTTTAGCTAACAGACAATAAAACTAGTAGGTACATCTAGAATAGAATCGTTTTCAACGTCGTATTGTTTTAAAATCGACGTTCGTGCAAAAGTGTATTACAGAATAAAAGAGAATACGGACACTAAAAAGACATGACGAAAAAAAGTAACAATTATAGGAAAACGTAAACGTTTTTCGTACCAGGTTCTAACTGTGAAAAATTCACTGAAACTGTGAGTTGGTGTAATAGTGTTTTTAATTCTCGTTGTGGAGCGTGTCGGCTGAATGGCTCACTTGTGCGATAGCCTCTCTACTCACTGACTTTACACTTTTTAACTAACATTTCACGAGCCCTTGTAAAAAGAGTTTACGAGTTTCACTTTTTATCCTGATTAACCGTTACTCTGATTCACTGTTCTCTTGTTATTTTTGCAAATACGGCGCTTGCTTTTCTTGGTAATTTTATGACTTCTTTTAACAGGTTTATGTTTACCATCAACAAGAGACCATCTCTACCACGACAACTAATATCGTCAGACGATAGCCGTGAGGTATTACAGTGTACAAGTGTGTGTGCGGTGTAACTCACAAGTGCACTTTCAATCCCGTCACTCTCATAGTCCGAAGGGATGGAATTCGACTCGAACGGAGCGAGATTATGCACATGACCGACGGTTTTATGTGTTCTCCGAGGCACGGAGGAGGATACTACTATGTCTGGATAGTGGTAACGTTGCTTAGCTTCGCTTAGGTACCTCTACATTCGCTAGGTCGCCGCTGTGTCACGGGCCCCTGTATCATCTCCATAGCCACTACAAAAAACCTATGTTAAGCATAAGTACTAGAGTTTATGAATATTTATCGCCCATCAAAGAATTAGGCATTATAAAAATAGCTTATTCTTCCTGATCTTTCGATTTTCTCTATTGGTTCTTGACTTCTCAACAAAGCAGGTATTAGTCAATGGTATTTATGTTTTTATTCCGTCTCAGAAATGAACAAAAAATGTAGTAATATGATTTCTCATTGTTAGTCATTTCAATGCATTGCATATTAACATTTGTTCAATGGTAGGAAATGAATTGAAATCGCTTCACGGTGAAACTATTTCTAACGGCAACGGCAACAAAAGTCCAATATCATTTGCTATTCAATAACATTTCATAGTGTATTCACTGTATAAAGACATACATTTTCTGTTGCATATTAAAAAGAGGTTTGGCATTTTATGCCGAGGTTTCGTATTGCTGTTTTATATAGGAAATAAACAGGCAAAACTGCTCTTGTTTGGCTTGAATTGATGCTTGAACACATACGAAGTGAATATCATCAATATATAGATTCGTCGTGATTTCTCGCTTTGGTCGCCGTATTTGTCTTAAACTTTGGTTTAAGATGAAGCTTAATTGATGTGTTGTTTTATCATAGTAAACTTTATAAAAACAGGTCAAGTGTGAGTCAGCCTCGCGCATTGAGTGTTGTGTCCGTTTCATACTTTAGCGTCCGTTTTCTACTACTTTTTTTGCTGAATAGAGCTAATTTAGTAACTTTCCGCCAGGTGTGCGATTTTCATTACTTGTTTTTGTACTCCAGAGATAATACTGTTATCTTTCCAAGGTTGAAACTCGTACTTGTATGTATTTACAGTTTTACTACAGAGCAAAATTATTATTTTTCCTTTAGGCACCTAATTAACCTTAAAATCAAATGAAGGCAGCTACATTTTTAATATATTTCGTGTTCGAAGGGACTGTTTTTTTTTGTGAAAATAACTAGCAATTTGAGATTGGGTCCCACATTACTAGCAAACTTATTAACCCTTCCAGCGTAGCTCAATGGATCGTGTTAGGTAGTGGGTTAATTTCGCTAGGATAATGGGTAGGATCAAACCCGCGACCTCACGATTGCGAGACCGATGCCATTAGGCTACCGCCGGTGTGGTACCATTCGTAGATTGATGACCGATTTCTAAAAATTTTACACCCCTTCGTGCCTCGGAGAGCAAATTATGCCGTCGGTCCCACGCCTAATCTCTTGTCTCTCTCTGGTTGTGCCGGGAATAGGGAGTGCATGAGCACGTATACTATTTGCGCCCTATATTACCTATCTCTTGTGGGGTTGGCTAGCCTCTTAAGTCGCCGAGAACGAAATCAGTTAGGAGACCACATTTTGTGATACTTTTATTATATATTTATTATTAATTTATTATATAACTGTATATAATTTTCTTGAAGAAAATAATAAAATATATTACGAAGTGCCACTCGGATGAAGTCGCGGACTAAAACTTAGTTTCTTATAAAGCTCGGCAAAATAGTTATTCGTTGTCTCAGTTATATGACAAATGGCGGTTTCGCTACTTTTATTTCATTTTTTTCCGATTTGACGTCAGACTTTCCAGTGACACTTTGGAAATTAGTTTTATACGGTGAATAATGAATGTCCTTGTTAGAATTATGTTTTGTAAGAGGAAATGCTAGCGCGCTTCTTTTATTTTACACTAATGTAATGTATCTTGTTTTATTAATCACTATAACTTGACTTCGGTCCGTTTGAACAATTTATCGATATGTAGGTAATCAAGAACAAATATCCCACCTTTTAAATGGTGAAAGAATTTTTCAAAGAAGTGCAGTGGTTCCGGAGGTTTTTTTTTTTTTTTTAAAAGACGACTCCCGCAGTAGGGTACAAGCCCTGTATCGTGGGGGACTTTACAAACATACAAGTCACGGACACGTCGGGGTCACCACTGTATAGGGCAAGGTGTAAAGTCCCTCCAACACAAAGGGAGGATCCTCCGACCAGGCGAGGTGATCGTGCCTGGCGGGCCGCGGCCCAACGGTTAACGTTGGGAACTTGTATTTATAGTTAGCAGCTGTGAAAACTTCTATATCGCGATTCAGGATTTGACGCGAGCTGTCAAGTGTCAATTTATTTTATATTATTATATGTGGGTACCGCCACACAAAGTACACCCAGACTCAGAACAACAATTTGTGGATCACACAAAGTGGGGTCCCGTGTGGGAGTCGAACCCACAACCTCTAGCGTACCAGTCGGACATACTCCCACCGCGCCAGAGAGGCAGTCAGTATTTTCCACATATATCTAAATACAACTTTAGACAGTTCGTTCTCACTTTGAAATACCATTTTTAAGTTAGAACGCGTGATAATTTGGAGATCCACAAACATCCGGTCTGTATCCGGGACGTGAACGACCCGTGCTCCATCAGTGGCTCACAAAATATTGGTAAGTAGTAGTATCACACGTCTAGGTCCGTGCCGGTGACGAATCTTCTTTGCCACTGACGGAGCACGGCCCAAACACATGTGTAAATAAACCATGAATGCTAAAAATAACCTTAAAATTCACATATCAACACTGACACTACAAAACAAAATAGTTAATTACTAGTACTTACCATGTGTATCTACTTCATAACATTGTCGCTTCAATATCAATATTGAATGACCACAAACTTGTATATGATGTCAATTATTCACTGAACGCATTAATGGTAAAAGCGACAAAAGAGGGCGTTCATTGTTTCAGGATATTATACGTAATTACGGTTGTATTATACTTACGATATAATACTTATCCGTAAACAAAAATGTTGTATTTATTGGCCATTGAGGACACATTAGGCTTACGCAAACGAAAGGGATAACGATTTATTCTATTGTTGAACCAGTTGTCAGTATATTCGGAGTAGGTATAGACTCCACACGTCAAAGTTATAACATCTGGGACCGGATTTACGTGCTCTCTGAGGCATCGAGGGATGTGATTTATACCAAATAGTCAGTCATTGATTGACCGAGTTTCTGCAAAATGTATTACAGCTTGTAGAATATCTACAGCGTGGCTTGTAAACTCTTGTAGGTACTTGCAAGGTGACTTGCTTGTTTTTTTCTATTTAAAATATATTTTTTAAATTTTCGGTTACTAAACGTCTTTTTCTCTCGTGCTCTGCGACACTAAATTTAAATTGATTCTGAATTTACAGCTACTTGAAGTATTATTGACATTTAGAACAATTTAATTAATTGTAACTTTAATACTTTCGCGGTGCATGATGTCCTACACAAATCGATATGGGAATTTGTTATATTTTATTATTTTATTTTGAAAAAAAAGTTGAAAATCGAAAAGTCGTTGGATAAAAGTTGTTAGATGTGATTTAAGGAAGCTCTCGGGCTGAGGTTAATTATTATGCTGTGTTCATACGCTTCTGTTAAAAGCGACACGGACAAGAACATTTGCTGTTATTTTTAGAACCATTTTATAATTTGTGTAAGTTCTGAAACTAATAACTTTCTCAATATTTATAAATGAATATGATAATTATTATCTTTGTGCATATTTTTGGAAATTTATTTAAAAGAATACGAGAATTCATTAATATTAATATCTTGGAACAACTCACGAACAACGCTATCTGATCCCAAACTATGCGGAGCTAGTACTATGGAAACCAGACAACTGATAAACATTCTTATGTATTTCTAAATACATGTATATTATAGGTAAATAACACCCAGACACAGAACAAACCATTGTGCCCATCACACAAAGTTTTATCCTGGGTTGAGATCGAACCCACAACAGCTTAGCAGTCAGAGTCACTTTTAACATAGTAGGTAACAGAAAGTTGTCAAAATTAGGTAACGTAATAATTTTGGTGAAGTTAAAGAAACCTAAATATGCTGTCCGGCTTTTTGTGAACAGGTTAGAACAAATGAAAGGAGGTGTCAATGTTCTGTAGTCAACAGCTTGTTTGGCCCGCCGGCTCTTGCAAAGCTACTTGCCGTGGTGCTTTTCGGGCTGCTTCCAGGGCTGTGTGCCGCGCGCTTGAATTAGTCTTTTAAAAGTAACCTGTATAATCTTTATTCATTTACTAATGATAGTTTATCACTAATGGTTCAGTCAGTCACGACAATTGTATATTAGAAATATATCAGGAAATATTGTGTTTAAATCACGGCTGTCGTGTTTGGTGCATTAATTGAAATTACATTTTCGAAGTTTAATAACGAAGTAAAAATTGAATTCATAGCTTAATTATTTCTTATCGTGTTGTGGTCCCGATATAGATTAAACTTCATATTAATTTTTAGGTCTTCACAAACAAAGGGATGATGACAGTCTACAAATTCTTCTACACTTACCTGTTTTTCATAATGAAATAGGTTATTGACATAGGTTTCATAGCAGTTGGGACTGACAAATCAAGATTTCCTCCAAGATGCAAAGGGATAGGTAGGATCTATATTAAAATATAACGTTTTGGCCACTTGGTGAATATGTTTTAAGTTGATTTATGTTTTAATTTTGACGTGATAACGTCTTATAAATGAATGACGGGGTGCACGCACGAAAAAGTATCACGTAGCAACGGTCACGTTATTGATTAGTTGCTAAGCAGTTACGTAGCAACGGTAATGCTGTTGATTGGTTGCTAAGCAGACACGTAGCAACGGTCACGTTATTGATTGGTTACTAAGCAGTCATGTTATTGACTGGTTAACGCGAATGGCTTAAGTATGTGAGTCCACTGAAACTGTCACAGGCATGGTAGTCTATTACAATGTCATCAACGTTTTCTTATGAAATTATCACCCGAAAACCGACTTTATAGGCCACATTTTTAAATTATTTATTACAACTCTTTACTCATGAATAACCGTTCCTCACTTAACACCCTACGATTGGTTTCAAATAAACACGATACAATACCCTACAAGCGATCCATCTGAAACAAATCTTGCTCCCGGACATGGCGACAATGGCGACCTATGCGTTCTTATAAATCCCTGTCGCCGTTTATTCGAATTGCGGTTCTATGTAACGCCAATCTGTCGGCTTTCATCCGATGCGACTCTAAATCCCAATTACGTCACTCTTGACATGGGAGATTGAAGGCTAGCAAATGTTACTTACATTTATAAGCATATTATTTGAATGTTGATTGCTAATTATTTTTCGAATTGAATAAATTATTATAACAAAAAATGTAGGACAAGTTCACGCCAGTTTTCTTAGATATTTTCTTCGCTGATGTGATATGCTCTGATTCCCAGTGGGCTCGCGTGGTTGATTACTGCCTGTGCGTCTCAGTAGTTGGAACTTTATAGGGATGATATAGATAAATATATTTTTGCCACTAAAGAGATTTGTGATTTCGTTTTAAACTCCTGTATAGTTTACACAGATCTAACTAGGTTTCACCGGATTTCAGATGTTTGACCAGTCCGGTTGTTTAAACGTATTGTCGAGGGATAATTCTGTAGGTATGAGAGCGAACCGGATTTTACGCCTAACAACTACGAGTTGGAATGTTTATAATTCTCGTGTGCACGGCAGAGGATTACGGCACAAAATACAGGAAAGTACAGAAGGCCATCTTCATAGAAAACGCTTTTGACGCCAGGCGCGGATCCAACATCATGATTGGGGGTGGGAACACTTTGATCCAACATCGCCCAAATGTGAGTAGTTTTGCTCGTCAACGTGGACCAAATGTATGGCAAACACTTGAAAACTCATAAGTCTGGAGGGAAGGAATTGCTTCTGTTGCTTCCCCCCCCCCTTGGATCCGCGCCTGCTTGATGAACGCGCACATAGACATCGCTCATGGTCACAGAATTACGGAACATGTCAAACCAGCGATTGAGTGAGTGATTCGTGATTCCGTATCCTTGAACAATGTACACATAAACATTGTTCACGGATGCGTTCGTCAAGAGCATTTTCTATGAACCTTGCCAGCTGTACGTAAGTAATTTGTGATTACGGCAAACACGAAAGCTCAAAGAGCGTGTACAATCAGCAGATAAATCCCCCTTTCAGTGTTCCTTTGGGTCGTATCTACGCTCCAATAAAACTAACTTCGACTCGTAAAAATATTGAATGATGACAGTTTTATGACGAAGCTTTGTGATGCAATAAAATACAATAAAGCGAAGGGAGAAATAGTTCGTTTCAAACGTCACGATGAAAAAGCGCTGACAGCGGTTGCAAGCGCCTGGATTAGAAAATGCTGGAATGAATATAAAGTTGGCTGCAGTAGGCAGCTATTTCGTTTTATTTCCGACGAGATCTTGCACGTTGGTGCCACTCACATGTTACTTTTTTTATAGCTAAACTCTTTACATAATGGGTTGATGTTTTAGACTAAGAAAGCCAGGGTTTTAATATAAAAGTGACTAATAGTTACCTATATAGATAATTTCTCCACGATTTTAAATTATGCGATAATGTTAATAGGGTAAATTATTTAGTGGTGTTCGAGCAGATCGAGATATCAGCGAGATTAAGCAATGTTATCAATTCGATGATGGCGTCTTTAGATGGCGTACCGGTTTTGATAAATGCCGTACGCCTTGTGTCAGTTGTGATGGATTTCCGTCCCGCTGGATAATGATCCAGTAGGATGAAAATCCGACTGTACTGCACCAGGATGTGAGTCACTTATCGGGCGGCTGCTAGTCTCAGATGAGACCGCCGTGAACGAAGTCAGTTAGGTGGAACATTTTTGAAGTTCACTATATGGAAAAAGTTCAAACTCATTTTTATTTGGCGAAAAATACTGCAAAATAAAGAGTGAATCAACTTTCAGCCGTTTTTAATTTTACAAAAAAATACTCTACGTCATCGTTTTTCCTTAAATATTGTACTAAGTACAAAAATATTGTCATTTTATGTTAAATAGAACGTCTTCACGTCTCACTGAATTTCAGCACGTCTTTGTTATTTTTAAGTTTTTTATGTAACAACAACAGCTGACTACGTTGGCGCGAGGTGCGGAGTGTGTTACGTACCTCATTTGAAATTCTTGTGATGTATAATAATGATTTATTACGCCAGACGGTATTTTTACATAAAGTCGAGTATTCGCTAGCGAGCGGTAACTAACCATGAAATGAAGCTTGCAAAACACGTAGACAATACTATGATATTTGATATACGATATTTGCGATGCGACAGTAATACTCTAGTATTTTTTACTTATTTTTTTTATAAACTACAGTCACTCTAAACCATTGGTCGGCCGTATATTATATTATACTCGTATCGTCGTTACGCGTCTATAGAGCTGTGTCCATATTCCTAACTTAAGTGTTATCTTAGACTCACTGGCGACTGAGAGCTAATCGGGAGATATGTTGAGATGGTCCTGACTTATTTCCCGACCAGTTCGGTCACCATTCCATACTAACATTATAAATATGAAAGTGACTCTGTCTGTTTGTTATCTTGGTCCTTATTCACGTTCATTGTTTCCATTTTCGCGGCAAGCTCGTTTGAACTTACGCATGCACGGTGCGCTCAAAGATGTCCGCCGCGCATGTGCGTTGATGCATTCCTAAGCGCAGCTCTCTATTTAACATTATGACAAGATTTTGTCAGTACGCACGGGCTTGCCGTGAAAACGGTAAAAAAATTGATTAAGGACCCTTTTCCCGCTTAAACCGCTAAACCGATTTAGTTGAAATTTAATTTATAGAGACAGTTCGAGTTTCGGGGAAGGATACCTATAGGACGTCTTCATAGCAATAACCGACATCCACGCGGGTAGAGCCGCGGGCGAAAGCTAGTATAGTATAAAACAAAGTCACTCTCGAGTGTTTGCCCTTAAGTACGCTTGGTCCTTCTAAACTACGCAATAGATTTTGATGCTAATTTTGTCAGATTATTTCTTCCGGAAAGTTCAAAGGTGTAATACATACATGTTATGTGTATATTATACATACGTATAGTGGATAAAAGTTCGAGTGACGCTGGAGTGGGCTGCTAGTATAAGATAAAATAATAATATAAACACTGATCAGCTCTCTTATTAAATATAAGTAACTGTTGCTGAAGCCAAATAACCGGTACAAGTAGATGTACACTTACAAGATTTCCTGTAAAACAAATTGTAATTCTCGGGGACAGGCACATTTAGGGCGAGTTGATTTTCGGCACCGGAAGCTCAGCCATGTTGCGTGGACTGAGTAGCGGAAAAGGCGAAACCTCACTTCCGGTCAAGGCAGCTTGTTATTTTTTTCTCATTTCTTTTTTTATACGCATGCTTTCTTTAAGCAAACTACTGTTACATGCTACTTCGATTATTCTGTGTCTAGGTGTAATTTATCTATAATATATATGTATTTAAAAATATATAAGTATGTTTAGTTTGGGATCAGATGACTTTGTATTATTAAAATATTAAAACCCGACAACAAATTAAAAAATGAGCAATATAATTAAATTACTATGAAATATGATTAAAAAACGCATCTAAAAGTTCATTCACAAATCGATTTATAATTTGAATAAAACCAATAGTTTGTTAGAGATATTGAACAGAAACAATTTGGAACCGTTCGCTGTCATAAAAGTTAATAAAGTAATAAGGTCATGTCAGTAAAAATCGTCGGTGCACATACCACCCTCGCTGCGAGTTCATCCATACAATTCTCATTCGCTTCTCTGAGTGTTTAATATTGAAATTACTATCATAACTTTGTATATGAATATTTATTCACGCAGGACTTTGGCGAGACGGGCAAACTCTGACAATAATAATATTACGTGACGCCAGAAGATGGGATAAGTTGAACAGCGTCTTCAATATTTTAGGTGGTTATTTCAAAAATCTGTATTTGTTCAGCTTTTGATGAAGTAGAACGTCTTAAAATATGTATGCGCATTGCGAAATCAACAAAATGAATTTACGTTCATAATTTCTAATTCATCAACGAATTGGCAAACTTGTAACTCGAAATAAACACTTAGAATATTGCATTTTTTAGGAGGATTAGGAGAAAAATAAAGTGCAGCAATTTCTTAGACTGAATGAAATTACTTTCTCCTTTGGTAATTTATGTGAAATATTGAGTAGGTAGGTGGATCATGATTCCACTTTGTCGAGTGTACATAACATTATATTACAAACATATTTCTAGATTAGAAAGAAAGAAAATAAATTTATTTTGGTACAAAACACACGGGACAGGCAGAAGAAACAACATAATTGTAATATAATAAACATATATATGTATAGTTTAAGACTACATATATTAAAATAGCATCGATATATCGTCACAACTACAGCTTCTGTAGCAAAATTTTAAAAGCAGTACATTACAGATGGCATTGCGACAATGCTTGACTCTGGCATTTGAAATTTGCTACGATCTCGTAGCACTCGTAGCTCATGTGTAGATCCTTTACAAATACACATTATCTCGATAACATACTAGGTACTAACTTAATGATTTTAAAAGAGTGGCCCATGAGTTTCTTTGTAGTTTCTTCTCATGAGTTTTAAACTTGGAACGTCGTCGTCGCATAACTTCATTTTGTTTTTTTAAACAAAGCAAAATTTTATCATGTATTAATTTGACGTTTTCAAATAAATCATTGATTTGGTTTTACTAAATAAAGATATTTGAGTTTGAGTTTACTTTTTCGAATATACTCGTAGTAACTTAATCGCGATGTGATGCTGTCATCCATCAGATGAACTGAACAGATTTAGAAATCAATTTAAAATTACACCCTAAGTAATCTTGTCAAAAATTTCCTACATTAAAAACTCTGTTAAGTTTTTACAGCTTGAAGTTTGAACCGCGGACAGAAGTAGTAAGTAATATAATACATAATTATTTAAACCGATGTCAACCGGTTGACATATAATCAAAAATTATACATAACAGAACTGTGAACATCTCTTTTGAATGCGCCCGTTTTTGTAGGGAAAGAGTTACAGTGGTGGCGCAGGAGTAGCGCGCGTGCAGCGCTTGATATGCGCATTTGCGGCGTATTCGCCAGATTTGTACGCGCCATTTTGTAAATCAATAAAAAACGAACGCTATGTATAAATCCACTCCCTGTTTGTATTTATACAGTACAAGAAACCTTGCTTCCTTAAAACTTTGAAACAATACAATCTTAAACAAAAGAACACCCAGAACATTCAACAGCAGAATCCAGCTAAATGGCGAAGTCGTTATGTCAGTACAACATTGTATGTTTGCTTGTAATAGCGTTTTGTAGGATGGCGTGTTTATAAAACGACACGACACATAAGTAATATGCATATAAGGACGTATATTTACAAATTGCGATAACATCTGTTAACATAAATACGTGGCTGAATATTTAATATATCTACTACTTGTTTTATTACGACGCTTTTTTAAAAGTGGTGGCAATAATGTATTTAAATGATATGTAGAGACTGTTTTGTGGAAGAAAACTGACAGTAAATGCGAACTTTGCGATCATCCAAACACCGGCTCCACAATTTGGCCCCAACGTTCTGTCCCAACGCCACTCTACAACGTGATGATCTAGAATAACATTCGTCCCAACGTTGGTGACAATGCTATTTCCAGATCAACACATTGGAGGAAAGGCGTTGGGGCCAACGTTTGGAGCCGGTTTTATGGTGTAGGTAAGTGCAGGGCTCCATAATTTTTAAACGATTAAAGGCAGTCAATGAGGGATATTAATTAAATACTCATCCACTTAGGAGGTAAAGTAGATGTTATTTTTTTTAACACATTTTAAAGACATTTCTAGTATGTAATTGATATTTATTTTTGTAGAAGAAAAAGATAGCACAAGATTTGTATATAACCTAATATTATAAAGCTGAAGAGTTTGTTTGTTTGTTTAATCTTTGAAACTAATGGTTGGAATTAAAAAAAACGTTTTAGTGTTACGTTACGCTACGACCAATTAGAATTAAAGGAGCTTTCTGATGCTCCAGAGAAAAACATTACTAACACGGAGAATAATGATGTAGACGAAATTACTTGCTGACCCGCGCAACTTCGTCTGCGTCAATTTTCCCCGTTTTCGCAACATTTTTCATTGTTGCTCCGCTCCTATTAGTCGTAGCGTGATGTTAAATAGCCTTCCTCGGTACATGGGCTATCTAACAGTAAAATTTGTTGGATTTTTTCAATTCGGACCCCGTAGTTCTTGAGATTATCGCCTATAAAAAAAAAACAGCTTTATAATATTAGTACAGATAATAGCAAAATATCCCAGATGAAACCGAGAAATAAGCTTAGTCATGTCATGTTTATAAATTTGTATAATTCACGGCGGCGTAAAATTGAAAAGAAAGTGTCAACTGTGTTTTATTGGAGTCATGGTTCCGTTGTAAAATTTACGAGGGCGGGGTGTCGTAAACCTCAGGTATATTAAGGGTGTATTGTTTATGTGAGCAGGTTGCGTGTGACCGGCCGTCTGGCCGGAAGACCCTTGGCCGCCTGGCCGACTGGCCGCCTGGCCCGCACCTCTAACACTTACTACATAGGTACACACAGAAATTCGGCTCACTGCTCAACAAAAGCTCCATGCACATATAGACGCTCACGTATGGCGGTCTCAACTTGCGCGATTTTGGTTGACGATTGGACCGAGTTCGACCAAGATCTTTGTATGCGCGCGTCTATGTCTGCATGGGCCTGATTTTGCTTGTTGTAGGAAGCTGACCATCTGTATCTATCTAATTTATGCCTCTAATTGCTAACCCAAACCTGCGACTAGTGTACAAACAGTTTAATGAAGGGAAGGGTGTGTTTAGTTATATTGTGTTACCAGACTTGCACTAACTTTAATGATTTAATATATACAAATTGGGGAATGAGGATTTGTAAAGCCCGACAATTACTTTTGGAGTAGTGAGTTTGCTTGTTTATTTAAATGGATTTTGTTTGAATGAAAATGAAATATTATTACTGACGAGGAGCGTTAAACTGATGTTCATTTAAAAACCTAAGAATTATTGCAAAAACCCACATTTGGTCGTCTTTTGGGTCGTCTTGTTCTGTTCCCTATCTTCTTCTTTGCTGTGGCCATACATACAATCTTTCTTCCTTTTTTAAATTCGCTGTAAAAGTGTGTGGTCACAAAACGCTTGTTCTAGTAAATAGCACAAGTAATATTATGTAAATATTTACCTACTTTCGCAATATAAAATTAACCACTAACGGAAATAGTAATAGCTACCATAAAAGCGTCTGAGACAGCGCGTGCTGTTATATATGAGCTAGCAGCAGTTTCAACTTGAGACATATCTAATACTTACAATTAATTCTTATATATTTGTATTTTTTATAGGTATTTCTTGCCACTTACTTTATTCCTGGGTCTGGACTTCAAATTCGTCTATCTTTCAAAAATGCAATTATTGTATTAATATGTATGCATATATATTTAACCTAAATTTCAGCAACGGCTACAACGATTTTCATGAAATTTAGTATGCAGAGGGTTTCGGGGGCGATAAATCGATCTACCTAGGTTACATTTTTACAAAATGACGTTGAAAATAAATACCAAGCAACCGCTTTGCTCGGTATTTTTTTCTTCGGCTCCAACGTCCAGGTACTTTTACTCTATACGAGAATATAGTATATAATACACCCCTTCTTCTTCATGTACAGAACGGGTAATAGAACCTATATATAATACCCAGATTATATCTCACACGGAACAGCGCTACATAAATATTTACTTTATGGATTGCTTGACGTTTCGACCGGGTTGAACCGACCATGTCAGTCTTAAGCTGGCAAAACAACAGGTTACAGAATAATGTAGTTAAGTTTTGGTCAAGACGACGCAGCGCTTTATTCCTAACGCGATAATATGCAGTGAAATTTATCTTGTCTCGCTAGCAGTGGGAAATACTGCTAGCGAGACTAGCTGCTTCTCTTTGATAGCCTTAAATGTATTATGAAGTTTATCAAATACCGTCAGACAACCTTTTCATAACTAAAACTCTTACCGCCATATCGATGAATTGATCTTAAAACTATTTTTGAACGAAGGTTTTATCCGGTACGTCTACATCAATTTGAGGATAGACGTTTGCACAGCTTCGCTCCTACGTGACATCAATATTCGTTGTATATTCGTTCACTATAAGATTTAATCTTGATTTAACAAATACGCGTGCTACATCTCTTAAAAGTATAGGTAATTCTATGTCTAAATGATTGATTGCATCTCGTATACTTGCTGTGGAATTAAACAATACAAAACCTTATAGATATATGTATGTATTCAATTCTTAGACGTTAGGGGTCGAGACCTCAAGGTCATGGGGTCGGTACGTTCACATCTATCTATAACGAGGTTCACATATATCAGCGCTCCGTGCGGTCAGAAGGCATAGCTGGCAGTGTGAATCAATCATCTCTGAGTCGTTATCAAACGATAGCGATGTGAAAGAATTCTACGATATAAAGAACGATTGTGGCTATTATATTTACACTATTATATATGTGAGCCGTTCTGATTTAGCACTGACATATTTCTTCTTTCTTTTACGACTAATACAATATATACATACTTATTTAGAAATGTTCTGTAAAAAATTCTCTACTATTAGATGAAGCTGTCTGTCTGGTGGTCCTAGACCACCTACAGACAGCTGCGGAAATTGACTTTACTTTTGGTTGTTCAAATTCAGTAATCATCTCATTGTAAAGATTTACAACCTTAAATCGCGTGCATTGCAGTAAATTTTAAATTGACTACGAACATATGAGATGTTGGGGTGAGCCGTCAGTTATTGTATCTTGTCATTTTTAAATTCACTTAAAAGTGCTTGTTTTAAAGTCGTAATCTTAATTGTAAGTCATATGTGCTATACCGGAGCATTGCTGATACACCGAGAGGTGACTATTGTAATATACTACCTACCTAGGCAACTCGAATCTATTCTGGGCTCAGAATACTGTACAAATTAAAGCGCCTATTAAAAGCAAAATGTTGAGAGATATTAAATTGTAGGATTAATAACGTTTTTTTCGTTACACAAACTGAGTCACATGAATAGAACAAATAGAAGGAGTACAAGATAAGTGGAACTGTTTCGAGTCAGCCCCACGGGAGAAGGAACTCTCTCTCAAATTATTCATTAACTTGCGAGCTTCTGGGGCACTTTGTGCGTGCTTGTGGTAACGATACCTATTACCGTTAACCTAGAATCAATGACATTATATATTAAGTATGTCTGTGTGCATACAAATTAAAGTAGAAAAAGGTACAGACCTTGGCATATGCATCAACCCTGGTCTAATTAAAATCAACTTGAATTCTCAAAAAGCAAGTCTGTTTTGGCATGTATTTGATTTTCTTGACTTTTAGACCGCAAACCTTGGCAAGAGGCTCAAAAAAATACTTATATAAGTGCATTATGCACTTATATAAGTGTTTTTCTTTTCATATTTCAATTTCCCAAATATTATTTTAAAAACCCATTATATTAGGAGGAGTGTTAGGAGTGGGTTCACGCCAGTAGCGTGAACCCACTCCTAACACAAGCCTTTGAACTTAACTGAAAGGGTTAACAAGATTGCTGCAATGTGGGATTGGGTCTGAATCTTTAAAAAAAAGTTACTTATTTTGCACTTCGAAAATTCTGACTCCTTAAATAATGTTATGATAGGATAAACGTAACAATTATTGTTTAATTCAAGTTTGACAATTAACATCTAATAAGAAATGTTTATTCTCGCTCTATTTCTCTTAATCAATTATTCGACTTATCAACCACCCTATCCTTGTCTAATTCTTATCCTAATTTTCTGCATGACTGTTTGGTAAACTTTCTTTCTCTCCTATTTTCAGAGTGTAGCTGTCCTCATCGGACGAGCAGCTCGCCACAATGGAGCTCATTATCTTGTGCCAGCACCGACGCACCCAACTGAAAGGTACCGCGCTGTGACCTCAACACACCCTAACATACCTCACCGCTTCTATGCAAATCACCCTTCATTAATGAAAACTCGGTCGAAATAACTACGTAAACTATAGCACAATTACGTTACCATTGACGATTTTTAACGGCACATTATATGACATAGTTTTATAAATAACGCAATGGATTATGTAACGATATTTAGCTACGAGTTTCATAGTAGTTTTACAGACGTCAGCTGATCCGTGTCGTTGGCTGGCTCTCCCAGATCAATAGTTTGGGAACAGACAGTCCTTATGCCGTAGTGTTGCTACTACGTCGATTACAATCGTCCTAATTCGTTCATATAACGATAAGGCTACATTTTGGTTATTATTTATGTATTGAATTGTTGTCAGTCAATGGATTATATCAGGTAGAACGTGTCTCTTGTTGGCTGTGATTAAATTGTCTGTAATATTGATTGGTTTGTTGTTATGTTCTGTTGTATAGTATTCGGTTAAGTTGTTGCTTGGGATCTCTGCCATTTTGTCGTGTATTTAAAAACATTTGGCACCATTTTATAATCTCTTTTTGACTACCTTTATAAGGCCAGATAGAAAGATTCCGTGACATTATGTATACTTTAGTCCAGGGGTTCCCAAACTTTTAATAAACTGCAATACGCGCTAAATAACTTTTATTTAAGGAACCGTTCAAGATGTTAAATATTATGACAAAGATAGTAGTGATAACAATTGGGTACATTAAAATTATCCAACGCTTGTTGTTCTTTCAACAAATTCGTTCAGGCAATGAGTCTCTTTCTTTTAAAATTCTATAATAAAATTGCGGATCCCTGGTGACTTTTATACGGAACCCCTAGGTTCTTTGGAACCCATTTTGGGAAATGCTCCTTTAGTCTATGTCTATAGTCTTTCCCTCAGAATAATAACTAAAGCAAGTCTCTACAAGCAGGAATTATATATAAACTTTAAATATATATTATCAACCTCTTTAATATATTAAACTTCACACTATCAATATATTAATCCCTATAATATAGTTAGCTAACATAAAGACCACGTAGCTAAGAGTATAAACATCACTCTTAGATTTAGGTTGAAACTCAGCGTCTGTTGAATATTAAGAAGATTAACAAACTTTGTAGAGAAGTAAGTTAAAGTATGATACTCATGTTATAGAGAAGTTTCCTATTATATCTTGTTACTAGGCCGATCGATTCATTAGGTCGACTTATGGGTTTTTTCCATCAGCGGGAGATTAACCGGGTATTGCTTCTTAGCTTACGCCTAGATACGGTGACATAGATAACGGATCAACTAGTATTATTACGGTATTAGAGCTTGATGGGCCAATATAAGATAATATTGAAGTGTGCTTACGTGTAAGTACTTTGTTTACCTACGCTTATAGACGGCACTTTGTGGGATTATTTGTGATATATGACTACCATTGTGGATTTATTGTGATACTGTGAGGCTTATGTGACTCCTAGCTCTACAAAGCGGCGGTGACTAATGGCTAAGGCATCGGACTCGCCATCGTGAGGTACCGGGTTTGAATCTTACCTATTATACTACCGACGTGAACCCACTCCTAACAAGCCATTGAGTTTAGCTGGAAGGGTTAACAGGATTGCTAGTAATGTGGGACCTACAATTCCAAATTGCTAAGTATAGTTAAAAAAAAGAAAAGAAATAACAATTGCCTTTAGTTTAGTTAAGTTTAAGCTAGGCGTTTATTGCCATTGTTTTTTAAAGCAAGCATAGAAGTTATTTTATTACATTTAGATATTTTTTTATGGTTCCTTATCAAACGAATCTACAAAGTACTACTAGGTAGTATTCAAAAAAATCACTTAGGATGCAAAACAACTCTTGTGATACGTCGGGATTCCACATGTACATGTAATGCCAAGTTCGCTAACAATAGGTACGTAGCCGGAGAAAATAACCTGGCAACAAAAACTCGCAGGCACTCTTTTCAAATTGCCAATTTTACAATGTTTGAATGTTTATCAACTTGATATGGGGGTAAGGTGCTGCGACTAATATACTATACACCATGTTAAAGGACTGATGCAAATTGTTTTATCAAAAAGTTGAAACATGAGATAAACTAAAATCAGCCTTAGTGGGTACAATATAGTAGGAGCATCTACTTACAACAAAGGTAAAAACTATATATATGTATGTAGTAAATAGAACTACTAGTTATTGTCATGTAATGATAAAGTAACATGTAAAAAAAGATTTTCGTTTTTCGCATTCACATTAAACTGTAAAAAAATAATGTACAATAACACAAAATGAGAAACCGGCCAAATGCCAAACGAGATCACTATAACTGTCCCAAACAAAATACAAAATCACTGCCATTTTGCTAAAAAAATTACAATACCCATCAGCATTTTGTGAGTTAACATCAATGGGAATGACATTTAAATAAATCATCGATAACATTAAACTTATTTAACGTTATATTTCCCGTTTCATACCGGCACCGATTTACATTCACACCTTCCGTTTTCCGCAGTTGACATCTTTTTATAAATCCCTGAACAGATTCGCCATCGGATCGACTGTTAGGGAAAACACAGAGCGTTTCCTCAATTTGTGAATGCTTTTATCAACATTCAAACATATTTCTTCACGACAGTATCTCTTGGGAAGGTAAAGCTAGAGCTATGTTACTTATATACTACTGCAACGTTTTTTTTGTATGGGATATAAAGAACAAGCGGCTCACCTGATGGTAAGTCACTACCGCTGCCTATTCACGTCTGAAACCCCAGAAGCTTAGCAGGTGCGTTGCAGGCCTTTTAGAAAAGATAAGGCTCATTTTAAAGGTCCCAAAGTCATTACATCTACGTACGGTTATAACTCGCTTGTGGCTTCGTGACTTTACACTACTGTGTATTTCATGTATTTGATATCAATTACAGCCTAGACAGGTCAATGGTTGAGTTGTGTTTACATTGAAAGAATCGAGCTAGCCGACGTAGGTATCCGAGTACATTTCCTAACAGAGTTACGGACTAAGATTGATCGACCTGTCGTATTAGACATGTGTTTATGATCTCAGAATTTACTCAAGATCTTGTTTCTATTCTTGGTGATTGATTTTTTACGATAAATTGACTTCGTGGTGTATTTGTAAGCAAGCAGCAAAAATAATTCTAAAAATACTTTATTTATTTTGAACTATGCTATTTATACTGTACTTACGTTTATAGTTTATCTAATTTATAATAAGAGATGATTTAAAAAGTTTAATAATATGAAAAAAAGGTGGCATGTTGAATCCTTCTATAAAACTTATTTTTTGTACTACTAAATGAAGAGACGAGGATGTGGCGGTACCCACATATAATAATATAAAATAAATTGACACTTGACAGCTCGCGTCAAAATCCTGAATCGCGTTATAGAAGTTTTCACAGCTGCTAACTATAAATACAAGTTCCCAACGTTAACCGTTGGGCCGCGGCCCGCCAGGCACGATCACCTCGTCTGGTCGGAGGATCCTCCCTTTGTGTTGGAGGGATTTTACACCTTGCCCTCCACAGGTAGGTCATGCGGCTGATGGTAAGCGTCACTCTAGCCTATAACAGTACCAGCAATATCTAAACCGTTAGTAGGCAAAGATCTGAATGTCACCGTACCGCGTTTCTCATTTGAGACATTGGTTCATAGGTATATTTTGCCCAGTAATTACACTTGTTACATTACTCTTCAACCGAAACACAGTGATGTGTTAAGATCACTACTTTACGAAAGAATAACTGAAACTGTTGTGGTATTCACATGATTAAAGTATATTTATAAATTTATAATAATAATATCTTGGGACAACTCACACAACGCTATCTGATCTGAATCTAAGCAGAGCTTGTACTATGGAAAGCAGACAACTGATAAACATACTTATATATTTCTAAATACATACATATTATAGTATAACACCCAGACACAAAATAAACCATTGTGCTTATCACACAAAGTCTTATCCTGGGCGGGGATCGAACCCATGACCCGGCTTAGCAGTCAGGGTCACTAAACACTAGACCAACAACAGTTTTTTCGTTGAAACAATGCATTCGGAGCACCAAGCATACAATGAGGAGTTTTACACGTATACTTCGCTCAAGCAACTTAAACATGTACATCGTTCATTAACAAACACTTTATTCTGAAGACCCGTGGGATAAAATTGTTCGAGCTGGTCTAAGATTCAATGTCTGTAAGCAAAGTGTGGGTTGTTTGAGATGAAGCTTTATTTCTATTTGTTTGTTTATTTATTTCTATTCCTTAGTGATTTGTGTTTGGAATGTAACAAAATTAGAAATTACATTTGCCTTTGTCGTAGTGGATTAGAAATAAAGTCTAGAATTTCGGTTATTATGTCACACTCAAGCTCTATAATAACGAAATACCACTCACGTGCTGACTAATCATGAATCTCGAAAACTACAAGACCTACAAAGCTAAAATTTGGTATGCGTGTTCCCTTTGGCATTTAGGAGCTCTCTTAGAAAAGGTTTCTCGGCGTTTCTCCACAGACAAAGGAGTGGGGCGGGCTTTTAGTCACAAGTTAGATAGATACAGATGGTCGACTTTCTACTACGAGCGAAAACAGGCTCACGCATACATAGAGGCGCTCGTACACAGATCTCGGTCGAATCGTCAATCGAGACTGCGCACATTGAAAGCTCCGTACGTGCGCGTCTGTGTGCGTGCATTTTTTGATAAGCTGTGAACTGATCTTCTGCGCGTATGAATTCTATGCTTCAGTGTTCTAAAACAGGGGTTCCCAAACTTTAAACAGAACGGAACACACACCAAATACCTTTTTTTTTTTAACCTCAAGTTCAAAAGGGGGGCGGGGTTTAATAATCTGGCACAAAAACCTCTGTAGATTTACTAAATGTGAATGTGTGAATGATAGTTCTCATTTCATTTAGTAGGTAATCCAAATTAAGTATAATAATAGGGGCTCTAAATATATGGCATTAATACTAATCAAATAGAATGATATGCTAATGATATGCCGTGTGGTGCCGGCTTAAGAATAGTACCACCCCATCTCTACCCGTGGGTGTCGTCAAGGCGACTAAGGGATTTCACTCCGGAGGACGGGCTGCAGCGTCCTCTGCGTATTTAAAGCCTTACTGCGATCGCCAACCCGCTCGCCAAGCGTGGCGATTATGGCAATTACCCCCAGGATCTACATACTAGTAGGTTCTACTGGGGAGACCCGTGCCCAGCAGTGGGCCATCATATGGGTTGATATGTAAATAGAATGACGTCATTTGATCAAAAACCGCAAATATGATTTTTGAAGTGAAAACTTCTTTAGTGGCGTTATGCACTTTTTTGGTATGGGTATAAAATGTTAAACTCGCGTCATGATCACGTGACCGTAAGATTGGTGGATTGGTAGGAAGGCAGGTGGGGGTCTTCTGGTTTCTAGACCGCCTGGTCTAGAAACCAAAAGACCTCGGTTCGAGTCCAAATGATTATTTCTTCCCATATATATTTTTTTTATTTTAGTTTTTTAATTTGTGATTTAATATTTTTGATTCAATTGCCATGTCGTTGTCATTGTCATTGTTTGTGTACGATAGCGCAATAGATCATTCTTGTATTTAATCACATATATGATAGTACTTTTATACTGATAAAAAAAAATTACCTAACCGTTCCAAAATATTCAAAAATGAACAACGTTAATGTTCAAGTTTTCACTTCTGCCGGCACTTCCGGAGTGATTTGAATTTATGCCACTTGTATAAGGGGCGACTCCCCTGTACGTTTGAATTAGGTAGGTATCCAATATGTTTTCTTGTTGTCTACGCAGGCAATCATGTTTTTAAATTTTTCATAAATAAATTCGCGAATATTTTCTACGAAACCCAAGGGTTCCGTGGACCCTACTTTGGGAATCGCTGTTCTAATATACCTATATTGGGGTAAATTTTCGCCAATATTTGCCAACGTAGGTCTTTACCGATCTCTTCATCATGAGGGGATACCCTTATCTGAAGAATCCTTTGAATTCAGTAACTGTGTGCACTTGTTTGAGGGTCGTTTACCCGAGGCTCAGGTTGGGACCAGGTTACGATGCTGATAAGACACGGTATAAGTCTATCGACTGATTGCTTTATCGATGTTTGGTAATGTGTTATTTGCTTACGTTTATAAAATCAAGGTGCGTGGTAGAAGCAAGATGTAACTATGATATTATTTGTACAAAACGTTTAAATTGTCTCGGTGGTGCAGCGGGGGTTCATTAGACCGCTGTATAAGAGGTCACGGGTTTGTTTCCTATATGGAATACTATTTTGTGAGATCTACACATTGTTGCTCTGAGTCTGGGTGTACTTTGTGGTTCAAGCGTTTCAAGTCTGGAAATTTTAGTGTTAAAGATTAGGATCGATCTGGACGCCCTGTGACACAAAAAAAGTTTTACGTTATTTACAAAAGTCTGGGTACAAGAAAAATCTTGATATTTGGGTACCACATGGTCTCACTGAGAGTGTTTAAATTTGCGATTATTTTTTGAAGCGTAACAATTCCGACTCATTTCTTAAACGATTGATTACGGGTGATAAAAAATGGATCAGTTACGATAAGAATATCCGAAAAAGATCGTGGTCGAAGCATGGACAAGCCCTACAGATCGTGACAAAGCCCGGCCTAAATCGGAACAAAGTGATGCTGTGTGTATGGTGGGAATCGTCCAGTATGAGCTTTTGCCGCCGGGTAAGACTATCGATTCTGACCTCTACAGTCAGCAACTGATAAGGTTAAAAGAAGCCTTTGAGAAAAATTGGCCGGAGCTGGTGAACAGGCAGTGCGTAGTGTTTCATCATGACATTTTCCCCCATTTTTACAACATTTTTCATTGCTGTTCTGCTCCTATTGGTCGTAGCGTGATGTTATATAGCCTATAGCCTTCCTCGATAAATGGGCTATCCAACAGTAAAATAATTTTTCAATTCGGATCAGTAGTTCCTGGGATCATCGCGTTCAAATACTCTTCAGCTTTATAATATTAGTATAGATAAATAAAAAAAAAAAAATGTCTTTGTATGTGAAAAGTACAAAAATACTTTTACCCCGACCTTATATATCATAGCATAGTTATAGAAAGACTTTTAAAAGAAAGCTGTACTTTAAATCATTATCATAGCGCTAAATATAGGTACACGCCGCGATCTACGTTCTACTACGAGCGCTCTACGACTCTACGTAGCTACCTAGCTACTACTCGCGCCCGTGTGGGTTAAGACCTATAAATTGCCTGACTACATAGCAACGAGACTTTCATTAACATTTTCGATGTACTACGTGTTTAGTGGTTAAACTGACAATCTATTATGTACTCTATCACTGTGTACTGTGACTCAATATGATTTAATGTGGTTTTGGCTCACCGCATGGTAAATTTGCGTTTAGCTATCATGTCAAATCCCACCTGTTTATTGTAATTATGTTTTACTAGGGTGTTCGAAACTTAGTTTTAAATCCAGCCTGCTTGTAAGTAAGCGATTCCCGTTAGCAAGTCAGGGGTATAATTACGAATATTCAACATCATTCAACATTTCATAAAAATGAAATTATAAATAGCACTGATAAAATATGACCAGTATTTTCTGTTACACGCGGAATTTATAAAATACATGCAATACTGAATACTTGATAATCGGATTAAAATTAGGGGAATCAACTTATCTTCCTCTTAAAAAGGTGAAATAAAATTACTCGTGAAATATCCAATCTATGCACTAGGTACGGTACGACACTATGAGTTCCTTCTAACATTTTCCCGGCGGTCGACGGGCGTGACCCTGGTGTATAGACGTAGATATTATTATCGATTTTCTCTTTACACGAATAACTGCTGGACTTGATAGAAGCCTCTTTCTATAAAGGCATGCGAGCTAACTTTTATATAACACCTTAAATTGCATTGAATTGTGGTTCTATATAGAGGAAAATTGCGCCACAATTCCACATTACCATTTGGAAAAAAGGCGTTAGATAAAAAGGTTTTATGTTTAGTATTTATGAGAATTGTATGTAAAGTGTTGTGTTGGATCGCGTGATAAATGGTAGGTAGTTGATGGTGTGGCGTGGTGGGGAGTACCGCCACCAGACACGACAACTGCACGTCCTGTGCGATGCACTGCCGCAACTATGCACTATACTCTACTAGTTCACGTTCATACGTTACTGCCTTCGTTATCAGGTTTCCGATGGCGTGCACAACATTACCATTTTGAGCAGAATAATCTATGTAAACCACAGCGGGGTAAACGAACCTGTTTTGCATTCAGAAACACTTAAGTCTAACGTTTGCGCTAACGTCATTGAGTGTTACTCGAGTGTCAATTGTTTCACAAAGAAAGTTACAGTTGTTTTGGACGTCCATTGAATTCTAACAAAGGATTCACTGAATTGTATTGGGTGATTCAATCTTTTTCATATTTGCATGTTTGTTTGCACTCTATCAGCCGAACAAATAGTTAACAATTTCACTTTTCAAACAGCAATTGATTTTAATCGTCATAGATTGAATTGAATGAGCTGTTTGCATTGAACTAGCATCTAGAATAGATAAATGTCTATTTTGAAATATAATTTGAAGGTCGTGATAGGTATTGTGAACATTATAAAATTATATATAATACGGGTCTTAATCGCGTTTCGACCGTATTGCAAGTCTACCCGGGGCCACGGCTGTTGCAATAGAGTCGAAACGTCGGGCAATAAACAAGGTTTTTTTACATTAAATTACTCACGCGATTAAGACCCGTAGTATATATAATTTTATAATGTGTACGAATCGCGAAAGTTTATCAACAGGTATTGTGAACTTCATTCGGCCTTTAGTAGCTTCTAAGATGCGGGTTTATCCTTGATTATTGACGCAGGTAACGTAAACATAAAATATATGTATTCAAATGAAGTACCGGGAACTCTATCTTGTGTGCGTTTCTCTAATATATGTTATCGCATTAGTTGACACTGTGTGAGTGTAAGAGTTACCGTAGTAACTACATAGATTGTGTAAGAATTCGTTAAGGCAATCGTACACGGATCTATTTGTAACCACATCAGTCAAAGAATGTTCTTATAGTAAGGATATAGGCATATATCGCGCTGTCTAGAGACGATCTGTAAAATGTATTAAGAGTGATTTAACTCTAGAAAATTTGTCTTTTTCTGTTCAATTTGGAATATAGAATGAAAAACTAAGACCAGTAGTCACTAGTCAAAATATTGTTATTAATAATTCATAACAATATTTTAACTAACTACATTGTGAATAAGAGGGTATGGGAGTTATTGAAAATAATAACTATAAAGCGTCTTCCAGACGGTTGGAAACAAGGCTTCCCGCCAAGGTGACCTTGCTTGTTTCCAACAGTGTTGACGGCTGTTGCAAACCAAGTACCATGTAATTTGGTTTGCAACAGCAGTCTACACTGTTGGAAACAAGCAAGGTCATCTTGGTTTGTACGTTTGTTTCCAACCGTCTGGAAGACACTTAATTAACTAATTTGCGTAACATCGTTATGTTATATTAAGCAACAAAACAATAATTAGGTATATAAGTTTGTATATAATTACATAAAATGTTTGTACGAGTATGACGTAAAGAGGAGTAAGACGAGAATATTTAACAATACACAGAAATGGTTCTGTCGAAAAATTCACAGAATCGGAATTTTGAAATAGAATAATATATCATGCCGTCATTTGGGAGCGTTGTCATTTTAAGGATACATTTATTCTCAACAAAACAAACATGTCACTTGCTTGAGAACAATATTAAACTTAAGATAATGTGATATCGAGATTGTCTCTGACTCATCTTTAAAGATATTTAATGTTACTGTATTTTTTATAAATGGCAAATGACTGTCCATTCACACACATCTATGCTTTCGTATATTTTATGGTTTTCATACGATTATAAATATGTTGGGATAACTCACAGACAGCCATCTAATCAACCAAACACACATACATATTAGAAATTACACCGCAAACAGAATAAACAATCGGGCTTATCAACAAAAATTTATGCTCAAAGGGAATCGAAACCACGTGTGCTGCCTTATCAATCAGGATCACTAACCGATAAACCAACAGTTAGATTGGAAGATATTTATTTGATGCTGACTGTATAAAAATTTAATAGATCAGTTATTCCTGTGAGTCGCCCCTTAGTCGAGTTTTACTCGGCGTTACGAGGTGCCGAGTAGGTACCTACTGCATAAATATATTTACGTATCTACATTTGAATCCACCGTGGCGTGTCAGAGGAATCGCTACACTATTATTTTATACATTCAACAATGTTCTACAGAAATACTTTACATTTTTCACTTGCTTCTAGAATATTTGCTCGTTATTTATAGGTACTTGTTTTATTATTGGTATTCATATAAAAGTGTTTTCAAAGAGAAAGTTTCTAGCTTGCAAAGTTTTGTAGTTATTAATTCAATGTAGAGTACCTTTATAGATCGATTTAGTAGTATACTAATATTATAAAGCTGAAGAGAGAACATATGTTTGTATGTTTGTTTGAACGCGATAATCTCAGGAACTACTGGTCCAAATTTAAAAAAATGTGTTACTGTTGGATAACCTATTTATCGAGGAAGGCAATAGGCTACATAATATTACGCTACGACCAATATGAGCGGAGCAGCAATGAAAAATGTTGCAAAAACTGAGAAAATTAACGCATACGAAGTTGCGCGGGTCAGCTAGTCTGTCAAAATCTTGTCAAATTTCAAAGTGTTAAAATAAAATAAGATTACCTAACCTTTAATAACGAATCTTCATTTTAACCATCCTTGATCCTTTAATGATCATGTATTATAATACCGCGTTGTTATCATTATTGTACAAATATATTAGTTTCGGAACATAATAATGTACATAGATTATGCTAAATACCTTTTTATTAAAACACGATTGATCCTTATCACGAGTTAACAAGCAGAAAATTAATTAGAAGCGAAGCGATATCGCGTTAGTAGTGATAATTAGTAGTAAAGCGTGTGCGTCAATATCAATATCGTACCGTTCCCGAGTATGACGCACTTGTTTATCATAAATTTTACTGCAGACTGGGTATATCTTGTTTTAAGTTTCTTTATTTACAAAGGTATTCTGATTTTGGTTGGACAGTTATGTGGAAAACTACAATAACTTATTTATTGTTTGAAAAATAGGTCTTGGCTGATTGAGTATAACGTGCGTACGTATACAACATGCGAAAACTTTTAAATGGTTTTCAGTTGTTAACGAAGTTGTATTTAAGATTCGTGAACTGTGACTCGTGAATTTTGCATTTTTAGGAAGACAATTAACTAAAAATGCAAAATAAAATAAATAAATAGGTATTTAACCGTAATTTAAATTGTATTTCTGGATGTAACCTTTTGCACTTTTCGTAAAGGTAAAGTCGATTGCTTTCCTGTTTATACATTTTAAAAGAATGGGTAATTTTTAGTTTTTTTTTTAATTATTACAATTTATTTCGTGATATTTTAGGGTTGTATGGAAAATAAGGATTAAATAAGTTCATGTATCTTGACACTTTGGACCACATTTTACTGTCACCCTTAGAGAAGATTGCGTGACGTCAAGTAAACTTTTTATATAAAGACAAAGTGACATAAGCAAAGTTCCTTGGTTGTACAAAAAAACACTAGATATATGCAAATCGTTCTAGTTGAAGTTGAAGTGAAGTTGAAGAGTCACTTATTAAGGCCTTTAGTTGACGATACTCAAAGGGGCCTGACAGATGACTAGAATCCAGCAAGTCGATTGCGTCAGGGTTCTTTTAGACGTCCGGATTTTTTATCGGATGCCGGATGTTTTTTTTTTCGCCGGTCTGTGCAGTGTTGTATGGCTTACAATTATTGTATTTACACCCACCGGACACCTTACGGCGATAAATGTTAGAAAGATGACAATATTTTATCGGGCGTTTGGTGAAAAAAACCGGCCGTCTAAAAGAGCCCTTAGAGCGAAGACACACATGACACTGAAACGGCTTAGTAGCGTGCAAGCTAATTGCATGCACGTAAATTGCAGCTAGATACAAGCATGCCAGTTAGCATATCGTTTAATGATGCTGATCGTAGTCCTCCTCCAAGTATCGCCACAACGACCGGTCCTGTGCCATCCACATCCAGTTGTTTTCTGCTACGATCACTTACCCCGCGCGTGCAAAACCGCAAATATAAAAAATGTAATATTCAGTTGATTTTTATTTTCACGGTTTTGCATGCGCAACGACGATTTGTCTTTCTATTAGCGTTTATGTCACTTGTCTAGGGGGGCACGTCGTCATACCATCTTAGTCTTGGTCCGTTAGTTACCGTATACACATAACAATTAGGTAGGATGCAAGGAGATGTTATGCAAGTGTGCCAGTTACTAGTATACTCGCCCTGTAGTAGACTAAATTAAATACTTTATGTAGAGATTAGGGGTAGTGATGCAACAGTACCCATAAACGGTCAAAGAATCTTTACATACTTAGTATAAAATAAAGTCGCTCTTGCTGTCTGTGCCTTTAGATCTTTTGAGCTACGCGACAGATTTTAAAATGCAGTTTTCAGCACTAGATGGGGTGATTCAAGAGGAACGTGTGATAATATGTACAATTAACCCACGGGAACAGGATCCACGCGTACGAAGTCTTGTTTGCTAGTTGAGTACAAATAATTATATTACAACTATACATGCCCCCTGGAGTATGACGTAACGCCCTCTGTGACATAGGACGACGTTCTTTGACGTATATAATACTCGTACATATGGTAATATAATGTGTTGGAAGGTAATATAATGGTTGCAAGTTTAATATAATGGTCTCGTCATTAAGAGAGGCCAATCACGCAGGATATTATAGTGGACAAGTGTACACGTAGACATAAGTGCACTCTTTATTCCCTCACTCTTATAATACGATGGTACGAAGTTTAATACTGTTGGAGAACGACGGCACGAAAGGGGTTGACATTTATCGAAAACAATCACCCATCTATGGATCGACAGTGGTAACATTGCTTAACTTCGCCTACGTTCCCCGTTTTTGCAACATTTTTCATTGCTGCTCCGCTTCTATTGGTCGAAGCGAGATGTTATTTATAGCCTTTCTCGATAAATGGGCTATCCAAGATAAAATAATTTTTCAATTCGAATTAATAGTTCCTGAGATTATTGCGTTCAACCAAACAAACAAACTAACAAACAAAAACTTTAGCTTTATAATATTAGTATTTAAGTGGCCAGTAAAGTGTAAAAGACAATTTTGTAGATTCATATTTTCCTTTGCAGAAATCGTACAAATTTTGCACCTCAAATAGACATTATTACTATTGATAAAATGCTGAACACCAGCACGCCGACATTTTAATGGACCATCATTTAAAGCCACCGCCCATGAAGGCGTAATATATGATGTCCGACAAGAAATTATTGAAGATAGTATACCTGCATTCTTATATAACGATTTATATATACCTATTGTAGCCACGGATGTCTAAATAAAAGTCTTGATCAGCAAAGTTTAATGTTTTCCTAATCGGCATAGTATATTTCCTTCCATTTCGGCTACAAATCATGTGACACAAGTGTCGTCTACACTCGTGAAGGCCACAAGAAGTCTACTCTATCTATCACTTGCACTCAAGTAAAAATTTCAAGATTTATTTCTTTCACTTTGTTGACGGAAGTATTACTTGCGCCAACAAAGTGAAATATTATGTGTATCCAAAATTACAGCCTACTAGCATAACAGGCGGTGAGCTAAGCTGCGGACGGACAGACAGACGGACATGACGAAACTATAAGGGTTCGAACCCTAAAAAATAGTGCCAGCAGAAATGAAAACTTGACCATTAACGTTCTGCATTTTTGAATATTTTAGAATGTTTAGGGATTTCTTTTTTGATTATTCATATCAGTTAAAAATTACTATCATTCATGTCGTTAAATACAATATGTAATTTCATTAATATCTATTGCGTTATCGTACACAAACATGACAGACTATGACAATGACAACGACAAAGTTTATCTCAAAAGACTTAAAAAGTTTATCTTCTCAGAAAAAATTACATACTGATGAAATTTTAATAATATTTTTAGATCTTACTGACATAATAATAAAAAAATATAAAATCGAAAAACAAAAATAAAAAAAAGGAAAAAAAATAATCGTTACTCGGAGTCTAACTGGGGTCTCCTTGTTTTTTGGACCGCCTGATCTCCCACCTAAGCTATATTAACAGTGTAGATGATGGTGAAATTTACTTTCGTATTCTAATGATATCGTAGCAGTTTTTCATAGCTCTCCCTCCATTTGACGAATTTTCGATCAGGGTCAAGTGATCCTGACGCGAGTTTAAAATGTTTTACCCATACTAAAAAAGTGCACAACAAACACAAAGAAGTTTTCACTTCAAAAAACAAAGCATATTATTAACTATATTAGTCTCTTAAAAATATATCTAATTTACAGAGCCATCTATAAATATTAACAAATTGAACCCACTGATATTTGCACGTCAAGTCCATTTCTATGCATTTCAGAACCCTAAAAGGATACCGTAGGGTCTATATAGCCATTGTAAGATAGTTGAACTGGAATCTTAACTAGCTCCCAGTTTCCAAACACAAGTGTGTTTGAGCGTTAGTTATAATGAAATGGAAGCTTTTCAATTCAGCCTACTGGTTTTGGCTATTAGGACTATTAATAGTTTAATCAAGGGTTAAAGTTTATTCATGGCTTGGGACTATGGGCTATGTAAGAGGTTCATTCTGTCATTGTTTAAAAGAATTGGGACATACTGAACCCAAACTGATTTCACTCTGTTACCGTATTTTAATCATAGTTCATTTCTTTGTGGTTGCAGCAATCTTAATAACGACTTTTCTTTCACATATTTGGCATGAAAATGCTATAAAACACAAAATGTACCTAATTTTAATATATTTGAATATTTTTACCATAACTTTTTCGGGATAAAAAGTAGCCCAGGGGCTATAATCGTGAAATATCATCCATATCCGTTCAGCCGTTCTAGCGTGATTGAGTAACAAATATGCCAAGCTTTCGCATATATTAAAGAAATAACACAGGTATGTATGACTGGCAATTACACTCGCTCCGGTGACGTCTCACTCTCGTCCCGTCCCTGTGTACTTATACCCCAAGTGATTAAGGGATTTCAAAAGGTCACAATTAAGGACGATTTATTCTAGGCTGAGCCGGGTTTGAGCCATGGCACGTCTGAGGCACAGATTTAAACCTGTGACGAATATTTTATATGAAACATTTTCATTATATTTCCGACATTGTTTTTTTATCCAACGTTCAGCCTCCCTTTTTCTAAATGTACCCGTAATCTATGAGATTTACCTAGATATTACAATTAGATTTGACTGCCTCTGTGGTGCGGTGGGAGTGTATCCGATCGCTACGCAAGAGGTCGTGGGTTAGATCCCCACCCAGGATAAAACTTTGTGTGATGAGCACGATGGTTTATTCTGTGTCTGGGTGTTATTTATCTATAATATGTATGTATTCACAAATATGTATATAAGTATGTTTATCAGTTGTCTGGTTTCCATAGTGCAAGCTTTGCTTAGTTTGGGATCAGATAGCGTTGTGTTGTTATTATAAAAGATAACTCAAAAGAGTCCAAATTCGAAAGGTTTATTGGTAGCTACTAAAGGCTTTTCCACTGTCCTACGCCTGTTCTATCATCATATTACCCAGATGGTATTAAATTACTGCATAGTTGTTCAGTTTCAATATTTTGTTACGTACCCATATATTAATACGTGAAGCTATGATAAACTTGACGGGTCCATTTTTAACTTGTCATTAATTAATATGTGATAATAATATTTATACATACATTTACATTACACTTAAAATTAAAGCACCTATGTATGTACACGACAGATCGGAATTACAATCGGGATTGCCATTAGCTTCACCGAAGATGATCATCATTGATGACCCGCACCGCGTTCGTGAAATCACTTTTTGGGTTTCGGACGCTGGGTCAAAAATTAACAAATCGACCTGTCGCAACTGGTATTAATATTATATTCACTGAACCACAGCGCTAGTGAACGTCAACAGTATGATCATTAATAGTCATTACGAGTATCAACTGTTCACGAGTATGATGCATGTCCTAACCAACACTCCCTACGCCCTAGGAGAGATGGGTTAATAACCTGAGCATGAACAAAGTGTACTCTACAATAGTGCACATAAAACATTGTCAAGTTTAGTTTCTTTCAAGAGTAGACAGTACTGTCTCGTAAATAAAATCTTAATAAGACAGCGGTGCACGTACGCTGAGCTAAATTTAATTTGCTGCACGGCGAGTGGCCCTCAAACGGTTGTTGTGGAAAGTTACAGAGTCGTATCGTACTCTTAGCTCTTCGAATAAACACTAGTAGAGATAGACACTTGTTATTTACTGGCTATAGTACTAACTACTACACCGACGCTACAGATTTACACGGCAACTGTTAACAGCGGCTTTGATTTTTACCAGACTGTGCTAAAAGCAAGTAACGTTTTGCAAGCGTATGGATGTACGACTATAACTTTAGCGGCTTGACAGATTTCATCATACGAGATGTCGTTAGATTCATCTCAATAGGTCATATAATTTAGTAGATAAGCGGTCCAGGTTTGTTTTGTAAACACATTTTTGTTTAGGTTCATACGATATTGAGAAGGATTTAATTTAATTTACACATTTACATTAGAAGTGGTATCTCTAAGCTATAGGCTTCAGGATATTGATACTTAATTCATCATTATGTTGCGGTTGAAGGGTACTGTAGCAAGTGTAATTACTGGGTAAATCTAATTTACAAAATGAGGAGCGCGTTGCGGTGACATTCAGATCGTTGCCAAACAAGTATTAGGGGGGAGGGGGGGCGCTGATACTGTTATGGGCTAGCGTGACGCTTATCATCAGGCGCACGACCTGCTCGTCTCTTCATTTTGTTTTATAAAAAAAAAACACTTGCCTATCGATTACAAGGAACACATACACAATGTTGAAGGGAAAATAATTCTTGAAGACATAGTTTTGGTTAATCACGCAGTAAATCAACAAGCCTTCATATCAGATCCTATGTCCACTTTGCTAATAACTAAAGTTACTGTATTTGAATCACTTTAATCAATGCTTCAGTATGAGTACTGCGATCGTATCTGTATATGCCAGAATAATATTGGTTTAAAGTCTATCCGAATTGGAAACTGGATCGGACGGAGCATATTAGTCTGTGTCGAGTTTTAGTTCTAGTAGGTAATTCTAGTCGAAAGCTTTGAGAGACTATTCATTATTTGAAGGATGAATGTTGGTGAAATAAGTAACGTTGGCGAAGTTAGGAGTTTCGAGGGCTGCAGTCCGCTGACTCTCAAGTGGGGTTTTCGAGGGCACTTTGTAGTAATTCGTGTTATTGTGATGGTAAAAATAGACTGAAGATAGTAAGTATGCTTAATTCTGTTCCAGTTGTAACCACAGTCTTGGTCAACACTGGTGCAGAAAAAACTTCATTATGTAGTTTTAAACAACTAGAGGGAGTGTGAGGGAGGCAGAAATTAAACTATGCTCTTAGAAGCATGGGTGTTTTGCAACCTAAAAGACAATTTAGTAATAATGAAGAAATGTATCAATACTTTTTCCTCAGTTGTAAGACGATATTTGGTTAATGAAAAACAAATTGTAGCTATTAGCACCCTAAAGGCCGTTAAGGGTCGGCCATTAATTCCACTTGGTTTCATTATTTCATAACCTAAACAAAAATGTCCATAAATTACAACTAATAACTCCGTAGTTTTAATAATTTGGAAAAGTACCAATTTCGGCTAAAATGTATAAGGCCGAACAAACTTTCGGCATTGAAATAATATTTTTCGCCCCCGTTACTGAGACCGTAAAGTCTGCTTCAGACTGGGACGGACGCAGATATGAACTGCAAAGTAAAATGAAGCAAAACGCGTCTAGTATAAAAACCGCATTAAAATGGACTTTGAAATATGAAAGACGGAAAGTGCACATATAAAGACTAATGTTTGCGAAGAGTATTTATACTGCAAGCATCTGATATTAATCAAGTAGTAGTTTTTTTTTTTTTTTATAGATAATTTGCAATGTGGGATTGGATCCCACATGCAATTACTGAGCTCAAAGACTTGTGTTAGGAGTGGGTTCATGTCGGTAGTTTAATGGGTAGGATTCGAACCCGCGATCTTCGATTGCGAGACCGATGCCTTAGCCATTAGGCTACCGTCGCTATGTATATATTGAGTGTATATTTACAAAATGTATATTTGTATGAACGCTAATGAGTGTTAGGCCGGACGAGTACGGTCCTGTGGCGGCGGCGAGGCGACAGCACTCATATTTCCATGACGTGTGTAACGAGAATTTGATGACACGAATAGCGGCTGATAGCCATTTTGTTTGCACTGGTTTTTTTAAACTAATTGAAATGAAATGTAATTGAAATGAAGTGTAATTGAAGTGAAATGTAATTAAGATGAGACGTAATTGAAATTAAATGTGATGGGCGGGATGACGAGGAAAATTGATGAGAGGTGAGGCCGAACCTTGACACATCGATGTACGTCCGACTGGGAGAATGATGGGTATTATTTTTTGTGGTAACACTTTGCACGACACGGTATTAATAATGAGAAAAGTAATTATTAAATTGAATATGAATTTATTTCCTCATTGCTACGATTGATTAAATACCACTGGACTTTACTACGGTACGTAAATTAGTGTGGTAGGTGTATATCAAAATTGATTTGAAATCAGTATGTAACATTTTTTGACGTGATGACGTCTTATAATTATTGTTTTTAAACTTTCGCGATTTTTTTACATCTATACTAATATTATAAAGCTGAAGAGTTTGTTTGTTTGTTTGAACGCGGTGATCTCAGGAATTACAGGTCCGAATTGAAAAATTCAATGTTGGATAGCCCATTTATCGAGCAAGGCTATAGGCTATATAACATCACGCTTTAACCTATAGGAGCAGCAATGAAAAATGTTGCAAAAAACGGGGAAAATTTACGCTGACGAAGTTGTGCGGTTCAGCCAGTATTAGATAAATTTCGGGACTTAATCGCGTGAATTATTTAAAGGTACAAACTTTTTATTTACCCGACGTTTTGATCGAATTGCACCAACCCGTGACCACGTCTTATAAATCGATGACCGGCTGCACTCACGAAAAAGTGCCTAAAAAGTCACGTTATAGGATTGCAACAACATGACATGCCATACAATTGGAACTAACGTTATTGATTGGTTGCTAAACCACGCGAATGGCGATATATCATTAATGTTTTCTTATGACGTTATCACGTAGGTACAATTATCGTTCGTAAACCGATTTTACAGACAAACATTTTTTTAAGCAAAATAATTTGAAAACTTTGACATAAAACAAAAAGTAATTTAAGCTAAACAATCAACCATAATGGTAATTATATCAAGCTAAAGTATAAGGAATTTATAGATACCATTATTTAATGCAATGCTTTTAGTAAAATTATAGACTAGCCGGCCGCCATAGTTAGAAAAATGTCTGGGAAGAAACCTAATGCTTGGCAGTTGTGTAAATTGTTTGTACTTTGTATTGAAAGCTGCTAATTTAAAAGAGTAAACTATCCTTCTAAGTAATTGAAGTAAGCGCCCTGGTATTTTACAACTTTATTTATTTTGAGAATATTTTTTTTCCTTTTGCGACTTCGCTCACGATGTTTAAATTGTCATTGAAATTGTACTATGTCTGTTAACACACCCATATTAATCCATACCAATATTATAGCTTGGGAGCCCAACGTGCTAAATTTGGATTTACTCGATCGTCAATATAATATGCAAAATCCAATAGGTCCCTTATTTGTTTTTGAAGATTTTTATGGTACAAATAAAAAAGTGCTAAACAAGCAATTCTTTCAATGGTGTGGGAGGGTTGGCCTTTTGGGGGATGTCAAATAAAACCTGATTCAGTCAGATTAAGAAAATTCTTCCACATAATGGTTGGAATATTAGATCAGCGTGTCTAGGATATCGAGCTGAACCAGTTGTACGATAATCTAATGCGCTGGAATATTCTATTGTCTCATTTTTTTTTACCAAATATTTTGATTAGTAAATCCAAAAAATCCTTACTGGGCTGCCCTACTATTATACCTAATACTGCTGAACAGATCTTATTGAAATTTGTCAAGGAGATAGATGAAGTATCCTGAAAAAGGAAATGGATTTTAGCCCTTTATAGCAACAACTGTGTGTGTGTAAGTTATTTTAAGTTATTATCATTTAACTGATGATAATAAAATAAACAAAGGCCATTGAAATGACATTGTTAGTAACAGTTCGGAGAGGTCAGTTGCAGCGTCTAGCTGATGATACTTGTCATGTTATTAATCCCTAAGGATGTTCAATTTCTGTACGAGTAATAAACCTAACGAGACTCGTAAACGCAGCGTATAGCTCACTATAACTAATTAACTTTACAACAAAATAAACAGCTGTTTTATGACAACCCCATTGTGTAGTAAAACTTTATTTTACACAGGTAAGAAATTATATATACTCACCTATATCTACTGCCTTCATTGTTTCACTTGTGAAGGACAAGGTCTGGTGTATCTTTAACGCAAAGGGAAGGCTCTCTGACAAGGCGAGGTGATCGTACCTGGAGGACCGGGGCTCAACTTTGGGGACTTGTATATATAGCTAGCAGCTGTGATAACTTCAATATCGCGATTCAGGAATAGTATCAGTATCACACAAATAGTAACAGTGCCCAAACTCCTCTACCCCTTACAGGAATTTGGGCCCGGTTGCAATTACTTTGTATAGGTAATAGAAGTGTTGGGATAAATTTTAGCAGGGGACTGTACAGGTCACAAGCTTGTTGCCTACCTTCAGATGACGAGTTCTTAACCTCTCTTTGCCCAAAGCGCTTTTTCAACTCTTCCATATGGTTCTCAGCGTTCAGATGGTGAATGTGGGGAGTATTGCATGTACCATGGTACCTACCATATCTGATTGAATTAATAAGCGGTTATCGTAGCATATAACCTAGACGGACGCCCATCCTTCCAGGGGTTGGACGTGCATTTAGAAAATCTGAATTTGAGATACTACCGTATGGTTAGTTATAATTTCATTGTCACCGTGATACCGTCCTGACAACATTTTGAATAAAATTGAAATAAGTAGACTAAAACCTGGTTACTGAAACTCAGTAAAGTATTGTTAGTTTGGGCTTCTGAAACGATTGCTAGACAACTTATTTGTTTATCATTGTCTATCGACATGATGACATTCAAATAAAATTTGTTTTGGACTTTGCTTTAAGAAACCCAACAGTCTACCCGTGTCTACAGCCGTTGCAATACGGTCGAAACGTCGAGCAAAAAATAAGATATTTTACCTTAAATTATTCACGCGATTATGACCCGTAATATATATATTTTCATAATGTGTACAAATCTCGAAAGTTTTTCAACATTTACACATCAAAATAGTTTTTTAAAATAGTTATCAAATTTAAAAAGTTTAAAATTCACTATCTTACTTGGTATTTGTTTTGACAACCCTTTCAAAAACCGGGCGTAAGTTCCCGACAAAAAACCTTGAACAAACTTCAACTTCGAGGTGACTTCATACTGCAGAAGAAGCACTTAGTAGTTCATGTAGAGGAGACACGAGCTGGCGACGTATTATTTATTCAATACAGTCTGACTAGCTTTTTGCTTTTATTGTTATTTCCTTACGTGGCTTTCCCGTATGCCTACTATTTGGAATTGATGTTACGTAGGTACTCCCAGTTCAAATTGGGTACTGGCTTATAACCTCAAATGGCTCGCGTTTAGTGATGGTATTAAACCCGGTTGCACAATAAGAATATTATACGTTTGAAGCCTATTTTTGTTTCTGTGTATCTCTGTGGCGATCGAGCAGATCTTTTTTTGTTTAAAAAGGCAATCGCCGCACTAAGTAATAATCTCTGTGTCAGAGGGGACTATACAAATATTCCTTTATTATGTCATTTATTGTCCCGTGTGGGAATCAAAGATAATATAAAACTAGGACCCAAACCTTCTTGCACAACAGTAATGCCCACTTCGACTGAACTACCTAGAAAATCTAAAAAAGATGCATCGATTATATATAGTATTAAAAAAAAAACTTGCGCCATAGTCGGCTTGCGCCTCTCTTTGGTTAAAAAATACCGAGAGTACAGAAAGAAACCTTCACATATACCGCATAAAGCATCGCACATATACATCGCTGACGGATATGACAGTTTGTGCGTATCAAGATTATGTGTCAGTGAGTGATTTCTGTCTAGGCATTGGTCGAGGAAGCGTGGTACGGTTGTTACCTTCTCTACTCTCGACATTTTGTGCTGCGATCATGTCGAATTACCGTACCCACCGGACTATGACAATGTTGGAATAGATAGAATATAAATTGTGATAGTCTCCATTGAGATTGGCTGCCATGACTGAAATCAGTAAAAATCACACAATCCTTATATTATTACTGCTAGTAGTACTAGAGGTACAAGGTAGTATCATTTGTACTGCCATTGCTAACAGTACTACTGGTACGGAGGATATTATGTTTCTATTTTTGAAAATCATAAGCTGTCTAAATTGTTCCGAGATTAATATTTTCCCCCAGCTACAGACGGTTTTTTTTTGTACTTGAAAAGACGACTCCCGCAGTAGGGTACAAGCCCTGTGTCGCGGGGGGCTTTACAAACATACAATTCACGGACACAAAGTACACCCAGACTCTGAACAACAATTTGTGGATCACACAAAGTGGTGTCCCGTGTGGGAATCGAACCCTCCGCGCAGCAGTCGGACACACTCCCACCGCGCCACAGAGGCAGTTAAAATTAATATTTTGGGGATAATTTGCCAGTACATAAATAAAAAAGAACATAAACCTCTTTATAATATCGATATTAGTAGGTACACCACAGGATTTTGTTTTTTATTGAATGAACAGCTGTGATGGAGAGGCTATGAATAATTTATTTTGTACGTTATTATAATTTCGATTAACGTCTCCTTGGATTTAGTATACCTACACGTTTTCGAATGTAATAAAAAGTTGTTTATTAATATTCTTATGTACGTTACTAAAGGTTCATATTTTTGTTATTAAGGGAAAACACCGGGCTAGTGTATGTCGGGCCATGCACAATGTAGGGTTCCATAGTCCCCTCCTCCCCCCATCCGAATAATGCGACTTAAGAAGTGGGTTTCTGTTGTTTTTGTTTCATACTAACAACGTTATATCTATTTAATACTAATTAATTAAATTTGTACGGAAATTTTGTAACTTTCAATTGATCAGCTGTTACTCGTAAACTTGTAAAGACTACTTAGCTGTGATAGTTTTCCTTTTAATTTCACTATATATAATACTACCGTGTTTTTTTTTCACATACCCAACATCAACCATTTAGCTGGCAGGGGGGGGGGGGAGGGACACACTTGACTCTAACAAAAAATTGCAGTTTAAAGCTTAATATTTCCCAAAAGGATCCCTAAATCGAAAAATGGTCTTCACAAGCCCGAAATGTTTTTAAAAGACCTATCTAATGATACCCCACACGATGAAGTAGGTGTAGTTACAGCCTTCTAGCGCTAACAGTCTGTGAGCTATGTTGCGGACGGACTACACCAACGCATTGCCGGCCCGCTTACGAGTCCTCTACCATTCATTGACATATGATAAATCTATACTAATATTAAAAAGCTGAGGAGTATGTTTGTTTGTTAGGAACTACTGGTCCGAATTAAAAAAATATTTTACTGTTGGATAGCCCATTTATCGAGGAAGGCTATAAACTATATAACATCACGCTACGACCAAAAGAATCGGAGTAGCAATGAAAAATGTTGCAAAAACGGGGAAAATTGACGCATACAAAGTGGCTCTGGTCAGCTTGCACAATATAATAAGCAAGCCAGCAAGTGCTTAAATACGTACCTACTTTTTAAATATTAACCTAAAGCTTTATTTATTGTTTCCGGCGAACAAGCTAGAATACAAATAAGATATTGTTATGTGCTTAGTAGTACCTTTTCTGTGCACATTTAAATTTGCTGTGATGATAATTTTATTATCCTCTTTTATTGATTCGAAGGAATATGTGATAAGCCTTGCCCTTTTTAAATAGAAAATGAATGTAGACTTTTTGCTTTTACTTTGTAGGATATTAATATATAGAAAAAAAAAAACCTAGCACTGAAAGCTCAGAAGTTTCTTATTTATTCCTAGATGTATACATACCATATCTAATATATAAAATTCTCGTGTCACAGTTTTCGTTGCCATACTCCTCCGAAACGGCTTGACCGATTTTGATGAAATTTTGTGTGCATATTGGGTAGGTCTGAGAATGGGACAACATCTATTTTTCATCCCCCTAAGAGTTTGTTTGTTTGTTTGAACGTGATAATCTCAGGAACTACTGGGCCGCATATAAAAAAAAAAATATTGTTGGATAGCCCATTTATCGAGGAAGGCTATAGGTTATAACATCACGGTACGACCAATAGGAGCGGAGCAGCAATGAAAAATTTTGTAAAAAAAAGGAAGAAAAAATAAAAAAGGGAAAATTTACGCAGACGAAGTTGCGCGGGTCAGCTTATTCGGTATCTATGAGAATCGGCCAACATCTATTTTTCATACCCCTAAGAGTTTGTTTGTTTGTTTGAATGCGATAATCTCAGGAACTACTGAGCTGCACTGAAAAATTTATTTTATTGTTGGATAGCCCATTTATCGAGGAAGGCTATAGGTTATAACATCACGCTACGACCAATAGGAGCGGAGCAGCAATGAAAAATGTTATAAAAAAAAGGAAGAAAAAAGGGAAAATTACAATCTATTATTCATGCCCCTAAGTGATAAGGGTTATCCACCCCTAACATTTATAACTATACTATAATATTAGAAGAGAGAGAAGAGTTTGTTTGTTTGTTTGAACGCGATAATCTCAGAAACTACGGGTCCAAATTGAAAAAAATATTTATAATTTTTTTAATCATAATTTTATAATTTTTTTAGTATGTAGTAATTTCACATTTTCAAATAATCATTAACCTGATTTTACGAAATAAAGATATTTGAGTTTAAGTTTGATAAAAGAGTGCCTCATGTACAACAAACCTTTGAAACAGAAAATGTAATCAACCCACTTGTCGCTAGTTAATGTAAGGTGTTTTATGCCTTGGCTCTTAAAGTAAAAAGAGTAGGTGTGGTTTTTAGTCTAAGCCTTTGTTGGCCCGCCTGTATGCTGATTGCCTGATTGCCTCATGAGTGTGTTGTTCCTATTACCTAATACTATAAAGTAAAAGTTTTTGTGGATGTACGTACGTTTGTAAGTCAATCACACCAGAACGGCTAGAACGGCGCAGAAATGGATTATAGTTGCACATAGCTTACTTTTTTTTTTTTCGTCGTACGCAGTCGTGGGCAACAGCTAGTCTAGAATAAGTATAACACATCTGTATGTCAGCTGAGTACTCAAACGTTATTCAGTTTTGAGACGCCTCTCATGCTAGAGTTCTGAAAATTGCGGCAAATGGACCTGTCATTATTTTCACAGCTCCACGTTTTACATATAAAAAATGGTAGACAACCATGTAAAATGTGGAACAAAGTACCGACTTTGCTCCACAGTTATTACGTAAAATTATCGTCCGTAAACCGTTACGGACGATAATTTTACGTTATAACGTGATAAGAAAACATTCATGATATATCGCGTTGCTTAGCAACCAGTCAATAACGTTACACTTTTTCGTGAGTGCAGCCGGTCATCGATTTATAAGACGTTATCAAATCAATATCTTATAATACATGATACATCTTTAACGATCGGTTTCAATACTGTATCTATCGATGGATTTGGCTACTAGAGGTATATTTGATATTAGCGCCATACAAAATATGTCGAAATTCTACTCCAAGTAGCCAAATCCATCGATAGATAGATTATTGAGACCGGCCATTATTGTACAATAAATACTTTACACTGGCAGTAATTAGCCGATAAGTCGGCTAGATTGACATAAACACAAAGAAAATATAAACTCTCATGCCTCTCTGTCACGTAAAGGTGTGGCAGTAATACTTTCACCAAGACTTAGAAGTATCATATATATGTTATATGTTTTAAAAGTCATGCGATGAATATGTATCGATATAACAACACGGGCATAAAGCAAAAATTTTACTAGCGCTAGCACGACTCTTGCTTTATGACCGAGTTGTTATATTTCACTGTAATTGTAACTTTGGCACAAATCTTGCTAAAGTTACTTTCATACAGTAATCATATAGCTAACACAATTTGAAACATGAGAGCTTGTCAGTTGAATTTGGCTACAGAGAAAGATGTTTACGTTGTTTCTGCCTTGGAGCCTTAGACAAATGCCATTGTCTGTAACTGTAAAAGTTAGCGATTGCAGAAAGGAAAAAAAGCATGTATTTGACATTAAGATAAAAGAAGTTTTCCGTTGCATCTATAAATTTATTGTCAGATGCATATAAAATGTTCTTTTCGCAGGCGTTAACTCTTAAAGAATATGGAATTTGTCTGTTTGAAGTGAGAACGCTAAAGAAATAGTTATGTCAATTAACAACGTAACCAATGAGGTAACGGAACCCACACGGAGCGCTAGTACGAGTATCTATAGTTATATTGTATTGCGTTAACTATAAGCTTACTACATGAAAATATACTAAGATTCGTGTGAACCCTACCGAACAAGGAAGAAGTATGTATAATATTCTGCGTAAATACACAAAATGTCACAAATAAATCTGTCAATATGATACTAAGGTTATGATGCATGGGACAAAATGGCTGACACTTTTGAGAACCTGCCGATTCCGCTCAGTGCCAACTTTTTCCTTTCCGTTAATCAATTCAGTGCTTTTACCGTGAATTATATCATCTTTCTGTTTAATACTGGCGTTTCAGATTGATTAAGTAAACTGTACACTCGTTTGTGTACCTATTTAATAATTTTAGTAATAACAAATGCCGTTGAACTTATCAATGGGGTATTTTATTTTCTTTTTTGGGAGTTGAATAAAAGCAATGTATTTTATTCATCAATGAAGCCACGATGCAATACACAGATACACAGACGTGCAGGCACAGGCAGGCAGAATTTAATAATGCCTCTCTTTCGGCTGTCGAGGGTTAGCAAATAAAGCAGTCAAGTTAAAGTTCAGCTATTGTGCAGAAATGAATAATGAGGAATATATTTGTGTGAGGCATGGAATTACGCTCATTATATTTAGAGAATGTTACAAAACAATTGCTCACCCATAATCGCAGCCTTTGTTACATTCCAACCATAATTAAATTAAATGTGCCGTCACACCGGTGACGGGGTTGGAGGCGTATTAACCGAGCGCGTTTGGTTCCGTTTATTGCATTGACTCAGTTGAAGGAACCAAAATGAATTGCATTAGTGTAAAATTTGAATAAGTAGAATGAGATTTTTATTGATCTTAAGTTCAGGATAGACTACACTTAAGTTCGCCAAAATTTCCATTTAATATGACTAATTCAGTTCCCAAATTATATTTAAATTTCATCAAATTTAACAATAATTGTGAAATTTTAGCACATACCTACATAATGGATCTAGAAAATAGCATTAGCGCCTAGTTTGGGATGAGCGTTATTCTAGATCCACACGTTGGACGAGTGGTGTTGGGACCGAAGTTAGGGCCACGTGTGGAGCCGATGTTAAGAGTATATTTTCCCGAGTCAACCGACACTCGACGCATCAAAGTTCAAAGATTTACATTTGTTATGTATCCTGTATCAGCATTAATTAGTAGTCTTACTATTACTTTTTTATTTACATTAATTTTTATATCGATGACATAGATATGAAGCTGTGATCGATAGATGTGAATGTGTGATTTTTACAGCTTTGGATTTGGAAAAAAATGGGAAAATACACGAAATAGGTACAAATGGGCTAGAAAAATTTGCTATCGGCTCAAAAAGCAATAGTAATAATCATAAGAAGATATAACTTATAGATAGGCATATATGATGTATTTAATAAAAAAGTTAATTTGTATCTAATATCTTATTGTGTTTCTGCGGAACTCTGGTCTCCTTACGACCCATACTTGGCCAAAGTTTTTCGTGTAGTTTGGTGTTGTGTAGCTTTCATCGTGTTGTACAGAATATTCTGACATAATACTACCCCTGTCTGATGTCATACTAAGCTGTCAAGTACGTTTCACGAGGCCTTTGTAGTTTGTACGTTACACGCATTAATAAATTGTTAGTGTTTTTATTTTCGTGAACTCTATTTTGTAAAGTTACTGAAATCCTGTGTCTGTCACCCGTTTACACATTTTTGAGACTGTACACTGTGCATGGGTGTAATTTTTCTGTACGATTTAAAAAATATATATTTCATATCTATTCTAATATTATAAAGCGGAAGAGTTTGTTTGTTTGTTTGCTTTGTTTGTTAGTTTGTTTATTTAAACGCGCTAATCTCAGGAATTACTGGTCCGATTTGAAAAAATCTTTTTTGTTGGATAGCCCATTTATCGAGGAAGGCTATAGGCTATATAACATTGCGCTACGAGTAATAGGAGCGGAGCAGCGACGAGAAATGTTGCAAAAACGGGAAAAATTTACGCATACGAAGTAGCGCGGGACAGCTAGTATTTCATATAAATAAATCTTGCCCTTTTCAATAACAAACACAACAAAATATGCCGAAGATAACTCAGGATTCAAAATTTTACCGAATATTTGTTCGATATTTAACACAAACCAAAGAGATATAAAATAAGTTCCCATTTCAAAAGGGATATTTATTAAGTAATTCATTATTGAAGTTAAAACTCCTTTAGCGGCGTTCTGCACTTTTTGGGATGGGTAAAACATGTTAAACTCGCGTCAGGACACGCGATCTGATCTAAAATTAAAAAACTGCTACAATATCATTAGAATACAAAGGTAAATTTCAATTTGGAAATCGGGCGGTCCAGAAATCAGAAAACCCCAGAGTTGAGTCCGAGTAACGATTATTTTTTTCACTTTTTTATTTTAATTTTTGATTTATTATTTCATATTTTTTTATTATTATGTCAGTAAGTTAGAAAAATATTATTCAAATTTCATTAGTATGTAATATAATGTTCAAGTTTTCACTTCTGCCGGCACTCCCGGAGTGCAACCCGTTGTTTTTAAGCTATTGCATAGCTTCTATCGCGGGCCTTGAGCGCGGGGACCGAATCCAGAAATTCCGTAACGAAATAACCTCACGCTCCCCACTCCGACGGGCACAGCGGTGATACTTTTTAGTTTTGCCATCTATCGATGAATAGCAGAACTTTTAATGACTTTTTTTTAAATTAAAAAAAAAAAAAAATTAAAGAAAAAAAAATTAAAAACATTGTTTTTTATAATGAATTTTTTTTTTTTTTATTGCTTAATTTGATAAAAATGCTTTGCAATAGCTTTACCGCGGCAGTCCCCGAGTGCCACACATTTTTTTTATTTAAAAAAAATATTACAAAAACCAGTTGAGACGTCTGAGGATTTTATTGCCGCAAATAAATGTCCGAACATCGTCATGCCGCACCAGAGTTTTGCCACAATAGCCGGCAGTAAAAAGACCAGCAACACTATTTTATTTGCCACCGTAGAGCTGGGGACGAAACCTCAAAAGGTTATGCGGTTCGTTACCGGTAAAATCACACCGGAAAATGAAATTTGTATAAATTACTTTGGCGCCGGCTATAATAGAAACGAATTTTAGTTTTGTTATGATATTTTCGTGTGAAAGCGAAAAGATTTGTCACAGGAAATGTTTCATTTTATGTAGGTAAAAGTCAAGCTTAATGCTGAAAGACAAACTAACAGAGAAAGTAACAAGAAATTTGGACGTATATATATTTATTGCGGCGACTAATAATCAACTTGTCTGATGGTATCTAAGCAGTCAACGAAGTATACTTAAGATACTAGAAACAGCTGCATTATGGCTGAATTACGTATCTAAATTTAAATAAAATGACACATCTTCGCGTATGAATTATATGAAATTGTAGCTAAACGCGTTGACGTGTGAAAAGCAGCTTAGCTAAGCATTCGTGTGCATGCTTCAAGTGCTTTTCAACGTAATTAAGAAATACTCAATGTACGTGTAAAGTACTTTCATTTTACTACGCTTGTAGCCAGCTAAACATGCGCCATAGCATTGGAGGTCTAAAAATAGAAATTACTCCGACCGTAAATCGCGTGTAACTTCACCAGTTGTTATGTTAGTAACGTGTAAACATAATTATACATTACGTAGAGAAAACTTTTGTTTGCTTGTTAACCAAGGGTTACATAAAGCGGCTCAACCGATTGATAACTTCATTAATGGATATCAAAGTTGTTATAAGATATTTAGCGTTCGCACGAACTTAGAAGTAAAGGCTTCTACAGACATTGCGAAGACGCACAGGTAAATTCTTCGTTATGTTACTTTACTATCTTTTGATAAAAACCCGTATTTGTTGGTTTGCCACGAGGCAAACCAAATACACTTATATCTATTTAGATTATACTTCTTGTCGTTATAGTAAAAAATAAAATTAACAATTTATAATGTAGGCTTAGGTAGATACTACGAACTGTAACGTGCGAAGTTTCGGATAGTTTCTTCGGGAAATTCGTACAATGAAATCCAATTGTTTCATTATTGGACAAAAGCGGGTCCGGCACACTGTCGCGAATTGTTATTAAAAACTTCTTGCTAAACATGACGTCATATTGAGCATAAATTCTTACTGCTCCCAAATAATGTATGTGCATTCTGAGCTGATGCTTCGATTTTAATACATAACAGTGTGTAACAGTTTTTAAAATTAAATGTCAACAAAAGCAGTTTGTTTACTGATATGTTTCTCCAGTGCCTGTACGTGAGCAATAACAGTTGCCAGATAAAGCCTTATAGTTCAAACAAGGCCAAAGAAAAAAGGCAAGGACAGTTATACACAATAACGCAAATGCATGACACCTTTACGTGGTGTTTCTATACCCGTTGATATGATTATTGCAGGGGAAAAAGGGGAGATAATAAAAATATGTGACACCGCAAGCCGCTATGAAAAAGCGCCATATTTGGGACCGACCCTAACTTATTTAAATAGAAAATAGCCTCGTTTACCAGTCTATGTATGCAAAATACGCCTTTATCAGGTATAAATTCTTTTAAGGAGACTGGAAATGATCTATACCTAACTCAAAAAATTGTTCATCATTTTTTATCACACAATTTGCTAAACAATGTATTTGATTGCGAAAATAAACAAATGAAGATACTATTTCATCAGACAGGCAAGGATACGGTATGATTAATATGCCCTATTGTTCATCAAATTAATATTGAAACCTTTAATTCGATGGGTAATAATTAATTCAAATTATCGACCTCGACATACTTAGGAGCAAGGTAATACAAAGGAAATTTATTAGAATGACGGTTTGGTATAAATTAGGTAAATCCTTGCTCGATTGGGGTTGGGTCGAAAGAGCCCCACGGCGCGGAAGGTTAGTTCTCGATTGCATATTTAACGAGACTCGCTAACTGCTCGCGATATCCCAGCCGAGGAGGGACTCCCTAATTGGATAAACCTATTTTTAGCTCTATACGTGACACTTGAATTACGGTCATACCTTCTAGACTTTTATATGAACGAAAACGATTGCAGTGGGAACGTTAATATCAGAGATCGTTTCGAAAAATTATTTATTTATGTACATTTAAGATGCTATAGCGATTTTCTCATCATTTCTTTGCATACGGTATGTCATAATCCCCTGAGATCAGCCGAAGTTCTGAATATTACATTCCATTAAGTTCTCCGGTGCTTGTGGAAGAAATTCTATAAATAGCGAACGGGATTGGAAGTAGTGCCAAAACTTGGAGTATTCGATATTCTTTTAAGGACGTACACGTACAGATGCCTTCCTTACTTCGTATTATTTGCGTTATATTGAATCGTTACTTTCAATGTGGCTCTATTGCGATCAATAGTATACCATATTGCACAGAAATCATTTACCTAGATTTAGATAATTTCTTTAGGTGTATCAGTTGAATGAAAAAAAGTGTTTAATGTATTAGATTGAAATCTTTTAAAGTGCAAACAATAGCCTGTGTACCGGGAGGTTTTATTCTATAAGAGTTAAACTTTGCAGTATAACGTCTGTCTGAAACAGCATTAGGAGTGTTAGGATAGTGGATTGGGAATAGGTGTTTGCCTTTTTGTGCGAACCATTAGAGGAACAATTGTGTCGATGTTGGTATGAAGAGGTCTCGAGCTTTTGTGTTTGTTACTCATAAAGTTTTATCCAGTATAGTATAGCATTATTTGTCTCTATTTGCTTTATAAACGTGTACTCTGTTGTGTAAACAAGGATATTGTTGTGATTACCTGAGGTATCATTGGGTCCTTCAGGGGCATTTGCATTGGTGTTAAAAGTGCAAACTGTTTGCTATTAGTAGGTAAATTTTCTCTTCTTCGCTATTAGTTCTTGAAGAGAACTTCAAGACGAAGTTGTGTTATATGTTTTATGTAAAATATCATAACGAAACCAGTACGACCTAGTAATAAAAAACATGTGACATCTACAAATCCGCACCACATAGATAGATTGTTTGTGTTATAGGTACAAGTAGGAAGGGTATTAGGTTGATTATGTTATGTTATTATAACCGAGAAACTGTATTTTTATGTAAGGCAAAGGTATGTCTCATGAAAAGTAGTTGAATTTGAGTAAAGAACTTAACCGAACTATGCAGCTTTTGTAAGTCCCATAAAGTTAGTAATAAACAGTATTCATTGTCCGCAAATAGATTCTAAAGCAATAGAAGTAGTAGATCTATTCACAGACAAAGCCACACGGAACAATATAACACAATGCGCTTTGTGGTCCCAACTTTTAACGTGGCTATCTATGTCGCAATCCCAACTATGTACAGTAGAGTTAAACTATAGTATAAATTAAAAATAGTTTCGTCGTTCGACTATGTCAGGGCTTGTTCGCCATTGGTTGAATAGTTTACGTAGTGTAGGAGTTAATCATTGACGTATTATACGCTCACGCATTTTTGTGAATACTGTTGAGGCTATTTTGGGATGTTTTTGTTTATAGATGAGCCTTCAACCGTGTATTCGCCCGCGTCACTGTCGGTTCTATATATTCAGTATTTTTCTGGTACCTATATCTAAGTATTTTTAGGTGTACGATAAACATCGTTCAATGTCAGAATCGAAAGTTCGTCCCATTTGTACAAAACTGTACAAAAAATAATACGTAAACGAAAAAATCCGGTAAGTCTCAATAAACAGGAGTTTTAGGTTAAAAATAGATTCTGGTTCGTTTGTGTGGCCTTCTAAGCAATAGCTACCCGATCCTGGGGAGTTGGGCGGTCAGGGTGAGAGGGGAGGGTGGAGTGGAGTGCGGGGACCAGCCCACACACCCCATAGACATGATTTATTCCCTTGGAGATCGTTTGCACGGGAAAATATTTAATAAGGTCAGAAATAGTTATACATGTACAGTATAAGGACAATCGGTAGGAGTTTTATGGCTTTCAGCCATTATTTTTTGTTGGTCCTGGATCAATAGCAAGGGTCTTAGATATATTTGCACGTACTTATTCGAGTTATGTTTGCAGTCTGTTTGCTACGAGGATTGATATTATTTGTAAGCTAAATAATGGAGCAACGGTTATTGTTTTATACAAACAAATAGAATTTAATTAGCTCTATATAAAACTTTTAGTCGCTGGGGTGATAACCTAAGTCGTTTTCGACTTTGTCAAATGACTGTAGAAACCTCAGAACAGTAAAAAAATGGTTGTCTGTAAAGTAGGTTTATGAACGATAATTTTACGTGATAACGTCATACGAAAACATTGATGACATTGAATAAACAACCATGCCTATGACACCCTTTCTTATTTTTTTAAATTTCCAATGTATCGCATGTCACTGCAATCGCCAAAACATTGCATGTGACAGCTTTAGTGGAACAAGGCGCATTCGCCCAACGGCCACAATATGTACTTCAGCCTAACAGCATGTGAAATTGCCATTCGCGTTGCGTAGGAACGAGTACATAACGTGAAGAGTGATGTCACACTTTTTCGTGAGTGCACCCGTCATCAATTTATAAGACGTTATCACGTCAAAAGGTAGGAACAGTAGTGTTACCACAGACGCTGATGATAACGAGGTAAATTGGGTTACGATTTCATAATTATTACAATGGCTATATCATTAATGACTTCATATTAAAATTTTAGTAACGAAGAACGTCATTATTTTCAGCTTCCCACTTAATTCTAGTTACTTCACTGTTACTTAACACCATAGTTACAAAGAATCGTATATTTTTAAATCAGGTTACCTCAGCTTAAGTTGTAACCTTTTGCCGCTGTAAAGTTTGTCACAATGTGTTTTGAAGTTATACATAAATTTTGTCACCAACGATGAAAAATAAACGGCGACTGATATTGTTCTCCGCTCGTCTACATTGTGGCGAGGTAGCGGTGTGGTAATAAAAAATTGGCACTGCGTCACACTCATAAAAATCCGATATTGAATTTTAGCTAGACATGATGTCATTTGAAGGGGAAAATTTATAAACATTTCATTTTTAATTTTGCGTTAAATTTTGGGAGCTAAAGTTAATATGAACAACAGAATACATATTTGTTCCTGTGTTGCAGTTTGTTTGTATGAGTTGGATGTTTGCGTAGGTCCCCGCTGTGCAGGAATTCCGTAATTTGTATGTTAGCTGTGCCTTTTTTAACATTAAAAGTTACAAAGCTAACACGAGGCTAAAATGTTTTTAATACTGTCAAGGACGACAAATATTTATTTACGCATTGTCAAAGTCCTTTGGCAGGATAATATAAAAGTTATGCCATTAATTATATGACTGGTAATGTAATCTATAGCAAGCTTTAAGGTTTACGAAAATGATAAGAAATAAACACAAAACACAGGGAGGATAGTAGCTTCATACCACATACGCTACGTCATCGCACGCATTGACATCATTTATATTCCGAATTCATTCGCGCATTTTGTTCCAAATTGTTACGTGAAAACACGACCTTCATCCACCAGAAGAGAAAAAAATAAATAAAATTTTATTGATTAATAAACACGTCTATGATAGCTTGACAATCGAAAAGGCAATAACATTTTATGAATGGATTTTGCAGGCAAGATTATACAATTATTTTTAAGCTTTTAACATGGAGAATATGTCTTAGTAAGCTTGTTTACTGAGTTCTGTTCTGGTAAGCTAATGAATACTTTTCGATGAGCAAGCTTTCATAGTCTAACTAAAAATAAAAGTTTAAACTATGTCACATTTGGTTATCAGATGGGTTAAAGTCGATGTTCAACGTCTCTTAGACCATGATTTCTTCTCTTTGAGCGATGTCTGTGTGTGCGCTGTCGAGCGAGGCATAAAGCATACATATTATACTCTCTGTGTTTTGTGTTATAAGGCAAGCAGAAGACACACATGTAAACGGAGATAATAAGACTCCACGCGACTTCGCTTTGGGTCATAGACAGAACAAAAGCATATTCTACCAAAAGTTTAACCCTCAAACATAACCCTTAGATAAACTAATAAAATCAATTCCAATAGTTCCTATATAAACTAACTGTCACCGTTCCAAAATAGCAATTTTAAAAATCGCTTCGCTACATTCTCCCTGGGGAGATTACCGAGATATCGTGACACCATTTTCTTGTTTGCGAAATGAAAATCTGAAACGCACCACCTTGCGGAAATTTCATGACATGAATTCTTTAAGATGTGCAGAATTATAGAGGGCCGTGTATCTCTGTGACAGAGATTTCGGTAATTGTGTACGTTTCTTTTATAGGTACATAAGTTTTTTATTTTTGCAAACATTACGCCATTTCATTTTATTTTTTATTTTTAGTAGGTACCTAGTGTCACACACCTCTCAAGCTAAAATCTATCAAGCCACCTTGCGGAAATTTCATGACATGAATTGTCTAAGATGTGCAGAATTATCCAGGGCTGTGTACACAGAACATTGATACCTTTTCATATGTTATGAGGTCGTGTATCTCTGACAGAGACAGAGATTTCGTAAACTGTTTTGTAGTTAAAATATTTGTAGTAGGTTTCTAAAGATAAAACTTGAATAAATTACATTTTTCAAACAGCTGTGGAGCCGTAAGTCTTCAAAACGTTGTTCAGATTTTAAACGAATGCCAACCTAAGAATTTTCTACAAAAAAACCTTATGTGGTCGGTCGGTTGCAATCTTCTAACATTATATTATTTTGGCCGAATACCATCGACGCAAGTCGCGAATAACTAAAGTCTACATAAATATAGGTTCTTATAAACTTTTCTACATAAACTGAAATAAATAAAAAATATTCTGACTGCCCGATCAAAGCCGTAATCGCTGGATCTGGAAGCTGTGTCCTTTAATGACTTTCGATGTAAATTAGACATTACTTGTATAGTCTTACACAATGGAATAGACTATTTACCTACGTATAATAGTTTACTCAGAAGATCTGTCGTCTTGTAAAACATGAGTCGGCATTTCTCACCCCCAACGGGATGCTCTAGTCCGTAAATACAAATTAAGCTTCAGGAGATAATTGTTGAAACACCTCGAAGTCTGAACACGTTTAGTTATCTACGTAGCAATCCATTGAACAAGAGTTTAGTTGCAATTAAATGATTGCAACTAAACGCTTGTTCACGCTAATTGATTAACGTTACTAAACGATAACCAGTGTTTTCGATATATTGCTTAGAAACTTCGCTACACAATTTCTTAAGAGAGTAAAACAGGTTTACATAGTAATAATACCTACTTATTTTATATAAAACACAATAATTTTATGTTTTTTCCCCGAATGCAAATGTGCGTCACATTCTAAAAGACAAATACCTTGACGTATTACAAATTTCAATTCTTGGAAGCTTTAATATTCACAAAATAAAATGAACTAGACGTTAAAGTACGAAAACGAGAGTAGTACCTACTTAATTAGTGTTTTGAACATGCTGGAGTGCAACAGAGAGGATAAATTTAATTACTCACACTGTTTATTTGTGTTTATTGCTATGTTCAGCAATCCAGGGAACATGACGTATGAATGTTATTAAATCATTTATTAAAACGTGCAAAATTGTGATTAATTTTATTCTCGAAACATACAGCAATATTGTATATTAATTTATTTGTATCATGTATAATAATAGACAAAGTGGATACATTTCAGCTTCAAAACATTCAGTTTAATAACAATAGTTTTATCTACGATGCCATGAAATTATTGTGACAAGAACAATGAGCTTTTTGGATGATACGAGAATTTGATAGCTCTGTGTTTTGAACTTTATCAGACTTTCTATCCCGATGGATATTTTGCAAACCGTCCAGACTATGTTGGCTCTGGCAGGCAGCCATTTTTATATAATTTGTATTAGATCTCGAATAGTATTCGATCCATTCCAATTAGTTGGTTGAACCATTCTGATAATCTTAGAACGAGCTGAGCGAGATAATTTGAGCACTGGGTTTACTAAGGGTTATGTAAGACTACAACATAATTAGCGCTGTGAAGCAACAGCAAAATATAGACCACTACAAACGTTTGCTAGTCTAAATGAACGGCGCATCCCTCAGGATCCCTTGCTTTAGGGCTAAACATTTACGTGGAAATACATTAACAAAGACAAAAGTTTAAATTGTTTGTTCGCATGCTACGCTTGGCTTTGTAACAAAGAAATAACTGCTTTGTTTATAACCCGCAGATTGTCACAGGAGATAATGCCGTGGAGGGGCGCGCACAGTTTATAAATTAGTGGTTTGCCGACAAGAATTGGAATAAATGTGCCTTCTCTATGCGTAAAAGTACGAGATTTATATGCAATACGTGTAAGTTTCGGCGCAAAAAGATTTTATGAAGGATAAAATCCGATTTCAATGGCGATATTTTCTGACCCCTGTCAAAATCTGTTTATTCAATTTTATTTTCAACTTATGCGTAATCCGATGAACTGTTGAGAGAACTTTCGACTGCTTAGTTAGATATCTCAAGTAGAGATCTAAGATGATGTACTTTTGAGTATTCGACATAATTTAGCCCGTCCTTTACCGTCAAAGGAAAGGATAGAGCCCGCTCTCGGAAAATTTCTGTAGTATGTGTCTCGTAGTCCCAAGGCCGTTAAGGAAAACGTCCCTCATAATTTGACAGCTCTTATTCTTAGCTATGTGTACCTATGTAGTTATTATGAAGTACCTAATTGCATTGTCAGAACCTATAACATTTTATTTTAAATCGGACTTTACTTATAGGCATTTAAGTGATCAAAGATCAAAGGAAAGGAAATTTAAAAAACTTAATTGAAAGATTCTATTAAAATAATAGTATGACATTTTTTTGAAAAGCAACTTCGGCTGCTATTTACAAGCTCTGTATCGCAGGGACTTTAATTGATACAAAGTACACCCAAAGTCAATTGTGCGGGAATCAAACCCACGGCTTCTGGCACAGCAATCGTATATGTGAGCTTGAAATTTCCCAAATTGATGTATAAAATGTTGATATTAAATATTTCCTACCCCTAATAATCTATTATGATTCCTAAAGTTGCGGAAATATATCATCGTGATAAGATTATAGTTGATAAATTAATTACCATGGTAGGGGTTGGACAGATTTAATTCAATGTGTGACCGCAAACTAATCGCCTAATGGGTAATTATAACCATCCTCATGTCCGTCACTGTATCCGATAGATTAGGTTTGCAGTTTAATCTGTTGCGGTTGATTGTAATTTACTTAATATTGCGTTTCAATCGGTGGTAAGGTTAGGTTAGATTTTTACGTCACTTCCTCTTACTTATTAGTCGTAAAATGGGGTGTTTTTTTACCTTCTCGTAGAGGTCGTGACGCTGCTGGGCATATGGTCATGTGCTTAGCAAGTCTTTTTTTTTATTCCTGTTCTTTAATGCAATCTATCATTTGAGATATTCAGCAATATTGTTGTGTATGTGGATGTTTTGTACGGATTCTGTTTATCAACTCATCCGTTTCTATCTATGTAGTTCTCAATCTTTAAGAGGTCTTGAGGAAGCCTTTTCTTCAGCCTTCAAGTGGTTGCCGGTGTATTCATCAAGTTTACTGCTAGTGAGTTTGGATGTTTGCTTATTCGGTCCTTGTAACTTCTGGTCCTTTTAGATATTTCCTCTTTTACAGAGGTGATGCTGAGGTCTTTGTGTAGATTGTCATTTGTGACATATCAGGGGGCATTAGTTATCATTCTTAAAACTTTAGACTGAAACCTTTGCAAAATGACTATGTTTGCTTTCGATGCAGTTCCCCAGAGTTGTAATCCATATGTCCATATAGGTTTGATAATGCACTTGTACAGCAATAACTTATTTTCCAGTGACAACTGCGAGTTTTTATTGAGTGCTTAGCAAGTTGTGGCAAATTTTGGCACAATGACATATTCTGATGAGACCAACGTAGGACTTGAGGTGGTATAATTATTGTAAGGCCATAAAAAATATCAAATGCCATTGTGATAGATCTAAGTCGTCTTGTAGGATACTACCACAGTGTCAGTTATTCTTCCGTAATTAAGTGATGTTTACACATCACTATGTTTCTGTTAAAAGGCGCTTGTTAGAAGCTTGTAGGGAACGTAGAGGTTGTGGAAGGTGTAAGCTGATAATTATAAGAAAAGCTTTGATAGAATTGCTACGAGTATATCGTAGCAATTGTATGTATGTAAAGCTTGTATAGATATATAACTACAATATACTATCTCACGTCTATTGACTACTTGTGTGTCATTTGAGAATGTAACCTAATGAGTCATAACCAGTACTTACTGAGGGATAATGGTTCTACAGAACAGTATCTTAATTAGAAGACTATTTTCTGTTTAAGAAATGTCAGGATGTAATTTGTGTGTCTGTATATTGTTTAAGGTTCCTATCACAGTTCAGTATTGTCGGGGTATCTATTCAGGGTAGTATAGAATAATACAAAGTAACAAATGGCAATCAGCATTATATTGTCAAAATATTATTCACTCTGGTTATATCAAGGAATTGGAGTAGGGAGGTATGCTAGTGTCACTTCCAAGAGGACCTATTGCCTAGGAAAAGAAGTGATAAGAAAACTAGGCCGTCTCCTAATAAAACATTTGCCATATACATTTGCTAATATGATATTTACATAAGCAATCTGCAATGTATCTAATTGACTGAGACTTAGATATACCATTGCAATGTCTTACTATATTACTACAAGGCAGATGATTCACAACTTACAGGACAATAGATAATTAGACACATTGCAATATCTTTTCATCAGTCAATCAGCTAGTATACACAAACATTATATATAGTATAGAAAAACACTATTTATACAATACAATAGAAAGAATATAAAGTAACTTTGAATAAGGATCGTACCTTCGCCGTCGAATGACACCAGAGAAAAGAGGCTAGGTCAGAATGTTACACTGCTTATAAAGGCTTCTCTCGTATTTTTATCATGTGGGTAGAATCCCACAGTTATAACTATTTAGGTACATTATTGATATTAGCAGTGTTTTCTAACATAATTCAACATTTAGATCGTTATACAACAATTTATATAAAACAAATAGACACTAGATTACATTATCCAATTAATACAAATATTAACTGTATTAACAATATTGTTTCATCAAATACCTACATATGTGGGTAGGATCCCACATTAGAGTTTGTTTAATAAGTACATCTGTGGTAAAAGAGTCTAGTCTAATTCGTTATTGATATTATCAGTTGCAATTACATTTAGTATATTCATTCCAACATCTGCAATGCATTCTCATATCTAATATCATAAGCATCATAAACAACTGACACAGTATTAATGACAATACAAACATCATCCTAAAATATCTGTGGGTACATCTATAATATAAATAATTGGTTTATTAGATCTTTGAATTGTTCTGTGCCACAAGTAGGTATTTCATACAGTATAATATAACTACCAAACATAGTTTTGCAGACACGGATGATCTTATAATCATCGCTATGATAACCAGTCAATACATTGTGATGGTTACACCGTCATCAGACTCCAGACCACCTCTCAAACTTATCACATAAACTGGAACAATCAATATTCCAAAACACATCTACATAGTAGATCAATATCCAATACATGGATTGATTATACCTATATATGGCTATTAACATAGCCATATAGCCCCATATCTAACACGGCCATACTGACAAGTGCTGCGTCTCGAAGCACTATAGGTTTAGGGCTAGAATAATACTTAGGTAGGTAGGCACCTTAATCGACCTAACTCTAATGATTTCCTAATCACCTACCTATCTAATGACTAGCCTGAGTTCTAATTCTGTAATATCTACCTAAATGGCCACCTACCCACAAACTAACAAGCGTCTAAACTCATGTTCAGAGTACGATTGATCCGGACCTCAGATGGATTGTTCTCCGTAAGCCCTACATTATGAAACCTCGTCACCGCCGCTTGTGATTGGCTCATAACTAGACATTACGTTGCTTAGCGAAATTTTGAATTTTGTCTACCGTGTGAATGTCGTCCGTTCTCACCCGCTGCTAGTGAGAGCACTAACCATCATAATGCTCTATCCGAGCTATAAACACAACTCAAATGCTCCATTATTTTTTGAGCTAACAAAACTCAATTGCTCCATTATTTTTTGAGCTATCAACCCTTGAGTTTCCCATATGCTCCATTATTTTTTGAGCTACGTCACAACGGTCACCCAGCGGTTTTTTTTTTTTGTTTCGAGCGAGTTGCATCAACGTGTTTCCATCCGCCCGCTGCAAGTGGATAAAGTCAACAACAAGCAACCGTCGACAGCGATTTTACCAGGTTTGCCAAAGGGAAATGCGAACAACCCAACCATCCAGCATCAATTACCTCTATAACATTGTATCATCGTAGTAATGTACTACCACAATCAGTCTTCAGGTCAAGTGTCAAGTCTCAAACACAAGTCTTTAGTCAAAGTTCGATCTTATGTCAATTGGAATAGTACAATCACAACAACGACAGTCCCTACTACCTACGTAACTACACTAACATCTATATATATAATTAGTATCCACCACTATACTACTATATTTCTCACTTGCCACATAGTTTACTTGGTATAGGGGTGTTCGTTATATTACGTATCTGAATAAACAACTCGTTATTTATACCTAGTTCTCTTCGCATTAGTTATTTAAATCATAAAGCAGCTATTTACGTGTCAATGCTATTTATCAATTTCCTTTAAATTACTGTGATAAAGAATTAATAAAAGCGCCATTAATGGCATTACTCTGATACTGCCTAAAACTCGGCAAATCGATATCACACGTAATAACTTTGCAACTTCCTAAGTGTTGCTTGCTACCAAAATGATAACAGGGTAACGAAAAACAATGACACGACAGCGCAAATAATAATAACGATTAACAATAACTAAAATAGAATATTTATCTAAAATCAAATAATTAACTTATTAAGTTAGCGACATAACTTTTTTTGTGATATGTTTAATTAATCAAAAAAATGCTTTGAAAATTGTCAATGAGGCCAAAAATCATCCGCACCTGGCTCTCGATTGTACACGCAAATAACTCCCGACCCCATCAAAAATTGTCTACATAACCTACCTATGTGTACCTGCTGTGGCCAACAGCCATATATTTTTTTTTATTATTATTTAAATAAGCCGACTCCCGCGTTAGGGTCCAAGCCCTGTGTCGCAGGGGACTTTTGCATACATACAAGTCACGGACACAAAGTACACCCAGACTCGAAACAACAATTTGTGGATCATACAAAGTGGTGTTCCGTGTGGGAATCGAACCCACGACCTCTGGCGTAGGAGTCGGACACACTCCCATCGCGCCACAGAGGCGTATACAGTTAACGCGGAACATAAACGTCCTATGTAACAAAACGCATTTTGGTTATCGCTAATGAAGTGCGATGCTCCTCGTGAGGTGTTGTTATTCATTACCTAGGTACTAATAACGATAGTTCTAAAAATACGGTTTAACAATTAGCGTAATAACATTATCTAATTGGCATCATACGTGTATTTCCGTAATATAATAAAAAAACATTGTAAATCATTCACAAGTGCAAAATAACCACAAATAAATAAGCACTATCTAGGTACCCAAAGTAAAAAGGGCATAACAGTATTTTGCAATTAACTGTTTTTTTTTGAAGCTGCTAAATTACCTACCTAATCATTAGATACAGAAGAACTATTATTACCTATACAAGTGCCTACTATCTAACTAAACACAAAAAAACAGCAACCAAACGGCATCGCAAAGATAATATTGTAGGTACCTAATTAATAACGTACAGTACTATCATAATAATCATTACCTACATGAGAACTAGCTACAAAATGCTACTTACCTAAACTTATCAAAAAAAAATTATGACAATGACTATGTAGCTACTAAAATAATCGTAATTTCACGAGATCCACGAGTATATTACACAATTACTACTCGTACCTACCTAAACTGAACAGGGAAAAAGAAGTAGTTTTAAAAATCAGTTGTTCAAACATAATATTTTAGATAGATCATGTCTATCATTATAATTTAAACAAGCTATACTTGAAGGTAGGCACCTACTTCTAATATCAATTTATTCCTGTCAGACTATTCTGTGATACAACCCTTGATTGTTCACGTTACTTAGGGCAAAAGTACCTATAAATTATGTCCATGTCGCCATAACTCTTACGGTCATATTGACAACTATCTGCTTCGCTCTCAAAGAAGGTAGGTACCTACATGGGTACATGGTACATAACCACAATTTGTTTTGCCAAATATCAAATCCAGCTACCCGCTCTGCCCTGAGAGATAAGTACCAAGTAAACGATTGACTAGCGACTTCTTATTATTTTTCAGTTTCAAAAACATTTATTTTGTAAAGTTTGAGCTTTAGATTATAGTTTGATCTTTAGATTTTTATTACGATACGGTCTATGTTATTTCATTTTCAAGGCAGTTTATACACGATAGCTAATAGTGCTAACACTAGTTGTGTATGATTTATTACCTAATATTTATTAAAGAGAAATAATTAGTTACTGTAAGAATTACCGTAGGTACAACAAAACTATGTCAATATCGTATATCACGAAGAATAACGTATTATTCGCAAACAAAGTCAAAATAAAAGAAATCAGTAACCACATTTGTTTTGTAGTATTTATATGGTTTAAGTAAGAGTAACATACCACGGTTACTATGAATTTCATCAGCTAACGTATTAAATAAAATTAACGGCAGTATTGTAATAAGTACTGTAGTAGTATATATTTATTCATCTTATTTGTCATAATGGAAACAAGTAGGTAGGTAGGTACTTAAATTTTCGTAGGCAATTTGAATATTCACATACCATTACTAAAAAGGAAATTTAAACATAGCAACGAAGATAGTATTTTGAAATTAACTTCCAAACCCAACAAATTCATCGTTACTTATTTGAATTATAAATCAGTTACCTACCTACTGCAAACGTAAAACAAACCTCGTATTATTTGATCTGCCAAGGGTAGTTTTATTGCACAAACAGGTACCTACCACCAAATCGAAGTCAAATGTAAGTCAATAAAGATATTTTGTTAATTAACGTAGGTACCTACGTACGTATCAATGTCGATTTTGTAATTTATTCGTTTTTCTATAGTTATTCGAATTCACAATCACGGTAACCCAATAAACAATTCAACTTCAAACTATGTAATATCGTTATTAAACCTCAAAAACAGTTAACGAATTATTTATTTCCTAGTAGTATTTTAATCTATGGCCCATGGCTTAGTTACTGTTCAAAAGTTAGCACTCGGATGAGCTGGGAACAGAACGTATAAAAAAAATAAAAATTGGTAGTTTCTAAAATTATAAAGAAAAATATTTTACTTTAGGTTAAATTTGAAAATGCAATAAAAAAGCTAATTTATAGAAAATCAAACTGGATTATATTAAACGAAGACAATCCAATCCAAAGACAATGACTTTAGTCTATGGCATCGGAACTGTCAAAGTCAAAATATGTTTACAAATTTTTAATGAAACAAAACCACATTTTTATGTTATTTTAGTTATTAAATATGGTTTTTAGCTTGAAATAAGCACATTTAAACAATGAAAATGGAATTATAGTTAAGTGTATATGTGACGGATTTATCAACCACAATATGTCTTTTTACAAAAATGTTATATCGTTGGGTTTATCGCCAGGTTTTGAAAACTAATGACTTTGCAACTATCGATCGGTTTAAAGGTTTGTGCCTACTTCTATACAATCGCAGACCCAACAGCCAATATTATGTGGCTCCCATAAAACCGCTTGGCCAATCTGACCACTACCTACCCGCTTGTATTATACCAAGTGATCGTAATATTATTTGTACTTTTCTACATTGCCTGTAGTGAAGCATTATCACAGTACCGACAAAAGTACGATGTGTATGCAGGTATTTGTTATCACTTCTCATTAAAAGGTAAAACATTTAGGATTACCCAAATATGCCCACAAATAAGAGGTTATAAATGTTTTGTCAACCTCCAATCAATGTAAATTGCAAAATGTTAAGTTACTAAGCTTAAGTAAAACTTGCTTCTAAATTCATGGCACAGAAACTATCAAAATCTTAGAGCGAAAAAGATTGAATGTTCATGATATGCATAGAAGTACCCAGATTCTATATAATATAACAGTACACATCTATTATTATATTTTGATAAAACAAAAGTTGATTTAATATAATTTGTTCAGAGTACCTGACAAACAATTTCATAAGATGTTTAGGATCTTTGTTGTCCTTTCTGCTTATCACTGAGAATTTCCTTGAGTGGGTTGTAGGGTAGGCAGCCGGAACAAAAACAGCCAGTATTGTAGATCATCTTACGAACCAAGCATATGCAAATTGTATCTTAACGGCATGCTTTGTAGATCATTCTCTGCAGCCTTCCATTGATTGGTTTGCCAGGTGACAGGAACAAACAGCCAAATTGTTAATCGCTCTGAGAGCGACCCATAGCAGGAAGCCATTCTGAAACTTGTAACAATTGTATTAGCAATGTGATCAGACACAAATCATAAATGGAACGGGGTTTTTTTCCTTCACTTCCGATGTTAGAAGCTTGTAGGGAACGTAGAGGTTGTGGAAGGTGTAAGCTGATAATTATAAGAAAAGCTTTGATAGAATTGCTACGAGTATATCGTAGCAATTGTATGTATGTAAAGCTTGTATAGATATATAACTACAATATACTATCTCACGTCTATTGACTACTTGTGTGTCATTTGAGAATGTAACCTAATGAGTCATAACCAGTACTTACTGAGGGATAATGGTTCTACAGAACAGTATCTTAATTAGAAGACTATTTTCTGTTTAAGAAATGTCAGGATGTAATTTGTGTGTCTGTATATTGTTTAAGGTTCCTATCACAGTTCAGTATTGTCGGGGTATCTATTCAGGGTAGTATAGAATAATACAAAGTAACAAATGGCAATCAGCATTATATTGTCAAAATATTATTCACTCTGGTTATATCAAGGAATTGGAGTAGGGAGGTATGCTAGTGTCACTTCCAAGAGGACCTATTGCCTAGGAAAAGAAGTGATAAGAAAACTAGGCCGTCTCCTAATAAAACATTTGCCATATACATTTGCTAATATGATATTTACATAAGCAATCTGCAATGTATCTAATTGACTGAGACTTAGATATACCATTGCAATGTCTTACTATATTACTACAAGGCAGATGATTCACAACTTACAGGACAATAGATAATTAGACACATTGCAATATCTTTTCATCAGTCAATCAGCTAGTATACACAAACATTATATATAGTATAGAAAAACACTATTTATACAATACAATAGAAAGAATATAAAGTAACTTTGAATAAGGATCGTACCTTCGCCGTCGAATGACACCAGAGAAAAGAGGCTAGGTCAGAATGTTACACTGCTTATAAAGGCTTCTCTCGTATTTTTATCATGTGGGTAGAATCCCACAGTTATAACTATTTAGGTACATTATTGATATTAGCAGTGTTTTCTAACATAATTCAACATTTAGATCGTTATACAACAATTTATATAAAACAAATAGACACTAGATTACATTATCCAATTAATACAAATATTAACTGTATTAACAATATTGTTTCATCAAATACCTACATATGTGGGTAGGATCCCACATTAGAGTTTGTTTAATAAGTACATCTGTGGTAAAAGAGTCTAGTCTAATTCGTTATTGATATTATCAGTTGCAATTACATTTAGTATATTCATTCCAACATCTGCAATGCATTCTCATATCTAATATCATAAGCATCATAAACAACTGACACAGTATTAATGACAATACAAACATCATCCTAAAATATCTGTGGGTACATCTATAATATAAATAATTGGTTTATTAGATCTTTGAATTGTTCTGTGCCACAAGTAGGTATTTCATACAGTATAATATAACTACCAAACATAGTTTTGCAGACACGGATGATCTTATAATCATCGCTATGATAACCAGTCAATACATTGTGATGGTTACACCGTCATCAGACTCCAGACCACCTCTCAAACTTATCACATAAACTGGAACAATCAATATTCCAAAACACATCTACATAGTAGATCAATATCCAATACATGGATTGATTATACCTATATATGGCTATTAACATAGCCATATAGCCCCATATCTAACACGCTCTAGTAAAATTACTGGGGAAATGAGATTAACAAACTAATGTCTCAAATGAGGGGCGCGGCGTGATGACAATCAGATCTTTGCCAAACAAGGATTTGTTGCACTGTTATAGACTAGCGTGAAGCTTATCATCAGGCTCACTCCTAGCTCGTCTTTTCATTTAGTAATATATCTAATTTCCTATATATATATATATATATATATATATATATATATATATTTGCAAAAACGGTGTAAATTTACGCAGACGCAGTTGCGCGGGCCAACTAGTAATATTATATATATATATATATATATATATATATATATATATATATATATATATATATATATATATATATATTTATTAGGAGAGTACATTTTAAATATTAGGTGCCATGTTTCGTAATCTAACAGTATTTTTATAATATTACTAGTTGGCCCGCGCAACTGCGTCTGCGTAAATTTACACCGTTTTTGCAACATTTTTCATTGCTGCTCGATCCCAATGGTCATAGCGTGATGTAATTTAGCTTATAGCCTTCCTCAATAAATAGCCTATCCAACAGTGAAAGAATTTTTCAATTCGGATCAGTAGTTCCTGAGATTACCTACCGCGTTCAAACAAACAAACAAAAAAACAAACAAACTCTTCAGCTTTATAATATTAGTTTATATTAGTACAAATTTATGTGAGCAATGCATAAATCTTGTAAAATTATGTTGTACAACTTAAAATAATGACTTGAGTAAGTATCTATCTTTTTGTTTTTGCATTTTCAAAACAACCGTCAACGTGAACGATGCCTATAGGTATGTGTACACTTGGTAATATGTGGCAGAATATTTCGTTACCGCACTGCGCCCGCTATTGAATTTTCTGAAAGGATAACTGAACTAACAATACATTATATATTATAACTTATTATCCCACTCCATTTAAAACCCTATATAAATTAATCCGCGTGTTTCAACTTATCGAACATCAGAACCCCAAAGTTCAATTCATCCTCTAATGGAAGTTATTGTGAAAGTTATATTTCACATTATTATAGAAAATACAAACGTATTAACACTATTCCGGTTTCCGGTGGGATCTGAATGTAAACAATTAACACTTTGGGTTCGAACCGTCAAGAACACCTTGTCAAGGGATTTAATTCTTAGTGGGCTTACAGATTCGGCGTAGGTATTTGACGCGTTATATAATACTCGTAGGACAATTTTCGTACGTAAAATATTGAGATGTTTGAGGATAATTTGTTACCTAATCTATACTAATAGTATAAAGCTGAAGAGTTTGTTTGTTTGTTTGAAGGCGGTAATCTTATCTTCATCTGCCAACAAACTGTTATACAGTTTGGCAGAAGTAACGAGTGCAGATTGTAAATTCTTTCGGTTAATAAATTTTATTTCATTATATTTCAGGAACTACTGTTTAGAATTGACCAATTCTTTCACTGTTGGATAGCCCATTTATCGAGGAAGGCTATAGGCTATATAACATCACGCTACGACCAATAGGAGCCGAGCAGCAATGAAAAATGTTGCAGAAACGGGTAAAATTTACGCAGACAAAGTTGCACGGGACAGCTAGTAGGTAAATAATGTTTGGAAATCTATGACAAACTATAGGTACTGCTTAATTATTTCATTATTGTTATAAGACGTATGATTCAATAACACGAATTCATAAATGCGCCCGCATACATTAAACTTAATGGGGTAAGATAACAAAAATGAGTGCATAAAAATTCAAAACTTAAACTTTTCAATGCTTTTGTTACCACTTAGTTAAAGAACAAGTTACATAATTCATACAAGATTTCTAGCATAATCTACTAAGGTCTTTAAAACCGATCCAAAGATTGTTATTAATTTAAAAACTTCGACAATTTAACTAGGCAATGTTAATTTTCCTTGCGTAGATATTACATTTTCTGGAGCGCGTGACGCAGAGGCAATAGACCAGATCAATACACGAATAAGGTTAAGCAATTGTGCTATTCCGATTTATAAATGGGAGACCATTTCTCATAATCACGTTCATTCATTTTCCAAATGCGAATGTAAAACTTCTTCGTTTCGGTCGCGATGGATAATCTCAATCATACGGGCGTACCAGGATCATTTTTACGGAGGGTTTTCGCAACTTAGGTAGTAAGAAAAGAAAGAAAGAAAAGTATATTTATTTCGGACTGGGCCAACAGATGCAACAACATATGTACAAAAAGTAATATACATAAACAAAAAAAAAAAAAAACACACATAACACACAAATTACCATAGGGATAGTAGGAACCGTATGCTGCTGCGCAAGCCCGTGCCGAAAAGGTCACCACCTCAGCATATGCTAGGCTTGACGCCTAGCGCTGATTTTCAGTTGGCAACCTTGGTAGTACAATTGATTAAACATCGGCGGAGTACGGCGGAGTACCGTGTAACTACCTTTTTGAAATTTCAGGGTAGGTTTCAACCCCCAAATCCCCCCCTGGATATCTCTCAAAGCAGATGGATCCACTACGCATACGATATTAAAGTGCAGAAGTGTCAAACGAACTCTCTTTTTTCTCACGTTTAAAGTTCGATGGAACAGTAATCCGATACGACAGGACGTACATTAAGTGCAAGACTGGCGGCTTAACGTGATCTCTGAGGCACGTAGCATTATATCGTCTTTAGAAAACAGCCTCCCATCTAAAATTTAGTCCAAAAATAAACTTACAAAACTTTCGTAGTCTTAAATTTACTTACTTTACAAAGACTATCGTAATTTATTTACGTATAAACACAAGTTAGGATCCATTGACAACTTTCATGAACAAATGGGTTGAATTGATGTTGCTACCCGAATGGATGGATCGATTTTGTCATTCTCTTTTTGGTGAATTCAAATAAGCCTCCTTGAAGTGTTTAACTTCAATGATCTTTCTAATCTCGATATTTTTACTTATGATTGATATCTAATGATATCTTGGGACAACTCACACAACGCCATCTGATCCCAAAATAGGCAGATCATGCATCTGTTTTAATTAAATAGCAAGTCTATTGACTCATTGAAACATAGCAGCCACAAGATGGCGCTTTCGTGTGACGTTTACATTTAAAATGGCGGAATCATGGTAGTTAGTCTCACTCGGGAGTCTTAATCCAACAGTCGAAGCAACAACACGTGTGGCAGTAGCATTTGTGTAATCGATATATTTAGGACTATGGACCGGATATCTCGAGCAAGATAAAATTCGTCAATTTTATCTTGCTCGAGATATCCGCTTACCACATTATGATGGATTACCAGAATATTAATTCGAATACTTAGCCGCTAATATGCCATACGTCGACATGTATCGATATATTTTATACATACATATTATAAATAAATGACACCCAGACACAGAACAAACCATCGTACTTATCACACAAAGTTTTATCCTTGGTGGGAACGACCTCTGGCTTGCTGTCAAGATTAATAACCACTAGACCAACAAGCCCGTCAAACCAAATTCAAAACACACACAACTTACACAATTGTAAGTCAATTTAGGTTATAAGTATTATGACTGCCTTTGTGGCGCGGTAGGAGTATATCCGACTGCTACGCAAGAGGTCGTGGGTTCGATCCCCACCCAGGATAAAACTTTGTGTGATGAGCACGATGGTTTATTCTGTGTCGGGGTGTTATTTATCTATAATATGTATGTATTTAGAAATATATAAGTATGTTTATCAGTTGTCTGGTTTCCATAGTACAAGCTCTGCTTAGTTTGGGATCAGATAGCGTTGTGTGAGTTGTCCCAAGATATTATTATTATTATTATTCCCTTTATTTAACATTTCTCTAATTTTTTTACACTATTAAATATTTATATAGGTTATAAGTTTACTTTTATTATTATAATACATTTTAACAACTACAATTCCTGACATTGTTATGAAGAATATATATTATACATCATTGTAAAATAAATTAGTAACGGCTTTTTAAGATACAAGTATTCTGAAGAACAAATAAACCAAGTTTGTTTTCAACATAATTATACGAACTATCCTCAATTACAGTTTATTGCTGTACGTATTTTAGTAGGTATCGTGTGTACAACAGCCTTAATTTAGACAAATGAATGTGTCGTCACGAATGTAAATTGATTCCTCTAAATAAATATTTATTGGAACAAGATTAATGTTGGTAGATACGTTTGTTTTATATAATCCAAGTTATAGGATTAACGGTACGTCGGTAGAAATCTTTAGAGCCCCGAGACGAAAGCTGTAAACGCTAATCGAATAGAATGTACTGTAATGACGGTACCAATAATAATACTATATCGTAGTTATTTATATTTTAATAATCTATGAAAATGGGAGGCGTCATAGTTGAAGTTCCAACAATTGGTTTTTCATTCATTATTAATCATAATGGTTCTTAGCTTGCGAATAGTTTGCGTAAGTTGACGCCTAAAGAACGATTACAATTAGGTATTTTATCGATAACTTATCATCGACTAGCTGTCCCGCGCAACTTCGTCTGCGTAAATTTCCCCCTTTTTTTATAATCCTATGTTACTTCTAATACCTCCAAGAATATGTGTACAAAGTTTCATGATGATCGGTTGAGTAGTTTTCGCGTGAAAGCGTAACGAACAAACTTACATTCACATTTATATATTTACTTTAATAGCCGAGTTCACACTTATACCTACGTAGCTACATGAAGTCATCTCTAGAGTTAATACTAGGGATGTTACGGAGGTGGTTTTATCGCAACCGAAGTCGGAGTAGGAGTTTTAAAATTTGATTTATTGGAGTCGCAATCGGTGTCGGAGGTGATGGGAGAAGACAAACATGTTGAAGTTGAGTTTTAAAATAGTACAAAGAATCAAATTCAAAATTCAGTCCTATAAAATGTGTGGTAGGTACTCGAACCCGCGATTATACGTTCATTATATCGTTTATTATATCTACAAGTAAAAAAATATTTATTTCTGTAAAGGAGCCAAGAAATGGTTTTCACTAATGCTTTGTGTACATCGACGATTCAAATCGTCGATGTTTGTGTACCAATGCTTCCTGTGTAATTATAAACGCTATTAGGTAGGTATATTTTATATGAATTTTTAATCAGTGTTGTCTATTATAAACCTGTTGTTTATTTTATAAATGAAGGGCTTTCGTGTTTATGTTTTTAGTGAGCCATAAAAACGATTATTACAAAATATTATGAATTGTAATAAATGATTTTCATTTTTCTTGTTAATAGGGTAAACATTATCAGTATTGTAATTATAAAAAAATATTGAGAATACATAGGCATCGTCAATATTTCTACAGCCATATTAGACCAATTATTTTTTAGCTATGTATTATAGTAAAAGTAAATGTCAATTCCATGACGTCATGCACGATATGAAAAGGATAGCAATATATAGTTGGGTTTGGTTAAAACATGTCACCGTGATTGATTTGGACAAAGAGTCAAGTTGGCTGGCAGGTAAATGGTATATTGATCTCTATGATTTCATTTGTTATAGGTAACAAATAACGTACAGTACTCCCAAATTAATAATGCACATGCAGATCTTCGCTAATTGTCGTATTCCCGGAAACACTCGAATCATGGAATCGTAAGAGCCCTAAACAAGGCATTTGCATTTTGCACCTTGTTTAAAAGAGATAGGAGTCAATATCATGTGTGCACAATCGAAAACAAATCGGGCGTTCGGCAGCTGTCGCCGGTCAGCGAAATGTCTGTCAGTCGTCTTTATATATTGGTAGTGACTGCACGTGTTCTCTATTTGTGGAAATATATAGAGCTGCTATTACACACCCTTCTTGGTAAATATAATTTCAACATTAATTAGCTTATTCAGATTTAAATAGTATATTTTGAAAAAAGGAAAATAAATAACATATTTCACGTTTTTTTAATATTAAAAAAATAAAATACCTACATTAAATACATATTAAGTACTAGAAAAACATTTAAAAAATGAGATTTATTTAAATTAAATAAATAGATAAACATGCATAAAAAATATATACCTAACTCTGCCCATGCCATTTTCTTTCAGACGAATTCTTCCAAAATGGATAAATTTAAACGTGGAAAACCGCTTAATTCACAAGCACGGCAAATGGTATTTAATGTGTACCTTTATTTCTTAAATGAAGCCAATGTTTTCAACAGAGACCATGATGGTTATTTTAAAAAAATTCAAGACCGTGTTACAAAAGCTACAGGAATTTCGCGACGAACTTTGAGTAATATCTTAAACGAAAAAAAACATAATCAATCAAAGAAATTTTCTACACCGAAAAAAGGAAGACCTAAAAGTAGATTTCGGCTGGTACTTGATGATTTCGACTACTGTGTTATTCGTAATATGATATACAATTTTCAATTGACGCTGAAAGAACTCCCAACTGTAAATAATTTAAGAATAAAGTTGATCGAAGCTATTAATTTCAAAGGCTGTGCCGAGACTTTAAGGTTGATCTTGAAAGACATGGGGTTTAGGTTTCTGAAAACTGATAATAACAGACAATTACTTATGGAAAAACATGATATACGCCTAAAAAGGATCAAATATCTCAGAGAAATACAACAGCTGAGGAGTTCTGGTAGAAACATAGTATTTATGGACGAGTCGTATGTGCACACATCACATACTAAGGGTAAAACTTGGCAAGATAGCAACAAAAAAGGTATCAAACAACCCATTTCCAAAGGAGAGCGAATAATTATTGTACACGCAGGCAATGAAAAAGGCTTCGTCCCAGGGGCTCTAATGTTACATAAATGTGTCGACTCAGAAGGTGACTATCATAAAGAAATAAACGCGGAACGTTATCAAACTTGGCTACGCAATCAATTGATTCCCAACTTGCCTCCTAATAGTGTGTTGGTAATAGACAACGCCCCATATCATAATAAGCTGTCTGTGAAACCACCAAACTCAAACACATCTAAACCACAAATGACAGCTTGGTTACAACAACACAACATTCCGCATGACCCAAAGAAACTGAAACCCGATTTGTATAAAATTATACAAAGATACAAAGAAAATTACACAGAATTTGCCATTGACCGTATAATGGAGGAACATGGGCATAAAATTATACGATTGCCACCATATCATCCCGATTTTAACCCTATTGAAAATATTTGGTCCCAAATAAAGCAACACGTGGCCAAGAGAAATATTGCAATGACTGTGACGTCAGTTAAAGATGCTATATTAGAAAAAATCAATAAAATAGGACCAGAAGAATGGAAAAAAGTTTCTGATCATGCGGTTCAATGCGAAGATGAATATAGAAAATTTGAGCCAAGAATCGATAGTTATTCCGATAAACTGATTATTTACACAGGTGATAGCAGTGAGGAAAGTGTAAATGAACAAGAGCATAATGAAACTTCTGATGAATCTGCGATGTCGGGAATAGAGGTCTTCCTCGATTCTGATTAATTTTTTTATAATTGTATTATTTTTCTGGAATGATTAGTGCTGTAAACAAATTTGAACTGAGATTTTGATTATATTTTATGTAAACCTCTATTTGAAAACGTTTTTTTCTCCTTCTAATAAAACCTTATGTTATTTAAACCTTTTCCTCCATAATTACACCAACTTCGGTAAGACACTTGAAAACTAATCACTCCAACAATGATTGTAGCGTTTTCGCTATTTACTTACATGGAATTATCGAATCAAATTTCGTTACAGGTAAATCAAATCTGTTTTAGCACAAAACACATAATATATAAAATTAGGCATAGAGAAATTGCTCTTAACCACTCTATATAAATATCGTCTTTCGACGCTCGGGTAATACGACCGTTGCCGAACAATGACGAAGATTTCCGAAGATTTCTATGCGCATTATTACTTTTGGAGTACTGTATTTGCTTGAATAGTCCGGTCAATTTAGACAATTGAAATAAAGAAAATTCCGACAGAGCCAAATCTTCGTAGAGACCTTAGGTTTACCACAAGGAATAAAGTGTCAAAAGTCCCCATCAGTCCCATGTGTGCTAAGAGAGTTATTCGGGGCCCAAGGTCAAAATTTTAGGTTTTTTGGATTTTTCTCGAAAACGGTAAGGTTTATCGAAAAAGTACTTCAAAGCAAAGTTGTAGATCTTAAAATTTTCTATAAAAATGGTGCCAATAATTTTTTCTCTAAGACCCACTATTTCCCAGATATTGCGCTTGTAAGAATCACATTCTACATAATATGCACACATTTCCACACCACCTGTGAGGTAGTGTACTCGGCGCGTTTTTTTAACGTGGTATCCCCGGTAGGCCTATTCCACGAACCTTTATGACGTTATTTTCAGGAACAATAATTATTTAATAGTATGAAGATTATTGTTATGGGTTACTGAGTTTAACTGTCGTTCTAACTTTTTTTTATTACTTTATTCTGACTCATACTCTTCATATTCAACTTCAACAATCATGTTGTCTTCAATTTCTTCTTGTTCTTCTTCTTCTCCTTCCTGTTGATGAATGCTAAGAAATTGTTCAAATGAAGATGAATCAGTTGTCTCTTCATCAAAATCACATGAATCATCCTCTCTTGTATTTTATTGAACATTTGAGCAAGAGACCTTGGCAATAGGTACACGCTGGAGAACACTGCAACCCTACTTTTTTACAGCCACATTTGGCACTACAACCTTTCTTGCAATTGCAAAAAATAATGTTAATTAAGAAGTTTTTCTGGAGCAGGGGGCAGTAAAGTTCGAATCGGTTCTTAAGTACTATTTATCAATTTCCAACCCCAGTCTTCAGGGTTCAGTTCATTGCCTTGCCTTGTCTGAACTTGATAGTAAACTCGAAACAAATGTTGAGTAGCAGATGGAGAAAGATTCATGTGATTTTGATGAAGAGATAACTGATTCATCTTCATTTGAACAATTTCTAAGTATTCATCAATATGAAGGAGAAGAAGAAGAACAAGAAGAAATTGAAGAAAACATGATTGTTGAAGTTGAATATGAAGAGTATGAGAAGAATAAAGTAATAAAAAAAAGTTAGAACGACAGTTAAACTCAGTAACCCATAACAATAATCTTCATACTATTAAATAATTATTGTTAGGTTCGTGGAATAGGCCTACCGGGGATACCACGTTAAAAAAAACGCGCCGAGTATACTACCTCACAGGTGGTGTGGAAATATGTGCATTTTATGTAGAACGTGATTCTTACAAGCGCAATATCTGGGAAATTGTGGGTCTTAGACAAAAAATTATAAGGACCATTTTTATAGAAAATTTTAAGATCTACAACTTTGTTCTGAAGTACTTTTTCGATAAAACTTACCGTTTTCGAGAAAAATCCAAAAAACCTAAAATGTTGACCTTGGGCCCCGAATAACTCTCTTAGCACACATGGGACTGATGGGGACTATTGACACTTTATTCCTTGTGGTAAACCTAAGGTCTCTACGAAGATTTGGCTCTGTCGGAATTTTCTTTATTTGATCACTATTTTTATGTCTAAATTGACCGGACTATGAAGTTATATTAAATGGTTCTAACCTGCGAGGCCCGTGACTCAAGCCGACGATACGAATATAGTTTTCTTAGAAATTGACACATCCGTATTGGGCAATGTGGGTCGCACATTATTAGCCTCTCCAGCGAAGCTAAATTGCTTGTATAAGGTCCCGTTCCTTCTTGTTAGGTAAATCGGTTGCTCTAGTAGCAGATCATTCACTAGACAGACATTCAGTTATTTAAGTCAGTTGTGTAAAGGTTTTATATATATTTAGAATAATAATACAATTTAAGAATATTATCAGTACTTAATCGTGTGAAATATTTAAAGGTACGATCCTTTATTTACTCGATGTTTCGATCGAATTGCACCGATCGAACCGTGACATAATCGGTGCAATTTGATCGAAACCTCGGGCAAATTGCACAGAGTATTTGTACCTTTCAATATTTAACGCGATTAAGTCCCGATAATATTCTACTATGTGTAAACATCACAACAATAAAATTGTATGAAAGTTTAAAAGCAATTCATACAGTTTTATTTATTACATTATGTATTTTAGTTATTTTTCTCTATTTCTTATATTATACTTTATGTATACCTATGTCTACTTTTATCTGTAAATATATTAAAAACCGTTGTCTGTATAATTTATTAATGTAACATATTATGTCATTAAATCCTGTATAAAAGTGTTATGTTTTGTTATTTTATATGTGACAGCGGTAACAAAACCAATTAAAACAATGAAAGCAAAAACAATTAAGGCAAAGGCCTACGAGAACACCAGCCTTGCAGTTTTCGGACTACAACAATAGCGACGTAGGTCCTATTTGTCGGGCGCAAAATTACAATAAATTATATAACAGTATTTTATGGTTGTCCTGTACACTGTGACAAATAAAATTATTTTCTTTCTTTCTGGAACACTAGATTTTTAATGGGTGTGTTTGTTGCATGTTTAACTGATGTTGTGTTGTTGAACGATGTTTAAATTATTGGATGTCGGATCCTACATACGACAAGTAGGAACGAACGTTTAGGATTAGGTTCCCGCGAAAACAGCCGGATTCGACCCTGAATTGTGAATATGATGCCTTAACCTTTGCTACCGTCGCTTCTTAATTAGGATTTGTCCTTGTTACTCATGCTAGATTTTATTCTAAAAAAAATAATACCGTAATCGTTCTTATTTTGAACAATACATTTTGAAACGTATTCAGACAGAACGTGTCTTCGCCAGCCCTCAGAGCAATACCCTTGCCTTACAAGTTGCCTCTTACATTAAAAAGTAAAGACGTTGCATCTTTTATGAATTTCAACGTAAACAATCTGTATGAGTGGCAGCGGTTTATGAATACGTGACCTTTAAGAAAGCGTGGCGCTCGCGTAATCTCCCGTCCTAAGATCGTCGTGCTCTTGTATGTATTAATTCTCTTAATTACAAATGACACCTGTCGGCACGCCATATTGTGTACACTTAATTGTTATTTACATTGAACAAGCTCATAGTATCAGGTAGAAAGCTTAAACGGGCCCTGGAAGCCAAAGGAGGCTCTGGATTATGAAGTTACATTTATAGCAGGTTTACTTTGATTGTCTTGGTGGTGCAGTAGAAAAAGAGGATGACAGAAGGTTGTTTTCCTATTATTTATTTATCAATATTATTTACGCCTTAAAATTTCTTTAAGAGGGCCAAATCTATGGCAAAGGCTTCTACCAAAAGTTTAAACGAATTAAGTCATAAAATATCTTAGAAATTCGCTTTGATGGATTTGCGGAAAATGTCATCCTACTTATAACTTTGTCGTTTATATATTATATTAATTCAATCGATCTGTTCTAAGAAAAGAGCGATTAGTTCCCTATAATAGTTATTAGAAGCTTACAAAAGCAATTAGACCTAACAGATATACTTAAATGAATAGATAATTGTAGCAAATCGCTATTGTTAGAACGATTTGATACAATTATTATTCATTGTCTTCGTGGTAATTTACTTAACGTGAAATAATCTATAGGTACTTATTTATTTATATAAACCAATTTACATTGTGTTGAATTAGATAGATATACAATAGGTAAGATAATATAATTTAGATAAATAATAAAAAATAGTTAATATCCTAATTATTCATCCACATTACGAACAATACTAAAAATTTAATTATACATAATTTAAACAAATAATATAGGTAGGTCAAACTTAATATTAAGGTAGAAAAGTAAGCAATATCATCATTAACATAAAATTTATCTAATAAATTCAATTTATATAACTGTCGCGAAGTTTTCTACCAAGTAACATTTTTTATGACAGTTGTGTAAGGGGGCATTACATTGGGAGAATTATTTATTTAGCGCTACGTACCCAGCGACGCGATCGCCGGCCTCGCTATTCCGCACACGACCATTACTTCACAGTGCGCAGGAGCGCAGGTCAAAATAAAGTAGAATATATTAGTTCGTACATATGTTAGATTACGAACGCCATGATTATGACAATACGAAAATGCTCGTTTTTGCATTTTTCCACAACTTCAAGATTTATTTGCGCGATCATATTAAGACATATCCCTAAATTTCTTTATATCGTCTATTAGAAAAACTCTTTGATTAGTGACACAATTTTTTTCGTGTCCTAATATTTAGGTTTTCTATATACATTTTTGAGAGAGCCGAACCCTGTTTCGCGTAATCTACCCTTAAAGAGAATTAGCTTTTAGCCACATTTTTTAAAAGTGTATAAAATTAACCTTAAATAACTATATCAAAGACCAAACCTGAAAGTTTCTCAGTAAATAGTACCGCAACAGTGTGGCATATAATCCGTTGTGGGATAGCTCGGGTGTCTAAAATTTAATCGAAGTAGGTTACATTTTATGGGTACAATTTAAAAGTCGTTAATGGAATAATAGCAATGCTCTAGTAAGAATCATTTAAGTTTTTGAAGTCAGTGACGTTTTTATGTCATCAGGTTTATTAAAAAGGTTTATGAACATGTGATCTCTACAATGTCTAATTATGTTAAGATTTCACAGGTTTGAAAATCTTTCCGCCTTTTGCTTTCTCTCTGTTTCTTTTACTGTTCAGATTCATATTTATGTAAACATTTAGAAAAATGTGTTAATATGACCAATTGATACAAGGTCTGTACAATGAGAATATTGAGCGCTTTGAAATGTTTCCTACAAGACTTTTGTTGACGGATTCGAATCATTGTGCGAATGGCTCTTTCCTGTAGGACTAAGGCCTTTTGCATGTTATATTCATAGCTACCTCCCCAACATAAGATGCTATATCTTAGTCTAGATTCTATTAGTGCTTAATAAACCTTTCTGAATTGTTAATGGGGGACTATGTAGGAATACTTAATTACCTAAGACATTTTTAACTACTCAAGTCATTATGAATATATATATATATATATATATATATAGGCACTTTACTAAGTTCATCGAGATTTATTAATGCCTCCGACTGCATGAAATTGTATAATTATGTAGGGGATCTTGTTTCTATCTTTTGGATGCAGGCGGGTATTTTTATTTTTATAATTTATTTTTTATATAATACTTTTTAGTAGTTGTAGGACCGATGTAGCATAGCAGTATTGTCAAGTATTGAAAATTGAAAAAAACAATGGTTGATAACTAACTTTTTTAGTAAAACAGTCATAATCATGTTATATCTTTTTCAAATGCTTAGGATGAGCTCTTTAATTTGATACCTATATTGCAATATTCAAAACAACTTTTTTTTTCACACCTCTTTATTTTGACATCTCATAGCCGCCATGTTTGTTTTTTAAAAACGTCACCTATCTAAGAACACTTGGGCGATTAAGACGAATCTAACGACGTGTGAATTGTATAAATCCGTTTAGTGGATTGTGAGATATCATGTAATAAAGAATATTACATACATACATACATACATACATACAAGATACGCGCGAAAAACACAACTCTTCTTTACAGTCAACGTAAGCAAGCTTAAAAGATCACAACATGCAAATGCCCATAGAGTTGCTAGAGCTCAGCCTATGGAAGCTGTTATTATAATAGTTCCTTTAAATAGCCAATAGTGCCTGTGTGACATTGGCATATTTAGCGGCATGCACAACGTAGAAATGCGTCCATTGTCGAATTTGGAGTAGCCGTGTGAATGACAGATAACGTCGGGTTCTGCATAATTCAGAGACGGTTATGACGAGAATGTTACATAAACGCTGCCTGCGTGCGTCATCACAGCATTCATTGATTCTACGTACGCCATCGCTGATACCACGTAATCAAATAGAATATAATTCTATTATATCACAGTCTATGACACCCCCATATGTCATTCACTCATATTATTTTAATCATACTACATTGTTACTTCACCTTGCTAGGGTTTGTTTGTTAGACAAAAGATTGCGAATGATTGTTTCGAAACTTTATATGTCGTGACGTAAAATTCCATTATGTCACGAATGTATCTTCTCGAAGAACTCGAATTGGTTTCAGAAAGCGAGGCACAAAGACGTCGCTACCGGTTTGCTGATTTTATTTTATGAAATTGCTTCTGTTTTCTTTGAAATATCATTTTGGTGATAATTGTCGTTAATCTACACTAATATTATGAAGAGATTCTTTGTTTGTTTGAACGCGGTAATCTCAGGAACTACTAGACCGAATTGAAAAAAAAAAAATTGTGTTGGGTAGCCCGTTTATTGAGGAAGGCTATAGGCTATATAACATCGCTACGACCAATAGAAGCGCAGCAGAAATGAAAAATGTTTGCAAAAACGGGGAAATTTGACGCATACGAAGTTGCGCGAGTCAGCTTGTTGATGATAAATAGAATTCTATCAGTAGCTAAGCAACAAAGTTATTAAAGTCGTTTTATCAGTTTCCCCTAAATGTGAATGGCGTGAAAGGTTAAATTAATTTCCAATTAATCTATTTATCAGTATATCTCTCACGAATTAGGTCCTAAACATGCTAACTACTGATCTAATTGTGTAGAAGACATGCTAGCTTCAACATTTCGTTAGTCAAGTCATTACTACTACATTTAACAAAAAAATAATGTCGTTAATTTACGTAACTACATTCATCATAATATAGGTGCGACTATGGTCGACTACTCGTAACTGAGTTTTCTTCTATTCCAGGAATTTTCCAAGGTGTAGGACTACAGCGTCATGCCACCTAAGTAAGCTTGAAGTAATTAGTGATATGTGTTTATCTTCTCGTCTGTGCACTATAAGGCCTAGACGTCCAGTTTTTTCGACGGACGCCGGACGGCTGTAGAACATTGCTGCACTGTCCAGCAAAAAAATCCATCCAGTGTCCGATGAAAAAATCGGACGTCTAAAAGAGCCTTTAAGTATGTTTTCGTTGTAACCTGTATTAAATGCAGCATTTTTTTTAGAGTAAACGGGCACCTATCGGTTTAGTTTTTCGCTTTAAGCTTTTAATGATCGCTTGTCTGATAATTTTAATTGTAATTGTCGAAATTTGATATTTTTAATAAAGTTCCAAAAAGACAAAATACGATTGTATCAATACAGTCCTGTATTGATACAATCGTATTTTGTATATTTATAATAAATTATAACTTTATAACTGATTGCAGTCAAAATTAATTTTATTAATCATTGTATTGTAGCTAACGTGCAATAATATTGAAGTAAACAATTGTGATCATATTCTATCTTAAAGACAAAAATAATACAATGCAAATGAATCAATTTACGAAAGTAAATCGATCAACCAAAATACCATCTTTGTATTTTATTTGGGACGGAACAAATAATAAATTTAACATTGGTTTCTAGTGACAAAGAATAGTATCAAAACACCCACACATTTCCTACAAAAATAGGCAAGATAAACAAACAGAGACAAGGTAAACACGAAATAGACACCTACATTAAAACACGAACGCACGATAGGATTACCGGAACCTATTTCGGCCAATAAGCTGCTGGATTTTGTATCTAATATAAGAGGCTATTTGGCATAGTCCATGGCAATATCCTCTACATGTATGCACATAAATATGTACACAATAAGCTCAACAGAAATATGTGCGACCTCGTTAGCCTTATAAAAATGCTGGTTCCAAGATTGAATGTAGATTACAATGTTCCGTGTCTGCTATCATTAGCCTTCCTGCAACTTTTATCACTTTGCGTTGCTATTTGACCTTATTCGGGTTTAAATGTTAAAAATGTGAGAAGGAAACGGTTCGGGCAACGCGGGTCGAGGGATATCGGCTTGGATTTATTAGTACTATTAATCGTCGGGAACAAACAGGTCTCTTGGCTGAGGTGTGTATTCGACTTTGCTTTCTTACATTTGTTTTTGCCTATAAACTATTGCGTAGTTAGAAATTTATTTCAGTCTGTATCTAGCTTTAATTCCGGCACTTTATATTTCACACAACGTTTGTAAATTAGTCACGTTTATGTTATCTATTAAATGTATAGCTTCTGTATTTGTTACTAGTATTATAAAGTACTATTTATTGTGTTATCCGACTAACTTGAACAGTATACTCATTATTAAAGACTGCATCATCACTTGGACACCGTGAAGATTATCCTTATTATGTTAGTATGTATTTGATGTCAGATATACTTGTTTAATGCTGTCTCTGTAATATTTCTCGAAATTAACAAAGCTAATATTGTATTGACTGGCCTGTTGATCTAGTGGTTAGTGACCCTGACTGCTAAGCCGGAGGCCTAGGGTTAAGTCCCTACTCAGGATAAAACTTTGGTTAAAACAGAATAACGATGGTTTATTCTGTTTCTGGGTGTTATTTATCTATAATATGTGTGTATTTAGAAATATATAAGTATGTTTATCAGTTGTCTGGTTTCCATAGTATAAGCAATAATACAGAACATAACAATAGGTCGAGTCACCCGCTAAATTTCCCTCTTAACTGCCATCAGAATTAAAAAACGCACAAAATTATGTTTATATAAATGATTTATCCATGGATTCACACGAACAGTTGAATACTTTAGAGGGATGAACTGATAAATTGAATTCACGCGACAGATACATTAACGTATCAGTGACCCAAATATTATGATGTATTTTGGTTATTAATCGGTTTTATCACAATTATTACTTCACTTGGAAACGTTTTGCATAATATTTTTGAATGAACAGATTGAATAAATATGATCTTCTGGCGCAGTCGTTTAATAACATATACAATACTTTGCGATTAAAAACTTACGAGCTGATGAAGAAATAAAAAAAACCTATGCAATAAAGACGCATATATAAAGTTTAGTCACGCGATTGACACTTGGTGTCAATCACATTTCATGTAATCATCATTTACAAATAACAGTAATTACTTATTTTTAAACCTTTACTGCGATCGCCAACTCGCTCGCCAAGCGTGGCAAATATGGCATTTACCCCCAGGACCTATATTAAGTAGGTTCTACTGGGGATACCCGTGCCCAGCAGTTGGACATCATAATTATGGATGTAGATTACTTTTAAGTAGTTAAACAATAGCGTGAACTGGCCAGTCATCATTCCCACGCTCCCCCATTTGTTAACCTAAATTTGTGTAGTTATAGTAAACGATAAAGTTTACATTAGCAGAATTTGGCTGAAAAATTGACAATATAAAAAGAGGGACCGCTTATCAATATTCGAACCGTGCATTATTCGTCCCTTTAATCACACATAAAATCTATAGGTACTAATATTGTAAATGCGAAAGTTTTAATGTATGGACGAATGGATGGATGAATGTTTGTTATTCAATCTCACCAAAATGGCTGAACGTAGCTGAATGAAATTTGGGCATAGAGGTAGATTACAATCTGGAATAGCACTTAAGCTACTTTTTCCCAGAAAAATCTACGATTTCCGTGGGATAATTAATGTTTTTCTAAATTCTGAAAAACGTACTCGCCGGCAATAGCTAGTGTACAGAAATGACATTTCTCAACAATGAAACTCATTCTTTACACATGAGCGTTTTATAGACCCTTTAAAAAGTTTACTTTTCAGTTTCAATATGTAGAAGTATTTATTGCTGTGAGTCACAGGGAAGTTTAGTTTGTATAGTACCCTTATAGGCTATATATTTTGGAAGTAGGTGGCGGTGCAAGGCTGTGCTTGGCGCAGACGGCAAGCAAGCTGTCGTTGCATATACAACAGTGTCACTCTATTCTATGTCAACTATGATGGGTGGTAAGCGTGCAAATGACGTGAAAATTTGACAAGAGTTGTGCATGAATTATAAATGAGGCAAGTTAAAAGACGGTATCTAGTGCAGTGTCGAAGGTGCGATAACCTTTAGCACCCTTGACTTAACACCAACTCCACACGTTGGCATCGCCACTTGCCCAACGTGTGCATCTAGAAAATAGCATTGGCGCCAACGTTGGAAAGTGCGCTATTTTAGATCCACGTTGGACGAGTGGCGTTGGGAATGACGTTGGGGCCAACAAATGGAGCCGGCGTAATTGTGTTCTGTAAAGTTTTATTGTTTCTGTCATAGTTAGTACGTACCAACTAGCTGCGATCTGCGACTTAGTTAGGTCCTCGTAAAATAATTATTTAAAAGTTCAACCAGTGAAAGTCCCGTCGAAATATGTTGCCACAGCCGTTTCAAAAATTAGTCGAAACAAACAGATGATCAACAGACAACATTTAATTAAAAATATCTAAATATCTATAATTGCATTTTAGACCAGCGTGCAAGAAGGGTAGAAGAATATGAGGTTTAGTAACATAGTCCCGGTTAGATGGTTTGATTCCGGCCCAGGTTTGGCATACGGAAGTCTCGGGTTCGGTTCCTGGGTCTGGACTTAAAATTATTCTATCTTTCAAAAATGCAATTATTGTATTAATAAAGTAATTGGCAAGAAATGCTTAAAAAATTACTATAATCTTACTTCTTTATATATACTAATATTATAAAGAGGTAAAGTTTGTGAGTTTGTGTGTAGGAGTTAATCTCTGGATCTACTGAACCGATTTTAAAAATTTATTTTACTAATAAAAAGCCACGTTATTTGTGACTGTCATAGCTTACAACCAATAGGAGCGTAGCATTAATAAATAATGTGGCAAAAACGGGAGAAAATGACTCAAACGAAGTTGAATAATTAATTAAACGGTTTTATGTGGAATGGTTTAATTTATGGTAATTTACGAACTAATGAGCGGCGGTAGCCTAATGGCTAAGGCATCGGTCTCGCAATCGTGAGGTCGTGAGTTCGAATCCTGCCCATTATACTACCGACGTGAACCCACTCCTTACACAAGTCATTGAGCTTAGCTGGAGAGGCTATATTTGGAGGGGTTATCTTTAAAAAAAAAAGTTTAACCTAAACTAAGTTTGATATAAATGCCGTGTAAATATTCGTTTATGTTTAGTAAATGGACATAACAGTTTATTTACTTGGAGTGTAGGTAAACGGTTCTACGGTACTTTTATGACGTAAAGAGCTGCAAGTACTATCACAATTGATATTGTTAAAAGGTCAGGCAGTATCCATAAATTAGGGTCTATTAATAGTACTGGTCACGCACAAAATAGCTCCTTATTTTTGTATTACTGGAGTGGCATAGGCACAATAAGCCTGTGATAGGTGGACATACTAGTTTAGAACCATTATTAATAAAAAATGGTTGTCTGTGAAGTCGGAAGCGTCGGAATTTTTCGTGATAACGTCATAAGAAAACATTGATGATAGTGTATTAAACAACCATGCCTGTGACAGGTTTTTGTATTTTTTATTTGATTTTTGTATTTGTAATTGTATTGCATGTCGATGCAATCGCCAAAACATTGATGACATTGTAATAAACAACTATGCCCGTGATAGCTTTAGGTTTTTGCTAAGCAAAGGGAAGGGCAATTCCGCACCTGGATGGTGCGGAATTGCCCTTCCCTTTGCTTAGCAACCAGTTAATAAGGTACAATAATTGCATTTTTGAAAGATAGAAAAATTTGAAGACCAGACCCAGGAATCGGAATTACTTCAATATTGGCCTGCGACATCATAATTTGTTAAAATGCTCTCTGTAACGAAGCAATAACAAAAGCCGTGATTTAACTACCGACTAGATGGCGCATGCGAGGGCCCAAACTCGCGAGCATCAAGGGATAGAAAAATTTGAGGTCAAGTAACATAGTCCAGATAGATGGTTTGCTTCTGGCCCCGGTTTGGTTACGGAAGTCTCGGGTTCGATTCCTGGGTCTGGTCTTCAAATTTTTCTATCTTTCAAAAATGCAATTATTGTATTAGTAAAGTAATTGGCAAGAAATGCCTATAAAAACTACTTCAGTTAATAAGGTGACTTTTTTTAGACACTTTTTCGTGAGTGCAGGCGGTTATCGATTTTGCAGTGAATTTCGCTGTTCGACACGTGCCCATAACACCGGTGTACCAATTCGATACGAATAAACGCGTTTACGTCGAAACATAGATTTTTCCACGTTTCGACGGAGATTTCCTTTTTTAGGGTTCCGTAGCCAAAATTGAACTCATTTTTATACAGGTTAGCTACGGAATCCAACATTGTGCGTGGCCTGACATGCACTTGCCCGGTTCTTCTTATATTTACCGTTCCATAAAGGTCTATCTTCTATTCTATTACACTGAATATGGTCACAGAATGCTGTCAACTTGTGTGCCACCACACCACGGTGTGAACATGGTTCATGTAATCTTAAACGCGTTTTTCCCAGTATTAAATTTTCAATTGTGTCAGTATATTATGCAGCACGTAAGTTTAAAGGTTTGGACTTAGTTCGAAGTTGGTTTATTTATCTAACTTAACTATCTTATATATATATATATATATATATATATATATATATATATATATATATATCTATGTATATATTAGTTATATGTATATATAGTATGCAGGGGGGGTTTTGGGGGCGATAAATCGATCTACCTATAGCTAAAGATTTCATTTTTTGAAAAATCATTTAAAATAATATACCGAATGAAGCTCGGTCATCCAGGTACTTAACTTATTACTCTATAACATTTCTTCAAAGTACAACAAATACAGCAAGAGACACAGACATAGCCTAGTTAACAATGGGAATTGGAATATTGGGCCCAGAGCCAGGTCAGTACATTGTCGCTAGCAATTAACTAATTCTCTAGTGATTTGCTACTGCAGGCATACGCGTAGCACCGCTTTGCTACGCGTATATATCAATACTACTTTGTACGTGCTACGAAACATCTACGACCCGAATAACTGTAAGCACTGAATATACAAAAATAATATATAGTTGGCAAAGAACATTATTAAGAATCAATCTATAATACATATTTCCCTGTATTTATCTCGTTGTTAATGTTTAAAATTTTAAAATCATTTCATTTGAGCATTATGTTATGTATAATATACGAGTTAAATACTCGTAAAAATATTCATACTTTGCATATCGTTGCCTGAAACTAACATTCCAACACACGATACTCGCAATATGCCATATTATTATGAAATGTTGATAACAAAAACCTTAAAAATGTCCTAAAACTGTTGATTATAATTTATTTTATAATGTACCCACCTTCCGATGTCGATCTATTGAAAGTAGAGACTTTTCGATTAGGAGGCTATAACTGTCTCTATCTATATTATATTGTACTCTTTAATCTTTTACGCGGCGGGATTGAGAGCAGTGATCTTTAATCGTGTATACAGTTCTGCACCCATAGGTACCGCACTACACACAGTCATTTATTTAGTGTACCCTCCGTCACCGCACCAACTACGTAAAAAATGCTATTATTTTTGCTCGTTTACTCCATCGCACATATGAGATTGGCAGAATGGTCGCTACCGACAGGGCTGCCATTAAAAAAAAATGCTATTATGACACCTCGCACATTTATATTGAAAACGTTGAAAACATTGACATATTTCAAGTACAAGAGTCACATCGGAAACAGATAACAAACATATTCACTAATTAATAAATACATTAATAAGCTACTATACCTTAATAAGGACTGCCTCTGTGGCGCGCTGTAAGAGTGTATCAGACTGCTACGCAAGAGGTCGTGGGTTCGATCCCTACCCAGGATAAAACTTTGCGTGATGAGCACGATGGTTTATTCTGTGTCTGGGTGTTATTATTTAAATTATGTTATTACTTAGTTCGCAATCAGATATTATATTATTATTATTTCTTTTTTTATATTTTATTTACTACTTTATATCTTAATTACTACTTTTAAGTAATAAACTCTGCGTTTCCAAGATTTTGAATGCTGTGAAACTCTGTAATTGTCTTAAGAGTATAATGTCACTATGATAATTCCATGTCACATTGTAATTAAGCTGTTGAGTTTCCTACCAATACATAAATAAATACGTATACCAAATGTTCTTTCTCATTTGAAAGAGAGATAAGTGCTTCCTGATGGGTATTAAACCCAAGCAAAATAAAGGTGGGCTGCTACTATTAAATAATATCATGTAGAAGTACTTACGTTGGATGTTCGAGACCAAAACAGAATTCAAAGGGTGTTGTGCCCTCACGGCGTAGTTAGACACGCGGAACTCGCTCCAAGTTCCAAACTAATTTCCCGTGGCACAAAGCAATCGCCGGATCGTCGTGTGCTCTGATAGACACGGCCGGCACGTCCCTCTGATTGATTTTAGCTATACTCCTTCTTTTTTGTTGAGTTTTAATATTGTTGGGTGTAGATTGTTAAACAAATGATTAAGACTTTATAGGCAAAATTATTGGATGTTCTATTAGCAGTTGATTGGGTGGATTGCATGTTGAATTAAAAACTAAATTTGTGGTGACTTGAAATTCGAATTTGTCATTTTTTCTTTAAAATTTCAGAGAGTTTTTTATTTTTTTTTATAAAAATATACCGCCGCTTCAGTTTAAATAATCGCGTCAGAAACGTCACACTGTCGATGTCATATTGGGATCAATTGTTTTAGAGAATGGAATATATAAATTCCAATATGCCAATGGAGATGTCACACAAAAATCCGGTCAAAACACTAACACAAACAAATCGGTTTTGAAACAGTCAGACAATCGGTCACACAAAAAGTCGGTCGTGTGCACGCTAACTGTTGTTTTGTTTAATACACTCAGCGAACCCAATAAATTTCATCCCTCCGTTTCTATATTATTCCGTCCAAATTCGGCTATTTTCGAAATGGAATACCATGAAAACTTTTATTTTTGTTCCGCACGATAACAAAGTAGGTACCTTGCGTTTTGCTTTCCCCAGTGGGAGTGCTTACAAATTCTGGTGTTGTTTTAATTTGGCAAATTCATTGCAATCAACGCAAGCACGAAACAACTTTTAGAGTTTTTTTTTATGTTGGCAATGAAAGATAACGTGTGGTCTTTTACGTCCCGGGACCAAGGGGCACATATTAGGTTTTATTTTCTCTTTTGTTTGTACAGCTAATATTCTGACGTCAGATGGTAAGCGACCAGTACGCCTATATAAAGCCACTTAGCACGTCCGCCGTTTAAATTATCGCTAGGGTATAAAATGGTCGTAAAATAACAGGCTACCCTATGCTAAATATTTGCCCGTAAAGGTATATGTCGACAATATTACGTAAGAAAATATGACGTCATTTATAGTCTCTATAATTAGAGCTATCTATCAGTAACAGAATGTTAAGGTGAATGTTTTTTTAATTAGGTTTATTTGGGGTTGTATTTATGATGCAAATACTTATTTGTAGTAAGAGTTTAGTATCTTTTTAACGAATTTTCCCATATGCAAAAGCTTAACACATTTTATAATTGTCTTTAGTACGATTTCCACGATTTACCCATATGGTAATAATTTAGAACACATACAAGTAAGGCGGCAGTTCAGTCAAGGACTTACCTACCTAACCTAAGTGTCACCTAATTTTTTAGGGTTCCGACAAAATGGAACCCTTATAGTTTCGCCATGTCCGTCCGTCCGCAGCTTAGCTCAGAGACTGTTAGTCCTAGAAGGTCATTTTGCATGGATACTCATAATACTTACGCTGATAAAGTAAAAGAATAAAATCTTGAACTTTACATTTAAGGTACCTCCCCTATATGTAAAGTGGGGATGTGATTTTTATTTCTCACCTATCACATCGTGAAGGGTATCATTAGATAGATCTTTTAAAAACGTTTAGGGGTTGTTAAGATCATTTTTAGATTTAGGGATCCGTTTGTGAAATATGAAGCTTTAAAGTGCAAATTATTGTTAGAGTCAAGTATTGGTCCTTAATAAATATGACCGGCTTCTAAATAAGCAGTTATTTACATTCATTTTTAACGTTCGTAAGTTTGACCATGTTTGTCCTTACCGTTTAAAATTTAAATGGCTCCCTACTTACCAGCGACGTAGTTTGCGCGCTCTAACTACACTCAATTCAATTGTTAATTCTCCTACTGCCCCCTTTTATTTGACTTCAAACGTCCAATACTTGCACTCCACTCACAGCAGAGATCTGCAATCTACCCACAATCTGCTTCTTTTATGTCCCTCTTATTCTTCTGGATTCATCGGTACCTCTTTCCTTGTTCAGTCTGTTTCCTTTTGGAGTGCGCTGTCCCCACTGAAAGTACGTACTCTGATCCTAGATGAACTGGTAGAATCACCACAACATGAGTAACTTATCTAAGTATGATTATAAGGAATTTGTTATACTTACTATCCTGTTTTCAGTTTTATTTGTATGGTTAAATGTGATGTCAACAAGTTTACGGCACCTACACACTTCATTTCTACATCGCCCTAAGGTAGACTGGCAGAAAATGCTTTTAGCATTTAAACGGTTATTACACTACCCTAAATCAGGGCCCTAAATCGAGGGGGCCTTGAAAATTTGTTACAGAATTAGGGCCCTAACTCTTATTACACCTTTCTTTTTAAGGGTTTAGGATCCCTGATTTAATGTAGTGTAATAAGCGCATTAGTCCGCCTTTGTACAATTCTGTGCATAAAGTTTTAATATATTTTAAATAATTGGCTTAAATAGTATAGGTAGATAACCTCATGCATAGCTTGGTATTATCAATAGGTAGCAGCAAGCTTATTTACCAACCTAAATATATCTACTTGCATTCACGAGTACCTAGTACCTAATACATATAATTGAAACGTTGAGCGTATGTAGTCATACTCGTAGGTACCCCGTATTTGCCTCGTGAGAGTTCACCGAGTGGAGCACCAACGTTATGAGCTTCGTCGTTGTTTAATCATTTTAATTAGACACTTGCGTACACAATTGCTGTGTTAATATGCTATTTAAAGTACAAGAGTCAACTGTGGCACACTAGGGTTAAATTGTGTTTGGGTATATTAAATATGAACGTGCAATTTACATTGACATTCAAGTCAAGAGTAATTGAGGGGTTAATGGAAGCGGCATCCATTTTCAAAGGTACTTGTTTACGAATGACTTTGTTTATCACACGACAAAGAACTAAATAATGGGAATTATAACTTTCTTAATTATACTTTTGAAATATTTATGGCACTGCATGCAGGGTGCAATACTGCAATGAGTGTCATTCTACACGCATTGCTTTTGCACATGTTTTGGTGTTCCACTAACAGTTTTATAGTACTTTTAATTATGAAATTATTTTGAGTTCCCTTTAAAGTACCTTATAAAAACTAAACTAAATGAGCGAATTAATAAATCAGTACTTTCCGAATTGACCGATTCCAACAACCTAAAAATAAAAAAGACGAATAAATAACAAAAATAACAAAACATAAAACAAAATGAAAAACAAAGGTGTTTACTTCAAATGTTTTTCTTTTACGGCAAGGTCGAATTGAGAAACAAATGAGAGGGCTCGGAAGAAAATCTGTTCATTTGTTTCAATTTTTAAGTTACCGCATCGTGATAAACGGTGTGTTGAAGGCAAACATCAGGGTAAACAGGGTGTGTTTGTGAACTGTGCGGGTCACCGGCTCATGCCCACGTATCCACGATATTACCGGGTTAAGTAAACATACGTATAAAGCCATATAACGCCGGATGACAATGTGAGATAATGAAAACGGTGTTAAGGTTAATGAACGTTTCTGATCAGAATTAAGTTCTTTTAAGAGATATAAGGTAATGCAGCATATTTTGAGAACTTATGTATTGTCTATAAATAGGTAGGTACATAGGTATATATCCTGTAGTTTTATAGTCAGATAGACGGGTAGGTCCTACTCACTGCGTCATTATCTGTGGCGCGTACTACTACAATTGCTAAAGTGAGTTGAGTTTATTTCTGATTTGGGACAAAATTATTTATGATCCATAGACGTGAAATTAAATATTATTGTATTATAAATGTATCCATAACCACTTTAGATAATAAGCTAGTCTTTCTATAATAATAATAATATCTTGGGACAACTCACACAACGCTATCTGATCCCAAACTAAGTACAAAGTTTTATCCTGGGTGGGGATAGAACTCACGACCTCTTGCGTAGCAGTCGGATATACTCCCACCGCGCTACAGATAATTCTTGTAAGAACTCTTTTTCAATAAACATGACTGCATCGAACCTTGAACTCCTCATTTTGGCAACCAGAACCCGCTCTCACTCTGTCTAACGGAACACGCATTTCTTTTATCACGCTTTCATTAACACGCATTTGATGATGAATAATATAGGTGATGATGTTTGATGGTAGGTGATGATGTTTGATGATGATGATGCTAGATGATGATGATGATAACTGCTAATGATGATGAAGAATAATCTGTCAAGATCTCATAAGTCAACGTTTTGACGCCCAGATCTTAAGAATCACATCTTCTCTGGCGCTACGGGTAGAGTACCCACTTCACCCTTACGAAACAAAACGCCAGCATTTATGCTCGCCTTCACAGTCTTGGATTGCAGCGACCAGTCTCGGCCGCTGCTGCTCGCATGGGGCCGGCGCTATGTTGCATTGGGTGGATATTGCCCTCCATCCACGCCTACGGTTTTTTAAAACACCCTCGGGGTGTCGCATACAAGTGCCACGTGAATTGTATGTGTATTTTACCCTGATTTATGTCAGCGTTATTCACATGTGAGGGCGGTCTTCTACGCGGTTCGCTCTTCGAGTCGATGTTTCCATTACGGAAGCGTTTAAACCCAAAACGCACGATGCGTTAATTAGCAGTCTCGTCTCCAAACGCAGGATTGATATTGGTAGGCGTTTTTACCGCGTTAGATCCACGTAGGAAACCGTATTAAAAAAATACTCGGATTTTCAAAAGAAAAACCTCATAGTTATCATGTAAACAAAATCACACGAAAATCTCACACCATAAAGGTTTAATTTCAATTAAAAGTATCGATTACTATAAAACAGTAATTTCAAACTTTAAGCCCTATTAACTATACTAATATTATAAAGAAAGTTTGTTTGTTTGTTTGAACGCGGTAATCTCATGATCTACTGATCCGAATTGAAAAATCTAATCTCTCTCTCTGCTCCAACAGGAGCGGAGCAGCAATGAGAAATGCTGCAAAAATAGGGAAAATTTACAAAGACGAAGTTGCGCGGGACAGCTAGTTAAAAATATATATTCCATTTTATTACTTTTAACGAAGAGAGTAAAAACATATTATTAAAATCCGTAAAAAGTGATGAACTTTAATGATGCCATATTCACATTTACCAAATCATGAGGTAATTACTAACAATGATTAAAAATGATTAATCATTTTAGTAACTTAAATAAAGTAAAGATCAATAATCAAGTCAAGTCTAATAAGACCGCTAAAAACATTTACAATTGGTTTAAATCGTTAGAGCAGGTATTTGCGTGAGAATCTGCAAAAGTCACGTTACTCCACTTCCTACCTGATCTGAAAACTAAATGCCTACCTGCTTTGAAGACCAATGACTGTCTGATCTGAATACCAATGCTTACAACTAGATATATATTAGGTACGTATGTTTACATAGAACTGTTATAAGTCCTGGACATTTTAGACATACGGTTAGTCCAAGTTCTTAATCGCTGATGCCAACTTTATGGTTTTTATCAGTTTCATATGCGTATCTGTGTAACCTTGTGTCTGTGCATCTGTTTGTTTGTCTGCAGCGTCATAACAGTCAAACAGGCGCATTAATTTTCATGGAACTTTTTTATATTAGAAAACTGATTTCATCGAATTGCTCTTATCTTTTGATGAAAATCTGTTTAGTCATTTTGAAAATAAATTAACTATTTATCTCACGTGTTACTTAATGTGCACACATTAGCTTGTAAATATTTAAGTATAGTTGGTAATAAAACTCTGTAATATTATAAAGAAAAAGTCAAGAAACCAAATGCGTTTTTTATGTGTGTCTATTGGTCGTTTCAGTGCGCATCACTATGTAATGTACCAGGATAATGTTAGGAAGAAAACAGTATAAATTGCGTAATGCTTCCTGGTGCCTTAGGATAAATCACTTTATCAATTTCCGATGGTTGCTGAGGCGAATAACGGATGATAGAAGTCTACTAGTACAGTTTTCTCATATTATAACCTCTATAGTGGTTGCATACATAGTATCCTCGTTATAACTTTACTACCTGCCATTACAAACGTTCTTTGTTTTTGTTGTATAACCCTATTTAGAAAGAGATAGAGATGCCATGAATAATGACAAACAATTATATTTCAAAATATCTTCACGAAAAAGTTCAGCGTCCACTCTAGTTATTTGACCTTGATTCGTTTGGAGTATCATCTATCTCCATCATGTCTAGGTAGACATTTAAATATTTATCCCCTTATTCATAACAAACAAATAAATTAGCACACGTTTTAAGAGCATTTTAAGTATCGAGCTTCTATTCAATTTTGAAAATGGAATTAAATAAAATGCTCTTAAAACGACTGCTAATTTGTTTGTTTACTTATTATGAACAAGGGGGACTTCAAGTAGGTACTGTGGTAGATGTGTCGTGTTGTCGAACATCTCACATGTAACCTCTGTGATGATTATGAACTCTGTGTTCATTTCAATTGTTTTATTACTACTTTTTTATTGGAAAACCAAACAAGTCCAATTTGAAATATATGTTCGTAAGCTTTCGCGATTTGTACACATTATAGAATTTTATAAGCTACGGGTCTTAATCGCGTAAATATTTTATTTTAAGGCTAAATACCTTTGTTTATTTCCCGACGCTCCGACCGTATTGCCACGGCCGTTGCAATACGAATTTGAATCAACGCCGAACCAAGCAGTTTACAATCATCACAGAGGATGTGAGAAAACTTGTCACATCAACCACATGTCGGCGTGTACGCAGAAGCACCTGGGAGCAGGTACTAGTTTCGGGATACAGAATCAGAGAACGGAATTTACATGTATGAATAAAACGCAACCTTACAACCCCAAACGGATACGCTTATATTTCATGACACACTCTAACGATATTAAATATCATATATCAACACACTTTGGTTTTCAAATAAAAAAATAGTAATAAAACAATTGCAATATATGCCGATCCACGCAGTTCACAATCATCACAGAGTTTACATGTGAGATGTTCCACCACAGTACCTATTTAGGTATTTAACGGAGGTATTTAAATACAGTACGCAGTGTCCAGTTGTAGAAAGAGCTAGATCTCTAAAGTCTTCTAAAGAAAATACATGTTTTAACTTCAGGTAGATATTTGTAGTGTGTGCCTCCCGAATCTCCTTAAATAAAACAGTAACAGCTACTTTATCTAAATTATATTTTCCATGTGCCTATCGTCTCTACCTATGTCTTTAATGGGATGATTTCTAGACGTAGCTTTATCAACCAGACGAAATATTGTTCACATTTATTTAACTTATATATTTACCGTGAGCCACATCGAGGCATCGACTAATTCATTTGGATTACGTTACGAAATTCAAACATTTATTTTGTACCTATAACATAAAGACTACCGCAACCTTCATTTGATAACGACGCACAATAATATTGGAATCGAATTTCAACAGATTTATCTGCGGTTGATAGCATTGTCTTACAGTCATAAATAAAATATTATCTATTCTTAAAAAAAATACATTCCTACGTTTTTGGAGATTCGTAGCGAGATGTAGGTACGATAAAATATTAAGACGTAGAACACGTGTTTCTTTATTTACAACGAAACTTTACAAGCAAACAAAACCAAATTAATTTTTTTCACAGATATAATTGCAAAAGTAACGGAGTTTCGTACAAAATTGCAACCCCTATTATATCCATTGGGGTTGATTTTCCTAAAACGCTAAAACATTTGTTTCTTTATTTTAAATTCAAAAGCCAAATTAGAAAAAGAAATAGTTTCATACAAACTTCCAACCCCAATTTTACCCCTTTAGGGTTGGGATGTTTAAAAATGCACTCTTATTGGATGCCTACATCATAAAAGAAATAAGTCGATCTATATATAATTTACGATCATCGGTGTAGTATGTGCTTTGATCCATCAGTTAGTCAGTCACTTTGAAATTTATATTCATAGTGCCTCAAAACAATGCCACACGAAGAAAAAGAAGGTACCTTAAATATTGTAAATACAACATTTTATTAAAGAAGACTTTATTTTAATAAATGGAACAGCATTCAAAGTTTTTTAAATAATCGCCTGCCTCAGGCAGGGTCTTCACATATAACATAAACTCCACACCGATCGACCACCGTTCTAACTGAAACTTTAGAATCGTAGTAGTATAGTAATTTCCCTGTAGTTCACCCCTCGTATACACTGCTTTCTTTCGTCGCAGTATGTAGGTGATCCATCGTAAGGTAACGCTATGTGATATAAAGCCCATATTACAATGATGCTACATACATGCACTCCGACTGCGAGTGCAGTCGGAGTGTAACGTCGATGTCGAGACTGTTATGTCTTGTATTATTGATCGAAAGTTATGTGCAAAGACCATATAAGTACGTGGCTGTTTTATCAGGATAGAAATATTACACCGACAGAGGCGTTGTCACCGTCCGAATATACGTCTCGCAAATACTTGAGAATCATTGGTTAAAAATAATCTACATTTTAATCAAGTTTGGGTTATCCATACAATAAAAGAAATAAAGATTCTGGTGAACGTTTCAGTAGGTATGGACACACAAGACCTTTAATGGATGGAATTGCTCAAATTCCCGATCCCGCCTAATATGAAAAAGCGGCGTCATATTGATGTGGACTTAGTTACTTCTATTAATAATAACGTATATATAATATACTAATAAATAATATATTAATAATTATTAAATAAATATAATAATATATTAATAACGTTAGTAAATAGCAGTAGCTATACGTTCACGTTATTTAAATAACTGATTTAATTACTGTTACTAAGCCGACCGCAATCTCCAAAGTCACAGTCGGCCTCTTTGTCTATTTAAACCTTCAACGTAAAGGGTTCCATGTAATTAGATACTAGGTTTAATTAATATTACTTTGATATACAAGCGAAATCACTTGAAGCAGTGAAAAACCCATTCAAATTTACACAATAATTTTGGGACAGGTTCCGGTTTTTATTTATATAGAAATATAAGTTTTCCTCCTCATGTGTATATTCTTTTTTTTTTTCCTCTTCCCTCCAATATTAATCGGTAGAGATTATGACTCGCACATTATGTGCATACGCCAGTTTCAAGTATAATTTCTTTCTAGTTTTCTTCTTTCAATCACAAAGTCTCGTTTTTGTCCAGTTATCACGTATTTCAAGTATATTTTACACTGTTTTACACTTTAAACGCGGAGCTGTAAAAATAGCGACATGTCAGTTTGCCGCCATTTTTACAACTCGTGTTTATTCTTCTGTTGTTATTGTCGGCATAACGTCATAATAATAAGTGAATTATTCTTGTATCACTTGTGTATCCTACTTAAATAAAAATAAACTAAATTAATAATAATATGCTTAATTGTTAATTTATACGAGCAATTTTTGTATGTATATGTATAAACCTATATATAATTTTGTACGCAGTGGGTTTAAAAGGGGCGAAATATCGATCTAGCTGCGTTTCATATTTAGAATACGTCGTTTAAAAAATATACCGATGGAAGCCGTCGTTTAAAAAAAAATGCCGAGGGAAGCTCGGTCATCCAGCCTGTAGATCTAGTTGATGAACACTACGACAGGGGTTCTAAGCCAGAGGTTCGATTACAGCCCAGGATAAATTGTTTAATGCATTGTTTGGGTGTAACTTATCTATAACTATGTATGTATTCATAAATGTTTATGTTTCATCTGGTTGGCATAGTACAGGCTTTGCCTAGTTTGGAAATGCCCGTATATGAGCTGTATCAAGATATTTATTTAATTCATTTGTTGAAGGTTTTGAAAAATATATCACTGTTTATGCTTTCCTTTATGAGACAAATAAATATACTTGAAAAGATAAACGGAAAAATCCACAGCAAACCTCGACATATTATTTAGTTAAAAAAAGAAATAACACATAAAATGCAAACATTCTTTAGTCCTATTTCCTTTGTGCTTTGTAGGAAAAACATTTGAAACATCCTATATAGACACGGTCTAGTGAAAATAATTGCTTTAGTGTTCTAGAATGTGAGAGTCAGCATTCTACCTAATTAATGTGTACTACCAGAATTAATTGGAAACAAATGCCAAATACACCTGGGGACCTGTATAATTTAGGCACTTCTAACTTCGTACAACCATATTTTGTTTCGTATGTGCTTTATAAAGCTGAAGAGTTTGTTCATTTGTTCGAAAGCGTCTCTGTCTTTAAATTTGGTCTGGAAGTAACTTTAAGCTTGAGAAAGAGTATGGACTGAGTTTTTGTATTGAGATAACCAAAATCCATGGCGGCGAAGCTCGCATAGCGGTAATATACTTAAATTTAACCGACTTATATGGTAGAAGAGCAACGTAGGGTATGTTATCTTAGAGAAGTACAGTCGGTATAATTCGTAGCATATGCTACAATTTTCTGGCCTCAAGTTATTGTTGATTGATTACAAGTGTTTATTAAACTTGCTCTGTTAGTTGTTAGTTAGTTTGTATGGGTCAAATCTTGGAAGTTAAATTAATACCAATTCCTGACGTTCGATGGGGCTCATATTTGGTACAGTAGTGTATCTTTGATGACAATGCAATAAAGTACCATAGAACTGATATGATGATGGAGTCAAAAGGCCAAAAGAACTTATAAACTAAAAAAAAAAAACGTAGCAAGTTTGGGCTTCTTTGATTCTTGTAGTTTATTTTAGCTATAACTTTTTTCACGCAGCTATTTAAGTCACCCATAATAACAAATGATACCTACCTACGGAAAGATCTTTCCAACGACATATGTCTGGTGGTTATGGGTTACTGGGTACATTTGGCCCGTCCTCCTTTGTTACAATATCTATACTAATATTATAAAGCTGAAAAGTTCGTTTGTTTGAACGCGGTAATATCAGGAACTACTAGTCCGAATTGAAAAATTCTTTCACTGTTGGATAGCCTATTTATCAAGGAAGGCAATATGCTATAAAACATCACACGCTATGACAAATTACTTAACTGTTTTCCATCTTTTAGAAGAATGTACAGCATATAATAATGAAAAAACACTTTGTAATGTACCAAATAACCTGAAAGATTGTTTATGTAATGATGGGTATAATGAAACACTAAACTTTCTAAAAATTATCAATGTATACAAATCTCTGTAACCTACATACTGTGGTCGCTATATGACCTTTGTTGTTAAAAAGCGACCTAAAATAAATAAATAAAAAAAAAAAAAAAAAAGGAGCGGAGCAGCAATAAGAAATGTTGCAAAAACGGGGAAAATTTACGCAGACGAAGTTGCGCGGGACAGCTAGTACTGTATAAACAAAAAAAAACTTTTTTTTAATGATGTACTGCACTTAACACAAAATGCAGTGTAGTACTGTCGATCATGGCCCTTAAGTAGAGTCAAATCGCTAAAATGTCTTGGTGTCGACCTCGCGACAAGCTTAATACATATATATATATAGTATCTATACTTAATATTATAAAACTGAAGAGTTTGTTTGTTTGTTTGAACGCGGTTATCTCAGAATTTACTGATCCGAATTGAAAAAATCTTTTACTGTTGGATACCCCATTTATCAAGAGGCTATAGGCTATATAACGTCACGGTACGACAAATAGGAGCGGAGCAGCAATGAGAAATGTTGCAAAAACGGGGAAAATTTACGCAGACAAAGTTACACGGAACTGTTAGTTTATAATAAAATGGTGTAATATTTTTAACTATTATTTTTTATTTACTTATTTCTGAGTTAAGGAGTTATTTAACTTGTTTATAAATGTTGTGGAGAGATTTTTGTTGCTCAATTACAGATATGACGTTATAGACAATTTCTCAATTACTGAAACCATTCAGTATATTGTAGTTATCATAGAAAACATATTCAAAGCTTACTTTAGGTTACTGATTATTGGACTGTACAGGCACTAACTTCCCGATCACTTCACACCACCTAATCTCAGTTGTAAGAAAGAATTATTACATTTGAAGTAGACACCTTCGCACGCATAAACTCGGTATTGCGGAGCCCCTATAAAGAATTTACGACCGTTTCACAAAAGCATTACAATATTACGGCTACAATATCCATTATAACATCAACCCTCATTCAAACATGAAAAGTGGATTAATAAAACAGTAAATTATATAAGCTATTAACATAACCAGATCCAATACGATTGGGTAATTATAATTAGCTTTCAAAAACATCGATAGCACTTATCGTATAAATAATAAATTAATAGTAAAAGTCGGTAGTCGGTATGGGGGGTCGTGGAGTCGCGGTGCTATAATTAATAGCGTTTGGCTATTTCTGTCGCCCAAGGACGCCTGTATACGTGACCAGAATGCATTTATTTCCTGAAAAGTAAAAATAATAATACGAGTGTAAACAAATGATTAAACCGGAGCCGGATAAATGGATTTAAAATTGGGTGACGGTAAAAAAAGGGAATTCGTGTTGCTGACAGGCGTGCGGAGGGCCTCATATAAAGTGTGTGTTGTCTACCTTTTGGTTATTTGGGGATGACCCGGAATAATTATCAATGGAAAATTCAGAATTATTTTACAGATATAAATTGTAGAAAGAAGAAAAACTTAAATTGTATTACAAATTGGGTACCTTTAAAAGATACATCAAGTCTCACAAGAAGACATTCTTGATCACCTGGGTATAAGGTTCCGTGTATCAACTTCGGCGCTAATATTGAGTCCTGTGTATAAGTTACTACCAAGAGACTGGGCATCCTAAACCGGGTAATCAGGTACTTCTCTCCAGGACAGCTTTATATAAAGCACAAGTATGTTCTCGCATGGAGTACTGTTGTTACCTGTGGGATGGCTCGGCTAAGTACCAGCCAGAGTAGACGCACTTTTACGCAGAGCCAGAGAATTAATCGGCTTTTATACAGCTTGCAACATGGCGTAACATGGCCTATTTGTCGGTGTTCTACAGATTGTACCACGGAGAGTGTTCACAAGAACGCATGCACTGACCCCGCCGACTCCTTTCCATTGAACATCTAGCCGCACTGCATGTTACCATCCACACGATGTGGCTATACCCACATGTCGCATAAAGCGGTTCGCTTCTACATTTTTGTGATGCGAACAGCTAAAGTGTGGAACTCCCTGCCAGCATCAGCGTTTCCAATTAATTTTAAGACTGTAGTGCATAGGCATCTTCTGGGTGCGCTCGTTCCATCGTAGCTTTCGAAGCCAAGAACAAGTCCATTTATTACATAAAAAAGGTTTTTTATTTTGTTAAATTTATATATAACTTTAAAAAAAAATAACTGACTTCAAATAAAATTGAAGGAAAGTGTTAAATGCTACACTGGTGAATGGAAAATTTATTGCCTTATTCCCATATTTCGTATATAGCTCTGGTGTCTTATAAGCTAGAACAACATTTTGTACACTAAAACCTTCCTAGAAAAATATGCTATTAAATATTGAAAATCCCATCCAAATAGTTTTTGTAGTTATTGAGTAAATCACGAACATACAGGTCAAACAGAAAATCACTTTTTAACGCCGGTTAAAACCCCTCTGCTTTACACATTAGGGCGTGATGTTTGTGTCATGTAGTTTACTAGTACAATCGAATTAGCCGTTTACACGACAAGAAAAAGGCTTCATTCACACCTACTTTGATAAGTACTAAGCAAGTTATTTCTCCATGTATTTATAGTTCGTCTATATCTTTAATATGATATTATAAAGAGGTAAGATTTGTATTTTTGTATGTAACGAATAAACTTAAAAACTACTGGACTTTTAAAAATTCTTTCACTATTAGAAAGCTACATTATCAGGGAGTAACATAGGCTATATTTTATTGACAATAAAATTAGAAATCCCTACGAAAATTGCAATAATGTAACTCAAGGTATAAAATAACTACGATATGACACCTTACAAGCCGGGGCAGGCAGCTAGTGTTTTATAAAAATCAAACTGTAAAAAGAGTTTTAAAAATGGTTTGATCGACATCCTTTCAATTTCAGAGCAACGTGCTCGCTGCCTGAATAAACAGGGCAATTAATGATAGCAACATTAGGTTATGAACAACGAAATAATGTGTACTAGATATGAATGTTGATTTTTCGTATGAATTTATATTTCCAGTGGGTATTATTTAAGATATTTCAAAGACATCATAGTTGGTCTAGTGGTTAGTGACCCTGACTGCTAAGTCGGAAGTCATGGGTTCGATCGCCACCCAGGATAAAACTTTGTGTGATTAGCACAATGGTTTATTCTGTGACTGGGTGTAATTTATCTATAACTATACTAATATTATAAAAAGGTAAGATGTGATTGTTTGTTTGTATTAAATAGGTTCCAAAACTACTGAACGGATTTAAAAAAATCTTTCATCGTTGTGAAGCTACACCCACCACTAACCCCAGGTGACATATGCTATTTTTTATCCCTGTATTCCCACGGGAACGGGAACTACGCGAGGCGTCCGTTAGTCTTTAATATGTATGTATTTAGGAATATATAAGCATGTTTATCAGTTGTCTGGTTGCTAAAGCCAATCTCTGCTTAGTTTGGGATCACAAAGCGTTGTGTGAGTTGTTTTAAGATGTTATTATTATTTTTATATAGGTACATAGAGCACGAACAACTTCATATATAGGATCGATTTGTCTTACCGTTTCGATATTTGATTCGGTTTTGTCGCTTTGAGTTTTTGTGCCTCTACAGGAATTGATATGTCCCATGCACTCCGACAAAAAACGGACACCGAATGTGTGACGTGTGCAAAAACAAAAAAGGAACAACTGCTCCAAAATGTTCAATGTTTATTCTATTCAAACAAACAGCAAAAATCAAAAAACCGCCAGACTTGTCTTAGCAATTTTTCTCGAAACTATATGTCTGACCGTTTTACTAAATATTAAAAACATTCACAATCTCGAAATACAAACTGACAGGCAAACTAGTTCATACTGTAATATTAAATTATTAGGTATCTTGCAGTCCAAACAGTTTGCTTAGGTTTGTTAATAGAGTTGTTCATTCCCAATAGAGATACCGATGTCTAGCCGAACGGTCGGTGGCTAGTTCCTCCATTTAGTGAAAATAAAGCGCTGTTTTGGTACCGCGGGGAACTGGAACGTGGCCAAACGTATTTGTAAATTCATATTGGAACACAGAATTGCATATTATTAAAATTTGTGTTCTATTTTATTACCCGACTGCAGAGGAGAGTTATGTGTGACGCGTATGTATGTATGTTTGTATCCTTCTAATGTTCCTGCATATATCCACTGATAACTCCTTAACGACTCAACCAATTTCAAATAGCGTTAATATTAAAACAAATAGAAAGAATTAAATTAGAAAAATAATTAAAAAACTAAAAAATCCCACCTGCAAAAAGAGAGAAACTGGATGCCTCATATTTAATATTCTAAAACTTAATATCATGCCTCCGACTGCATGATATTAAATATGATTTTTTTTATTTTTTTTTAGACAGTAATTTGCCTAAAAAAGTTCTAAATTCTAATAAGATTTTTTTCGATAAACAGTTTATAATTATGTTACGACGCAGATGGAATACGCCTGGAAGTTAAAGTATTTGGAGTTACATTCTCACGAGGAATTACTGATTACAATGTTTTTAAATTTTGTAAATATTTATAAAGAGCCATTTTCATGATGCAAGTTTCTTGCCTGTTGCACACAATTAAATTGAAACAACAAAAACTTACATGGCCAAAACAACTGAGGCGGCTTAACTCCTGTTGTGTTTCTGGAACTTAACAAACTTACATTATCACATAGGTAGATAAAGTACACCTAGACTCGGAATAACAATTTGTGCACCAGACAAGGTAAGTAAGTAGGTATATAATCGAACCCATAACTTCAATCGCGTGCACTCCCATTGTGATCCAAAAATATGTAAGCTTTCGCGATTAGTTACGTCTCTCATGATACAAGGTAAATATATTTTCTAGCTTATCTATACTACTATTATTAAGCTGAAGAGTTTGTTTGTTTGTTTGAACGTGGTAATCTCAGGAACTACTAATCGGAATTGAAAAAATCTTTTACTGTTGAATAGCCCAATTATCGAGGAAGGCTATAGGCTATATAACATTACGCTACGACTAATAGGAGCAGAGCAGCAACGAGAAATGTTGCAAAAACGGGGAAATTTACGCAGACGAAGTTGCGCGGGACAGCTAGTAAAAAATAAACTGTGATTCACAGTGACGCTGTCATTGCATTGCTCTGCCCGTGTTCCGATTGAGTGCTAATTACATTCCGTTGTATATCTACTTCTGACTGCATAAATGCAACATTAATTGAATATCGATAGTAATTATATCATGCTGAATATCAATAATTAAATTTTACGTTATGGTATTTGGATTCAATTTTCGGTTGTGGCGGCAAATCTGAATTAAAGCCGCGAATGCAAATTGAATGCTAGCGTTGTGGTTGCTTTGTTATTACATTAGGCATTTCCTCCGTGTCTTTACATATAAGGATCTATAGTCTACTAGTTAACCCGCACAACTTCGTCTGCGTAAATTTTCCCCGTTTTTGCAACATTTCTCATTGCTGTTTCGCTCCTATTAGTCGGTAGCAGTAGTAGTATTATATAGCTTATAGCCTTCCTCGATAAATGGGCTATCTAAGAGTCAAATAGCTTTTCAATTCGGATCAGTAGTTCCTGAGATTACTGCGATCAAACAATCAAACTCTTTAGATTTATAATATTAGTATAGATTACTAGCTGTCCCGCGCAACTTCGTATGCGTAAATTTTCCCCGTTTTTGCAACATTTCTCGTCGCTGCTCCGCTCCTATTAGTCGTAGCGCAATGTTATATAGCCTACAGCCTTCCTCAATAAATGGGCTATCCAACAAAAAAAGAATTTTTCAAATCGGACCAGTAGTTCCTGAGATTAGCGCGTTTAAACAAACAAACAAACTCTTCCGCTTTATAATATTAGTATAGATAAAGCTGAAGAGTTTGTTTGTTTGTTTGAACGCGATGATCTCAGGAACTTCTGGTTCAAATTAAAAAAAATCTTTTTGTGTTAGATTAGCCCATTTATCGAGGAAGGCTATAGGCTATATGCCATCACGTTGCTAAGAATGTGACTAAACCATTCAATAACCAAAATAACCAAATTTTCTTCTAGTTTTCATTGTTTACAATATTTTATTTTTGAAAATTTATACAATAGCAGAAGTGTTTAAAAGACAACATGTAACCATATTATTGTATTGTCACCAAAGATACATCTGTACACCAAATTTAAGCCCAATCGGACAAAGGAAAGTGGTTCTAATTTAGCTTCCAAGATTCTTGACGAACATATTGCAAGTTATATAAAAGCTTGTAAAAATAACCATATAAGTCAATAATCTTTAAGACGTAATAATGTTCATTTTTACATTCATGTATCAAGTAGCTGACCAGCGCAACTTCGTTTGCGTCACTTTCCCCCGTTTTTGCTACATTTTTCATTGATGCTCCGCTCTTATTGGTCGTAGCGTGCAGCATGAGCATGGCCTATGACACTCACAAATGATGTGGCATTCTATTGGTAAAAGAATTTTAAAATCGGTTCAGTTGATGTAGAGATTACCCCCTACAACGTTACAAACTCACAACATCACAAACTTTTACCTCTTCATAATATTAGTATAGATTACTTACGGCCGGTCTCAATAATCTAACTATCGATGGATTTGACTACCAGAGGTATATATTTGACATAAGCTCCATACAAAATATGTCAAAATTCTACATCTAGTAGCCAAATCCATCGATAGTTAGATTATTGAGACCGGCCGTTAGACTTATTCGGTATCTTTGGTTCAACATTCGAACGTTTTCAAATCGCCCCGTCACTATTTCTGGTTGTCTTAATAATTTTAGTATTTACGTAAACATATAGTAACGCTGTGTTGGATTGCTTTTTCGGTATTAATTATAAGATTTTAAATAAATAATATTATTCAAATTACATTAATTGGTCGGGGGTTAGATATTATTCTATATTAATTCATTTTATAAAAATACTCAAATTTCCGATACTTAGGGTATTTCCGATGGCTTGTTTATTCTTAGGGTATGTTCAGATAACTGCGAGGACCGTTCAGCGCTTTTATTGGTGAGAAATTCGTTTCGTTATGACTTATGACACACATATACAGTACGACAGTATGCTGCCGCAGTATCCTTGGGAAATATGTGACGTCATAATTTTTTCTACTGTGAATACTGGTGTTTTCGACTGCTCTCAATACTTTGACCACGTGAATTCAGACATTATGCAATTAATTCAATTGACAATTACCTTGGAGATTATTTTCAATTTTTAAATATAACAACATAAAAAAAAAAAAACTGTGGCACTCGGGGACTGCCGCGGTAAACCTATTGCATAGCATTTTTTATCAACTAAAAAAACAAAAAGAAATATATATATTTTAATTTTTTTTTATAAATAAATATATTTAAAAAACAATTAATTATTAAAATAATAAAAAATAAACTAAAAAGTATCACCGCTGTGCCGGTCGGAGTGGGGGGTGTTAGGTTATTTTCGTTACGGAATTTCTGGATTCGGTCTCCACGCTCAAGACCCGCGATAGAAGCTATGCAATAGCCTAAAAAAAAATGATTTCTTGTTGATCTTATACGTTGTACCTACATATAAAACTATCTCAACGTGGGTGACAGTATACTGGACTGTGCTCTGTTTTAAACAATAACCAGTATAGCTAACTATAAAGGAACGGCTTCGCAGTATATTAATAACGTCACACCTTACAGTGTTCCAATGAGTACTATACAAGCTTTTACAAAAATACAAACAACCTATAAAACAAGCTCCCTCATTCTAGCTTCACATAATGATAAATGGCGGATTTTTTGGCACTGTCAAAATGTTACGCTTTTATTAGTCTAGCTTCCCAGCCTACAAACAAAATGATATCGTGCGTTATTGAACTACGCTCCAAAAGAAACATTAAAATCTGTCGAGCTGTTACGGAGGAGTTCGACCACAAAACATAGTATGATGAGATTTTTTTATGTAAGAAGACATCAATACAAATATTACGAAGTTTCGGAAGTTGTTATTTTTAGAAATCTTCAGTACTTTTTGAAATATACGTCATCGTCTTATATAAACCAGTTTACTGAGATTGCGGAATGCGGAACCTTCTTCCGACCGGGCAGTAATTTTTATTTGTAACTTTCCCAAAAATGTCTGTTTGTGGGAATATATTATCCGAATCGATTTTATCATTAGAATTCTGTTAAATTAAGAAGATTCTTCTGACGAAAATACATTTAGACATTTTGAAAATTAACCAAACTTTTTATATTCTAAGTTATTTTGTAAACATTTGATTCGATATGTTACTGTTCTCTTGTGTAAAACTGTGGATAGCTGTCATTGGCCTTTTTAGGGTTCCGTAGCCAAAATGGCAAAAAACGGACCCCTTAAATTTTTCGTCATGTCAGTCTGTCTGTCTGTCTCAATGAATATTGATGAAATTTGGTGAAAAGGTGTCTTCTAGTGACCGTTACTTAGTTTGATAGCTAAATAATAAAAATCAATATTTTTAAGGGTGGCACTCCATATATACCGTCCGGATATATCGTCATTAAGTTATAGCCGAAAAACTGCTTTTCTCAACAAAAGGGCGTAAGTGCCATGAACATACGCTCTTCTGCTGATGCAATTATTTAAGGCTGCGGAACCCTACACGGAGCATGGTCTCATTGCCTGTTTTTATTAGTTATAGTTTGAAGTAAAATTATTTGTATTGACTATTGTTATCCAAAATAAACATAAATAAATAAATAAAATAATGCCATTTTATGTGTTTTTAATAAGCATACACAGCACATACGCGAGTATTTGACCCTCGCTGACCTTTGAAGGTATTGGCTAGCGTCCACTGGGCACGGTATCTGCTTACTATCAAGCTCGTTTGTCTCTATCGTGGTATAAAATAAGAGGGGAACATAACATCATATATCACATAGAAAAACGCCGATAACATGTTGGTCGACGTTTGAGGTCGGGCTCGGAGTAGCGCTAACGATCTGAAACAGTGCTTGTTACCGGTAGGTTGGAGTCAATTACAGAGAAATTACCTAGGTTAGGTTATGTTCAACGTGGTGATGTATATAATCGGTTGTGTTACGCCCAGATAATTTTATGTAGAGTAATTAATTGATATATTGGAGTAAAAACCACTTTTAATAAAATAAATATTAAAAAGTCTGACTGAGTAAAAGTGGATTTAATAGAAAAGATAGGAAAAAATATAGTAGGTTTAGGATCTGTCTTTGATCTCATGAAAAAAAAATTACCATGTCCGTCCGTCCATCCGTCCGCACCTTTGCTCAGAGACCGTTAGTGCTAGGCTGTAATTTTGTATGGATACACATATTACTTACGCCGACAAAGTGAAATAATAAAATTTTTGAAAAAAAAAATTTGAATTAAAAAAAAAATCACATCCACTTTACAGTGGGGATGTGATTTTTTTTTTTCACCTGCCCCATCGTGTGTAAGCATTAGATAGGTCTTTTAAACACGTTGTTGGAAAGACGATTTTGAGATCTACAGATCCATTTTTAAAATATTAAGCTTTAAAGTGCAAATTTTTGTTTGAGTCAAGTGTCCCCCCCTGCCAGCTAAATGATGGATGTTGGGTATGTGAAAAAAATCACGATAGTAGTATATATAACGAAATTAAAATGAAAACTATCACAGTTAAGTAGGCTTTACAAGTTTACGAGTAACAGCTGACCAAATAAGAAGTAACAAAATTTTCGTACAAATTCCATTAAAAAATATTATTTAGATATAACGTAGTAAGTATGAAACAAAAACAACCGAAAACCCACATTATTCTGATGGGGGGACTATGGAACCCTACTTTGTGCGTGGCCCGACATGCATTTGCCCGGCTTTTTCTAAGTAGCTTGACCAATTTTTGTATTAATTAATGTATGGTTTTATCTCGACGATTTTACAATAAAGTACAATGATAGACCTGGTAGGTGGCTACGTTATTGAAATCCTAACATTTTAACCAAGGTCTGTGGCTGTGCCGTGTGGTGCCGGCCATGCCGTGTGGTGCCGGCCATGCCGTGTGGTGCCGGCTTAAGAATAGTACCACCCCATCTCTACCCGTGGGTGTCGTCAAGGCGACTAAGGGATTTCACCCCGGAGGACGGGCAGCAGCGTCCTCTGCGTACTTAAAACCTTACTGCGATCGCCAACCCGCTCGCCAAGCGTGGCGATTATGGCAATTACCCCCAGGATCTACATACTAGGAGGTTCTACTGGGGAGACCCGTGCCCAGCAGTGGGCCATCTAATGGGTTGATATGTATGTATGTATGTATATGTGGCTGTTTAAGGTCAAGTCTGGGTCCTTATTCACGTTCTTTTTTCTGTGTCCACGGCAAGCCCGTGTAAACTGTCAAAATTTTGTCGTAATGGTAAATATACGGCAGACTTGTCATGGCAATGAAATAAAATAACTCACAATCGTAAATAAAGACCCTGCTGTTTTAAACAAATAAAATAAAATCTTCGAGTAACTAAGTGGCGAATTGAGATTTCAAAAAAAAGAGCTTACTCTTTTCTAAAACCGACAACGTATCTGCTAGGGCTTCGGTGTCACAGATGTTCATGGGCTGCGGTAACCACTTTACTCATCAGGTGAGCCGATTGTTCGTTTGCCCCCGATGAAATAAAAAATAAATCTTCGAGTAACAAAGTCGTTAATTATGCAAAATGTATTGAATAGAACTTAATATAAACTATATCTACAAGTGAAATCGTTTTAAGTTTGTTTCACTCCAGCTTGGTACTTGACACACTTGAGAGAATTAACCCGAGAATATACTGCGATGAACGTAGATGGCAAGTTCAATTAAACCTGTGCAGTGCCTCTACCCAACTGGTGTTAAACAGGTGAAGTTACAGTTATTAGTTGATGTGTTACACTAGTAAATTTTGACATCTGTGGATTCCAACTATTCTCTTTCTGATAAAAAAGGGAGAGGTGTCTTGTGGACACCCAGTTGGAACGTAGTTCGTTTTGCTTTGCTCTCTTTTTAGGGTTCCATAGCCAAAATGGCAAAAATGGAACCATTATAGTTTCGTCATGTCCGTCCGTCTGTCAGTCTGTCCGTCTATAAGTCGCAGACATTTTGATAAAAAACTACACAATGTGTATGAATTCAATTTGGAGTATTCTTTATACTTATATATAGGTTGGAGTATAGGTGTCTTGTTTAAGCTGCTACTTAGTTCAATTGTTAAAAAACAAAAATAAATATTTCTAGGCACACTATACATGTAATGTTTTTCAACAAACATATACGTGTGGCACATCATTCAGCACGTCTTTCGAGAACATTAAAAGTTTTTAAGAACCTTTTTTGATTAATTGATAGTTTTCGGAAATAATCACGTCGAAAGTTGCATAAATTGTGTCCTTCCCATCCTTTATTTTTTGAACCGTAAGGTCAAAAAATATGAAAAACAAAAAAGCACAACCTCCTTAATCTAGCACCACATAATCATAAATAATAGATTTTTGATCTATGGCAAAATGTAACACTTTTTCTTTCTAGCCTCTCAGCCCGCAAACAAAAAAGTGTGATAAAGAACTACGTTCCAAAATATATTTCGACGCACAAAACACAAGTTGCAACTAATCAAACACAGTTACTACAGCCATCGATATAAGCTGATTATGATTTAAAATATTTAAACCGACTTATCTTCACACATATATCTGGCACAACATAGTCACAAAAGCTTTGATTTGAAACATTGCATATGTTATGCGACTTATGTTGCTGAATGTAAGATGATGGGTGCATTGAAAATAGGACGCGTCGATACGATAGGCGTCTAAACAGGCCAATTTTTTATGGGCCAAATGCCCGTGTGCTACAATTTGTGGCGGCAATGCTGTGGCCGACAACATGGCATTACTCTCTAATATTGATTTGATGGTTGCCGAACGATCGCTGAGCAATCGATTTTCCGCAATGTTGCCCGGACAATTTTGTTGTTGTTTCAGTCGCTCTCTATTTTATTGTTGCCGGGTTGTGTAGCCCGTTTAGGAGACTGGATTATGCGCTATACAATTGCAGACATATTGCCATTATTGCCAGCATTAGTTGCCAACAGTGCCGCCACAAATTGCCGTAAAAAATGGCCCGTTTAGAAGCCCCTTTAGTTCACCATATTCAAGGCTGACGCCTGACAATGGTTCTAATTTAATTAGACACAAAAAAAAAGTTTTACGAAATTAAAATTGTTAAAACGCCAATTGTTACTTCAAATATTCAGAATTAAATATAGGCCTAGCTTTCAAACATAATTTAGATAAGATAGAAAAATGTTTTGTATTTTCTTTAACTAGATGTAGAACAACTGCAAAATATCCCTAAAGTTGAATACAGTCTGTAAACAGGCATTTGGCTCATTGATAAATAGCTCTTCCACAATATCACTGAAAACACTTTCAAAACGAGCGCCCCTTTTATACTCGTAGAATAAACTTTTTGTTCTGCTCTTTTTTCTGAAAGCCGAGTAATTGATCAATGTTTTCAGTAGAATGGTGTCCTATAGTCCAAAACATCTTTGAAGGATACGCCTGAAGTATAAAGGTTTAACGCCACCGTCTTTTTGCGCGACGCGATACTTTTTTTAAATAATTATTTAAACGAGAATAGTAGAACACTTTTTAAAAATTTTATTTTTATTTAATCTCGTACGTATAGACTCTGTGTCATGGAGCGCTTTACGAACGTGCAAATAAACACATACAAAGTTCAATTCGTGCCACCTAAGTTTGCGTTTGTAAAGTTGTATTCCTATGTAGTTCGGCGCAGGGACGTCGTTCCCCGCCCGTCTCCTTCACCCCCCTCCGATATTTAAATTCGACTTGTGCGCAGCTTACGCGCCAACATCAGATACACTTGGAAACTGGGACTTGAAACTAACTGCCTAACTTCATTTTGTTTGTATGTATACATTTAACATTTTCAAACAATCATTGACTTGGTTATACGAAATAAATATATTTCAGTTTACACAAAGCGGTGAGACATTGAACCCACGAGACCTCTCGCGCAGCAGTCGGGGTAGTTATTTTATAACATGATATGTGTGCATGATGCGCCATGTGCGGTCATCACTATATAACTATTATACAACGTTATACTTGGTATAGTGCAAACCTAAAAGTAGCTTCCTAAGAATCAATTACCAATGAGGTAGTTTTTGGACCAAGTTATATTTTTCGTTTAAATAATTATTCAATCATTAACCATTCTAACAGTTCAAATCCTGTTCACAATATGATATGGAATGTAATCATCACATAAATATTAATAATAAACATGGATTACGAAGTACCTACGCGACGCAATGAGCACGATAGCGCAAAGAACACAAGACAACTATAATGGTTAATAACTCTGCAAGTTTTCAATATTTTCATTTTCTTTTTTTTTTTATAATTTCTTGAAGTAAAAATCTTGTTGGTGTGTCTGAGATTTGCACTATATTTGAATAACAAGTATTTAAAAAATTATTCTGTAAATTATTATGATGTGCTGTTTGGCGTCGCAGTACGCGCAGTCGATGTTTCTAGGCCCGGTGCTATATTTGTGTTTATGATATAAGTACATTCGTATTACGGAACATAATGAGAGCTACACCCTGCAATCCATCATCTCTCCCCAACCGTTATCCGATGGATGGTGACACTCATTTAATCAATTTTTAGACAGGCTAATACAATTTGTATATTTGACAAATTGTGAGGAAGGAGGCAATTTACTCTGCTGTTATTTGAATAATCGTTTGTTTTGTTGTACTCGTAACGAACTTATCACATTCATATTCATAACATCGGACAGTAATCACGTTGTTTACATTTTTATTTAAATACCTCTTCGGATTACTATTCAATTAACAGCATAAATAATATGCGAACGTACCGCAAGGGGAAACAGACTCTAAATGTTTTTGAGAGAAGTGAAACATTTTGTTGAAATAATTTGTGCCGGTATGAGTCACGTTCAGGGTGGCCGTACTGAAATGCTTTTAGTGAAATAACAAGAATTTTATGTTCCTCGCTGGTAGCCCGCGACCCGGGTATGGCCTCAGGCAAGACAGCTGAGCTAGGTTACATGTAATAAAAGAGCCCGCGAACTAAAATCTCGAATTACTAGCACGAACGAACTCTTAACACGAATTAGATTATATTGCGGTAATCAGAGCAAATCAATGCAAATAACTTATTAAGGTATACTGGCCTGTCAAACACGTATAGTTTTAAATTGTGGTTGTTTTTCTGTATAAATGAGTACAAGTGGTTTTATTCACTTAGTATTTTTGTAAGAGGTCTGTTAATTTCCACGGACTTATTACTTATTGGATAATTGTATCATACAACTGTAGTTTAAACTTTTTAAGAGGAAAATGTAGTTATAATCTAATTCTTCAGTTCATAAAGAACACCTCTTCAAATGACACGAATGCTTGTCTTCCTTTGCTTGCTCACTCTAATTGAAAATGGATTTTCTCGTCTGGTATAAAGCGCTTATGTTCTAGGAAGTAGAAAAGCTTTTATTAAAGTATATTACAACTCGCCTTTCACCGCTAGTTTGAGTGGGTATAGTTTTTTTTATTTATTCTTCGACTGCCAAGCAAGGAGACTATTGTTTTCAGGGTTATTTTGGTGAGTATGTGTAATGACTGTGGGTGACAAAGACAATTTTTTAAAACAGCAGCATTGTACACATGTAGTTAAAGTCACACTCGATTTATTATTCTTCTGATCTGTCAAAAATAACAATCAAAATTGTCTGGTAACGAAGTTAGTTGAAAAACCCCGTGTTATGAAATCGAATAGCAAGCCATAAGTCGACACGTGACCACGATCGGTGCAATTTGTTCGAAACGTCGGGTAAATAAAAGGTTCGTACTTTTAAATATTTCGCGCGATTAAGTCCAGATAATATTCTAATATGTGTAAAAATTGCGAAAGTTTAAAAACAATTAGAACACAGACGATCTTAAATATTCATTGTATATAGGTAAAACAGGCGTGTTTTTATTTGTACGCTTTTACTGATTAAGGTAAGTATTTCCTTTTTAAAAGTCGGCTAATCAGATTTGGGTTACACAGATGGGAAAAAAATTGCAGACATTTCAAGCAGCATTTGATCTGATTACACGTACTATATTTATTTGGTACATTTTATTGAACGATTGGTTGTCGTGGCCGCTGGGAGAAGGTCGCGAGACGAAGGCTCAGTCGGTCTTAACGCGTATTGGCGCGTCGCCAACGGCAGCTGTTCTTACACATTGTTACACAGTTTTTCTTTCAATGGGAACATTACTTAGCTCCTGATTCGTTGTTGCTATACAGACATTACGATCGCTATTGAGTTTTTATTTGCTATTCGATTTTATTCCATGTAAAACCGCCATTACTTCAGCGCATAGCTGTATCTAATAAAATGTAGAGTGCAATCAAATGTTCGTTGCTTTCATAAAAATGTTCTCTTCTAATAGAGATCATACAAATTGAGTAGCATTGGGCTGTAATAGGATAAAGTAGCACAATCACTCAGAAAACATCATAATTTATCTATTCATATACAATCACATGTTCTGACTGACTGACTGATTCATTAACGCAGAGCCTAAACCGCTAGGGTTACAAACCTAAAATTTTGGCAGCTGATGCCTTTTATGTTGTAGTCATCCAATAAGAAAGGCTTTTTTTATAAATTCGTCTCCTAAGGGGGTAAAGTAGGGTTTGCAAGTTTGTATGAAACTCTGTCAGTTTTGAAGTTAGATCGGTAAAATCATGTATTTGGCTTTTTAATTTAAAATAAAGAATCACGTGTTACAGTGTTTTTGAAAAATCAACGCCTAAGAGGATAAAATAGGGTTGCAAGTTTGTATGGAACTCACGGGATATCACTTATCGTGGTTCACAAATTGTTGTTACGAGTCTGGGTGTACATGTGATCTTAAACGCGACACAGGTTCTTTCATCTAAGTGCTAAAAAATGCTGGATGTCATTCAGGGCGCAACTTTTTTTTTTTTTTTTTTTTTAGATAATTAGCGATGTGGGTACTAGCAACCCTGTTGACCCCTCCAGCTTAGCTCAATGGCTTGTGTTAGGAGTGGGTTCACGTCGGTAGTATAGTGCGTAGGATTCGAACGCGTGACCTCACGTTTGCAAGAGCAGTTATACTATAATTTAATACTCACATAAAAAAAAAAATAATATTTACATAGTAAAGATGCTAACATATACTCCTTTGAGTTTTGCCTACGGTAAATCAGTTTCGTCTGACTACGTCACTAATTACATTGGTATTACCTACACTAAAAACAAAACACGTTAGATACCTCATAGCGCTTAAAACAACAATATTACAGTATGAAGGTAGGCATAAAAAGTTAGGAAGTGAGCAGTTGCTCACTGATGTGAGCGCACTACAGCGGGCGCCGCCGTGGCCTTGTTGCACATCATTTTGTAGTAAGTAGGTAGTCAAATATTACAGCATGTATACAGGCTGTCCTCAAGTTTGTTCTGTTTTGAATAAAATGTTGGGAGCGTAAGTTCAAAACCAGGGCAGGAAAGCGCCTATTTTATATGATTTGTTATACCGCTATTGTTTAAAAGCGATGAAGGTACATGGAATATGTATATGGTTTCCTGAATATAGTGAGGTTATCAGACTCAAAAAGTCGAAGACATGTATGCGTAACGTCACCGATCCGTACTGAGCCTGCGTGGCGAATTATAGCCAATACCGTTTTTCTGGAAACTTACGTTGCATATAAATCTAAAGCGAGAAACTCCCTGTCGGCGTTAGTGTTTCCCATTCATTATAACGCGAATAATTTTAGGACCAGAGTGCATAGGTATCTTCTGGGTGCGCTCGTTCCATCGTAGCCTTCATCAATGCTTACGATCAGGCATGATCGGAGCCAAAAGCATGCCCATATATTTAAAAAACATGAGTGTAGTTCCCATTATTTCAATAATAGTCCAAAATTGACTTTACAGAGTGTTAAAGCTGTAAACACAATACGAACGCGTGATAAAAGCCGGATAAAAATACTTACGCGCGAAACAATTTAGTTTTGTGACGCATTTTGCTCTGTATATTAAGATGTAGATAGGACGAAACAGCTTGCAAGTATCTATTTGGCAAGATATACTAGATATTTGCATACAGAAATATTCCATCATCTCCTGTGATATATAGTGGCGATGATAGTGACACAGAATCTACCTGATGGGATTACCTGGGATTACTTAGTGACCTGTCACGCATGATATACCAGTGGATTTCGACACTGTAGATTATTAGGTGCCTACTAGGGGTTAAGCTGTCGCCATACTTAGCCTGCTGATGTGGTCAACATAAAACAAGTATAGTGACATTAACTCTCGCCTTCATAACTGCTGTTCTGTTTCTGTTTGTCTAGTGGTTAGTGACCCTGACTGCTAAGCCAGAGTTCGTGGGTTCGATCCCCAACCAGGATTAAAATTTGTGTGATAAGCGCCATCGTGCTAATAAATTAACCATCGTTTATTCTGTGGGTGTCATTTATCTATAATATGTATATATTCAGCATGATTATCAGTTGTCTTGTTGCCATAGTACAGGCTCTGCCTAGTTTGGGATCAGATGGCGTTGTGTGAGTTGTGACAAGATATTAATATAAATATAATCATGTGAGTATTATAAATTACAAAGTTTGCGAGAATGAATGGATGTTTGTCACAATAACTTAGTTTTTACATCAGAATAATAAATGTTAAAGTAACTCGCTCTGTATGCTATATTTTCACGCTTAAACCGCTAAACCGATTTGGATGAGTTTTTGTATGGAGATACCTTGGGTGAGGAGGGAGCCGCGGGCGAAAGCTAGTAAGCTATAAAAAATCAAACATATCGTGGCTAAAGCTACGGGGAAAAGCTAGTTTGCTAATAATAAGTAATAACCTTATTTAACTAACCTATGGTTATTAAACGAGTCGTACTAAAACAGAGTTAATCATTTCGGGAACGGCTCAAAAATCATTAGTTTCCTAAACAAAATAGTTACGAAGAAGCCGATCGAAGCTTGGTAATCAAACTAGCGTCAAACTAATCATATTTTTTGCTATGAAATCGTGTAGATTCTGAAAATTTACATAAAAGGTTTACTTAGTACCTATTGCATTACTTTGTTTTGTTCCTTGCTTAATATTTATACGCAAGTACCTTATTAACGATCATAATCTAAAATGGTTATTAGAACTTGAAATTGATACCAAATTTTAGCAGAGATAGAGAAAGTAGTTCAGACTTATGATGACAGTAATATAAATGTTCTTAATGTGCCCCCGTACCCCGCATACGCTCTCTTCGAAACTTATATCTAATCTGTAATCTCTTTGCTAGAATTCAGAACACGTTTCACGGCATTTAAAGGAGTGTAGGAGCTGCTTAATCTTTATAAAGTAGTTAACTCAATTTGAAGGGAAGCGAACTCTGAATGTTTCGAGATACGTGAGTCCCCGTAATAAATATGTTAGTATTTAAAAAATACTAGCTAAGATACAAGTCGTCCCACATGGAATATAATTCTAATAAATGTTAAGTTTGATTGAAAGTTTTCATTTCGGAAGAATACCTATTTATTTCTGATTTAAAATTAACCTGCTTTTTTATATAAATTGGAATTACTACAATAGTTCATTACAAACCCATACGTAGATAATATAACTAGTTCTTGGCTACAGGTATGTTGGTTAGTAGTAGGTACGCGTACTTTAAAGCCTTACTCGTACTGCGATCGCTAACTGTGATTTACCCCCAGGATCTATAATTAGTATAGGTTCTACTGGGGAGACCCGTGCCCAGCAGTGGGACATCATATGGGTTGATATGGATGTTAGTTAGTTAGTTTTACCTGGGCGCATAAGAAAAACCGCACTTAGCCTCCTATTTGGTGTTTGCTGCAGGTAGATATATAAGTATAAATTTTCACATTATGTACCTTCCATAATTTTAATTACAAATACGTTATAATATTGATTGATTTCGTAGGCAGGTTACTCCAACTTATGTATAAAATAATTTTATTTGAAAACCTCACTGCCATACTTAGAAGAGTTATGGGTGGTCTTTTTTGCCATAACTTTTTTCATTGTTATATACCTATGTTCATAAGCTTTCGCGATTTGTACACATTATAGAATTTTATAAGCTACGGGTCATAACCGCGTAAATATTTTATTTTAAGGCTAAATACCTTTGTTTTATGGCCCGACGTTTCGACCGTATTGCAACGGCTGTGGTCACGGGTAGACTGTTGATTGTTTGTTATTTTACTGTATACATAAAACAAAGGTAATTAGCCTTAAAATAAAATATTTACGCGATTTAAGACTCGTAGCTTATAAAATTCTATAATTTTGCATTATTGTCCGTGCCCAGTTATATTAAGCCTTTTTCCTATGACATTTGGTTGACGTGCAGTATCGATAACATCTTCATTTGAGAGAATACTGGTGTTAAGCTAGGGAAGCCAGGAACGAAATATAAACATCGCTTGAGGCGTTTTCGCTTCGTGCAAGTAATGTTGAGAGGCTATCATTTTTTACAAGCTGTGATCTCTCTTTGCATCTTTGCTTCTCATACTTTTTTTCGGGTTTTTTACTTTGTTTTACATAGAGTATCAATTAATATTTTTTCCAATTTCACGTATTGTCTTAACAATAAGACAATATGGCGTCCGGTTGTCACAATTCTAATATTAAAACAAATCGATTGCCACAAGACTATTTTAAATCGATCCACGCGTTTCGTATTTGCACGTGATAACACAATACCTACTGTTGATTTTCCTTCTTAACGCTATTTTCGCTGCGAAGGAAGGCTTGCTAAACTGGTAGACCACTTTCCTGGCTAATTATACGGAAATACGGTTTTTTACATTGCGCAGTCGGGTATGAATAAATAAGACTATATGAATGTTGATCAACTTTCGTGATTTCTACACATTATGAAAATATATATATATATACTAGCTGACCCGCGCAACTTCGTCTGCGTAAATTTTCCCCATTTTTGCAAACATTTTTACTTGCTGCTCCGCTCCCATTAGTTGTAGCGCGATGTTTTAGCCTATAGCATTCCTCGATAAATGGGCTATCTAAAAGTAAAATATTTTTTTCAATTTGGACCCGTAGTTTCTGAGATTATCGCGTTCAAACAAACAAACAAACTCTTCTCTCTCTTCTAATATTATAGTATAGTTATAAATGTTAGGGGTGGATAACCCTTATCACTTAGGGGCATGAATAATACATTGTAATTTTCCCTTTTTTCTTCCTTTTTTTTTATAACATTTTTCATTGCTGCTCCGCTCCTATTGGTCGTAGCGTGATGTTATAACCTATAGCCTTCCTCGATAAATGGGCTATCCAACAATAAAATAAATTTTTCAGTGCAGCCCAGTAGTTCCTGAGATTATCGCATTCAAAAAACAAACTAACTCTTAGGGGTATGAAAAATAGATGTTGGCCGATTCTCATAGATACCCGATAAGCACAAAAAATTTCATCAAAATCGGTCAAGCCGTTACGGAGGAGTATGGCAACGAAAACTGTGACACGCGAATTTTATATATTAGATTACAACGGCCGTGGTCACGCGTAGATAGTCTACCCGTGCCATGGCCGTTGCAACGGTCTTACGGTCGAATCGTCGGGCAATAAACAAGGTATTTTACCTTAAATTATTCACGCGATTAAGACCCGTAATATTTATATTTTCATAATGTGTAAAAATCGCGAAAGTTTATCAACATTTATAACAAACCGATGCGGGCCGGAGTTTGTAAACAAAATTAAAGAAATAGTCTACCCGTGACCACGGCCGTTGCAATACGGTCGAAACGTCGGGCAACAAACAAGGTATTTTAACTTAAATTATTCACGCGATTAAGACACATAAATATGTATATTTTCGTAAAACTATATACCTATTCTGTGTAACCTGAAACTTTTTATTTATTCAGAACTTATAATCACCAAATCGAAGGCTATAGTTCACTAGAGTCTGAAAATAAGTACCTATTCCACCAAGCATCTGATATTACGTTATGCACATTCACGTTTCAGTCTAGTACCTATACCCTGTTAGGCAAATTGGCAATACGTTCAATAATATAGAAATTGCATGTGAGTGTATATTACACACTATTCCATGTAGCAATTTTGCCTATTTCCTACGATATACTGCTAAGATTGAAATCTTGTCACATAGCAAGGAATGTTATGTTTTAACTTTTTGTATCGAAACACAAAATGGTATTAACTTACTATAGTTTAGTCGCAACTTCGTATTGTGGTTTAGGGAATATCTTCCCCTGAATTTAACTAAGCTTAGGTATTTTTAAAGTTTATCCAAGAAAGCGTTTAAAACAGATTCAGGGTACGTATATTTTGTATCATCATAATATAATGATACAAAATATACATACCCGCGGTATGGTCCGCAACTGGTCGGTATGGCAATTGAGATATGAGATTAGACGGGGACGATTACCCGCGCAGCAGATCCTATCGGATGTATTTGTTAAATGATCTCTTTTCCATCGAATAATATAATCAGATAAGTAGTACTTTGCACAGGCACGACCTAACGCACAAACTACACACACACACACACGCGCACACACACACACACACACACACACACACACACACACACACACCACAAAACAAACACAAAATTATACATATATCGCACTTACACACACACATAGACATCTCACTCACTCCCATTCGCACTATTTTACTTTATAGTTGCATATTCACTCATAGCAATAAGGTTTATAAATTATTTATAATTATGAATACGAAAGAATGAGATCTTTTGCCCCAGATATTGCATACTTAAAAGAAGATCTCACTCTCACTAAATAAGTAATTTTTTGAACATGAAATACAGATTGTTATTAATTTCGCTTACGTAATTGCCTGACTTTTGTACTAAAATTAATTCGAAAATTGTCATGTCGAGCTGTCGCTGAATACGTGCGGTTAGTTCTTTCATAAAAAAAAAGTAGAGCCGTGTTTGACTCTGTTAAAAACTCGGGCAAACAGACTTTTGCAATAAACCGGTAACGTATCAGAAACAAATAAAAACTAGCAATAGTGAGATGAAAAGTTGAAATTGGTGAGAAAACAAAGCGGTCGTACGATTCGTATGGAAGTAAGCGGTTCCATGCTAGCTAGTGATGCGATACTCGCGAATGTTTGCAATCGATTGGTTTGTTTTGGATATGAACTCGGACATTCCGATATTCGATGGTAGTTTGTAGTGCGAGAGCAAATATGATGTTCTGTGGTGATTCATTGTACTTTGTATTCTTGTTTTTTCCTGCAGCGTTATTTTTTATTTCTTGATCCATCGGGAAAAGGACACTTTTATTCAGTAAAATAGGTGTAGTGTGTGTCCAAAATCTATTTGCAATCCACTGTCTCTACATGTTTGCAAAAAAATATTCACATAATTTAGGGTTTAGCTATAAAAGTGAAAGGAACATTCATGAATTATTCTACAAAATTTCAATTTTCTAGGGCTACAGCTCCGTAAAAAAAAACATACATACTTTCATGCGTAAGCTTTTATGACGATTTCGAAAAAAATTTAGTGTAGAAGTACCCCTGGGAAGTAACTTATGATAACCTTTAGAGTAACTGATATATTTAGGCAAGCCGCGGGCATTTACTCGTTAAATATTACTAAGATTCAGTACTGCTTATCAAAATTGGACCTATGATCATTTACCAAATCATTATAATAAAAACCCATGACTACGACACCTCTGCGACCCGTCCAACACGCACTTGTCTGAATTTCCATAGGTACTTTGTTTTGCTTCATTTTTTCAAGTACCAATTCTATTTTCACATGCCAAACAATATCAGTAAACAAGTACCAAATACGAATAAGAATAAAAGGGAAACGATCGTGACCTTATATTGCAAGTAGCAAAAATGGTTTTGGCTATATGGATAAATGATAATCACCGTACATCGATCTAGACATAAAAATAAATAACAGCTCTATTCCAGTCTCGCTTTGACTGCCTGTTGACAGATACGTTACTTTGTGCGAACGTTTGAAAGCCTTTGGAGCTTTACACTGGAAAAAGAGCCTTTATAGGCTTGAGCTGGTTGATCGTTCATAATTGCAGCTTGTTTTTTTCAATGAAACCAGTATATGGAGGCACAATTACATTGTGAGGCTATTTGTAATTTCCGAGTGCATTTATCAGTAAAAATATTTGGATTTATTTTTAACGGAAACCTTAAAAAAAATATTTGTTTATTTGGGTAGCTTTACCAAAATAACACGTTACGTTACGTTATATAAAATTTGTACTGCTTATTCAGAATGCTGGTATAGGTTCAAAAGTCTAATTAAATATCTTTGTTAGAAAAAAGTAAATATTAGTCCAGGTAGCACCATTTAGGGTTTATTAATTAGGGTTACTGGTTACTTCCCACCACACGAGTTTGCTACTTTTCCATCTTACGGTCGAATGCAGCTGAATTATGAGACGCCATTAAGGGCGCCCTAGTCGATGATTTTACCACACAAAGGCGCATAAGTGATTACTCCTCTGTGTAAGTCAAAGCTGAACGTTGATATTAATTCGTTTTATCATAAACTAGGCCTGTAGACAGCCACAATTAAAAATTTTCAACGAGTGTCAAACGTCAAAAATAGTAGCTTCATTTTTTTATAGGCTTACTGAGGTAATGCTCCATCTAGACATTATATAATCAAAGAATAACCTATATAACACAATATCCTTATTCTAGCAACAATAAATAATAGATTTTTGACCAATTTTTCCGTCTAGCCTCTCAGCCCGCAAACAAAAACATGCGATAGGGAATTACGTTTCGTTTCAAAACACATCTTCGGTGGTAAAACGCATCTGTAAAACGAAACACTGCATATTTTGTTGGTTCTGCCCTACTAGACAACATAAATGTCAATGGAATAGAATAGCAATCAAATCAATCGGTAGGACGTCGCTGCGCGTTTTCAAAGCCAAAGCTTAATATTGACTATTTTCGTTTTCAAATATTTTTGTTTTCACGATTTTGCACGCGCAATGACGTCATTCTATTCGATCACCATAATGCTGTTTGTCTAGGGAGGGGGCTGAATTTTTTCTAGATCTAGAATACTGTTGTGTCTCGTGTACACGCCAGTATTAAAGATCCAGAAAAAATACAGCCCCTCCGCCAACACGTAAGAAAAACATAGATGTACGTGAATGAGCCCTAAATGGTATAAATGCATAACATTTCACAAGTGTAATAATTTGCTTCCTACGTGAATAAAGCTTTTTGATTTTGATAAAAAAGCTGCATCCGATAGAGTCCAGTAAATAGATTATTTTATTATAATTATTATTTCATTCCAATTACTAAGTCTCTTTTTACATTTCTAAAAAATAACAAAATATAACAATATAATTAGCTAGCTCCCACAACATCGTCTGCGTCAATTTTCCCCGGTTTTTCAATTCATTCAAAAATACAAAAATTGCGATTTAAAAAACTAGAAGTCTTCTCAAAGAACTCAGTTATAATTTCCTTCACTGCGTCATCCTGATCCACATAGTAGAGATTTTCTAAAATTTTACTCATTTTTATATAATTTCAATGTCTGTAAAGTTTTATATAGGTTTCATTTTCTCTTTCTATTAAAGTAAACGATGCTGACGACCTCACGTTTTTTTTCAACACGATAGTTAGACAGATAGTTCAGTATTGAAAAGTGAGAAGTTGTTACTTTATCTCGCTCTGTCTCGTTACACTGTTAATAGACATTGATGAGACAGGATGAAATACGAAATCTTCTTAGTTTGCTTCGCTGACTGTATCGTGAATGTGACACGGGTCTTGTCGAGTAAAGCTCAGCTATCGCAATGGACTTAACCCTAAACTAAGTATAGACTCCGCTGCGTATTGAATTATTCCTTGGGGTATATCACGTCCCTACCTAATATAAGTTTTTAAATAGCATATTGTTTAAACCTATAAGTGTTTATAACATTATAACACCCATAAATTACGGTAGGCACCTAATAAGTATATAATACACATATATACTCAAATATCTGTGACTCAAACACTTTAAAAGATTGATTGATAGATGTCATGAAAATATATTTAAATAACAAAACCTCTTAGGCAAGTGCGTTATTTTGGTATATAATCTATTACATACCTAGTCCGGCCATAAGTTCTGTTACAAATGAAAATGCATTTTTTTAAATGAAGTAATGTAATATTACTAAAACTGATATGTACATATTCATTAAAGTCTCAGCAAAAAATCAAAACAATATTCTATTCAAAATGGCCACCTTTGGCTTTTATACCTTTTAGGCCTTTAATCTGTCTGGCCACGAATCTATGGATGTACGCACAATTTCGCCACTGCTTGCTCCAGAGTTTTTTTAAGAGACTCAATGTCGCCGTGTCGTTTAGAGCAAGGCATGTCCTCTAAAACTGACCATAATTTGTAGTCTAAAGGGTTGAGGTCTGGGCTCGATGAGGGCCAATCTTCAGTTCTTATAAAGTCCGGCACGTTGGTTTCAAGCCACGCTTGGGTAGTTCGTGCCTTGTGTCCAGGAGCAGAGTCCTCCTGGAAAGCCCTCGGTAAATTTTTAAAAAGTGTATTGTTGAGAGGTTTTACAACACGATCCAAGACTGTCTCTTGCTCTTGATATACTTTGACTGAAGTTTTCACTCCTTTATCACAAAATACCGCCCCTAACTTTTATGGTCTTCGACAGTGGAAGTGTTGTTGTATCTGTTGATAGTACGATATCCGAACTTGATACCAAGCTTTTGAAGTGTCTGGAATATGACCGACGGCTCCATACCCGCTTTGTGCAAGGCGATCACCGCAATCCTATTTTCTTTATCACCTCAATCCATATTGTAATATTGATAATGAACACGAAATAATATGTGAAATGGCGCGATATAGAAACAACTTTTAAAAATAATAAACGCGTTCCAAATTCAAAGTAATTAAAAAGTTGAAAAAAAGAAAAGTTTTATGTAACAGTATTTATGGCCGGACTAGTTACAATGTCATACTTCCGGAACACAATACTTAAAGAAATATTGATAGCTATCCCGATCATTCTGAACAACTTTATTCAAAGCAAAAAAAAAGCACACATATATTATGAAATAATATAATAATATTAATATCTTAGGATAACTCACCCAACCCCATCTAATCCCAAGCTAGGCAGAGCCTGCATTACAGCAAACGGACAACTGATAAACATACTTTTATCTACTATATTTTTTTTAAATACATACATTTTATAGAAAAAAAATTCACCTAGAAACAGATTAACCATCGTGCTCATCACACCAAGTTTTACCCTGGGTGGGGATCGAACTCGAATTATGGCTTAGCAGTTAGGGTAAACTGACTGTTAAGCCCGACTGGCAACCACCAAACATTTTTTTTAATTTCGACTGGCCTGTGTGGCCAGTCGAAATAAAAATGAATTGTTATCCATACAAAATACACGTACATTTGTAACATGTCCAACTACGCGGTTCAAAGTAATAGTAGATAGTTTAATCTAGATTTATTAAAACAGACAGATATTCCAATAGTTTAACTGAAACTGGTTGTTTCGAAGTGCACTTTAGGAGATTATACCGGTGATTTATATTGGAATTCCATTTATATAATAGATTTAACGTCAAAAGCATTCACTGTGTGCAGGGGAGGAGAGAAACACAAGTAACTGAATAATAATACTGGTTTTAAAGTAGTTGTCAAGTCAAACCAGTATCATTTATGAAATGTCAAAACGCTGATAGAAACTATTGCGAAGTTTTATATTCTCTTTGATAGAAACGTGAATGGAATAACACATTATGACGGCGTTGGTTGCTATGTCAAACCTCCTTATTTATAACTAGCTGACACACAAAATTTTATTCATGCTCCGCTCCTGTTCGTCATAGCGTGATATTATAAAACCATAAAGCCTTCCTCGATAAATAGGCTATCCGGTACTAAAATATTTTTGAGAGATTATCGCGTTCAACCATAGAAACAAACAAGTTCTTCACCATTGAAGCATTATTATAGATAAATTAGCGGACGTTACAACAACAGTTTACCTAGTGAATGTTTATTATTCTTCTATTCTATTTAAAAAATGGAATGAAATACAACAACTAAACATTTGATAGTTAAAATACTGTTGAAACGGCTGCTAATTTATAATGAATAAAGAGGAAAGGTATTTACTTTTAGAATTCGTTTTGATCGTTGTAAATTATCAAGTTAAATTGTGATCGAACATTAGATAATTTATTTTCTAAACGTAGTATTACGGTATTTCTAAGCAGTGTGTAGTTAGTAATGTTTGATTAAAATTATTAAAAAAAATCTTAATCCTGATTTATACATAAACATACCTACGTGTATCAAAAAACACTACAGCCATTTTTATGTTATGCCTTTACCTATTGCTTATTGTAAGTAAAGTACCTATGCATCCTTATTATAACTCCTGAAACGTAAGATTTATGTTAGCTTGCCTTACATATTTTATAAATTTGCATTTTTAGGTCAAACCAATAGTTTAACCCAAATTATTTTTTCTACATAAACCATCGGCTAAAAATATTTTAAGTAAACAAACTCCACATACCCCTTATTACGTAGTGTGCGTGATTTATGTTTCCTTTGTTTGGCACAAATTCGTAAATATATTTATATGCGCATTCTTTTAGCTTTGTATGAAATATATTAACATTTTTTGAGATCACTTGTTAAAGGTTGTTTTCACAGTATATAAAGTTATGCAATTAACATTTTACTGCGAAAATTTAGATGATAAACGTCGAACCCTGCTCAGGGTAAATGTTGCCAATCAATACGGAAATTGCGAAAACAGTCAGCCGAAATACGTAGCGAGCCGAGAGCGGCCGTCGCGTCGTACCGTGTGAAGCTCGACATTCACCGACCAAATAATAGAATTAGGCAGTACCTAACCTAAACGTTACTATTTCAGCCTTGAAATTTTAATCATTCATAGATAAAATCCACAGTTCTGATACACTTACAGTGTAGTGTACTTATGAAACTGTAGCTTTAAGTGACCAGAAAATTCAACATCAGTAGTCGTTCGAACTAACTTTTTGTCATGGTATAACTGGGTTATTTAGAGAATTCTTAGAGTTCGTTTTTTTGTTTGTTTGGAAGCTGTTTTCTCAGGAACTACTGATACGAACTTAAACATTCTTTCACTTTCACTGTTGGATAGCCCATTTATTGAGGAAGGCTATAGGCTATATAACATCACGCTACTGCCAATAGGAGCGGAGCAGCAATGAGAAATGTTGCAAAAACGGCGAAAATTTACGCAGACGAAGTTCCGCGTGACAGCTAGTGCATAATATACGGAGCAGATTCTTCCTTGCGTCGTCTTGTGTAATGAGTCATACGCGATATTACGCGACGCACCATATGGCTTTAGTGGTTTATTTCTACTAATACAGTGCTCCGTATGACCTGAACTTTCCGCTACTTTCAACGCCCACTTTGGCAGTCTTCACCAACAGACTGTAGAAATATTATTAAAAAAAAAAACATATTCCAAGATAACAATTGGCCATCCATTTAAAGACTTTGTTTAACTTTACTTAAAGCTTATTTTACTTGTAGTTTTCGATCCAATTTCCTGCAAGTATCCGGCTTTTCAGAGCAATGACGGGCTAATAGCAAAGAGCTCGTTGAAAAGGAAAGGCAGCGACCCTGTTAGCGGTTCTCGTAACAGCCAAGAATACTCTGCAGACAAGCTGCCTCGCACTGACCATATTAAGCTCATTACGTGACCAGCATATTCGATGTTCTATTTACTATCATGTAGGTACTTACTTCAAGACAGAACCGTTACAAAATAGTTCTAAACTCAAACCAACGAAGTATCTCACAAAGTAATGGAATTGAACAATTTTATTATTGTAAAACTTAAAGTGATAAAGTAGAGGTGCTTCTGTCTGAGGTATGGAGAATGTCTTTGCTGGATATTTCAATATTTTATTAAGTTTTTCTTGTGTTCGTTCGTCAGAGATCACTTTTGTGTCAGATTTTAGTTATTTTACGACAAAATTTCCAGATTTACAGCATATTTTTACGTACCTACAAACTAGTACCGTACCTAATTTGAAAACACAAAATCTTGAATTCAGGTTTTTTATAATTTTAAACTTAAGTTTATCCTTTGGGGTACCAATCCCAAACCGAAAGGTTTGTTTTAAAAAACATGACTCTTTTTTAGCTTTGCTGTAGTCGGGGAATACTGTATTGAAAATATAGCTCTTTTGTATAATAAAGGGGTTAGTTTATTGGCTATTGTTCATTAGATATTTTATTACCTGTAACGGACAGGACGGTGCAAAATGTCAAGTTGTCTTCATGCTATTATGCGTAGAATGTCGGGCTGATATTTCTACTATACAATCTAACCCGCCCTAAGACACAGCCATGGCTTTCGTAAGGCATACCTCGAAGGCCACATGGGTGGCACCTTAGCTATTGTTCTAGAGGTGACTCTTAATCGACTATGCAAAGCGAACCGATTGGACTTGGATATTGTATGTAGTCGATTTAAATTATAAATGCTGGTAATAATTCTTAAGAGAGAAAGTAGAATAATGGTGTTGAAAAGTTAATAACAGGAAAGGTCTTGGGGTAAATGATGAAATAGTAATAGTATGATTTATCAATTACTCAAGAGGGCACCAAGAGAGGGCAGATAATCGGTGGTGGTACACGGATAGACGGACAAGAGCGTGGTCTTATAAGGGCCTTCCTTTTTATTCCATTTTATCTTTTGAGGTACGGAACCCTAAAAAATATAATTGTATAATTACCTTCAATTTTATATGTTCAAATCGCGCAAGTTTTTCAAAATGTCAGTTTCTAGCTTTGCTTTCTAATAAATAGGCATGTATTTTTTCTGAAAAATCTTTCACTATAGGTATAACAGTTTCAGTAAGCTAGAAGACCTACGTAAACGAATAAAGCGCATAATAATATAGGACAAGCAACAGTGTAGTGGAAGCTATTGTTACTAGTTATATATGTAAACAAGTATATGTATATATGTATACATCAGAACAAGGCGTATTGTTGGCTCGGAGGCACCGCCACAACTTGTCGTGCTTGCCAGAAACATGTTACAACACTTCTCACACTGCCATATACGACCCGTTACATTATGTATACGATTATAACAAATACAGTGACTAGACTTATCGTTTTGGAACCTCAGTCGGTGGCAGGGTATCACCATACCTATAGTTTATCAGGCAAGTGCGAGAAGTAAATTTGGACGGTAAAGTGCTGATGTGGTCATATCAGTCATGAACGTTAAATTTAATACAAATATTACATTTGTTTACGAGAAAATTTCGAATGCGAAGAAATCTGAAGTTTAACCAAGTCATAACAGAAGATTTCTTCGGCATTCCGAAACGCCGACACGTTTTTAATTTCTACAATACTCTAATTTGAAATCAATTTATTTCTGGCTTATCTTTTTATGTGTTGATAATAGCTATAGTTAGACCTTATGAAGTCTGATTTCTCTAGATATTGCCAAGATTGACTGAAGTAAAAAAAACTGATCAAAAATAAAAACCTGATCTTCGTGACCCTATTCCCAAAGATCTGTTTTTTTCTGTTGGTTGATCTGATTGGTACTATAGAATGGGAAAAGGTAAACAACTATAAGGAAAATATGTAACTTATATGTATTGTATATAAATATTTGATTGTTACAGGCCCCGCACCGGCGTGGTAGGCGCACTACTGAGGGTCGCGCGCCCTCTCCTGTGACTAGCCAGAGCTCTAGCGAACGGCACGGGCGGCGGATTGTAAGATACTTTTATTTTTCTTATCCCATTCTGCCGCATTCCCGCAAAGGTAACCCTCAAGCACCTCCAATGTTGCGTAATTTCCCCGCGATTTTACACTCTTGTTCAGACGGTCACAAGCGTTGTCAGGTCACTCATTGTTTAATTCTGCACATGATGTCCAGACCAAGTGTGTGACTAAAACTAACTGCGGCTTTTTGACTGCAAAAGTTCCTTCCTGAACAGAATTATTTCCAAAATTGAATTGCTCGATTCAAGCGACGACATAACTCGATTCGACTTTCTATAAAAGACGATGCATCTAAAATGAATCATTCACTTCTCCTCAAAAAGTGTAGTAAAATGTAATAAAAACGTTGTTAATAAAAATCTTTGAAACGATTCTATGAGGTTCACCCAAACATAATATAAATATGCGAGAAAAATTAAGCCAAAACTCCATGATAGTTTTATATTTATAAAACTCATTTGCTAGCTTTGAGAAGGAAAAACTGCTTAGGTGTTAACTGTAGGTACTTTACACAAGCTGTACTCCACTGTGCACTTTTCACAAGTCTCATCCAGTTTATATAACATTAATGCCTTTGCTGAGCGCCGTGTCAGCTAAGTACCAACAGATACATCTCTCTATTTACACATTAGGTTCTACTGTACGAGCTTCGTACAAAACAAACACGTTCCTGGAATTCAACGAGGTTCTCTCTCATTCTAACCTTGTTAAGTGCAGTTTTTATTCAGTTTGACTGTACTTTGATTACGTTGCATAAATAATGACAAAACCTGTAGTTGGTATGCCTGGTTTTAATGACGATGAAGAAGATATAAGCCATATATAAAATGAATAGAAATAATCCAAGAGCAAAACGTTCTATTTAACAGTTTACATAAAATCACAGTAATGGAGTACTAAGCGAGTTCGGGGGAAAACCTCGATGGTTATCGCTAATCGACGTGAGCCACATACTAAGCGTTTATGCCATTCCCATGAGGCAAGAGCGATGTTTGAGTATGTGAAGTAATATTAAACAACATTGAAACAAAAGTTGTACTTATTCAATGGATCCGGTGTCACTTGATTTGCCCGGATATCCAATGCGATTTCAATATTTTATTCTACTGGAACAATTCGAGCGATACGTGATTTACCTACATGATATCAATATATCCGGGTCATCTAGCGGTTACACGTGCCGATGTATTTATAATTCTGGAAGGTTTTATATCAAGCACGACAGTTTTCCTTCTCAATTATGTTGGTACCACAGATAATGTAATACTATACAAGTAGTTGGTACGTTACTGTAATATTCTTGGCACAGTCCTAAATTATTGATGTTGTTCAGTTTGTTATTTTTTCATGCCATTTGTGAGTGTAGTTCTCGCTCATGTCTTATTCTAGAGAATACTGTTTTATTGTATTACTTTAAATCAGCAAACATTTATCTGGGTGATTAAAGTTTTCTTTAATCAGTAGGTAGTAAACGATTGTGAGTTTATTCTTACGTAGGTGGTAAATAATATATATTGTGTGTGTGTGTGTGTGTGTTGTAGAGGCGTGGGGCGCGGCGCGTGGCGGCGGCGCGGGCGCGGGCGGCGCCATGACGCGGCGCCCGCCACCATGACGCTGCCGCCGCCCGCGCGCCCCGCGCATCCCGCCGCGCATCGCGCAATGCGCTATTACCGCATCTGGATCTACGCGTGCAACGGCGCGCTGTTGCTAGGGGCGCTGGCGTTCTGCGCGGCAGCGGGCCGCGCCCTCTCCGACTACCGGCGCGCGCTCGTGCCCGGCCTCGGCGTCGCTCAGCCCGGATTCCTCTACGGATACGCAGCATTACCCGCTCAGGCGGGACTGCTGCAACTACTCGGCTGTCTGGCTGCTCTAAGACTCTCCGAGCGCATGCTCAACGCCTACTGGCTGGCACTACTGGCTTTACTCGTCGGTGACGCCGCTATCGGAGTCTACTGGGCGTTCCGATTTGAGCGCGTCTGTCGCGAATTGCGACCTCAGCTTCGGCTGCGACTTGCCAAAGATTACGACACAGACGTAGACTTCTCACAAGCTTGGGATCGTCTCCAGAGAGAACAGCGCTGCTGCGGTGTTACCGGGCCGTCTGATTTTTACGCTTTTAACAGAACAGCACTCCCGGCCAGTTGCTGTCGCATCCCCGCCCATACATCATCAGTGACTCCGGCGCTACTGGCCGTCACATCAGCCACGTCTCCCGCACCGGTCACTCCCGTGCACTGTGCGCCTCACACAGCACCGTGTGCTGAGAGACTACTCGTTTGGCTTCGAAGAACTGCAGACGCGTTGTTCGTGTTAGGATATTGCGTCATAGCATTTTTAAAATTGTGCTTCCTCGGAATCCTCCGGTACGAAATAAAGGAGATGATTCAAAAAATTAGAATATTACGCAGCGAGCTCGGGGCGGGCGAGCTCCTCGACGGCAGTCCGCTTCACGGCGGGCCACTATCGCAGACAGTGATAGTGAACGCGGTGAACGCAAACGGTGGGGTCCGGGCACACGGGGGCAGTCCTGAACGAGCGGGCGAACGTGAAGCGTTGCTCGGTCGAGCCTCGGAGCCGTGTTCGCGGAGGAGTATACACGATGAGCCACTAGGTCCCAAAACAATCAACGGGAACAACAACTGCGAGATGCGCGAGCTCGCTCGAGGAGACTACAGACCCCTAGCGGCAGATAGCGCAGCGACCCGAATCTGACTAAGATGTTACCTGGAGCGGCTGTTCGGTCGGCGATGGCGCTCTTTTCCCGCTGCCGGCTGCGAGCTGGAGCCGCCGTTGGGACGCGGCCCGCCCATGTGCGTGAAGCGCACGGCTGCTCGGGTTCGCCTCGACCACCGTCGACATACCCGCTCCGAATTCGAGTTGTAAGTTCCAAGTTAGTGCGCCGGTGCGCCGAGCGCTACATCGCGCCTACCGCGACGTTGATATCACCGCAGTCAATTGCGAGTACCGACATCGTCGGTAGAACTGAACTATATGTTATGTTTATATCGGTAGTTCTGTAAAACTGTACATGCGATTCGAATCAGTGTTAGAGTGATGTCGTTAAAAACATTGTGAACGATGAGTTGAGAATATTACGAATGTGCATTAAACGATATAAATGTGTAATTTAGACAAAATGAATAATTGATTTTTCGAGCGAAGCTTGTGTTTAGTTCCTAAATTTGGCGGTTAAATTTTATTTAGTAGGTGCATAGGACACGAAAATATGTTTTAGTTTACGGTCCCTTGGGGAGTGAAAAGAGAGAGAGGTACCAAGAGGTATCGCACCGCGTACGTGCATGTGAGGAAAAGCCGTCTCCGCCAGAGCAACAAACATAATATATGTATATTATGGCTACTAGGAGAACGCAGTAAATCCATCCTACATTTTATTGTATCCGTATACTCGACTACGATTTTAATATTTATAGCACTAAATAACGGGAATCAACCAATATTAAGATTAATTATGATGATTGTTTAGCCGTAAGACATAACAGTTTTTGATTGTATACCAATAGATTTACGAATAATTATTATTATACTATGTATTTAAAAGAATTTCATGTCATTTTATTCATTGTCTTTCAATTTATATCGAATTGTATGTGTTGTTTAAAATAATAATGTTTCTGTAATGGTTCATAGCGAGGGTCTTACTTTATGTTCAGTGGTTTTTGCCAAGATGCTCATCGTAATTTCGGGCATAACATATAATGAGAAATTAGATTTAAATATATGTAATTTAAAATATAGACTTGTTTGTTTCGATAGTTGAATATAGTTAAAGCAAAAATCACTTTACATAAAGAGATTCTACTTAAATCCGACACTGGATAGAATTGAATTATAAAATGAGACAATTCGCTTCCATGGAAATCAACAGCTCATTGATTTATTTTCTATAGGATATACCATATTTAATAGCATTATTAGTTTATTATAAGTATTTCTATCCTGCTTGGAAGTTGCACCAATACCCTGAGTTGGGTAGACTAGAGTCGCATCTCTGAAGACACTGCTTCGGTTAGCAAAGCGTCCACAACAATCATAAGCGTCACAGAACAGAGAAAAAGAGGCACAATATGCCGAGATTACAAAATGTAATTATTGTTAAAATTATCAATGACGTTTTAAGTAAAAAGATTACAAGCGCTCAGAAAGCGGCATATTAAAATATATACAATTGACTTAGTTTTTATATGTCACTGTCGCATTGCCGGCGTCAACAGATGAAAGCAGCGGATTAATTTTTCTTTTTTTCACTTGTGATTATTAAATCATGATTTTCTACTTTAAAGACTTTTTTTATGATAGTGTGAAATTGCAACATATATGGTATCTATGTGTGCATTAGTTTGCCGTTTTTAAAGATCGAATGTTGTTTATGTACCCAATCTACACCTATTTACTTAAAACATAATTGGTTATTACGATGTTGTGCTTTTCGCAAATTGATAATTATTATTATCAATTTTCGCAATGTGCTCGGGCAAAGCAGATATCACTCACGGACACGAGATCTCTTTCTCTCGAGAGCTTCTAGACAAAGGGGTGTAAAGTGGTCTGTATTTCCATGTCCATGAACATACATTAACGATTTCTATGTTTTATTATACAAAGAAATAATGATAGGGAAAGTCGTGTGCCTGATGGTATGCGTCACGCTAGCCTATAACAGTATCAGTGTCACCCAAATCCTTGTTAGGCAAAGATCTGAATGTCACCGCACCACGCTGTTCATTTGAGACATTAGTTTGTGTCTCATTTGCCCAGTAATTACACTTGCTATGCCCTTCAACTGAAACAGAGTGATCCATTAACATTGCTATTTCTCGGAAGAGTAACTGAAACTGTTGTGGTACCGACCAATATGGCTTAGACCTGTATGCGTTGCTCAAGCGATGTAAAAATGAAGACTACTCATGTGTAACAGAAATTGATTTTGACAGTTCATGTTTTAATACCGTAAAAAAATTAAATATCAATTACGAATCTTATAGAAGGTAAATGATGAATACCTAATGTAAGTGTGTGAAATAGTGACAGCCATTACAATGCAAAAGTGATTTGATGGCCATTCTAATACTATTCTCTGTTCTGTGGTGTTTATTATGGCGTTTCACACACACACACAAATTCATACTTTAATTTCGACAGCTTTCCTTACATGACTCGGGCAAGAGCGAGCCGCAGCGAGTGCCGCTCGTTGTCTGTTTATCTAGTTTCATTATCATACCTAATGTTGTCGGTAAATGTAAATAATAAACATAATTTGTACATGTGTAGTATGCGAGTAATTTGTGCATGGACAGATTGACAAAAATAGTACTGATATGAGCTTAACGACGTAGTGCCTACAATTATATGCTTGTAAACAGTATAAAGCGAACGACTACACTATTAATAACATTTCATTTTATGGCAGAGGAATTTAAAATGTTTCGTACTACAATTTATCATTATCACGACAGAGTACAGGCGTTACGCTATATTTAAAGAGATCGCGCAAGGAATCTAGACTGCGCATATAAAATATTACAATAATCTCATGATGTAAGGAATTAGGTAAAATTTATTAATGGCTGTGTCAAATATAGGTGAAACCTATCCATGGCGTGTAGAAGTGTCTCGATCATGATCCGATGTACTACGCGCTAGCTACGAGAGCGCTACGAGTCGAGCTGGCTCGTAGCGTCGTGCTGTTTCGTAGACCTGCGCGTCGCGAGGTGACTCCCCCGATGTTCGACTACCTACCTTCATACATATTTGTACTTTTACGAACTAACTTTATAGATATATTGTAATGACGAGTACGAAGTTATGTTCGCTTAGAGTAGGTATAATATTTTGTGAATTTATGCAGAAAAATAGTTTTTTAATATTGTTGTCACATGAATGTACCAATCTTATAAAAATTTGTACCTATATTCGGAAAGTTGAATAATTTGTAGCTAGGATCCAATCTAAATCCTGCATTTCTTCCAAAAAAAAAACGGTAAAATAACATGTGCCTTGGCTTATAAATTGTATAACTGATGTTATGTTTATTATAAATTATGGGATATAAATAAATGGAACATAAACTCGTCTCTGATGTGCTGCCTACACCTTCCGACATATAAGTACCTACGTACGTACACTATACTATATCTGTACACTTATATCTGAGCCGCCATATTTGGACTTGACTCAAAGGAAACAATGTCACAATTGTATTCCTCGTTTCACTTACTACTACAATGATTTTATTACTATTCCTTTGTATTAAAACTTCAATGTTCACTGTATCCTTACCATTATATGACGAATACAGACATACTCGTAACAAGTTTATACTATACCCCTAGACAAGTTGCATAAACTCTAATCGAGTAGAATGGCAATCGAAAAGAATGACGTCACTGCGCGCGCAAAACTTCGTATCCCATATTAAAAATGTTCTTAAACGCGGTTTTGAACGCACAACGACGTAATTTTATTCGATTAGCGTTTATGCCATTTGGCTAAGGGCTCCGGAAACCATTCGACATATGATGTGTAAGAAATTGTTCTATATTATGTAGGCATACCCTTTTATTTATGAACACTTAAGATACTATTGCTAAGATGGCTGAACGGGCTTGAACAAAACTGTACTCGTGACGTCATTAAATTTCGCTGCAAACACGTGACGTATTTGTTTGGCACAACTCCACGTGTACTCTGATGGCAAAGTTACTGTTTGATCCGAGCATTAGTAGAAATTTCAATATTTAGTGTTGTCCCCTTTCCTCTTGTCACATGCTAAATGACATAGAAAGGGACAACTTATGTAGTGCTTTAAGCGTTCACAAATAAGAGGGCTACTGTGGACGATATACTGTACGTAATCTTTTGAATTCTTAACTGTCAATATACTTTCAATGTTTTCCTCGTTGTGTGTTTCATTATTATAGTAGAGTTGTTACAACTTTCCGAAGGTACGCACTAGGCGACTGAGAGCTAATATTATCATAATAAATGCATTAAATAAAGAGTTTGTTAAAATGTTGTGGTTTTTCAATTGTTTATTTTTTGACTAGCCTTTCCCCAAAGTTTTCACAATCTGCTTGCGCATCGCAGTAAGTCGGAGATGCAATCGAAGGTAGGTATGGTATTGGCAATAGGTACAATCAGGGCCACGAGTGTCTAACCCAGTTTAGACGGAAATCGCTTGACGAACATTTCTTATCTCGCAGGCGTGGCTGTCTCGTTCACCAGTAGCTTACTAAATTTCAGAGAAGATGCACGTCACTCTGTACAAGGTTTTTAAAGACGGCTTAGCGTAATACTTTTAAACCATACCATGCAATTTCCACCTAAGGTGGGTTAGAGACTCATAGCCCTGATTGTACGCTGGACAAGCCACTGCCGACAACAACAAGACTTCCAATTGACATATGGACGGTCATTTGACAAATTCAAGTAGAAGTCTATACTTGAGTAACAAGAACAGCAACAATAGCCATTTGTTACAAGTGTCAAAAGTTCGACGGACGATCATTCTATTCGGCATTGAAATTACTGTCACTTTGTATGGGGTAGCCAGTCCGGTACTATAAAGTTCAGTGTTTCTACCCTTACAATTAACCGATTTTAATAAAACTGGTGGGTGAATTTAATTTGGAATATAACCTTAAAAACTACAATAAAGTAATCTAATTCACGCAATTCTGCGTGAACCCCGAACAAACAGACATGTAAAAAAAGAATGCATTGTCTCAGATTCAGAAACTTTTAATCGCTTGATCTAGATTCGATTTTTAAATATTTAATGTACATACAGACACATCTATATTACAATAGTAGAGGTTTAACGTATACTTTAAAGTAAGTACTGATATTAATAATGAAAGAAATGTTACAAACGTTACACAATATTTTTAATCAAAACAGGTTCCTTCTTTTACTGTATTTTCTCTTCGAGAAAAATCAATTATGCATGAAGCCACTTTTGTTTGCTAGCTTCATAAGTATGTAATATAAAATGATGTGTTTTTTTTAATAAGATTTCTTGATACAAGCACACCTAACTTTTTATGAGCTGTGTCAAGTGTATCCAGTTTCATCTTATCCCTAGAATATAAAAAAGGATCTATGAAAATTCTTAGTCTTAAAGAATTCGAACTGAACTTTAATAACTAAGAACACGACACATACATACATATAGTTTCTTAAAAACTGGTTAACAATGAGATTAGTTCAATAATTTTTATCGTTTAACATTGATTGTTTTAGAATTATTTCAATATCAAATATACATTATATAAAAGTATAAAATAAATAACTATAAGTAAATTGACTAGTATAGTAATTTAGCATATTTACACTACATTCAAAATATATTGGTAAGTAGATAAAGGAGAAAGGTTATCATGAAGGTGTGTCGAAAATTGGAGCAGCAAGCACGCGGCGGCAACACGTGGCGGTCGCATTACACAATTCTACCGACACGTGCAATCACGCCGCCGCGCTTGACAACCGCGCATCTTTGCCGCGTTGCGTTAAGGTTCATTTCCGAACAACGCGGCCGATCGCGAGCCGCGCGCTGCTTACGACAATAGTCAAAGTGCGTCAGTCGTCGGCCGCGAGACCTCGGAAATGGCACCATACATTCTCATACTCTGGCTATAGTCGCAACGGTCATGCGCGTCAGCCGTTCGTCGTAACTCGCGCACGGCTCGCAATCGGCAGCGATGAACGGAAATGAACCTTTACGGCCCGTTCCCAGTATGTCGTGACGATAATTTATCGTTGGACTGTCGTCTCTAGCTGCCCTCATTATAACGATTGTCGTGCTAGACGGTCTGACAATCTGTAGTCACTGCAAAAATGTCGTGGACTACAGTTAGTCGTGTCGTTCTTTACGTAAACGATGCGATAATCTATTGTCATAACATAGTGGGAACGCACCCTAAGTTGTGTTGAACACACCATAAAATAGAGCAATCGAACGGATATCAAAAATAAAATCGACAATAGAAATTATATGTCCAAATTAACTCTGTTAGTCATTAAAAGGAATTGTAGCAATCAAGTGTTTTGATTCTATTTAGCAATAAAAACACTTGATGACTATTTGCTTAATTTTATCTTATTAGTAAACATGTTAGTATTCCCATAAGGTGATGAAGGTTTTTGTCCTTAAGGCTCCATGCAGATAGTTTCAAACTTACCTGAACCTGTTCTTCCTTCAACCTGTAAGTTCTGTCGACGTTCGCTCCGCCGATCACCAACACGTCTCCATCGCACTCTTTGTTCGGTTCAAACAAAGGCCTGTCATCAGCTCTCGCAGAGTCCCACGCGCTACACGAACTGTGAAAACGTCTCACAGAATTCGACGTACATTTCCCACCGTCCTTCGCAACTCCAATATTAAACGCATTCTTCACATTCTTCAGTTTTTTAAATTCGACGGCAATATCGGCGCCGACTTTAGCGTTGTTCTTTATGAGGGCGATGTCTGAGAGTCGTTAAAGAAAGAAATTGTGGCAATTAGCTTCACTAGTATCATTTATAGACCGTTGGCGTTTCTACACATTTAATTTACGACTGAATTACGCAAAAGCTAAAGTCTTATTAAGTATTTTAACGATCTCGTAATTATTCTGCGAAGAGGAAAACTTGGAATGGATTTCTTACGATTCACTGTGTCAGGCAGGGTCGAGTTTTATATCTGCACCTTCTCACTTTTTCACTTTAATAAGTTAATTATGTTACATAACTTATATCTATCACGACTATAAGTTTATTTTTTACAAGTTAATGGATTTCAGGCGTGTACAATCCTAGTAGAACACAAGATTGTTATAAAGGATACTGGCATCAAGAGAAGCTCCTCCCGTGGCGGAGGCGACTGCAGACAGTATGAACGGCGTCACTTCTTTACCCTGGATCCCATTCTCTTCTGCTTCTTTCAGCGCTCTTCGAATACTTTCTTCTATGACTCTTTCTATTTAAACATCAAAATTCAATTAATTTTCTTCATAAAAAGTAATGAAGGAAATGAAAATGTTAACCTCAAAATTCGGTAATAATAAAGTCAAACAAGAATCCTAAAAGAAAAAAAAAACAAATTGTTTTTACTCCAGGCATACATTTCATATTTTAATCAAAACTTTATTTAACATGCATTTTACTGCTTGGATCCCGACCAAACACGATATTGAATATTTAAAAGAATTTTCTTAAGTAAACGAAAATTTCAAGGATAAGTTTATGGGATTCCTACATTTTAAGGGAATCTGTTAAACCTGAATCAAATTAAGTTTTGATATTAGCAGTAGAATTAAAGGCTGTAGATTTTTTTATTAACCATTTACCCGTTTAATAGTAGATGTTTGTACGTTACTATTGAGAAGAGGATATTTACTGGAATAAAATCACCATTACGCTTCGAAGTTGCTCCACACTGCTTATAGACAAATCCAGGAATCTTTTTGAAAATGACCTTATTTTTGTGCGAGTGTTAGCGGCACTTCTAAACGTGAATTGTAACGTAACGAAAAAATAAACTATGGCGAACTATTAGTTAAATTAGATGTACACATACTACAGATCTTAATCGCGTGAATATATGTTAAATACTTTTTAAATGTCCGATAAATACCTTTTTTGGACTACCAAAAAAGGTATTAATTAGCTATCTCCTTTTCCGACATACACATCTATACTAATATTATAAAGCGGAAGAGTTTGTTTGTTTGTTTAAACGCGCTAATCTCAGGATCTACTGGTCCAATTTGAAAAATTATTATTTTGATGGATAGCCCATTTATCGAGGAAGGCTATAGGCTATATAACATCGCGCTTCGACTAATAGGAGCGGAGAAGCGACGAGAAATGTTTAAAAAACGGGGAAAAATTACGCATACGAAGTTGCGCGGGACAGCTAGTTAAACATTAAAGTTATCTTACCATCCATTGCATACTCTTGCGGTATAGGCACAGCGACTACAATGCCAGACGCCAAACGAAGCTTGTGCGCAGCGTGCAATACTTTCGCAGCTTCGTGAGCATCGGCTACTCGGTTTGGTGCTCGGTGCCCCGACTTAGGAGAATAAAACGCAGGAAAGTTGGAAGACTCCCCGAAAGCGCAAACACACACTCCTTGGGTTTCCTAAAACAATAAGTCTGTGAAGGTTTTTTGAAGATAGAGGCTGGAGTTCCTGCGATTGCACTAGTTATTTTATCAATCGATAGCTAATTTTTTCCACTGGCATCTAGCACGAACTCGATTCCTACTGGAAAAATGGGTCAGCTTCAGCTCAAAACTGAGAAAAGTGGAAAAGAGAGAGGAAGGTCTTTAGGCTGCAGTGGAGTAGACTAGACTAATATAATAATAACAATAAAGTTGCCATCTCAATGCCTTTAATCAAAAGGTAACATCTATATGATGTAAAGTTATTAAAATTTCTTCATATCATTAATACAAAGGGATGTGACAAGTAACATACAGTTGTGGCGAAACCGGTATATTACGTTTCAGTATTTTACATATCTAGGTATCTTTGATCTATTCTTAGTTGCGCGAGAATACTACCATATGGATTCTCTTTGAACTGTAATGACGTGTTTCAACAAGGTAACATAAAAAATTAATGCATGATAATGTTGTAGATACGGCCAACGATAAAAGTAAGTAAACTCCGTTTTCCAATTGAACAAAATTCTAAAGTGAATGGGCCAAATGAAATTTTACGGAAAATGAAGAAACGTGTAGATTTTGACTGCCTCTGTGGCGCGGTGGGAGTGTGTCCGACTGCTACGCAAGAGGTCGTGGGTTCGATCCCCACCCAGGATAAAACTTTGTGTGATGAGCTCGATGGTTTATTCTGTGTCTGGGTGTTATTTATCTATAATATGTATGTATTTAGAAATATATAAGTATGTTTATCAGTTGTCTGGTTTCCATAGTACAAGCTCTGCTTAGTTTGTGATCAGATAGCGTTGTGGGAGATGTCCCAAGATATTATTATTATTTATGGATAAGGCATTGGTGGCGCAGCGGTAGTGCATTCGAGTGTTGCACAGTAGATTGTGGGTTTGATAACGGGATACCATTGCTTTTGATACATAAATTGTGTTTCTAAGTCTAAGCACGCGTTAGTCAAGGATTTTTCAAACGCGGGCTTAGACTCGAAAAAAGCCCATACAAATAAACCCATATAACCTACTGGGCACGAGTCTCTTGACCTACTTATTATAGATCCTGGAGGTATTAAAAAAAAAGAGAAGGTACCAGGTATTCAAGAGTTCTTCCAATGTCTAATATAGATTTGACCCCACTGCAAACGACGAGTGTCTTGCTGCGTCCAAGTTCGTTTAGATCTGCCGATACATCCATCGTGTTCTCGCCTTGCCGATGCACTCCACCTGCCGGAAACAAACTATATATTCAATGTATGTTTCACCTGCCGTCTCTAACGACAAACCCGATAAATTGAACTCGATACCGATAAATTGAACCAAACTTTATTTACCAAATTGGGTTTCGGAAGAAATGTCGTATAAAAATATTTATCTTGAAATTGTTTCCGACGTTCATAGTTGGTGAAACTTTAATAAAAATAAAAGTTTTCAGTAGATACAAGTCGATATTGAAGAAAATGCTGAAAACTCAAAATTACCAACGTATATTTTGTAGGGTAATAAAATGTTGCGAAAGTATTTTGGCTGGGGCCCCGGGAAACGGAATTATTACATCACTATTCCCGAAGTAGAGCGCAAGACGCACACTGTACTTTTATCTCGTTATGTATAGTCAGCAAAGACATTTTTAAGACACTGTAAGGTCAGTATTTGCGCGCTGGAATGAGCTTAATCACACAACTTATCATCTATTATCATCTCAATTATCTATTATTTTACTGTCACGTTATATAGAACTGAATATGTTATTTCAATTCATTAGAAGAACCATTAAGGCAATCTAATCATAATACATATGTTACTACAATTAATTTTTATGCTCTCATTATATTTATAGAATCTATTACTAAAAACCAATAGTACAATTGTGTTACTGACCGTACTATATACATAAATAAGTACACAGGTACTCCATTTGTAGTGCATTTATTTCCAAAACATGAAACTATAATTAGTCGATCGTGTCAGTGTATTTCGCGGCTTAGTGCCTTAACTATTTATTACTTCTCATAAGCGCAGGTTCCTGTCATTTCCCTTTGAAAAGAGGTCCATTCAAGTAATTATTAAAACTTCACCTTCAGTCTAAAACAAAGAATCTGCCGTATCGAAGAAGAAATTGACTGCCCCTTTGGCGGGTTCGATTCCCACACGGTACACCACTTTGTGTGATCCACAAATTGTTGTTCCGAGTCTGGGTGTACTTTGTGTCCGTGACTTGTACGTTTGTAAAGTCCCCCGCGACACAGGGCTTGTAGTACAAGCCTTGTAGTACAAGCCTTGTACCCTATTGCGAGAGTCGTCTTTTAAGACAATTTTTTTTTCTTTTTTTTTGCTTTGAGAGTTCGTAGAATTACCAGGATTATATATAAGTTTTATAGGAGTTTCAGAACGTAAGACGACCTTATTAAATCAAGACAAGACAAAGTATTTCAAAGAGAAGAAATCAATGAGACTCCAGCTAAAAAATTAAGTATTAATAATGCACACAAAAATACTACATTAATGTGACTTAAATACGCGTAGAATCATATAAAGATGCCAAACTCCTTCTAAGAAAAAAAAAACGGAAAAACGCGATGTTGTCGTTGTGTTGTAAGGGTACAAGATAGTCATGCATGATATACTTAGATTTCTAACAGATTCTGTGTCTACAATTTAATGAGTACGAGTCAGCATTAATCAGAATAAAGGCCGCAAAATATATTAAGTTTTGTGAATGGTGCAATATCCTTTCGAAATGTAACATAATGAACAGTACTAAGTATACCTAACGGGCAGTCCACTCCTAAAAAAGAGGCTAGCGTAAGTCGCCTAGTTTAGCAGTGTCTTTATAATAAATCGTCGACGACATGATAACGACCGGGCGGCTTTCGAAATTCGCCATTTTCCCCTCACCTAACCCACCCATGTCGTTCTCAAGTGCCGATACAGCGTAATCCATTTGTATCTCTCCTATCATGCAGCAACCATTCCCTTGTTTCTTGCTGCCAAACTTTATCCCGAATGACATTCATTTAAATCTTTCGAAATGGAATAAGTCCGGTGCTGTTAGTATCAAGTTACACTGGTGAGAAGTATTTGAAGTTTGTCGAAGGTTGTGGCAATGCTGGCTAAGGTATAGACTTGATCATAATACATTATCAGTTTTATACGTTTTCAATATTGTGTTATAGCCTATTTTTTTCAGAGAGGGTTATGAAAGGCCTTAATCTACCACTCAGTGTCAGTCGGATTGTTGGAGGTCACACATATCTTTGATTTTTTTCTGTCCTTTATTCATTTCCTTACCCATATCGTTTCATTCAATCTCAGTCCAACTTAGATAAAATAAATGTAGCAAAAGAACCTAGAAATAGCGATTAAATTAATCAGCAATGCTGTGTAGCATTTGAATGCGGGGGCGGACGCTGTTGACTGCGTACTGTATAAAGCTTGCTTCAACCGACCAGATATGAAAATATTTAAGTTCCATACAAATATGAACAGTCATCTAGTCTCTAAATATATTTCGATCTTTATTACAAAGAAAACATTAATTTTCTTACTATAAAACACGCTCTGACGTGCTTCCTTTGAAATGAATCGCCCGTCGTAATAAATTGCAACTAAATATAAAGTACGTCCGAGTATCATGCTATAAACGCCAGTTCGTTCAAAGCGCCTACGTGTGTAACTTGAGCTTTAGCGATAATCTACAATTCTAGCACTACAGACGCTTATCTAAAAGGTGATAAATCGCGGCCTGTTTCATGGAATTCGTTGTTAATTACATCGTGAGTTCGGCACGGCTGCACGGCTAGCGATGGGTCTGGCAGTAATGAATGCGCCAGCAAAGCGCTGAATTCAGCCGTGATATCGTTGAAATTCATTTGTGCATTCACAAGCACAGTTAATTGAAGTGCTCGCGGTGTTTTTACAATGATTGCTACACCGTGACTTAGCACTGCCTTGTACGAGTGTGGCGTGATCATAATCTTGTTTACACTCATTAAGCCGCTCGTAAATTACAGCGGCTACAAAAAATAATCAAATAAAAATACAATTAAGAGTAATTTTGGCGTTTCATATGATTTCGGGACGTTCTATTAAGATTGTCGTTTCGTTTAAATCGGAGTCGTAAACAGGTTCGTTAAGTGTTGATATTGCTGAGACGTTATGTTTAGTACATTATAATAAAGACGTGTCGACTGTGGGATTGGAAATAACATTGTAAGAGACTATTGAGAAGAATCATTTTAATCTGTAGAGATCAGAAGTTGATCTTCTCATCCACATTATAGAAGGATAAATAAGTATAATACTTGATTACATCTATTTCATATACTCATAGTAGGTATATTATACTTGAGTTTCATTCTAATGGTTGCATTTTCCAAAAACCGGGCAAGAGCATGTCAGATCATGCTCAGTGTAAGGTTTCGCACTCTTGAACAATTACATAAGCAGAAGAGCGTATGTTCATTGCAGTTACGCCCTTTTGTTGAGAAAAGCAGTTTTTCGGCAACAACTCAATGACGGTATATCTGATTTTATCCGAAATAATTTTAGTATTAATTAAGCGCTATCTTTGTGATATTTTTGGTTACACGGTTCAAAAGTTAGGGTGGGGGGGGAGAGAGACACGATTTATGCAACTTTCGGAGCGATTATTTCCAAAAATATTCACTCAATCAAAAAAGTTTATTTAAAACCTCAAAATGTTTTAAAATATTTGTGAAATGATATGCCGCACGTTGATATTTGCTGAAAAATGTTTTTCAGCTTCGGTTACATGTATGGAATGCGCCCCCTAAAAATATTTATTATTATTATTATTTAGCTATCAAACTAAGTAGCGGCTATTACAAGACACCTTTTCACCTAATTACATCAAGATTCATTGAGTAGTCTTTGTGTAAAATGCCTGTGACATACGGACGGACAGACAGACAGACAAACAGACAGACAGACATAACGAAGCTATAAGGGTTCTGTTTTTGCAATTTTGGCTACGGAACCCCAAAAATATTTTTTTTTATTTATTTGGCATTTGAAATTCATACTGGCTTTACCTTCTGCGAATTTTACACTAAACTGCCAGCCGTTCTTATGAGTTGCATTTTGTAACTGTTAGACTCAATATTATTCTAATCCGTTATTTAATATAATTTATTCTATTTTTATCAGAGTTTAACTCGTTACTACTTAAAAACGTAATTGAGATTTGATTTAGGCGGTTGACATTCAAAATGTAAATGTCGGTAGTGACATCACATGACATTGACATTTGTCATGCGGATGTCACTCCGACATGGAGAGGGGATAGAAAGATGGCAGACAGATTGTATTCGCGTGTTGAACAGTGCGGTCGTTTGGAATAGTTCAAATAAATCCGTTTATTTCTTTGTAATCGTACGCATTTTTATTGAAGTTCGAGTTGATCCTTAATAACTGAATCAAATTCTTTTACTATAATTTTATCATTGGAGAGCGAATGAGTAATATAACAGTAACAATAGGAACAGTATAAATATATTGTACCTACTTACACAAAATACTAATATTTTTTTATATAGGCACATTAAATAACAACCTATTCATTGCGACCAAATAATTCTGAATTAGGGTTCATAGTTTTTAGGACGTCTAGCTAAGGACATTTATAACGTTATGTCCGTCCGTCCCTCCTGTCACATCCTCCTTCGTAATTAGAATTTATTTGTTCAACACAAACACAAGGCTACGAAGGATATAAAGACTTTTGGCCTTTGTTTAGGGTTATTTGATTCGTCTATTTCGCAATAATAGTTAAAGGGTAAGTTGTATTAATTGTTCTGTTACTTTTTTGTTGCTTAAGGGATATGGTTAATAAGACTTTAAAAAGCTATGTGGATATTATCAGCTTGGTCGTAAGCTATTGTATCTAATATTTTACAACGGCTACAAACATGGTAAGTATCTAAACATGTGTGATAGGTGTGAAACTTCAAGAAGCAAAAATGAAAGATGTTTTTAAAGTGTATCGCAATTGTATAACGTATTTATACTGTACTAGCGGACGCTTCGCGGTTTCACCCGCGTAGTTTCCGTACTCGTGGGAATACAGGAATAAAAAATAGCTTATGTCACCCGGGGTTAGTGTAGCTTCACAAAGATGAAATAATTTTTTGAATCCGTCCAGCAGTTTCGGAGCCTATTCAATACAAACAAACAATCAAATATAGAAGTATAGATTAACGATACTGGGTTGATTTAGTTTAAATTTGGTTTGGAGGTAGCTAGGAAACAAACAACTTTTTATCGCATGTCACAGGGGAAAAGAAAAGCTAATCTATACTAGTACATTTTGCTGGATTCCAGTTGAATATGCTGAACTGGACATTCAATCGCTGCAACCGCGAGGCACTTTATGTAACTATTGTACGTAACTAATTTTGCAACAAATAAATGTATATTTTCTTTTCTTAGCATTATAAAGCTGAAGAGTTTGTTTGTTTGTTTGAACGCGATAATTTCAGGAACTACTACTGGGTCGAATTAAAATAATACTTTACTGTTGGATAGCCCATTTATCAATGAAAGCTATAGGCATAGATTATATAACATCACGCTACGACCGATAAAAGCGCAGCAGTAATGAAAAACGTTGCAAAACGGGGAAAACCGACGCAGACAAAGATGCGCGGATCAGCTAGTCTTTAATATATTGAGTTGGTATTCAAATGTCCAATACCCCGAATATGGAACCACTTTTAGTCGTTTAGAAAGAAAACTTACATCAACAACATGGCAGTCGCGTTTGCATGTTTCGTTGTTGTCTTGAAATTGTAAGATTTAATGGGAAGCGCTATTACGCAACTGAAAGCTTTTCGCAAACAAGGGTCTGTATCCGGCCGGAAACTGCACTTCGTATCTTTTGCGTTTGATGTATGAACTCAAGCTGATTCGAAAGGCAGTGGAGAGATACTAAATAGTAGGTACCTACATACGCCTTATCACGTTGGTGTTAAGACGCGATTCCATAAAGCAAGTGACTTGCATTCAAGTTGCAAAATGCATACAACTTGAACAAACCTGCATACAAGCTACAACTTGTTTATAATTTTTTTTTTGAACTTGTGCGTTACATTATTTACTTAATGCTTCTCGAAAAAGTGTTTCTAATGCAAGCAACTTGTACGCAAATGTGACATTGTACTTGCATAATGGAATCGCGCCTTTATTGTAAGATTTATCAATAAAGGATTTGTTATATAAGTATCTTTCTCTCATGCAACTACAGCTGATTTTGTTCTTTTGTTTTTTACCCCAACCATAAGGGTGGTTATAACTACTAGCGTTTTTTTCTACACGTACATGGTCATTTGGCATATGCCAAAATTACCATGGTTCGCGTACAAATGGATATTCCAGCGTGTTCGTTCGAACCGGTAGGGGTGAGTCAGCATCAAAACGCTTATAAGCGCGTCGACGCTCGCACTAGTTGCGCGTGTGGCAAAAGGCGCACGATACGCGCTTCCAAAAACGAGCTTGTTCACGCGGATAAAACCGCTCTAAAAAGAGGCGTGTTATTAAGGTTTAGCGTGTGTCTGTTTGTGCCATCTTAGCGCTCAAACTGATGGAAGGGTTTGGATGCTGTTTTTCTTTGTTGCTTAGCTCACTTTGATAAAAATCCGTACGTCGTCGTTTTGAAAATATTGATCTTCTTGTCTCACATTTCGAGATTTTTTTATTGCGCGCACATTGTCTGGTATGATTTATTTATGTGCCTAAGAGAAATAAGACTTTTTGTTTCGTGAAATAGACGGTTCTTATGGGAAATAAACTCACCAGGAATCGTGAGCCAAGATAGTAACACCATAAATATGAAATTCGAAAGTAAGATGCGCCGATTCCCTATAGACTCAACCATGCTAGGCAAGTTACGGATTGCAAAGGTAATTCAATCTCAGTCAATTTTATAGAGGCAGGCATAGCGAGTAATCTCTCAAATGGTGTAGTGATTGGGGTGGTACGAGTACTTCCTACCCTATTGAGTACCAAAGTGAAGCATCTTGATATTTTGTTCTGAGCTCTTCAGGGAGTACTGATTGAAGGGGAAAAGGCAGCCTTGGAAACACAGAAGTATTTATTTTGGTATAGTTAACAAAATATCTCGGCCACTAAAAAGTTAAATTTAAATACGCCAAAATCTTATTTTTTTTAAAGACAACTCCCGCCGTATGGTACAGGACCTGTGTTGCGGGGGACTTTACAAACATGCAAATTAGAGACATAAAGTACACCTCCCCCCCCCCCGCTGGTGTCCATAGGTGACAGACGTGTTTTGAGTTAGCTCCTCCAATTAAATCAATAAAAGTGCTAAAAGTGACTGTTTTAGCTTAAAAACTACACAATAGTTTGCGAACGAACGAACTTGAATTGCACTGATTGATAAAGCGTCACTCTGGCGCTTTATCAATCAGTGCAATTCAAGTTCGTGTTTTTTGAAGCATTAAGTGATAAATTGACAAATAGTTCAACTGCGCGCCGTTAACAAATTCAAAATTGCAAATATTCCACCGACGAAGAACAAAGGATTGGACTTTGCCCTCATTAGCGCCGAGACTGCTACTGTACCTATATCATCACCAATCAAAGTGAGGACAGATTTTTAACAACTAGATCCTAAGTGAAACTGGCCGAACGCTTTACCCCGTCGCTTAGCACACAGAAGTACCCAGTTCGAATCTAAGTCAAGGATTCACTTTTTGTTATCACTTCGAAGCCTCAGTTACACGTTCGAACCCCAATTGGATGCAACCAGACTTTTTGCAGCAAATTGAATAAATTAATGTAATTTTCACATATTTTATAACATTGAATATTAATGCTATAATTCATATGCTCACTAAAGATAGCTAAAGCAAAAATAATAGAAAAACGGGACAAAAATATTGTAGAAAGAAGATATTGTTATAGGAAGTAAGTAAATATCAAAAATGTACAAAACACCACCTGGTTCACCTAACAAATTTGCTACCCCATCTCGCTCCGAATCAGACATTCGTAAATTATGTGTAGAAGAAAGATCGACGCCTGAACTAAATTTGAGGGCAATAAATGTCACCCAGCGAGCAAAACGTCACCGCCCTACGGAAGACAATTTGCTAACACAATATGGTCAGGAAACTTTCTCAGAAATTAAAGCTATGTTTGAGGAACTCAAAACGCAACAGAACCAAAGGTTTGAGTTATTAAATTCAACTTTGATGTCAATTGCCACTCAAAATCTAGAGATACAAAAGTCTATGGATAATATATCAACTCAACATCAATCGCTACTTTTGAAAATTGAGTGCCTAGATAAAGAAAATAAGGAGTACAAGAATAGAATAAGTACACTTGAAAGTCAACTTGATCTTCTTGAAAAGAATGCACATAGTTCAAGCATCGAAATACGCAATGTACCGAAGCAGGAGCACGAAAACAAAATTATGTTAAGCAATATAATCAAGTCCATCGGTTCATCTCTAACATTGGAATGTCCCATCGAAGAGACAGAAATAAGAAACATCTATCGCTCGAAATCTTTTGCTATAGTTGTTGACTTTACTGCGGTCCAACGTAAAGAATCTATTATCTCACATTACAAAACCTATAACAAAATACGCCGTGACAAAAAGGAGCAACAATTTAACTCTACTTGCATTAATATACAAGGTGAATCAAGTAGAATTTATATGTCGGAGTACTTATCAGCAAGGACTAGAAAGTTATTCTACACAGCACGCCTTCACGTTAGGAACAAGAAGCTCTTTGCAGCGTGGACCATGCATGGCAAGGTATACGTAAAACCCGAGGAAGGTTCAATGGCAGTGTGTATAGATAATGAGTCGAGCTTCTCTAATATTATTCTCTGACTATACGTTTATTACTTAAAACTAGATTTTTATTACTTAGAATTACAGTTTTATTACTTAGAATTAGATCTTCATTAATACAATAAATGCATTTTTGAAAGATAGAAAAATTTGAAATCCAGACCCAGGAATCGAACCCGAGACTTCCGTAGCCAAACCGGGGCCAGAAGCGAACCACCTATCTGGACTATGTTATTAGATTTCGAATTTTTCTATCTCTTGTTGCTCGCGAAATTTAGGCCTTCGCAGTGACATCTAGTCGTTAGTTAAGGAACTATCACGGCTTTTGTTATTGCTTCGTTACAGAGAGCATTTTAACAAATTATGATGTCGCAGGCCGAATATTGAAGTAATTTTTATAGGCATTTCTTGCCAATAACTTTACAAATACAATAAATGCATTTTTGAAAGATAGAAAAATTTGAAATCCAGACCCAGGAATCGAACCCGAGACTTCCGTAGCCAAACCGGGGCCAGAAGCGAACCACCTATCTGGACTATGTTATTAGATTTCGAATTTTTCTATCTCTTGTTGCTCGCGAAATTTAGGCCTTCGCATTTTTTCAGACTTCTACTTCTAACTAACTAACTAACTCTAACTTCGCATCTTTCAAATTTATATTAACATAGTCCAGATAGGTGGTTCGCTTCTGGCCCCGGTTTGGCTACGGAAGTCTCGGGTTCGATTCCTGGGTCTGGATTTCAAATTTTTCTATCTTTCAAAAATGCATTTATTGTATTTGTAAAGTTATTGGCAAGAAATGCCTATAAAAATTACTTCAATATTCGGCCTGCGACATCATAATTTGTTAAAATGCTCTCTGTAACGAAGCAATAACAAAAGCCGTGATAGTTCCTTAACTAACGACTAGATGTCACTGCGAAGGCCTAAATTTCGCGAGCAACAAGAGATAGAAAAATTCGAAATCTAATAACATAGTCCAGATAGGTGGTTCGCTTCTGGCCCCGGTTTGGCTACGGAAGTCTCGGGTTCGATTCCTGGGTCTGGATTTCAAATTTTTCTATCTTTCAAAAATGCATTTATTGTATTTGTAAAGTTATTGGCAAGAAATGCCTATAAAAATTACTTCAATATTCGGCCTGCGACATCATAATTTGTTAAAATGCTCTCTGTAACGAAGCAATAACAAAAGCCGTGATAGTTCCTTAACTAACGACTAGATGTCACTGCGAAGGCCTAAATTTCGCGAGCAACAAGAGATAGAAAAATTCGAAATCTAATAACATAGTCCAGATAGGTGGTTCGCTTCTGGCCCCGGTTTGGCTACGGAAGTCTCGGGTTCGATTCCTGGGTCTGGATTTCAAATTTTTCTATCTTTCAAAAATGCATTTATTGTATTTGTAAAGTTATTGGCAAGAAATGCCTATAAAAATTACTTCTAGATCTTCATTGATAAGCATGTATAATATTTCTAAGTCTATTAATTTTATCATTTTATTTTATTTTTTTACGTTATTGCATGTTTGTAAAGTTACTTTGGTTACCAAGACACACACTCACATACACACAACTTACGCGATCTCGAAAACTAATACAACACTCATTACACATTTTACATAACTCTCTATTCACTTATTACTATGTCATATTATTGATTTTGATCTACTCGTATAATGCCATTAGCTTCTTACCAAATCTAAGCTTAGAACTATACTATGAACTTATGTTTGCCACGACCCTTCGTGGCATATTTGCATATTTTTATTAAGTCCTGGTAGAAAAATGCAAGCCTCACAGCCTCTAAGCCTAGATTTGGATGCATTGGAGATAGCTAGAGTAACTAATTGTGACATAGATGACGTTAGGAAACACATTTACACAGACAATTACACACTTAATATAATTTCTCAGAACATACGCAGTATTAACAAGAATATGTCGAACTTTTACACCCTCTTACAAAGATCAGAGATATTATGGGATATACTAGTGCTTTCAGAATGCTGGCTTCACTCAGGTAAGTCTATCCCTTCTCTAGATAATTACAATCATGCATCAACGACCTTGCACCAAACACAAAACAATATAACATACACAATATCAACATCGACATAACGCAGAATAGTACAGATAAACGATCAAACGAATACTTATACCTACTGGCTAGTCATGGTATGCTTTCTGGTCACAATGTACCCACTCACGGTCGCACTTGCCTCGATCACATGATGATTAAAACAAAAATGCAAGCCAAATGCCTTATATTTCAATCATCTATAACAGACCACGAAAGTGTTGCCGTTAGTTTCAGATTGCGAAATAGTCCGGTATTTTTCAATAGGGTTACTTATGTTGTTATTTCCAACGGCTCGACGAGATCATGAACAATATTAACTTCCAACCTATTATGGACTGCACAGACGCTAACTCAGCTACTAACCTACTTGTATCTCACCTATCCACCGCTATAGAAAAAAGCTCTAGTATGTGTAAAATTCCTAATAGAAAAAGAGTAATTAAACCATGGATCACACCAGGGCTCTTACGTTGCATGAAAAACAGGGATCAATTATATAAAAAGTTTAAACGCAACCCCTTCAGCGAAGTGCATATAGCTACTTATAAACGCTATAGAAATTTTTGCAATAATCTAATCAAGAAAGTAAAAAGTAACTACGAAAGGAATGAGATTGAAAACGCTAAAGGTAACAAAAAACAGCTCTGGGAAGTTATAAAAAAAATTAGCGGCACTTTTAATTTTGATGATCACTCTTCCGATCTCATTAAATCTGATAATCCCGAGAACAGCATCAATGACATAAATAAATTCTTTGCCAATATTGGAAAGTCACTTGCTGACCAAATCATTTCTACAAACACAGTGTCCTCAGAGCCAGTTGTTGACTTCAACCCACCTTTGAATTCTTTTGTCTTATTTCCAACTGATGAAGAAGAGATACTTTACATCATAAATGGACTTAAGGATAAGTGTACCGCTGGCACTGATAAAATCAGCAGCAGAATAATTAAAAGGTACAAAAATCTCCTTGTGAATGTTATAACTCACATCTGTGAACTTTCACTGTCCAAAGGTGTCTTTCCTCAGGCATTTAAAATAGCTCTTATTAGACCAATACACAAGAGTGGCAAAAGAGACTGCGTGGACAACTATCGGCCCATATCCATTCTTCCCACCTTGTCCAAGATCCTGGAGCGTCTAATTAATAAACGATTGGTCAACTATTTGGAGAGCAATAACCTTATTTCTCCTTCTCAATTTGAATTCCGCCAAGGTAGGTCTACCAATGATGCTGTGCATGAGTTATTGCACTCTATAGTTACAGGCTTGGATAGCAGGAAGAAATGTATTACAATCTTCTTGGATTTAGCAAAGGCTTTCGATACCGTGTCCATTACACACCTTATTAAGAAGCTGGAGTGTATAGGGGTGAGGGGAATACCGTTAAAATTACTTGAGGACTATCTAACAAATAGAAAGCAACGTGTTAAGATAAATCAAACATTAAGTGACGAAATATCTACAGTGTACGGTGTCCCACAAGGTAGCAACCTTGGACCTACACTGTTCTTGGTGTACATTATGAGCTCTGTCAACTTAATTTTGATAACGGCAAAATATTAACTTTTGCTGATGACACCGCCCTATTTTTCATAGGAGATACATGGGAAGAGGTCTTTGACATTGCTCGGAAAGGTTTTGGTACTGCACGTAAGTGCTTACAAGATAATATGCTGTCACTGAATCTCAATAAAACCAAATACATCGCTTTTGCTCATAGAATGAACTTACTCCCACCCTTGTCCCTAGAAATTACTGCTCACTCTTGTATTACCAAATCTCCCCCGTGCCATTGTACCACTCTACAAAGAACCGATAGTATTAAATACCTCGGCGTTACTATTGACCAATGTCTAACGTTTAAGCCTCATATAAAGGACCTGGTTTCCCGTGTGCGTAAACTCATCTATATCTTTAAAAATCTTCGATATTCAGCTAACAAACACATAATCAAAATGGTCTACTATGCCCTGTGTCGCTCACTGACTGATTATTGCATTGTATCATGGGGAGGTGCTGTTAAGACTCATATAATAGATGTGGAAAGAGCCCAAAGGGCCATCCTCAAGGTGAGTGCTGGGCTTTCTTATCGCTTCCCGACAGAAGAGCTCTATAAAGCCTGGGATACTCTCACTGTGAGACAGTCTTTTATATTGAATACTGTCCTTAAGCAGCACTCACAGTTACAATACGACCCGAACTTGATCAAAGACAAACGTCGCAAGGGTAAAGTATGCCTACAATACGCCGCTAAGACTGCCTTAGCTCAAAATTTTTATTGTTTTCTCGGACCTTACTTATATAATAAATTAAATATTATTCTCAACATATACCCTCAACTGAAATTAAATTGTAAAGCATCGGTAACAACATTCCTCAAATCCCTTAATTACATCGAAACTGAAAAGCTATTATCACCTTAACAATTTATCTGGCTTTGAATCAACACAAACATATGAACTTCTTCTGTATTACACACTCCACACACCAACACACACTTCCTATGAAAGCCTAAGTAACAGGTAAACTATCATATTTTTTATTTCATTGTTTTATATTTTTATTTTTATTTTTTATTTCATGGTTTTATATTTTTTATTTCATTGTTTTAACGAGCGTACTCTCATATTGTCATAATAATGATATATATGATGTTTTGTAGAATGATTATTTGTATCTTTGGGACCAGCTGCGGGAGGGCCCTGGTGACCTGTAATACAGGTTTTGTAAAAAAAAACCTACAACAGGCACCAGTCTCTCACAAAGACTTGATTCCTTAGCTCAAACTAAATGTATACCTACTAGCTCTAAGTCATAACTTGTGAGAGAGAATAATAAACGTTTATTATTATTATTGTTATTATTATTATTACCTGGGTATATCTACACTTTGTTCCAAGTCTGGACTCGGAACAACAATTTGTGGATTACACAAAATGGTGTCCCGTGTGATTCTTACATTTAAACTATTTATACGTCTTACCATTAGTTTTAAGTTTGTATTCACTACACTACAAGCTATTTTTATTTTACTTTATGGAATAGAAGCATCGTCTAGAGATAATATTATATACCAAAGGCCTTATATTATTTTATATTTACGGAGACGCGGGGTGTCGCGCGTGGCATTGGGCGGCGCGGCCCGCAATGAATTCAAACATATGGCGTTGTATGAGTGCTTTCATGTAGTAGCGATTATACAGTGATGTTGTGGCAAGTATGTCTCAGGTAATACTACAAAATAATTATACTTTATGGAATAGAAGCATCGTCTAGAGATAATATTATATACCAAAGGCCTTATATTATTTTATATTTACGGAGACGCGGGGAGTCGCGCGTGGCATTGGGCGGCGCAGCCCGCAATGAATTCAAACATATGGCGTTGTATGAGTGCTTTCATGTAGTAGCGATTATACAGTGATGTTTTGGCAAGTATGTCTCAGGTAATACTACAAAATAATTATACAGGGTGGACCAAACCAATACTCCCTGGAGGGAAAGTACTCTAAATATAAGAGTATTTTTGATGCAATATGTCTTAAAACTTAAGATACTTTCGGAAATGTTCAATAACTTTTTATCGTCCATTGCCCGCAAATTTATGCAACAATTGCAACATAAGAATCTTTTGTTTACTCGTACGTGTCACTTTGTGGAAAATCTGAGCTTCGATGAAACGAAAAGTTTAATTAAGTAATTTAAGCTTAAAAAATTGTTTAATTACATATTCGACTTTCGTTTTATCTTGTATTAGTGTGTTTATAACTACACCTTTTAGTTTTAGTCCCACGCAGCTCCTTTCTATGGCTCCCTTATCAACTCTTAGCTTTTTTAGTGATTAAAAGATGACATTTCCATAACTTTTGTTTTTTATTTTATTGGCCCCGGAGACTCTAGTTTCATTCGTGCTTTACTATTTCTTTAGATATCTATAAATAAATAAATAATTAATAAAAAATATATTTATTCACTTAGGAAGCAAAAATACTACACTTGTGAAAAATCTACTCTACATTTACTTGTAATGCCTGTTCGCAAACAATAGGTAAAGCCCGAGAAAAGAACAGGCAATAAAAACTCGTGGCTACTCTTTTCAAATTGCCAATGTTTACAATGTTTCTTTGTTTATAAGCTTTATATGCAGGTAAGGTGCTGCCACCATTATGTTATACACCATATTAAAGGACTGATGCAAAAAAAGAGGTCAATTATATTAGAAGAGTACACGAGATTGGATATATCAGCCTCAATGGGTACAACATAGTAGGAGCATCCACTTACGATGTAAAAACTTTATGTGCTTAAATATTGGCCAATTTACTGCTACTTAATGAATAAGTATACATGTTTTGCAAAAGGAAGAAAAGAATGGCCGTAATTTATCACGCAGAATCTTTACTTACAAATTTGGGAAACTGAGATTTTATTGAAAAATCTAACACCTAGTCCCATGAATGAGTTATGAGTTTTATGAAGCCTATGATATTGACCTACTAATTTGTATTTATTTCTTGTATTCACAGAGTGAATATCACTATTTTTGTTATATTAATGTAAGTTTTCGTTTTACAAACATAACGTTTGCAAATATAAATTGTGATGCAACTGTCATAATGCTTAACTCTTTAAACTTTTTCTAAGGGAAACTCGTGCTCCTTGTTGATATTTCGCACGCATTGCACGTTTTTGAAAAATAAAAATTGTTTTTATATCAGCCGCCTTGCCCCAAAGCAATATGCCGTAGGACATGATGCTGTGAAAATAACCAAAATATACTAGTCGAGCTGTTTCTACATTCGTAAGCTGTCTAACTTTGCTGACAGCATACGCTGCAGAACTGAGTTTTCCTGCGAGACATGATATTTGGGTGCCCTACTGTAACTTACTGTCTAATGTAATTCCCAAAAAAAAACTGTAGAGTCGACAAAGCTAATCACCTCATTATATAAAATTATACTCGTATTAGTACTTTTCACATTTGGCAAACTAAACTTAATACATTTCGTTTTTTTTTTGGGATTTAGAAGTAGGTCAGCAAATAGAATGATGCCACAAAAATTATGAATATAAAATGGTAAATCATTAATATATACCAAAAATAATAAGGGACCGAGTATTGATCCCTGAGGCACACCCATACTAATTGGCGATGCGAACATACTGAATTATTTCAGTCAGGTAAGAGGCAAAAAAATCTAGCGCTGTACCTTTGATACCGTAATGCCTAAGTTTCTGCAGAAGTGTCCTCTGCGCCACACAATCAAAAGCTTTAGAAAGATCACAGAACACTCCATTGTGAAAAATATGTTTTAGTAGCTTAGTACCTGCATCAATTGTAGAGCGACCCTTTGTGAAACCATATTGATCGTAATGCAGTAGATTATAAAAAATAAGGTGTGATTCTAACTGAATAAGTATGGCCTTTTCGAAAATTTTACTAATAGCTGGATGATGCAAGATGGATATTGGTCTAAAATTACTAGAGCCATTCTTTGATCCCAATTCAAATAATGATATTACTTTACTATGTTTCATCAGATCAGGAAACATGCCGGTATCAACACATTGATTAAAAATTATAGGCACTATGCCAGTAATTATATCTACTGTGAATCAATTTGACTGAAATACCCCATAAATCAGCAGATTTTTTTAAATTAAGTGACTTGAATATTTTAATTATTTCATTGGGATTTATATAAATAAAAGCAAATGGTACATTGCATTCATCCACATTATCTCTCAAAAGTGATTCGGCTTTATCAGGGCAAGCGTTCAAGGAGTTGGTTGTGGTTAGGGGTATGTCAGCAAAGAAATCATTGAAGGTTTGTGCTAGGTCTAAATTATCAGTAACAGTCTTATTGTTAATTAATAAATCAAAGTTTTTATCCCGAGGCTTTGCCCGTCCACTTTCCGAATTAATAATATTCCAAGTGGCTTTTATTTTATTATCAGATTTTTTTATATTTCTACTAATATGTAAAGCTTTGGCACATGCACAAGCTTTTTTTAAAGTTTTTGAATAGTTTCTCACATACTGAATAAAGTTTTCATCAAAATTAAATTGTTTCCACTACCATATAACTGGTACAGTTTAGCTCTACTTTTGTAAATGCCGGTTGTTGCCCAATCACAAAAGCTAAGTTTAGAATTCTTATAAAATGTTTTTGATTTAAATATATTATTGTATTTACATTTGATTATATTAAACACTGATGAGTAAAGATAGTTCAGATTAGAGTGGCTGAAATCTATACTGGTAATATTAGCAGAAACATTAGAATTGTTTTTTTCTAAGCGAACCGTACTCATTGGCCTACATCTAATCTTATTTATTTTGGCCACTGTGTGTGAGGAAAAAGTGACTTTAAATTGCCCACAGTGATCTGATGTTAAATCACTCAATATTACCTCATTAAAATAACTACAGTTGCAGAATATATTATATAAGCAAGTAACACAATGTGATGTAATTCTATTTGGTTCAATAAATAAGTAGAGTAAATTAAACGATTTAAATAGGTTAACTAAATTGGTAGTCAAGGATGATTGTTCAAGTAAATTTACATTGAAGTCGCCACATACTACTATATGTTTATTACTGTAACTTACCCTTATAAGCACATCTTCCATTACAGATTCAAATAAGTTAAAATCACTCAGCGGTGGTCGATATGCCCAAACTATAATATACCGCTCCAGCTCCACACATCTATAGTACGCTCAACAGACAGATGTACCATTTCATTGCGTTCCTTACATTTAACACTGTCGCATACAAATATCATAGACCCACCATGTATAACCCTTTCTCTTATAAATGCACTAACCATACAATATTAACTATTATTAAAGATCAGTTCATTAGTTTTCAGCCAATGTTCAGTTAAAAAACAAATATCAACACAGTGCTTTTTAAGAAGAGAGTTCTTCTATTTTGCTGGATAAGCCTTAAATATTTTGGGGAACTACGGTTAGACCACCTGTGAGCTTGTCCATTGTCTGACTTACTAGTTTAAACTTGGAGTCTTAATAACATTGAATAAATGAATCCTGCAAAGTACTGTTTGTACCTAGCTCAGGGTGTTGCTAATAACTTAGCAAGTTGTTTTTTGTAAAATGTGGAAAGATACATTCTGTCTTTCGTTAAAATAAAATTACGAATAAATTTATTCGTGTCAAAAAACAAAATATACTTACTATGTAAGTAGTGTTATATAATAAAATATTTAAGCTCTGTACATGCTTGTTTTGTAAATCAGATACTAACTGCGAATAAGGTACTAGGGCTACATAAAATAAACTTACAACTTACTTTTTCATGAATGTATTAATAAGTTTTTGTTAATTGAATTATGTCTCTCTTTGTGACTGAGAAGCTGTCACCATATAATACTATAACTGTTGACCCATTATCTAAGGTGGTATTATTTAATTTACTAATTAAATTACATAAATTTGATCCTGGTGAACAATAATTTATGACCCTATACTATGTGTGACCTATAATAAACCTGCTAAAATATATACCTAATTGGTCAGAAAAAATCACAACTTTATTTTCTGTAATATTTAGAGAATGCTGGTCAGATAACAATCCGTAGTCAGAGTCAGACTTACTGCATTTACTGCTCTGCAACTGCGTGTATTGGTGTGAGTGTTGTGTTGACCGACAGACTGTGGTAGTGAGCAATTGTAGCATAGGTTGTTTTTATTAAGAGAGGTTAATTGTTCTGTTTCCTCTCTAGCTACTCTGGCTACCTCCTCATACTTGTTAATGTATACTTGAGTTTCTGTTTGGTGTTCAAGCATGAGAGTGCAAGTTCGTGATTTGTGTGTAAAGCTCGTGTGTATGGCGGTCATACATTAACCTGCTGGCAATCATTTGATCTTTGCAGTTGTCCAAATCTGTCTGCAGTCTTTTATGATCATTTGCCAATTTACAATTAATTTTAGATAAAGTTTCAACTTTTCCTAACTTTTGACTTTGTTTTTTAATCTTGCTTATTTATTTATTTAATTTAGGGTATTTTCTCTGTTTCTTGTGCCTAAGTAACTTAACTTTTAAATGCAACACCCACTTTACACCTAAGAGCTCACTTAGAGGTTCTGAGTCACATTACTGTTTGTTGGCTGTATTGTTTGATTTAGGGAAACTATAGTCTCAGATTACGTTGCAATTCAGTATTATGACTCAGAGACTCTGAAAACATTTCATTACAGTAAGAGTCAATTTCCTGTTAAAGACGGCCACATTGTTCTTGAAGATCTAGGTTTTGTACATCCAGTTCTGTAAGTGGTTTCTGTAGTGCAGCTACCTTCTCATTTAATCTAACAATTTCTACCTCACAGTCGCTGCGCTCTTGCAGCAGTTGGGTGTTGTCTTCTTTGTATTTCTTCAATTCAAGTAGCGCTAATTTCTGTTTATTTTCCATGTTCTTTGCTGTTGCTCTGCGAGTCATCATGTGTGTACTCATTGTCAGCTCAGGATTGTCCACTAGGCTCCTTAAATTAGAATTAGAAGAAAAAAGTTTAGTACAAAAAATAAATGTTATAAGTGGGTAGGTGGTTTATAAAATTTGTTGAAAGAGAATTGAAAATTAAAACAATTGAGACTAAAATCACAGAAATAATATATCTAGCATGCTTAGTTACAAAAATGAGAATAAAACTATTTTTTATGAGTAGGTAAATCTAATGAAAATTGCAATAATTATGTATGTAAATACTTGAATTATATATACACTTATTGAAAAGAATAATGTACATAAATAAAGCTAATAGTGTTAGTAGCCTAATTGTCCAGTAGTTTTACGTGTAATTATGAGTATGAGGCAAAACGTTTTGTCTTCAATTCTGCTTCCACTACTTGTCAAGCAAAAAGAGGCAAAGAACTGTGCCGGCATGTGGCTAGACAAGGCTCATGAATTATGAGTCAAGTATTCAGATGACTGTGGAGTGTTAGTTAGTATCAAATGGTAACTACAAACTCCCTGGGTTTTATTGATGAGCTTTGAAATTCGTCTGTTGATAACGATGACCGGCCAGGCTCGACACTCAGCACATCCATTTGTCCGCGCATCAAAATACCGTTCTTCTTTTCTCAATTTGTCATCTACACTTCACTTGATAGCTTTAACACTTTTATAACTAATAATATTTTTTTAAAATAACAAAATTTAAATTTTAATTGTAACAAGAAACAAAATTAACGTCTGACATTACTAGTGTTGCCAGTATCTCTCATTGTTGTCAAAAAGTAATTATTGTAATTATGTTTCTATATTTTGAATTCAAACCTTGTTCTGTTCATATTGAATTATGCAAGATAGAGACAAACGCCTTTGTGTGGTCAATAAATCCAATATAGGGTGGCATATCATATTTATTATATTTTTCTATGATTATCTTGAGAGTATGTACCTATATGATCCATTTTTTATCCATTTCGTAAACCCTGCTTACTCTATCGCTTGATTTTCGTTAATTATTTTGGTAATACGACGCTGTAGAGTTGCATAAAATGTTTTCTATTACATACCTATTGTTTTTTATTTATTCACGACACTGTCAGATGTATAGATAGTATTCATTTATGTTGTAGATGCAATTTTCTTGGTCTATTTTTTATTATAATATTACATCAAATTTTTAGAAGGCTATAAACGCAGGTATATAACGCCTCTAATGTAATGTGCATAATAAGAGTGGTCTGAGATGTGTGCCCTGGGGAACTCCAGAAGCAAATGGCAAATACACGTTTCTAATTCTCTTTTTTTTTAATTCTATTATCTTTTAACTTATCATGAACAACAACGTAATCATTTTGTTCGTATTACACTAAAGCAACTCTTTACGCATCAATCATCTCTGTACAACACTCACGGGAAATGACGGCGTAGTCTATCCATAATGGGGTTGAAGTGAGGAAATTAAGGTAAATAACTCTAAGAAAAAGTACCGTCAGAAAGTACTTACTTACTGAAATGTTTCCCTTAGCTTCCGACTTTTATAAGTAAGTTGGCTGTAAATGATATAATCTTTCTTTATCTTGTTTAGTAGGTAGGTACAATCGAGTGATTGCTGCGAGATGAGCATTGCAACGAGCTTGCTGTCTCGATTTGCGTTGCAATGTTGATTGCTTTTATCGCTCTTTTGTCAGCTCGATGTAAGTATAGAATGTTACGGAATCTTTCAATTCAAAACTTCATTATTTTTTTTAAATAGATATCAAAAACAATATTTTCATTGAAATTCTTAGTTTTTAATACCTTTATGATTGTGCAACTTAATTGATCCAATTGAATTGAATGATTCGAGATTATTTACTGTGTTTTGAGAAGAAGTTACTGAGAGAACAAAACAATGTGTGCTAAGTACGGGTTGATATAAGTTGACATACAATCGAGTTCTTAACTAGTACATTACCTATTCCTCCAGTAACAAAGACAGGTATATCAGCCAGCTCCGCTGCTATGATAGTTCCAGCAACAGTGGTGGCTCCATCTAACTTCGCTGCAGCAATCGGTGCCAGGTCTCTTCTGGAAGCCTTCACCACGCCCTTGGCTTTAGCCAGGTAATGTATTTGGTCTTTCGTCAGTCCAACTGTCAACTGACCTTTTAGGATAGCTATGGTTGCTGGAATTGCACCCTAGTGTAAAAATAAAAAAAAAGTTAAAAAACCCGCCTGCAAAAAGACAGAAACATGATACTCTGCATATTTAATATCATGCAGTCGGAGGCATTTTAGTAAGTCCAACATAATTCATTAATGTCGCTGATTGCATGATATTTGTAAGATAATTACGAGGTGATTTAATAAGAGCTATTTGTTTTATTATTACTTATCGTTGTTTTTTCTATGATTTGTGACTCTAAACTTTTTTAAACATAAAGACTTTAAATATATTTCCGCATTATTATTATTATTATTTGTTTTATTATTACTTATCGTTGTTTTTTCTATGATTTGTGACTCTAAACTTTTTTAAACATAAAGACTTTAAATATATTTCCGCATTCGCCTTTTCAAGCCCTTTGATTTGATACCCCATACGAGGGTCTCAGAAAAAAAACCGGGCAAGAGCATGTCGGACCATGCTCAGAGTTGAATTCCGCAGCCTTGAATAATTGCATCAGGAGAAGAGCGTATGTCCATGGCACTTACGCTCTTTTGTTGAGAAACGCAGTTTTTCGGCAGTAACTTAATGACGGTGTATCCGATTATGTCCGAAATATTAGCTTAACGTGTTTATGAAGTGCTACCGTATTTTCATATTTTTTGGTCACATTCAAAAGTTAAAGGAGGGAGGACACAATTTATGCAACTTTCGGAGCCATTGTTTCCAAAAATATTCACTCAATCTATAAAATTCGGTTGAGGATATATGAGCCGACTTAGGAACATTGGAATCCTCCACAGTCAGGTAAAAAAGAGAGCCTGGTAAAAGTTTCGAACATATTGACAGCGCAGCGTCATCTTTAGATTCTGAGAATAGACATTAGCTATTTTCAAGGTAGGAGAAGATAGCAACCTTTTGTTACGGAACCAAAGAAAGAAGGGTAAATAGTTCAAGTTTACAAAAATATATAATGTCCAAAACACAAACCTTCCTTTTTGGCTTTGCCGTACTCGGATAAAAAAATCGCCTATACTTTGAATATGAATAAGATATAAGAGCTCTTATATTCAATTTAATAAGCCTGTGTTAGAAAAGTCCCTACTTGCAAAATTCAAGTGCTAAAAATAGCTCAATATTAAAACCGTTACTAAAATATAGCTATGGGACCAAAAGCATGTCTTCAGAAGGTTATGGAATACTAAGAAGCATTTATACGTAGTGCCTTCTAAATTATGTAGCGAAGTAGCTACGCACGTTCTACGAAAACGTAGCACTTGAATATAATATTGTAACTACAGCCAGCCGTGTAAACTTTTTTATCTGTTCAACCTTAGAACTTACCCGTTCTCTAATGACATTCTCAACTTGTATAGCCGTTTCTAAATTCTGCGGATAAGGCATTCCGTGAGTGATAATAGTTGATTCAAGGGCGACAATGGGTTTGCCATCACTCTTCGCTTGTTTAACCTCTTCAGAAAACACGAATGGAGCAATAACCGAACTGTATCCTCTCTGATAAAACGCAGTCAGTCGTGAACCTCTCACATACTTCAATATGTACGCCATCTCGATGCCTGAAAATAGAAATGGGTTCATTATAGATAGCTAAAAATATACCGAGTAAGTATTTCAGGCGAAACGGGCGAGATAAATTGAGAAAACTATTATTCGTCTCCAGCGAACTGTGTCTGTTTGGCTTTGCTCTCTGTCACACTCGAAGCTTAAATGTAATTTCTACAAAGTGTATCTTATAACGATTACATCATGGATATGGACCTAAGAAAAGAATATAGTTTTTATTTTATAAAAATGTACTGCCGAGACGACAATTTCAAATTAGTTGTAACATTAATTATAATGGAGAATTGACTCTCAATGACCCACTATCCTTAATCATCGTCTACATCCTAGAGTGGTAACGAACTCGTGGATTATAAAATTATATGAGCCTATTGTAAAAACCCTTACACTTCATCAGGTCGGCACCAAAGCAGATAATAAAAAACATATTATCTACATAATTATTTCCAAATTTCATTACAAACTTTATAGTGAAGTCAAGGCGTGTTAAAAGACTAATTAAGTATGAACCTATTCTTTGTAACGGTGTGCACATAAACCAGACAAAATGTTAGTCGTACAAAGGGGTGTTATTTATGCATGGAGGTCCAATTACTGGCAGCGTGGGTGTTGTACTTCGACACTTTTGACGAAGGCTATCTATCGAAGCTCACAGCCGGGCAACATTAATCAATGTCCGACTACACGACTCCCATATATGCTGCTCACGTTTCACCTGTGTACTTTGGCGACATAATATATAACGATTCGTTGATAGCCCCTGACTCAATGGCAACCGACCAACAGCGAAGTTAATCAACGTAATCACTGCCGGTTTCTAGATTGGTGATCGTTTTTAGGGTTACATAGCCAAAGTAGCAACTACGTCCGTCCGCCTATCCATCTGTCTGTCTTCATATTTGCTGAGAGATCCTTTGTACAAGAAAGCTGTAATTTGGCATGGGTATATATTAATAACGCCAACCAAATTGGAAAACAAAATCTTGATAAAAAAATATGGTTACTTCCCCTACACGTAAATCGAATCCGTTTGAGAAATATTGAGCTTTAAATTGCAACTTTTTGTTATAGTCAAGTGCCTGCCAGATAAATGGTTATTTATGGAGATGTGAAAAAAATCAGGGGACATATTATGAAATCAAAATAAAAACTATCACAGTCAAGTAGACCTTACTAGTTTACGAGTATCCCGACCAAGCGAGAAGGGTAACTGATGATAAACTGCGACATGATGGGGTAAATGAGAAAAAAAAAATCCCATCACACCCACATATCATCTAGGGGTTGTAAAATCATGAATATTTTTTTTTTTCAAGATTTTACTCTACTACTTTGTCAGCGTAAGTATGTAACATGCAAAATTACAACTTTCTAGTATAACGGTCTCTGAGCTAAGCTGTGGACGGACGGACATGACAAAACTTTAAGGGTTCCGTTTTGCCATTTTGGCTACGGAACCCTGCAACAACAAAAAACCCACTTCTTATACTGCATTATTGTGCTGGGCAGCTACGGAACCCTATTTTGTGCATGGCCCGACATGCACTTGCCCGGTTTTTTTACCCGACTGTAAAGAAGGGTTATGTTTTTCGCGCGTATCTTGTATGTATGTATGTATGTTTGTATGTATGTATGTAATAATCTTTATTACCTGATATCTCACAATCCACTGAACGGATTTATACAATTCACACGTCGTTAGATTCGTCTTAATCGCCCAAATGTTTTTAGATAGGTGACGTTTTTAAAAAACCAACATGGCGGCATGAGATGTCATAATAAAGAGAGGTGTGAAAAAAAAAGTTATTTCGAATACTGCAATATGGATATCAAATTAAAGAGCTCATCTTAAGCATTTCAAAAAGGTATAATATGTTGATAAACTTTCGCGATTTGTACACATTATTAAAATATATATATTACGGGTCTTAATCGCGTGAATAATTTAAGGTAAAATACCTTGTTTATTGCCCGACGTTTCGACCGTATTGCAACGGCCGTGGTCACGGGAAGAAGTCTTCCCGTGACCATTAAGACCCGTAATATATATATTTTAATAAGGTATAATATGATTATGACTGTAATACTAAAAACGTTAATTAGCAACCATTGTTTTTTCAATTTTCAATACTTGACAATAGCTGCGATAAAAGTAAGTTGCTACATCGGTTACAACCTACAACTACTAAAAAGTATTAAATAAAAAAATAAATTATAAAAATAAAAAAACCCGCCGGCACAAAAGATAATGAACTTAGTAAAGTGCCACCGACTGCATGAAATCGTATAATTATGTAGGGGATCTTGTTCCCATCTTTTTTGTGCAGGTGGGTTTTTTTATTTTTATAATTTATTTTTTTATTTAATATCTTATACTCCTCCGTGCCCCGGAGAGAGCGTTGAGTCAGTCACTCTTGTGCCTAATCTCGTTCCGGTCGTATCGGTTTTCCATCCCATCGGTCTTTATGACTGAGGGAATAGAGAGTGCACTTGTGCCTGCACATATACTTGTGCACTCTATCATCTTCTACGTAGTTGGCAAGTCTTTGTTGGGATTAACTGACACTTTAGTTACATTTTCTATGCCATACCATACCTACATCTTACCATTACAATAGCACTTATTTTGGCACTGTGGCTTAGCCGTCCTGATCGAAAAGACCACCAATCAAACTTAGCCGAAAGGTTGGGTTCTGTAAGACATTAATAATAATATCTTGAGACACCTCACACAACGGCATCTGGTCTCAAACTAAGCAGAGCTTGTACTATGGCAACCAGACAACTGATAAACATACTAATATATTTCTAAATACATTCATATTAAATAACACCCAGACACAAAATAAACTGTCGTGTTCAAACCACACAAAGTTTTATCCTGTGTTGGGATCGAACCCACGACCTCCGGCTTAGCAGTCAGGGTCACTAACCACTAGACCGACAGGCCAGTCTATTACACATTATACTATACATTCACACATGTGATAGTGAAGAATTCTTAAAAGACTGAGACGAATTGTAAAAACTTGTGGATTAAGCACCTGTTGATACATAAACACACTAATTAGCATTGACGAACTTAACAAGAAAAATACAGTATTTACACAATACAATACATTCACAAACGTTTTCTGGAAAATACGGTTTCAACATTTCTAACGAAGAAGCTGCTTTTCATCCATAGAACATTAATACCTAGTCCTATCTGTCTTATATTCAAAATGAAGTAATATGTTTCCATTCGTCTAGTTTCAATCTACCTAGCTGAATTCTAAAGAGAGTGAGCTATTTATCAGTCACCTTGTCAAAGTAATACCTACCTCCTAGTATGTAGTGTGTCGTAACCTCGTAACACCTAGGACTAGTCTATATATAGGTACTTTAACTTACTTACATGTACTTATATATAACAGCCGTCTAGACGTTACACACTTACAGCGATATCCAGTCGTAAAAATGTTGCTATTTACTTTAAAGTCGCGTTCTACGAGCTTAGAGTATCCATTCTTTAAATTATTTTTAATGACTTCTAGTTATTAACGGCACTAAGATCGTTTGTCCACTGCAGCCCGTCAACGAGAATTCATGACGTTGCCGAAGTAGCGATACGTAGAATTACTATAGCCGCGTGTCCACCGCATATCCGTCATCGCCCCGGTCGCAGTAGTAAAATAATCTCATTCACGTCTCATTGACGTCCTGTTGACGTTCCCGTTAAAGGATTGTGGTGGACAAACGCCCTAACTAGACGATATCAGAAGCACGTAAGTACATTTGTCTAACATCAGCAATTCGGTAGTTGACTACAAGAAAAATATATTATTTTATACAAATTAGACAATAGTAAAATAAGTGTTTTTACACAGTTTAACATGTTTTAAAATTTAAAAGCATGAAAACGAATACTAAAAGTAATGATTTGACGAAAGGAACTTATGACGTCACAGGTTTTTTTTCATACATATTTCTATAGAGCTTGTCGTTTACATTTCATAAAAAGAGGCTGATTTGACTTGACAGTCACCATTCGAATTTCAGTTGCCGAATCGAATGAGCGTCCTATGAACTTTTCTGTCAATATGACGAATGGCCGTTGTTGTTATCCTTGTAGACTTCATTTGAAATTGTCAAATGAAAAATCACATTTGAAAAATTTTGACATATGGACGGTTCAAATGTCAAAATCTAATGGAAGTCTTGTTGTTTTCAGTGGTAGTCTGTCCAGCGTACTAGTACTATAGAGGTCAGTGACTATCGCATTTTTAATTTTCTTGCGAAATTTTATTTTTATGTAATTTGTTTTATACATTACTAATTGACCCTAGCAACTTCTTCTGCATGAATTTTCCCCGTTTTGCAATTCATACAAAAATACGAAAATAAATTTCATTAAAATCGGTCGAGTCGTTTCAGAGGAGCTCGACTACAAACACCGTACACGAGATTTTTATATATTCATACTAATATTATAAATGTTAAAGTAACTCTGTCTGTCGGTCTGTTACCTTTTCACGCTTAAATCGTTGAACCAACATCCACGCGAGTGAAATGGAAATACAATAATTGCATTTTTGGAAGATAGAAAAAATTGAAGTCCAGACCCAGGAATCGAACCCGAGATTTCCGTATGCCAAACCGGGGCCGGAATCGAACCACCTATCTGGATTATGTTACTAGACCTAAAATTTTTCTATCCTTTCATGCTCGCAAGTTGCACTCATTAAGCAAGTAATTGGCAAGAAATGCCTATAAAATTAGTATGAAATGGAAATAGTTTGAGTCCCAGTGAAGGACATAGGATAGGTGTTATCGCGACAACCGACATCCACGCGGGCGAAGCCGGGAGCGAGAGGTACTTAGATTATAAAATATCTATGAGCAACTCGATGAGGGAATTATCGATTGTAAACAAACCGACCGCATTCTTCCCGTCTACACCAAGGAGTTATAATACCGTCATCTCCTAGCAACGGTTGTTTTAATTTAAACACCTGTTTCCCAACAACAGAACTGCCATGTTTGCTTATTTGTACAAGACGAGTTTTGTGTTATATTTTTCTCCTTAGTACAATTTTTACAAAGCGTCGTTATTTATTTACATCGAATTATTGCTTTCTGTGTTCAATTTTAGGTAAGAATTTATTATTTTGTTCGTTATACCTTTGATGTTTATCGTTAGCTTTCATTATATTTTAAGAGATAATGTTTTCGTTATGGTTGGTGTATTTTAGTTCAATTCGTTTTATTAGCTAAATGAGATGTTACATTATACTGTTTTCCTGTCTGTGTTTAGTCTGTTTCGCTTTAAATTCAATTAACTAGTGCCAATGGATTTTAAACGCTAAAATTATTTTGATTGGTTCTCAATTAGCTCTGTATATACACCACCAAATTGTTTTACTGAGGTGAACTGTAATGCTTATAAATGTTCTAGCTTTTCGTAAAGTACAAAATATCGTAAGTACAGAAGGTAACCTCCAAGCCTACTTCGCTCGTGGAACTCACACACGTCAAGTTATTTGGTGTAATGTAAACAAGCCACCAGTGGGAGGTTATTAATATATTAAAAATCTGTATATTGCAATGTCACGCTAATATAACAACGGCTCTACCGTTGGCCCAACGTTGACCCCAACGTCGGTCCCAACGCCATTCGTCCAACGTGTGGATCTAGAATAATGCTTGTCCCGACGTTGGCGCCAATGCTATTGTCTAGATCCACACGTTCGGCGAGTGCCGTTGGTGCCGAGGGCCAACGTGTAAACCTGTTTTAGGGTTCTATAGCTAAAATGGCAAAAATGGAATCCTTATAGTTTCGTTATGTCCGTCTGTCTGTCCGTCCGTATGTCACAGGCATTTTACTTAAAGACTACTCAATGAATATTGATGAAATTTGATGAAAAGGTGTCTTACAGAAACCGCTAAATAAAAAATTTGATGGCCAATAAAAATAAATATTTTTTGATAGCTAAATAATATAAATAAATATTTTTGATAGGTCATTGAGATATGGCCGAAAAGCTGCAATTCTCAAAAAAAGGGCGCAAGTGCCATGAACATACGCTCTTATGCTGATGCGATTACTCAAGGCTGCGGAACATTACACTGAGCATGGTCCGACATGCTCTTGTTCGGTTTTTACTTATAACATCATTGCGTTCACGAACAAAACATATCAGACTACTTCCGAAAGTGGTCGGAAGTAGTCTAAGATGTTATAAGTTCTAAATAATAATAAATAATAATAAATTTATTGTCATAAATTAAAGATTACATAAGAAGTGGGATTCTTTGACTCCTGCACTAGTAAAAACTGTATTGCAGGAGACAGTTTAAAGTTCGGTGAGGGTGCCGAGATTTGGTGTTCTGTTCTTTCTATATTTTGTATAGGTACCTATTAATATTTTCTGCTATATATACAGAACGTGTTAGCAGTTACTATATAGAAACTATGTACTATGTATTATATAGAAACATTAACTACTATATGTTAGTAGTGTGTTTTTGTACTTGTACATGTAAGCCGATTCAGTGTGCTTATCTATTTGTAAAAATGCCAGATTATTTAATTTCCTCGGCGTCTAATACTTCCTGTATCAAATAATACGACCATGAGACGGAAAGTAAGACCGGGACGCACGTATTATTCTTGTCTCGACACGTGCCAGTGTGATGTTTTCATTTATTTATATGAAGATTATATTTGTTTAATTCTGGTGGTTTATAAGCAAACAATCTTACAGCATATTACACATATTTAGGAATAAAGTACTTAATAAATAATAATCTACTGAAAACGGTACCTATGTGCTTAATTTAAAAATAGATAGGAAGGTATTTATTACAGTAACTTAGGTGGCGTTGAAAAAATCTATCAACCAATTTTTTTGACGGCGGCGGCGGTTAATATCGGCTTGAGCCGGTTAGAAAAAGTTTTATGTTCTATAAGAGCGAAAAGTGAGATCGAGGGATCTGTGATGTAAAGCAAGTTACTACTGTCCGTATTAATATCGTTTTCAAAAACTATCACACCCCTCCGTGCCTTGGAGAACACGTTTAGCTGTCCGTCCTGCAACAAACCTCTTCGGTCGTATCGAATTACCGTCTCGTAGGACTATCAGAGTATGGCAATTGAGAGTGTTCTTATGACAGCGCACACACGTGCGTACTATAATACCGCTTGCATAGTTGTCCAGTCTTTGATGAAATTTGTCCGCCGTGACCAGAATCGGTTAGCAGACAATTATAAGAGCGAAAAAAGACGTTTGTCCGACAATAAGTGCTGTTACTCCCTTATGAGTTAGTTTCTCATAAAAACTTCGCTCAAAGTAAGTATCTTCTAACTTATAACTTTGTATCTACATCTGTTCACGTTTGTTAAAGTTCACAATGGCCTGGGGCCTTCCGAAGCTGCCGGGCTTGACTTTCTCGGACCCGACAAAGACACAGTTTCATATAAAGAGCACGCTGCGATATTACCAAGGACATAGGTTCCCGGATACTTATGTCAGAGGGCCGGGAGGAACCGGCACTGATGTCGACAGCAATGCCTTCGCACTGCCCGAAGACTCCGTCACGTAAGTTGTGCCTACATTTTCCTACTTAATATTAAGAAGAAGCAAATTTGTAGAATGAATTGATTATATGTGTATGGATGTTTGTTCCACTTTTAACTTAAGAGTAAAATGGGTTTATATTAAACTTAAATAAGCTAATATTATACATATTTGGTGTGGAGATAATTTGTGTTCGGGGAGCAGACCGTCATCAACGCGAGCGGAGCCATGGGCGAAACCGTAGTTATACATATATCATAGTATATTGTAATTATACAAATTAAATATTCATACTATTCGCAAAAGCGTATGGGCATGCGCTACGGTGTAGATTAATTGACATTAGACGAAAAATTTAAAAAAATCATTTTTTCTTTCAAAAACGATTTAACAATTATGAAAATATATATATTACGGGTCTTAATCTCGTGAATAATTTAAGTTAAAATACCTTGTTTATTGCCCAACGTTTCGACCGTATTGCAACGGCCGTTGATAAAGTTATTGATTAAGACCCGTAATATATATATTTTCATAATGTGTACAAATCACGAAAGTTTATCAACGATTTAACATGAGTCTGAGATAGTATTCCGGTCGGCGATACAAAATGTATAAATTACTCCTTTGGCTAGCAAATGTACATCATCTCTTATGTACCTTAAAAGGACATAGACATGTTTTTGCTTGCTTCATATTATCTAACTAGTGAAAATGATAGATAGGGATATTTGAGCAGTGCGTGAACTCAGTGAGGTCTCCTGCTTTACCCTCGCGACCTGTTCAAATCGAAAGAAGTGCGGACGTTGTTCCAGTAGCCTAAACTACATAGAAAAGTCCTCAAAAGAGAAAAATCCTGTGTCGAGTGCCAACAAACAGCCAGTGGAATAACACATAATTATTTGGCAATCGTCCATACAGAATTCAAAGTCACTCCGCGGGCAGGTCTTCCTCGGAATGTCCGCTATTATGGTGTGGGTTATGTCGATGACCTTTTTTTAAATTCTATATCATTAAGCGCTGTACATGTCAGTTGATATGCTGAGTTAAAATTACCTTCAGTCTGCGACGAATAATGAGGACTTTTGTATAAAGACAAGTTATGAAGACACGTATGGCATGAAGCTTCTATCCTATACCTTTAGATACATTTCATAAAATGTACCTTGCCTTTGTCATAAAAGTAAGTTAACTAAACAATAAAGACATACGCGTTTCAGGGCAAATCGTTCTACACTAACTTCAAATAGTTTCTGGCAATTCAAGTTATACTAGTTTTCTTATAAAATATCTGTAGGTGTCTAAGTTCGTTCATTCGTTAGAGCGCCTATTTACTTTTGCATCGGAGGTTAAAAACAAAGCTACATAAATTAATTAAATTAAGTAACAACACTAACAACATGTTACAACGGATCTTAGAATGATCTTGCGTGAAATGTAGGCCAAGGACACGCGTTCTAAGCAAAGGATTTAATAAGGTAGAGCACCACAAATGCCCTTCTAATACCGTGCTAACACACTTCACGCTAACGTGCTTCTAATGTAATTATATAGCGGTAGGAACTTACTCTAATTGTAAAAGCTTCTAAGGCATCTGTAACGTTCGCATAACATCCTTCAAAAGGCTGTTTAAAGAGGAGCTTGTTACTTAAGATAGTTTGTGAAAAAAACCGGATATAATGCAATCGGAGGCATTAGCTGATACGTTTAGATAAGCTTCCGACTGCATTTTATTGTTTACAGTATGAAACAGTGAGATTAGAGAGAGAGGCAAAGTCTGTATCTTTTTATGCCGGCCGATTTTTTGATGTTTGTAATTAATTTGACTGCCTCTGTGGCGCGTCTGTGGGAGTGTATCCGACTGCTACGCATGAGGACGTGGGTTCGATCCCCACCCAGGATAAAACTTTGTGTGATGAGCAAGATGGTTTATTCTGTGTCTGGGTGTTATTTATCTATAATAAGTATGTATTTAGAAATATATAAATATGTTTATCAGTATTCTGGTTTCCATAGTACAAGCTATGCTTAGTTTGGGATCAGATAGCGATGTGTGAGTTGTCCCAAGATATTATTATTAAATAAATTAATTTCAAAAATTGCTCCTTTGCTTTTGCACAATTCGGAGGGCCGGCCGATTACATGCTGGTCTAGTTTTCCAGATACAAAGAGTTGGTAGATTTTGAAGAAATATTAAAATAATTGTCTAGTTGTTAACAAATCAGGACCCCGTCAATTTGTCCTTCGATCATTGTGAAGTATCGATAGCCATCACCGCTTCGTATCGATTTCAGTCGTGAGGGCCCGGTTTCAGTTGAGGAAATTGTGTTTAATATTACTTTTAGATTTATCGCTTTCAATCTGAATCTGTTCCGATTGTATTACCATTCGAAATAGTATTTATTGCCAGATGTTCGCTATTCGCTTAGGGCCCCTGAGTTACTGACTATATAATTACGACTTATCTAGACTAGAATATATACAAAACAGAACAAGGGAGACTTGTTAAAAAATGTTACTATTTAAAAAAATGATGCTTACAATTTAAAAAAAAGCCGCGAGTTTTTGTTTCATGACGTATCACAAGTATAATATTTTGCTTCCTAAGTGAATAAAGAATTCGCCAGACAGACTAACGACCTAAATAAGGTCACTGGGATGAATTGAATGCGTAAAGCGGATAACTGGGTGGCATAGCGTACATTGGAAGAGCCGAGAGGTCTGTGTCTAGCAGTAGACCAATTGAAGCTATTTATGATAACAATACTTGTTGTTTATGGGCTTTGGTAATATTTTTCCAGCTACGACCCATCGCTCACGTATGGGCGAGTGAAGCAGCCTGCATTACCTGCGGTGGTGCCTCATTTTGTACACTACGACAAGCGGTGTCTCAACTTCACGGCATTCTTCAAGCAGCCCGTCTATGACAATCCCGACGAGAATTACAGAGTACGGGTCGTGAATATCGTGTACTTTTTAGAAGATGACACTATCACTGTTATGGAGCCAAGAGTCAAGGTAGGTAATCACACTATAACACTAATATTATAAAGGCGAAAGTATGTGAGTGTGTATGTTTGTTACTTCTTTACGTCTAAACGGCTGGAGCGATTTTAATATAATTTGGTATGGAGTTAGCTGACTTCTTGGATTAACACATAGGCTCATAAACCGCGGGTAACATTAGAAACATACCGTTATTTTACTATGGGCAACTCCTGAAATATTGAACAATCCCTTCTGTGTTGTAGACTTTACTAACTCTCTATCACGGCACAAACAAAAAACACACGTTTTTTTGTAAATCACTTTTACATAAAGTGGGGTCCCGTGTGGAAATCAAACCCACAACGTCTTGCGCAGCAGTGATACAGATACCCGCTGCACCACTGATGTGTCAAGTGATGTAAAAAACGTGTATTTCAAAGCATTTCTAGAGTTCCGTATCCAAAATGGCAAAACCAAAACCCTTATAGTTTCACTTTGTCTGTCTGTCCGTCCCTAGGTTAACTCTGAGACCGTTAGTACTAGAAAGCTGTTATTTTGCATGGATATACATATTACTCGTAGTTACGCCACCATAGTGGTAGAATAAAATCTTGCAACATTATTTTTTTTTAGGTAGTAAAACCCCGTAAAGCGGGGTTGTGATTTTTTTTTCAGCTAATCTATCGTGTGGGGGACTTTTAAAAATATTTTAAAATAATAGGGGTTGTGAGTATCATTTATCGATTTGGGGATCCGTATATGAATTATTAAATATTAAATAACTTTGTAATATCAGTTTTGGAAAAAATTTAATATATTAACCCTAAATAATAATAATAATAATATTCATTTAATTCAGACGAATCCATATTCTGTTAGTAACAATTTACTTACGAACTAATGTTAGTATAATAATATAGATAATCTAGGTATTTCATGGCACAGCATGTAGCCGCACCCAACGGCGCATCATCGGGGTCTCCCACCGATCTGTAAACACCCTTAGGATGCTATTGGTGCTTTTTCTAATTATGGCTGGTACCTACCACTGGTTTTTGGAGTTATGACCTTAACCACCTACGGACGATTTTACTCCAGGAGTAAAATCGTTGTTTATTCTGAGGTTTAGGCCCTAAACCTGACAAACATTGTTTTTACTTCGGGGTCTCTCAGATGTGTAGTAAATGGTTGTGTGACAAAAGTAAGTGCAGGTGAAGGGATAATTTGTAATTTTTTTGTCAAAAATTATATTACGAAGAGTTATTTGGTATAATGTGAAGAAGCCAAGAGCTTATTAGTATATTACAAATAATTCTGTAAATAATGAAATTAAAAGAATAACTATCACAGCTAAGTATGCTTTACAAGTTTACCAGTAACAGCTGACCAAGCGACCAATAACAACATTTTTTGTACAAATTCCATTGAAAATTACATAAATAACATTGATAGTAGTATGAAACAAAAACAACTGGAAACCCATTTCTTATTATTGTGCTGGGCAGCTACGGAACCCTACATTGTGCGTGGCCCGACATGCACTTGCCCGGTTTTCTTTCGTTTAAAAATAAGTACTAACGTGGAGTACAACCATGCAATGGCTCCCGCTGAAAGCGGCCTCCTGTGTTAAAACCTAGGGTGCCAGCTGACAGGAAATATGTGCATTGGTCTTACCTTATGCACACATGCATGAGTTCAACTATGGGAGCTTCTGACTAAGTACCTACAAGCTGGTCAGAAGCTCTGAACATTAGTAGGTACCTATTAGATTATTTGGACCTGTTTGCATCATGTATTTCGCGGACTGATTATATTATTGAACAAGTTATGCCTATATTATTGGACATTAGCCTCTAATAGTCGATCAATCAATTGGATGCATTAGGATTCTCTAATTAGAACTGAACAATTATATTCGTGACAAAATATAGCTACAGTAACTATTTAATAGATAACTTAATTATACCTATTTCATACATGTGTATTTATTATTGCTGCCGAAAGATTTTTAATATACTTACGTACTTTTTTCACACTAACATTTAAACTTTCGCGTTGCATGATTATAACTATTTAATTATCATGGGAATTAATGCGCACTGTTTACCTCAAAATTGCTTGACGTTTCGACCAGGTTACACCGGACGTGGTCACAAGCGGACTGTCGCAGCGATGTTAAGACTCCGTAAGGCCGATGAATCTTCATCTACCCTCAATTTTTTGTTTCTCGAAAAGTTAGAGTCACTGCACACTACATTGATTGTGCCTATGTCAACCGACTGCGAACTAGGGTGTTTTCCCGTATAATAAATAGTTTTTCACACTATTTTAATGCCTAGTATAGATATTTATATTTTATATTAATAATACACCATTAACGTAGGTATTTGCAAAGCAAAGTTGCCGGCAAAAAGTAATTTCAAAACCTATCTACCCGATCTTATCGCCGTGAGATCTCTAGACATTTATTTTTAGCTAAATTATCACATTTTTGCCAGTATCCAGCGTTAAACGATATTCAGGGGTGGATTCAAATATGTAGATTAGATTCAAAGCCGAGTTCTGCTTATTCAGATACATACGCAAGAACGGTACCGACTATAATGCAATTCGAACTGCCTTTACCACAGATATCTAGTAAAATAGATAACGCAGTTTAATAGATAGATATTCATTACTTTATTCTGATTTTTATTAGGAAGATAAAATTCATTTCTGGTAATTATATTTTGAAAAACTGATACAGATGAAAATGATTTTTAGTATTCCTATAGCTTTTTTAACCCCTATGCCATTTTTTCTCAAAAATCTGTTTGTTCTACGTCTATGTTGATAAATGTTATATTGATTAAGGGGTGTCCAATAACTACGAGAGGTGTTTAGAGGGTAGGGGGGCGACGAGCCTAATGTTACCAAATCTCACGTGGGGGAGAGGGCGGGGGTGTTGACAAGTAGCACCCATTTTTTTAATTTGCAAGAATTAAATGTAATAAACTTAATACTTTTTGACATTCATAGCTCATCTCTGTGACATTAGGGAGGGGGTAGGGGGTCAAATCTCACGAGATCTTACTAGAGGGAGGGAGGAGGTTAAATATTTCCAAAAATCACCTAACGTAGTTTATGGACGCCCCGACTTAAACCAACAACGGCTGCAAACCAAAGTGCTACGTTGGATACTCGCTTTGGGGGCACTGCTTTGTATTGTAGCCAGTATTTTGTCTCTGGATGGAATATGATTTAAGTCGGAATAAATCCATTGATGGACCACTTTTTGTTACACTCTAATCCATTGGTGGGTTTCAAACAAATGACAAATTGGTAAAAACCAATGAACATCCGCAAAAACAAACAAATATCGGTGAAAACAAAAAACCTCGAATATAGAAACAAGTTTACAAGTTGAATATAGAAACAACAAAACTTGTTTCTATACATGATGTATGTATGTATAGAAACAAGTAAATTCTACAATATAATTAAATAAAGTATACCCATACTGGCCGTGTGGTGCCGGCTTAAGAATAGTACCACCCCATCTCTTCCCGTGGGTGTCGTCAAGGCGACTAAGGGATTTCACTCCGGAGGACGGGCAGCAGCGTCCTCTGCGTAACTAACGCCTTACTGCGATCGCCAACCCGCTCGCCAAGCGTGGCGATTATGGCAATTACCCCCAGGATCTACATACCAGTAGGTTCTACTGGGGAGACCCGTGCCCAGCAGTGGGCCATCATATGGGTTGATATGATACTGAGCGTAATAATAATAAAAAATAAAAAAAAAATCAAAACAGATTCAAACAAGATAATCTTAAATCATTCAGTCCTAGGCATTTAAGTAATTTACTGGTATTCAGGAATGCCTCCGCATCTATGTTATAACTAACTACTGAAAAAAATTATCTAAGATACTTTATTGTGATTTTAAAATACCTACACGATGATACCCGACATGACATAGTTTGTTAACTTTATTTTTTTTCTCTATCGCAATATGGTGTCTGGCTGTCGCCATTTTAATTTTTTATTGCTGTCATGTCTTTATTGACGATCGCAAAATTTTGCTGATTTTGATCATTCATACATATACTACGGAAAGTACAATTTATTATAATGCACCTAATAATAGATCTTAGGATAGTTCACATAGGGCCCAAACTAAGCAGAGCCTACAGGCTCTGCCTCAGGCCTGTCTGGGTGTATTCTATATTTACTATGGCAACCAGGCAACCAACAATCTTGCTCATCAACACACAAAGATGTAATCCGGGTGGGAATTGAACCCTCGATCTTTGGTTCAAGGCAAAGTGATACCTACTAAACCAACATGCCAAAGAAATTTTTAAAAAGAATGTAGGTACCTATGTATTTTGTTTTGATATTGAACATGATAAAAATGTTTTACCTCGATCAGTTGCGAAATTCTTAGATGTTAGAGAGCTTCATCATCCCATTGTACGCGTTTCCAAGAAAATTCGATGAGTTACACGATCTATTTAACACAACATCTGTGTCGTTTGCTTACATTTGCCGTAACAATACTTATAGGTTTCGATTTTCATTTTCTTATTTGTTATTCTATGCGGCCATTGTGCGCCATGTGTTTTGTAAAACGGTATTATATTAAGCATGCCCGGCCCACTGTCGACACCAGCCGCACTAAAATGTTTCACCACCTTAATATTGGGAACCTCGTAAATGAACCTTTTTTAGTTATAGCGTTTCGACGGCTGCTGTGTATAGACTCATGTGACAAATATTAAAATTATTACAAAACAGACAACCCGACTGCTTAAAATTGATAACTGAAAAATCCGCCATTTAATTATTTCTAATTTAGGCATCGGTCTCGCAATCGTGAGGTTCGAATCCTACCCATTATACTACCGACGTGCACCCACTCCTAACACAAGCCATTGAGCTTAATTGGAGGGGTTAACAGGATTGCTAGTAATGTGTGACCAAAATCCCACCTTGCTCGTTATCTTATAAAAAAAAATGAATCCTTGAACGAATTGGTTCACCCGTTCTCAAGTTTTGAGCTTAGCAACAGATTTGAGGGTTCATTTTTTATTAATAGACTTAGGTTACTAGCTATCGCTTGCTGCTTCGTCAGCGTGGAAGACTTTACCCCGTTAAGGGTTGATTTTCACATTCAAATGCTGAAAGACGTGTTTCTTATCCACATGGTCAAATTTTTACAGATGTTACAAACTAATTTGTAACCCCTATTTTACTTCATTAGGGGGTGATATTCCAAAAATGCACGTGCTTCTTTATTGTAAACTAATAAGCCAAATAAGAAATTTCAAAGACCTAACTTTAAAACTGAAGAAGTCTCATACAAACTTAAACCATTATTTTCCTCCTTTATGAATTGCCAAAAATCCCTTGTAATTGGATGCCTACATTAAAATAAGGTATACGTACTCGAAATTTCACGTCCCTACGATCAGCAGTTTAGGCTGTGCGTTGATCCATCAGTCAGTTAGTGAGTCAGGAAGAACCAAAAATTGTATATAATATGACGAAGCGCCAGGGTGGCTTTATGAGCCATTAGTGGCTCAGTATTTGAATTAACATTATGGAAATCGATCATATGAACGCGGATCTCGAGCTCCAACAGAAGTCCGTTAACAGTTCTAATCATTTCGAATACACAAATGCCACTGCATCACTGACACTATGCCCACACTAACACTTTGCACATACGACTAAAAAAATTGTGACGTCTATATGAAGACGTGATTATCGATATCGAGAGTGTTGTTGCTACGACCGCTCGATTATGACTGATCGAATGAGACTAACTGCCCCACTACTAGCACTTTAAATGTAAACGTCATACTAAAGTCACGCCATCTTGCAGCGGCCATGTTTAAATGAGTCAATAGACTTGCTATTTAATCATAACAGATATTAGGTCAATGGAAATCAATTAGCAATTTAATAATTCTCCGACATAAATATATTTAATATTTCTTGAAATAGAAGAAGCGAAACGTTGTAACATGAAAATGTCGACTAATAGACCTAACATGGTCGACAAGAAATGTGTTATTTTATGTCGCTACTGCTGTTCTTCGTTCAAAAGTGAAATGTGGTACGTTTTAAGCGCAAGTACGACTTAGGCAAGCTTCTCCTGCATAATATACATAAGTACTCGAAAAACATAACCCTCCTTCTTTCGCAGTCGGGTAAAAATAAATCTAAGGCAAGTCAGTATCACTGTGCTTGAAATACCGTCAGATATAAACCAAGTGTGAGATTTATCCGAGTGATTTGTACCTACCACCTGAACCGATACTTATACCACAAGTAAAATATAAATAAGTTATCTTTCCAACTGTGTAAAAAAGATACATTAAATGACATATACTATCAACTCTTTACGTTTTATATATTGTTCAGTGAAAACTGCCCTGAGCGGCGTATCTGTGTTACAGAAAAGACTGTGTGCTTGACGTAGACAAAAATGTAATTTGTATACAATAGAGACATTTTAATACAAAGTGAAAAGACCCGTGATAGTATTGCAACATATAAGATTTCACGAGAAAGAGCTAATAATTAATAAGATCAATAAACTCGTTATTTTAAGATTTAGGTAATTATTATGGTCTCTCTCTCTTTCTCCCTTTGTATGTCTCATATAAATCCATTTTAAACTTGCATTTTTAGGGTTCCGTAGCCAAAATGGCAAAACGAAACAATTATAATTTGTCGGTCCGACCGTATGTCATATGCATTTTACTCAAAATTACATAATGTTTATGAATGAAATTTGAAGTATTGGTGTCTAATAAAAATAATTATTTCTAGGGGGGTACTGTAACACAAGATGATTTTTTTTTTACCAAACATCTACGTATGGCATAGGTATTATTCGACAGGTCTTTAAAAAAAACATTTTAAGGTTTCTAAGAAACTTGTATAGATGAATATTTTTGGAAATAATCGCCCCCCGCCCTTTATCTTTTAAACATGGCCGTAAATTAAGAAAAATAAGACATAATAATACAAACTTTTAACTAAAATGATTTTCAACATGATCGAATATACCGTCGTTGAGTTATTGGCGAAGGTACCGCGCTTCTCAACAAAACGACGTAAGTGCGCTCCTATACTCATATGTAGTACATTTCTTTGTAGATAACTGCGGAACCCTACACTGAGCCTGGCCCGACATGCTCTTGCCTGTTATAGCTTTTTATTTTAAGTCTGTATTCTTGAGCGTCGTAGGTTTTATTTACTCAAGCTACGCGTGTATGCAAATGTTATCTCCCAACAATCCTGTGTTCAAATTATCCTAATAAACGAAGGCATTCTTTTATAGAGTTTGAAATACTTACAAAGTTTAGTAGATATTGAAATAGAAAACTTTATTATGTAACTGAGGGTCCCATACTCACGTCGGATGCGAAAGTCAAAAACCGCGCAATAACTATATACCTATATATTATATATATATTCTATATATATTCCTGTACTTATATATAAGTACAGGAAGGCGAGCCACAACGCCATGCATATCCCAATCCCATAATTTACTTTTCGGTAATCACTTCAAAACTCTTTAGAAAACAATCCTATTGGGTATTTCACTACAATCAAAATAAAATATTTTATAGTAACCATGCAATAATATGTCCTACGGTGTTCTGAAAAAACATGTTCATATTTATTTTAACGTATTTTTAATATTTAATTATAAAAAGAAATATTAAAAGTAAATTATTTGGCCATAATAAATGTGATGTCACTTGCTAACATTTCACACAACTAAAATTTCCAAACTTGTACGAAGCAGGTCGTTTTTGACTGATTTGACTTCAATCATAGGGTATATGACTGAAGTCAGAGAGACTGGGATTCAGAATAAAGTTGTCTGCAACTGAAATGCTATCTGCATAGATTTTATTCCACGACATTTACCTATGGAATGGAATTGTGTCGCAATTGTAAGAGAATCTGAAACGGAGCTAGCAAATGAGCACGCATTTGTCTCGGTATGAATGCATACGAGGCGGCTGCATCACGCTTTGTCCGCACCGAGCGCCCGTGAATGGCCAGCAGGGTATTCTCCCCACAACAAATGATTATATCTCAGTAAACTAGTTATGTACATACTGAATAAAAACTGTGTAAATAAACAGATTTTTGGAATAGGTAGACTATATTCTCTTCTTCCATGCCTTTTGGAGTCAGCCCTTCTAATCTTATTATGCCATTCTGATCATGTCTGCGTCATGTAGGGGTGTAATTCCATTGGCCTTACATCGTTTTAATTAATTTGAATCAGGAATGAAAACCGACAGTTTTAGAAAATTTATAATTCGGCTTTCTATTGATCGCTTAAAAGTATTGACATTCGTTTAATAACCATAATTATGTGGTTGAAAGCGGTTTTGTACTTATTTTGAAGACTAATTTTATAGCTGATTTTTAGGGTTTCGTAGCCAAAATAGCAGAGACGGAACCCTTATAGTTTCGTCGTCGTTCGTGTCCGTTCGTATGTCTGTCTGTCTGTCTGTCTATACAGACGCAGTCACAGGCATTTTTAGTGGGGGATTTACACATTTCCCGCTACTAGGCTATTCAAATATTGTCGCCCCTACTGACTTCTGCAATTCGATACCCTACTTCACAATCATATTAATTACATTTTTTAGGGTTCCGGAGCCAAAATGGCTAAAACGGAACCCTTATAGTTTCTTCATATCCGTCTGTTTGTGCATTTTACTCAAATTAACATTGATGAAATCTAGTGAAAAGGTGTATTGTAGTAGCCGCTACTTAGCTACCTACTTACTGCTAAGATAGCGTTTAACAAATACTTTAAATTTAAATTATTTGAAAAATGATTGGATGTACTGTCACTGGGTTATTGCCGAAATACTGCGTCTTCCAACAAAAAGGCGTAAGTGCCATGCACATACGCTCTTCTGCTGGTGCAATTTTTTTATACGGCAATGGCTTCGGAACCCTAAACTGAACAGGATCCGACATGCTCTTGCCCGGTTTTTTTGTCAATGAAATTGCAACTAAATGAATTGTGCTCTATCAGGTTTTTCCCATTAAAAGTATGATTGTGACTACAAGGGGTTTGGTGTGTTCCTAGATTATTTTTACAACCCAAGATCTAGTGAAAATTACAAAATAAATAGATTTGGGTATAATTTCGAGCTAAGAAAAACTTTATCACGTACTACTTATAAGACGCCACCAAGGTATGCCCTAAAGTTCCTTACACAATATGAACATAGATTACACAAATTAATGTACATTCTGTAAATGTTATTAAATATTTATTTTGTACAAAATATCATGTTTTAAAAGACCTGACAAATGATGCACCACGAGTTGATATGCGTTGATATGCTCAAAAAAGCAGCTTCTTTTAAATGTATTTTTTTTTTGTTTAAGAGACTACTCCCGCACTAGGGTACAACTTTGTAAAGTCCCCCCCTATATAAGTCACGTACACAAAGCACACCCAGACTCGAGACAATAATTTATGGATCACACAAAGTGGTGTCCCGTGTGGGAATCGAACCCACGACCTCTTGCGTAGCAGTCGGACACACTCCCACCGCGCCACAGAGGCAGTCTGATGTATGGAGTGCCCCCCCCTAAAAATATTTATATTTATTATTTAGCTATCAAACTAAGTAGCGGCTGTTACAAGACACCTTTTCACCAAATTTGATCAATATTAAAAAAAATGCACAGACAGACGGACATGAGGAAACTATAAGAAAGAAGAAAGAGAAAATTTATGTCAACATACGACATAATTTTTTTCTTGTCGAGTGGTTTGACTAGTGGCCTGTTACCAAATTGGAACCAAAAACAAAATTACCAAAAATATCAACCCCCCCTAAAAAATGGTAAACATAAAAGTGATCGCCTGCTCGAAGTAAAAAGAGAGCTAAGAAATACGTTGCAATGACAAAAGTTTTATCCAATGACCATTTCTACAAACAGAGAAAACGCTAAAATAATGCAGAAATATTTTAAATAGCGGAACTTCATTACAACAAATATTATAGACTTATCCGGTAAACTGTTGATCATAGGCAAACAAATTAGTAAAAATTGGCAGGAATTCAACCAAGCACGTCTTAACGGGTTTCCATAGGAACCACTAACAATTTTGCCATGTAGGTGTTCAGCACCTAACATTTCCGTTACACAATTTTTTTGGGCCTGTTTTGCCGTCCCTAAAATCTGCCGCCATAGACTCCAGCCTATTTAACATTATTTTCAACACGATCGGATATACCGTTACTGAGTTATTGGCGAAAAACTGCCCTTCTCAACAAAACAACATAAGTGCCATGAAGATACGCTCTTTTGCCGGTGCACTATTTCAGATCGTATTTTTCATATGTAGTGCATTTCTTTGTAGAAACAGCTGCGGAACCCTAGACTGAGCATGATCCGACATGCTCTTGCCCAGTTTTATTTAACCCAGATTAAAGCGCTAGAAGAAAATTTGCTAACTTATTCCCTTCAGGCGCCGGCGGAGTAAGGAGGGGCCTTACTCGCCCGGGGCACCGGTAGGTGTCCGGGGGTATTTGACAAGGCTCAATACCGGTCAAGTGTGACTCGCTCATACGGGGGAGGGGGGGGGGGTTCTCACGAGATTGGATTTCGTCATGCCTTGCCCATACATCACGGTACCTATACCTACGAAGTATGTAGAGACACACTTCACCCAAGCCTTGAAGGGGCGGCATCATCAAGTTTTTGACCTACCTTGCGATAATCGTAGATGTGACGTTGATTGTATGTTTATAATTGGCTAAAGGCTAATAAGGCAGAAGCCAGGGTGACCTTTTTAGTACAGGGTTCATGCAATAATTATTTTGATCAAAAACGGTAGGGGTTCAAAAGGTTGTTAAAATGAATCAGGTGACTGCGTCAGTGCGGGGCCCACTCGGGCCACGGCACCCCTGTGGCCTTGGTGCCTGTGGCCACAGCCCAGACGCGCGCTCCCCTAAGGCCGGTACTGATTCCTTTACATCACAAAATAAACCTCTGCAAAATTTCAGCCCTTGGAGTCCAACAGTTTTGAAAAGATTGTAACAACAATAATAATAATAATGTTTTTGACAGAACTCTGGCATATGGCAAGGAAGGATGGTGAAGAGAGCCAAGATCCCTAAGAACGATCTCAATGAATACTGGCATTGGAAGGACCTGGATGTTGGCAAGGACATCTGTATCTACGGGAAAGTGTTCCACACCGTATCCTGCGATCTCTTTTCGAGGGTAAGTAAATAGTTATAACTTGTTCAACCAACTGTTAAATTGTTCATACAATAGTTACCTATTTTAATTGTTGTAATTTTTATAAAACATCATAAATCTACCGTGCATTTGTACCTACATTTTTAAAAATGGCGTCTATTTTTCTAAAAAAAATAGAGCATATGTATTGATACTACGTAAATATTGATTGTCAGAATGTTGCATTACCTACCTACTCAATAATCTAAATGAGGTACATTTAGATTATTGAGTGGGTAGGTAATGTACCTACCTAGCATGTCTTTGAATTCAGAAAATAATCGTGAATTTGGCATTAATCATAAGTGATTAAATGAAAAGAAAACATTTAAAAAATTATTTAAATATTTAATTAATATGCGTTATGCTATAATATTTATGTTTGTATCTACACATAAATATTATAGCAACATGCATATTAATTCCTACTTATAACAAATGAAACCTCACAACTAAAAATTCGTCACACTTTTTAGGCTATAGGCTATAGAGTCTGACACCGAAAGATATAGAAGCGAAAAAAGCGGAAAACATTCCCCTTAACCTGTCGCATTCGAATAAAAAGTTTTCATAAAAAGGTGGATCGCAATCGCCTGCCAAATTATGCATACCTACTATCAGTAATATCCAATATTGCTATGAGACTTTATGGGGCGCTCGAACCAAGAACTATTTACTGTCATGTCTATATTGGGTCTACAGTTCAATAGTCTAGGCGTTTTAGACATAATTTTCGCAATCGCCTGCCAAATTATGCATATACCAATAATATCCAATACTAGCCTCCGCCCGCGGCTTCGCCCGGGTTAAGTTTAGATTGCCATTTTTTTTTTAAAGATTTACTTTAGGCTTTGTAGTGGATAGTGTTTTATCCACGAACGGCTTGAGAATAATTGAACAAAATTTGGTACCTACAATGCTTGTAAACTTTGTTTTTATGTCTGTAATGGGTAATATATATTTTTTTAATGAACATTAAAATTATAACATAGGCTATTTTATGGTACGCCACGCTATGATCGGTAAGATTAAAACAAGAATAATAGAGGAACGCTGGGTGGCTACGATACGATATTGTAGCCTAAAAATAAAATATAGGCATATTATTAAATAGGTATTTGTATGGCGGCATATTCAGGCATATTTCTCCCCCGCCCTCCCCTCGACGGTGGTGGTTGATGTACCGGTGTTGAATCTAATGCCCCACCCTTCAGTCATGCGAACAACTCACACTTGGCCAGTTGAGCCAATAGTTGTCCCCCCTGAACAAAGTTCTGTATCTGCGCCTGATTTTGTTGCGTAATATTTTAAAACTATGATATCTTCTAAGATATTCATTGAAATCAAATGAAGTTTAGATTAGATGCCTTTGTGGCGCTGTGGGAGGGTGTCCGACTGCTACGCAAGAGGTCGTGGGTTCGATTCTCACACGGGACACCACTTTGAGTGATCCACCAATTGTTGTCTCGAGTCTGGGTGTACTTTGTGTCCGTGACTTGTATGTTTGTAAAATCCCCCGCGACGCAGGGCTTGTACCCTATTGCGGGAATCGTCTTTTTTAAAGAAGAGTAAAGAAGAAGTAAGAGCAGTTTTGTTCAAAATTAAATATTTGTGATGAAGAAGAGTATTTATTTGGATAAGGGTTACCATGTTTATTAGAACAAATTTTACCATTAAAAGGTAATAGTGAGTCAACCTTAAAAGATAGGCATCTGGTGCCGCGGTCTTTTTTTTAGAACTTTTTAAGAGTAACAAATCCGTCATACATATTTGTTGTGTAACTTTAACCGTTTACGGAGCGCACGTAACGGTAGCTCTAAAACGAAATATTTTTTCCCCGTTTTGTAACATTTTTCATTGCTGCTCCAATCCTATTGATCATAGCGTGATGTTATATAGCCTATCACCTTCCTCTATAAATGGGTTATCCAATACAAAAATATTTTTTCAATTCGAACCAGTACTTTTTGAGATCATCGCGTTCAAACAAACTCTTCAGCTTTTTAATATATGTATAGATTGCTATGAAACTTCATGGGGCGCTCGAACCAAGAATTATTTACTGTCATATCTATATGAGGTCTATAGATCTTCTAGGCATTTTAGACATAATTTTGATATAAAGTATAATTGCTTGCGGCCTGGGTTGCGATAAAAAAGAATAAAAAATGAGGTTATAGGTCCAAAATTGTATCTACGTACCTCTATTCTTGCATTAGCCAGTGCAGGTTCAGTGGAGTTGACTGGGATTAAGAATAAAGCCCGAGTCCTTTAATAAGATATATTAGGAGCTTAACCACCTTATTGTATCATTGAGGAAGTGGGTGGTCTAAGGGAGATTTTGCACACAGAACCCCATACCATAGGGTAATTTCGCCGGTTAGCGACCACTTAGTTGAGTTTCCCTCTTCAGATTAGTAAAAGAAAATTTTATCAACACGCAACATGGTATATGTTTGGATAATGTAGTTTGGGTATAGTCTAGTTTGGATATAAAAATAATATTTCACCCATAAATTATTATAAAATGCTAAAAAGTAAGAATATAGCCAAATTGTCAGTTACTACAGTTTCATTACTTAACGACCACCAGTTAGCTAGTTAGCGACCATTGTTTTAATGTCAAAAATATTCCAATAAAATAATTATAATTGATTCAAATACCATTTTCACTTTTGCTTTTTAATAATATATCTTTTTTTTCTTCTTTTTATTAAAAATACCTAGCAATGTGGGATTATGGGTTCCAAATTACTAGCAATCCTGTTAATTCTTTCACATGAGCTAAGATGCTTATGTTAATAAGTGGATTCCCGTCGGTAGTAAAATGAATAAGATTCGAAACCGCGAGCTAATGATTCGTGCCTTAACCATTAGGCTACAGCCACTTAAATTTATCCTCGTCTTTATATATGAGAATTATCATCATTATCAGTCCCTATTGGTCCACTGATGGACAAAGGCCTCCGCCTTTCGGCTTGATCCATTTGGAAATAATGTTCAGCCTATTTATTTTAAATTTGTTTTTAAAAATTCTGATGAAATATTTTTTTTAATTATATGAAGCTAAGTCAACAAATGCACTTGTTAATTCAATCGCATACCATTAAAAGTGAATAAAAATAAAATTTACTCATAATTGCTGAATGCTTTTCTCGATATTGTTTTTATAAGAATTTATTAAATAAAGCAGCAGTAATAAGTTTACTGACACCACACAACAGCGACCTGATATCGAAAGTAAAACAGGTCGCCTGACTCAAGGGTTATTGTGGCCTCTCCCTGTCAGCTGACTTCTGATAACTCCAATATTTGCCAGTTAATCCAACCTAGTTCTACCTCGAGTTCGGTGAAGTTCTCATCTAGACGTAAAGTTTCTATGCAAGCCAGAGTACTGTAGAAGTATTAGATAATAATAACCTTAATTACTTTATTGTTTCGTCAATTTTATATGAGTAATTCTAACGGTATAAACAGAAAATCGTACAACCATATATCTGCCTTACGAAATAGTTACAGCTAACAGCTAACTTTTAACACAACTATTGCCAAGTATTGAAACTTGAAAAAATAATGGTTGCTTATTAACTTTTTTAGTATAACAATCGAATTATAAAAATCTCTCATTAATTAAATTAATATAAACGATAATTTCAGTTCAAGGCTGTTGTTGTTCTCATACTAAATTATGGTGGTCTCAAACCAATGACTTTCTTAGTTATGTGGCACAACGACCACCTTTTGCATCCAATGTTTGTAGGTAAATTGTATAGGTAAAAGTTCCTTCGAAAAATCTGGCGGCCCCAAACCAAAAAATAGGTAGCATCCCTACACTTTTCCAACGTTAAACATAGCAATTCTGTATGAACCATTAACGCGAAAGATTTGTTTTTTACATATTATACCTCTAGAAATATCAATATAGGTATTTAATTATATTATCTTGATTTAAATAAACTTAGTCTTGCAAATGGTCGTTAGCAGAAGGGGGTCGCGCAACCAGCAAAACAACCTTAAGCATAACAAATAAGTAGGTATCAATCTATATAATAATAAAGATGTTTACCTTCTAACTTTTGTACACACAAAAACACCCATGTATTTCATTCATTTTAATTCGAAAGAACAAAACAATATCCTTAACAAACTATGTGCATCAGGTTTTTTTTTAATTTAAGGTTATTGAAGTATGTTATTAAATCATTTATTTGTGGTTAATATTCATAACGCGTTCGCGGACAGTCTCAGTTTAAATTGTGTTCTAGAATGACACAATAAATGTTACGTATCGATACGTTTTGTTGAATGATATTAGATAAACAAAATACAATATGACGTTTTAAACGTTTTATCACGTCATCGTCTGCATACGTTTTGTCAATAGTTGAACTTATTTTTAAAATGATAAAAAATTAAGTCTACGAACAGTAAGACTTGAGTGTTCGATACGTTGTGACACAAGGTACATTGAATCGAATTTTTGCCTTTAAATTTACCGTTCCGTCATAAATAATATTCTGTTTTTGAACGTGATTGTACGTTCTGCCGTATTAAAATCTCAAATAATGACGTAAAATCACGGTCTGTCCACGAAAGTGATAATATATTTTTTAGACGACCTGACACTTGACAGTACCGATCATACTCAATCATATCTACCTACATATTTACATTAAAAAAATCTTTTATATAGGTAAGTAGTATATTATCATGTTGGCAGCAGAACAAACCCGACGGTCAACGACCTATAGTCTATCTCCCTCTCGCATATAGTTTACCAAACTGAGCCTCTTTTTCACACTGATTTTGTAACGCTATCTAGCAGCGTCGATTGCATGGCATTCTAACCTTAACGACACAGCATTCTTTCACTAATACCGGTATGTTTTTGTAAGTACATAAATGTTAGAAGTATGGTAAACTTACCTTTAGTACTGTTAGATGTTCTACTCGAGTGTATTCGACAGGAACCGGCGAGGAAGACAACGCGGCGGACGAACTATTTTTAGGTTAGGTTATTTGTTTCGTGTTCGCAAGGTCACTATAGTGGACGCACCGTGACACCGCGTCTTACGCTGAGTGAAACTGCGAGTTTGGTACGGAGCGAATGAATATTATCAACAAAGTTTGTAGGTCAACTTGTAGATGTGTTTTAAAACTATTGTGCGGATAAGTAGGTACTTATATGCGTGAGCACTTGATTTTGTTTGTTGATTGTTTCTTTACGGTTATTGAAGTTGAATTAAATAGTTACTGATAGATTACCCACCTAATATCTAGAATCTGCAGGTGACGATGTTTCTTAAATTCACTGGAAGGCTGGATGTTATTTTTGGATTGTTAAGGAAACGGAATATGAAATTCATACCTTTTTCCTTAACCATAAGTCTTGTATCTATTCACACTGACCCAAATTACCTACATAAATTGACCGGCTGCCGCAAACCAACCTATGTTTAATTCAAAAGTACCTACCTATCATAAATATTTTATGTCTTTGGGAAGATAGTTTGCTATAGTAGGTAGTTATGGCCCTATTTTATAAAATCTCAAAAATCTACGCTGTTCTCTTCGTATTGGTTATGATACATTATTTATTTACGAAAACAACTTTACTTTTACTTCATATGGAAGCATAAGATACTAATATTGTGTACTAGCTGTCCCGCGGAACTTCGCCTGCGTAAATTTTTTTTACCTACTTACTTACCTATTACATAAATCACAGTATCTATACTGTAATTACCCTAAAATTAAGTAGGTTTACTACTACGTACTACTTAATAAATAACGCTAGAATTCAAGTTAGTAACAAAAGTAGAAGAATTAAATCAGCCGAAAAAATATAAGTAAGTATCTTCACCAGAGTTATATTTTTTAATTCGGATCAGTAGTTTCTGAGATTTCCGCGTTCAAACAAACTCTTCAGCTTTATAGGTAGGTAGTAGGTGTAGATATAAATTCTATCTAAGAAGTCAATCTTACATAAAATTTGAATATCGTCAAACCGCCATCGTGCAGTTTTCTAATGACTAGCAATTCCAAAGAAAATCATTATTAAATACTTAAAGAGACTAGCACCAAGCGCATTTGGCCGCACCACAAGCGACCGCGGTAACGGTTAACAATATCAAAGGGACACGCTTTTGCATACAAATGCATTGCCATACCGTGATTCTTGGTCGTTTTCCTCAGGAAGCGCGGTGAATATCAACCTTTTAGATCTGCGATTCACAACCATTTTATTGGATATAATTATCTGCACATTTTTAAATTCATAATGCGGTTTTCTTGCAATAACAGAGCAATAATGCGAAACGAATGGCTGCCGTAAAACTGTCGAATGGCCACGAATAAAGTTAAAGGGGAGATCGGGAGGCATTGTGAAGATTGAGGAAATGTGTTTATTGCTTCGGCTGGGGCGGTTGTCTGTTATGGGTCTCACGGCCGCCTTGTAATCTGATACACTCCTTTCTTTGCACACAATTAGTTTGAGAGCCATCCGATCCTTGAATTTACTGACCTGTCGTGGTCTTGTGACAATATTATAGGGATACTGTTGACTGTGGGACATAGCACACAATATCAACTCCAAAACGGAGTGTCACTGTCTTGTCTAGGTTTTTGAGATTGTCCCGAGGCCATAACGTTACGATGCATAAACGTGTGCAAAGAAATACAAAGAATACCGAATGGCTCGAGTTTTTGCGGCGATGTTTACTAGTTGAAATGACCTATGTTGTATGGATAAGTGAATTGATTAAAAAAATATGTTACAATTGAAATCTGAAGAAAAGTCTGCCTTTTGAGGATTCCGTATAGCCAAAATGGCAAAAACGGAACCCTTATAGTTTCGTCATGTCCTGTCTGTCTGTCCGTCCGTATGTCACAAGCATTTTACACAGAGACTTCTAAATGAATATTGATAAAATTTAGTGAAAAGGTGTCTTTTAAACCGGATAACCAAAAAATATGGAAAAATCGCAAAGATAGCGCTTAATAAATACTTTAAATTGAAATTATTGAATTTCGGATAAGTTCGGATATACCGTTATTGAATTATTGCCGAAAATCTGCGTATCTCAACAAAAAGTCGTAACTGCCATGAACATTATGCTCTTCTGCTGATTCAATTGTTCAAGGTTGCGAGACCCTACACTGAGCATGGTCCGACATGCTCTTGCCCGTTTTTTTTTACTTATATAGTAGGGCTTCATGGAGCCATGCTGTATGCTGCTGTATAGGTACAATACAGCGGTAGCTTAATAGCTAAGTAGTCGGTCTCGCAATCGTAAGGTCGCGGGTTCGAATCCTACCCATTATACTACCGACGTGAACCCACTCCTAACACAAGTCTTTGAGCTTAGCTGGAGGGGTAAACAGGATTGCTAGTAATGTGGGACTCAATCCCACATTGCTAGTTATCTCTTTAAAAAAAAAATACTGTATTACTGGACAGTCATCTGTCCATCAAATAAAAGAAGCACACACACTTGGGACATTTCTTTGCCCTGTAATTCCATTAATTAGTTTGCTTTTAGTCCTTATATCGACATCACTTACAGCTAAGGGCTATTACTTAAAATAATTTCTTCCACACAATTTTCTTCTTTAAATTCTGTTCTACGTGAATCTGATTTGTCTACGTGAGTATCGTCTCTGTTATTAAGTCTTTTATCTGAAGCAGATCCCCGACCCTCAGAACACATACCTGTACCTCCTGTCGCAGCGTGGCTTCCAACTTTTCATACACATTTTTACTTAATAAAGACAGGTCATTTATTGTCTCTACTATAGAATATTATAGTCTCTAATTTCCTTTTTCGTCTTTAAATCGCGACACTATACACACATCATTAGTCTTCGACGGACATTCCGAAACTGTATATTCCAATTCTTAAAATACTTTCCGGCTTCTATTTTCTCAGAGCATATTGCACTCACACGATCTTCTTTACAACGTTTGACGGCGTCTGCTCGTAGTCATTGCAGCGTCTTCTTCTTCTGTATACAATTTGCGCGATTTATCATCTTCTTTTCGTTGACTAAGTTCTTGGTGCACTTGTATACTTTCAATTCTTTTCCAAGCCCATCTTGTACCTCTCATATTCAACTAAAAGCTTCGCTGTCTCATCTAATAGCCCTCTAGCGTAAACGAGCTTATGAACATCAGTCCAACGCTGTTATCTTCAAAATCGTTTAGCTACCATTGCACCTCAGAGTGCCCATTACCATCGAACTTCTTTAGAAAGTCTTCGACTTCTTCAAGCGCTCACATCATCATCTTCAACGTCACACGATCTCGTTCAATCAGTAAAGCTGTTTTCGGTCTAATCAGCAACTCAGGCCTACGACCTGTCACCTGGAGACAGTGTTATCTAAGCTCCTCTCAGACACTCTCATTTGCGCAACCCAGACGTCGTCCAGCTCCATCATGCTTAAGTCTCCTGCAATCTTATAACCTGTACCTGCCATGGCTTTTACTAACTCGCGCACTTTACCAAACAAATCGCATCGCAATGCACTGACACGACTTCACGTCGTTAAATCTTCATCGCTTTCGAATCGTCTTTTCATCTTTGTCATCTTCACGGCTTCATCAACCTCGCGTCTTGACGATCACAATTTTGCTGCTGATCACATCCAGGATCACATCCTGGACTTCTTCAATCCCGGACGAGAATGTCTATGCCGGACGAGCCCCCAAAATTTTGTATCGGTAGCGGTGGTTGGTTTTTACTATTTATCAATGGCATCTTTTATTTGATAGACAGATGACTGTTTTATATCAACATTACGTCTTAATTTTTTTGCTACTATGCAATATTCATCGTTTATAGTTTTATTCTTAAAAGTAAGACAAAACCTTTCGGCTAACCACAGAAACTCGTCGGCGCTATCCTTAAAAATTTTAAGGACCCACTTATTATTTTTACTTTCGTTAGATGACCCTTCACCCACATTCGGCGCACAGGATGTATTTTAAGAACCTTAACTATTTTTCTACACGACATGGTTGAAAGTAAACATTCTAAAATCTAAATTACAACAAATAATTCTAAATAAATATATTCAAATTTGTTGCTGAGTTGTTTATTTTTGCTTAAGACACATAAATACATAATACATACAATGTCTGTTAACTGAGTGTAAATTTAGTATACACGAAACATTGTGTTTAAATCATGAGTAGTCACATCACAGAACGTATTGACAGACGTTTTAACTATGTAGATTAAATGTAAACAATACATTTGAAATGTTAATATGATATAAATGTGCCCATTTACGATGGGACTCCTGTTGTAAACATACAGGCGATAAACAATCAAAATAAGTACCACCCAATGCGGAGATTACAGAAGGCAGCCTTCACACGTACTTCACTTGAGTGAGCGTCGGACACATACTTAGACAACATTCACATGAACCGAAAACCCACATCGGTGCACTTTGTTCCACTTTGTGTGCGATATATTTTTTTTTGTAACATAGTTTGCGAGCTGGTGAAATGTTGCAAAAACGGAAAAAAAATACGCAGACGAAGTTGCGCAGGTCAGCTAGTTCTAAAGATATAATGTAATTTTGCTTCCCGCGGGTCAGCTAGTTCTAAAGATATAACGTAATTTTGCTTCCCGGGACGACGTCAGACGTCAAATGAAAGATGTTCCTGTGACAGATTTGCTTATTCAGCCATTTTTGCTGGGATATACTAGGGGCTGAAGTTATTGTTATATAAATATTTTAAATAATTAATTTGAAATGAAATGTTAATCGTTCTTTATCTTTATAGATAATGCGTTTTTTTTATTATTTTTTAAATTATTTAATAATAACCTACCTTAAACGGTACGTTGTGATGCTTATTAGACCTTACTTTGTGTTGTCTAATCTATTTATACCTTTTCATCATTAGCTATATGGTTTTTTACATATAACGCATTAATTTCTCTAGGTACATTGAAAATGCTTCAATTTGGTGTACTATTAACATTTATAACTACAAAGTATAAATAGGGTCTCACTGGACAGACGAAACTTAACAAACTTATTTTCTATTAAATCAATATAGATTTTCGGAAATTGGAGAAGTACATTAAAGGAGCTAATAGTCTTTACCGGTTTCGCTGCTGTAGCTCAGGGGGGGGGGGCAGCTAGATACAACCACTCTACGGATTTGAAAGGAGAATCTATAGATAATTGATTAGCAGTTAAATTCATTTCCAGCTTAGGACCTGATGTTTGCCCGCGAACACGCACGCAGGTGACGCATTGTTTTACTACGCGCCTATCGACTGTCCACTGCCAGGAATTCTGTGTAGCCGGAAGAAATTAATAATTATTAATGTAGGAGCTTCCTACATTAATACAATAATACATAATTTCTTCAGGCCACACAGAATTTTTGGCAGTGGACAGAAGCTGTGGAGCAGCATCCAAATTTTTCAAGTGTTCGCGTTCTAAGTAAATTTTTGTAAAATAATAAGAAGAATAATTTAAATATGCCGTGTGGTGCCGGCTTAAGAATAGTACCACCCCATCTCTACCCGTGGGTGTCGTCAAAGCGACTAAGGGATTTTACCCCGGAGGACCGGCAGCAGCGTCCTCTGCGTACTTAAAGCCTTACTGCGATCGCCAACCCGCTCGCCAAGCGTGGCGATTATGGCAATTACCCCCAGGATCTACATACTAGTAGGTTCTACTGGGGAGACCCGTGCCCAGCAGTGGGCCATCTTATGGGTTGATATGTATGTATGTATGTATGTAATTTAAATATAACAGTATTAGATGTTTTTTGTTAAAGGAATAAACAGAGTTATGTAACCTGCCTCTTACTCTTATTATTTTAATAGTGGGGTCGAAAAAGAGATAAACTTAATAGACCTTTAGTTCACGTACTATGGAGAGTTCCCTCAATTTTTCCAAGATCTTATCATCAGATCCAAACTTTGATGACAATGGGACCAATCAAATACAAAAATATTTTTTCAAAACGGTCCAGGCGTCTGCTAGTAATTCGGTAAAAAATATTTAAAAAAAGAACCTCTTCGTTTTTGAAGTCGGTAGAAAATAAATTCAAATATAAAATCATAGATGATTTTGTAAAAATGAACCATAAGTAAGTCTTATACGTCTTATACATTATTGACATGTATACATACGTAGATAATTACAGTACAGTTGCACATGATGTGTCCCATATTTTTAATATTTTGTAATAAAAAATTAAAAATAAATTGAGAAAATTATTATTTATTTCTTATTTTCTGTGAAACTGTAATCTATAGTTCTTGTAAACATTTACGTCAATATATGTTTTTTTTTTGTGTTTTAAATGACATAAGTACCTACCTATCGTAAACAATAATAAACTATTACAAAATATATTATGTGCATAAATGATGTTAATGAATAGTTTAGTCACTTTATTAGCAACATTGATGATGAATTGTTAAAAATTTAAACTTTCAACAAAAACGAGGTACTCACTATTACTTTATGCAAGACTACTTACTATAATGTTTATTTTAACTATGAAAACTCTTAATTTGAAATAGGACAATAGGACGGACGGTAAATGTAGGTATTTTTAAATTACTTAGATAATACAAACACAAAAAATATATTTTTAATGCTTTACATTAGCTACCAACACTATTTCACAGCAGAATAATTATTTACACTGTGCGCGTCTTGTTAATGTTTTCTATGTAGGTTGTTTTGAATCTTCTGTACTCTCAGTATTCTGTATATTATGTATCTAGTTTTGTTTGTACTCATTGGTGAGATAATATTGTGTCGATGTATATGAGTGTTGATAGACAGCCGATGTCGAGTGTCAAAACTATTTTGTTGCTTAATATTTGTTGCACAAACACATTTCACATTACATACAACGACGTGGGTTGCAATAGGTTAATTTCATTTCATTAGTAGTCTGCATTGTCTGATTACAGGACAAAGGTCTTTGGCTACAAGAATGTTCGTCTAAATAGAAGTACGTAGGTAACTATCTACTGTTGGTTAATTAAGTATCATTCATTATACACAAACAACATTGTGCAAGTGTCAAAATGGCTCATCGTGTGTCTCATGTAGGTACATTAATAAAAGATCTGAACTTAGATTTGTTTTTAAATTGACAATGAAGGTAAAATAGTAAAAAATGTCTTTTTCACATTATTTTGATAATGATCATAGAAAAACAACGAATTCTATAAAAATAAATATTTTAATAAATTAATGTTAACAATGGTTTATCTTTTTAAAAACATAAAAATAAGTTTAAAATGCTCGTACTAAGTCTTTAAAGGGCACCACTATAATGTTGTATGACTTTAAGACCCATGTACACTGTGATTATGAAAGGAACACCGAAGGCGAAAGCGCGCGCCGGCTGCGGCAGAGGTTTGAGAATGTAAACAAAAGTGTGCAGCATCCTGCCTGCCGCGTACACCCTGAACAGTGTAATGGCCCACGCAGTCGCTGGGGCCGTCGTCAGGTACAGAGCTCCCAGGATCCAGAACACCGGGATATTCTCTAAATCATTAAGGTGCGCGCGTCTCACTCGCTCAACATCCTGGTCGTCATATCTCACTGTTCCTCTCGGAATTTTCGCGTCCTCTTCATTTGCAAACACATTTTTTCTTATCCTCTGTCTAGATGTCAGCACTGTCATAGCGAGCATTTTAAGACTTAACGCACAGGAATAAATGATATACGTTTGCACTGCCGGGTCGGAAATCGGAATGGAAGGCATGCTTGTATTTTTAAATTACGATTCTGTTCACTAGCGCGATGTTGTCGGTACGATAACTGGCGGCCTAATGGCGGCGAGATGTTTTGTAGCATCATAGAAAGCAGACTTATGTAGAATACTTACTAACCAAATGGTTGTATATAAGTAGGTACGAGTATATTATAGAATGATTAACCGTTAGTCAGAGTTCAGAGTCAGCATGTCGTTCTTTACAAGTGCAGCTTTATCAATAGTGCATTTTACTTTGAACTTAAACAAAATACTGTTTTTATTAGGCAGGTGGGCGTTTTCAAAAAAAGTGTCTACGGTTGAAAATCTCAAGTATAATTTAAACATGCGTATTACCTAGACGTTATTTTTTATTTAGTTTTATTGTTCAATCAAACAATCAAACATACTTTATTTTTGCAGAAAACACTGTTAAAGAGTGATGTTATTGAATATACAGGTTCTAAATGATTCTACCGTAAGGCATGCAAATTTTTTTACAAACAATGAGAGATTAATATTGATTTATTAAGAGTATGTAATATATAAAAAATGAAATAAAAGTATTAAATTTTTATAATAATACATAAAAGTATTTAAGATAAAATTAATGTAATGTCATTGTAAATAAATTGTCAAGAAGAATTATTTATTTATTAATGATAGTATTTAAATTATTTCAATGCCATTCCTAGAATAACAGTTCATTCAACTAAAATTATATTAAAATATACCTGTCATTACCTCATAAATTGTCCTATTACTTGACGTCAATGTGATGTCCTGCTAGGAAAAGGTATCGTTAAGATATTCATTCAAGCTATAGTAGCATTTATTAATTAAGAGGTTCTTTAATTTTTTCTTAAACAGAGGAGTATTCATTGCTTTTATTGCTTCAGGTAGTTCTTTAAAAACAATTACATAATTACATGAGATAAGTCGTAATTGTAAAAATATATAAATGTTCATGACAATATTCAAATGAAAATAACGAAAAAACTAATTGAGATTATAAAATTGTCAAATTGTTATTTAATTACACGTATAAACTAAACCCCTATCAATAAAGAAAATACGGTGGTATAATAGTATTTTTAAGAATAGATTTATTGTCAATTATGTTTCCATTTCATCACAACTGATGCAAACACACTGCTAATTTTCAATATTACTTTAGTGTTAAACCAAGGTAATATCTAAATTGAAATAATAGCATATTATTTTAATTAAGTAATATTAAATATAAGTAGTATGATGTATCAGTTATTCAAAAACACAAATTTTAATGTTTTTAGGGACAGTATTAAAATGGACCGTCACAAAATCTTTAGGGCTGGTTCATAATGATAAGAAAATGTTTTTAATTTTAACTACCCTCGCCTTTTGATAATTTGTTCTGTCGGTACTTCTACACACTACACTTACAACGTCTTTACACTGAGGAGCGGTGTCGTTACGGCTACGATTGCATTTGCTGATAACAGGGTTCTAACTTGGTTTTCAATAAATCATTCTTTGTCAGAATTTTGTCTATGTCAATATCAGCCTTAATGACCATCTTGCTAAGTACAACCTATGCTTCAACCACTATTTTCACCTGCAAACAAAAAACTATTCGTTCCAATACATAATCTTAAATGAGAAAGTATGTCAAAATCCATCAAGCAGTTTATGTTTTAGGGCGTGCCATAGAAATATTCAAACATAGATACAGTAGAACAACATAACCCTCCTTCTGCGCAGTCGGGTAAAAACTAATAGCCATTTGAAATTAGCTTTATGCAGTCAGTTTAAGACAAATGTATGTCAAAATGTAATAATAGTACGGCGACTATGGTTATTGCTTGCGTGAGTTTCATGGTGTAATGGTTGCACCTTACTGGCTTTACTGTAGGTATATAGGTATACAAATAAATTGTAAAAAATTGCATTTAAAAAAAGGGGCCATGAGTTTTTATTGCCAAGTTCGCAAGAGTAAAGCCGTGGCTTTACTCTTGCGAACTTGGCATTAAATGTAGAATCATTCTATTCCAAATTTTGTCTAACGTTCATAAGCGTTGCATTTGTAACCTAAATGAATAAAGTAATTTGACTTTTTTAAACTTGCAGGACACGTCTAAAATGGAGGTGGCGCTATTTTTTTTTTGAAAATACTGGGCATTTTCAAAAAAATAGCGCAACCCATTTTTACATTAATTATAATCAATATGAATAGTAAATTTATTTTTATTTGTGTAAATAAGCTTTCTATTAAAAATACCTACATGATATACTTTGTAACTGATTTTAGCAATAAACATGAATCGTAAAAGTATAAATAGAGCCAGGGCGTGTGCTAAATCATAGTCGGGCTTGGGTTACTATTATTCCAAGATCCCAGACCTGCCAGACATATTTTATTTTCTGACAAAAAATGTGGGACTTTGGGTAGTGTTTATATGTACACTTAATGCTAGCATACCAGCTAAGTTGTACCTATAGGCGGCCAATTTTCAGGTACCAAATGAGAAAAAATCGGTTTAAGTTGTCTTATTTTCTGACAGTTGATTTTCAAATGGTATAAAATACTTTAAGACAACATTATTAAGCATTGCTAGACACTTCCCGCCAGCGATAACTTCCTCAAGACACATAAAAGTGGCCAAAAAAAGTGACAACATAACTTATTTTCTGATGCTTGATTCATAAATATGTTACAAGGATTATTTGGAACATACATTTGCCAGCTAAATTGTATGGGCCAAACATTCTCCCAGATACCAAATAGATTCAGCCGTTATTTACCTAACACTCAACTTAATAATAAAAAAACATATTAACAGAGGCTAACTCTCAATGATGTCGCTAACCGGTGTCATAGTAATCAGCACATTGTACCTACATTTATAATCTACAGGGAAAATAAATATAATTAAACAACTTTACTTACAATAGAATATTGGCACATTGATACATATTTGTATATCGACTACCATACAACAGATTCTGTTTATTATTAGTTCATTAAACTACTTAGGTTCTTTGTCTATTCGTAAAAATAATAAATTCTCTTTCATATTATAAGAAAACATTTTTTTTTACAGATAACTAGCAATTTGGGATTGAGTCCCACATTACTAGCAATCTTGTTAACCCCTCCAGCTAACCTCAAAGGCTTGTGTTAGGAGTGGGTTCACGTCGGTAGTATAATGGGTAGGATTCGAACCCGCGACCTCACGGTTGCGAGACCGATGCATTAGCCATTAAGCTACCGCCTACGTGACTACGAAAAAGTCGCGCTCTAAAAAGTATGAAACTAAAAATTATTATTGTCTAGGATTTTAACAATAATATTTTTTATTGTTAGAATCCTACAATACTGCTTTTTATAATTAGGTAGTACACCTAGACGCTGTTAGACAGATAAATTAAATCATCTCAAATACTCAAGTTTGTCTCGTGCGCCTAATGCTGTTGAGCACGATCACACATACGGCTTTTTTTAACGTTGTTGATTAAATCGTCCAAAGGTCGATGAATCTCAAGGTCCATGCTCATGTTTTGTATTGTAAAACTAGTTTTTGACATATTTGTACGCAAGTTTTAGGCACACATTTACATATTTTTCAGAGACAGACATTTTTATAAACAGTATTAAAATTACTTCGCTATACAGTCACGTTACAATTTTCTCATTTGTATCATATAGCTTAGACACATCGGCAGTCCCTAGCTATTATCTATCTTAAGGGGCCATTTTTATGGCAATTTGTGGCGGCACTATTGCTCGGCTAATAATGGCAATATGTCTGCAATTGTAGAGCGCATGATTCAGTCTCCTAAACAGGCTACACAACCCGGCATCAATAAAATAGAGAGCGACTGAAACAACAATAAAATTGTCCAGGCAACATTCTAGAAAATCGATCGTTGAGCGATCGTCTGGCAACCATCATATCAATATTGCCGGCCACAGCATTGCCGCCACAAATTGCCTTAAAAAATGGCCCGTTTAGACGCCTCTTTATATTCAAATCAGGTTTTAGGTATAATAAAAAACTGGATAAGTATAGGTATTTTGACAATATTCTAAAATTCTTTATTACATAAAATACATGTCATTCGATAAAGATTATTATGCTTCGTAGTGTTATCTTATCAGGTTATCAGATAATCGAATTCAAATATTTTCACAATAACACCTTATACTTGCATAAGAAATAACACCAAACAAGATGACATTTATATTATAACAATTAGAAAGCCTTGCAATAATGTTGAACAACTTTAACGCCCATGTACACGGTGATGAGGAAAGGAATGCCGAAGGCGAAACCGCGAGCTGGTGGCGGTAGAGGCTTGACGGCATAAACAAGAGTGTGCAGCACTCTTCCTGCAGCATACGCCCTGAATAAATTAATAGCTAATTTGTCACAAGGGCCCGTCGTCAGGTACAAGCCACCGAGAACCCAAAACACAGGGATATTCTCCAAATCATTGAGGTGCGCGCGCCTCACTCTTTCAACATCCGGGTCGTCAAATACCACTTTTCCTTCCTTGAATTTGGCATCCTCCTCATTGGCGTAAGCCTTCTTATGGTGCCGTTGTCTTGCCGTCAGAACTGACACAGCCAGAACTTTAAGACCTAACACTCCCGAATACACTATGTACGATTGTACTGCAGAATCAGATAATGAAATTGAAGGCATGATTGTATTTTTAAATTTTGTTCACTGGCGTAGTGTTGTCGATACAAATACTGGCAGCGGAATAACAGTGTGTTGTTAAGGCACCAGTCGGAGATAATCGTGTTTTTGCTCGATAACGAGCAGCTTAGTCAGAATGACGATGCTGTTATATTGGTTAGATAATATTATAAGTGGATAGGTAGGTACCTACTCTATCTACACGATAAACTCATAGCTGCACCTTATAATATGAAGAATAATAATATTAATATAATTTTATTTATTTTTTATTTTTGATGTGATAACGTTTGACAAATCGATGACGGGATGCACGCACGAAAAAGTGTCACGTGGCAAAGGTCACGTTATCGATTGGTTACTAAGTAGTCTCTATCTATCGATAGTTAGATTTGACTGTTAGAGGTAAAATTTTGACATATTTTGTATGGAGCTTAAGTCAAATATATGTAGGTATAATTGACAAAAATCTCTAGCAGCCAAATGTATCTATCAATAGATTTGGCAACTATAGATAGACTTTTGACATATTTTGTATGGAGCTTATGTCAAATATATGTATAGATCTAGTAGCCAAATCTATCGATAGATAGATTATTAAGATCGGCTGTTAATCGCGCTTCTATCATACATTTACAGCAGGATAGTGACATTTATTTTCAAGGTCATTTGTTAATCAAAGTATTAGGTACTTGAGTAGGTACTTGCCTATTTACCTAGTTATCAACTGGGAAATTAATAAAACGTCACAAACAATGTCTACTTGATAATCTATTTCCATTAAAAGATGGACATTTTATGGGGTATTTTTTTAATCATGATTTGTTATAATAGTCGTAGTATTTGTTCGTGTAAGTTAACGTATCAATCATGATATGTTTTATCTCTGGCCTCCAAAATAAAACATATCATTATCTAATATCTTAGTAATATTTAGGGACAACTCACACAACGTCATCTGTTCCCAAACTAAGCAGAGCTTGTACTGTGGCAACCAGACAACGAATAAACATATTTTTATTTTAAATAAATTACACCCAGACACAGAATAAACCATTGTGCTCATCACGTAAAGTTTTATCCCGGGTGGAAATCGAACTCACGACCTCCAGCTTAGCAGTAAGGGTCACTAACCATACTTAAGATACAACAACTATAATTATATTATAATCTATATGAACATAAATTCAGCGATTATCTTGCTATAGTTTTACAAAAAAATACATATATTTATTCTTTAAGTACCTACCTACATTTATTTCCTCTAAATAAATTACCTACATCAAAACAACTTAATTACAGAAGATAAACAATTATATCAAAATGACATCATTTTTGAAGGTTTTTTTTTTAAATATGTAGAAAATATGTGCTGCGGCGCGGTGGGAGTTTATCCGAATGCCACGTAAGAGGTCGTGGGTTCGACACCACTTTGTGTGATCCACAAATTGTTGTTCCGAGTTCGTATGTACGTTGTGTCCGTGACTTGTATGTTTCTAAAGTCTCCCGCGGCACAGCGCTTGTACCCCACTGCGGCTACTTATTTACAATCATGATCAGCCGATGCTGGAATTAAATAGATATAGATAACTACCTCTTTTTGTGAACACACTTATACAGATGGGGGGGGGGGGGGGTGATACAGACCATGATACCGAACAGATTTTTCATATTAATCAAAATTTATCGTGTGACCTTCTGACTTTACCGAGCGAAAAGAGTTGTTATTTAACAACATAATACATGTTTTGTATGTATGTTTGTTTTTCGCTCGGTAATTACAAGGTCGCACGTTGATGTCCGGCTGCCGTTGTTACGTATTGAAGCGCGAATTTTGATAAACAATTTTATGAAAAAAAATAAGGAAAATATTACGATTCTGTATCATTGTCTGATTACACCCCTGCAGGGATTCGGCTGACTAATTCGGCACCCTGTATTGGGCCTGTGGAAACTTAACTCTTTATGCGACCTTTGGTTTCTTGAATGAGTTTTACTTACTAACTATACTTTTTGCATTTAATTACAGCGTAATAGATTTCTCACTGTGTTGTCATATTTAAATCGTGGTCTCCGACATCATTGTGACTAAAATACAATTTGATTGTAATACCTATATATTTTTGAATAGGTATCTTAAAGCTTAACTTTAAACTAGGTGTAGCCATTCAAATAATGTTAAAAAAATAGTCAGGTTGAAAGTGTACTTTATTTCTATTGATGTCAGTCGTCGTAGGTAAATGTGGGGGAAGAAAAACCATCGATAAAATGTTAGTTCTACTACAAAATTTAATAATGATTTCAGTAGGTACATAAAAAAACTGTTTACTTACGATACAAAGTGAAAACATTCAGACATTTTTACTTTTTACACTTTAAAAACTACAAAACAGCTCTACAATAATGTTCATAATTAAAAACTACAAAGCACTACAATAACTCGTAACCACTATAACTCCCATGTACACTGTGATTAAGAAAGGAATACCAAAAGCAAGTGCTCGAGCCGGCTGCGGCAGAGGTTTGACAGCGTAAACAATAGTGTGCAGCACCCTGCCTGCTGCGTACACCCTGAACAGTGTGGTGGCCCACGCGGCCGCTGGGCCCGTCGTCAGGTACAGAGCTCCAAGGATCCAGAACGCCGGGATGTTCTCCAAATCGTTGAGATGCGCGCGTCTCACTCGCTCAACGTCAGGGTCGTCAAATGCCACCCTGCCTTTACTTCTTTTCGTATCTTCCACATTGGCGAAAACATTCTTACGGTAACGCTGTCTACCGGTCAGAAACACTACAGCTAGCATTTTGAGAGCTAATAAACCGGAATAAAATATATACGATTGTACTGCCGGATCGGTTAACGAAAAGGGACTCATGTTTGTATTTTGTTAAATCACAATTATTCTGTCACTATACGGTGTTGTCGATACACAGACCGGCGGTAGAATAACAGCGCGATTGTATGTAACCGGTATTAGTAGTTTATAGATAATTATATTTCTGTAGGAAAACGTTCATTCAGAATGACTCGGCTATTTCTAAGTCGCTCGATAGTACGGTATTCAGAATCCATGCAAGGCTAGTGATTATATATTTACAGAATAAATATTCTTATTAATTAATAAATATATATATTGCTTTGCTATCCTAAAGGTTTTTATACTTAAAATGTTATCCTTTTCCTATTTTTTATAAACTTTATATTCGTCGTGTGGTTTTTTTTTTACGTTTCGTGTGTTTCTTAATTATTAATTGGTTTTTTCACTTATAAAGACAACCAAAAGTCACTGGTGTTTTAACTTCTCGTCTTAACATCTCATTGTTAATTTCGTTGTATTCTTATAAAACAATTAATATTTCCAATAGATTTACCTAAACTCTATCAATTTAACTGCCTCGGTGGCGCGGCGGGAGTGTGTAAGATTGCTGCACAAGAGATCGTGGGTTCGATGCCCACATAGGACATCACTTTGTGTGATCCACAAATGATTGTTTCGAGTCTGAGTGTATTTTTTATATTTAAATCGTGGCTCTTATCTTTTAACTTCAAACTATTACCATGCAAAAACCGCTGTCGTAAAATATATAGATAGCTATATATATATAGATTTTTGGTAGATATAACAGGTACGTATGCAGTGTTGTATAGATAATTAACAGTAGCAGTGTGTATTGATGTGGGTCGAATAAAAATACACACTACATTATTTCATAAATATTTTTTATTACATAAGCAGTTATTATCAATTTTGATAAGGATTATCTTATTTAACCGTAATTATCTCATTCGCTTCTTATCTCGCAACCACATGTAGACATTTACAAAATAATTAAAAATATATCCAGGCCAGGTATTTCAATAAATATTCGGGCATTTCAATAGATGGTATATATTGCAACCCAACAGTCATAGAATAAATTATAATAGGTACCTAATTACAAAGCACCACAGTAATGTTGAATGACTTTAACTCCCATGTACACTGTGATTAAGAAAGGAACACCGAAGGCGATACCGCGCGCCGGCTGCGGCAGAGGTTTGACAGCGTAAACAATAGTGTGCAGCACTCTGCCTGCTGTGTACACCCTGAACAGTGTGGTGGCCCACGCGGCCGCTGGGCCCGTCGTCAGGTACAGAGCTCCAAGGATCCAGAACGCCGGGATGTTCTCCAAATCGTTGAGATGCGCGCGTCTTAGTCGCTCAACATCGGGGTCATCAAATACCACTTTTCCTTTAGTTGATTTTGCGTCTTCCACATTGGCGAAAACCTTCTTACGTTGACGCTGTCTACCAGTTAGAGCGGCTACAGCTAACACTTTAAGAGCTAATAAAGCGGAATAAAATATATACGATGAAATATATGACTACCTTTTCGTTAAACGACTCGACAGTACATCGAGTCGTTTAACGAAAAGGTAGTCATGGTTGTATTTTCGAAACACAATTCTGTTCACTAATGTGCTTGCAGTGTAGTCGATACAAATGTCGACGGTGTGGGACAACTAGCAGTTCCTCGTAGTACCTCGATATTTATATTTTTAATGGATAACGTTGAATCATCATCAATCATGCTGCTTTTTATGTCGATAGTCTATCTATGCAGGTACATTCAAAATACAAGGGTTATGATTTGGTACCTAGATATCAGTTTATTTACCATAGAGTCCTTATATATAAAATTAGCACGAAAAACGTTGTAAAATTATGTATTCAGTTAATCGCATATATAATCATCGTAGATAAAATCTTTTAAAGCGGTTGACTGCTTCATCGGAATAGATTTTTTTCCTTGCAATATATTGACACAGTTTCTATAAAAGTTGTAATCTGTTGAAGCAAGGCGGTGGGAAGAAATTAATTTTTCAATAATCAAGGCATCCAAAAGACATTCTTGTTTTTATTTTAGGGGCTGAGGTCTCATTTTCATTTTTATTATGTCCTCATAAAATTCTACTGTTATTATAAACGTGACAAAATTGTGAGGATGGTATGTGATTTAAAACTATATAAAACACTCTTGTAATTAAAAAAACTTAAATAGATAAGTTTTACATAAACTTACCACCCCTATTTTTGTTGATTTTCCAAAAACCTATGTTTCAATATTTGAAACCAAAAATCGAAATCCAAATAAAACTGACGGAGTTTCATACAAACTTACAATTACTATTTTACCCCCTTAGGGGATGAATTTCCAAAAATCCCTTTTTTATGAACGCCCAGATTATTTAAGTAATACATCCTCGAAATTTCACGTCTCTACGATCAGCGGCTTAGGTTGTGCGTTGATCCGCCAGTCAGTGAAAAATAATTTTATTTAAATTAAATATATCTGGCGTTTGGTTAGGAATTTCAAATTCAAATTTACGTTTGTTTAAATGTGTTTTGTATTTAGTGATTTACTCGTATTTGTTTTCCCGCCATTTGATTTCTCTTTGCCATCGTTTTGTTAAAATATCGCGTTATTTACGAATACGAGTTTTACCGTGGACATCGCGTGGTCCACGAATTATAGTATAATTATAGTTAGCACTATATAGTCATCACATCGTTTTTTTAAAATTAACATATTTTTCTTGAGATGTACATAGATAATAACATTGTAGTTATATATATTTACTATGTGTTATATATTTCTAACATTTTGTACTAACAAATAAAAAATAATTGAGAAAATAATTATTCATTTCTTCTTTCCTATGATACTGTTACCTGTTGTCATTGTAAACATTTTCTTCTTTGTATAAATTTCTTCTTCTTTGTATATTAATATAATACTCTTAACAATTACATATGCACATCATTTGTTTAGGAAAATGATGTTCTTTTGGTTATTGAATGGTTAAAGGTCCTATTTTTTCCAATAGGCAAGTTACTTGTGAACTTGTATACAAATTAGATACAACTTGTATGAGATATTCGAACTTGTAGTAAAGATTGAAACCAATAGTGTTTTCTTGTTGATAGTATGAACCAACGACCATTATAGGTCGTTGGCATGAACATAAGTATTTGCAATGCAAGCAACTTGTAAGTGACGTCTAATGGAATAGCGCCTTACGTCACATCCATAACAATATTGATAAGAATGGTCAAAAATGTAAACCTTCAGTGAGACTATCATAACACAAAAAAGCGAAATACAGAACACAATCTTCATAGCAAAACGTTCTTGACGAACGCATACGGACTTGAGTGTACCTGATAACTTAGAGTGATGAGTAGAGTAGATACTTACTTGTAATAAGATTTGAACTTACACAAAACGAGAGTTAGTAGGGGAAGGTCTTTGAATTTAGAAATAAATTTATTGAATAATAACACATATGTTATTAGACACATGTAGCTTTGATTATGCACTTTTCATCAAATGGCGGCGCGGCAATTTTGTCCTTTGGCACCGCACGGGTATGCCGCTACCATGCGCATGTAATTTTAATTGGGTGATTATTTTGGTTTTTGGCCGCCTCTCTCCCCCTAGTGAGATATCGTGAGATTTGCCTTGATCCTCCCCCCCACCCCCTTCTCCCTAATCTCACCTGAGATTGTTCAAAATGCATATTTTCAGTGTAAATACAGTTATACAATATGCTCGCAGGATGTGAGTGGATTGCTAGTTATCTTTAAAAAAAATAAAAATAAAAAAAAAACGGTTCATCCGATCATGATATATATATATATATATATCATGATCGGATGAACCGTCTTTGAGTTATTGCCGAAAAAGTACGAGGCGAGCGGTCACCCCGCGAGCATGCGAACTTTTTTTGTTCTGTGATGCGAATAGCGAGTTGTCACCGAGTGGTCCACTCACGAGCGAGGCGATCCGGTGCCGATATGGAGTTGATGTAGTGAGCGTTAGAGCTCATTCACACGAAGACGAATCGTGATTTTTCACGAATCGTTTTTTTTCACGATTCGTTATTTTTTTTGACGGGAGCAATGCTTCTTATATACCCATGTTCACACGCTTCACGAATCGTGAAAAAAGACGTATACGGATACGTTTTTTTAAAAATAATGATTCGTTAAAAATCACGTATCGGCTTTTGAAAATCTCTAATCGTGAATGCTTTATGGCGGATCCGCTGTTGCGCTCGCGCCCCGCGCGCCTACCTGCCCCGCCCGCGCGCCCGCCTACCCCGCCCGCGCGCCCGCTCAATTCAGTACATTCCTTTGACTTGTTAAGACGTGTAGCGCTGCGCTTCAATAAAATCATGTCGAAAAAAGAAAAAGAAAAATTGTATGACCAACAAATAAATCGCGAGGTTTTGATTGCTGCAATCAAAGACAGGCCAGTTTTATGGAATAAATTTTTGGAAGTTTATAAGGACAAAACCGCTAGAACAGCAGCATGGCGGGAAATATGTATAATTTTGAAAGAAGATTTTGAAGAAATGGATCAAAAGGACCGACAGTTGTTTGGTAAGTTTTTATTGAGAAAATTTTAAATACAAATCTATACTGCCTATATTTTGTGGTCTTGCCATGGCACTGATCCAGTTTCTGATAGAAAGTAGGTCATAAATTCATTTCTCATTGAATTGCCAGATCCGACACTCGGTGATACTTTCTGGGGTAGTAAATTTTCAAAATTAAATTCTTTTTCAAATTCAATTCCCTCCTTTTTTATAATCAAATTGTGGAGAACAGTACAAGCTTTCACTACTGAAATAGCTGTTTCTCGTTTAAGGTCTATGGGTCTATGTAAAATTCTCCACTTATTTGCTAGAATGCCAAACGCACATTCAACGTATCTTCTCGCTCTGGTTAAACGATAATTAAATATTCGTTTACCTCTGTCAAGATGCGTTCCACCAAAAGGTCTTAATAAATGTGTGTGTAAACCAAATCCCTCGTCGCCAATAATTACGTAAGGAACTTGAACTTCTGATTCTGTAAATAAAGGCCTTGGTTCGGGTATATTCAAACGGCCTTCTGTCAACATTTTCCAAAAACTTGACTCTTTAAATATTGATGAGTCGCATTCTTTTCCATAGGAACCTACACTGACGTACACGAATCGATAATCTGAATCTACGACTGCTAATAACACTATTGAAAAGAAATCTTTGTAGTTCATATATACTGAACCACTATTTGATGGCTTTCGAAGCCGAATATGCTTCCCGTCAACTGCTCCAAGGCAGTGAGGGAAATTGGCCTTTTCATTAAATCCGCTTGCTATCTTTAACCACTCTTCTTCCTTATTAGGAAGTGGCATAAACTCTTCATATAAATTATTCCATATACTTTGCGTCACTTCTACTACGATGGTGGAAATGGTTGATTTGCCAATTCGATAACTAAAATGAAGATCTTCATAGGAAAGTCCTGACGCCAAATACCTAAAAAAATATTTCACAAAAACCAAATTAGTTGGATGAAGAAGTCGTATTTTCGTTCAGAATAAGCGTTCCCACTAGGCACCCAAACGATTTCATATGTTTGACTGGCTGCCTAGTGGGATAGCTTAGTCTAAATGAAAATACAACTTCTTCATGCGCTTCTTCAATTATACAAATTCAGCTTACTAAGCATCCTCTTTTTATGAAAGCAAAAACCGTTATAAAACGTATAAAACCGTTCATACAATTTTATGACTAATTGTTTCAGGAAGTTCAGTAATGAAAAGGTGGACACAATTGAGAGACACTTGGAGGAAATCATTAGATGAAAACAAAGAAACAAAAAAATCTGGGTCTGGTACAAAATCTAAGCCCTACAAATATAATCAAGAGTTGAGCTTTTTGAAGCCAATTATTAAGCCAGGTGAAACATATGACAATAATCCAAATACAAGAGATGAAGCCCAAAGAGAAAATGAAGATCAACAAGAAAATCAGAAAGAAAAACGCTTAGAATCATCATCAAAAAAGAAAAGAGTGGATAGTGGTAGCGAATTGGATGATAAAATGATGAAACTTGTTGATCATCAATTAAACACAATTGGAAGTGATGACCGCAACTTGAATTTTTTTAAGGGTGTTCTGCCATCCCTTCGGCATTTTGATGATGATCAAATACTGGAATTCCAATCTGGGGTCATTAACCTAATACAGAGTATTAAAACTGGACGAAACTATTCGAATTGGCTTCAAAATTACAATTCACATCATCACAACTATAATAGTGGTGGTTATTATACTAGGCCTCAAGAACAATCACCGGGAGGAACGTCTAATAATAATAATACTCGGCCTCTTCCTGAAAGTTCATCGATAGTAAATACAGAAGCGTCTGCAGAAACGCCCACCCCTCTACAACCTGGAACATCGCTATTGCAGCGTGTGTCTATCTCAAGTGATGATCCAAGTGCATCACCGGCAGTATCCACAGTACAATCTCTAAGTCAATTAAGTGATTATCTGGATCTGTCAAATTTCTAAAAACATGTTCTAAATTATCATAAATATAATCAATAAATAAGAATAATAAATAATATAATTAGTTTTTCTTGCCTTATAGTTATCGCCAACTTCTCTTCAGGGCTAATGGCCTTTCTCATACATGTATCCTGTTTTCTCAAATCCGTATCCAACTTTTGGAGAAGGTAGTCAAAGGTATCTTTAGACATTCTAAAATAAGTGTAAAATTTGGTATCATCTTCTCGTAACGAGCTCATCAAAGTATGAAAAGCCCCAACACTTTGTCTTTGCCTTAAAATTGGATGCACCCAGTGTATTCTTCTTGTTTTTCTGTTTTTAGATCGACGATAATACCAGTACAAAATTAAAGTATTCACGTCCATTGTGTTTGGTAGTTACTCACAACTGAACTCAATCACGAAACAAATGTGAACATCAATTCGGATATTTTGACGAATCGCGAAGAAAACACGATTCCGTATTCAATGTGAACATCTATCCGTCAAGGCGTATCGTGTTTTATAACGAATCGTCAAAGACGTATCCCGTGTGAATGCGCCCTTACTCTATCAGAATCCATACAAAGAATACTAACCACTCGCATGCTCGTGGGGCAATAGGCGACAGGGGCGATGCCAGGTTGATTCGGCCAGCGTTGACCTTTAGAGTGCAAAAACAACTATCAATGGATCTTTAGGTTCCGGAATAAGGGAATTCGATCCTAGGATTTTTGATAATTTTTTTGATTTGAACCGGGATATTTAGGATTGAAAAGTGTCTTGTCATTTATGGTTTTGAATGAAATTTTTGTTGTTTGTGTTAATCAGACATACCTACTTAAAGACCAGTCTATAAGTAGGTATGTCTGATTAGTAGTATGACAGTTTTTAAATTGGAATTTATGTTTGGAAGTAAATGCTCAGTCCAGACTGAGCATTTACTTCCAAACATAAATTCCAATTTAAAAACTGCAAAGCAGGAAAGAGATAAGACAATCGTGAGGCCAGTAGTTGTCAAAAATATTTAAATATTACAGACCTATAGAAAAGAGACTATAGAGAGAGGTTATTGGCCGCACAGAGGTACCTACGGTAGAGGCACACCTACCGCTAGTATTTACAGCATTGATGTGTGTCAAATAAAAATACAATTGGTATCCATACTTATATAATTTTAATACCTACATAAACAGATATTATCAATTCTGATAACAATTATCTAATATTTTACGAAGTTACCTACCTCGCTACCACATGCAGATATTTACAAAAATAATTTAGATAGGATAGGTAGTACCTATTTTAAAAATTCCCTACATAATGCAACAGTTATAGAATATATTATAATACCTACCTAATTACAAAGCACTATAGTAATGTTGAATGACTTTAACTCCCATGTACACTGTGATTAAGAAAGGAACACCGAAGGCGATAGCGCGCGCCGGCTGCGGCAGAGGTTTGACAGCGTAAACAATAGTGTGCAGCACTCTGCCTGCCGTGTACACCCTGAACAGTGTAGTGGCCCACGCGGCCGCTGGGCCCGTCGTCAGGTACAGAGCTCCCAGAATCCAGAACGCCGGGATATTCTCCAAATCGTTGAGATGCGCGCGTCTCACTCGCTCAACATCGGGGTCATCAAACTTTACTTTACCCTTTCCGGCTTTGGCGTCCTCCTCATTCGCAAAAATCTTCTTACGATACCTCTGCTTAGATGTAAGTAACACTACAGCAAACATTTTGAGAGCTAACACACTCGAATACAGTATATATGATTGTACTGCGGGATCAGACAAGGATAACGAAATCGGAGCCATGTTTGTATTTTCAAATCACAATTTTTGTGTAGCGCGGTGTTGTTATGTCGGCACCGAAGCCGGTGGACGAGTGACGCGGAAAGTACTAAATACAGTCTAGATACAAACGGCACACTAGCACGACAGATCGCTTGGTAAAATTACTTGAATGAGCATAGCTGTTACATCATCCATAAAAACTGAATAGAATTGTCTAGTCATGGCAAAATATAAATAATTTCTTATGAATTGAAATGTTTAAAGTCATCTGAACTTGTTGTTGTTATTTTGTTCAGTATACCTACTGCAATATATTTTATCCTGATAAATAAATGTTAAGGATGACGTGTTACTTTTTCATAGGTCATTTTTTTATTGGTGTGATAACGAGCTTTTTGTTACTTAACGTCTGATAAAACCGTATCAACTTATTTACTACTAGGGGACACCTCGCGGTTTCACCCGCGTAGTTTCCGTTCCCGTGGAAATACGGGGATAAAAAATAGCTTATGTCGCCCGGGGTTAGTGTAGCTTCTCAACGATGAAAGAATTTTTCAAATCCGTCCAGTAGTTTCGGATTCGGAGCCTATTCAATACAAACAAACAATCGAATCTTTCCTCATAATATTAGTATAGATATGTAACATGACTAAATAAGTGTGATTTACTACCTGACTCTATTAACTAATCACCACCTAAAGTAGGCCACCACCACCTGAAGTTGCGATGTCCATACAAAATTATTATTATTACTAGAGCATGTTGCCCCAAAGTGGATTAGGCCTCCTCTTTTTTCTTCCACTGCGTGCGATACAAAGCATTCCGGGTACAGCTCACCATTTTTAACCTCAATATTGAGGTCTACCAGTTTATTGAAAACTAGCTCCCTGCCCCGGCTTCGTACGGGAGTTACGTCGTAGTTTTTTATACCTTGAGTTACATTATTGTTATTTTCGTAGGGATCTCTATTTTTTATACACAACACTAAAGTATAGCCTATCTTACTCCCTTTTATTATAGCCTTATATTAATTAAAGACTATTTGAAATCAGTCCAGTAGTTTTTAAGTTACATACAAAAATACAAACCTTTTCTCTTTATGTCTTTCCTCTTTTTAATATTAAAGTATAGATTACATAGCCTATCTATTTAAGTACATATCATTCTATCTATTAAGAACGTAAATAGATAGGTTATGTAGTTTACATACCATAATATATAATTCGATTTTAAACAAAATGTATTAAGTAAATTAATGAAAATATGAAATATTAAATGTTCCTGGATCTGAACTTCAATTTCTTCTTTCAAATGCAATCATTGTATCAATAAATTGTAATAAATTAATAAAATCCTTCTGGACTACAATGTTGAATTTGCAAAATGTTGAATTTGCAAAATGTTGAATTTACAAAATGTTGAATTCGCAAAATGTCGAATTTCTAAAATGTTGAATCCCCTGAATCCCTAATTCGTAAAACGTTGAATTTCCTGTAACTATAATGTTGAATTTGCAAATTCAAGTAACTACCTTTTAACATTAAATTAACTAACCAATAACTAACATTTATGAGTAGATAGGTAATAATCATACAATTGCAATTCATATAAATAAGACATTCAACCATTTACTTACAGTCATCATGAAATTAATTTTATAAATTATGATGAAACTATAGGTAATTGTAAAGAACATTATTACCTATTGTAAAAAGGTTTTGTTCTGCATTTAGTACAACTGACCGCAAAATATTAAACAACCGACATAACAGGTTTCTCACTTTTTACACTTACTCAGCGGATAATAAAACAAACAAAAATATAAGTAATAACCACTTTTTTATCAAATTAACAGCATTGTTTATCACATCACACAATTATCCTTTTAAACATTATATTCTATAGAGCAGTAAAATAGTATAGTACAACTTGAAGAGACATATAGGAGTTGATGATCATTCCTACTCCATAGGCGAGGGCTCTTGTGGGCTGCGGCATAGGAATAATAGCGTACACGATAGTGTGGACGATTCGGGCGGCTGTAAACGCACGAAACAAAAGTGTGGCCCATAAAGTGATTGGTCCAGTAGTCAGGTACAATATACCAATCACCCAAAAAGACGGAATATTCTCCAAATCGTTGCGATGTGCCCGCCGAATCCTTTCAATGATTGGGTCATCGAACCTCACTTTACCTTTCATTGTCTTCGCATCTTCTGGGTTTGCGAACACGCCTCGAGCTACTCGCATCACTCCTGTCATTGGAGACAGCGCCAACAATTTCAATGCTAGTATTGCAGCATATACAATGTATGATTGTACTGCAGGATTGCTAAGTGATAGTACGTCCATTTTTATGTTGTTTTTTTGTGGCACGTTAAAACCAGTTGTCACGTTGTCGTACGTTCGGTAGGATAGCTAACGGGCGAATGATTCTCATCACAAACGTTTTCTACATTCAACATGTCGCGACCGCGATTATATCTCTTCGGCCGTGCTTACGCGTCGATACGACATACATTGCTTTATTCCTAAACGTATGTTCAGTGATTGTATTACGCAATAACGGTAATGTAGTCAAAATTATTGTAAAAAATTTTTCAATCAGTTTGATAATGAAACGAGGAATATTTTTACCATTTATTAACATAAATTTATGTTTACCTATATCATAATGAAATACATCTATTATTTGGTTTAAATTAAATCATGGATTCAAAGGTAATCATAATGCAGTAGGTAGGTATACTGATTATTGTTTTTGGGCTGGCTGGTCCGACATCTTTGACGTATAAACCTGGACCGCGCCACCGCTTATAATTAAAAAATAAATAATTACTGCAAAGTGTGACAGAGAGAAAAAAAAATTGGTTGCCTGTAAAGTCGGTATACGGGCGAAAGTTTTACGTGACAACGACTTTGAGTGGTAAAATAATTTTAATGTGAATATTCATTCGGGACGCGTGCCTTTCACTTTTTATGTCTGTCTCTCTCGCTCTTAGGCGGGCTAACCATGCCCGAGTGGAAGGGACGCGTGCCTCTCACTCGCTCTCATTGTAAGCGCATAACGTGAGCGGAGCGTAACGCAGTTTCTTGAAGTGTCACCCGGCAAACCAATTTATAAGACGTTGTCACGTCAAAACTCGTTCGGCCTTTGACAGGTATTGTCCACAAAGTAGCGTTGTCTTTCTAGAGAGTGGTCAATTTTGTGAGGTTATGGCGTATACGTCAATGGGTTTACTCAGATTAAAAACTAAATAGATGAGATGGAACCTTGAAATAAATTTGTCCATCCGTATGTCACAGGCATTTTACTCAAAGACTACCCAATGATTGTTGATTAAATTTGGTGAAAAGGTGTCTTATAGAAGCCGCTACTTAGTTTGACAGCTAAATAATAAAAATAAATATTTTAGGGGTAGCTTATTTTTTTTTTATTATTATACATTCACGTGTGGCACGGCACATCATTCAACAGGTCTTTTAATAAGATTTTAAGGTTTTAAGTATTTATTTTTGATTATGTGAATATTTTTGGAAAAAATCGCTCTGAAACTTGCATAAATTCATTTGAACCGTGTGACCAAAAATATTAAAAACAATCAAAAAGGTAGCGCTAATAAATACTTTGTATTAAAATTATTTCAAAATTGATCAGTTATACCGTCATTGGGTTACTGCCGAAAAACTGCGTTTCTCAACAAAAAGGCTTAAATGGCATGAATATACGCGTATATTTCAGTCTACTCCTGGTGCAATAATTAAAATCGCATCATTTCATACGGTAACGGTTACAGAACCGTAGACTGAGCATGGTCCGACATTGTTTTTGCCCGGTTATTAATTATAATCGGCATTTAAAATTGCTGTCACTTTGTACGGGATAACCATTCTATCGTACTAGTACCTAGTATGTATAAAGATCAGAGCTGAAAACCCTTTACTTTATAGTTGAAATCTTTGATTACATAATATCTAGGTTCCTAATCCTGTATCTAAAATTGAAGCAAAGAACTGTCAAAAACTACGGTCAAATGGACGTACTTTTTGAGAGGTAAGAAGACTCACAGAACAGACTCAACGAACTCAGAGAAAAACAGATGTTCTAGCCATAGTTATTCTAGCGCGCCATTTTCAACAAGTGTCGAAAGAAACGTCAAAAATAGTAGCTTCATTTTTTTATAGTCTTACTGAGGGAATGCTCCATCTACACATTATAAAATCAAAGGCTGAAATTAAAGAATTATTATTTAATTATTTAAACCAATTTGATAAAATATTCTTTTAAAATTTAGTTAACTTAACCTACCTATACTAATATTATAAGACTGAAGAGTTTGTTTGAACGCAATATCACGCGATGACCAATAGGAGCAGAGTAGCAATGTAAAAAGTTGCAAATAAGGGGAAAGTTTACGCAGACGAAGTTGCGCGGGCGGACGAAGTTTAAACATACATAGGGATATAGGGACAGAGAAAGCAGCTTTGTTTTATACTATGTAGTGATAGTGACACTGTCACTATCACTACATAGTATAAAACAAAGTCGCTGATAGTGACACTGTCACTATCACTACATAGTTTATAACAGAGTCGCTTTCTCTGTCCATCCCTATGTATGTATAAATCTTCAAAACTACGCAACGGATTTTGATGCGGTTTTTTTAATAGATAGAGTGATTGAAGAGGAAGCTTTATATGTATAATAACATCCATTAAATGGTGGAAAAATAAAGAGCGGAGCAGCAATAAGAAATGTTGCAAAAACGGGAAAATATACGCAGACGAAGTTGCGCGTGTCAGCTGGTAATATTATAAAGCTGAAGAATTTGTTTGTTTGTACATGATAATCTCAGGAACTACTGGTCCGAATTGAAAAACTCTCTTACTGTTAGATAGACTATTTATCGAGGAAGACTATAGGCTATATAACATCACGCTATTACCAATAGAAGTGGAGCAGCAATGAAAAATGTTGCAAAAACGGGGAATATTGGCGCAAACGAAATTGCGGGTGTCAGCTAGTCTTAAATAATTTTTTAAAGGTACCATTTCCGTCAGTCATTTCATGCTGAAACCAGCTCCTCGTTTAATGTTTTCCTTGAATAGCTCCTTTGGAACGTCATAAACTTGCCATAGAGTTTTTTTTTTATTTTGACGTTTTCATTGCGCTATAATTTTTCAAAGACTGCCATGTTTCGTAAAGGGAGGAGGCGGTCGTGTAACTACCCGAGCGTGGAGTTTTAAATATTTGTACTTGAAAATGTTTAACGCTTTTAACAGGAACGAAAATTATTACAAGAGAGTTATGGCGAATTTTATTATTAAAATGGCATTCTCCAAAAACGTTGGGACGTGGAGAATACCATTTGTGAAGACTATTAAAAATATAATTATGGAAAAAAGTGGCTTCTATTAGGAGTTAATAGCATTCCAAATTTTACTATCACCGCGTGTTTAAGCATCATAGATAATTGTTTCTCTTTATATTTAAAGTCATTGGTGTGTAAGAAATTCTAATCAAAAATTCTAAACAACATCTTATCGAAATTTACGGGTGCCTATTCAGAGCACGTCTGTACCCACTTTATACTATACCTTGACCGTCCATGTGGAATGATCTCATGTATGCCAGTCGTCTAGTATCATACAGGGATGTGTCACAAAACACTAAAAGCACAGAAGTAAAGATAAACAAAAAAACAACCCGCCTGCACAAAAAAGATGGAAACAAGATCCCCTACAGAATTATATAATTTCATGTATTGTTTCCATCTTTTTTGTGCAGGCGGGTTGTTATTTTTTTTTAATATTTTTTTTATTTAATACTTTTGAGTGGTTGTAGTACGTAACATCTAACTTTTATCACAGCTATTGTCAAGTATTGAAAATTGAAAAAAGAATGGTTGCTAATAAACATTTTTAGTATCACAATCATAATCATGTTATACCTTTTTGAAATGAGCCTTTTGATTTGATCCCATATTGCAGTAATCGAAACAACTTTTTTTTTCACACCGCTTTATTTTGACATCTCACAGCCGCCATGTTTAATTTTTCAAACGTCACCTATCTAGGAACAATTGGGCGGTCAAGACGAATCTAACGACGTCTTATCCGTTCAGTGGTTTGTGAGATGAGATAATAAAGAATATTATATACATACATGCAAACATACATACAAGATACGCGCGAAAAACATAACCCTTCCTTATCTTTGGGTAAAAAGCTTCAGAAAATGCACGTTTAAGCGAATCATACCTATAGGTACATCTCTCTAAGGGCTGAACCATCGGACACTGAACGAAAAAGTGATGCGAGATTTCACGATGAAACAATGTCTCCCTTTCTATCTAGTTTTATTTCTGCACTTTCAGTGTTTGGTGGGTGTGCTCTGTTTGACTATAGACAATGAGCCCGGGGCCCCATTTACACAGTAACTACCGTCTGGCCACTAGACCCTGAGGTCAGTGTTACTAGCTAGGGAGAATAGCTATAGGAGAACACGCGATCTGGAACACGAAGAAAATTGTAATGTTAAACGGGAACAGTTTACCGACATGCTATTCTTGTCTTAATACTCTGAAATAAGTTTGTTAAGGAAGGCTCCAAGAAAGAAAGAGACACCAAGTAATGTGATAGTATATGTTAGTATTTATTTCCATTGTTGTCTGTACCTACATTATTAAATCGTTAAATTATTTTTCATCATTAGTTATGTTGCAGTTATATGCTTAGTAACAAACGTCCATTGTAGAGCAAAGGCCACCCCCAACCGTTTCCCCTCCTGACGACCATCTAATCTATATTAATATTATAAAGCTGAAGAGTTTGTTTGTTTGTTGTTTGAACGCGGTAATCTCAGGAACTACGGATCCGAATTGTAAAATTCTTTCACTGTTAGATAGCCCATTTATCGAGGAAGGCTATAGGCTTTATAACATCACGCTACAACTAATAGGAGCGGAGCAGCAATGAGAAATGTTGCAAAAACGGGGAAATTTACGCAGTCGAAGTTCCGTAAGACAGCTAGTATGTTATAATTGTTATGAATGTTCGCTTTTGGTATCTAATCTAGATACGATAAAAGAAGTTCTTTAATTCTTTTAAGGTTAAGATAAGTTTTAACTATAAAAAATAATGAATGCTGATACTAAATAATTAGTACGAAGGTTAAAGACTTATAGATAGCGGACCTATGGACCATTCGTAAATGTCTCTTGAAATGGCATAAATAAATCGGCAAATAAAAATATGTTAGATAGCAGACATCGCAACTCTATATTGTAACCAAATATTGGTTCAATTTTACTAAAAAAAAACAATCTTAATTAACAATGAAAATTTAACACATTCATTGTCTAACGGGCAATGTGCTTGATACTTATGTATATTTCACATAAGCTCCATACAAAATATGTCAAAATTCTACCTCAAGTAGCCCAATCCATCGATAGATAGATTATTGAGACCGGCCGTTAATGTTAATCTTATATTTATACTTTTATACTAATATTATAAAGAGGTAAAGTTTGTGAGGTTGTAGTTAGGTAATCTCATTTTGAAAATCCTTTTTCCAGTAAAGAGCTACGTTATTTGTGAGTGTCATGACCCAACGAATTGGGCACGGGACAGCATATTTTTAATAATTAGTTACATGCAAAATCTAGTTTGTTGTAGGTACTTTATTTTTATGTGTTTCTTATTTTTCAAGGTGAAACGTTGCTAGAACTGTAGTTTATACATAAACATAGTTTAGATAGGTAGGGACATAAGAAAACTTGACAAAAGTAACAATGTCTTATACAGGGTCATTTTATGCATCAATTACCTACATTTATTACAAAATGTTACAAAGGTGACTATTTTAGTTAACAAATGAACACCTACCTAAATATGTACCTACTTACATTGACTTCAACAATAGTTTTACTTGTTGATATTTTTATGAACTGAGCAGTCATTAGTCAGTCATGTTTTTCGCTTACTGCTATTAGGGCTAAACGCAATCATTGTTTCATTTCTCTCGTTTTAATATCTAGGTATAGGTACTAATTTATATTGGCTTAGATGCTAAAATATAAAGCAGTAGAGATCGTACCCAATGCTGTGAAGTAGCCTCTGCTTCCCTCAATGAAACAAAGGCGGTAGTTATGTGTGCATGGAGAAATCTTCATTAACATAGAAATGAAATTGTTAGGGTTCTGTAGGAAACAAGGAACCCTTAAAGTTTCGGTGTGACGCTCCGTCCATCTGTCCTTAGGTTAGCTCAGAGATCCCTAGTACTAGAAAGCTATAATGTGGCATGGATATAAATATTAGTTAAGCCGACATTTTTGATAGTGTGGTGGTTTTTGTACTTAGCTCTGTAGTTTTCCTTTTAATTTCGTTATATATATACATGGTACTTCCTTTTTTTCATATGTATATATAACGAAATTAAAAGGAAAACGATCACAGCCATGTATGCTTTACAAGTTTACGATTAATGGCTGACCAAGTGAGAAGTAATAATAACTTTCGTACAAATGCCTTAGCGTAGGTATTATAATAAAGTTAGCGAGTATGAAGCGGCGGTAGCCTAATGGCTAGCTAAGGCATCGAACTCGCAATTGATAGGTTGGGAGTTCGAATCCTACTCATTATTTTACCGACGGGAACACTTTTTTTTTATTTTGCTGGAAAAATTATGAACACGCCCACCGTCCGGAGAAGACGGTGGCGATAGTGTGAGGTTTGCACCCACTATAAAAACCCACCGTGAATCGCTCGTCACCTTCATAAATGGGCCACCGGAATTTGTTATACCGTCGGCGGCCCGCCCCGTGGCAATGCCCGGACGCGATGTTGTTGTGTTCCGGGCATTTCACACCTACGCAGCCCCTGGATACACACAGGGTGCCGCGCCTCAAGAGAAGGCCACGGGCGGGGCAAATTACCTCGGGAACCCACTCCTAACACAAGCAATTTAGCTTAGCTGGAGGGGTTAACGATATTGCTAGTTATCTTAAAAAACAACAGAATACCCTATTTCTTAGACTGGAACTATGGGACATGCACTTTGCACTTATCCGGTATAACGTGCAAATTTCCAAAGATACTGGGCCATAAATGGTGTAGATAAAATTTAATATAAAGGTAGCTAGGAGCTTGAGGAACGTTATAGACTTTTCCTTTTCCTACTTAACCCATCTACGGGGCAAGCCGCAGGCAAAATTTGGTGTAAAAAAAATCACAAAACTTTTCCTCACTAGCACGGCTTTCGGCGATGAATAATTATTTTAATTGTTTCCAGTGAGGATAAGATTGCTTAGATTGCTTGGAAGAATAACCTCTATCTGCCGCCCCAATTTCTTATGGCCCACTTTTATTATGCCCATATCTCTTAGCGCTTTCCCCTAATTTGATTTGTGGACCCATTACGTACTTGACATGTTTTGTATCCCTCTATTTTATTGTCTTGACAAATATGGGTCATTCACCTACTTTATATGATTTGCGTATTGCGCTAATGCAGTTTACGTATTATTCGTTTTTAGGGCTCCGTAACCAAAGTGTCAAAACGGAACCCTTATAGTTTCGCCATGTCTGTCCGTCTACAACTTTGCTTATAGACTATTAGTGCTTGAAAGCTGTAGTTTTGCATGGGTACACATTGTTTTTTAGGGTAGCTCCCTTAAGTAAAGTTTTTTTTCCTACCTACCCCATCATGTGATAAGTGTTTTTAAACATCTAGAGGTTTTGAAGACTTTTAGATTTAGGGATATGTTTGTAAAATATTAAGCTGCCTGGTTGATATTGGGTATGTTAAATTAAAACTATCATAGCTAAGTAGGTTGGTTTTACAAGTGTACGTAAAACAGCTGATCAAATGAGAAGTAACTTTGTACAAATACCATTGAAAATTATTATTAAGTAGGTATACTTAACGTTGCAAGTATAAAACAAAAACAACAGAAAACCAACTCGGTCGGTGTTTTTAATAGCTCCATTGCTTGTTCTTATGAATAGTTTGTCGTTTCTATTCTCTTAGTTTCTATTCTGGCTAAACACATCGTGTTGAAACCATAATTATTGTCAATAAATCTTACAAAGTTTCATCTAAGACTCAAATGAGGAGCACGGTACGGTTACATTCAGATGTTTGTCAAACAAAGATTTGGGTGGGACTGATACTGTTATGGGCTAGCGTGACGCTTAAGTACCATCTGGCGCACCACCTTCTCGTCTCCTCGTATCGTAGTATAAAAAAAATACAGTCGAAGTTGAGTTACAATACTATACAAATGTTGATAAACTTTCGCGATTTGTACACATTATTAAAATATATATATTACGGGTCTTAATCGCGTGAATAATTTAAGGTAAAATACCTTGTTTATTGCCCGACGTTTCGACCACTTGTGGCGTGCAAATTAAGTAGGTACCTATAATAAATTAATTACGTCAAAATATAAATATTATATAAAATTATTATAGTTAAATTTTAAATTGCAAATCAAAAAAATCATTAATAGTATTAATGATTTTTTTGGTTTAATAACATTAAACAATTAACATTTCCATAACTTTGTTTAACAAAATATATTTGCAGGTAAGTCTTTGTAAATATTCGGTATTTTATTATATACTAGCTGTGCCCGCGACTTCGTTCGCGTGGAAGTTGGGTTTATATTAAGATAGTTTATGTTACAATTTAACTTCTGTGTAAAACATATTGGAAACATGCTCCACAATGTATCGTGGCTAATATCTATGATATTAGGGCCTAGCTCTAATCAGGGCCCGACCTATGGCAAGGCAAGCCAAGCAAATGCCCAGTGCAGCAAAATGTAGGGCGACAAAGTTTATGGCGCCAGACGGTTAGAAGACAAATTATAATAGTATTTTACCAAAATGATTTGCATCACATCAAATATTACTATTATAGGTTTCGGGTTAAATGAAGCCCGAAACCGCCCAAGTACTCGCGCGAAATAGGGCTAATGTGAGATAAGTTTTTAAAAAAATATCCTGTTTTTAAAACATTGCATTCCCGCGGTACTGTGATGCGTGTTCAAACAAACAGACAATATTCAAACGTTTCTAAAAGATATACTGAATTAGTATATCTTTTAAAAACGTTTAGTTTGAATACTAAACTTATTTCTTTATAATGTCTACATTGGTGAATTAAAAAATAGGTGTGTCAACCTGTCGTAGCCGAGGATAGAACAAAGTGGCGTGCAATTAGAGAGGCCTATGTCCAGCAGTGGACTGATGATGATGAACCTGTCGTTAATTAAGATCATCATAAATTCATATCCCTCTACGTAAGAATTTCAGATTTATTTTTTAAATCAATTTACCTGATTCTGTTTCATTTGTATTTAAACGCCATCTATTTTCAAAACTGGATAAGTTTATTTTAATGCTTGATGACTTTAAATTAAATTATACTTAAACTATCATGCATATTAAACGTAGGTAAGCAAGGTATTTAACCTAAACGCGATTAAGACCTGTAATATATATATATTCATAATAGTTGTGCCCGCGACTTCGTTCGCGTGAAAGTCGGGTTTAAATTAAGGTAGTTTAGGTAACGAAATAACTTCTGTGTAAATATGTTGGAAACAGTCCTGTTGACTAAATACTTACTAAATAAAAATTGATCTGTTCTATTCTTTTAGATAGTTAGTTTGGTGTGCGGCTTAAGAAGTGGGTTTTTTGGTGTTTTTGTTTCATTCTTTCAACGTTATACCTACTTATTACCTAATAATTTTTAATAGAATTTGTACGAAAATGTTGTTACTTCTCATGTGATCGTAAACTTGTAAAGCCTAAGTACTTAACTGTGATAGTTTTCCTTATAATTTTAGTATTTATACTACTACCCTGAATTTTTTCACATACCCAACATCAACCATTTAGCTGGCAGGGGGACACTTGACTCTAACAAAAATGTTCACTATAAAGCCTAATATTATACACAAAGGAATCCTTAAATCTAAAAATAGTCTTCACAAACCCTAAACGCTTTTTAAAAGACCTATCTAATGATACCACACACGATGGGGTAGGTAGGTGAGAAAAAAATCACATCCCCACTTTACATATAAGAGAGGTCTTAAAAAAATAATGATTTTCAAGATTTTGTTCTTTCACTTTATCGGCGTTAGTAATTTATTCATGCAAAAGTTGCAACCTTCTAGCACTAACAGTCTCTGAGCTAAGCTGCGGACGGACGGGCATAAGGTAACTATAAGGGTTCTGTTTTGCCATTTTGGCAAAAATGGGGTGTATTTCATATAGTGTTACAACGCAATACTAATAATAAAACTGCTGTAACACTTTAGTAAGCAAACACAGAGCGTGTCATGTGTGTCATGCCCGCGAAAATGTCAGATATCCCTAAAGGTACGGTTGACAAACAACGACCCCCCTCCTCCCGTCACTCGAACTACTCACACTTGACCGATGTTGAGCCATTCATTATCGTTGAATTGATGAACACGTAATCTCCAACCATAACCCCAAAACATGATGCACCTGTGTGATGCGTGGTCAAACAAACGGACAGACAGACAGACAAACATTTCTATATAGCAATGTGTTTCTATTAAAACTTCTTTTACTAAGTATAGAACGTTATTGAATACAACGCCATCTACTTTCAAGAATGTTGCCACTCAGCATCTCAAGCACCTATACCCTAGTAAATGTTTTCACAAATATGGAATTATTTGATCACGGTGAACAATTTGATTTCATAGATGGCGCTACATGTTTTTTTTTACGTGTGTAATGTCTTTTTTTTAGACGAACGCATCATTTCTGGAAAATGTCGAATACTTTTTAATTATAATGTAATATTGTTTTTCATTTCTACTACGATAATGTGCATGCAATACCTATAATTAACTTACCTACGTGCATAATTTACTTGATTTTTAATATAAAAAAATAATAACCAAAGTAAATAAGTTACTTACGGTCGAAAAAATAACTAAAACATTGAGAAAAATATTAAAAAAGGATAAAGACAATTAAAAAAAATACAAAAAGAACATAATCAGACATCGGATTCGAGCCCGGGACTTCGTCGCCAAAGTCCGCTAGCATAGCTTCGAGGCTATACTGTTCGCTACTTGCCACGTCAAAATAACTGTTCTTATGAAACTTAACAATGTTGTGTTTAGCTCCTTTTAGTTTTAGCGTGAAGTTATGTATTCCATGGGTTACAATTATAGATAATGTCTAATTGTGGAAAATTTTGTGATAAACCATTATGGTGCGACAAAAAATACGTTGCTACTCGTTCCCCATAGACGTGAGCGTAATGATTCATAGTGTAAATAATGTCCTATAGTATTTACTATAAAACTGCAAATTTTCATAAAGATCCGTCAAGTAGTTACTGTTTTATAACGAAAAATAGCTACAGACATTATCCCTTACTGCTTAGCTCCTATGGGAAAAAGCGTGATAATTTATAGCCTAAATGTTAATCTGCATCTATTAGATTGCACGTGCAAAATTTCAACCGAATCTGTACGGTAGTTTTTGCGTGATGCGTGTTCAAACAAACAGACAGACAGACAGACAGACAGACAGACAGACAGACATTTCTAAAAATGCAGCAAAGTGTTTGAATACTCTTTTCGAACATTTCCTAATATTTTTCTTCACTAAGTTCGGCCATGTACAGACACGTGAAATTTACAGTTTTATTATATGTATAGATATAGATAGATATAGATCTTCGGGCTATGCTTAAGACACTTTTCCACATTATTGCTGTTTTGGCGCTGCGTATACAAAGTCCGTTGTGTTACAAGTATACAAGTGTTGTTCCGTCTGTTGCGATCAACAACATCTGAGAGACGAGGGAACAGTTGCGGATTAGTTTTCACAAAAACTTAAACCTCCAGATATAATAAAGGAAGTGTTAAAATTCTATAAATATGGCTTACAGCTGTCAGTTACTTGAAGGCCATACATAGCTCTAACACATATTTTTTGCATCTTAAACACTGAATGTTAATCTTAAATCTTAAACAATGAACATTAACCCATATCTTAGGAAAGATGCAACGAGACCGTGATTCGCTGTAAGTAATTCATCAGTGCATTAATATACATTACGAACAATAGTAGACTCAAAACACTACCTTGTGGTACACCAAAAGATATGCATCTTGTTTTTGAATTGAATGTTACTTCCTGTTTGGTCTTTAAATTTACTTTAGGTAACTTGGTTACGGTTTGTCATATACGAATTAAGTAAATTTTGCATGTTTCCCCCTTATGCCGTATGATTCTAGTTTGCTCATTAACGTAGTGTGATCGAAATGGTCAAACGCCTGGGTCTTATCGCAATATACCGCACAGACGGGAGTTTTTGTATTAATACAGTCATTATATTGCTTATAAATTCATAAATAGCCATGTTTATTGATTTATTTTGCCTGAAACCTTTTGCTCGTTGCAAGAATATTGTTTTTTTTCTAAATATCTATTCACTTTCTGATAAATATTTTTTTCAAAGATTTTGGAAGATAAGTGCAATGGTGTTGTAGTAGTTAGTTCTTGATTCTCTATTTTGAACAAAGGTTTTCCGGGAATGTGCCATGGGTTATGCACAGATTAATTATATGACTTAGATGCCCACATATCGCATCTCCTACACATTTAATAATTTTAGGGGAAACTCTATCATAACCAACACTGTTAGTGTTTATTAAATGTTTAATTATATTAAATATATCTAATGGCAGGTTCGGACCCGTAAACATTGACTTGTGACAGTGAAACAGTGACTTGTCTACACTTTAGTAGTGTAGCGAGGTTACATTTCGTCCTGAATCTTCACTCGTACGAATAAGTAAGCTTCGTCTTAAGATGTCCTAAAGTGTTACACTTAATACGTCAACAGTTTTTTCACTGTTAGCTAATTCATCAAGACAAACTGCCAGCATGTCAGATATGTTTATTAAACCAGCTATATTTTGATGTAGTTTGTGTAAATATTGATTAGCGCAAAAGGGTTCCGTTTAACAGATTGTGCTCTTGGGAGTCAGTTTCTTGGATGATAGAATTGCTAGTCATATTATCTATATTAATTGTTTTGTTATTTAAATGTAAATTACTCTCAGTCTGTGTACATTTATCAGTAAGAGTTGACGCTGTCACACATGTTTTTAATGATTCAACGTAAAACTTGCGTTTAATAGTCTTTAATAGTATAATCAATACATAATATATCCTTCAACAGGTTACGACATATTACCAGAGAAAAGTATTTGTATTTAGGTATGAAGTTTATATAATTCATGTCCACGTTAATAACATTAATGTATTGGCTGCATATAAACGTTATTTCGTAATTAACTTTAAATGTATAAAGCTATCTATTATAAGGTATTTCGCTAAAAATAAGATATGAAGCACATTAGGTAACCAGTTCAAAAAGTAGCTTTTAAATTTGAATGGGTTGTTGTCATTCACTCCTCCCAGTAATAATACATAAGTAGGTAATCGTTTTTAGACGTTGCTTCTATTTCCTTTTTTACTGTATTGACGATTTCGTGAACTTTAGCTGCTGGTTTCCAAAAACCAGAGACATTAAACCAATTACCCAGAAGGTTTTGCAATGTACATTAAACCAGGGCTCGGAAACCGGTTAAATTTCCAAACCGGTTTTGGTCATTGACCCCGAACCGAAATGAATTCAGGTTAAGGTTATCTTTACCGGTTATTTACCGGTTAAAGTGGGAAACCGGTTTTTCACAAATTCCGATACTGTTCAGCGAAATAAACCGGTTAATTTGAGTTTCAAGGACATAAGTGAGTACGCGTATCTGTATTAATTTTTTGAACCGAGTGTTTCGTCTGTTTAGTCAACGTTCAGATTCACAGAGTATTTTGTATATGTTTACATTTGTATAGTTAAACATTTACGTTTGCGCATTGAATCATAATAATAATTGAGTGAAATTGTGAATATCAGTAGTTACATTTCTTAACATACAAAAATGCTATAAATTCTTATCAACGAATGAAGTCTTACCGGATAGTCAACCGCTTTTTCTTGGTGTTGCCGAAAATATACTTTCTGATACAGATGATAGTAAGTAAACATACAGTGAAATAAAATAAAACAATTGAATTAAATCTAAAAAGTAACATATCTATACTAATATTAAAAAGCTGAAGAGTTTGTTAGTTTTAACGCGGCAATCTCAGGAACTACTAGTTCGTTTTTTTTTTATAATTAAGTATCTATTACAATACTTTATATAGATTACAATCTGGCCCTAAAGACTAATGAGTAATTTAATTATGACCTAAATTGCTATAAGGACTTAAATCTAAGAATGTGTCCAATAACACTTATCTTATTGTCTCTATTACATATGTGAAGTCATTTTGTTCATGTGTTCTTTTACGTTGCACTTACACTACATTTAATATGTCACTGTTACACTCCACTAATTCAAACGGCTTCAGCCGTTTCAATAGGTATCAAGGAGCTGGATTACCTCGACGTTCACGTGTTGTTGAAGCCTGCTTTGATGTGCTTCAGCAATTTTTTGTATAACTGTCTCTATGTCATCCATTTTAAGGTCCCGGTGGAGATCACAGTTTCTTAAGTACCAAGGGGCGTTGACAATATCCTTGAGCACTTTGTTCTGGAATCTTTGTATTATTTGTCGATTGCACTGAGCGGTACAGCCCCAAAGCTGTATACCATAAGTCCATACTGGCATTAACACCTGTTTATATAGCAGGACTTTGTAGTATACTGAGAGGGAAGAGTGTCTTCCCAGTAGCCAGTACTTCTTCTGGTAGCGTAGGGATAGCTCTTCTCTTTTTTTCTTGACATGTGCTTTCCAGCGTAACTTTGCGTCAAGCGTCATACCGAGGTACTTAGCTGTATTCGAGTAGGGTATTGGTTGGTATAGGCACCTGGCAGTATTGACCTTTTTTATTTGTGAAGTCAACGTGAACGGACTTACTCTCATTAAGTTTTATTCTCCATTTTGTCGTCCACTCTAAGACTTGGTTGATGGCTACTTGAACCTTTTCTACTGATTCGTTGTGGGTATTTCCTACTTCTATGATTGCTGTATCGTCAGCAAAGGTTGCAATAGCATTATTTTCGAGCTCTGGAATATCACGGGTGTATAAAAGGTACAGGACCGGACCTAGAACACTGCCTTGTGGAATTCCAGCTTTTATTTCTTTATTTTTAGAACAAACATCCTCTTGGCGTATTCGAAATGCTCTACTAGAAATGTAAGATTCTAGGACAGTAGCAAATTGATCTGGTAACATTGTTTTCAGTTTATAAAGCAAGCCTTCATGCCTGACTTTATCAAAAGCTTGTGCCACATCGAGTACTATAACGTAAGGTAGGATGGCCCCCAGCCAGGTCCGACAACCTAAATAAGGTGGCTGGGATGGACTGGATGCGGAAGGCAGAGGACCGGCTGTTGTGGCAAAAATTAGGAGATGCCTATGTCCAGTACTTGCGAGCTATACCGGTAACTTTAGTTCTTTGTCGGATGACCTTATTGCGAGTTTTATCCTCCCAAGCATACGTCGCTCCATAGCCCGCTGCACAATTTTGTTTTTTTTTTGGACTAACTCAACCGTAATAAATGACTTGGCACCGTAGGTCATAACAGGTAGGACGCACTGGTTACGTTGATCCTTCAGGCATTACGGTTAAGGCGGAGTGAAAACTCGACGAAGTTTGCAAAACGCTACCCAACCCAATTGAATCCTTCTATCGACTTCTTGTTCGAAGTTGCTTTTACCAAACTGGAAACAATTCAAAGTTACGTTAAAGTAACCTACGGCCGAGACCCACACATCTAGAGGCTCCATTTAGGCTGTGCAGCATTTCGCTGAGCTGCTCCAGCGACTGCGCTACTACGACAATATGGTTGGCAAACCGAAGGTGTGAGATTTACTCACGGTTTATGTTTATGAAATATCCAGTCCAATCAAGTGTCTTGAAGATGTCTTCGAGAGCGTAGGTGAACAGTTTCGGGGACATGACGCTCTATTGAATTCGTCTTGCAGTCATGTATGGATGTGGTCCACGGTATTGAAGCCTTTTCGAAACCCGGCTTGTTCCGGGGGCTGGAACTCGTCGAGTTTTCTAGAGAGGCGATTGGTGATCACTCTCGAGAACAACTTGTAGACGTGGCTCAGGTATGAGATAGGTCTGTAGTTCTTCAGCAAGGGGTTATAATTTTTTTAAGAACAGAGCCACGCACTCCCGCTACACGTTTGTGTTAAGCCTTGGTGGATGACGGAGTTAAAGAGATTTGCTAGCTCTTTCGGGACTGGGGTCCCACCTGCTCTCAAAAGCTCTGTGGTGATTCTGTCATCACAGGGCACTTTGTCATTCTTAAGTTGCTCGAAAACTGCCCCGACCTCGCCCTGATCGACATCCGATATGCCCTCGGTATAGTGGCACGTGAGTGGGGTTCTGTGATCAACGACGCTAAGTCCCATAGGTTTAGCCATCCGTGATGCATACATGTCCATAAAAACTCTCGATTTCTCCAATTATCTCCAGCCTTGAGGTTTTACCACTCACTGTATTTAGTATTGTCAGACAGGGTCTGCCCAGCTGCTGTGAGAAAACTTAAGTGCCTCTATTTCGATCGATCGCCGTCTCAATGTTGCGAGTGCTGTAGCGTAGGTGGTCAGGTCATGTCAGCTTCCTGATCTTCAGGTTTATGGCTCTCATATCTGACAAAGACATCTGCGTGTCTCGTCTTACCCTCATTAGTTCAAGGATCTCGAAGTGAGAGTTCGGACTCCCTTTTTTCGCGTTTTCCGGGAAACAACTTCCGAGATACATCCTGTAGCGTTTTGACCAGTGTCAGTTTTCTCGTTTGTGTTTCCAGCGATGCGAAACGGTTTTGAACTTTTCGGGACATGAGGCTGTCTGGGGGGCAGTAGGTCGGAGAAAAGGCCTCATTATTTGGAGTCTTTTGACCTTGAAGCTAATAATTAGAGACCCTCGAACCAATATGTGATCGCTGCCAGTATTGAGCCTGTTGATCACCGCGACGTCTCTAATTATTTGCAGCTTGTCCGTAATGATGAAATCTATCTAGTTTCTTATTACACCATATGGGCTTTGCCATGTCTACTTTCTGTGAGGCTTCTTCTTAAAGAAAGAATTCATTAAGAAAAGCTCCGACGACTGTAGAAAATTAACGAGCATTTGGGCCCTGTGATTTCTGCGCCCTACGCAGTTAGGTCCAATTTTCGTTTCGCCGCGTTTTTGTACTCCCACATTAGCATTGAAATCTCCCATAACAACGTTGTAGTGAGCTTTTGTATCCTTTCACCATCGTCCACTTTAACGGATTCGTCTGTAGACGCAACAGTAGATATATTAAATGATTCATGTCTCACAAAATTTTGTATTTAGTGATACGTATGTAAGTTCCGCTGGCCAAGTGTAATGTAGTGACCATGTAATAATTCAAAACTTAATTTCGTAATTGGTTAGCATTTCTAAAGAAGTTCTAAGCTTATTAGTTCGTAAACTTTCACGATTTGTACACATTATGGAGTTTTATAAGCTGCGGGTATTAATCGCGTATATATTCAATAATGAACTGATTGAACTACACGAACCACAGATCCTCTCCACTGACCGTCACTACTACTCCCGCATGGCGCGGGCAGAGGTTAAAATAAAAAAAACATGTCAATTTCCAGCTAGAAGATGGATATCTTTTCTCAATATCGTAAAATCCCGCGATGATTAAGTGTACACACCGTCGAAACAAATATTACTCGCCAGTGTGCAGATGTCGTTAGTGTTGTGTGTCGAAGTACCGACAGTTTCGTAATAGTGAGTGATAAAAATCAAGCGAGGGTAGTTTCCGGAACCCGCGCTTTACGGAGGCGTGCGTGGTGATTACAACCTTTCATCAAAAATTTCGATTTATTGGTCTCTTAATTTTAAGCGAACATAGATTAAATCTTATTTTATTTTTCCCATGATGAATATACACACAATTAATATAACTAACCTACACTAAATAACGGCCGCACGCTTGTAGTTTTGCAGGAAACATGATTTAACACGACGCACGACGACGGTCTAACCCATACATGTGGGAAAGAAAAAGTACTAAGTTTCAATGACGTGAGGTCGAGACCGAACGACCGTGTCTTGCGTCACGCGAATTTAACCGGTTAATTCAGCTCACATTATCGGTTAGCATTACGCTCTCTGTTTTAACCGGTAATCAAAATTATTTCGTTATGATTACCGGTATCTTGATTAACCGGTTAATCGATGAGCACACCTTAAACCGGTTTTATTAACAATAATAACCGCTATTTATAAACCGGTTCCGAGCCCTGCATTAAACATTTTTTCCATGCTGATCGGCAAGTACAAGTACTTTTTGTTGTTTCGGCGATCTTTTTATACTGTTGTTCAAACTGGATACAGCGAAAGTAATCTGAGTTTTCGTCGTTAGTTCTACTAGATCAATACTGCTGTGGAAGGATTTATCCTGATTCTGCTTTGGCTTATTGTTTAATTTTGAGTTCTTTATATTACTCTTTGCAGGTAGTGGCTGAATGGAGAGGTGATATGCGCGGTGTTTTAATTTGGTTGATTATAATTTTTCGTCCAAGTGGTATATATGTTTTTTGGCGGGTGGTCGTATTATGTAGCGGAGTGTTAGTGCTATTTTTTTTTAGTATACTGATAGTCTTATCTTGATCTTCTACTTTAAAAAAAGGAAATGGTTTTCTATATGTAATTCCTCAACTTCGTTATGTGCTATTTCTAGCTCTGTGTTTGTACTAGTCAGCTGATTTTCAAGTTCTGCAATCATGGTAATATCCAGTGTTTGTGTCGCATTTTCACTCTGCGCAGATCAACGACCATGTATGGTCTGTATGGTCGTTGGCGCAGATAGATTTAAAATCGTGGAGTTAAAAATAGTTTTATGCCGCAGTCTAACTGACAATCTTCGTTGATGTTTCCGCAAAGTTACATTGTCCATTTTGATTTTTATTAAATTTACTTGTTTAATTTATCGTGTTTATTTTTTTTATGTAATGGAACGGTTTCGGATCAATTTTTGTTTCTTGCTCTAACAACTCTGGCAATATATTTTTATAGTGTTGATAGAGACGTCGTGTAACAGGGTCTTTTTTTTTCTGAACTATAACTCATTCAATATTGTTCACAACACTAGTGTTGTTTATGATTCGATGATTAGGATAAAATTCTGGTAGATGTAATGATTGAAATTATGAACGGTTTACGCCAAAAATGTATTAAAATAAAATATTTAAGTTTACTTTATGTCGTCATGGGTCATTTATATTTTATAAAACTATTATTTAATTCAATCACTGTTCACAATATTAATTTACAAAAATTTACACACTTCCACAAACGTTTTTTAACCGATAATGTATGTAGGTACACGTAACTCTCTATTTGGTCACTGTGGCGCGGTGGGAGTGTATCCGACTGCTACACAAGAGGTCGTGGGTTCGACCTCCACCCAGGATAAAACTTTGTGTGATGAGCACGATGGTTTATTCTGTGTATAGGTGTTATTTACCTATAATATGTATGTATTTAGAAATATATAAGTATGTTTATCAGTTGTCTGGTTTCCATAGTATAAGCTCTGCTTTGTTTGGGATCAGATAGCGTTGTGTGAGTTGTCCCAAGATATATCATTATAACTGTTCTGAGCTTTATTGATAACATTTTCCATTTGAGAAATTTAAATTAAGAAGACAATCTTACATACTATGACAGCTGCTGTCATCCAGAAAAGGCACAGGTCTTAAAAACCACAGGGGGGAAATATTTATTTGCCACTTGGCACAGCACGATGACTACAATGTGGAACAGGAGACGTACACGCCTGCAAGACGCTTTATACCTACTAGACAGCAGAAGATAGAGAGGAGTGGAGGTGCTTGATAAAAGCGTAACTCTTGAGTTAAACGAAGAATAACCATGATTCAAGATAAAGTAGGGAAGCATTCTGAAATTTTAATGCTACGATTTGCATTTTATATGTAAACTTAGGACCTATTTTACGAGCTTTTAATTTTTTTTATTATTTATTATTGAATCATTAAAATCAATTACAAATAATCATAGCACAAATAAACCACTGAGGTTTGTCCTTATGTTACGGAAGTCGGATCTCAATACAATTGTTGACTCATCAATCTAAATGTAGGTATTTAACAATATCGGTAAATCTAATTGATTACTACAGTACAATAGTGTAGTCGTAGTGTGAATCAGTAGTAAGTACATCAATAAGTATAATTCTCGATTTTTGAAAACAGTTTTATAATTACATTTTGTTATTTTATTTCGCAAATTAGAGGGTAGTTGATAGAGGGTAGTTGATTGATCAAACGGGGAACCAAATAGCGATTATTTTTTTCTCCGAACGTATTCTCGGCTCGCACCGTATATAACTTGTTTTCAATTTTTGTGAAAATATTATTCTTTTAATAAATTTAATTTTAATTGAAGGTGAATTGGTAAAGTATTGCAATGTTTAAAAAAGCCTAATTCTTCTACTATTATATAGATATAGATACTTTTCTCTTTAATATTCGTAACTGAAGTGTATAAATTTTATTCAGGTGTGTGAAATAGGTACGACCATAACTGCTGAGGCAATATTGAACATGTGACTCCGCCAATGAATTGTATAACATCAGCTTAACCTTATATTGTATACGTCTACTTAGTATGGTAATATTCGCTAGGAACTGTCTCAATTTGTTACAGACGTGTTCAATATGGGTAGTCCAACTAAGTTTGTCATCAATGTGAAGTCCAAGATATTTATGTGATTCAGTTAATTTAATAGCAGGGCAACAACAAGAAGAGACACTGTGTAGGCAATTGTGATCATGAGCTCTTATATTATTGGTTAGCGACTGTTTAAGGTAGGGCGCCTTGATGTGCATGAGTTTTGTTTTATTTGGGTTAAGTACTAAACCGTTGTCATGACACCATTTATTTAGTACGTTAAAGTCGGACTGTAGTAGCTTACATGCTTTATTTGGGCCTTTGTCTGCTACCAATATGCATGTATCATCAGCAAACTGATAACACGTGCAATGTTCTAGATAACTATTTATATATAACTTTATCTGTCTTTTTTTGTTTGTCTGTTCGGCTCGAATCTTGGAAGCTAAATAAACACCAAATCTTAACGGCTTGTTATGTTTTTTTTACAATTAATTTGTACAAAAGTATGATATTTAACAAATTGATATGTAAACATTGTCAGTAAGTAGGTTTTAGGATGGTCAAAACCTACAACTGGTAGAAATGTAGGTACATATTATAATTTAAACTAAAAGAGGTAACACCTCATACTTAGCAGATTATGTACATTTTCGTCAAAAATTACAACAAACTGATATCATCGTCAGATTAATGTTATTTGTTCCTGACTAACACGATAAAAAGCCGGTGCAGCGCCTAACCGAATAAAATAGCAACATTTAAATCCTACGCTCCGAGAAAATTAATTCTAAATTCTAATAAACGAAATTGAATAACTTGGCTCGTTTAAAAATAATAGGTTTTCTTCGAGTATTGTAGAAATAAAAAGTCATTTAAAGGGATATTGTGTTTATAAACTTTTCAAAAAGAGGTCGCCCCCGGGTGGGCTTGAACCACCAACCTTTCGGTTAACAGCCGAACGCGCTAACCAATTGCGCCACGGAGGCCTGCGATGAGGAAACGAAATTCAACGTTACATCCATATGTACTCATCTGTATAGGTAGGTGTGTAGCGTCGTGGCTTATCGCACCGCAGTTCTGTGGCCCTGGACTAACTGCCACGCATAGTTTTGTAATGATTACGTCATTACATGTGTAAATAACTGTAGTAGTTTTAATGTCTCTTAGATTTTATCCTTACATAAAAAAGGCACCTACATATTGATATATCTTCGTCTTTATTTGTAGAGTTGACCAGAAAAAGGGAGTACGGGAGAGAATGCCCCCCACCAAATACCCATTTTTATGATTATACTAACAGATAGTTATTTTAAATTAAAATCTTTAGGTGCACTATTAAGTTACATTTTCTCTTATGAACTGCCAGTTATTTATGAATTATGCCAAAAATGAATTTGGCTAATGTGTCCCGCCTGAGTGAGAGACTTTACCTTTCAAATAAGGGGCCATTACCTGTTGTTAAAAAATATGAAAATGAAATATAAACTAAAAAAGATAATTTTATTTTAAAAAACATAAAATGTATGTCAAGGCACGTAGTATACATAATATGTACAATGAGAGAAATCGGACCTATGGGTACCTTTGATGTAAGTATGTATCTAAGAATCCTCTTCTTCCTTACTCCTGTTTCATATTGGTATTTATATGGCATTTAAGGTGTTAATTTATCTGAAAATAATCTATTGAAATAGGGAAGATGCGAATATAATTGAATATTTAGTGATTTAATGAAAATGAAAGGAAAAAAACCGGCTAAGCACAAATGGGACTAGCGCACTAAGGGTTCCGTAAGTATTTAAATAGTTCGAATATCGCGGGAATTTATATATTTACACGGTACTGTATCAACCAAGTTGCAAAAGGGCAAGTTGCAAAGTGGCATGATGGTCACAGTAATGTGTCGAAGCGGCGGTAGCCTAGTGCCAATAAGTTTGGAGGTCACGCACAAAAAATATATGCAATTAATTAAAATGGTGGGTATTAGAGGCGAAGAGTTATATTTTTTCTGAGGTAACCCGATACAAAAATATATCCTGCTAGACATGTTCATTTGTACCTTTAGTATTAAGTAACTACAATCCAAAGGGAAGACGAAAGTAATGGTGTTCTTAGTACCCTAACTGCCAATGGTGGGTATGACCATACGCACTGAGTATGACTGAGCTATACCAACACCCAACAGGCCAGTCGATTTACCACATTATCTTAAGTTGGTAAGCACCACATTGTTTTCACACTATCAAAATTGTAGGCTCAGTAATTCAAAGAGGGAATCGATTTTCATAAACTTTCGTATATAACTTTAAGAAAGACTTGGTGTAAGAGTCTCTAAGCTATTTGTTTTTATGTTAAACCATAACGGTCTTTAAAATGTTTTTTCGATTTCCTATTTTGCTTCTAATATGACCCCCATGTTTTTATTATTTTTCCTGCAACCTACAGATTAAGAATTATCTTTTACTAGCTGTCCCGCGCAACTTCGTATGCGTAATTTCTCCCCGTTTTTGAAACATTTCTCGTCGCTTCTCCGCTCCTATTAGTCGTAGCGCGATGTTATATAGCCTATAGCCTTCCTCGATAAATGGGCTATCCAACAAAAAAAGAACTTTTCAAATCGGACCAGTAGATACTGAGATTATCGCGTTTAAACAAACAAACAATCAAACAAACAAACTCTTCCGCTTTATAATATTAGTATAGATTTTGTAAATGTTAGACTCAGTAGCGAGATAAGGGGGGGGGGGGTGGTCTAACTTCAACTGATTTTTTCCTGAATAACTTTAAAAGTCATGTTAACAAAGCATTGATATACACGTTGCATATAGTGTTAAAAAATATATTTGAGATGCTCACAGCAAGCCCTTTCAATTGATATGTTATACGAAACAGTTAGTTTATGAAATTACGGTTAGTTTTAAAAATAATCTAGTTTGCCCCCCAAAAGTGGCTTTCAACTTCGAAAATCTTTTATTTACGTTATGTATTCCTATTTGGGTCACGAAAATACTTAAGTGTATTAAATTTGAACTTAATCGGTCCAGTAGATTCCGAGTGAATGGCTGTGACAAACAGACGGACAGAAACACGAAGGATCCTTTATGGGTTCCGTTTTTTCCTTTAAAGGTACAGAACTCTAAAAATATTGGACGTTCCCTATTGCGGGTGAGATAACCCTGCTAAAGTGCCTCTCCCACCCTTTGGGCAATTTGTTTGTTGTTTAGTACTTTTAGTACCTAGACGACCGACCTAAGCTCAGTAGTTTTTGAAACGACGTTTTCTATAAATAAAACCTAGCTAGATCGATATATCCCAAAACCCCCTTCATACTAAGTTTCATAAAAATCGTTGGAGGTTTCAAAAGGAGTTGATTGGTTTGTGTGTTTTGCTCAATAGGTATGTAATGGGTATTCGAAAATAAGTTCAATTTTGAGCATATGTGATCTACCTTCCAGTGGCTTCCAGTAAAGTTTAGTATCTATATACCTAAAAAATGTTGTGTCGATCTCCTGAATGGTGGTATTATTAGTTTAATTCAAAGTGATCAATTTAAACAGGAATGGCTGGAGTCTCAGGGTATAGAGCTGTCCAAAGAGGAGTCGCTACCAGTCGATCCGTACTCCGAGAAGGAAAAATGGAAGTCGATCAAGCCGCCCAGGAGATCTACTCAAGAAAGCGATCCTCTGCTTCGGTTCCTGCAATATGATGGGAAGATTCTGGCGTAAGTTTATGTTCTTTACTATATCAAATGTATATAAGATTATTCTTAGTTTAGTGCAATCCTGAAAGTAGTTTGCTCAGAATCAGAAACATTTTCCAATGGGGTAGTTTTTGGGCCATGTTATATTAACCAATAATTATCATTAATCATTCTAACAGTCTAAAACCTGTTCTCGGTGTGATGGAAAATGTAATCATCGCTTAATACCGTGAGCACGATACTGCAAAAAAAACATGAGACATCTGTATAACTAAATTATAACTATAATTACAAATTAACCCTTTACCGCCAAACACCTACTTTTGTCACACAACCATTAACAACACATCTGAGAGACCCCGGAGTAATATCGATGTTTCTTTGTCAGGTTTAGGGCCTCGGGGCCTAAGCCTCACAATAAACAACGATTTTACTTTATCAAAATAGTCTGTAGGTGGTTAAAGTCATAACTTTAAAACAATTGGTAGGTGATTTATATTAAATATTTTCCAAAAAAGATATTACAAAGTTATTTAGTTTTATGTAAAGAAACCACGAGCTGGAGGTTATTAGTATATTACAAATCAGCCTGTAGGTATGGGTATCAGTTTTCAATATTTTCATTTTCTTTCTTTTGATATAATTTTTTGAAGTAAAACTTTCGTTTGCGGTTTTTCCTGAATAACTTTGAAAGCAATTATTTATAAACTATAAATATGTATTGATTGATATATTACACAATACAGTTATCTAAATATTTTTTTAAATTTCTTATTTGGCCCTCCATTTATGTTCAAAATTCAGACCTATTATTTTTCCCAGCAATTTACAGATATAACATGCTCACAGACAACCCGTTCATTTGACATATTACACGATACAGTTACTTTATTAAAAACGGTTAGTTTAAAAAAAAACTTTCGACCCCCCCCCCCCAAAGAGGCTCTAAAATTCAAAAATCTTTTATTTGCATTATGCGTCCGTATTTGGGTCACTAAAATACATAAGTGTACTAAATTTGAACTTAATCAGTCCAATAGATTCGGGGCAAATTGGCTGTGACAGACAGAAACACGAGTGATCCTATAAGGTTTCCGTATTTTCCTTTTGAGGTACGGAACCCAAAAAATATTGGATGTTCCCTTTTGTGGGAGAGATTACCCTGCTAAAGACTCATCCCCACGTGTGGCTAATATCGCCCATCCCATGGCAATCTGTTTGTTGTTTATTTTTTTTACCAAAACTACGTTCATAAAAACTGTGTAGGTAGGTACTATAGATGTTACTTGGATAAATACACTTGCCATTTAAAATACCTACACGACGATACCCCACATGACATAGTTTGTTGACTTATGGAATCTGGCTGTCGCCATTTTGAATTTTGATTGCTGTCATGTCTTTAGTGACGATCGCAATATAATACAAATCGATTACAGTTGGATCAACGTATCTAGGCCGGACTGAAGTAGGCGACAAGTGGTTGCGCAGATGCATTTTTTGGAAGTAAATGGTGACAGGAAGCAGGGGACGGGGGTGGTAACTAAACCAAGAGAATTAGAGATGCGATTACGCATTACATTGTCATAATTAGTATTACTAACTCATGTTTTTTTGTGATTATTTTCGTAAAGAAATTGTTTTTCAAAGTTTCTTTAGTATTTACTGTAACTGTTCTAAATTTAAACTTTTATGAACTCATTTAAATAGTGTTTTTATATTGTTGAATTAAAATGTTGTTAGTGTTTTCAATCGATTAAACATAATTAATCGTTTCGTAAGTAATTGTAGGGTCGCATCTCTGTCATGCGCGAAAGTGTTATAGACCTAACTTCAATCCGGTCAAGTTACGTTGATCGTACTGTATATCCCGTGTTTGGTCTTTATAGTGCCACAAAGGAACACACATACTTACATACACGTCAAACACATTATAGGTACGCTAGTAAGTCGGGTAAAAACTCTGATAATTCTCAATATAAATAAAACCACCTCAATTAATGACTGAGGTACATATAAGCAATTTTGAACTTTGATACCATTGCCACAGATTACGTTTTAACTATACATTTATTATTAAAATAGAAGCGATTATTTATTATCTATTGCTTATCATTTCATGCATGACGTAATTTGCATGTCACTTGTTTTTTCAATTTGAAGTTTTGAATTCGAAATCATTAATTTTTTCACCTAGCTGCATCTCGCTAATGGAAAGTCGGTTCAGTTTGACTGATTATTTTTGTGGTGATCGAAATAGAGTACCTTAGATCACATAAGGTATAGCTACCTATCCATTCAACATTTTTAAGTATTATGGAACGCACCAAACAGACTATTTGCCGCTCTAAGTCTTTTAAAGCTTATTAAATCATTCCTTAATTAAGATTTTATGACGAAATTTGAAAAAGAGATGGTTTAGGTGGGCATTAAACGACTGTAAGTACGGCAATAAGGAATATGATAATAATTGATGATAATATATTTTAGTTTTATGTAAGTACCGAAACTTTGTTTATATGTTTTGACAGTTATAATATTCAATGGTATTGAAGACACGAACAAAGTAACTACTAAAAAGGTTAATCTAAACAAATGAATATCAAGGATAAAAAATCGAGCTAGTGCATGTCAAGCCACGCACAATGTAGGGTTTCGTTGTCACCATTCCCCATATCCGAATAATGCGTCGTCGTAATGAAGAGGGTTTTCTGTTGTTTTTGTTTCATACTTACAACGTTATACCTACTATAATATTTTTTAATGGAATTTGTACGATTTTTTTTTACTTCTTATTTGATCAGTTGTTACTCGTAAACTTTGTGAAGTCTACTTAGCTGTGATAGTTTTCCTTTTAATTTCGCTGTATATACTACTACCGTGATTTTTTTCACATACTCAACATATATACTCCAGTATGGCGAGGAAAGCGGTTGAAATAGAAAAACATGTAAATTTCAACCGAGAAGATGGATACCGTTTATCAACATCGTGGAATTCCGTGATCAGCAAATGTATACACCGCCATACAAACTTTCCTCGCCAGTGTGCAGATGTCCTTAGTGTTGTGTGTCGAAGTACTGACAGTTCCGTAATAGTGAGTGATAAAAACCAAGCGAGGGTAGTTTCTGAAACCCGCGCTTCACGGAGGCGACGCTGAGCTGAACCAGTCTACACGTGACCACGGCCGTTGCAATGCATATGTAACTATATTTAAATTTAATTCTGGTTAAGTCTATCACTCCGGGTTCTAGCAGAATACCAGCGCAACCTCGTCATTTGACGGGATTGGGACGGTTTGGGCCCTTTAGCGTTTAGGCCCGCCGAAAAAACCTTCGCTATATGTCCCTTTCTTGATATTTCATCAATTGAATAAAATGAATATCTGTCGGTTGAGAGCAAAATAAATATATTTCAATTGAACAAAGTTTGATAAAATTTGGTACCTACGATGCTTATTTAAAATCACGCGGAAAAAACCAGGGGAAATATTATTTGTATGTCTGTAATGGTTATTTTAGGGTACACCATGCTATGATCTGTAAGAATGGAACAAAGGAACGCTGGGTAGCTACGATACGATACTGTGGCCTTTTAAAAATATAATGTGGGCATATAATAACATTATATAGGTATTTGTGTGGCGTACTTTGTAATTTAAAGTAACATATTAATACATATATAATTTTTAATTAAATAAAAAACAAACTCATTTATTTAAAAAGTATTAATATAAATAAATAAATAAATAAAAATAAAAATAGCCTTTATTTACTCTGGCCTTCTTTACACAATGTTGAAATAAATATTAAAAAGTAGAAGCCATACTTAAAAATTAAATAAATCTAGACTAGTTACTTATAATTAGAAGTTTTTAATCAGCTACCAGGTCAGGCTGTCTTTCGACATAGGCCTCCTCAAGTTCCCTCCAAATGTGCCGATCCGTCGCTGTCCTTCTTCAACCCTTGGGCAGATCGTCTTCCCACCTTTTCTTCTGGCTTCCTCTACGCCTTTTTCCGTCCCGCGGGTACCATTCCGTTACTTTTTTTGGTCCACTTTCCTGTTTGTGATCTCATCATGTGACCAGTCCATTTCCATTTCAGGGTTCGTGTTTTTACTTTAACATCTGTTACTTTAGTGATGCTCCTAATTGTTGTAGTTTTCCATTTGTCTTTCAACCTTAGACCTAACATGCTCCTTTCCATCCCTCTTTGGCATACACCCAGTTTGTGTTCAATATTTTGTGTTAGTGGCCAGGTCTGGCAGCCGTAGGTAAGGCATGGAAGTATGCAGGTGTTGTAAACGGTTTTCTTTTCCGAGATAGGCACAGATTTATTTTTCATAACTTCCCTGAGGGACCAGTATCTTTGCCATGTATTGTTTACTCGTCTTTCTACTTCTTTAATCGATAAGTCATTAACAGATATGACTTGACCCAGGTATATATACTCTTTTACGTATTCGATCTCTTCTTTGTCCACTTCAATTTTGACTTCGGTCTGGTTTGTCATCAATTTAGTTTTGCTGATATTTATTGTTAAACCTGCCTTTTTACTTTCCGCTGTTAGTTGTTGTAGCATTGTTCTTAGAGTGACAGGATCTTCTGCAAATAAAATGAGGTCGTCTGCGAATCTCAGGTGGTGTAGTTTCTCCCCGTTTATATTAATGCCAAATGTTTCCCAGTTAAGTTGCCTAAATATATTTTCCAAAACTGCATTAAATATTTTTGGTGACAGCGGGTCTCCCTGTCTTACACCCTTCTGTATTATTTTAAATTGATCTCCAACGCTTTCGAGTTGTACTTTTGCTGTGCTGTTGATATATATGTTCTTGATAATTCTAATAAATTTGCTTTCCACTCCTTGGTTTTGTAAAGAATCCCATATGTAATTATGCTTCAAAAAGTCAAATGATATACTATATCGCAAAAAACATTTAAAAACAGTTTGCTGAACACAACCGTTCCATAGGGAGCATGCCGCGCGGCTTGCCTCGCAGAGCTACCGGCAGGACTTGGTACGGTGCCTACCGCCCATCTCAATTTGCACACACCTTGTGCAAAAATGTACACAGTAGGTAATATCTTCTGCGTAGTTGCGACGAACTTTGCATTAGATTTTGACATTTGTATTACATTTTGACATTGTCTTAATATGTATGAAATCAAAAACAGAAACTGTAAAATATAAATAAAATAACTCTGTATTTTATCTGTTACGTTTTCAAGCTTAAACTGCTGAACTGATTTAGATTAGATTTGGTATGGAGATAATTGGAGTCCCGGGAAAGGAAGTAGGATAATTTTTATTGTGATTAACAACCGATAACCACGCGGGCGATGCCGCCTGCGAAAGCTTGTTTGCTAAAACTTTTAAACTAGGCGTAACAAGACGAATAAATAGGCACAGAATTAGATTTTTAAAGCGGCGGTAGCCTAATGGCATCGGTCTCGCAATCGTGAGGTCGCGGGTTCGAATCCTACCCATTATGCTACCGACGTGAACCCACACCTAACACAAGCCTTTGAGCTTAGCTGGAGGGGTTCACAAGATTGCTAGTAATGTGGGACTCAATCCCACATTGCTATCTTAGTTATCTTAAAAAAAAAAAAAAATCAGAGTTAGGTATACAGAACGCGACATTTTTAGGAGTTATCTATCACAAACCGCCCTTACAATGGCATAAGTACCTTTAATTACACCCCGTTCAAATAAGAAGCCTAAAATACTAATCGTTCCACAGTGCAGTCTAGTCATAGTAAATTAAATGTAAAATGTAAATTTACCGACGGTAACTGCAGTGTCAAACGAACGTTAATGAAAGAGCGAGCGACGATATGGCTAACGCAAAAAGAACTTGAATGACAAAGAACCTCGTTGCAAGTGGAATAAACTTACTTCTTAAACAGATAATGAGTATGCTTTGTAGTGTTTTTTTTTTTATCTTGGGGTTCATTTAGGTTCATTATACTGCCAGACAGTGCCAGAAAATAAAAAGGTTTGGTACCGTTATTAAACTTTTTTATTTTCATACATTGTACTTAATATACTATTTTTATTTAAAAAATGTTTAAACACAATCAATATTTAATGCGATTCCTTAAAGCTATGGTCATTTGTATTTTTTTTATTTATATATTTAGCGTATAAAAATGGCCTAATAATGAACCACAAGATTTAATCAAGGATATCCGTATACCATTTGTTCTACTCCTAACTTAGCTGATCAAAGCTTGATTCTCTCTTTGCCTAGGCTTATCCTATATTATTTGAGGATGGCTTTTTCCGCCATTGGTTACGGTTCTGGGTCGTCGAGTCATTTACTGGTGCTTTCCTTAGTTCGTTGTTGAGGACGGACATCGAAGTCTGAAGGAGTCTTTCTTGCTTTCTCAGTCCAGTATTCATATGTGTGATATATGTTCTTAAAATTGACAGTCCACTCGTGACCACAGCCATTGCAAAACGGTAGAAACGTCGGGGAATAAATCAAAGATTAACTATTTAATATATGGGAATTAACGCACATTATTGACCTTAAAATTGCTTGATGTTTCGACCAGGTTGCACCGGCCGTAGTCACAAGCGGATCAGTCCGCCGAGACGTCAAGCAATTTTAAGGTTAATATTGCATTAATTCCCGTATAATAAATAGTTATATTAAATCATGCAACGCGAAAGAACTATCTACGCGATTAAGACCGTGAGCCTTTACCTAATAATATCCATACTAATATTATAAATGTGAAAGTAACTCTGTCTGTCTGTCTGTCTGTCTGTCTGTCTGTCTGTCTGTCTGTTACGCTTTCACGCTCAAACAGCTAAACCGATTTAGATGAAATTTGGTATGGAGATAGTTTGAGTCCCGGGGAAGGACATAGGATAGTTTTTATCGCGATAACCGACATCCACGCGGGCGGAGCCGCGGGCGAAAGCTAGTAGTTAATAAATGATGATTTAAAAGCGCATTTTATAAATTGCCTTACCAAACAAAAACAAAACAGACATTAAACATTTATTACTCCATTCTTTATTAAAACCTCAAGCGAGCAACAATTGTTTCTTTCGCATTTCTTAGCATTGTTTCTTGGATAAATTCCTGATCACGTCTTCGAGTAAGAAAAACGGATAAATCTCCGTTCACTCGGGACCTGATGCTGCATTCAGTAAACTGTAGAATTGTATGGTCCTGCTTACCCCTTGAGAGATTTAAAGCGAAATAAATTCACCCTACCTAGCAAATTTATGGAAAATGAGGGCACTGTTTCCGTGCCACTATACCTAACCGTAAGAAAATAAACCATTATTATCCTTTCTGCGTGTCTTTTGAAACTACTCGGAAACTCATTTAGCTTCCAACTTCATATCTAGGAATTTTAATTAGAGGAAAGAATAGCATTTATTTGCACTCCTCTTTTTTCTTTTTACTCTCGCCGAAAGTAGGTAATACCTACCTACCTTTTTTAACAATTAACTTAGTTTGCAAACCAAAAAACTAAGCTTCACCTACAAGACAATAGGAAAATTAAAAACTGATTTTGGTTATGTAGGCAGACGATAGCCCGCCTATATAAAACCTACTGCTTACTTAATCTAGGGTTGCCATCCGTCCGGGTTTCCCCAAAGTCCGGATTTGTCCTAGTTTAAGAGGTATCTGGGGAGCGTCCGGGTGGGGTCTCGTTTTACAGTCCGGGTACTTATACCATTTTACAAGCCATGGGACGCTGCCGAGGGGCATCAGCAGAGCTCGCGCGCTGCATCTTGAATATAAAAAAGTGTTGAGTTGTCAGGCTTTTATGATTCTTGTCTTTTCTTGTCTTGTCCTGGTTGCTAGATTTTAGAGATGGCAACCCTAACTATCGTACCAAAGATACCATTTCCAGTGCAGCGTTATAATTAGCAGCAATATTTAAGCTAATATATCAGAAAAAATATAATAATTATAAAATGTTACTGGGACCATTGACGTTAATGGGAATAATCATCATCAATCATAGTTAATAAATTACATTTTAGATTAGAATTAAGTTTGAAAGCAACTCTCGCAGTATCCTTGTGTCGTGGAGACTTTGCAAACATTCACTATCACTGACACATTGTACAACAAATTGTAGTTCACACTAAGTGGTGTCTCGTGTGATTATCGAACCCACAACCTGCACAGCACTTAGGTACCTACCAGAGGCGGAAAGCTATTTTTTTTCTGAGGTAACCCGATACAAAAACATATCTTGGTTCTTTGTACCTATAATACTAAGTAACTACAATCCAAAGGGAAACCGAAAGTAATGGTGTTCTAATGACCCTCCGCCACTGGCACCTACTCCCATTGTAGCCGACCGTATACTGAAGGCAGTGGAATCAAAGAGAGTAGAAGCCGAATAGAATGACAATCGATTATAATGACGTCGTTGCTCGTTCAAAACTGCGAATATGAAACTTTTTACCATAAGATTCGCAGTTTTGCGCGCACAACGACATAATTCCGACATAATTCTATTCAATTGTCATTCTATTCGATTAGACTAACATTTAAACTTTCGCGTTGCATGATTATAACTATTTATGTGTAATTAACGCGCATTGTTTACCTTAAAATTGCTTGACGTTTCGACCAGGCACCGGCCGTGGTCACAAGAGGACTGTCGCAGCGATGTTAAGACTCCGTCAGGCCGATGAAACTTCATCTAGCCTAATTTTGTCTACGCTAGTTTTGTCCATGTTAACCGACTGCGAACCAATACGAGGTTGTGTTTTACGAATCACCGGATTCTACGTCACGGATAGTTTGAAGCCCTCTTCCCGATTGAAAGTTTTATGTCTTTAATAGCAATCGCTTCACGCACAATTCGTGAATAAAAATGGCGGTCTGTGGAGAGGGTTTGTGGACGATGAAACTCAATCCAGTGATTGGTGTTCAATTGCAGTATGTGTTCTGCAATTGTCGATTTGTTCGTTTGCCGGTTTTTCACTGCTTAAGAAACTGCTGCCGGTTTAAACAATGCGCATTAATTCCCGTATAATAAATAGTTATATTCGATTAGATCTTCAATCTGGTTATTCATTTACCTACAGACTTACCAACGCAGCAGGTACTGCTTAATCACATTGATTAATTAATCCGACACTACATCTCTGGCTCATCACGTTACGAAAACCACCCATTATTTTACTTCGCGACTTCACCCGTTATGTTACTTTATAAGCTAGCTGAACCCGGTGTGACTTTTTGTGCCCGATAGATTCGCGGGCGACCCTAGAACACCCTACCATTGTTTTACCACAATCTGATCTGATCTAAGAAACGCATAGGTACAAACAATAATTTTTATTTATATAGCGCAGACTAGCTGACCGGCACAACTTCTTGTGCGTCAATTTTCCCCGTTTTTGCAACATTTTTCGTTGATGCTCCGCTCCTATTGGTCATAGCGTGATGTTATTTTAAGCCTTATAGCCTTCCTCGATATATGGGCTATCCACTAAAAGATTTTTTCAGCCAGCAGGCTTAAGATTATCGCGTTCAAACAAACAAACAATTCTTCATCATTATAATATAAGAATAGATATGCTATTCTGATGTATAACCTACATTACTGTAAGTTTCATCATAATCCGTTCAGTCGTTTTTGCGTGAAAGAGCAATAAATTGACTTGGACTGACCTGGTGGTCTAGTGGTTGGTAACACTGACTGCTAAGCCGGAGGTCGTTGGTTCGATCCCCACCCAGTATAAAACTTTGTGTGGTGAGCACGATAATTTATTCTGTGTCTGGGTGTTATTTATCTATAATATGTGTGTATTTTTTTAATAGTAGTACAAGCTCTGCTTAGTTTGGGATCAGATAGCGTTGCATAAGCTGTCCCAAGATATTATTATAATTATTACTAGCTGACCCGTGCAACTTCTTCTGCGTAAATTTTCCCCGTTTTTGCAACATTTATTACATATTATATAAAATATTTTTCTCAATTCGGACCAGAACTTCCTGAGATTATCTCGTTCAAACAAACATACAAACAAACTCTTAAGCTTTATACTATTAATTACTAGCTGTCCCGGCGAACTTCGTACCGCTGCGCTACTTTTTTTTCGTTATTTAAGTACTCTTTTTTACGTAAGAACAATCTACAGAGTATTAGAAAAAAAAAAAAAAAAATATGAATGAAATCGGTAAAGTCGTTCTCTACTTATCTCGTGACCAAGGAAAATAGGGATTCATTTTTATATAACCTAGATTATTAAATAACCATACGTCCTCACAAACTATCAGATTTAATAAATTAGTAGAAAGTAAGTAGGATACTAAACAAACGCATCACTGAAACTGCAGTGGTGTAATTAAATAGCACATGGCCTCACAAATCTAATCAGAAGTCGGTCGGTACGCCAACTGTTCTAGTTGTGCTAGTTATACTAGACTCCCGCGGGGAACAATCTAACTCGGATACTCGGATTTGTCTTCCCACTAAATGTCACTCACTGTACGACTGCATTAGATTACCAACGTTGTTCGTAGATTATGTTGTATTGACGTGTTTAGAAATGTTTGATTTAGGGCGAATGATATTGTTAGTTAAAACACACTGTTCTTCTTTACGTCATGATTGACCTTCTCAACCTAAATAATCAATCAAACAGCCTCTATCATTCCACTAAAGCAAATGGGACTACTTAACAAAATGATCTCTTTATACAAAACTAGCTGATCCGCGCAACTTTGTATGCATAAATTGCCCCCGTTTTTGCAACATTTCTCATTGCTGCTCCACTCCTATTGGTCGTAGCGTGAAGTTATACAGCCTATAGCCTTCCTCGATAAATGGGCTATCCAACAATGAAGAATTTTTCAATTCGCATCAGTAGTTCCTGAGATTACCGCTTCAAACAAACACTCTTCAGCTTTTTAATATTAGTATAGTTAATTAAACCTGAACTCAAGGGATTTAGTTGAAGTCACTAAAAAGTTCCTATATCTCTGCCTCATGAGGCCACGACCAGACGCTAGAATCCTTGTTACAATAATGGGGACTTGTCAATAGATACTCGGTACTCGTAGTTATCCGATGAGTTCGAATATTCACATCTTGGCTTCATCATCAGTATTACATCATACTCTTTACAACATTTTCGAGAATTTTAAGCTATTGCATAGCTTTTACAGCGGGCTCGGGCTTTGAGCGCGGCGACCGAATCAAGAAATTCCGTAACGAAAATAAAACCTAACACCCCCACTCCGCCTACCGTGTACCTCGGCCGAGCGTTCGCTTAACGTATATGGTACGACTAAGCTCGCACGGATCGAGACGAGCTGCTCTGAAATGTAATGGAAAAAAATTAAGATGTTTTTTTAATTTTTTTAAAAATTTATTTTAAAAAAAAAAATGATATTTTATTTACAATTTTTTTTTTAGTTGCCTAAGTTGATAAAAAAGCTATTTACCGCGGCAGTCCCCGAGTGCCACACATTTTTTATTTACTTTGTGTAGTCATTTCCCATTTATCATTATGCAATAGGTACACAACTAACTTACATAGGCATCTTGGTAAAATGTAACTTTAAGTATAGAACACTGAGTATAAAGTTATACTGGACACAATACCTTGAAGTTTCGTAGTAGCACGTCGTAGTGCAGCTTCGTTTGCAAACTAGTTTTCAAATCATGATAATCGGATAAAGGAGACAGACATTGTTATCGTTTGAGGATCATTCTCTTACTCTTGTAAGAAGTACATTGTTTTTAAATGTCATAGGCATTTTACTGAAAAACTACATAAATGAAAGAAATTTGTATAAGCCGCTACTTAGTTCATAAATATTTCTAAGGGTGTCCTAGAAATATTTATTAACTCCATAATGTAACATAAACTAAAAAAAAAATCAGTCATCATTTGACAGGTCTTTCAAAATCTTTATATTGTTTCTTAGAAACTGTTTGATTAAGTGAATATTTTTAGAAATAATCGCTCCGAAAGCTGCAAAAATTGTGTTTTTATTTTAAACAGCATGATCAAAACATATGAAAAAATTAGAAAAGTACTTAATAAATACTTTCAATTAAAAAAAAACTACGGGTACGGATAAACCGCCTTTAAGTTATTTGTTAATATCTGCGCTTCTCAACAAAAGCACGTAAATGCCATGCAGATACTCTATTTCGCTGGTGCACTTTTTCAGTTCGTATTTTTTTAAATGTAGTGCATTTATTTATACAAACTGCTGCGAAACCCTACAATGAGTGTGGTCCGACATGCTCTTGCCCGGTTTTTATTTTCATTTAATCAGACACAATAATTAATAATAATAATAATATCTTGGGACAACTCACACAACGCCATCTGATCCCAAACTAAGCAGAGCTTGTACTGACAACCGATAAGCATACTTATATATTTATATCATATTATATTATAGATACATAACACCCAGACACAGAATAAACCATCGTGCTCATCACACAAAGTTTTATCCTGGGTGGGGATCGAACCCACGACCTCCGGCTTAGCAGTCAGAGTCACTAACCACTAGACCAACAAGCCAGTCAAATTGCACGATCAGAATAACCTACCTATTCACTTTAAGAAATGATATATTAATTTTTGAATTACTGATCTTGATCACAGGTGGACTGTAACCAGTGTTTCCGCTTTAATGATTTCCTTTCCCCACGCCTCAATTGAGATTTCTCCTTCTCAGGACTTTTCCCCCTCAAAAATTGTACTGCTATAGTTTTGGCACTAGTAGTAACAATCTTTTTTTTTTTTTTTTTTTATAGATGGGAAATCATCAAATGACTTCTCCCGCTGTGGGCATGAGCGGAAGGGCGTGTCAGACTCTTACTGACTAAAACCCATCTGTGTTCCTTCTTTCGCCCTGGTGTTCCAGGAGCACGGTAACTCTTTCGAACGATCCCGCACTCCCGGTGGGCGCCGGCCCAATGGGGCCCCGTCACTTGCTGACACCTCTTTGAGGCGCGCGTGGAACACTAGCGCGCCTTCGACCCGGGCCTGGTCCTAAGCTGGACGGCAAGCTACCCACTGCTCGCCGTCCGCAGGCCTGCGCCTAGGGTGGCCGGATGTCGTCCCTTGGCACCCGTCGCCCGGAGCGTGCCGCGCGGCGGCCGGGGCGTGGGGACCGTCTGTCTCTCACGCGTTCCGCCGTCTCCTTCTGCAGCATCACCTCCTCGCAGAAGGAGACGACTGCCTCCCATTCCCTCTCGCTTCGCAGCATGGCTCGAATGAGGCCCGGACGCGAGAGGTCACCGCCGCCGATCGCTGCCACGAGGGCAAGCCGCTGCTCGGCCCAAGCGGGGCACACCTCCACCGTGTGTTCTACTGTGTCTTCCGGCCGGTCACCACAATGGTGACACCCAGGCGTTTCCTCCCGCTTGATGCGATGCAGGTACCTCCCGAAACATCCGTGTCCGGTGAGTACCTGCGTCAGGCGGTAGGTGAGGACGCCATGGCGCCTCTCCAGCCACTCCTCAAAAAGGGGGCTTACTGCTGCTATCGCGGAGTGCCCTGCTTGTGGTTGCGACAGTCGGTCCCTCCACGACGCCATGAGATCGAGCCGGAGCTCCCTCCGCCACACAGCAATTTGTCGCGGCAGCGGAGTTTCGTCCCGGCTCATCGCCTCCTCTCGCCACTCGTATGCGAGTGCTAGGGCTATCGCCTCCAGATCCCACGGCGCCATTCCGGCGAAGAGGCAAGCTGCCTCGCGGGAGACCGTCCGGTATCCCCGGATGACCCTGATAGCTGTCACCTTTTGGGGCGAGTTCAGGAAATGGGCGGCTCGTCGCCCCAAGGACCGCGCCCATACCGGGGCCCCATATAGGGCCATCGACCGCACAATCCCCGCGTATAGCCTTCGGCAGGGGGCGTTTGGACCCCTCAAATTGGGAAGGAGCCGCTTTAACGCGGCCCCAGCCCGTTCCAATTTGGGAGCCAAACGTCGGAAGTGCTCCACGAAGTTCCACCGGCTGTCAAGGACGAGTCCCAGGTACTTCATCGTCGACTCGACGCCGATGTGAACCCCCCCTACTGCCACCTGGAATCCCGGGGGTGGACCGTTCCGCCGGCCATAAAAACACATAGCCTCGGACTTGTGCAGAGCCACCTCGAGACCCAGTTGCCGGATTCGGTTAACAACCGTTGCAACCCCGCATTCCATCGCTGCGGCCGCCCCTGAGTACGACCTCCCTTGTGCCATTGTGTTTTTATTTTAAACAGCATTGTCAAAACATATGAAAAAATTAGAAATGTAAATACTTTTAATTTAAAAAAAAAATATCGGATACCGCCTTTGAGTTATTTGCGAATAACTGCGCTTCTTAACAAAAGCACGTATGTGCTATGAAGATCCGCTCTTTCGCTGATGCACTTTTTCAGTTCGTATTTTTTTATATGTACTGCATTTCTTTAAACAAACAGCTGCGGAACCCTACACTGAGTATGGTCCGACATGCTCTTGCCCCATTTTTATTTTCATTTAATCAGACACAATAATTGCAGGCACTTAATCATAATTACCTACCTATTCACTTTAAGACATGATATATTAATTTTTGAATTACTGATCTTGATCACAGGTGGACTGTAACCAGTGTTTCCGCTTTAATGATTTCCTTTCCCCACGCCTCAATTGAGATTTCTCCTTCTCAGGACTTTTCCCCCTCAAAAATTGTACTGCTATAGTTTTGGCACTAGTAGTAACAATCTGCTACTACTACGACTGCGGATTTCGTAGTCTGTGGTTTATTCATCGTTCCCATAACATTCTTTTGTTTATTTTATTTATTAGGTTCACCAACAATTATTTACACTAACAATACATTTAAAAAAAAGGTAAAATACAACAAAGAGTGCAACAATCACTTATAGGTAAACACCACATGCGGCAATAAAGGAGAAACAATTAAAGATTAACCCTACAATACACACATACCAACATTGTAAAAACAATAGTATTAAAATTAAAGAAAAAATAAAAAGACATAGTTGAACATAAAACAGCAAACAATTCAGAATTCTAGAAACTTTGTTTCATGTTGTCTGTTTAATGATGGTGTCGCTAGTTTGACACAGACAACAAAATGACCGTTTTCAAAATGTCGTCAGTAGTACAAGTTGTAGTTCCGCTTTTGGCCGTTCTACAGTTAAGTAGGTCGCACTGTACCAGTGACGGGGGGTCCTTAAAACACCATTACTTTCGGTTTCCTTTTTGATCCTAGATACATAATCTTAAAGGTACAAATAACCATGTCCAGCTAGACATACTTTTGAATCGGTTTAAACCTTAGAAAAATGTAAACCCTTCGCCTCTGCACTGTACGGAATGTTTGCTGTTTGTTGATTGATCATAATGTTTTTATGTACAACTCGCTGAACCAGGTCACGCTTCGCTATGGCTTTTTGGGCCAGGAACCCTTGTGGATGCTTCCAGAACTACCTGCCAAAGTTTCATCACAATCTGATCAATGGTTGCGAAACGCATAGAGGACATACAAACAAACATTCATTTAGAAGATTACGAGTACAATGTAAAATACGATTTTGCATTTATTGTGTCGTAGTGTCTCCAAGTAAAAAAATACTTTTATAAAAATTTGACTAAGCATGATTATAGTACAATTCAAAATTATTAATCTTATTTATAGCCTGACCAAAATACTATAAAATCTGCATTGGTATCGCCACTGTATATTTTATACTCGGCAATGTATAGTATAGTCCATACAGAAATCAGTTCCGCATTTTTTTGCTATATGGCGAGGATTTTTTTTTCTTAGGCTTTACCTAATTTCCCTCCATTTCCCCGTTTTGTCTCTTTCCCTTTTGTCTCTTTTACATTTTGTCTCTTTTACCTTTTGTCTCTTTTCCCTTTTGTCTCTTTTCCCTTTTGTCTCTTTTACCTTTTGTCTCTTTTCCCTTTTGTCTCTTTTCCCTTTTGTCTCTTTTACCTTTTGTCTCTTTTCCCTTTTGTCTCTTTTCCCTTTTGTCTCTTTTACCTTTTGTCTCTTTTCCCTTTTGTCTCTTTTCCCTTTTGTCTCTTTTACCTTTTGTCTCTTTTCCCTTTTGTCTCTTTTCCCTTTTGTCTCTTTTACCTTTTGTCTCTTTTCCCTTTTGTCTCTTTTCCCTTTTGTCTCTTTTCCCTTTTGTTTTCCCTTGGGACCTTAAAAGGGAAATTTCTTACTAGCTGACCCGCGCAACTTCGTCAGCGTAAATTTTCCCCGTTTTTGCAACATCTTTTATTGCTGCTCCGCTCTTATTAGTCATAGCGTGATGTTATATATCCTTCCTCGATAAATGGGTTATCTAACTGTAAAAGAACTTTTTAATTCGGACCAGTAGTCCCCGAGATTATCACGTTTATACAAACTATTCGCTTTATAATGTTAACATAGATAATTGCAACATTAAAAATAACTACGGCTTTCACTTAAATAGCAGATGGCGAATATAAACATAACTTATTTGCATGAAAGCTTGAAATTTAATTAACAGACAATTTAAATATAATAACATACATTCTATAATCGTAAAACAGGTGGATCGCCACTATAAATGTTTGCTGAACTAACTGCAAAATGTTACGTAGGTAGTCATGTACAGTCGCGGAATGAAAATAAATCGTCAGTTTTCAAATACACTCAATTAACGTTTTGCAAACATATGCTACCTTTTCAAACTATGTATCGCAGTAGAGTTGTATACTAGTGTGTTGTAAACTGTGCTTAACTGTTTGACATCAGAGTTTATTTATGCAAATCAATATTCCTTGACTATGAGTAGTTGAACTTAGCCCTCTCAGATTAATAAATTAAATGAATAGATGGAACGTATATATCTGTCTCATTATAACCCTATTACTCTTTGCCACTGATTGCAATACGTGAAAATAATGTTGTGTTAAAATAGGTCAGTTACAGCAGTGTTAGTTCCGTCAAAGTAACGTTCTTGCCACTCATGGTTTCCTTAGTTCTCTTTACGCGAATCGAGAAATAGTCGTTTAATGTTATTAACTCCCAATGTGGGTGTGACATTTCAAAATAGCCGTGCTATCATTCGCGTCTGTCAAGAAGATACTGTCAACTAATTTTCTAAGACAATACCATTAAAGTAGAGACCAGGACTGCGCCATAACCTCACAAAATTTACCACTCTCTAGAAAGAGACAACGCCACTTTGTGGATATTACCTGTCAAAGGCCGCACGAGATTTTTCTCTCTATCACGCTTTACAGTCAATATTTACTTTTTAATTGAAAGGGATGGCACGGTCCAGGTCTATACGTCAATGGATAATACTCTAGTTAATCCACCTTGAAATAAAAACTTTTTCGCATGTGGTTCATAACGAAAAAGTTTTTATTTCAAGGTTCCATCTATTGCAGTTAAACCTTATTATTAGTTTGGCAACATTCACACATTGGCGTTACTGTTTCTTGATTCGGTGGAGTTGTATAAATGGCGGTATTTTTACAGCTCCGCGTTTAAAGTGTAAAACAGTGTTAAATACAAAAATAAGATGTGACTTAAAGGCCTTAAAATCCCAAAATAAAACCTTGATTCGGTTTAACCAAAATTGAACTTTTAAGGTGACAAACATTTAATTCCACGACTGTACCTCAACATAAAAGTGTAAAGTAGGTATACCGCTATCCTGTTTACCTAAACTAATTAAAAAATTAATGGTTCAATATTAATATTTCGATATTTTACATTTTAATAGGTTTTTACATGTATTTTATACATTACGGACGTATTTTTAGAATTGAATTATATACATTACACTCGTACCTACTCACCCGCCGCCCACTCCGGCACCATCCTACCATTCCTACTCTCTCGTTCCCCCCCCTTGTGAAAGTAAACACTGGAAAATTGAAGCTGGCCGCCCATGGAGAACCTGAAATAGAAATGTACGCTTCTATTACAATTCTCTTGTCAACTTAATTAACCTACACTACAGTAATAGTTGGTTGTAATTCCATGGACAATTTATTCTAAAATAACTTATAACATAAATGGTTTCTATTTTTATTCTAATTTTAAACACCAATTGATTTTATTTTAAGGCTAACAAAGGCTTCTTTCAGTTTGTCGTGTGCCAGTAATTGGTCAATGTAGCGTAGGTCTGGTGTCATCGTCAATCAACTTAATTTTTTACAGAGGCTAGCATAGCTAATCGTGGTTAAATCGATCAACGTCAACGTAGATGAACTCTGACATCGCTATATTTCAACATAAAATGAATTTGTCTCTGTAAAACTGTAATTTCAGCCAGAAAAGTATGAATAAGTAATAGGCAGCTATAAATCAATTTTGATTTAAAAAATTGGACGTGTCGAATCTGTTGAATGCAGACATTTGGAATAACATTTTTGGTAGACGCCAGTTAAAATATGACTTTTTATAAATTTCAGACATACGCACTGTGCTTTGTTTTTGTATTCAATTTTTTTTATAACCCCAAACGGACGTAGAAAAAAAATTAAATAAAACCCCCCGACTAACAAGAGGTAAGTAGCCGAAGAAAATCGGTTCAGCTGTTTTGAAGATATTAGGTAAGGATCCCAAGAACATATTTTAAAATGATTGGTATCAAGCTGGAATGGTCATGGTAGCTTCGTTTTCGCAACGCCGTAGCACAAGTAAAAGCCATAATCGTTACGTCACCCCACACATACGTAAAGTTAGGCGTCTCGTCGTTCGCCCGGTCGGCGGGTACGCTCGGTGTTTTGTTACAACCTGATTTTAAAAACCAACGAGCATTTTGGTGTAACGTTTTATTCAGCAATTGCGTTGTATTAGCCTCTTTCCCGAGCATGTTCTTAGCTAAGTTTTAATGTGCAGACCACTAGGGGGCGCTACAGTGCACATGTTTCTCCAAAATAGTGTATTTTTTCTTGGGATGGCTAGGATGATTTAAAAAAAAATAAGTTTTAGACTAGAGTGCCACAACGGTGTCACTTTTTCTTCCGTGAAATAGTAATGTTAACGCATCACTGTGTTCCGGTTGAATAGCATTGTAGCAAATGTAATTACTGGGCAAATGAGATTTACGTACTAAAGTATCAAATGAGGAGCGCGGTGCAGTGACATTCAGATATTTGTACAAGGATTTGGGCTAGCACGACGCTTACCATCAGGTGTAAAACCTGTTCGTCTCTTCATTTTGTTGTATAAAAAAATATTTTAGGGATCCTTACCTATACCTATATTCAACTTATTATCTCACGCGTTAGGGGTTTATAATGCGCATGCATTATCTTGTTTTCCTTTTAATCTTCAAAGCATGCTAACAGGACCAACTTTGCTTCACATATTATGTTCTATTAAGAAGCAATTATAAAAGACAGCGAATGTTTATTAGGTTGCTAGACTATAGCGGGGAGTTCTCTCAGCAAGAATTACGTCGCATGTTAATTGCAAGTTTAATTACGTACTCTTGCCACTTACTGCAAGCAGCCAGGTTCCGGCCAGAGCTTAAAGGCCTTACAATAGATTCCATTGTGATTTTAATGAAGACTTTTGGCATTATTTGCTCTGAAAATAGTAATTATTGACAGAGTACAGAGTGTTGTGTTTCACGTTTTATGTTTTCTACAAGTATTTTTTTATCTAAAGATAACTAGCAATGTGGGATTGGGTACCATTTTACTAGCAATCCTGCTAACAGTTGCAGTTAACTTTCAATTAAAACGGCCATTTTCGTATTCATGTAACTTTGGGTCCGATGTCTTAAAAACGCTTGCGCACCGTACTAGAATGTCGTTATTGCAATTTCGACGCATACTTCACGCAAGCGTATTTGAGATCGATTCCAAAGATACAAGAATACAAAAATGGCCGTTTTAATCGAAACTTAACTGCAACTGCACTGCTTTAAATACGTGAATTGACCCCCTGCTAAGCTAAATTGCTTATGTTAGGAGTGATTTCACGTCGGTAGTATAATGGGTAGGATTCGAACCCGTGACCTCAAAATGCGAGTCCGATGCCATTAGGCTTCAATTTCTCTCTGCTTTTCTCTCATATCAAACGCACATAATTGAACTTTGATTACGTTCGCATACAGTCGAACTATTCTTATCATATGATGATTAATTTGTCCAGCTGTTAATACGATACAATAAACAGCCAAATATTTGATAACACGCAGTAACAAAAGTTTTAATATGTAGATTTTTTTTTCTCTGTATATAATTGTATAAACTAACCCAACCAAAATACACATTTAAAAGGTTATAAAGACGAGCCCAACAAGATCTTCTTCAAAAAAGAATGATAAATGATTAATGGACATATCAATGGATATTGTGACATACACGCCAACAACAACAAAAACATAAAATCTAGTTAAAAGTCGACAAGACAGTTTGCTAGAACAAGAGGAGTTTAAAAAAATGTAAAAAAAATATATTGCACTAATATAATTTTTAATTACTTTTCGTTATAACCAGGTGCAAAAAAGAAATACTAACGCCAATTATAAGAAACAGAGAAAAGTAAAAAAACCTGTTCGTAATGGTCGGAGTACTCGGGTCTGTAAATGAAGGTTCTATATTGGGCCGTGTTCCGGTCAAGTTGCGTTTACTAAATAGGCTATTCGGCGATGATTGAACGAACGAAGTAACGAGGAATGTGTTCATTCACTATTACATAGTAGTTGCCCGTTCGCCTGGTAAATAGGATTGGTGCCCAATGCCGAGCCAGTCCTCGAATTTTTTGTGCACATTTATGGCACGGTACCTTTCAAATTTTGTAGGTAATTTCCCTTAAGGTCGGTATACACACTGCGTCTTGCTAAGCAAGTTTGTACAAAAATTTCGATACTGTATGGCTTCTACATGATAGGGACTTGCGTTTTTGTGGGATACCGAAACCCACAGCTTTGCATGTCCATTGTCCAGCTAACGGAATAGGAAAAACTATGGTACTTTTGATCAGAACACAGTATTATTTATAAAACAGTAATATCTATAATAATAATATCTTGGGACAACTCACACGACGCACGCTATCTTATCCCAAACTAAGCAGAGCTTGTACTATTGAAACCAGACAACTGATATACTTAAATATTTCTAAATACATACATATTATAGATAAATAACACCCAGACACAGAATAAACCATCGCGCTCATCACACAAAGTTTTATCTTGGGTGGGGATCGAACCCACGACCTCTTGAATAGCAGTCTGATACACTCCCACCGCGCCACAGGGGTAGTCAAAGTCAAGTAGGTATCATATTCTGTGATCTATTATCGATTAATTTTACACACCTTATTACGGTAATATGATTAAACGGTTTTATGAACCTATGTCTACAGAAATAAATTGAGTTTGATTTCTCTCGTCTGCAGCTGTTTTTATTTTATTATTTTCATGTAACAAGTTAGTATCAGTTACTGGCCAAATAAAAATAAGATCGATTTACGCATTTGGTACATATTTGATAAGATCACGTGCATATTTGGGGACAACTGCGGTCAACCCTGAGTTATGAAGCATGATGGAACATAATAAATGTATCGCTTCTACGCTCCTGTCAATGAAAATGCTTTATCCTTTAGTTGACGAAATCATTGATGTACGAAATCATTGATTGTCGTGTACTTCTTAAACCAAAATTACACCAATCACCACGAGTACCACGAGTATTATGAATCTTTTTTTTTATGTTGTACCTTGATTGGATTCGTCATTTTTTTACAATCTAGTCTTAAAGACTAATAAATAATTATATTTTAATTTAATCTGCTTTATTGTATACTAAAACTTTTTTTCTTATTGTTTTTATTGAAAGAGATCACTTTGTTATTTAGGGTAGTACTCATTGCACTACTTACTAACTTGAAAGATTTAGTCCTAAAATAAGTGGCGGTAGCCTAATGGCTGAGGCATTTTTTCAAGGTTTCGAATCATACCAATTATACTACCGACGTGAACCTACTCCTAAGACAAGCCTTTGAGCTTAGCTGGAGAGGTTAACAAGATTGCTAGTAATGTGTGACCCAATCCCCCATCACTAAATTATCTTTAAGAAACAAAAGGTTTTTCTTTCTTTTTCTTTTTAGAAAAAAAGTCCTTCTGAGTCTTTGCACTATTTCCGTTAATTACGATTGTGAAATAACAGAATTGGACCTATCTCAAGTGTTTCCTCGCGTACGCGCAAACGGATAGGTATTTACAACAGACATACAAGTAGTGGGTACAACTTCTGTTCTGCAGCTATGCTCAACCGTAACTCAACTCAAACAAAACCGGGCAAGTGCATGTCGGGCCACGCACAATATAGGGTTCCGTAGTCCCCCCAGAGAAATGAAAGAAATGGGTTTTCTGTTGTTTTTGTTTCATACTTACAACGTTATATCTACTTAATAACATTTTTCAATGGAATTTAATTCCATTATATATACTACTACCGTGAATTTTTTCACATACCCAATATCAACCATTTAGCTGGCAGAGGGGGGGGGCACTTGACTCTAACAAGAAATTGAACTTTAAAGCTTAATGCAAAATGACAGCCTCCTAGCACTAACAGTGCGGATGGACGGACGGACATGGCAAAACTATAAGGGTTTCGTTTTGCCATTTTGGCTACGGCACCCTAAAAACTGACTAATTTCCTGACTACATGGTAACTCAAAAACCATTCTTTGAGTAATACTGGTCTCAAACAATATTAACTTCTCCGACAATGAAAAACTAAGCTCTTATATCTCGAGTGGCTTCTTATACCCGGCTTCTTACTACTAAATGTCTTTTATGACCCATAAACAAGTACCTATACTTCGTCACAGATTTTTTATCCAGTATGTCATAAATTACATAATAAAAGCTCTTAAAATGAATGCCGCTACCACTTGTCATTTTATTAACTGAACCTACATCATTTCCCCCAGACCGGGCTTTAAGTACTTATAATGCCATTGTATTTGAAATCTTTTAAAACAGTAATTACGTTTCTATACTACGTTTTTATGGTTTAGCAGCAAAGCCTGGTTTTGCGGTATAATATACCGCTGCTTTTTATTAATTCTGTTTAAGTATACAGCAATTTATTGAAACCGTACAAAAATACACAAATATAAATAAAGCTTATACACGTAAAACCGATATTGTTTAATGGAGAGAGAATGAAGGGTTAAAATTTTAACAACACACAACACTTTAATCATCGACGATTAACGATTCTAAAACTGCGTCAACTCCATTAGTTAGCATTGATGTTGTGCTATGTAAAGTCTGTTTACCCGACTGTAAGGAAGGGTTATGTTTTTACGGGTATCTCAGATATCTCACAAACCACTGAACGGATTTATACAATTAAGACGTCGTTAGACTCGTCTTGACCGCCCAAGTATTCTTAGATAGGTGACGCTTGAAAAAAACAAGCATGGCGGCTATGAGATGTCAAAATAAAGAGGTGTGAAAACTTATTTCAAATACTGCAATATGGGTATCAAATTAAAGGATTCCTATCCTCCTCTTAATCATTTTCATCAAAAAGTGATACTAAAAAAGTTAGTTAGCAACCATTCTTTTTTTTTAATTTTCAATACTTCATATATCATAACGGTGATAAAAGTCAGTTATAACATCCTCAACCACATAAAAGTATTAAATAAAAAACTAAATAAAAAATTAAAAAATCTGCCTGCACAAAAAAGATGGACACAAGATCCCCTACAGAATTATATAATTTCATGCAGTCGGAGGCACTTAACTAAGATCATCGAGATTCATTAATGCCTGATTTTTATTTAAAATCGATTAGTATTTTAAAGTATTTAAACATAATCTACTCATTCCAGAGTTAAAGTGTTTAATCAAGTTCAATCCCTCTACTAATTCCGGAGTTAAAGTGTTCAATCGCAATATAACATTTTTGTAGGCGAATAAATCGCAGATCACAGTTCAAAAAGTATCCTATATCGGTAGGCTCTAAAGAATAAAGATGGTAGAAGTGGTCTCGGTCTTCATGTAATGTGCGAGCGACTCAAGCGAGAAGCCCCGCCAACTTACATCCGTAATACTTCATCAGTATGAGCGGATCTTTCCTCGGCTCGTTTAATTCTTTATTACACACTGAAATTGGTATTCCGGCATGCGTCACGCGGCAAGATGTGGATGGCATATTAACATCTTTTATATGTCTTGCGGTATATTGAATCTGTGAGTGGGAAATCTTTTTAACCATGTTTTACGTACACAGTGCAGATTGATAGATCATCAGGGTTAAGCTTTACTAAGGCACCTGTCCCACCAAGCACGTGAAAGCGAGTAGCGTGTAGCGATTGTATCTCTCAAGAAACGTACATACTTATGTAGATCCCATGTAAGCAAAAGAGATACAGATATTAATAGTTGATCGGTGAATCTACAGACTGCCGGCGAATACTCGCTCTATACTGCATCTCTTTTGTTTACATGGACGGGGCCTACAATATACATCTATTGTACGTTTCTTGAGCGATCAAATCGCTACTCGCTTCTCTCTCATCGCCGTTGGTGGAATAGGTGCCTAAAGCCTGTCTGTAGCATGTTTTCTTAAAAACGTTTCGGAACTGAAATTAGATACTTAATTTAAAAACACGGTTAACAATTTTAAGTTTATATAACACTAGCTGTGCCCCGCGGTGTTTCCCGCGGTGTTTTCCGCGGTTTATTAGCCTATGTGTTAATTCCGGGGCTCAGCTAACTCCATACCAAGTTTTATTAAAATCGCTCCAGCGGTTTAGACTTGAAGAAGTAACAAACATACACACTCACATACTCACAAACTTTTGCCTTTATAATATTAGTGTGATATATATATAACGGTGGGCCGTACGTTTGGTATCCACTGAAGTCGTCAGCCTTAGTTTAATTATAGTTGTCTCCTTTGAAACACAAAAGGCCCAAACAAGAAGTGTGATTAGAAGGCAAAAAGACACTCTGAAAATTTATAGAAAAAATAAATCTAGGGCAAGGAAGAATGATATAATCAACTGTCTGATTTGACATAATCGGAAGATTAATCTAAGCCCCACTCGGATGGATAGAAGTTCGCTAAAGTGTATTCTAAGTTAAATCCAAAGCATTCACTTAGCTATCACGTTTCACTGACAAGTAAAACAAGATACAGATCTTATTCAGTAGATATGGATTTACTTAACAGCTAGTAAACTCTATCGGTATTTCACCAAATTTGCCCTCAAGAAACTCGTTAAGTCGTTCATTTCGGACTTAAATTTTGCTTAACTTGAGTTAAGGTCGAGTTACGTTAAGAAATTGAATAATCATTGGCGGTGATTCTGTTGTTCATCCCAATGTACCTATTATATTTGAATATATATAACCGTTTTTTTCCTAAGGCAGCTACAAAAGTCACTTAAACCTAAATGAATGGTACAAACCATGGTGTTCTTATCAATGTACCTATTATATTTAAATATACATAACCATTTTTTTCCTAAGGCAGCTACAAAAGTCACTTAAACCTAAATGAATGGTACAAACCATGGTGTTCTTATAAATTCGCTGTGTATTTATTTTGATGGTTATAAATACTAAAACGTGTTAAATTCTTGACGAACATATTATTACTTACTGGCGGCCCGCTCCGGCATCGCACGGGTATAAAATATATGGATGTTATTATACATATAAACCTTCCTCTTCAATTACTCTATCTATTAAAAAAAACCGCATCAAAATCCGCTGCGTAGTTTTAAAGATTTAAACATACATAGGGATATAGGGACAGAGAAAGCGACTTTGTTTTATACTATGTAGTGATATTTCAAAGCATTTTAAGACTTAAATGGTACGGCCTGATTAAATACAATAATTTATTTATACTGTAGTCAATCTCTCGATTTATAAAATGACAACAATGAGATGCAAAGCAACAGAATTGACACCATTGATAACCTACTTCGTAAATGCAATCTCTGAAATGTTTATCTTTCGTCTAAGTATCTTTTACTAAAAGATATCGAATGTTGAAGAATGTAAATATTACTTTATGCTACAAAAGATAACAACTAGCTAATGGCTGTTTTCCGTTTGACGGGTGTTTAGGCTTCAAATTTCCACTTTTATTTCTATTACAGTGGCTATGTTAAATATAAAAGTATAGAACCTACTTATTTTTTATTACGATCTGTAAGATAAATCATCGGACGTAAGTTTAAGCATCAGCATTGCAATTGAGAAGCCGCGGCATTGAATCCCACCCTTTATCGTACCGATGTAAATCCACTACCTGCTAATAAACTAGGGGGGGGGGCTAACAAGATTGCTAGTTATGTGCGACACACATTGCTAGTTAAGTATCATTTAATTTTTTACAATAAAACATCTAACCGACTTCAATCACAAATGAACTGGCATTTATTGAGGAGTTTCGTTGTCTGTCTCTGAAGCTCATCATTAGATCTATACCAAATTTATATGGAACCAATTAGGAATAAACCACTTCAAACAAATCAAACAATCCTATTGAGAATTGAAAAATCCATCCAAACATCCGAATTGAGAACCTCCTTTCTGAAATCGGTTAAAAATAGAATCGTACCTACAGCAGTGGACTCCAATTGCTGTTAATGTTGATAGAGGATTGATGATAAATGGGCAATAAAATTTGGCTCTTTGGAGCTAAGTGATTAGGTAAAAAAGAGGGCAGTGGGACAGTCATTCAACAGAATTTTAACGTAAGACGAAGAAGTATCAAATACATTATCTACATTACTTTTTTAACCCGGGTCCTGCCGGCGCTACAGGATAAAAAATACCACATACACATGAAATTACCTCATAACTTTTTTCATTGGTTTACGGGTGCTATCTTTCTTAGTAGCTTCTTGGTAAATAATAAGAAATACTTTCGCGATTTCTATACAGTCGACCCGTGACCACGATCGGTGCAATTCGATCGAAACGTCGGGTAAATAAAAGCCTTTAAATATTATCCTAAAGTGTTATTTACAAAAGTGTCAAAACTGAATAAAACTGTAAGTACTGATTGTTTTTACGTTTTAAGTAAGATAATATTCTATTGTTTTATATTTGCACTACACGATTTAAATTCCATTTTATTGCTAACTTTAAAGTTACAGCTTACAGACTTAAATTCATGTTTAATTATGAGACTATAAATACATACAGTACGATCAACGTAACTTGACCGGATTGAAGTTAGGTTTTTATCACTTTCGCGCATGTCATAGAGATGCGACCCTAAAATTACTTACGAATACGATTAATCGATTAAAAATACTAACATTTTAAACCAACAATATAAAAACACTATTTAAATGAGTTCATAAAAGTTTAAATTTAGAACAGTTACAGTAAATAATAAAGAAACTTTGAAAAACAATTTCTTCACCAAAATAATCACAAAAAAACATGAATTAGTTATACTAATTATGACAATGTAATGCGTAATCGCATCTCTAATCCTCTTGGTTTAGTTACCGCCCCCGCTCCCCGCTTCCTGTCACCATTTACTTCCAAAAAATGCATCTGCGCAACCACTTGTCGCCTACTTCAGTCCGGCCTAGTTACGTTGATCCAACTGTAACAAACTATTTATACCATTATGATTTAAATAAACGTATAAGTTTATCTTATTTCATCTTAAATAAAATAATAACATATATTTAATGTACAAACTCCAACTCACTAAGGTTTAAGCTCTGTATCATTAGCCATATAAGAAACCAATGTAAGTACATTACGTACATACACCCGACGGGAGGCACGCCCTTATTTTAGATACAAAGAGTCAGTACATTTTTGAGAGAAATAAATATACTAATATTGTGTGTACCTATGTGTGTGTGGATTTCTTGTTGAGCTTTGAGCTGACCTTCTGTATTCGGTAAATGTATGTATTCTGAGCCCTAAGCCACCTATCTGTTCCTTGTTGCTATTCGTAACTTGGCTGTTTTATTACTTCATGACACGAAGGCCTTTGACCAACGTTCAGATAAACAAGGATTTGTTGCTATGTTAATAACGATTGGAAATGCGGTTCCTTGTCCTACTTTGTGGTTCCATCGTGAGACCACAGTAAAAAATATCTTTACTGTGGTTAAGACCCTTGTTATCAAACTGTAGGTATTCCTCAAAACGAATTACATTAACTCTCATAAAAACCGGGCAAGTGCATGGCGGACCAAGCACAATGTAGGGTTCCGTAGCTGTCTAGCATAATGAGGTACAAGAAGTGGATTTTCTGTTGTTTTTGTTTCATACTACGAACAACGTTATTTATTTAATTTTCAATGGAATTTGTATAAAAAATTTGTAATAGTTTTCCTTGTTATTTCATTATATACCTATACCTACTACTACCCTGAAAATTTCACAAATTTCACACTTCAAAAAAAAACCATTTAGCTGGCAGGGGGGGGAGGTTGACTCTAGCAAAACTTTTCCCTTTAAGGTTTCATATTTCACAAACGGATTCCTAAACCAAAAATTATATTCACAACCCCTAAATATTTTTAACAGACCTATCCAACTACATCCCACACGATGGCGTATCTAAACAAAAAAACCCTCCCCCTTGTGTAGGGGTACCCAACAATAATATTTTTTAAGATATTATTCTACTACTTTGTCGGCGTACCTAATAGATATGCAAAATTACAGCTTTCTAGTACTAAGAGTCTCTGAGTTAAAGCGGGGATAGACAGGCAGAGAGACAGACAGACGGACGGACAGAGCGCAACTATAGGGGTTCCGTTTTGCCATTTTGGCTACGGAACCCTAAAAAGCCATTATTGTAAATACACCTCCAGGCTCCAGCACATCAGCTCGGTGACATTATTATTTTTAATTTCACGAACAAGTACCTAAAGTTTCAAATCTACTCTGAAGTAGGTTAAAATCGTCTCTTAATATATCATATTTTAGTCTAGAGAAGCTACTGCAGCCGTGTTAATAAATAAATATAATTAAACGACCTCCTTTAAGTTGTTTGTGTCCAATATAGATGCTGTTTTTCAGCCCCTTAAATGTTATCTATGGTCATAATAATAAACAGGCAGGCCGGCAATGCGCCATTTTGTTAATAAATCACGGAGTACCGCCACGAAACACTTGTCACACTTTCCACTCCTCCTTTTTTGTTGCTTGTATCTTACTCCATAATGGTCACGATAACAATTAGGCATTACAAAGTGATGCGGCGACTTTGAATAAAGTTAAAATAGAGATTGTTCTCGTAATTGAAGTTGTTAAATTTAGAAGTTGAGTTGTTTTCTACTTATTACATATATTTCGGGACTTAATCGAGTGAATTATTTAAAGGTACGAACCTTTTATTTACCCGATGTTTTGTTCGAATTGCACCGATTTAATGATGAAGTTGGTGCCATGAAATAGTAATCTATAAGTTTTATTCGGCACCAACTTCAAAATGTTTATGCTATGTGTATAATTTTTTGCTTTTTAGTTGCCTTTTTTGTAAAAAAGTTTTTATTTCTCACTTTTCAGTGGGTTGGTTTGTCTGCTCAAATCCTTTTACAAAATATTGCTTGCACCGATGCAGGGTCGTTAATTGTTGAGGAGTTCACTATCAGCTCTATAACATGTGTAATAGTAGTATCACGAGAATAAAGTGTTACTCAATACCATATTAAAGAAACTAAATCACAAACTGTGAAATATTAAGTAGGTCCGCTCGTCATTTGTGGTCTTCATCATCAATTCCACTTCTCCAATTGGTGTTTTTTAAAGAGTAAATGCACGAATCCCTATGAAATATACTTAAATCATTGTAGGTTTGCTTTAATATTTTAAGAGTTCCCTCAATATCTTCAAGATCCCATCATCAGATCGTGATCTGATAACAATGGGACCAACTTGGAAGTATATACCTTTTCAAACACAAAAATAATATTCAAATCGGTCCAGCTGTCTTTGCGTAATCGTTGAACAAAGGTACAAAAAAAAAATTTTTATCGAATTGAGAACCTCCTCCTTTTTGAAGTCAGTTGAAAAGGGCAAGATTTGTATACCTTCTATCTTGCACTTTGCACTTGCAATTCTTAGTCTGAATGTTTGCTGTCTTTATCAAATGTGCAGTCAGAACATAGCACATTTAAAAAGACAATGATTTTATCAAACGTGCAGACTGTATTCCACATTATCGTAGTTCATCACTTAACTGTTTTAAACCTTTTCATTCTGATTTAATACTCTTCTCATGGCCGCAATAAGGACTGTAATAAATTAAACAGTGATATCAAGTAAAAACTTTTTCATTCATCGCCCTTTCTGCGTCTCAATTCTCAATTCAACTTTGATTGAGCCCAAAGCTCTTCTTATGGTGAAATATAAACCAGTGCCGCATGTTACATGCCGCATAATGTAAGAATTATGAAGTAAAGCGAGCTGTGTAAAGTTATAAAGTGGAAGTACGTCGCTCCCCACATGTAACCGCCATAATTTCCTGGGGGTAAGTAGAGTTAATTTGCGTCAGTTTCCTCGTGAGTGATTGACGTTTAATGTAGCCACGTCTGGTTCAATCCACGCCTAGCACGAGCGACCTATCACATATTTCACCATATTATTTTGTTAGACATTCGTTCTTTGAATTTTTAAACTCTTTTTTTTTAGTACTAGCTGTCTCACGCTGGCGCTGATTGCGATAATTCTTTTTATAAGACTATTTAAACTTGATCTCTCTAACGTATGGCATGGCTAGTAAAACAGAGATCATTTGAGTTGTATTTACTTTTATAACTATTTAACCCACGTTGATGAAATTTGTAGCAGTATTTAAGTTAAAATATTACCTTAAAAACTGCAAAAAAGTTAATCAAATTTATAAAAGACTTGCGTTGACAATACATATCATAGTTTAGATTAAGAAACTCTTATTTAAAGTTGATCTAGGTTAGTTTTTTTACAGACACAGCTACTTTATAATTTTATGACAAACTTACATTACACCTTATTCAAAGCGTAAATAAACTAGTGCACCCAATAACTAGTAATAACATGAACTTTGCGGCATTTCAATCAATTTTATGTACCCTAATTTAGTTTTACTCCTCATGAATCTTGCTTAATAACGCACTGAATGGGTAAGAGTAACTAAGGATATTAGATCTTAGTTTGATAAGGGCCATACCCATCATCGTCGTCATTTATCAAACTGTGGTTTACAAGTGTTCATAATTTACAGGTTCGATGTGGTGTGGGACAACCGTGACTCGGCGTTTGGTGAACTCACGAATTACAAAATGCTCTACTTCCTTCAAGACGATACAATCAAATTCAAGGTGAGTTAAGTCGACGACCCCTACGTAAATCATCGAAACTGAATCATCGAAACCGATTTTTGACACGTTGCAGATCTGTTTATTGATTGTATAGTGCATGGTCGGGGTGTAGCAAAGGGGGTGCACTAAAAATACAAAATAAACAAAAAATATTATTTTTTTCATCAAATTTGACTTAAAAAATATTTGATCGATTTGTATGGATCTTCAAATTAATGTTGAGTGCTGTTTAGTAGGGGATTGGTACTTACACCTACTAGGTGTAAGAGTAACTTAAAAAAAAATACAAGTCCCAGAAAAATAAATCAATCGTAAGAGTCGAAGTGTTTTTAGCGTTCCGTACCTCAAAAGAGTGAAACGGCACTCGTGTGTTTGTATATTTCTCACAACCAATTTGCTCCGAATCTACTGGACCGATTAAGTTCAATTTTGGTACACATGTTGATTCGAAAAATCCATATAAGGACGCACTTTACTTAAGTGAATTTTGAACAAGTGCGCTATTTTTTGAAACAACCTATGAATTAAGTTCATAGTTTGCTTCAAAAAATGCTTCGCTAACTGTATTTGATATATGTACGAGTATAACGCGATAATTTAAATATAAACCATTTTAAAGTTATTTAAGAAAATACGACTTTATATCTGGACCTATATTCCATAAGATAGTTCTTTTCTTAAAGACTGCTGGAAAACATAAAATAAGTCTGAAATGTTTTTCTGTTTTAATACGCTATAATCTTGCGCCGGATTGACACCGGAGCGTGTGAAATGGACCTACCATTTCACACGCTCCGGTGTCAATCCGGCGCAAGATTAAAACCGGCACGAAGTGTACCTCCCGTTCCGGTCGCTATACATTCACCCGGGTAGCCGGTGCCGGATTGAAACACGTGAAAAGGACCTCAATATCACTAACCTAATGAGTCTTAGTCACTTAAATAAATAATTTTAAATAAAAATAGTCGCATATGTAGGATTTTGTAAACAAAATCCTACATATGCCAATCAAAGGGCTCTTCGCCCTTTGATTTGACACCTATATTGCAGTATTCGAAACAACTTTTTTTTACAATTCTTTATTTTGACATCTCACAGCCGCCATGGTTGTTTTTTTCAAATGTCACCTACCTAAGATCACTTGGGCTGTCAAGACGAATCTAAAGACGTCTTAATTTGTTGCCGTTCAGTGGTTTGTGAGATATGAGGTAATAAAGAATATTACATATATACATACATACATACATACAAGATACGCGCGAAAAACATAACCCTTCCTTACAGTTGGGTAATAATAAATTGTAAACGAACACTTATTTTTAGATCATTTTAAGATCTACCATTACCTGATTAGTTTAAAATAATTTACTTTTAATGTAGGAAACTAGGTACCCAATTGTACAACATAACAACAACTCCCCCCTCATGGTTGACATGACGTTTCTGATGAGACAGCCTTTCCTAAAATATAAAAAGAGGCGTTTGAGATTTCCTAAAGGTGAGAAGAGGTACTCGTATCACATCGTGAAAAAGCTACGAAAGCGTATCTCGTTAGCAGAGTGGCTCAGTTAATTTTCTCATTCGTTCTTGTAATTCCCAGTTAACGAAGTCGACCTTTGGAAAACTATTTTCATCCAAAATTAATGACGAAGCTTTTACAAATATCAGCAACGACAAAAGGTATTAAGGACAGTTTCAAAAATAACTTGGCTCTGTATTTGGGACACAAAAATGGCCGCTAGAAAAGCTGACCAGTTATTCTAGCTATCTACTTTAATACTGAAACATCGGACAAGGGTCAACATTCTTTCACCCTTTATCAGTGTACAATTACATATACAGGGTATTTGGAGTGTAAGTAGCCATAGGAAAATGGTTGATGCGAATCGGGAATGCTGTTGGCTACTTGTTCCGCCTAATTATCATTTTGCCCTAAGTTTAACGAGTAATCATCTTAACGCTATTTTTCTACCTGATTCCCATTTTTTTGTTAAAGTTTAATCATTTTTTATTTATGTACCGTAAATTTTCAATTAAATATTTTTTTTTATTTCATTGAAAATTTAATATTTATTATTTATAAAGTTTGATTGAAAGGAATGGCGCGCTCTATACGTATACGTCAATGGGAGTATCAAAGTGCAAACTGAAGCGGCGATAGCCTAACGGCTAAGGCATCGGTGTCGCAATCGTGACCCTTTATACTACCGACGTGAACCCACTCCTAACACAAGCCATTGAGCTTAGCTGGAGGAGTTAACAGGATTGCTAGTAATATGGGACCATAACCACCTGCTCTGGGGCCGTAACCACCGGTAGCTTGGTCCCTGTGCCCGATGCGAAAAAATAAATAAAGTGAATATAAATTAAACTAATTAATGAATACGACAACATTAGACTAACCACTACTAATATCTTTAAATTGGGGAAATTGGTATTTTCAAATAGATACTAACATTCTAACCTTGTCTTGGAAACCTATCACAGGTAAAGCTGCAGGATTAAGAAAGGTTTCTCAAAATTCTCGCTACCTTCTTACATTGGTGCCGTTAAAGTCACGTCTAGCCATAAAATATTGGGTTTAGAGACCATTATAGTGCATTAGAGTTTATGGACGGCTAGTTGGTGATCTATGGTCTCATGTTTATCTAACCTCTTTCGTCAATTGACTTTTACAGTTTAGCTGTAAACTTTAATCGCCGCATCTTTAAATTTACTGCTCCATTCCATCGTAGCATGGTCTACTTTAACTTTTTTGAATATACGGACTATCAAATGCAAAAGAATATTTCTTGTTTCAATAATTACGTCATTATTAAATTTGACGGTATGTGATTTAAAGGTTACACTACTCGTTTACCATAATTCAGACCTAATATACTCGTACAGCTTTGTGATACTGCAGCCCTTTAATATAGCCACAAATAACAGCCCGACACACGATATAAGGCTTGGGTCTACAAAAGGTTTCAATAACCGAGAGGAAATTTTTGGTTTACATTTAAAAACGAGTAAGGGTCGTGGAAAATCAGAGCAATGAATATTTATCGGGGTCCTGGGAATAGAACGCACTCCAATTACCAACGCTCAATAAAAATTCCTCAGAGCCCACATAGGCGACGTAATACGTACTCACGCCGATACTAAATAATTAATACATCGTTAGAGCAATGATAACTGCCTTGTGGCATAATAATAGCCTTTTAGAACGGATTCCATTTTGTGGGAAAAGAATAATTAGAGTGGGAATTGGACTCACATTCGTGTTTCACAAACAAATTCATACATAAAATAATCAGCCTTCTAAATTCCCACTGCTGGGACGTAGGACTCCTCTCTGACAAAAAGGTATTACGCGGTACTATTCCAGTTTTTTGTTTCTCTGGTGTGCCGGTTACACCAATTATGGCGGTTCGGTTAGTTACGATGATTTGTTTTCTTATCCGATTTGTCAATTCGTCATTTGTCACGTGGTGGATCTTATGATTTTTGCACTTGTTTCATGTATTTTCACACGCTAAATAAAATGATAACAGGTCAGTTAGCTGCCATTTGCACAACTCTAATGATTAAATTGATCGCACAAAGTTGTTCTGCAACCATAATGCACCCAGTACAGGACTTTATTGGTTTCAAGATATTTAGGAGCCATTGATTCTCATTCTCATCTCATTGATCTGTAATTTTGGCTAGAATTATCTGTCAATTGTCACGCTCATGGGATGTTTTGTTTTTACAGGAACTGCATGACGGAAAAGGTGGCAAGGATCCATTTCCGTTGCTTCTCAAAAAGACGAAGCTTCCTAAGAAGTGGAAAGAAAAGCCTGGTAAATATCTGTTAACAATATCTTAGGGATGTGTTTTTGATAGACAATAATACGTAAGGCGCTGTAGAACTTACTATTTTAGTTTAAGTACCATTCATGAGCACTACCATGTGACGAATTGCATTATATTTGACTCTCTTTGGTACAAGGTTGTAAATCTTGTGAACCTTCAAGGCCAATATTTAACTGATTGAATGAAAGAATACATATATATTGTATATTAAAGCTTTAACACTCAGTTCCACCAGCGTAACCCCTTAGTGCTTGAGTTTCATGCAATCCTTTCTGCTTGTATAGGCTAGCCGCGAAAGATCTCTCTCTGCAAATTTTTAGCTCTAGATCCAAGGGTTTGGACTGGGCGTTGATGAGACAATGAATAAGTCAGGACTTTCGTTTTAATATACATAAATAACTAGCACAAACACCTCTTCTTCACCATCAGAGAACAGTTAGTTACTTTAAATAACGCAAAGTAAATAGGTACACACAATGAAGCCACCAAAAACACAGAATTCATACTTGATAATGTAACAATAGCTACTGTCTACACCCCATCAAAAACAGATTGATCAAGAACGGATTAAGCGATCGTAGCTCAAGCGAACTACCCGGACAGGGGATCACAAAAACCTTTAATGTTCTTTCAATGGCGCCTGCTAAAGCTGTCGAGGAAATGCCGATAAAAAATGAACGTCGTAATGATAGGGTACATATCATTATGATGAGTGTACGCATACCTACATTGGTATATTGAATTCCTTTACCTATGTCGTACTTAATGACTTTATCGAGCTCTGGAATGCTTTCTTTATATTGATTGATTTATTAGGTTGGACCATAATTGATATTGGACTGGCGGAAACATGCTTGTTATCTTACAGTTTTGAACTTCAATCAGGCTATAAGAAATACTTCTTGTTAAACAGCATACTTATAATAAAGGACGTTTTGGGTCGTACAAACTGTATATAAACATACTCTATACCAAACCTATAGTACACTACTGTTCGACATGGCAATCGAGACATAAGATTGCACGGGGAAGACTAAGGGTGAAGCTTGTTGTACCTATTAAGAAATTCACTAACGTAGACATATAACATCAAAACGCATTCTTTAATAAGCCGCAACACAGCGTTAGGCGGATTCAACACACGGCGTAGGCGTTGCGTAGAACCTTACTCGCAATATGCAGACACTCGTTCAGACCTTTATATTTGTTGTGAAGGTGTGTACAAGACATTACTTGTACATTGTCGTTGACTTTGTGGCACAATGGGATTGTGTACGACTACTGTTCAAGTGGTTGTAAGTTCAATTTCCACTCGGAACACCACTTTAAGTAATCCACAAATTATTGTTCCGAGTTTTACACACGTAAAATACAATCAGAGTGTACTTTATGTGTGCGATAGAGTTTGTTGCTGTCTGCCCGGTTGCTTTTTTAAGTACAGTACTTTACTAGTGTCGAGGAAGCATTTTAAATTCCCTCTTACCTACGACATGGGGTCTTTCAAAAAAGGTGCGAAGAAGCACCTTGCAGGAGAGAAAGGTAAGGACAGCCAGTGCTGTACATAGTGCTGTACTGTCTGGCCTTGCGTTTGGACTCCATTTCCACCTAACATCAGGTGGAATGGAGTTATTTGCTTACCTATAAATAAAAACATAAAAAATGACTCGTAGAGTTGCTGGTCAGTAAGGACGCCCGTTCATATTAAGAACGGGTATTGTGAATTTTCTCTTAAAATATCACACGTATAAATCAATCCCCGAGAGTCTGATATCTCTGCAAACTTTATTTTTTCTTTTAATTTTTTTTTAAAACACGTCTCTCGCAGTAGGGTACAAGCCCTGCATCGCGGGGGACGTTTGTAAAGTCCCCCGCGATACAAGTCACGGTCACAAAGTACACCCAGACTCGAAACAACAATTTGTGGATCACACAAAGTTGTGTCCCGTGTGGGAATCGAACCTCTTGCGTAGCAGTCGGAGGTTCCACCGCGCCACAGAGGCTCACGAAACACATTTTTTAACGAACATGCATTTAAATGTTATATATTCAGTGACAGTGCGAAGAGCAATCAGTCGCACGTGTTATATTAAGCCAAATTTTGGCATGGCAGTAATACACATTTCCATTGTACCAACATACGTCGTGCTCCAGTGAAACGAATGTGACAAATAAATTCACCTAAATCAGCATAAAACACTCACATGAAAATAAATTGTTTGTGAAAAACAATTCGTTATAAACCAGAATTCCGTACTCATACTGGTATTCTACAGCTCTATAATTTTAAATTACGGATAACATTATATTTTATTATATATTTTATTATCAATTATCCTTTTGAGGCTGTTATATAAATCACATCATGTAAATAGGAAACGCGAGAATTTAAAAAACGAAATATACGTTTCCGCGTTTTTTACTCTACAAATAGCATTTCGATGTTCCATTATATTGGCGCGACCCGAGCGAGAACGCGCAGTTAATCCCTAAAGGCATTTAGCTCAAAAATCTTTCGCTATTTTGTTCTATTTCAAATAAATTACTATTTTACACTGGATTTGTTTACTAATATGAGTATCTATAGAAGTATAAACAAGCTTCCCGTTCTCTGTCTCTATATACACTTAGATCATCTAAACTACGCAACGTATTTTAATGTTTTCACTTTCATTCTGATATCTTTCATTCTGATGTTTTTAATTAATTATACTAATATTATAAAGCAGAAGAGTTTGTTTGTTTGAACGCGATGATCTCAGGAACTACTGGTCCAAATTTAAAAAATATTTTACTGTTGGATAGCCCATTTCTTGAGGAAGGCTATATATAATTACGCTTCGACCAATAAGAACGGAGCAGTAATGATAAATGTTGCAAAAACGGGGAAAACTTACGCAGACGAAGTTCAGCGGGTCAGTTAGTTATGTATAATACGGATGGTGCTTAAGTATAGTATATATAGGTAGGAGAAAAAACTACATGTACAGCCAGGGTGGGCCTCTAGTAGGTACTGCACTAGTACTTAGATAATTAACTTTTAACATTAATTTCACACTTGGTTCAGAGGTTGGCCGATCGTATCGTGACTATTGACAAGACGATTACGTCACCTTTATTTTATAAATGGGATTTTATTACTCACTAGCTGTTCCGGCGAACTTCGTACCGCCCCGTTATATTTAGGGTTCCGTAGCCAATGGCAAAAACGGAACCCTTATAGTTTCGTCATGTCCGACTGTTTGTCTGTCTGTCCATTCGTATGTCACAGGCACTTTACTCAAAGAATACTCAATGAATATTGATGAAATTTGGTGAAATGTGTCTTGTAGTAGCCGCTACTTTGTTTGATAGCTAAATATTAAAAATAAATATTTTTAGGCGGGGCCGAAAAACTGCGTTTCTCAACAAAAGGGTGTAAGTGCCACGAACATACGCTCTTCTGCTGATGCAATTATTCAAGGCTGCGGAACCCTACACTGTGCATGGTCCGACATGCTCTTGCCCGGTTTTTATTTTTATTTTCGTTATTTTCTTGTTCAGTATTAGAAAACTACAAAAAAAGAAGGAATTAAATCAGTAAAGTCGTTCTCTAGTGATATCGTGACCCAGGGAAATAGATAGACCCAGATAAATCCGGTATCTATGAGAATCGGCCAACATCTATTTTTTATACCCCTAAGAGTTTGTTTGTTTGAATGCGATAATCTCAGGAACTACCGGCCGGCATTGAAAAAATATTTTATTGTTGGCTCATTTATCGAGGAAGGCTATAGGTTATAACATCACGCTACGACTAATAGAAGCGGAGCAGCAATGAAAAATGTTGTAAAAAAAAAAGGAAGAAAAAAGAAAAAAGGCAACATCACTAATCATGACACCTGCCCTTGTACAACCTATCTCAACTCACTACTGACAATAACTCAATTAATACTTTCATGCCACATATCACACACATGGTCAACACACTCAAAAAATTCAACAACACGTAAAACACACACATATATACACACTCACACTTACACACACGCCCACGCACACGCATTGTATTTTCACAATAAACTCCCTCTTGGGGCGGATTTATCCCGAAGGGGAAATTATAAAAAAAAGTACCTATCTATACATGAGAATGTCAAAAATATTAAATGAAAGTTAATACACGCACATGATTCGAAAAACCTAGAAAAGATTCTACGGTTCAACGTAGGTATATGGTAATCCTACTAAGATGGTATTAAATTTCAACCTTTGAGTTAGTAATCATTTTAAATTTTGATAGTATTATTAGTAATTTGCGCTCAAACAAACGCAGATACCTATCCGCTTTATATTAATAGCTCTTAAGGAGATTAAGCCATGAAAGTTTGAGAAGTTGCCGCGCCCGTCCAACTCTCGACGTCTTTACTGAGGGAAGATTATGAATTATTGCAGCAAGAAAACGCGGCCTAGCTTTCGAAGCCTTTGTAATTTGTTGTTTATTAATTTCTAAGAGATATATTAATGAGCACGGAAACTGATAGGATGGGAACATTTTAATATTATAACGGAGTGGTTTATATTAAATTGGCTTCAAATTTATTGAAATTTGAACCATTTATGAGTTATCTGCTTTTTCCCGGGGCTTGACTAACGTTGTTTGGTTTTTATAGCATACTAGCGGCACACTCCGGCTTTGCACCGATTTCCACTTTCTCTCCTATCTATACATGTATAAACCATCCGGCAGTAAAGTATAAAACACATCAAAATTCGTTGCGTGATTTAGGAGGAGTTAGCGCATATGCAGGCAGACGCGAAATAAAGATATGCTATTCTGATGTATAATCTACAATCTACATTACTGTAAGGTTTCACCTAAATCCGATTATTAATTTTTGCGTGAAAGGGCAACAAACGTCCATTCTTGCAAACTTTCGGTATTCATAACATTAGTAGGATTACGAGTTTTATATTATTAGCAAGTCACATCTCTTTTCATCTCTATAAGAGCAAGAGTGATGGCGTTTAATAAACCTTATGACGGCGACATAGGTAGCACTTCACTTTTACGTACCACTCAATCGAATAGGAGTCAGTGACGAATGCTATGAACTCAATACACCGTGTCGGAATATGAGATCGTTTTTCATGAGCGCTCCACCGAACCACGTGGCAGGCTGGCAGGTGCTGCCACCTACTTACCATTTAGATTTATTCGCTTTTCAGTGGACGTTATTGTTATATCCAATGACAAAAATAATATGTCAGTACCGTGTGTACGTATTAATTAATCTATACTAATATTATAAAGCTGAAGAGTTTGTTTGTTTGAACGCGCTAATCTCAGGAACTACTGGTTCGAATTGGAAAAATCTTTTACTGTTGTATAGCCCATTTATTAGCGTGATGCTATATAGCCTTAGGAAGGCTATAGGCTATATAGCATCACGCTACGACCAATAGGAACAGAGCAGCAATGAAAAATGTTGCAAAAACGGGAAAAAATGACGCATAGGAAGTTGCACGGGTCAGCTAGTTCATCATAATTATCACTTGGGAGTTCAATCACCCCCCCCCCCATCCCTCCTCCTAATAGGTACACATAAAAGGATAAAGTTATTCAGCGATGTTGCTAGAAATCCTTATTTGTCTACCTACCTACATAATGTAGGATTTTTGCCAGTCTGGCATCGTATGTCATGAATGACAAATCACGACAATTTTGTTCAGACATAATGGCAACCTTATATAACTCTTGATGCCACTTCATTTTTGTGACGAACCTAATACATTTACTCGCATAGCCATAGATAACTGGGCAAGGTTAGGGCAATAAAACTCTGCAAAACGAGAGAGATCAAGTCGTACCGGTAGACAAATGACCTTCCCTGATGTACCTTTCCACGTCAGCAATATTACAAAAGTAAGTTTACTTGCGACCTATTTTCCATTTGATGTCTTCTAAAATATTACCGTCTGATGTGACTCGTAGCCTTGTAGGTACATTGATGTTGAGATGTGAGGTAGGTACTATGTTAGTGTGAGACGGTTTCTTAACAAAATCCTCCATTATACTGCTTATGTAAAACTTTTATAAAGGTTTAAATATGTGTAAGATTACAAAGTTAAATGCGCTTATTACACTACACTAAATCGGGGACCCTAAATCCTTAAAAAGAGCGGTCTAATAATAGTTAAGGCCCTAATTCTCTAACAAATTTTCAAGGCCACCTCAATTTAGGGCCCAGTCAGGGTAGTGTAATAGCCGTTTATTACCTACGTACCTACCTTTTTTAATCTAAAATTGTACCTATTTATACCTATTTATTATGCAGGGATATGAATTTGGACACGGCAATTCGAGCTGATGGCAATTAATAATATAATTAACAAGCTGTCCCGCGCAACTTCGTCGGCGTAAATTTTCCCAGTTTTTGCAACATTTCTCATTGCGGCTCCGCTCCTATTGGTCGTAGCGTGATGTTATATAGCCTATAGTCTTCCTAGATAAATGGCTTATCCAACAGTGAATCCATAACTAATTTTTCAATTCGGACCAGTAGTTCCTGAGCTGTAATCTCAGGAACTACTGGTCCGAATCAAACAAACCAACAAACAAACTCTTTAGCTTTATAATATTAGTATAGATATTAGATAGGTCCATAGCTAATAAACTTCCATATATAAAACACTCAGCAAACAAAAAGTATTGGGGATATAATTTTATTTCTGTTATTTTAACATAACAGTAGGAAGTTTTTAGAATTACTTTTTGATAATCATATCTTGAAGGTGGCCACCCTTCTGCTCAATACAGTGTCGAAATCTGAAGTTTTGGTCCACTTTGTTCAGCATAAGTTCTGTGTCGATCTTGGCGACAACATCACGATTATTACTATTTATTAAACGGGAATTAACGTGCATTATGCAAGCGGCCCGCTTGTTTCGACCAGGGGGTCAATTCACGTATTTAAAGGGTTCTCTATTTTTATTCCTACGATTTTATGTCATAATTTAACATTGCATAATGTTTATACTCCTAATATTAGTTACGCATAATTCTCATGCGTCATAACTTTTTTAATCATAATTTTTTAATCCTAATCACTATAAGCATAATATTTAAAACGCATACTATGCCAAAGCATAACTTTACTTACGCATAACGACGCATAACCATAACTATTATAAGCATACAAACTATATGCCGAAAAATTAACTACAAAAGTTTTAATAACAATATTACACTATTTTATACATTGCTATCGTCAAACATGTAGGCGCATAAAATTGTACTATCTTCGACGGAGCCCCGCTTCGCGGGGCTCCTACTTATGGGTGGTTTAAAAAAAAAAACCTAACACGAAGACTAAGGCGGGAGCTCCGCTTCGCTTCGCTCCCGCCTTAGTCTTCTAACCTAACCTATCCGAGTCGGATTGCTCTGAGTCGGGGTGTTAAAGATAATTAATTTCGACCTAACAATATTATGTATTATTTTCATAATTATATCAAATTTTGATTATGTCAAGAGTCGATTATGCTTTACAACTTTATGCATATCAAAGTTATGAATAAATATAATAGGATATATAATATTTATGCTTAATAACACAGTATGCTAAAAACCAGTTATGGCACACTATTTTTATGACAAAGAAAATTATGCCTAATTTATTATGACAATTTTAAATAGGACAAAAATCATTATGAGTAAAAAAGGTATCCCTATTTAAAGCAGTGCAGTTGCTGTTAAGTTTCAATTAAAACGGCCATTTTTGTATTCTTGTAACTTTGGGATCGATCTCAAATACGCTTGTGTCAAGTACGCGTCTCGAGAGCGTAATAACGACATTCTAGTACGGTGCGCAAGCGTTTTTTAAGATCGATCCCAAAATTAAAAGAATACGAAAATGGCCGTTTTAATCGAAGCTTAACTGCAACTGAACTGCAACTGCACTGCTTTAAATACGTGAATTGGCCCGCTGGTTGCACGGGCCGTGGTCAAGCGGGCCGCTTGATACCAATGTTTGTTTTTCAGCTCATCGAGGGTTTTAGGATGATAGGTAAAATTCAATAAGCATCACTTAGGATGCGAAACAACACGTGTGATATGTCGGGATTCTACATGTACATGTAATGCCAAGTTCGCAAACAATAGGTAAAGCCGAAGAAAAGAACCTGGCAATAAAAACTCGCGGCCACTCTTTTTAAATTGCCAATTTTACAATGTTTGAATGTTTATAAACTTGATATGGGGGTAAGGTGCTGCCACTAGTATACTATACACCATGTTAAAGGACTGATGCAAATTATATTATTAAAAAATTGGAACATGAGATTAAATAAAATCAACCTTACTGGGTACAACATAGTAGGAGCATCTATTTACAACAAGGGAAACTATATGTGCCAAAGTACTGGTAACGAATTATCAAATATAAAATATTAATTTTGATATCAAAATAAAGAAAAGAATAAGTACATTAAGGATATAATATAACCCATAAAAAGAAATCACAAGGTGCTAAATCTAGAGAGCGCGCTGGCTCACCCCTTATAGGGTGTTCAAGGAAGTGTTTACATGAAAACTCATACCATGTGAGCCGTGGCAAATCTTGTTGAAACCACACATCCCTTACATACATTTTTTCATGTTCAGAAGAAAAAACGCTAAGAAGAGATTGAAATATAGAACCTTATTGTTCTCTTAAAAAAATGTTGATTCTGGATAAATCACACCAAATAGTCACATTTTCTTCATGTACTTGGGGGTTCGTTCCTCTCCGAAATCGCATGTTTTGTTTTCTCACGCATCCGTTGATATCAGATGTAAATGTTATTCGTCGCTGAAAAGATGAAGACATGGTTTTGACTCTCCCAATGCATTCAGCAGAACGGTGGCCACCTTCAACATATAATTTTCAAAAAGTAATAAAAAATACTTTAAATGTACCGTTGTATTTATAAAAAAAAATGTGTGACACTCGGGGACTGCCGCGGTAAAGCTATTGCATAGCATTTTTTATCAACTTAAACAATTATAATTATTTATTTATTTTTTATTTATGCAGTATTTTTTTTTTCATTACATTTCGGCGCAGCTCGTCTCGATCCGTGCGAGCTTCGTACAGTTGTACCATATACATATACGTTAAGCGAACGCTCGGCCGAGCTAAATGGTAGGCGGAATGGGTTTTTTTTTCGTTACGGAATTTCTTGATTCGGTCGCCGAGCTAGCTTAAAAATAAAAAAACCCGCCTGTACAAAAAAGATGGAAATAAGATCCCCGTTTTTTTGTTTCATCATTGTTTTAAATAAGGAAGCTCCCGTACCCTGTACTTAATCTATACTAATATTATAAAGCTAAAGAGTTTGTCTCTTTCTGTTGTCTATATAACATCAGGCTACGACCAATAGGAGCACAGCAGCAATGGAAAATGTTGCTAAAACGGGGAAAATTGACGCATACGAAGTTGCGCGGGACAGCTAGTTTAAATAAAGATGATACGAAAGAACACGCCAAACAAAATATTGAATTTTAAATTCCGTTCCCGAAATCATAAAAAATATACAGATATTGTAGACACAGATATTAAATCCTATTAAATATTTATTTTCAAGCTCTCATTTCCCTTTAAACAAACTTTATGTAATGTGATTAGTTTGACAAAACTTATAGATAACTGTACTGTAGTTTTTATTTTATTTTTTATTTTGATTTCTATATGTTTATTTATCTGTAATGTAATTCTGATAAGTATGTTTTCTTTGACCACCACTTTTCAAATTTATTTCATTGATGTATCTGTGGTCAACGATGTTGGTGGCACAATCATCTTTATCATGTACATATTACTAGCTATAACAACTGTATTATGTCACTGTTTGTGAACCCAAATAAAGTAAAAAAAAGTAAAAAAATAATAATAATATGATGTGACTTAAAGCCTGCCTCTGTGGCGCGGTGGGAGTGTATCCAACTGCTACGCAAGAGGTCGTGGGTTCGATTCCCACATGGGACACCACTTTGTGTGATCCACAAATTGTTGTTCCAAGTCTGGATGTACTTTGTATCTGTGACTTGTATGTTTGTAAAGTCCCCCTTGACACTGGGCTTGTATCCTCCTGCGGGAATCGTTTATAAAAAAAATGAGCGTATTAATACCCTCTATGTGACACATTGCATCAGAGGTTAAGATTATTTGTTTATTCCAATAATCGATGTAGCTTCTCAAAGTCTTTTATTGTCGCAGAAGGTCGCCGGTTCATCCGACCCTCCTCAATGCCAAATTCTTGCATAAAAAGGGCTGGCTTTTACATTTAGTGTAAGTAGATACCGAAAATACAAAAAAAGTATACTGAAATAGGTGATGGACTTCGTTATAAATAAATACGTTTGGTCACAATGTTGTCGGGGTTTGGAGATGACAGCGAGTTTGGTTGGTCGGGGTTTTGTAATGTAACGGAAATTCAGCCGATTTCCAGACATGTGAGCGTGTATTGTACGTATACCTACTCGATACTTACCTATTTGTTTTGTTAGGATGCGTATACATCGAATAATGCACCCCGAATGCACTTAAATTAACACAAGTCATGGAAGTGCAAGTTACCGTAAGATTTTTGAGCCTAACCATCTAACCACTAGCCAATTTGTGAACAATGTCTAAATACATTTATCTATATTAATATTATAAAGCTGAAGAGTTTGTTTGAACACAATAATCTCAGGAACTAGGTTCCGAATAGAAAAAATATTTTACTGTTGGATAGCCCATTTATCGAGGAAGGCTATAGGCTATATAACATCACGCTACGACCAATAGGAGCGGAGCAGCAATGAAAAATGTTGCATAAACGGGGAACAATTACGCAGACGTAGTTGTGCGGGTCAGGTAGTACATAATATAAGTATACGTTTTTTTTTATTGTAATTGACGTCACGATACGGCATCACAATATTAAACAGTTGAAACTCACCCAATAATACTTGTGACATTCAGCTCCTATGCGTTAAATTCTACGCAATTGTTTCAAAAAATGCAGTCATAGACGGTACCAGGCATGCCTCCCCCCCCTCCCCCCAGACTGTTGTTTTGCGTAAGTGCTGAATTTCTTGAATTGAATTGATTTTTTTTGCCCGTTTGCGTCTTGTCCCCACGAGCTTTTTTTGAAGCACTCAGTCGCCCGTTATGCCTGCAACTCACACTTGACCAACGTTGGGAAAAAATGCACACTCCTCCCCCGTCGTAGGCATGTTAGATGCGGCGCAGCCATTCCGGATCCGCCCCTGAATGCAGTCACTGACTGACAGATCATTTGAGCGCGTTGTCCATCTCATCTTTACCAAATATTTATCACCTACGGACCACTCGGATGCAAACCGCATGCTTCATATCTACAGTTGGATCAACGTAACTTGACCGGATTGTTTTTGGTTTTTATACTTACAAAAACGATTTACTATGTTTAATCGATTAAAAATACTAACAAAATTTTAATTTAACAATATAAAAATACTATTTTTACGAGTTCATAAGAGTTTAAATTTAAAACAGTTACAGTTTATATTAAAGAAAGTTTGTAAAACAATTTCTTTACGAAAAAAGCATATGAGTTAGTAATACTTATTATGGCAATATAATGCGTCATCGCATATCTAATTCTCTTGGTTTAGTTACCGGCCCCGCACCCTGCTTCCTGTCACCATTCACTTAAAAAAAAATGCATCTGCGCAACCACTTGTCGCCAGCTTCAGTCCGACCTAGTTACGTTGTTCCAACTATACACAATATGATTTTTAGTATAAGCATACATGCTTATACTAAAAATCATATTGCTACGCCCGAGGTGTGGGCCAAGTATGTGCTAACATTAACAATGTATGCAGTTGCAATAATAACTACAATGCAAACTCATGCAATTGCCAATGTATACACGCTCTTAGACTCCCGTTGCTCTGTCGTTTCTACAGCTGAGATTAAAGTTCGTCGCTCTATAGAAGAATAGACGTTGGCAATATATTTTGCACGCTCGACTTGTAACGTAGTCGGAAGATTTTGGCACGTGTTATAGCTGAGCATTTCTTTATTCTAACGAGATTTATTCATGAAGCATTGTGGTCTTAAAATAAATGAAAAAGCATTCTAAAATGGCCATACTGAAGTTCAGTATGGCCATTCGACATCGTCTCGTCTTTGATGTATCTTGACACCATTCTGTTATACTTAAGTATGACAGAATGGTGTCAAGACAGATTAAACTTTTGTTTACGAAGTTGTTAACATTCGACTGCTTAAGCTCATTTTATAAAATAAAACTTTAAGCGTCCCCTACCGTCTGTGGAGATTCCATAAAACGTATTACAAAGCAACCTAAGTAAGCCATCTCACTTTCACAAATTCGTACATTTCGCTGCCCCGCTATAAATTTTGCCCTCATAATTTGGGTCATTTTCACCGACTCCGAGGAATTTCATTTTATTGTATATCTACAATAAGAATGTAAAGCCAAAACTTCTTAGGTGACAGTACCTACCTACTGTAGCGGCAGTGGCCTAACAGTTATGCCATTCGATTTGCAATCGCGAGGTCGCGGGTTTTAATACCATCTACTCCTGACGACGTGAACCCATTCTTAACATTAATATTGCGGGTTAACAAGATTGCTTGTAATATGCGACCCAAATTGCTAGATAACTTTTTAAAAAGAAAAAGTACCTACCTACCTTTTAATTATCGTATGTTTTTTTTTTACAGTAACTTTTCCATCTTGTGTGTTGGAGACAACCGGAGAAGAGATAACTACAGAATACTATGCGCCAAAGGATCTGATCGTTGGGCAGACGGTCTTCGCACTTGGGCGTAGGATGCTCATTTGCGATTGCGATCCCTTCACTCGGAACTATTATAGGTGAGTATTTTGCAAAGATCCCCCTTACCTAAACTGGTGCTATTCAAAATAATGATGTACCAATATAAGTACAATAATAAAGATCTGGGGGGGTTAGACAAGACACATTCGCTCCGTGGCGAATTCGCTAACACCTACAATGGCAATTCCAAACAATCGTTCGCAAAAAAAAGAAAAAAAAAGTTTATGGTTTCCACCGCAAACGTCAAATTATTATAAAATACTAGCTGTCCCGCGCAACTTCGTATGCGTAATTTTTCCCCGTTTTTGAAACATTTCTCGTCGCTTCTCCGCTCCTATTAGTCGTAGCGCGACGTTATATGGCCTATAGCCTTCCTCGATAAATGGGCTATCCAACAAAAAAAGAATTTTTCAAATCGGACCAGTAGATCCTGAGATTAGCGCGTTTAAACAAACAAACAAACAAACAAACAAACTCTTCCGCTTTATAATATTAGTATAGATAATCTTTGACGTTTGCGGAATTTTATTTCGTTTTCTACATGGTCTTACCATTCGCTAGATTAGTGATTCATCGAATGGAAAAAAAATAACGAAAACCTGTCAATAGTGCAGCTTATCTATGCATCAACTTGGATTGACCACGTGATATATTTCAAAAAGTAGGTACAAAATGTATGATTTTTTACCTACTTTTCCATTAACGACATCGCTATACGAATGTGACTTTGTCTAGGCCCCCTGTCTCTGATCTTAATCGCCTAAATATACTATATTAAAACATTGTACCTGTGTACTATAGTCCACACATAACGAGACGGTTGATGAAATTTAATCGAAACGTGTAGGGCAAAACTAAAAGCTCTACCTAATAACGCGATTGAAACCCAAGTCTATAAAATTGCACCTAGTAAGTAATCGCAATAGTTTACAAATTATTTTAATGACACTAAGTAGTACCTAAGTTTATTACGAAGGAGCAGGCGATGAAATAAGAAAACTAGGTAGGTACACGCCACACGAATGCTGAAAAGGTGAACTAATGTAATGTATGTTTATGCCCACACAACTCGTAGTTAGTATCCCGGAGCTTGCAGCTCGCGGTTGTTTTAACGTCTATCTATGGCCAGTTTCCTGTATTAATTATACAGGGTGATTTGTAATAGACTAATAACCTCCCGTTCGTGGCTGCTTTACAATTAAATAAGCAAGTAATATATATAGTTTTGAAAAAAATTTAATACTAGCTGAACTCAGCCACGCTTCGCTGTGGCTTTTAAAGCCTGGAACACTCGCCGGCCTTCCCGAACATTCTGCTAAAGTTTCATCACAATCTGATTAATGGTTTCGGAACGCATAGAGGACACACAGACAAATATATATATATATATATATATATTATCTATGACCATAACCACCTACAAACTATTTTACCGGTCTAAAAGCGTTGACAATTGTGAAGTTTTGGCTCTAAACCTTACAAAAAACGCCGATTTTGCTCCGGGGTCTAACGGACCGCGCGCTGGTAGGTAGGTTCTGTGACAAAGGTAGGTGGTAGGTAAAATAAAGGTTAAAACGTTTTTTTAAATCGGATATTACAAAGTTATTGCGTGTAATTTATGGAAGCCACAAGACAAACATTTGCAAGAAAACAGGAAATGCTCATTATCAGATTTATAAATACCTTTGCTCACCGCTTTATTCAAAACCTTCATAAGTATACGACCATGTATTCATTTTATTCGACGAATAAATATTGGCACATATAAATACTTTTTAGGGTTCCGTAGCTAAACTAAATTTTCGTACAAATTCCATTGAAAAATATTACCTATTAAGTAGATATAACATTGTAAGTATGAAACAAAAACAAGCCACATTATTCGAATGATGGGGGAGGACTACGGAATGCTACATTGTGCGTGGCCCGACATGCATTTGCCCGGTTTAAGCGACGACGATGCGCGAACTTTTCCATCCATATTTCAATGGAGCGTTATTCCTGCAAAAAAGAACACACAGTGAAGTGTAGTATGAACAGGCGTCTCAATTTCGAAATATTTTTTCATACTGTTCACTCTGTTCATATTGAGAACAATTTCAAGCTTCTTAATCCAGCAGTTACGGTTGAATCTTGATCAGTTAGTTAATTACTCAATCAGTTTCACATTTTATGTTATGCATCGTATAACATAAAATTATTCAATTTACAACTACAATAAACATAACGTTTATATTGTTCAAGTAATGGCTCATAAAAATTGAGTAGATAGAACGTTTCTTTCGTATGAATTAGACTATTAAAACCTATTACTGGTTTTGCAATAAACTTATATGGGATTTCAAAATACTGTTCTTTGCTATTCGCGAATACTCTAATCGGTGAGATATCTGATTTGATTACCTTCCGGTAATTGCACCTGCAGGGCATTGCCTCATGGCCGTTCGATGCCATTTAACCACGTTCGATTGGTTAACGTGGCAGTTTAGAGGACGCTTGTTGACCATCGATTGGCATCAATTGTCATCATTTTGTTGTATTCAATCCGTTTTTGTCATAATATACAACCTTTTTTTGTATAACGCAAAGCTTAGACACCCTCGACAACTTTTACTTCAAGATATCATATATAAAAAAAGAAAACGAAATTATTGAAAACTTACATAAGTATGTACTTAAAAGCTATTAGAGTTGTCTTGTGTTCTGAGCATGATTACATTTCTTATCACACTGTTAACAGGGTTTGGACACTTAGAATGATTATTTAATTAATGATTAATATTATTTGTAAAATATAACATCGTTTAAAAAGTATCTACCCCATTTGGATGTGTTACTGATTTTGAGCAAACTACTTTCAGGTTTGCATTATACGAAGATTAACCTTGTATATTTTAGGTTATACAGGATGTAACAGAAAGGTGTGGTCAAATTTCAGCAGCGCATAGGGTATGTTATTAGTATTGCTCCTACCATCGTGCCATAGCTGGTTGCATTATTATTACATGGTTATAGCATATTCTTTTTGTCAAAATTCAGTAGTGAAAGGCGTATGGCATAAGAATTATACCTTCCCTAGACAAATTCGATTGGATTATTATGGCATAGAGCTTTTTAAGTCATAATTTTTTTAATTAATACCTTTTCACTCATAAATAAACGAATGAAAAAATAATAAATGTTTTTTTAGGGTACTCCGATTTTGATAAAATTAGGTATGTGCAATCAGTATCATGGGCACATACCAACCCTTAAATATGATCACACGACCACACTTTTCTGCTACAACCTGTATATACTGTCTTAAACAACTATTCAATATCCTTAGAAAAACTTTTGAACTTCTTATATAAAATCTATAATAAATATATCTAAAAATACTAAAACTATTCTTGTTCTTGTTATTAAAAAACGACTCCCGCATCAGGGTACAAGCCCTGTGTCGCGGGGGACTTTACAAACATACCAGTCACGGACACAAAGTACACCCAGACTCGGAACAACAATTTGTGGATCACACAAAGTGGTGTCCATTCCCACCGCGCCACAGATACAGTCCTCGTATTAAACCGTAACTTCAGAAATCAGTGACTTATCAAACCTAACATATAAAGCCCTTCCGTGCAGTAATGAGAACAATGAACGTAGCCATATGACGAGCATCTAACGACTCATTTATAGATATAAAGAGCACATCTTAGTGAGCAACAATATGAGGAAAATGTAGAGAGAAAAATTTGTGTACGAAGTAGTAAGATAGTTTTCTTGTGGAGTAACCCGTTTTTCGCGGATCATTACAAGCGCGTTTCTCTTTCCCCCATATTCGCCTACAACAATATTTGCCTTTGGCAAAATTCAGACTAATCCATGTACTGGCTAAGGCATCGGTCTTGCAATCGTGAGGTCGCGGGTTCGAATCCTACCCATTATACTACCGACGTGAACCCACTCCTAACACAAGCCTTTGAGCTTAGCTGGAGGGGTTAACAAGATTGCTAGTAATGTGGGACTCAATCCCACATTGCTAGTTATTTTTCCTAAAAAAAAAATTATCTATAATCTGCGCTATATATAAACGCTGAAAAGTTTGTTTGTTTGTTTATTTAAACGCGATCTAGAATTGAAAAAATCTTTTACAAAAAATCAAAATTCTTTATTCACTTAGGATGCAAAACAATACTTGTGATACGTCGGGATTATACATGTACCTACATGTAATGCCAAAGCCGGAGAAAAGAACATGGTAGTAAAAACTCGCGGCCACTCTTTTCAAATTAAAAACCTTTCATTTTGGATAAACCATTTACCGAAAAAGGCTATAGGCTATATACCATCACGCTACGACCAATAGGAGCGGAACAGCAATAAAAAAAGTTGCAAAAACGGGGAAAATTTACCCAGTCGAAGTTGCGCGGGTCAACTAGATATTTCTAGTACGAGAAATTTTACTCGTCGCTACGTAATTTTACCTTTACTTCGTAGACAGTGCCTCTACGTACTGTTTGTGTCCGTAGACAGTGCTTTCAATACATGTATATCTTTTCATTTGTGACATTATGATTGTTTTTGCTTAGTTATAAATGGCAGTAATAAAAAAATTTAAGTAAGCCATTAATTTATACATACGTATTTAGAAATCAATCGCATTCTAAAAGGGATTTGATCGATTTCAATTTTTTTTTTGTTTTGTTGACTCAATTACGCATTGGTGTAATAACAAGCTGTAGCCTAAAGGTTAAGGCATCGGACTCGAAATCCAAAGCTCGCGGGTTCGAATTGTACCCATCATACTACCGACGTGAACGGCGTGGAGGGGTTAACAAGATTACTAGTAATGTTGCAACATCGCTAGTTATCTCTTTTCTTATCTATACTAATATTATAAAGCTGATGTTTGTTTATTTGAACGCGGTAATCTCAGGAACTACTGAACCAAATTGAAAAATTCTTTCACTGTTAGATAGCCCATTTATCGAGGAAGGCTATAGGCTATATAACATCACGCTGCGACCAACAGAAGCGGAGCAGCAATGAGAAATGTTGCAAAAACGGGGAAAATTGACGAAAACGAAGTTGCGCGGGACAGCTAGTTGTAAATATGGGCGTGGTTAAACAAAATAAAATTAAGAAAAGGGAACTAAGGATTAATGGATTCCAAGTAGGTACCTATAAAATTTTAAATGCTACGTGTGCTATAAAAGTACCTATACTAAACTAAATAACACATTAGTACTATTACACATCTGAAAACAGAATCTAACATACTCTTTAGATATACACAAACATTACTTGAAAGCACCAAACAACGAGAGGAAAAGCGGCAGGCAGGTAGACGTAGGTAACGTAGGGCGACAAATGAAAGTTTGCGCACGTGCTCAGGTGTTCATTATGTTCCACCTACTAATGCACACATCAGCCAAAAGGGTTAACACACCCTAGTCCCCTTGCCCTGATTTTTAAATGTTATTTATTACATATATTCCTGCTGTATTTGACTTTGCTTTGTTTGTATAAACTGTTCCTTTTTTCTGGCTCTTTTTACTGTTACTAATATTATGAATTTCGCCTTACATTATGATTATAAAAACCGGGCAAGTGCATGTCGGGCCATGCACAATGTAGGATTCCGTACTCACCGTTCCCTAAATCTAAAAATGGTCTTTACAACCCTTCAAAGTTCTTAAAAGACCTATCTAATGATACCCCACACGATGGGATATGTGAGAAAAAAAAATCACATCCTCACTTTACATATTATAGGGGAGGCACCTTTAAAAAATGTTTTTCAAGATTTTATTCTTTCTCTTTGTCGGCGTAAGTAATATGTGTATCCTTGCAAAATTACAGCCTTTTAGCACTTACAGTCTCTGTGCTTAACTGCGGACGGACGGACGGACATGGCGAAACTATAAGGGTTCCGTTTCGCCATTTTGGCTACGGAACCCTAAAAAAATTATGAAACCTTTAAATTGCTTGACGCGCGTGTTGTCTTAAACTCAACACTTTAAACGTGGAGATGATATTTATACACGAACTCCTAAGTTTGTTATTTACTTTAAATAGTGTTTGGCAGCTCAATTGATTGCGGGTCTCAAATTGAAAAGTGAAATGTAATCAACGGAAGAACTAAAGACCTGATTTAACTTAAGGAAGATTGTGTCCTATCTGAAAATGATTCTAAAGAATTATTCGACCGTTTAAGAAGACCGACTTTAGATTAAATTGATCAAATAATAGATACTTTCTTGATAATACGGTTAAGCTCCGTACTCACATACGTAGGTACGGTACGGCTTTGCTCGTATTCGATAAGTTTACTCGAAGTCCAGTAAAAATTATGTGGAAAGCAAAATTCTCAGCACACTAGCTTTTTTTTGCAGCTTGTTTTGCGTTATCCCACTGCAGGACAAAGGTGTCTCTTTTCCCCTCCAATTGTCTGTGTCTTGCGCTAATACTGCGCAGCCTTTCCGGTGGCAACCTAGTTCATCTCGCCATGTTTGCTTAGGTCTGCCGCGATGTTGATGATTATTTTGTGGGCTCCAATGATGATTATTGCCCACATCTCTTTTTAAAAGGCGATGGACATGTCAACAATTATTTTATTAATACAGTGATTGGCAAGAAATGTCTATATAAACCTTGCTATAATTTCTAACTTGTATTCAATTTTAAGCATAAAGATCTTAACTTAAGTAAGTTACCTATTAGAGAATATAAATAAAATACCTATATGTGTGTACATATTGAACGTGATGTAAAAACTAAATAAATCCAACTTTTTACATGAACATACTCTGGAACCTTTCAAAACAACATCCATTCATCATCACCTATTAATTAATACACCTAATAGGTAGCTACTGTGTTGTGATTACTCGATAATAACATCGTTAGGTATATAGTTATTCTGTTCTATTAATGATCTTATTGTATTTACAATGTTGCCGCAAGGTTTGTATCTATGCAAGGTTATGACGTAATGTTAGGTTATTTGATAATCGATTAACATTCACGGTATTATCAATTATATAACTATATAATTACATAACTATTATATACAAGATATATTTACATAGGTTCTAAAAATCACATTTTACGGTAAACGTGTAAAGGTATAAAATACGGGTTAAAATCGTGACTGTTTAAAAAAGTCTGATGATAGTCATGACCTGGCCCTACTACCTATCTGTTTTCTGTTTGTTCCGGGAGACCCCGTATATACATACATACATATCAACCCATAAGATGGCCCACTGCTGGGCACGGGTCTCCCCAGTAGAACCTACTAGTATGTAGATCCTGGGGGTAATTGCCATAATCGCCACGCTTGGCGAGCGGGTTGGCGATCGCAGTAAGACTTTAAGTACGCAGAGGACGCTGCTGCCCGTCCTCCGGAGTGAAATCCCTTAGTCGCCTTGACGACACCCACGGGAAGAGATGGGGTGGTACTATTCTTAAGCCGGCACCCCGTATATATTTATATCTTATTATATCTTATCGCCCCAGTTTTTCAAGGGTGTGTCAAGGGTTCTAACATTTTCTTTCATAAGCTTGTTTTAACAATGACAAATCCTACAAAAAGTTCCAGTGCTTTTATTTCTTTGAATCACTAAACTAAGATAATTTTTGTATTTTTTTTCTAGAGTCAACTAAAAAAATTTTTACAAAAAAATATTACCGACGTAAAAAATAAATACAAGGCAACTAAAAAGCAAAAAATAATATACCTAGAAACACATTAAACATTTTGAAGTTGGTGCCATGAAATAGCAGTTTTTATGTTTTATTCGGCATTAATTGTTATGGAGTTCACATGATAGTTCACTATCAGCTCTATTACATTGTGTAATTGTAGTATGACGAGAATAAAATGCTATTCAATACCATATTAAAGTATTTGAATCCCAAACCGTGAAATATTGAATAGGTTCGCTCGTCATTTGTGGTCTTCATCATCAGTTTCACTTCACCAATTGGTGCTTTTTGAGAAAATGCACGAATCACTATGAAATATGTATACCTAAATCACTGTAAGTGTGACTTTAATATTTTAAGAGTTCCCTCATTTTCTCCAGGATCCCATCATCAGATCGTGACCTGATAAGGAGACCAAATTGGAAGTATACCCTTTCAAACACAAAAAGAAATTTTCAAAACGGTCCAGCCGTCTTTGCGTAATCCGCGAACAAACATACAAAAAAAAACATGCAGTCCAATTGAGAACCTCCTTCTTTTTGAAGTCGGTTGAAAAAATACTTATTCTAAAAGATTAATAAACAGCAATTGACACCACCTTATCTGCGAGTAATGTACAATGGAGGAATTACTTCTCAAATGGAGCGCGTAAACCTTAGGTTTGGGTTAAAAATAAATCGATCTAAAACCAAGATTATAACCGTGGATCGTGCCAACGACAATTCGCCCGAAGTTACTCAGATTGCGAAATCCGACGTTGTCCAGACCTACGTGTTCCTTAAGGCCTTAATATCAAACAACAGTCACTACGTAGATTAAGTAAAACGACGTATGGCCATAGATTAGAACCGCAATAGAGAAGTTAAAGAGAGTATGGAGGAATCGCAACATTACCAAAGCCACCAAAGTCGGGTTGGTGCGAACACTGGTATTACTAATTTTTTTTTACGCGGCAGTGACGTGGACAGTGCGCGAATTAAAAAGGGGGAAGATAGACGTTCTAGATATGTAGTGCTGTAGGAAGGTGACTGATTATCGCACCGACGTGTCTATACTTCAGGAGCTCAGAATCACGCAGCGTCTATCGGCCGTGGTACAATCGCGTATATTTAAATTCTTTGGACATGTCTCTAGCCGGTATAACGAGTCCAAAGAGCGGCTGGTCAAACAGGGAAAAGTGGAGGGAACGACATTACGCGGCAAGTCAAATCCGTGGAGTCAAATATTAAGCGGCGTATTTAACTGCGCTAGACAGTCTACCAACAGGTTAAGATTGCAGAAGACCGTACGGAGAACTGTGTCGGCTTTTACTATCGTTGCGGACGTCTTTCTGCCATAAATAGGAGTAGGGGGCGAACCCAAGAGCTAGTGAACACAGCGTGAACTTAGAAGTAGATGTGCGAGCAGAGGCCGCGCGGCTAGAGGAGGCAACTCTGACTAAGAAATGAAGTCACTGCGTAGACAACGAGTTCCTGCAGCAGTGCGATCTTAAAATTCCCTGCACAAACAGAGGACCACAACGTAAACTTACTCGTACAGTCACTGCGCGAGCTGAGGGACACAGTGCGAATTTAGAAGTCATTGAAGATATTAGACGAATATCTATACCTCCTCCTATGTTCCAGGCCAAAGTGGTCGTTTTGTGTGTTTCTTTGTGGCACTATACAGACCAAAGGCGTGGGCCAATTTTGATGATACACACGTCAATCGATTTGTATTAATTACTAGATGACCCGCGCAACTTTGCCTGCGTACATTTTCCTCGTTTTAGCAACATTTTTCATTGCTCTCCTATTGGTCATAGCGTGATGATATATAGCCTTTCTCGATAAATGGGCTATCCAACAGTAAAGGAATATTTCAATTCGGACCAGTACCTTGAGATAATCGCGTTCAACAAACAAACTTTTCAGCTTTATAATATTAGTATAGACTAATCAAAATTCAACGACAGCGACAGTCAGGCGACGTACTGCGATAGAGAAATAAAAAAAGGCCACTAACTATGTCATGTGGGGTATCATTGTATAGGTATTCAAAATCATGAAGCATGAATTCTTTAATAATTTTTCAGTTAGAATTACCATTTAGGATATATATCGATTTAAAGTCTGGTATCAACGATTTTCAATAGTTACAATTATTACACCTTACAACTATTAAAAAAAACAAAAACCCGCTTGCACAAAAAAGATGGAAACAAGATCTCCTACATCTATTATATAAAATTCTCGTGTCGCGGTGTTTGTTGTTAAACTCTTCCGAAACGGCTTGACCGATTTTCATGAAATTTTGTGTGCATATTCGGTAGGTCTGAGAATCGGACAACGTCTATTTTTCATACCCCTAAGAGTTTGTTTGTTTGTTTGAACGCGATAATCTCAGGAGCTACTGAGCCGCATTGAAAAAATATTTTATTGTTGGATAGCCCGTTTATCGAGGAAGGCTATAGGTTATAACATCACGCTACGACCAATAGGAGCGGAGCAGCAATGAAAAATGTTGTAAAAAAAAGGAAGAAAAAAGAAAAAAGGGAAAATTTACGCAGACGAAGTTGCGCGGGTCAGCTAGTAACTATATAATTTCATGCAGTCGGAATAAACCAAAATAATGTTTATATGAACATGTTATGCCGTGACCAATTTATGTCAAAGGATCGATGCTCGAAGTTGTACAAGAATAACTTCTGGGGCAGCTTATTTAGCTTGGTAGAAACAACTTCGAGGAAGAAGCCAACAGAAGGATCCGATTGGGTTGGACAGCGTTTAGATATTTCGTCAAGTCTTCTCTTTGCCTCCATCGCAATGTATGAAGATTGTATTCAATCAGTGTGTCCTACCTGTGACCTACGGCCCCGAGACATAGACACCTTAAGGTTGAGATAGTCCACAAATTCAAAGTCTCTTTTAAAGATAAAATCCACAACGAGGTCATCCGACAAAGAACCATAGTTACCGACATAGCTTGCATGTTAAGCATGCTTAAGTGACAATGGGCTGGCCATATTTACCGAAGGACAGATGGCCGATGAAGCAAAGGAGTCCTAAAGTGGAAACCGCGACTCGGTACACGTAAGGTAGGACGACCGAAGCCAGATGGACCGACGACCTAAAGAAGGTCGCTGGAATGATTTGGATGCGGAAAGCAGAGACCGGGTGTTGTGGCGTATATTAGGAGAAGCCTATGTCCAGCAGTGAATCAATATAGGTTGATTGATTCATTTTAAACTGACGCTGCGCTAGGCACCCTTATTCGTGCAGTGACATTTATGATTACTAAATTCACGCTGTGCCCTCGTCTTGTGCAGTGACTTTTAGATCGCAATAAGTTCACGTTTATACTCGTACATCAGCTAGCGCTGTGATTTCTGCATTCACGCTGGGCCCCTCTGTTTCCGCAGTAATGTGAGACCATGCTGAGTCCCTTATCGCGCTACTGAGACTGTGTGTGAATTTTTATGCTGCATGCAGTGTTTTAAAATGCTCTTCTACTCTGGATCGGACACAGCCCTCCACTCCTGCCGAGCTGTCACTGGTGTAATTTATGTAAAAAAATCGTAGCTCTAGTCCTAGTCGTTTGCGCTTGGCGACGATTTTCAATAAATACATTTTAAAGAGGCTAACAGAGTATGTACCTACACAGTGGTTCGCAAGTCACTGTGCTCTTTTCCGAAACGAACCACTGTGTACGACTGTCGCCATTTTGAATTTGGATCAAACTAGAAACAAAAACCAAAACTGAGGGCCTTAAATTATCAGCCAATGTAGATTAAACACACTCTTCCGATAAAAATACAAAATATCGTATGAGCTAAGATTTTAATGAAGTGAAACTTACCTGAAAATATAATTTGACAGGATTAAAAACAAAAACGCATCAAAAGACATCCGGCGTCGGAGCTCACTGACTAGTTCGTGCATGATCGGATATCGCTTCCGATTGATGTAGGGGACAAATATAAAGGTCTTTCGCTTCTAGCACAGCACATTCGAACTACTGTTTCCTCCATAACCTTACATTATGCCTGTACTCAACCCCTTTTCTTGCCATGTCTTCTGTATCCTCTACGAGTATACCTACTTACGTATAATTGTTTGGTTATTTAAATCATACATTTATTATATCATAGCCCCGAGGACTTTCATTTTCCTTCAGTCTATAAGGAAAGTGAACTTTTTGAATAAACATACCAACAGGAACTTACTAAGTTACTTTGAGATAACGTCAAAAAGATAATTTATACGACGTGAACATAATTTATTAGAGCTGCTTCGACGTAATCTAAACACCACGCTTGAAATTCCACGACAGATTAGCAGAAGGGTACCTATAAGTAGATAACGGCCTAGTCGTGAGCACAGAATGTATCTAGTAGGGGGATAAGCTCACCAATCACACTTTTCCGTGTTTAGAAGAATAGCTTACGTTTCATCTCTCTGGTTATGTCGTTGTTCCGATCCAACAGAGTATGAGTATAATACACTTCGGTGGCACTTTGATCAACATCAAATAAATCAACATTTATTGAAATATATATTAATATACTTTTGTTCTAAAACATAATCTGTAGCACCCGGAAGTTTTAATACAGGTATTTAAATATTTTCTTAGTCATCCATACTATATATGTACTATATATATACTATATAATATTATAAATGTGAAAGTAACTCTGTCTGTCTGTCTGTCTGTTACGCTTTCACGCTCAAACAGCTGAACCGATTTAGATGAAATTTGGTATGGACATAGTTTGAGTCTCGGGGAAAAACATAGGATAGTTTTTATCGCGATAACCGACATCCACGCGGGCGGAGCCGCGGGCTAAAGCTAGTAAACCATAAAACTCAAATTAAACATTTACGAAAAACTGTGAACTAATTATTTTTAAGATAAAATGATGATCTTCTGCTTATCATAATATTTTTAAAATTTGTTTTTAATTATGATAATATATATGCATGTATACCTGCATGTATGAATGTGCCCCAAGGTTGTGTGCATCAAAGTGCCCCAAGTCCTCAGCTAATAAAATATTAATTGTAATTACAGCGTTATGGAGGGCAAGAAATTAATAAAAGATCAAAAAAACTCGCATAAAACAATTTAAACAAATATACTTACAAAAAAAAATTACATTTGAATAAAAACAAGATTTTTTTTGTCAAAGACGCGTAAAATACATTTTTTTGTGTAAAGCGCGAAGCTATGATTCAATATAAATACCGCGCTAATCAATGTTTGTATTGATAGACACCAAAACTTTTGTATGTAATTGAGTCTCATATTGCATTTTGTTTCTGTGTAAAGTCTATGTATATTTCAATTTTCAATTTTAATTTTAATTTTAATTTTAATTCTAAAAAAAAAAAGATAACTAGCTATGTGTGGGATTTTAGTCCCACATTACTAGCAATCCTGTTAACCCCTCCAGCTAAGCTCAATGGCTTGTGTTAGAAGTGGGGTCATGTCGGTAGTATAATGGGTAGGATTAGAACCCGCGACCTCACGATTGCGAGGCCGATGCCTTAGCCATTAGGCTACCGCGTATCAACCTGCCCCGTCTCCCCCTACCTACTTGATGGTATAAAAGAAGCAGAAAAATAGAAGAAAACAATGTTTTATTGTTTATAGTCAAAAGATGCGTAATACGTATGTATGATGAGTAAGTGAACATCTATACTAATATTATAAAGCTGAAGAGTTAGTTTGTTTGAATGCGATAATCTCAGGAATTACTGGTCCTAATTGAAAAAATATTTTACTGTTGCATAGCCCGTTTATCGAGGAAGGCTATAGGCTATATAACATCACGCTACGACCAATAGGAGCGGATCAGCAAATGTTCGGATCAGAAAAATGTTGCAAAAACGGGTAAAATTAATGCAGACGAAGTTGCGCGGGTCTGCTAGTACTTAGTAAGATGAATACCTAATGATCAGGGCCGTAGCTTGCTTTAGACTGGCTCTGTATTAAATTCAATTGTTAGGGGGTCTTGTATACAAAGGCCCAAAAGGTTAAAGGACTATTAAGAAAATACTTCAGTGTGTGTCGCCGGCAGGGAGGATGGGTGCAATTACTAACGCACTTTCGAAGCCTCATCGCCCAATCATATCATTGATGCGGCTGAAACAGCGGTAGCTACGTCCCTGGTAACGATAACATAACATAGCGGAACCTTCATAAGAACGAGACTTTGTGATTCAAAGGAGAAAACTTGAAAGAAAATAAACTTGGAACTGACATCGAGACTTTGTGCGTCAAAGAAGAAAACTTGAAACTGAAAGAATATAAACTTGTAACTGGCGAATGCACAGAATGTGTGAGCCTTAATCTCTACCGAGTAATATTGGCGGAAAGAAACAAAAAATAGATTTAACTTTCAAAAACATGATGAAAAATTATATTACTTTATGTTACATTATTAATACAATTATTATCCATGTCAAATTTCATTCAAAATGTCGTATCCTCTGTATTATCCTTTATATTATGATAATTCTTACTTCTTAATAACATAAACAGTGCTTTTTTAACAATTTTAAAGGTAGGCGCACAAGGTTACTTGGTAGTCTATTTAATATTTGAATTGACATACAACATACAATAAACTTACTTTAATTTTTAGTAAGTGTAACCTGTCTATAAATCGGGTTGGGCTATTTTCTCTATCACTCATTCTCTCAAACATTCTGGGTGTTTCTCTACAAAGACAAATATCTCATGTATAAATATATAGACAAGGCAAAGGAAAAATGTTTAGCTACCTATCTAGTATATGGGCGTCACACAATGTGCAAATACTATACTTTTACTATAATTTTTATGTTCTAAACGCTTTGTCCACCTATACCGAGTTGCCTCAAACTATAATACCATACCTGAATACCTACTGAGGATACCTACACACCAAACACACAAACACCGTGACACGAGGTTTTTATCATATTAGATTTAATTAGATTTTAAACCCGCGTTCTGTGGCTCGTAGGTTAAAGTCATTACAACTGCTTCAGCGATACCTAACTTTTTGTTATTATTACCAGGACAATGTTGAACATTGAACAACCTCCTCCAATCGAATCTCATCAAGAGAAGAAAAAAGAAATTCCTAAGGTGAGGTTAACCTTTGCTTTTTACTTCGCGGTACGTTCATAGTTCATAGTCCATTTTTTTTTCAATGAAGGATGTATTTTATTTGTAAATAGTAGGTAGGTACTTACATGTAAGTTGTATATACTTAACTACCTATAATTTGATTAATTGGTTTGCCCATCGAATAATACCTATAAACCTAAGTACTTGATCTTTGTGGCGTAAATACATCGTAATTGCTATACTATTTAATATTTTAAAATGAATACTTAACTACTATTTAAGTTTTTTATTATTATAATAATCCCCTAAATTTATTTTTTAAACCCATAGACACCATAAATAGCAAATCGTTATCAGACTAACTTTTTAATAGGTATTATTAATGTGTTTCTGTAGAGTATACCACCTCACATCGGCATTGGATCTCCAGAGGACACGTTACAATCCTGCTTCGGGCTCGTACCGAAGCCTCCACACAAGGACGTCATCAAATATAACCTCAACGCCAGTAAGGTAAGTTACCACTGTACCTATAACTATTATAAGTATAGGTATACAAGTAACATAACATAATTTTAACTAAAATTGAAAGTGAAAACGTGACCAGTGTGTTAACATTTTTACTATGTATGTAGGTACTAGACCTCGTACCCAGTATTTGATTGTCTATTTATCGATATAAATCTGTCACACGTTGGCAAATAAACTATGTGTTTAATGAGTAAGTACCTATCAATTTCTTTGCTCAACAATAAGATACCTAACAATGAGTAGTCAATCATAACAGGTCGTCTCAGTGTACTTGCAATGTAGGTGTAGATACGTAATTAATAATAATATTAATAGTTTATTGACATAAAAATGTTACAGAGAATGTGAAATACTCTAGTCCCCGAACTAGTATCAACTGTATTTTAAGGGCCAGTGTCTTCGCCTATTAAACACGTTTACAAAACAGTAACCTATGTCTAAAACTGTTACTTACATAGCAAAACATTATTAACTATTAAGATAAAAAGTGTGTAAGGTTAACTAAGAGCAGGTATATAATTATTTTATAGAATGCTGATCTTTGACCAAGATCGTTGGGTTGAAAGTCTAAGTTATTGAGGAAGATATAGTTAATGGCCTGTCAAGATGTTTTCCGTTTTTTTTATCACACACTGAATTCAATGTACATTAATAACAATTATTGGTTCCTAATATCTAGAAGTTGGTACCTTTTGTATGCATACCTACGATTTATATCGAAAAAACATCTTCGCGATTAGTCAGTGGCGAATCCAAAGAGCGTTACAGAGCCCGAGCAATCGCACGCCGCCAAATTATCTGAATTTGAAATCTCCCGCAACGGTTCAATTCCCGAAATCAAAATTTTGGGTTTCGGCATTATCAAGCTTCCCCTTCCGTCCTAAACAAAATCCTGTAGGTATTTACCACTAAGATACTCATTTTACATCAATAACTTAGTCTCAATAGTTTTCATAGTTCGATAGTTTTATGTTTGAAAACTAAACTTGTAAGTATTAGATTTAAAACCAACTTTTTTTTGAAATAGGTACCTGTTATTTCAAGAACTTAGTGCATTTATTTTCATCGGACATCCATAAATAATTATTCTTTGATGTTTGAGTTTGCAGCTTCTTCCTGACTCAATTAAAGTTGCAGAGCTCTACAAAGAATCGGGGAACGAACTCTCATCTCTTGGTACCAACTACCTACCTATCGTCAGGCACAGATTATTACGCAAACATTTTCTGAACGATATAAGTATTCTATTTGTCGGTCCTTTTGTCATACAACGTTTCTACAACATTTTTAAAAGTAGGTACTAATATAAACCGAGTCTAACATAAATAACATCTGACAGCAGCCACATATAATTGCTTTTTAAAAACAATAACCCAACCTATGTTCTCCTGACAACTTTAATTCTAAAAATACATTATTTATTAAAATCCGTTCAATAAGGAGTTATAGTAGAATAAGAAACTCACATACATGCATGAACCCTGAAAACAATGACGTGTGTCGTGAAAAAAAATCGCATCGCGTATACGGGCAACTCTCTTTTACGTCAAGTGTTAAAATAGTAGTTACTTAAACACACACTTGAGGAGCATTCACGCAGAACCTACCAAAGTTCGTAATACAAGTTGGAACGACCTCCATACACTGCGATGGTTTTTGCTGTTAACTTAATGATAAGCACTTCACGCACGGCGCTGATAACTTCGTACCTATAGCTTTATTGTTCTGATCTTAGTTTTACGACCGCCTTGCCTTTTGTTCTGAATGGCTCGACCGTTAGGTACTTACTACCGTCTTCTTGAACAGGAATGTATTATACAATACTTATCTCTATCACTGCTATACTTATACTACTAGTATGGTATTATAATAACTGTGCCTATATTGTGTGGTGGGAGTATGTCCGACTGCTACGCAAGAGGTCGTGGGTTCGATTCCCACACGGGACACCACTTAGTGTGATCCACAAATTTTTGGGTGTACCGAGTCTGGGTGTACTTTGTGTTCGTGACTTATATGTTTGTAAAGTCCCCTGCGACACAGGGCTTGTACCCTAATGCAGGAGTCGTCTTTTTTAATAAAAGAAAAAAAAAGAAAAAGGAAAGAATATTATAAAACTGAAGAGTTTGTTTGTTTGAACGCGATTATCTCAGGAACTACTGAAGCCTTATTGGACACCCATTTCTAAATCAACAACCCATGATAGTTATATCTACGTATCGCAAACTTTTTATTATGTATTTTTATAGAAACTACGTTACCTGTGCGAGCTAGATTGGATCCATCCTGAAGACAAAGGGAGACAGTTCGTGTTGTCATACAGCCTAGCAGATGGCTGCATCAAGATCGGAGAGATTCCTCGAAGGAATTCTGGCATTATAGGAGGGAAGTTCCTCAAAGCTATGAAATTGCAGACTCCTGAATCGGATCCCAATTTTCCCACATACTACACACCGGATAGATTTTTTATCGGTAAGTACCTAAGTATTGTAGGTACCTCACTCTAAAATTAAGACTGTCAGCCTAATAAATAAAATTAGCTGACTGTTAAACAGTAAACGGGCAACGTGTGGAACTTCGACTGCGTCAATTTTCTCCGTTTACAATTCATACAAAATTATTAAAATGGCGATTTAAAAAATAAAATAATTAAAAAAATACTTTACGATCTATTCTCATACCTACCAAATATATAAAAAAAGCATTAAAATCGATCGAGCCGTTTCAGAGGAGTTCGGCTACAAACACGTGACAAAAGACGTGTTAAAAAAAGATGTACCTATTACCTACGTGTTAAAAGATGTACCTATTTTAAAAATGTGACCTGTTTGAAAAAAAAATTTGTGTTGTAATATTTGTGTGTTCGCAAACATCTCATAAAAATATTAATGGATAGTCGCAGTCTAAAATGATACACCATCAACATAGGTGAAGAACCAAAACTAAGTCTACAAAATTTTATATCAGACATTAAGAATAAATCCCGCGTACCTACCTAAATATTTTATCTTCTTGTCTAACCAAAAAAATATTTATAAAGCTGTAGAGTTTGTTTGTTTGTAAAAATATCAGGAACTACTTGGTACAGGTTTGAATTGAAAAATTGTTTTAGTATTCAATAGCCCATTTTCAAGGAAAGCTATATGCTATTAAACATTACGCTAAGACCAATAGGAGCGGAGCAGCAATGAAGAATGTTGCAAAAACGGGGAAATTTTACGCATACAAAGTTGCGCGGGTCAGCTAGTTTCAAATATAAATGTTGGATATCAAGGCTAAAACTAAAAAATAATCCAATAAACCAGTTCAGGAACAAGCCATATTTCTTGAACGTTACACTCAAGAACACACTGTCAGCTGCACAAGTTGTGAACTATTAAACTAAGTAGGTATGACGGCATGAAAGGCTCTCATGGATAGCGAAGATGCCTGTTACAGAAGTCCTGTGAAGTTTGGACTTTTGTGAACCCCGGCTAATGGAATAGTTGCTGTACTCATATGATTGTGTAGAAAGCAAACCTTTTTTGTTGTTTGTTTAACATAACTATACCTACATATCGTAAAGTCTATACCTTAATGTTTAAAATGCGTATGTACATATAGGTATCTGCGCTGATCTAACGCGTTTTTGTACTATATGTACAGATATCAAAATATATGATGAAATTTCCTGTAATGTTTACAAAAATTATAGCCAAAACATAATAAAATCATAGCCTAATTAGTCGGGTTCAATTTTAGAATAAGAAAGTGCAAAAAGTTGATTTCCCTGAGCTCATAATTCGCCAGCCCAACCCCATTGAAAGCTTCCTAAAACATGGAAGTAGCAAGTACCAGCGGTCGTTTTTCTAAAGCATAGTTTTAAACCTTAAGTATATGTATTTGTAGGTGGAATTGTACACGTATTCAAGCATCGCTTCAAGATCATTGGCTGCGATATGTTCGTTTACCGCTACATGATGGCCAACCCCGACAAATTCCCACAGGAGGTTATTGACAACGTCCGCAATTATCACATGCGTGAAGGCAACTTGAAAGAAGACTTGAAGGTAATAATAGAATAACTACTATTCAAATACTCTCTTTCTTTAAAACGAAATTTATGAATTTTCGTTTAATTTATGAATTTTCGTTTTTTTAAGTTTACGGGGGCTATTCTAATTAATTTTTGCATAAGTACAAGAAGTTCGTACCTTTCTGGAACGAGTAGAATAAATAGGTAGATGTTCCTGGCTCTGTATATCACCACCTCATTTTTGATCGAAACTTCGTTAATGTTGATAAACTTTTGCGATTTGTACACATTATGAAAATATATATATTACGGGTCTTAATCGCGTGAATAATTTAAGGTAAAATACCTTGTTTATTGTCTAACGTTGACCGTTTGACCGTATTGCAACGGCCGTGGTCACGGGTAGACTCACGAGATTAAGACCCGTAATATATATATTTTCATATCGAAACTTCGTTTTCATTAAATTGGATCATTGTTTTAAACTTTGTAAAATCAGACGAGAATTAAATTGCCGCACTGGTCAGCAGAAGCGGATAGTCTCAAACGTTTTAATACCTACACTCGTTTTTCTTTTACAACTATAGCTTGAGCTTTTTCTACCGCTGTTCTTTTTATGATAGGTACATAACTATGTAATAATAGTCGTGATTTCGGTTACGGTGCATTCTGTATCTTCTCACTCTCATAGTCCGATGATGGGACGAAAATTCGACACGATCGGAGAGAGATTAACTATAGTATGTAAAGATTGAATTTATAAAACCCTAAACCGCAATTTTATCCTTCAGGGTGCTATCCGTGAAGAACAAGATATGGCTAGTCGGGCGGAGATGTTGAAGATAGGTTCGGCAGCTGTAGCCGAACCAAGTGCAATGGAGAGATGTCTCACGGCTCTAAATGTAGTCGAGGGAAGTGCGACTCCACCACGAATGGCAACACCGCCCTTGACCACGGACTGTGTATCTTATGATGACACACTGCGCGCCAATCGTGCTATGTGAGTCAACTTTCTATTCATTTGACCTATGAAGGCATTGAGTTATTCTAAAGATGCAAAACTCTTTGTAACGCGTAAAATTAGCGTAACAAGTTACTATTTCATATTGTAATTTGTAAATGTATTGTAAAAGGTAAACGTATATTTATCTCTATACTGTTTCACAAGCGTAACGACATGACTCCATTGAATAGTGATGGAAATTATTAGGTACTTGCCATATATGAATCGCACGATGTGCGTATTTTAATGGCATTTCCTAATATTTTAACTACAATATAAGTAAATAAGTATTTTAACATATTAAGAATCAAATAATCTGCAAAATATTCATCTTTAAATGTTTCTTTTCGCGTAATTATGATCCATAATGTAGATACCGTTCGGTGCTGAGTTATTTGGGAAATATTCTTCCAAAAGTTAAAAAGCCTGCCGTCATTGCCCGTCACACAACTAACTGGTATGCCTTCACGTGCTGTCACCACGTGATTCAAGAGTTTGACTTTTATTATTATTATGAATGACGTAGGAGGCGTCGTTGCGACAGCGCCGACGCTTCGGCTCTGTCTGTAACATCTGATTTGGTATGTTCCGATATACACTGCGAGCACTGTTCAGTGCTTTTACTGGGAAGAAATTCGATCCGTTATGACTGATAGTATACTGCCGCAGTATCCTTGCGACATATGTGACGTCATAAATCGTCATGTGCACTGTGAGCACAGGTGTTTTCGAGATAAGGTGCTCTCGGTACTTTGATCACATGATTAACAGCGACCAGAAATTGAAATTAATTCCATTGATTCAGCTAGTATGCAATTAATTCAATTGATCTTAAATGTTCAATTGAATATTGACCTTGAATATTCAATTTTTAAATATATCTAAGTAGATTAAAAAAAAATCTTGTTTATCTTAAACATTGTACTTTTAAATTTGTATGTAGATGACAATATACTGGACTGCGTTCTGTTATATAAAGTAACCAGTATAGCTAACTATAAAATAACGGCTTTGCAGTATACTAAATTGACATCACACCTAACAGTGCTCCAGTGCATATCGGAACATACCCAAAATAATAAGAAGAAATTTAGTTACCAAATTAATATATCACTAGATTTCTTGTTGACCTATGTGTTTAAGAGTCACTTACGAATGAAATTCGATCTTACTCGGCGTCACTGGCTTGGGTATATTAGTCTAAACTTCAAACAGGATTGTTATTCATTTTCACTTTATTTGATTTTGAAAGACTTTATTTTGAAATGTCTAAATAATGGTCTCTTAACCGATGTCGGTTACGGCGACCAATCTCATTAAAGGCTAGCCAACTATGCTGGAGAATATTAATAGTGCACAATTGTAAGACACAAGTGCACTCTCTATTCCTTCACTCTCATAGTCCAATAGGAAGGGTATCTGACATGGCCGAAGAGAGATTAGGCTCAGGACCGATATCTTAACGTGCTCTCCGAGGCAAGGAAGTGAGTGACAATTTACAAAAACGGTCACCCACTTTACCGACAGTGGTAACATTGCTTAACCTCGCAGATATCTCGATCTGCTTCACGCCACTGAGTCAGGGACCCCTCAATGATTAACCCTAGGTCCTGACCCTGACATTAGTGACCCTGACTGCTAAACCGTAGGTCGTGGGTTCGATCCCCATCCAGGATACTTCGTGTGATGAGCCCGATGGTTTATTCTGTCTGGGTGTAATTCATCTATAATACCTATGTATTTAGAAATATATAGGTATATTTATCAGTTGTCCAGACAACTGATAAATATAGGTATCTACCTACTTAGAAATTTAATAAACTAGTCAGAGCCTGTACTATGGTAACCAGTTACCATAGTACTACATTATTTATTATTATTATGAATTATACCTTCTATGAAGGAAAACTTAATATAAATCGTAACATATGGAGGCAGAATTCCCTCGAGAACTAAAAGCTGGACTAAGTACAATAGCACATAGTTTAGTGGGCTCAAAGCGATTAGAATGGAATAAATATGTCGCGGGTTTCATTCTTCATACATTTATATTCTTACCTATGCATCAATTTAACATAAAATATTATAGAATTTTATAAGCTATTGCAACAGCCGTGGTCACGGGTAGTCACAGTCTACCCGTGACTACGGCCGTTGCAATACGGTCGAAACGTCGGGCAATAAAACAGAGGTATTTAGCCTTAAAATAAAGTATTTACGCGATTAAGATTAGCTTATAAAATTCTATAATGTGTACAAATCGCGAAAGTTTACGAACATTTGTTGCAACATAAAATATTAAGTAGATTATAAGGGAGCGATCCCACCACCCACCCTCGATCTGTGAATCACCACGATTGAAGTAGTAAGGAAATGCCCTTAAAACAACAATCGAAATAGATTGACAGACCGCACTCAAAAAGAGAGACCTGCAACAAAGAAAATTATTAACAGGTACTCTCACCAAGTCGAGTGGTAGGCACCTCCGGACCCTTGACTTGCAATATTCCGCTTTCAGTGGTGGGATCCCTCCCTTATTTACTTAAGATGACTGATTCAATCAGTTAACATAAAATATGCTATGCAAAATTAATAAAAAAAAAATCTCTTCCAACGTGTAGCAAGCCAACCTGCGACAACGTACTTCCATTGAAGGGTATCTTGAAGTCGGGTGCAGCTCGAGACGACCACCAGAAAGTGGTTTGCTTCAGCGGGCCCGCACCTGATGAACATCGTGACATGGCTAAGCCCACAGCTCCGAGCTATCCACCAGGACAGTACCCACGCTTTAACGAAGATGAAGACTACTGCGACCAGTTTGCTGAAGTGGTGAGGGCCTTTTAAAAACAATCTAAATTATTCGTTTCGAGTAAGAAGATAGAAGCCTTATTAAGAAAAGGCAAAGATATTACAGGGTCATATAAAATTCTTGTACCTTACTGCCAACTGACTGAGTAGCTAATTTCAGCCAGTGTCCAATATCCACCCAACTATTTATTGTTGGTACACTTTAAATGGTTTCATTAAAAGTATTTCATGTATAATTCCCACATTAAAAGCAATGCTATGAAAATGTTGACAGCTCGTTTGCCGTCGTTTTCACAACTCTTCTATGATTTTATTTAGCCTTAGAACCTACAGTTGGATCAACGTAACTAGGCCGGACTGAAGTAGGCGACAAGTAGTTGCGCAGATGCATTTTTTGGAAGTAAATGGTGACAGGAAGCGGGGGCCGGGGGCGGTAACTAAACCAAGAGAATTAGGGATGCGATTACGCATTACATTGTCATAATTAGTATTAATAACTCATGTTTTTTGTGATTATTTTCGTAAAAAAAATTGTTTTTCAAAGTTTCTTTACTATTTACTGTAACTGTTCTAAATTTAAACTTTTATGAAGTCATTTAAAATAGTATTTATATATTGTTGAGTTAAAATTTTGTTAGTATTTTTAATCGATTAAACATAATTAATAATTTTTAGGTCGCATCTGATGAGATGCGACCCTAAAATTACTTACGAAAATTATGTGATGACATGCGCGAAAGTGATAAGAACCTAACTAGAATCCGGTCAAGTTACGTTGATCCTACTGTACAGTCAGCTTCAAATAGTTAGTTACACTCAAAGTGCTCAAATAAATAGATGCAACCAAAAGTCAATAACTTCGTTACAAACAGAGTGTCCATAAAGTTCGAGACGTTCAAATCGCCATATAGATAGTTTCAGTCAAAGCGCCATATATATAGTTACAGTCATCGACGCATTACAAAAATAAACTTTACTGCTATATGTTTTAAATATAATTTCATCTGTCAGGTTCAATGATAGTTAAAATGTCATCCGAACTTTAAGAAGTAGTTCTGTCCTTTTCATTTCGTGCGTGACGTCATTGCTATGTCATTTGTTTGTAAAGAATTTTGTGCAAAGCTGTATACAATATTTATATTACGAGCAATAAACAGCTGGCTGAAAATAGATCTCAACCTAATAAACCTCATTGCTAAAATGAATGAGTATAAGTTAAAAGCTCCTAGTATGAGATATGAATGCTAATTTATGATTAAATAATTATGATTTTTACATCACTTTATTTAAGAAATTTATCCGTATTTATTTCTACGTATTTACTATTTAAAATATACACATATTAATTAGTAAATAAGTATAAATACACACAACGAACGTCCGGAACAATAAAAATTCTCATCGGATATAAAATTTAAAAAAAGTGTAAAAAGTAGTAATATATTGTAAAAAATATCTTTATTTATTAAAAACGTGTATATCCACCGTCTGCGAGAATCACATCAGAAAGACGTCTGCGCATAGATTGGACAGCATTGTAGCAAAATTGCTCTCCTCTCATGGACTCCCAGATTTCATCGACATGAGTCCTTAAGGCGGCGGTGGTTCGTGCTCGAGTATTGTCCCAAACCTGAACCATTTTGCCCCACAAATTCTCAATTGGGTTTAGGTCGGGACTATGAGGCGGCATCTTAATCAATTCCAGGTCCGTGTTATCTGCCAAGTAATGCTGTACAACTCGGGAGTTGTGCACGGAACTGTTGTCTTGCACAAACCTAATTCTTCCATGAGGAAAAAATATCCTGGCTGTCGGAAGTAAAACACTTTCGAGGATCTCTTTATATCGGGCGCCATTCATTCTGCCTCCTACCTCAACGAGCTCTCCTGGTCCACTTTGACTCATCCATCCCCAAAACCCTAAGGTGATTCGACCACTACGATTGTTAGGGAGGACATTCCTTTCGTCGTATCTGGTGTTTAATGTGCGATATAATGATAGGCGTCCCTGGGCAGATGAACAAAATACATGTACTTTTTCGTCTACAAAGATTACATTCTCAAAATTGTAATTTATATAATTTTGTGCACACTGTAGACGCTGTGCTTTAAGCCTCGGTGTTAAAATGGGTTTTTTCGCTGGAATACGATGGCGTAACCCGTGTTCTTGCAGTCGTCGCCTTATCGTGTTCTGCGATGTGCCAAATTCCACAGCGATACTCCTGGAGTTTATGAATCGGTTGGTAATAGCTCGCTGTACTATATTTCTATCACATGTTGCACTTGTTTGACGTGGACGACCAACCGAAACATGGTTATGTAATGCGCCTTCGGTTTCAAATCTCTCAATCCAACGGTATACGGTGGTTCTCTAAAAAAAATACAGAATAAGTTATTAATAAAATTTTGATTTAGATTCTACAAGATAGGTAACTCATATAAAGCGATACTTACGAATATTCCCAATTCATTTGATATTTCAGTTACTGATAGGCCTTCATTCCTCAATAATCTAATGTGATGCTTTATGTTGTCATTCACGCGATATGTATATGTAGCCATACTTAAACTTTAAATATTATTATTGCTGTAATAGATATCCGCTTGACTTACTATTGCATTTGACATTGGATATGACTCATAGACAATAACAAACAACACTAGATTGAGTGAGAAGAGGTTTTATGCGGGATGACTGTAACTATATTTATGGCGCTTTGATTGCAACTATCTATATGGCGATTTGAACGTCTCGAACTTTATGGACACTCTGTTTGTAACGAAGTTATTGACTTTTTGGTTGCATCTATTTATTTGAGCACTTTGAGTGTAACTAACTATTTGAAGCTGACTGTACCTATTCTTTCTCGAAAATATTTTTAAAATTAGGTAGGTACCTACATGAACGTTAGAAACAATTCAAAGATAAAAGTGACTTCAATTGACCGGAATGCAATAAAATACGGTTGAGTTAGCTGGCGCAAATTTGCAATGCGCGAAGGTGTATAACTTAGTGCTTCAACTTGGCACAAAGATCGTCTGCTAGAACGCATTCCTCAACGTTAATACTTATCCCAGAACAGTAATATACGTCTCCAGCCAGCTCTATAAATAAAACGGGTATTAGCTTCGCGACTGACTGCACCTAGCTAGGTAATACTTAGTAAGTACCTAATAGGTAATATGATAATGCATAGGGCAATGTTGGCTAGCGAATGTAAAGTGTAAGTATACGAGTACCTACCTACTTATAAATAACTCAATTGTGATCTCAAAAGTGGTAAAGGCAAAATAGAGAAAGAAAGAGTGAGATTCGAAACTCTCTGAAAAAAAAATAACCCTTAACAACTAACCGTTTACTTTCGTCATAAAATTATAGTTTTAAGTCAGGTTTAGGGCCTAAGCCTATCAATAAACAACGACTCTACTCTAGTAAAATAGTCTGTGGGTGGTATTTTTTTAAAACTGATAGGTATTACAAAGTCATTTAGTGTAAGGTAAAGAAGCCACGAGCGGGAGGCTAGTACCTAGTATACCTATTACAAATCACCCTGTAGATTCTAACTCATGTTTTGAAGTTTATGGAGTACTTTTTCACGAAGATTTTTAGGGTTCCGTAGTAAACAAGGAAGCCTTAGGTATAGTTTTTATTACTAAGCTTTGAACCGGATCACTGTAATAAACATGCTTGACAGCTAATATGTAGTTTATTAAGCGTCAAATTAACTGCATTAGGATTGCTAATAATTAGCAACCCTCATGCAGTTAATTTGACGCTTTAAAAACTAGATAATTATTATGCCAGCCAGATAGTCGGAAATTGCCTGGATTTTCCCGATATTTCATGTGATGTTAAGATTCCCGACAAATAACAAAATCTCCCGACAAAACGCTATTGATTTTGCACCCACCCCCCGTCGCGCGAGGTCGGTAACTACTTAAGCAGTTTATACATTTTATTTTAAATGTTATCAGGATATTAAACCCTATGCTAATCGACCCGATTACAACAACAACACTATGTGTGAGTAAAGGAGACTTGACAAATTATGATGAGTTACATGCCACAAGGCCTAATTACTAAAACAATTAGAAGACTGACCTTTAAAATTATTTGTAGGGCGCCAAAGAGCGTGCAGAACGTCGCGCTCACAACGTGTGCGCATTCGACGTCATACCTCAACCACAGAAAGCGATTAATGTCGGCGAAGAAAACGCCGAAAGCAAGCTGCCGGGGTACCTTGGCACCTTCGACGTGGATTGCAAAGAAGTAAGTTGGTCCTCTTTTACCATACAAGGTCTCATGAATGAATGTCATTGTACTCACTGATTTCTGTTACGGTATGAAATGATTCAAGATAGGTAGGTGCCTATCAATAGGTATTACTTAAATCGTGTACAAAGATGGAAGATGCACACTAAGTTCGCAGACTCACGTAGTCTGATAACACGCAAATCCGACTCAATCGGAGACAGTTTAGATGTAGGCCTGATGGCTTAACTTGCTCTCAGGGAGTGGATGAGCCAGCATTTTAGTTTGGCTTGACCTTGCTGAAGATTTTATTAACTCACACAACGCTATCTGATTCCAAAGTCCCAGACACAGAATAAACCATCGTGCTCATCACACAAAGTTTTATCCTGGGTGCGGATCGAACCCACGACCTCTTGCGTAGCAGTCGGATACACTCCCACCGCGCCACAGAGGCAGTCAAAAATGCTTGCATAATCGGGAAGACCTAGATAGTTTTGAATTCAGGACGTATGAAAACTCATCAGCTACTGCCCGGTATCATGAACGATCATCGGCGAAAACTTCCACCCATAAGTGGATCTGATACAGGCGCGGATCCAAGGTGGGGCAACGGGGTCAACTGTCCCCCCCCCCCAAGTCACGTCGCACGACGACGAATGATCCACACACATCCACAACCCTCGGCGTCGATCTAATGCACACCCCTCCCCCACCGCGCCAACTATTCACACTTGCCACGATCACATGCACCAAAAACCACACACACACTCGGCCGGTATTGAGTATAATAGCTCCCCACCCTAGTATATTATAGAGAGTTAGTTAACTCAAAAGCAAACTTCCGAAGGTTGTGAAACTTTGTGCACTACTGGAATAACACCAGGTGCAGGCTCGAGCCACCCCCCCTTTCCCCTAAAACAGGATCCACGCCTGCTAGTCGTAAGGTTACTTATCCTTGCTAATCTCTCAGTTGGTCCGCTCTGTCATTATTCACCATTGAGTCACGATCCCCTATCCATAACATAACCTTCATAGTTACACGTGTAATTATTGACAATAGCAGATTTGTGGATATATTATACCTAAGTGGGTAGTTTATCTCATTAAGATACCTACTGAATGTTTAATCATCTCAAGTTACTTGCTAGTTTCCGATGGGTAAATATCTCTCATTTGCCACGACATCTAATAGTCCACTTACACAGACACAGCTATTGTCTAGCGTACGATGATCAGGAAAACGATTAAATAATAAGATAATTAAGTACTGCGTTAGGATACATAATGAGGATCATTGAGACTGATAGTTCCTCTACGCCATTTTATTTTATCGCCTCTTAGGTCGCCTACCTATAAACAAATGTTGGTACTACCTACATAATAATAGGTTTGTTTTTATAGTTCATTAAATTGTTAATCTGCTTAGCAGCCGACTAGTCTAGTTTAACATCAGAAGTGGAGTTAATGGCTGTGAGCATAGAGGTCATTCATTGAATTTGAATTTATTGGTGTTACCCCATGTAGTTTTCCCCCGTTGTCAATCAGTCCATTTTGATATTTTTAAATAGCTTAGATATTTATACAGTGTTACCTACGGTACCTATATATAACAAACACAGTTGAATAAAGAAAATAATGTTATCTGCGATTTAAATTTCAAACCAATTATGTAGGTATATATTGTTTTCGATGCGTGACCGAAAAATTACAGGAAATGATTTATAATAAGCTCGCATTATATTTTGTACCCAGATGTCGGTGGTACAAATTATTCGCAGGCACTATTTTTAATACCCGACGCCAAAGGAGATGTATTATAAGCAGGGGCGTAGGTACCGCCATATCAACCGTATCAATGATAAGGAGCCCAGTGGCGGATCCAGGATTGTTGTTTAGGGAGGGCTTGGATTGTCGTTTGGGGCTTGTACCAGATAGGGCTGTTGTTGCACCAATCGCACGAATCAAATGGGTGAATGGTGAATGATTTTGGACTAAGACCCCCGTCTCGAGCCTCTAGCCCCTCCCCTGGATCTGCCACTGACGAAGCTCCTAGGCCACAGGAGCCCCCGGAATAGTATCCTCCCGCCTCCCATGCCAGCGACACTCAAAGTCAATTGCAAAAACATTGTGCGGGTGACTTACATTAGTCCTTGGTCGTTAGGCACCTGTCCCACCAACGACGATGTTTGTGTAGCGATTTTCGCTTAGGAAACGTACAGGTGTATTTTGTAGATCCCGTCCGTGTAAACAAAAAAGATGCAGTATAGAGCGAGTACTCGCTGGCAGTGAGACCAGTGAGCGATCAACTATTATTATTTGTATCTCTTTTGTTTACACTGTATATAAGCATGTACGTTTCTTGAGCGATAAATCGCTTCGCGTTACTCTTTTTTTCGACGTCGTTGGTCGGAAAGGTGCTTTGGGGCCATTGGACAACAGACGGTAAGGTAAGGTAAGGTTTTTTTTAATACGACTTTCGCATTAGGGTAGGTACTAGCCCTGTGTCGCGGAGGACTTATAAACATTCAATTCACGGACACAAAGTTCACCCAGACTCGAAACAACAATTTGTGGATCACACAAAGTGGGATGAGCACGATGGTTTGTGTCTGGGTGTAATTTCTATAATATGTTACATATATAATATAGAATTTTAGTAATATATAAGTATGTTTTCAGTTGTCTGGTTTACATAGTACAAGCTCTGCCTAGTTTGGGATCAGATAGCGTTGTGTGGGTTGTCCCAAGATATTATTATTTATCTGTGCGTCTGTCAGTTGTAGCGCCCAAACGGATTGTTTTCATTAGAAAATTAGTTAATCGGGATGATTCTTAGATTAGTAGGTAGGCATGTATTTAAAAACCGGTTTAACCATTTTGAAGATAAGTAGGTATGCAAGTTGTTTTTATCTCACGCGTCGGGATTTTTAAAATGTGTTGATATGTTTGAAATGACACACTACAGATAGAAACAAAAAGTATTCTGATATACGTAAATAAGTAGCTATCATATTAACTGGGTATATTATGTGGGTACTTATACTGACACTAAGGGCACTATTCCATTAGGCAAATCTTGCATACCATGGGTATGACGTCACATGTGCGTAAAAGTTACTTGCATTACCATCAAGAAGAAAACACTATTGATATCAATATTTTGTACAAGTTCGAAAACCTCATACCAGTTGTAACTAGACGCGATTCTAATAGGCAAGTTGCTCGTATGCAAGTTGCTCGTATGCAAGTTACAAATTGTATACAATTTGAACAAACCTGCCTACTTACAAGTGGAATACAAGTTGCATACAACCTGTGTAAAGTTGTATGCAATTTGTAACTCGCATACAAGTAACTTACTTAGTGGAATCGCGCCTTTAGGGTAGGTATGAACTTAACAATTAATTTACACAGTTAGCTAAGTACCCCGTAATTTTGTGTTTAGTAGGTACCTAAAGCTAAATTGAATTTAATTTACCATGTCACGCACCTACACTAGGTATTTTACCTATAGGTTCTTTTTCTAAGTTTTTTTTAATAAGTAGAAAACATTCGTTAGGTAGGTAGGTACATCTTTAAGCCAACCTCCAAAAATACTACGCTAGTTGATACGTCAAAATATATGTTTAAAATAATATTTGCAACCTTTATAGAGTTCTGACCATGGCCACAAAGCACTTTTTTTTCTATTGCCGCCTTATAGCTATGGAATATAATTGCCATGACCTTCTGATGATTATGTAGGTAGATATCTTCTTGTAACTATCGAATAAAATCGTATTATTCGATTCGGAAAAAAACGTAAAATAATCTATACTAATATCATAAAGCGGAAGACTTTGTTTGTTTATTTGTTTGTTTAAACGCGCTAATCTCAGGAACTTATGGTCCGATTTGAAATTTTTTTTTTTTATGGGATAGCCCATTTATCGAGGAAGGCTATAGGCTATATAACATCGCTACGGCTAATAGGAGCGAAGCAGCAATGAGAAATGTTTCAAAAACGGGGAAAATTTACGCAGACGAAGTTGCGCGGGACAGCTAGTGTAATATATCTTGGGACAACTAACACAACGTCATCTGATCCCAAACTAAGCATAGCTTGTATTATGATAATCAGACAACTGATAAACATACCTACATAAATTATAAAAAAATAAAATTACACCCAGACACAATAAACCATCGTGCTCATCACACAAAGTTTTATTCTAGGTGGGAATCGAACCCACGACCTCCGGTTTAGCAGTTAGGGTCACTAAGCACTAGACTAACAGGCCAGTCATAGGTATAATATAATTAGCTGACCCGCGCAACTTCGTCTGCGTAAATTTTCTCCGTTTTTGCAACATGTTTCATTGCTGCTCCGCTTCTATTGGTCTTAGCGTGATGTTATATAGCATATAGCCTTCCTCGATAAATGGGCTATCCAACAGTAAAATATTTTTTCAATTCGGACCAGTAGTTCCTGAGATCTTCACGTTCAAACAAACAAACTCTTCATATATCTTGATAAATTACTAATGTCGTTAAGTATGTAAGTAGGTTAGTAGGTACTTATATCTATCGCGAACTAGTCATGAATGGGTCTGTCCATCTCATAAGTTTTACCTAGGTAGGTATATAGCAAAGAATATTAGGGGCAGAAAACAATTAGGTACCTATAGGTTGCCTAGATTGACTACTGACTGGATTGGAAAAGTTACTTAAAGAGTAATATATGACACTCTGCTGTACGGGACTTTACTTACGTTTACTCCAAGGCTGGTGGCATATATCTTTTCAACACGTACCTATGACTATTTTGATCTACGTATTAATATAGGAACAATTGGTATTTTACAGGTACCAGAATACATGCGGCTGAGTCCAGACGCCTATGAGAACATTAAAAAACTTCGTCGAGACGTTCCTGAAATTTCACCAGCGGCTACTCGTGTGGTAGACCATCCTCGCGTAGGAGCGCCTCCTATAGACAAATGCGTCCACCCTCCGCCCGAACAAACCGGACCATGTGCTCCAAGAAAGGAAGAAGACGTGGCTTTCTCATGCCCGCATGTTGAGCCACGCATACCTTGCTGCGATCCGGACAAGAGAGTTGGCGACCCTTGTGAAAAAGTGTAGTTTCCCATTGTTGCAATGCGGCATCTATTGTTAGAAGTGATTAGGAAATGATTAACAACTGTATTGTTTCGTTTGGAATAAATTATTTGTCTGGTGCTCGGGTGTTTCAATAACTGTTGATTTATTACACATCAGTAAGTAGGTATTGTGAACGGCAAGCTATCAATTTTTAGATTCACGTTCCTAGTAATGTTTATAACAAGTTCTAACTACTTAATAATGATGATATGAATTATTATGATAACAAATGTTAAAATACTTCTATATAATTTATTTAGTTAAAAATAATTTGGGTATAATTAGGTAAGTAGGTAGGTTCATTGTTCGTGCTGCAATCAAGGTTAATAACGACAATTCTTTTGTGATATTCTCGCGCTAACGAAATCTTTAATTGCTTCCCATGAACATTTAAAAAATACATTTTTATCTACCTCTGATGTCTGAAACCCGTAGCGCATATAGTCCTTTTTCTTTTTTTTCTTTTTTTTTTTAAATTAATGTTTTGTATATTTACGAAATATATAGATACCTAATGATTGGCTAATTAACAACATTGAACAGGTTTATTATTCATAACCTTGTCACATCGTTTATGTATGTATCATTGACGTATAGACCTGGACCGCGCCATCCCTTTTAATTAAAAAGTAAATATTGACTGCAAAATGTGAAAGAGAAAAAAACTCGTCCGTCCACAAAGTAGCGTTGTCTCTTTCCAGAGAGTGGTCAATTTTTTGAGGTTAGGTTATAATGTAATTTGCTTTAAACAAGAAATGATGTGATGAAATAATCAAATAAGAAATGGGTTAACTGTGTGCCCAGTCTAAACACCAACATGGTTTTACGGAGGCGATAGGGGGGGGGGGGGGGTGTTCTATATTTTGTTTATAATAAACAAAAAATAATCATTACTGCACAAAGGTTCAGTAATAATAAGTTACCTTTCTACTGTAGATACTCTGTACTTATTTATAAATATACTTTTTTATTTGTTTGTGTCTAAGGAACTTGTAAAAATTAACGTCCTTTCAATCAATGATATTTTAAGTAAAAAGGTGCAAGATAGGTTACATAAACAACATTCGACCTTCAAAAACGGCAAATTAATGCACATATAGATAACCTATATAGGTACCGATTGCAATGTCACACTATTTTAAAAAGTCGTAAATGCTGGAATGCATAATTTAATCATCATGAGTCGGCGATGCGGCACTGACATAATAAAAAAAAAATATAAAAATTAAAAAGCCCGCCTGCACAAAAAAAAATGGAAACCAGATCCCCTACATAATTATTTTTAATTTTTATAATTTATTTTTTTATTTAATACTTTTTAGTGGTTATAGGATGTAACTGATGTAACAACTAACTTTTATCACAGTCAAGTATTGAAAATTGAAAAAATTGGTTGCTAACTAACTTTTTTAGTTTAACAGTCTTAATCATGTTATACCTTTTTGAAATGGTTAAGTTGAGCCCTTTAATTTGATATCCATATTGCAGTATTCAAAACAACTTTTTTTTTTCGCACCTCTTTATTTTGACATCTCGCAGCCGCCGTGTTTGTTTTTTTCTAACGTCACTTAACTAGAACACTTGGGCGATCAAGACAAATCTAACGACGGCGACGTCTTAATTGTATAAATCCGTTCAGTAGATTGAGAGATATCAGGTTATAAAGAATATTACATACATTTATACAAGATACGCGCGAAAAACATACCTACACCTTCCTTACAGTCGGGTAAAAATTGGTCTATTTTCTAAATATTACGGTGCCGCTTGTTGAGCGTATGTGACATCTACACCTTTTTACTTAAAACATTCCTTTTCCTAACATTTTTTTGACGTGATAACGTCTTATAAATCGATCCATTTTTTTTTTAAAGTGGCAGTCAAAACAATCTTTTAATTGTAAACCTTATATTAAGCAAAATACGACTGAAAGTCATAGTGCAAATATGTAGGAAGGTTATAAACTGTTTCTTGTGTTCCTCATTCAAATATAAACAAATGACATGTCAATGACGTCATGCACGAAATGAAAAGGATAGGAGTAATAATTATTGCCACCTCTTAGTATATAGTCAGTCTATGTTGCTATCCCTTTCAGATAATACATTGGTTTGTAGGTAGGTATATAATTCGCTGTGAACTCTTTAGTTCATAGTTGCTAAATAGACAGGTATGGAAAACCGGCACGGTAAAGCAAACAATGGGTCAGCAATAGGTTTATAGCAATAGCTAGTTACTTATGTACTCTTCATTTAGCAAAGAAATCACCGCAGTTGACCGTAAGGTCTAAAACTATCTATCTATAGTTTCTGTCTCTTATTAGGTATGTCGTCTCAGAGGTCGTGTGCATTAATTAATAAATAAATAATAAAATCAACTTAAAATAGAAAATTGAATAAAATTTATTGCATATTAACATGTTTACAAATATCAACTATATTAATACATAGGTTACCTACCGACTTGCTTCTAAAGTATTTTTTTTCTGCCTTGGAGACGCGGGTATAGTTAGACTTAGAATAAACTAATACAATTTAATTTGGTCTTTTATATTAGTACCTAATTTCATCCTAAGTCTATGGTCTTGAATAATAATAGTATTTAAGTGATTTTCCAGCGTGTTTATTCATCATCGGTGTCAACCGGTGGAGCGAAGTCAAGAGCGATTAGATGACTTTTTCTTTATATAACAGGTATACGTATTACCTACACCATGAAACCACATTCACACAATTTTTTTTTTTTTTTTTTAATTGCTTTTTATTGTAAAATAAATACTTAGAGAATTTATAGAACAAAGTAAAAATATAACATCAAATAAATAAATACTTAGGTAATCAACTGCTTTCAAACTGGTTAGACCTGATTCATATATTTTGTATGATGTTGTAAAAAAAAAATATCTAAGGAATGTAGGCACTTTTCTTGCAATATTACAATGACCTTCAAAGTCAAATCATGCGTTGAGATAAAATGCGTGTTCAGTTCTAACCCTCAATTTGTACCACGATTTTGCCGAAATCTCGAATACTTATTTACAGGGTGTATATTAAATCCCTCTGTCTGATCCGTTAATGTGTTGTTAGGTATCATGTTCCCATTAAATTTACGTAATTTTTTAAAATTTAACGACGAAAAAATAACCATTTTTTTTTTCGACGGAAGTCGTATGGGAAAATATGCGGAAGCGGAAAATATTGTTTTGATTGTAACGAGGCAATAAACAATGTTGATAAAAAATCTTTAAATTTTAGACATTTCGACGAAATTTGATACCTACTAAAATCGTAAATTTGAATATTCAATGAAAAAAAACATTTTGACGGATATTTTTCTTTTTCTCTTTTTTTTTCGCCATATTAACAGAGTAACTACACGCCCCTTTCGGGTCGGGTAGGGATTTAAATTACACGTTATATACCTACCTAGGTACTAAGCATGTGTATCAATAAATACTATACCACAGATTACTTAATAAATAATAGGTATATGTTAACAAAATCGAATGGATTAGGTACACTGACCTCTTTAGGTACTATTAGTACGCTGGGCAGGTTACCGCCGTCAACAATAATACTTACTTTCATCAGAATTTGTAATTTGGACGGTAAGCTGTCAATAATAAATGGAATTCTATACTAGTGTAAGAAGGATAACAACAACGGCCATATTGTCATAATTTTCATTTTTTTCTCATGTAGATTCTGAACAGCTGATATACGTTCTTTTTTATGGGTTCCGTAGCCAAAAGTGCAAAACGAACTTATAGTTACGGCATGTCCGTCCGTCCGCAGCTATGTCAGAAACTGTTAGTACTAGAAAGTTATAATTTTGCAAGTTCATGTGTATATTACTTACGCCGACAAAGTGGTAAAATAAAATCTTGAAAAATAACATTTTAGGCTTTGATATAATGTCTAGATTCCTAATCCGGCATCTTAAATTGAAGCAAAGAACTGTCAAAAAGTACGGTCAAATGGAGGTACTTTTTGAGATGTAAGAAGATGTTCGAGCCATAGTTATTCTAGCGCGCCATTTTCAACAAGTGTCAAACGTCAAAAATAGTAGCTTATTTTTTTTATAGGCTTACTGTGGGAATGCTCCATCTAGACATTATATACTTATTCAAAGATTTTAGGGTACCTACATGTAAAGTGGGGATGTGATTTTTTTTTCGCACTTACCCTATCGTGTGAGGTGTCATTACATAGGTATTTTAAACCATTTAGGGGGTTGTAAATATCATTTAAGATCGGTTTCTGAAATATTAGGCCTTAAAGTGCAAATTTTTGTTAGAGTCTTGCAAGTGTTATCCCCCACTCCCCTGCCCCTGCCAGATAAACGGTTGTCTTTTAGAGATGTGAAATAGATCATATATACTACATATCATAAATTTAAAAAAATACTATCACAGCCAAGTAGGCTTTTACAAGTTTACGAGTAATTAACGACCGACCAAGTGAGAAGTAACAACTTTATCGTACAAAGTCCATTGAAAATTACTTAGGTATATTACGTTGTTAGTAGTATGAAAGAAAAACAACAGAAAACCAACTTTTTATACAGCATTATTGTGCAGCCAGCTACGGCCTACATTGTGCGTGGCCCAACATGCACTTGCGCGGTTTTTTTATTCATATATAACGATTAGGGAGAAAAGCCTTTACTTGTTTATACTTATGTAACCTCTTTAAATAGGTATTGCATCCGACTTTGCATTCAGGTGTCTGACTTGCAACTTACTACTACAATAAATACACCTTAAATTGTACGAAAAATATTTTATAAATAACGAATATAATTGTTTTACATCACCTTGAATAGTGCAATCGGTCATTTGTGTATCATATTCTGAATCAAGGGTTACCAATATAGAATATTTTTTAATTATGTAGCTAAATATGTTAATACTTAATAATATATTGTGGTTTACTTGTGATATTAGATTGAATTTAAATTGGATTTTCAGTTTTAAAACTTTTGTACAACTTTTTAGGGGTTCTGTATCTCAAAAGGAAAAAACGGAACCCTAAACACTTTGTTGTCCGTCGGTCCGTCTGTCTGTCAAAGCTCTTTATCTCGAGAACACGTGGAGGTATCGAGTCGAAATTAAAACCATATAGGTACTCAAGTCTCCAGGCCCTTGTAGCTGAGAAAAAAATCAAGATTTTAAGTTAACGTAAACAAAATATACAGCATTTTATGCCGCAAAAAACGTACATTTCGACAGTCTCAAGGACATTTAAAGGGTATTTTCCGTTGACCTAGAACTATGAAATTTGGCAAGTAATACACGTCTTATACTACAAGTATAGGAAAAAGTCTGAAAACAATACATTTGTAATTAAACATTAATATTATGTATGACTTTAAAAACTGGAACCCGACTCGAACCTCTCCGGTTTTTTAAGTCATTGCATGGTTAACAGCCTACTTTTTTTATCTCCTTACCGCCGAATAGAAAGATACCTGACTAAACTGTTAGGTGTCAAAAGTATTTGTTGCTTGATAGAGATTGCTAGATCTTGAAGTGACTAACTCTTAATGATATCTTTTATATGTTCAGCTGTACCTAAATAATTTTATTAGAAGGTGATCCAACATATTTTTTTTCATTTCAACATTTCTTTAAATACATTTGTATCTAATAATTTAACTGTGCAAGAATTGTACTTTTTTAAATGCACCGTACTCGCGTAAATACCGTCAAACATTTACTAGGTCATCGGAGTTGAAGTAGAACAAAAACAGTTAGTTCTGATCAGTAGCTCATAATGTTTGTAATCTATCAGTCATCGTTATGTAAATAATAAAATAAACATCCAAACTTTTTTCCAGGCGACGATTGCACATAATTCCGCGGAACTCAGTAAAAACTACGTCAAGTACATTATAACGAGTACTATAACAGCTAAAGTAACAAACATGCCACCGAACAGAACATATTTATCTTGAGACACTCTCCTTTCTATCAGTGAAATAGTCGCGTTAGACAACCCTAATGTGTTCGCCAAGTCTATAATTCTTCTGTGAGCACCTTTTAATGTTTCACGGTTGTACTTCAAAGTCTCCAAGATATTTGTACCTGAAACAATAGCACACAATCATTTAGATACACTGAATGCGTAGGTACTACCTTTTATATAAAAAAGTACCATATATCATCAATAATTCAGTACACAATAAAATACTAAACAGAACTATACTCCACGGCCCCGCCTGCATTTATATTGGGTATTGCAATAAAGCAACCCCTATAGGTACAAAATTTCATAAAAATTTACTCTGTAGCTTCAGATAATTATCCAAAACAAATAATTATTTTTTCCTCTTTATGATATAGAAAAACAGATTTTTTAACAGTGGTTTTACAGGAAACGTAGGTACTTGCGTAAAAGTACATTAACTAAATGACGTGTATAAATCATAAATAACCAGTTATAATCATCTAATATACGTTCGATCGTCATATCCCCTCACTTGACTCAATTCAAGGTTAAGTTGATCACACACTGCCAAAATAATAATAACACAATAAACTCGTCAGCTAAGTTTCTGTAATTTTCACATGATTTAATAGGGAACAGTGGTAGCAAGTATTTGTATTAAAAATAACTATTTAGTTGTAAGCCGGCTTTTACACTACTCGCGCGCAACGGATGGAATGATTATGATCTAGGCTACCTATTCTAAAAACTCTACTTTGTATTTAAAGTTTACCTTGATACGGCGCGGTCATGTCAGATGCCTTATCCGCTGTCCGATGTTATCATTTAAAAGACTAATAATTAGTGATTAAAGACATAGTGCTACAGAGTGTCGGCTTAGCTGCAGATAATATTCATTCAAGATGTGGTAAGTGTTTTTTTTTATTTTAGCATCTAGTTCCCATCCTACTTTATAATTAATTAAAATTCTTACCTCGTTTATTTTCTCACAATTATTTTATAGACAAGTTTAAACTACACAATGTAGATACAATACTACTACAATTCAATTGTTAACGAACATAAAATCTATCATGTGACATAATTCACTAAGTTTTTTAAGGAACACGTAGTTGTTATTATTTTCGCGTTTATTTATTTATTTAAGAGGAGCAAAAAACACACGTGCATTGATCACAGCGCCACGTAGTGAACGAGTCTGAAAACATTCGAGTTTGTCCGGTCATGCAACGAACGCCTACACTTGATATGTCATAATAGAATCCTAGATTCAACATGACATTGATTGTGATGATTATTTCTTGAATTAATTTACGGTCATCGTATTTTGGTAATATAACCTTTATTATAAACCTGTTTTTTGCATGTTTATATTCTCTATGCCGTGGCGTTTTTTTATCGAATTAAAGGAGATTTAATAAAATACTAGCTAGATATCTATAATGTTCAATTATATACAGGTTTATTTTTAATATAAGTACTAATAAGCTCTTTTACACAATATTAAATAACATTGTAATATCTATTTTGGATTTTTTTTAAATAATTTAGCCCTTAATTTAGGTGATTACACCTACCACTTGTTAACCTTAACCACCTACACACTATTTTACTGGAGTAAAATCATTGAGGTTTAGGCCTAGTCAACCTGATAAAGAAACATCGATTTTACGACAGAGTGTGTCAGATGTGTGGTAAATGGTTGTGTGGCAAAAGTAGATTGGTGTGGCAAAAGAAGTAGGTTGGTGGTGAAGGGTTAATTATATTACGAATTATCTGGTGTAATGCAAAGAAGCTAACAGCGGGGGGTATATTAAAAATTACCCTGTATACTTATATGTACGTAATTGAACATTATACATACCTATCTACATTTAATACCGTGTCACAGATTAAAACAAGTCAGTGCTATTTAAATTCTGATTTATTTTAATACTCTCATTCTGATGTATCTAGCAGAACATACATAAGTAACTTTCGTCAAAAGCGGTCTAGTAGTATTTTGCGTGAAGTAGTAACAAACATTCTCACAAACTTTTGCGTTTATAACATTAAATAGGAATTATTAAACAGCGAATGCTATTGTTGCAAAATAAAATAAAATAAAACGATGTCATGTTTTTCTACTGTACCTATCAATATTTTGTTCAAATTCAAATTTCTTTATTTACTTAGGATGCAAAACAAGTCGGGATTGTACATGAACATGTAATGCCAAGTTCGCAAACAATAGGTAAAGCCTTAGTGGGTACAATATAGTAGGATCATCTACTTACAACAAAGGTAAAAACTATATGTGCTTTTATTGGCCAAAGTACTTGTAACGAATGATTAAAAATAAAATATTAATTCTGATATCAAAAGGAAGAAAATAATGGCCTTTATTCGTCACGCAGAATCTTTACTTAAAAAAATCAAACAATGCTCTTAATCAATGTGACAATTAAAACAAAGTGACAACAAAATTCACTTGTTGATTTTTATGATTAAGAAAGACCTACCTAACAAACAATCAAGATCAACGCCAGCCTATAGCCTAGACGGGAATAAAAAGTAATAAAGTGGGGAATTGCCCCAGAGGGGATTTATAATATAAATAAAGGATGGGCAAATTATGAATTGTTTTTAAATCAAGAGCGCATGAAGCTTCTCACTTGTAGTTCGAATCTTGTCTCTACTTTTTTGAATAAGGACTTTGGTGGATTTGCATTGGATTACATATTTTTTTAATCTCTAGGAGAGCCTGCTCCCTCCTTAGCGATGCCCTTGCTAACAATACTACGTTATGTAGGCACTATTAAAGTAAAACAACGTTAATGTGTTAATACTGCTTACTTTAGTTATTACTTTATGTAAGCGTAGTCGTGCACTTAATGTATGTCGTATGTAAAGGCTCCCACACATTACCAGTCCGCGTGTAGTCTGTCACCCTATCGGGCCGCCTGGGTCTGAAGAGTTCACACACTATAGCGATTGTTGCCAGTTGGCAACGGTTGAAAACCGGCTCTAGGGTTACATACTAGCAGTCGACAGCCGTCAGTTTCTTCATACTAGCTGAACGGTAGCTAGCCGGCTACTTGTTTGTGTGTTCGATTATTGTCGACTGTCCGGCCTGATACCTGACGACGCCGATCACACGAGTCGGCGAGCGCACACACTTTGGGTTGCATTGGCCGTCAGTCCAAAACCTTTAACAGTAAAGTATTGAATCTGTGGTCTCTTGCGATTAACTGACAGCGCCTGGTAGTGTGTGGGAGCCTTAAGAAGAAGGTCATAGAACTAGGTACCTATATCCAACATAGATATAGTAATCGCGGCAAATTAATTAACTGGTTTCATTGCCGTTCATTGGTCGTTGACGACTAAATTACTTTGTTATGTTACTGCTCAACGGGTTGGACGTATACTCGTAACGTTTATAGACTACTAAAGACAAGCTTATAGAACACATAGGCTCTCCACAGCTCCACGGTTAATTAAAACTGTTAGATTTGATCAGCATTTTTAAACATCATAGTTTACAAATAAATAAGTACGTACAATCCTATGTGATTTAACTATTACAGATCTTTTGCAGCAGTTTTTTTGTCCTATCTATATATTAAACAGGCGTACGAATAGTTAATTTTGGTAGGGGTTGTTCAGTCTAAAGTGACCCTAACAGGGTCTACTGCTAATGCTCAAAATTTCCCTGACTTTTCCCTGAGTATTGTTTCAAATTTCCCTGAACGACTACATTTATCATAAAAATTAAACAACCAAACAAAATCAATTTTAAACTGGGTGTAACTTATTTATGTTCGTAAACTTTCGCGATTTGTACACATTATAGATTTTTTTATTTTATAACGTCGGGCAATAAACAAAGGTATTTAGCCTTAAAATAAAATATTTACGCGATTAAGACCCGTAGTTTATAAAATTCTATGAGGCTGTAACTTGAAGAAAAATAATTGTATCCACAATAAATTAAACAAAGACAAATAGTACTGTAGTAGTCTAGTTAGTAGTGGTCTAGTTTTTGTATCTGAACTTTAAGCCATTTCCTAAATTTGACATAATTGTATGGAATGACGTTTGTGCATGGTAATTTATTGAAATTCGAATTGATAATAATTATGTTTTAGATTTGAATAAATGAAATAATAATAAATAAAATAGCACAATTTCATTAATTGAAGATCAAACTGTATTTTGTCAGTTAATTTTATTTACGTTTTATTTATTACTAAAATCATTGTTAGTTAATTTTATTTACGTTTTATTTATTACTAAAATGGCGACATTTTTCGCAAAAACTGACGGCATTTTAATTTTTTTACAATGTAATGTAATAAATTTTAAAAAACATTATGTGTCAACAAAAATATATGTTTGATTCTGTGTTGGTAATTTTTTTCAGTCTATTTTAATAGGTTTGTGTAATGTCAAAAAAACGGTGAAAACGGGATGTGGGAAATTGATCACTACAAAAGAAACAAAACAGTATTTGTAAATGTGTGCAACTGTGAATATTAAAGATTGGTCTATTTTTAACATGTATTCGGTGGAGTAAAAATATTTCATAATAGGGTAAATTAAGCGCCTGAAATATAGCTAACGCCAAAAATCTTCTCGATGTCCTAGTAAGTAATTCGTGGGTTTTCTCGCACCATCATTTCTGTAGTCTACATTCACATTCACATGTAGTATACAGTTTCTGCAGTTACTGCCTTTTGTGGGCAACCACTTCTATGGTCATCTTCGAGGCACTGAACCATCTAAAAACTGTTGGTCGAGATGCGGCAGTCTCCCCTAACGCTAATTGTAACCGTTAAAGGCTAAGTTTTTCAGTTAAACTAAATTAAAATAACAAAATATCATAGTACTCAAATGTTCGCGATTAAGCTTCATCGCTGCAAAGAAAAACGCGGGGACTGTCGTAGTAAAATGACTGGAACATCATTATTTTTTAAGTGAAAACTTCTTTAGCGGCGTTGTGCACTTTTTTTGGTAAGGGTAAAAAATTTTAAACTCGCGTCATGATCACGTGACCCTGTTCGAAAATGAATTTTTTTATGTTTGTTATCCGATTACTCGCAGACGGCTGGGCCGATTTAAAACATTATTTTGTGTTTGAAAGGCTATACTTCCAGATTGGTGCCATTGTCATCAAAGTTTGGATCTGATAATGAGATCTTGGAGAAATCGAGGGAACTCTTCAAATATTAAAGGCACACCTATAATAATATTGGTATATTTTGTTGTAACTCTTAAAATTCATTGAGTAAAATGAAACTGATGATGAAGACCATAGATGACCAGCGGAACTATTCAATAATAAATAGTGCGGTTTGTGATTTTAGTGCAGTGTTCGATACCTGATTCTTCGCCTCCGTCAAATCATGTAATGGAACTGATGGTCTAGTATCAAGTGAACTCCTTATAAAACAACAGCCTTGTATCGCAAAACGCAACACTTTGTAAAAATAAATGAGCAGTTTGGAATAAGCTACTGTAACATAAATCAACTACAAGCCAATGCAATTTTTTTTTACAAAAAAATAAAAACCAACTTCCAAACATTTTGAAGTTGGTGCCAGGAAATGCAGTTTTATGTTTTAGGTACCAACTTCAAAATGTTTAATTATTTTTCGTTGTTGTACCTATATTATTTTTTGCTTTTTAGTTACCTTATATTTATTTTGGAAGTCGAACATTATTTTTTTGTAAAAAAGTTTTTATTAAACCATCAACTGGCTACTTACGTTCTATTTTTAAATAAATTTCCTTTTAAAAATATGTAATACAGATGCGTTCCATTTATAAATTACGAGCATCTCATGCTGAATTTACAATCGCGGCTCGCGGCTCGTCTCGTGGCACAGCTTCAGGTTCGCGCGAGCCGGCCACGAGACGAACTTAGGTTTACACGCTCGCGGCGTAATCATTTGTTATTGACCTTTCAACAATTTCGGATGTTTCAACGATAACAGATGTCGATATATAATTAACAGCATCGACCCTAAGTGAGCTTTTACTACTACGCACGTAATTAAAAAAAAAACAATAACGTAAAACTTAATGCACAATACAAACAACCGGCAAGGTCAAACGTTTGTAATTTAATGAAACTCTAACAAGAGTGTGAACGCTTGGACGCAAAGGATTCGCGCATTTCTCGCGAATCCTTTTGACTCGTGCCCAAAAAACCGCTCCTGACGCGAGCCCGGCGAGACACGAGACGAGCCAAGTGTGCTCGTGGCTCGCGCGAGCAGTAAAAAGCGAGAGTAAATGAGCAATCAAAACTTATCGAGGAACCTACATATATGTGTGCTTTCCACATTTTTTTTAGCTTCAGTGTTCCCAGTGACGTGAAACATTGGAGTAATGACCAATTTTCATAAACGTTTTTTAGGTTTTTAAGTTTTCAGGACTACCAAACAATATGGTGTTTTGTTTTAAAAATGGATGTATTTATTTTCATGTTCCATGACATAAGTTAAATAATCTTTGTTTATGATATTGAAAGAGGTTGAAAGCTAACAAAATTACCTTTCAAATGATTACAATTCGTAGTTAATTGCAGGGAAATTGTATTGAACAACGCGCGATGAAATGATTCCAGTTTATTAGTTGCGAGTGTATATTTATTAATTTACAGAAAAATAAAAAGTTACAAAAGGAAAGCTATTCAAACAAAAAAGGAATAATCTTGTCATGACCAAACGAAATCATAACGTAGTTCACTCCAATTTAAAAAAAAAAAACAAATTATATGAAAGTAAATAATCTAATTTTGACAGAAATTATATTATATTGTAGATCTTTCCACTTCATTACCAACTAAGAAAATTAAAAACAAGATCTAATTAAGTATAACGAAAACCGAAGTCATCATGAAGATCACTCAATGTAGCCATGAATTGAATTATATTCCTAATTTTAATCACTGGGAAGTTTTGGGAAACAGCGTAAAATCTTAATTTTTCCCTGACTTTCCCCGACTACCATGAGCTTCCCTGACCTTACTTTCTTAGAATTTGAACACCCTGTCTAAAAACAAATCGATTCAAAACAGAACTGGGGGGACTCAAATCCTGAAACGAATCTAAGTTTCATTGTGAACGGATGAATTATTTAGAAAAACATCACACAGAAACATTAATTTCAAATTAATTACTTACATTACTTTATAAAATAGGTAAATTAATACACTTACTAAAATTATTCTAGCGAAGGCATAATTAAATTGAAATTATATTTTAAAATAGAATTAATTATGTAGTTTTCTAAAGCGCAAATTAATGACGTATTGTTTGTAACTTAGAAGAATACATCATTTATTTTTTATTCGTCTTGGATTAATGACTTTTTAAGGAAAGACAAATGTTCTTCTGTCCTTTATGTACCTGCTTATTTGAATGTAGACTCTCAAGAATGCAACGTTAGGACATTTATAATTATTGCAGCAAAAACGTAGCTACATTGTAGCATATAGCAAAATTGCGTTTAAAACTGAGTTCACACGATAGTCTAATGCGTTTGCGTTGCATAACGTTTTATTGCAGAAATTTAAGGAATAAGTAGTAGCGTCTTCTATACGGTGCCCAAAACCATTAAGGGCAAACACAACACTGAAGACCACTGAAGGGGCCATCATCAAGTTTTTGCCCCGCCTTGAAATAGTCGTATATACGTGTGTAAATGGTTGCACGTACTATACAGACCTACTGAATGCGCCAACGCCACTACTTAATTCCTGCAAAAAAGTGTACAACAATACAGGATGAACGTTAGCAACTGTCAGCTTCCACAGCAAAAGATAAAACACCTATATTGTCGTTGTCATTGTCATTGTGATATGATTATAATAAAACACCAAGCCAGTTTTGAAAAATAAGTTCCGTATCAACAACGCGAAGAGGAAGTTTTACTGTTGATTAACATCTATCTGTTTCGTGAAATAAGGTTGTCACTAACTAAACATGGCAAGAAGCGACGTAAATATGTTATAACACTTACTTAACATTATTATGGTCTAAAAATACTGCAAAGACAATAGTTTTAGCTATAGAAGTGTAGACGACAATTTTTGTTTATCAACTAATATATACCTACTTAATAATGAAGGATTACTTATGTATCTACATAACTTTTGAAGTTTATGTGACATATACTGAATGCCGATTAGGTTCCCGAGGTAGGGGGATCATACCACGATACTCTACCGAAATCAATAAAAATTTGTAAGTGCTTTTTGAAGTGAAAGGGGCGTTGTGCACTTTGTGGGATGGGTAAAAAATGTTAAACTCGCGTCAGAACACGTGACCTGATCGAAAATTCGTAAGATGGAGGGAAAGTAATGAAAAACTGAATACGAAGGTAAACTAATATAGCTCAGGTCGGAAAACGGGCGGTCCAAAAACCGGAAGACCCCAGTTTGGGTCCGAGTAACGATTATTTTCTTAGCTTTTCTATTTTAATTTATGATTTATTTTTTCATATTTTTTTATTAATTTCGAAAAATATTATGCAAATTTCAACAGTATCTATACTAATATGATAAAGCTAGAGAGAGAGAGAGCTAGAGTTTGTTTGTTTTATAGAATTTTATAAGCTACGGGTCTTAATCGCGTAAATATTTTATTTTAAGGCTAAATACCACGGCCGTTGCAATACGGTCGAAACGTCGGGAAATAAACAAAGGTATTTAGTCTTAAAATAAAATATTTACGCGATTAAGACCCGTAGCTTATAAAATTCTATAATGTGTACAAATCGCGAAAGTTTACGAACATATATTGCAAAGTTTGTTTGTTTGTTTGAGGGCGATGATCTCAGAACTACTAGTCCGAATTGAAAAAATATTTAACTGTTGGATAGCCCATTTATCGAGGAAGGCTATAGGCTATATAACATCACGATACGACCATTAGAAGCGGAGCAGCAATGAAAAATGTTGCAAAAACGAGGAAAACTAACGCCGACGAAGTTGCGCGGGTCAGCTACAATAATATTTAAGTTTTCACTTCTGCCGGAACTCCCGGAGTGCAACCCGTTGTTTTTTTTTATAAACTCATTGACTCTGCAAGTTACTTTCGGATTCGAATCATGATTTTAACAAAAAAGTATTATTTTTTTATTGATTTCAGTAGCTTTAATATCGAGGTCAGTTCCCACGGAAATTCTACTAACTAAATCGGCATCCTACGGGATGCACGGAGTCACGTAATATTAAACAATTATTCCTATGCAATTATAATTGCATAGGAATCCGTTTCTAGACTTTAGTCCGTCTGTTTGATAAATATAGAGGTCATGATAAACTGCTACATTAAGTAAAACATAAGTGATGGTACGTACCACCTATTTTACAATAAAGATGAAATATCTTTATTTAAATAAAAGGACTTAGTACATAAAAAGAAAGCGACCATGTCGTTTTCGTTGACATAGAAGGAAAGAAGGCCGTAAGCTATACACCAAACTACAATAACTTGTATGAACGTATATTTACACGGTTTTTTCCAAAAGAAGTCATGCCTGAGTAAGCTTTCTCTCCCTACAAGGTTGTTCTAACTATCAATCCATATGTTGTGTCAATTCTTAGAAACGTTTGACCTCGACCAGTTGCTCTAAGCGTAGGTATCTGTGACGAAGGTATTATATCGTGATATATACTTCTCTATAAGTACGCAAGTAGCTACGTAATACCGGTCAAGGGCGAAGGACAACATCCAGCCACAGCAGTTAGACTTGTTAATCTTGTTATGGCAAAAAGGTGCTTATGGCAATTCTCCAATATTTACTAACAAAATTACGCGTTATCAGTCTTTGGCTTTGGTGCTAGTTTAGTTTTACTTCTCTCTCTCTCTCTCTTTTGATAGATTTTTTTTTTTAGTTTTTGTAAAGTAAGAGTTCTTAGCAAATGTACGTTAGTTGTCCCTTTCGCGAGTACTGCTGTTTTAACTAGCCAAAGGTAGATTCAGTTTCTGTCTTCGGGCGAAATGGGGGCACGAAGTCATTATATTCCCGGTGAATTAACACAATTTGTTTTTGTATCGTTGTCCCTTTCGCGAGTACTGCTGTTATAACTAGCCAAAGGTAGATTAAGTCTCTGTCTTCGGGCGAAGGGGTGACGTGGAGTCATTATATTCCCCGGTCAATTAGCACAATTTGTTTTTGCATCGTTTTCCCTTTCGCGAGTACTGCTGTTTTGACTAGCCAAAAATAGATTCAGTCTTGTCTTCGGGCGAAGGAGTGACGCGGAGTCATTATATTCCCCGGTCAATTAACACAATTTGATTTTGTATCGTTGTCCCTTTCGCGAGTACTGCTGTTTTAGCTATACAAAGGTAGTTTAAGTCTCTGTCTTCGGGCGAAGGGGTGACGCGGAGTCATTATATTCCCCGGTCAATTAGCTCAATTTGTTTTTGTATCGTTGTCCCTTTCGCGAGTGCTGCTGTTTTAACTAGCCAAAGATAGATTAAGTCTCTGTCTTCGGGCGAAGGGGTGACGCGGAGTCAATATGGAATATATTTACTCCGCGTGACCCCTTCGCCCCAGTCAGTTTTAAGCAGTTATGTATGGTATTACATGCGTCTTGGCACAGTCTGGGTCAATCTTAACCCATCTGCTTGTGCTTATAACGACTCGTTTCATAGATTTATATTTCTTCCCAAATGGTAAAACAATAAATAATAGACAGAAACCTGAAGTAATACCACGATCTTCCAAAACAGGTACCCATATTATATGCCTAATATGTAATTTTCACGCCTGAAGGAAAACACACACAATTAATGGCCATCGTTAAGGATAATGCCAATAACGTACCTATCAATTTCATGATCGGTCTAATGACCACAGATGTAATTAAACATATAAGTGATGATTACATTTTACATCACGTAGTAAACATCATTTTAACTGTTAGACTGATTAATAAATTAATTAATGATTAATTAATTAATAGAAAAATATAACACCGTTCAAAAACTACCCCATTGGATTGTGTTACCGATTCTGAGCAAACTACGTTGTATTTGTATTTATTCTACACTTTAGTATTTGACTACCTTAGAAATTGTTATTTAGCGACGACGAAATCTTATAAGTTATGTACTTTATAAGTAACTAGCGGACGCCCCGCGTAGATCCCGTTTCCGTGGGAATACAGGGATAAAAATAGCCTATGTCACCCAGGGTTAGTGTAGCTTGCCAATGGTGAAAGAATTTTTGAAATCGGACCAGTAGTTTTTGAGGTTATTCATTACAAACATACACACACACAAAAATACTAATCTTTCCTTGCAGCTTCTCCCCCTGGAGCTCGAATTTTTTTACACCTATTCTTACCCCTTGTCTTGATCACAAAAGAAACCTTCCTGCAAAATTTTAGCTTTCACGTCCAAGAATTTGGGTCATGCGGTGATGAAACAGAACTTTAGTTTTTATATGATAAGATTATCTAGTAATGTATTATCATTTATTTTTATGGAAGTAAGAAAGAAAGCAAGAAAATATTTTTTATTTGTCACAGAGCACAGAAAAAAAAAGAAAATCTTGCATACATATCAACCCACATGATGTCCCACTGCTGGGCACGGGTCTCCCCAGTAGAACCTACTGGAATGTAGATCCTGGGGGTAATTGCCATAATCGCCACGCTTGGCGAGCGGGTTGGCGATCGCAGTAAGGGTTTAAAATACCCAGAGAACGCTGCTGCCCGTCCTCCGGTGTGAAATCCCTTAGTCGCCTTGACGACACCCACGGGGAGAGATGGGGTGGTACTATTCTTTGATTCGGCGCCGGACAAATAGGACCTACGTCAGCTAGTTGCAAATTCGAAAACTGCAACGCTGATATTCTCGTAGGCCTTATTTTATGTTTTTGCTGCCGTTGTCACATACAGCAATCCAAAATTAAATGTAAACAAAGAACAACAACAAACAAAAAACAGTCAACAAACAAAAAGTAAAAACTAAAATTACAAAACAACTGAACTTATTTTAGCATTTACATTTTTATTTTATGTATATCTTTCTATAGAAGAAGTAGAATGTATATCTTTAGATACAGGGGAATAAATGCCGCTAACCTTCAACCTATTAGGCGTAAAACGAAGGCAATATGTACCTAGCAGACAAGAATACCCGCTAATCTAATCTGACAATATCTTACATCAGACATCTTTGAAGACTGGCACATGTCTGGTATAAGACAATGAAGAAAATTAAAATGATAAAACCTATACCTAGATTCTAGCGTTTTGACCCTACATTTGACGTTCGTAGGTAATGTCTGTGTTATAGTGTACTAGCGGCCCGCTCCGGCTTCGCACGGGTACAAAATATATGGATGTTATTATACATATAAACTTTCCTCTTCAATCACTCTATCTATTAAAAAAACCGCATCAAAATCCGTTGCGTAGTTTTAAAGATTTAAGTATACATAGGGATATAGGGACAGAGAAAGCGACTTTGTTTTATACTATGTAGTGATAACAACTATTTTATCATTTATTTTTCATTACGTTTTATAGTGTTATGACCAGTTTACGAACCTAAATAAGTAAAAAAGTAAAGGAATATCCACTGATATGAATTTAAAAATAACAACAAAACTTTGCAAAAATAGCTATACAATATAATAAACATTTATATATGAAGCTGCTAAAAGTAATGGAATTGAAATTCCCCGACTGCCACCATACCATTCCGAGTATAAATTCAATCCTATTGAGTAGGTAACGCGCAAATAAAAAAATATATTGCAACCAATAACCCGACATTTAAAATGACGAAGTTACAATTATTTTATGGCACAATATCGCCGGTAATAATATAAATAAAAATGTATAAATGCTACACATGGAAGAAATGTTGTAAACATGACATGCTTCGAGAAGAGTATAACAATTTGTATTTTACAAGAATTTAACCTATTGGGACTCATAGAACAAAATTATTTTATAATAAATCGACCGAACGACTCTAGTGACACTTAATAAATTTAAGCACGAAATATTCATTATAATTTTAATTTTAAGATATTTAATTTGCATTTTATCTATTCAATTTTATTATTTAAACTTAAAAAAAAATGAATTTTTGCTCCACAGTGAATACGAAATAAAATAAAGGTAGTTTTTTTTAAACGTTCCGGTTTCAATCCGGCGCCGGGTAGCCGATGACCGGGTACCCGGCGATGTGTACAGAGATCTACGGTAGCTTTCACATGGTCCGGCGTCATTTCCGTCGGGTCGCCATACAATCGCCGACGGATACTCGGTTTCATGCCGGCGCCGGAACCCGAACGTGTGAACCTCACCCTGCAGATGGACTGACGACCACTGTTTTATTAACGCGAAGGAATTTTATTCGTTTTGCCCTTCTATATATTTTAAAGCATAGACATAGGTAACACAAAATGTGCAATTTTATAGAACACTAGCTGTCCCGGCGAACTTCGTCTCGACTCTTTTTTTTTGTAAATCGAGTACAATTGTGAATCTAAACCATCCTCGAATCCCCTGGAACTCACAGCCGTCTAGGAGGAGTTCAGTGACATACACACGCACAGAAGAAATATATATATATATATATATATATATATATATATATATATATATATATATATATATATATATATATGATTCTATTGCTGATTGTCCCAACAAATAAAACATTGTAGATTATCATTCTATACAACAAGTAGCGCCATCTAGCGAATTTTGTGCGCACTACTAACAAAGCTCTATAACTTTGTACTGCTAAAATATTCGTAGACCGGTAACATCTCTAGAAACATCCAAAGTTTCTAGAGATGTTACCAGTCTACAAATATTTTAGCATGTGAACCAAATGAACCAGTTCATCCTATCTTCATAAAGTTTCATAGAATAAATTGGATGATCCAATTTATTCCATGAAACTTTATGAAGATAGGATGAACTGGTTCATTTCATTTAAGAAGATAGAAACTTTGTACAACTAAAATATCTCTAGAAATTCCTAATTTAACATAAGAAACAGGAATAACAGGCTCATTCATGTTTTGTAATCAATAATTCCAATTTTACAATACACCTTCAAACTTTACCCATACCGTAGATTGGTACTAATGTATTGTATTTTGCATTATGACAGATTTAAATATTAATTGTTAGCTAAACATACAAAATCTGCAGTACCATAGCTTTTTATTAACTTACAGACTATATTATGCATTTTTTTAATAAGCCAACATAGGCCTCTTTACAATTACTACAGCTTATCAATCTGGCTTGGCATAAAAACATGGCCTGGAGTAAAAAACCCAAAGGGTAGAGTTTGTAGCTTCACATTACTTACCTGTTATGCAAGTTTCAGGCACCTGTCCCACCAACAGCAAGTAGCAAAAAGCGATTTTATGTCTCAAAAAACATACTGATCTATCTGTGTAAACAAAACAGATGCAGTAATTAGCAAGTACTTGCCGGAAGTGTGTACGGTCAGTAACTTTTAATCTATAACTATATCTGTTTTGTTTACACGGGATCTACTTGAGCAATATAATCACTACTTACTACTTGCTTTCTCGCTGTTGGTGGGACAAAAGTTGCAGGTTAGTTAGTGCCCACTTTGCAAAGAGTCATAATAATGTTCAAACCTTGCACAGAATTCCCAATAGGTCTTACCCATGTTTACCTAGCTTTTAATGTACAAATGTTTACATTAAAAACATTATATTACGTACCTGTATGTATCATTTCATCGACATTCTTATGTGAATTCTGCAAAGACATTTGCTCCTGTCCGAGGTAGTCCACATTGATAGCAGTGTGGTCATGATTGAACCTGCGACTCAGAAGTTGTTCTCTGTCAGACAACTCCTGTTCCCGACGCAGCCTTTTGTTTTGGGCATTTGTAAGTGATGCCTGAAAACATTTTAGACATCACCATCTTAATTTCATCATACTTTTCTTGAATAATATTTGGTCTAGATTTAAGATGATTTTAATTTACCTATTTAGAATGTACCACATAGTAAGGTACACCCACCATTACAAGTTGTCAGAGGGCTATCAAAAATAGCCATATTGATCAATAAGGATATAGCAATTTCTTAAAGCATTGACCATTACTTGAACATCTTAACCTAAAACCCATGATGATTTGTCAAAACAGTGATTAAGGGAAACTTAACTTTATTCAATAAAGTATTTTTAAGTTATTATGTCCTAATCTGAGAGTTTAAACTAATATGTATTATAAACTCATGATAAAACATACCTGAATGTGCCGGTTATCATATTTCAACTGATCAACACGCATCTTAGCCATTGGCCGCTGGTTAACTGGCGTTTTGAACACATAAATGTCCAATTTCTCACAGTTCCTGCAATTTTTTATTTAATAATTAATGACACGTCGACCACAACTATTACAATAAAAACATAAAAATATGTTAACTTTTAGGAAGGCAAGTTACAGGTATACAATTTTAATTTTTTTTTACGGTTCTGTGTTTTAACACAAAGATATCATCATGTTTAAGAAACTTGTAAAAACCAAAACTTACGCACTAATTGAATTAATCTTTGACTGAATAGAATTTTCTATTGCTTCATAATTAGATGGGTCTCTCTCCAACTTTTGAAATAGTTCCGAGGTTTCTTGTATCAGTTGGTTAGTCTGATGATATAGAGTTTCCATTTTGAGACAATTACACTTTTGTAAAAGAAGTTAACTTCAATTTAATTCGGCAACAATTTATTTTACAATTGAAATTTTCTAGACCAACCAAAGAACAACTAGCAGCAGACTAGGTTTGGGACACTATTTACATCAACTGTCATACTGTCAATTACGTCATTGTCATATATTATTCAGTAATACTAAAACTACGTACTAATTTTATTTCATTTTCCAATTAATTTTTACATAGATAGGGATTTATATAATTGATCTAAATTATTACAGTAAATAAAAATGATTAGGAAACTTGCTGTAGTTACTGAAGATATGATTGGTTCCTAGAATTCGCGAAAACAATCTCATTTTTTAATTTAAAAGTGTTTATCAAAATTAGTGAAATTTCCGTATTTTTTTTTAAATTTTCATTTTACAGTTTTAGTTGATTATTACTGAACTGTGTGTTTAGTATCTACGCATGTCGCATCACTATCAGTGGGAAATGTCATTTTGACGTGGCCGGTTTTGTGTGCGTTCGGAAACCAATCGCTAGCTAAAAACAAATTTAGGTAAAGATTTTAAAATGTATTTTATTTTGCAATAAGGCCTCTTTTAGGATTTATCAAAATTATTCAAGTTAATTAATATGTATCGTTAGAAGATTTATTCTCCAATTATTTGCGTTTTGTTGTGATGTTTTGTTGCGATGTTATGATGTGATCTCTTTCTGACTCATCTACATTCCAAATACCAGTACATAACATAAATGTCAAAGTTGTTTGTCACACTTGTGTAAGCCCCGTTTAGTATCGGAAAAACAATACACTTTCCCTTTTGTGTAATTCGTGGTATGTAAAGAAAATATTTGTGGAAATAAGGAATTATCCAGTGATTTAAGTGATTTGTGAAAAGTGTTCCAACTTCGGTAACAATGGGTAACGCGTGTCGAGCCTGCATTACGAGGATGCCCTATGCTACTCTTATTGCAACAATAATGTGTTGTTTGGGCGTGGGTGTGTTCTGCGGGACTATGTATCGGGGTTCTACTTTATCTGTAAAAATGTTCGATGAAGTATTTCATTTCCGCATAATATGGATGGAGGCGTTGCAAATGATATTTATTATAGGCGGCGCTTGTATGGCGGCCCTTGGACTCATGCTGTTATGTCTGGGATGTTTGACAACAGGTGCCACTCGACAGAAAGTGTACCGGGCTTGGCGAGCCCGTGTCGGGGGACGAATATCTTGCGCCGTTTTCATGATCATTACATATATTTTGACATTTATTTGGATCATATTACTAGGTTTCCTAGTTGTAACGACTTTCCTATTTACGATATTCTGGAAACTTTGTTCGAAACCGAGTACTGTTGATCTAACAACATGCATTGACTTCACCCAATTTGACTTCATGTTCCCTTCAACTGTTAAGCAGGAAGATATGAAAATATGTGACTCATATAAAGTCAAACTATTCTGCAAGGATTACGTTGAAAAAGCTGAGTTTATGTTTATACTAGCAATGGTATCTTGTGTACTGGTGATATTGAGCTTAGTACATCATTTGATGTGTTTATCAGCAAACTACGCACACATTAGAGACCATGAGAAGTTCCAGGAATTGCAAGAGTTGCAGTACCTCACCAACCCGGACATGCATGCCTCTAAAGACCGTTTCTAGTATATGGCCCGCGCACCTCTCCTGCGCTCACTGGAAGCTACAACAAAAATGTGACAATGTTAAACAGCTCATTGTAAATTAGACCAAATTTTGGTGTTCACTGATGGATTGATTATTAAATAAGAAAAGACTGACTCTCAGTGAAGTACTACATCAATGTGTAACTAGTAGTATAGACTTGTGTACACCGCATTTAACATATCTTGTTTCCCATTATTTGATTCTGTCCATATCTTTTAACATTCCTTTATTTATTAGATGTTATTGATAAAACTGTTGAGTAAAACAAGAGATTTAATATTTAGGTGCTTATCTAAGTTTTACTTTGGACTTGTTTAATTGACCTGTCTTATTAACTTAGTATTGTAAGATAACACTGTATGTAAATGGTGACATATTTTATTATTATACAATAATATTATTACTATTTGATAAATAATTATATAGGCTATTAGTGGTCAATCCAGGATTTTTTAAACATGCAATGTTTTGTCTTCTATTAAATTTTGAAAATGGAATTATTATGTTGAAATTATTATTTTGAAGTTATTATTAAATATTTGCTAGTTACAATGCTGCCATTAACATATCATGAACAAAGCAGCATAACTGGAAATGACTCCTTTAGCCCCCTCTGCATCAGCCACTACTCACTTTGATTGGCTTCAACTACATAAGTGACACACTAAATATGTAAAACTGTTTTTGTTTTTAATTTGCCATATTTTCACTTCAACTGTAAGATAGTGACATCTTGCAAAAATTTATTGTCTGTCATAATTGATAAAATTAATCTACTTTAGCTCAAAAATTACACTTTAAATTTTATAATTGACATGAGTATTTAGTCTAGAAAAATATAAATAATTAATGCATTTTATTATATGATCCATAATTAATACATTTTGTGTACTAATTCCAATTGTAATAATAATTAGTATGTTCTGTTAACGTCAAACCAAAAAAGCTACTTTACAAGATATAAAAAAAATTATACATAGATTATGGACAACATGTCAATAAATTGACAACAGCAACATGTCAATCAATTGACATTTCTTATTCTGTACGGCTGATACACAGACCAAGAAATGTCAATTGAATGACATGTAAAAAAAAATGACCTCCAATACATTTTGACAATGGACACTAAGGTCCTTTTCACACGCTTTGGTTTCAATTGGGTCCGGCGACAAATGTATTTTGACTAGATCGGATGGATGCTGGAACATGTGAAAGCTACCATACAATTCACCTACCTGCAACTATAAAGTTTAAATAGTATGCCACTTTAGGTTTATTACCTAAAGTGGCATATTATTTAACTTTCATGTACTAAATAAAACAATAATCTAAATTTACTGGCTCATTGTTCAAAGTATAGTACAATTAACCATATATAAACAATATCAGTAAATAATTGTTTAAGATAGATGTAAGGAACCATAAGTTGTTCATTTAAGTAAATCCTAATATAAGTGTAATTAAAATTAGTAGACTGAATTTTTAACACTTTTACAATTTATAAAATAATAAATTTGTACACACAACAATTTTTGTGAACATTTCTATCTCTGCTATTACACAATTTATTTTGTCATTGTACCTATATTAAAGCAATCTTTAAATAATTTGCACAAACACAACTCATTAAAATTATAGCATGTTAGGTATCATGCCCTCACTGTCACTTTAATGTGAAAAGGAGTGACAGAAATACTTGTGAGTGTCTTATGTTGCATAAAAATAAAAAATAAAAATAACTTTTAGACACTTAAGGACATATCACAACCGCAGTGTTATATAAAAACATCACACTGATTCTTTTGTTAAAATATTCCCACCTTCCAAGCAAGCTAATTGACATTGCTCTCAGTATGGATAGTAAATACCCAAATATTTAATAATACTTAGATAATTGTTTAACTACAAAATATATGTCAATGGCACATTTTTATATAATTAAACCTCTAATAATACATTACATGTGAGTTTTAAAATCATGAGAAGCTTCCAAATAGATACGTATGATTGTACATACTTACATTTTAATCAACCTGAAAAGTGGGTAGTATACATTTTTTATAATTTATTCCCCAAAACCCCTATTTTTCAATGTTTTATACATAATGTAACATTAAATTAAATACCCACAGTACCTACCTACCTCCATGTGATGAATAGGCCATCTAGTTTAGTCATTCCATTTTTTAAAGTCCAAACTATTGATCAAAAACATTATAATTAAATTAGAATTTGTGTACTACCTGCTGTCCAATTTTATTACTTATATTTTCACAAACAAATTTAATGTTTGCGTTCAGCCCATTTTAAGATGTATTACTACAATGGCCATTATCATATATTTAGGGAATTGCCCAGTTATGCAAAACAGATTTTTTGACGGAATTTATTTTTTTATTTCCATGATGTTCAATATAGTCAACATATTCAAATTTCTTCTCGAAACTCTTATTGTAACTTAAAAAAAAAATTAAAAACCTTTGTACGCTATGACATTCTTTATTATGGTTTGTATTAAAAATGCATTTATTGATAGTAGATTTACGTAGTAACTTATAATGTATTGGAATTATAAATTGATTTTTTGTACACTTTAAATTATCTAAATACCTAAGTAAGTAAATATAGTTAGTATAATTCGCACATAAGTGAAAATGTATGAAATTGAATAGGTTTTCTAATAAATGTTCGTTTTTTATAAAATGCTTAATTTTTTTTAAATGCTTTATTCTGCTGTATTTTCTATAATGCAGGTGTGGAGTATAAATTAATATATGAGAGACAAGTTTTTTACGGTGCCGTAGCCAAAATGGCAAACCGGACCCCTAATAGTTTTGCCATGTCTTTACACATATTGCTTATGTACGCCGACAAAGTGAAGAAATAAAATCTTAAGAAACATTTTTTAGGGTTAGCATTAGGTAGGTCTTTTAAAAACGTTTAGGGATTGTAAAGACCATTTTTAGATTTAGGGATCCGTTTATAAAAAAATAATGAAGTGCAAATTTAATTTTGTTAGTGTCCCCCCCCCCCCTGTCAGCTAAATGGTTGATGTTAGGTACTTAAGTATGTAAAAAAATCACGTAAAAAGTCAAATAGTGAAATAAATTAAAAGGAAAACTATCACAGCTAAGTAGGGGGAGGGAGGGATGGGCACTCTTTTTACATAAATAGTAATAAAACAATATTTTTTTTATAAAGTTATTATTTGATTGCTAATATAACACGCAACATGTATTTGGCTGAAATTGATACGAAGAACAGTTTTCGTATTGTTTTAAGGGATTTTCTGAACCCGGGCAAAGAGCCCGAACCTCCCGATGGTCGGGTGGTTTGGGCACCCTTGTGGGAGGTTTGGGTATTGAATTGAATGTGTCACTTATTGCTATACTGCTTCAGTATTATCTAATCTAATATATAAAATTCTCGTGTCACAGTTTTCGTTGCCATACTCCTCCGAAACGGCTTGACCGATTTTGATGAAATTTTTTGTGCTTATCCGGTATCTATGAGAATCGGCCAACATCTATTTTTCATCCCCCTAAGAGTTTGTTTGTTTGTTTGAACGCGATAATCTCAGGAACTACTGGGCCGCATTGAAAAAATATTTTATTGTTGAAGGCTATAGGCTAAAACATCACGCTACGACTAATAGGAGCGGAGCAGCAATGAAAAATGTTATAAAAAAAAAAGGAAGAAAAAAGGGAAAATTACAATCTATTATTCATGCCCCTAAGTGATAAGGGTTATCCACCCCTAACATTTATAACTATACTATAATATTAGAAGAGAGAGAAGAGTTTGTTTGTTTGTTTGAACGCGATAATCTCAGAAACTACGGGTCCAAATTTAAAAAAATATTTTACTTTTAGATAGCCCATTTATCGAGGAATGCTATAGGCTATAAAACATCGCGCTACAACTAATGGGAGCAGAGCAGCAAGTAAAAATGTTTGCAAAAATGGGGAAAATTTACGCAGACGAAGTTGCGCGGGTCAGCTAGTATTACTATAAAGACTTCAGATACTAATATTTTTCTTATCACAGACATACAAATAATCAAGAAAATGTGACTGAACATGAATATTGCACCGTGACACTTAGATAAGTTTAATTAAGTACCTACTATTACTTAAGGAATATTGATAAATCTGTACTATATTAATATTATAAAGCTGAAGAGTTTGTTTGTTTGAACGCGGCAATCTCAGGAACTACGGGTCCCAATTGAAAAAAAAAAATCTGTTAGGTAGCCCATTTATACGATCTATACGATCAATAGGAGCGGAGCAGCAATGAAAAATGTTGCAAAAACTGGGAAAATTTACGCAGACGAAGTTGCGCGGGACAGCTATAACATAGCTTAGCAGCAGGGCTTAGTACGGCAGTTTTCTGGTACTTCTTTAATGGCAATGGCATATTCATAGCTTAGTTTGTATGCCCTATCTACTTATATTTTTTTTGCGTTTTACTTACCTAGTAAAACGCAAAAAAAATAATTTGAAGTTTGTCAGAAATAGAAAGTTGTAGGTACCTATGTTATATTTGGCACCAACTTCAAAAATGCTTTTCAGTTAAGTACGTACTTAGGTAAGTACCTTATTAACAGAATTAACTTTTTAAGTTCGTCCGTTTTTACATCTAATTTTTTTTATTTCAAAATACCTAGTTTGCTCACTTTTGTAGGTTCATTTTGAACTAAGTACTCCCACAAACTAAAAAATGGGAAACTGATACGGTTGAGATTTTTTGACCGAATAACCCCTTGAGCCACCTATTAGCCGTGTATGGTAGTAACTAAATATGAGTAAGAAATTATGTTGCCTCTGACGATAGCAAGTGCACGGGTCAATTTCAATTAAGGCTTATTACACTCAACGTGACGTAATTAAAATCAATTGTGCGTTGGCACGACGATTAACATTGTGTATTAGTCAATTAAAGCGATAATTCACATTCATATTTCTTATGTATTTCGTACGAATGAAACCTTGTTCGTAAAAATCTAATAGCTACCTACACCTATGCGATACGATAGCGACTGCACTCTGATATCGAACGTAGAACAGCGTTTCTTTTCTCATGCTGGTTCCGTAGAAAAGTTGTTAGGATTCCGCGAATGATTTATTTTGAAATTAAAAAATAAAATATTAGAAAGATTGATAATTACAACAAGAAAACACGTTGTATAATTCCTAACTAAAACGTATTTGGCGAATGTTCTGGTAGGTACGTTAAAAGTTTGGGAACCCCAGGTATAATAGAAGCTGCAAGGGATACCTCGAGATCAGTGGCTTCCAACTTTTTCGATCTCGTTACCCTGTTCGAGTAACTGTGCAAGTGAATTTTAACATTGCACGACGTGGGAGTTATTACCTTCAATACTCCCACAGAATAGCTGTATTACCCCGATGGGGGTAAATACCCACAGGTGGGTGAATACCCCTTAGCTCTAGATCATGGGCTTACTTACCTAGAAAAAATCGGGGAGAGGGGGGGATGTGGTAGGGGAGATTATGTATGAAAGTAACGCGGAAGAACGTAACAGCCATGAATTCAATCAACAAAATGATGACATAAACTCATTTATAAGACTGATTTGGATTTCACCATTAGATATGTGCCATTTTGAACCCCCTCTATATTTTTCTTGTGCTCATGGCACTATGTTCTCAGGTTTTGAACTTCACAGACGGGGCCACAAATTACCTCCAAAGTCTTCCGTTCATTTATTTAAAGGTTTATATATAAAAAAAAGTTTTGCAAATTGTATCGTGTAACATATCAAATGAAAGGACTTGTTTTATGGATGTCGAATATATTTTATTAGATAGTTTAAATTTCGTTACTTTTATAGTTATTTAGGAAAAAAATCAAAATAGACCATTCCCCCTCCCCCTTATCTCCAAAGCTACTAAAACGTAAATTATTTATTTTGTTATGCTAGGTAGTAATTTTATTTTTATTTACATTGTTACAAACAACTCTAGGAATGGGAATGATTGCAACAATTTCCATTAATACTGGGTAATTTTACAGTTTCAGTTGTAATACCAGTCTTCTTTGTTTCGGGTTTTCTTCCAGTTAGTTCTTGTTTGTTTCGGGAATACGGTGGGATGTCATGTTCATAATCAGTGACACTTGTTCACGGGGTTTTCACAATACTTCTCTGTCCTGAAATGAATTCATGAAACCGCGGTGTTGCCAGTCTTTATATTTTATAATTTATTTTAGGTACCTGTAGCATGCAAAATTATGATTTAATTTGTTTTTATTAATTGTGTATTAAATTATATCTATGTAGTTTATGGATGTTAGTTTTTTTGCAATATTAATGTTTATGTGTATGGTTGTTTGGTGTACATACTTCTTTTAATACTAACAGATAGCTATTAAACTAAATTTTCTTTTATGAACGTATAATATATTTATATACATTTGCCAGTTATTTACGAATTCCCCCAAAAACGAGTTTGGCTAATTTGTCCCGCTTCGGTGGGAGGCTTTAGGTACTCTCCAGATAGGGAACCATTACCCGGGTTGAAAAATGGGTATAATACTATGAAAAACTATAACTTTATTTTAAAAATCATATATTCGTGACAAGGCACTCACTTACAATGAGATAAATAGGAACTATGGATATCTTAGATAGAGGTACTAAGAAACTTCTTTTGCTAAGATAGTAATTGAGATGTTTTGAACTGGCTTCCTTTTTCGTTTATTTTGGTTTATTTGTTTCTGTCCCTTAGATAATTCCGTAACGTGTTTCGATATATCCCATATTCCAAAGCAGCAGTAAGCAACACTTTCTTGTTGAATATTCATTTTTATAGGTTTAGCTTAATATTTGGAGAGATAACTCTGCTAAAAAGTCTCCTTTCCACATGTGGGTAATGTCTCCTTTCCACGTATGGCTAATCAATCTGTATGTTATTTAATTTATTTAAAAATCTACGCCACGTTCATAAAAACTTTATACTGAAGGTGTACCTACATTTTCATACACTGACTATTGTCGCGATGCACGAAAATGAACCTTTAATAATGACTGACTTACTAACTTCCAACATATTTAATTAGGTAGATAGCTACATCAAAACAAGACTAGGTCACAGATGCTAGGTATTTTCCGTTGCTCGTATTGGCATTTCCTTTTACGTTGTTTAATGAACCGATCGTGTTGACACAATCAGCCTTCATTATAAAACCAAAATAAACCTACTAAGGAAAATGGATCCCAATAAGTCTCGAACACCTACGTGCAACAAGTCATGATCATCACCAAAATTGGCCGTTTTACATACCTATTTCCTTTCCTGATGACGAATTAGCACGAGACCTATTTCCTATTTACTGGGTAGATAAGTAGGTACTTAGATATCTGTATCGACAATAAGTCATCAAGGACAGCTAAAAAGGTCATCATAATAACACAAAACAAAAGAACACAGCACGTATTAATACGTGATAATAACAAGACTATTAAATACCTACCCATGGCAAAAATTATGTTAGTTTGAGTATGATTAATCTGACCAACAGGATGACGCAGGAGCGCAGCGCAGCGCATTTCACACTGTGTCAGAGGAAATTCAAACTTCTGAGATTTGGGTTTGGAAGACAATAGGGGTTAGGTACCTACCTAATTTTTATTATGGTTGACCGAAAAAGCCTATAGGTATACCGGGAGACCAATAGGCCTACTCTCTTTCTTTATAACAGAATTCATGAATTTTCGTTTGCTTAAATTTCTTAAGTTTACGGTAACTGTTTTTATTCATTTTTGGATAAGCACAACAAGTTCGAACCCATGGACGATTTTCTGGAACGAGTGGATTAAATTGATGTAGCTGGCTCTGTATATCACCACCTCATGTTTGATCGAAACTTCGTTTTCGTTTCGTTAGAGTAGGCCTCCAGATTTGGGGGGCTAAAGCCGCTTGGCAACCCGTTCACTCGTTCATAAAGAGAGAATCACTGGCCTGTTGGTCTAGAGTCTAGTGATTAGTGACTCTGACTGAAAAGCCGGAGGTCGTGGATTCGATCCCCACCCAGGATCAATCTTTGCGTGATGAGCACGCTAATTAATTCTGTGTCTAGGTGTAATATTAAATACAGGGTTATTTTTGGTATAATGCAAAGCTCAGGCACCCCAACAAGATATTTACTTTAAAGAAATCACATAAAAAAAAGAAAATGAAAATATTGAAAACTTGCAGAGTTAAAAGCCTTTCAAGTTGTCTTGAGTTCTTCGCGCTATCGTGCTCATTGCGTTCCGTAGTAGGTAGGTTAAAAGTAAGTGATGATCACATTTCACATCACATTGTGAACAGGATTTTGGACAGTTAGAATGACTCATGAATTAATTAGGTACTTAATAATTGATACATTAATTAATTAAAAAATATAACATGGTCCAAAAACTAGCCCAATGGATTGCGTTACTGATTCTGAGCAAACTACTTTCAGGTTTGCACTATACCAAGAATTACGCTGTATAAGTACCTAGATCAGTTGTCCGGTCGCCATAGTTCTGGATCAGATGGCCTTGCGTAAGTTGTCTTAAGATGTTATTATATTATAACCTCTATGAAAATGAAATGCTTATACCTAATGAAGTAGGTAGACTACCTACCAAATTCTCAGTAAAATTAATTACTGTCAAAATGGAAAACCATCTGACACATCCGCTTTACGTTGAATTTGCATGCGTTTATATTGACATAGTAACATCCGACGCTGACAGAAACACATTGAAATAACAAGTAGGTAAGTAAGTAGTAGGTATAAGTACAGAAGAGATCTAGCGGTTTTAACAAAACTTCTTGTGTAGCCAATAATAGCGTTTAGGTTGAACCTAGTAACTGTAAGAACACATTGTTGCAAGGGAAAATCTACCGTGTTATTATATAACGTTACTGAGCCGACTGTACCCAATATACAGTCGACCAACAATACCTATGTAAATACTCACTAATTAAGTATATACCTACTTATTTAATATTTTTTGGGATTGCTTAAACAACGCCAACTGATTTCAAACTAAGCAGATCTTGTACTATGGAAACCAGACAACTGATAAACATACTAACTTATATATTGACTGCCTCTGTGGCACGGTGGGAGTTTGTCCGACTGCTATGCAAGAGGTCGTGGGTTCGATTCCCACACGGGACACCACTTTATATTATAGATAAATAGGTAACATATAACATATATAATTTAAAAAAAAATAACATATAAAATAAAACAAAATATCTAAATACATAGATACATATTATAGATAAATATCTAAATCCTGGGCACTATGGTTTATACTGTGTCTGGGACACAGAATAAACCATCGTGCCCAGGATAAAGCTTTGTGTGATGAACACAATGTTTTATCCTGGGTGGAGATCGAACCCACGACCTCCGGCTTAGCAATCAGGGTCACTAACCTAGAACTAGCTAGAACTAACTAGACCAACAAGCCAGTCAATCCTTTACTAATATTACGTTAAACAGTCGTTAGGTAGGTAGGTGACTACCTACCTACCTAACGACTGTTGAACCTAATTGACTGATAAAAGACTGTTTGTTGTGCTACCTATTAACCTTTAATTGGTATTGTAACTACTCAGATATAGTTTACCTACACCTTGTAGATACGTAGGTACTAAATTGTTAGGTAAGTACTTGTTCCATTTTACCTACCTACTGTCGCAGACAGACAGTACCTACGGGTGCTGCGCTGGTGTAGGAATTTTACCATCTTGGACAGACAGGCAAGTCTTTTCTAACCTCGTATTCCGACTGATACGTCGCGGACTACTAGATAGGTACCTATCTTGTTTTAAACGGACCTTGTTTTAAAATTAGTTGGGGACCACTCTGAAACCTTCGCACTTTCAGAGGCCCCGTAGCCTGGGAGGCCTTTATAACTAACTAGCTGTCCCGCGCAACTTCTTATTCGTAAATTTTCCCCGTTTTTGCAACATTTCTCGTCGCTACTAAGCTCCTATTAGTCGTAGCGTGATGTTATATAGCCTATAGCCTTCCTCGATAAATGGGCTATCCAACAAAAAAATATATTTTTTAATCGGACTAGTAGTTCATGAGATTAGCGCGTTTAAACAAACAAACAAACTCTTCCACGTTATAATATTAGTATAGATACGGCTAATATGCCAAACTAATACGGCTAATACGCACAGTTTTTTTTTTTTTTTAGTAATGTAACTAGCAATGTGCGACTGTGGTCCCACATTACTATCAATCCTGTTAAACAGCTTAGCTCCATGGCTTGTGTTAGGAATGGGTTCACGTCGGTAGTATAATGGTTAGCATTCGAACCCGCGACCTCACGATTGCGAGACCAATGCCTTAGCCATTAGGCTACCGCCGCTTCAAAAACGATATATATGTACCTAAAACGATATCAATATCATTACAAGGTACTAACAAGTAGGTACTAATATTGAATACCAATAAGTAGGTACAACTAAAATTATGCTAAGACTGAGTGCACAAATATCTGCGTAACTTTATAAATGAGACTTAACCTATTAATGCTACATTAAAATAGGAAATAAATAAGTATAGCATATCATTATTCAACGTGATTCATTACAAAAGTAGGACATTTTATAATGTTCCTGTTCTACATTATGTGCTTATCTCATATCTAGTAACAACAGTGCCATGGCCATTGGAATATTCTGTTAGAAAAATATTTGTATGTCGAACGCTATCATATACCTATACTAATATTATAAAGCTGAAGAGTTTGTTTGTTTGAACGAGATAATCTCAGGAACTACGGATCTAAATTGAAAAATTCTTTCATCGTTGAATAGACAATTTATCGAGGAAGGCTATAGGCTATATAACATCACGCTACGAGCAATAGGAGCGAAGCAGCAATGAGAAATGTTGCAAAAACAAGGAAAATTTACGCAGAGGAAGTTGCGCGGGACAGCTAAGTAGTATAAATACCTAAAGTATTACTATGATTGAGCCTCATTTAACGAATCTTTAGGTATGAGAAAGTGTTTTTTAAGGTTCCGTAGCCAAAATGGCAAAAACGGAACTTATATAGTTTCGTCATGTCCTTATGTCTGTCTGCCTGTATGTCACAGGCATTGTACTCAAAGACTACACAGTGAATATTTATGAAATTTTGTGAAAAGGTGTCTTGTAGTAGCCGCTACTTAGTTTGATAGATACGTAATAAAAATGATTATTTTTAGGGAAACAATCCATACATGTAACAGAAGCCGAAAGCTGCTTTCCAGCAAACATTTCAAGCACAACAAAACATTTCAAGGTTTCTAATAAACTTTTTTGATAAAGTGAATATTTTTGAAAATAATAGTTAATATAACATAATTCATTATATATGTAAATATAATTCTTTCTTTTGAACCGTGTGACCTAAAAAATAAAAAAAAAATCGCAAAGGTAGCGCTTATGAATACTATAAACTAAATTATTTTCAACATGATCGGATGCCCAAAAACTGCGTTTCTCAACAAAAGGGCATAAATGCCACGAGCATACGCTCTTCTGCTGGTGCAATTTCTTACAACATTTTTATCTTAAAAATGCCTTAAGTGTGACCTTTTCTGTAAAACGCAAATTCACAGTCTTTTAATATTAAAAGACTGTGAACATTTATCACGCAAATATTAGTAAATCAACAAGTAGTCATATGACTACTTGTTGATTTACTAATATTTGCGTGATAAATGTTTGAAATAATAAGTTTAAGTTCAGTTTGTCTCTTGAAATCATAATGAACAGAAAGCTTATATAGATACGGTAAAAACTGCAATAATTGAAACTAGGGACACGTGATTAGCTATACAGATTGTATGTAAGTATTTAATTAAATGTAATATTTCATGGTTTTCCCTTTATGTATTTAAGATTAGCTGACCCGCAAACCTTCGTCGGCGTAAATTTTTCCCGTTTTTGCCATGTTTTTGCAACATTTTTCACTGTTGCTCCGCTCCTATTGGTCGTAACGTGATGTTATATAGCCTATAGCCTTCCTCGATAAATGGGCTATCCAACAGTAAAATAACTTCAGTAGAATAATGACCAGTAGTTTCTGAGGTTATCGAACAAATTATATTCAAACAAACAAACAAACTCTACAGCTTTATAATATTGGTATAGATGGTTATTTCGAAGAAAAAAATTACCGATCTTTTCGGAGGGTTCGATTCCCGGTTCAGACAGCAATTTTTTTAAATCTTTGAAAACAGTTCGCATAATTTGCAAACAAAATGAAGTATTTTTCCATAAGTTTGCTTCCGTGTGGCATCGCCGTGAGAAATAGATAGATACTTCCATTCATTTAGCTATACACGAAATAGGAACTAGAGGAAATAGACGTCTTTGGAGTACGGAGCAAGCATATTTTAAATTTTTGTTTAAGACTGTAAAAGGCTAAAAGTTAGTTTTTACACTTCAAGGACTTCACCTGAACAGAATAGAACAGAGCTTTTAGAGCTATAATTAACTGTTACTTACGTCAATCGCAAAAAAAAATGCTAGAATAACCCCCAAAACCACGGTCAAACGTTGATCATGAGCTATATCAATCACCTAATGGGCAAATAAGGTCTCGTAAACTCAAGGTTTTAGGCTGGTAACATTAACTCCGTAGCTATGATTGCTTGCCCACCTACCTACCTACCTGATCGTCTATTCGCATCGTGTTTGTGTTGCATTTGATCGGCATTATGCATTGCCTTGACCGTGACATTACTACTGATTTGGTTTTTATAAGTGTTACTAGCTGTCCCGGCGAGCTTCGTCTCAACTCTTTTTTTTTGTAAATCGGGTTCAATTGTGAATCTAAACCATCCTCGAATCCCCTTGAACTCACACAAAAAATTTCATCAAAATCGGTCCAGCCGTCTAGGAGGAGTTCAGTGACATACACACGCACACAAGAAATATATATTTAAAGATGTATAGGCACAGATAATATAATACCATAAGGTAAGTGTCACAGGTACTTTTAGTACATTCTACACTACATCTATCTATATCTATCTTCTATCTATACTAATATTATAAAGCGGAAGAGTTTGTTTGTTTGATTGTTTGTTTCTTTGTTTGTTTGTTTGTCTGTTTAAACGCGCTAATCTCAGGATCGACTGGTCCGATTTGAAAAATTCTTTTTTTGTTGGATAGCCCATTTATCGAGGAAGGCTATAAGCTATATAACATCGCGCTACGACTAATAGGAGCGGAGAAGCGACGAGAAATGTTTCAAAAACGGGGAGATATTACGCATACGAAGTTGCGCGGGACAGCTAGTACATATAATAAAACTGTAAATTTCACGTGTCTGTACATGGCCGAATTTAGTGAAAAAAAAAAAATAGGAAATGTTCGAAAAGAGTATTTAAACACTTTGCTGCATTTTTAGAAAAGTCTGTCTGTCTGTCTGTTTGTTTGAACACGCATCACGCAAAAACTACCGGACAGATTCGATTAAAATTTTGCACGTGCAATTTAATAGATGCAGATTAACATTTAGGCTATAAATTATCGCGCTTTTCCCATAGGAGCTAGGCAGTAAGGGATAATGTCTGTAGCTATTTTTCGTTACAAAACAGTAACTACTTGACGGATCTTTATGAAAATTTGCAGTTTTATAGTAAATACTATAGGACATTATTTACACTATGAATCATTACGCTAACGTCTATGGGGAACGAGTAGCAACGTATTTTTTGTCGCACCATAATGGTTTATCACAAAATTTTCCACAATTAGACATTATCTATAATTGTAGCACATGGAAAACATAACTTCACGCTAAAACTATAAGGAGCTAAACACAACATTTTTAAGTTTCATAAGAACAGTTATTTTGATTTTGACTTGGTAATAAGCGGACAGTATAGCCTCGAAGCTATGCTAGCGGTCTTTACCGACGAAGTCCCAGGCTCGAATCTGGCGTGTGATTATGTCATTTTTGTATTTTTTTAAATTGTGTTTATCCTTTTTCAATATTTTACTCAATGTTTTAGTTATTTTTTCGACTGTAGGTAACTTATTTACTTTGGTTATAATTTTTTTATATTAAAAATCAAGTGAAATATGCACCTAGGTAAGTTAATTATAGGTATTGCATGCCTTTTTTGTCCGTGGTCCCTGTAATCGTCCCTGGAAGGTACCACGGGAATTATTTTACCCGTGGTCCCTGAATGTTGTATAAGCCAAATAATTTAAAAAGGTATTATAACTTAACTGTATATTATTAAAGACAACAACAAAAAACAAAATTATCTACATATTATACTCTATGCGTTTGTGCTCTATTATAATAACAAAAATAAAAACATAAACATACTCCTTTAGTTACCTACTTCCAAATATGCAATCCTTTTTTGGTTCACCACAGTTTATCAAGTGCATGGCCAATATCTATGTCGCCATTAATGAGCTCTAAAATAACATGTCGAATAACATCGTCATTCATTGTTAGTTTTTTATTTCGTTTTTTTTGCTTGTCTTAGTTAATTTTAGGTTATTTACGGTGTCCATGTCTCGTAATACATTTAAAAGACGCATCAGGTTAACTGTGTTTTTGTGAACTCTTTTGTTGATTTTGGCGTTTAGTCCTTCTGCGACATTATTTGTTCGGTGTCTTTCAGCAAAAACACTTACAAAGTTTATGTATTTCGGTCTTAACCAATTTTTTTTAACATAATGCAGGAATTTCTGCATACCGAAAATTTCCACGGCGGGTTCTGAATTTATGTACTCCCATCCCTTCGAAATCATGTCTTTGGGTAAAAGTGGCAATGCCGCACATAGTGCCACTATTCTTCTTTCCTGTTTGTATCTATCCATTTTCAGGAGTTTCGCATTTCTCCACAAGCACTTTCCCCAATGGTAATAACAGCCCACAATATGTATGTCGGGAAACACTTTTATAATGGCGTTGATAGCGCCAATTTCGTAATCACAATGCATTTTTAATGGGTTCCATTGTTTCAGTTGTGACTGTATCATTAGAAACATTACATAATATGTGTGCTCTTTTTTATCTGGCATTAACACATAAATCAGAGGCTTGACATTTGTTTTTTTCTTCCGTACTATCAATCTCTCTTAGAATGATATACAATTGGGAAAATGGTGCTGGGCAGCTTTGGAACGTTGCATCCCCGAAGAATTCCTTTATGTTTCCAATCAATTGCCTAGAATCTGGACTACAAAATATGATGATACGTTCACCTTCATCACTACTGTAATCAGCTAAAATGAAGTCCTCAAACTTTTTCGGAACTTCAACTTTAACGTGTAATTTATAACTTAACTTACGAACTCCAGCTTCTTTATTTCTGTCGCTATATAACGAATGTTGTACACTTGACAACTCTGGAAAGTGTTCCGCCACGTCATTTTTTCCATCATTCAATAATTTTTTAAGAGTACAGTCGTACAATTTTGGTATGGGTTCATCAGAGATCTTCACAACCTTTCGAAGACATGCAATATTTCTATCTTTTTCATTTCTAAGAGGATCCGCTGTACATATGTGCTTTGTTTTTTTTATTACACTGCTCCCCTAAAATGATTAGTTACATGTACGTTATATAAATATGATACTATTTTGCTTGTATGTTCTTTTTTAAACAACGTATGTGTTATTTGTACTAATTGAACCGCTATGAAACTAACGAGCTCTTTCAAATAAAAAAAATTGAAAATCGGTCCACAATTGACGGAGTAATAGAGTTAGACTTAAAAAAAACATACAGTGAAACATAGAACCGCCTCCTTTTTAAAGTCGGTTCAAAATGGTAAACATAAACTTACCTCTACAGTTACAGATCCAGAGCATTTAATTGATTTAAAATTACTACATACATCTCCATTTCATTGTACCACTTTTATTTTTTGTGTGTTTATAAAATTGATAGTTATCGTAAAGAAGAACTTGACCGCCCTTTCTAGTAATAATTTCAATTTCAGACATTACAATTTCTATTTCAGCAAACAATAATGATTAATGACAACAATTTATGTGTTAAATTGACGTAACAAGGAAAATAACAAATAGCTCCTTTATATTAAGGGTATCATTGGTGGCCAGCATTACACATTTTGTTGTCTTTAATAATATACAGTTAAGTTATAATACCTTTTTAAATTATTTGGCTTATACAACATTCAGGGACCACGGGTAAAATAATTCCCGTGGTACCTTCCAGGGACGATTACAGGGACCACGAACAAAAAAGGATTGCATGCACTGCTGAGAGTAATGAATTAATCGTAGTAAATGAAAAACAATATTTTATTATAATTAAAAAGTATTCAACATTTTCCAGAATTGATGTGTTCGTCTAAAAAAAAAGATAGTACACACGTGAAAAAAAAATTGTAGCGCCATCAAATCAAATTGTTCACCGTGATCAAATAATTCCTTATTTGTGAAAACATTTATTAGGATATAGGTGCTTGAGATGAAGGATTTGTTTCTTGCTGAGTGGCAACATTCTCCTATTTTTTAATTAAATTGCATAAATTAATAAAAAACATTAAGTATTAGAACTACTGCTAAAGAAACTTCACTGGTTTTGAAAGTAGATGGCGTTGTATTCAATAATCTTCTATACTTAGTAAAAGAAGTTTTAAAAAGAAACGCATTGCTATGATTTATAGAAATGTTTGTCTGTCTGTCCGTTTGTTTGTCCACGCATCAGACAGGTGCATCGAGGTTCATGTTTTGGGGTTATGGTTGGAGATCACGTGTTCATCAATTCAACGATAATGAATGACTCAACATCGGTCAAGTGTGAGTAGTTCGGGTGACGGGAGGAGGGGGGTGGGGGGTCGTTGTCTGTTAACGCGGAGCAAATGTGCCAAACATTTGGTACTGAAGGCTTGAAAATTCATGAGCCTGGGGGTGCATGTCTTTTTTTTCTTACTTGCATCATTGTAACGTAAGAAAACGTATAAAAACACTCCGTACCTTTAGAGATATCTGACATTTTCGCGGGCATGACACACATGACACGCTCTGTGTTTGTTTACTAAAGTGTTACAGCAGTTTTATATGCATTTCAGTTGTATATCTTTACAGACAAAGGAAAATCCTGAAAAAACATTTTATAAGTATTCCGTTGTAACACTATATGAAATACATCCCATTTTTAGCCAAAATGGCAAAACAGAACCCTTATAGTTCCCTTATGTCCGTCTGTCCGCAGCTTAGCTCAGAGACTATTAGTGCTAGAAGGTTGCAACTTTGCATGAATAAATTACTTACGCCGATAAAGTGAAAGAATAAAATCTTGAAAATCATTATTTTTTTAAGGGTACCTCTCTTATATGTAAAGTGAGGATGTGATTTTTTTCTCACCTACCCCATCGTGTGGGGTATCATAAGATAGGTCTTTTAAAAAGCGTTTAGGGTTTGTGAAGACTATTTTTAGATTTAAGGATTCCTTTGTGTATAATATTAGGCTTTATAGTGAACATTTTTGTTAGAGTCAAGTGTCCCCCTGCCAGCTAAATGGTTGATGTTGGGTATGTGAAAAAATTCAGGGTAGTAGTATAAATACTAAAATTATAAGGAGAACTATCACAGTTAAATGCTTAGGCTTTACAAGTTTACGGTCACATGAGAAGTAACAACATTTTCGTACAAATTATTAGGTAATAAGTAGGTATAACGTTGAAAGAATGAAACAAAAACAACAGAAAACCCACTTCTTAAGCCGCTCACCAAACTAAATATCTAAAAGAATAGAACAGAACGATTTTTATTTAGTACACAAAGACACATGTATAGACATTATTATAATTTAACAGGAAAAGTCATGCAGAAGATAAAAATAAACAATAAATAAAACAGTAAAATAATAAAAATAACAATAGACAAAAAGAAAACAAACACAAATTAATAACAAAATACACAATTAACGAATACATAGAGTCTGTATTTGGTACTTATTTATTTTCACAAAGTTTTTGGGTGTTAAAGCTATCAATAGATGAGTAGGTATATGACGATTCTCCGCTGCTGAATCATATCGCGGTTCACCCGACAGGACTTATTCCAACATATTTACACAGAAGTTATTTCGTAACATAAACTATCTTAATTCAAACCCGAATTTCACGCGAACGAAGTCGCGGGCACAGCTAGTCTATACTAATATTACAAAGCGGAAGTTTGTTTCTTTTAATTTGTTTCTTTGTTTGTTTGTTTGTTTAAACGCGCTAATCTCAGAACCTACTGGTCCGATTTGAAAAATTATTTTTTTGTTGGATAGCCCATTTATCGAGGAAGGCTATAGGTTATATAACATCGCGCTACGACTAATAGGAGCGGAGCAGCGACGAGAAGTGTTGCAAAAACGGGGAAAATTTACGCATACGAAGTTGCGCGGGACAGCTACTCTATACTAAAATGATAAAGAGTGATTGTTTGTTTGTATTACCTGCACGGATTTAAAAAAATCTTTCATTGTTGTGAAGCTACACTAACCCCGGGTGACATAGGCTATTTTTTATCCCTGTATTCCCCCGGGAACGGGAAATACGCGGGTTAAACCGCGAGGCGTCCGCCAGTAGATAGATAATTTAGATTGATTAACTTGAGATGTTAGTCAAAGTCGACTTTTGAACTAAAATTGTAGATCCTTAGGTATACAAAAAAATATACAACCGTCTTCAAAAATAAATACAAGGTAACTATAAAGCATAAAATAATATAGGTACCTACAACAACAAAAATTGCTGACAAAAATAGATACACATTTTGAAGTTGGTGCCAGGAAATGTAGTTTTTATGTTTTAAGCACCAACTTGAATATGTATATATTTTTGTTAGCAATTTTTGTTTTTGAAGTCGATATAATATTTAAAAAAAAAAAAAAATATTTCTTTACTTTTTAGTGGGTTGGTTTGTTATTTATGTCAGTTACAATAGCATACTGTCAACTGCTTTTACAAAATATTGCTTTTCCCGATGCAGGGTTGTTAACTGTTGAGGAGTTCACATGATACTTCACCATCAGCTCTACTACATGCTGTAATTGTAGTATGATAAGCATAATGTGAGTTGGACAGTTCAGCTGGTCATCTATTGGCTACATCATCAGTTCCACTTCACCAATTACTTTTTGAGAGTATATACACAAACCACTATGAAATATACCTAAATCACTATAGGTATGCCTTAAAGGCAGGTCATTTAAAGAGTTTCTTCGATTTCTCCAGGATCCCATCAGGACAATGGGACCACCTTGGAAGTATACTCTTTCAAACACCTATCTCTTTGCGTAATCGGTTGAACCATTGACGTAGAGACCAGGACTACGCCATAACCTCACAAAATTTACCACTCTTTAGAAAGGGACAACGCTAGTTTGTGGACAATACCTGTCATAGAGACAGGGCCGCACGAGTTCTTCCTCTCTTTCACGCTTTGCAGTCAATATTTCCTCTTTGGGATGGCGCGGTAAAGGTCTATACGTCAATAGTATATACAGACGACCATAGAACCTCCTCCTAGTTGAAATCAGTTAAAAAGTTAGCTGAAACTTTACGAAATAAGCTATACCTGCTAAATTGTTGGAATTAATAATGTCGTTTAAACATAAAATAGTCTATGCACACACTATACAAAAAAAATGTAAAAAAATAACAATTGTAGTTAGTTGTTTCATAACCGACTGCAAGGGTTATATTTTTCTCGCGTATCTGGTATGTATGTATGTAATATTCTTTATTGGGTACCTCATATAATCCAAACCACAACGACGTCGTACATACAACACACTAAGACGTCGATTAATCTTGACCGCCCAAATGTTCTTAGCCATGTGACGTTTGAAAAAAACAAACATGGCGGCTGTGAGATGTCAAAAACAAGAGGTGTAAAAAAAGTTTTTCGAATACCGCAATATGGCTATCAAATTAAAGGGGTTTCAAAAAGTTGTAAGCATTTTAAAAAAGTAAAACTTGATTGGCTGTAATAGGTATCTACTAAATTAAAATTAAAATAGCAAGCATTATATATTAAAATAATACTGCCTCTGTGGCGCGGTGGGAGTGTATCCGACTGCTACGCAAGAGGTCGTGGGTTCGATCCCCACCCAGGATAAAACTTTGGGTGATAAGCACGATGGTTTATTCTGTGTCTGGGTGTAATTTATCTATAATATGTATGTATTTAGAAATATATAAGTATGTTTATCAGTTGTCTGGTTTCCATAATACAAGCTCTGTTTGTTTGAGATCAGATAGCGTTGTGTGAGTTGTCCCAAGATATATATTATTATTTTTTCAATACTTAGCAATAGGTGTGATAAAAGTTAGTGGTTATATTCAGTTACATCCTACAACCACTAAAAAGTAATAAATAAAAAAAAATATATGATAAAACATTTTAACAAAAAAATAGATTACTATTTCAGGCACCAACTTCAAAATGTTTAATTTGAAGTCGGTAATATTTAAATGAAGTCGGTAATATTTTTTTGTTAATTTTTTTTCATTTGTCATTAGTGGTTTGGTTTGTAATTCACTTCAGTTACAATAGGCTTATGTCAACTGCTCAAATCCTTTTACAAAATATTGTTCGCCCCGATGCAGGGCTGTTAGTTGTTGAGGAGTTCACTGTCAGCTCTATTACATTGTGTAATAGTAGGTAGTATGACAAGAATAAAGTGAAAGATTAAAGTAACTAAATCGCAAACTGTGAAAAAGTGAATAGGTCCGTTCATCATTTGTGGTCTTCATCATCAGTTCCACTTCACCAATTGGTGCTTATTAAGAGTAAATGCACGAATCACTATGAAATATACCTAAATCACTATAGGTTTGCCTTTAATATTTTAAGTGTTCCCTCGACTTCTCCAGGATCCCATCATCAAATCGTGATCTGATGACATTGGAACCAACTTGGAAGGCACGAATCACTATACCCTTTCAAACAAAAAATATTTTTTCAAATCGGTCCAACCGTCTTTGCGTAATCGGTGAACAAACATACAAAAAACAATCGAATTGAGAACCTCCTCTTTATTGAAGTCGGTTGAAAATAAAAAAAAACCTATCTGCGCAAAAAAGATGCGCGACAAAATTGCGCGGGTCAGCTAGTATTACATAACTAGGGGATCTTGTTTGCATCTTTTTGCGCAGGTAGGTTTTTTATTTTTATATATTTTTTTACGCCTAGTTATATTCACATACCCAGGCGTTATTTCCTAAATAACGCCTAGGTATATGAATATACGTAGTTAAGCTAAAATTAAACAAAATCATCATGACATCTGAATTTGTGCATGTCATATTTTGTCAAACCGATAGGTACACTTCTCGACATCCTCTCGAAATCTAGATATTTCTGAGGCATAAAAAGAAGTAATTTTCTCATCGTGCAGATAATGAGGTGGTTAAAAACGGCCTCTGGCAACATTTGAATATTCCGGTAATATTTAAATTATAATTTGAAAATGGATTGTTTAATATGAAAGAAAAACTGGCCATTACCAGAAGAATAATCATACTAACAAATTGACTGGCCTGTTAGTGTAGTGGTTAGTGACCCTAACTGCTAAGCCGGAAGTCATGGGTTCCATCCCCACCCAGGATAAAGTCTGGGCATTATTCATCTATAATATGTATGTATTTAGAAATACCTATTGAAGTATGGTTATCAGTTGTCTGATTTCCGTAGTACAAGCTTTGCTTAGTTTGGAATCAGGTAGCGTTGTGTGAGTTGTTCCAAGATATTATTATTATTATAAATATGCCTTATATTTTGCCAGTGTACTTAAAACTTTCTGTAATATTCCCGATCTCTCTTAATAAAAACAGTTTGGCAACTACTCAGTATAGATGTCAGTAGACTACTAGCTCCCGGAGTGGGGTAGTCACGCACGCAACTCAGGGTTGTTTCAGGACGTACGAACCTTGATACGTAGGTATTAAATTCGATCTCACCTAAAGTTAATTATTTAGCATAGGTGTAATTAGCATCTAGACGTAATTCGACCTCAACTTTATGTGCAGTAGCTCTCTTTCTTAGAAGCGAAATTGTATGATGATTTCCCGTGATATCTACTGCAACGCTAGCTCTGAATTTTATGAAACCGTTTATTATATTTTCGATCGGATTTTAGTTACTTAGTTTATAACTTTGTAGTCCTATTAAGCAGCAGCGTTACCTATTACTAATAGAGTTTCAATGTGTTACTACTACGACCTTTACAAAATTCAAAATTCTTAATTGACTTGGGATGTAACACAACACTTGTGATACGTCGGGATTCTACATGTACATGTAATACTAAGTTCACAAGCAATAGGTAAAGCCGGAGAAAAGAACCTGGCAATAAAAACTCGCGGCCACTCTTTTCAAAATGCCAATTTTACAATGTTTGAATGTTTATAAACTTGATATGGGGGTGACCGTGGTGCTGTCACTAATATACTATACACATAATAGGACTGATGCAAATTATATTAAAAAGTTGGAACATTAAATAAACTAAAATCAGCTTATTCCGGCACATTACCAAGTTTACCTAAAGTCTGTGTCAGAATACTTAGGTATGTAGGTATCTATCTAGTATGTAAAGGAAATTGTGATTTTAACATGATTTCTTCTCTTAGAATATAATATTAATTAAACCTGTTTTGTAAAGTTATTTTTTGTAGATATTGGCGTTTTTTACTTGATTGTCCGAAATGGTACTTATTTAGCAATGTGATTTCGACACGTAACTACTTATGTAATAATCTATACCCACGTCTGCACGCGAGTCATAATAGGTAGGTACCTACTTTGTGAGATCCTGTCTGCTTTAGTTCCTTTTAGTTTCATTACAGTTTAAGTACCTGGATGACCGAGCTATGCTTGATATTTTTTTAAAACTACGTTTTCTAAATTTAAATCTAGTTATATCGATTTATCGCCCCCGAAACGTCGAAGTCGTTGCCGAAATTCATTTTATTTAAGTTCGGGGCAAATGTATTTTAGTATTTTTCATACAAAGAATAAAAAATAGGTAAGTATATTTATTTATTTATTTATATTAGTAAGTGCCGTTTAGATCGATGACTTGTTGCCATCTTGAGGGTGGCCATGATCCCATTGCTGTAAAAAAAGGGAGATTTCTGATCAAATAAATTTGACAGGTAGTTTTCACTGTGTTCTTTTGAGGTTAACTTTATGCTTCCTAAAGAGATGGAAATCTGATGGAGCAAGATCGGGGCTATACGGAGGATGCATCAACACATCCCAGCCAAGCTGTTTCAATTTTTGCTGAGTGGCTATAGATGAGTGCGGTCTGGCGTTGTCATGATGGAACATTACGCCCTTTCTGTTCACCAGCTCCACCCGGTTTTTCTCAATGGCTTCTTTTAACCTCATCAGTTGCTGACAGTAGAGGTCAGAATCGACAGTTTTACCCGGCAGCAAAAGCTCATAGTAGACAATTCCTTTCCAATCCCACCATACACATAGCATCACTTTGTTCCGAATCAGGCTGGGCTTTGCCACGGTCTGTGTGTATCTTTTTCGGACATTCTAATCGTAAGTGACCTATTTTTCATCATCCGTAATCACCCGTTTAAGAAATGGGTCCGAATTGTTACATTTCAACAAAGAATCGCAAATGAAAACACCTTGCATTAAGTTTCTCTCAGTGAGTTCATGTGGTACCCAAATATCAAGTTTTTTTCTTGGACCCAGACTTCAGCAATATCGTAACTACAAATATGTCGATCTTGCTCCACTTTTTCAAAGATGGCACTGATTTTATCCGTGACAGGGCGTCCAGAGCGAGCCTCATCCTTTACACTAAATTTTCTAGACTTGAATCGCTTGAACCACATTTGTGCTACTCGTATTGATACCGCATAAGGTAAGTAAACCGCACAAATTTTATTCGCGGCGTTCGTCGCATTTTTACCTTTTTTGTAATAAAACTTTAAAATGTTCTGAATTTCTCCGTCACATACGTTCATTTTGCTTGCTTGAAAAACAATTGAAAAATGGCGGGAACTAGTTTTTTTTTTATTTATTGCATCTTCAGAATGTCAACATTTGTTGGTATTAACACCAGACAGTTAGGTGCATTCAGTACAACCAAAGAGATTTGATTACTAACAATGCATACAAAATACGATAACACTTTTGCCCCTACCTATTATATAATTATAATGCCTGCTAAATGTGTATTATGTATCTAGTTATCACGATTGCCGGAGGGAGAAGAGGAAGGGTTCACGCCAAAATCTCCCCCTCCCGGTACGGCCATGCCTTGAACTTGCTAAAAAGTCCTCCCCCTCTTATAGTATGCCAGTTACATAGCTGGCACAGTATTAAGAGGGGAAGGACTTTGTATGTATGAATACATACTCGTACATACAAAGACATATTACACTACACTGAATCGGGGACCCTGAATCCTTAAAAAAAGCGGTGTAATAAGAGTTAGGGCCCTAATTCTCTAACAAATTTTCAAGGCCACCTCGATTTAGTGTAATAGCCGTTTTATTTATTCAAACATATTTCCATTTCTGAGAATTAAATATTAAAAATTGTTTATTTCAATAACTCATACATTTATATAATAGTTTGTGGACGAAGGTATAGTAGCCTTGATAAGGAACTTACTTCAAGTTCCTTATCAAGGCTAAGCTACGCAGGAATATGTATTTAAGTATTATGCATTTAATTTTACCTTCTACATTCCTCTCACATTGTGCAGGTAGATAGGTACCTACATACCTACTGACTTAAGTAGTAAATTCAAGGTAGGTCTCTACCTGTTTAAACTACCTGATGCATAATTGGCAAATATTAAGCGTAAACAGTTTGCTTTTGAAATTAGTACTTGTAACTACCTATTTCATTCTTTCTGCAATATATATTTTCGTCGGAAAGGACTAAACGAAGGTATGTGACTCCTCATTAAAGGCTTGCCGACCTATAGGTCCCTACCAATTTATAAATAACTAGCAGTTACTAAAACAAATCTATACCGGGGAATCATTCCAGACTATTAGCTATCTTTGAATCAAATTTCATTCAGATCCGTTCAGCAGATGGATGTTTGTTATTCAATCACGTCCAAAGGGGACGTGATTGAATAACAAACATCCATCCAAACTTTCGCATTTATAACATTTTATAGAATTTTATAAGCTACGGGTCTTAATCGCGTAAATGTTTTATTTTAAGGCTAAATACCCTTGATATGATAGAAACGTCGGGCAATAAGCCCGACGTTTCTATAATGTGTACAAATCGCGAAAGTTTACGAACATATATTTTATAACATTTGTATGTAGGTATACGTAGATACCTAGGTAGGTACATATCCTTGTTCGGATGAATACGTAAGAGTTTATTTCTGTCCCTTGCGAGCCTTGAGGTTGAGACTCAATTCCCTTGTGGCATGCTTGTGGCCTGGTTATGTGATACGGTACAGCAAGAAATCGTTTAAATTTAATACCTCGACAAGGGACGTCTTGTTACAGAATAAAAAGTAAAACGATTTCGCCTTGTGTTTCTGAAAATGAGTACCTGCTAACCTAGATTATTTTTACAAAATAGGTACATAATACATGCATACTAAAAATTATCCCAGATACGACACCTGCAAGGAAAAACATGGTAACTCACTTCTGGCAACTTTTCAGGAGAGCACGTCAAAGATTACAAAAATCAGTGTGGTCGTATAAAAACCCTTGTTTAAGATAAACTTTAAGTATTATAATTAATTGAGTGATATTCATTATATTGTATTTTATTTTATGTAAAATAAAGTATTTTACATACAATTTATGTTTATTTTTAGTTACCATAAAAACTTTTTGACAAAATCGTCTGTTTATGTGGTTTAATAAATGTTATTTTAATCGTAACTGTAACTACGAATACATTCTCCAGTATTGTGTTCCCTCAAAATTGTATTCCTAAATAAATTTGCGCTTAAAATACACTCGGCGGACCTATACTTACAATTTTTTTACACTTTCTAAACTTCAAACGAAAAAACTTAGAAACTAGTGAGTAAGATATAGAAAAAAAGAGAAATTATTTCTAAATATAGCTACTACTGTAACTCAATTTGACCCTAAAGTGAGTTACCATGTTCCTTGTAGGTGTTGATAAAACCCAAAAGAAAAAACCCGCCAACTGTACATAGACTCCAAAGTGTTCGCAAAAGATTTGTCTATGGCGTAATGCTAGATGGTTCGGTTTGTCGATGATATAGTAGTTAGTTCCTTTAATAGATCGAATCAAGAACGAGGAGATCCAAGATCAAAGATATATCTCAGAAAATGACAGAAAGTGGCAGTGGGCGGGGTACATTAATCGGAGAACAGATGACCGATGGGATAATACCCTGGCACCTATGCTCACCTCCGCAGCCTCGGCTGCTGCGGTTCGCATGGTGCCAACGCTTTGTTACGCGGGTGGCGAAGAGGCAGCACTTCCCGCAGCGCCGTAAAAGATGCGATTCTTTAGATCTGGGCTAAAGTTGGACCCATACAAACTTGACAGTTCATCAACATCGTCATCAATTATCAGTGTCACTATTATTACCATTATCACCAATAATCATCGTCAACCAATATCATCCATCATCATCAATTCGTGATCGAAATATTATTAGATGTATCAACTTAATTTAAAAAAAAAACATTAAATACATATACGAGTATTAGACTGGAAACAAGAAAATATAAGTATATATCCTGTTATGAATAATAGCTAGTTATAGTGAATAATTTATGACATTTACTACGCGACGTTGTCATTATTCAAAATGACTAGCTATTATGCATAATCTCGAATTAATCACATTTACTGTAACATAATTAAATTTTTCCCACCCAGGCTAAATGATCACAAATGATCAATTATATTTCAAACCACGAATTAATAGATCTTAATAAGGCATTGTTTGTATTAAAAAAAGTGCAAATAATTGTTGGGGTTAGATAGATAATCCTACGTAAGTAATTATTTCCTGAAGTAGGTACACATAGGCTATAATTTGATTATTCTGTTCTCCGAACTTCAGATGGAAATGAACTAATGACTTTCGTGGAATCACTCCACACATCTACATTTATGTGTAGGTTTGTAGCTGAGCAAGCATGACATCTACTTCCATAGAAAATAAGTTAATTTAAGTATTTCACTAACTACCTCATTACTTAGATTTAACTTAACTATGAAATAAAAAAATACTAGTCAACTTCCTCGAACGGGAGGGGCTCTTCTTGATGAACTCCTTTTTCAAGAAACGGCCCCAAAGGAAGTGGACGTGGCAAAGCCCCGACACTATGACGAAAAACGAAATCGACTTCATCATGACGGACAAAAAGCATATACTCAGAGACGTCACCGTGACCAACAGGTTTAATACCGGTAGTGATCACCGACTTGTCCGAGGCTCGCTGAATATCGACTTCAAGGTGGAACGTGCCCGTCTGATGAGGTCCAGGCTTCGGCCTACTTTGCTCCAAACCATGATAGGATCCGAAGCGTTCCAGTCAAACGTGGATAACCGATTTGCTGCCATGGAAACCACAACAGACGTAAACCAGAAGCTCGTAAATGTGGTTCGGATACTCAGGGAAAAAGGTACGAGATTTTGTGAAATGCAGCGTAAGGGCAAGAAGTCAAAGCTTTCGGAAAAGACTTTAGGGCTAATGAAGAAACGACGTGAAAACACACCCGTCACTTCGTCGGAAAAGCGCGCTCTAAACCAAGAGATCAACAAGCTTATACGACACGACCTTCGGTGCTCCAACACTCTTTTGATTAAAAGAGCGATCGAGCAGAACCGGGGGTCAAAAGTGTTCGTACAATCTCTTGGAAGAAGCCACTTGACGAAGTTGACCACAGCAAGTGGAGAAGTCGTTTCTTCGAATCCGGCAGTCCTCTCCGAAGTGGAAGGCTTCTATGGCCGGTTATACGCTTCGCATGCATCTCGACCTGATCCTGAAAATGAGGGTCCTAGAGCCACTTTAACACGCCACTACACCGAAGACCTGCCAGAAGTCAACATTGACGAAATCGTGCTGGCTCTTAGGCAGCTAAAAAATGGAAAAGCCCCTGGAGAGGATGGCGTTACAACAGAGCTGTTAAAAGCTGGAGGTAAACCCGTACAGAGGGAGCTCCAAAAGCTCTTTAATGCTGTCCTGTTTGAAGGGAGAATTCCGGAGGCGTGGAGTAGAAGTGTAGTCGTCTTGTTCTTCAAAACAGGAGATAAGACCCGGCTGAAGAACTACCGACCTATTTCTCTTCTAAGCCACGTCTATAAGCTGTTTTCAAGAGTCATCACGAACCGCCTTGCACGAAGACTTGACGAATTCCAACCACCGGAACAGGCTGGATTTCGGAGCGGATATGGCACCATAGACCACATCCACACAGTGCGGCAGATTATACAAAAGACCCAGAAGTATAATCAACCCCTGTGTCTAGCATTCGTGGACTATGAGAAGGCCTTAGACTCGATTGAAATCTGGTCCGTTCTGGAGTCTCTGCAGAGATGCCAAGTAGATTGGCGATATATCCAAGTGATGAGATGTCTCTACGAAGCCGCCACCATGTCCGTCCAAGTACAGAATCAGCAAACAAAACCTATACCATTGCATCGAGGAGTGAGACAAGGGGACGTTATTTCCCCGAAACTGTTCACAAATGCAATGGAGGATATGTTCAAGACGCTGCACTGGAAAGGGCGGGGCATCAACGTCAATGGTGAATACATCATGGCGGAAACGCTGCAGGACCTGCAACGGATGCTGAATGACCTGGCTGACTCCTCTGTACGCATCGGCCTACAGATGAACTTGGATAAAACCAAGGTCATGTTCAACGAACATGTACTACCGGAACTGACAGCGGTGCACGACGCCGTTCTCGAAGTTGTTCAAAAATATGTGTACCTCGGGCAGTCATTGCAGTTAGGTAGAAACAACTTCGAGGACGAGGTGAACAGGAGAATTCGGTTGGGTTGAGCAGCGTTTGGTAAGCTACGTCAAGTCTTTTCATCGTCGATCCCACAATGTCTAAAGACTAAAGTCTTTAATCACTGCGTCCTACCCGTCATGACATACGGAGCCGAAACGTGGACACTAACGGTACGGCTCGTCCACAAGTTCAAAGTCGCTCAGCGGGCTATGGAAAGGGCTATGCTCGGAGTTTCTCTTAGGGACAAAATCAGAAATGAGGTGATCCGGCAGAGAACCAAAGTTATCGACATAGCCCACCGGATTAGCAAGTTGAAGTGGCAGTGAGCTGGCCATATTAGCCAAAGAACCGACAACCGTTGGGGTAAACGAGTTCTTGAGTGGAGACCGTGGCTTGGCAAACGTAGTGTAGGACGCCCTCAGGCCAGGTGGAGTGATGATTTACGCAAAACGGCTGGCAGGAGCTGGATGCGAGAAGCCGAAGAAAGAAAAAAGTGGCGTGCAATTGGAGAGGTCTATGTCCAGCAGTGGACTGCGATAAGCTGATGATGATGATGATGAAATAAAATAAAAATGATTACTTCATTTTTTTTTATATATATGAATAATATGTTTTCTGTCCCCCGCAACACAGGGCTTTAACCTACTGCAGCAGTTGTATTTAAATCTGTGGCGACTACTTGTGACCTAAAAATAACTTAATTTAAGTATTTCATTACCTACCTCATTACTTACATTTATAGGAGCAGTGTTCGAGCTATAAAATAAAATAAAAAATTCCTACCTACGTAATTACCTCAAAACTATTTTCATTTTATATTCCAAGACGATATGCGTGGTACCTACATGCCTATCTAACATAATAATTTCGTTTTTTATATCCACGCGTAAATGGGCATAATTTCATTAATGTCGCGAAATAATATATATGGGCAATGTTTGAGTATTGTCGAGCTCGAGTTTCCTAAAATACTTTCTTAGCCCTTGTTTACATCACAAAAAAAAATCTTGGCTTGGGTAAGGCGTTGTCTTAACAACGCCTTACCCAAGTCAAGATTTTTTTTTCACTCATGAAGGAATTAGTTCGAAGTTTCATTTTGGATTTATGACCTTAACCTCCTACAGACTATTTTACCGCAGTTAAATCGTTGTTTATTGTGAGGTTTAGGGCCTAAACCTATTATAGAATCATCTATTTTACTCCGGGGTCTCTCAGATGTGTGGTAAATGGTTATGCGACAGAAGTGGACTAGACCCTTCACATTACCCCACAGAACCGGTGATAGGCAGCATAGCATACGGGTGTCACGCTCCAAACTCACTGTTGATTCTTACGTGATATTTACACGTGTCGTGTGTTATAAAAACATAAGTACAGAGTCTATATTAATATTAGAAAGCTTATTTTATATATAATATGTATGTTTTTAGAAATATATAAGTATGTTTATCAGTTGTCTGGTTGCCATAGTACAAGCTCTGCTTAGTATGGGATCAGATGACGTTGTGTGAGTTGTCCTAAGATATTATTATATTAAAAAAAAGCTGAAGAGTTTGTTTGTTTGAACGTGGTAATCTAAGAAACTACTGCTCCGAATTTATAAACTCTTTTACTGTTGCATAGCCCATTATCAAGGAAGGCTATATAATATCTCGCTAAGACCAATATAGAAGCGGATCAGTAATGAGAAATGCTGCAAAAACGGGAAAATTTATGCAAACGAAGTTGCGCGGGACAGCTAGTAACAAATATAAGGCATAGAAATATATGTATGTATGTGTATGTGTATGTGCGAGCTTAACTCAATATTGAGTTCTCTACCAGTGATCCTTTGAGTAATAAAGAAAATAGTGATCTAATAATAGTCCAAGTGGTACAATAATACAACTGGGATCTTTTTTTTTTTATGTCAAAAGAAACATAGATTTTTATATCTCAATATCTAAAAAATAATTTAGTATCTTAAATAATACAATATAACAATATATTTATAAACTACTCTAAATTATAAATATAGTAATAATAATATTTACACTATGTATAAATTAGTACATAAAATAAAATCAAAACAAGCAGGCGCCATAGAATTCCTCCGCATCGCTATCGACCGGCACCGTGCCCAGAAGGCTGGCAGCATTGCCGCGTTGTATAGCAATGCTGATTCGCTAAGCGAAGTACAGGCTAGCCTTCTGATCACGTGAAGAGTCGATCAGGAGTTTACTCAAAATTTTATAAATAGATCGAGCACTCGGACCCCTTGACCCTCGACGTTTCGACTGGAAACGGCTCAAAAGCATAATCTCCGACAAAACGTGGTGTCATCCAACATAGTGCTTATGCTGGGTGACGGTAGCGCCTGAACCCAAAGGCCCGATTCCCACTCTCCCATGTATTAAAAAACCTTTATCTTACGGTGCTGCAGAGCGGCTCGTCCCATTGCTTCTGAGATAATAGATTAGCAGGAAGCTAAATGTTCTGACAAGCCATATTCCAAGCTTTCACTTCGTCGGTCTTACATGATACTTCAGAATAAACCAGTGTTAATATTTTCCTGGTTAATTTTTCCACGCTATAGGCCGAGGACAGGAACGCTGGTAAATTAGTATCTGAAATTTTGCACAGAAGGTCTCGCGACTCGGGGAACTCTTTTCAGTACCGGAAAATATTTTTTAAGGTGTGAAATGTGTTTCCAAAAGGGAATTTCTATGTTATTCGTTAGCGTACATGTAGTGGGGCTCAAAAGTACATTTTTTGCACTTTCCCAAAATGAACTTTCAAACCTCGTTCACCTTTGAAGACTGCCTCTGTGGCGCGGTGGGAGTGTGTCCGACTGCTACGCAAGAGGTCGTGGGTTCGATTCCCACACGGGACACCACTTTGTGTGATCCACAAATTGTTGTTCCGTGTCTGGGTGTAATTTGTGTCCGTGACTTGTATGTTTGTAAAGTCCCCCGTAACACAGGGCTTGTACCCTACTGCGGGAGTTGTCTTTTTAAAAAAAAAAAAAAAAAAAAAAAAGAAACAGGCTTGAAAACAAAGCAGACAACGTAAAAGATTGCTTGCCGATGTGGCTGAAGGCTGACTGGCACTCACTTCCACATCACCACTAAGACCACTTTTACCTGATAGGTTTATTAATACTATGAACTTAACTATTATTAACAAAAGAAACAAGAAAATATTTATCAAAACCCTAAAATATTTGTATAGATAAATGTCAGAGTCAGTTGAAGACGTTTAAAGATACAGTGGGGGCTCCATAAACATAGAGAGTCCGAGCATTCCGGTCGCTTAGCTACAAGCGTCTGTGGCGTCCTGTCAAGTACTTCTGGGTTTATAAATATCAGCTGATCAAATGCTTGTATACTTTGTTTTGCACTAGACGTAAAAGGGAAAAATGATGTTTTTTGTTTCAGATAAATAAATACTAATATTATAAAGCTGAAGAGTTTGTTTGGAACTACTGATCCAAATTGAAAAATTCTTTCACTGTTAGATAGCCCATTTATCGAGGAAGGTTATAGGCTAATATACGGAGCGACATTCTTTCGTCACCGTTACGTTTAGTTTTTTTTTTAAAAACAAAATGTACATTCCATATCTTATTTTTCTCTATGATGTGTTCAGGTACATAATATGTAGGTATATTAACTGTTTGAGTGAATGACTACTGTAAGTATAAGTAAATTTAGATATGTACAACGTGAGTTGTTGTTGCTTGACCGGTGTGATATAAATAATTAACATAGGGACATGACGTATGTATTAATATAGGTATCCGTTATCTAAAAATAACAGCCTCCGAAAAATAGCACTGTAATGTAAGTATTTATCCATAAATTAGCACAATAAAAACATTAAAAGTAGCTACTTCATAGGTACTTAATTAAAATATTATACGGATTTATCTTTTATTATTGTGTTTGCTCAAAGGATGTAACAAAAACCAGATTTTAATAGTGTAAAAGTTTATTTTTCTTTTATTTTTTAAATACTTAATGCAAATAATGTGTCTACAAACATTATTTGCTTTAAGTACGTATCAAAAGATCGTGGGAAAACATATCTATAACATACCTACATATATGTCTAAAAATAAGGATACGAAAACATATGTGACGTATCGTACCATCAAAAGTATTAATATACCTACTCATTTAATATATTCACGCAAATTCAGTTTATTTGTGAAACACAGATTACATAAAGGCTTTAAAAATTCTAGCTGTGCCCGCGACTTCGTCTTCATGAAGTTGCAGTGCTGCTCTCTCCCTAAAAACTATAGCGTGATGATAAAAAGTAGCCTTACTTACTTCTTACGTCCTCAACTGTCTGACAGTGAAAGTACCGTCAAAATCTGTCCAGGCGTTTCGAAGATTAGACGGAACAAACAGAAAGACAGGCAGACAAAAAAAATAACAATTCTGTTTTTGTTTTAACTCTCCATAGCTTATTTTTCCTTAAGATGTGTTCAGGTACTTAGGTGGGTATATTAACTGTTTGAGTGAATGACTACTGTAAGTTTATGTATATTAACAATAGATACAGTCATAACTAACATAAGTCGTTGATGTCATGAACGAAACAGATTTTCCTTAAAACGTACGTAATTTACGAATTGACGTGAATTTATTGAATGTAAACAATAGTTTTATTATGTTTATTTAATATACAGGGCCATTAAATAAGATATGGACAACGTGAGTTATTGTTACTTGACCGGTGTGATATAAATAATTAACATAGGTAGAGACATGACGTAGGTATTAATATATCCGTTAACTAAAATAACAGCCTTCGAAAATAGCACTGTAATGTAAGTATTTATCCCTAATTAGCACAATAAAAACATTAAAAGTAGCTAGTTGCTTCATACTTAATTAAAATATCATATATATATATTTTTTAAGTCTATAAATTATACCTTTATTAAAATGTATGCTCAAAGGAAATTGAAAATTAGTAAGTACTGGAGCGATAATTTTTGCTAATCGTTTGAATACTTTTGTACAGATGCCATCGTATTTTTTAGTTGAAAAATGTCTTAATAATATTTTTGATTTTGTTTTGTGAGTCTATTTCTTGAAGGTTCGTTAGGATCGTGTAAACCGTAGCAAGACAATCGTGTAAACCGTATTTAAAAAAATATAATTTAATGAGCTTTCCCAGCTTATACATTACGAATGTGCCTTATTTTTAAAGCAAAGTAAAAACTTATTTGCTGCAAGAGAAAGAAAACGCCACTTAAATAAATTGTGTGTTGTTCAAAGCAGGACCACTTTGATGTATAAGAGCGTATTTTGTAGGGCACCCCTCATTTATAATCATCTGCCTGCATCAATTATAGAAATTGAAGAAAATTTTAAATTCAAGAAGGAACTAAATGATCTTCTAGTGAATAAATGCTATTACTCACTTCAAGAGTATTTCGAGGATAAAACGTAACTGACTTTCTTTAAAACTCAATACTACTCACCTTCAATTGATAATGATATTGTAATTATTTTTCTTTATTTATAATATAAGATATTGTTTTATTAAAATTTGCACACCACAACGGAAAATATGGATTGAACAGTACCTAATGTAACTACTAACACAATATGTACCCATGTTTAGCAAATAAAAATTGAATTGAATTTAATTGAAGGATTCTAACATTAGTTTTAATTTGTTAAATTTCTTCTTTGGGTTTATTATTTTTTAAGTGGTTATTCCTTTATTTTGGGCTATTTTTTTAATTAAATCGTTTTGTGTCTTTTGCATAAGTTTATTTATATTTTTAAATAGTTTCGAATCCTAATCGTACCTGGATGACCGGACCGATGAGCTTCGCTCGGTATTTTTTTGTTTTTTTTTATAAACGACGTTTTCTAAAAATGAAACACAATTCGATCGTTTTATCGCATACCTGCATATTAAATTTCATGACAATTGTTGGAGGGGTTAACAGGATTGCTAGTAATGTGGGAACCACAATCCCACATTGCTTTATAAATATATAATTAAAAAAACATTCAGTAGCCATTGGAAGGCATTATCGTCATCACAGTTAGAAAATGTCAAAAATCACAGTTAAAAAACGGTACTGGTTCTCCTGTCATTATGTAATTGTAATTGTAACTTTCACGATAACAATAACCGGACATTTAATGCAACGGAACATAATTGTTAGCCTGTTGACTATTGTTTCTTTTGGTCAGAGCACGATTTGATTTGGTTAACCTGTAGGTAGTACTCAATACTCGTTTCACCAATATCTGGTGATGTATCGTAATAGGAAGCGAGCTTATCAACCAAGGAAACAGAGATGAATGCCTTTTTGGTATGTGATAAATCCCACGGATGCTATCTATAGAGGGCATGTCGAGGCGAGGCTGATGACGTAGGTAGGTATGCAAACTAAAAATGATACCTAGACAGCGGACCTTGACCGCCAATCGAAATGTCAGGTTGTTGTTCGTGTTATGTTATGCAGAAGAAACTAAAACTCCTTGTCTATCCTAGGAACTTGATTTTTTTTTTTTATAAAGTCCCAACGGAGTTCAAAATAAATCTGATAAAGGTTGGAATCAACAAATAAGTGTGTATACCTTGCACGAATTCTACTACAGCAATGAAGAAATGAGATAGAGTTGAAGGATTTCTAGAAAAGTACTTAGTAATATTGACTAATAAATTAGTCAGAAGATGACGCATCCATGTGATACTACCGAATTCTACGTAGACTCAGGTAGCAATGTACGGTATAATGTAAATACTATATTTGAACAGTGACGTTGAACTGTACATTTTCTTTGACTCATAAAGCACACAATTGAATTTGACACCTTACTCAATGTTTACCGCAAATTGCCATCGCGACCTACGAAAATCTTGACCTTCATCCGAAACTTTATTTCGTTTAAGATATAATGGAACATTGGTAACATGCGTGAGTTTCAGCCTTTACCTGCATAATAATGTTACTTAAGTACCTAGAGATTTATATGTATTAGGATTAGAGTACCTACCTATTGTTTACAAAACGCACTGCACTCGCAGTTATTGGTTTTATCTCTCAGTTCATAGCTTAGTTCAGTGTTAATTGGGTTTACCTAAGCACGTTAGATTACTAACTGGAATACCCTTTAGCTACTCATAGCGGTGACGTTTAACCTACAATAAGCTTGACTTTTGCACATTGTTATTGAAGCATTGTGACATTATAGGTATTATGGAAATATGGAAATTTATGCGTATGCCCACGCCACTACATATTGCCATTAGTTGTGAATGACAGACATTTGTGTACGGGGACAGTGTTAAGACGTTTTTGTTTGTTTGAGTAAATGCAGAGTCTATTTCGCGTACGCAGGAGCTCTCAAAAGTGTAACATGTGTTGTAGTGTCATTCTGAAGATACAACGAACCGTTTGGTGTATTTCCTTTGAGTGATCAAGCGAGCGCCGGTCTTAATCAGACACTCAATTTGTTGTTGTCTGTCTCCTGACCGCACCGTCGATCTGAGGTATGTGGCTCCACAACAAACTGTTGGTTTACTTACCTAATTATTTTTTAACGATTATAGGTTAACTAATTATGTAGCTGTGTGTAATTGTGACGAAACTCATAATTATCATGTCGAGCGGGCGCACTATGGTGTGATAAAGTCATCCTCTTCCGTTTTTTATTTAGTTCAATGTTTGATAACATTAGTATTTACGAAGTTTGGTGTTATTGTTCGATTTTAAATAATAATTGTTTTTATTGAGTCTATTTGTATAAATTCTGAGTGTTTGTTGTGTAAAGAAACGAAACGTTACAGAATGTAAACAACAATAGAGCGCCTTCGTTTATTTTAATCTATTAAAGTGAAAACGTGATTTTTGTAAATTAACTTAATTGAATTTGTCATTCGCTATGTCTTTGCGGAAAATCTCATTCAAATCGAAAACTCAGTTGGAATGTTTTGATAAAAAAGGGCCTGCCTCTTTGACATTTTGTATGAAAAACAAAATATTGAACTTGGAAGCGCCTGCGTTAGTAAATACTGCAACAGTGCCTGACGAATTATTTTTAAACGAGATAGGCTCTTCGCCTACTAACTCTCAGAAATCCCTCAATATCGTGGATCCACCTGGCTCACAGAATGGATTTCATAATCCTAATCATGTACAGGAACCTTGCCATTCACAAAGCACACAAACTGATTCTTTGGATTCAGAACCGTGAGTACCTAAAATTGACTTTCTTAATAATCTAAGCTTGCACAAAAGTATGATTCCATTAGAATTTTGTCATTCTTGTCTCTGGTACTCTGTCGCTCAACGTCAATAGTAAAGATTATTTTCTAATTGAAAATCTTTGAATTTTGTAATATCAACACTTTGATTTTAGGGGACTAGAAAATCTATAGGTACCTACTAATCTATACTTCTTTAATAATTATAAAAACCGGGCAAGAGCATGTCGGATCATGCTCAGTGTAGGCTTCCGCAGCCTTAAATAATTTCATCAGCAGAAATGCGTATGTTCATGTCACTTACGCCCTTTTGTTGAGAAAAGCAGTTTCTCGGCTATAACTTAATGACGGTGTATCCGATCATGTACAAAATCATTTTAGTTTAAAGTGCTTATTGAGCGCTTCCTTTGTGTTTTTTTTTCATATTTTTTCATGTCACACGGTTCAAAAGTTAAGGGTGGGGGGGGAACACAATTTATGAGACACAGAAATATTCACTCAATCAAAAAAGTTTATTGAAAACCATAAAATGTTTTTAAAAGACCTGTCGAATGATGTGTCACACATTTATGTTAGCTGAAAAAAAAAAATGAGCTTCTGTTGATGTATGGAGAGCCCCCCCTAAAAATATTTATTTTTATTATTTAGCTAGGTATTAAACTAAGTAGCGGCCACTAGAAGACACCTTTTCAACAAATTTCATAAATATTCATTAAGTAGTCCCTGAGTAAAATGCCTGTGACATACGGACGGACAGGCAAGCAGACAGACAGACAGACAGACGGACATGACGAAACTATAAGGGTTCCGTTTTTTGTCATTTTGGCTACGGAACCCTAAAAAGAGGTTAAGTTTGTGAATTTGTAAGGTTGTGTGCCACATTGCGAGTTGCGACATTTACGACGCAGGATCTTGGTATCCTTTTTCGTTCTTAAAAAAAAACTTATTTCTCTATTCACTTATGAAACAAAGCGACGCTTGCGAAATAAGTCATGTCTATGTCAAAATGGTTGCACCCAAACATATTTATACATATGTAGGTATACCTGCCTAATTCTATAAAACTAACTGAAATGTATAAAAAGTCTTGATTTGGCATAATATTGACAACAACCCGTTAATGATCGTATTAGCGGGTTGTTGTCAATTACTAAACTTTATCATCTTAATAAAAATACTTTTTGAAATTTTTGTGATATTTTTTAAACGAATGACGATGCTCGTCTTATGTCATGTTAACTGGGCAGTTTTTTTTAGACCGACTAGGAACATAACCTTTGTTTTTTGCCAAAATAAAAATCAAACCTTGCTTTTAAACAGTGAAAGATTTTTTCTCGCATACTTAGTACTTAAATTAATTTAAAGTAAAAACAATAAATGTAGAGCTTTTTATAGGCACTCTTTAAAGAATAGGTATGTATAATACATAGAGCAACACGGGCCACCATCCGTGTATAATATAACTAGCTATTGCTCGCGACGTAATGGATCGTGGTTAAAAAAGTTGCGTAAACCATATTAATTACCTAGTAGGTATTACATATAACAAATAAATTATTCAGCTGTTAGTTGATCGAATTAAGCAGACATATCAAAGAAATGCATGCGACAGTCTGCCCCCGTGTCCCATCTGTGAACCCGCTTTTGCTTGCCTCACATACCTCAAAATTTCATATCTCTAGGTCTCTAGACTCTATGCGGACCATAGAGTCTAGAGACCAATAGTTTGTAAGAAGTCAGACTTTCGCCCACTTAGTATTTCAATACAAACGGCATCCGTATTCAGTAATTTGGACACCCATAGCAAAAAATACTAACTAGTACTACGTACCCATATTTTCAATTTATATACGCTTGTTTAATACCCTCTTTTAAACCACCCCAAACTTTCCTCAATGGAATCCAGGATCCATTTTGAATTTTATCAGTTTTGAAAAACTGATATTACAAAGATACATACTTTACCACCTACCACCTGTTTTTGGAGTTATCACCATATCTACCTACAGACTATTTTACTAGAGTGAAATCGTTGTTTATTGTGAGGTTTAGGCCCTTAATCTGTCAAAAAAAAACAACGATT